>OY979695.1:12910385-15707576 GCA_963855945.1 Thereva nobilitata | reverse complement strand
GAGAAAATTTCAACCAACTTCACGATAGTTGTTGCTTGACAGCTGTCAGCGGTAGTTGTGAAGAGCGTTATTTCACGGAAATTAATATTTTCAGGTCTTGTAGTGTTAATTAGCAAAAAGGTAGCTTTTGATTATTATTAAATATCTAAATACCATCATCATGCTTCAATATTGCCATATTTTAAATTGCTGTTTTCACTAAAGTCTCAACTTAACAATCCCCTTCTATAGCGCAATGCATGGAACCCATGGCTATGGCGTTTTTCTAAATTTGTTGAAATTTGTTTACGGATTTAAACAATAATTTAAGATAAACTTAGAAACTACGTATTACAGGATATTACCTGCCACTATGGACTATGGAGATGAAGCTGGAACTTCTGCTCAAGATGAAAGCTTCAATGTTTTCTACAATGAAGTAATAATATGCCTTAAACAATGATGTTAATTTTATACTATTATATTGTATTTAGGTAAAAGAAATTGAGAAAAGAGATGCGGTTTTAACTTCACGACAACAAATAAATCGATTGCTTCGTCGGCTCAACATATTTTAATTTAAATCCATTTGAAGTTCTGCAAGTAGAGCCCGAAACCCCCCGTCGATCAAATAAAGAAAAATACCGTTCCCTTTCGATTTTAGTGCATCCAGATAAAAACCAGGACAACAAAGATAGGGCACAGACCGCATTTGAAATTATTAACCGCGCATGGAAAATACTTGAAAATGAAGTCACCAGAAAGAAATGTTTGGATGTTTATGAAGAAGCTAAGGAACGCACCGATTATATGGTAATTTATTCTGCTTTATCTTGGATGAATGAAAATTTCTTTTATATTGGTTGAAGATCGCTGAGAAAAAGAAGAAGCTGAAAAAAGATGGTAAAAATAACGAGGTAATACCGGAAGATGATCCTGATAAATATAAACATGCAATATATGTTATGACGATGAAACTATTCGCTGATATGGAAAGGCGAAGACAGCAGCTAGAACAGCGTGATATGGAAGAACGTAAAAGGGAAACGTGAAGCTGAAATAGAGAGAGGAAAAGAAGAAATTAGATAAGGAATGGCAGAAGAATTTTGAAGAATCAAGGCAGAATAGGGTAAACAGTTGGCATAACTTTCAAGCAGGCGGCGCATCGTCATCTAAGAAAAGTAAAAAGGCAGAAAAAAGTCCATGGTGGGTTTATTCCGCCTAAATTAAAACCCGAAACGAGATAAAAAGATTTTGTTTTTCTATCTTCAAATTTATTGATAGTTATATTAACTGAATTTTACAAAAAAAAGAAACATAAATGTATTACAATAACAAAAAAAATGTTTGTTTTATCATGTAATTCTTTTTTCAAATAAGTTACTAAATAGATTTTATAGTGTTGTATATAAACTTTCTGCAAAGACAATGTCTCGCTTTATTGCATTTGAAGCTTCTTCCATTTTACACTGTAATGCAGGATTACCAATTCTTAAAGCTGCTGTCTTAACATCGCGCAACAGTTCATCTAGCTGTTGTATGCATCGTACAATTATACCCTCCTGTACTTGAGTTAAGTCCATTATCATTGCAAAAGGCTGGAATTTTACTTGCTTGTAATTACACATAATTAATGTTTGTTTAAATTTACCTTATTCTGTGCCCATTCATAAACAACCTGTATTAAACCAAAATTAAGTCGAGAATTGGTATCTATCGATGTCAAATGTTGCTTTTGTTCTTCATCCTGAATTCTTTTTTCTATATTTTCTAATTCTTTCTGGCTCTAATGAAATAATAAAGAACAAAACAGAGAATAATACAATATTAAATTCCAAACTTGTTATCGTTAGATTAAATTAAAATTTTGAAAATGTTGCTGAACAAAAACCAGCTATAATTTCAGGGAAAGTAATGATTTGAAAAATCATTAATATGAGAGTGAGCAAACAGCCTTTTATTAGTGTTTTAAAGGGCAGGGCATAAAGATTTCCTTCATTTTGCTGTGCTGTGCGAGCTATGATTAAATCCTGGGACCTTATTCTCTATTACAATACTCAAATGCTTTTTAATCGAAACTGTTATTCTAAACTAAAATATATTCCCTATTACATTAAATGTCCCCGAAAGAAAACAAAATGAGTACAAGGGGTTTCAATTGTGGCCCCCATACCTAATATTTTATAAATTGCTCGATTACCCTTGAGCTTTCGAGTAAAAATCTAATAAATATTGTTACAGTTTCGAGTAGAATTTAGTCAGTTTTGTTAGAACTGGAATTCTAAATAATTTTCTCCGTTGTGTTGGCCGATAATATTGCACCCAATAACACCTGCCCAAACATTAACACTACATTTCCTATTCCTTGGCCCGCACAGTCCCCAGACCGGACGCCCCTGGATTTCTACATATGGGGACGCGCAAAGCAATTAGTGTACACGACAGAGGTGCAGTCAAAAGAAATTTTAATGGAAAAATTAACGCCGCATTTAAAAAATTAAACAAGAAATGCGGTTTGAAACTACTTAAACGGAAGTAAGAAGGTGTTGTGCCTGCATAATGTGTTTCGGCAAATTTGAATTTGAACAAATTTTATAAAGAAAAAATAAAAAACACATAACATAAAAAAAGTCTTTTCTTAAACTTGGCTCTACCAAACTAGTACCTCGTATTTTGACCACATTACTAACAATTTCTTTATCATGTAGCATACCGTTGGAAAGGGGATCAACTGAGGAAGTTTTTAAAAAAAAAGCTAAATTCAAAATAGTTGTACTTCTTTTTAAAATGAATTTAGAATGTGACACTTTTCATAACATTTAATAGTCCAGTCAAATTAGGGTTTCACCTCGGAATGAGAGGTAATAAGCTGAAAATTTGTATGAACCTTTATTTTGGCATTCTAAATAATGTGTCAAAAGTCTCATATAATCTCGTGTCCGCGTCTTGAGATATTAGAGGTCAAAGGTAACCAAAAACAGTTTTTCGCAAATATCTCGTAAATTATCGGCTTTAGGCAAATTTTGGTTAAACAAAGTTTGTTCATTAGATAAATCGGCATAAAAGTGTACTATACCTAATTTACGTAGAACCAATAGTTTTTGAGATAAAGGGTTGAGAAGTCTTGGCATCGTGCTGCATTCGTTTCCGCACCACCTCTGAGGTGGAATGGAAGGGGCGTTTTTTACATGGTGTTCCCGTAGGCCTAATCCATGGCTTACAAGTTTCGATAAATTTTTTTTGATTATCTCACTATCTCTTCTGTTTCCACTTCTTCTATATTGTCATCTTCATCTACAATTATCTCTGAAGAAAATAATGAAATGTGGTCGGCTCATCATCGTTGAAGTCATATTCAACGGTTGTACCCACGGACATACTATTGAGACACGACTGGCCCCGACAAGAGCCATACACTACGGAACAAGGCCATCTTACTTTTCTTCATTCATTTGATACATTCACCTCTGGCAACTGCCAACTGGAGATTTTGGACCGGTTTGAAGTGAATGCAGAAAAGTAGGATTGCCATGTTCCGAAGCGTATGGCTCTTGTCGAGGCCAGTCGTGTCTCAATTCGATGTCCGCGGATACAACCATTGAACCTGAGTTGAACGATTATAACGCCGAACACATTTCGTTATTTTCCTCTGAGATGAGTGTTGATGAAGATGACAATATGAAAGAAGTGGAAATAGAAGAGATCGAAAGATAATCAAAAAAATTATATCATAACTTGTAACCTATGGACTAGTCCTACTGGGGATACCATGTAAAATGCTGGTTGCATTCTACTTCAAAGGTGGTGCGGAAACGAATGCAGCACGGTGCCCGAGTTTTCTCATCCCCATTTCTCGAAAACTATTGGTTCTACGTAAATTTGGTATATGACACTTTTATGCAAATTTATCTAATGAACAAACTTTACTTAATCAAAATTTGCGTAAAGCCGATAATTTACGAGATATTTGCGAAAAACTGATTTTGGTGACCTTTGACCTCTAAAATCTCAAGACGCGGACACGAGATTATATGAGACTTTTGTCACATTATTTAGAATGCCAAAATAAAGGTTCATACAAATTTTCAGCTTATTACCTCTCATTCCGAGGTTGACCCCTTTTTTTGCCTTATTTTACTGGACTATAAACCTTTTCACGAATTTGAAATGTCATAACTTTTTTTTCTTAATATCAGTTGGATCAAGTATTGATTGATTTAAAGTAAGAATACATTGAAGAATATTACAAAAGTGATTTCGTGCTATTACAACTACAAACAAAAAATTTATGACAATTTTAAGGTGAAATTTGGAGTGATTTTGTAAAAAAACGAAAAAAATAATATCTCAGCTACCGTGGCCCTTAGGACATTGCGGCTACCAGCGAAAAACAGCAAATGGCCCCCCCAACCAACCAAAAAATTTTGACGGTTCATCTGCCAAACACCCTGTATATATAGAATAACCTTGGTAGGAGTAGTGAGGAGACCACACCTGGGAGGCATACTCGAGTAAAGGCCTGACTAAAGATATGTACAAGTGCTTAGTGATGAGGGGGTTGTTAAATTCCTTATACTATCTTTTTATAAATCCCAGGACTAAACTGCCCTTGAGATGTAATTGATGTGAGTGGTTTCTACTTCTGATTTCCCCCTCGACTGAATTAGAATCATGCTCTTGTTCATGGATACTGAAAATACAGATGGATACAGCCTAACTTAACGAAGATTACCGAGCCCATACTTTCACCACTTACAAATGGAGAAGATCTTTTTGCTCCGTTCTGCATAATTGAAATTTCCATCAAAAATAAGTACCACTTACCAGTTTCAATTTTTCATTCACTTCAACAGGATCAGAACCATCATCATCATTTGTCCTTCCCTGATATACAAGGGCTGATAAGAGAGCAGCTATTTCTGCAGCATTTAAATCGTTTAATATGTTACATAAAATAAGCTCAGTTATAATTAGCTCATTTTGTCCAATTTCGCAAGCAACTTTTCCCTTTAATGTTACTACAAAACAATAATTATAAATATATATTTAAAAATAATTTAACAATGAAATTACCTTCTTTATTATCTTCAATATATTTTAAAGATTTAAGAACTTCAATCTTGCTACAAAATTCCGGATAAGACTGCAGACTCTTTGAGGACAAATTATATTTAACATCTTCAATTTGCTTTTCCATCATCTTCATACTGTAAACATCAATGAATGTTTGTTCAAAATTAACAATATTTGTATATGGTAATAGTTCATTTAATCTCTTTCGTTGTTCAGTCAATTTCTCAATGTCTGGCATTTCAATTTCAGCCAAATTAACATCACGAAGTAAATCTATGAATTGAAGGCTATCGGGTTTTGCAATATAGGCAGAATTAAGAGAATTTAAATCTCCAACTGCTTTAATAACTGAAGCACCCGGTGGATTATCTTTAAAGCGTTCAATTTGTCTTTCATTCCAATTTTTCAATATAAGATCAGCATCAACTTTTATATTCGCTTTTGTTACTTCGATTATATCTGTTAATTTAATTTGTAAAACGCTATGACCAGTAATTCCTTCAGGGGAAAAAAACTTATTTTGAGGTATTAAACCTAAAATTTGATGCCAAGATTCCCATTCGACGGTTTTCTTCTGAAAATAAGACAAGTATATCGAAATAGTTTGTTAAAAGCGTTTATTAAATAAGGAGCTGATAACTACATATTTATATTTAAAGAATTAACACTAATATAAAAAAACATCTACAATAGTATAAAACGTTTAGGAACATACTTACGTTCATCTCAAAAACTGAATATAAAACATAATAGATTTTGATTCCCATGGTCTGATATTCATTTCTTTAACTTAACTAGATTTAGTACTCAGCATCCTCGAAACCGGGGAGAAATATATTTGCCGCTGATAAAAAAATCACCCCTTTCGGGGGAAAATATTGGCTGGTGGAGGAGTTGTTGGGAGTCGAAACCGATGTCCAACCCCACCAATGTGCTCAGCGTCCTCGAAAACGGGGGGAAAGTGTTTTTTCTACAAGGAAACCGTGTAAAGCGCGTTTAACCCCGCCGTTTTGGGGGGTTGCGCAACTCCAAAGAGAAATTCCAACCCCGCCATCGTGTTCAGCATCATCGAAAACGGGGAGGGTGGTACTCTTGCTCCGTCTCAAAATATTTAACATTTTCGGGTTTTTTCCGACTCACACATGCTACTATAGAAGGTCTGCCAGGCACTTGGCACCTGCACAGACCTGTGTTTTGTAGTATAAAAATGTTGAACCTTTAAGGCCGATTCACACACATTAGTCACGTCACGTCTCACTTATGTCAGTCCCGAGAAGCATCAGTCACAGTAAATATGCTACCGTTCAGAATCAGTCACGTCCAGCTCATCGCCGTCACCGAACCGTTAATTTCAGATTTCTTCTGGACGATTTTTTCTGTTTTTGACTGACGTGTTTTGTACTTTGTTTTTCGAAAGGCTTTATAAAAATGGGTGACGAAAAATTAATTGAAAGAAATTGTGAACCCATTTTCTTTTTTTCTTCTGCTCTTGTTCCTCTTCTTCATCCAAAATTAAAGCTATAATAGCCAAATCCTCATTCGAAAACTCCATCACAAAAATAGGTATAGGTATGACCCACTTGAGAGAAAATAAATGACTGAATGGCGTAAAAAAACTGACGGACATATGTGAATACGGTTATCATCGCAACGGTTTTGCAGCTAGGGCGTTTTGAAGTTGTTTTGGTAGAGATTGGCGAGAGAGGGATTTGAAACGCTTGTCCAGGGCCCCCAACTTTTCTGTGGCATCTCATGGCTCGTCTAATAAAGAACTGGGTAAAGGCACTGATCCTAACCCATTTGCGAATCGGTCCCAGGTGTTAGACAGGCTAAATAACTAATAAGACCCTTATCCTTAAAGGGCGTTATCACTCACACTGGTAAAATTCTATTATCGCTAACTATAGCGACTATGTACCGAAGTAAATTTTCTGTTGCTTACCCCGCAAAGACTAGCTCGATCGGTTCATACCAAATGCATACAGGCTTTTCTACTGCTTCGAATTGATGCAATTTATACGCCAAAACACATTAAACATAATATAACTTACCGTGTCATCCCTTGAAGATGTTTGATGATCCAAAACAAGCACTTTTAATAATGGCTCCTTACCAGCAGAAGCTTTTATAGATAATAATATTGCTAGTTTATTATAATGACAATTCTGTGTCACAATAATCACTTTTCCAGGCTTCAATTCTCTAAGTATAAATTTCGGTTGCGATAATATATTTTTCTATTAAAAAATTGAAAAATTATCAATAAGGAAATTAAAATGTTTTACATTAATTACGTACCATAAATACTGCTCTTTGTCTAATATATTCTACAGCAACATCACAAAAATTACAAAACATTTGTAAACTTTCATCAATTGCTTTCAACTTAGATTTCTCTTGTTCCAACTTTTCTAGCTCCAGTGTTAATTCAGGAATTTTCATAGATGAATGAAATTCTTTAAATGAATGCAACATCATTTTTTCGACAGTGATACCTTCAATACGTAATAATGATAAAATCATTGCGTATCGTAATAAAAATTTCGACGTTAACTGCTCTGGTTTTCCCAAAATCATCGATTTTAGTTCTTCCGCAGAAGGAACAGCTTTTTTACATATAAGAATCGCAGTACCATTTGGATCATGACCACGGCGTCCGGCACGACCAGCCATTTGTATGTATTCTGCTGGCTTTAAGCTGCGTTTTTCTTTTCCATCAAACTTTTCATGAGAATCAAAAATAACAGTTTTTGCTGGCATATTAACACCCATCGCAAATGTTTCTGTGGCAAACAGAAGTTTTACAAGACCCTGTTGAAATAGCAGTTCAACAATTTCTTTAAGAATTGGTAGTATACCGCTATGATGAATGCCAATACCACGTTCAAGTGAGCTCTTTAAGCTTTGTACTTGCGGAAGTGCTCGGTCGGGTGGCTTTAGTTTTTGTAAACATCGATTGAAAAATAAATGAACGGCAGCCTTCTCTTTACGGGTATTTAAGTCGCATGTTGTTAAAGCTTTTGCATTGCTGTCGCAACGATTTCTTGACAAAGTAAATGCTATTACAGGAAGTTTGTTATTTCTTTTAAGATGATCAACCAAACCACCCCAAAGTATTATATCTGTAGCTGGGTTCGGTCGCTTGTGTGCATAACCTTTAGGTTCAGGCTTCTTCAAAACGGCCTCATCATAATTTTGCATTAAGAATTTACCTTCGGCATTAATAATTAAAAATATATCATTCTTTGATTTCCCACCGCAACCAGTGTACAAGTAATGCATGAGCGGAACTGGTCGTTTAAGTGTACTTATTACATAGACTTTTCTTTTCTTGGTGCTTCCAACCCAATTTGCTAGCTCAAATGTATTTGAGACTGTTGCACTCAACATTATAATACTGACATGTTTAGGAAGTAATATGAGCACTTCCTCCCACACATGTCCCCTGTCTTGATCGTTTATGTAATGAACTTCATCAAATATAATATATTCCAAGTCTCTCGCAATGTCGCTTCCACAAAATAACATGGATCGTAATATCTCTGTTGTCATAATAAGACACGATGCTGTTGGGTCAATTTGCAAATCTCCAGTTATTAATCCGACATCTTTGAATGTTGTTTTAAAGTCTCTGTACTTTTGATTCGAAAGTGCTTTAATTGGTGATGTGTAAATGGTCCGTGTCATGTGCTTCTGAGATAAAGCTATCGCATATTCAGCGACAACAGTTTTTCCTAAAAAATTTAGTATTTTAAAGTAGTTTTGAGTCGTTTTAAGCTTTTTTATAGAAGATGTGAGAGAGTTGATTTGTGACTAGTCATTGTGCAATGTCTAGTAATAAGCTTGGTTTGAAGGAAGGAAAAGTGGACAGGGTAGATTAGAGTCTGGCCGGTGCTAAAGGAGGAGGCTATGAACTTTGCGTTTGAGCTACTGGATATTGTAGTTCACACCAAATAAAAAAAATTTACACGAAGCCTACTGTAACAAAATTCAAAACAACAACTTTTTGTAACGGGGGCTTCAATCATGCCGGCACTGCCAGAATACCAGATGAATAAGGAGAAGTACCTGGCTGAAGACCCGACCTAAGGGGAACTAAGATTATGAATAATGCTAACAACCGATAGAAAAGGTACTCAAACAGCGTCATGATAACCAACAATGGCATTACAATTTATGCAGAGAATTCTTAATTTCTAAAGATGTGTCCAGAATCACAATGGCCAATGTTCACATAATATTTGTTGTAGCTTGCAGTGATAGGCGTGTTATGTCCAATATTTCTTTAAATAAGTTAAGGGCCCTGTGCTGAAAGTCGAGTCGTGTTTCGTGACAAGTCGTTTGAGTTTGACTTTTCAGTCGAATTACGACTTTCAGCACAGGAGCCTAGAGTAGAAGTGCTAAGTTGAGTTTAAGCCCCCGTACTGAAAGTCGTGATTCGACTGAAACGTCACTTTCTTCAACTTAAACGACTTGTCGTGTCGTCACGACTCGACTTTCAGCACAGGGGCCTAAGTAAAAGGTATCAAAACTTTTCGGGCAATATAAAAAGAACCTGGAATTGCAGAAGTTTCCCTAGGAAGGCCATACGTGCATTTTTTTTTATGTGGAAGACTAGAGCTCAAGGAAAGCCCTTTGTACGTGAAATTTGTACATAAAATCCCGTGATTACCAAAAAATCGTAGCACATAATGGTGCTATTTTCACTAAATAAATCCTTGTCAATTTTTTGGTACATATATAAAAATAACTTACCTGCTGAGGTATGTGCAGCCACGAAAACATATTGACGTTCCTCTAGTTTGATAATTGCTTGTTTCTGGAAAACATCCAATTCAAATGGATACGTAATCGCCGGTTCCGGGACCTTTTGTGCGAAATCTAGAACAGGTTGTGAAATATCCACCATTTCGGCCCATTCAGATATTTGTTTCTGCTCAACATTTGATTTCGATATTTCAAGAATAGCAGACTTCCCTTCAGTGTCCAATAGAGTATCATCCAAGGTATCACTGACTTCATTAACACTAGGTTCAACAGCCTCTTCAGTTTTCTGCTCAAACTGAAGCCATTCCTTTATATCATTTTGATTTTCCAAGGATTCTAGTAAATCGACAGTCACAGCCGATTCGTCATCGTGTGAAATATTCGTCGACCTTTTTGGTTTTTCAAATTCAATACCGTGACTGAATCCTGGCGGAACTGTTAGTAAATCTTCATTAAAATCCAGATCAATATTATAATTGGCAATTTCCTTGGATGGCTCTTCAAATCCTCCAGGCCAAAATGGGAAATTCATGGTTGACCCTCTTACAGATTCATCTAACGGACCTGGGGCTCTTTGTAATGACATCGAATTATTAGAATCAGCCCCGGCATCTTGTATTGGAACCTCAATAAAATCAACTATATTTCCAGATATCAAGTCACGTTGGGGTATTAATGTTGTACTAGCTGGACATGACGGCAATGAATATAAACGTGTCTCGTCAGGTATTCTACAAAATATATCCGGATCTGGATCATGGATTGGTATTTCTGGTGAAAGAATATAGTTCCGTAGAACATCCTTTTGATTTTCAACTATACAAGTCATTTTGAAATGCTTTTTCTCAATGAAGCTGCAAAAAAACCAACAATATAGAGAATGATTTATTTTCATAGAGCACTCCTCTTACCACAAGCAAGTTTTATTTTATAGGTAGACGGTTTCTTATGAGGAGATGAACCGGCTTTAGTCTGCCAATACCGCTATCCTAAAATATAATAATGCGGCCGGCTCGAACATATACATAAGTACTCAGCAATTGATTATTCCCCTATTCCTTTTGTTAAAGGTGCAACATTCGAGTTAATAGGCAACTCCTAATTCTAAAAATGAAGGTATTCTTTATCCGTACAATAAATTTATCGTGAAGTTTGATAACAACTACTGTCAAAAGTTAATTGGAATCAGTGCTGCCAGATTTTTTTTCGGGCAAAGCCAGATACTTTTTGAGCCAAAAATCGGTATTTTTACGTCGAAAGCGGGATATATATGGTGTAACCACAATTGGGGCGACGGGCGAAACTACCGTCGCAGCTATTGTCAAACCAAGCCCTTCTCAAGTACAGGCCTGGAAGTTGCCTACCTCACTAACACTAACGCAGCTGCTCGTAGTCCCAGAATCTGTCACTTTTGTTGGATTTATACGCCGTGATGTAAAGTTCGGAATGTTTTTGCATTAGTTTGCCGTAAAAAGTCATAAAATAATATATTTAACCAGTTTTTATTGCAATAGGATTACCAGTGAATAGTGTTTTAGTGATTTAATTAAGAAAATTTAAAAAAATCGAGTGATTAAGTGTGTTTTAAGTGAGTTAATTGTGAAGGTGGCCAATTTTGTTTACATTCGCGGTGGTTTTTTCTTGTTTATTTAGGGGAAAAATGTTGAATTTGTGTAGTAATATAATAAAAAGTGCTTTTTAAGTGATTAAAGATTATTATAGAATAGTTATTAAAAACATTAAGTGCAAGTACCACCACACAACATACATAACAATAACTTTTTCACTTTTCCTTCACATTTTTCTGCACTTATGTTTTTTATAACTATTCTATAATAATCTTTAATCACTTAAAAAGCACTTTTTATTAGGTCTGTTCCCGTACCTGCAGAAAGTACAGAATCTGCCAGTTGCTTCGAATTACTTAACAGAATTCTGTTCCCGTACTTTTACTGCAGCCGCCATACTCATTTCCCCACCCTGCAGTAAGAAGCAGAAACCTGCAGTAGCTACGAGCTGCTGTAACCTGCTGCAGCTTAGATATTTGAAATGTGGCAATGTCAGAACTGTCATTCCCGTATTAAAACTGCAGAAACCTGCAGAAGCATGTTCCTGTACTTTCTGTACTTCATCCCCACCTCTCAATAAGCAACTTGCAGTAAGTGGCAGAATGCAGAAAGTACGGGAACAAACCTATTATATTACTACACAAATTCAACATTTTTCCCCTAAATAAACAAGAAAAAACCACCGCGAATGTAAACAAAATTGGCCACCTTCACAATTAACTCACTTAAAACACACTTAATCACTCGATTTTTTTAAATTTTCTTAATAAAATCACTGAAGCACTATTCACTGGTAATCCTATTGCAATAAAAACTGGTTAAATATATTATTTTATGACTTTTTACGGCAAAATATCCCGAACTTTTACCTCCTCCATATAATATCTTCCGATTTGACAGATAATGGGTCTATTACCAACACAAATACAAACTCTGCTTCCAGGCCTGTACTTACGAGGGTCTTGGTCAAACACATTTATAATACACACGATTCTTATGGAGTTGCCCAAAATTGTACCATGGCCACGGCGACGAGCACGACCACTCTATTCATTTTCTAATTCATAGCCATCATCTGTCAAAAGTTGTTTTGTGATTTTCGTTTTTCTAATGGAACTATAGAGTACATTATTATGAGCAGTTTATATAGCGGCTTATAATACATGTGTACTTACAATGCTGAAATGAAATCATTTTTATTGCTTTTTTTAGCCGTGGAATGTAAAAAAACGATGGAAAAATTTAGTGATTGTAGCTAGCGACATCGCCCTAATTGTGTTCACACGACTACTTACGCCGCGTTAACCCCCGTGGCCGTGGTCGTCGCCGTAGGTGTCGCCCCAAATGTGGTTATAGCAATAGGGTGTTTCTACACGAGCGTACAGCGGACGAACAATTCGAACATACAAACGTGAGTTTATGCGGAAGAGGGTGAGAGGAGGTGGAATTCCATCATCCTCTCACACCCTCTTCTCGACAAACGACGTTTCAGAAACACAAAAATGTGTTCGTTGTACGCTCGTGTAGGACCACCCTTAAAAAGCGTAAATAATAGAGCCAGTTCACACGATGCCATAAGTGTGTTGAGTAAAACCGGTTTTATTCGTAAATTTCTTCCATTCCCTCCCCTCTTATCTATAAAACCGGTTTTACTTGCCATGAATATGGCACCGTGTGAGGAGACCCATTCGATGCTGTAGTAGGGTATTTGCTGTAGTAGGGTATTTGATTTGTTATTCCCGACTTGACTTAAAAAAGCTTCCCCGTCGCTCTAATAATTTTACGTTTCGTCGTGGTCGTAGCCGTGGTCACAACACAGTTTGTGCCTGTTCACACGGGTGGTCACCGCGACCTTTCAACACGAAATTTACAGGTGCGGGGAGCGTTCGGGTAGGAAGGAAGTGCGTCTCGATTTGAAAGCGACTCACGTTCGCTTTTCTGACCAGCTGACTGTTTCAATTTAATTTTGTATCACCTTACTGTTCCATTTTATTTTCGTTTCACCCGTATTGGGAGCAAACGTGCGATAGGACAAATTTCAGGCTTCAGTTTTGTTGCACAGATTTTTTACTAAAATTAATTATATTCAGGTAATCACAGTTTATAAAAAATTTATGAAAATCACAAACTTTGTTCCCGTACCGTATGTTCCACCCGTCATAAAAACGACTGGACACAAAGCAAAACGTGTAAACAAATATTCGCTTTGTCGCGCCTCAAAGCGACCTGTGTGAACAGGCACTTTGCAGCATAATCTCGACGGTGTAAACTTGGCACCCAGAGTCTCTACAACTGTATGCCGTAATCCTTGTCATATGAAAGATAATTTCAAGTGTCAGATGAATGGCATTCCACCAGCTGCTTCAGCTTTGTTTAGGATAAATTGGATACGTTTCTTTATTACAACTTGTGTATATCGTCGCGATAGGTTGTGCTATTCAGGGCAAGGCCTTTAGTATATATAATCAGGGTAAAACTTAATATAATTAAAATATGAAAACAGAAATATAACATTGAACAAAATTCTTATTTTAGCTAACCATTAAGATGAGTTATGATGTGTTATTATCTCACGTAACTGATGAAAAATTAAATGTCTATGGCCAAGACACCGAGAAAAAAATTGAAACAGATAAAACCAAAAAAGGTGATGCTTCTACTCCATCTAGGAAAGTATCTTCTTCGCGAATAATGAATGCATTTTCTCAATTCTATGGAAATGCTGATGATGAGCCAACTGCAAGCTATACTAATGCAAGTACTAGAACACCTACCCGAGGAATGGAAACAAAACTAATGTCAATGTGGCATAATGTTAAATATGGTTGGAGCGGGAAAATAAGGGCAAATTTTTCTAAGGAGCAACCAGTTTGGCTTCTCGGTCGATGCTACCATAGGAAATTCACCCCGCCTTCGTCAATGGAGAGCTCTGCTGAATTGACATCAAATTTGGAAAATAAATTAACTTTGCACGAAGCCAATTTACCAATTGATGACAATTTTCCCGTTCAAGAACTTGGAATGGATGCAATTGAAAATCAAATTGCAGAAAATCCTTGGGAAGAAGGAATTGAAGGTTTTAAACGAGACTTTCAAAGTCGATTTTGGATGACTTATAGACGAGAATTCCCGATAATGAATGGCTCAAATTACACATCTGATTGTGGCTGGGGGTGTATGTTACGAAGTGGACAAATGCTACTGGCTCAGGCGTTATTATGCCATTTCTTAGGAAGAGGTCTGATATAAAAAAAATGTTTGTACAAATGCTAAGATAACAATATAACCCACAGGTTGGCGCTGGGATCCAGAAACACAGTTGCACACAACTTATGAAGATAATATGCATCGAAAAATAATAAGGTGGTTTGGTGATAGCTCTTCTAAGAACAGCCCTTTTTCTATTCACACTTTAGTAAACTTGGGGCAAGAAATGGGGAAAAAACCAGGTGATTGGTATGGACCTTCATCTGTATCACATCTCTTAAGGTAAATTTATAGCAAAAGATAAGAGATTTAAATATATTATTCTATTTTCTAGACAAGCGGTAAAACAAGCTGCCTTAGAAAATGCCGACTTTGATAACATAAATGTTTATGTAGCTAAAGAATGTACTGGTAAGTATACAACGAACAGGTTTATACTACTATCACAACCTATTTTTGTTATTGTTTAACATGTTGGGATAAAATGCATTATTTTATTTTAGTGTATATTCAAGATATTATGGACGAATGCGTGGTGCCAGAAAAGCCTGCAGGATTCACTGTACCATGGCATAGTGTACCAAAACAGAACAACGAAATAAAAAGTCAAGATTATTCGCAATGGAAAGCATTGATAATATTAGTGCCATTACGTTTAGGGGCAGAAAAATTAAATCCCGCTTATGCTCATTGCTTAAAACTTTTATTAAGTACTGAATATTGCGTAGGTATAATTGGTGGACGCCCAAAGCATTCACTATTTTTTGTTGGCTTTCAAGGTGCATGGAAATATATTTTTTAAGAACTTAAAAATTATAAATAAGCATTTTTTTTATAGAGGATAAATTAATTCACTTGGATCCTCATTATTGCCAAGAAATGGTCGATGTCAATCAGGAAAATTTTCCAGTTAATTCATTTCATTGTAAGTCACCAAGAAAGCTGAAAGTTGCTAAAATGGATCCTAGTTGTTGTATCGGATTTTATTGTCAAACTAAATCAGATTTGGATGATTTCATATCAAATGTTCAACCAGTAAATAAATATGATTATATATGCGTTATAAAATAGTACATATAAAATATTATTTCGTTTCAGTACCTGCTTCCTAGTCGATCAAGTCTAAATAATGATCGACCCGGTGGTAGTCCATCACAACAAGCTCCAGAAACTAATTATCCCATGTTCGTTTTTGCCAATGGCCGAAGCACAGATCATCATACTGATGAAAAAAGTGAAACTGCCTATAAACCTTTACATTTACATTTACAGCAGCAGTACCCATCACGTCCAAATCCATGCAACGACGAAGATGAACAAGATGAGACCGAAGAATTTGTGATACTTTAATTTTATTTTATAGTTTGTTTAATGATTCATTTTATATAAATATATATTTTTTTTTATAAATTTATAATTATCAAATATAAGTTCAAAGGAATTAAGCACTTAGACTGAAAACCATCAAGAACTAAATTTATTATGTAACAATCCATCGTATAAACAAAATACTTCTATACGATAAGTAAATTTACACAAATAGTAAATACATAATTATAAATATTTTCGTGCTTATAAAATATTTAAAATGATTATAGTTTTCCTCAATTTTGTCCCACTTCGCTAGAATAATTATTGTACTTAAATAGGTTTAATTTATTTCAATTGATAATTATAGATAATCATAAATTTGAAACCATTGATTAAATAATAAAATTTACATTTATTGGAAAACATAAAACAACATCTATTATCCATCTAATATACATAATGTTTTCTCAAATGACACAACCTGAGTGTGGTACTTTTTTTTAAATATTAAAAACTTTCAATCAGATCATCTCTAAGTATTAAACAAACAGAGAACGGCGGTGGCTTATGCATTAACTAGTTAACTATGTTTAACGATTGTATAAGTCAATCTGTTCGCTTCAAATTCTTCTTTGGCCGCAACTTTTATTTCAACCCCTGCCCCAAGCATTCCACACACTTAGTCGACAGTATCTTCCCCAGGTCTCGGGAGGAATAAATTTACCTCAAGGAGCTCGATGCCACAAATCCACTGGACGCGACCATATACCCCCTAAAGAAATGTGCCTCATCTCTGGCTGCGCAAACTTTTTATCCTATCATACTTCTCCGAAGTTTATGCAGTCTCTTGGAAACAACCTTTCACATGTTCATCCCTTACCAAAAAATCCCGACTCCAACAACTACAGAAATTACTTCTATTCTCTCCAAAACAATGCAAACGATATGAATAAAAAGCTTATAGGCCCCTTTTCACGCACTCCAAATTATTAATTTGATTCTGAATAGAACGGCTCGAATGTGGAAGTCTTTTGCAGTCAGTATTTTCTATCTCCTACAGCATCCAAGAGTTCAATCAGACGCAGGGTTCATCGCCACCTCTTTCAACACACTCCTGACCCCTCGTAACCCCAAACCTATACTATACGTCATATTAAACTAAAGCTACATTGCACCATTACGGATTAGGATGATTCCAGAGCTTAAGATCTGCCACATAAAAAAAGTATAACTACAAGATGACTATTGAAGTGATAGGATAAATAATAAATGCACTATTTTGGTAGTAGGAAAACCGAATAAAGTTCTTGATTATGAATAGAAGAATGAGATGGGATGATGGATAACTTATATGTTAATGTGCATTCTGGAAGAGAAAAAGGCGTTGACCTATTGCATGTTGTACGAGTCTGGAAATACTGACTGTGGAAAATTGTTGCATAGCCGAGTAGTTTTATTTATAAACGAATTCCTAGACTACAGTGTTCGCAGGAAGGAGGCAGCGGAGCATTTATTTGGATGACGATTAACGAATTGTATTTAAGGCAAGGTGTTATATGTATGCCCAGATGTTATATTGTTGGTCATACATATTACATAAAGTAACAACTCGTAACTAAGTTAACTCGTGTGCCAGAAGTTGAAGTTAGTAAAAAAGATATTTTGCCAAAAGTACAATGACACAAGACAAAACGGGAGACCCAGAAAAATAAAGTAAGGTCGTGTTGAAACAGGCCCGAAGACTTTGGGAGGGAGACAAGAGGGCAAAACCGGTCTAAGATGGAGAAGAATGGAAGAGATTAGTGGAGAATACGCAGAACAATCTACAGTAGAGCTGTGAAAGAAGAAGCTATCTGCTAAGTCCAATACAATTTGGGCCGATCCTATTTTTCTAAATATATAAATTTAAATAATAACTACACAAATCAATTTTATTCTTATTTTATTTATCTAGTAATAAAAAATGATTCGTACAAACTTATTCATTGTGTTAAAACAATTTCTTATGGACAACAATTTAAATTCGATATATGTACGTTACCCAAATGTTGAAGAAAAATATTGTGACGTTCTTTTTCTCCAGTGAATTTCTGCAAAATTTAATTGGGCATTTTGCTCAAATGTTTTTTCAATTTTTTTAGGACTAGTACATATATTAGGAATGTCCGAAGCAGAATTACTTTGTGTACCTTGTTCCGAAACTGAATCATCATCATTACTAACTAATAATATTTTTCGATACATTTCACATGGATCATACTTCTTTTTTCGTTTTTTCGATGTAATTACTTGATTGTCTTCTCCATGTTCTACTTGATTTATGTTTGATCTTTTTTCAACGGTATTAGAAGCAGTAATTGCAATTTTTAAATCGTCATCATTTGGGACGATTACTGGATTAACATTACCAATTGATCTTATTACAGAACTGGTTCGTATTATTTTTGGAAGTTTTTCTTTTTCTGGCATATCTTCATTGACAGATATAACAAGATTAAATTCTTGTTTATTTTCTTCGATAACGTGGTTTATTGGTTCTTTTTGCTTTATTACTAAAGTCTCCTCTACTTTTGAAATTACACTTTGAATATCCTGTTCTTTGTGCATATTTTTAATATGCCTGATTAGATTATCCTTTCTTTTGCTTCGAACCTCACATAATAGGCACTTGTAAGTTGTCGATTCTATAAATTATTATAATTTTTTTTAAAAAAGCAGAAAATAACCAGATTCATACCATTATGTATTATCTGATGTCGTAATAGCGTTCTTTTATCTATAAAAATTTTCGAACAAATATTGCATGTAAATTTCCTCTCATTAGAATGTCGCAGTAGATGCTGTTTGTGGGATCCACTGCTACGAAATTGTGCACCACAATGCTTACACTGCAAATCCTTTTTGTCTGAATTAAATATAAACAATTAAATTAAAATCAAAAAATACATTTCAAAGTATTGGCCTCGATTGCCGAATCCGACGGATCGTAAGTGAGTGCAGATTTGATACTTTGCGATTCCCGCCGTGTGTGTGCAATCGTGAATCTAAACGCATAGCAATGCCAACCTGTAAACGATCTCCGAGAACAAAATTAAGGAATCTCAACTTAAGCATACGGCATTTTGGACATGTGTCAAATCCGCACTCACTTCCGATCCGCCGGATTCGGCAATCGAGGCCGTTACCTAAATGAATACGCTTATGATGAATATAATTAGATTTTATGAAAAACACTTTTTCGCATTTATCACATTTAAATTGATTTATGTTTTCATGTTTGTTGCAGTGTGCTTTATATGCTGTTTTATCAATAAAACTCCGTCCACATTTTTCACAAACAAAACTTTGCCTTTTTTCGTGTTGTATCATATGTTTGCGAAGTAACACATTTCTAGAAAATATCCTTTTGCATATTGAACACTCGAACTTCTCGTTCCTATGTGATCCTGTATGATATTTTAGATGGTATAGAGACGAAAACTCCTAAAAGAAGCAAGTAAAAAGTTAAAATTCTCCTGCATATCTAGAATTTTCTTAAAGTATATATCTCATCAATCATTCGAATCGAACTCTAGGCAACGAGAATGTATTAAAAAGAGAAAATCAGATGTAATATACAAATCCTACATTAGGCCTCTTCTCGTATACAAAACCGCCGCAGCTTCGAAAACCACCTTGGCGTGGTTAAATATAGTCCAAAAAAGGGCCCTCAAATTTATCGCAGACGACATTGTTTGCTCCACAATCAACCGTTTGAGCCACCATAGGAATGTAGTAGCTCTGACAAAATTCTGTCTTTACTATCATAGCGATTGCTCCACCGAAATGAACGTTCTCCTAGCCCGTAATACTCAATAGCCCGTAAGATTCATTTCCTTTACTTTCACCCCCCCCCCTTTCGCACACTTTATAAACTAAGAATTCGTTCCTAAATAGAATAATTCGACTGTAGAATCTCTCGAGTATTTCCGAACTCCTATAACATCCAAGAGTTCAAACGCCATCTCCGTGAACATCTTCCTGACTTCTCGTAAGCTGAAATCTCTTTTATCCTTCGAACTAAGCTTACTACTCGACATTGCACCATGACATGGCCAACGACATGACGGACCAGTAGTACAAAGGGTAATTCCTGAGCTTAGAACTGCCTGTAACTCTTAGGAACCTTACACGAACTCTTATGCAACATCTGGGAGGAAGAATTTATACCAGATTACTGGAAATATATCCAATATACAAGAAAATAGATAAATTAACCTGTTAAAAATACAAAGGTATCTCACTCCTATGTAGCACGAGTGACAAGAACCTATAGCGGAAGCCTTATAGAAGAATATCAAGCTGAATGTAGGACAGACAGGTCAACATCGGGCCAACTGCTGACCATAAAGCAAATCATGGAGAAAACTTGGGCGACGAAAGAATGTAGAACATCTCATCGGAATTTTGGACTCTCTTCAAACCTGATACGACTAATCAAATACGCAACTCACTGGCGAACGTAAAGATCCAAAATGTAGTAACCGAAGAGTTCGAAGGGCGACAGGGTCTTAGACAAAGGGATGGACTGTGTCCAATACTTTTCAACTTCGCCCAAGAAATGGTGATAAAGGTCAGTCCAGAGTAGTACGCCAATAGTAACAAACTCGGTCCAATTGTTGGATATGCAGATGACATGAACATCGTGGAAGGTCCTTATTGGGAGCAAAAGAAATCTATTTCAAACTAAAATAGGCACAAAGGAAATAGGGCTGAACATCAACGAAGAAAAAACAAAGATGGACGATTTAGAATGGGAAGAAATGTAACTATCAACGATCACAGCCTAGAAGTAAGAAAAACGAAGAACGAATACTACCGGCTAAAATAAAGGAGATACAGCAGCGAGTTATATGAAATTTTTGCCGACCCAGATCTCTCAACCTTTATAAAGCCTGCACTACACTACTCGCGAAGTCGAGAGTGTAGAGAGGCATTTCGATTCATTTTATGTAACTTTACTTCGCCTCGGGCGACTTCGCATCTTTGGCGATTTTTGTGCCCAAGTCAAAGGAGGTTGCACGAGTGTGTAGACACGTACTTCGATCAACTTCGAGAAGTACTTCGTCGAAGCAACTTCGCGAGTAGTGTAGTTCAGGCTTTAGAGAGCATTGACTAGCCGGCCACATAATCAGGATGGAGGACAACCATATTGCAAAAGGGCTCAGAGCAGAAATTTCGCGAAATAGACCAGTAAGCAGATCCAGAAGAATATGAATCGACTCTGTGACGGCTGACGCAATGCTCAACATCCAGAACTGGAGACATGCTGCAAGGGACCGTCAAGCTTGCAAAATGCAATAGAGGAGGCTATGGGTGGATACTAATGAATACATACCTGCGGGCAAAATTCACACTTATATCGCTTGCTAGTTTTGTTACAATTTATGTGATAATACTGCTGTGTTCTACTAGCAAAAGTTTTATTACAAATTGTACATTTAAATGCTATAGAATCGCCATTAAAAATCTTTTTGATATGTTTCGGTATTCCTTTTCTAGCATGTTTCTTTCTAGTTAACGATTTACTTTCTTCGCTTGTGCAAACTAGAATATTTTCCAATACAGAAATTTTTTTACTATGATCTGTATATTCTAATTTGCTGTGTATAACATCTGTTCTTTCATTGTGCACATTGGAATTATCACATTCTTCAGGATTTTGTTGTTTAATTTCATCATTTGATTTGCTTGAAATTTTTATGCACTCCAGACAGCCAATTTCTTCTGAAATAAAGCACTGTCTGCACTTTGTATGCCCACATTCTTCTTTAATTAATCTGCTTGAAGTTTGTAAGCAATTTGGGCAGTGAACTGTGCCCATATCATAAATAAAAACTACAAGTAACAATATACGTTCTGTTGAAAATCACTTTTAAAAACATTCGTATTGTAAAATTTATATTTTTTTTTGGGAAAGCGTTTATTCTTGATGTGACAGCCAAATGACAGTGTTTCCATGAGTACTTAAAAATTGATTCGAGGTGTGAATTTAATCGTATTCGAATTTAGTTTAATAAATGTTTCCTACTTTGTTTTGGATTAAAGACTTTAAGTAGCAAATGTAAACATTTTGTGTTGAATATTTTATGAATTATATACATAATAGTTTCAACATAAATATTATTTTAAATAATTAAAAATACCCGGCAAGACCCCGTGGAACTTGAGTGGATCGAACCTTCGGAATTGGTACAAACATCATATGCTTATGACATTTCTATTTGTCAAAGGAATTCGAGTCTCCTCAAATATAACAAAAAAATTTAAATAATGTCCGAAGATAGCACTTTTGAGTATTTACACGCTGAAGTGGTAAATTACTGCATGACAGGAAATAAGGTAAAGTATAGCTTGATCTTTAACAAATCTGACATCTATTCGTGCAGGACAATGATCTATCCACATTGGAATATATAGGATACATAACAGGCTACCGTCTAATAGAGCGTCTAACACGAGAATGGTCAAGATTTAAGGATGAGCTCGACACTATGAAATTTATTTGTACAGATTTTTGGACTGTTTTGTACAAGAAACAAATAGATAATCTTAGAACTAATCATCAAGGCGTATATGTACTACAAGATAATGCATTCCGTTTCTTAACGCGAATTTCTCCTGGTGCGAAACAACTGGAGCATGCACCTAAGGTTTGTTTTAATATTTTAAATAAATATCAATAATATAACCTTTTTTTATTCTTTCATAGCATGTTGCTTTCACTTGCGGTCTAGTTAGAGGCAGTCTGGCAAATCTAGGCATTAATAGCACAGTTACAGCAGAAGTTCAATCAATACCATCCTGTAAATTTCACATACAAGTTAATAGAAATTAAGTTTATTAAACCTTGATATTTAAATTAAATCTCCATATGTTAATCTTTGTCTATAATTTAATGTTTTATCACAATAGCTTTGCGGGAATATATATAATAAAATTCTATCAATCAGTTATTCTATAATAATATATTTTTTTTAAATAAGAATGTAATTAAAACTGCAGATATTATTTTCTTGTATAAATCGCTATAAAATCTTTTGTAGTGCCTATCTCACAATAACTATACAAATTCCATGTATCTCCTTCAAATCCTGGCTCAAATGGTTTAGGATCTGTATGGGTACCCCGTCCGTCTCCTGGGCCGATAATTATTATGCAATTGCCATCGAAAGCATTTAAATATTCTAAAAATGATTTTCTGCAATTAAAGTAACAAAATAAAAGCGCAAAATTCCAATCAGTTCTTTTTGCACATTTTTGTAAAAAATCCGATGTTATGACATCTTCTGTAAAATTTAATTCGATAAAACTTTTTGGGCAGTAATTGCTGCTCCACCAAGAACGATCCAGTTCTAGCCCTGAAACTTTTGTTCCTATATGGTTTATGTATAAAATATTTTTGTAGATAATAAATAGAAATAACTACTTTACCTGTGCTTTCTTGCAAAATCCATTCTAGCAGGCCGGAACCGCAACCAATGCTTAATACTGCTTTAATATTTAATCCATTTAAAATATCTTGAAGGAAATTAATATTATGTTCAGTTGGCCAAGCCCACAAATATTTCGATTTTTCTTCAATAGGAATGTATTTTCCTAAATCAATTATATTTTTCCAGCTTTTGGAAGCTGCATGTTCCCGAATTTCTTCAATCCAAGAGCAGCAACCCGACATTTTCTCAACTAACGTGTAACGGATTCAAAGCACAATTTAATTGTCTGTTTGCGGAACCTCCGCGGTATCCCCATTTGGCTGCTAGAGCTTTTATGGCTTATTTTTAGTTTAAAGTTGAAACCGATTCTTTATTATTTATTGCTAACAGTTCCTACTAAAAACATGCGCGCATAGTGCCTCTCAAAAAACGATTTCGTAATCCTCTTAACTCACATGGTTAAAACTATATTTAAATTTTTATGATTACAAAAAAAATGTGGACTTTAGTGTTAAAATAGCTCTGTATTTCAAGTTTAAATAATATAACAACTTTGCATAGTTTTATATGAAAATTATTCTATTTATGGAATGTAAAATGTATGCTAGCGCACATGTGTGGAAAATGCTTGATTGCTTAATTTATAGAAGGAATTTTGATTATTTATTATATTGCAATTCGTTGCTTTAACCCCAAGCAAGGTAATGTACATTGGCCATGCAGTGATCTAGATCAAGGGAAAAATGTGTTTTTTTATTCTTAGTTGATACTAAAAAAACTTGTGTGTTTTCGAACTTATTATAGACACGTGCTTTTTTGCAGTTCTTGTCGTTATCGAAATACTTTTTAAATTTTACTTATATCTGGATATCAATGTAATTGTAGCAAAATTAAATGCATAAATTGTTTACTAAGTAGATAATTTTATTTTTTAATTTTAATAGTTGATGTATCGGAAAATATACACAATAGAGAAAATATTTTGGAAGAGACTTATTCATTTGCTCATGTTTAAAACCACAATTCCTGCCTTTTATACAAAATTATTATAGTTTCTATATATAATAATTATTGAACGTGTATGAGCCTTATAGTGTAGGCTCCCATGACAAAAAGGTACCCCAGCGAACACCTCAAAATTATAAAGTGAGAATGGCTGAAAAACATTTAAAAAAAATGTTTCGCCCGCCAGACTAGTAAAAATTTGTTAATTGTTATTTTCTATGAAATCATTTGTTACCTGACTAGTCTAGACAAGTCTAGACTTCTATTTTGTCTAGTTTCGTCTATAGTCGTCGAACGTCTGTTTCAGTCAGTTAGGCACAGCCAAGCATTCATGATTTTCTACTACTCTCAAAACTGTATTTTTCAAGTCGGCCGGAAACATAGCTCAGGCAATTTTTAACCGATTCATTTGAAATTTTGAATATATCTTTAGAAATACATTGTCTATGGAAGTTCGTAGGATTTTTTTATGTTGCATAGTTCTTTTGTTATTACCAATTTTCTGACGGTTTTTTTACTTTTCACTTGAGAAGTGCGCCATTTGGCTAAAAATCAATATACCGAGAAAATCCTACGTACTTCTATAGACAATGTATTTTTAAAGATACTTTCAAATTTTCAAGCGAATTGGTTGAAAATTCCCTGAGTTATGTTTCCGGCCGTGGACCCTTGAAAAGCGGACACGTCATCGCACAAACGCTGCACAGCCGCCATTTTGAAATGTCTCTCGCTTCAAAAAATTGTAACGCACCTAATATTCCTTACATTTTTTTTAAAAAGTTTTATATTCTTCTCGGTATTTTTCCAGTAACACCATTACTTTTCTATAGCATTGTATGTGGTATCGCATAGTTGCACAACAATTATCTGTTAAAACAATATCACCGTATTTATGGTGTTTAAAATGACGAAAAGCAATTATGTTTTGCACATTCTTGAATGACTCAATGGTAAAAGCAATGACTTTTATTCTTTTTCGACACAAAAAACACTGTTGACCCTTCATCTTCTTATATATAAATATCAATTGCCGTGGGTTAGTCTCGAAAATGGCTCGACCGATTTGAATAATTTTTTTGTAGTTTAAAATTTGGAAAAACCCAAAGGAATAATACGTAAGCCTTGATGCTATTGAAACTAAACTGCAGTGAAAAATCCCAAAATTACTATTTTTTTTAGATTTTTCAGTATTAATTAATAAAAATTGTCAGCCAGACAAGATTTAATAGATAGAAGAGATCTTAAACTTTATTTAAAAAAAATCAAGGAGGTGTTATGAAGTGGACTTTCATGAAAAAAATAATTTATAACAAATGGTCTGTCAGACATTAATTAACAAAAATTGTCAGCCAGACAAGTTGTAATAGATAGAAGAGATCTTAAACTTTATTTAAAAAAAAAAATAAGGACGTGTTATATAGTGCACTTTTAAAAAAAATAGTTTATAACAAAAGGTCTGTCAGAAGTCAATTAACAAAAATTGTCAGCCAGACAAATTTATTCATAAATGGTTCATTATTTACTACATTGTATAAATTTCAAGCAGGTGTTTTGGAAAAAAAAATCTTTTTTTTAGCTAATTTCAAAAATTCATAAAAAATAACAATTAACAAATTTTTACTAGTCTGGCGGGCGAGACATGTTTTTTACATGTTTTCAGCCATTCTCACTTTATAATTTTGAGGTGTTCGATGGGGTGCCTTTTTTGTCATGGAAGCTTAGACTATGAGACTGAACGGACAACTGAACTAGTGGTGTAGAACCCCCTTAAAGGGAGACGCTTAGACTTTTACATAAAACAATGCAGCTTCATATACTTGCTATCTTTCAAAATTACATCAATGTTGCCTTATTTAATAGTACATTCAAAAACAGTGTAATATATATTTTTTTGTTTTGGTTCCTATTGATTGTAAAAAATAATTGACAATGACACTTAAATCAATATTTTTATTTGGATCTCATGTCTATAACCTGTTACAAATATATACAGAAAAGGATAAATATTAAAAAAAAATATCTAACACAATTAATTCCAGATAAGTGTTTTGTTCAATTTCTAGACTATCTGGAAAATATCAATACCCAAATTGAGGGTGTTACTGCAGGTCAAATAACATCAGAGTGTGTAGAGCTAGAACCGATAAAAAATAGTTTCAAGAATTTAACCGAATATTTCTGTGCTTGTTTAGAAAGAATAAATGCGAAGCGAGAGGGCGTAAAATTTGCAAAGAAACAAACATTATATAAAGAATTTTTATATAATTTAAAAGATTGCAAAGAAATAATAATTGAAAACTATTGTAAATTTGAAACAGAAATCGAAGAGAGCGCAAAGCATGTGTACGATTTAAATCTTTTACTGAATATAACTGATAATTTGAATAGTGTCAGGAATTACCTTAACCTAATATTAAAGAATTTATTGAATTTGGAAAAAAGCATTTTGTGCAGAAATATAGAGGAGAAATTTACAAAGCTCTGTGCCGCAGTAGAATATTCTATAAAAACGCAATATAATAACCTTTTAAAAAAACTACCTAGAATAGTAACTAGTTCCAATTTAAATAATAATACTTCTAGAGTCAAGATGAATGAAGATAATGATAACTGTGTATGCGACGAGCCTTCTCAATCCAATATCGATGATTTGTGTGGCGGTGTGTCAGGGAAAAAACCGAGATTATATGGCCAGGCTGAATTAGCATTTGTTGAACAATATGAAGATGAATTTAAAGAAAGAAGAACGCAATTATATGAAGTGCTGGAAAATTTATTGGTATCCAGTCGTGAAATTACTCGTTGCGATAATAAATTATTTATGTTAGAAAAACAATTAAGTGCGGATAAGGAGGAATTAATGAAGGCAGCAACTGCTGGTGGTGGTTTAGTTAAGGATAAAATAGATCCACTTGAAAGAACATTTCAGAAACAAAAACAATGCATTGAAGCCGAAAAGCAAAAGCTCCGAGACAAGGCTCTTATTGATGTTAGGGAAATGACAAAAATCCTCAATCGATTTACAACGGAACATTCATGGTTATTGTATCAGCTTGAAAGACTCAAGCTTAAAGTGTCGACTTCATCTTTAGATCAAATTAATGAAAAAATTCATCGCTTGAATGTTGATTTTAAGCGAGAAATAGATAATATTGAAGCATTCAAAAATACCGTGTCGAATTTATATATAGACTTTGATGGAGAAGCTGGTAGTTTGGCAGATTCGTCGTGTTCATCAACGTCAGTACCGTCAGCGGTAGCTGAAACTGACGCCATTAAATGCCAAGGTATGTGTATATATTTCTTAATTTTTTCAACATTTTTAAGTCCTCGCCTATTTCAACGAAATTTTTAAGTTGTTATTGAGAAACTCTAAAAAAGCCAGACTTGGGTTAATTGGATTCCATCGGTCTAGTAGACCAACGGTGAGCAACCCCGACCCTATCCAGCCCGCGAGATCTTTAGAAGAAATTAGACGAATTACATCAAAACATATTTATTTGAAGTAATTCGTCTAGTTTAAATTGAATATTAAACGGACATAGCAACATGTATGGTCATAATTTAAATTGAGTGCTCTAAACACAATGAAAGAGCACTCCCATCGAAGCATGGAAAGCTCCTTTTCCGTCCCCTCTTCATATATTTTTTAACATTAGATGTCCGCCTAGGCTCGCACTCCATTTGACCTCCCATAGGAGCACTTCTGCAACGATTTGGTTGGAGACAAAAAGGAGCACTGTAAAGCTTTTTTAAATATCTGCAGTAGAGCTCTTCAAGGAGGCCTGTGGATATGTGAATAAGCTCCGGTGTAGAAAAGCTTTTATTTTTGTTCGTCTTTTGCAATTGCCTTTTCCTTTCCAAGCGCGAGTGTGGTTTTACCAAAGCGGTCCCCCAACTAAGTATACTAAACACGCCTTATGCTGCTTGTCCTCCGTATCGAACGAGAACCGGTCTATTGAGTATGCTAATGTCACTCTTTATGGTCAGCAAGGTAATCGCCCGTTTTCTTCGTTCTATAAAATTTCTGAAAATTCTAGTAATGCTCCCTCGAGAGCATATTTGGCAGCGCTCAAAATTAGCTCCCCTGAGGAGCGCTCCCAATTTTTCCCGCTGGGCGATATTATAGGCAAGGGTTCGCAGGGAAGTATGTTTTTCCTCACTTTTGCCTCGGAAAATTTTTCGTACTCACCCTCACCCACCCAAACCAACACAATTATAACATCGTTCACGGGTTCTGTGAAAATAATGAGAAATTCACCTTCTCATTCTGGTTTATTGCACACCATCACAATCGTTACACGAAAAAATTGCAGAAAAATGAATCCTTAGTGTAATATCTACATTATACACAAACCTGTTTGAGTTGTGGACCGAGTGATGGATAGTGTAATTTAGCATCTTTCACTTTATATGCAGACTAAAAAATTATAGATCAAAAGAACGTGTCAATTGATTACTACGGCCCGCGAAAAACATACGAAAATTATAAATGTTTTTATGTTTATTACAGATCGTAAGGTAATGAATGGAGAATATGTTAAAACAGTAATAGGAAAAGCATTAATTCATGGATTGGCCGCAATAACCGTTACCCAGCCAACAGATCCTATTTACTATTTAGCACATTATTTACTTCATTATCGACATAATGAATTAAGTCTGATGCAGAAACAATTCTATTTTGAAGAATTAACTGCAAAGCGAGACTCATGCCAAAGAGATATGGCGATGGTACGTTTATTTTTTAATTTATTTTACTTTATTTTTTAATAATTTATTATTAATTATGATTTCTTCCAGCGAAACGCTGAGGCCATGGATATATGTGATCCATGTAAATATTATAGAAACTCAACTCAACATACGCATAATGATGGTACCAATGAAGGTCAAACGTAGTATATTTTTATAAAATCTAAAACATATAGTTTGTATATATAAAAAATAAAACAATTTCGCAATAATAAATTTATATAATATGAATTGAAATTGTAACAAATTATATGTTAACAAATACAAAACTATAAAATATTAATAAAAACAAGCTCTATTACTATTTATTAAGATTCTATTAGCACCAAGTAGAATCGATCTTACACTTTCCGTAAAACCATCTTGTCATCAGCTCATTTTCTGGACTCATACCTTTGATACTATCTTCGATATCATAGTTTACAATGTCGTCCTAAATATTTTTTAAATAAGTGTTTAAATGAAAAGAAGAAAAATGTTTTTGTATGCACATACATTATATATATATCACTTATTTGTTAGGTGTTAGTTTATAGGATAGTAAAAGTGAAACAAATTAAAGTCTGCGTATATTAAGAAGAATGAATGTTATTGCCAAAGATGCAAGGCAGCATTCCATGGGTGTACCGAGGAAGAATATGAGGAGCTTCAGTATAAATGCAGGGTGGCTGATCTACTCCAGCGAGCATGACTGCCCTAGAGTAGCGCTGCGCATGGGGAAAATACTAACCTGCCTTCCTCTCCGCTGCCATCAGAGACTTGTGGAGCACTGCGCCCACGGAACATTGAACTGGTGATTGGTTGCGACGCCAACCAAAACGGATCACCTTGCGTGGAGAAGCACCGATACTAATTCTTGGGGCGAGTACCTTCTTGACTTCATTTCTGAATGTGATTAGGCAAGAGGTGATTCACTTGTCTCTTGCAAACACATTCGTCAGTTTCAGAATACTGAACTGGCACGTCTCAAGCAACCCATCAATGTCTGACCACAAATATATAAAGTTTGACTTGAGAAATTCTACAATATCTTCAGAAGCATTCAGGGTTCTTCGGAATACTAACTCGGAGGCTTATCGCACCACCCTCAGTTTAGGAGTCAGCCACATAAGTAATAAACCTACTACTGAGGCCGTTCTCGACCTTGTCTCTGCCAATCTGGAGATCGTGGCAGCTGTCCTGTGAAACCACGTGGTGAAACAGTGGTCTTTGTATAAAGAGAGAGAAGTTACAAAACTATTCAACAAGGCTAAGGTGTCGGGTAACTGGGACCTCTTTCAGAAAGAAATCACAGATTAATACAAAGAGCTGAAACGAAGGTCATGGAAAGCCTTCTGCAAAGAAATAGACAAGCTTCAAGTCTCCATAAGCCTACACAAAGTCTTGCCTATGGATCACTCAAATGGCATTGCCTCCCTCAAGAACTTTAAGAGATCCTTTACGGAGAATACCAGGGATGCCATAGAGCATTTATTTCCTTACAATAAGAAGATAGAAAGTCTAGGCAAACAGGATTTTTACTGCCTGTAAGATCGAACAGACCATTGGCATCTTCAGACCCTTCAAGGAGCTGGGAAAACCAAATCTTCCCGGATCTCCTTCACAGGGGCTTCGCAGAGATCCTATCAATCATGATACCACTATTCGAGGTAGTTTTGCGCTGGCACATATTCCGGGGTGGGGGATAAAGACTAGGGTAGTCTTTCTTCCAAAAAGGGTAGAAAATCGTACAAGGAAGCAAAATCCTTTCGACACATAAATCTCTTCATTTATCCTGAAAACGTCGGAGAAGGGTTTGGACAAGCATATTAGGGAAGTTCTTACAGCGAACCCACTCAAATGCTTGCAATTTGCCTAGCGATCAGGCAGATCTACAGAGACTGCCATCAACGTTAATCGAGAGGTCCTCCGGGCCAAGGAATTCTCTTTCTGCACTTTTACAGATATCGAGGGTGCGTTTAACAACGTTACCTTTGGAACGGACAATGAGGCCGCAGCAAAAAAGGGCATTTAAACCCGCACTGAGATATGGATCACTTCGCTTCTGAGACTAAATATCTAGGCATAATCCTGGCTCAAAAGCCCTCATGGAAGTCCCAGAATGACAGAGTAACTGCCAAGGCAATTACATATCTCCATATCTGTCATCAATTTGAAGGCAAACCCTGGAGCCTCAAACCGAGGTTGATGTTTTGGGAATTCACGACGGTCATAAGGCCCATGGCCACCGGCATCTATTGCATGGTGGGTCAATACCAAACAAAAAAGTGCCATGACTAAGCTGGAAAAGGTTTAAAATTTGGCCTGTCTCGGTATCACGGGATCACAGAAACTAAAAGCACCTGTCAAACTGCGGCTATAAAAGCCCGAAGAGGGCGGAAGACGCTCCACCCACAGTGAAGGAGGCGCTGCGTTCACAGGGGCTGTTCTCCTTTAAGGTAGAAGTTCTTGTGGTGGAATTAACCTGGAGCCAATACGCATATTGCCCGATACCATTCCTACAAGTCTGGACTTCGACTTAGACAAACCATTTATGACGATTATTGCAGGTGGTACGTCAGAATGGCAGCACGGCAGGCCCCTCTTTAACGAGAACACGGTCTTTTGGAATACGGATGGTTCCAAAACCGATAATGGGGTAAGGCTGGGCGTATATGGCCAAAGGAGCAAAATATTTATGTCCTGTGGCACCACCCGTAATGTTTTTCATGCTGAGGCATTCGCCATTGAGGTGTACGCCCAGACTTGTATTAAAAGAGCTCCAAACTGCTCCTTCTCAGACAATCAAGCCGCCCTGTTGCTATTAAACCCCACAGGGTGTCATCAAAGACTTTCCTGGAGTGTCTCCTATCTCTAATATCCCTCTGAAGGAACAACAATGTTAGGCTGATGTGGATCCGAGGTCACAAAAGCCACATCAGGAATGAAGTTGTCGATTGCTTGGCAAGACTAGGAGAGACTCATCACTCGTTGGTCCGGAACCTTTCAGGAGCTTAGCCATCTCCCGCGTTAGATCGGCCATCAAGAATTCGGTCGACCAGCTCACAAGGATAAAGACCTAGGATGCTTGTTAAGCTAACAGATTCAGTTAAATCTACAAATCTAAAGCGGGCAAACTTTTAAATTTCAACAGATGGGAACTAAAAAGAATAACAGATCTCTGACGGGCCACTGTTCGCCTAATTATTATGTAAGCAGAATAGGGTACTTCCCGAAACAGCGGAGCATTTACTGGGGTATTGTGAAGCTACAGCGAGGAGACTGAGTTTCCTCTGTCCTGCTCGCAGGGAGATTTTGCACATAAATTCTAAATCGATTTTATGTTATTTATGAGAAGCTTTAACTTGGAAGGTTTTTAATGCCGGGGTTGGCACAATAGACTGAATAGGTCGCAGTGCCTGCAAAGTAGTAAAGTAAATTAATAAACTGAAAATATTAACTTTATATAAATTTGAGCATTTACCATATGTTAGTAAAATAAAATGTGCTTTACAAAATTCTTCAAATGAATATCAATATGAAAAAAAATTTAAAACAATTTACTTACAATAGGAACTGGAAATATTCGTTTTGTATCAGTTTTATGAATATGTTCTATATATGCTTCATTTAAAAATTCGCGATTTCGTTTTGTTAAGCAAGTAAAGCAAATTTTACACATTTTATCTGCACAAGAATTGGTACATGGTGATTTAGAGCATATATTCGCTTCCACAACGATATTTTTATTCGAAGATATAAACTCTGCATTATCAAAGCTAATAACAAAGAAAGAAACAATAATCTCTTAAAAATAAACACACATTGAAAAATTACCTTTTATGTTTTTTAATTGGTGATCCAATTCCAACAAGATTCAATGCGCTATAAATAACTTGTTCGTACAAAAGTGAATTTTGTTTAAAATGCGCTGAAGATAAATTTGGACTCATATTAGCTTCCATTAAATGTACACGCAAATTATTATCGATTATTAGATCAAAACGCATTAGCTCGAAAAAATTTCGTGTACTTTTATAATTATTTAATATTTTTTCAATGCTTTCTTGTTTAGCTAGAACAGCAGAACGTATTGCATTTTCAATATCTCTCCAAATAGGTACTGGATCTTGATTTTGTTCTCTAACATAAGCGTCGAATGAGTCTTTCATGCTATATTTAAGAACATTATAGTAGTGTTTCAGTGATGGAATTTCCCAAGTTGGTAGATAATCATCACCAACTACATACTTATCAATGTTATTGTGGTCAAAAGGATAATACTGTACGGGACAATAACGGAAAAGTACATCACCTTTATAAAGATATATTCGAAGTGGCCTAAAGCTTGTAATTATCACATATACTCCTATATCGAATTTGTAACCGTCTACTAGATAGGGATTATCGACAAATTCTTGAATGAATGTTTCATTAGAATCTAAATTAATTTCTTTAGCTGATTTAATATAAATATGACGATGTTCGTTATGCTTTTGTACAAAAAGTTTTTCTGGATATTTCTGTGCAAAGTTAATAAAATTGTCTTTGTCTTTTGGTAGCCGAAATGCCTTTGGCATAAACGGAAGATTTGAAGTGCACAAATCCACTTTATTAGTAATATGACCCGATCCTGGGAAATGATTTACTTTCTGATTTTTATTTAATTGCTTTAGTTGCTTTGTTAAAACACGAAATGGATAATCATGTGCCCATAGAAGATTCCAAGTTTCTTCTACAGTTGATCTCTTATAGCCAAACATATCAAGAACACTTTTCACATGTTTTAAATGCTCTTCTGAGGAGCTCTTTCCATAAATAGCATATGTTGGTCCATTATATTCGGAAAGTACATCACATCGTTCAGAAATATCGGGTTTTTTAGTTAAATAATCAAAAACATATTGAAAATCAATTTGGAAATACTGAAATGCTAACGATGATATTATTGTTGATATTAAAAACACGATCATTCCTCGATCTCGAGAATTTGACGGCGTGAAGAAGCCCATGTTTGTATGATTTAAGCGTTTTTCTAAAATAAAGAGTTCTATTAAATAAATACAATATTCAGATATGAAGATATTACTTTTAATTAATTAACGGACTAATTGAAAACTAATCACCGTAGAGAGATAAATTGGCTAAAAGTTAAAACTTTACTACTAGACACCTGCATTTTAAAGATCACCCGACTGGTTGTGCTGGCTACCTGTTGTTATGACGGGTTATAATTTACGCTGAAGAATTTGGATATGTGTAAATAACTGTTGATTGACCAGGTAGGTAAAGGTGGACCAGTGTTGGCAACGTACAAGTTCCTTGAGTTTAAGAACATATTTATTGTTAAAAATGGTTACCACAGAAAACGATCGAAACGATCATAAATTTGTGGAAACTAATAATAATTTCTCTCTTATATATGTATTATCTGTAAATACTCGTATTTTAGCATTAAATTGCGGTATGGAACTTGAAGAATCATTTACTGGATAGCATAGCAGAAAAGGAGTTATGCAATGGTTTTGAAGAAAATTATTGAAAGCATTAAGTAAATAGGATGGGGCATCCATTAAATAAATCAGGAGGGGTTCACCTACCGGGCTATTGTTATTTGCATTATTTATATAGAATAAGAGCAGGCTCTCATCCGTAGTTACTTGTAGGTATGGGGCGGAATCTCGATACAGAATGAGAATCCGAGAATGCAAGTTTGGACTTTTAGATGCTAGTTGGATTAAGTAGTGCATAATCGGCGTCGTAAATCGTTTTGTTGGAATACCATTTGTTTTCCTCGGATAAGTACAGTGCCGTGTTTGAGCACTTTTCTCTCGAATTTTTGAGGTTCTTTTGCTGACGTGGCTGAGATAAAGAACTACATTGGGAATGCGTACGGAATGACGGGTCTGACTATTGTTTTATAAATATAAGAGGATTTATGCCTTGATGAATAAGTTCTTGGAATTTATCAAAGGCTTGAGACTTTCCACTTGCCCGGGCCTTGTTTAGTTTTATTTTTACGTGCGGATCCACTTCGGCCTGTGATGTAGGTTTACTTCTAGATTTTTTATGCTTGTTTTTGGTGTTAAGGTGTGGCGGTTTATTGTCAGTTTGACTATTTTTTATTCTAGCGAGGCGTTTCTATGCCCTTTTTCGGATGGGTTCCTGATGCAGAAGAGTTCGCATTTGCCCTGGTTATTGTCTATGTTCCATCTGTATAGGTAATCAGCTATAAGGTTCACGTGTTATTGAAGAGTTTCCTTGGCCTTGAGTGGTGAAGCATGCGAGGTCCACACAATCGTGTCGTTTGTGTATTGGATAAATATGGAGTGGAGTGAGGGGACTTCATGTGTAAAGTCATACAGGAATATGTTGAAAAGTATGGGGCCCAGGACGAAACCTTAAGGTACTCCCGTTTTAATCTCGACTTGTGTGGAGGTCAGGAACGAGTATATTACCTTGACAAATGAAAATGGGTAGTCTAAGCGATTTACTTTGTATATGAATCCGCGGTACCAGACATTATCATATGCCTTTCTTAGATCTATGGCGCATGCTACTGTGCATTTACTTTCTCTGAGTTCTCTCATCGCTGATTCTTGCAGGAGTAGCAGCGCGTGTTCCATTGAGGTTTTATAAGTTATCCTGCGCTTATTAGTTCTTTGGGTGAGGTAACATGGTTATTACATCGTTTACCATTTTGCCTATGTAGGAATCTCGTAATTCGCGTAATTATGTCAGTGCCTGAAATGGGGTTTCAAAGTATTTTCTAAATTCTTCCACATTGTCTTCCAACTTGAAGAATGTGATCCCGTACAGCGGTCATTGTTTACATATGAGAAGGGAGAAGAGAAAGAAATGTGCGTATGAGTTAGTTTTCACCCAGGGAATTTTTGGATGAAAATTCTTTCGTTAAAGTTTCGTCATGTGCGTCCTTCTTTCTCTCCTATATAACCGGGTTTTTCGTACTTCTTGAGTCTCCGTGTAGCACCCCACAATAATGCCAATGCGATGAGTTGTCTTAAGGCCCAAACATATAGCAGAAACGAAAAGAAACCGAAACGAAAACGAAATGAACTTGAAAATGATAGCGATTATATAGATGCCTGAGCGAATCGGTTCTTGACATTTGTTGACAAGTTTTGCATTGAGTAGAAGAGTTTTTTATTTTTGATAAATACACGTATTATACACTTTATATAATTTATGGCAGATGTCGAGAAATCACAAGAGAAATCATAATTAAATTTTTTCACCTCGTATTGACTGCATTCTTTTAAAAAAAACTTCTTTTTCGTTCTTTCAACTACTTTAAATTCGAAAACAAACTGTCTGTCGAACTGTCAAAGTAACGGGTTTAATAGCTGAAACGAATACCGAAATGAAATAAATTTATATCATTCGTTCCGATTCGGTTCTGTTCGTTTATATAACCGAGTTCATACATTTTCATACGATTTATTTCATTCTTTTCGTTTCGGTTCGTTTTCGTTTCTGCTATATGTTTGGGCCTTTAGGCCGGCCGCGCACTAGCAACTTTTTTGATGGGCGATTAAATAGTTTAATCAATGAAAAATTTACTCCCCATTTAAATAGAACGTGTTGGCTTAATTTAGTTGCCGCAACTTAAAAATCGCCTGTGTGAGGACTTACGATTACTTTTGTGCGTCCTATTTTTGTGATTAACAATTTGCTTCAAATTAGTAGCTAGTCCGCGGCCGGTCTTAAAAGCGTGCGCGGTTGGCTGTCTAATAATTTCAAGGAATTCGATATACCCTTTGTGCCGGGGTTTGATCCTTTGCCTAATAATTATGCACAGGCAGCCATTGCCTTTTGAATCTCATTAATTTGTGCATGACCTCTGAAATAACCATTATATAAAAAACTATTTAACAATTGTCGGTTTTACTAATCTCTTCAGTTTCTATATTGACATAATAATCACGAACAGAAGTGCGAGTACTAAATAAAAATGAAGAAGATCAAATATTTTGAAGTTCACTTTTGACATCTTCACATTTGTTTTCTTTTGAATTTACCGTTTTGCCATGTGTGTTTGCTTTGATTTTATACAATAAGTTTATACTCTAAAAGGACAAAAAATGGATGAAATAAAGGAGATTAACATTATTGTTAAATGGAGTGGTAAGGAGTATCCAATTTCAGATCTAACAGAGCAAGACACAGTTGCCCTGTTAAAGCATGAGGTTTTCAAGAAAACCCAAGTGCAGCCCGAAAGGCAAAAACTTTTGAATCTAAAATATAAAGGTAAACACTTAAATATTAATTTAACTATGACCAAATATTACTAATATCTGTTATTAGGTAAATTTGCTCCTAATGAGGTTAAACTGGGTCAATTGGAATTGAAGCAAAATTTCAAAATAATGATGGTTGGCTCAACTGAAGCAGATATTGAAGATGCAAGAAATCGGCCCGAAGGTGTTGATGATGTTATCGACGATTTCGATGATGCTGACGAAAAGGAGGTTTCTATTGAGAATGCTGCTATATATCTAGCAAAAATACAAAAAAGAATTAAGGAATACAAAATCACTGAATTGAATCCACCAAGACTGGGTAAAAGTCTGCTTGTTTTAGATATTGACTACACGCTTTTCGATCATAAGTCTTCAGCAGAAACGGGTGCAGAACTAATGAGGCCCTACCTACATGAATTCTTAACATCGGCCTATGAAAATTATGACATAGTTATTTGGTCTGCAACAGGAATGAAATGGATTGAGGAGAAGATGAAACTTTTAGGTGTTAGCAGTCACACGGACTATAAAATAATGTTTTATTTAGATTCTAGTGCTATGATAAGCGTTTATACAGCTGAAAAGGGTGTTATCGATGTTAAACCATTAGGCGTTATATGGGGTAAATATCCGCAATATAGTGCTAAAAACACAATTATGTTCGATGATATCCGAAGAAACTTTTTAATGAATCCCAAGTCTGGTCTTAAAATTCGCCCATTTCGTCATGCACATATTAATCGTGATAAAGATGCTGAACTTTTAAAATTAGCCAAGTACTTAAAGGACATTGCCGAAAATTGTGATGATTTTAATAAGCTCAATCACCGAAAGTGGGAGGGTTATAATCCAGCTAATTAAAAGTCTTCTTAACATTCTTCATATTAAAAAAAAGTAATCAATTTCAAAGCCTTTATAATGTTTATAAATAAAAACTTTATTTCATTGATTGTTTATATAAAAAGTGCATTAAAGGAGCTTTATTATTGTTGAAAGGATTATGCTCCCAATCTATTTTAAATAATTAGAAATGCAAGGCTTTACAATTAATAAGATTTGATTTATAATCAAGATAAAATTTTATCGTTAATCGAGTCTGGATTCATGTAAGTGCAATTTGATTTTATTAATATTGTACGTTTTTTTTATTAAAGCGCATATAATAAAGAAAAGGTGAGGAGAAACAATTTTTATTTATATGGATTACAACTATGCGTTTTTTTTGTTAGGACCACGTTCATATTTAAGCCACCTTCAAATCCTACCTATCATTTTCTTCAATGCAGTCTTACTGTAAAAACTAAAAGTTTCATTTTTAAAGTGAAAGATGTTTGTTTTGCAATATAATTAAAAAAACTACAGATTCTGTTTTAATTATTATTATAAGTTTTGTGAAAGTTGCATGTATTCCTCAACCCACAATAGGTTATTTTACACGACGAAACACGAAACAAAAAGTTTCATGCAACTTTGCTCGGTTTGAAGGGGAGAGGAGAGAGAGGGTTTGAGGGAACACGTGTTCCCTCCAGCCTTCTCTCTCCTCTCCCCTTCAAACCGAGCAAAGTTGCATGAAACTTTTTGTTTCGTGTTTCATCGTGTAAAATGGGCCAATATGTAATGGCATTAACTGCTGGTAATATGGCTACATTACAGTATATATGCCCGGGTGCAACGGTTTGATTTTTTGAATGATGTGCATGATGAATACGTTTCTACTATAATGTGAAACAGATAAATAAGTTGTTGGTATGGTAAACTTCTATCCCCGATTCATCTTTAATTTGGCTATAAAGTTGGTACCAATTAATGAGCATTTTAGATTTCTTCCCAATCGTGCCCGTGTCGCGAAAGGCAAAGAATTTCCGCAGAATGCCAAGAGTCAAACCTCAAAGTAAATACAATGTCAAAAGCTAGATTGTTGAACCATCCACTTGAGAATGTTAAATACAGTCTGACGCCTCCGATTGCGTAATAGTCTTGAAACAATTTAATGGTCTACGGTGGCAAACTTGAGCTTTTTATTCTAACAAACTGTCACCCGCGGAACAAAAATACTCTGGATTAAGCAAATAATTCCGTTATTTTTTCGAAGGACACAATTTCGTGGTCTATAGGGTTCACAAACTGCTAGTACACGCGCCCTTCATACAAAGACCGTACAATCCCCTCATCAGACCAGACATTTGGACCTGATTTTAAAGTTTGTGTCTAGTCGCGAATTATTTGTTACGCTCGCTAACGACCGACAACGTCAACGAAGTCTTCACGTGAAACTTCCAGATAATAGGTTCGAATAGGAGGGACCACTTCCGCCATCTCGAGAATACTAGTACATCCTTATAATCGTAAGCCGATTTACGATGTCACCACAAGTCTACCCAAACAGTTTGTCACTGAATACCTCCCACGATTCGGGACCAAATGTGATGACATTTCTATCGACAACTTCAAGCTGCCTTAATAATGGGGCCCAGATTCCGCCAGCGTGTATCACTTGCCTACAACAAAAAAAAATTCCCAGTCACAACGGTTTGCACTTTTTCGATTAGCGCGATTCTGCAACAGACTGAATATTTTGTTACCCTGATTAAGTTCATTCTGAAAGCTTAGTTCCGCTGATTATGGTTTTGGCGGTGCACCTGTTTGGCCGTGCACACCGTCGTGTGCCCGCTTGCCGAATGCGACCCCAGTACTAATTGGAGTAAATACTTGCTCTTCGTCGTACTAGACAAACGCACGACAACTTGCAATGCTCACCAGCAAAGCTCAGCATTGCTAGAATGTAATATTGCCTAATTCAATTTCCATCGCGTTCGATGAAGGGCACTCAGAATTTCTTCGCTTCCGTATGACTTAAAGGCAACGCATCCCCGACAAGCAAGTCACAAGGATGTTTTTGTGCCCAGAGCGTTGGAAGACTCCGACTATGTATTCGTGCGCATCGACCGCGTCAACACTTCGTCGTCAACCTGAATGGCACAAATAGTTAAAGCCAGCGTTCCATTGTGATCACGACGACGAAGCCCAGCCACATCAAATAATAACTTTCCGTTAGCGCTACGATGGGACCGAGTAAGTATTTGGCAACCGCTTAAAACTGAATTGATAAGTTTGCACAACCAAACGATCATCGATCTGTGATCTAAGCTTCCGGCATCTCCTTCTACTACCATGATCCGCGCAATATTCAAAACATCATTGTAACGTGGTCCAGGTGTAAGGAAGTTATAAAGCAAACTTCATACGAAGTTCTAGGTGAAGCGCTGAAGCCTACCTGCCCGTAGTGAGTGGTTCGACGATGAATGCAGGATAACAACAGAACAGAAAAATAAGGCGTATAAAAGAAAACTAAAAAGACAACTAGGAAGTTTTAGGATTACCAAGGAAGGAAGATTCTTGAGGAGGCCAAGCCAATGAAGATGATATAAAAAAGTTCCGCTAGTTGGTAGTTAAACCTTAAAATAAATTGTATGGAAACTTATGTTATATTATATATTGTTAAATAAAATAAATAATAACAAAATTAATTATTAGTGAACTTACCCCAAAAACAACTAAAGCTTCAACACTACTCATATACAAATTAAGTTAACTTTTTGCTTGTTTTCTTCTTGTTAATAAAACAAATCACAATCATAAGAATATACCGTTCAAGATACCCGAGTAGAATCAACCATACGGTGTTTTTAACTATCGGCGGGAATTGGATGCTTCTCATGCTTCTCTATTCCTATAAAATTTCACTATTGTGAATTATGGTGCAATTGAGAATTGTTGACCAGTGTTTCCAGTGTTATACCAATATAAAATAGGTCTAAAATCACCAACCCAATTTCAAATTAATTGCTCTGTCATACTGGTATAATTGTTTTTACTTCGCTTTGGCAATACTGTCCTTAGGACAGTTTTGCTAATGAAAGGGTTGCCCAAGGCAATTGTTTATTATTGACAAGAACAAGAAATGAAATGAAGTTGACAGAATGGAGCGATTCGCTTTTAATTTAAGTGAAGATGTTCGATCAAGTTTATATAAAATTTGCCGTCTATGTGGTATTGAAACCTCTGAAAAAATAACAATCGCTGAAGAAATAATATGCTTTGAAGATGATAGCGTCAACGATGATGAGCCCAGCTTGTGTGGTAAAATTTTTCGGTGTATCGGAATTCAGGTTGGCTTTTCTTAATTTTTCCCCCAAAGTTATAAAAAACTAAATTCAAGTGATTGTTTATGTGAAAAATATATTCATTACTAAGGAAATTTATAATTTATGATGTTTTCCGTTTACATATGAATAATGAGATGGGTTTTATATTGGTTGAAAAAAATTCTTACAGGTGGAAGGAAGTGATAATATGCCGCAGTCTATATGCCGTCTGTGTTTTGATAAAATCAATGATTTTTTTGAATTCCGTGAAATGTGTTTATCCACAGACCAACAAACTAGAAAATTGTTAAGGGTTGCGGAACGAGAAAAAGTATATTATGTTTACCCATTTATAATGGATTTAAGAAAACTACCATTTCCAATTTTAGTCTAATGTTGAAAGAGGAACACAAACTGAAAACATATTAAGCATGAAACCAATTAAAAGGAGGAAAAATGTGCAATCAACTTCAAATACATTATCACAGCCTAAAGCCAAAAAGCTTAAAATAGGTGCTGAACTACATAAATCTGTAGATGATGCTGATGTACAGAAAAAAGCTGGTAAACCGAAAAAAAGCTTTAAAGTTGAAAAGGATTCTACATCAAAACACAACAACAAAATCACAAAAGGTGGTAAAATTGTGGAGCAAACTACTGAATGTCTTCAAACATCTAAACATACTAAAACTGAAGATGACACTATACCACCAATATCCGCAGACCTGTCTAAGGCGATTAAAGAAGAAAAACTAGCTGCAGATTTGAATATTAATAAGAATATTATTTCTGATCAAATGGAAGGCGTCGCAGAAAATATTCCTCAATTAGGAGGTGAAAAGCCTATTATTAAAAAGAGGCGAAGACGGTTTGTAAAACGATTAACTTATGTTAAGAAAAAGAAGCGAGCTCCTACGACTATTATGGATGCAGATGTAAGGTAGGTCTGCTGAATTATTTATATTTGGAACATCAAAATTTTTGTTTAAAAACAACAGTTTTACTTTTCCAAAAACTTAGTGTATATGGTATAATTCCTACGATATTTTTTTTATGTAAGCCAGTGCTACTAGATACACAGTTTTATCTTTGGCTTCTTTAGAAACGCCAATATTATAGAGACGATTTTTTTGCACCACGGATTATACCCTATAAGCAATCGAAGGAATATTTAAGCTTAATAACTAGTTAATAACTTTAAGTAATTTCATTTATGTAACAACAACAACAGCTCAGGTGTCACCCTTTATGCTACCAGTCTGTGATGTCGTTCACGTCAAGATGCAAAGTCGAATAGAAAGCTTAGCTCGTAAAATAACAAAGGAAAGTCTGCGGAGGCATAAGGAAGAGGCGGTGAATCTCGCGGTTGAACTCGTGGATGTTGTAAGCAGCCGGCTGGGCGTTATGCCCAGGGCTTCGAACCGGAACTGAACCGAAAACCGAAAACCGAAAAAAACCGATATTATTCTTGGATCGAAAACCGGATCTGAACCGAAAAAAAATTTCGGTTTTTTCCGGTTCGCTATGCGGGACTCCCCAATCCCCATGGACATGGCCGTTCGCTTGTGTGCGTAATCCATTCACGAGCTATAAAGGCGACAAAACAGCACCTCTGGCAATTCTGATTCAAGCCTGCAGGTTAAAACAAACATGCTTCTCAGTCAAGGTATACAGAAACAAGGTAATGTAAAAGAGACTGATAGCTTCGAATATCGTAGAAAAAAGTCTCCGAGTGACGTTAGCACTAATTCAGAAACAACAACAACAATTTCGATTTTATATAGGAAGAGGTCGCTGAGTGACGTCGCACTAAAACGATATTCAGTATACGAATAGTGGCCGCGATTCCCGAATCCGGCGGATCGGAAGTGAGTGCGTATTTGACACTTATCTCCAAAATGCCGTATGTTTAAGTTGAGATTCCTTAATTTTGTTCTCGGAGATTGTTTACAGGTTGATATTGCTATACGTTAAGATTCACGATTACACCCACATGTCGGATTAGGGAATCGGGAAACTTCCGATTCGCCGGATTAGGGAATCGAGGCCAGTGTATTCACGTAAGATAGCTTGTTACCGCGAGCCATCAGCACATATGCTGAAACAGCCGACATAATAAGCGCCCCGACAATAACTAATTCTTTACTGGCCCTCTATCTAGAAAAAGCTGCCGGTTTTTTTATTAAAAGAAGATTCTTCATCAAACAGCCATAAAACTATATGGCGCTAATTTATTGCAGGCTCGGCGTTACTGAAATAAAAGTATTTAAAAATTCATCACTCGGAACTGAACCGAAAACCGAAAAAACCGTTATTTTTGCCGGAATGAAAACCGGAACCGAACTGTTATTTTTTTTTGGATTGAACCGGAACGAAAACCGAAACGAAAAAAATAACGGTTCGAAGCCCTGGTTATGCCTCCTGAAGCAAGTGAATTTAATTAACCAGCCGACAAAGGCTATGCCGCCCACAGTACCAGACTATTAGTTGAACAACAAGGTGTATTCCCCGCTACATTATGACCTGACCCAAGCGGAACTTTATACTCATCATATTTTGATAAAAGATTGAATCGTAAAAGCAATGAAAACATAATTATTATTTTATACCAAAAGTGTTTTAACAAGTAAAATATACGGGGTGCGATAGCGAGGGAGACCCAACTTCCGTTTGAAGGATGGCGTAGACCAGGACACCTAGATTCAAACAGGATGCCATCGGCTCAGAATTGGGACCGGTGGAGAAAACAGTTGCGAGAGGCTAAGGCCGCATAGCGGCTGTAGAGCCGTTAAAGAAGAAGAAGAATGTCACGCTGAGTTTGTGTATATTCGGGCTAATCTCAGAAACTACTGTATGGATTTTCATACGGTTTTCACCAATAGAAAGAGGGATTATCTAGGAAGGTTATAGGTTATAATTTATGAACATTTTGCGAAAATAAGCTACCAGTATGATGATATTAGTGAATTCATTGTCCCTTTTAAGAGTTTCCGTGGGGTGTGTTGCGCAAATAGTTAAAGGCTCCTACACCGTGCAACCGATGATATGTTATTTACATTAAAAGAAAGAACATAATCAATTCTATTACTTTCTAAAGCCACTCCAAGATGGCGCTGTCATGGAGAGCTTCTTTGAAAATTTGCTACAAAGCATAGTAATATACATTCTATGATGCTGAAACTTTTTACGTAGAGGTTTTTTGGCACGAGAAAGCGATTGGACCTCGAAGCCCGATTCTTGAAATTCACAATGGGCGCCGAAATATGACCGAATTTAAAAATGGCCGGCCAAATACGAATTTTCCAATTGTGTTCCGATTTCAATGAAAATCGATATCTGGGGTTTTTTTAAGGTAGCAAATAACGAATTTATGATCAAAACTTATGAATTCAAAATGGTGGGGCCAATATGGCGGACGAATTTTGTCAATTTTATTCCGATTGACCTGATCTATACGACACGTTTTTTGATGCATAAAGCACGAGTTTTTGGGAGAGGGAAGCTGAGGGACTGCCATCACGGGTAGACCACTCACAGCAGACGTTTTCTTGATTTTCTTTTCTCCCTTTTTCGTCATACAAACACACAAACCCACACACAAGCAAACATTAATTACGCTGTTAAAACACAACAATGTGGCATTTTTCACGCACGTTAAAAACTTCATCGTATAAACCTACAGTGGTGGGCACGCACGTAACCCAAAAGAGAATTCTTGACAAGGCAGAGCAAAAAACGTATACGTCTACGATTCTGCAATACGGGAAAGGGGCTGGCATCTAGGTAAACAAATAACACAGGGCCAGGCAATTGTCAGACAAGTAATTTTTCTGCATTATCTTGTCTGATATTGGGCAATATCCGTCTGAAGTTACACTCCCTCAGTAAGTGGCTCCAAGCGTATACTGTCTATCACCGTCATAAACCCATTTTTAAATCTTAAATTAGTATAATCCTTTTATGTTTTTTCTTTCACGATGTAATAATATTTTTTTATTTTTTAATTTAACTAAAAGCCCTTACGAATGCCTGCCTCCCCCAAGAAAAGATTATAGCATGAATAACACTGCGGATCTGACATGTGCCTAATAGCCTATTTTTAAATACTCTGACTAATATTTATTTTTGGTGGGTGGTTAAATTTTTAAGGATATTTCATGTGTTTATTTTACTAGAAAGGCACTTACGTTTATCACGGGCAACGCCGTGCCGGTCCTACTAGTAATTAATATAGTTTTAACAAGATTCACAAATGGATCAAGGATCCTTGAGGTAGTTTTAGACGTTATGTGGTCCGGAATCTTAAATTTTTCAGTCGATCTGTATTGAAGGTTTTGCTCTTCGAAAACGTTTTTATAGCAAGAATATCAATTTGAAAAAAGTTACGCTCTGTTATCAATATGTTTCCATACCTAACAATCACCCTCTCTCACACACACACACACACACAATTCTGGAGCAGCATTGATCATGCTATTTATAGAATCATTGACCGAGTAAAAATACTTATAGTTTTGCAAAATTATAAAGTTGATAGGGTTAAAGAGCAAACGAGGTTTTCTTTTTCATTCAATAGGCCCCCATCCGGTCTAGCCGTCACTGCTGTATTCAACAATTGGAAGTCTGTAGCTGAATTCTACAGCAATGCATATTCGAACTGACCCTTTCTAAACAATAGCCAAGGTAGACTAGTATTCTCTCTGCGGTATGTAACTGCAAGTAAAAGCTTGGGAGCGCTTTATGAAATTGTATCCTAATTGATTTTCGTAAAGTAATCCGCCAGTTTATTGTGGCTGCCATATTGCATGTACCATAAAATTGAATACACTGTATTGTATTGCCTTCAGAAGCAAAGGTGTCTGCCAAATTTGAGCATCATCGGATATCGGGAACTGGTCGAAAAATCGATCGCAAGATTTGTCCGCCACAGACAGAGAGCGAAGATAATATAAAGCTTGTAAAATAGGGAGATTTTTTTTTATAGTGTATCAATATTTTTCAAAATATAAAATAGTATTTTACTATAATGAATGATAATGTGTTTATAATGATTTTAATTAATATTTTTCCCATAACAACCTTTATAATGATGTTATAATTGTTTGATTACTGAACTAAAACTAACAACAAACATTTATTTTACACCAACTTAGTATGTAATTCAAAATTAATTTATATTCAATCACATATTCAGCATAGACAGCGGATAGAACACAAATTGCACTGCCAAAAATTTTCTCCAATTCTGGAAGAAATTACTACCGGTGCGAATAGACACGCCGTTTTTTAACTAATATTTTACCTTCAACAACCTTTTTCTCCAAAAAATACGTTTATATAATTTTTTTTTCCAAAATTGGAAAGCTTGGACAAATTACTATGAAGAATGTCTGGACAATTTTTATGCTACGGCCATCACTTTGAAGTTACAAGCAATTTTAATGCTAAAATCTAGTCTAGTTCTCTCTCCGTTTTTTTCGTTTGTTATTGTAACTGTACGCTCAAGGTAGGATCGACTACTTCTAAGTTGTGTTCCTCCATAGTTCTATTTCTTCTTATTCTAAATCTTCCAGCTCTGGACTGTTGCATTACCTTTGTTTTTTCTTCGTTGTTGTTTAGGGCTATTTCTTTTGCCGCCTCTTTTAGTTCGACATCAGCTTCTGTTGCTGCCACAAAGGACCTTCCCATGACGTTCATGTCATCTGTATATCCAAGTAATTGTATAGAGGGTGCTGCTATTGACACACTTCACTCACCCACTGTAGGGTGAACTTGAAAAGAATTGGGCCAGCTCATCCCCTTGTCTAAAACCTTGTCGTATTTCGAGCTCTTCTGTTACTGCTTTTAAATTTGATCATCACATTCGCACTAAATCAGCAATTATTATTAAGCATTTTTTGTATCAAATTCTAAGACGTAAAAATATTAACTATTGTTTAAAAACATCGATATAATTTTATTCCCTGACTTAATATTTATTATTTGCAGTTTACTACAGGAAACAGCCCCACAGGAAATACTTGAAAATTCTAATGTCGATGAAGGTGTGGAGCAAATCAACGAGAATACTGAAGGTGAAAGGGAGAGATGTACAATATGTCTTAAGCTATTTTTATCTGATGATATTGTAATGCACATGCAGACTTCACACATTCCTCGTGTTGTACGGTATTATTGCGTTTATTGCAATGAAATAATTTCAGATAAGGTTGAAATAAAAAGTCACAATTTATGGCATAAATTATCAAAAACCCCATTTAAATGTGGTCGATGCAACAAATTGGTTGATACTTTAATTGGTTACACAAAGTAAGTTTTAATAATAATTCCTTGTTGTTGTTTTTTTTTCTTGTATTATTTATTATCTTCTTGTTTTTCATTTCAGACATATTCACGAATGTTCAAATTACCGACCATTGAACATAATTCCAGATATAAATTGTGAAAAATGTAATGAACAATTTGCAACACAAAATCTTTATTATTGGCATAGTTGCATAATTGAATCGCGGTTATGTCCGAAATGTAATAAGAAAATCGCAAAGAAAAATAATATGGTGGCACATGTTATGAATTGTTTAGGAGTTATACAAAAGAAAGTAAAGACTGAAAAGGATGCCAGCACAAAATCATCTGGCCACTTGAGGGAGAATAAATTATTACTAACGAAGACTGCGGAAAAATCAAAAGTTATGCCAGATATATCGACAGATATTAAAAATGAGGATGAAAATGATTTACTTGAAATAACAGAGAATAGATTTGACAGTATTGATTACCCTGAGGTAATAAATCGAGGAAAAGAAGTAACAGTAGCTATTGAGGAAGTACTAAAAGATGAGTTTGAGTTTGTTAATATTAAGGAAGAACCACTTGAAGAAAGTGAACATTCCGATCTTGAAATGGAAGAAAATCCTGAAGTATTGCACTTACCGGTAATATCTGAAATTAAAGTTAAAGAAGAAATAATAAATCCAGAATACGGTGAAGAGGATACTGCTGATGATGTTAATTTGAAGCAAATAACCACAGCTGAAGTGTCTGAAGAAAACGAGATGGATGTTGCGGAAGATAGAGACACAACAAAGCCAACAATAAAACTTAAAATTAAGAAGCATCATGGTAGATTGAATTCATCTCTTGTATGTGAAAGTAATAGTTCAGCTGAAGACAGTCCAGCTAAGAAAAAAAGAAGAAATATGAATCAATTAACAAATAAATCTTATGACGAAACTACCAAAGAAATAGTAGAAGGAGAAGAACCAGATGATAACAATAAAAATGTTGGTAAAGAATGCGTAGCTACAAATTCAAAATCTCAGTGCAGTCGAATTAGCTCAGACAATATTCCTATTATTAGTGGGGTAGCCTCTGTTGAACCCGATATAGATATTGATAAAGAAAATTCTGAAGAAAAATCTCAAGAAATTTCAACAAAAGAAAATGATATAAATAATTCTATTGTTGAAGCAGGCGAACCAAGACCTGAAAATTCAACACTCCCTGTTATTGCTTCTGTTTCTAGTGGTGTGGAAAATGTCCAAATCGAAAATGTTATCCTTGCGCCTCAAGGAACAGAAAATATTTCCAATACAACATTTGCAATGCCTCAAATTGCAAAAGTTTCTGGCGGTGTCGATATAACTAATGATATTGAATTTGTCCAAGTTAAAACCGAATATGATAATGAAGAATTTTATGACAATATAACAACTGATAAGCAGACAGATGAATGTGAAATTGAAAATACGAATTTTGTTAATGTTAGTTCTGATCAACCTGCAACTGAAAATATTTGTAATATTGAAAAAAATATTAAATATGGAAATACAGAAAAAACTGACAACGGTGGTAATGATTTAGCGGGATTTGCTTTTAAGAAAATTAAATTAAAGCTTCCCGTGGAAGAAACACCAACTGCTGATAGTATGAAATTAGAAAAACAAAAAAATTTGAAAGTAATACGAAGGCCTCGGAAAAAAAGAATGGTTGCAAATGTAGGTAACAGTTTACCTATAAGGAATAATACACGTCCTAAAAGAAATATTAATAAAAATATTGTTAAAAAGGACGAAGAATTATTAAAATCTGAAGCTAATAACGATATTTGTAGTAATAAATCTAATTTAGCACTAACAGAAGAGCAACAAGAACGTAATCATGCAGGTAATGATAATATAAATGCAACAGGTATTTCGGATCTTAAGGAGGTAGAGAGAAAAATTAAAAAGCCATTAACAAAAAATATAGCTACAACAAAGCGTAACAAACTTACACCAGCTAAGTCTGAAAAACTTGCAATGAATAAGCAAAAAGAAAAAATATTTAAAGAAGGCCCTCAATCTTCTGATTTTGAAGATTTGGATGATTTACCTTTAGGATCAATTCCTAAACCCTCGAACATAGGTGAAAGTTTGAAATTAGAAAGTAGTTCAAGACTGGCGTCTTTAAAAACAGAAAATAATTCAGAAAAGTCTAATTTGAAAACAAATGAAACAGAGTTATTGAATGAGTCTCCAGCAAATGAATCGCAATGCAGCAAAATTTTAAGCGAGAAGAAACAATTTAATAAAATAAAAAATAAAAATAATTATGACGGAAAAAAATCTTTAGAGATTATATCTGAAAGTTCCGAAGATTCCTCTTCCAGTAGCGATAGTACAAATGACGATAGTGACTCGTCAAGTGATCAAGATACATTTGATGATACGACAAGTTCATCTGAAAGTTTTTCACAAGCATTCGGTGATGATACATCTGATTTGTCCACTGATTCTGATGAAAAAAATAGCACACCTGTAACTAGAAAACAGAACAAAATCCCTGAAAAACCACCAGTAATTACACAAATAAAAAGGAAACCAATATGTTTTACTAGCACACCGAAAATAAATTCTATATCAGCTAGAAAATCTGGTAAAGGTGGTAGAAGTATTAAAAAATCTATATTAAGTAAAAAGTTAGCAACTCCTAATATTTTTATTAGAAGTGCTTCAAATACAAGTGGTAAAAAGGAGGAAACAATTTTAAATATATTATGTAAGAAATCAAAACAGAATAAATTAATGACTGACAAAAAAGATGATTGTAGTATTGATGTTAGTCATGTACAAGCTCTAGGAAATTTTGCAACACAATTTAATTTTTCTGAAAATCTTCCTGCTGGTGGTATTTTTAGTGCTCAAAAATTACAAAGATTATCTGAGGATGATTCAATGGAAAGTAATAATAAAGATTTGATAAAAGAATGTAATGATTTAATCAATGAGATTGAAGAGGGAGAAAAGCAAATGGACGAAGATCATATTAAAAATGAGCCGAAAAATGACAACGATCAAAATAGTGAAGAGCAAGATAAAATTAATGATTTTAACAACCAAAATACACTTAAATTAGATATAAATCCTCAAAATGATAATAAACCAAATAATAACGCAACAAGCCCTGATAAGGATATTAAGAATTCGTGTGAAATAATAGAAAAAGAAACGCTTCAATCAACAAGTACAGATGATGATAAAATAAATTTAGAATCTAAATCTGTAGTTGAAGAAAGTCGGCCTTCTACTCCTCAGAAGTCATTAGAAAGTACTCAGTGTAATTCTAATGATAAAACAACAACATCTACACTTGAGCTGGTAGATGAAAATATCACACTATCAAAATCAGTTTATTCTGGATTTGAAACTATAATTGGAAATAAGCCTAAATCGCCTGAGAATTTTCCTGCCGTAACAATAACACCAATAGATGACTCTAAATCATGCGAAGCAATTCTCCCAAAAACTATTCCTGAAGACTTAATAATAATAAAGAAGTCTCCAGAGTTAATTGAAGAAGTTAAAAATGATTCTATTGAAACTTCACCAGAAAAATCTAATTTTAAAATTGATTGTCAATTGGAAAAATCGCCAAAGAAGGCGTCCGATGATGACAACAACAAAGACTCAATTTTCGGTAAGAAACTCATGGGCGATTTTCGAAAAAAAGATAAATTTCCACTTTATAAGCCGCAATATTCTCGTTTTAGTAAAGATACAGAGAAAAAGTTTTCCATGTTTGATAGAGGATATTCGGTTTTAAGTACATGCAAGCAAGAATCTCCACGTGCTTCATCACATTCATCTCAAAATTTTGGTATTAAGCATCAAAATATACAAGAAAAAGAAATTAATTTCAAAAACGACATGAAATACCGTCATAAAATTTTCAGCAAACCTAGTTTATATGCAAAAGAAATAAATCAAGTAGATTTAAAAACAATAGAGACTCATGAGAATTATGCAACTGGAACAACTGATCCAAATCAAATTTCATTTAAAGATAATTTAGAGACTATCTGCATTGATACAACAAGTTCAAGTAACTCGAATGTTCCTGAAATATTGAAATCAATTAGCTCACATTCATTTGGCAAGGATCTATGCTTATCTATAGAAAGTAGTGATCAGGATAGCTCTTCATTGCCAAAGAAATTTGATAATATTACAAGTAGCAGTGATAATCTCAGTGGTATTAATTTAAGTGAGGTATCAATAATGCCAAGATATCTGCAAAAATTGGACTTAACTTCTTATGGTGAATCGTACAATAAAAATTTAACAGATACCCAAACAGATTTAGCTACATCCAGCTTATTTTTACCAACTGGTAGTAATAACTTAACTCAATTACCTGAAACAACATTACAAATAAGTTCAAATACGCCACGATTAAGTGGTAGTAATATTGATAAAACAACATCAACATACGTTCCAAATTTTTTACTTGCCAATCCCGAAATCAGCATTTTACCATATTCATCACCATTAGAAAATATAAACATTATTGCTGAAAATCATAACAATGCAAATTTAGAGAAACAATTGCATAAAATTATGGATCTTGAAGATATTTCATCAGAATCTAATTTAGATGCTGAAGATTTAGTTATACAGGAAGAATCTGCTTTAAATGCAAGTTCGCACAGTTTTAATTGGAGCACACAGAAGACAGCAAATCGATTTTTACCTGGGGATTAAATATTTTATTGGTTCGCTAATTGAAAAAAATTAAAACAAGTACGTGATTTTTTTTTATTATATAATATGATACACTATTTCTGAGACAAGAAATTATTGATTTAACCAATAGAAATAACGCTTTTAGTGATCTGTACGAAATTAAAAATCCAATGTTACTTAACACTGCCATTACTGAGTGGCCTCGGTAGCTTAGGGGTTTGATTCCATGCAGCTCCACTGTACTTTGTCTTTCCACTTCTCCCATACTGTTAATATTAATTTTTTCTTGACCTCTCTCTTTATAGCAATTACAGAGATAACCATCTCCTGTTCGATGGCCGAGTCAGCGTTCTGTCATGGTAGTATATTGCATTCTTTCATATTTACTCGACTATCTTTCCGACCAGGGCTTGGCTTTTGAAATTGTACTGTAGGAATAATCGTTGAGAATATAAAGACGATTACATCTGAGCTACCATTCGACTGTGGCGGATGTCTAAAGCCATCTTGTGGAGTTTAGCAAGCTTACCAGTGCTCTGACCTCTAGTCTGGAGATCTCTTTTAAGTCTTCCAGAACGTAACTGCCTAGAGTGCGCTGCCTGGTTTTGGCTAGAGCCGGAAATTCACACAGGAAGTGAACGAGTGTTTCAATCTTGTTCTCGCTACTAGAGCAATAGACGTTGTGCGGAACGCACAGTTTGGCAGCGTGGGCCTCCGTGGTCAATGTCCCGTGATGATTGCCGTAATTCTGGCAATAACTGTTTAGAAGGCCCATTGTTTTTTCTTTGTTGTAAGTAGGCTAAGTCGTTCTAGAGATAATAAAGGTCTCCAATGCGCTCCATCTTTGCCTGGCTAGCAGCAGGTAGTAGGAAAAAATAGCGTTTTTGACCCCGCCATTTCGATCCCCGAGGCAGAGACTTCCTTTTTGGCTACTATGACCGTAGGGTTTAGGCCCTGGATTCTCTCAATCTGAGGACACTGCACGAGGCTTGGTGTTGGATGTTAAAGTCGCGACGGAGAAGGGGAAAAAAAACTTCAAGTGCGTACTTGGGCATGTTCCCAATGCCCCTGTTGTCTCCCTCTAGACTCTTCTCAACTTTATGACATTATAGGTTCTACACAGAGCTGGCCACCACACCAGCGAGCCCAGCGGATTGGATGTACCACGACTGTGAGCTTTACATCTCTTGTCGAAGGTCTTTTTACCGGCGTAGAAAGTTATGCAGTCTTTCTTTATCCTTCCCTCCATGTGCCACTTATAGTTGAGTTTTGGCTCTAGGATAAGACCCAGAAATTTCACCTTGGAGGATAGAGTGAGGGTAGGCCCGTCCATCCTGAGGAGGTTGAAAGTGGGGATTTTCGCCCAGCTCCTAGCTCTGTTCAGGCATCCTTGCATTATTTCACCAAACATTCCTAACACCATCATGACTAGGCCGTCAGCGTATGCTAGTACCGTAGCTTCTACTTAGCTTTTGTAGTATGCTATTTATCTATACGAACCACAGTAAGGGGGCCCACTCCTGCCAGTGTATATTGTTTGTAATGTAGGGTCTTTTCGATAGTTCCCACCACCTCATGCAAGGCTGTCGTGGATCTACCTCTGAGATAGATATGTTGAGCTGGGAGGCAGATCATATCTACAGATTGCGAGATGTAAGAATCGATGATTATTTCCTGTATTTTAAGCACGAAGGATATTAGGCTAATCGGCCTATAGTCCTTCGTGGATTCGTGTCCTCTTCTCCCTTCTTGGAGATGAACACAACTCACGCCCATTTCCAACTCACGGGGACGTAACAGATCCACAGGCAACTCCTGAACATGGATACTAGCCATGGTATTACTAACTCGGGCAATTTCTGCAGCACGACTAGTAGTATGATGTCCGCGCCGGGTGCTTTAATGGGAGAGAAGCTATTAATCGCCCAGAGAACCTTGTAGCGGAAATCTCCTCCCAGGAATGTATCTGCCCTGAGGCTTCGACTTTCTTTTCGTTCTACTCCGTACTCAGTCTGCAATTTTATCAAAGCTCCATTCCCCTTTTTTATCAATTATGGATTAGAGTGTTCTTTGAAGAGAATCATGCATAATCTGGCAGAGTCTTCTAAGCTCTCAATAGATTGGTAATACCCCGACCAGGTATCTCTTTTCTTCTCTCTCCCGCAATGTCTTTCTTGTGCAGCTTTAGGTCGTCCTTAAAGGGCTGCCAAAAGCCTAGCTTATAACAACTGTTAAAGATCTTCTACGTTAACTTCCTGAGTGATGTTCATTCCACTACCGGAAAGGCGTTTTTTACCCAGCCTCGCTCTTAGGACCTGGTCGAACTTCTTCAAGTCAATCCTTCTTGGGTTTCTATACGGTTGAGGAGTTTCAACCTGCAAGTTTACCCTGACGTGTATCCACCCGTGATCCGAGAAGGACACTTGATCTGATACTCTCCGGTTTTATAGGTATTTTGAATGTTTCATTGTCCGTAGGCAGGCGTGATGTCCAAGATTACTCCCGACCCTGGAAATTCTGTGTGCTTGGAAATACGAAGGTTGCATGTTGCACACTGCTAAGTTTGAATTAATAATTAAATCGAATTGTGGCCCTACCTGCTCGTTAATCGGTGCTTCCGTAAAGGGTATGGCTGGCATTGGAATCGCACCCTACGGCGACCAGGGTTGGCTCTACTTTATTTTAGGTCTGTTGTTAACTGCATAAACTCTTCCGGGGTTCCAGGCAGATCATGAGCCATGTGGGGTGAGGATAAGTAAAGGGCCCTCCTTCCTCTCACCTCCAATCTAACTATGGACAGTTAAATTCGTTGAACTGAAGTTAGGGCAGAGGTAGGCTTTAAAGTGCCTAAATGGTAATTCGAAGTGATCGTGTAATTTTCTAGGTCATTTTTATAAATCTTTTTAAGTTTGGCTTAAGCTCCTATTCCCTTTGATGCTTTGATCTTGGAGGCGATTTTTCAGGTATTCTTCTTACATGCCCTATGCAGAGAAGGAAGGATATCTTAATGCTTTTGATTAATTTCAAACTAAGAATTAATCCGTACAATCTTGTCTTGGAAATAATAATTTTAAACAAATGAACACATTTTAAAATTAAAACACAACGCACAAAAACTGTTATTATCGTTTTGTATTCACACGATACTTTTCCCGTTACTTTGTTTCCTTCACTAATTATATTTATTATAAATTCTTGCAGGAAAGCTGTCAAAGGATTTGATCAAATAAAATCCCTTATTTCTAATATTAATGTACCATTTAACCCATTATTTAGGAAGAGTTTAACTCGAATATTATTGCATCCTTTTGAGTTTTATCATTTTATTTTATAGATAAGTAAACAGTTAAAAACTATCAAATATATATTGTATCTTTATGTAAGGTGATAGATGTAAATATTTTCGAATGTAATAACCTTTATTTGACCATAAGAAACACACAAAATTCGTATTTTATATTTTATTTTATCTGAAATCATTTCCAACAATTGAGAAGAAAATCTTTTTATAACATTGATTAATTTGATATAATATTTGCCCTTATGGTAACTCATAGTTTTAATTTTGCATCAATTTGTTTTATAATATTATGGAAAAAGATTATTTAAAATCTCCTCGTGCTTTTTTAAAAATATTGTTAGATTTTTAAGTTTGTAATTAAAAAAAAATGAAAACAATTATTAAAATGAAAGTAAAATATGTATTTTAATATTAGTGTTATTACTTCTGTTAACTTGAATGAAAAACTAGGGTAAATATCTCAGTCCTACTGCACGGAGCGCCAGTGTGGGCAACAGCGTTGAACTGGATGGCAAAAAATGGAGATTCGTATACAGGACCACGTCTGACGATATGGCGTGCGTGATAGCGGGGGTGATCCCCATCGACAAACTGACAAGAGAAGGCAAGCGTCTCTGTGATCCAGTATGTTAGATACGGAGGCAAATAGCGGGCTGCGTGTCCGTAATGGAAATGCAAGGGAATTGGCACGACTGGGGCCGTATTTGGTTTCTCGAGTCGATATCGACTTCTGTCGATAAATAAAAATTTGCATTTGGCAGAACGATATCGACAACGTTATCGTCTCTTTACGTGTCGATCAAGACGTTTGACGTTTATTAAAAAGGTCAATTTATGCATACAATACACTTTTAACAATTTCTATTTTATTTAAATATACGTGGTTTGCGGCACTTGGAGTAATTTCACACAATTTGATGGTTTTGTATGGCAGCGTTTATCTGTCGATTTGGTCGAAATGCCAAATATGAAACTTAGAGAAAATCGAGAAGCTTTTTTTGTCGAGTCGATCCATCGACTCGCGAAACCAAATACGGCCCCTGGTGGTTCCAAAGACTTGCCCCAGAGAGATTGGTTACGAGGGAGCGTGGGAAGTGAGTTCTGACCTCACGCAGTTCTTCAGTCTACATGGAGAATATGGAAATGCCTCGACCATTTCACCCTCGATGACACCGCTATGCCCGGCATGCCCAGGTATCTAGGAAGACGCAGAGCACGTATTCTTTTATTGTGTCAGATTCGACGACGGCGGAAATGGTAGCGATAGCCGAGAGGTCACGTGAGTGGGTTGTAAAATGCGAAAAAGTCCAAACCAGTTGGCTTTCCCATAGTGCCAGACTGTGTTGGTTGGGACAGATGATGGACATTGCAAATTGGAAAGTAGTCCTAGTTGCCAAGGCGAGGGTCTACTTCGCCTGACTAGCGTGTCGGATGAGTAGAAAGAAATAGATCAAGGAGATATCCTCCTTGGCCTGCAACGACAGGGACTTTCATATGATAATTTACAATTTGATGCAAATTATTAAAGTTTGCAAAGAGTTCGGCGCCTTTGCCAGAAACACTGGTGCCATATGAGTAAATAGAAAATAGCTTCATTTATTGGCACTAGGAAACAGAAGAATATGAAGTGACTACGGAAGATTATTTAATACAAAGGTGATTAAAATTGGAAGATGTATTATTGTCCACATATGCATGGCTACTACTGGGGAAGTTGTGTACTAAAGTATCCCCAGTTACCTGATATCGATCTAAATCAGAATCAGGTGTGACTTGGGTTTCACTTAGTGCAAGAATGGCGAGGGAGTATTGAAGCGAATGATGCAAGTTACACTATCCATCATTTTGTTTACTACCCCCATACACAAACCGATTTTTTAGGTAAGGGGTCGCAGGGAGGTATATGTCATGCGTGTAATTTGCACCCATCGCTGCGACCCCTTGCCTAAAAAATCGGTTTGTGTATGGGGGTAATTAACGAAATGATGGATAGTGTAACTTGCATCTATATCCTCATTTTCGGTCGTCTGTGCCGGTTAAAAAACCATCGGAGGTAACGGAAACGGCGTTGTTGCATTTTTATGCATGCTTTAACAAGACGATTCCCATTAACCGACCGATGTAGGCTGCGGTGTCGGCATGATCAATTCGGAAGTGCGTAAAGGGAATAAGGAGTTACTACGTTCTGTGCTGTCTGTCTATACATTCGAGTCGAGTGTTGTGTGATGGTGTCGTGTGATTATTGTTATTTTTTCGGCTATTTTTCTCAGCTAGTGATGGTGATCAAGTTTTTTCTTTGTTTCTATTCATTAATTTTTCACTAAACAATGGTGGTTTGTTTACAAATTTTTTCTTTTGACTTTAATTTGGATATGCGAATTTAGTTGTTATTTGTTAACGGGTTTATTGTTTTCTTTTTATGGCATTCGGATGCAAGTTTAGTGAATAGGCAACAGCATACGCCCACACTCAATGCTGGTGCAAAGAAATTTCTTAAGTGATGCAAGATGTTTTTTCAGACAGCAGCCCGGAGTACAATCTTCAATTTCTTCTACATTATGTCCCGCCTTGGATACAAACGGTTTATCGGCGATAACGCCTTTAAAACAGTCTTAGGTTGACTGAACAAGGTGTAAACTCGTGCCATGAGGGAAGGAGCAGTACTGGCAAAATGTAACCTGTTATCGAAATGAACTCCCTCCTGACTGCACGGTAATATTTTTCGAACAATACCAGACAGGACCTTTCAACTAACACTCATCCTTTTGATTTAGAAGTTGGGTTCCAACCAAATTCATTTTTTTTTTTTTTTATTTATTGAAATGTTACAGTAGTATTTACATTTCATAAAACTACAACTAGTTTACACTAACAAGAAGTTTAAATCTGACATATAAATTAAAGACAAAAGGAAAACAATATTATACATTATATACAAAATATACAAAATTATTTAATATTCAAAATTCAAAATTCAAAATTATTTAGATTTTAAATGATTGAGGTGCCACCAATTAAATCATGTGGTTTGGTGCGCTTCAATCTACGTATTAGTCCATTCGTATTGGTGAGTTCCACTGCTTCTTGATTTATGTGTTGCCTCAGTTTTCGATCATGGACTCCTGCGTATTCCACAATCATTTCTGCTACAGTCCTCAGTTTAAGGTCTCGATGGAGGTCAGTATTTCTTATATACCATGGCGCATTCACTATTCCTCTTATTACTTTGTTTTGGAACCGTTGGATAGTTTCTATATTATTTTCAGCGGCACATCCCCACAACTGAATTCCGTATGTCCACACGGGTCTTAATATTTGCTTGTATATAAGCAGTTTATTGTGTATAGATAGAACTGATTTTCTGCCAATAAGCCAATATAGTTTTCTAAGTTTGATGTTTAGTTCTTCTCTTTTCTTTTTTATATGCTCTTTCCACCTAAGTTTTGCATCTAGATTCATCCCTAAATATTTTGCATTATTGGAGTACGGGATTTGCATTCCAAAGATGGTAATAGGAAGCGGCTGAGTTTTTTTGTTAGTGAAGTTAACGTGTACTGATTTAGTGCTATTAAGATGTATACGCCACTTTTTAGTCCAATTGACTACAGTATCTACCGCGTTTTGCAGGATACGGGTTGATTCTACTTCGCTTTTCTCTATTGCAAGTATTACTGTATCGTCGGCGAAAGTGCCTATTATACTATTTGAGGGGACTGGAAGGTCATTCGTGAAAAGTAGGTATAGCATTGGACCTAATATACTTCCTTGAGGTACTCCAGCTTTTATTTCTTTTAGGTGCGAGTAAGCATCCTCTTGCTTGATGCGAAAGAATCTTTTTGAGAGATAAGATTCCAAAATTGTCGCATGTTCTTTGGGAAAGAGTAATCTCAGCTTATATAGTAGTCCTTCATGCCATACCTTGTCAAACGCTTGAGCAACATCTAAAAATATAGCTGAGCATACCATTTTTTCTTCCAGAGCTTTTTCAATAACGTAGACTATTCTATGAACTTGCTCTATGGTAGAATGCTTCTTTCTGAATCCAAACTGGTGAGTTGGTATCATATTTTCGTTTTCAATAAATGGTCGGAGCCTCTTGATGAGAATTTTTTCAAATTCCAAATTCATGATGATTTAGGCCTAACACACACGAACGACTTTCCGACAACAAGAAAGTTGTTATGTTGTCGCAGAAATCGACTCTCGACTTTCCAACGACAGTTTTGTCGCTGTGCAGTCGTCCGTGTGAGTTTGAACGAACGACTTCATGACGGCAAAGCATGCACACACCAGTTATGGATTTCGAGGAGGGAGCACTTTTGTGAATATTGTTACATCGAAGAAAGCGACATCGCATAAATAGAGTTTATTTATTTTATTTTTTTTATGTAGTAAAATCAAGCTTGGGAATCACCCTTTGTACCACCGTCTTGTCGTTCAAGTCATGGTACAATGTCTAGTAATAAGCTTGATTTGAAGGATAGAGGAGGAGGGATAGGTTAGCGGTCTGAAGAGTGCGCGAGTAGATGTCGATGGACCTTGCGTTTGAAATCTGCGATGTAATATGAGTTCGGAAACACCGACTGCAGAAGACAACCAACCGTAATGGCCTGTTTCACACGGGACGAAGGCCAACCAACAGATCTCGTACGGAAACGTCATTTTTTAGAAAAGAGGTTGAGAGAGGACGATGGGGAGGGAAGATTTTCCCATCCAACTTGAGCGTTTTGACGTACAGTTGGTTGGAAAAATTTGGCCCGTGTGAAAGCCCGTACGACTTTTCGTCAAATTTCAAAAGGGAATGGCCGATGACAGCAGATTTTGTTGGTTGGCCGTCGTCTCGTGTGAAACAGCCCAATGTGCACGAAGAGGAGGGCTGTAGGGCTGTGAGCCGAGTTGGCTAGTCTTGTGTTGCGGGGAAAAGTTGCCGTGTAGGCAGAAGGTTTCTAATTTCAGTGGAGCAGTCGCTATGGTAATAGCGGTAGAATTTAGAGAGGTCTGTCACATTCCTACGGTGGCCTAAGGATTCTATGTGAGGAGCAAAGGGTTCATTCTATTATACGAAATAGAACTGATAGCGAATTCCAACAATTTTCCGTTGTTGAGAATGCATGGCGAAAAGTTTTTTAATTATTTTAGGATGACTCAAACTTCATTCGATTAGTAGTTAATCCAATTAAAAGATAGCAAAGGCTTGTCGTCGGCCGTGCCGCACGTGTGAGTAACGCCTGCGACAATTTTGTGGGTAATATGTGTGTGGAATCGATTGCGATTGAAATCGAAACCGACTGCAATATGTCGTGCGTGTGAGTGCTATGATACGCTTCCATACAAATTCGCTACTCTCTTTTTTGTAGATAGAATCGACGGCTTTCTGTCGTCCGTATTAGTTAGGCCGGTTATAAATAGAGCAACTAGACTGTGGAACAATCTTTCCCAATTAGTATTCCTGAACTCATACAACGTCCCAGAGTTCAGTTATATAGTTCATTCACATTTAGCATTGCACCCTCCGGAACCCTTCTGACCTACCTTAACCCCTTCTATCCTATAAACTACGCTTACTACTAGGCATTGCATCATGTCCCGAACAACATAATGGACTGGGGTAGTACAAAGGATTATTCATAAGCTTATATTTTTCACATAATAAAAAAAAGTTCAACAGGTTTGCATGTCATGTCGTGAATTTTTTTGTATCTTATTTTGATAATTAAAAAAAATGCGTAAAATTGTGGAAATTGCTAACAAAAATAAATGTATGTCATAAAAATACAGTCGCGTGCAGCATCAACTTAATGATTAATCACTTAAAAAAGGATCACCAGTTTAAAATTCCATAAAAAAAATAAGGACATTGTCCTACGGCAATGCACTACTACTATAAGTCGACTGTCGAGTAAATTCCTCCGCTTTCGGAGAGCTTTTCCAGAGATTTATTTTTAGAATTAAGTTTGGTGCTAAAATAACGTTTTTGTTGCCACTTTTGGCACACAAGTCGCCTTCAGGATAACAAAAGTTCATGGCTGTTTGTATTCTCCCTTTTTGAAAGCAAAAATAAATGAAGACAAAAAAAATAAAAAAAATAAAAATAACGAATACACATGTATAATGTGTGTGTCATCATCATACATAAAGCAATTAACTGTACGCTGTACTTGAGCTTATAACCGAAAAAGGATAATAGAGCTTTTTTGAATATATGAAAACCCATAAGAACTGTCTATGTATAATAAATACTGGAATAAGGACTCCTGGTTATGCTTACATGCTTTTTATTGCATATACACACTGAATATATATTTATATATGGCATAAAGTTAATGTGCAAACCAAGTTGTAGCTGAGATACCCTTAAATATATGGACGACAGCAGCCAGAGTTTTTCCGCTTCCCTATATAGTAGTAGGTTGAAAATTATTTGTGCGAATTTTGTTGTTGTTGTTGTTGGTTAGTCCTGTCACATATAGAAGAGGACTCCTTAAAATTGAGGTTATGACGTCACATCACAGCGCATCGCGTCGCTTCTATCGATCGGTTTCTGTGTGAACAAAAGTAGCTCCGTTCCCAAAGAGAGGAGATAAAATGGGGGAGGGCTAGAAGTGAATACCACGAGAGCTACATCAGCAGTTTCGCCGCGCGTTCATTTTTATTAAAAAATTCCTCTCGCAAGTTTTATAATTTTTATCGTAATTATAAATAATAGGATCTTGTGCAATTAATTAATTATTTTGTTTTTTTTTTGTTGAAAATACTTCATATAAATCCGAAGCTCCGATAGTCTATGTTCAGTATTCAGTTTTTTTTTTGAGATAATAAATTTTTTCTGCAATTGTTTTCTATGAAAATTATATAACAAAGCCCCCTTCGTAAGGAACTTGTATGCCCTTAACCATGACGGCAAAAACAACAGATCCTTTGGTTACTTTTTAGTATAGTTCTCCTGTGGAAAAGGTACAAAAGAAATTTCCGATATTCAATGGATAATGTAGTTTAAAAAAAAGTGATTTAAATTTTCTTTTTGTGTTATATAAACAAAAAAAAGAGAAATATGTGATTAAATTTTATAAAATGTGCTTGCCAGATAAAATGGTGCCAATTTTAATGTGAAATGTGCGAGAAAGTAAGCTGATAAGATTTCCCAGTTGGTGTTCGCCGGAATATAATCAAAGCAAGGAGCTGGGAGCTGTGTGTCGCGGAGGGGGCTTATTGCCATTATGCAGTATGTCCGAAATCATAAAAAATTAATACGAAATGAAAGATGAAAAAAAGTGAACCTTTATATTTATTACCTTCACAAAGTAACATAAAATCCAGCTTTATTTAAGGTAAACGGCATCGTGTAAAATGGGAACAAATTGACAATCCACACAAAAAAAAGGGAAAAAAGGTGAAAAATCTTCGATAGTGTGTTATCTGTCATATTTTATTTAAGTTTTTATTTTTAAGTTTTATTCAAGAAACAGAGCAAGGAAACAATGTTAATTAATAATGTAGTAAAAAAAATACTTCCTTGCGCTCAAGAATGTATATCTTAATTGTACAGTGGGGAATAATACATATGAGAATAATCTAATTGCTATTTAATAGCAAACGATAACAAGAGTTTCGTGCTAGAGGCATTCAAGGATCATCAAATATATGTATTTATTATTTTTTTTCAAGTGGTATTATATGTGCATAATATTACTGAGAACACAGTGCTGCTCATACTGGTTGAACATGAATTCTTACTATAAAAAAAACCTTACTAGATCGCGTGTTAAATATATAATTCTTCAACTTCCTAAAATCAACAAAAATATTATTAAGAAAGAAATGAAAAGACTTCGTTAATTTGCCAAAAATAAAAAATTAAAAAAAAAATTGTGTATAATGAAACGTGGCACAACACTTCCTTTACTAGATAAATATCTTAATTTTATTATTCAAATGTTCATTATATTGTGATATTAAATATTTTTAAAAAAAAAGAGATAAATTTATTTTTTAAAATAAAAATAAAAAAATAAACAATATTTACACCCAGATGTGGATAAAAGGACGCATAAAAAATAACAAAAGTTTTGTGAGAGTGTGAACAAAAAAAAAATTGTTTTGTTTTTTTTTAAGGTAAAATTAAATTTTTTTTTATTATTTAAATAGAGAAAAAAAAAAACAAACATACATAAATTTAATAGATTTACAATAATTATAAATAATATAATTAATACATAAAGCAAACAACAAAAAAAAAATAAAAATTGTGTTCCTTTCTGCTATATTATTATGGTACAATTTAAATGTACCGTAAATAGTAGCAGCTAGCGGGAAGGCACGGGGCATCATTGCCAGGCCCCGATAATCTCGCAAATGAAGAATGAAGAAACAAAATGTACGCACGATATCCTTAATCGTGTGCACATTTACATATTTATTAGTTGGCGCAGCTGTTTTTGATGCACTTGAATCTGAAACAGAGAAAAAACGTTGGGAAGCACTTCAAGGTTAGTAGTAAATACATACATATATATACTATATTTTCTGTTTAATAAACTATATAATAATACAATTTGTTAATAAATTAAAGTAATGTCAAATGTATTAGGGGACAAGAAAGTAATGTCGTTTTTTTTATATTACACATAATCTGTGTACTTTACCAATTTGCTGCAAATATCCTTGGATGGTCGTTGGTTAAGAAGATTCGACAGTTCGTCGATTGTCTGACACGAATTTGCTGCCATTTCTGTTCTTAACACGTCATTGTCAAAACCTGTTGATCTTCGTGATCGATACGATTCGAAAAGATCAAAATTATCTGATCTGAAGTTAGAAAATCACCATTGATATTTGCGAACGTCTTAAGGTAGCCATAGACGTCGTTCTTTTTTGGCAGTTTTAACCGCACGGGTAAAACTGTACGGGTAAACACGAACAACGACCATATCCACACACTAGGCGTTGTTTCGTTCAGTTTTTCTGAAATCGTAGCGTTATCATCATCATCTGGATCTGATATGATGGATCCTACGACAACGTTAGCAGTTGCGACCGTAGTGGCTATAAAATTAAAATTTTCAAAAAGAAAACGTTCAAAATAGAGAGTCGATTTTCTTTTTAAAAAATTCTTTCGTTGCGGAATTATCTAATTCTTGTAATTTTATTATCATTTCTTTTTTTATCTCTATCAGAATACTCAATAAATTAAGTTTTCAAAGCCAAGCATAGCTATATTCTATGAATTTGTAGGTCTGTCATTGTGGAAATAAGAACAATATTTCTATTAACAACAAAACACAAAATTATTCAAACTAGGACGAAGTCGACACTGACAAAACCCGTCCTTTTAACTGCGTCGTCACACACACGAGCCGACTTGAACGAACACCATTGAAAACGGAAGGTTAAAATCAAGCTGCAACAGATATTTTTGAATGTCGGCAAGAAGGACGGTTTTTGGCCACACACCGACCGTTTTATCCGTGCACTAAAAAGTATACTTTCTGTATATTTGTCATGTCTTTAATGCAACCGCTTGCGCTGGCAGCAAAAACTTCTGATGTATGGTAACGTAAATCAAGAAGAATTTTACAGCATCCGCTACAACCCTTCCTTTATCTACAGGGGGAGGTGGTAATAGACAGCAAGTCCATGGGCGACTTACTAGTATGTCTGTTCGTCTCGAATTAAGGCCGAGGTACTGCGATGCGAGAATGCGATGCGAAAACGAGACGAGTCTCGCAGGCGCTGTCAAAAGGTTTTCCATAGCAGGCTTTCAAATGCCGCAATGTAAAATGCTACTCGATGCGATAATACGAGACGAGAGAATGATGGTTATTCTCGTTGGCGAGGGACGTGGTGGAATGAATACCTACAAACGTATCGAGGGAAATATCACTTCACACGACACCTTGCGACACGTTTGTTTGTAGATCTAGTCGCCAGGAGTCTCTTAGATTAACAATGAGAATAGCGGGGCTTATTCTGATAGTCGAATCACTCACATGACATTTCTCGATTGGCTGTCACCTCTATTTCGCAGAGGTATTCCCAGAGTGGAAACTTAGTTAACTCACTTTATTCCACTCTGGGTATGCCCCACGCAACTGACGGGTGGCAATTTTGAATGAGAGATGTCTCTAAATCGACTCGGTGAATACCATTCCTTGAATGTCACATCACTTGCAAAGTCACATGACTCTGAATAAGGCGGCCAATTTAAGGTCGAAGTGACATCTGTCACGTCACTCGACAACGAGAATAAGGCTGAATTTCGAAAGATTGAAATTTTCACGCTGTGAGATGCGATGACAGACTATATGTGTTTATTTTCATATTTAGACGAAGAGCATGCAGAGAATTAATGGAGAAGACATAGAAAAATTAATAGATTGAGCACAAACATATAAAAAATATAAAATTTTATTGAATTTGACGAATATATAACGATTCGCACTGGCACTATTGTACATTGAAACGTGAGTTATGAGCGAGACCGAGTATTGGGCGAGGCTCGCACGAGATCTCGCATTAATGTACCCCGGCCTTTATTCTTTGCACGACATTGTTACTATGCCCTTCCCTGTTCCCAAGTTTTCCACTCCACTCCTGGTCTTCTTTAGGATTCGCGAGGTGTATAGGAGTCTCAAAGAGCTTAATTTCAACATATCCAAAAATCAACCAAATTTTACCGCTTTTACCACGGTATACAGAAACAAGGTAATGTAAAAGACGAAATATCGTATCGTAAGTGCGAATTTCGTAGAAAAAGGCGACGTCACCCGGCAAGGTTAATACAGAAAACAACAACAACAATTTCGATTTTGTATGGGGAAGACTTGCCGAGTGACGTCGCACTAATACGATATTCTACGATATTGTCTTTTACATTACCTTGTTTCTGTATACCGTGGCTTTTACTACAATGACCTCCACGGCAATGTTTTTCCCGGAACAAAAGACTCGCTCGGCTCACTCTCACAGTCTACTTTCTAAAAACGAACCAGTAACTATTCACTGGTTTCCAGTGAAAATTCACTGGTTGAACCATTGCTTAGTCAACCAATGGGTCCTCACGTAAAAAATAGAAAAAAGCTTTTTTCTAGGGCGAGTGTCGTTTTCCCATGCGGGCCCCCATCTAAGCACTGAAATGGTGCTTGCCAGTTTAAGAGTCGGTTTATTGCGTATCCTTTACAGTCATGAACATAATTGCCTGGAATATGAGTCACATATTTTTTTTCACTGGTTAAACCAGTGAAATTGTAATTCATTGGTTGAACCAGTGAAATTTTTACTAATTAATTTTTAGAGAGAACTTTTTGCTGGTTCAATCAGTAAACAGACGCGAATGCACTGGTTTTCCAGTGAAGTTAGGCGGCATCCATAAATTACGTGAGGTGATTTTCTCGATTTTTCGACCCCCTCCCCCCTTGGTGAGATGTCGTGAGATTTGGCTCGACCCCCTCCCCCGGGTCAATCTCACGTGAGATTTTTAAAATTTGAAAAAATTTGTAAGATTTACACTATTATGCGTATTTTTAGTGTAAATACCTTAATCTGTGCTTGATTGCGTTGGATTTATTTAAAAAAACATAATTTGTGTTAAAGAACAGTACCACAAAATCATAACAGCACCAACTCGGCATGCACCCAATATAAACTACAATACCTGTGGATTACCATTTAGCAGGTGATTCTGCCTATCCTTTGGAAACCAACCTCATGGTGCCTTACAGGGATAATGATTTCTTAACAAGAGACAATTTCAATTCTAGTTTGAGCTCAACTCGTGTATTTGTAGAGCAAGCATATGGAATATAAAAAAAATTTAGAATTTTACAATATATTGTCATACGAAGGTTGACTTTGGAATGCACTGATTCGTTTTTAGAGAGTAACGACTTGACTGTTTGAATAGTAATGGTAGAGTCATTTATGACGGAGCATTCTTCTATAGATGTCATCTTTGGGTAAAAAACCTGTGACTGAATGACCCAGGGGTTATCCTGGAATGCGATTCGAAAGTCATGAAATTCGGAAATAAGAAAATGGTATCTTCCACCAATGCGAATTCGAATTAAATTTGTCCGCCTGTTATCGGATTTCAGTCCGCGAGTAAAGCCATTGCCGCATGCGCTGCATTTATTTGTTTGTTTTAAAATATTCTAAAAACTCTTTAAATATTCTTGAAACAATTTATTGTTCGCATCAAAATGTCAAATTAAGTTAATAAATGAAGTTGGTTGGCTGAAAATAATTTCTTTTCGAAGATTTATCAGGCATCGCTACTAGCTTCCGTTTGCTTCCTACTTTCGTATCGCCTTAGAAAAGCGGAGTCTGAAGTCACAGCCAGCTTCTCAAATTGACGTTTGAGCCGCCTGTACATCAGGATACAGATTCAAGCAGTGCGGATCTGTTAGACTTCCATTCTTCACAACTCTCGATAATGATAACAAAAGGTTTTCCAAATCTATCTTGGCCTCTAGTAGGTATGTCAGTCGTCGATTCAAAATTCGAGTCTTGTAAGATGTTTAGATAACTAAAAGCCTGAACATGTAACCGAACCGAAACGAAACCGAACCGAAATGAAGGGAATAAATTGTATGAAAATGTATGAACTCAATTATGTAGCGACGGAAACCGAAATGGAGCGGAGGATATAAATTCATTTCATTTCGGCTTTCGTTTCAGCTAGTCAGCACTGGAAAGTACTGATCAGCTGATTGTCAGGTTTCAAAGTCACATTTTCTTTTTCTTTTGTAGATTTTTAATAAACAGAAAACCCATTTTAGCATCGGGCTTATTATTTTATAATTTTTATTTAATTTTCTTATAATATTTACATTTAAATTAAAAACTTTTTAGCCACTTTTTCATTGAGCATAAAAATGATCAGAAATGTCACAAACCGATTCGGTCCGATTGCTATATAATCACTATCATATTGGAATTCGTTTCGGTTCCATTTAGTTTTCGTTTCGCTTCGGCTACATGTTCAGGCCTTAAGTCAATGCATACATTACTTTCGCAGTTTTTTCCAGACCATTGTATAAGAATTTTTCATCACGTCATACACTCTTCATTCCCAGATATTTCAATTATTTTCTTTACTTTTTTTGGATGTTCCAGTTGCACGGTATTTAAAACAGTGAACAAATACAGTGTAAACGGCAGTGCAAAATTTTTATACCCAATTGCTATTGAGTCGAAATATAGTAATAGTATCACGTATACTTATTATGTAATGGATTCATTATTCCTTCTCTATTTGCAATATGTATTGATAAAACCTTTCACCATGTTCATATACTGCACCAAGATTTTCGTGAATGAAATCTAAGTGCGGGTCCAAAAAGACGGTTTTAAAGATTTTTTCATTTACAGATATTGTACTTAAAATTGAAGAAAACAAAAAAATATTAAGAAATATTGCAAAAAAAATTACAGAAAAATCGAAAAATACCCATTTTGAGGACTAAAACCCCCTAAAAAGTGGGCTTCTCGGGGTAGAAGATCGGTAGACTTTAAAACCCCTTATTTAGAAGCCTAAAAAGAAGATCTCTGCCAATTTTCGGCCTAATTATTTCCGCTATATCGCTTTTTTCGGCTTTATTTAGCTGTATACTATTAATTTAACCCAGTTTTCTCGTTATTTTACACTGTTTCTTGCGGAAAAAAAATTACGTGATATTTGCGGAGACCCTCCCCCCACGTGAGATTTGGTGAGATTCGGCTCGACCCCCTCCCCCCCTAAACACCTCACGTAATTTATGGACGCCCCCTTCTTGTTTACTGGATGGATTTTTAGAGAGTATAGCTAGCTCTTATTTTCGCGCACACTCCGGTCCAGAAATTCGTTTTTAACTAGAACAACTCGTCTGCGGAACAACCTTCCACAGACAGTATCCCGAACTCATCAACATGCAAGAGTTCAAACGCAAGGCTCGTCGCCTCGTCCTCTTAAATCTCCAGAGTTCCCTTAATCTATCCTATCCTTTTTTATCCTTCGAGATAACCTTACTACTAGACATTGCACCTAGACGAACTGGAGCGCGTTCAAAAACCTTACTATGGTTAACCATGGTTAACTATGGTAAACTTTTGTCGTTCAAAAACTCCGTGGTTAACTACAACATAACCACGAGCATAACTTTTTGGCGTTCGAAAACTCCCGTGGTTAACCATGGTGTAGTTAAATTTTAACGCTGCTCGGGAGCATGGTTAGCGATAGTTAAGAAGAAGAAGAATAAAAACAACTCTCTGACAGTTGTTTTAATGTTAAAATTAAAGTGGGATTTGTGGGATTATTGCAAATAAATAATAAATGAAATAATTGAAGCAATTAGCGGGGACTATTTTATGGAAAATTTTGTTTTTATTTTTTTTCTTCTTCTTTAACCTGTAGTTAACCACGGTGCGTTCAAAAACCTCCATGGCTAAACATAAACTTTCGTGGTTAAGTGAAGTGATGCAGCATAACCACAGCTTACCTCGTGGTTTACCATAGTAAGGTTTTTGAACGCGCTCCTGGTAGTATGAAGGGTAGCACTTGACAACCGACAATATCTCCCCTATAGTCCGAGTTTATCCTGACTCTTGGAAACTCTCACATGTTCAATCCATAAAAATGTGACTTCAACAATCCCTCCAACTATCGCGCAATTACTTCTTTTCGCTCCAAATCATGGAGACGATAATCAACCAAAAGCTTATGGAGTATCTCAAGTCCAAACAAATCCTGAATGAGAAACAATACGCCAAGTCCACCGGCGACCATCGAAATGGGAATCTAGTTTGGTCGTCCCAGATATCTTCATATCTGTTGGTAGAGTATGGCACGTTGTTCTGTTAGCTAAACTCCAAACTATTGCTACTCACCCAGCTCTAAAGAACTGGATCGGGATTTTTTCTGTCCGTTCAATTACCTTACTTTGGGTGAGTCTTGGGGTGGTTAGATAAAGTGTAGATATTTGCTCCACCATCAACGCGCTAATCTTCGTTATCTTTATCATTATTATCACAGGGTTTTTCCAACAAAATAAACGCCTTTCTGCATGCATGGCAATCTTATACCCGCAACTAGGGATACAGTATCGGTGGAGAGTACTCGATTAAATACTCAGTATAATCGAAAGAAAATTACTCAATAAGTACTTTTTACTCGTTCAAAAGTACTCGATTGCTTGTGAATCGATGAGTACTTTTTTGACTTTTCTGCGAACATTTTTCGATTTTCAGCTGCGACAGATTATAAATATTATGTAGCTTACATCCCGAGTGAAATTAATTTAGCTGGTTAATTTTTTGAAAAGCATTATACCCGCAACTGCGCCTGCGACTAGCACGCATAGAGAACAAATGCGCCTAAATCTAAAAATGCGCCTGCCAGAGGTATGCACGCCTCTGTTACAGATATGAATGTATTCGTAATGGCTATTCCAAACGCGAGCGTCGTTTTACCAAGCGGTCCCCCAACTAAGTACTCACCACGTCCAATGCTGCTGCTTGACCTATGCAATCGAACGAGAACCGGTCTACTTAGTATGCTAATGACACCGTTTATGGTCTCTAAGATAAGCAGGCCTTATTTTTGAGCGTTATTTTTACTCAGGCATACCATATGCTAAGTTAGGGCGAGGCGTACCGTGCCTCTTTCTCGTGCCATGCAGGCATTTTGACGTTGTGCGTGCCTGTTTCTGGTTAAGAACGGGCGAAGCTGATTTTTACTTGGGGTGGAATATAAATTTAAACCTATAAAAGCCCGTTTACAGCCCAAAACACAAATTAGAGCTCTTTTATCGCACAGAAATTTGTATGTATTCCTCTCTGTCTGGAATCTACGTTCGTGCAACAGAGAGAAAGGCATACAAATTTCTGTGCGCTTCCAATTTGCGTTTGGGATGTAGAAGGATCTTAAACGTCCCTAAAGTCTCCTTAATTGAGGCAGAAAAATAGAATATATGGAAATTATTCACGACTGAGATAAACTTGCTTGAATTCGGCCTTGAGAATGGAAATTAATGTAATGATATGAGTAAAAGTACTCGGTCAAAAGTATCGAGTACTGATATAGTCCGGGGAAATTAGCAAAAAAAAAACGCACGAAAGGAGACAAAACTCGGAAATGGTTGAAAATTGGTCCACAGCTTCTTTGGGACGTTTTAAGAAAACAATTTCGAAATCACAAAAAAAAAAACAAAATGGCCGCCGTAAATATAGCGGTTTTCCGGTGTTTTCCTTGTATCTCGGTTTCTATAGGTCGTACAACCCCGTACAAAGGCCCTAAATGTTGACAATGAAATTCTCTACTAGTTCTTACAAAGATGTTGACCCGATTAGCCCTTTCAAAGTTATTCAAGGTCAAATTTTCCAAAAATCACCCTAAAAAATAAAATTGCTGACCTTTTTTTTTAAATATTTTGGTAAATAGATGTAAGGAATATGTTAATAAACAAAATAAAACAAGTTTTTTCAAAATCGGGCGAGCCAATCCGTAGGGTTACTCTCTGCCATGGAGACATAAATTTTTCCTTGACCTTGACTTCGGCGCCATCTAGAAATGGTACAAATAGTCGAAACTAAAAAAAATTTTTGTTTTGTTTTATTTAAGAATACAATAATTTTTTAAAAAAAAATTTACATTAATATGTATTAAGGGTTCTGAGAAATCAATTTTTGAAAATTTGCCCTTTTTTATGCTTTTATTTGTGTACTAGTACCTTAAGGTCCTTTTTATACGCTTTATATTAGCTTGACCTGTATGTTGTATGTTGTATGTTTCATGTAAACAAATCTTGCAACTTGATTTTGACCCACTTCCATATAACCGATCAAATTCAAATTTTGCACATATGTATAGTTCGCGTGACAATGCAATCTGGCCATTTTGTAAAAAAATCAAGATGGCGGGTGAATTTTGCAATTGGGTTCTCCAACATGGGTATCAAATGAAAGGGTATGACAAGTGCAATACAATTAGCTATGTGGCGTCATTGAAAATGGCGGCCAAAACAAAATGGCGGATTAACCTTTTGTGTACAACCCACTCGGTATGGGTATCCAATGAAAGTGTGTGACTACTATGAATTGTGTGGCGTCATTCCAAATTCAAAATTTCGGCCAAAACAAAATGGCGGTTTATCATTTTCTTTACAGCGCCCTCGGTATGAGTATTAAATGAAAGTGTATGACGAGTATAGTACAGTAAGCTGTGTGACGTCATTTTGAATCTAATATGGCTGTCATTAAAAAAACTAAAAAATACGCTTTTATTTTAAAATTAACTAAAAAGTAAAAAATAATTTTGAATGTAAAGTTTTTATTGCTCTAGCCAGTATATGGAAACAACCTACCTTTCGAAATGTAAAAAAGCGTGGGACTCTTTACCTATATTCTTAGCGCCCACGTTTTTTTACATTTCGAAAGGTAGGTTGTTTCCATATACTGGCTAGAGCAATAAAAACTTTACATTCAAAATTATTTTTTACTTTTTAGTTCATTTTAAAATAAAAGCGTATTTTTTAGTTTTTTTAAACTATATTTTTTTTCTGAATATTTTTAACATGTTCAAAAGTCTCTTAAAAAATTCGTGAAACACTTCAAGACTCCAGATGCCTTGATATTTTTGCTATTTACCATGCAAAAAATAGTATAATTCACTGACCTGTTTTTATTGTTAAACAGATCAGTGAGTGACCCTTATTTTTGAATAGTATGAATTTTAATTGTTCTTATTGAAACATTCTTCTTTAAACTCAGAAATAGGATAGGAGTCATATCTTAAGCCGGCTCTACACGATGCTATGAACACCCTCGAACGTTGGACGCTTGATGGTTCGACGTATTGTGTGGCAGACGATCGAGCTACAAGCGTCCAATTCCAAGCGTCCAACTTTTGTGCTTGGGCATGCTCCAGCTGTGATGGGTATCACCCCAATGTTGGAAGCCAACTTTCGAATCAAACGTTCCCCCCATCGTATAGAGCCGGCTTTATCTTACGACTATATCTAATATAAAGTGGCCGGCCTACACGATGAGGTGAACGTTTCATTCGAATGTGGGTTTCCAACGATTGAGTCAATACCCACATCAGCCCGAACGTGTCCAAATTCGAACGTTGGCCGCTTGACATTTGACACACGTAGTTCGAGCATCTGAGCGGTGGGCAAAATAAGGTTGATAACCTATGGTGTATGCAGTTTGAATGAGCTGAGCCTGCCAATCTCATGTTGCGGATATAGCATTACCGTGGAAACACCCGAACGATTATTTGAGTCGCTCAGAAGCCAATGCGGTTAAGTCCATGCCCATGGCCATGAACTTAACCGTTTTGGCTTCTGAGCAATTCATTTCATTGAAAAAAATACAAGAACTGTCCACTAAAATGAATAGGGAGGTGTTGGCGGAGGGCTTTGTTGGAGATAAACCCGAACTTCCTTTTTGGACCGGTTGAACTCAGCACGATTCTTGCTACCGCAATCAAGCGAGAATTGATTGACTCGGAAATATATTCGTGATCATACTAGGTTCTGTCACGTCTTGTCTTGTATTATCGAAGGCGTACAAGTATTGCAGAGTATTATACCATCATCAGCGAAGCTGTGAAGAGGGTTGAAGAAGGCCAAAAAATTGTTTAATCTTTGTACAAGAACATTCTAAACCAAACTGCTCAAGAGATAAGTTTCAACTTTCTAGAAGTGTAGTTTTAGCAAAAGTACCATATAACACGCTTATTTTAAATCAATAAAAAAAAACTTTCTATCTCAAAAAAATCATTGTACTAATAATTTTCTAAACTGTTTTTTTCAGCAATTGAAGATATGATTATCAAAAAATATAATATATCAGAAACGGATTTTAAAGTTATGGAAACGGTTGTGCTGAAATCAGAGCCGCACAAGGCTGGACAGCAATGGAAATTTACCGGTGCATTTTATTATGCAACGACAGTTTTAACGACCATAGGTTACGGCCATTCAACACCGACTACAATTGGTGGCAAATTATTCACCATGTGTTATGCAATAGTTGGTATCCCATTAGGACTTGTAATGTTTCAAAGTATTGGAGAAAGAGTAAATAGACTGAGCAGGTATTATTTATTATTATTATTATTATCAATTAATTAATAATATTGTTTCTTTTGAAAGAAGATTTAAGAATTTATCTTTGAAAAGGGCTTTTAATCCATTCTATTCTTAAATATGAAGTATATAAGATTTGAATGATATTACATATTGTTGGAATCCGTACGTAAATCAATCAAGACTCCTGATAATTTGAAACAATGGGAAAGTCTTAAAACCAATAACTTGGCCTACCATTGAAAATCCTGGCTAGTATTCTTTCTTTCGGAGCTCGTGCAACGCGTCCGAGCTATCGTAATCTGCTTAATTTGTCGGAATTAGAGTATTAATTTTCTTATACCATTAATGAAACAAACATCGAAGCCTTTAATACGACAATACTGTTGAAGAGTCTCTTTTGTAGCCTTTTTTCTTTTTTTCTTAATCTTTGAACTTTCTATTATATTTTTATATTTCGCTGTTACTATCCATTTAAGGAGAGTAGATAAACGGCACAATACTGACAAAACAAGTATTTTAACATCTTGAATACGTCACGTCTCTAAACTATTTCTGATGGCAATGCTTTAACATATTCATTTATTAAACATTACATCACATCCATATAGAATGAATAGCAGCTTCGTCATTCCGAGCTAGATTGGTAGCGCGCTAGGTACTGCCGCCTAGCGTCGTTCACCATTCACGTACTCCATGTCATGGAGTCTCTTATCTTCAATTGTCAGGATATCTATGGGTATTATTCCGCAGTCTTACATTTTCATCGGATGTAGTTCGATATGTACAACATGTTCGAAGAGCACTTATCTGGTATGATGCCTATATTTTCCCTCTGTTCAGTGATATTACATTAAGCAGGATTGCTGCGATTTCGCCACTGTGCTTCCAGGTGCTCTTTGAAGCTGAACTTTCGCTCGATCGTCACTCCCAGGTACCTGTAGAGTACAGGCTGTGCTTCAATGATCTGCTCACCTACTTTTAGTCTTACGATATCCCCTTTTCTATGCTTGCTGTTTTGCACTACTGCTGTTTTGTGCTCGAGAAGTGTTAAGCCGACATTTTCTATTCACGACTGAACCTCCCAGATCGCTTCGTTCGCGTATATATCAATCTCATCAAGTGTTACTCCGATAACGTACGCGAATCCGATAGTGACCGCTACCTGTGAAAAACATGCCTCTGCCATTCTAGAGGTCCGTGGTTCGAATCCATTCCGCGGCATAGTCCTTCAACTTTCCATTTTCCGACCTAGATAACCTTCCTTCTCTCTTGTCTAGAGACCTTTCCGACTAGAGTTTGACATTGCATTCAATGATAGAATCTTCTATTGCCTAAGTGGGCGCTAGTCTTAAGGTCCGGTTACACGCAACGATCTGCTTGTGCAAATTGACTGGCGCAAGTCAATTAGTACAAATAAACGGGGTGAACATGAATCGGTTTACACGCAACGATTTATTTGTACAAATTGACTGGCGCAAGTCAATTGGTGCAAATAAAATGAGTGAACATGAACCAGTCACCAGTGAACAATTGTGAAGCATGCTGAGGGTTGTAGCTGGGGCTTGAACAAAACACCAACCTCAAGCCGATTTTCTAAGAACACATATTTTGCACAAGACAAACTTTTTGGCTTGCGCAAGCCAAAAATTTGCGTTTACACGCAACGATTCACTTGCGCAAATTGACTTGCGCAAGCCAATTGGCACAAGCAGTTCGTTGCGTGTAACCGGACCTTTACATTTAAAAAAAGGATGGCGCTGGACAAAAACCTATTTGCAGAGTTTGTTAATGTTTAGGAGACTGGGGGCTTTCGCCGTTGCAGAATGGGAACAATATTTTATCGCTTCAACTGCTCAGGGAATGCTCCTTTTTTTACGCCCGCCATAACTACTTCTACTTTGCTACAAGCTTCCTTTCTCCATTTACGACAATCTTTTTCGCAGCCTCCAGGACTTCCTCCTGCGAACATGCACTACATCTAACGCGGAGCAAGCCATCGGTGGGGAGTACTTACGAGCGTGGTCTGAAAAGTTTCCGACCTAACAAAGATAAGACTTTTTTTTTTAAATTTAATTTTATTTTTCTACATAGCCTCCTTGTAACTCGATAATCGGCGCCAAAACTCGGATTTATTGCGCCTAAACTGCGTCAACAGATCGTTGGAAAAGTTCATTCGAACACGTTTTTGGTCTAACGTGAGCAAACACGGCACCCAACGCGCGGACAGCTTTCTCATACCTAAATCTTGATTTAATATGTGACAAACACGTTCTTTGGACATTTTCATAGCCTCTGCTATCTCTCTCACTTTAATTCGGCGGTCGTAAAGCACAATTTGGTGAACTTTAGCGATGTTATTGTCAGTAGTTGCAGTTTTTAGACGTTCCGAACGTTCATCGTCTCCTAAGCTCTCACGGCCCAAAATTTCACTGTGGTAAACGATGGTGCAGAGTCCCCGTACACAGAATCCAACACATCTTTGATTTGCGTAGGCGTATTGCCTTTCAAAAACAAAAATTTTATGACAGCTCGATATGCAATTTTTTCCATTTTCACAAAAACACTCACATCGACTCACTCAAACGACTGTCAAATAACAACTGCGCGTGCAAAATGGCTGAAACTTTGGTGAGTAACTGTCAAAAGATGCACAACTACATTTACCCCGTTTATGATTAGGTTGAAAAGTTGAGTCGAGGTTGAGTTGAAATTTCGACCACCGTATATGATTCCGAGTTGAGTTCACTTTGGGTTGAAATCGAGTTGAACTGACATCAAAACATAACCTCTTTTTGTTAATTCTTTTTCTATATTTCTGACTTCCTCTACAGTTTTCCATTAAAATGATAAAGGGAATTTTGTTCCTGCATTATTTCTAGCATAGTTTTTGTTTCCTGATGCTCCCAAACATTTCTTTTAGCCATTGTCAAAATTAAATTTCCTCTATTTTTACATATACAGTTAATATAAAATAATTAACGCGCTACAAAAACACCGAACACAAAACTAACGCCGAAGGCAAACTTCACGGTTGGTAAACAAACAAAAAAAATGTCACTTCAACCCAATTTCAACTGAACCCGCGTTTATGAGGCGAAATATTAACTCGACCCAGGTAGGAGAGCTGAGTTGGGTTGAGTGGACCCAGTTTCAACTCGATCCGCGTTTATGACTGGGTTCAACCTGGGTTGAACCTATGTTGAACCTAGTCATAAACGGGGTAATTCACTAGCTTTTATTGACAAGTGCTGCCATCTTCACGTTGAGGTCGGAAACTTTTCAGACCACCCTCGTACCTTATAACGGTCCTTTAATTCCTCATGGGACATAGGACGGAACAGTTGCCGTCCATCGGACTCTGGACTGGTTCTCCCAGTTGTTGCGGCCTCTGCTAATAGTTGCAGAATTTATATACCAATTCTACGTCACGGTTATTCAGCCTTGTCCGTCCAAGGGTGTTTGATTTATCGGCATTTCTTTAGTTTTAGTCTGATTTAACCTTAAGCCTGCTGAACTACTTTCTTTTGTTTGTTAAACATGTTTTTGAGGTCCCGGTATCTGTTAACCAGCGATCAGATATCATTCGCGTAGTCGAGATCCTTAAGGCGGTCTAGCAATCCCCATTGTATCCCACATGTTCTTACTAACTAGAGCGCTGACAAGGATGTCGATTATTACTATTACTGAGTTTCCATGGAAGTCGAGTTGAGTTGTGGTTGAGTTGAAATGACACTTCAATTCAACGATTAACTCTATGCGTTTCCATATCTGCCTTCCGTCTTCCTCTATCTTTTTCCATAAATTAATTTTGTTATAGATTTTTCTTTAAAAGTATTTATTAAATACAAAGAGGCGCGACATTTTCAGTTTTTGTACCTTTGCTAGTGTGCCGTTTTTAGTTGCATGCGTGAACTCAATTCAACCTACCTATTTTCGTTGAGTTGAGCAGAGTTGAAAATTTTTAACGAATACTCTTACCTCATTCTGTTTCCATGACGTATAACTCGGGTTCAACTCTGGTTGAACTCTCATGGAAACTCAGTATATAAGAAATAGTAATGGCGAAAGTAGGAGTCCTTGTCGTACTCCTGAGCTCACCTCAAAGCTGACGGATAATTTTCCATTGTGAAGAACTCTGCATTTCGAATTGTTGTATAGCTCTAGTCTTCCACATAAAAAAACAAAAAAAATAGAGCTTTTATCAATTCTATTCGTCGGGGAATGCTCACCCTTTATTATTAACATCACTGTGTTGTATACTATCGGTCAGAATTTTCGATTCTTCTCAGCCTCTAGAAATGTCCGCCTTTCGTTGTGTTCTTCGAGGAGCTCCTTAAACTCAGGCCGGATCTACTACCGTTAACTGCATCTTCTAGGTTTCATGCAGACTCTAAGGCAGCTCTCTATCTTCGTATTACACTAGAATTTCAGGATTCATGGCTGTGTTAACCTCTCCAGCACATCTTGTCGACTTCATCAGGATTATTTCCGTAAGAATCTCTTTGTCGAAATTGTTTATTGCCTGTTCATAGTGTATCTGAGCCTCCTCCAGCCTCTTCTTTGTCCCGAATAGAAGATGACAATTCTTTCCTATTAGCCATAACATATGCAGTTAAAATCCGAACTTTCTTTCTTATATATTCTTACATAATCTATATATATGTATATATAAAACTGAATGTGTGTATGTATGATCGCTATAGGCTCCTACACCGTGCAACCGATCTTAATGAAATTTTAACCATGTACTATTTACATTCAAACTTAGAACTTAGGCTATTTTATTACTTTCTAAAGCCACTCCTAGATGGCGCTGTCATGGAGAGCTTCGTTGAAAATCATCGCAGAGCTTTGAATTTTTGCATGAAGTTCCGTGGGGGTCTCCTATGATACACCTCGAAGCCCGATTTTCGAAATTCAAAATGGCCGCCGAAATATGACCAAAATTCAAAATTGCCGCAGAAATATGGTTGAATTTGCCAATTTTATTCCGATTCCAATGAAAGTGGGTATCTAGGGGTTTTTAAGGTCGCAAATAACGAATTTGTGGTCAAAACTTATAAATTCAAAATGGCCGACGAATTTGCTAATTGTGTTCCGATTCCAATGAAAATCTGTATCTGAGGTTTTTTAAGGTAGTAAATAATGACTTTATGATCAAAATTTAAATTCAAAATGGCCGCACCAATATGGCCGGCGAGTTTGCGAATTGTATTCCGATTCCAATTAAAATCGGTATATGGGAGTTTTTAAGGTAGTAAATGTATGAAAATTCATATCTCGAGAAATGCCATGTCAATGGATGGTTTTTATTGTCTCGATAAAAATGTCAGATCCCTAATAGTTTCACATTTTGTTATTTGGAATCAAAAATACCAAAAACTTGCCTTTTTCAAACTCTCCTACTGTATATTAAAATTCATATCACCCAGAATGTCTGTCTGGAAAAAGCTCTCAGATTTCACATTTGAATTATCTCGGATATCAAAATTTTACACATGGAGAATGGGTTGTATAAGGATTATCCTTCTTGATGTTTACGGCAATTATCGTTAACTGCTGATATCCGAACTTTTTGCAATCTATATTTTTGCTTTATTTTCGGAATTATTATTAAATGAAATGCTTAGCTTCTGATACTAATTCAAAAATTTGAAGTGTATTTAATAACTAGCAGGGACCCGGTGCGCCTATGCTGCTCCCAAAAGCCAATAGTAGTAGTAGTTTGTATATATTTTATAACAATTACCAAGATCTTCAACATAATTTGGATAACCGAGTAGTACTGTGATACTACCCCACCCAGCAACAAAATGACAATAGTCTAATTTTCATTTAGTATCTCTTCCAATTACTAATATGCAATATATTGTTTTCTTCATATTTTTAGCTTTGTTATAAGAACAGTGAAAATATCGCTTCGCTGTAAACAAACTGCGGCTTCCGAATTAGATTTAATATGTGTTGTTACAACTTTAAGCTCTTTAACGATAGCCGGCGGTGCTGCAGCCTTTTCGAAATTTGAAGGCTGGAGCTATTTTGATTCAGTATATTACTGTTTTATAACACTTACTACTATAGGTAAAATCATATATTTTCTAATTAATATTAATATGTTAAAATTAAACTATAACAAATTATGTATGAATATAATTTTAGGTTTTGGAGATATGGTAGCTTTACAAAAAGATAATGCTCTCAATAAAAAGCCCGAATATGTAATGTTCGCACTTATATTTATATTATTTGGATTGGCAATAGTAGCTGCGTCTTTAAATCTTCTAGTACTTAGATTTGTAACAATGAATACAGAGGATGAACGACGTGACGAAGCCCAGGCAATGCAGGTAAGAATATGATTATATTTGTATATGTAAAAATTCTTGTTAGTTCCACGTATATATTTCTATAACAGTCAACATAAATTTCGATTTTTTTTTTATAAAAAAAAAATTATAATGTATACTTCAAAATTATTTGTGGAAGACCATAATTGGACCTACTACCTACGCATAATGCACGTTATTAAAAAAAATCATATTCAATAATACTCAAAATGCATTCACACAAAAATACTTATTTTTTATTAAAATATTTATATATAAAAAAACATACCTATAGCAATAATACCAAATAACGATAATTTACTAATCGATTTTATATTTCTCGTTTTTAAATATATGAGATATCATTTATATGATTAGTTAAAAAAATTATATTTGGTAAATATCAAATAATTTGCAAAAGGAATCTTTCAAAATTCTACAAAATTTCACAGAATACAAACCCAAAGTAAAACACAATCTTTTTTAAACACTTTCTTTAACTAACTTTTCTAAACCATAATCTTCCACCTAAATCAAATATTCTATTTCCAAAAATGATTTTTTATACATTTCTTTCGTCTAATTAAGATAAAACAAAAAAATCTTTGTTTAAAAAAGCAAAACAAAAAAAAAGAAATTTTTTTATGAATTTTTTTCTTCAATAATTAAAAACTGTATAAAGAATATTAACGCAACGTAAATTTTCTTTCCGGCAACCGAATAGTATATGACCAAGTCCAAATTCTGGACGCCGGAGGTGAATGTGGCTTATTATTGTTACCAAATTTAATCTTAACATAATTTATTCACATTATGCTTATTAAATTTTTCAGGCTCTGCAAGTTGCTGTTAGACTGGAGGGTGATGTTATAACAGCGAATGGATCCATATTAAGTGGATATATAGGACACGATTCACAATCTATTGATGACGATAATGCATCAATATGCTCTTGTCATTGTGCCTGTTTTAGGGCAAGTCGACATAGAAAGTGAGTAAAAATATTTATCGTGGAAATTTATTAGTTTTTGTTTTATTGTTGTTATTTTTAATTATTACTTTTCTTATTTATGGTTTTTATTTATTATGGTTCAGATAACTTTCTTGGTCCTCCAATCGCAGTTAAGACAATAACGCAGTGTGTTTTGTCATTATTAGTGCAAGCATGGTAAACCATGTTGTTTGGTTGGCGTGCTATTCAGAGAGTTCGAATTTTTATTGAATTCACTTCTTACATAATTACACTACACCATTCATAATCTCCAAACATCATTATTCTATTCATTAAAGAACATTTCAATCAATTTTTGGTTTGCTTTCTAGAGAATTTAGAGATATTTTTCTAGGGTACACACTTTTATAGTGCAAAGTAAAGAGTGTTTCAATATGCTGACACCGATATACTCGTATGTATTATGTACAAATACCATTTTTAAATTCAATTCTAGGTTAGAATAGGTGTAGTGTGGCCAGAGACCCAATTAGCGCTATGACGCACCGTTTTGATGCCACAAACTTGTGCACCTAAGGTTAGGTATAGGCTTCTTGGATAGCTCTAATAAGGCATCTCGTCGGCTTAACCGGTTAATAATAGATAACCAAAGTTCCGTTTTTGTCGGGTATCCTAATGGATGCATACCACACGGAGGAGGTTGTCTCTCGCTAACCCCACCGTTTGTGTCTCGATCTCAGCCGGCTGCTATTGAAGATATCGACTTTGCGTAATCGAAGCTCCGTTATGGGTAGGCTTCGTGAGAATTTCTTCTTTTTGGTGTAAATTCCTACCCAATCCAGGAGTTCAAATGCAAGGTCCATGTTCTCCTCCTTCAGCACTCTCCAAACTCCTGTATTAACCTAGCCTGTCCTCTATTCCTTCCTTCGAACAAGCTTACTACTAGACGTTGCACCATGACGAGTACGACATGACGGATTGGTAGTATAAAGAGACACACCTAAGCTTAGAATTTAGGTCGTTGTTTGATAGATTGTGGTGGCCTCCGGCTTCTGTTTAGGAAGCCCATTGTTCTTTCTTTGTTGTAAGTGGATTAAGTCGCCGCACAGTGGTTCCAAATGCCGAAAAGGTGGCCAAAATATGAAGACGTTATTCAAATTGTATGAAATTACGTACAAATAGTGCTTTGAGGTCGCTGATTACGAGTCTTCACTCAAAATAAAAAAAAACAAAATGGCGGATCCAATATGGCGGATAAAATTTTTATAAAGTGGTCAGATTTTTATGTAATTTAGTATGAAGAGTATTTCGAGACTGCTGATTACGAAAATTGAAAAAAACAAAATGGCGGATCCAATATGGCGGCCAAAGTTCTTATAAAGTGGTCAGAATTTTATGAAATTTTTTTTAAAGGACCCTATTAGGAGGGTCTCGAAATAAGAATAAAGTGTTTTGTCAAAATGATCATCTAATCATAAATTAATCTTAAAAACTCATAATAATAATAATATAATAATAGTAATAACACTTTTGTCCTCTTCTAATTCATAAAAACGAACAGATGTTTCGGATTATACGTTTGTAAAAACCCATCCATTTCCTCGAGATTCTGATAACGCATAAATATAGTGGTTTGGAGGGGTTTAAAAAAATGTATCCACCACCACCGGGCTCAGCTTCCTCGAAAAAGGGGGGAAATATATTTTGGTGCTGATATTACAAAAAAAAATCACCCATTTTGGGGGAGACTATTGGCCGGTGGAGGGGTTGGTGGGGGTCGGAAGCGATATCCAACACCACCACCGTGCTCAGCACAGCACCCTCAAAAACGGGGGAAAGTGTTTTTTTTATAGGGAAACCGTGTAAAGCTCGTTTAATCCCTCTTGGGGGTGGTTTTTGGCCGTTGTGGGGGTTGCGCAACCCCAAAGAGCAATTCTAACAACGCCATCGTGTTCAGCATCCTCGAAAACGGGGGAGGGGGTGTATACTTGTTCCGGCTTGTATATTTACATGTTCGTCCGACTCACACACGCCACTACTAAGTAATTACTCTTATCTAGTTTTTCGATCTACTTTTTACGAAAAATTGAATTAAAAAAATTGGGCAAACTGGGGCAACTTTTGAAACTTCCAAATTATAGAGAAAGATCTCAAGAATGCGGCAAAATTTGTTAGAGAGTGGGATGTCGTGGGACTTTTGAGTAATGTTATTTTAAACATTGACGTTTACAACGGGAAGTTATAAAAAAACTTGTTTTGAATGCTACATTACTAAAATAATTTAGAAAATTTATTGTCAATATGAAATAACGTTGAAAAATACTTACTTTTTTACGGAAGCCATTTCAAACGGTTCCAGGTCACTGTTAGCACAAAAAACACGTTTTACTATGCACCGCGCCGAGGCCCTCATGTGCCAGACGCTCACGTGACAATGGCTCCCGAGACCCCTCCATGGAAGTTTGACCGTTATAAAATGCTGTTTCTAAATCTTTAGGTACCAACCTACATAACTAGACCTAAAAAAGTTCGCAAATCAAAGATCGATTTTAGGGACTTTTGACCACCTTTTCGGTATTTGGAACCACTGTGCGCCGTAGAGATAATACAGGTCTCCAGTGCCCTTCATCTTTGGCTGGCTAGCAGCAGCAGGTGGTTAGTCAAAAGCAGTGTTTTTGACTCCGCCTATTGATTGGACTGTCAACTATTTCGATCTCCGGAGAGATTTGGCTAGCTTTCTCGTTCCTGTCTGTGTTTCTATGTTCGCGAACTCAGATGACAGTGACGTTATGCATTGTACCGAGGCTATTTAGCTCAGCTGTGCATCGCTCTACCAGCTTGGTTCGCATCGTCACTGAATCTAGAGCTAATGCTACATTCTTAAGTAGGTTCGAGATTCATTGGCTGGCAGGCCTTCAGGATCGCAAACACCTCCGCTCCATTGCTCTGACCGTAAGGTTTTAAGGTCCAGGCTCCGGACTCCCTCAGTTCAAGGGCACTGTACGAGGCTTTGATCAACGCTGTCTTGTCATGTGATGATTCCACATACTTTGGGTTTTTCAAGAGTTTGACAATGAGAGAAGATTTGTTTAGTTGTTGATTTTCCTTACCGAACTACTGCTTGGTAATTTTCGCTACCTTTATTGGTGTTACGTATGACCTTTTTATGGAGGATTTTTAAAGACACTTCATTTCCTGTTAAGTAAAGATGTTCGTCTATAGTTTTTACAATTCAGTAGGTCGCCTTTTTTGTGTATATATTAAGCTTATATTCTATTGCTCTTGTCGAACTTCTCTTTAAAATTAGTAGATAGTAGAGATAGTAGAAAGAAAGCCCACGAACAATCCAACAACGATCGCTCTTCTGCATTATTTTACTTTTTTGATAATGGACAATATCCGTCTGAGTCACACTCTCTCGGCACGTGATTCCAAGCGTATACTGTCCATCACCGTCAAAAGCCCATTATTAAATCTTAAATTAGTATAATCTTCTTTTTTATCTTTCAGGATGTAATAATATTTTATGGATTATTGAATGTTTAATTTAACTAAAAGTCCAAATCAATGCTAACAATTGAAAAAAACCCTATAAAATATGGCTTGCTTTGTGTGTAATTAAGAAAGGAAGGCCGAGGCTGAGTTTACTGATATAGGCTTTGCATAATGCAGAGTTCTCCTTGGGCGAAAACTCCACAGCCCGTGAAAGAAGGAAGAATGTTGTGATCCTTGAATTTTTGTCATAACCCTAATAGATCCTCCCAGGAAACAAGAGCTTAACAAAATTTTAATTTCATAAGGGTTGATCTTGAAATTATTATTAAACGAATACTGCTGTTAATTTCTAATATGTTGTTTACAATAACAAACCTTTAATTGGAATATTATTGCTCGATTATGTTCTAATTTGCGTTTTTCTCCAAAAAGTTTTGTTACGTTACGTTCTTGTTTCCAAAAAAAATGTCTATTTCTTTTCTACCCCATCCTTTGAGGAATCTGAACCCAACAAATACGTGACTACTACTAAATCCACTAGTTAAACAGAACCGCATTTGCAAAATTTACATTTATGTTAAATTTTCTCTATAATGTTTTTAAATAAAATGCATATACTGGAAACAGTTACAGCGGTTATGAAATATGGAATAAGTATTTTTCTCAGTACAAAAAAATGTTGCTGTTTTTATTCGCCTTGAACCAATACATTTAGGAATAGTTATTATGTAGTTATAAAATAAAGTACCCAAGTCATTATATAAAAATACTTGTGGCTGAAGCTTTTCTAACAATTTTTTAATTGTGATTTTATATCTATAAAAAATAATAGTAATAATAATAAATAATAATTCTCATGCCTTATAACTAATAACATCTTTTTTCTAAATATTCAAGTTTATTGCAATTGAAAGAATGGCGCCATATATGATCTTCTCCCAACCTAGAAGAAAATACTCCACAATCCAACTGCCAGAAAATCCGAGGAATTTTCCAGGGATTAATCTTAATGAGAAAACTACTATAATTAGGTAATGTACATTCACTTAAATTCACTTTTAGTAGCTGAAAAAAATAATATATTTAGTTATTCTTTTACTTACAATCACCAAAAGACAAATCTATTTCTAGTATTCACAAAATGTTTCTTTCTATGTTAATAATTGTTTGTAAAAATTAATTGATAAACAGTTTTAACAATAGAAACTGTTCTCCAATTTTTGTTTATCGAGCAGTTTGATATCTGTTAATTCTGTGTGCGTGGTTCTGAAATATCGATTTAAAATATTATTAAACTACACAAAAATATTCTTTAAGTTAAAACAACTCGAGAAAGTAATCTGAACCTAGTTTGTATTATTACTATTCGTTTTGATTCTTTTACTATTTGGGATATATTACAAAAAAGTTTTTAGTTTTTTATTGAATAAGATCAAGCAATTTTATTGCCTCGATGGATGGTCTTCTTGATGGGTTTAAAATTAATCAAATTCTTCAACTCTGCCATTAGCGCAAATTGCTTTTTGATTTAAGGAAGTATTTACGAAAACAAAACCTACATATATAGTAATTCAGAATCAGCGCAGGTAATTTCAACTTACTTACTAGACCCAGATCTAAAACTTTGGCTTGTCAGAACCTACATAGTCGTGTCAGTTTATTTGGTATGCCGAATTATCTTCTGGCTTTGTACAGTTCTACTTTGGCTATATCAATATAAGCACTCTGAAAGTCTATAAATAGGTGTTGGATTGAGTTTTAAATTTCCGATATTTTTTCTTCGTCTTCCTCAGAGCGAAAATCTGATCAGTGGTTGATTTGCCTGAGATGAAGCCACATAAGTCATAATAATTGATGTTCGTTATAACTTTTTTATGAACGCAATACAGGAATATTATCATTGTTTCCTGCTTTCATACTTGCACAATTATTTCATGAATCGCTTGCCGTATTGTAGGCCTTCCAAATTCTACTACGTCCACACCCAAGGCCTTGTTTTCTAGTAATTTTTGGTAATTTTTCCACTTTGGTAATTCTTTCACTTTGTGACCTTCAATTTCTCAATTATTTCATCATTTATTAGTTTATGAAAGTGCTCTTCCCATCCCTTATAACTTTGGTAAAGATGATCAGCCCCTAACATCTTTGTCCTTACCGTATTTGTAACGTTAGTGCAATTTGCGATATGCCAGTTTCCAATAAAACTCATCTGACGCTCTTTCGCATCTTCTCCCAGGTTTGGTTTTTTCGTCTAACAACTTTTTCATCCTTTTTGTAGTATCTTCGCGTCCGTCCAGTATACTATAATGATCATTGATCATTCTGGCCGTTCAGTTGCGTAAGATAGCTGTGTTATTTTGAACCTGTCTCGCATGCATATTATGCCTGTGCATCGCAAAAATACTGACCAAGTTACAGTGCAGATTGCCTATTGATCTCTATGGTACAGTCTACCAATTGTTGTAGTATTAGGCCGCATTTACATCCAAAAGTCAACGCGAAAGTGCACTTTGAAGCTCTTTTATCGCATAGAAATTTTTGTATGCTTTTTTCTCTGTTGCACGAAAGTTTCAGAAAAAAAATCGTATGGGTGCGAAATCGTAACGACTAAGCCGCTAGGGAGTATTGAAATTTTTTTGTTAGAGTTTTACATATCACCCTGTATTTTTGTAACCCTATAACTTATTTTCATGAATGAACTATCTAAAATTGTAAAAGTGACGGTTCGACTCTACCAACTTCCAGAGTTATGAGTCCTCAAAGTCAAAAATTTGGTTTTTTTTAATTAAAATTACACCTTCAACAATCTTTTTCTCCAAAAAATACGTGGTAAACCTATATTTTAGAAACGATTTTTTACTCGCAACGAGGATTGTCCTAGGAAAAAAAATATAGTTTAAAAAAACTAAAAAATACGCTTTTATTTTAAAATGAACTAAAAAGTAAAAAATAATTTTGAATGTTAAGTTTTTATTGCTCCAGCCAGTATAAGAAAACAACCTACCTTTCGAAATGTAAAAAAGCGTGGGGCTCTCTATATTCTTATTTTATTAACACCGGAACTTTTAGCTAGCGCCGCACGATTTTTTAGATTTCGAAAGGTAGGTTGTTTTCTTATACTGGCTGGAGCAATAAAAACTTTACATTCAAAATTATTTTTTACTTTTTAGTTCATTTTAAAATAAAAGCGTATTTTTTAGTTTTTTTAAACTAGATTTTTTATTTTCTATTTTTTAGTCTATTATATGTATGTGTTCGGCCATTTTGTAGTGACCGCCATATTAGATTTAAAACGACATCACAAAGCTTACTATACTATACTCGTCATACACTTTCATTTGATACCCATACCGAGTGGGTTGTAAAGAAAAAGGTAAACCGCCATTTTGAATTTGGAAAGACGCCCCACAGCGAAAAGTATTCTATTATCACATCCTTTTATTTGATACTCATACCGAGTGGGTTGTAAAGAAAAAGATAATCCGCCATTTTGTGTTGGCCGCCATTTTGAATTTGGAATGACGCCACACAGATAATAGTATTCTAATTGTCACACCCTTTCATTTGATACCCATATCGAGTGGGTTGTAAAGAAAAAGGTAGTCCGCCATTTTGTTTGCCGCCATTTTGAATTTGGAATGACGCCATACAGCTAATTGTATTCTACCTGTCATGCCGTTTCATTTGATACCCATGTCGGGGGGTCGGGGAACACAATAGCAAAAATCGACCGCCATCTTGGAACCGCCATCTTGATTTTCTTACAAAATGGTCAGATTGCATTGTCACGCGAACTATGCATATGTGCAAAATTTGAAGTTGATCGGTTATATAGAAGTGGGTCAAAATCAAGTTGCAAGATTTGTTTACATAGAACATACATACATACATACACACATACATACCGGTGAAGCTAATATAAAGCGTATAAAAAAGGACTTAAGGCTTTTGACAAGCTCTCACTCTATTATAGTTCTCAAACTAAAAAAAAATGGATTTCCGCATGCCCTTCTGGTATGGTTCCAGTCGTACTTAGCCGACAGAACCTACCAGGTTCTATGCCGCGGAGGGTCCCGCAAGGTAGTCACCTTGGTCCTCTTCTTTTTATTTTATGAATTGATGGCATTGTTGCCTTGCTGAAGCAATGTAAAATCCTTATTTACGCTGATGACATTAAACTCTACCGTCACATAAGAAGTATTGAGGATTGCAAACTTTTGCAAGTTGACCTCAACACCTTCTATTCTTGGTGTTCCAAAAATAACCTGGTACTTAATATTAGTAAGTGTGAGATCATGACTCGTGGTCCCTTAACTGATGACTATACTTTTCTCAACAGCATAGTCTCCCGCGTTAACTCTGTGATCGATCTGGGGGTCAGGTTTGACAGTAAGTTGGATTTTTCCACTCACATCAATTATATCTCCTCCAAGGGGAGTTTATTCCTGGGATTTATAAAAAGATGGTCCAAGGAATTCAATAACCTCCTCATCACTAAGCATTTGTACATGACTTTAGCTAGGCCTTTACTCGAATACGCCTCCCAGGTGTGGACTCCTCACTACTCCTCCCAAGTTGGTAGAGTCGAATCGGTTCAAAGGAAGTTTGTGCGATTTGTACTCCGTCACCTCCCTTGGGATGATCCACTTATACTTCCGCCTTATGAGAACAGACTTAAATTACTCAACTTTAGCTCTCTCCATAATCGTCGCGAGGTTGCTGACGTTATATTCGTACATCGGCTACTGAATGGCAAGGTGGACTAAGGGTTCTTACAAAGCCGTACGTCTTTTAGAGTGAGTAATTTCATCTTAAGGGGCGAACCTCTCTTGCATACTAACTCCTCTAACACCAATTACGGCACGTACGAACCTGTAAATCGCATGCTTATAAATATAAACAAAAATATGAATGTTTTTAGCATGCCTACAAGTGAAGTTGTCCTTAAAAAAAATCTCTTTTTTGTAGCGTGACTCCTTGCGTGCCCCACTCTTTCTTTGTTGTTTGTATTTTTATATTTGTTATCTTTTTATTGTTTGCATGCCTTAGCTGAGCCACAGAGCAGTGGTAAATGTTTCTCAGCCCAGCTGAGAGTGCGCCTTCTGTGTTAGAAGGTTAACTCTATTAACTCAACAACTACATTGAAATAATTCTCGATTTGGGGCCGGTAAGAATCGAATTGAATTCAATGCTTCCAAAACGAAACATTGTCGTATTTCCCTTAACATCTTAGGCGTGGAATTTCTTAAGAGGTGCAATTTCTTCTTCCAACCATCGGCGCGTGCTGTAATATATAAAATCCTACATTCGGCCTCTACTTGAATACATACACCTCTCATTTTGGGGAGACTTCGAAAACCATCAGGGCCCTCAAGCTAATTGATAACGACGCCATTTGCTCTACCATCGACCCTTTGAACCACACCGTAGGAATGTGGCAGCCGTGACAAAACTTTATCGCTACTATCATAGCGATTGTTCCAAAGAAATAAACGTTCTACTGCCTCCACGGCAATCTTATGCCCGCAACACCAGGTTAGACCCCTCAGCTCGTATCCTGCTATTGTTAGAAAATTTAAAATTTGCTCGTCGACTATTCGGTAAAAGAGAATGAAAGGGATTGCAGTTTTTATATAATATCGATTTTATGTTTACACTTTCATTTCTGTGTCACGTCAAAGTTTTTTTTAATATGAGTAATACAATTTTTTCTATAAAAAAGTTACTTTCTTCCACCTGTATAAGAAATATTACTACGATGTTTTAATCAAAATTTTAATTTTTAAATATCAAATAAATTAAAAATTATAATTTTTCATCTATCTATATTTCAGACATCAATACAAAGTTCGAAGATCTCCTAGTCATATAAGACATTTGTTGCCTGAGGTAATGCCAATGAAAGAATTTCAAGTAGAAATAAATAATAGCAACGGTAGTGCTTTACAATCACGACCACAAAAAAGTTTGTTAAGAAGACATGTATCGCTTTTATCTTTTCGTATCTAGTCCAATATAAAAAAAATCCAAGAATAGGTCAAAAAATCATTGTAAATAATAAAATAATTTTTTTTCACAACAAATCAATAACAAAAAACATTCAAACAAATCTTTTAAAACTAAAAACAAAAAAAAAACCAAATAAAAACTCATAAAAAATATTAATGAAAAAAAAAACTATAAAAAAATATTTTAAATTTTTTCAAAATTTTATCATTTTCATCTTTTCGAAAAATTAAATTGCTTTTTACGTCATATAAGATAAATTTGCGATTCAATAAATATGATTGTTACAACATTATATTAAAACAAAAGAAATATTTTGTTGTTTTTCAGAAATTAAGGGCCCAAAGAAATGTTTTTATGTTTTTATTAGGGATATATTTTCTTCCATACACATTACACAAAAATTTACTTTTTACTACGCACATTCTAAAAACAAATTAACAGCCATTTTTGTATATTATGACTGATTAAAAAAAAATGTAATATATCTAATGTCTTACCTTACGTAGTTGAAAACTCTAATCAACTATAAATATAGAATAAGAATGATCGATTAATATGCAGGACCGCTCTTTAATATTTTTCATATGTATGTCACAAACTTAATTAATTAATTTTAAATGCAAACAACTTAATATTTATTAACTACTTTCACAACGTTAACATTTTTTTAATTTCTTTCTACTTCTCTTTTTGTATCTGCTTTTTAACTAATTTAACTATATATAAATTTATTTACTTTTAACTTTAACATTATTGACTGATGTACTATGACTGAAAATTTAGTTGCAGTTTCTTTCATCTGCAATGGTGTTCCTTCATTTTATGTACATGTCGATGTTACTTACTAATATGTACGTGAATAAATCAGTAATCACATCGCTCTGTAATCATTTAGTTTTTCAAAATATAATTTAAAAATATTAATTAATGAGTTATTCAATTTAAGTATATTTATTTATTAGTATGGCCAAATTTTATTTTTGAAAAAAACAACTTGCAGTGCCAAATATTTACAATTTTGAAATTGAAATAACAATTTCTAACTGCCAATAAAATAAATTTTGTCTTCAATAGATTACTTTTAAGCATCGACTTTTACAGACTTATTTCTGGTAAATAACCGCCAAAAAAAATGTATTAGTAATCTTTCACAACAAAATTTGTATTAATACGCACATTGTTTCGTTTGAATTCATATCATAGCGTTTTTCTTCTATTACAATTACAAATAATTCTAATTTTACTAATTTTACAAAGACAAGTCGTTTAAACTACATGCTTAACAGAATTAGTACTGTTTACAGAACAAATGTAAAAGAAGTGTACGTAGCAATGGTTCAGGAGAAAAATTAGAAACGCTCGATATTCACGTTACATTATAATTTCTTAACATATCAACCCTAGCTGAGACATTCTTTCTAGTCTATTAAAAATATAGGACAATAAACGTTCTATAATCTTAAGCACAGACGACAGCTGTCCGATATTGCTCTCTATGTGTGATTTGGACCCAAAGAAGCTCTAACTACAACAAGGCCTTACAGAAGGGAAGATATAAATCCTTTCCACAAAGATTAGGCCGTATCAGAACCTAAAAATATGCAGCGTGCGGCAGCAGCACCAGAGCAACATACTGCAGTCGGTATCAGATCCTAGTTGTTTCCGCTGTGCAGCGAACTTTTTATTTGACAGTTAAACCTCAAATTAAAAATTTAAAAATCGCACTAGTTCTATCAATTATTCCTCCATGGCTTTTTAAATAATTCAAAAAAAAATCCCGCGTCTCCTTGTTTAAAATCACTTGCCGCATTACGAAGTGTCAAAAGTGCTGCATATATATGCAGCAAAATTAGGATTTGAGATGAAAATGCAGCACGCTGGTCTGGTGCTGCTTTGCTTGTCACTTTACCAGCCTCAGCCAATAGAAACACTTGTGATTGCAGCGCTGCATAGATTCTGATACGGCCTATTCTTTTGTTTTTGTACCTTGAACAAATTTTTCTTTTTAAATGGCACTACAGCCCTTGTAGGACTCGGGCCTCTTGAAGTCTCTTCTTCCAGTCGTCTGTACGTCTTGCAGTTCTTTCCGGTTTGTTGTATGAAGCTTTCGTATGTCTGCTAGCACGTCATTCATTCACATATTTCTTCGTCGTCCTAGACTTTATATTTCCTGATCGTCTACCATTGAAAATTCGAACCGCGTGTAGCGACGTTCGGCATGGGCCCTCTTGATCAAACTAGTGGGTGAGGTGATCAAACTAGCCGGTTCCGGACCGATGAATACAATATCAGAGCCCTCTCTAGCCAGGGCATTCGCCTTTTCATTGCCTTTGAAGCCCCGATGACGCGAAACCCAAACAAAGGAAACTTCATTGAGAACGCCCAGCTCACCAAGGCCACGTTTGCAGTCCTAGACTAATTTAAACTTGGTCCTACGAGAGATTATCACTCTGATTGTCACTTGTCTTTAGAAAAGATAAAATCCGTTCATTTTTATAGGCCCTTCTTATAAGGAGTCCATGCGTACACCTCTGCTTGAAAGATCTTTGCTAGGGTGCCTAGGCTTATCGCTTTACTCAATCTGCAGCTTTCACTGTCTCTGTTTTGAAGCCATCCGTGTACCATACTAATCCGCTCTGCGATACTTTAGGAAAAGTCCAGTATACCCTATCTTGTATATGCAAAGAAGGTGGCTCAAATTTTAAGATCGTAACGGACATGCTGTCCGAAAGCATTCCCGTTTCCGGAATCTCTTTTATAATGATGACAAATTATAGAGTTGCTGTAAATGTGGCTGATGTTGCGCTGCAGTGAAATTTTTTGCTGCTGTTGCTGTAACTGAAACTGCTGCTGCAGCTGAATTTGTTGCGGAATCTGCTGCTGTACTAAATGTTGTTGAGTTAGTAACTCATTCGAAATCTGTCGTCGATTCATAGGCCGTTATGAAGGTTTCAGTATTAGCAAAAACATTTCCGTTACTAACGACCTTATTTTGAGGTGAATTAGCCCCAAGGTTGGCTCCTTGCTGCTTAGGATCTATACCAGCAACAAATTGCACATTAGGATTGGCATTAACAATTTAAGCATTTGCCCTCTGTCTTGTTGTTACTGGTGTCTGCTGCTGCAATTGAACTCTTGCTGAACTGTCACATCAGCTTGATTTTGTGCTATTGTATTCACAGGAACTTTCTGTTGCTGCTGTTGATGGAGGTGCGGATTGGGAGGGAATAGTATTTGATATATTTATTTACTGCTTCTTTACGGATTACAATAACTTGGTGGCTTAAGTCCCCTAGGGCGCCCGTTACAGTACGTCAGAACGCCCCGCAATAATTTTGGAAGAAAACTTCCACTAGGGAGCTTAACTGTTCAAAATAGTTGTAATGTTGGCGTCTTTTAAACCTTTCTCAAGGTTGAGCCTAGCGCAGGTCTCGATGGCATGTAATTTGGTCTGAAAAATAGAGGTCCAGCTATCGACACCTTCAAGTTGGGTCTTGCGGCACCAGCCCCTGTACCATGTTCCATTTATCCGTCGGTAAACCAATGGAGATTTCTTAGACCCTTCATCCCACTCAGAGCGATCCGGAATAATCGCCCTGAATTTTCTTTGATCGTCTGCGTATACTTGGTGAAAAAGTTTTGGGCATTGAGTAACTCTAGTTCATCTACAACAAAGCATCACAGAGTGAAGATAAGACTCGTTCCTGTAGACATCCTTTTGCTTAGTGCAGGAGATAGATTCCTTGTCGACAATTTTCTCCATTGTCTTGAAGGCAAAAGACGAAAGACTTATCGGCCTGACAGACTTAGCCTGGCTTGAGTATAAATATGATGTTAACATTCCTCTAGACAGATGGGATGTAACCAGGTGCAAAGGAAGCCCTGAATATTTGCATAGTATTGGTAGAGTGCTCCATGGGAATTGTATGGTTTCAACGGTCTAATCGCCTTCGTTATTAATAGCCTCGTGATTGAACACGGTATTTGCTTCAGCCCAGGCAGCTTTGATCGCTCTAGGAAGTGGGAATTTTAAGCTGCGCAGTTGTGCCTGAGAAATAGGGTTGAAGTAATATTGTCAAGGTTTCCTCCACTAGGGGGTGTAGTCGGTTCGTTTAATTAACCCGAGATCTCCCGACGCGCTTTTTACTAGAACTTTGTGGAGTTCTGTTGAGTTTCGAATATCTTCGATGCTCTTGCAAAAATGTTTCCAGCTATCTTTTTTGCTCGTCTAATCGCCATATTATAGGTGGTTGTTTTCACTCGTTATTTCGTTTCCTTACACCTTACAAAGTTGCTGCTCAATTTCACTTAGTTTGTGGTTTTACGGTCTCACTTCTAGGCAAGCCTCGTATTTTTATCACAATTCGCCCTTTTTATGTTATATTACTACTATTTTCATGTTGCATATAGACAAATGTTGGATAATTTTTAGCAACTTGAAACGACATTAATTTTACACAAATACAAGTGAATAGAAAATAATTAACAAAAAATAAGCGAGAACATTATTAATGAGCGATACCAAATTAGAATGACAAATATATAATTCTTTTTTTCCCTGTTTTAATGCCTTTAGCCTTGGTTGTGATTCTCATTCGTCCTGAGATTCCAAAATCCAAAATATTAGCAATCTTTATAGTTCGTTAATTCGTAGGCTTTCTTATCATAAATAATTAACTTTTAAACAGCACTGCAAACAAAACACAAAAACTTACTATAAAACAAACAAAAAATACTTTAATCTTAAAAGTTTATAATTTTCGATTTCGCTTTTATATTAATTATAATACTAAACTGGGTTGGCTATTATTCATGCGTATATTAATTTACTTTCAAGAGAGAGAAGACTTTTATTGTTGTACTAATTCACATTCCAATTACTACTAGACCACATTACTTTGTTCAAAGTAGAAATAGTTTTATATAAATAATATTAAAATAGACACAGTACAAAATAGTACAACGATAAACCAACAATAAGGGTATTTTTCTGTGAAAGTTAATTAATACACTACAAAACTAGGCCAAAATTAAATCTTATTTTTTTAAGCTAAATATTAAAATTATTTCTAGAATGAAAAGTCTTAAATGAAAGCTAAGAAAGGAAAATATGGCTTTAATCTCTCAACTGTTTTATACTAAAACAAGCTTCGATATTTACTATCAGCTGTAAATAAAATAAACAATTTCAATATATATAATATAAAAGAATAATGAGGATTTTGTCCACATTTCTCAAAAAACAAAACATATTCTGAAAAAATACACTTTAAATTATAAATGAAAAATTGTAAGAAAAAAACTAAGTGCCATGAAACAATAAGCCATTACTGAATGTGTGTATGTATATCAAAGCAGAAAAAAATAAATAAATAAATAAAAGATAAAACAAGAATATAAAAAACGCACTGTAAATAAATGAAGTATATTAAAAAAACACGAAGATATCTATAAAACAACCATAATGTTCAATGGAATAAAAATGAACTGACAGAGTTACAGTAACTTTCTTCCTATGATATTGAATTTAAACAAAAAAAATAATAATTTTACTTATTTTTATTACATAATTTTTTTCATTCAAACTTTTATCCCTAATAGATTCAGATTTAATAAAAAAAAATTTTATATAAATGTAAAACGTTGTAAATGAAGCGAACACAAAATTATGTATCAAAACATTCAAAATAAAAAAAAAGAAATCAACCACAAAAGAAAATAAGATCATTATTTTTATTTCAAAAATAAAATAAAAACAAAAACTGAGCGAAAATAAATAACACACGCTAAATATAATAAAAAAAAAACCCTAGACATGTCGGCGAATTATTCATAATTTTTAAGAAATCAAATTTAAATAAAAAAAGACATTTGTAAATTAATAATTTAAAAATCTACATAATAAAAAAATTTATATAATATTTAACGTGTTTAAATTACAAGCGACTTTGATGTCCTATTTGGAAGTGTCTGGAGCAGGACTCACTTTAAAATATACACAATGGCCCTTACTTCACCGTAGTGAGAAATGTCACCTTCAAATATCCGGGGCTTATTATAAGGCCCCTAGTCCGATTCTCGTCACAATTGAATCAGCTTTCGATTCTCGATCGATTGACGAATCGAATTTCGTGCTAGGGGCCTAAGAGTCGAATCACTCACATGACATTTCTCGATTGATTGTCACCTCAATTTCGGTAGGTAGGTAGGTATTCCCAGAGTGGAAACGCAGTTAACAACCTTCATTCCACTCTGGGAATTTCCCATGCAACTGACGGTTGGCAATTTTAAATGAGAGATGTCTCTAAGTCGACTCGGGGAATACCATTCCTAGAGTGTCCTTCACTTACAATGTCACATGACTCTCAGAATAAGGCCCATCAAATGAGAAACATCTCACTTACAAACATCAAGTGAGAACAATTGTCACTGAATTCGTCGTTTCTCGATATCAGTGACAACTGTACTTCGCCTTCGAAATATTTCTTTTTAGAGAACCATAATAGCATTTTTGTCTCACTTCGCCATTTGTCACCAAAAGTGACAACCAGAATAAGGGTCTGTGGCTCTCTTCTTCTTCTGTTCTATCCACCGGTCCCGATTCTGATGTCACCCAGCGATGCGAAGCTCTGGCCGTTCTGGTCTTCGCCAACCTTCCAGCTCCCTCGCTGTCGCACCCCATAGATCTTACGGCAACTGACTTTCCGAGAACGTTTCTTCTTGAGTTCGGTTCCTGCACACGCTAGCCTACCCACCTTTATTTCCTTCACAACCGGTGATGTTCTATAATTCCATTTTTGTGGAATATCTCAAATCAACATTTCGATTAATACCATTTGTGTGACGTACGATTTAATTCGAGTAAAACTGAATTCCGATTTCGATTTCATTCCACTCGAATTATAAAAAAAACATTCAGACGTTCTATGTCGCGATAGCTCTCGTAGATCTCGACGTTGCACACTGGGGCTCGCCCATAGAAGTTTCTGCTCAAAACTCAATTTTCAAAATGTGGATAACTTTGCGCCATTTAAAAAATCCCCTACTTTTGTCTTTTAAAAAATCCCCTACAAAAACATACACACTACCACAAATTTTAAGTCCTATATAAGAAACCGATGAACTTATAATATAATAAAAAATGATATAAGAATCCACATACCTTGCTTGAACACCGACATAATACACTTCAATAGATTTTAGCGTTAAACGTTAGAAATAAATGTTTTAATATCGCGCATAAACTGGCATACGTTATCGGATAATTTTTATTTTGCCTAAACCGTAAACTTTAAGTTAATGCCCTCGATGACTTATAACCGTCAGCGACTCAATATTTGTACACGTGATCTGATACTGTATTACAACTACGCTGATACAATTTTTTTTTGCAAAAATCCACATTTTGAAAATTGAGTTTTGAGCAGAGCTTTCTATGGAGAGGCCCCAGTGAGCGTTGTAGTAGTATCCGAATCGTCCACCCTTTCATCTCGAACACGGCTAAAAGGCTCGAGTTCTATTTGCTTAGCACCCACGTCACGGATGCGTGTGTGGCGACCGGTAAGACTATCGTCTTTTATAGCAGAAGTTTGGATGGTAGGGTTAGATGCTTAGATTTGAAGAGCCTTGACAGACTATTACCCGGGGTATACAAGCGCGTTTTTTATCGCATAACTTTTGGATGTAGCCAATCATAACACGCGATTCCTACGATTTAATAAAGCGTATAAAAACGCATACCCATAACATAGAAAAGTATGGGATATCGCAAACTTTTCCTAAGTTTGCGGGCATACAACAGATTCTATAAGTGGCAGCTTGATTTTTATTTCTCGCAGGATGTCTAAAACTTTTGCATATTTGCAGCAGTTTACAAGTGCACACTGCATTATTGAACGTCGGACGAAGATCGTTTTGAATTATTGACTTGTATGCAAAAGCAACAAAATCAATTTCTCGCGCAAAGTGCATTATTGCGCCCTAAGTTCAGCTGAAAGCAAAATTGGAGCTTTGGAGCTTTAAAAAACAAGAACAAACATTGATTATTCGCTAAATCTTAATTTATTTAGTATTTGATTTACATGACTAAATTATTTATGTCATAATTACAAAAATACCTTTGCGTTAATCATACAAAGTATATATATTTTTTTTCTCTACACAATCACTTTAACTTAGTACAATTTGGCAAATGTGGGTATAAAATCTCTTTATATATATCAAAGTTCAAGTATAAGGCAACATATTCAAATATGTGATAACTAAGAATAAATAAAACAATATTTATGCATTTCTATAATGAAAGTTTAATCTCTAGTCCTTAGCCCCCAAATTGATGTTCTTCTTGTCCCTACTGTAGGACGCGCCACAGAGCTATGTATGAATTTATTTATTCCAATATCAGCAAATGCTTCTTGTAGCATTTCCAGTGCGCTATCGGTAAGAAGACCAAAAACATCAAGAAATGTTAAGTATTTTAAATTTCGAAGCTCCCTGTAAATAAAGATATACATAAATATAACATTTCGATAAATTATGCGATTTACATATAAGAAGCAGCCGATATACTATAGCATCGAGATAAGGACAAGTACTCCAAGTCCTTAAATTGGCATATCACTCCTATAACTGCTGAAGTCAAAGCTGTACAATCTGATAAATCCAGTTCCATTAACTGTGGACAACTTTTAGCCAAAGATGCAATATCTATTAAAAATAAACAAAAAAATTATTATAAATTTATTGTTATAAATTTTTTAATTAATACTCACGTGAATCAAACATAGATTTCCTACAGCCAGCAATATTTAATCTAAGTAAATTATTAGTAATATTATCTACTAAAGCATTTACACTTTCTACACTTAACGTTGCCCAAGATATATTTAAACTGTGCAATTCCTTAAGCTCTGTCATCATTTTTTTAACACTCCAAGGTTCAATACCTTCGCACATTGCCAAATTGAGTGCCTCAAGATTAACATTTTTTGATATTTCATCACATATTTCGTCATTTAGTTTGACATGTTCTAAACTTAATTTCTTTAGTTGGCGGCATTTTGATAGCAACATTTTTAATGATGGCTTTGTAATAACTGCCATACTTAAATCCAAATACTGAAGTTTCGCTTGAAATTCGGGTGAAGATTCTAGGCTCTCTGGCTCAAATACTGGATGAGCCATCTGTAATAAACATTATAATCGTTATATATGAAAATGAATTGGTAAATTCGCAGAGTAGAATCGAAATAATAATTAATACTATAGTAAAGACAACTTTTTCATAATACAGCTACAATAGGAAAAGGTTTTTGGAAAACTTGAATGCTTCTTCATTTGAGGAAAAAGTTTGCATTCAATTCTTGATAGAATGTTGGGGGTTAAATCTGTGAAAGAATGTTCAAATTACGTCTAAGGGTCCAATTCTTCAATTATTTAATTATAAATGTAGATGCTCCAATAGAGGAGAAACCAGAAGAAGTGAAGGTCATGTTTTATGATTCTTTAGAGAGAGTTTACAGAAACTGTTCTTGTCGTGACATAAATATAATCATTGGAGACGCAAAAATAGGACGGGAAATACTATTTCAACCTAACATCAGAAAGTTTATCTTGCATCAACATCACAATTATAATAGGTTAAGACTGATTTACTTCCCATGGCGCAAAATATGATCGTTTATACTTTAGAGCAACAAATTCCAGCATAATTATATTCAAAAACCAACCTGGAAAACGCCAGACGGAGTAAGCAACAACACAATTATGTTCTCATAAACGCAAACAATCCAATGTGTTGCGGACATGAGATAATACCGGTCACCAATATAGAACACTTCTTAGTAGAAACGAATCTTGGGGCCAAAATATCTACAATAAAAACAAGAAGAGCGAGAAACAGGAGACAGAAAATATAATGTGGCAGGATTGAAGGAAGGACAAATTAGGACTGAATATGAGAACCTACTGAACGTAAGAATAAATGGAATTAACCATGGTTAAAATACACACGAATGGTTGAAAGATCAATGTAACGATATAAAAAGAACAATAAAAGGAACAACAGAACTGGTTTAATAAAGAATGCGCCCAAGCAACAGTGGAGAGAAGCACCAAGTTATGCTAAGTAGACGCAGAACAAGAACTGCTGAAGAGGAGTTTTGAGAAGAGACGAATTGAGAAGAGAAAGGAAAAAACGCAGTAAAGCGGAATAATCGCCAGAGTTTGACAATAGACACGTAAAACTTCGAAAGAGTAGAAAGAAGATTAACGATTATTCTTAAGAAGAAACGTATCGAAAAGGTATCAAGTTATTAAGGTATACAGAACCCTTATAAGACCAATATTACTCGATGAATCCGAAACCTAAACCCGAAACCCTTCTAGTGAGCTTCGAAAGGAAAATCCTTCCCACTATATATGAAGGAGGGAGCGAAAATGCTGTTTGAAGGAGAAAATACAACACGAACTGTATCAGTTGTTTAAAGATCCAAGCATTATATAAACTATAAAAATCTACAAAATTCGATGAGCGGAACAGCAGTGATGACAAAAATTATTATCAACAAAAGGCCAGACGGACCAAAAGACATAGGCAGGAATAAAAAGATATGCAGATAGCGTAGAAGATCTACGAACCCTAGGTATAAGAGAAAGGAGACTTTAAGCGGGGACTGGCAGTTCTAAAGGATGATAACAATAACGAATAATTAAGCAAAAAAAAACATTTAAATTCACCAGAACACTTACCTCAGCTTGCGATAAACGAAGAATTACCACTCCTCTCCGAACAACTTGTCCAAGTGCTCCGCCCCGTAATGTCTTGCAACCGAGATCAAGTCTCGTCCATAAAGATTCGTCTTGTGCTAATTGATTAAATCTACGACATACATAGCTACAACGTATTAATGTCTTCTTCGGCAACCACTTGAATATTTGCAATATAACTTCATCTGATAATCTTCTAAATGGATCTTTAATTGTTGCTGTTTGCCTCTGAATTCGATTTCTATATAGAAAGAAATTCTCATCCGGTAGAAATACTTGTTTTTTTAAATTGCTTGATTCTAAACTATTTTGATTTATATTATTGTAATTATTATTACAAGCAACTGTTGCTAATGGACTTCTACCTTTCGTATGTTGGCAACAAATTTTCTTTTGAATTCGATCTGTTGTTTTACTACTGTCTGTATATATTTCTATATTTGAACTGCTTATTTTATAATTGCTAGGAATTAATGTTTGATTTGGATCAACAAATGTCGCATTATCTCTTTCATGTTCACAATTCTGCTTAATTCTATTGGATTCTTCAGTTGCACTGTATTCTGTTGATTCAGTATCACAAGGTTGGTCATTTGAATTTTCATCAGTTGATAGCCGATCACAAACTTGTGGTATTAATTCAGTGGCTGATGCTGCTGATGATGAGGATTCATCTGATTCTAACATACCAATACCCATTTCTTCGAGAATTTTTGGACTTTCGTCCTCGTTCACTAATGTCCAAACTTGTTTTGGTATTCTACGTCGCTTGCTGTGAAAATAATCGCAAAAATTAGAAAATATTGATTGCACGCATTGATATATTAAATGTTTTTAATTATTGAGGAATTTAAGACAAAAAGGAACAGGAAATATTCATAGTTAACAGAAAGGGAAATAAAAATGTTTGAGTCGCTTTTTTAATGATTTTTTATTTGAAATTCCTGCACAGATTTAGTACGATATAATCCAGTGATATTATTAAAGAATTTGATGGAATGTACTATAAATTAAGTGGTATTTAGCATATTGTCTTAAATAATATTGAATGGTTCAGAGCTTCAGTTTGTAAGGCTTTTTCTAGCATAAAATGTTCAATTGGCCAGGATTGTCTATACAAAATTTAATATGCAAAGAATTCAGAATCAAAAGGTCCAGTATAAGGATTGTTCAGTGACCTGCTCCAGCTCAACTGTGAGCACAAGGTTTATCATCGACGGCTCACTGGATTAACACAATTCCGCCGCGAACTTCACACGGAGCCCTGCCTTTGTATATCAATGTCATAGGAATTGAGCCAATGCATTGAACCATGCTGGAGCATGTCGCCAAACAGTCTTATATTGCACGCAAAATTAAAGAAGTGTCGAGAAGATAATATAAAAATTAACTTTCAATTTGGCCATACAGAACCAAGTAGTGAAAAAATGGATTATCGACGTGGCATTTACCCAAGTTTACTATAAAAAAAACTTAACCCAATAATAGTATATTTCTAGAAATAGGTACTTTATTTATAGAACAGTTATTTCACCCGCAGTTTTAGTTACAATGAAAAATTTAAATTTTTGTCTAGAATTCCACGCTCTCCTATTTTATGCCGAATGAATGAATTAAGTTCTAATCGAACCTTATATTTATAGCAGCAAAAATTCGACTAAATATTGTTTAAAATAGAAAAGAATCTGTAATTATCTTGCAGTGAAAAATCCAAATTAACAAACTAGCTTTTAGCCGGTTTCCGCCTTTTATTGACAATTCTGCGATACAATTAACAATGACGACGTTTTACATTCCAGGATTATACTACTGCCAATGGTCTATCAATCTTCCATGATTTTCCATTTGACGTCTTCAATTGCGCCATTTTTGCAAGGCATTATTTTTTTTAAATTATTAATACTGCTAATTGCATTCACCTTGTTGATGGGCACTCGTTTTCGTTATTTTCTAATCTTTTACCACTTTTACTACTGTCCATTATTTTTATTAACAGAATATAATAATAAAAACATTTGAGGATCGCGGAAATTATTCGTGTGTTCTCTGTCTATTGTTGAATGTAATCCCGTCGAATGTGAAATGACGTTTCCAAATCTTTTAGACGTTTCAAGTAATAAGGTGATTGTGAAAATTTTGTTATTTTTTGTTTTACCAAATTCTCAGAAGGTGTCGCACAAATATAAACCACAATTTATATCCCAACAGTTTTAAAAATCATTATTTAATTCAAAAGCTGTATTATATGTAGATGTACATAAGTACCATGTTACAATATACGTTTATTTACTGCAATTAATAAGTGAGCAGTTTTAAAAAATAATTTAAAGATATAAAAATATAATTTGATATTTGTCATCGAAGTTAGCATCTTTTTAAAAAAGAAGAAGATATCAAAACAAATCCTCGTGCACGTGGTTGCGGTGAAGTTACCTCGAGGGTGCTTAAAATTTCAATTTTGTGAAAGAATATACATTAAAAGTTATTAAAAAAATAAGAATAAAAACAGTGAATTATTTTGTGTATCAGTAAAAAAAAAAATTTTATTTTAAAATGTCGACATCTCTTGCCGAACAACTACGGCGCTTACGTGCCCCGCAAACCTCAATTCTTGTGGATAGTAAAAAACGTCCATCAATACTCTTCGATGCCAAAGAAGCAGCAAATAAAGATCGACAAACAATATTTGACTTAGGGCACAGCGGTTTAATGGAGCTAGTTAAATTAAATTCAGCCTTCCTGCAGTTTGAACAAACACTATTTGATACAACAACCATGAATCTAGAGAGATCCGTCGAGTCTGCATCAGTAAATAAGCTACTTGACAAGAATATTAAAAAATTCTTCTATTATTTATCTCCTTTTTTTATGCTTCAACCAGCTCATATGTGTTTAGAATGGCTTATAAGAAGATATCATATTCATCTCTTTAACAAGCAGCAATTTTTGGCCTTAATTCTGCCTTATCATGAGACAAAAATATTTGTAAAATGTGTCCAATTGTTGGACTTGAGCGATCCAACAGATCCATGGAGATGGCTGCAACCCATTCAACGGCCAGGACTTCCGCTATCGAAGAGCGTTTTACTTAATCGCGCAGCAAATGATCCAGCTTTCTTGGAATTTGTTTGTAGTAACACGACTAAAGCTATTAAAGAACTAGATACCAAGGCACATACCTTACAAACTCAAATTTCGTTTTATTGTACAACAGTAATTGGAGCTATAGAATATGCTGGCGAAGTCAGCGAGTCCAATGTATCCAAGATTCTAGCATCTTTATTGAAGGGGATGTCTTCAAATACTATCGATTTTACTGCTGCTGCATTTATGATTACTGCCCAAGTAGTATCCAAAACTAAGTTAAATCCAAAACTTTTACATGAGCTGATTGCAAGAATTTCATTAGTTACACATCCTACTATGCAGGCGGATATAATATTGCTTTTGATATTAATTTTCCAAAGCCAGGCAGAAAACTTGAAACAGTTCCCAGAAGAGCATATAGTTAAGTTTATATCAAATAAATGGGTAATTACTACCTTGGCCGCATTGTCTGATCAAAGTGTAACAATCACTTCCATCTGTGTACCATTAGTTGGTAGCTGCCTTCGCATTGTACAAAATAAAGGCGATGGTTGGGACTCATGCAAGAAATTCCTTGAGAGTTTGATTTTAGAAGTTCATTTTAAAGATAACGAGGCAAAGGATGTGATAAGGTAAGAATTATTTTGAACTGGATCAGTGATACCATGTTTTTCTTGTTAGATCTGTTCTGGACAATTATCATAAAAGAAAGCTTTCTAAACCATCCGAGGATGAAATTATTGCAATCGACTCTGAAGATGATATGATGCTTGATGAAGAAATTCATTCGTGGTATTCTAAATATTTGCAAAGTTTTGAGAAACAATACCCAACTGAGTTTGATTTCACTATTAAAGAAACCTTGCAGGAGCAAGGGAACATTTCGGATGCGAGAAGACAAGCATTAAAAACGGTTTTAGGTAAGTTGAATAAGCTAAGTGAAATTTCCTTAAAAGGACTCTTTAATGTGGTGTGACTCCCTGAGTGTCTCACTTTTCATTGTTTTTGCACGCTTCTCTGTTTGATGTCTCGTATATTGCATTGTGTTTTCTGTCTGCATGTCTTAGCTGAGCCACTGAGCAGTGGTAAATGTTTCTCAGCCCAGCTGAGAAGTGCACCTTCTGCGCTTGGGATTTGTGTTTCCTTGATGCCAATGCGAAGTGTCTTTCAAAATGCGGGAATGCTATTGCGTTTGTTTATTCCTCACTCTACCAAATTTATGAAGCCTAGGCGGAATAGATGGTTTAATCGGGAATGTATGAACGCAATTAAAGCTAAAGAAGTATATTAAATTGAAAAATTCCTGTAATTCCATCATCTTGTTCTTCTTCGATGGCTCACTAGTCCAATTCGAGCCTTGGCCTCTTAGAATATAGCTTGGCCTCCATGAGCTTCTTCCTCCAGACGTCTCTCTATTCCCCCCAGGTGGTGTTGTGGTTTCTTCTTCTTTGCATCCTCGACTGAATTAGATCCCCGTCCTGGCCTTAGTATGAGTGATAGGAAAACGTCAGTCCAGAGAAGTGGATCTATAGAAAAGCAGTCTGTACAATTACTTGGATATGCGGATGACGTGGATGGGAAGGTCCTTTGGGAAGAAATATAACCAGTTCTTTCACTCTTCTCTCTATTATTTTTCCGACTAGATTTTGCTGTCCGACATTGCACTCTAGATAGAACCTCCTGCTTCTTTTTCCAGGCTTGGGATCGGCGGAGTTTTTGAATTATTAGTTACAAATTTTAATTGTTGCTTCTTCAGAGCTCTCCACTGAGAAGGTGTCAATGACTCCGTTGATAGTAAATTATTTTTTTAGTAATAATTTTTTAATTTATATTACAATAAAATAAATCAAAAACTTATATTATTTTTCAGCTTTCCGTTTAAAATCATCATATTCTGAAGATGATACATCGATCTATGAAAATCTTTACCATCACAGCGTCAACAATCGTATAGAAGCCGTAAAGTATTTAGTAAAAAATTTCCAAAATTTAAATATCACTTCAAACAGTCTAGATCTTCTTAAAGACAGCTTTTCAGATCGTTTAGCTGATGACAATCCAAAAGTTGTTTATGAAGTTCTAAAACTTCCATCTAACATACTTGCACAAACACTTAACAACCAAAAGGCAACAAATTGTTTAATAGACATATTAAACAAGTCACACTATCATCCAGACAATTGGAATATGGCTGTATCATCAGCCTTGAAGCATTTAACTAATTCGGTTGTTTATAAAGGAGCTGATATTAATAGAATTTTTTTGGCCTTAATACCATTCTTTTTCCCAGATTCTGAAGAAGATTGTGGGTATGTTAAATTGATTTTAAGTAGTGATTTAAGTAAAGAATTTAAATTTTTAAATAAATTTCGTACGAGCTTAAAAAGTATGAATAAGCCAAATGAAATTGTTAAGGAATTTCAAAATGCTTTTATAAATGACAAGAAGTATCTACCAAATGCTGCTGATGTATTAGTATCTTTCGAGGATAGTGGGGATAAAATATTGAACAAAGGTAGCATTTACTCGTATTTTTTGATATTTATAACCGGATGCTATCAACCAGAAACAAAACCAGATATTGGAATGAAAATTTTTAATTTTGTTAAACAATTTGAAAAGAATTTTAAAACAGTTTTCATAAAGAACGATGATGAATTGATAAGTTCAATTAAAAGGAATAAAGTGCCAACAAATCTTGTTCTAAATCTATTACAAGTTCTCGTGACGAATACGAATCTTTCGAAAGTGGATTTTGATATTGAAGAACCATCGGTTGTTTTAATAATGAAAATTTTTGATATTCTAGCTACAAATGCTTTCACAACTTTAAAAGCGGAAAAACAAGCATATACGAATTCATTAAAACAATTTTTAGAAACACTATATCCGTCATCTGAGTTGAAGTTGCAATTTTTAAGCAACTTTTTTATTGCACATACAATCCCTAAAGGAAATATATCTACAGAACTTCAAATACGTGCTATACGTCTTTTTAAACTCGTTGCTCAAGGTAGTGATGAAGAATTTGATATTGATAATATTATATTTGTTCGAGTCTTGCTAGGATTATGTTGTCGATTAGCTGCAATTCGTCAATGTTCATTGGAGAGTTTGAAAATTTTATGTAAATGCAAAGGATTAAATGCAAAATTAAAGGTTGTCGCGTTGAAAATACTAAGACGACACGAAGAGATTTTAATGGATCATGAGGAATTCCCTTTAATATTGTGTACTATAATTGCACCTAATCGAAGTGAGAGAAAAAATGAAGATGTTGAAGATAAAGAAGGTGCAACATACTGTCTTAATTTGTTCCTTGGTATTGTAACTTCAGATACATACGATTATTATTTAAAGGCAGAAATTTTACACATGATTAGTCACATAAATAATACTAATATATTAAGTACAATCGTTGAAGCTGGCTTAGATGTTTTAAATACAATTAAAATGGATGATGATCAAGATATTTCGTCTTTAGTATCACCGCACTCCGACATATATCATTTAATAGCAGCTAGATTTGAAGAAAGTACAATAAAACTTGTTGGAGAAGATAAGAAATCATGGGAATTTATAGAGAAATCGCTTCGTTTATATAAAGTATTGACAAATAATAATGGAAAAATAGTATCTTTAGCAACTGAAATAATGGAAGTATTTACTGAAGAAACATATGAAAATCTACCAGAGAAATATAAAGAACATTTTATAAAATTAATTGTTGAAGCTGTTACTTTTGCTGCTGATAATTCGTTATCAACAGCTGGTAATAAGCTTATGAAAAGGATTAATTTAAATGGGAAACATATTGTTAATATTTTAGATGACATGAAAAATTGTAGTGTTTCAGCAGGAACAAAACGACGAAGCCGTCTCTTAGCTCCAGATTCTAACGCTTTAAACAGTGCTGAATGGAAAAATGGCATTACTTTACTAGAATTTCTACAAAATAAGAAAAAACTAACTAATTATAAAATTTTAATACCAAAACTATTCGAATTATTAAAAAGATGCTTAGATTTTGATGAGCAATCATCTTTAGAATATGCAAAACAATTGCTCCTTTCATGCTTATTATTATGTTGTCATAAATTCTTTGCCGAACCATCAGAATTTAAAAAGGATTTCCCAGAAAGTAATTTTCGTGTTGATCAAGTTGTTCAATGTATTCGTGCTACACAAAATCCACAAACACATCATCATGCTTTACTTTTACTATCCCATTGCGCTTTAATGATACCAGAACAAGTCCTTCAGAATATTATGGATATATTTACATTTATGGGCTCTTCATTAGTTCGTCACGATGATGCCTTCAGTTTTCAAATTATGACAAATATTATTGAATCAATTGTACCAACATTGGTGCAAGCAAATGATGATACATCTGATGATACGGAAAAAGTTATTCCAGTTATAAAAATATTTGCTGATATTATTCTTGATGTACCAGAACATAGACGATTACCACTTTATGGCAAACTAATTCATACTTTAGGTGCTTCCAATTACTTATGGATGTTTTTATGTGTTCTATTTGAAACTCATGTTCGACATGATAATAAATATAGACAAAAAAATATAAAAACCGTATTTGATGGAACATTAGAAGAATTCCCTAAGAGAATCGAAGTTGCATTACAATTAACAAAAGATTTTGAGCCAGAAATTATATTAGAAACATGTATTGCACTTTTTGTTTATCTAAAAAAGCTACCTTTAGATAAAATTGATGATGATGATAAAATGGAAATAGATATAACAGATACAGCACTATTTAGCATTAATTCACATTCATCGAAACAACTTAGACACTATAAATACATAATATTACAATTCATTAGCTCACTAACATCTTCTCCAGAATTTGTTAATAGAATTGCTTTACTTTCTGATGATGATGTCCAAGCAATGAAGCGTTTTTATCAAAATTTTATAATAAAAGTTTTGAGCTATATTCCAGATGTTACGAAGGCAATGGAAAAAAATTACGATTCAAATCAAGTAAAATTTTGGAAAGTTGTTCTTCATCATTGCTATGACATTTTAGATAATGCAATATCACTGCTATCACCTGATATGTTATTGGTTGTAGTTAGTGGATTAATGCAACATCAACTTCCAGCTGTACGAAAGAAAGTTATCGAACTGTTAATATCTAAATTGCAATATAAAACCGATTTCTTTGCTGATTGCAATGAAAATAATCTCTTACAATTACTAGAACCACTTAATAATATAATCGATTCAATTTTAGCCAAGGATAAATCAATTGAAAATTCATCAGCAAATGAAATAATGTTTACACAACAAATTTCTTTAATTGCAATTAAATTACTTTCCAAAATAATGGCACTAAAACATATTGAAGAATATAAAGAAATTTTAATTAAATTAACAAAAATTATTAAGAAACGTAATACAATATCAAAGGTTATTCTTGCAAGCGTTGTCCTTGCAATAACAGAAATATCAGCAAATTTAAAAGCTCATTCAATATCACAACTTTCCAAATTCATGCCGCATTTAATTGAGGTATTTCAAGATCAGGCACAAATTCTAGAGAAGCAAGCACCAGATACTGTTTGTATAGCAATTGTTACTGGAATACAAAAAATCTTTGAAACAATACCATTATTCTTAGGTCCGTATATTGTTGATATTATGACTGCATTAATAAATATATGGGTTGCTGCTTTACCGTATCAAGATAGAGAGCCGAAAACATCTGTGGTGATCAATAAATTAAAAGCGATTTGGACAAAGATAGCTACTGTTATACCACTTAGAGTTTTGATACCAAATTGCGATAAAGCTTACAAAAGGCTAATGGATGAAAATCAATATAGGGGAATTAAGTTCCTTATGAATATTTTAACAGAATCATTTCAACAGGCATCTGGAACTGATATACAATCTCTCCAATCGGAAATGACGACATTCTTCTTGAAAACATTAGAATTTCGAGCAAATTTGTTTGAATACGAAGATCAAATGGAAGTTTATGAAACTGAGGAGCATATTCTACATGCATTTGTTTCACTTATATTAAAGTTATCCGAAAGTAACTTTAGGCCACTCTATCACAAAGTTTATGACTGGGCCATTAGAGATGCAACTTGCAAGGATCGAGCTATTACTTACTTTTTGTTATCCAGCAAAATTGCCGAATCACTAAAGTCTCTATTTGTGTTATTCGCTGGAGATTTTATTCAAGATGCAGCTGAGCTGCTAGATAAATGCAATTCATTAAAAACAAACAAGCTACACTTTTCCGATTCATTGGAGAAAAATTCATTATTAATAGAAAACATTTTAAAAACTTTGAATTGTGTGTTTCTGCACGATAGTAAATCTTTTATTAATCCTCATCGATTTGATATTCTAATGCAACCGATTGTTGATCAGCTGGAGAATCCAATTGTTGTAGAAAGTGCTCCATTAAAAGAGTTACTTATTTCTTGCATTTCACAGCTAGCAGTTGTTGTTAGCAATGATACTCTATGGAAACAGCTTAATTATCAAGTTCTTTTAAAGACGAGGAGTAACAATCCTGAACATAGAATACTTGCCTTTTCATGTTGTGTTGAAATAACTAGAAAACTTGGTGAAGATTTTAGTTCTCTTTTACCAGAGACAATTCCGTTTGTTGCTGAACTTTTTGAGGATGAAAATGAAAAGGTTGAAAAGAGCTGTAGGAAAGGTGTTCAGGAAATGGAAAAAATTCTTGGGGAATCGCTGCAGAAATACTTTTAAAAACATATTTTTAAGTATTGTATCATAAAGAAGTAAAAGTTATATATATTTGTAAAAATATGAAATGTATTTTTTTATTTTGTAATTTTGGTTAATCAATTATTGTTTGTTTTACATTAAAAAATTGCGAAATCATCCTTTGTACTACTAGTGCGCCATGTCGTACATGGCGCAATATCTCGTACTAAGCTAATATTGAAAAATCAATAGAGGATAAGTTTAGCGCAGTTCTGTTGATGGGGCATGCGATGAATCTTGATTTTAACCTCGCACTACCATAGAATGTGCTACAATGAAGGTCGCAGGTTGTGGTAGAGAACTGGGCGGGCTAGTTTTGTGTTGTGTTATTACCGTGGAGGCAGCAAAGTTTTTATTTCAGTGAAAATGAAATGAAGTTATTTTGACAATATCGATCGACTTTTTACCAGTTCTTCTACTTTCATAGAGTGGTTTAACATGTCTAGCTTGTTCAAATGGCGCTATCACCTAAGCGTTTGACTTGTCTCGCCACGCTAAGGCAGTTTGTGAGACTCTACCCCAGATAAACCGCTGTATTCATGGCGAAGTCGAGTGCAGAGCTTGTAAATTAAAGTCGATCCATTGTCGGACCAAGTTACTTGCATCTCTTAAGTAATCAAAGAAACTGGGACGCCTTGTTTTGCGATTTGGAATATTCCATCCCAATTCGTTGCATGCTGCTACCCTTAGGCTGGCCGTATACCAAAGCTTCACATGCTTATTAGCGACATTTTGAACAAATCGTCACATGCCGCTTTGCTACATTTATCTTCAAGCAAAAGTAACGAAAAGCTGCATATGAAGCTTTGGTATACGACCGGCCTTAGAATGTTAAGAGAAGGACCAGCTAATAGTTCTACACCATCCACTGAAACGGCAGGAAGATTGGTTCACCTTTTATTAGAGATAATCAGCAGTTTGTTTTGGGGCGGTGACTTCGAACCATTCTTGTGTTAAGAATTAGTGCAAGACCACTTTTGATTGGCATGTGGTTGTTTTACATTATAGGAGGCACAGGAGTAACGTAGTGGTCGCGATGGAGCTATAACACGGAGTTGGGGTGTTGGACACCCGAAATGGGCTGGACGAGAATTAAGGTGTCAGGCTGCCATCTCAGACAACACAGTTTGCAGCCATATGGTCCTCTATGGTACCTATGGTACTTATAATGTGAAATATTCGAGTTCGAAGGTGGACCTGAAGGTGGAAAAGACATTAAGTAACAGAACGAAACAGAACAGCGAAGCGCAGCAAGGCGCCAATATAAAAGGCCGGTGTCTGCCTGCGAAAGTCAGTCGTAATCAGACAGTGGAAGAGTTGATTCCTCTGCCTGATAACTGGTTGGAACCATAGGAGCGTTGATCGTATGGTTTACAGACAGACAAAACATACAAGCCACGGAGAATTGATCCAGTGGCGCCGACCGACCAATAAATTTACAAGCCACGGAGAGTTGATCCAGTGGCGCCGACCGACCAATACATTTACAAGCCACGGAGAGTTGATCCAGTGGCGCCGACCGATCGATACATTTAAAAGCCACAGAGAGTTGATCCAGTGATACCGAAAGACCGATACATTTACAAGCCACGGAGAGTTGATCCAGTTGCGCCGACCGACCGATACATTTAAAAGCCACGGGGGGTTGATCCAGTGGCGCCGACCGACCAAGCAACTTACAACCACGGAGAGTTGATCCAGTGGTACCGAACGACCGACACACCAACAAGCCACGGAAAGTTGATCCAGTGGTACCGAACTACCGATACACCAACCAGCCACGGAGTTGATCCAGTGGCGCCGATACACCGACAAGACCCGGAGCGTTGATCCGGGAGTACTCCGACGTTAATAGACCAAACGGGCCACCGCGGGAACGTTGATCCAGAGGTAACCCTGATTTGAACCTGGGGCATCTCCGAGCTGACCCGCCACTCCCGACGTTACAAGGCAGGGAGATCTTGATGATGACATATCTTCACCTGCCCACGCAACTGTGCAGGGACACCTCGAGGAGGGTGTGGCCTTAGGGTCATGTTCGTCTAGGGTCGGTCTTGGAGTGGACTCCCAGATTGTGCCGTGTTCGAGTCACACTGATGGACCTTGACACACCACAATCTTAGCCCCCTGTGATTTTAAATAAAGCCTCAAGCTAAGTACTCCAAAGCGCGCGCGGCTCTATTATCTCTTAAAAGTGAATAAAAAAAGATTTTATTTTTATTCAGTAGTTTACTATTAAACAAAAATTTCTGCAACGTTACCCTGTTTCGAAATTAATTTCGAACACCATCTACAGAATCAGCTGTTTATATTTTGACGTTTGTTTGTTTTCACTTAACCTAAACACCCAGGCGAGGAGAATTTTACTTAATTTTTTGTATTTCTCGTAATGTTCATCTTAAAACGGTGTATTGTTCCATTTATTACCGGAAAATATATAAGATGTACTCCAAACGCTGTTATAAAAATGCAATTATATTGCTCCAAAACCGATAATGAATCCAAAAAAGCTCCTCAAGTTCCCGCTATAAGATCCCCGTTTGAAAATATATCAAATAAAAATAAGGAATCGTACTTGGATATGGTGACAATTTTTGAAGGAAGAGACGTTCATCGTAGAAATCACGTAGAATTCATTTACGCCGCCTTGAGGAACATGGAAGATTTTGGTGTGCATCGAGATTTAGATGTTTACAAAGCATTAATCAATGTGATGCCAAAGGGGAAGTTTATACCTACCAATATCTTTCAGGCAGAGTTTATGCACTATCCAAAACAGCAACAGTGCATAATTGATTTGCTAGAACAAATGGAAGATAATGGTGTTATCCCGGATTATGAAATGGAGGCGATGTTACTAAATGTTTTTGGTAGAAGAGGTCATCCACTTAGAAAGTATTGGCGGATGATGTACTGGATGCCAAAGTTTAAAAATCTTTCACCATGGCCTCTACCAAATCCAGTACCACTTGATTCAATGGAATTAGCTAGACTAGCTGTTGAACGAATGTGTACTGTTGACTTATTATCTCAAGTCACAATATATGAAACGAAAGATGTAGCTGATGCAGTAGATGATACGTGGATTGTTAGTGGCATGAGCCCGGAACAGTCTAAACTATTAACTCAATATGATAAAAGTAAATCAATTTTTATTGAGGGGCCATTCTTTATTTGGCTTCGTAATAAAACTGTTAATTACTTTATACTCAAAGGGGATTCAATGATTAATGAAGAAGAGGCTGTGGAGCACGATACAGACGGTAGAGAATTTTTTTTGCTCATTTTAATTACACCAAATATTTTCGTTACATTTCAGATGTTAGTAAATTAGGAATACCATTTTTCACTCGTCCGCCGATTAAAAATGCATTAGCTGCGAAACGATCAGTACATCAACAAGAAGATGGGACAATATTTGCAATCTGCGCAACAGGAACCTCAACACAAGATTCGCTACTTTCTTGGATACGGATATTAGAGAAAAATGGCAATTCTTCCCTTAGCGAAATACCAGTTTTGTTCAAGTTCAGATCTAATATAGAAACAAAATTAACAATACCAACTGCTGAGAAAAGATAGAAACAAGAGGTTTTAGTTTTTTTTTAATTTGTATATATTTAAAACTTGTTATTTTTAAAAATTAAATTATTAGAAATATTTACATGACTCTTATTTAAGTACCATTTTCATACTTAAAATATAAGATTATACATAAAAATAACGCAAATTTCGTAAAAATTACCGGAAAACAAACCTTCTCTTTTGATTATATATTTATATATAAATTAAAAATAAAAAAACTAGTTCAAAAAAATAATATAAAATTATAAAGGGTAAAATAAAACTGCTTAATTCAAACCCTACAAACTTAAATTTGAGTCAAAAGTTTTGATAGATAAAATCACAGTTCATTTTTATTTTTGTAGAATATTTTTAGTTTTAAAAAAGATGATTTTAAAAACATTTTGATCAATCTAAAAAACTGAATTTAGTTCAATATACTTTAAAAAGATTTTTTTAATTATTATTATTATACTAATTAATTTATGTAAATTGTCTGTTTAGTGGGAAAACCTGTGTAACATGACCAATTCCTTTACTGGTGCCTTCGCGGAATAGAATTCTCATACCGGGACGTACAAATTCTGGATGGCATACAAATTGAAACATAACCGATGCACTATCATTAGTTCCAATTTTCCCACTACCCATTATACCTCTAATAATAGCTGTTTGCCGAATACTGCCAATATGTACAGTCGTTTGGAAGCCCACGTAGATAGCTGTTGCATGAAACAGGACTGACACCTTTGCCTTTGGATATTTTTTATAGAAAGGTAAATTATTTATTTACATACAAGTGCTTTTTTTTTGTTACCTGGAAAAATTCAGTTCCGTATGGCTCTTCATCAGTTGGATTATCTGCTAATATAACCATTCCACTTCGTAGCATTGGAAGATTCTGATTTAATGCAAATGATAAGGATGCGCTCTGTCCGGCTCGAACAACACGACACGGGGCCTTATTCCTGTGAATTGTATGAACTATAACGGGTAGAAATGATCCATCCTGTAGTGGTCCAATTTTCATTTGCATATTTTCTGTGACTACTCCCTTTACAAGTAGTCCACCAACAACTGGACCAACTTCAGCTACTCGAAATATTTCATCAACATGAAATTCGCATGTCTCTTGTTCAAGTCTTTCCTTTTCTGCATTACTAATTCCTGGTGATAATACGTACAAGAATTTTGTGATTAAGTTCAAGCCAGCTCCGGTTACATTAGAAACACAAAAAATTGGAACAATATTTTCAGATAGTTGATTTGATCCAGCTGTTAGTACATCGTCATCTGTTTGTACTATGAATGGCACTTTCCTGCAACCAACTGATGTGAAAATGTTTCTTAATTCTTGAACTGTTTCATCTGGTGGGGTTATATCAATTTTTGTAACTACAATAAAGAATGGCATATCAAGAGCACGAACAATTGATAGATGCTCTTTTGTCATCCCGCTAAATCCACCACCTGCCGAGACCACTAACATTGCGTGATGTGGGGAATATCCTGAAAGCGCTTGAACAGTAGTTTTCATATATCTACAAAGCAAACGTAATTTTAGTTAATATTCTTAATAATTAATTCACCTTCGATGTCCAGCCAGATCCATAAAAGTTACCAATTTTGTAGAACGATCGCTTATTTCTTCAGCAGTCATCATTTCGTTGTATTTATAGTTTATCACCTTTCCCAATGCATCGAAACCCAAAGTCTCATGAGAAATACATGAAGTTCGTCCCGATTGAATCTCGTGCATGTGCCTGAACATATTTAAACGTGCTCTTCCGCGTCCATTATCGAACTCCCCTTGTGTTAGAACTCCCAGCAAAGTTGATTTCCCGGCATCGGCACCGCCCAAAACAGCAACTCGAACTTCAATGTTATGTTGATCATCTGGTATTTTTCTAACAAGTACTTCAGCAACTGATCGCCTGCCACCAACGGATTTTCGCCTTAATACACTAGTCGAAGCTCCTAATTTTTGGGCCATTTGCTTAAGAGTGTACAGGGATGTTGCCATGTCATTATCACCAAGGCCATGCAGATGACCGCAGTCTGATACACCAATTTCATAGATAGCTTCACCGTGTCCTTCCCTTAGCCTCCATTTCATTTGTGTTACCAAATGTTCAAATCTTTGCTTAGACGGATTAATCAATTTTAGCTTATATTCAATATTTCCCAGTTGGGGTTCTGGCGGTAGGACCCCTTGGTCAAAATCGATTATTATTTTATTGTTTTGTGAGTCCTCGCTTTCGCTAGTACTGCTCCCGATGCTGTTATTGTTGTATTCATCGTCATTGATTTCATCCGATTGTGATGGATCGAATAGACTTAGAAAGGAGTCCATTTTCTGGAAATGTGCAAGAAAAGTTATTGATGTTGAAGTGACTGCATTTAAAGAATTATCTAGTGTATATAGTGGACATAATATTTAGCTGAAAGTTAGTCGTTCTAGCTTTCGACAGCAATCTTCTCATAAACTATTTTCGAAAATATTGATTGATTATATAAACCGGTAATTATAAGTTTGAAGTCGAAGTATTGGAGACTTGGTTGTGCTGTGTCCGAACATGGCACAATTAGGCAGTCTTCGCTACAAGAACGACGGTACGAGGACCTCTGGCAACATCCTGCTCGAGGTGCCCCTGCACTGCTGCGTGGACGCAGGTGAGCGGTCATCAAGCTGCTTCGGTCTGGCGATGGAACAGACTGGATATAGCGAATCTTGAGAGGACTCACTCGATAAAATCCGCATCCGCAAGATGTAAACAATCGTGCTGAAGGGATGAATGTACTACCAACGATGGACTCCGGATTCCACGAGACCTACAGTTTAGCCTTCTAATGGTAATGCGGAGCTCTGCAATAGGTTATCGTTCTTGCTCGCACAACTCGTGGGATCAATATTGTTCCATATTCCGGCATACAAGGAAACGAACTCCTATCGACCTATCAGCCTCTCTTCTTTTTTTCTGAAAACTATGAAGAAAGCTTTAGACAAGCAAATTAGAGTGACTCTTACAGCGAACCCAATCCACTGCTTGCAATTTGTCTACCGGCCGGGCAGATCTACAGAGACTGCTATATATAAGCAGAATAGGGAGTAGCTCCGAAACAGCGGAGCACTTGCTATGCAATTATGAGGCTATAGCGAGGAAAATAATGAGTCTCCTCTATCGCGGTTTCCCTGTTGGCAGAAATATTTGGGATATGATTCCTAAATCAATTTTAGGCTATATCGAAAGCCTTTACCTCGAAGGTTTTTAATGACGGGGTTGGCACAATAGAATAGTTCGCACGGCCTGCAAAGATGCCCCTCAAAGAAAGAAGAAGAATATTATAAGTTTAGTTTTTCAAATGGTATTTATGAAAAGTGTGAAATTATGTGTTTGTTCCGATAGATTTGTTTACGCGGGCTAAGGTGGAAGAGTGAAATCGATCTGTTAACTCTCTCGCGGCAAAGCTTCAATCATTTCAATGCTTAGCAACCTCTTCGCCATGATACTTGTTGAATCAGCCGAACACCAAAAATGGCAAAAATACATGCAATGTTCGAACTCGCAGAAGTATAATAAAGCAAAGAGTTTGCGCTGAACTTTAACCAAAGATGAGAAGGAAAGATTTCTTTATAAACAAAAAGGCTTATTTTGGTTTAGAAATAGTTCAATTAAATTTTTACTGGCACACATTAAGGATGTCTGCTGGCAGATTTGAATCGGATTTGCGCCGACTAGAGTTGTGGTAGCGGAGGGAGACGGTTAACAGTTAGTAGCCATAAGTTAGTAGCCATGAGTCAGTGGAAGAGAACGCACTGTGCTTGTGAGTATGAGCTAAGAGGCATATTTCGCAAATAATAGGCCCCCAGTCCAAAATTCGATTCGCCAACCAATCAAGAATTGCAAGCTGATTCCATTCTGAAAAAGATTGATAGTCCGTAACACAGTCGAATCGAACAAAAAGTACTGCCATTCTAACTGAGATATTTCTGCCATTTTGATAAGTTGTTGGAAGGAAATTTAATGTCAATGTAGCTTTAAAGAAAGTTTAAGAAAGTTGTTTGGGTTTAAATGAAATAAACATAACACACGCATTCGACCATCTATATGCAATCGTAAACTGTCATCGACTGCAATGGGGTGTACTGCAATCGAGAATCGAACTACTACTTTTCCAATAACATTCAGACTAGGGGCTATAGTTCGACGTAACAAAGCGTTTTTGTTCGCAGTTTGATGCGAATATCAAAATGGCCAGGATGGCCTATCGAACCAATTAATATGGGCGTAAGTTCGTAAGTTCAGAGAGACAGTGTTAGTTGGAAAAAATATAGTTTAAAAAAACTAAAAAATACGCTTTTATGTTAAAATGAACTAAAAATTAAAAAATAATTTTGAATGTAAAGTTTTTATTGCTCCAGCCAGTATATGGAAACAACCTACCTTTCGAAATGTAAAACAGCGTGGGACTCTTAACCTATATTCTTATTTTATTAATACCGGAACTTTTCGCTAGCGCCCCACGCTTTTTTTACATTTCGAAAGGTAGGTTGTTTCCATATACTGGCTGGAGCAATAAAAACTTTACATTCAAAATTATTTTTTAATTTTTAGTTCATTTTAACATAAAAGCGTATTTTTTAGTTTTTTTAAACTATATTTTTTTTTATTTTCTACTTTTTAGTCTATCATATATCTTCCGCCATTTTGTTGTGGCCGCCATAATAGATTTAAAATTACTTCACACAGCTTACTGTTATGTATTCGTCATATACTTTCATTTGATACCCGTACCAGGGCGCTGTAAAGAAAAAGGTAGTCCGCCATTTTGTGTTGGCCGCCATTTTGAATTTGGAATGACGCCACGCAGCAAAGTATTGTACTTGTCATATCCTTTCATTTGATACCCATATCGATTGGGGTGTAAAGAAAAGGGTAGTCCGCCATTTTGTGTTGGCCGCCATTTTGAATTTGGAATGACGCGAATTTTACTCTATTTGTCATACCCTTTCATTTGATACCCATGTCGGGGGTCGGGGAACACGATTGCAAAATTCGGCCGCCATCTTGATTTTTTTACAAAATGGTCAGATTGCATTGTCACGCCAGCTTTACATATGGGCAAAATTTGAAGTTGATCGGTTATATGGAAGTGGGTCAAAATCAAGTTGCAAGATTTGTCTACATACATACATACACACATACATACATACATACATACATACATACAGGTGAAGCTAATATAAAGCGTATAAAAAGCCTCGTCGTGGATCTTCAACTTCTGTAACGACTCCAGAAAATGTGAATCGTATGAGCGAAAATTTTGCGAAATCCACGCAAATCTGCTCGCAAGATGTGCAAATTGTTTCAAAAACCAAAAGCAGATGATTACATAAAAAGAGAAAAGTATGGGAGGCTTGTTCTGAAACGATTTTCTACTCCTACGCACTAAGGTTATGCTCTGCTAGTGACGAGACGTATTTTTATATTAGAGGGTACGTGAATAAGCAGAATATGTTTTATTGGAGCAAACACAACACTACAACTACAGCAGTGCATTAAAAGCCCCTCCACAGTCCGAAGACTACTGTTTGGTGCGCAATTTCCAGCAAAGGCATTATCGGTCCTTTTTTCAACGAACGTGAAACCGGTACTGCACGATATTGCGGAACTTTTCTATAGCGGAGCTACGTAGCTATGCTGGCTACAATAAAAGAACCCATTTCCAGCAGGATGGGGCCACGGCACATACCGCTAGGATCTCAACAGAGAAACTAAGGAGCATTTTTATGGAAAAATAATAATTCGCTTTGGTGACATATTATTGCCCCCCAGGTCAGCAGACCTAACTACAATCGAATTTTTCCTGTAGGTACACCTGAAATCTTGCGTATGCAGCATTTCGTCATCAGGAAAATATCCGATACATATCGCAAGTATCAATCCAGATCTCTGGAAGCCAGTCTTCGAGTTATTTTTAAAACATAAATCCGCATGATTTCAGTGTAAGATACTAAATAAATCATTTTAATTGCATTTATACTTCAGTTTTTATTATTTGTGGAAGTGTAAAATCTGCCGGCGGACACCCTGTATAGCACGATTCAGAACAAAATAAACAGTCTTCACTAAACTGCGCATAAAACATATAATTCAAGTCTCGTCAAATTCTACCTAAAAAACTTGCCACTTGTTTTACTTGAAAAAAAAACGTTGTATTACTTCCCTGCATAAATTGATGAAGTAATCACCTAAGAAGTCTCATTTATTTGTTCAACTGTCGTGCACATTAACACGATTGTTACAAATTCTTATTGAATTCTGTGCACGTGAAGGCAAAAACCGCCAACATTACACCGAATGAACCTTGAAAATAATTAAGGAAAAACAATCATATCGTAATCCATTGCACTATTAATCTGATGTGCTGCTGCTGAGCAACAAAGTACTTTCACTTTGCAATTCGTAATAGCTTTAAACTTTCATCATTGGCAATCTTTCAATTACCTAACGATCATTGTTGTTATGTAATCAATTTAGAAGCATACTTTTTTTTGAAGCAGTTATATAGGAAACTTTATTAAAAATGGTAACATGTGTTTTTGTGGGGAAAAAGGTGTAGTATGATAAACAAAGCAATCAAACTGGTTTAGGATAAAGATGAAATTAGCATGAATTGTTAGTGAGTGTCTGTTTTAAGCAAGAGTGTAGAATGCAGCGATTGATAGCTACACTTGAAATGTGTTGAGCATGTTTAATTTCTGATGATTTTGAGATTGTGAATAAAGTGTTGCACAAAACTCTTTCACTAATCAGAAACTTGATGCTGCTTTAAACATAAAATTTACATTACTCTAATCATTGATGATGAAGAAAAAATATCATAGATTTTTCTACTAATATATTTCCTGGGTCAAAGAGTTTCAGTTAAAGCGGAATAAATTAGGTTAACCGAGAGCATCCAAATTGATTTTAGAAGAAGTGGAGTACTGCATTCAGCAAATATGTCCATTAATATGTTGGCTGTTTGCCAAACAGGTTAGCGCGGATACTGATTTATGGATTTAATATGTGTACAAATTATAATAAAGAAGTTAATGATATTAGCCATTGTCCACCTAAGCGATTGTAATTTAAATTAGAGCCTAATCCACACTATAAAACTGCTTCGATTGAATCTTGAATGTACAAATAATGAACTTGAAATTATCAGTACATTTCTGGTTTGCAATAGGCATGTTTGATCTAATCCAGGTTTAATACGTTCAAATGCTCATAACATAATCATAAATTTTATATATACATGAACACATTTTACAATATGTTCTTTTATTGGCTTCTAATTCAAATATGACTGTAGTGGACTATGACAACGACTATCCACACAATTTGTAAATATAAAACCCAACAACGCCTTTTATTAAAACCTGTGTGTTATCACTAACAAAAAATATGAGCATTTTTTGTTATCTTTAACTTTCTTTTTATAGGTGACACCAAACCGAAATGTGTCATAAGCCAATGCCAACAATGTTACAATTCCAAATATTTATCTTTATCGTAAACTGCTTAATTTCTTGTATTTTTTTGTGAGTTCCCTCACCTCGGAAATGAACAAATTATAATTTTTTTTTCAGTAATTAGATAACATAATAAAATGTTGCAGTTTTGTAGCTATTTATGATTAATTGGTTTTCTTTGTATAATTCAGCTAAAAAATTGATACCGATTATACCTTGTTGCATTTTAGCAAAAAGTTTACATAAACAATTTTTGTTTTTTAATTATTACTGTTGCAATCATTCACTCAGCGATTTGATAAAATAAAAAATAATCAATTTTTTCGATAATAAATTATTCGCAATTATGTGGACTGACTTTAGTGACCTACGGTTGATTTCATCCAAATGTTCAAATTTTTAATAATAGTGATCGGTAATGCTTAGATGGTGCATGTACGTTCAATGTTTTTCAAACCCTCGTGCCGTTGTAACTTGTAAGGTGTGTTTGGCCCGATCAATGCCTTTATTTAATCGTCTGCAGCTTCAATGTACTTCGATAAGCTAGTGATAATTCACATTGATATTGTTTTTGTACATTTATTCTTAATCCTGCTTCCAATGCACATAATTTTAAGTCATCTATTTTTCCCCGTATTTTTCCTTTTGAATGCGCTAGGAATTGGAAATGATCTATGTATGTATGTATTCGTTCAAATTCTCTAAGTACCGTAAAGAAAAGAAATGGTAGAATGGAGTAAACTAGTTTGATTTCAATTGTTGGATTGCCTAATTGTCTACTATGAAGACTTCTCAACTCTTTCTTCGTACACCATCAAGATTATTTGTATAGTTATTTTCAGTATTTTCTTTTGTTTTAAAACCATGCCTCTTATAGACTATGTCGAATACTCGCTCAATATTTACGAAGATGATATACGAGTATAATAGCGAGTCTAATTCTACAGATTATTCGACTATTATCTATGGTGTTTTAGTTGATTATGCAGATGTGATATTTTCTAATTCTGGTTGTTGTTGTCCTCTTAATGGCTTATCTTCACTTCTAGAAAGGATAGTCAGCTCAGCTTTCTTCCACTTTATTCCAGTCATATATTCTCGGGTATATTTTAACATCGCGTTTTTGTTTTTTGTCTCTGTGATGCCAGGTTTTTGTACTCGTCTGCTTCTTCTGCTCTTCTCTTTTAGGATACAACGTAGGCATCTGGTTGATTAAAACTTGAAGACGCCTTGTGATGAATTGGGTGACTTTCCTTGTTTTGCAACCATACTGCCTTAACAGTGGAGTTGAACAGCTGCAATTTGGCGTTAGCTGAGATCTCCGCCGATCTCCATATGCGAAACAGGCTTGCATATGCGCTTCTTGCTTTATTTATTCTGGAACTGACGTCTTCTTCTACAATTCCACTTCACGGTTATTCAGCGCTGTGCGTTCAATGGTGTTTCCATTTATCCGTATTTCTTTAGTTTTAATCGGATTTAGCCTTTAGTTTGCCGAACTACTTCCTGTTGCTAAATGGTTTAACATATTTTTGAGGTCCTGATGTCTGTGGGCCAGCAAGCAGATATCATCAGCATAGTCTAGATCATTAAGGCAGTCTAGGAATTATACTATCTAGAGCGCTGACAACGATGACGTTTATTACTATAAGAAAGAGTAATGGCGAAAGTGGGCATCCTTGTCGTGCTCCCGAGCTCACCTCAAGCTGTCGGGGATAATTTTCCATTTTGGAAAGGAAAACTCTCGATTTGGAATTGTTGTATAGAGCTTTTATCAATTCTTTGATTTTGTCAGGCAGTCCACATTGCCGTAGCGCCTGTCAAATAAAGCTCCTGTTAACTGAGTCGAACTCTTTCTCATAGTCTATGAAAGCAAGGTAAAGGGGTGATCGTAATTCAGTAGACTGCTCCATTATGATTCTCAAGGTGTTAATATGATCTTGCTGTCTTCTAAGCTTTCGATCAATTGCCTCTATTATCCTATCCTACCTATTACCTATAATATGAGGGACAAGATTTTGCCCACAGTAGATAATAGACAGATGCCTCTGCAGTTGTCGCATATAGTTAGGTCCCCATTTTTTGATATTTTGGTACAGGTGTTCCATGCTCTTTTCAGGATTGGATGTAGCGCATCTGCTATGAAGATTGAGTCGGCATTCAACAATTCTGGCCATATTTTCCAACAGTTTTGACGTGAATACGTCTGTAAGTTTGCTGCCATGACAAAGAGCCGATGATAACGAAATTATGGCATACAGTTTTGAGTTGCAGCTCAAAAACTATTGTTTATATCGAAAAAAGAAATATACCATGACGTAGATAAAGAATCAAAGAATTTTATTGTTTACTTTCAAAATGAAATTCAAAATGGTCGCTGAAATATGACCGAAATTAAAAATGGCCGCCTAAATATGGTTGAATTTTGCAAATGGTGCTCCGATTTTAATGAAAGTGGGTTTTTAAGGTCGTGAATAACGAATTTGTGGTCAAAACTTATAAATTTAAAATGGCTGCGCCAATATGGCCGAGGAATTTGCAAATTGTGTTTCGATTCCAATGAAAATCGGTATATGGGGCTTTTTAAGGTCGCAAGTAATGAATCTATGATCAAAGCTTATAAAATCAAAATGGCTGCACCAAGATGGCCGATAAGTTTGCCAATTGTATTCCGAATCCAATGAAAATCGGTATATGGGGCTTTTTAAGGTAGCAAATAACGAATCTATGATCACAACTTTCATTTCCCGGTCAGCAGTATGTAGGTAGGTTGTTCAAGAGTTGGAAAATCTGAAAATCTTTACATCTTAGCCCCAAATGGAAGAATATTGAACATAGTGTATCCTGAAGCTCTCTAAGCAATCGGTTCAGAATTGATCAACAAGGGTTTTTCAATTTGTTTTTTATTGTTATTTGTATTATTATTTTTTTATTGGTGTCAAAAAGGTAGATACCAATAAAAAATAAAACGATTTCTTTCAGAATATTGTAGACGTATTCTATTCACGTCTTTTGTCCGTATCCGCGATACAGACATCCGCTTTTTTTCTTCTTGATTCGTAAGAAAATACCCAAAAGTTGCTTCTTTACTACCCACTATTCAACTAAGTACGGTTACGAGTAGACACATAAATTTGTCAAATTGTGAAATGATCAGTAGTAAACTGTAAATGCTTGTCCCACATTCATAGTGAGTCACGCATATGAACATTGCGAGTACTTTGTTTTGTATAATTTTTAGAATGTAACATTCACTGATGCACTTGATGGTAAAGAATAACACTTGTAATTCTAGTAGCACGATTATTTTATTTTTATTATTGTATGGATTTAACTCGACCAATGCTTACAAATTCCTGGTCTGCATCAGACTATTAAAATAGTTGCCGGAATGGCCACAAAATGCCACTTGAAATTTTAAAGACTTTAAGTTATTTCCTAAGAATTTGGAATTCTCAGAATTCTGCACTAGAGATTAAAAATTAACTAGAAAATCTGTTGGTCAAAACAAAACTGTGCCCGCGATAAACACGAATCGACAAAGAGCTTGGCTTCGTCAGATTCAATACCACACATAAGAATATTACGACCTTGGGTTCTCCGAGGTCATTGAGTCCTTCTTGGTTGGGCGGAGGAAAAATAATTTCTGCAACAATAAAAGAATCGCCAAAAATTTGTTTGTAAACAGCAGGAGCCCCATTCAAAATAATAACTGCAGAATAGGGTCGTTGCCAAGTAGCAAGTGGAGTGGATTCTTTGTTTACAGACGCTCGTGCTGCTTTTTTTCATTTTATATTTAGATCAAAGCTGACGAAAGACGACGAATCGATTTCGCAATCGGGCGAATCGGAACCACTTCGAGATTAATAAACATCGCGGAAAGAAAAGTTCTTATTGCTCTTCGAAAAGAAAACAAAGGAAAATACAACTTGTAAACTAAAATGTTTATTTATAAGTATTTCCTGTGGCTTCTCAGCTCTGTTTTATAGTTATAGGATATAAAAAGGTACAACAAGAAAAAAAATCACCCCCGGAAGAAATGGGAACGCACTCACCCAGGAATTTTAGCTGTTCTGAAGGCAGCGCCGAGTTGTTTGATTTACAGGTGCCGAACAATTTGATCACTTTTTGACGATTTAGAACATTATTTCGGGAAAAACTACTTTTTCTGCACTGTTCAATATTTTTTCATATTGGAGCGAGGGTGACACCGACACAAACCACCAGCTGGGAATTGGCTTTTAGAATAAAATTGAAAGTGAAATGTCAAACATTTCGAGCAAAATTAAAAGGTAGCTGGGAAAAGTTTTTTGTACTATAGAAAATCGAAAAGGGAAAGCTCAAAATCCAAGTCAAGAACCAAGCGGTTTTGTTTGTAATGCGACATCTGTTTGTAAAGTTGGAGCTTTCTCAGTAATTTGTTCTGGCAGGAAACTTTTAAGAAAGTTCATGGACTTTGCCTAATTGATAAAAGATGGCGAGGTTTAAGAAATTTTGTGGTAGATTCTGCTGTCACCGAAATACTAACGTTCACCAGCAGTTCAAGTTGTTTGCGCAGCTGACTCTTTGCTTTTGAGCTTGTTAGATAATCCATTTCAAATAGACCCAATATTAGGCCCCAAGTTATTTAACCTTTATATACGTGATTTAAAAGTCTCGACTCTCGCATACAATCGGTAGATGTGACTTGACTGTCGCCAGGTCAATTTGACATCGCAACATGCCAGAGAGGAGGTAGGACAAGTGTAATAAGGGCGGATAGACTCATAATAAATGCGGAGAACATGGGGAAGGGAATTACTACTTTACACAGTTTCCGAGTGGACATGGAGGTTTTTAGGTGTTCACCGCTTTAAATTGGATGATTCGCCGTTCTGCCCAGAATGGTCGGACGATAAAAAGGACGCGGAGCATGTCTTATTTAAATGCCCGAGGTTTTCGGAGCACAGGACTGTGTGCAGCTAACACCGGAGAACGTCCTGGATCCGATGATAAAGTCGGAGGATGTGTTGAGAATGATGGAAGTGGCCATCCACCAGAAACTCAAGCAATGCAAAGCCCAAAGAAATATAGAAAGGCAAAGAATTGAAAGGAGAGATAGTAACTACATAGCTAGTTGGCTTGACTGTTCCGGCTCTGGTGAGCACCTTCGAGGGATCCCTTTTTAAGGATCACGCCGATGACGCCAGGCTGAAGTAACGCCTTTACGGCTCGCACCGGTGTGGACTTAAACGTCATGCAAAAGGGTTGGTGGGTTTAGTCAGTAGGAATATGACGCTACCGTCTAGGTGTAGACTCCCAGCGATGTCTCCTGTCGTAGGCATTTTGGCCAGTCCGGTTGGATAGGCACACCCTCACTTTGTCGTCCACGGTGAAATTTCTACGTCTAATATTGGACTCAAAGGTCAATTCGAAGTCGTACATTGTCGAAAGGGTAAAGAAAACCTCTGCATCCGCCTGTAAAAAAAAATCTTTGGCAAAAGATGTCCCTGTGGATATACATAGCCACGGAACGTCCATTTATCACGTAGGGTTCGTTGGTCCTGGTATATATCTGAACAGTGAGCAGGATCTATAATGTCATAATGTTAGGATGGGTGCAGAGGACGGCAACAATAGGGGAAAGAGGGGCCATGAAAACATCTCCCACGAATCCCTTGATGCACACTAGGCAGTTACGTTCTGGAAGACTTAAAACAGATTTCCAGACTGGAGGTCAGAGCACTGATGAGCTTCCTAAACCACACAGTATGGCTTTAGACATACACCACAGCTGACCAAACAACCACCGAACTTAAGGTACAGGAGGTTGCTGTATCAAAGCAGCGTGCTAAAGCGCATCCTACACCGGGAGGCAGCCCTACACCTAACCTATATAAATAATTTCTCGAACAAAATTCGTTCCCCTCAACAGTACGTGTATACAGTTACGCGGACGGCACTCTTGTTTGGGCCACTCACTAGCAGCTCATCCGCTAAAGTCATGGAGGATTTCACCTACACGTTATAAAAATAATAAAATATCATCAGATTTGACAATAAAATTAACCAGGAAAAGACCATACTGACCTGCTTTAGGAACCCATCGGGCAAAGGCCACAGAAAAGCCCTCGCGAAAACAAATTATGCCGAAATGGCCATATTCACACGTTGCCATAAGTGTGGTGAGTAAAACCGGTTTTATTCAACTCCTAGCAACTCACACGGGGCGTAAATTATGGATAGTAAATTTGAATGCTATACAGGACCAATACATTTAGCAGATGAAATTTACTTGTTAGAGAAAAACAGAGCTAAAGAATGCAAGAGATAGAAGTAACTTTTTATATGTGTGCTAGTTTTCACGCGTTTGGTTTTGCGTGAAAAATGTTTCGTTAAGTTCTTCCGCTCCCTTCCCTCTCTCATCTATAAAACCGGTTCTAGGCGCCATGAATATGCACTGTGTGAATAGGCCCAATAAATATAAATGGGCACAAATAGAGACAAGAGAAAATATGAAATACCTTGGAATTTTTGAACCATTTTTATTTTTCTGCTCTTAAACTTTTTCATAGTGAATTAACTAACCGCTCTCAAAAAGTTTAAACGAGCTGGCTCTAGTTCCTCAAGTGTCCTGCTTCTCCCAAGGCTCCATTCGTTGACCTCTTTTATTCAGTACTTCTGGTTTGGCGATTTAGATTATGTGGTCAGGTCGTAGCAAGTTTGAAAACTTAGATGCTAATCAGCCTTATTCTCGTTGTCGAGTGACGTGACAGATGTCACTTCGACCTTAAAATGGTATTCTCATTGTCAATCTAAGAGACTCCTGGCGACTAGATCTACAAACGTCGTATTCTAATTGTCGCAAGGTGGTGTGTGAAGTGATATTTCCCTCGATACGTTTGTAGGTATCGACAGTTTCATTCCACCGCGTCCTTCGTAGTCACGTCACTCGCCAACGAGAATAACCACCTTATAAATCGACCTTAAATTTGCTTTCTGTTATCACCTTTCCTTGTAGATAAAGGAAGGGGTTGTGGGATGGAACTATGGACCAAAAGTTTTTGCTGCCGGCGGTTGCACTAAGTAGTTTACATCTCAACCTGTAACAAATGGGGGTTGGTGGTGGATTTACAGGAATTTCGTTGGTTTATGTATCGGAGCGATTCACTCGGAGAACTCTTGTATGCTCTGAAGGCGGTTTCCTTAGTTTTCATTCCGTTCATCCCCTCCCTGATAAGCCATGTTTTTTGGCCTAGGCTTCGATTTGGTAGAATGGGGAATGAACATATGCATTCCTGCCTGATCCTATTGATAAAATGAGTAAGCTCCATCCAATAGGCCGGCCATACTCCCATACAGTTTTATTAGTAGATTTAGGTCGGGTGGGAAATTTAAGGCATTAAGGTAAACATTGAAACATTTCGCAAAGATAAGACAATCGAAAACCAGTTATAGTTTCATCAGCGTTAAGCATTTCCATATTTTTCTTGTCAAATAAAATATTTAAATAATTTGAAAATTTATGAGTGTCCTTTGTCAACTAAAGTGGAAAGATATAGAGAAAAAAGTCGGATAAAACTGCCCCAAATCGTGTATTATTCAAATAGTGAAAAGATAGCATAAAATCCTTGACAGATAAAAGAATGTAAATAATATAAATTTTCCTCTAGTGAAATATCACGGCTTAAAACAGGTAAAACCTATTTGTCAATATCACCTGTCGCATTATCGTAAAACTTTGACATTTCTTTCTTTTTCACAGAGTTTCCAGTAGGCATAAATAAAATGTGTACCTCCCCTGGTCGTTTGTTTGAAGTTCTCATAACAAAACTTTTACATACAAAAAAAGAAGAACAAAAAGGAGATGGGAAAAAACAAAGAATGAATAGAATGTCTTTTCGCGTCTCAGATGGCAGGAAACCAAGTAAAGATGCAAAAAAAAAATAAAAAATAAATGTAAAAACAAAAAAAAAACAACTTGAGTTCCTCGTATCCTTCTATTTGGAATTTTAAAAGAACGAAAAAAGAATCACCGGCAGCGGTAGCTCTGGGAGTTTAACGCGACGACAACAGTTCTGCGGGAAAGGATTATCAACTTCAGAGTTCCGACATGATAAGAAAAGTTTCCCAAGGAAAATCTTTCAGCTATTCTGCATCAGTTGTTTCGATCTCATTCAATTTTTCTTGAGGTAAGTTCCAGTTAAGATATTTGACAGTGGGAAAGAAGTGAAAAGAAATGAAAGTTTTTATCTTTTTTTCCTTTCTCTAAAACTCCTGAGGAATCAGTCGCTTGCAGGAAGAAAGAAAATGTTTTTTCTCGTTGTAAACTGAAGACACATGTCATGAAATTTATATTTCACCAAGAGGCATGTTGCCTTTAGCTCAATAGTTCCTTTGCTGGAAACAAATGTTTTAAACAAGGAAATCGTTTTTTTTATATAAAGTAGTAATGTGAGTTTTTAAACACACTTGTTCCAGGAGGCATAACACTCCTCGGCTCGGCCGACTGTTATGGCGGATATCGACTTTGTGAAATCGAATCCCCGTTACAAAACATCGTGCAAATTTCTTTTCTTTGGTGTGAACTCCTACAATATCTAGTAGTTCAAAGAAAAGGTCCATCGCCTCCTTCTTCAGCATCCTCCAGACTGTCCTCTATTCTTTCCTTTTCCTTTGAACCAAGCTTACTATTAGGCTACACAATAACGAGTATGATTCTGTTTAGACGGTTCGCTTCCAGAAGTGTTCCTCACGGATGATGAGGTACCACCGCACTTCTCCCTTCATCTAAAAAGTTCGTGAGGAACGTACCGCCGCCCTCCGTGGACTCAACACAAAAATTGATAAACATTCAATTTGTAACTGCCCCGCTCCGTTCTCCTAGACATTTACCAGTAATTTTTATGCGACAATAGACATGTAATAATGGACTGCTCATCTGACATTATTCCCATACAAACTCATGGCACCAAAAAGTATAGAAAAATGTAGTCCCCTCGCTCTTCCATAAGCCCCCTTTGTCATCGAACTCAAATTTTGGTCAATTTCGTGTTATGAGTTCAGTCCATTTACTGGCAGCAATAAAATCAGGTAGTGCCAATTTTAAAAAAAGGAAATTTGACATTATGCAAACTTTTCCATTTTCTTAAATATTATTACTCTTCACTTTCAATAAACTATAAAATACGACAACTTTTTTCATCTTTGCAGTAAAAGAAGAAAGGTTAATAAAATTCTAGAATAATTTTAAGCGACTTGGGGTGAGAAGACGACGACCTCCACGTATGCGTGACGAGTCAATCGCGCTGGTTCATCCTGGGCAATGCGTTCTTGAACGTTCTTGAACGTAGCAGACAGTCGTCGTCCCAACCTTGTGTTCCTTCCTGTTTTCAATCCGTGTTTCCCATCCCTAACCCCTAATCCTACGCAATCCCAAGGTGTAAACAATCGTGCTGAAGGGATGAATGGTACTGCGTGAGTGTACCACTAACGATGGACTCCGGATACCAGGCGACCTCCGGTTTAAATTAGCCTTCCCATGGTAATGCGGAGCTCTGCCATGGGTGACCGTCCTTTCTCGCGCGATTCGTGGGATCATTATTGAAAAAAATAAAAATAAAACTTATGAGGATGGAGCACCTCTCAACGCTCCAACCACTTCTGGGCAGGGATCGGAAACGCACGTTCGCGTGCGCACGCGCCCGCGTGCGTTTGGCTACGAGCAAATATGAAACGAACGCACGTGTGCGATGTGCTTTAGAAATTATCAAACGCACGCGCACATTGTGCGCGGACGTATGAAAAATTTCGTGTGCGCACGCGAGCGTTCGTTTGAAATTTTTTCTAACGCACGCGCTCGCGAGCGTGCGTATGCGTATACGAGTTGTTTATTCGACTCGTGAGTCGCGGACTTAAATTTTTTGCTGTGATTTTTCGCGGCGATTTTTTTAGGATGAATTACTTAGCAGCGATTTTGCAGGTTTCTTTGAAAACGTTAACATTTTGGGTTGTGCGTTACTACTTCAATTTATTTTGTATTAATATATTTTCGTGTTTTTAAGGATTTTTGGGTTTCATTGATTTTTTTTATATACACTTGTTATGATAAATGACAAAAATCAATTACAATTTTTTTACATATATTTTTGGAATTTTTTTTTAACTTGAATAGTCATAAAAGAGTACTGAATATTCAGAATTTAAGACGTGTAGCTGCTTACCTTATAAAACTAAAAGTAGAAGAAGTAAAAAAGAAGTATTTCATTTCTTAGTAAAAAAAGATAGAAAATTAAAGTTAATTTAAAGGAGTAACCGGTTGGGTTTTTTGTGACAAAATGGGATTTCCTATTTATTTTGCATTTCGAACACAAAGATCCTGGACCCCACCCCCGAAAAATTCTCCAGTAAGTGATAAATGAATGAAAGTAATTTCTCTGAACAACAATAAAATTATGGTAGGTGGTATTGAACGGTAGCTTTGGTAAAAGCCGATCATCTACCTGAAATGTTGCCGAGAGGTAAAAAAAAATGAAAAGGCAGAACTCCAGGAAGGGTAAACAAATTAAATAATTAACTTTTGTCCTGTGTGTAAAGGTAACCTCAGATTATGTTTTTTGGGTTAAACCAAGAAATATCACAAATTAATGAGTGTCGTTCCAGTAAATTTTTTTATTACGGCTTTCTTAAAATTTATGTGAGAACCCTTTTCACGTTTATTTTCTTTTTATGAAACCTGCAACCATAATGGGATCAATGAATAAACACAAAATTTTTTAACATCTATAATAATAAAAGAAAGTTTCTGTATGCGTGTATGGATGCGTGTTTGTGCGATGTGTGAGCTATAGCGGGCGCACCAGTGATCGTAGAGCTTCGAAATTTTGCATGAAGGTCTGCGGGGGCCTCCCATGATGCACCACGAAGCCCGATTTTTGAAATTCAAAATGGCCGACGAAATATGACCGAAATTCAAAATGGCCACCCAAATTTGCCAATTGTGTTTCAATTTCCATGAAAATCGATATCTTGGGGTTTTTAAGGTAGCAAATAACGAATTTATGATCAGAACTTATAAATTCAAAATGGCCGCGCCAATATGGCCGATGAATTTGCCAATTGTGTTCCGATTCCTGTGAAAATCGGTATCTGGGGTTTTTTAAGGTAACAAATAACGAATTTGTGATCAGAACTTATGAATTCAAAATGGCCGCGCCAATATGGCGGACAAATTATTCCAATTGTATTCCGATTCCAATGAAAGTGGATATCTAGGGGTTTTTAAGGTTGCAAATAACGAATTTATAATCAAAACTTATAAATTCAAAATGGCCGCAATTAAATTCGGTATCTGGGAGATTTTAAGGTAACAAATAAAGGACTTTTTCCCTACCGGGGACAGAGCACACATAAACTTTTTTTATTTAAAAGCGTTGCTAGTTTAAAATAAATACATTTATTATAAAACAAAAAAATTACATCATTCTGCTAAAAGGCAGTCTATTGGAATATTTTGTAACAAATCAAAATTTAATTTTACCAGTAAAATATTTTCTAAGTTTTTGCTTGATAATCGGCAACGTAATTTCGTTAATATTGTAGATAGAGCACTAAATGCTCTCTCCACAGAAACTTGAGTTGCCGGAACTGCCAAAACAACTTCAATAAGTTTTAATACGTCTTCTTCGGGTTTTTGGTGCTTCCAGTATTGGAGCACGTTTCTCTCAATCGGCAGTTGATTTGTTTCAGAAAGCAATAAAAGCTTCTGCTTTAAACTCCTGTTGTTGGGTGATGTTGATATTATGGGACTTCCCAAAACTTCCCGAAGCTTGGCGTACCGATCACACCCTGATGTATCGGGGGTATTTAGGGGGCTACCGGAGGACATGTCCAAACCAGCTGCTGAGATTTCGTCTGTCTCTGTCTGTGCTATGCCTTCCAATCGTTTTATACCCGCAAAGGTTTTAATTAAATGATTGTGAAAGATTTTTTCGAAAGGTTAGTATTACAAAACAAAAATGTATATGTAATAAAAATCTTACCACTGCATTCTGCTTTTGTTCCTCAGACAGAACTGATGATCCGTTATAATTAAATCTCGGGTCCAAATAAAGAGCAGCCACAACTGCATCACTATCGAGCAGTTTTTTCTTCCGGGTTTCCAAAGCCTGAAGGAGAGATGCAGCATACCTGTTGCTTGAAAACTGTTCATCCTTCAACTCCAGTTCACACGTGAGCCAATCTCTATAAAAATCGCCTAAAACATACTGCTCCTTTTGTAGCTGAAGCGTACACTCTTTCAGTGGTTTAAACACCATCACAAACTGTGCAACAAAATGCCAATCAATGTCAATAAAACTGATGTCATCCTCATTATTTTCAACAAAACTCTGCATTTTATGCAAGGAACTAACCATCTCGTAGGTTGAGTTCCATCTCGTCGAGTTATCCAGCGTTGGCAAAGTAACATTAATATTTCTTGCTTTTATGAAATTACGAAGTAACTTAACCGCACTTCTGCAATCTATTAATTGCGTTTCAACAGTTTTTATTACATCATTCGCGGCTAATTGCAGTGTATGAGCAGCACACCTCACAAGCGAAAGGACACCCGCGATTTCTGATTCGATGATCGTTTCTTCCGCTTGGTAATCAGCATCTTGATGTTCCATTTCCTCTTCCTGTTGTTCCCTTAATAATTCTGATAATTTAATGACATTACTGCCATTATCGGTGGTACATGAATAAAGCTGCTGTACATCAATATTAAATGTACGTAAACATTTTAATATCTCCTCCTTTAAAAAGGCTCCAGTGTGTCTATTTGTCATTTGAACCATGCCTGTAAATATACAAAGTGGAAATTTTATATAAATAATTAATTATCATGACAAAAATTAACATACCTATTGTATTAATGCAGATTCTAAAGTCTTTTATGTATTGCACATTTATACCCAAAATTCTTCTTTCGTTTCTTGTGGCAATATCTACTTTCAACGATACCATTGTGTTGTTAATTATTTTATTTATAATAGCATGTTTGCTTTTGTCGATTAAACCTCCTATATTTTTGGAATTAATATGAAGATTAAATTGTTTTTCGTACGGCTCAATTAGTCTTTTAAAAAATTGTTCGTCGTCAAAAATTGCCAATGGAATGTTTTTCACTGTCACAATTCCCGTGCAGCACATTAAAAATTCATTTTTGGTAATATTAATTTTCACTATTGGTTTTGCCAATTTAGTTTGTTTTTTTTTTACTATATTATTTGTTCTTCTATTTTCCGTAGTGCTATTATCACTTTCCTCATCACTTCCAATATTTTTTTTATGTATCGTTATATAATGTCTTTTTATATTTGCAGGTCTCTTTCCCGATAACATTTTTTCACATGTCAAACACATTGACTTTCCTAATTCACTATTATACGATACATATTTATTAATATCAAAACTTGAAACACGCACCATTTTAAAATTTTAATTTATAACAATAATTCAAAATACTTCTCACTTTCATCAGTTTTCACTTCACCAAAGCAGATTTCAAAATGAATAATTATCCTTTCGTACCTTTTCCTTTTATACAGCTCACGAGTCTTTCCTATTAACTCAGGTGCGCACGCGTGCGATAGGATATGTGCTCAACTCAAAGACTCACGAGCAGGGTGCAAACGCATACGTACACGAGTTTTATCTACCCAGCGGGAAATGTAATGGCTAGGTAAGCGAGGTGGTAATGAGGTGCACCCATTAACCCATTACCTTTGTGATGAAATAATAGGTTACTTTTACATAGGGATGTCCTAGGGCGGTAAGTACTTAATCTGAATTTTCAGTAGAATTTTTCGATTACCATGTAGGCGGTTACACAAATCATTAAAGAATTCTTGGGTTACCAGAGTAACCCCTCCCTAGTTTTCCCGCTGGGTAGACTCGCGAGCTGCGAGTCATTAGAATGTGCGTGAGTCGTATACGTGCGCACGCGAGCGTTCGTTTCCGATCCCTGAATGAAACCAGTAACCTTCTTTTATTGTAACGGGAGGCTGCGTTGCACCCTACAAAATAAAGTTCTAAGCGGGTAAGCAAAATAAGGTTAACCGCTATGAGCACAGATTAAACAGTTTTTCCCCATACATATTACCAGGGATAAACTCCAAAATATCTTAAGATTGATTAATTTTTTCCAAGGAAAGCGGTCAGCGTCTATGGAGAATACTTCCAGTTATAAATTAGTTCATGGAAGAAAAGTAATACACTCATATCAACCACACAGAGAATTGTCAATAGACGAATCGCTTATGAATTGACAAATAATGTCTTTTAATATTACCACGTCTCTTTCCCGATAACATTTTTTCACAAGTCAAACACATTGACTTCGCCAACTCACTATTATAAGACACATATTTGTTAATGTCAAAACTTGAAATTCCCACAATTTTAAAGTTTTCATATTTATTTAATAATCCAAAATTAATTTTCATTTTCACCAGTTTGGCTTCACCAAAATTAAAGCTTTCAAAATGAAAAATCATCCTTTCCTACTTTTCCCTTTTATACAGTTCGCGAGTCATTTCTATTAACTCGCGTTCGCACGCGTGCGATAGGCATGTACTCAACTCAAAGTCTCGCGAGCAGTGTGCGATACGACCGCACCCATGCAAACGCACACGTACACGAGTTTTATCTAAAGACTCGCGAGCTGCGAGTCATTAGAATGTGCGTGAGTCGTATACGTGCGCACGCGAGCGTTCGTTTCCGATCCCTGCTTCTGGGGCTTCCATAGCCCCCCAAAAGGCTGACCTACAAGGCCGGTTGGACATTTCCTGCGAACCCATGCAGCAGGGTGCCGAGCATGGCCCCAGTGAAGGGGAATTTTCGGGATCCCTCTTCAATGAGGGCAGTTTGAGCCCGCTAACCGCCGTGGAGCACGCTGAGATCACTCCTTCAATGGAAGAAGATCTCCTTAGAGGCCCACCTGCGGAATCGCGGGCACCGTCTGCTCCATTGGAGCGGCGACCCGATAAAGTCCCTACTAAAAACCGGAGTGGCGCAGCCAGCAAACGTTTTAAGCGACTTTTGGAAGCTGGCTACTCCCGTGAAGATGCTGCCAGGATTTGCGTGCCCCCCGAGGAAGAGAGGCGTACCATTCTTCCTAATAAGAAGAGGGGTAGATCCTCTGGATCCTCTCCGGGCCACAATGCCCCTGCGAAAAGGGCGAAGGCTTCAGCTACACGGTCTGGAAAACCAGCTGAAAAGCCTTCACCCAAGAAGTCCGACGCACCCTTAATGAAGCCAAAACTAGCTTCAAAGCCGACCTTCTGCCAAATGGCAGAGAGTGTCAGAATGGGTGTGCTCGCGACTAACTACCCGGAGACTCTCCTGACCACGGAACAATTAATTGCCGTGCAAGGGAGTCTTCTGAAGGCGATAGCCCAGTTGGGACAAAGCTCAGAGCAGCCGAGGTTCCTAGGTGTCGCTGCGCGCCCCGGGTGGCTAGCCATCACCTGCGCCGACTCGCAGGCTGAGAGGAGTGATGGTCAGTCTTAAGCCCTGGGAAGGAGCTAGTCTCGTCGCTGTGGACGAAGACAAGCTGCCGCGCAGCCATGTTGTGGTCGGGTATTTCCCGGCTGCAACTGAAGACCCTACTGACTTAATGTTAAAATGGATAGGGGTCCAAAACAGGGCTCTAAGGGTGCAGGAGTGGAGAGTACTCCACAAAGTGCACCGTCCACCATTCACAGAGATGACGTTCTCTGTGGACCAAAGGTCAATTGACGAGCTGAGGCGGACGGGCGGCCAAATCGGCTACAAGTTTGGTTGGGCACATCTTAGGATCAAGGCGGCAGAAAAGCCTATGCCCAAGGCTGCCCCCAGCCAAACTTGCAATGTCCCCTCAGCGACCGCCAGCACTTCGCGAGCAACCGCGACCATTTCCGCTCCTATCACCAAGGAAGCAGACACCCCGAGGCTACCATCTGAAGCCTCGCAGGAGCGTGCTCCGGAAATGGGAGAGGTAAGCTCCAATGTGAGGATGGTGACCACTGCACTCTCCGGGCTGGTGGTTGGGGGGGCCTCTAACGAGGTGATGAATCCCTCCACCATCTCAAGACTGCAGGAGGCTGGGGCCTTCATTGGTAATGAAATTGCCGATAGCCTGGCTAGAGTAGGGGCAAACTCATCACCTATTGGTCCGGAACCTTTCTGCAGCTTAGCAAGCTGCCACGTAAGAACGGCCATCAAAAATTGGGTCGACCAGCTGTTTCTTCATAGTTGGACAAGGACCCAGGGTGCTCGTCAAGCTAAAAGATTCATCCAAATCGATAAAGCTAAAGCGGGCAAACTTTTAAATTTCAGAAGATGGGAGCTTAAAATAATAACAGAACTCATGACGGGCCACTGTTCGCTTAACTACCATCTAAACAAAATAGGACTGGCAGCCGACTATAGCTGTCGGTTCTGCGGGGCAGCTCCCGAAACTGCGGAGCATCTGCTGTGCGACTGCGAGGCTACAGCGAGGAAGAGATTGAGCCTCCTCCATCGCGACATCCCTACTCCCAGGGAGATTTGGGATATGAACCCTAAATCAGTTTTAGGCTATATTGGAAGCCTTAACCTAGATGGTTTTCAAAGACGGGGATGGCACAATAGACCAAATAAATAGGTCGCAGTGCCCGCCAAGGCGCCCCTCAACAAGAATAGAATAGAAGCGACATTTAAAAAAAAATTTGTTGAAACAGCGGTAGAGAACCTTGCCTTCTTCAACATAAAGATTTGTAATTGATGAAAAAAAAGCATTTTAAAAGGGAAAAATCACCAAAATAGCATGTTACTTTTTTTAACAAAAATTTATTTTGTTTTAAGGCTCAAACAGAACCAATCCGCTCCGCTCGTTTTTTCTTTGTTTTTTTCCGTTTCGTCCGCTTGATTGTGGCTACCCATTCGTCTCATGGACAAGCTTATGGAAATGTCAAATTTCCAACTTTTAAAAACGGACGGAACGGAACGGATTGGTCGTTTGAGCTTTAAATCTTCCAAATACGAATATAAAAAATTGTAATTTACAAAAGCCACTGACGTGTATACATGTCAATGAAAAAGGTTTACCACCTATGAAACGAATTGGAGCCACAAAAATTTTCTGATGAGCAGTCCATTCTAAATGCCAGTGGACAATACAAGAAATACCATTGAGAATATAGGGTGTTTTCAATGATGCAAGTTGCGTCCGCAATTGACTTATTCACCAATGGAAGTGTGTGGAAGTGTGTGGAAGCTCCCAACATTACCTTCAAGGTCAACAAAAATAAATTTTTTTTTGAGTATATTTTAATGATGATTTTCTAAGCCTTTATACCAAAAAATAAGTAAAACCATCGTTGACTCTTGAAAAACTTTGCTTTTGTACCGTTAACAATGATCAATACATATTTAGGCTTTTATAAGAGCGGAGCAAATATTGTATTGTTAAGCTTCTTATATGAGGGAGGATGATTTGAGACTATACAACGATGAGATGTACGAGTGCTGTTAGTATAGCTATGTCAGTTCTGGCACAGTCAAGTCATCGGTTTTAGTCTCGGGTGTGAATGAACTTGGACAACAAACTTTGTGGTGAATTTTTGGGTGGACCTAAAAGCTTTCGTTGAGCTTTAATATTTCAGAGATATCGCCACTAGCTTTGATATTCTAGAATACAACCGACAATGTCACTGCGTCAGAACCGACATAGCTATACAACTGAAAGCAATTCGTTAAAGCTTTCCGTCAAGATTCTATACCTTTTCAATATTATTTAAAGAATTGCTATCCTAATTTATCGGAAGCCAAAGTAAAAGCTGGTATGTACGTACCGCGGTGCCAACTTCTGCCATTAGTACTGCTGACTCCATCTTAGGCAAAAGATTGAAATGACTGGTTCGATGATGAATCCAAACAATAGGTTAGGTACAAGCTTGCATCTCAACAAAACAGTTTTGGGTACTGAGTTATAACAAATACAAAAATAGTAGTCTCCTTGAAGACGGGCACGACGGTAATATTGCAATCCTTCACCTACCTTGGGTCAATAATCCCCGTGTTCTTTTAATGAACTGGGTTTTGAGAGCTTTTGAGGAGCTTTTGAGTTCCCATACAAAATCGAAGAACCAGAAGACCCAGATAAAACCTGGGTTTTCGATTTTGTATGGGAACTCAAAAGCTCTCAAAACCCAGTTCATTAAAAGAACACGGGGAATATCAATCACACAACAGCCTTAAAGCCAGAAATACGCAGAGTTTCGATAAAAGCTAACAAATCTTATTACCCCGTCTGTCAAGATATTTCAAATCCAAGATGACCTTAATTTTACTTACATAGGAATTCGAGATATGGCTGCTTGGCAAAACGAATTCTTACTTCTTATTCTTGGCCTTTTTCCTCCTTCGGAGCATTGTTGGCTCCGTAAATGAAAGAGGATGTCTCTGGAGACTCGACAATTATAAGATCGATGAGCACTATGTAGATGTCGTTTAAAAAGTTCGGTAAACTTCGATTGGCAGGACTTCGGCGCTGAGTCGAGACTGATAGAAGTAGGAGTAGCGCGAGGTCAGAACTGGATCCCGATTGTAAAAGTGCTTAGATTAGGTCAGGTGTTGGGTTGTTTCCAGTGTCATCGGAGGCCGATTAGTGCTTTGGTACGCTGTTTTGATATCACAAATGCGTGTATCTCAGGTTTGGTGGTTCCCTAACGGACCGCGGGTCGATGTATCAAACCATCTTCTGGAGTTTAGGAAGTTTATTGGTGTCTTCTTCTTTTTAAATTCCGCTACAATCCTGGTAGGACTCGGGCATCTTGACTTCTCTTTTTCCAGTTGTCTCTACGTCTTCCTAGTTCTCCAGTTTGTTATTCCAAGTCATCTAAGCTTCGCTTCTTTTTCCTGTTGGTCTACCATTGAAAGTTCGGGCTGGCATCCTTTCTTCCGAAGCTCGTACAACATGTCCTTGCCATCGTAGTCTGCTCAATTTGATGTGTGTAACTATATTTATTTCGTCATACATTTCTTATCAGTGTCTGGAGAACTCTTTTAAGTCTTTCAGAACGTAGCTGTCTAGTGTGCGCTGCATGGCTTGGCCAGTCAGACATTTAGACAGGAAGTGAACGAGAATCTCTCTTGTTTGTCCCTTTGGAGTTACGACACAAACGTTCCCCTATGGGCCAATGCCTCCAGTGCGCTCCACCTTTGCATGCTAGCAGCAGGTAGTAGTCAAAAATAGTGTTTTTGACAAAGCCTATTGGGCTGCTAACCATCTGAAATCTCCGAGCCCGGAGAGAGGCTACCTGATTGGTTAAGTAGTCGGCTTTCTCATTCCTATCCTATTTCAGGAGGCATCTCCTTCCACTATCTTGGAGTACATCGTTGAGTCTTTTTTTTATGTGAAAGACTAGAGAGCTCAGACCTCTTATAAAGACATGCTGTCTATAAAAACTCCAATGTTAAATTTTTATGTAGGTTCGAGATTCATTGTCTTCCAAGCCTTCAGGATCACCAGTCGCTTGAAAGTTTTAAGGATTGGAAGGTGTTTAATGTGAAGGTCAGGAGGGAACAAGTAAAGGAGCACATCAAGGACTTTCGTTCGGCATATTCCCATTGCCACTGTCGTCTGAACTCGGCAGTACTTTATGACATTATAGATCCTGTTCAGCGTTGGCCGCCACAACAGCGTTATTGATAATAATCTAGCTTTACAGAACTGGTGGGATAGTTGGATAGTTTCTAATCTGCTTTGCTGATGATAGTAATTTGCGTATCTAGATCTACTTAACGGGGAGATCTGTATTATAACGTCAGTTTTAGCTTTAATTTTATACTTGAAATTATAGACGGTGTAGTTCATTGCCTCGGCTGCATTCTCACCACCATTTTACAATCTTGAGTTTGTTCGTTTCCATGCCAACTATTTGGAAAAGGATAAGTTCTATAGTTTGGCTTATAAGATCCAGATACAGTTTTTATCGTATAATCCGATTGTGGTTACTTTAAAAGGAACATTACAAGTGCTGCTAGCATAAATTCACCTATGAATACCTTAAACATTCCAACTGTCATCTTTTACTAATATAAAATTGACGCAAACATAAATTTCACTAACAATTCTTAAACTTTTATTTGTATAGTGTAAGTATTTATCATTCATGAGCAACAAATTATTAAAACGGCAGATATAATGTTATACGGAAAAAACCCGCAGAAGTCACACAAACAATTCTGTAGTACGAAATGAAAATGAACAGAAACAGAACAGAAAACTTTTTGTTCCAGAAGTTTTCACATAGTCTCCTCGGGCTGCTCCTCGTGCATGGCATCCTCCTCGTCGAACTCAACTTCATCGTCTGCAGCTGCCTCCTGGAAAGGATGAGAATTAAAGAGTTTTTCAAAGAGAATTGCAAAAAATTCAAATATAAAAAAAAGTAGAAGGATACCTGATATTGTTGGTATTCGGAAACTAAGTCATTCATATTTGATTCAGCTTCTGTGAATTCCATCTCATCCATGCCTTCACCGGTATACCAATGCAGGAAAGCCTTCCGCCGAAACATGGCCGTAAACTGTTCGGAAATTCTTTTGAAAATTTCCTGTATGGCCGTCGTGTTGCCAATGAACGTTGCTGACATTTTTAGACCTCTAGGTGGAATATCGCATACCGCTACCTTAACGTTGTTTGGGATCCACTCCACGAAGTAGCTACTGTTTTTGTTCTGAATATTTAACATCTGTGTGTCGACTTCCTTCATTGACATTTTACCTGTGGATAGAAAGAGGTGAGAGGACGTCACGTCCATGAAATATTCAAGCAACAGAGATTTTGTTCATGTTCGGATGCTTTGGTGTTATTGTTGGGTGCTATTGGGCCCGATAGAGGAAACAAATGGAATTCGGAAGAAGGCCTTCACGTTCTAACCTAAAATCCAAGGACCTTCGGTTCACAGAGGTTGGTACACATTCCACTTTTAGCGGAAAGTTTTTGCCTTTTACCCTCTAACACGGCGCGTACTTATGTGGATGGGGGATTGGCAGGTATACATCCAGCTTAACAAACCCTTCAGCTTGGAGCAATGTAGTGTGTACGCTCAACCCCGACTCCTTTTGTGCGGAGTATCGTGCCCGCTACCGAAATCTTGGAGTATTTATTTTCATGAACGTTTCTGAATGACATTTAGACGAATTGCTTGAAATTACCTTCTTGCTCTGCTCTTGTACTGTGATTGACTTATTCGGGTGGAAATTGGAGTTTTTCTCTTTCCATCCATTCTGCTGCCATTGGGGTGGTAAATATTGAAAGCATAAGGAGACGCTTGTAAATGGGGAAAAGGGAAAATTGATTGCGGGTAACAAGCTTTGATTATAAGATTGAGATCACTGATTTCTCCTTGAGTTGGCGTCTTTTTCGTGTTCAGGTGACAATTCTGGGCTGGAGGATTTCGAGGTAAATTTATTACGGGGGGGTAGTAGGCTAAATAGAGGAGACCGTGTCTGAGCTTGAATTTACATTTGGGAATTGTTGTACATTGATTGAATTTTTCACCGTTTTTAATTTAATGAATTCAAAAGGATTTTTTTTTGAGTAACTTTAAAGGTGTCCCACGGAAGTTAGAGAGTTTATTGAACCGTAAAATTGGGAAAGGATTTAAATGGTCTTGATAAGGATAAATGGCTAATTGTATAAAAATAAGAAAAGTATGTAAAAAAATGTATAGAATTATTTCTTTACGTGGCAGTTCTAAGCTCAGGAGGAATCACCCTTTGTAGTCCGTCATGTTGTTGGTCACGTCATGGTGCCATGTCTAGTAGTAAGTTTAATTCGAAGGATGGAAGAGGTACACCTAGATCTACATCATTCATTGACATAGATTCAGGTTTTATTGGAAACAATACAGTACTTTAGGGGGCATTGAAATCGACACGATTCTAGTGGCCCCAATCGAGAATGAGTTCCATCTCCCTGTTGATTAAGTTGGATCGTCAAAACAGGATCTGGCAAGTGCTTGTCTTGCATTATCAAAGGCTTATGAGTAACGTAGAGTACCGTCATCAGAGAAGCTGTGAATTAGCTTGGAAGGGACAAAGAGTAGGGCATTTATGAAGATTAGAAAAAGAGCGGATGATAAAATTGACACAGAGGGACACCAGCAGAGATGATGTTGGGTGGGATTTGACGCTATCCAATACTACCTTCTTTGATCGGCCGGAAAGAAAATTGTCGATGCAGTTTTTCAGAACTGAGGCAATTTCAATAGCATGGAATTTAGCTAACAGAACGGCGTGGTAGGGTTACTTATGGTGTCAACGGTGTTACGGTGATATTACTTTTAATAGAAACATAATATCCATATTACAAACTGATGCCTGTGGCTTGGTAGTATTAGACATAATTTTTTCCAGGATTTCTTTGTATACAACATTCCTAGTTTATCTCTTTGGCTAGAGGATGACCAGGCCGTTAAGTGAACTGGAGCACACCACAGACTAGTTAAGTGGTTCTGGAACACACCACATTTAACTGGGAATGGGGGAAACAGGCTCAGACTTACATCCGTAACTTTCATATTCTGCCCCTGTGCCTTATCTTACCGTAGCAAACTTTCACAGGAAAGTCCTTAAACCTTATCTTAAACTAAAAGTGATAGTCAAGGATCAGAGAAATTCTACTTGACGGTTTCTACTTGATTAACGCATATGAAAATATTAGCTTCGATTATGTGTTTGTATAGTGTTTCCTCTTGAAGCCTGCTGCTGCTACACAATATCGGAAGATTAGGATTACATAACAGCATGATTGGAGTGCCAATCTTGAGCTAGAACACGTAAGGTGCGATTCCTGGTCGTTCAAGAGTGTATGACCTCCACTACTGAATTCACAAACTCTGTTTTATGAGTTTTATGAGTTTTATGAGAGTTGGTTGAGTCATTTGTTAGAGAATGATGTAGGTTGGGAAAAGTTAAAGGTAGAAGAAATCGTCTTTTCGCTTTTTTTTAATTAATATCTAGGGAAACACCGGCGATGTTCCTTTCGTTCCTAATTGTGGCAAGAAATTGATTGATTTAAAACGGGTTTCCATCTGAAGCTTCAAGAAAATCAGACATCGGCCATCGATTTTCTGGAAAGCCAACCACTCGGTGTAAGCAACTTAAAATGTGGGATGGACTGCGGCAGTTTATAGTGCAGTAAACGATATGAGGCCATGGGATATCATGCAAGGCGAGGCATAACTAATAGCAGTCAACATTGTGAGGATGGACTGTGTACACTCTACCAAAAACCTGATCTTTATTCAACTCTGGATAACCTGTCAATTGTTTCCCTTTTGTTTTTATGTCAGAACTTCGCACTATGTATAAGGGTATCAATTTTGCACTGCTCAAAAAAGCCCAGAAGTGGTGTTTTCTTAGGAATTGATCTCAACAAGAACATTTTCGTCAGTAAAATACAATTTCTGGACATACGGGAGCGCCATTATGAAGCCTTACACATCATCATCATCATCAGGAGCTCCACGGCCTATTGTTGGCCTTGGCTTCCTCCAGACGGGCCAGAGATCGACAATCATGGAGTGTCGATCTCTGGCCCGTCTTTTCCAGTTTCTTTTTCCTAATTGCCTTATGTCTTCAAAGATATATAGACGAGATCGAGGTCTATATATCTTTTCTTAGGGCTACCTGGTCTCTCTTTTCCTGACGGTACTTTCCCCAAAACTATCTTTGCCGGGTTTTGTTCCGCACCTCGTTCGACATGCCCAATCCATCGTAGTCTGATTATTTTAATCACTTTGGCACTCATTTACTGGTCTGTTGTGGATCTTCCAGGACGAAGACCGCATTGAAACCCTTCTAACACAGCCTCCTAATAAATCAGGATACAATGGCTTAGACAATCACCCATTTCAATTACTTTAAGGCAGATTTTGCAAAATCGGTAAAATACTTCTCTTATTTCTCCCTTTTAGTGATTGAATTTATAAAAATCAGCAGTTATCTACATCGTGTAATGAACTTACTTGTAGTTCCGTAGATTTCAGAACAATTTACAGAATATTATAAAAGTTGCAATCATTAAAGTGATGAACCCTTTGATTTTGAAATACCTGGACTTAATGTCATAGCATATCTTGTGTGTGTCCTATATTGTGTTATTAGGTATCTAAAAGTCTAACTAATCGAATACAAATTACGCTAAGTAAAAGCAGTACACAGCTTTAAAAACACTGTCTCTTTTCTTTCTTGAGAACTCTTTAAATACACCACCTTTGTTCTACAAACAATAACGATAATTATTTGAAATTAAAGACAATGAAAAAGCGTAAGTAATCAATAAAAAAGGGTCACAGGTTTGCTTAATTAACGAAAAGTTCCTGCCTGGCACCATGTTTCTCGCGCCCTTCTCCCCTCGGCTCATTCTTTCAAACACCATCAGCTTCCTGTTGAATTTCAGAACAACTAGCAACAAGGTACACCAAGGCGTGAACTCAAATAAAAATGATTAATGAAGTAGAAACACAAAAGTAAATGACGATCTGTAAAGAGCACAACGTACTGGTGGAGGACAGAGCAACAGGGGAAACATTATGATATAAATTAAAAAAAAAAGGCTTGCCTAAATAATGGGGGCCTCCAAGGGGACACGTTTGAATCAGGAAATTTACTTAAATTAATCACGGACAAAATTAATGATGGAAACGTACCTCGGAATATAGCAGCAACAGTCAAATAACGTCCATGTCTTGGGTCGCAGGCTGTCATCATATTTTTTGCATCAAACATTTGCTGTGTCAATTCTGGTACAGTTAAGGCACGATATTGTTGTGATCCTTTGGCAGTTAACGGTGCAAATCCTGGCATAAAGAAATGTAATCGAGGAAATGGTACCATATTAACAGCTAATTTCCGAAGGTCTGCATTTAATTGTCCGGGAAAACGAAGGCATGTTGTGACACCTGACATTGTTACCTGAAAGTATTGTAAATTTATTTAATAATGTTAATAATATTAGTTTGGTTTATGTATTTTAAAATTTTGTGTATTATGTTAGTAATCAGAGGTGTACGGTGGTTGTTGGTTATGTTCTTGTCAATCAGTAAGTATAGCGTCTAACAAATGTTCTTCAATCAATAATTTTTTTTAACTAACGTCAATCTAATGTGCCCTAAGGAAGAATACACATTTTCTGCAAGGATAACGTCGAAAAGCAAGGCATAGGCGGAAAGGCGAAGAAAGAAAAGTGAAAGAATTGACAATGCTAACACGTGTTTATACTCCAGCGGCTTCTATCCAATACTACACTAGAACGATAGAACCCTGATTTCGGTATTAAAGTAGAAGGCGGTTTCTCATCTATGCTTAGAGGCTATATCGGAACAGATAAGCAAAGGGATTTCTGTTAAGATGAAAGACAAGAAAGAAGAAACAGGAAGGACCATATCGCTATGAGAACTTTACACTCTGATCTCTTGGATGGCAGCCGGACACGTTCGGAATTTATTAGAAAATTCAGGCTTAAGTTTAACACTTTCAAATGATTTATTCTCCACATAATATACAATGCCAGTGTAGTGAGCAGACGATTTTCAAAGATGAAAATCAAAAGAACAAAACGGTCACGGGAGTACTACCACGCGGATATAGTTAACTCGTTATGGTTTAGGCCAGCAATAGCAGCTCTTGGAGCTCCCGGTGGTTCCAGAACCCTCCTATCCTTTTTGTGAGTTCGAACGAAAGAGGACACACAACACAAGCTTTGAGGACACACAACACAACTATTACCCAGCGCTGGTTTAGGTGAAGACACAAGCGAGGAACAGGAATATAACTTTATAGTTTATAATTAGGCGGGAAAATAGAAAAGGCTTATGCCGGTGGGTAGGATTTGAAATCTTCATCTCTGTGAATATTGTTAGAATAACTCTAGCTCTATAGAAGACATATGTGTCGTATTTTTACACGACTGCCCCAAAAAAAGGAGTGTAATGTGTTTAGGTTTGTTGTGTGTATGTACGTTGTTTTCTACCACCATAACTTCTAAACCCCTGAACGGATTTAGCTGACTGGGGTACCGTTAGAATCGTTTAATGAGTCTGAGTAACATAGGCTAGGTTAATTTTTAAAAAAACAATATGGCGGCCGTCAGACGCAATTTACATAACGCCCAATTTAATTTTTTTTTCTGATTGGGTCAATATGGGTATCAAACGAAAGGTAAAATTGAGACGATTTCAAATATATATAACACTTAATAGATATGTGTTGAATGATCGCGAATTTTAAGCTTAAATGAAATTAAATTACTGAAAACGTCTTTTATTAACCCATCACCGTGAATGAACACTTAATAGTTAAGCCTAGTATGCTGTTGAGGCGAAATTAAAATTCCCTAAACAAACGCTATGTAACACGACTGCCCCAAAAAGGAGTGTAATGTTTTCAGGATTCATGTATGTATGTTTGTATGTTTCTTTGTTCCACCATAACTTCTAAACGCCTGAACGGATTTTGCAAATGGGTGTAGATTGACATCATTATAAGATTCGCTTGGTGCAAAAATTCGCGGATAATTGCTGGCTTGGCAAATTGCTCTACAATGACAAGATCCACTAACGTTATCGCGACATAGATGTCTTGATCTCTATGATTAACCATAGAAAATCAAGTTCGATCGACTCCGGTGGTATCTCGTATGAGTGAAGATGAACCTGCTTTGAAAGTCCTTTGTGATCGAGTATATGGAGTGCGTTAAAATTCCACAGAACGGTCCAAGACAAGATGCTAAACTGGATGACGTCGGCTCGGAAGCGGTATGGTATATCTTGAAACTTTTGACTTTCGGCATGATCTAGACCACTCATTGCAGTGTTGATTGATCGATGGCCAAAAGTATTTCTTGGTAACGTCAAATTTCACACCAGACTTAATGATAAGTCAAAGGCATTGGGGTGAGGACTACTTTTATCCGTGAGCCGTTGCTGAGTGCTCTTGGAGCGATTTTAACTCCGTTCATAAAATTTTTTGTAACAAGATACATGTGTGATGTCTGCGGTAAACTATGAAATCCCAAATGCCTAGTCTGTCGAGGGGATCATTCGGTGTTTGTGTGTTGGGCAAGAAGCAGCGATTTGAGTCAGTGTCGATCACGAAATTGCGCCCTAGTACGAATTAATGAAAGTATTTTATCGCTGCATACATGGCGAAGAGTTTCAGTGCAGAGTACTTCTGGCTTGTTGGTGACTGCTTTTTGGAATAAAAAGCTAGAGGTTGCCACCGATAACCGTAATCACTCAGATTGTCCGTCGTTCGACTATATTTTGCATCCGCGATTTGATGGTTCAACAAGATTGCTTCTGCCATGCAGGTTTACACCTTGAAGTATGCTGCCTGACAATCTGTTGGATAGGGAAATTTTTTTCTTTCGGGGCACGCGAGCCATTGAGATGGTTTGTGAGATGCTCTTTGATCGGTATCAATATTTCAGCCAGATTGGGCTGTGTAGCGGTGATCGTAAGAACTTTTAAATCTTTTTGGTGATGGTTGGAGGTGCGATATCAACAATAGCCTGAACCCGGTCGGAGTATGGAAGTCCATCCTTTGTGATGCGGTGGCCTAAAAACTTAATCTCTGTCGCACCAATAACGCCCTTTTCTAACTTGATGGTTAAAGAGAAGTTATCAAAGCCATTTAAAAAGCTCTTCTGAGGTGAGTAATATGCCCTTCCTCTCGGTACTACTGGCGATAAGTATATCGTCCAAGTATACATAAACGAAGTCGAAGTCTATCGTTATTTCGTTTAGGAACCTCTGAAAAGTAAAAGAAGAAATAGAATGTCATATGGATAAATTTATACAAGCTGAATGGCGTGATTAATACAGTCTTGTGCACGTCCTCCTCAACAATGAGTATTTGATGGTATGCGCGTACTAAATCCACTTTGGAGAAAATCGTACAACCTTGTAGAATGTCAAAAAAATTGTGAATTTGCGGGATCGGATATCTATCCGAATGTGAAGCTGTTGTTAAAACATCTGTGTGTACACTCAGTACAGTCTGTAAAAGTGTGACCAATATGAGACGCTTTATATGCTCGTAATGCCATCGTCTTGTAAATGAGGCCAGAACTCATGTTATTGTCATAGGTGTTCGCTATAGATCAATGATAAGTAATATTTTTTTTACGGAATGTGCATAATATTGAACTAAGTAAAATGCTGTTTCAACAAGACACTAACAAACATAATATTACCTCCGAAACAATTGATTTACTGAAACAATAATTTAATGGATTGGTTGTATCAAGGTAGAAACTCATCAATCGATTATTTTTTTAATACTCTTTTCAGACTGGTGAATCGACGATAAGAACAAGCGACCGAATCGTGCGACAAGTCGCCAGCCTAAAAAGAGCTTTACCCTTTTACTGATCTGTAAATACCGTAGTCTAGTTTTCACCGAAGAAGGCTTCATCCATTTGTGACCCGTTTTTATTTCCGAAACTATTGTAGCTAAAGAGACGAGCTATACCTCAAATTTCAAGTATCTGCTAGGAGAAATTAAATTGAGAAAATGGACCAGAAATTCCAACTAGAAGTAGACTTAACGTTGCTGAACTTAGCACCTTTAGAGTCCTTAGGTAGCTTTAAAAATTCTTAACTAGGAAAACAAAATCATCAACGAAATTTAAGTAATGAAGAGTTTGATTTATTATTTTAAAAATACGATATTCTATCAACTTGATGTTATTTAAAATTGTTGAATGTGTTCGGACGGACTTCATATTTAAAATTTGTTGCTGTTTTTCTATCAACTTGTTATAATTCAAAACTATTAAAAAAAACTTTCTAGTAAGACATTCAAAATACAAAGAAAAAACAAAAAAAAATCCCTTTACATGACGGACATGGTATTAATAGTGCTTACGGCAAAACCTTACAGCAGCATTTAAGGGGTTAGTCTACTGTTAAAATGCGAAAAATGAGCTTTTTTTTAAACTGCTGTATAAAAAAAACGACAAAAGATAGCGACTTGAAATTTTATATGCTCGTTTATTAAACTTAAAAGTTTACATTTTTATTGTTAAAAAAAAATAAAAAAACAAAATGGCGGCCATCCCAGGCATTCACTGTAGCACTGCCTGATGAAAATAAAAATATCGCGGGGTAATATCCTGACAAAAATATAAATCTGTAATCACAACACAAAAAATATTCTATTAGTTTTAAGTACAATCAACGCCCCTGACCTCATTTTAGGCGAAAATATAAGTTTTTTGTGATTTGGCACACATTTGCACATAGCTGCGTTGATTTTGGTCTTGTTTTTATTTGAAAAAGTGCTGCCAAATCGCCAAAAATTTATTTTTTGCTCTAAATTGAGGTCAGGGGCGTTGATTGTACTCAAACCTAATAGAATAGTTTTTTTGTTGTGATTACAGATTTATATTTTTGTCAGGATCTTACCCGGCGATATTTTTATTTTCATCAGGCAGTGCTACAGTGAATGCCTGGGATGGCCGCCATTTTGTTTTTTTTAATTTTTTTTAACAATAAAAATGTAAACTTTTAAGTTTAATAAACGAGCATATAAAATTTCAAGTCGCTATCTTTTGTTGTTTTTTTTATACAGCAGTTTAAAAAAAAGCTCATTTTTCGCATTTTAACAGTAGACTAACCCCTTAAAGCTGTTTTGCTTAGTCTGTCGTACTCAACAATACTATTTGCAAAGTTAAGAACTGTTTTAAAGCCACCTTTAATATGTTTTGCACATATCAACTCAATTGGACCCAGCAAGCTCAAATACTCACAGAAATTAAGTGATTCAAGTGTTCATATCTAGTGTCTCGTATTTTAAGTTGATTCATACAAATTTTGTACAAAGCTTCATTATCTATCGAAAATGTTAAATCTGTATTTTCAGTCAGTTGGTGTACAGTTAAAGTGGCATTATACGGTTCCACTACCGACTCAGATACCTGAAATATTAAAAAGAATCTTTTATTAATTATAATTATAAACTTACTGAAACAAGATGATTTAGATCTCCGTATGTTGGTGATGTTAGCTTTAATGTACGGAAACAAATATCATAAAGTGCTTCATTGTCAATGCAGAATGTTTCGTCTGTATTTTCAACGAGCTGATGAATTGATAATGTTGCATTGTACGGTTCTACAACAGTATCTGATACCTGAAATTGAATAACTCTTTATTAATTAATTATGAATGTACATTAATTTTAAAATAACTGTGGAACAAAGTTTGTATCTTTGGTTTTGGTTTCTAAATCAATTTTATGGCGTTGATATGCAGAAAGGTTTTTGGAATGTTAAGGAATATTTTAAGGATATAATTTATACATTTTTTATTAGCTTGTTTGTTTCGTTTTTTTTTGTGGGAAATGTTTTTCTTTCATTTGCATTTTGCTTATCACTTTATTCGATTTGTTAGAATTGGGAAAACTGCCGTATGAGAGGTGAATTTTTAGTTCTATTGTTTCTGTAATCCCTTGTGATGCTACTGGGATTCATATGCATATTTCGTTTTAAACTAAATACTCCCGGGAGCTTATAAAATACCTGAAGCAACTGACACCTCTAACAATAATTAAAGTTCACTAGGTAAAGTTACGGAAGTGGATTTGAATTTTGCCGCTTTTGTTTGTTAACTCGTATTATGTTTTAGTTTCTTTGGTAAAATTAAACTTATTTTTAATGTGTAAGCTTAGAAATTACCCTTTGTACTACCAGTCTGGCATTGCTCGGTTTTGCACCTTGTCCTGCCACGTTAAGGTAGTTTTCGAGGCGCCAAACCAGATAAATGAGTTGTATTCAAGGCGGGCTGAATATAGGACTTGAAGAATGTGGCCCTGGCTGCTGGTGAATGTAGAAATTTGCATCTCTTAAGTCATTCCATATCAGATACTCAGAGACAGAAGAGGGATCGGTGCAGGTTTTATTAGTGATGAGACAGTACTTCGTTTTGGAGGCGTTGAATTCGGCACGATTCTTCCAGCTCCAGTCAAGAATGAATCTAATGTTCCTATTGTTAAAGGTGGACATGAGTTCACGATCAAATCGGCAAGGTCTGGCAAGTACTTCACTTATATTGTGAAGAGCGTAAGAGTAACGCAGAGTACGATCATCAGCGAAGCTGTGAAGTGAATTGGAGAGATTAAGAGCAGGTCATTCATAAAAACTAGGAGATGGAATTGAGCCCTGAGGAACATCGACTGAGATGGTCTGGGGTTTAAATTCGACGCCGTTCAATACTTCCTTGATTGTGGGGTGCCTCACGAAATCTCTTTCTCTTCTCTCTTCTCAGATGAATTAACAATGGCCGCGCTCTAACGCACGTACTAAGTTTCATATACGGTACAGAATTACTCTAAGAAGGCGACCACCTCGTGTAGCACTAAACGAAAGGAAAACCTGTTTTAGACCAACTTCCGCCGCAACGGGTAGCAGGGCCCTCTCAACCACTCTCAATCCAGTTCTTGAAAACAGAGTCGATACCAATAGCTTGGAGTTTTGTCAACATAACGGGGTGTAAAGCTTTGGAGCTACCTAGAACAACAGACAGGACTCACGAAAGCGACGGATCCTTTAGTTGAGGTGCTCTGTTCGGAGTTCGCCAATAGATCTTTAGATCTAACGCTGTACTCTCTGCCATGTTGGGCGGTAGTTAGAGGCGTTGTAAGAATCACTTCTTTGGAATTGGTTGAACATGAGCTAGTCTCCATGAGTCTGGATGACAGGGCAAAAGTATGGAAGTATGGCAGAGTAAAAAGTTTGTGCAGACCTTTAGCCAAAGGTGAGGCACATTTCTTGACAACCATAGGTTATATGTTGTCAAGGTCAGTGGATTTATTAACATCAAGCTCTCCCGCCTGTACAATTTTGCTGACTGACATGGGCACTGCGGATACATAGTTCCCAGTCAGTGGCTTGAAAGAAGCGAATAAGCCCCAGACAGTTGGGTTTCCCATAACGCCAAGCAGTTTGTTTAGGAACTGCATTGGTTCGAGCAGACGATGGATATGGGAAATGAGCACTTACTAAGCAGGAATCTGAGTTGCTCAGAGGAGAGTCACACGTATTGAATGAGCCAACCATATAGCTACTAAAGAATTTCAAAGATAGAATGTATATGATGCTAGAATCGATGCTTGAATTCCAGTTAGTACTTATTTGCGATCAATCAGTGCAAGAAATGATCCATTTATTTTGTGTCCTACTTAAGCTTGATCTTCAAATAAATTAGATTTATTTGATTACTAAAATGCCATAAAATCAAATTAACAATTGCATAGCAAATCTCTGCATTCCTTTCGATATCAATCGAATAAATTCCAGCAAACATTTGCGTTCAACGTCAAATTGCTAAACCACAAAGTAACCACTATGGGAGGGGATTTATGGTCGATATGGTCTTTGATCCCCTGATATGGTAGCTGCGGCATAAGCTGTTATTTGCCAGTTATTGCACTTAGCAAGCGTCCAGGAAAATCGACCCTAACAGCCCAACCTCAGCTCTCCACCTCCACCTTCCCCCCTTTCGCAAATAAGCGTCGCTGTCGATGTCAACATATGCTAGAACAGGAAAATCCGCAGGCAGTCAACTTCCCATGAATAATGTAAATGATGTATGTTGATCTCGTATATTATAATTGAGATTAGTTTATGTCACACAAAACGACATTAAGTCTTACCAATTCTGATGGGTTAATTGCTTATGATTTATGTGGCTTTAAGCCTCCTACCCTCTCGATATGCTTGAAACACACTCAAGATTGCCATTCTGCTGAACCAACACGAATGTTTGTGCTAATGTGAGCACAATTCTGGATGTTATGGTTGGATTGGGCGAGGGGGAAGGGCTGTGCTTTATATGGAACCGACATTAATTGGAAGGACTTACAGTTACGCATTGCATAAATCATTTAGGTTCCAATCATAAACCTAAATTTCAAAGTGCATCACCAAGTGTTTGTTGCTGCATCAGAGTAGAATTAAAGGTAGGAAAGCATGGAGTGGTGTCATTAGTCAAGCATTGCAGCTGACGTTCGGCTGCAACCCTATCGAAAATTTATAAGTAATTAACGCAAGGTAAACATTCGTGGTGACTGTGTACTTGAATTGGTACGAGGGTGGATGGTAACATGCATACATATTAAAGTTGAAATGTAATCGGGTATTGCTTTGAGGATGGGATGGAATCAATGTTATGGTTATGGTTATAACTGGAAGGTATGGAAGAGAATATTTCAGGTGAAAACTTCTGAAAAAGATGGTTACAAAAGTTCAAAGAGAAATTCCTTACCTTGGGTGATGGTACAACAGAAAATGTATTCATGATTCTGTCTGGATATTCCTCTCGTATTTTAGAGATCAAAAGAGTTCCCATACCAGAGCCGGTACCGCCCCCAAGTGAATGCGCCAACTGGAATCCCTGAAGGCAATCACATGTCTCAGACTCCTTACGTATTACATCAAGAACAGAATCTATCAGTTCGGCACCCTCTGTATAGTGGCCCTTTGCCCAGTTGTTACCTGGTAAATTTTCAATAATGTTACATATAAATTTTCTGGAATGTTGGTACATCTAATGTGACAGTGAAGTGCACTTACCCGCCCCTGATTGACCATAAACGAAGTTGTCTGGTCTAAATAATTGTCCATAAGGTGACTGGCGTACTGAGTCCATAGTTCCAGGCTCCAGATCGATTAAAACCGCACGTGGAACATATTTACCGCTAGTTGCTTCGTTATAGTAGACATCAATACGTTCTAATTGTAGATCAGACTCTCCATGATACATACCATTGGGATCAATTCCATGTTCATCAGAAATTATTTCCCAGAACTGTTGGGACATAAAAGAAATTGTTATTAGTTTTTTTTTAATGTAATGAATGTACATAGACTGAAAATTTCTAATTGAATTAAAAGGTGAAATTTGCAGACAATTTATTTGACTAATTTTGGTTTTAGTTAAAATATTTGTTCAGTGGTATTTAACGTAGATTTGCATATTCTTCATAGAACATCTTTGTCAAAGTTAATGTATTTAATGTTATTATAATGTACTTTATTGAGCAGAGCATACAGCAATTCAAAATAAAGCCAGCCTTTATTGAAAACTGGTGCGTGCGTACAAAATCAAAACTCAAGCAAAGCATTTTTATAAGAGTTTTAACTGTTTGTCTTAAATAAAACTGCTGTATCAAGAGCATTACCTGTACGGATTGAACAGCACAAATACTTGTATTTACTGTGTTGATTATAATAAACAATATGGAGGAGTAATAAAAAATATGAGATTACGTTCTGTTTACCCGATGAAAAGTTTAATTTACTAAAAATTACATTTCATAAGTATAATTGGTATTCGGAGAGCGTAAGTTTAGGAGAGAACAAAAAATGACTTAAAACATCCCAGTCAAGTTGTAGGTTTTTATCAGAGGACCAAAGAAACTTATGGTATAGCATTGTTATACTAGAATCTATCTGTAAACTAATTCAGGACACTTGTGGTATGTATTTAATTCTTTAAATTGTACATAATAGTTTTCTGATATCGCTTAAGGTAGATTAAAGATTAGGTGAAGATAGGCAGTTAGATGAAGACCGCAAATTAAGAGATTATGATTCAAGTGAAATTATGGTCCACAGTCCAAAACAGAAAAACCAGTTTAAATTTGAAGAAAGATATTTTGAAGGCTCGAGCTCAAAAATAATGTTCTTTGTAATTCTATCCTATAGATCAATATCTGACAGTAATCTCCAATCGCTCCACATTGTACTAGTTGAATCGGGTATAAGGAATGTTAGGAACATTTTGGAAGAGATTACAGAAGTGTTTTTTATATGGAAGTCTAAACTAAGGTGTCACGATTTGCACCTTGTCCAGCCACTCTAAGGCGATTCTCGAGACACACCCGGCCACGTGCTTGTCTTACATTACCGAAGCTATACGGGTAACGCCGAATACTGTCGTCAACAAAGTTGTGAACTGGGTTGGAGGGGATTGAGAGCATGTCGTTTATAATTACTAGAAAGATAATTCCAATAGCTTGGAATTTAGTCAACAGAGCGGGGTACCATACTCTAATAAAAGTCTTGGAGATATCAAGAGCAACCAGGCCAGATTCGCCAAATCGATGTATATTTTGGTATAGGTGCTCCGTTACACATACAAGGGGTCGTCAGTAGATCTTTTCGATCTGTAGTGCTTGTCGTCCAGTATTTGGCTGCATTCAAGATAAGCTTTCTGTTTACAATTGCTTCCATGATTTTGGAGAGAATAAAAGTGATTGCTATTGGGCGGTCGTTAGAGGGGTTGCTGGAGTCACTTTTTTTTGCTATAAGCTGAACATAGGCCAGTTTCGAAGAGTCAGGATAAACTCCGGAAACGTATGAAAGGGCATGCAGTTTGCACAAAGTTTTTGGGCTGTAGCGCCATAGGAAGGAAGGAAGAATTGATGTACAGACAAATATGAGGTAATGTTTTCTAGGCGGGAGAACAGAAGGAGCGATGGTTGTTGGAGGTATTAAGCCCTAGGTTGGCTCGATTCATTTGATGCCAAAACGAGGCTCCACTGCTTGTCCCGGAAGTTTGACTAGGAAGTATGTAAGTTATTTGAGATAACTTAATTTTTATGATATCATCTGAAGACTCATACTTTTGAAAAATTTAACCTTAGGATCGAGGTTCAATATTGAATGAAGCAATGATTTAAAGAAAGGTTTTTTAATTTGCTAATGAGTTCTTATTTCTTTAAGGAGACGCGTTTGCGGCACTGCGACCGGTCTATTTGCTCTATTGTGCCAACCCCGTCGTCGTTGAAAACCTTCCAGATAAAAGCGTTTAGTTTAAAATTGATTTAAGATCCGTAGGATATCTACATCTCCCTGAGAGCAGTGAAGCCGGAATGGAGGAAACTCGATCTCCTCCTAGTTGTAGCCTCACAGTCGCACAGTAAGTCCTTCGCTACCAGCATTGTTCTGTTTAGATAATAATTGAGCAAACAGTGGTCCGTTAGGAGCTCTGTCATTCTTTTTAGCTCCCACATCTTAAGTTTTAAAAGTTTGCCTACTTTAGCTTTACCGATTTGAATGAATCTTTTAGCTTGGCGAGTGCCCTGCCTGGGTCTTTGCTCAGCTCTGACGGAATAGCCGGTCGACCAATTCTTGATGACCGATCTAAGGTGGTAGCTGGATATGCTGCAGAAAGGTTCCGGGCCAGCAAGTGATGAGCTTGCTTTTACTCTACCCAGACTAATACCAAAGTCGCCTTCGTGGCATGGAATTCACATTAGCTTAACATTGTTGTTCCTGCTCAGTGAATTCAGAGTTAGGCGACCAATCCAGGGCAGTCTTTGATGACACCCTGTGGAATTGCCGAATGGGCAGCTTGACTGTCCGCGAAAATATAAATGTTAGAGTTATTTGGAGCTCTGTAAATATGTGTCTGGGCGCACATCTAGGCGGCGAGTACCTCCGCTTGAAAGACAGTAGGAGTGATTCCAAGGGCCATGGATATTTTGTACTTTTGGCCATATTCACCCAGACCTACCCCTTTATCGTGTTTGGAACCATCCAAATAGTTTCCTCTGCCAGGTGTAGGATCGGACGATGCGAGCAATTGTTCCAGGTTTAGTTCCTTGAGAATGGATAGGTCTCCTAGCTTGAAGAAGAATAGCTTCCGACGCACCGCCCCCGGCAGAGCCTCCTTCACTACTAGGTGGATTGGAAAGAGGTTTAGTAGGCCTTCCACAGGCGCAGTCGATCAGGTGCTGTTAGCTCCCGTGATACCGAAACAGGCCAGCCTTTGAACCTTGAGCAGCTTAATTACGGCATCCTTTTGTTTGGTCTTGACCCACCATGCAATATACGCATACATATAATAGAGCAACTTGCATGAGGTTCGAGATGGTGCCATCATGATCACTGCTGATCGTTATGACGATATTGTCTGCATATGCCCCTGTGTTACTAATGAGTTACAAACGAATGATTGAGAAACAAGTTTTTAAAGTTTAGTTTAGTAAATCACACACTACAGCATTGGTGGCTAGTCACAAAACGAAACTAATCAAAGAACGGAATAAATAATGAAGGATAGTAAGACACGCGATTACTATAATATTATAAGGCAATCTTCTTCCTAAATTAGTTCCAGGCCATAATTGTTTGTCCTAAATAATTTTAGCAAGCAAATTTTTAAATAATGTCAAAGTCTGAAGGTTAATTTCTGCTCATGTGTATGAAACTCATTATTTTCTTACTCCAAACTAAATGTAATTACCTCCCAGCCTACACCCTATGTACAATTACTAAAAACAATATATGTATCCAACTAGGAAAATAATCGTAAACATTCAGGATCTTATGTATATATGTAAACGTATACTGTCTAAGCCCAGGAATGACAATCTATTTTACGAAAAAATTTATCAGTTCCCAGACAATTGCGTGCCGATTGCCTTAGATTTTCCTCCTGTGTTCATTTTCAGTCCTTTTATTTTTGTATATTCCATTTTTTTGTTGTTTTCATAAAAGAAAAACGTGACGATACAGAAAAATTTTCCTTATAAAGTTTTTTGCCAAACGAAAAAAAAAGGGAAAAATCTCCATTCACCTTATGACGATTAATACAACACACACAAGGTGAGTATGATCGGAAACAAGAGATGGCAGGTGACGGAGTTTAACGTTCAACAGTTGCAAATTATTTCGTGCTTTCTAACATAATTTTTTTTTTGGTTGGTTGGTTGGTTTTTTTACCTTTTCTCTAATATTTTCGTATGCGTGTTTGTGTATGGCTAAAAGGTATAGAAAGGGAGAAGAGGGATATATAAAAGGTAAAAACATTTTGCCCAACATGGAGAGTGGATATCCTCGTACAAAAAGAAACGCTTTGTCATATACCTCACAACTATTTACCGCATGATTTATTATAGTATGAATCAGCAGAGTTAATTTTGCATTATCGTACCATTAAAACACGAATATTCTTGGGTTTTCTTTAACAAAAAAAAAAATACGACATAAATAACAGCGAGGAAATCTGATTTGTTCATAGGTAAAAGGGAAGAAGCTAGCATTAAAAAAAAGGAATCGGTTTAAGAATTTGTAAGTTAAAAAATTAAGGTATTAGATGATATTTAGATCACTGTTAGATCTTTAGACGTATACAACTGTTTTTTAGAGCCTATAGCTTGGAATTAGTCCGCAGAAGGATTGCCCTACTATGTAGAAAGCTTTGGAAATTCCTAGAACAACCAAAAAATACTAGACTCATCAGGGTAAATGCAATAAAGGTGATCAGCGTTTCTATTTTATCATGATATAGGTAAGTAACTCCAAACAAATAAATTAGGGTACAGGCGCGGATCTAGAATTTTTTTTTGGGGGGTCACGGAATTAAAATTGGCGAAAAAAAATGTTTACTCCTAAAAAACAAAAACAAAATTAACAAAACGAACAAAACTAACCGAATTTTCTGGTAAATTAAAAACAAACGCGCCCTACGAAAACGTGCCCTAATGTGTTTTTGAGGAAGACGCGCCCTTTCTTGTGAGTGCAGCTAACTTCAGATTTGCAAATCAAAACATATAGCAAGAGTATAGATCAATTAGTCCAGGAGAGATAGCGGAAAAGTATTCAAAAGTTGAAATAAATCTACCCTGCGATTTTTCGACTCTATAATTAAGAGAAAAATCGTAGGAATTCAATGAATGTGTTTTGGAAAAAATCGGTCCAGGAGAACAGGTGGAAAAAATGGTAGCGAAAGCACGTCTTTCAACGTTTTAGATGCGAAAAAATTTTGTTTTTGGAAAACAGAAAATAGTATGTAATAGCGCTTAAAAAGACGAAAATTATGAGTTTTGGACAATTGAAATCGGTCAACAGGTTTTTGCAAAAAAAAAACACGAAATATGGCCATTTTTTGACATTTAATTATAGGGACTATAATTATCGTAGAGCCTTGTTTCAGGGCTGAAATTGTGGCTTCTGTTAGTGCCTAGCTACAATAAAAATTTCATGCAAAAATAATTATAACTTTTCGCGTAAATCTCAAAAATGTAAAAACAGCCGTTTCAGGTGCTAGAGCTATTTTGAAAAACCCTATTTATTCTCGAAGAGTTACTCTACCAACCCATTTTCAAAAAAAGTTGGTGAGGTTCGATTTAATAATTCATAAACGCGTTTGAAAACAGGCACTTTTCTTGATTTTCAGAAAAAACACATTTAAGCGAAGGGGAAGTGAAATATGGTGTGGATTTCTATTCAGTAGATTTCGAGAAATCAAAATTTTTTCCTGTCAGGCATATATGGAAACGCTCGAAATTCCTACGATTTTTCTCTTAATTATAGCATCCAAAAATCGCAGGGTAAATTTATTTCAACTTTTTTTCTATCCCTCCTGGACTAAATCTGCTGTTGACCTTGAAGGTCATTTTTTAAGGTTGTTTTTTTAATTTGCAAAAAAGTTGGGTCGGTTTTGTGGGTTTGGTTATTTTTTGTTTTTGTTTTTTGAGTTGAGTCAATTTTGTTTTTTAAACAGCGAGCGCTTTTGAGCAGTGCCGCTGCTGGCATGTGTGCAACTGCACAGGGCCCCGTGTGTTGGGGCCTCGCGAGCGAAAAATTGTTTTTGGCAATAAAAATCATTTGAATTCATTATTTGCATATTTACTTCATCGAATGAACCACACAAATGAGTACGAGCCAGATAAATCAGCAGGTGGGCCATAGTTCTGTCACGGGTACGGGCAACCTGCGAGCGAAGCGAGCGAAAGAATTTTTTGGACTCTCTGAGGCCTCGCTGAATTTTTGCACAGGGCCTCTCAATTGTCTGGCCACGGCACTGCTTTTGGGGGGGGGGTCATGACCCCGTGACCCCCCTTGAATCCGCGCCTGTTAGGGTATGTAGGTAGTTGAAGGCGGTAGCCTTTCGGCGCCAGGATAGTGAACTGTTAGTGGCCTCTAGATAGACCCCTGCTCCGACACCCTCGCACTTTTTGGAGCTTTCTGTGACGTTTCCGTTTCTCCACACTTTTCTTGAGGGTAGAAAGATATAAAGGCTTTCTTTACCATTTCCTCAATTATCGACAGTTGAGTTTTGGGTCCAGGATTATACCCAGAAATTTCCCCCGGGGGGTAAAGTGAGGGCAAGCCTATTCAATCTGGAGAGGTTGAATGTAGGAATTTTAGTTATACCAGTGAATAGCATTACCTTAGTTTTTCTCGGGTTGACTGCCAGGCCGCAGCCTGCTGCCCAACTGTTAACCCTGTTCAGGCATTATTGAATGACTTCACCAATCAGGATTGGACATATTTCTGACACCATTATCGCCTGTGTATACTCTGCCGGCGTATTTAATTACCACATTGGTTCCCAATTCCCCTTGGACTATTCTCGAGCTCAACATAACTGCCAATGGGTGGTGCTACACGGAGACTCGAGAAGTCGGCCGAAATCAGATTTGAGTCTCATTATTTAATGCTACACGAGGCGCCTTCGGCTTGGAATAATTCTTTATCCTACATGAAAGCTTTGATTGTGTGTGTTTACCGCGGTCATTGTTTACATCTGAGAAGGGAGAAGAGAAAGAAATGTGCGTATGAGTTAGTTTTCACCCCGGAAATTTTTGGGTGAATATTCTTTCGTTAAAGTTTCGTCATGTGCGTCCTTCTTTCTCTCCTCTCCTTCGTTTCTTTCCTATAAAACCGGGTTTTTCGTACGTCTTGAGTCTCCGTGTAGCACCCCACAATCAGTGCAAGGCTTGCTTCTACTTTTAGAGCTATTCGAACCGATTCAATACGTACATTGCTAAAGGCGCCTTCTATATCAAGGGTGGGCAACCTTTTTATAACATGGACCAGAATAAATGTTACGTTTTTTCCGCGGGCCGTAGTAGCCAATTGGCACCTTCTTGTGACCTGCAATTTTTTTAGAGTTGAGCCGGACGTACACGAAGCAGTACATTTGTCCCTTCCACGATGTTAAATTTTACTGAGGCCTCAATTTTTTGAAATGCCCCGATTCAAAAATAATGCCCTACTGCTGGTATATGAGTGTGTATCGAGATAAATTCAAGTAAAATTCAACTTAAAATAAGGCGACTTGAGGTGAGGTTGTAAGTACGAGAGTCATTTCTTATTTTTTTGCGGCAGTAAAATATCAAATTTGAGCTGAGACGAGGTGAGATTTTAAATACGAACTGGAGAGGCATTTCTTACTTCTTTTGAGGCTAGTGAAATTTCCAACTTGAAATGAGGCGAGGGAAAATTTTAAATACATAGACCTGATTTACACCACACGTTTGCCTTGTCAAGAATTCTCGTTTGTGGTACGTGCGTGCCCACCGCTGTAGGTTTATACGATGGAGTTTTTAACGTGCGTCAAAAATGACAAATTGTTGTGTTTTTACAGCGGGATGTTTTTATGTCTGTGTGTTTGTTTGTTTGTTTGTATGACGAAAAAGGGAGAAAAGAAAATTAAGAAAACGTCTGCTGTGAGTGGTCTACCCGTGATGGCAGTCCCTCTCGGTCCCTCAGCTCGCCTTTCCCAAAAACTCGTGCTTTATGCAGCAAAAAACTTGTCGTGTAGATCAGGTCATACTGATGAGACATTTCTTAAGTCTTTTGTGGCAGCAAAAGTTCCAACTTGAAATTAGGTGAGGTGAGATTGTAAAATATAAATATACATTGTGGAGGCATAGATTTCTTACTTACTCTGAGGCAGTTTAATGCATATAAGCTTTTTTCTTTAATTTGCTCGTTTTTGGCATTACAATGGCACCTCGCCTAATTTGAAGTAAGACATTGTACTGGCTCAAAAGAAAAAAGAGGCACCTCTTTCCAATTCATTTTATAATCGTGTCCTACACAACACTAAATTTTTAGTCTGCTTTTGAAGTGAAAGATGCTTCAATGGAGTAAATCACACTATCCATCACTCGGTCCTCAACTCAAACAGGTTTGTGTATAATGTAAGTATACTCTCTAAATATTAATTTTTCTGCCTCTTTTTCGTGCAACGAAACGCGAATGAGACGGGGAGTTACTCATAGTTTTCTCAGACCCCCGAGAACGATTTTATAATTGTGTTAGTGTGTGGCTGGGGAAGTCTGGCAAATTTTCTGAGGCAAAATGAAGAAGAAACAAACTTCCCTGCGACCTCTTGTCTATAAAACCGGTTTGTGTATGGGCATGATAAAAGAAATGATGAATAATGTAACTTATCCAAATGGATGTAATATTCAATTTAAACTAGACAAAATACATCGAAAAATATTTTTTTATAATTTCTTCTAAACATCTCGCGGGCAGGAAAGAAACTTTTCGCGGGCCGGAGGCTGCCCACCGTTGTTCTATATCTTAACAGGCTGCTAGGGAATTTTGTAACTGGCCTTTAGTTCTTCGCGGGTTCTTGACCTCTTGTTTCTGTCTTGGGGATGAGGACAACTAGCGCCCGTCTCTAACTGACAGGGACGTAACTGAGCTACACGCAAGTTTCGAATATGACCACCAGCCATGGTATTTACTAACTCGGGTAATTCCTGCAGCATGAATGCCAACCTTGGTCGGATGCTTTAAAGCAGGAGAAGCTATGTATCGCCAATAGTGCTTCTACTACTACTACTATAAATTTTGAACCTGTTTACTTCCACATAGAAATACACTTTCAAAGTATCCTTTTTGATAGCACGACAGATGCAGCCTAGAAACTCGCAATTTTGTTGCCAATTTTGTTACGAGCGCGAGAAGACCCGCTACAAAAAGCCCATTTGAAATTGCCCATAAAAGCATTTAAAACCCACTTCAATAAAACGACACAAAAAAAAACCAGGTCCACCCTTAAAGTTATCAAAATAAAATATTCTCTCACACTTTTTTTGTGCCGAATTTTATTACATATCCTCCTATGAAATTTATTGTTAGCATATCGCACCCATCACGATCCCCCCACCATCAACTAATCCTAACCGTGGGTATGTTTCAGGAATCCCAATCAAAATGCGGGCTGTCACGATGAATATTTTATAATGCGGGCAACATAGCGCATAAACGAGTAACAATAACGCTGACAGATTTAACGATTTTTAAAAAAATGGTCACAGCTTTCCAGTTTTAGCCCACCACCCACCCACCTACCCTCGGGGGTGGTCCGCCCTGTGTAGTTACTTTGTCCTTTTCCAGTATGCATGCACAAACAATTGAGTCTTTCATATCGTTTCATTGACCATGTTTTGGTGGCTGTTAACACACAACGCAGTGAAAAATTGCCTGGCACGAAAAACTCTTTTATTATTATCGATCCAAAATAAAATATATATTTTTTGGTATTCAAAAAAAAAAACCATATGTGTGTATAGTAAAAATATCACGCCGGCATCGATGCACGTATGTTGGTTGACCTGTGAATATATAACTTTCATGCCATGATATCATTTGCTTCCAGCGATTTTTATTAAAAATTGATGAATATGCACTTTGTTGAGCTTTGCCAGTCCTAATTCCCCCTGTAGCGGCAACTAAGCGATACCAATCAGCCCTTTTAATATATTGTATAGTATTGGGCATATATAGATATATTTTTTTCGAATGCATTACAGCCACGATTGTACTTTGGACGTGCATATTTTTAATCAAAATTTAATGCCATTGAGCTTACACAAATTGCATATTTAATGGGATTTTTATGGCATGTTGTGTGATAATTTTTTAATTTTCTTAACAGTGCAACAATAGGATAATAACGCGCTTTGTTTAGCTGAAAAACGACCTATAAAGGTTGCGACTTCTGATGGTAAATTATTTACCATATTTGATACAGTTCTGTATTTTAATAATATGTAAATATGTGGTTGAAAAAAAGGTTTTTTCTGGATTTTTTTTGTTTGTTTGAAATTTTTTAAAAATTTTAACCATATCTAATTTATTATACAAAAATTTTGAATTAGAAATTGAAACATTTCACAAATTACAAGTATATTTTTAAGATTACACATAAAATAAAAATTACTGGTCATTTGCTCATGCCTAATTAATTTGTACTTTTTAGCCCCTTCCCTTATCTTCATTACCTTCTCCATTTAGTCTCTTAGTTCTATTAAATCTTCGGCAACGATTTTGACCTAAGAGCCACGAGAGGCCTATACTGCTACATTAATTCTAAAAAGGTCATGGCCCTGCTAATCTGTCATTTAGTTTTCTGCTTATAACAAATTATTATCGTTAGGAAACACCAATCCATAAGGCATGCGATAAGCAATTGGTAGATAACTACAGAGGTATTGCAATCCTCTCATCAATCTCTAATCAAACCATTCCTTAATGCACAACAGTACGGTTTCAGAAAAGAGCGTTCGACCGCTTCAAAGCTCATGGTCCTAATCTTCAAACTTCTCTGTGGTGTAGGTAGAGAGATGGCATCAGATTGATGCTATTAATACTGACTTTATACAGACCTTGGATAAAGTGGACTATCATATTTTAATTGCTAACCGCTAAACTTTTAATATTGGTATATCAGGTTCTGCTCATATCTTAACGGAAGACCACAGGTAATCATATTTCAAGAATTCCTTTCAAATGAAATCGAAGTAACTTCGTGTTCTTCAGAGTAGTTATCTTGGCCCTGTTTTAGTCAATATTTTCATTTCCGACTTTTCTGAGAAATGAGAGAATATCCCGGATCTATTTTACGCAGACGACCTCAAAATATATCGTGTTATTAAAAACTAACCCAAACTAACTTATCTTTGATTCAGACGAAACTCAATGAATTACAAGACTAGTGTACCATCAACAAATTACAACTTAACAACAGAAAACGTCAAGGTATTGAATCATGTCGATAATATTACTGCCAGAGCCAACAAACTCCTTGGGTTTATAAAGAGAAGAGCTAAAGAATTTGACAATGTATGACACTCTACTGTTAGCTAGTCCGCCCTATCCTGGAATGTCCTATCTGGGATCCTATATATTTCTTTTAAGTGTAGCAACAGGAGTGAATCAATTCAGAAGAAAATTCTTATTTTTGCGAACCGCTGATGTCTGATTAGAAAAAATTCCTTGCCCCGTCTCTTAAGGCCCAACTATGCATGGCATAAGCGCATATGCCAAGTGCATATGTCAAGTTCGGAACCAGAACTTGTTATGAAGGAGGCTAGGCTTGACATAACATTGCTTAAAAGCTTTCGTTAAACATTCGTTAAACATAATGAATTTGACTTGGGTCGAACGTGACATGACAACATTAGGAAAAGCAAAGTTATGTTTATTGCTGTTAATTGTTAGAGCAAGTGATTTTTGTTCATGTATGGAGAAATAAAAATATCTACATATTATACATATATAGAAATCAAAATTAATTTTCACTTTTACAGCGCAGATTTTACATCAACTTTATGTCACTTATTTTATGCATAGGCGGTAATATGTTTTGATTGACATAATGCTGACTTTCGATATTTTTTGACGTTTTGACATATGCGCTTATGCCATGCATAGTTGGGCCTTTACCCTAGAAGTACTTAACGGCAACTTTAAAGTTCAGTTGCTGTCGGATATGATTAAACTCAACGAAGACCCTCGACATACAAGCCATTTGAAACGTAGGTATACGTAAGGTATACCCAAATCGGACCGAGAAAGCAATGAACGAGCCCGTATGCTGTATGGCCTTTAACAATTTTAAATCTTTTTCTTTCTATTCAATAAATAAAGATTCTATTTAAAAAAATCTTAGCATCCTTCTGATATCCTAAACATTAGTATTTTAATACAGTAAGATAGCATGATCTGTTATACCCTCGACAGACTAGCACCCTTAATCTAGATTATGACGTCAGAATGACGTAAACTCCATTTAATTTCCATATCTTTTAGATGGTTCTGCGTCATTCTGACGTCATAATCTAGATTAAGTTTCTAGTCTGTCCCCGGTATTAGCTAAACTCAAAGTTATTGGTATAGTCCAGGAGAGATAGCGGAAAAGTATTCAAAAGTTGAAATAAATCTACCCTGCAATTTTTGGACGCTATAATTAAGAGAAAAATTGTAGGAATTCAATGAATGTGTTTTGGATAAAATCGGTCCAGGAGAGCAGGTGGAAAAAGGTTAATAATGGTAGCGAAAGCACGTTTTTCAACGTTTTAGTTGCGAAAAAAATTTGTTTTTGGAAAACAAAAAATAGTACGTAATAACGCTTAAAAAGACGAAAAATATGAGTTTTGGACAATTGAACTCGGTCAACAGGTTTTTGCAAAAAAAAAAAATAAAAACCGCGAAATATGGCCATTTTTTGACATTTAATTACAGGGACTGTAATTATCGTAGAACCTTGTTTCAGGGCTGAAATTGTGGCTTCTGTTAGTGCCTACTTACAATTAAAATTTCATGCAAAAATAATTATAACTTTTCGCGTAAATCTCAAAAATGTAAAAACAGCCGTTCCAGGAAAAAAGTTTGAACAAGGCCCACGGTGGTGCTAGAGTTTTTTTGAAAAGCCTTATTTATTCTCGAAGAGTTGCTCTACCAACCCATTTTCAATTAAAAGTTGGTGAGGTTAGATTTAATACCTCATAAACGCGTTTGAAAATAGGCACTTTTATTGATTTTCAGAAAAAACACCTTTCGTCGAAGGGAAAGTGGAATTGACTCAATTCTAAAGAACTAAATTAAGAGATTCCTTTCCAGCCGTTCAATGAAGGTAATACTTAGATGGTATCAAATGAAGTCGCGCACAATATCCCCGTCGCTCTCTGCAGGGGCATTTACCCTATTTCTAATAAATCTAAGTCCCCTGTAACCCATTTTGTTGTTTTACTCTTATGCCGGGTTTTCACTAGTACAATTAGTGGTAGAGTATACTGGTCAAGTACTAACTACCCTGTGAACTCACCTAATGAAAACTCGGTTATAGTAGAGTAGAGTGGGATAGCACCGTGGTAAAGTTACCGCTTAAAAGTAGGCCAGTTACTCTACCACTAATTCTACTAGTGAAAACCCGGCATTACGCTCTTGATAATTGAAGACAAGAATGTGTCAAATTTTATCTTCATGATCGCGAACTATTATGTCCGACTCAATCTCGTTCGAGACAGCAAGAGTCGCGTTGTATTCAACGCTTACAAAACATAAATAATTTTATATCCGAAAAAAAACTGAAACACTTCTCCATACCTGTTGGCGGAAGTTCTCGAACTAATATCTTATTGAGGACCTTATTTCAGATCGCTAATCAAGTACCCTAAGTACACAGAGTGCTAAACAAGTTGCCTAAGAATTCTTAAAAGATGCAAATTTCTCCTTCAACCATCGGCTCGGTCACATGTAATGAGCATATCTTACCTCGAACCCAATCAACATTTATTCGAAGCGGGACTGCAAAGTACATAAAAGAATCCTCAAATTAGTCGGCGATAATGTATCTCAACTTCTTGAGACACCGTAAGAATGTAGCAATCTTAACAAATCTAAGCTTGCTACTAGACTACAATTTGGCCAACGACACGATAGGCTGGTAATACAAAAGGTGATTCCTGAGCTGAGCTGATGTGTATTTTTTGATTTGGAATGGCAAAGAGTTCTAGCCATGTACAGATCTATCTCTTGGAATTATTTGGCAATGTCAATGGTATGCAATTCTTTCAAAAGATGACGGTTACATTGTTTCTTTTAACATTTTATAGTTTGTCCTTTTGATGCCTCATTGACTATCCTCGATGTCGTCCCTTATATGGCTCCAGTAGAAATTCGATTGATTCCTAGATAAACTCCCGTGTCAATGCGACGTACCATCGTTTAACTGTCATTTTCCTTTCAATATTCATTCCTTAATAAATGTGAGGTACTGGGTCCAAAGGTACTGTGGCCATTCATTTGACCTATTGTACTATCCTTACTGGATGTACAATCGGCTTTTATTGTGACGAATAGCCCTTTATCATATCCGAATCGTGCGTTTGGGAGTCTGAAAGGTCTTCTTGGCCACACCCTTAATAAATGTACATACAGGTATATAGTAGCAATCCTACAAAGTTTGCCGTCATCTTGATGATATGAGGAGCTATTTGCGGATTTGTCCCTTTAGGTGCCTCCACTACACAATCAATTGATTAGTCGATTAGTTTTCTTAATTTAGTGGGCATTCCAAAATCGTCCAGTACCCTGAGAAGGGTATCTATTTTCCTCTATCAAAATCTTGTTGGGAGTTTATCATTAAAAGCAAAACATTTAAATGAATTTTATGCTCGATACACTTTTTCATGATCTGTTTTACTATAAATATGCTATCGACTGTGGATATATTCTTTGAAACCTATTTTGGGTATTCGCCAAGTATTTATGTATTTCGTATATGGGTTTAATCTATTATTTAGGATCCCTGTAAAAATATCCAATGTTGAGTAAGAATATACCTCGATAGTTCTTACATCACGGCTTATCTCCTTTTTTAAGAAGAATTGGCCATATTATTGCTGTTTTCCATCCATCAGGCAGTCACTCCTCCATATTTTAGTTACAATTTGATGTAGTGATTGAGTTATTGTTTCACCACTATATTTGAGGGGGCTCTGATGTAATGTTGTATTCTCCAAGAGCGCTCCGTTTTGCAGATTTAGTACCACTCTTCGAGGAATGAGTGTTCGTAATTCTGGTTTAGGCCCATAATATCTCCGTTCATTATTTTCTTCCGATTCATTACTGGAGTTTAATCGCTTTGTCGCTTTGTGAAGTCATTCATTCTCTTGTAAAACTTCTTCGACTGTTTTGTACTATAATATCACTTACCTGTGTATTTAAATCTAAATTATTTAGGACTCTCTATTTTTCTTTGATATTCTTATTTGCCCTTCCGTCTTCTATTAGTTTATCTGTGTTCCACTTTGGTCTGTCTATTTTCTCTTGTTTAATTGTTCCAATTCTTTGTCTTAGTTTAAACTTAACTTAATATTGGTCTGAGTCAGAGTTGCCGCTTGGAGTACTTTTACATCAGTAAATTCTTCCGTACCTATTTTTGCATAAAAATTGCCTAGAATAATTAAGATATCGTATAATGGTATTTTCATTATTTGACGTTCTAGCTTAGCAAAAAGTTCATCTTTAATAAAGTCATCCTTATCCTCATTAGGTGCGTGCACCGATTAATATTTTAAAGTCCTGAAACACTACGAAAAAACGGCATGAATTTTGATGATCAAGGAATTAGCTTCTTCATTAAGGTACCGTTGCCGTAAATACAGTGTCAGACAGATTTTGACAAAAAAAGTCTCCTGAGATTTATTTCCTCTTTCCTAAAATTAAAGAAAACTTAAAAGGATAAACATTTTCATGAAAAAAATAAAATAATAATTTGTTCAGCCATTAAGCGTCATATACCCGGCAATGAAATGACGGACTGGTAGTATAAAGGTCGACACCTGAGCTTAGACTCTTTCACATAAAAAAAATGGTTATTAAGGGCATTAAGCCCGGTATGCTAGGCTCAAGAAATTTGCTCAAGAAAACTTCTGCATTTATTTCCTTAAGAAAAATTGACAACAGTTCAGAAATTTTGACAGTTACTTTTTTTCATTGCAAACATTATAAAAATTGTTTTATGATTTTTTGGAATTAATGAAATTGTTTTAATTAATAGGGAATTAAAAAAGAATTAAAAAAATAATAATAAAAATTAATAAAATGTTATTTTTAGTATTGCGGAAAGTTACTTTCAATTTCAAAAACCACCTGAGACGTCAAGACCTCATGAACCGTTGAAATTTCTTAAGGAAATAAATGAATCGACACTTATTTCTGGAGGAAAAACTAAAATTTTATCAAAAGCGACATCTGTGTGTCACTAAACAACACGATATTTCTGGTGTGAATTTCTTGACTCTAGCATACCGGTTACAGAAATCGCTCCAGAAAATATTTCTGAGCGATTTCTTGACCATTTTTTTTGCATAGTTTTTAGATAGGCAAAGAAATTTTTTGAGCCTTGCATACCGGGCTTTAGAGACGTTGAATATTTAATTTAAAATAAGGGCTGAATATATGAAAGAAATGTTGAAAGGGATTCAAGGAGTATTTATTGCATAAAGACATTTTGAATGTATAATAGAAGTTTAGAGACGACACGTTAATGTGAAAAACCGCTAAATACATGAACCACTAGATATTCTTAATGAGTAGCTGAATACGCGCTGAATATATAAAATTAGCACTAAATATATTATAGAGACTCTAACTTGACTAGAAAAAGCATCAAATAATATTTATCCATCAACGAAAATCACTGATCACCAACAAAGATGCGCTTAATAAAATTGAAGACGCGCTGAATACTTTAAAAAAAGCGTTGAATCGTAACAAGACGTAATAAGTTCTTATTCAAAAAATTGTTGTACTTTAAAGATATTCTGTTCACTTCTTATTTTATCCTTCCCATAGCAATCCTTTCTTGTAGTAATTCCTCGAAACCAGTTTCTTTATCAAAATAAGGATGGGTTATGTCTTCATTCGCGCAGAAACTGGAAGCAATTCATTTAGCACAAGGATATTTTACGCTGCTATTCTTTGCTTCTTATACTACTATTTTCCAGAACTTGCATCTTCCCGAAAATGATATTATTAATAAAGTCTTATATATATCGCGAAATTTCTTACTTTATTCACACAAGCAGAACACACCTGGCAAAAAGAATCTCCATCTGTACATGCTGTGTGAGCAAAAACATCATTTCCTGAAATAAGTCGTTTCGCATCCCTGTGTCTATATATACACACATATATTTATATATGGACATGTATATATACCTTGTAGCCCCTGGTTGTAGAAGGATACACTGCTTTGGTATAGCTGCGACAGATCAACCATGATTTGGCTCTACTCGTGCTCGTATGAAAAATGCATGAAACTCCTAACTTTCATGACAAATAACTGAGACTGCGTTTAACAGAAGACGAAATTCGCAGCGACATTTTTGTTTTCGTATTCCCGGGAGGAAGACATCAAAATGGTAAAATGTTTCGGTTGAATGGGTAGCAGCTACTTGCCGGGTAGTATAAGGATGCGCCTCCTTATATCCTGTAGTCGGGGAGTATAGGAAATTTACCTTCGCCCTTCTATTCTTCTTATTTTTTTTTCTGCTTTCTTTATTTAAACGTATTCAAAATATGATTCCAGTGCTCCCTTTGCCCATGGATCCACATGGAGTATTGGTGTGATACTGCCACTCCTGTGCCAGTATGAATTGTAAAAAACAATATTTTCTGCTGTTGTTGCTGCTACCTACCTCTCTCTACCTCATTCGTTTTATTTTTATTTCTGCTTACTTGTGTTTTGCCAAAAAAAACAAAAAAAAAACAAAAAAATATGCTCTCGAGTTAAGGAAGACGAAAGGAGAGATTGATGGGAAACATTCACCGTACGGCAAACGGAGGGAAATCTTTCCATATGTCTTACAGTAAATCACATAGAAAATGTATTTATATCAGATCTCAATATCAAACACATTCTCACATAATTTTCAATCTATAGAGCCTTGGGGAATGATTTTATGGAAATTGCCTCCGTTTCGTCTTTGCATCGAATTCAAGTGAAAAATTCGTATATCACTTTACAATTTCATCTAATATTTATGGATACAGGGTAAACTCCACATTCAGGGCATATTGAACGAAATCAGCGTTTTGTCTTCGTTCACGATCCTGTAAAATATACTGAAAATTTAAGCCGGATCCCAATAACTGCGGCTGAGGGAAGAGTTCATAATTTGTTACTTTATTCAAATTGACAGTGCTTATTTCGTAAATATGTAGATGTGTTTTTATTACACCGATTGGGTTTGAGATGATTTTTAAACTTGAAATATTTATGATAATTGATTTTCTGATAACAGTTTTCTCATGAATTATTTCAAAATCGTAAAAAAGAATGTTTTTGGTGACATATCTGCTGCTATTGAACGGTGTGTTAAGGCCTAATCTATGCTTTCTTAAACAACTTTCCTGGTTAACTAACTTATAGCATGTTCAACAAGGTTGTGCAAAGACAGAAAGTCAGGATAGCATTAACTTTTCAATGTTTCCATCATCCAAAAACGCGAACTCCCTTGGAATGACATCGCCAGAATCGTGTCAATAATAACAGGACACTGGACTATTGGGAAACATGCAGCCAGACTAAGAATCCCATATAACACCCACTGTCATAGCTGTGGAAAGAACCAAGCCTAAAGACAACCGAACATTTTCAATGGAGTTGTTCGGCTCTGGATAGGATGTAATACCGAGAAAACAGGACTTGCTTTCGATGCTTAAAATGGAAAATATGATTCGTTACCTGAATATGACAGGCAGGATCTAAAGCCACTCCAAGCACACTGACATATGCTTACTTAAAAGTCAACGGAAACTTAAAATCGCAACGGTTTCACAAATATTTGAATTTAAAATCCTTAGGACCCTTTTACATTCCAAACGCAAAGTGGAAACGCGAACTGGAGCTCTTTTACCCCACAGAAATTTGTATGCTTTTCTCTCTGTTGCATGAGCGTGGTTTCCAGACAGGGCGAAAAGCTTACAAATTTCTGTGCAATAAAAGAGGTCCAAATTGCGTTTCCACTTTGCGTTTGCAATGTAAAAGGGTCTTAAATCTGCCACGAGACACCCTGTTTATAGGTAGTACGTCGGCACCCACAATTTGCATGAGAATACTAATGAAAATGAGCAATGAGCCATAGAAGAGGCAGCAAGTAGGAATTTGGCGGCATTGGTCTATTAGCACTAGAACTAGACTGGTTCTTGTGCTGTCACTGAAGCTAAGCAGCGCTAAAAGCGGTTAGTATTTAGATGGGCGATCGATTAGGCACACTGCGTGCCGTTTACACCTCCGTTAAGAGGGACGAAAAGGGATCCGCAAAAAGTAGCCCTTTTTGGTACTCCTCGAAACAGTCTATTATTACTAGGAACTTATTTGTTTAGAGCTGGGTTGGCAAATTTACATGATTTTCGAGTTTTGGACGTAATTTACTAAAAACTGTAAATTACGTAATTTCCATATAAATAACTATGTTTTTGTAAAAAACTCCCAAACCACCAAACAGTGTGACTGTGCTAAACAGTGTATTTATGGTATTGATCACGTTCTATGGTCAATTTACATTGTTAGTGCACACACGAACTGTGTAAAGCAAAGAATATAGAAGTAAAAATTACCGTAAGAGCGTATTGCCTGCTAGCGAATTTTGAATTTGTTGAAAGTGGGAAGTGTGGGAAAGTGAATGAGAATTTGACAAATTATGATTTTCGAAAGTGGAAGTTAAACTAAAAAATTACTTGTTTGGAGTTGTGTATCCAATGTGAACTGTCATTCGACTGTTATTTGAATTTCAAAAATGAAATATGTCACTTCATATGGCGATTCCGCCCGTCGGTTTGAATAATCGCAGCGACAAGTGAAAGTGAAACTCTTTAGTGGAGGGAATCCCAAATCCGCCGGATTCAACAATCAGGCCCACTCTGCTGCTCAACGAGCTCACGAGGAGCTGTCTAAATTTGCGTTAAAGTTTTTGAAAATATCGGCATCAACAGCGCAGCTCCAGCGGTTTTTTTTCCAATACGGGGGTACGTTCACAATGACACCCGAAACAAACTTTCGGTAGAAACAGCAAAGAAACTCGTGGGCTTTTATTTTACTTTGCCTTTGGCTTTTGTCTTTTACATTTTTTACAAAATCCATGTAGATAACTCCAATTTTTTCATGTAATTTACGTCATGTAATTTACGTAAATGAAATGTAGATTACATGGCTGAATTGTTTACGTGCCATCCCAGGTTTAGAGGGTTAAGTTTTTGCATAAGGAAACCTTCAAAGCCACCTGCAGTAGCCATTCGTCCTTAATGGAGCCACTCGCAACCAAATAGACAATTTCTGAAAAGGTGGTTTGATTGATCATTACGATGATAAATGCAAGTTGGTAACTGAACGCAAGATCTCATAAACCACGGCCACGTGAAGAAAAGTGCAAAAAACACAATAGAAGAAGAAAGTGTCAATAGACAACAAAAAGAAGACTGGGAGAAGAATCTAATATATATGCACGAAAACGATTAATCTGATGATCGGTGATACCAAAGGCATCTTGAGAGTGATGGAAATGCTGACAAGGTTATTGAGGAATTCGAGACTCCGATGACGACTATACATAACACAGGCACACAAAAATAAAAAAAATGTCAAGATCCAGAAGGTACATCCCCCTACGCCCCGGTTTTTGGGGTCGCTGAAACCGAATATGACTATAAAAAAAATTTTAACTAGCCATTTCCCCGTAACCACCCCCATACACCCCCTTATGAGAGTTTAAATGTCAATTTTCATACAAAGCCGAGTAGGGTGTGTATTCCTATGTTTTCTGGGCCACTAAGAACGAAGAAGACTACCAAAAATGAATTAGACCCCTCGTTTGTCCCTAGCGTCACTTTACCACTCACATACACCCCTTTATGGGGGTTCAAATGTCATTTCTCATACAAAGTCCAGTAGGGTGTGTATTCCTATGTTTCTAGGCTGCTGTAAACAAAGAAGACTACCAAAAATGACTCCAACCCCCTCATCAACCCTCAGCACCGTTTGCCACCCACATACACGCCCTTATGAGGGCTGGAATTGAGTTTCCTCCAACAGATGCTACTAAAAAACTGAGAAGTGAGATTTGAAAGATGAGTTCTCGATAGATGGTCCATGGTCAACCCCCATAAAGGGGCGTATGGGGGTGGTAAAGTGACGCTAGGGGCAAACGAGGGGGTCTAATTCATTTTTGGTAGTTTTTTCGTCCTTAGAGGCCTAAAAAACATAGGAATACACACCCAACTCGACTTTGTATGAGAAGGGGGCTAGGGCGAATACAGAAGAATTTAGTCATAAATCACCTTATTAAAAACAACAAGGTCTAGGGTGGAGACGATATCCTCGTTGAACTGCTCAAATATTGAGGACCAGTATGACACGCCAAGCGATTTATGATGTATTGCAATTATGAAAGTGTGGAAACAGAAAGCGATACCAGAACAGTGGAAAAGAGGTATCCTGTGCTCCTAGCACAGTCAGCACAGAAGCCATAAGATAGGCATTTCAAATACTAAACTGACACAGCTATGTAGTTTGACAACGAAAAATGTGGCAAGCTATGTAAGAATATCCAGAATACTATACAGATTTATTAACATCTTTAATGTACTCCGATAAAAGGATCGCCATTCGCATGCACCCTCTATTGGCATCAAAATCTAAAAATGCTTCCGCTACGCCTTTGTTACAGATATGAATTTATTCGTAATCGACCATACCAAACGCGAGCGTCGTTTTACCAAGCGGTCCCCCAACATAGTACTAACCACGTCCAATGCTGCTTGACTTATGCAATCGAACGAGAACAGGTATTTTGAGCATGCTAATGGCAACTTTTATGATCACTTAGATAATTGTTGGTTTTCTTTGTCGGATACAATTTCTTAAAGCTCCACATAAGAGACCTAACGTGTCCTTAATGGCAAGGAATAACATTAATCTTTGCAGTGAAGACCTGCTCTTTGTTATGCAGGCATTAGGCACGACAAATAAAACCTACGAAACCTACGCTGGAAGGATAGAATAAAACAGGCCTCCAAAGCTTAGGTAGGTCAAACTAGGTCACTTCGGTCGAAATCAGGACCAGTGAGCACTAAAATTTTAACGTTGATATAGCCAATAACCCGTGGCGATTTAGGTCGGATTTGACACATTCGATCAATTTTGAAATCTGACTTTCACTGTAGCAATTGATAGTAGCTTGCTTTGTTGAAGAAGTTAAAGATTAGAGCGCAGGGAGTGGGGATTTAGGTCGTATCTAGTAGTATTTGTTATTACTGTGGAGCTGTGCTTTTGGTTTACAATTGGACAAAATTTTAACTGAAATATATATCTGGAATATTACAATTATACCATCGAGATTCATTCACGGGAAAAGTGCTTGTAAAATGACCTGTTTTTACAGAATGTTCACAACTTTATAATATGAAAAAGATCTAACAATTGATTAAACTATGCACAAACACAAAAATCTATTGTTGTTGTTCCCATCTGCCCCGGCCCGGTTCCAAAGGGCTACTTCACATTGTTTTTAACTTCCCTCAATATTTTAACTAGTACAAAAAACTATTACATAAAAATTCATTTTTTAAGTTCAATCTGTTCTGGACCTAGGTGGGGGTAATCTCTACTCGTGATAAGCAGCAAATGCAGACAACACGGGAGAGCTATAAAACTTTACTATCTCTAGACCGTACTGCTCCTGCTAAAAAGCTGACGTTCTGTTGGCTATTGTATAGTATGCAGTGGATATTAGGGGATACCCAAAGACAAACTGACAAAACCCCACCACCATCACTATCACCAGCACCACCACCGACCGTTATAGCTGAAGGGAATCTTGTAAAATAGAAAAACCCGGGCAAGGGCTTTAACCAGGAGGTCTAGAGATGAGTTTGCACATCAAAAACAATTTTTATTCTCATTAAGGTTAAAGACCGGGGGTTTTTTTCACAATTTTCTTCTTTAACGTTAATGAGACTGAAGTTATTTTGCCCGTGAGGTAGAAAGAGAGGTTTTTTAAAATAAAAAAAAAATCTGTAGAGGATGCAAAGGTTCTGCAAGTTACGATCCTTTTAATGACGACCACGACATGCTTTCTTGGAATTGCTCCAGGGATTTTAGCATAAGTGTAGCAACTATGGTTATTCCATACAATTAATTGCGCTTAATTACAACATTCCCATGAAATAAAAAAATGTTAAATAACGGCTAAGTTTTTTGTTATTGTTTTTTTTTTTTGTAACAAACACTTTGCGCAAAATTTGCATGCAATTAAAATGGATGTTGCTGGATGCGTTTGTGATTTCAGGAAGGAATCCAAGTACAATTGTGGTTATGGCATTAGATAAACCCGTTATGAAAGCGTTTTTGTGTGAATAACAATAATGAAGAAATGATAAAGGTAAAATAGAATAAAGAGGGTACAATGCAAAAAAGGGATTCTCCACATGATATCTTCTCATCTTTATTTCTTAAGTCAAAATATGTGATTTCCAAATTGTTTCCAAATTGCAATTTCATGGTTCAAGTTGCGAACTGCCTTATCGTATGGATTACTCGATTTTCGGCTGCTACAGATTACAGATGCTTATGTAGCTTAAATCTCGAGTTAAAACACGCATAGCGAACAAATGCGCCTATCACGCCGGGGGCCTCGGTAGTCTAGGGAGTAAGGCGCCTGGCTACCGGTCCCGCGTTCGAATCCCGGCAGCACCACGGTCCTTCGCCTTTCCCGGTTGGGAGTAGGTGGTCGTGGCAGTTCCTTCCTTCACTTCTCTCTTTCCCTTCACTATCTATCGACCAGAGCTTGCTGTTCGACATTGCACTCTATACGAAAAAAATAGATTGTCGACAGTACAAAGGGCTTTCCCTGAGCTCTAGTCTTCCACATAAAAAAAAGCGTGTGTCTGTATCTTGGATACGAACAAATGACGTAAATATAATATTCTGAAGGAAATCGTTTTATTTTTTTATTGGCATTAAAAAGGTAGGAAATAAACAATAAAAAAAAAATTAAAAAAACCTTGTTGATCAATTCTGAACTAGAGAGCTTCAGGGTACACTATGTTCAATAGTGCTAAGATGTGAAGATTTCCAGATTTTCCAACTCTTGAACAACCTACATAGAGCTACATACAAAGTTGTGATCATAGATTCGTTATTTGGTACCTTAAAAAGCCTCATATACCGGTTTTCATTGGAATCTGAACACAATTTTTTTTTTTAATTGGCAAATTCCTCGGCCATATTGGCGCAGCCATTTTAAATTTATAAGCTTTGACCACAAATTCGTTATTTACGACCTTAAAAACCCGTAGCTACCCACTTTCATTAAAATCGGAGCCGAATTGACAAATTCAACCATATTGGCGGAAATTTTTAATTTTGGTCATATTTCAGCGACCATTTTGAATTTCATTTTGAAAGTAAACAATAAAATTCTTTGATTCTTGATCTACGTCATGGTATAGTTCTTTTTTCGATATAAACAATAGGTTTTTAGCTGCAACAAAAACTGTATGCCATAATTTCGTTATCATCGGTTTTTTGTCATGGAAGCAAACTTACAGACGTATTCACGTCAAAAAATCACACGGGTATGCACACGCTCCCATGCACGAAATGCCCGAAAATCTGAAAATGCTCCCGCCAGAGATATGCACGCATGCATGAAAATGTTAAACTGCATCCGATCAAGGTATGCACGCCTCTGTTAGAGATATGAATGTATTCGTAAACAATCATTCCAAACGCGAGTGCCGCTTTACCAAGCGGTCCCCAAACTAAGTATTAACCATGTCCAATGCTGCTGGACCTGCGTAATCGAACGAGAACCGATCTACTGAGTATGCTTAATGGCACTCTTTATAGTCGCCAAGTTTATTGCCCGTTTTTCTTCATCTTTGTACAACTTTTTTAAGCCCCAATTTTGTTCCATTTTAGTCTAGAAAAGTGTGAGCTAGGGTTTCTAAAAACCCGGTCTTTTTTGGATTCGCCGAATCCGAATCCTTAAAACTGAGAACCGCCGATTCCGGATCCGATTCCGATTCCAAGTAAAAACTCACAATTTTAATTTACAAAAAATATATATTGTATTAATAGTCCCATAAATAGGGCGAAAAACAGGCCTTCGCGAAAAATCCGGCAAGGGATTTTTTTTACCAAATGATTTTATATATTTTTATGAGCTTAAATTCAAAATGCTAAACTTTTAGTGAAGGGAAACACGTTTAATTCTATATCTCTGAAACTATGTATTTTACAACAAAAATTGATATAATCTTTTTTGTAGATAAATAAGTGATTTAACTTTCTTGTTTAGAATTTTTTTTGTAAAGTCTATATGTACGGAGATATAGTGCTTCAAACTTCATATATCACCCTCTTTGCACTATGTTTGTTATTGGTTAATTCTACATGAAAAAATCCTGGGTAATACATATTTATAGAACACACGATTATATATAATTTTTGTTATTAGCATTTTTACGTAGGGCTGATATTTCACGAATTACAGCGTTTCAAGTGGCGAAAATCCTAAATTCAAAAGTAGTATTTTGCCAATATCTTTTTAATTACACGTTTTATTGCAAAACTGATTATAACGCTTTTCGTGCGCCAATTTCATTGTCCACATTTTTTGTTCCGGGAGGGCTGTGGAAAAGTGTTTGTGCTTATAACTTCAAAAGTAAAGGCCGTAGCATAAAAATTGTCCAGACCTTATTCATAGGAAATTGTCCAAGCTATCCAATTTTGGGGAAAAAAATGAGTTAACTACGAGAAATATGCCACTTTGGGTGGCACAGGTGATTTGGAACAACTTGTATATTTCTACTTTTGCCAATAAAAATATAAAAAAAACATAACAAAAATTTACTAATTACTTTTGCTTGTTTTGACTTGCTAGTTGCTGGTTCCACGGTAAAATAATTCCAAACTTTAGATCCTTTAGTTGCCATAGCTAAGGTCATATTAATTTTAGAATATGTACTTTAATTTAAATGGTATTATTATTTATGTCACTTTTTTTTAAACCAATTTTTGTGAATTTGAAAAATTAAACTGAAACTAAAACAATCGAGAATCCTAAAATGTCAATACAATTTTCTTCATCATGACATAAAATCCAAGATTTATTTTTTTTTCAAATTTTGAAATTTTGAATCAAGTTGTTACTTTTAATTACCAAAGTTTCTAACAGTTGGAACAACTAATTTTATTTTTTGTTATAATCAAGAATATTTATTTTAATAGTGAATTTCATATCGAGCAATCGGGGACTCGGGATTCGGCGAATTTCAGAAACGGATCCCGATTCCGAATCCCAGGGGAAAGATTCGCCGAATCCGATTCCGAGTAATTCGGTATGAGAAACCCTAGTGTGAGCGCACTGTGCTTCGTTTAGACTATTCCGTTCGGGCCTATAGCGGGCTGCATTTGGAAAAGCAGAATTTTTACTCTGGCGTATCCTGTGTGTCTGTTTCAGGCTAAGAACGGGCGAGTTTGATTTTTAGTCAGGATGGGATATAAATTCGAACCTATGAAAGCCCGTTTACGTCCCAAAACGCAAATTGGAGCTCCTTAATCGCATAGAAATTTGTATGTATTTCTCTCTGTCTGGAGTCCACGTTCATTTGCGCTTGGGGTGTATTTGGCTGCCTTGGAGAGTTTAAGGCCCTTAAACGTCCCCAAACTCTTCTTAATTGAGGCAGAAAAATATATATGTATTGTATATGCGTAAAGTCTTTATAGGGAAATTATTCACAACTGAGATAAACTTAGAGTTAGGTTGAATTCGGCCTTGAATGCAAATTGTACTCAGTACTCGATTCCACCCTATAAGTACTGATATAAGTAATTGGTCAAAAGTATCGAGTACTGATATGAGTAGAATCGAAAGCCAAATACTGATATGAGTAAACAATGGAGTACCGATTCCGTATCCTTTAATTAATAAACCTAAAATAACTTAAAAAAGGTAAAAAAATTCCCATAATCATTTTCACAAAAAAAAACAAAAATTTCAATATAAATTAAAGCACTTCTACTGTTGGTTCCACAATTATCTCTCAAGGTGCGGGTTTTGGTTATCAGTAATGATTATGTTCTAAATGTGAAACATGATGTAAAGAAAAAATGCTATCTGCTCTACTGTTATGAAAAAATTCGCTGCTATTGTTGTGATAAGATTAAATTTGTCATTTCTAAGAAAATTATCAAAAGTTACACAATACCTCAACGAATCATAAATTGATATCGGCGATTTCTTTGCTGGATACAGTTTTTGTTACATTTCGGTTTGCGACAATAATTTTATAATTGGAAAACTGATATGATTCAACCAAATTTTATTATTCATGTTTTAGGAGTGTGATATAGTGAAATTATAGATAACGAGCTCTTTTGTAGCCGGTGCCAAATCCTTTTTAGTAAGGAGCGGGAGAGTTAAGATACTATAAATCAGGATAACAGCGAAGGAGTAGCAGCCGTTCGTGGCAGTATTCTTATTGATATTGAACACCAATGCAGACGCAGCAGCGATTTAAGAAGTCGGATGGACTGGTTAAACTAAAACATTACACGATATACTCGTATGTATTACAACTATAAAGAAAAAGAACACAGCTTAGGTAGTCTTTATCTTCTATATAATATAAAAATGAATGTGTGTATGTATGATCGCTATAGGCTCCTACACCGTGCAACCGATCTTAATGAAATTTTAACCATGTGCTATTTACATTCAAACTTATAGGCTATTTTATTACTTTCTAAAGCCACTCCTAGATGGCGCTGTCATGGAGAGCTTCGTTGAAAATCATCGCAGAGCTTTGAATTTTTGCATGAAGTTCCGTGGAGGTCTCCTATGATACACCTCGAAGCCCGATTTTCGAAATTCAAAATGGCCGCCGAAATATGACCGAAATTCAAAATTGCCTCAGAAATATGGTTGAGTTTGCCAATTTTATTCCGATTCCAATGAAAGTGGGTATCTAGGGGTTTTTAAGGTCGCAAATAACGAATTTGTGGTCAAAACTTATAAATTCAAAATGGCCGACGAATTTGCTAATTGTGTTCCGATTCCAATGAAAATCTGTATTTGAGGTTTTTTAAGGTAGCAAATAACGACTTTATGATCAAAATTTAAATTCAAAATGGCCGCACCAATATGGCCGGCGAGTTTGCGAATTGTATGCCGATTCCAATTAAAATCGGTATATGGGAGTTTTTAAGGTAGTTAATAACGAATTTATGATCAAAACTTATTCAAAATTGTGGGGCCAATATGGCGGATGAATATGTTTAAACGTTGGGTGCAGCGAGGCGCACCGGGTCCCAGCTATCAAAAATACAGAAAATAAGCGGTTCATTGAGACACTTCATCTGTGTATGAAAATTCATATCTCGAAAAATGCCATGTCGAAAGGCATTAAAATTGCTGTAGTTGGTTTTGAAGCCATAGGAAAGCGAATATGTAAACTGAGAACCCAAACCGAATTTCGTCCATTCAATATCTTCAATATACATTCGCCCATAGAAAGAGTAAATAAGTACAATTTTAAAGAAAATAACACAAAACTTAATTTTAAAGGATTGGCAAGAGGAGCGTTACAAGTACCTCTCGACATCGGTCCAAACTGAAGCCAACTTCAAGTGAAAGCTATGTATGCCATTAGGCTTTAACATTCAATATATTTCCATTAGTCGAATTGTAATCAACACATATATTTTGAAGCGTCACGTTGTTGTTGCCATTTGAAGAAATCGGTATCCCAAAGCTTTCGTTATCTGAGAAAGTTTATTATGGGGCTTATGCTCTATTGATTTCAACTTGTGAGTACTGGTTTAGAAGCATAGATTTTGCTTTGAACGACAAGAAGCGCAAAGGCCAACCTAAAACATTTGAAGGAATTCGAAATTTTTCTAGACCCCCGTTCAAAGGTTTGGCAGAAGTATAGCATTGTGATGATGTCCAGCGCAAAAAAAAAACCATGATGCATGTCTGACCAACAATCAACATTAACAGCAAAGCATTCACCATGTAAAATGTGAAAATAACAAACAGTTTTAAAATAATTTGAGGACTTTATCTTTTAATCAATAATGTAGTTTATTACAATAATGTATGGCAGTGTTTCCCAAACTTTTGACATCTGTGTACTCCTTCTATAATATTCGTAACGGTGAGTACTCCTTGCCAAAAAAAAATGTTTGTGCTTAAAACCACAATTTAGAAGTAAACTTTTTCGCCCAATAACTGTCAGTATTAATAAAATACCAACCAGCGAGTAATATGAAATAGAACTAGTCGAAGGTCTGTCAGATAGCTTTCAGAAGTATTGTGGCGAGTCTGCCGAGGGACCATATCAATATTTATGAATTCCTATTTGCATTAAAACCTGGAAACCAAACATGGGTTTATGATAACTGAAATTATATAAATAAATATTTTCAATTGAAACTGATCTAAATATCGCATCAAGTAACTTTCCATATGCCTTGTTTCCGTCAACATTATTTGAAATCGTTAAATCAAACTTTTCATGCAGAAAATGCAGTAAAGAACGTCGTTTCTGATGAAAAATTAATATTGAAATCGCCACTCAAAATCATGGGTAATTACGTTGAAGTTTCGACCTAGTAAAATTAAACCTTCAGAAGTCTATATGAGGAAATTGTCATGTATGAATTCCATTATTTCGAGTACAGTTTTATGCGGCTATACATTAATAACTACCAACAAAATCATTGTCCATTTTCTGCATTTCACCAATAGACGATTTATCGTGACTAAGCGATAGCGTTTGTGGTAACTTAACGTCCGTATGCAATGTTAAAACATAAGCAGAGTCCTCATTATTTTGGTAGATCACAACTCCGCTAGCTCTGCAGCTTTAGGTCGCTTAAATTTTACAATGCAATTGAAATTTGGAATATCAACATTTTCTTCATGTTTCATCCAAGTTTTTGATAAAAGTAATACACTATTTTTTTTTACAACTTTGTCATCTAAATCATGTTCGTGCGCACCTAGACTTTGACAATTTAGCGAAAGTATTGATAATCCTGGTCTATTCGAAATAAAAACTAAGATTTCAGAAGTGATCGTTTGAGCACGGTTTAAAGACAGTCCCTTGAATTCATTTTGTAGGTACTTTATAGATCTTTTCGTCCATGATAAAATCTATTACTATCATCTTTAGTGATAATATATAAACTTTCAATATCTGTCACTCTTGATAAATTAACGTAAACTAGCACATGCTGAAATGATGGGATAATAGTTTCGTTTTACACTTAAAGTTTTATTAATATTTATTTAGATACAGTTACTGTTCTTCTAAATCTGGCGATTGGTACAGCATTTCGATTTGTACTATGTTCAATCATAAAACTAGATAATTTTTTCCGAAGTTTCACTCCTGTTTTTGTATTGTTTTCAAATTCACACCAAATTCGGGAAGGCTCTCCGTTTTCATCCTTATCAATGTGACACAATTTTCCAGCTGCACCATTCACTCCAAATTAAAATTTTGACTAAAGGCGCACCTAAAAAACTTCATAACAAGTAACCTAGTTTTTTTATTATTTTTTCTATGTTTGTAATCGAAAAAAAGTCAACTGCTTGTTGCATCAGGCACAGACAAATTGTGCTCTAAACCCTTCAAGTACCCCTGGGGGTACGCGTACCACACTTTGGGAACACTGATGTATAGAATAAAATGCACCCAAATGTTCACCACGGCTCTATCGGCAGACTTCCATCTATTTGTCTACATTTCGATGACGTTGAGGCGATGGCCCCTGTGTTGAAAGTCGAGTCGTGTTTCGTGACAAGTGGTTTGAGTTGAAGAAAGTGACGTTTCAGTCGAATTACGACTTTCAGCACAGGGGCCTCGAGTGGAAATAAAAGAATGAAGCCCAACTGTGTAAAACCAGATATTGTCCTCCAACGTGGCCAAAAAAAATCTTTATCATGGGCACGATAGCTTGTATGCCATTCATCATCATGATCGCTAAACCTGCTGTCACTTAGTCTGGTGGCAAAAGATTAAAAAGGTTACGGCAATCCTCACGTGCAGCAGACTGCAACGGCTTGCTTGTCTCTTTACTACTGGAGCTATGCGGACTTTCCGCTCAGCCGCGATGGAGGCAATAATTGGATTGACCCCATTGCTTATCTTCATATGGAAATCTGCCGCCATAAGTGCCTTGAGACTTGAGATCTCATTGAACTGAACATCCGGTTGGTTGTGCAACCATCCACTTTTTCTAGAATTAAAGGATATCATGTCAATAAGCACTAGAGTTATCGGAGATGAAAAGATAAACTGTCACATGTCTCAAGAAATTGGTAGTGCTGGCATTTCTAAAATCCTTGGCAGCGATTTCTATATCGTAAAATTCAAACGAAATGACCAAATAAAATCACTTGGTGTTTTGAATTATGGCCTCCGGATAGAAGACGACATTGTCCCGATTAATCCTTTATTAATTTTCCAAAGAATGTGCATTGCAAAAGAATCTGAAAAGGAACTTAAAATTTTCTTACATACGAACTTCCCTTATCATTTCCCTTATCCCTTTTCAATGACGATGACGAAGGCATGCGCAAATGAATTAAATCTTCTATGGATAAGGTATTTGAGCAATAACATTCTGGAGATTTAAATTTTGAAAATACGATGTATATCATCGACGGAGGATACTTATTACACCGAGTCATTTGGCATCGCGGTGAATCGTTTTCATCCATTTGCAATAAATACGTTACCTACGTTCGTTCGAACTATACATCCAATGCCGACATAATTTTTGACGAGACACTGATCCCAACTGTGTCACAAAATAAATTCCTGGGCAATGATTCAAACAAGAACCGCCTCATTGGAATGTTGAAAAAAAATTTGAGTAGGAAAGAAGATAATGTCAAAAAACTGCTTTTAGGCGCAATTTTTCCAACATGTCGACGCGAGCGGCAAAGTTACGACGTGGCAAAGTTGAAAATCGGAAAAAGCACATCGAAATCTATAAAATTACAAATTTTCAAAACGCCCGGAAAACTTTCCAGGTAACATACCTCAAGTCCAGAATGAACAGTGCTCCCACAGAAAACGGAGCGTGGGATAACAGAATCGGAAATCACGAGTCAGGATCGCATAGAATGGACCAATGTGTTGACAGAAGTCAAGGCTTATAATAGGCTGTTGTGTTTGCAATTAAGGGGAATTTAATCGTTAACAACACATAGAGTCCTGCAGTATTAGTAATAACCTTGTTAAGTTCACATTGTAAATAACTTTCAACAATAATAGGTGTCATTTTAAATTACCGGTCTCTTTTGGCTGAAAACCAAGGTTTGTCCATTTCGGGGCGATCACAGGAATTGGAGATAATCACAAGTCAGTTTCCACCGAATTGCTGCTGGTTCGACCGTTACAGTGAATGGATTGCGTTATGGAACGATGTTGAATGACTTTATAAGCAGAACTAGTCCACTATGGAACAATCTTCCGCATTCAATAATTTTGAAGTCCTATCCAACAGCCGAGAAAAATGAAATAGAAGGTTCGCCACCTTCTCCTCCACCATTCCGAGACTCTCCTTGACCTAACCTATCCTTCATCTCGCCTTTGAGCTAACCTTTCTACCATATATTTCATATTGTCATGAAAAACATGACGGATACATAATACCTGACAAGCTAACACATAAAAAAGTCGAATTTAAACTTCTACTCAAAATTAAGGCTTAAAACTGAAACTGTAATCAACCCCAGCAGTTTTTTCAAGGTCTCTCAGAGTTACTGAATGAAAGACAGTATACACATATGTATGTATGTTTTGTTTATTCTTGACAACTGCACAAATTTTTTCCATATCACGAAAAGTAAAACATTTCCATTTGGGCCTGGTACGACAGGTTCTGTGACACTTTTCATGCATATGAATAATGGAAAAGTGACGAAACAGAATATTTCAGTCCTTAATACTGGTGCTACCCCATCCCAACCCACCTAGTATCGCCTAAAAGATTTTTCTGCAAGCGTTAATCATTAAAATTTACCAAAAATACCACCAGATACAAGAACTATAATTTTTAAGTGAAATGGAAAATTTAACGATGTTCATGAAAAATACAAAAAAAAAACGGCGAGCGAAACAGCGAAACTATACCAAAACCCTATTTCGTTCGGGTGGGGGCTAAATGGGTGGCAAAGTAATGAAAATCTGTCAAGGATGGCAATTCGCGGTGCTTTTAAAGCGCCAAAGTTTGTGCGAGTGTGCATTAAAAATTTGCATTTCATGTCGGATGGAAAAATATTAATAAATGGCCTGAATAAATTATTAGCGCATAAAAAATGTTCCGAAGCAAAGTAACTGTGAGCTGGCGGGTTTCGCCCCGTTGTTCTTCGGTTTGGAGCGAGAGAGAGCTCGTAGCAATGGCGAATAAATAACACAAAAAAAATAAAGTAAGAAAAAAGAAAATATGGAGACTTGGCAAATGAAGCCTTTGAGTGCTTCCAGGGTACACCAAAGGCAGACTTTTGGACTGTGGTGCAGTGAAGCTTGAAAACCCATTTCCATATTTATGACACGCGATTTTTTTTGGAGCTCCTTTTGCTCCTTTTCTTGCACTGCTTATACTTAGCTTAGTACAGACATAATGATGGCTCGATTCTTTTACTTTTTATAATGGAAACACGGGGAGGGTTTTTTTAATTCAATTTAATGTTGGGAGATTTCAGTTTTGAGGGACTGTAAAAAATTACTAAGCACAGGAAGACGATCGTAATTTAGAATCGATTATTATTGAGTTATGGCTTCCTGCAACTGATGTTCTAATTGAAATTGGAGGAGCTCAACAGGTAGTCCTTGGTTATTATTAGTAAATTGTTGCTGTTTTTCATATTGTGTCTTCCGGAATGACTGAATCAGGTTAGCCCTCAAGAGTGATTTGTACATGGATGAGGTGAAAAGGTGTTTCGGTCTTATACAGGGTCGTTCAACAAGAGCTGGGATTTTAAATCAACAGAAAAGCAGAATATTTTCATAAAAAGTGACGATATTTTAATTTAATTCAAAAGTACAAACTCTGAGGTTAATAACGGAATACAATATCTACAAATGTCTAGCTCGGCTCTTCTTACAAACCGTTATACTTCTGACGGTTTAGCCGCTAGGGCGTTTTTAAGTTCTTTTTAGTTTTTTGCATATAACCCTTTATTTTTGTAACCCTATGTCATATTTTCAGGAATAAGATAGGACTGCACGCACCTATCTAAAACTGTAAAAGTGAAGGTTCTACCATACCAACTTCAAGAGTTATGAGTCATCAAAATTGCTTATAACTTCAAAAACAAAGGCCGAAGCATAAAAATTATCTAGACTGGATCATATCGTCCACATTATTCCAGTCCAGTAATCCAGCGAGTCAATCCAATCCAGTGTTAGACTGGATCATATCGTCTACTTTATTGCAGTCATTCAAAATTTATTGGTTTTCAGTTAACTTTATCATTGTTAGGAATTATGGAACCAAACCAATGCGTGTTTACAAAAAAAACAATGCGTGTTCACTATTTAAAGTTTAATCCAGCACTGGACTGGTGGTCTCTACACTATTTATTCCAGTGGCGCTGGAATGGCGACCTGGAATGAAAAAGTAGACTGTCAATCCAGTCACTGGACTGGATTGTTCACTGGAATGGGTACATTCCAGTGCCGATTCACATTATTCCAGTGGCATTCCAGCGCTGGAATGGATTGCTACTGGAATAATGTGAACCGGACATAACTCTGGAAGTTGGCACCTTAACTTTTCGAGTTTTAGATTGGCGGGAGTACATATTCTGCGTACATTGATACCTTATCCATGAAAATAGGTCATAGGGTTACAAAAATACAGGGTGATATGCAAAACTCTAAAAAAAACGCCCTAGCGGGTAAACGGTTACGATTTCCCGGGATTAACTGAAATATCAAAAAATTTTATTTTACATTTCCGGCTTATTTTGAAGTGTTTCGTCGAAATTCATCCTCAGAACGCGGCGCCACGCATATCGTAATTGTGCCCAAGGTTGAGCTGAAGCAGGCCGCCGAAGAGACCTAATATCAAGATTCATACCAAAATCCAGCTTTGGGCACTTTCGAGAATTCACCATGGTAGCTACCGGTCGAACCAGAAGTTAATTTACCATGTTCGAAAATTGATCACTTACCATAAGTCACCAGTCACCATGTTCGAATATTCACCGGTAAGGTAACCACAGTCTCACCACAGGAACCATATTCTTTTGATGGTTGAAGTGGTAGATTGGAAAATATTTACGTTTTTGGAGGTACGCCGGTGGTCGAGATTTTTTTTTAGAGTTCAGAGTTTTTCAGAGTGGGTATTTCGAAAGATGTGTCATATAAATGGAGTAATTAAAAGTTTTTCTGCAAATATACAGAATTTGTAGTAAACTGCATATTAAATGTAAAAGTTCATTCAGTAAATTTGTAGATATTTATAAAAAAATTGTAGTTTTAAGAATTAAAAGCAAACGCTTGTACATGAAAAAATATAAATGTTAAAATTTTGTTCGAAAATCCACCACTTAACCACATCTACCACTCGGTAAAAGCTAACCACACTAACCCTGATCACCTTACCAATATGGTAGCGCCACCAAAAAGGTAGCTACCACTGGTGAATTTTCGAAAGTGCCCTTTCTGAAGAAATTTCCGAAGCATAATTAGTCTAATTATTCTGGACTACATTCGAAAATTAGATAAATGTGCTTTGAACTAATTTCAACAATATTCGGTTATACAAGTGGGCGTTAAAAACCACTTTAAAATAATGAAACCACTTATCTTAATAAAATCCAAAGAAAAAAAATATTTCATTCACAATTATCAACAATTGCCGTACGCCTTTAGTAAATTGATAACAAAAAAAAGAAAGTTTAACTGTCATCTAAATTACGTTTTCATTCTTTTACTCTACAAATAATGCTATAAATATAAATAAAAACACTTTCATACGAGCACATTCTTACCATTCATCAATTTATCGTTTTTAATTGATTGTTATTGCCCATTCGTTAGTCATTCATAAATATTCATTAAAAAACAAGAAAATAAAAATAAATCGTGAGCATCTCAATTCCTTAATTTACTCGGAATTCTTTCTGTATAAACGCGTACTTTCATTGTGCCAACTTGAAGAAAAGCTCCACAAGATGTTTTTAATTCCGTGTTGCACACCACGACCTCTTCCAGTGAGTGTGCACAGGTCTCGTGGTCGAACGACTCTCCATAGAAATTGGGTGTGTAACACAATCCGTCAACAAATTGCTAAGAAAGATGAGCACGATGTGGACGACGTCATCTTGTTGTTCGAGGTTCGAGGCAAGTAGGTAAAAGCCCCACGAGATATGATGTCATCTACACGTTAAAAAAATTATGCAAAGTGTACACTAAAAAAGCTTGGCGCAATTACGGGTAAATACACTCACGCACACACCCCACTAGCTAAGCATTATTCACAATTTTCCATTTTAACTTTGTGGCACGCATGCTCAAAAATCATTTAAAATAGACGTCTTCGGAATATATTAGAACCGTTCGCCGCCGGCGGAAATGCATAGACGAACTTAATCCATATTTAAGCCACTTAAATGCCGTCGTAGCTGAGGCGGCATCTTTATTTTTCTTTTCTAAATTTCACTTGATTTTGTCGCATTAATTTTTTTTTTATTATGTAAACTTACGAAATTCCTACAATATTTTCAATGTAAGCGAAAGTGTGAACGAACCTTGGAGCCGATTTGATTTCCACATTGACCTGCTTGTAAATGGACTATTTCCCTCATGGTTGGACTTTTTTCTGATTTGTTGGCTGCGTAACACTGCGGAACCGAATTGGAAAAGAACAAAATCGCACTACTTAAATCGGAGCCTAGGTCTCGAATTACCGGGTTGATATAGTATATTTCGTCCTGATTAACGGAGTTATCGCGAAATGATAATATTAAATGTGAAATTTTTCACCGATAATCTCTTTCCCGGCGCAACTTGATAATATTTTCACATAAACTGACACCTCACCTCGCAGCTAGACTAGAAGAAAAATTCACAGGGCCTGATTCGGTTTTTTACGCGGCATGGGCACAGCTTCGCGATCGCGAGCGCACGATGTTCTTTCTCTTTGTTATGCTCCCCACGTGGACGTAAATAATTAGATGAACACAAATTACTCTTTAGCGTGCACAGAAGCGGACCTAGGAGCGTGCCGCTGTCTTGGAGTTTTGAAGTAGTAATACTGCATTTTTTTCTTGTTGTTTAGTTAACTCGCGTTAAGAACGGCTGAGATTGGCACAGGCAAAAGGTGCTCCATTGGGAATATTTTCGCTTTTAGTGTAAAAAGCTTTGGGAAGGCTTAAATAATCGAAAATCAATATGTGCGTGCAGCTACGGAATTTGACATTTACATTTCTTCTTTCCCTTTAATTACTTTAGCTTTTAGGTCTGCATTAAAATGTTACTTAATTCACATGTCGGCATACTTTTGTAGCAGAGTAAGTTCTGTTTTATTTGCAATATTCCCAGCAAATTACACACTACTTGGGCGGGTCAGTATTTCAAAAGGGCAAAGGTGAATGCTTCCTTCTGGAAAAACTTATTTTTTTGTCTTTTCCAATTTATTTTAATTGTCTATTGTGATTTATTTAGTTCCAGGGATGAGACCTCTGGAGACGCTAATGGAAACTTTTTATACTGACGCTGACGGTTAATGACACTTGGTGGTTCTTACGTGGCGCATTCCGTTTCCGCTTGAATTATTTGAGTTGTTTTATGTTAAAATCGGTATGACAAACGATAATTTTTACCGTTGTAATAATTGAAGTTTTAATAAGTGGTTAACATTTTAATTATTGCTTTAATTGGTAATTAATTAAAATTTTTATTTTCGAGTTTTGACAGAATTTGTGAATTTAAATGTTTTGGGAAACACTCTCACAGTATTTAATAAGACGCGCAGGCGTAAAATGAGTCGTTTATTTTGAAAATGACTTAAGGCTCATTTTTAGGGTTTTAAACGGGTTTAGAGTGTATTATACAGAAAAATTTTATGAGATAAGAGCTTTGTGTTATTTTTATAGATGGTAATTAATTTTCTTAAATGTAAAAAAAAACTAGCGCTGTTAATGAGCGGTTTAATAGAAAAATTGTTAAAGAAGATTTTAATTTACAATTTTCATTGAACTGTGAACTTTTAAATAATAAAGTTATGTTATTAAGGTTAAAGTTAATAATAAATCAAATGGTTGTAAAGCCCTTAGGGAGCCGGTACAGCAAAGAGATAAGTTCTGAGAAAGGTTAACTGTTAATACAGGATCTAAGATCTACAGCCATGCTACCGAATCCGCGAAGATGTTTCATATTGGGTGCTCTAATGAAATCACTGATTCTGGACTTCAAACCAGTAAGCAACAGAATATGCTCGCTCCGCATCAAAACAAGGCAACATAACATTAGTCTCATATGCTTTCATGCTCCTTCAGAAGACAAGACAAATGTAGAAAAAGAAGAATTCTACCAAGAGCTAACAAACGCCATCAGAGTAAGCCCGGCAAACGATATTATGTACAGTGGAGATCGGGGATATGAATGCCAAAATAGGAAAAGAAGAGGAGTTCCTAAGAGTCATAGGCAAGCATAGCCTACACAACGCTATCAATAACAATGGCAGCAGATTGATCGATTTCGCAAGCTTGAACGCAATGGTAGTAAGTTCAACAATGTGTTCGCACAAAAATATTCATAAGATGACGTGGCAGTCAAATATTCATAAGATGACGTGGCAGTCATCAGAGGAGTCACAAATGATCAAATCGACCACGACCTAGTTGAGAGAAGCGGGGCCACAAGCATACTGGATGTAAGAGCAATAAGAAGGGCTTACTATGGCTCCGGCCATTATCTAGTCAAGGTGAAATTTAGAACGCGGATAACGATCAAAATGTAAAGAGGGAAAACACAGCCAAAATACGACATAGATAAGCTAAAACTAGAAGAAAGAAAATATGCCCACCAGAATGTTGTCGTACAAAACTTGAGAGAAGGAGTGGGAGAACAACCCAGCACCAATGACAAATGAGAAGAAATTAAAAGCGGCATAAAGGAAACAGCAGAAGAGTTTCTAGGTTGGGCCCTCCGTCAGAATAGAATTGACTGGATCGATCAGGACTGTAGATCGAAGAAATCAAAGAAAGAAACCAGAGCAACCGTGGGTATATCACAAGGACCACAAGAGCAAAGATGGAAGTGTTCAAGCTAAAAAGCACGACTGCAGATAAGCTGAGTAGAAAGCAGAGAGGCAGAAAAGATAAAATCTGCATAGGAGGATCCTCGATGAAGGAACACGCCAGATAAGCACTTGCCGACAAGTTTCAGCCAAGAACGAACTTCTGCTGATACATGGAAGGAAGTTATTAGCAGACCCTCATAGGATAAAAGAAAGGTGGAGATTATTTTCAAAATTTATTAAATCCAGTAAAACGAAGATCCATCATTCAATAGAACCACTCACACTCGATGAGGTACGTGAAGCTGTAAAAACCCTATTAAAAGAGAAAGGGTGTGCAAGATCTTATCGGATCTTATCTTGGGAGTCCTCTCGAAGCTGGTACGACTGATAAAATGCGCCTTTTATGCACAAAAGCAAGTATAAACTCGAGATTTGTGTACAGAAAAAGACACTCTATCAAACAGTAATTCGACCAGTGTTGTGCGGTAGTGGGGAGACTTGGACAGGTTTAAGAGAAAGGTTTTCAGATACATAAAAAGTCCAACATGAGAGGATGGTATATATGACGAAGGAGATACAACAGCGGCTTGTATGACATTTTTGGCGACCTTTAAAAAAATCAACATATTAAGACTAGCCGACAACGCATTCAGGATGGGGGACAACCATATTTTAAATGGGCTCATGGTAGCAAAAAGTTTGCGATATAGACCAGTAAGGGCTGTTTCACACGAGACGACTGCCAACCAACAAAATCTGCTGTCATCGTCCATTCCCTTTTGAAATTTGACGAAAAGTCGTCAGGCTTTCACACGGGCCAATTTCTCCAACTAACTGTACGTCAAAACGCTTTAACTTATTGTTGTTGCTTTTATTTTAATTCTCTTTTGCATACTTTCCGAGTGAAACAAAAGTCATTTCTTTCTTTTCTTCTCCCAGAAAAAGGAACAGAAAACAACAACAACCACACCGCTGTTAAAAAGTCGTATCGAAAATCGTGTGAGAAAATTGGATGGGAAAATCTTCCCTCCACATCGTCCTCTCTCACCCTCTTCTCTAAAAAAATGAATATCGTACGATTTCTGTTGGTTGGCCGTCGTCGTCCCGTATGAAACAGGCCTAAGCAGTTGGAGGAGATGGATAAGCTTTGTGCCGGCTGATGCAGAGCCAATGTTAAATATTCGGAACTAAAGCTGCAAAGGATCGTCAAACATGCAGAAATGACTAAGAGCAGGCCACGAGACAAGGAAACAATCTCAATTGTGTCCACGTCCTCGGTCCTTGGATAGGTCTGCCAATCTTACCTTACACCAATTATTTTTTTGTTGTTTTTTGAAATATGTTTTCTTAATCCTAATCTATTGTCAAAAAACTCCTCTCAAACTCACACCTGTGATGCATTCTAAAATAATTTTATTTTTAAAATAAATATTTCGTCACGGTTTTGAGCGAGCGATCTAAAAATGATATTCTGTTGGTGCCAGTTTATGTATTTTGGGATAATTTTAGAAATTTATTTTCGTGTGAATCAAAAGAATTAGTTAAGAGGAAGAACAAAAAAATATTGAATGAGATAAATCGAAAGTCGAGCACTTGTAGGTGAATAACCTACTTCGATAGAAGGGATCACAATTGTTCGTTGGTCAGAGGCCGTCGATTTAACAAAAAATAATGAACTGTGAAGAATTTAGTTGAATTTGCTCTCACGGAACTAAATTGAAAGTTGAGATAATATTGTAGTATTGTTTCGGGGGAAGAGGTTGGAGGAGTTCAACTGATAGGTATATGGTCATATACACAGGGGAGACTCACTTTTCTTTTTCTTATAAAATTTTTTATTTTTAGATATTTTAAAACTAAACACATTAAATTGAAAAAAAAGTTTTGTTTCGGCATTTCGAGTATGGCATTTTTGTTTAAGTTTTCGCTTTCAAATTGCTCGGGGAAAAATTAAATCTTATTAATTTAGTAAATAACGAATAGCACCTAAAATCAGCTTCTGGGGAAATAAGTCGGAGTAGATCTACTCTTAGTTATATACCGAGTTTCAAGTTGAGTTGTGGTTGAGTTGAAATGACACTTCAACTCAACGACTTACCTCTATGCGTTTCCATTTCTGCCTTCCGTCTTCCTCCATCTTTTTTCATCAATTAACTTTATTATAGATTTTTCTTTAAAAGTATTTATTAAATACAAAAGTCTCTTCTGACGTCCAAGCGAGGCGTGACATTTTCACTTTTTGTACCTTTACACTGTGGCGTTTTTAGTTGTGCGCGTGAACTCAGTTCAACCTACCTATTTTCGTTGAGTTGAACAGAGTTGAAAATCTTTAACGAAAACTCTTAACGGTGTCTGTTCTCATGACGTAAGCCTGAATCAAATATGACGTCCCGGACCGTTAGAAAACTGGACGAATTTGAGGTTAGTTACGGCCCTTTGACAAATAGCCCTAAATGAAAATGTAAGGTGACAAGTGACAAGTGGAAAATTCCGTAAATGCAGATTTAAGCGATTTATTTGATTTATTTAAGTTGTGGGAGAAATATAAGCAGCTTAGTAGTACTCAGCAAAATAAAAGAAAAAAATTTAACCGCAAAATTGCCTGGGAACTGATGCCGATTACGGATGCTAAGGTTTTGTGCCCTTTTTACGGCACCCATACGTACCATTCGAGAATTAAGTCAATTTAGGTCGCTGCCATATGAACACTCATGTTCGTATATTATAGTACGTACGGTTACGGTCCGGCACGTCATATCTGGTTCAGGCTTAACTCGGGTTCCACTCTGGTTGACGTGTCATGGAAAGTCAGTAATAGACTGCTCGAACAAGATCTTTAGTTCGACTAGCGGTTCAAGACAGGTAGTGTGGTACAACGAAACACATTCTCGAAGCGAAGGCGGTAGTTTTTTTTATGTGGAATACTAGAGTTCAGGGGAAGCCCTTTGTACTGTCAACAATGTCAAACAGCAAGCTCTGGTCGATAGATATTGAAGGGAAAGAGAGAGAAGTGAAGGAAGGAACTGCCACAACCACCTACTCAGAACCATTTCTATCGCGACTCTGGTAACGGGGCAACGAGAAACAACTCGCTGGAGTGTTATGCCTCCTGAAACGAGTTGAATCCCATCAACCAACCGATGACATCCGCTTATGGAGCGGGGCAGTGTTAGCGGAAGGCTATGACAGGAGGAATGAGGAATGGAAGAAGAAAGAAGGTGGGAAAAGCGAAAGACCGTGGTGCTGCCGGGATTCGAACCCGGGACCTCTGGGATGGTAGCCAGGCGCATTACTCCCTCAACTACCGAGGCCCCTGCGGAGTGAGGACCTTCGAGCTTACAATCTTCCATAAATTGTAACTTATGGTGCAGTTTCCGGTTAATAAGCTAACCAACTGCTAGACATCCTTTCTGCTTGCCAATAATTCTTTGGGCGCTTTACGAGGCGTCACAGCAAGAAGCCGCTTTTAGTTGACCAGGCGAGGCATGGACTTCAAGTGCTCGAAATGTTTTGTCAGAGTCAGATCGCCAAGGGCCTTCCGATTCTGGACCGCTGCCGGCGTCTTGGTTGAGAACACCCAGCTCACCAAAGACAAATTGACAGTCTCACAATAGTTTGATTTTGCTCCAACGGGGGACCTTATCGCATGATCGCCGCTGTTTTTGTAGATGCGCGACGGCATATCGCAATCTTCACTTGAAAGACAGATGCCATCGCTCATCGCTCATTAAAGCTACTAAACCTGGAGCTTTCAGCCCGAAATTCCGCCGCACACTTGCCTGTCTGTCTTCGAACCATCTTTGTATGATACGAGACCACCCTGCGGTACCGTAAGAAAAACCCACGGTATACAGAAACAAGGTAATGTAAAAGACTAAATATCGTTTTAGTGCGATGTCAGTCTTCCCATATAAAATCGAAATTGTTGTTGTTGTTTTTCTGCATTAGGTCACTGGGTCTGGGTGACGTCACATTTTTCTACGATATTCGAAGTTGTCAGTCTCTTTTACATTACCTTCGTTCTGTATATCGTGAGAAAAACCCAGGATATTTAATCTTGTATGTTCATTGAAGGAGGCTTAAGCTTCGAGATATTCGCCCTCAGACAATCCGATAGCATCCCCTCTTCTGGAATTCCTTCAATAATACTAACAACTGTAGAATGTCTCCGCTTTAACTTCTGTTGGTAAACTTTCTTTAAATTTAATTCGGTGTAAATAATTCCCAGTAGGAATTCTAGGTAGCACTTACCGATGGAGCACTGATATAAGTAGTCATCTGGTAAGGGGTACTCCTATTTTCTTAGGTGTTAGAAGAGCCCTTATATAAGGCATTACAAGAGAAGGCAGATGGTAAGGGGTAATCCAGAATTAGACCCACGACAGAAGTTAGAAATTTGCCCGATGACTCAAATACCATTACACAAATACGAAAACAAATGAGTCATCGGCTAAATTTCTAACTTCGTTGGGTTGAATTCTGTATTACCCCTTACCATATGCCTTCTCTTGTAATGCCTTATATAAGGGCTCATCGATGTAGTGAAAAGTAAGGCCTTACCTCCTATGACATCGTGTGTAAAAATAAGTTCTTCTGTAAGGGGTATGGTAAGGCCTACCCCTTACTAGTGAGGGCTCATTTCAGTACTTCTGTAAGCTTACAAGTCCTACTGGGAATAGTCTAATACTTGGAAGAACATATACAAACGCCATACCTAAGCCGACCTCATTTACTTGTGTTTGTTGATTAATAAAAAATTCCTATTGGCCGCAATTGTGTGAAACGCTCTCCCAGCGTTCATATATATTCACGAAATCATATCCACCAACGAATTAGCACTATACCCAGGAAGATAAATACACGTAAAATCAGAAACAACCCTTTGGGGCTGTTCAGTGTTCACCATTGAAAGTTGCTCGGGAATTATTTCTGGGTTTTTTGTTTTTATTTGAAATTTAACAGCGGCGGGCGAAATTAAACCTCGTCCAAACTCGATTTAACTTCTGATTGCTGGCCACGAGCAAGTTTTCTGGAAGCGGACATTGGTAGTGAAAATGCAGCTTTATTTTTAGCATATTACTGCCGGACCCAGGACCTTGGTCAAATGTGGATTTTACCAAAGGGCTCACAAGTGGGGAACAGTTGAATTGAGTTGGAATTTTGTGTTTATTTCTGTTAATTACATTTCTAACAGTTCGGATCCTGGCTATTCCCGGTTCCTTCCTGGACGTGTCCGTTAGCTGAATGGAGAGAAGTACTGCTAGTTTGCTGCATTGCAAGAGCTAAGGGAGAGGGAAGGTGGGGGGTGCTATGTGGCCAGTTTCGAAATTAGTTTGAATGGGCTTTTGGGCAAGTTTTGTGTTGGATTTTGGATATAAATTGCCAGTTTCCATTTTCTTTGTTAATAAATTATGCAGTAACGAATTCTAATTTGAAAAATATTGTGGATTTTATGGGAGCTTTACGATGATATGAGTGATGGTATTATTAAGCGAAATAATATAAAAAAATTCATTTAAACAAATCAACAGCACAGAAGCATATTTTTCTTCTTCTTCGTCTTCTTCTTCTTTGGTGAGGTATAGGGTCCAAAAGTATCGCGACCACTCACTTGGTCTATTGTGCTACAGCCCTTTACCTCATATTTTTCGACCAGACCGCTTGAACAGGTTGTTGCTTGTAGCTTGTCGCTTAGACTTGACTGTCTTCCTCCTCAAGGCAGGTATAGGTATCCTCCGTCCTTCCTATGCTCCATAAATGATAATTCAGGGCGCAATTTACTGCCGTCAAGCCAGCCAGTGTCCTAAAGGCTCCCATACACGAGCGTCCCATTATGGCGGCAGTTGCCAGTTCATTGGACCTGGTCCAAAATTTGGACATACACACGATAGCGCCTGAGCCAGTCAGCTGATTGCAGGTTGCGACAAATGAGCATATCGAAATAGAAAAATTCCGCAAAAAAAAACTAAGTAAGAAAAAAATTTGTAATATGACTATGATTGTTGCCTCGTAAAATTTATAAGAAAAAGAAATTATATTTCAGGAACATTTGTATCTCGGGTCACTTGTTGCCTAGAGACATTTGTATTGAGGGACACTCATCATATGGCGCCGCGCCGTGGGTTTCAAATCAAATGAAAATCCAAATCTTTGGCTGTGGGCTTCCAGTGCATAGTTTTTGTTTTGGCATGGCATGGTGTAAAGGAGTATCCACACATATCAGGGCCGTGCCCTGGAAGTTAGATTTTGACTCCGGCCCGGACACGGACATGTATGAACGAATTCGTATAAAATGTAAGCACCGACATTTTTTGACCCCCTAACGGAGTACGGACTTGTGACGTCCCGGGCACGGCCCTGATATGTGTGGGTACTCCTTAATTTGGACGGATGGTGCGCTCGTGTATTGGGCCCTTAACATCCAACAATTCTTTAGCCGCGTTAAGGCAATGCACCGCTAAGAAGTAACAGCTTATGGTGTGGCCACACTACGCGGTCTTGGGTCGTACGCGCTTTTGCCTTTTTTTTTCATATAGAGTTTTATGACTTTTTTACGACTTTTTTACGACTTTGTCCATGGTAAAGGCCGTGCGGCCAAACAACGCGGACAAAAGGCTGTGGTTAAAAAGGTACATTGTGCGTCCACACACTATGAGCTTTTCAAAAGCGCGTACGCCGTTTCAAATGAGAATTGATTTTTTCTCACTCATGACTCAGAAAATTAAAAGATCACGCGCGCTTTTGGCTGGCCGTACGACCAAAAGCGCGTGGATTCTAAGTCCGCGTAGTGAGGACGGGCCTTTAGAGTTGGCCAATCCAGGCGTAAAACTCCAGCGTCGGTGTGTTTGATCCAGGTCCGTTCGGTAAGGTTCCTCTTCACCAAACTGGTGTGTGCGCCAATAGCCGTTTTCAGACCGATGAATGTAATGTAATTGGTCCATAGAAGTCCCATGAGTATGGTAGGAAAGGGTAGAGATCCATCCTGACAGAGCCTCCTTATCAGGATAAGGCTTTATACAATTGGCGCCCGGTGCTTAGAAAAGGTCGTTCAAAGACCGTGCGAAAATTACCGACTGCCATGCAAAACTAGACACGGCGGCTTTTATATATTGGCTTGCCTGGTTTTGAAAGGTGTGTTCCGTACTACCGTCGTTAGTTGGTTATCCAGGGGGCACCGCGAGGAGGTGACAGTTCAATTTTGCCTCGCCAGTTTGTAGTTTCTACTGTATTTTCGGATTGAGGTGTTCGGTTAATCAAATCAACAATACCCCAGCGTCGTCTCTATATTAAAATACTTATTGTTAGTCATTTGAAATTTGGTGATTTTAAAAAATTATACAAAATTTCTATGACATGACGTCAACGTTCAAAGTCCTCCCAAACCAAAGACAGGATATACTGCTCCCTCTCCCTTCCGTTCCCCGACAACATCCACAAGTCCACACATTCATCCATTCCGATAAAAATAATCAATTTCTTAAAGAATATTTGAAATGAAATAATTAAATACAACCGAAGAGAGAAGATAGTAATCATCGGGAGTCAGCATGAGTTGTGTCTGCGAAACAAGATAAATACTTCTTCGGCCCTTCTGCAGCACATGTTGCGTTTGAGCGCGATGCTCTAGCTTCCTCTATTCTATGTATGTTATGCCAGCTTCACTACATATTGAATAGGAGGGAATAGATTGAATTCTACCCTCGCCCCCCCCCCCCCCCCCTTCAGCCCGGCTCCCACACACAAACACACTCTATTGTTTCGCTATGAGCTATATTGCTACACGTAATCAATTTGTGCAGATGATATCGAATTTTCACTTCGTTTTCATATTTATCAACTTCTGACATCACAATTAGAAAAGGATTTCAAATTGCTTGCTCGTTTCCCTCTTTGTGGATTGAAAAATGATTTATTTTAGTGTGTTTAGATGAATTGTTTTGTAATAGACAATTGTGTTTGTGGAATTGTGTATAGTTTCCTGTAGTTTCTGATGTGTATTGAGTTGTCTGGAAAATTTGTGATGTGGGTTTTTTCCATGTCATTGGGCATATTCACACGCTGCCACAATTGTGGTGAGTAAAACCGGTTTTATTAAACTCCTAGCAACTCAGACGGGGCGTAAATGAGTGTAGTCAAGACCCTCGTAAGTACAGACCTGGAAGCAGAGTTTGTGTTTGTGTTGGTAATAGACCCATTATCTGTCAAATCGGAAGATATTATATGGAGGAGGTAAAAGTTCGGGATATTTTGCCGTAAAAAGTCATAAAATAATATATTTAACCAGTTTTTATTGCAATAGAATTACCAGTGAATAGTGCTTCAGTGATTTAATTAAGAAAAAGAGAAGGTCTTGGTGTAGTAAATTTGAATGCTATACAGGAACCTTTAAATGTATTGCAGATGAAATTTACTTGTTAGAGAAAAACAGAGCTAAAGAATGCAAGAGATAGAAGTAACTTTTTATATGTGTGCCAGTTTTCACGCGTTTGCTTTTGCGTGAAAAATGTTTCGTTAAGTTCTTCCGCTCCCTTCCCTCTCTCATCTATAAAACCGGTTTTAGGCGCCATGATTGTGCACTGTGTGAATATGCCCATTTAACATACATACATACTGCTCTGTAGGCAATAACGTTTCGTATTGACTGATCAAAAATTCTTTTCGAAAAAACCAGTTTTTGAGTGATTTTTTGGCCAAAAAGTGATTTTTGATAACTTCGACCTTGAATAACTTTAAAAGGGTTAATCGGGTCAACATTTTGTAACAACTAAAGTAGTAGAGAATTTCATTGTCAACATTTTGGGACCTCGCACGGGGTTGTACGACCTATAGAAACCAAGATATAAGGAAAACACGGGAAAAACGCGATATCTCCGGCGGACATGTTTTTTTTGTGATTCCGAAATTGTTTTCTTAAAAAGTCCCAAGGAAGCTGTGGATCAATATTCAGCCATTTTGGAATTTTGTCTCCTTAAAATGTTAATTTCCCCGGGTTATTATTTTATGGCGCGGGGTCTACGAGGGCGTCGTTGAGGAGTGCAGGCAACGACAACTACTGGTGCACAGAGGGAGAGGTCTCCTGAGGATAGCTCTATACGCAACAATAAAGCTCCAAAAAGAAATAAGCTTCCTCCAAGACCAGTTACAGTCGGGTATCGTATGATCAACTAACCAGTCAGGTTGACGTCAAGGAGGCCAATTAGTGTTCTGGTCAGGCACCACCTTGAAATGTCATTCATTGTTATTAAATCAAAGAACCAGAGATCACGCATCACCTTTGTGTTGCTATGAAGAAGCTATCCTTGTACATCTTAGAAGTGCATCCCTTCCGTATCCCTATCCATATCTTTTTTACCATTGCATGTCATTAGCAAGAAGCAGTTTTGTTCGATTTTCTTCTAATTAGCTTCCTGGGAAGCTATTTTGAAGTTTTAAGTTTTGCAACTAAAGATCCAGAGAATCTCTCAAAACAGAAAATTTACCAACAAATTTGAGATTGAGATTGAGAGATTGACTTGAGATTAACAAATAAGTTATTTGTAGCCATATGCACAGGAAAATCTTCCAAAATGCTTCTGAAGCGCGACCAGGAAGCACTTCCAATTTGATTCCCGAGGAAGTTGCTTCCACTTTTCTCGCTGAGATTATGGCCAAACAATTTTTTTTATTGCCCTTTTATCTAAAAACTAACCAAACAAAAAATAAGAGGCGTGGGGCCCCCTGAGGGGCCTACAGTCTCGTCAGGACTATTTGGATATCCTTTGGGAGACGCCGCTCCCAGAGACCTTTAATTAGAACTTCACAGTCCCTTATAGCTTGGTTGTTCCGGCCAGACTCTGAAGCCCCCTTAGGAAGTCCGACGGTTTTCTATCGCCAGGCTCTTGTGAAGCCAGCAACCCGTACCTGTCAAACGGCTGCTTCTTGGCTTCAGAACAGCTGGCCGTAGTGATATCCCGGATAACTTCGTTTTGTCCGAGGTTACCATTCAAACCCCGTGTTCTTTTAATGAACTGGGTTTTGAGAGCTTTTGAGGAGCTTTTGAGTTCCCATACAAAATCGAAGAACCAGAAGACCCAGATAAAACCTGTGTTTTCGTTTTTGTATGGGAACTCAAAAGCTCTCAAAACCCAGTTCATTAAAAGAACACAGGGAAAGTAAATTGTGGCTGAGCCTAGTAGAACCAGACTGCCGGATCGTTAGTGTAAGTAAAACTCAGGAAGGCTTATCTTTGACGTTGAAGATGTCGCCACTTCAATATCCCCCGAGCGCACTGACACTCCCGGTTGGCCACTACAATATTAAAAAAATGTAATTTATGCAAATTTAATTTATTTACAATACATACACATTGGATGAGTTGCTAATTACAACTAACTAAAAACACAAAATGCTCGCCTTATATAGGAGGCAGATATTCCGTCCCCTACTTACTGCCTGTTCCCAATGAGCCCGTCACGGAAATTTTCCATATAAATTGTTGTTGTTCTGTCGTTGGCGGTGAATAAGATTTTAATTTTAATGCTGTCGGTATAACCCCTCCATGAGCAAAAGCTCTCTCATTTTTTCGCTCAATTTTCTACATATCTGCCACCTAGTTGTCGATTGTTAGTTGAGTTTCATGTGCTTTCTTATGTTTTTTGTTGTTTGCTGTGCTTTTTTTATATTTTTTTTATTTATTTTATTTAAATTTTTTGTGTTTAATTACTGTAATTTTACAGCTACAGCTTATTTCAATAACTTTTACAACACTCTAATGACTTCTGTCAATAATAATTTACGGTGGCGGTGTCGGTATCACTGGGAATGCTCTCACCGTGCGTTGAGGGGAAATTATCGTTGACGGCCTCATTGGGAACAGGCAGTTAAAGTAGACGAAGAATATCTCCAGCCTACTAATTTATTACTTAATATGGAACACCAGAAGCGCGTTCAAAAACCTTACTATGGTTAACCATGGTTAACTATGGTAAACTTTTGTCGTTCAAAAACTCCGTGGTTAACTACAACATAACCACGAGCATAGCTTTTTGGCGTTCAAAAACTCTCGTGGTTAACCATGGTGTAGTTAAATTTTAACCCTGCTCGGGAGCATGGTTAGCGATAGTTAAGGAGAAGAAGAATAAAAACAACTTTCTGACAGTTGTTTTAATGTAAACACATGAACAAATCAAAGTGGGATTTGTGGGATTATTGCAAATAAATAATTAATGAAATAATTGACGCAATAAGCGGGGACTATTTTATGGAAAATTTTGTTTTTATTTTTTTTATTTTTCTTTAACCTGTAGTTAACCACGTTGCGTTCAAAAACCTCCATGGTTAAACATAAACTTTCGTGGTTTAGTGAAGTGATGCAGCATAACCACAGCTTACCTCGTGGTTTACCATAGTAAGGTTTTTGAACGCTCTCCAGGTAGCTGCTATCATAGCCTACTTGGCTCCCCAAAGCCTCCTACGATGCCGTCCTTGGTGCTGCCGATCTACCTACCTATATTTCCTACGAATGGATTTATAATTTTTATATTCATATCAAAATTTTTACTACTGTTTCTGGTTATACTTACAAAAGTCGTAAATTAACGTAGCAAGAATTACAAGTACTATTTAAAAAGGAAATCAGTTAAGTAATCTGTTATCCTTACAAACACTGATATCAACTTAAATGCTTCACCATGATTTCTTCTTCCTTTCGATAAACAAAACCTATATACAATAAGAAATGCAATTAAAATACAATTTCAATAACATCACAAAAGCACTTTTTTTTCAAGGATCTTTAAGGTACTCGATGAAAAAAAAAACTTTATTGAAAGTCCACTTTAGGTAGAAGAACATCCGTACTGGATGCCCATCGAGAGCAAATAAATGATAATATAAACAGAATTTCACTTGAATCCTTCCTTAATAGCAGCACTCAAATCAATTGAATGAATTCTCCTTATTTTGAGTGCCTTTACAGTTGTGCATTTTTACAAGGCGCCTTATTAGTAGTCTCAAAGTGCACTCGTACAATAATAAGAATTTTTAAAGAGATGTCATTTTTTTCTTATTGTTCAAGTCTTTTGGTATGGAAATATAAAAGAATTTCGTAGTTATATTATTTTGTGTATCAATGTAGCAACAAACAAAAATTAATCTTGAAATTAAATTTTTTTGTACTTTTTCGATTTCAGCACTGATTTTTCGGTTTTTGAGACCTCCTAATCACGAATCTGAAATCGGTTTTTTTCTATTACGTCAGAGTTTTTCACAATACACATTTATGAAAATATACAAATGTTCAAATGGATAGAATGGACAATGGGCAAAGAAGAATATTTGTTTTCATTATGAAGTAAAACTCCTTTTAAACTTCTTTTTGACGAATCAATAAAGAGTCTCCGGTCATTCACATCGTATTTTATGCCGTACATCTTCCCTAATCCGGGAATGTCTTTGCAATAGGCGAGATCTGCATGTTCCGCAAAAAATTGTGAGACTTCCTTCTCTCTTTTCCAGTACCAGCAGAATGAAGTTTTTCTGTTGTAATCTCGAACCAAGAAGTTCCGCGGAATATTTAGGTAGTCCTAAATCTCTCGTCGAATCATTCAACTCTATCTGATTAAACGGTTGTGGTTGAGAAGAGAGCTCAAAATTAGGATCTAGATTTAACTGGTCTTCTGGGCAAGAACTTTCAGATGATTCGCCAGTATGCATAGTATAAGTATAAGATTTTTTGTTCTTTCTCATTTTAAAATTGCCAAACATTGATGATTTTGCGGACAAAAAAAACATGTTTCTGGCTGAAAATAGTCAACTTTGAATGGCGATTTCTCGGTCACCGTTGATCGTACGGAAATTTAAAAAAAAGCAATTTCTTCATTTTTTCATAACTTTTCTTTTCTCCGAACATTTATGTATACCCAGGATGCCGTAAAAAAAGTTATAATCGTTTTAATAAAAAAAGAAAAAAAAACGTGATTCTTCGTTTTGTTTTTCGATTATTTTTTGAATTACAAATGGTAAAAAAAAATTAAAAAACGCATTTCGGTTGGAAATTTAATTTTCTACAAAAAAGTATCTTAGTAAATATCTCGAATTACGCTTTGTTTTCGAGTTATTTCCAAAAACTGGTTAGTTCGGTCCTTATATATGAAGCCAGTGTGGGCAGCTATATTGGACAGAACGGGCAATAGGAGGAAAATAAACTCTGCTCTCTGGGGAGTCCAAGGAAGTGCGACGAACTCTGGCACGCAGCCCATGAGAAACCGCGATCTCTTTTGTATAGATCATTGTACTTGGTACATTCAATTACATCTTCAAGTAATACTGACAAGGTTTCACTAGCATGACCTGTGTGATGTGGCACCGTCCTGTTGAAGCCTTATGTGCGGTGATGTTTTAACATATCACAATAGTGAATCACCAGTAACTTTTACATCATTGGCCTCTAGTATTCTCGAAGAACGGCACTTTGATGCTGCCGGCCTAAATGGCGCATCATACAGTCTCTCTACGGTCGTTGGTGTATCAATTAAGGATTTATCAATGCCCTAATAGTGGCACTTCTGTTTATTAGCAAAGCAACAGCCAAATCGAAAGGTGCTTCGTCACTCATGATGAGTTTTTGCCAATAATGTTGGTCGTCTACACAAATCTATAAAAACCCGTTGTTGTGGCGTTAGATGCTCTATAAGAAATTGTTATCGACTACTTAAATGGCGCTACATCAGTCCATGTAGGACTTGGGGCTCTTGAAGCCTCTTTTTCCAGTCGTCTCTACGCCTTGCTAGCTCTCTCCAATGTGTTATACGAGTTTCCGTATATCTTCTAGGACATCATCTATCCACCTAATTCTTGGTCGTCTACAATTGAAAATTCTGGCTAGCATTCTATCTTCTGAAGCCAGTATAATGTGTCCGAGCCATTGTGGTCTATTCAATTTTAGATCATCATCATCATCAATAGCACCACAGCCTGTTATTGGCCTGGGCTTTCTGCAACAGCCTTCTCCAAAACTTTGGTCCCTGGCTTGAAGTCTCCAATTTCTTATACCTAGGGTTCGAAGATCTTCTTCTACGCTATCTGTGTATCTTTTTTGGGCGTCCGGTATCTCTCTGTCCGTCTGGTCTTTTGTTCATAATGATATTTGTCAAGCTGTCTTCGCTGCTACATTGAACATGTCCTACCCATCGAATTCTGTTCATTTTTATAGTTTTTATGTTGTTTGGATCATAAAAATCTGGCCTGTTGTTTGGTTTGGTACTTTCCTACTTTGTCTTCCATGTATGGTTTCAGTCTATTTAATAAAACTAGTATCGCCCATTGGTCGAAATTCGACCCTCTCTCACTACTCTTCTCTCCATCCGTTCCGTTAAAGTTTGCCGTCTACGCATTTCAAATAACTCAGTAATAATTTAATTGAACTATTACCACTTTTTAATTTCTCTATCAGTTCTAAACAAAAAAATGTTTTAAAAAAGTGTAATTAAAAAATCGCATCTTTGAACAAAACTTTCTTCATTTAAAAAACACCATCGCTTACAGTGATATTTTGATAATAATTTCCACTTTGTTTTATTATTTATTTTTTTATTATTTATTTTTTTATATTTTTTATTTTTTTATTTTTTTTAATCGCACTACGGCAAGAAAAGTGGCACAATTCAAAAATTGGCTGTTTTGAGTTATTGCCGCCAGATGACTGTTGGCACTTTTCTTGCCGTATTGCGATAGTATATGCATTTATTTCTAATCTAATTTGTTGAAGCAAAAACAAAAACAAACAAAATTTTGAAATGCCAATTTGATTTGTTTAAAGCGTAGTGAAAAGGAAGTACAAACTTTCGCTAAGCAATCTAGGCTCATGAAATTTAGTCTATTCACAAACCTTAATAATAAATTTTTATATTCGCCTGTTTATATGCTAACCGTAATTTCTACCTTATATTGTTGTTGTCCTTTTATCATTTTATATTGGGAAATGCAATACTCATTTCTGAGTGACAGAATTGAGATAAATGAATAATTCTTGTTTTGTGCACACCTTTACTCCGACTTCCATATAAAACCAGTTTGAGGAAAATCGGTTTAGTGGAAGTCGGATAAAGTGCTGTACAAAAAAGTGCTTGCGTATTAATATATATGTAGATATGTGAACTTTGTAGGCTGTGTTCAACAACGTGATTGGTCTGTAGTTTTTGCAGTTCATCAATTCCCCTTTTTTATGGACTAGGACAAATTTTCTGCTTCTCCATAGTTTGCAAATGAGACTATGTAAGGTATGGCATATACCAAATGGATCTGGAGCCTTACGATTCTTGAGTTTCGCTATGGCATTTGCCACTTCTTCACTTTTTCAATTCAACCATCGATTTCTATGTCATCTATACTTCAGTAGTCTGCTTCTCCCTGGGTTGGGTTTATGTTCTCTTTGAAGAAGCCTCTAAAGTATTTTCCCCACACCTCGAGTATGTCATCGATACTACTAGCTATAGTACCATCCTCTCTTTTTACCATGGTGACTACTATCCACAACTGTCAAATATGAAATGACAGCTAAACAAAATGGCGGCCAAAGAAAATCGGCTTGACAACAACTTTCCAACCATTGCACCAATTGTGACAATCAAAGAAATGCCCAAACTGTCATATTTTAAACGAGAGTGTAGTGGTATCACTGCGAGCAGTGGTTCGTAATTTATTTGCAATTGACGCCATCTATCTAGAAACAGGCTACGAAGTATTTCCCAGACCTAATTCTTTTTATTTAATACAGCACCACTGAAGCCCCCAAAACATTCTCGTAAATTGGTAATTCAATGACTCAGCTTTTTGAATGTGTTTGCACTCTTACCCCGTTTATGATTAGGTTGAAAAGTTGAGTCGAGGTTGAGTTGAAATTTCGACCACCGTATATGATTCCGAGTTGAGTTCACTTTGGGTTGAAATCGGGTTGAACTGTGATCAAAACATAACCTCTTTTTGTTAATTCTTTTTCTATATTTCTGACTTCCTATACAGTTTTCCATCAAAATGGTGAAGGGAATTTTGTTCCCGCATTATTTCTTACATAGTTTTTGTTTCCTGATGCTCCCAAACATTTCTTTTAGCCATTGTCAAAATTAAATTTCCTCTGTTTTTACATATATAGTTAATATAAAATAATTAACGCGCTACAAAAACACCGAACACAAAACTAACGCCGAAGGCAGGCTTCACGGATGATAAATAAACAAAACAAATGTCACTTCAACCCAATTTCAACTCAACACGCGTTTATGAGGCGAAATATCAACTCGATCCAGGTAGGAGAGCTGAGTTGGGTTGAATGGACCCAGTTTCAACTCGATCCCCATTTATGACTGGGTTCAACCTTGGTTGAACCCAGGTTGAACCTAGTCATAAACGGGGTATCTTTCAAACATTGTACTGAGTTTCTCCTCAATTCATAGACTTGAACCCAACATCTTCTGATAAGCTGTCACAACTCCACTGACTTAGCCAGCCTACGTCGAGCCTATAACCGCAATCGACAATTAACTCCATATTCACTACCCAAGCACGAAATTCATCCTCTATGAAAATGAATTGAATTTTCTCACATCATGATAGAGAGAAACACTTACATATGGTGTGCGACTCAGCTGCCGGTGGGAATTTTAAAATTGACCCGCAACATAAGTAGCAAAAATGAAATGAAAAATAGGAAACATATGACCATAAAAACCCGAGAGCATCCTGCCGAGGGATCCGAGGATATAAAAGCGGAATAAGGCACACGTGTTATTACAATCCGCGGCGATAAATTTTGTATTTTTCAATAAATTTTTGAAGAACAACAGGGTCGTTTCCCGAATCGTATAAACTGGATTAAGTTATTTGCACGCGGCGAATCGGAAAACGTAACTGGCACCAGTAAAAACGCCTGCAAAGTTCCGCGAATAATCGGCCATTTTCATTCCGGTCACGTTTGCTCCTGAGGTAATAATCAGCTAAAGTAATGTTTTCGAGTATATTTATGTGTGTATGGGTGTTTTTTTCTCTCGGTCGAGTAGAAAGGGGCAGCCTTAAAAATTTATAAAGCCACACGGATCTGGGACTGGGACTAAGAAAACGTTTGTCGTACTTTAAACGCACAATAAAAATAAATATTTATAGAAAAAAACACAAGAAGTGGTTTGGGCGAGTCCTTGCCATCTTCATAGGGACTTCGAGGAGGTTTTGTGTTTTTTTTTCTTGTTGTTTGGATGTGTTGTCATAAATGATGAATCAGATAGACTTTTCGATAGTTACTCTTTTTGGATGGAGCGATAATTTCATTGATTGAGTTTTATGTTGCAGACTGATTTATAAAGTTAAGAAGGTCGAACAAGAAACAAAATGGCTGCGAGTTAGAGTGATCAAGTATTCAGGGACTGATGATAATGAACTACATGGGTCGAGAGTTGACCACCGATTTTAGTTGGCACAAAAGTGCCCGCAAACAGATTACTTTTGCCTGAGCAGATAGCTAGCCGCCATCTCTATCGATCGTGGATTGCTTACAAAAATCGCATCGCGTTGATTGCTTAAACAGATTGCTTAAAATCGTCAATGCTGGTCTCCTGTCTCTGATCTAAAACTAGAGTCTTTTGTTAATCTTGCATTCTGAATTTATCTTCTCGCAACCAGCTCTTTACAGTTCTAATAACTGTCTTGAGATCATATCGACAGAGTTTCCTGATGATGGTACATCTCCTTACATAACTTCAATTCCATATCCCTGCGTTCTAAATGTCAAGCAGGCAGTATCCTAGAGTCTGAAACTCAATCATGCAGGACTCTAAAATTATATGCTGTGTTTAGTATACAAATATAAGTTATATGTCATAGGCGTACCCAGGATGTTTTTTTAGAGGGGGTCCGTCCAAATTTTAAGAAAAACTCATTAGACAGCAAAAATGTATTTTCATTATTAATAATATGTTTTTTTCATAACATAAACCGAGGGTATGCGATGAAAGTAGCATAGCCATATCACTCTGAGCGCAGTGACGTTATCGGTTGTGTCTTGGATATGAGCTTTCGCATTGAGGAATTTGGTTGAACTTCGCTGTGTCTCGGGTAGGCTTTTTCACCAGGTCAGCTGCCGAGCTGGGGGTCGACTCTTTAATTGAACTTCGCTGTGCCTTCGGTGGGATTTTGTGGGAAATTTGATCCGGGTTCCAATACTTGATGGGGATCGGTGCATTTGCTTCGACCGAATGATTTTTGGTTTGCGTCTCCGTTAAGCTTATATGCAATATAATTAGGCTAACGATATCAATATTATTTCAGCGCCCATGGATTCTAGAAGGTGTTGGAGGGAAATATAAAAGTTGAAGGGAGAAAATTTCACTAAAAATCGCGTACGGGCAACGGTTTCCGAGATATAAGCAATTCTATGTTTTTAAGCAATATTATTAAGTTAAGTTTCCAGCGGCCACAGATTTCACGGGTGTGGAATATGGCATGAAAAATTTCAGTAAAAATCAACCTTCGAAGAACGAGCATGTCTCATTAGATGATCTACAAATAGGATAAAGCACTTGATTTTGTAGTGGCTTTAAACATGGGAGGTTAGAGCATTCATGCGATTCACTTGTCTTCTTGCTATGCGAGGCACTTGTATGATATCTCCATTTCGTAACAAAGCATCAGAAGCTGCTTCGGAAGCAGTTTTGAACTCGTCATCGCCGATATTTCTAATGCGATTCAAGGTAGCTAATACAACCTCAATGCAACTAAACGCTTTTATCACAGTCGACTACCTGAAACTATGGTATAGCTCATGATTTTCTCCAAGATAAACAAGGCTATTTTGAAGTTGGTCGATCGCAATATTCTCAACATTTGACATGCCTTCTACGCTGTATCAATGATGCGGCTTTCTTGCAACTCTTCCAACGCTGGCACAATGACACCGCGAAATACTGTATCAACTTTGTTCACCCACCGAGTTTCAAACATTGCCAGAACTGTTGGTTGGAAGAAGTTCTCGTATTTTGTCTTTTTAGGACATATTTATATTTATATTTATATTTATATTTATTTATATTTATTTAGTACATAAAGATAATTATAATCTTAACACGCTTTAACACGTATGTACATTAAAAACAATGGAAAAAAGTACATATAAATCAATAAAAAAATTAAACTAAAAGTTTACTTAATATAAAGAGAAGGGGAGAAAAAGAGAAGAATTATTACTCAAAAAAATTAATTTGATGGAAGATTATTGGCTAGTAAGGTAATTAGATACAAGCTTCCTGAACACGTTCGAAGACCTCTGTACGCTGAGCTGACGTGTGAAAGAAAGTAGCAATGGACTGCACTACACCAACTCAATTGTGGATGTCAACTTGAGAGCAAATGAGTGTGTACTGCAGTCTGCAGTGCACGTAAAGAGCAAAGGGGCATTCTTCATTACTGCTGCCGTCGTATCCTTGGCAAACTACATATCGTCGCTTCTCCAGAATAGTGGCACAACTCAAAAATTTCCAATTTCGAGTTTATTTTGAAAATGTATAGCTAAATCCGCATATTTTTATGTGATAAAACACCATATTATTACTTCCAAAAATGAGCGCAGGAAACCCGCTGGACTCCAAGATCATGACAAGGGCTTGTATGAAACTAGAAACTTTTAAATGGCTCCCCTGTAAAATCATTTGTTTTTGAGTTGTGCCACTATTCTGGAGAAGCGACGATATGTAGCTGTAGTCTATTCCTTTATTCTTTAAACCTCTTACAAAAGATTAGGCAAACCTCTCCCTGTCATGCCAGTAGTCGCAACAAACATAATCACATCATAAAAAATCCGGTTTTTTTTAGTGTTGACGTGATGATCCGTGTACGCCAGCGCAATGAACTTCCAATGCCATTAGTGTTCACAATTTTTTTGCCTTTATTCCGGGGGGGGGGGGGTTGTGAACCCCCAGAACACCCCCCCCCCGGGTACGCCTATGCTATATGTACATCCATGCAGTACACACATTTTCATCAAAGCGTTGCGCGCACCGAGTTTTGATCGGCCGACCGGCTCACATCGATAGTTTTGGTTTTATATCCGCACAATTTGACAGTGTATGGGGATATTGAGGCTATTTAAATGAGTTTCCATAAGCTCGCTATCGTAGGACAGTGATAGATGCCACAAATCGCAGTCTCAGAAGAAACCGTCTAGGGTTGACTAAACCAAGAGTGAACCTCCCTACTCAAAGATGCAATGTGAAGCAATAGTGCAGAATGTCGTAAGTGACAAGAATATTTCTTTTTTGAATAATAATGGAATTACTCTAACTTTAACAGGAATCGATTTAAAAAGGATTTAAAAGTCTGTTTATGTAATTGAATTAAAACTGGTTGTCAGGAAGTTTATTTTAAAAAAAATGCACAAAAAACCCAGCACAATCCTCATTAATACTTATTACAAGATTTCGATAGCTGCAAAAACTCCAAACTCCCAAAGGAGACTTGAAACTAGGTTAAAACATCATAAATTCCGTTACTTTTGCATTCATTGCTGCCCCAAAAAAAAAGAAACGTTGGAAAAAAAGGAAATGTGCAAACTTCACTTAAATTCTTATGTACCTTAAATTAATTCATTCCAGCTGTGGTGCACTTTGCCCCCTCCCCCAACACGAGCCAAATTTCTTTTAATTTATAACTAGTGGTGCAGTAAATTTTCATTTCACTGCGATGCATGCGGAAAAAGCACTATTTTAAACTCTTTTTAAAGTCAAAGAAAAACCGCATAATTACAGGGTGGGTCAAAGCGGCGGTGGTACGGGCCGCCACCACAGAGATTCCAACACCAAAAGTCACACCCGAATGTCTTTTAACTCGGCCCGAGAACCAGCTAACTGCACCAGTCCAGCCATAACCGAATCAGGTAACTGTGTATACGAGAGAGCATTCTATATATCCTCGTGCTAAAACACACACACACATACACATACATATATAGCAGCAGCCAAGGAAAAGAAAAGACGGAACAAAGCAGTCTAATTAAAAATTCAACAATAAAGGAAGAAAAAAAATTACGAAGGTGAAGAAAAAGTTGTAATTAACATTTATTAGCACTCGGAATGCAAATACCTTTAGCTCCGGGTGAAGTCGTTGGCACCGTAGTCGTCCGCCCTTCACGGGCAGCTTTATTTTTTCCTACGATAAAGTTTTGCTCATGCTTTTACATATTTTTTCCCTTTCGGCTCCAGTTTTTTGCTTTTGTTTGAATCATCCAAAGAACGTTTTTCCACTTTCCGCCAGTACAGAATTAGACATTTGCTTCGTTTAATTAGAGGCAAATGCTGCAGATAAAATGGGGTAAAGTAGGCGGTGTACGCTGCTGTGTCATGGTGGCGCTCTTTTGAGATACCCTTGATACGTCTTAATATCTTAATACCGGCACATCATGCTAACCCTCAGACGATTATGCCATTAGGGCCAGGCACTTAGAGATAAGAGGTTCCGCTATAAGTTATCCCTTTTTGTCCGAACTAATAATGAAAGTTTGTAGCTAATATTGCTGAAAATGCCAGAGTAGGAGGTGCAGCAGACGGGGGCCTATACAAAAGATAACTGTTAATCTAGTATAACGTAGTAAATCAGCGAAGGTCCAGCAATCAAGTGACAAACAAGTTGCATTAAGAATATGCAATGAGGTCGACGGAACGAACAAAAAGGTGAACATTTTTTCGATCAGTCAATCACTAAGGATGAAAATCGTAGCTTCAATGCTAGGTTAGCATTTCAACAACATCCCAGCTCACTTGATGAATCATACCACATCAAGTCTCAAATGTCTGCCTGTAGAGCGCAAGTTGACAAGACTTTAGCATTCAAAACAACAAAGCTGCTGACTTCGGTAGCTTAGGGGTTATGGCGCCCGATTACCATCATAAAGTCCGTGATTCGATTCCACGTAGCGTGAGTCTGAGTTTTGTGTCGCCAGAAGTTGGATGTCGCCAGTCTTTTAAACGCGCCACCTCAACCGACTAAAGAAATTTAGTCAAGAGATATACCGCATGGTAAGTGATTCCTGACTTCTTTCTGGCACATCTGTCTTGATCGTGCCGGCGTCGCAACCCGTATTAGTTGGTTAAAGTCGGATTCAAGCAGCAGTATTACCCCATCCGTGTCTGGAAACCTTAACAAAAACACTAACCTAAGAGGGGAGTGGAAAAAGCTCCAAAACAAATCACACAACTGATATATGTATGTCCCCCCCCCCCATTGAAATTCCTTCCGCAAAAAGCTTTCTTCCTAGCGAAGACACGAACCTTATCAAAATTTCCCCTACATAAAAGCTTTTATCCTAGCGGAGAAACGTACCTTATCTACAAATTTTGGAAAAAAGCTTTCGTTTTAGCGAATACATGAACCTTACCATGATTTTCCAGTCCCAAAAAACTCTCACCCCAGCGAAGACACGAACCATATTCTTTGTGAAATTCCAAAAGTTTCTGAAGTGGGAATCAGAAAAGCAAATATGAGGTTGGGATCACAGAGCCATTCTTGTTATACTACTTATCTACTAGACATTGCACCATGACTTGAACGACATGCCAGACTGGTAGTACTAGGCCTGATTTTTTCACATAAAAAAACGTCTTGAACTTTCATATTTCCACTACTTGTCCCAACTTTCCTTATTTCATGCCTTCATTCTTTACGTCAATCTTTCTTTCTACCATTGCCTGTTTAATATTATTAAAATAATAAGTGAAGTGTCATCTCCTGTTTGATTAACGAGGTCAGGGGTCTTTTTGGTAGAATTGGACGGGAACCGCCAGTTACCGTTGGCAGTTCTTTGACCATTCTCTCTACTATCTTTCCGACTAGAACTGTATGACATTGCACTCGATGATAGAATCGTAAACACTGCAAAGGGGCTTGCCTCTGAGTTCTTGTATTTCACATAAAAGTAAGATAAGTTATGATCGTCTAAGCCATACACAGACATATCTTTGAACAATATCCCTTACCAATACCAGGTATCGAAGGCGATGTCTTCTCAATTCTGCTGATACTCCGAATGCCAAGATACGTTTTCACGACAGCCGAAACAGCGGAGCACTGTGCGATTGTGTGGCTACAACGAGGAGGAGATTGAGTGTCCTCCATTGCGACTTGCTTGCTCCCACGGAGATTTTGGATATGAATCCTAATCAATTTTGCTCTAGAGCCTGATCCAAATCAGTTGAGGTTTTCTTCGCGCATGTGGGGAAATGAAAATTACGCACAAATAAACATAGCTCACATCGAGATAAGACATCGCTTATGTATTTTCACATTTCCCCTTCGAAATCTGTTGTTATTCTGGAAAATGCGACTTTTGAGAAACCTCATCTCGAAGTCTTAATGGTTTTTATGACGGGGTTGACGTAATAGAACAAATAGGCCAATTCTTAGTTGTGACGGTTCATAAATATGAAAACAGTAATCTTGAGACGAATCTTGTGACAAATCAGCTGTTTCCGATTGACAGTGAAAAATCGCAACATTCATCACTAGAATTCCACCACAATTGTGGTGGAAATGTGAAATGTCAAATGTTGTGAAATTCTTATGTGAAGTGTTAATCATTAAACGCGCACCAAAATGGAAAAAGTTAATTTTTCTGTAGGTAAATAGTATGAAATTTGACGGTTTATATTATTTTTAAGTCTTTACAGAAGGAAACTGTCGTACCAGAGAACCTCTCCAGAGCAGCTTGAGTATTTCCTGCCGGAATCATCCAGAAATTCGTCAAAATTAAAATGACCCCACCAGCCCGAAGCGGATACAAAATCTTTGGGCTGATTTGGCTTGAAATTTAAATGCCCTTAACCCTAGAATACTATGGCTCGTCAAAATTACGACGGCCAATTCAATTTACGCGGAAAATTTCCACATTATTCGTGAATTTTGATTAAAATATTGTTGAAAAAATGTTCATTTTTTGATAAATAAATAATTATAAAACATTTTATATTACTGCGTTTTTTATGGCAATGTCACATTTCCGCAATAGTAAATTTTACACACGATAATAACAACGTATGCTAAAAAAGCGATAGTATTCCAGGGTTAAAGGGGGGACCCGGACGCCCGTGTGAAAAATCCATGCAGTGAAGGCTTGCCCTTCGTCTTACTAAGCATGCAATTTTCATCCCATCCGATGAAAGTCCAATGAAGCACTCAGAATTTCTCACACCATGTTTTTTTTTAAAAATATTGCTTATCTATTTTATGGTGTTGGATAAAACCTTAAGCAAATTTAATACTATATTTAAAACCATCGAAAAAATACGCCGCATACCATCAAGAACAAGGATTATGCCTTGTTAACTAAAGACTAAACGTGTCCGTCCCACTAAGGCCATTGATAAAGCAGATGAAAGCATAGCAGAACTTAGCAGACTCGTGATTGATAAATATTTAACGAATACCAACAAAGCGAAATAATTGAAAGAAGTGAAGCGTTCGGTTCACAAAATGTTTGGATTGTTCCCAGATGGCTGCTGTAATCAGCGACGCGTATCCATCCTTGAAAAAGTATGCGACTCTCGTCAACAGCATTCAACCTTGCCATTTCAGACATAAACGAGAACGAGAGAACTCCAGAATCAGAGTTACGGTCCTTCGCCAACGTCCTTTTGGCATTCGCCTCCGTGCCACGCCCGCCCTGCCCCCGAACCCCACTTGCCATCAACTCCATTACCCCGTGCCATTGTGCGCCATCACAGCGTCCCAGAAGCGCCATTTCTTGAGACTATCTCGGAGCCCTCCTAGCGAAATTAGCTTTTATTGTACCAAAACGATAAGAATGAGGACTTGAACGACGACAAATATTTAATGAAAATCAACAATTTAGAGGGATATTAAAGTCGGTGATGTTTCATCTTCTCCACTCTTCCAGGAACTGGGCCCAGGATCCGGGATCCAGGATCCCGATTCTGCACAGTCCTGACTGGTGCTGTTCCTTCTCAGTTGATTTGAATAATGTCAGACGGAGCGGCAGCGTTGAATGATTCTCGCTTTATGGGGGCCGGCAATGTAATTTTAATTTTATTGCCTAGCAAGAAAGTGAACGCTACCCTGTCTAAATTAGTAGATTTAGGGGTTGCTTTATGATTAATCGCCAGTAAAAAAAATATTTTTTTTCATCATTCCAAAGTAGCACAGAATCTTGAAGGGATTTATGCCCGCGCTGGTAATGAATATCCTTGCGGCTTACACTTTGCGGAGTTTATGGCCATCCACGCGGAAATTTGAGTCTGATTAGGCACGCAATGCAGCAGTAACAAATTGATGTCGGCAAGGGTGCTTACAGCCAAGACAGGTCTGACAAGGCAGTTATTATTATCTCGGAGCGATGTAAAGTAAAATGCTGCCTTTAAGGACCCGAAATGGGTGAGCCACGATAACAGCGCTCAGCCTATCGAATCTGTGTAGTCACATCAGCCGGCGTAGGACGATTTTATGGCAGGATAATTGAATGTTTTCAGGTATGATTGATTTTTAACACACATACACACAACCCGGAACTGAAAGGCTCCCTTAATTTTTCATTACCATCATCCTTCGTAAACGTATTTATGCCTTCTCGTTACGTGGAGCCATAAACTTGGCAGGCATTATCGTCAATCGTGAATGTAATAGTGATTTATGCTGCCTCCATCGCGCTGGATTCTGCAGCTACTGGTGGGGCTTACAGTGTCAACTACACTCCGGCTTACACGGGGCTAATCCATTTTTGCACGTGCAACACTCTTCCTGTCTATTGTAGTGTAGTCTTCGGGCGCGCTGTGATCTCTTTCAGTATTTTAGTTCGGAGTCGTGCAGGACGCTATCGAGGGTATACATGTCAAGGGCATATTGGGTGATGTTATTTGGCATCTTGTCTCGTGTGTAACTGACATTGCAGTCTGAAAAGTTTGCGAAAGAAGCTCCTGATAAGGACATAGAGAATCACACAGATGAATTTTTAGTATAGAACACAATCATTGATTTACAAAAGTCTACAGTTTGATGGAGATATAGTTATATTGAGGAGAATACTTTTAAAGTCGCAAAGTAATTGTGACTTGGTGTTACTTTGTAGGGGATTTGAGATGTCTTACTTCAGACGGATTTGTTAAGTTTGTGAGTATGGAACGGGAAGTCATGTTCAGTTTTGAAAATAAAGTGACTCTTCCGGTGCAAGCCGGCTGTCGTCTCTCATCTTCGTTATTCTTGGGTAGATAGGTAAGGTAGGTACAGGCTCCAGCCTCATCCAAGTCCTGTTGACGGGGACCCAACCCGACTAGCATTTAAAGGGGCATGCCTCATGCAGCGTGTGGGCCCCTTGTGGCAAATGAGGGGCATTCCGAAAGTGGGATTTCCCCTTCGATTCCTCATGAGCACCACACAAAGCAAAAATCTGCGATACTGAAGTGACCCAGCAGGAAATGGAGTGCTGCAAGAGCCATCTTTGTGCACTCCTTAAAAAACTTACAGCGCTCCCGTTCCCATACCAGTTCCATAATACTTTTTAACATAGCATGTCATTGCAGGGAAGCATATCTTTTAATGCTCCTTCGAAAGCGTTATGGAAGCATAGTAACAAAGCTTTTTAAAAGATTATTCATGGAGGCCTGTGGATATGTGAATAAGATCCGGTGGCGAAAAGCTTTTATTTTTGTTCATCTTTTGCAATTGTTGTTTTCTTTCTAAGCGCGAGTGTGGTTTCACCAAAGCGGTCCCCCAACTAAGTATGCTACCCCGTCCAATGCTGCTTGTCCTCCCTACCGAGAACCGGTCTATTGAGTATTCTAACGTCACCCTTTATGGTCCCCAAGATAATCGCCGGTTTTCTTCAGTCTATAAAATTTCTGAAAACTTCTGTAATGATCCCTTGGGAGCATATTTGGCAGCGCTTAAAATTAGCTCCCCTGAGCAGCGTTAACAATTCATAAGGGCCTATGAGGCAAACCTCATTACAAATGAAATGAGGCAATCTCAACATCTGCCTTGCTCATTCGGAAAGCTTTTGAAAAAGCTTTAAATTTAAGCTTTAGTTTTTGTTATTCCCTTGCTCCACATTTCAGGCAATTATGTTGGCGACCTAGGAGGGTGCCATTTAGCATACTCAATAGACCGGTTCTCGTTCCATTCTGATTCTGGAGGTCAAGTAGCATTGGACGTGATTAGTATTCAGTGGGGGACCGCTTTGGAAAAAGCACACTCGCGTTTAAAAATATTCATTCACGATGGGGCAAGGTGTTAGATTCCCCTTGTGGGCCTTGTAAGGCAATACACAGAGTCCACATGAGGCGGTGGGCTAGCCTCATAGGGGTCCTATCTGCACCCCCCCCCTCCCAAAAGCTAGTCACCTATAAGGAAATGTTTCGAAATGAATGGTTTTGTTGTTTGATCTAAGCCAGAACCGAACAACTCCAAAGAAAATTGTATACTGTCTCTCTACGTTGCTCTTCCTCACAGAACTAGTCGATGTTGTATGAAATTCTCAATTTGATAGCATGCGCCGCAAGTGTGCTGGTGGGGGGCCTCGGTAGTCTAGGGAGTAAAGCGCCTGGCTACCATCCCACAGGTCCCGGGTTCGAATCCCGGCAGCAACACGGTCCTTCGCCTTTCCCACTTTCCCCACTTACATAAATATCCTTCTTCCTTCTTTACATTCCTGATTCCTCCTGTCATAGCCTTCCGCTTGTCCTTCCCCGCTCCACCAGCGCTTGTAATCGGTTGGTTGATGGGATTCAACTCGTTTCAGGAGGCATAACACACCAGCGAGTTGCTTCTCGATGCCCCTATGCCAGAGTCGCGAAGTAATGGTTGGGAGTAGGTGTAATAAAAAATACCGCGGCTTGGTTGTAGCAGTTCCTTCCTTCACTTCTCTCTCTCCTGACTCTTTTCCGACTAGAGCTTGCTGTTCGACATTGCACTCTATACGAAAAAATAGATTGTCGACAGTATAAAATACTCTTTCCCTGAGCTCTAGTCTTTCACATAAAAAAACACGATTCTGGCTATGTTCTACCGCGGCATCATCAGGAGGTTGCGTGATTTTTACCTGCTTAGTAAGGACAAGTTGATGTTAAATATCTCCAGGCGGAGCTTGCAATAAGCTTGTGTCTATAAAATTTGTTCAAGTATGGCCAATTTATATGCCTTCTTGTTCCCCTTGATGAAACTGACGCCCGTTACACACTTAAGAGTGATCTTGTACCTTCCAGGTAAGAGAGTTTTTTTTTGAAACGTTTCGACGAGCTTGGACGTTACATAGACCACGCATAGTTCCTTGATAGCCGTTTTGCTATCCGAAAACAGCACTAACCTGGTTCCTGACCTAGAGTTCCTCTGTGACCGTTATATATGAGAACCGTAATATCAGCAAACGAAAACAAACCACTTCGTTTTTACTAAAAAACATTATAGTAGTATAGCAAGGATGGTTCTGGAGCACTTTCTTCGTATGCATGTATGTGTGTATATGCGTATATATTTATAGGTTGTGCAACATGAGCTTTCAGAATAAGGTTCAGGTCTTTGCTAAGATCAAAGCTTTTTGGCACTGGAAATATTTATAAGGTTCGTGTCTCTACTAGGGTGAACACTTTTGTGGTGGAAATTTTGATAAGGTTCGTGTCTTCGCTAGGTTGAAAGCTTTTTTGTAGGGGAACTTTTGATTAGGGAATTTTTTTTATCGTTTGCGATTTGTGATTTGCTTTTGGTGCATTTTGGCAAGCTTATTATGTTTATATAAACAAGCAGGTTGATTTGTCGATCTTCTTATAGGGGTCGCATCAAATAGGTAAGAAAAGAAATTAGGGCCAATTTAGACTACCCAGTTTCAACTACTTTTTCAAGGTTATAAATCTGTAGGGGTTTTTAGGCGGAGGTATACTATTGTGCTTGCAAGGATTTAGGAAAGATAGGTCTGTACAAACAAAAATATGTTTAGCTTGCATACTTTTTATTTAGAAAGTTACTTCGCAATTACTGTTATTGTTTATAGCAGTTTTACACACAAAACATATAATTCCACTAATACAACACTAACTCGAACGTTGGCAACAAATAAAAACAATATGTTAAGTTTGACCCAGAATGTACAATAGCATTTACGAGATATACCTAATGTCTCAAAGGTAGCCGGCGGTAGCCTTGGGGTTAAGTCGCCGACTACCACCCCAGAGGCCCATGGTTCGAATTCACTCCGTAGAATAGTCCTTCACCTTTCCATTTGCTCGACCTAAATTACTTTCCTTATTCTTTATGGTGCTTGTGAGATAACCCATGAGACCTTTATGAATAAGACCAAAGCATATTAAACCCTGAAAATTATTTCAATCAAGAAAAGTTTTACTTGAAAATAAACAAAATTAAAAAAAAAATCCTTAATGTAAACCGTAAAGAAAGTGAGAATCTACTCACTATAAAGAAACAGAAAACCCTTATATGGTGATTATTACTAGCATCTGCACAAGCCCTCTGCCACACAGAACGTTGCTACTTTGGCTATACGATGATGAAGTTGCCTTCTTCCCTGGCCTTTTGCTTGCACTGGAAATTGAAATTTATTTGCCCGAGTGGAGGCTACAAAATTGTTCTCAGGCAGTTTCGTTTGATCCTGTGTGAAACCATGCACGTGCAGCCCGGAGCTAGTTCCCAGTTAATAATTGCAGCACATTTCACTGCTTTGCATATATACAGAGAAGCTTTCATCTACACTTGCACAAAAAAAAATTTTAAATGGGTTTTCACTAAAGAAAAAAAAAGGTGCCATTTCGGGGTTTTCAAATTATATAAAACATATGCAGAAACGCAATAGTTCGCATCCGTGAAAAATCATTATTTTTGCAGGAAAGGGGCGCTGTTAGAATTCGTCAAGTACCAAAACTATACCAATTTCAAATCGCATAAGTCAGGCGCCCATACACACATGCCCACCCATAATAAAAGGATTCAAGGACATAAAACGAATTCAAGTGTAATTGACGAAAAAGTTCATACATGAGTTAATAAACAGCGAAAAAGTTCATAAATTACAATTTTTACGAGATAATAAAACTATAAAGACGAAAAAAAAGAGTTCACGTATTTTATTCGTTTACATGTTTGAGCGATTTGAGCGCGGGGGGAAAAAGTGTGGGCCACACATTTGCATAACAACAGCAAAGATACGCCATTAAATCTAATTTTCCGTGAAAGATTGCCTCTTCATAGCAGTTTGAATGCCGAGAGCAGTTCAGATATCAAGAGGAAAATGAAGACCCTAGTCACAAGGCACGTACTTGACTGTGGTTCTGGGTAAGTGCAAATTGAACTCCTCTTGAGAGCAAACTTCGGATATTGGATTGAAGTTGCAGTACAAGGCTTACAAGTGGGTTTCATTGTTGAGGGTATTTAAATCTCAGATGAATTTCAATTAAATAAGAAGAAGGGGAAAAATATACGCGGCTTCACTTTTATTTACTTTAATTCTTTTATTTGCGTTGTGTTAATCTGTAAATAATTGTGGATGTTTAAGAATGTTTTTTTCTCACACATTGATTGGGTGAAACGAGAAAATTGGCATCGAAGATTTTATTGTAGTTAAAAGACTGAATCAGCTCACATCCTTTATCCCGGCAGACATTAGCGGCATTCCATTGGGCGATATTTTCTATTCCCGAAAAATACTCCGGAGTACTTACAACTACCGTTGCACTTATTATGTTTTACTCGTATTTACTTCTGATATAAAAAATCGCGTTCCATTGGCCCAAAATATCGTTCGATTGCGAAGGTGAAGCAGCTTTGGACGTCGTTAGTATTAAGTTGGGGGACCGTTTGGTAAAACGACACTCTCGTTTGGAATTGTCAATTACCAATACATTCATATTTGTAACAGGTAGTGCTGCACACGAGACGAGACTTGTCTCGAAATCGTCTCGTCTCGATTTTCGAGTCGAGATCGAGACGAGACCTCCAGATTAAAAATCGATACGAGACCGAGACTACCATTCGAGATCTCGCGAGACATCTTGAGGTCTCGAAATCAAATCGTTATTTTGAAATCGTATCGACACCAACTCTTTCAGTATCTTCACGGTGCGCTCTTTGACGAGCACAACATTCGGCACCAATACATGATTTGAGCAGGCTGCGGAGACAAGGCGAAGAGTACGCATTCCATAAGCATTTAAATGCAGAGTCCATTCCAAAACAGAAGAGGTATTTTACTGTCATTTCATTTCATTTTAACGCATTTAAAATGAAATGCGTTGAAATGGAATGAAATGACTGTAAAATACCTCTTCTATTTTGGAACGGACTCTACGTAAATGTAACTATACACAAATTAGAAATTTACTTTCGATTCATTGATCCCTTCTACCCCGCCGCCACTGCAAAGGCAGATTTACGTGTCTACGTCTGGGAAGTGACTAGCATGGAAATATAAGGAATATTTGTATACAATTTCATTAATATGGCACATCCCAGCGGGAAAAGTGGAAGCAGCTTCCTCTGGAATCAAATTGAAAGTGCTTCCTTGTCGCGCTTCAGAAGCATTTTGGAAGATTTTCCTGTGCATGTGGCTACAAATAAGTCATTTCAACTCTGTTGGTAAATTTTCTGTTTTGAGAGAGTCTCTAAATTTCGATTCGTAACGTTTTCATTTGTTGTAACATATTCTCTTTTGAAAAATTTCCATTTAGAGTTGTGCGCTCAGTAAAAAAAATCGTGCAGTTTATAATTTATTATAGTTATTGTGACTTCATAATTGTGATTTTGATTAGTCCAGTGAAAAGTGTTGAATTTTTTATTGTTTGTGAATGCAATTTTAATTTCCCTTTTTTTATTGAAATAAAAATATTTATTTGTGAACTCTGCATGTATCCTTATTATTCAAAAACGAAGAGCGAGACCTAATTAAGAAGCTAATTAGAAGAAAATCGAACACAATGCTTCTTGCAAATGACATGCAATGGTAAAAAAGATATGGATAGGGATACGGAAGGGAAGCACTTCTAAGATGCCGAAGGATAGCTTCTTCATGCATCAGTGAATGCTTCTATTTCCCGCTGGGATATTGATATTTCTCGAAATACAGAAGACTGAGCAATTTGTATTATTGACAGTGAAATTCGAGACTTTTCGAGACGAGACGAGACTTTTCGAGACGAGACGAGACGTTTTGAGACGTTTCGAGACGAGACCTGCAAATACCCATTTTTTCGAGACCGAGACGAGACAAATCTCGTCTCGTCTCGTGTGCAGCACTAGTAACAGGGGCGTAAATACCTCTACAGCGGAAGCATGTTCATATTCTCATGTCTCTACCGGGAGCGTGCATACCCTGTGGCAGGTATATTTGTTCGCTGTGCGTGCTAGTTGCGGGCGCGTACTCGTATATGCTTTAAAAAAAATTAACGAACTAAATTATTTTTACTTGGGGACTTATGAAATACAGCGAAAACTGGAGGCAGGCGCCTGGATTCACCAACTCTAAGTGGTTTCATCCTGTATCGTCTCTTTACACGACCAACGAATTGTTGGGGTGAAGTAGAAAGAATGTTAGGACATTTGTTGGCTTGATTACCGGACGCTGCGCCCTGAATTATCACATATGAGGGATAGGAAGGTCGGAGGACCCCACCTGCAGGCTTTGCCAATACATTTCTATCGAGTTTGACATATAGCGTAGAAAGCTTAAGGGGACATTCTGGGTTGTCGACCCAAAAAATAGCTCATTTTTATGAATTTTTTTTAAGGAAACTATTGAAGATATCAAAACCGGGTTTTTTTTAATAATTTTATTCATTCTTCGACTACATTGTAGAATTTTATCGAGCCACTCCGGAACCGGTAACTCCCCCCTCCAGGTGTCCAAAGTGGGCCGTGCAGCCGTGCGCGGCCTGCTGGTGGCAGGGTTTTTAGCTTCACCGGTGATCTAAAATGGAAAATGACGTAAGTTTATTAAACTTAAGTGTATTGATCAAAAAGTGGTGGAACACTTTTTCAAAATTCAAAAAAATAACAAAATGGCGGGCAATTGAAAGAAAATGTGAATTTTTCGGCTTTTTTTTTCTCCGTTTTTTTGCTATCACTTTTTAAAAAAAAAAGATAAACGAAATCTGTTCCACCACTTTTTGCACAACATCACAAAGAACAAGTGTGCCAAGTTTCATCGAATTCGCATGCACCGTTTTTTCAAAAAAGCTGCCACCGCCGAAAAATTATTGATTCTGAGATATTTCACTTTGAAGTTTAGAAACGCATTTCGACTTGAAAAAGTTTGCTTTCTCGATGATTTTTTCATGAAATCATTGGGATTTTTTAGAGATTTTAGAGACAAAGGAAGATCAAAAATACCTTCCTCATATAATTCATTCTTAAATTCAAGGCCATAAAACCGAACGCTATTCACACGCTCGATTCATAGCTCGCACCTGCTCTCAGGCTCGTCGGCTTAGTCGGCCGCGCGGCAGGAGGCATGCCTCTCTAATTACCTGTAACTTTTAAACCGCTCAAGATTTCGGTTTGAAATTTTAACAAGTTATTTTTAAAGGGTTATACTATCGATTGAGCAAAAAAAAAAAATCGATTTTCTGACCAGAATGTCCCCTTAAAGCTCTATCTACATCGACTGATAAATTCCGCATCATAAAAAGAGGGAAATGAGCACGCATGTGGGGAAATGACAATTGCATACACATAAAGATTGAATGTATGGATAAAACACAAGCGCATGTACATTGCAATCTCTCCTTCAAAATTTGTTTACGGGCGAGAACACTCCTCCATAGCATTTCACCACGGCAAGAGCCGCTTGAGAATACAAATGAGTCGGTAATTTGCGTTTTTCAACAAATAGAATGACGTTGCTCGCTTTTATCACACAGCGCTCGTACAGGGAACTTGAGACTCTCACTGCATGCCGCATTGAAACAGAATTTTTAAGATTCCCGTCTTTTATGTCGCGGCCTCTAGTGTAAGGTTCCAGAACCGTTTTAGGCTGAAACAGATTGCTTCGTTCCTCTTCGTTCGTTCTTTCCGTTCTTTCAGTCTGCGAGTTCAATGCTGTACACTTCATCCATATGAAGTGTACAGCATTGAGCTCGCAGACACTTCCATAAGTGTCCACATTAGGAAGAACGGAGAGGAATGAAGACGAACGAAAGAGAGAGCTTCTGGAAAATTTCAAAAGGAGACGAACGAACGGAAAGGAAAGAACGGATGACGGTTATGTTTAATTTGATTTTTTAGCACGGTTCAAGAGAGAAAAAATCCAAGCGAGCAAGTCATGTACAGGGCCGACACTTCAATTTTTTGCGCCCGGTGCAGTATGCCATATCAGCTCCTCTGTTTTTGATCGCAATGGTGGACAATAGGAAAATTGCGCACGGTGCAAGTGCACCATTTGCACCTATGAAAGCGCCACCCCAACTTAAGTCCAATGACACTTTCGTCGCATTGGAGCAAAGCGGAGAATATTTCGCCAAGCCGCGATTGAACGGGAAAAATGTATCTATAGCATATTTTAATCCCTCTTCTGTCACGATCCTGTCATCTCAATCGCATTTGATTTCGAATATTCGCAAGACCTTTCCAAGAAGTATCTTCCTGGAGAGTGAACTTCCATCATGATTTTACTAGTTTCCTCCTCCTTCTCTGCCATCCTCCTCATTGTTTCCTGAACTTTAGGACTTTCCGATATGTTGTCAGAATTACCTCGACCACGACACTCTTCTTCGTCGTCGTAGAGTTTTCTTCAGTAATTTTTTTTCTGGCCTAGCCGATGAGTCGTCGCCCCTCATTACCCAAATTAAGACCCTTCTAATCTCCTTTTTTCGCTACTCCAGTTCCATGCTCTTCTACAATGTATGATCGTTGTTCTCTACTGGCGTAGGAGCAAGGCCGGCGCTTGGTTATTTTGCGTGCGGGCAGTATATCATATTGCGCCCCACCTGCTGTTTTCAAAGTTTCAAATTTTTTCTAATTTTATTTTCTGAAATTGCGCCCCTGTCCAATTGCGCCGGGTGCAATTGCACCATTTGCACCTATGAAAGCGCCGCGCCTGGTCGTGTACAGTGAGTATTAAAATAATAAACAAAAAACGTATACAGCAATTGAGTCGTTGATGTGAACTCCGCGAAGACGAAAGCTCCTAGGTGGAGTGGACAGTGCTTTCTTTCTTTCTTTTCCGTTCTTTTAATGAGAGAACGGAAGGAACGTATGAACGAAGCAGAAAGAAGCAATCTGTTTCAACCTTTAGTCGTGATTGAAAATTAGTCCTACTCTAGCGCATTTGCTGGAGATCAACTCAAGTGCGTGATATATACCTGTTGATGAGGTACTCCCTGTTTGGTGGTTACAACGATTCAGGGGCGTTTCCAGTCAACTGGCTTAGGGGGGGTAATTTTAAAAAAAGAAAACACTTAAATATTTTTATTATTCCATAAATACCATTTGCACCCTCCCCAAGCCACCCCTAGCTCAAGTTACCATTTCAACCCGCACCCCAGCAAATGGTCAACAATTTCTGCCTCTAGTATTTAACGGTTATTTAGCCCTAATAGAACCTACATACGGCGACAGATTTTTTTTTCAACGACGGCTCCAAGACGTCAGAAGGCGTCGGAGCAGGGGTTTATCTAGAGACCACTAACAGATCACTGTCCTGGCACCTGCCGGTGTACGCTAGTGTCTTTCAAGCTGAAGTGCTGGCGATTCTGAAGGCCTGCCACCAGTGGCGTAGCGTGGGTGTCAGCCGCCCGGGGCGGAAGAAAATTTTGCCGCCCTCTTTTTAACTTCCCAGTTTATAGGGAAGTGATTGTAATCGGTCCGAAACTCGAAATCGTATTTTTCAACTTATTTTCATTTTTAAAGGTCCCAATAGCATTTTGAGCAAAAATTTGCGAAGAAGTATGCGTGGTGTGTGTGTGCGTACGTATATGGTCAGTTTTTCCTGCACGTTGGAAGAGCCGACCGAAGCGTATTAACTGAAATATATATGAACTGAAAACATTTTCATAAAATCGTTCGAGTCGTTTTTTTGTTTAAACGACGTAAGTGATTTTTATACCTGCACGAAATTCCGCGAACCAAAAATGACATTGGCTTCATTGAGCTGACGCGTATTACCGAAGTTATAATGTGAAAAGATTTTCATAAAAATCGGTCAAACCGTTTTTTTGTTTGAACGAAGTTAGCGATTTTTGTACCGCCCAATATCGCGAGTACCAAATATGATACTGACTTTGTTGAGGTGCCAATCGACGCGTATTAACGAAAACATGCTCTGAAAAAAATTGCATAACATTCGGTCAAACCTTTTTTTGTTATGAAATTTTTTATCTGGATTCAGCCGAGCGATAGGACGGTTTTTTGTAAATTTCCTCTCCTTTTGTTTTGGATCGCCTTTCTGAGTTGTTGCAACACCTCACAAAAGCGTCCAGCTGTGATCGTGGTCCCATGGGGCAGGTAATTGATCAACAAGACCTCTTTGAAATCTCAAAAGAACGTTTGCGATTTTCCGCATTCCCCAGCTTTCGCTTTATTTGGTTTTTTGGCGGTAAGAGCGAGTGGAGTCTCCATAGTGGTTGAAGCCTGACTGTCGGATCGATCGACGCACGCGCATAGAAATTTTACAGTGCTGCCACTGCACCCAGACGTAAATTCCCTGAGACACCCAGACTTTTCCCAGTGGAACCATATGATAGAAGTCATTCTCGTTGAATATTAGTCATAAACAATCCAAATACAAAATAAAATACGTCGAATGCCTGCAAGTCAGTACAGATGGTGTTACCAGTCGCTACAATGAGCAAGATGTCATTATTATACATTCAATTAAAGAAAGGGGATTCCCCGCTTTCGTCACAGTATAAGTAATAAAAAATTCCGATCGGTCCGAATCGTAGGTGCGACAAAAATAATATTTACAAGATTGTACTTATTGTGAACCGCCCCTGCCGCCCCTACTACGCTACGCCACTGCCTGCCACACAATGAACTCAGAACCTACACAAGGATGTAGTATTGGAATTTTCATAGACAGCCAAGACTCTATAAAAGCTTTGCATTCAGTGAGAATGCGCTCCAAGCTAGTGGAACGATGCAGAGCTGAGCTAGATAGGGTAGGTAGAAAGCCCAACGTCGCTCTCGTCTGGGTTCCCGGTCATAGGAACATAAAGAGGAACGAGAAAGCCGACTACCTAGCCAAGCAGGGAGTCTGTCTCCGGCGCTCGGAGACCGAGATGGTTGGCAGCCCAGCAGGTGGAGTCAAAAACGCTATTAGCCAGCCAAAAGTCGAGAGCACTGGAGAGACTATCTCTAGGGCGACTTGGTCGACTTATAACAAAGAAAAAACAATGGGCCTCTTAAACAGACCCCGACGGGATATTGCCAGAATCACGTCAATCATCACGGGACATTGGCCCGTGGGAGACCACGCTGCCAAGTTGGGCATTCCGTTCAACGTCTGTTGTCGTAGCTGTGGGGAGGCGAACGAGAGAGAAACACTTGTTCACTTCCTCTGTAAGTGCCCGGCTTTAGCTAAAGCCAGGCAGCGCACACTAGATAGTTACGTTTTCGAAGACTTTAAAGAGATTTCCAGACTGGAGATCTGATCACTGTTAAGCTTCCTAAATTCCACAGGATGGCTTTAGGCCAACATAAGGTACACGATTTGTGGCAACAAAACGGCGCGCCAAGCGCTAATTGGACCTCCGGTCGCACTGGAGGCAGCCTTTCACCTACCTACCTTGTCGTGTCGTGTGTACGCTCGTGTGGAATCAGCCATAGCGTGCCATATTAGCGGGAGTCTCGGGTATCGGTCCCTTCCAAGACTCTCTAGCAGTTTTGGAAAAATTCACCGTCATAGATCGCCGACTAGATTCACCATAACTTAACTTGTTTGCTTTAAATATTGGTAATTTTTAAGAATAAAAATAAATAAGCGAACGAAAATTCTTAGGGGGTAATTACCCAATTACCCCCTCTCAAACCGCCACTGCAACGATGATAACTTCGTTTGCATAACCCCCGATTATTGAGAAGCTCTGGGAGCATATTTATCTACAGCAGTTGAAATGTGGTTCCTCCCTGCGGACATCTTTTTGCTCTAGTGCCCTCCAGTGACCCTATAGTCCAGTACGACCCATTCAGTCACAAAAATGCTGCTTACACCTCGTATACTTAGAGCCCTAGCTAAACCATTGAAAGATGTGTTGTCGGAAACTCCCTTATTATTGAGGAACCCCGTCAGTGCAGTGCAATTCCTTTATTTAGGACAGCATTTTCCAACTTGAGCATCACATTTTGAGAGCCATAAAAAATAAGCTTAAAGCCATCAAAGCGCTCGACTGTCGACCCAGAAACTTGGGTTCGAGTCCCACTCAGCGACATGGGCCTTCGACTTCCCTGCCTTGATTCATTCCTTCACAGGTTCTTTCCTCCTTGTCTATTATCATAGCCAGCAAACCGATTCTTCATAAAACCGGTCTCGAATCTATGAGATTGCTTTAATCCTTTGTACCAGATCACGGAGATCATAGCATCATCTTCTAGTATGGGAGTAACCCTACTCTCCCTAAGTGGATAGCAGAATCTCAAGGACATAAAGAGGGTGGTAATAGATAATTTGTGAGTTTCTGCACAAGCTGGTTACACTTAATTGTTAGCTTGTTAGTGTACATCTCAATTATAAAAGGTGGATTAATTAAAGATGCCCTTCAAAGTTGCTTGTACACCGAATTCTTATGTCATCCGTACAATTTGCGTAATGAAGCATTTAATTAAACACAATTTTAACACAACTGAAAGGTCCCGTGTTTCAGTTCTTTTTTATTCTACGGCCATTTTAAATTACAAGATTTTAGGAAAATCATGTTTCAAAAATCCCTAATTAACTTTGAGAATATATCATTTGTCGGCAGCCATTAACCCGTTTTCTGTTTTGATTCCATTTGTCCTTTTGGCTGCCTGATATACCGGGGGAGGCCAATTTTCTGCAAACATGACATCCTTCCCCAGCTGGAGATTTCATTTAATTTATCACTGTATTCCCGGCACCGGGTGATGCGAAGAGCAGCGGAGATCGGCAGGATTGGGGGTTGGAAACAACTCATCTCAATTTGGGGTCCATAAATAACAAGAAGGCGCAAAAAGGGTCAACAGCGAGAGCATAGCCGCCCCGGCACAGTCCTGATCCCTCAATCTCTCTCTCTCTGTCTCTTGCTGCTTTAAATTTAAATTTCATGGATTAATGGATATATACCTGCTGATGGCGTCGCCAGTCACATATTTTAGTTTTCGCCATTAATTTTGTACCTTTCAGCAAATTACTGCACCGTTCTTATTGCCAGCAACCCATCCTGGTGCTGTCGAGCCAAAATTGCCAGAATTGCGGTGTATTCATAGAACCCAGAAACTGTAGCCATAGTTAATACAAATTAAAGCACTCGGCCTTGGTGGATGCCTGCCTGGATCCGTTTCTGTAATATTTCCGAGTTTATAACACTTCTCCACCGCCCCCCCTTAGTAGACCGGTTCACATTTTGGTTCTGCTTCTGGTGTGGCCACATCGTTGGGGACGGGAAGCACCGGCGGGAAGGGGGGACAGATAAACCCATGTTACACAAGCGAGATTTCCAGTAGACATTAAATTTATACTTAAGTGTCAACAAGTTACTTGAGAGCATTCTCCTCGGCCCTCGAGGGCGAGAGAAAAACACGGCACGGAATGGGCGTCCTCGTCGCATTACATTCTTCAAGAACTTAATGAGAAAATTCATGAAGTGGAAATATTCCGGAGGACAATGGCATCTTTAATTCATTAGATGAATAGATGAAACGAACTCGAATGCAATTAAAACGGGGTTAATAATAGGGGCGCAAAATTTTACTCTACTAAACTCATTTAACATCATCCAAAAGTCCTTGGAAGCGTTTTGGGGGAAAGTTTAATTGCAATTTTATACTGACTGAGTTTTATGTCAGAGAAATTATTTCACGAATATGATCGACCATTAAAGGGTTTACGATGGGGATCCCTTATTTATGTTTGTTTAAGCGTTTTTTTTTTGGTAATTCCGAATGTTAATTGAAGGAACTTCTCATGCCGCGTTGTTAGTTCACACAGGTGAGAGAAGTGGTTTGGGCAAGCTCATGGGTTTAACAGTTGTGTAGAGGTTAATAAACATCTCAGTAGTAACATAGCTTGTTCGTGCGAAAAGAAATGTATTTGGTAAGGTAGGGACTCACCTTAAAATACTAGAATCGCATAATTTCTGACCAAGCTCAGACCAAAGGGCAAAAAACTCCTCCACTTAGGGTTGCCAAGTGGCCGGTTTTCAGCCGGCTCGGCCGGCAATATCACTCTCGAGCCGGCAGCCGGCCAGAAATTTGAAAAGTTCGAAAAAAGCCGGCAATTTCAATTTCTTGCATCAAAAATGTTTTAATAGTTATAATTTTTGTTAATACTTGTAAAGTTAGAAAATCTTTACAACTATTTTTTTTATGTGGGAAAACCAAGCTTAGGAATCACACTTAGTACTACCAGTCTGTCATGTCGTTCATGTCATGGTGCAATGTCTAGTAACAAGGTTGGTTTGAAAGATAAAAGAGGATAGGATAGATCAGGGAGGGTCTGGGTGGTGTTGGAGCAGGAACTCTTGGGCGTTGTACAAGTGTGGGAAAACTGATTGTGGGAGGTTATTCCACAGCCAAATTGTTCTATTTATAAACTATTAAGAAATTCGTACATTTTTAACATGTTATACTCAAACGCAATTTGAATTTAGCGCGTTATCATGCGCACGAACCTAGTAGCTTTTGTACCGACTATCTATAGATATTGGGCCTTATTGTTGAATCCGCCGTCGGGAAAGTGAATGCGAATTTTACAGGTTCTGATTGTTGAATCCCCCGGCAGGAAAGTGAATGAGAATTTGACAGTCGAAAGTGGAAGTTAAACTAAAAAACGACTGGTTTGGAGTTGTGCACCCAATGCGGAACTATCATCGATTGTCATTTGAATTTCGAAAATGAAATATGTCACTTCATACGCAGTTGGGCCCGGCGGATTAAACAATCGCAGCGACAAGTGAAAGTGAAACTCTTTAGCCGCGGGAGTCCCAAATCCGACGGATTCAACAATTAGGCCTATTAACTATAAGCATCACTAGCAGACGGCAGTCAGCTTTGTGGTGATTCGACGGTGTCCGATTTTGCGGGGGAATCAATTATATTTAAAAGCAGGCATTTTAGTGTGTACGAAAGTAATACGTCAAGAGTGCGATCAAAAACTATGTCGGGCAACGAAAAGTCACCGCCTTCGAAAAAAACACGATCTAGAAACTGCGTTCTCAATAAATCGTGGTTAACTGATCCAAAATTTTCAAGTTGGCTTGTAATTTAGGCTATCAGTGCAAAAGTGGTGTAACCCCAGACTATGTAAACCATCAGTGTAGTCAGCTTACACCCTTTTTGCTCGATTACTTCTCTATATTTGTTCTGTCCAACAGTTATGTCATGTACAGTTATGTTTTTGGAAGACAAAAGTAGCTTACTCCACTATGGTGTTGAAAGTTCATAATGCAATGAATATATATTGCACCAAAACCGCAACCAGCTTAAATTGTGGGTTACACCACTTTTGCTCTGATAGCCTCAATTGAAAGAGAACAAAGCAAGTCATTTGAGTTCGCCGAGTGACCTTTCTTTGGCGTGGCGGGGGGAGGGGAGGCCGGCAATTCCGTCCCGTCGAGTTGGCAACCCTACCACCACTGCAGCATCAAATTAACATAATTGCATTGCTTCTCTTACAATTTCCTAAAAAATTAAAATCTAAAATTGATCAATAATTATTTTTTGGTTTTACAACCATTTTTTTTATTTTATCATTCTCAGATTAATATTTATTTGATTGCTTGGCATTTTTTCTAGCACAGACTGCCACCGTCTCAAAATGAAAAATTATATTAGAGCAATATTTAATATTAGGTCTGTTTATTAGTTTTCAGCACAGGACAGAGCAGAACAGAATAGAACAGCAAGCAATTAAACGTCAAACACTTTAGAACAACTTAGAACAGAAAAACTAATGAACGCTTTTTTGTACTTTTTTGTTCTAAACTTTCTGTTCTCATAATTTCGGGCACTTTCAGTAATGCAGGTTGCGTGCGCAACACCCTTCCATTGCTGAATAAGTCAATTGCGCACGCAACCTGCATTACTGAAAGTGCCCTTCATATACACATCTGTCAAAACTAAGAAAAAACAATAAAGAAAAAATTCTTGTCCAAAAGTGCTCTGAAAAAAATCTAGAACAAAAAAGTAAACTTTACAACAGCTTAGACCTGATTTACACCACAAGTTTTTTGCTCTGCCTTGTCAAGAATTCTCTTTTGTGGTACGTGCGTGCCCACCGCTGTAGGGTTATACGATGAAGTTTTTAACGTGCGTCAAAAATGACAAATCGTTGTGTTTTCACAGCGGGATATTTGTATGGCTGTGTGTTTGTTTGTTTGTATGACGAAAAAGGGAGAAAAGAAAATCAAGAAAACGTCTGCTGTGAGTAGTCTACCGGTGATGGCAGTCCCTCTCGGTCCCTCACCCCCCTCTCCCAAAAACTCGTGCTTTATGCAGCAAAAAACGTGTCGTGTAGATCAGGTCTTAATGAACACCAAACTAGAACACCTTCGGACAAAAAATAACAAGTTTTAAAACTAATGAACAGGGCTTTGAACCGGAACTGAACCGAAAACCGAAAAAACCCGATATTATTTTTGGAACGAAAACCGGATCTGAACCGAAAAAAAATTTCGGGTTTTTCCGGTTCGCTATGTGGGACTCCCCAATTCAATTCCCATGGACATGGCCGTTCGCTTGTGTGCGTAATCCATTCACGAGCTATAAATGCGACAAAACAGCACTTCTGGCAATTCTGATTCAAGCCTGCACGCGCAGGCTAAAACAAACATGCTTCTCAGTCTTCTCTCTTTCTTCAGCGCTAATTTATTGCAGGCTCGGCGTTACTGAAATAAAAGTATTTAAAAATTCATCACTCGGAACTGAACCGAAAACCGAAAAAAACGTTATTTTTGCCGGAATGAAAATCAGAACCGAACTGTTATTTTTTTTTAATTGAACCGGAACGAAAACCGAAACGAAAAAAATAACGGTTCGAAGCCCTGCTAATGAACGCCAAAACCTGTACTTTTCTGTTCTATGATCATGTATATCGTTCTAGGACCGACCTATTATGTCCTTTTAGGATGCCGAATCAATACGACAGCGGATCCTAGGGATAGAAAAAAAAACTCAAAGCTTCTTGATCGAAATTCCATCCAAAACCTCAGTACGATAATTTTGGTTTGTGTTTTCGGTAATCAGCTGAGTTCTGTCTATCTTCAAATAGACTTGTTAACTTGGGTAAGTTGTTCTCTTTCATTTTTAACATTTCTTACTAATTTTTATTGATTTATTTTAGCAATGTATTCTGAAGAAGGGAATTTTGGAAGCTGAGGTCCTTTTTAGACTTAAAGATAAATATTTTTTTGGATTTTGTTGTACTTTGTTGTGTTTTTCATTTTTAGGGTCGTTGGACGATGGCGATTTTGTTTACAAAATGAAGATTTGTTTTTATGGGAGGTGCTGCTCATCTCTTGAAGCTGCGGGATAAGATTCTGGCAGAGATTTCTTCGTCCTGCAGTTTTTAGAAGGAGATTCTACATGAATGGAGGTGTGTGAGAAATGTAAACATCAGGTATTGCGGGTTTTCTCTTTTGTTTTGATGACTATTTGTCGTGAAACATTTGGAGGTTTGAATATGATGTCTATTTTAGGTTCCGCTTTTTTAGGATGGAAAAACTTCTTCATCTTCTTCTTTGACGACTGTACAACCGAGATCCGGTCCTGACCCCTTGCAACAGTTCGCTCTACTGGTCCTGGTTGAGAAATAAATTGTTTAATGCTATCGCCAGCAACAACAATTTCTGGTACTTGGTAACTTCCAGCAAGAAAAATTTTATCTCTTCAACCAAACCTTCTTATATTAACAGAAACCAAATCCAAGGCCCGTTCGCATCAAATTTTTCTGTACCCGAAACTGTTATGCCACCTCGCGCCTTCGAGCGTGCAGCTCATTCAATTGCCGTAGTTTTTTTCAGGACTCGCCAAGAATACCTATGTCTCAAAGAACTTGACGTTAATAAATCCATTGGCCCCCGTGATATACCCCGATGATCCTTAAGAAACGTACTAGTATAGCTATGGGGTTCCTAGAACAGTGGCGTTATCGGTTCTGGTCTCGGTTGTAAATGTGGTCTAGGATGTAAGTGCCACGTGAAATTAATTGAACTTCGTGGTGGTGGGTTTATGTCTTGGATAAGCTTTTGCGCCGGGTGAGCTTTCCTGCTGGGGAATGGTATTGAACTTCGCTGTGTCTTTAAGGGATCTTGTGGGGAATTTGCAGAATTCGCTGTGTTTTGGATAGGATCTTGTGGTGAATCTAACCCGCGTTCCAAGAGAGAGAGAGAGGTATAGAAAGGACCGGAGGGTAGTGTAGTAACATGTTCACCAGAAATTTCGGCGCGAGTAGCAAAATTATTGACACGCACACAGATATCTCCATGTAAAGACAAAAAATTTAGTCGCAATGAAAGAATACCAATGTAGACCTAGATTAACTTTCAAAACCGATTCTACTGCTGCTGAAGGAATACTAGTGTAGATACCCACAACAAGATGAAAAAACAGTCAAAACAGTGGACAGCAAAGGGTGAAGCGGCTCTGAATAAAGCGAAGACCAATGGGTAGGCCTAGAACGTGCTAGTAATGTTATTTTGGGATATTCATAAAATTGTGTTCATAGACTATTTTGAAAAGCTAAAACAATAACGGGTGTACTCTACGCATTATTACTTGAGAAGCGGAAGTACAAAAGCGCGAAAAACGGAGCCGCATTTGAACAAGAAGAAAGTGCTGTTTCAATAAGACAGGGACCTGCTCACAATTCTGCGGTCGCCATGGCCGTATTCCTGTTTCTTAAGGTAAGATTGGCATGAAGGAAAGAGATATTAATAGAACTACAATGTCATAGCATACGTAATGGTTTTGGTACATTTTTTCGATGAATTTTTTGAAATGTAACTTTAAACCTCAATTTCAATGATGTGTCTCTTCTCACCCAACACAAATTATCAAAAAAAAACCGAATTCACAAGTGCCTTCAACACTTTCTGATTCACGTTCAACTATAGTAAAAAGTTGAATCTGATTGACAGGACTTAATCGACATACGTTCCCCGTTTACGGCATCCTTCAACCCTGCATTAATGGAATTTAAAAAAAAAGAATCAAATTGTGATGGAAACTCCATTTATCCTCCAACAGTAAACGAATTCTCGGACCGATGTCATTATGTTCGGAAATTGTAGGATGCACGCAGGATCTCTGGTCTCCAGCAGCCACGTTAAGGGTTCGCACGCCATTGTACTGCAGGCTACGTGCATACTGACCATATAAACTATTTTCGCTCATCCCTATGACGGGGGCCTGCTACTGCTGTGCGGTGAAGCTGAGGCTGCTACTCCTTTTTAGAGAGTAGTTAACTCGACGGCATTATGCATTCGCTTGATATTAACCAAAAACACTCAAGCTTCAATCGATTGGTCAGAATTCGCCCAGTTACTCCTATTTGCCGTGCCATAGGGCCACCTAAAGTCCATAAATTGTTTTCCACTTAGCGTATAAATGCTTTTCCCTATCAGCTCCTGCCCCTATGCTCTTACCACTTAGTAGAAAATGGCAGGGTTGTGTAAATTTGTGCTTGTTAATGGTGCATGAAATGACTTGTTAGTCTGTTTGGCAAGTGGTGCACCGCAAGTCAGCTATTACTTAGACAGTAGAATGCCCAGTTCTGATGGGATGTGCTCGGTCCAGGACAATATTTAACTTGATATCCTACCTTTGGTACTAGAGATCAAAGTGCCGTTTACTCTTCAGAGGACCTATTCCAGATGGCCACAGAATTAATTGGAAACCGCACATGCTTCTGCTTTAAACCAAAAAGGGGAAGCAATAAAATAGCCAAGCACCCGAAACTATGCCAGGATAAAATGTCCGTCATTATAAGATGTTTATTTCAAATTAAGCAAATTGATGCTCATGAATAAGGGAAAGAGGCGAAATGCTGTAATGTTGCTCTGGCCTCAGAAAGGGGGATGTGTCCATTCTCGTAAATATTTTATTTTCGGGTGAATAAGGAGGTGGCCTCCTTATACATGATAGAAGACCGGCTATAATGGGATATCCTGTGCGGATCCTGTGTTGAAATGGATTCAAGCGAAATGTGTCGAAATGCTACAAGCTCTTTATAGTATGCATTAAGATTATCACATTATGAACTTAGAGCTACTGTGCTATGTTAAGCTTAATGTATCTATGACTTCAATGACACAAATAAAGCTGCAGGACACATTCTTTTGCATTACCATTCCTTTTGATGGAATTTGTCATTAGTTTTTGACAAGCTTAGTCTGCATTTGGACTATTCTGTCTTGATGAGTATGTCGTTCTGTTATTTAAGCGCTGCTGCTTTGGTTTCTTCTCTCATTCATTTGTCTCTTGAAGTTTCAGGCTTTTTAAGTGCAGTAAATAATACATAATAACTCGTCCTGTTTAGTAGAAGACATGCTTCATTATTGAATGAAAGACGTTACTAACTAACTTATTCGGCTCTGTAAACGGAATTGAGCCATCGTTACAACTTGCTTCGCCGGTCATAAAGTTTACGTTGTTTTAAACTTATATTTAATGCTTGGCACTTGCGGCTTGGTGCTTGCTACCCTGAATGTGTTTCAGGCCTTAGCTTTATGCTTTCGTTAGTGTCGACTTCCATAAACTGTACTGCAAAGGACTTTCTGAGTAGGCTCCTCTGCACACATGCGAGCTTCAAAAAATATCTTTCACGACGTCTATGCTATGATGGCACTTGTAAACATACTAATTCGGCATTGTCCTCCTTCTCATGCGGGGCCTATTTCGGCAAATCCTATTCTATTCTACGAAGACCAGCATCTTCTACCTTCTACAGCAACATTTTGGAAGCTATGATTAAATGCCTCGATTTGAAGAGCTTTGGCAGATTATAATAGGTATTGATCGTTTTAAGCAATCATGCTCGTATTTTCGGTCCCATGCTGTCGTCTGTTCTATTACTTACCCAAGGTAGGTGTGGGAGGATTGCACTACTTCAAATACCTGCTCCTCTGCCTTGAAAGTGAAAGGGGTTAATGTCGAAACGTCCCACAGACAGGGCCACCATATGTATGTCTTTTTGGATTCATTAATGTGTATCTCAAATTTTCGTTTCGGCCGCTCGATCTGGGTGAAACGGTCTTGACCAACACTTGATATTCTACTACTCAAGTCGTTTTTGAATGTGTACATTATAATTTGAGCAGACGTGTATAATCTTGTGGCTTTTGCTGTTACATCCGAGTCTTCCTTTAATATCAGGTTGATCAGAGAGACAGGCCAAATAGTTCGCTTCGCGGAGTTCCTTGTGTTATTAAAAAAAAGTCAAGGTCAGAATGTCGAAACAGATGATTCTCAGCTACTATTTCCCATTATTATAATTTTCCAAAGTTGTTAAATGGCTAAAAATTCGTATACCTCGCGGTTGAACTTTGACCCGCTCTATCCCGGACATAAAAGGACATGGAGTTTCGACCGATACCTCATTGAAAAGATATTTTCATTGCCCGTATTCCTGCCATTTACTACTTTTTCATATGAGCAACCGTTAATGAAATATTAAAAAATAATGGCGTTATCAGTTATTTCAGGCAAGTGCAGTGCCAACTTTGGCGTTAGATTGCTCGCAAACTATATAAGTGTTGAACTTTGACCGGACATTACTTTGAGCCAAATTAACTTACAGAGCTCGTTGAGGGCTCATATTGTAGAAAATTTTATTCTCCACAACTTTTCCATTGATCATTTTCAGCTATCTTTGCATGCAAACGAGTTTTTTAAAATAAACTAGCTTTAATTCTTTTTCAAGATGGCGGCTTTTCCCAACAAACTGCGACCTCACAAACTTGGCGTTATCATTGTCAGATGTACCCGAACAGATGCCCAAAAAAATTTTTTTGTACATCTTAAAATGCAATTTCATTTACTAATTTGACTGGACTAAAATCTAAATTTAATTTATTAATATTTGGTATGGCCTCATAAACGTATGACATCGTAAATTCTATTTCGTAAACTACTGTACAACTTTTGAATTAAATCTAGTGTAAGTTCATCCCACGCTGTCCTTATTGCAGTCCTCAGTTCTGTGATGGTCCCATATTATTGTTCAGAGCGGTAGACTTGTAGAGGAAATAGCATTACAAATGATATTGTACTAGAGTATCACAAAAGACTATCATAAGTATTATAAGTTAAGTCGTAGGCGGCAGTCAATAGTCACGCTCGAATGAATAAAGACATGTCCAGCTACAGGCTCAGTTCTATTTAACATTCCCCAAACATTACAAGAGTCTCCTCGTGAGCCAATCCCATAGGTTCTCTATAATGTTGACGTCTGGAGACATCGATAGCCACTCCAGTTCCACTAAGTTATTGGCCATAAATCATTACCTAACCATCCTAGCGATGTGAACTGCTGTATAGTCTTGTTGGAAAATCGGGTAGGACTCGATTGTAAAATGAGTTTGTAAGAGGTGCCTCTTTTTTCTTTTGAGCCAGTACAATGCCATACTTTAAATGAGACGAGGTGCTATTGTAATGCCAAAATAACAAAAACAAGCAAATTAAGAAAAAGAAAATAAATACGATTGAAGAGCTTTTTAACGAGTTTAATTCTAATATGCATTAAACTGCCTTAGAGTAAGTAAGAAATCTATGCCTCCAGAATGTATATTTATATTTTGCAATCCCACCTCGCATAATTTCAACTTGGAAGTAAGAATTGTCTCTTCAGTACAAAACTTCACTCCCTCGAAACATGTAAGAATTGTCTCGTTAGTACAAAATTTCACTCCCTCGAAAAATGTAAGAATTGTCTCTTCAGTACAAAACTTCACTCCCTCGAAACATGTAAGAATTGTCTCGTTAGTACAAAATTTCACTCCCTCGAAAAATGTAAGAATTGTCTCTTCAGTACAAAACTTCACTCCCTCGAAACATGTAAGAATTGCCTCGTTAGTACAAAATTTCACTCCCTCGAAAAATGTAAGAATTGTCTCTTCAGTACAAAATTTCACTCCCTCGAAAAATGTAAAAATTGTCTCTTCAGTACAAAATGTCACTCCCTCGAAAAATGTAAAAATTGTCTCTTCAGTACAAAATTTCACTCCCTCGAAACATGTAAGAATTGTCTTGTCAGTATTAAATTTCACTCTCTCGAAAAATGTAAAAATTGTCTCTTCAGTACAAAATTTCACTCCCTCGAAACAATAAAGAATTGTCTCGTTAGTACAAAATTTCACTCCCTCGAAAAATGTAAGAATTGTCTCTTCAGTACAAAATTTCACTCCCTCGAAAAATGTAAAAATGGTCTCTTCAGTACAAAATTTCACTCCCTCGAAAAATGTAAAAATTGTCTCTTCAGTACAAAATTTCACTCCCTCGAAACATGTAAGAATTGTCTTGTCAGTATAAAATTTCACTCCCTCGAAAAATGCAAGAATTGTCTCTTCAGTACAAAATTTTACTCCCTCGAAAAATTTAAGAATTTCTCTCGCTGTTCGTATTTACAATCTCACCTCGCCGCAGCTCAAGTTCGATATTTTACTGTCGCAAAAGAAGTAAGAAATGTCTCTCACAATGGAATTTACAATCTCACTTCGCTTCATTTATCTCGATACTCGATACACGCTCATATACCAGTAGGACATTATTTCTGAACCGGGACATTTAAAAAAATTGAGGCCTCAGTACAATTTATCATCGTGTAAGGGACAAATGTACTGCCTCGTGTAAGTCCGGCTCAACTCAAAATCCACGGTTGACCTTCCATTATTTCTTCCACCACCGGCTTAACTTCTTTTAACATATCCTGTTGCCGTGCTCCTGTCTGGGTTCCCTCGATGAATCTGAACTTCACTGGTCGTCTAACTGAAACGGCTCCCAATATCATTATTCCTCCTTCCCGGAGTCAAAAATCTCTCTTCAAACCTCTCCTCGAGTAAATTCCAGTAATAAGCGGATTTTTCTCGAGTCGGCGACATTCTAGAAAATCTCGCATTTACTCCGACTTCAGTTCCAATTTCCCCGGCCATCATGGATGAATTTGACGTTGTGGCCCTTAGTCTCCCTGGTATCGGCTTCCTTCCGTAATTTTCGATGTCCTCAAGCAAGTTACTTATGACTCGGGGACTTCTACCTAATCTAACAGCGATTTTCTTGTTCGAGTCGCCTTCGTGCATTGTATCTTTACTTGCCTTGCTATATGGTCATTGGCAACCTAAATTTATTGCCATATTCGGATGCTTCATGCCGGTCTTCATATCCTAAGGAGCCCAATACCATCTAAGAAGCCTGTGGTTCGATTCTACGTAGCGACATATTGTCTTTCCACCTGTCCCAATTACAACACCAAAAAAGTCAGTCAACATAAATTTTTTGGTGTCTGTCACAGACATTTCCGAATACTACACGAAAACAACCCGAAGTCGAGTTTTTGTCGTGCGGCAATGCCTCTTATAGGAACGCGGACTAAAGCTTGCTTAAAGCGTTTTAAAAAGCTTTCCGAATGTGTAAGGCAGATGTTGAGATTGCCCAATTTCATTTGTAATGAGGTTTGCCTCATATGGTCCTTATGAGGCATACCTCACTTCAGTATCGCAGATTCTTTATTTGTGTGGTGCTTATGAGGAATCTAAGGGGAAAGCCCTCTTTAGGCATGCGCCTTATTTGCCACAGCGGGTCCTCATGGGGAACCTACGGGAAATCCCTCTTTCGGCATGCCCCTCATTTGCCACATGGGCGCACACGCTGCATGAGGCATGCCCCGACAATAGTTGAAGGAATACTAGTATGTGGCTTCCCAATTAGAGCCCGCGCCATAAAAGAAGGAAAATTAGTGCGCTTGTGTAATTGTGATTGAGAATATACATGAGTCGGTTATTTACGCTTTTAAACAAGCAGAGTCACCTTGCTCGCTTGTGGGGAGTTCAGACTATTAATGCGCATGAAAACCGCGATTTTGAGATTCCCTTCTTTTATGGCGCGGGCTCTAGCGGCTGTAACAGGGATTCATGCAGCCCCAGAGAATATACTATAGTAAATGAGATCGGAGGAGATCTGGAATATGGCGGAAGAGACGATGAGAGTCAACCACAGAAGATAAAGTCTAGAGGAGTCCAAGAGGCTAGGGAGGAGGTCCCTCACCATAGGTCGCAGCTTAAATAACTGATCCAGTTTAATGATGTTACAACTCCTCTGAGAGAATGGAAGACAAATTACGTGGTTTTAGTGATTTGGTGAGCCACGTAACCATCGTACAAGAGCCTGATGGTCGTATTGAGCCCTCCACCTCCCAGTGCCGAAAAGAGAAGAATTTTCACTAAGCAATTATAAAATTTGAAGTTCAGACAACGCCTTAAGCTTATTAGTTTTAAAACTCGACTTGAAATAAATTGTAATTGATTGATTGCACCAATTGAAACGTTTCAGTTCATTGGGATGCCTGCTGCTCTATCGAATATATTTGAAGAGTAAAACAAGCATTTCCCCCATTCAAGCTGAAATTCTCTGCGGTAGACCACACAGAATCCTTTAGAGCGCTATCCCCACTCACGTCGCCCTTAAGTAACGCTATAAATTCGTGCTTAAACTTATCCAATTACATAGATATAAAATCGTGTACAAATTAAAACTCAATCAATGGCAGCGTTTGAGGAAAAATAACAGAAGATAATCAGCTAAAAGGCTTTTGATAAGGGTTGGTAAAACCCCTCATACATTACCAGAATAAATCCGTACAGAGACCAAAAAACGACAAAGCGATTCGGTTTTTTGGCGGGGGGCTGAAAATGGGGCCACCCTCCGGTAAGGGTAAAAAAATGCATTGATTTCATCGGGAATAAAGCGAATTTCATCCTGGCTGCAGAAGTTCGGCAATGGTGCAGGTCTCGGGGCCAATCCGTGGCGATTTACATTGTAATTACATCCGCTTGAATAACTAATTCCATCCGAAATCGAAGGGGGGGTGGGGATTTATTTATTTTATTTTATTTATTTTTTCTCTTTTCCGCCATTTTTTTTCCAGCATTTGCAATTTGTAGTAGGTGGCGGCCACATCCGCAGGATTAATGCTCGACGTACAACTATACACAAAAGTTGGGGCTGCGGTATTTTTATTCTGTGATGGAAATCAACATCAAATGAATAAAAAATTTGTGATTACATTAACTGAAATTCAATGGATGAATATCGAGAAAAGTTTTAATGGAATTTAAATTAAATAATAAATAGTAAAGGCGAGATTTTAAAGAACTCAACTGGAAGCGTTCCGGCGGCGGTTGGCGAAAAAAGAGGATATTTTCCAGGGCGTGTTTGTTACTTTAACAATTTATTGTAAAAAAGGTTTATGTATAAAAATAATTATTTAAATTCGATTACTCACACTTGAATTAAATATTGATGAATTTGGCTGTGGAAAGGGGAGTTGATGAGGGCATGTTTGATTGGGGTTAATAAATTTAAGTGCTCTCGTACTGGTGTGCCGCGTTGAGTACCGCGATTTTAGATGAGATTAGATAAGACAAAAAGGTGAAGGGCCTGTCATAATGCGGTATTGTAGGCAATTGTCTAAATTTAGTGTAATTTTTCGAAGTGGATTTGTGATTATTAGGTTTCATTCATGTTTTCCACACTTTCAGTAATATGTGAAATTTGTAAAGGGCATTAACATACATTTTATTATGTATTGGATAACGGAAAAAGTTCGTTCTTCTTGGCGATATATTAAACAACTAAAAGCTTTGATGCCATTTAACATAAGAAATTTCTACAAATACTCTTGTAAAATGCTTTGATCATTAACATACAATTAGAAAAGAAAAGGCCCAAGGATTGAACCTTGTGGAACTCCTACGGGCACAGGTAGGAAAGGAAGAATGATACAACGGTGTTGTTGTGAACACATTGGAAAGAAGAGAAGAGAAAAGTCGAGTAGCTGAAGAAAAAAAAAATAATTATGTATTAAAGAACACAAAGCAGAAGTGAAACTTCGCGTACATATTTATGTCTATATGATCTTTATTATTGTATTTTTTTCTTCATTTGGTCGTGTCTTAATCTAAAATATGAATGAAGCAGGGAATAGGAAGTAAGAACCATAATATTTTAACTCAATTGATAAATCATAGTATAATGAATATTTTGAAAGTAATGCAGTACAGTGTATAAAATCAAAAACATTTCGCTGCTTTTACAAAAACTTTATCTTTAATAAACAATCTTAATTTTTTAAATAACCGACTCCTCATTTTTACTTTTCCGATGCCTGCGCCATCTATGTACGAATTTAAATAAATTGTAAATATTTAAGAATTTGTTTATAGGGCATCACTTAACTGCTATCATGGCTGTCGCTGTCACCTACTTGGTGATCTTCGCGAAATTCATCAGTTTAAGTTATTAAAAACCAAAATGTTAAACGAGATAGAGTGAAAACTAAATTGTTAGTTTAGTTGTGCATTCATTGAATTTTGAAATTTGTTTGTGTTTTGTTGTTTGCTGCTCTTTTGTCGGTGATATTCATCAGCTTGGTTGTTTAAATCCAAAATGTTTAACGAAATACAGTGGAAACTAAATATTTAGTATGTATACTTGTGCATTCATTGTGTTTGTGTTTTGTTGTAAATATTTAATTTGTTTCAAGATTTTTGGGTTTTTCTCGTTATTTTGTAAACGAGTGAGAAGGCAACTTCCGTTTCATACAGCAGTCCTTGTTTTTGTTGCCGATTCTGAATTGTGACAGTTGTAAATGAGTGAGAAGGCAACTTCCGTTTCGTACAACTGTCCTTGTTTTCGTTTCTGTTTTCTGAATTCACTCGTACTTGCTCGAATCACTTCAAAATCCCCGTAACGAGAGCAAGGAAGTTTCACTTCAAAAAGTGGTTGAGTTGACTAAGTTTGGAAAGTAGAAGGGAGTGAACCACAGAATCAAATGCCTTAGTGCAACTTTTGTATACATAAGATCTACTTCTTATCACAAAAATGTGTCGCGATCGCCTTGTTTTCATGCCCGTAGCCTAAGTAGGGGAACAGGCGTGTAATACTCGTACATATATGACGACAGCCTGCGTGAGTGTAAATGGAGCTCAAAAGGTAAAGAACGCAAACGGCTTGCAAACTCCTCACGCTGTCCCATGGAATAACCTTAGGGCAACAGTACATCAATCGGTGGACGGATTTGCAACACCTTTAGGTGTTTCCTCAGAAGCTAACAACCACTGAAAAGTATTACCAGCATTTATAACAGAGAACTTCTGGCGATGCATCAAGGAGTGAAACACTTATCTTTTGGAAGGACGACAATTTAGTATATTCCACAAACCGGTTACACTGCTTTTTTCTCGCTCCTTCACCACGACCACTTCGACAGCTAGTCTTCATCGGCCACGAACATACTGATTCATTGAAGTAAAGCCCAACAACATAGCAGATCTATTATCCAGAATTGAGGAAATATAAATGTAATAACAGAGACAATATATGTATGTATTTCAAGAAATTTGCAGAGGCCCAGTCAAATTATGACGAATTAGGGAATTTGTTAGGAGACCAAAAAGAATCTTGCTGCAGAAGGAGTTTGCTATTCCAAAATAGTCCGTAGAAAGTGTACGGCGACATCAGTGAAGACAAAATTCGACTTTACGTTCCTGGAACACTTTGACAATTAGTCATACAAAAACTACACTGTCTGGCTCATTCGTGGGTAAAGACAATGGTCAGAGGTTAGTAAGCGACTGAATGATTGAAAGCGTCCAAAGAATTCCTCTGAAGGTAGAGATCAAGTGCTACCAAAAAAAAGACTCTAGCCATTAATACTTTAAGCAGGAAACAGATATATGCTGGCGTGCAGTGCTTGCGGGCGATCCACAGTATGCGGCAAGTTTTCGCTGACAGATATGTAGTTGGGTGCTTGCGTTCTGTCTCATCTTTCACATATAATAAAAACAAAATATGCATGTGTGTGGTGCTTGTGTTTTTGGCAGGCTATATCGAATATGGCAATGCGGAAAATTTTTAAAGTAGACCAAATTTTGCGTTGTGTTCGTTTCGTTCACGCACCTGTATGTCAGATCGCGTTTGAATGCAGGCATTTCTATAATATCTATCGTCGCACGCACCGCACGCACGCATGTACATATTTGCTTTAGGATTGCAAATAGCAATTAAGCCAGCCATACGAACACATTGACAAGCCGGAAAATGTCAAAGCATGTGAATATGTAAAGGAATTCAAAAATAAAATTAACGAGATCAGGTCTAGAGCAGCTTTATCACATGCAAAACAAAGCGTTTACATCCAGGAGGATCTAAAAAATTGCCAGTTCGCTCAAAAGAGACGATAAAGTCTGAATATTTTTGAACCCACCATAAGAAGGTCCGTTCGAGGTGTTAGAGATAAATCCCAAGTATTTCGTATTACGGATAAAAGGAAAGAATTGCAGCGTTTCAATCGATCGACTAAAGCCCGCCTTCTTAGAAGAAAAGATTGTTACACAAATCGTTCAACAGGAAAAACTAATAAATAAACCACAAAGGTTAGTTTCCAGACATTAGACCAAACCGGCCTTTGCAAGAAACCAGTGCCAACAAGGAGCGTCACAGAGCCAGTGTAAATGGAGCTTAAAAGGCGAAGTAACTCGATGTCCTGACCATAACATGTTTATACACTGTGTTTCAATACGAGTTACTCTTGCTATATAAGTAAAACTGTTTTAAATTTGTTAACTTATGACTCATAACTGCATGCATACTCTTGCATTTGCGCGTTAAGTTCACGCATTGTATGCAGTTACAATTATTGTAATACGTTAAATAAAGACATTGCTAGCGATCGACCAAAATTGGTCACCCCTGATGTATAGGGATGTAGTACAATAGGCGAAGCTTTTTGACCCTGTACCTATAGAAGAAGAGGAAAAAACCATCTATTTTGCTTAGGCTTTAGAGGCTTGGTAGAATCAGCAATGAACAAACACATTCCTGCCTGTACAATTTTGTTGACACAGAAAGCTGCAGCGTTGGCGTTCGTTCTATGGAAACACAAATCCCAGTGAGTGCCGTGCAAGGAGTGAACAAACCCCTGCCAGTTGATTTTCTCATAGAGCCAAACAGTTCTTTAACTTGGCTTAAGGAAGAAGATCGATATGAGAAATTAGGGCGTATTAGTCAGAATAATAATGTTCGGAATTTTTCTGAATGGTGCTAACATTGTGGGAGAAATATTCATGCAACTTTTTTAGAAATCAAACAATACGTGTACGTATGGTAACTTATATTGTAGTATGTCAAAATACAATTTATTTGGACCGATTATGATGAAAACTAAAGTCTATTTTAAGTTTACAGCCAAAATCTTTACGGCATCATTTGCATCTTATTCCTCAAATTGGACGAATTAAAATTAATCAAAATTTCGTAGGGTCAGTGTGGTTTAAGTCGACACACCTTCACTTTCATAATTGCTCTTGTAAAACAACAATTACCTCCGACACTCATCAAGTTTCGTATTTACACCAAACAAAAAACAAAAAACGAATTAGACAAGTTAAAAATTATCCATGAACCTCGTCTCATAATTAACTACACCCCGAAAAAAGCCACACGCCCTTTTGCCATTTTTTTTTTAAGTAAAAGAAAATTTTGTTAAAAAGTTCTTAATTTGCCTAAGAAAATGCCTTCACACGCAGAAGTCTAGTTTGGAAATTACATCAAGAGGCGCAAGCTGGAGGGAATTTGTAAGAGCAGCGCCTCGCAGCCACCGACCGACAAATGCTCCCCTAAATCCCATGGAAAAGGGATGGAACGGGGGCAGTGGTGGGCAGCCCACATCGGTTCAGTGGACACGGGAAACAAAGGAGCACGCTTTCAAAGAGATAAAACGTCTATTAAACTTTCGTCAGATAAAAGATCTAACAATTTACCCTCTTCAAACGTGTCCTCACTTGTTGCGATAAAGAGGAAAAACGAAAGGCAAATACAACAAGGAATAAAGTTCTGAAGGGTTTCAAAAGGTCGAGCGTCAAAGTAGTAGCCGTGCGCTACACAGCCCTCGCCCATGCCGTCCTTCCAGCTCCAGCAAGCCAACGTGGTGGGGGGGGGGGGGGGTATAGCTCTCTATGCCCAACAAAAGGGGTATAGCTCCATATAATAGAGCTTCTCCCTCAACTTTTCCAGGCAGGCTGATGAGGATCCATGGGCCGTGGTGCTCCATCCATCCATCTATCCACCCCCGACGCCCCGCTCTCAACCTCGGCGAAAAGGCACAGGGCTTTATTGATTTCTTTGTGTTCGTGCTCGATAAGCCAAGAGCCCAAGTGGTTGCGATGAATGACACCTGATGTCTCGAGTGGCTACTTTGTCCGAAGGGTGGTTGAGGGCTCAATTATTATGTCGCGATAAAGAAATTAGGCGAACGTGATGTCAGCATTATTCAGCCCAGGCTGGAAACGTACAAATGGACGCAGGAATTTCTATTCGTGGAAAATTAAAACACCCCCGGACATTAGTGCGATACGAGGAGCAAACCCACCACCAACTAGAATGGGCCCGGGTCCGAGGCCCGGCCAGCAGCGCTCCTCCACATAATTATTCGTGTTCTCATAATTAAGTGTAATAAAGGAAAATGCTTGCTTGTATAAGAAGAATTGTCTGTCACTTTTGATGTATCGCCCGTCACTCGGCATTACTTCTGTATGCCTGGATATTAAATTTTTGTACGGGCGCTTGTTGAACGCACACTGTTGCAAACGCCCAACATTTCGCCCATACATATTCCGTCGGTCGTCCTTTGCATATATCCTTAGTTCCATCGTATGTTTTTGAATGTGATTAAATGCATTTTTTTTTGTTCCCGTAATCGAGAGTGTATTTTTAAATAGGTTCGACATACGTGTGCTTCTTTCTGCAGTGCTCCCGGAAGAGTCAACGTGTTTTACAGCATTCAACAGAAGGACTGCGAAGGGATTTTGAGAGAAGGGTCGTACCTGCTTCAATTGCTCTGCACTAGCAAGTATTGCAATTTGCTGATATAAAATTAATGCGAAAATGCTGAACTTCGGGAACAGTACAGATGTTCCATTAAAGTTCTTTCTTCAACATAAGCTAATAATGGCATCGTGTCCTTTTTTGCTGAACAGTTTAAACCTCTTTTCATATGTTACATGCTAAGGGGCTCACCTCCTCGATTGACCATTTCCATGTATTGCATGTTAGACCAATTTACTTTTTTATGGATACTTGAGCAGATCTTTTTATAGGTGGAAACATGTTTGGTACGTTTCGAAATGTTATCTATCCATTCTCATTTTTGATTCCTTATGGAGGTGCCTTTTAAAAGGGTATGATAAGTAGAATACAATAAGCTATGTGACGTTATTCTAAATCCAATATGGCAGCCGACACAAAATGGCGGATTACCTATTTCTATAGAACAGCCTCGACATGGGTATAAAATGAAGGGGCATAACAGACAACGTATTGATAGAGCTCCCAACAGCTCTAACATCATCATTTTCACGGACAGTCAAGTTGTCCTCTTGGCCAATGGTAATGGTCGGGCTGGAGTACAGGGAAATTCATCACTTAGCTTAGCTTAGCCCTCTGCCATATAAGATGGGCCATCAGGGATTGGGTTGGCCAGCTGTTTCGTCATAGCTGAACAAGAACCCAAGGCTAAAAGCTGCATTCTATTCGACAAACCTTAAGCGGCCAAATTTTTAAATGTCTTGACGTTCCTCCTAAGCAGAAGGAGGATGGTAGTATTTTTTTATGTGGGCAGAGGCCGAATTTAGGATTTGTATTTTACAGCACAGACCAATGGCTGGAGGAGGAACTTGCAACTTTTAAAAAATCTGGGCTTTGGGATGCTTGTTTGGCGATTTGGAATATGTGGTCATTCTATCGCAAGTCTTTGGTCAAACTCACACCCAAGATGTAAGGGAAATAACAAAGTACTTGGTTTTGGTGGGGTGAATCCGACACGATTCTAGCTTCCCCAATCCAGACTGATAGTCCGGGGAAATTAGCATTTAAAGGAGACATAATTCGGAAATGGCTGAAAATTGGTCCACAGCTTCCTTAGGAATTTTTAAGAAAACAATTTCGGAATCACAAAAAAAAAATATGGCCGCCGGAAATACAGCGGTTTTCCGGTGTTTTCCTTGTATCTCGGTTTCTATAGGTCGTACGACCCCTTACAAAAGCCCTAAATGTTGACAATGAAACTCTCTACAACTTTAGTTCTTACAAAGATATTGACCCGATTAACCATTTCAAAGTTATTCAAGGTCAAAGTTATCAAAAATCACTTTTTGGCCACAAAATCACTCAAAAACTGCTTTTTTCGAAAATTTGTTTTGATCAGTCAATACAAAACGTTATTGCCTACAAAAAATCCTGTTGTCATTTTTTCAAAAACTTACCCTTTCGAAGTTATTCAAGGTCAAAGTTCCAAAAAATCAGTTTTTGGTCAAAAAATCACTAATTAATTTTTGCAAAAATTTTCGAAAAGTTTTCGAAAAAATGGCAAAGGTGTCATTATGGTAGGCAATAATCTTTTGTATAAATAGAACAAAAAAAATTTCTCAATAATCAGTTTCTGAGTCATTTTTTGAAAAAAAAACTGATTTTTTGGAACTTTGACCTTGAATAACTTCGAAAGCGTTAAGTTTTCGAAAAAATGACAACAGGATTTTTTGTAGGCAATAACGTTTTGTATTGACTGATCAAAACAAATTTTCGAAAAAAGCAGTTTTTGAGTGATTTTGTGGCCAAAAAGTGATTTTTGATAACTTTGACCTTGAATAACTTTGAAAGGGTTAATTGGGTCCATATCTTTGTAAGAACTAAAGTTGTAGAGAGTTTCATTGTCAACATTTAGGGCTTTTGTAAGGAGTTGTATGACCTATAGAAACCGAGATACAAGGAAAACACCGGAAAACCGCTGTATTTCCGGCGGCCATATTTTTTTTTTGTGATTCCGAAATTGTTTTCTTAAAAAGTCCCAAGGTAGCTGTGGACCAATTTTCAGCCAATTTCAGCCAGCTATTTCGCCCCAGCCAATTGGCCTTCCCATAATGCAATACAGTTCTCCTAACTGGTTTAGGAGGGGTCGGAAATTTGAATGGGAAGTTAGCGCTGACTAGGCTGTGGTCCGAATTCCCAAGAGGTGAATCAACTTCGACGGAGTAACGCGATGGATGATAAGTAAGAAAAAGATCAAGGAGATATCCTATTTGATCCGCAACATCAGGGACTGTCGTGGGATGATTTACAATTTGATGCAAATTATTGGTGTCTGCCAAGAGCCCGACGTCCTTGCCAGAACCACTAGTACCATTTGAGTAAGTCAGCGAGTTTACATTGTGAACATTGAAATCACCCGCAACAATGATTTCACTCTCGGGATTGGATAACAAAAATCCTGAGATTTGTTCGGAAATAGCATCAAATGATTAAGTTGAGGCTTCGTTACTTATGTTAGGACTTTTGTATAGGACGCAGAAGAATATGACGTGGCTTCGGATTGTAGCGTTGTTGTTGATTGTAGCTGTATTATTTAGCTGTCGGTTCTGCGGGGCAGCCCCCAAAATTTCGGAGCACTTCCTGTGCGACTGTGAGGCTACAGCGAGGAGCAGATTGAGTCTCCTTTATCGCGACTTCCATACTCCCTGGGAGATTTGGGACATGAATCGCACATCAATTTTAAGCTATATCAAAAGCCTTAATCTGGAAGGTTCTTAACGACGGGGTTGGCACAATAGACCAAATGAAATAGGTCTCAGTTCCCGGTAAGACGCCTCCTTAACCAATGAATGAATGAATGGAAAAGGGTTTTTGAGTTTAAGCCTGGTACGCAGCTCAAACGGAAAGAAACTTTCTATATAAAATGTATGAAAAAAAACGTAAACGAAATCTTTCTTTTTTGTAATTTCGTTTTGTGGTACGCAGGTCCGTGGGAATTTTGCTAGTATGCCTTCTGAATTTTGCTAGTATGCCTCCGGAATGTTCTTGTTTTTATTTTGGTTTCCGTCTGCAACATGTAAGCATAATCAGCTATTAATGTGTTATGTTATTCGGTGAGGACAATCATGTACTGAAAATTTAAAGAATTCGCGATATTGTTCTCCAATAATTAAAAAAAAGGAGATTCAACCACCAAAAAGCAAATCCCACAAACTGTCAAATGAATGTTTGGCTAATATTTCCCTACAATTAAAAAATTTCCTTACAATTCCAAAGACATAAACCTCCGAAAATTGAATTGGAAAATGGAAATGCGTTTTCCATACAAATTGACATTTGAATTGTAACTTGGCACAGGCCCTAAGTTCACGTGAATTTTTTGGTGAATAAATCAAACTCTGCTGCTCTCTAACAGATGGCGCGGCACACATTTACCACGAGATTTCATTTTCATTTCATTTAAAAGAATGCGCTTGGGAATTTTTTCCACGTGAAAATTTGTGAGCTGTTAAATGTTCAAAAGGCGATAACTGAAAAAACGCGATAAGTGAATATTAAAAAGCTTTTTGTGAATTATTATGAAAAAGTACGTAATAAATATTATATATTTAGACATATTTATATGTTAATTGATGTATGTATTTAGTTGGCGAGATTTATTTTATTTATTTCAACTTATTTTTTGTAGAATGGAAAACACTTTGCTACAAAGTTACGAACGGCTAATCAGGCCCGCCACATCACCTTCGGGGGCCCGGGGCTAAAATATGTTTGGGGCCCCTTTAAGGATTTAAAATTCCAAAAAATCTTTGGCTAAAAAAAAATTGTGGTAACTTAAGAATAAGCTCATTCAGGGCATATAGATACCGAACAGTCGGTTTTTAAAGCGGGGTTTCCACTTAGCTGGCTATCAGCGCTGGTTGTATCTTCCGCTGGCTAGTGGCTCAACCAGCTCGAGAATAATCAGAAATTTCCAAATTTAGGATGGCTGCTAGCTACAACACACCACCAGAACAACCAACGCTGGTAGCCAGCTAAGTGAAAACCCCGCTTTATTCGCGGGTGAACCTAAAGTTACACAGTTTAACCTAGAATGGAACAGGTTTATGTAACAGGCCCTTGTGCTTAGCTCTGGGGCTCAGCACTCATCTTTCTTTTTGGCAGAATCAATCCAGAAGCTATCTCAGAGCCAAAAATTCGAAGCACTACAAAGGGAAGCGAATTCGGAGCGCTGTTAATATGCTCCGATTGGATGTTTAAGGAATTGTATGGAACGAAGAAAACGGCAAACAGAGACCGGTTCTCGTTCGATGCGTTGGTCAAGCAGCATATTAAACGCTGTTGGTACTTAGTTGGGGGACCGCTTGGTAAAACCGCTGTCGACACTCGCGTTTGGAAGGATGAAAAGGCATTGCACAAGGTGAACAAAAATATAAAGCTTTTCGACACTGCAGTTGTTTCTCATATCCATAGGCGCTATAACATAAATTGGAGGGTTAGAAATTTTTTTCTACTTTTGTAACTGCTCAAAAACGCTTCTAAAAAAAGCAGCAGTAAAAGGAGTGCTCCCCACTGCGATCATGCAATATTAAAAAAGATATAGAAATGGGATGGGAAGGGGAACGCCCCAAACTTTTTAATAGTGCTCTAGCTTCATTTCCCGCTGGGTAAGTTTTCCCTTTTTCTTAATACTCAATTCGAGCTTATACAACTTCAGTGGTTGTAAAGAGACTACTTAAGGACTAGCCAAATCTCCCAATCTAATTCCTGATAAAGGTCTTCAATCTATTTTTCCTCAATTATGGATTTGTTTACGCCTTTTTATTGTGATACCTATTGATGTTGCAACTGGTGAACGCGGTTTCAGTAAATTAAAAATGAGATAAAATTATCTAGGATCATGTACAGGTCAGTCACGTTTAAATCATTGCAATAGAACGACAGCTGGCAAAAAATATAGAATATGACGATGTCATCGACGACTTTGCGGAAATTAAGGCAAGCAAAATAGTGTTTACTATTTAAATTTGATGAGTACAAAAGAATCCATATCCATACCAACGTAAAATATATTTTAGAGTGCTGCATGCTTGGGTTTCAGGATCTGCTTGACAATTAGAACGCAGGGATATGGCGGTTTTGACTTTTTGGGTTTCAAGATAGTTTCGGGGCCCCTAGGCAATAAGTACGCAGGGATATGGGGTTTTAATTTTTGGGTTTCAATCTATTGTCGGGGCCCCCTCTGGCCTGGGGCCCGGGGCAATTCGTCCCAGTTGCCCCCCCCTATGTGGCAGGCCTGCGGCTAATTAACTCACCACGGTTACTTTTTCACTAGCCCAAAAGTGCCCAATTCCATTTCACGTGAATTTAGTACTAGGCTTAAGATGCTGACACTATCGTCTGAGTGCGGAACACTTGTTGTAGAAATGGGCCTTACAGTCTTACATCTACAGCAGAAATTAGATGATACTGGCAGTTAAACGGCTGTCGAAAAGAACACTTCAGATGGACATGGCCTTTATCTTCTTCACCCGCAGCAGCTTCTTAATATACAGAAAAGCTTCTTCACGAATTTGAGTGCATTAAAGCACAGTCTTAATTTATCTCAACTTAAGCAATATTTCCACATACCAACGATCAAATAAATTCTTATGCCAGGAGACACCCACATTTCTAGCATAACTTTTATCATTTTATTTAACTTTTCAACCATTGACATTGCCTCATTCGAAAATATTTGCGAAACATCTTTTGAGGACAGCATATTCCTCGTGCTGACCGTTTAGGATGTTATCAAGTGCACAACGAATGTCAAAAGTACCAAAGGCTCCAAGATCTTCGGCTCGTGTAACAAGGGAATTTTTGCTTTGAAAGTTGATATGTTTGAGTAAAAATTTGCCATATTCCGAGAGCACAAAATTACCCTCGGCATCAAACATCCGCATCATTGAAATGTAAAACGTCGTTCGCAAAATGATCATCCGCCCTCCCTAAAAGTATGCAAAATATGAATAAGGCAAGAAGTTCACCCCCGGCGACGACCGAAAAGAGAAGAACAAGTTTATCAAGTTGGAACTTTTGTGAAAGTTTCGCCCTTAGCCCTTGGTCGTTGCCTTGTTCCATCAGAAAGGCAACAGCATCTCAATAGTCGTCGAATGGAGCGCACACCCCCGCCCCGGCCCGCGCACAGTGAGGATAGGTACAATTTGTGTCTTCAAGTTTTGCTAACTTCCCGACAAGAACTTTCGTTTGATGTCAGGAAAAAGTAAGAACTTTCCTTCGGCTGCTACCGCTTATAATATCTGGGCAACCCACCCGCCCGGGCCCGGCGGGTCAAAGCTCAACATTGCGGGAAATTGCCCCTAACGAGTGCCTGGTGGGGTCGTCGATTTCGTGTAACCTCTCCACCGAAAAAAAAGGGAAAAATATCATCATATACACACTAATTGTGGGTAATTAAAATAGAGATATGGCGCCACATTCCTCTACGGCTGTGGTCTTTAGGAGGAAATAAACATGCAGCGGGCCCCGGTAGCCGCTAGTGCTTTTGCATGCTGGAGGTGGCAGCGGAGGGCGGCAACAGCAATCTCATTTCCAAGTTCGTGCTGCAGCCCAATTAATCTTCCGCTGCCTTGTAACAAGAAAACTGTAGTATGGTCGATGTTGTCATGCAAATTTGCGTTTTTTAGTATGTATGTTGCCCGGCGGTGTTCAGCTCGCTCTCGTGGCTCGTATGTGAAGCAGGCCACAACTGGGCGGACTTTCGTGATAATAGACCAAAAAGAATATTTTTTTTTATATATATCTGAATTAACTTTTATAATTAACACAAACAGAGAACATTTTCCGGAGCTCTACACACAAATAACGAAGGAGAAACACAAAATTATAAAAATGATGCAAGAATCGCGCCTTAATTTCGGCTAATTAACCTAAAATGAAAGTTTCTGCTGGCCTCCACCATAGTCGAAAGGATTTATAACAATTAATTGTTCAAAAGTTCTTTAAAGGATGTTCAAATATTTCACTGAGTTACGTGAAAAAATGCTTGTTTTTATTGCTTGGATTAAATTACTTAATTTACTTGGGCTCGGTTAGGGTGAACTTACTATAGCCAGTTCGTCATATGCCATGGATTATGTCATACCACTGTCAGCTGATGTTGATTTCACACCTACTATATTCGTCAAGCTTCAGCAGAACAGTCGCCGCCCTGCCCTCGTAGCGTGACTAGAAATCAAGTTTTTTTTAACTTTCTGTTTTGATCTCTTTACATTTTACACGAAGCATACAAAGTCTCGACAGCTTTGGTAGAAGCTCAACTCTTCAGTCGACTAAGCGTTAAGACTGACATCATAGAGGTCCGTGGTTCGATTCCCGGCAGCGCTGCGATCTTTCGCCTTTCCACTTTTTTTCACTCTGATAATATTTCTTCTTTCCTGTCTCCTCTCATTACAGCAATTCTCATCCGTCAGAACAGAACAGTCGACAGGGCAAGGGAACTTTCCTTTCAGCTCTAGTCTTTCATACAAAAAAAATTGAGCTAAATAAGTTAAACAAGACCAATAGTCCTGAAAATTAACAATAGCTTGGCTTCCATTGATCGGAGAGTGGGAATATCAGAAAAGTTTGTAAGAACTGTAAATTCAAACCATTTTTTAAAAGTCCAAAGAAATGATGTCTTTATTCGTTTTGACTGACGAAATAACTTAAATTGTAAATGACAGGAACGTCATTTTTGCTCTACAGAAGAAAACTACATATGGCAGTTCCTTTACTGTAAAATTTGAAATCAAACTTTAAAAAGCTCGCCTACTCTAAATTTGAATCAAGCGGAGCTTCTGGACATCAGATTCATTCTTTATCGGGGGTCGGGTCGGGCCACACACGGGATGAGTTTTACCAAACTGTACTTCCAGGTCTAGAAACACAAACATTAAAAACGACAGGTTTTTTTATAGTTAAGAACATGTTAATAAAAGATAGCATTGTATATTGAGAAGAATTAAACCTGCTCATTATTTGCATTAATAAATGTTAAAGAATTTGTGTCAATTATTATTTTTTCTTCAAATATAACAGTTAACCGAAATCAGTTGAAATAACATCATTGGTATTGGATTTTACAGAGAAAGAAATGAACCATTACTAATGATTTAGAGATATCAGTACCGAACCACACACAACAAACCAAATTAGTGATTATCCATCAGAGTAGAAGTCACAAGGAAAAACACCATTTCATCGGAGGAGCAGGAGTTTAGAACCAGGGAACCTCTTATGTGATTTTCTTTGATCTTAGAACGCAATGTCTAATAACACCATCACGAGTTTTCTTAAACGGTCCTCTATATAAGTATTAAACCAATAAATGCTGCTTGACTTCAATACTCTGAAACTGAATGAAACTTAGTTTTCCAGGTATACTGTAGCCAAAACTTGAGTGACTTCCATTTTTCCCATAGCTATGACACCAGTACCAAGTGAAGGATTTGGGTTGTCTAAACATGATTTTCACAACAGGTTTTCGGATTTTCTTAATTTTAAGCGGTTTAATGAAAATAAAGTATTAACATTTTTATAGACCATTTGAAACTAGAAATTGCAATGAGCACTTATTGAACATCAAAATTCGAAAGAAAAACATCAATAAAGTTGTCCATGCAAGATTAGGGTATTTTTTTCGAAAAATGTTACTTTCTAGGAAACTATCCATTTTCCAAACAAAAAAAAAATCATGCTTATTTAACGCTACACAAGGTATACTCTTAAACAATTTTCATGTAAATTGAATTATTTTTTAGGGAGAAAAAAACTAAAAACTGATAAATCGATTTTTCGCCATTTTCTTGGAAAATTTGAGGTTATGTCAAAATATGTTAAATGCAAAAGTTTTAGATTTTTTTATTATCTAACATTTTCCACTAGGAGGTCATGTTTTACCGCAAATCGCGAAAAATCGTTTTCAACCCCTAAATTGCATCCCCATTTTACCATTTCCCTTTATTTCGTATTCAACAATTTTTTTTTCTTTTAATTATAACCTTAACGACATTTCATTGCTGGTCCCTGTTTGTTATTAATTTTTTTTTCGGCATTTAAATCCGCTTTGGCAATAGCCTAATAGGACAGAGAGAGAGAGAGAAACTATAACCGCAAACTCATCCATTTAAATCTTTTTCGAAGGCTACGATGCAGTTTTCGGTAATTAAGTCAAGCACTATCTTGACACCCTTTCGACTGCTCCCAACAACTTTTTATCCGCGTTCCAGAACAGTACAGTGCAACTAGAGTTGATAACACTACGTGTGGAATTCCAGTGCTCAATATATTTCATCAGATTTCCATCTTCAAGATCGCTGGTCAATAGCTGGTCCCTGGCCATAGAAGATAAAACTCGCTTGTTTGTATGGATCCTTTTAAGTTCTCGTAGGTGCAGGTCAGTAGAATGACATTGCATAGGTTCCTGAAGTTGAACACTTCACCGCTCTACAAAAACTGGGACTTTCACTCCAGATCCCTGAATCCAGACCTGTCTCTGTGCTGTAGCCATCAATGTGCAATACGAGTCCACTCTGCGGGGCCTCAGGGAAATCCCAGCATGACCTATCTTGTACGTTCATGGAAGGAGGCCTAAATTTTTAGATCTGTAATGAGTATGCAATCCGATAGAAATTCCGCTTCCGAGCTCTATTACAAAATGTCAATACCCAGAGGACAGCTCGTTCTGACTAAATCAGACGATTTGACGTGGTTCTTTTATTTTTTGATTGTTACTACAATGACAACACCGTCTGCGGGGCGAACAAGCTTCAGCACTGAGTAGCTCGAGCAGTTTATGAATGTAAAACTACAGAAAAGGAGATATGACTACTCCTTGCGCACATCCTTACGTTATAGTACCTCAGCCATCTATAGACCCCTAAATATAAGTAACTTCGAGTTCTCAACATAGGTTGCGTTTACGTACAAAGCTGGCAACAAGCGCCTTGTGAGTTGCAGCTTGCTCCTAGCGCTTCCAAAAACTTATGTATTTCACAGTAAACGCTGGAAAAAATTACAGTCATCGAGTGAAATTACACGGTCATTCACTTGGGACTCACGTCAAACCTGTCTGTGTATGATTTGAGTATTACACGATGCACTTAATTTTCTGCCTCTTTTTCGTGTAACGATTCTATTCTCTATGTGGTTGTGAAAAAGCAACAAAAATTCTAATCATTTTCGCAGCCCCAGAGATCAAAGTTATGCTTGTGTTGGTGTAATTTGCTGTGGGACCGAAAAATTTTTTGGATTCACAAGTGAGTCCAACACATAAACTTCCCTGCGCCCCCTTGTCTAAAAAACCGGTTTATTGGAAATATTGGAAAGTGAGTCTGGGAAAGTGATAGCCCGTGTAATTTGGCTCATCGAGATGTCTTCGTCAAGTGACGATGAGTTAGATATTTTTAATTGAAAATTTAGTGTTGAAACTATTACTAAAAAGGCATCGTGTGCATGAAATAAGCCTCGAAAGAAGGAAGTAAGGTGAACCGAAAAAGTTAGATTTTTCTCTTATGCGAGAATGGAGTTGAACACCTTTTAACTACATTTTCTCAAAAGTCTAATTATTATTAACGAAGAACTGGGGAAACGTGCACAAGCAACCAATATATCCGGAAGAGAGCAATTTATTTTATTTTTTGTAATTTTAATTCCAAATTGCTTTTCTATAAAATATACAACTAATTAATTCTTCGGCATCTACCATTATCTTAATACAAACAAAGCTTTTAGATGCAAATTAAAAACGTAGAAACTCACTACTAGACATGTGCACTTTGGTGTCCACCAGCTTAATGAGCGCTGGAAATAATCCCCGTGTTCTTTTAATGAACTGGGTTTTGAGAGCTTTTGAGGAGCTTTTGAGTTCCCTTACAAAATCGAAGAACCAGAAGACCCAGATAAAACATGGGTTTTTGATTTTGTATGGGAACTCAAAAGCTCTCAAAACCCAGTTCATTAAAAGAACACGGGGAATGTTTCACTCATTCTTGTTTGCCTGTCGAAACTTGCAGCAATCGCTTGCATGTCCGTAAAAGCTTTTACTGTGAAAGCACACACTTGAAACAATGGAGATTTTTACTTGTCGGCGATTGTTTGCCTGCGCTGGAAGCAAGCTTTGTACGTGAACGCACCCATAGATCCGATCCAGTCCCGAAAAGTGTTGTTTACACCACGTCTACTTAGAGGGCTAACATTAATCTGGAAGAATGTATTATTCAAGATCAAAGCAGACCGTGTTCATCGTTTTCATCACTGGAGACTTTTTGTTATCTAAAATTTATTCATTGTTTTCACAAAGTTGAATTTTGAAAAATAACGCCATATTCGATTAATATCCCAAATCATTACTCAAACCACTTCAAGTCACTTTATAAATGTCCTTCGCACTAAAACATGTTGAAACAACTTTAGAAAGGGATCACTTGACGGTCACCAAACAGGTTTGATGTATGGCTGCCATTATATTGCCAATTTCAAAGACAAATGTTGCCCACAGACTGGTGGATACATTTCGGTTCCATGTTCAATCACGGACGAACACGGAAAAAAATTAGTATCACTTTAAATGTAGATACCATCTCCGCAATGCTCGACCGCAAAAAGGACAAACTTTTATTGATTTTCATTAAAGCCTTGGAAGTGTTCGTGTCTAGTATTTATTATGATTCTCAACTACGATAAATTTAATTCCTGCAACTTCTTATTCCCCGGGTATCAGCCGTGCAGTCTCTCAACTACAGACGATTTGTCTTTCAGGGGCAAATGGCTCTAATATCCCGCAGGGCACAGAGGGCCAAAGTCAACTTGTGATTCTGTTCTTGAAAAAAAAGAAGGAAATAAAACAAAATCCTGCCCTGCTGGACATGAGAGATAACCAGAATAAATCAATTGTCGTTTCCACAAATTTTTTCCACATCAGTCATCGCCAGTACATTAGGGGCGGCTATCAACTTTCACTGGTCAAGAAGTTGATCCTCGGATTATGCCTGCAAGAGTCCCTAACTTGCCCGCGCTAATACAGTGGGAAAATTTAGACGTCGACATGTGTGAATGCGATTTAGGTGGCCGTGGGTCTGTGTCCTTGTAGCACCTACAGCAAAACTTAGCGTCAACACTTGTTAAACCAATATATGCGCACACGGGATACAAAACGGAGCAAGGAACAATAAACAGAAGACGGAACTTTGCTGGAAAGTGCCAACTTAGCAGCTCTGCATTGCCTTAAACACCCTCTTGAGAGGACACCTAAAAGGAGCTAGCTGTTGTCTATATATCTGCACGGTTGGACGAGTACAGCATGGGAATCGTGTAGTCCTTGGTCTTATATAACGGCACCACTTGTCAGATGGTTGGCTCTGCAATGTAAACTGTCGTGCCTTACAACTGTTGATGCCAGACTTAAGGCGCTTACTTTGAAATTCATGGAATATTCACTTTTGGGTAATTAGGTACGATGTTTAGGCACTTCCGAGACCCGACTGCCGACACGGAGCCGTCCCCCTAAGAAATTGCTCTCGAGATTGTTGCTTGAACTAAGGTCGCAGTGTTTTGTCAGTCGTTACATTTTAATGAATTAAACCAAAATTGATTGTTTTGCTATACTCGGTGTTTTGTATTCGTGGTGCAGTAAAGGATTAACTGGGTTATTTCTTGGTTAATTTCGGCTCTTTTGGAAGGAGGCAAACTTGTGTTTTGAGTGAGATACTTCAGATTCAGGAAAAACTATAACTAGGATTACCACTGAAAAACTACGCTAAGAGCTGTGATGGTGTTTTTATTCAGTATTTTTTCACATTTCATAGTGGATAGACAGCCTGGCACTAATCCCTCATGGGACATAGGGCGGAAACGGTTGTCCTCCAGCGGACTCTGTTTTGCACGACAGCTCTCAGATCTGACCAGGATCTCCCAGTTGTTGCGGCCTATGCTAATAGGCTTCTCCTCCACGTTGTTGTAGGCCTTCCGACTCCGACAGCCTGGCACAGCGTCTACAAATTACACAGAAGAAGAAGAAGATCCACTGTTTTCGGCCAAACTTATGTTAATCAATCAGTTGTGGCTCATTGGCTAAGTCAACAAGCAAAATTTCGGTTTTTGGGCTGAAGAGCAGCCGCTCGGCTCACTCTCACAGTTTACAGAACTCATCTTTGCGCACACTTCGGTTTAGAAATTCGTTTATAACAAGAACAACTCGAATGTGGAGCAACCTGCCACCAGTCAGCATTCCCGAACTCATACAACACCCAAGAGTTCAAACGCAAGGTTAACCGCCATCTCCTCCTACACCCACCCGATTCCCCCTAATCTATCCTATCTTTCTCCCTATCCCTCGAGCTAAGCTTACTACTAGACATTGCACCAACGACATGACGGGCTGGTAGTACAAAGGGTGACACCTTTAGACTATCATAAAAAAAACCGACGAGGCTTGATTACTGCCATTACATCCATACAAAACAACGGTTTGGTGTGGTTTATGGGCTAGTGCAGTGGTCGGCAAACTTATTAGCCAAAGAGCCAAATATGAACATTACAACAATTTTAAAAAAAATTGGGAGCCAAATCTGCTTATTTAGTAAACTTTTACTACACTAAATAAGTAAGTAGTACACCAAATAAAACTAAATGTCATACTTAATAAATATTTATTAATGCGAACAATGTGCTTACATCCCCTTGGAAAGTTTGAATAAGTCAGGTTTGTATGGTGTTGTTTTTAATTTTAGGCATGATTCCAAGTTCTCATCAATAAAGACGACTTCTCAGTTTACTCTTCTCTTTCATGCTTGAAAAAGATTGTTCGCATTGTATATGTAGAACCGAAAAAGGAAAGAACAACAAACGCAAGCTTTTTCAGCTGATCGTAAAAGTCAGGAATACTATTCCAAGCGTTGAAAATGGTCATGTCTTCCTTCTCCAGGTCATTCAAAGCAGACCACTTGTGCTGTGAGATCACATTTTTTTCTTCTCCAATATTTCCAATTCAACACAAAGACGTTCGAATTTAGAGCGCCATATCTCCTTGTTTTTTAAATCCAGCAATTGTATTTCAAAGCTACCAATGTCAATATCAAAAGGTGAAAATTTCAACACGGTTATCGTAGCATTTTTGACAAATGCTAAAGTTGCTCTGCTGTTTTTAAATTTCTGAAATCTGCTGAGAAATGCTTCCCTCATATTTAAAATTATTGTTTTAAAATGGTGTTGATCAATAGAGGAATTATTTTCTTGGCGATTCTTCAGCAGGCTCGGAAAGTGAAACAATGTACATATAAAGATAACTTAACCTTATTCATTCGGCATGCGCGCATCCCTTCCCAAATTATTTTGATAAGTTATTTCTGCGTTTGTTGCCTTTTTAAATGAAAAGAGGGGAAGTGATAGAACAAAATTTATAAAATTTGGCAACGAGGTGCGCAGAACTGTTCAAATTTTTTGTGTCACGGAGTTTGAAAACATCTATACCTTTGTATCACACCGGAGTACGCCGAAAACATACGAACAATTTTAGCCGATAGTTTGCACATGGTATGTGTTTACGTTTACGAAAACTAATAAATTTAAACTCAATGTTCGTTACGTTTTACAACAATATAAAATTTTAATTACCTAACTATCTTTTAGGTTAAACAAAAAATTACACCTGTTCTCGATTTATAGAAGAATTTTAATTTATCAAAATAAGATGTGATTTTTTTTACCAAGTTTTTTTTTAAATGAAAATATTATTGCGCCGTCCGTGGATATTTGTGCCAGAGCCGCACTTAAGGTGTGAAAGAGCCACATGCGGCTCTGGAGCCGCACTTTGCCGACCACTGGGCTAGTGGAATCGTCGCTCCATATTTCTCGAAAAAGCCGGGGGGAACGTAACTTTGAATGGCGCCCGTAATCACGACAGAATTCTCAAATTTAAACACGTGGTCTCGATAACATTAAGTTCCAACAAAGCGTGGCTTTACTACGCCCCCTTTGGGCTACGGTCGAAAGTCTAGACATTAGCCAAATACCACTTGAAATACTCGAACGCGTCATTAAAAATTGGAATCTCAGAATGGACCACAATACGAGGGTCGTCTCAAAAGTAAGTTTCACTCTTTTTTTAATCCCTGTGGTTGGCGGGAAAAGTTGGCTGGGAGTCTCAGGGAATTTGCGTCTGGGTGTAGTGGCAGCACTGTAAAATTTATATGCGCGTGGGTCGATCGATCCGGCAGTGAGGCTTTAGCCACTATGGAGACTCCACTAGCTCCTACTGCCAAAACACCAAATAAAGCGAAAGTTGTGGAATTCGCGGGAAAATGTCAAACGTTCTTTTGGGATTCCAAAGGGGTGTTGCTGATCAATTACCTGCTGCGTGGGACCACGATCACAACTGCACGCTATTGTGAGGTGTTGCAATAATTCAGAAAGGTGATCCAAAACAAAAGCAGAGGAGGTTGAGAAAAAAACTGTTTATGTTTCTTTTCGTTGTTGACCTATAGTTCTGGAAGTGCTAGTTTTCGCATTTTGTCAAAACGGATGACGTGAGCCTTCACTCTTTTTGCCGGGTTAGGGAGCCTGAAGACGGTCCACAGGATCTAAACCTCTTCATATTATAAAGATCAGTATCCCTCTTCTACTCGGAGGACACTCAGAGCCTGGCAGCCTCCTCACGGGAGTAGCCAGCTACCAAAAATCGCCTAAAACTTTTGCGGACTGCTCCACCCCGTTTTCTTATAGCGGTCGCTTTTTCGGCTTCCGCAGGTAAGCCTCTAAAGAGATATTCTTTCAATGAAAGAAACTCCACCACGGGTTTCTGGCTCGGACTGCCCTCATTGAAGAGGGAACCCGAAAGTTCTCCTTCCCTGAGGCCATGTTCGACACGCTGCTTCATAGGCTCAGAGATATTCAAGAGGTCTCACAGCTCCTGTTGGGAGCTATGGAAGCCCCAGAAGTGTTTGAAGCTTTGACAGATGCTCCGTCCTCAAAAGTTTTATGGTAGATATTAATATCGGGTCGTACTGCAGAATACAGACACGGCCCACACTTAGCTCCCTTAAAAGGGTCCCTCGAAAGGTTGCTCACCAGAGCCGCAACAAAGGAGCACATGAATAAGAGAAAGGTGGCTTCGAGCTCGCTACCCAATGAAAGCATACTACCGAGAAGCTCCTATCTATCGATTCTGTGAGCCTCTGATCGGGCCTAAAAAACCACCTCTTTATTATCTTTCATTCTCCCAGCGAGACTGGCGACTATTAGAGCTTTATTGAAGCTTCAATGACATCAGAGCTCTAAAAGCTTCCGTGGGTCTCCAACCAGGCTAAAAAGCCACTTTTTTGCAATATTGCATTCTCCCAGCGCGACTAGCGCCTAATAAAGCTTTATTGAAGCTTTTATGACGTCAGAGATACGAAAGCTTCTAATATTCGAGCTTTTGGGTTCTCATATTAGCATGGCAGTTTCAGGAGTAAAATGAATTCGTTAGCTTTATTGAAGCTTTTATGACATCAGAGCTACAAAAGCTTTCGTGGGTCTCTAACCAAGCTAAAAAGTGACTTCTTCGCTATCTTGCATTCTCCCAGCGTGACTAGCGCCTAATAAAGCTTTATTGAAGCTTTTATGACGTCAGAGATACGAAAGCTTCTAATATTCGAGCTTTTGGGTTCTCATATTATACGTGGCAGTTTCAGGAGTAAAATGAATTCATTGCACATGTTATGTACGTATGAAAAGAAAGAAAACTTATTTCGGAATGCAGATAGCTGCTATTACAATGGATTAATGGGATAATATGAAAGTTAATAATATTGGATATAAGTTGATAATAGTGGATAAATGGAAATATTTCCAACAAAAATGTAACAGTAAAGTAACACAAAAACCCTCAAGGTAATACCTAATTAATTCTAGTCAAGTAAGTGTCACACAACTTCTCCAACAGCAATTTTGTTTTGTTAAAATAAATTTCCTAGTAAGACTCACGCAGCTACTAAAACTCCGTCTAAAATTAGACTAGATTGCCACTATATGTAAAACGATTTAATTATGTACAATCAATAAATACATTATGTAAAATAGCTCCTGAAGTTTGTGTATCCTTCACAACTGATTACAAGCAATTTCACCTTCCGTAATAAAAGGGGAAAATCAACCATGTGTTAATTTATGACTGACGTCCCTGTTCGCTACATGTTAACAAAATCTCCAACTGGTTTCGAGTTATTAACCTCATGAGAATCAGATGGAAGCAACCGTCTATCAATCATGGTGAGAAGGGAAGTGCTTTGAAAAGAAATCCTGTAATATCTTAAGAACTCAAAAAAAAAAAATTAATTTCGTTCATTTTTGTCTGCTATCAAATACATCCAGCATACGAATAAACAAAAGGCATAATACCTCCTGAAAGGCCAAAAGCGATAGAAAGTCTTCTGTAGAAGTGTAGCATTCAGAAAACACAATACCAGGACCAGGACCAGGGCCATAAGGTTTTCCTTTGCCGTTGGCTTCTTTGGGTCTGCATAGATACACTGCCGTACAAGGAGAAAAGAATAAAAGTCGTTGCCTCAACAGGAAGAACCATGAAGCCAAGATAGGGCTATAAATTCAGTAGCACTCTAGGTTTATTTATTTTCTATTATACTCGGGGAAAATATAATAGCACGGGTTTTCTTCACTTTGCTCGGGCGCACATAGGGAACATTGAAACCCTACTTTTTTTTTGGGTAGGAGACGGGGCGGGCGGGGGAGGGACGGCGGTCCGGGGTGGAAAAGGAAAATGGAAATTGTCAGAAATTTATTTATGAGGAAAATTTTCTTCTACTTTTTTTTTCTTCTTCTATTTTTTGACAGCAAATGGGTTTCAAAGAGCTTAAGCCAAATTGATTTTCTCAATTAAAACAGAAGATTTCAATTAAGTCTAGTCTAAAGCCTTTGCTGCAACAAATTGTGATGATGCTGCTGCAGTGTTGCATGCAATATATCATGGTCCGTGCTACAATGAACTATAGGTGTTCAGAAGATTTTGTTTTCTTGATAATATACTGTATTTTGTAGCAAGTAGAACGAATCGTGAAATCATTTTAAAAAAAAATTTGATAGTCGTCAGCAATTTTTGCTTTTAGTAAGAAGATTTTTTTGCTTATCAATTAATTATTATTAAAAGACATGGTCGGAAGTGTTGGTCACCATTGGTGATTCAAACTTTTTCTCGCCGGACCAACGATTTCGCACTCCCACTCATGATCCAATAAACTTCAATTAGCCAAAGAGCGATTATGCGAAGAGCCAAACCAAACTAAACGTCCTAAATTCCCATGGCTTAATGTACCCAGCGCATCGAAATTGCCATACTTATTTTATGCCATAGTAAATAATAAAATGCGCAAGCTCAAGTCAGCGAAGTCAATTTAAGCTCAAAAGTCAATATTTTATTTAAAAAAATTACTAATGGCCTTTACTGAGATTAAATTCACGAAATGTGATCCAAGGCCCACTATAGACGAGGACGTAAGCATCCAGATGCAAAAGCTTTACTGAAAGTTAACTAAAAAATTCAGGAAGCAAACTTTGAAGCTTTGAATGTGGGGCAAAACAGCTTTTAGCATTAATGTATATATATGTTCAAAAAATCATCATTGCCGCATCACTGCAGAATTCATCAATTGGAAGTCTGAAGCTGAATTCTGCAGTGATGCGGGAGTGATGAGTTTTTGAAGTTACCCTATTTCTTAATTGTGTGAGTGCAAGCTTTCATTTCAACCACAGTACAAGCGGAATTAAAAAATTATCCACGTACACACGAAACACTTCACTTTTTCTAGCTCCGCAAGCCTTTGTTGTCTAAAAGATATTTTGCATTGTGATGCATATTTCCGAGTCTATAATCAGCCATATACAGATGCGATACGAAGACTTTCAGATAAAAATATTGAAACTAAATGGTTTTTTTCAGAAAATCTTTCTATTATTATTGCAAATGATAACTACGCGTTCAAGAAGGATTCGCCTTAAAGCCCAGCATAACGTTCTATCAACACAATATACGCCTTTATAATAAAGGTACAAAATGCTTACACCAAATAAAATTCAGAAATTCTTGCTAACAAAGTGCTTACATCAAATAAAATCAAGAATTTCTTGCAAAATGCTTACATCAAATAAAATTCAGAATTGATTGCTTACAAAGTGCTTACATCAATTAAAATCAAGGATTGCTTTCTTACAAAATGTTTACACCAAATTAAATCAAAAATTTCTTGTTTACAAAATGCTTACATCAAATGAAACTCAGAATTGATTGCTTACAGAGTGTTTACATAAAATAAAATCAAGGATTGCTTTCTTACAAAATGTTTACATCAAATTATATCAAAAATTTCTTATTTACAAAGTGCTTACATCAAATGAAATTCAGAATTGATTGCTTACAAAGTGCTTACATCAAATAAAATCAAGGATTGCTTTCTTAAAAAATGCTTACATCAAATTAAATTAAGAATTTCTTGTTTACAAAGTGCTTACATCAAACAAAATCAAGAATTTTTTTTTATGTGGAAGACTAGAGCTCAGGGAAAGCCCTTTGTACTGTCGACAATCTATTTTCTTCGTATATAGTGCAATGTCGAACAGCAAGCTCTAGTCGATAGATAGTGAAGGGGAAGAGAGAAGTAGGAAGGAACTGCCACAACCGCCTAACCCCCAACCATTTCTATCGCGACTCTGACTCTGGTGTTTACATCAAATAAAATTCAGAATTGCTTGCTTAAAAAGTGCTTACATCAAATGAAAACAAGAATTGCTTGCTTACATCAAATAAAATCAAGAATTTTTTGTTTACAAAGTCCTTACATCAAATAAAATTCAGAAATGCTTGCTTACATAGTGTTGACAACAAATAAAAACAAGGGTTGCTTTCTTACAAAATGCTTACATCAAACAAAAACAAAAATTGCTTGATTACATCAAATTAAATCAAGAATTTCTTGTTTGCAAAGTGCTTACATCAAATAAAATTCTGAATTGCTTGCCTACAAAGTGCTTACATCAAATAAAAACAAGAATTGTTTGCTTACATCAAATAAAATCAAGAATTTTTTGTTTACAAAGTCCTTACATCAAATAAAATTCAGAAATGCTTGCTTACATAGTGTTTACAACAAATAAAAACAAGGGTTGCTTTCTTACAAAATGCATACATCAAACAAAATCAAAAATTGCTAGCTTACATCAAATAAAATCAAGAATTTCTTGTTTACAAAGTGCTTACACATCAAATAAAATTCTGAATTGCTTGCTTACAAAGTGCTTACATCAAATAAACACAAGAATTTCTTGTTTACAAAGTGCTTACACCAAATAAAATTCAGAAATGCTTGCTTACATAGTGTTTACATCAAATAAATTCAAGAATTTCTTGCTTACAAAGGGCTTACATCAAATAAAATTAAAAATTGTTTTGAGAATCACCATAAATGACAAAATCTTGTACTGTTAGTACAATTCAGGAGTCATTTAATTTTACTATGGAAGCACAAATCGCAGTCAGTGGCATGGAAGTAGCGAATAAGCCTCTAAGATAGTTCTTTTTGAAACTGGATTGGTTGGGGTAGAAAAACTGATGCCATTTAAGTAATTAGGCCATGAAAAATATACTTGCTTACAAAGTATTTACATGAAATAAAATTGAAAATTTCTTTGAAAATCTTTCTATCATCATAAATGTCAAAATATTGTAATGCTAGTACAATTCAGCGGCGATATATGTGTATTAGGACTTCTGTATATAAAGCAGAGAAGTTATGCAATAAGATATATCCAGATACCTGATCTCGATCTAAGTCAGCATCAGGTGAGATTTTGGTGTTACTTAGTGCAAGAATATGGTACGAGCAGCTACAAGCAAGAAAAGGCAGCAATATTGCGAGTTTCTCAAAAGAACTAGAGACTCATTTCCTTGTTTGAGTATTGTGACAATGGCGTTCTCTTTGATTTCAGGTCGTAATTTGGTTACGATTGATATTTTCTATAGTTATTGTTTTCGGATTGTTTTAGTTTTGTCATTGTATTAGGTTTATTTTTAATATACCGTTTACGTAAGTGAATACGCTCTTAACAGACTCAGCAGCACATGCCCGCATTCTACGTTGTCCCATTTAGAATGGTTGACCAGTAAGAAAAAGAAGATTCTGACGATCAAGAAGTAGGTGGACCGATGACGTGCAAGAAGACATATAAAATCTACGTACTATATGCAGCTGGAGACAACTAACGAAATAAAGAGAAGACTTGAAGAAGGAGCTTCAACAAGCCCAATTCTACAAGAACTGCATCGCCAGTTATAAGAAGGAGTAAGAAGTTCTTGAATACCGCGTTAGCTTCTAATACAAAATACTGTCAATACTTTACTATAAGAAACTTTGCCGACTTTGAAACTCGTTTTTGTTGTATTTTATAATTAAAAAATAATATCTTAATCCCCCTCCAGCATTCCCCGAACTGTAGCACCACCATCACCCCGAAAACTAAAATTCTTCCGGCGGCGGGAAACTTTAAAATTGTGAAAATCTTTAACAAAAATAAATAAGATTTTCGGTTATATTAATGAAAGTCGTTCTTGTGGGTCCCAGAATGCAGCAAAAGATTTCTTACACTCCTCTCCACTAAAATTTTTAAACAAGGCAGAGGAGGAGAGGAGCAGCATTTCCAAGTGAAAATTAATCGCTCGTTTATATCCCGACACTTGAGGAGTAAACGTGCAAGAGACAGTACTGAGCCAAGATTAAGAACTCCAACGTAATTAATATTCTTATGGATTACTCTGACGTGTGTCTTATTTTGCACACCATCTGAATAATATTCTAAGACATAAATTACACGGTACAGTGACACCTTAAAGAATCTTTTGAACGGGAGCAGGTACTTAATTAAAATTTCATTTCGGCACTCCAGTTTTCACTTTGCTGTCTACGTTCTTGTCTATATATTTCATAGCAACCATACCAAAGTGGATTTTGTAGCCTCTGAACACCTAGCGTGGTTACGTTTTCGTTATTTTCTGTTAAGTGCGGAGATTATGAAATAAATTAATTTTTTTTTAAGTAATAGTTATTTTTTGTTATTAAACTTCCAACGATTTTTTTTCACTTTTGAGGGTAGTCGTGCAGTGGAAGTTAATGGTTAAGGGCTTTTGAACTGATGAAATATTGAAATGTTCAAACTGGGGGTGAATTCAAAAACTCAACACTGCCGCAACACTGCAGAATTCAGCAATTAGAAGTCTGTAGCTGAATTCTGCAGTGTTGCGGCAGTGTTGAGTTTTTGAATTCACCCTGGATTAAGTTTAGAATTGATATTAAACTTTACTATTTTTATTAATAAACAATTCAAGTTTAGGCAGTTTAAAAGCTCTTCATTGGTATTTATTTTCTTTCTTTTTTAATTCGCTTGTTTTTGTCATTTTGGCGTTACAATAATAGCATCTAGCCTCATTTGAAGTATGACATTGTACTGGCTCAAAATAAAAAAGGGGCACCTCTTACAAACTCATTTTATAATGGTGTCCTACATAAAACTACACCGAGGATCCTTTTTGTACCTACTTTTACCTAGCAAATTTTTTCGGAGCCCCGGAGTTGTTTTTGAGGAAGGGCTGAAAAATATATATCATTTATAAAGTAAAAGCAAACCCGATGACTGCAGACAAAATTTTCATCTCTTACGAAATATCATGGCACTGGTATGCTTGTTTGGTTATTGTGGATATGTGGTCATTCCATAGCAGATCTTTAGTTAATATGCAGCGATCAATACTTCTCAATCTTTTCAGTATGGTAATTGGCATCCAGTGCCGGATTAAGCCAGCGTGGGCCTGTAGTAAATTCTATCAAGGGGCCGTTGGTTTGCTATTGGTTATCAAGTTTATGGTATTAAATAAAACAAAACTGTTACATACAAATTTTTTTGGATTTAATTTGGGCAAATTTAGAAATAATTCATATCGACTTCTTTGAGCAAATCACATTCAATAGCTGAGTTCCTTTTCTGCTTATTTTTACTCGTGAGCACTTGCAGCTACTCCTGCTTTAAGATATGAGCAAAAGCACAAGCAGTCACGCAACTAACATCCGCCAGAGGAAAAGTCAATTTATTATGAATTATTTTGAGCCTATAGATAGGCTTTTGATCGTTTTGAGCTTTTTTCCTTTAAAAACGTCTATAAATAAAATTAATAAATTTATTAATAAAATAAATAAAAATATACATAATAAATTTATCGCATTAATTTAAATTATGTTGTAAATTATTCTAACCTTTATTTGTACTAGTATCGCCCATTGGTCGAAATTCGACCCTCTCTCCCTACTCTTCTCTCAATCCGTCCCGTTAAAGTTTGATGTCTACGCATTTCAATAATTCAGAAATAATTTAATTGAACTATTACCACTTTTTAATTTCTCTATCAGTTCTAAAAAATAACAAAAAAATTGTGTAGTGTAATTATAAACTTACATTATGATCTAAAATCGCATCTTTGAACAAAACTTTCTTCATTTAAAAAACACCATCGCCTACCGTATATATTTTGATAATAATTTCCACTTTCTTTTATTATTTTTGTTTATTTTTTTTATTAAAATTTTCCGGGGCGTTAAAAATCTTCCCAGAAAGAAAAACCTTTTCAACATAAGCATAATGACGCTGACATAGTACATACATATAACGCACTACGGCAAGTAAAGTGGCACAACTCAAAAATAGGCTGTTTTGAGTTATTGCAGCCAGGTGACTGTTGGCATTAAATTTTGTTTTCAGCTCTGGCTCATGAAACTTAGTCGATTCACCAACCTTAATAATAAATTTTTAAATTCGCCTGTTTATATGCTAACCGTCATTTCTACTCATTTTATCATTTTATATTGGGAAGTGCAATACTCATTTCTGAGTGACAGAAATGAGATAAATGAATAATTCTTGTTTTGTGCACACCTGTACGACTCCGACTTCCATATAAAACCAGTTTGAGCAAGATCGGTTTAGTAGAAGTCGGTTAAAGTGCTGTACAAAAAAAGTGCTTGCGTATTAATATATAGAAACAAATAAAATAACATCAAAAATTTGAGCTTAGGTTTTACTGATAAGCACGAATTTCGCGCAGAAATGGAACGCAGCTATCAATATTCATCAAAGGGAGGTGATAAAGACGTTCTTGGTTCATCGTGTTTCTTAACTCCTTTCTAGCACGTTTTAATGTTGAGAAAGAACGTTCACCACTGCAGTTGGTGATCATGTGAGAGAAATAAAAGCGCAAGAAAATTTCTACGATTGGGAAACAAGATTCTAACGGATTATTTAACAAAATCTTGTAAAATTGCAGTTCCAGAGCCGCGTGCTTCTTGCTGTCAATAATACTAGCCACATCAAATTTTAGCAATGCAGCAAACTGTACTAATTCGTCGGCTGTCCTCCAAACCATCTGGGTAAGCACTGAGGATAATTGAAATTTTTTTCAAAATCTCTTCTGTTGGAAGAGATTTTAGCTGTCGGATTATTCCATAAACGCCAGTAGTATTATGAAATGCTTTCATACGTTTAGCTAAAGTAGTCAGTACGTTTAGTAGAGGGAAATTAACCAAAAAAAAAGCGAAGTTATGATGTAGTTGGGAAGTTGGATTTTTTTGTTTTTTTTCTTTACATATGTTAAGATAAAGCGAAAAAAAAATTTCTGCATAATCGGTCCTGTGCTGCACGAGAAAATTGCATAAATGTCAATTTTTGATGCATTTTGGGTGCAATGCTACACTATTTTTTTAATTTCTTAAAAAAAATTGGAAAATACTCGTAAATGAATACTCAATTCTGATTCAGTAGAAATACTTTAAAAATGAATCCTAACCTCCAGTAGCGTACGCAGGATTAACCCATGGGGGTTTTTTTTTGTACACATATTGGGTAAAAACAATTTTTCTCATGTAATAGGACTATGTACTTATAATATATTTTATGTTATTTCACTATAAAAATAATTACCTATAGGTATATTTTTATCGCAATTTTTTTATTGAAAATTGTGAAGAAACATAAATAATAATTTTTGACCATTTTTCGAATATCACAAAATGTCTTGTTTTTCTCCAAAAATCATGGTCTCGTGGTGTGCGCAAGACTTTAGACTTTGATTTAGGGCATTTTTACAATTTTTTTTACCGAAAAGAAGGGAACTACTCTGAAAACTTGGTGGCGCGTAGTTTTTGAGTCAGAACATCGATTGGTGACATGAAAAAAAAATTTAAAAATTCCTTTTTTTTCAAATTTTGGCCAAAAAAGGCCAAAAAATTGGCCAAAAATGCGTCCAATTGTTTTTTGCGTAATTTCATCTGAAAAGACGGAAAATTTCCTCCAAAAATCTATATGGCCATCCCGAAACTCAGAGTTTGTCGAGAGCTATAAATAAATGAGAAATACGTGATTTTTGAAAAATCGCGTTTTTTTCAATAACAGTTGTAACTCCGAAACGGCGCACCCAATTGCGCTAAAAAAATTTTTGGTATATCACATCGAGTTCACGAACATATTCCCAAAGTTTGAAATATTTATTTTTTTGCTATCCCGATTGAAAAGAATCCACCATATATTATACATCGTTATTCGGAATATTTTTTTAATTGTTTAATAAGTTGATATATTTATTAATTATAATTTTTCCTATTATTATTGGAATCATGGGGGGGTTTAACCCCCAGTAACCCCCCCCCCCCCTGCGTACGCGCCTGCTAACCTCAAAAAACCAAAATGTATGAAATTTTGTTTTATTTTACTAAAAATGCAATAAATAACGGGAAAATAGTCGGATTTTGATAAAAATTGGAGAAAATATGTAATTTGATGCTATAAATACGTGGTTGAAATTGCAAAAAAAACTTTCGATTTTTACGGCAACAATTGGCAGTTTTCCAAAAAAATTTAAAATTGCCGCCATTTAATGCCAAAACATCGTACGGTAAAATATTTTTTTTAAATTATAGGTTTTTTTATGTACTTTCTTATAAGCATACGCAATACTTCGTTACTTTATTTGAAATGTCTATTTTAGGACTTTGAAAAAACTAAAAAATCTCAGTTTTCAATTTTTTGCCTTTTGCCAACTATGAAAAAAAGGCAAAAATTTAAAAATTTAAGTTTTTTACTTTTTTCAAAGTCCTAAAATAGACATTTCAAATAAACTAACGAAGTATTGCGTATGCTCACAAGAAAGTACATAAAAAAACCTACAATTTAAAAAAAAATTTATTACAGTACGATGATTTGGCATAAAATGGCGGCAATTTTAAAATTTTGTCGAAAACTGCCAATTGTTGCCGTAAAAATCCAAAGTTTTTTTTGAAATTTCAACCACGTATTTATAGCATCAAATTACATATTTTCTCCAATTTTTATCAAAATCCGACTATTTTCCCGTTATTTATTTCATTTTTAGAAAAATAAAAAAAAATACATACATTTTGGTTTTTTGAGGTTAGGATTCATTTTTAAAGTATTTATACCGAATCAGTTCGATAGTCTATTCATTTACGAGTATTTACCAATTTTTTTCATTTTTCTACGACCAACAGAACTGGAGAAATTAAAAAAATAGTGTAGCATTGCACTCAAAATGAATCAAAAATTGACACATATGCAATTTTCTCGTGCAGCACAGGACCGATTTTGCAGAAATTTTTTTTTCGTTTTATCTTAACATATGTAAAGAAAAAAAATAAAAAATCCAACTTCCCAACTACATCACTATCATATGACAATTTCCCTCTACTAGTTATCAATAATGACAATAAACACTTGAATTTCATAACGTTGTCCAGGTGTTTGATTTTCAAGAAAGCCGTCGAATGTAGTAATTTATATTTCGCTTGATCCGTCTTCAAGTCTCATATTATTACGACTAGCTCGATGACAATATCAGGGAATTCCCCTGTTAGTTTTGCAGGGTTGCGAACTTGCGTGCAGTGCGGTGCAAAACATAATTTGTGGGGTAACCAGCGCTCACTTTTAGAAATGTACTAAAATTTTTATTTATAGTTGAACATTTTGATAGAAGTAAAACCATAAAAAACAACAAGAAAAGTCTCGTTTTCCATGCGCAGTAGAACCCCGTATGTCATTCCCGTCCCTTAAGGCGGTGGCCCAATCACGACTTTATTCGCGTTTACGGGCGTCAAAGCGTTGACGCGCTTTGACCTCGATATTTGATTGTGTGTAATTCAAATCGAGCTGTGCCATTCACGACTTTACGGCGTCAAGCGACGGCAAAAGTCGACCAACTTTCAACTTTTCGCGCGTTGGACGGCGTTGAAAATTGCCAAACTGTCAAACTGTCGAAATTAAAACTTTAAAAAGACAAAAAAACTATACATGAATTTAAATCAAAGTAACCTTTTTGACGCCTGACGCTGTGAATGAACCTTATATGAACGTCAACGCGCATGAAGCCCCTGCCGCGTGTAACGCGCCGTCGGCATTGGCCCATCGCCTTTAGTCCAGTCGCAACAAATTTTGAAAGGGATATTTGAAAATACGTAAGCGCATTTCTTATCCATATGCGCGCAGTTTTTATTTGTGTGCAGTTTCCATTTCCACAGCTGCGCGCTCCGTTTTCTTCTTTTATGGTTTTACCTCTACAAACTCTTTCGTGGTAAGTTTTGTAACTACTTTTATTTGAAAAAATATTTTCACGCTTTTATCTAAATTGGTAATTTGTTACGGTCAGAAAGGTTTGGTGCGCGAGGCCCGTAGCATTTGCTACTCTTGTGAGTCGTTCTTTTACCCCGGGTCTCCACGGGGCATTTTTTTCCAGCAATGGTAACTGACAATATTGCTTGTCAACGTATCTAAGCCGGAATTTCATTGCTCGACAATTTTATTTTTAAAATACGCGTTTACTCGAGAAAAGTACCAAAATTAAAGAAACAAATACTAATTTTAATTGTTTCTAAAATGGAAGAATATATAAAAAATATCTTCCATTTTATGTATCGGATTTAACCCAGAAAAACAAAAGCTCTTTTTGTTTATTTTCACTTTCCGCCATCTTGATTTCAAAAATTCCTGAACTTATTACATATTTTGAGGAATATTGCCGAACATGCTGCTGCGTCTCCACGGTCAATTTTTTCCGGCAATGACAATAATTTCCGATTGCCAATACCAAAAATTGCCCGTGGAGACCCTGGGTTAATTGCGAGTTTTTTTTAGATTGTGAGTTTGTTAGATTGACTTGTGTGGATAAACAATTAACTAATAATTCAGTGAGAGTGGCCTCCATATGTGAGATTAATTTTGAAAAACAATTTTTAGAAGAAATTAAAAAACATAAAGCTATTTATGATAAAAGAAGTGGGATTTATAAAAACACCATGTTGTATGTTATAATAGTGAATAAAGCTAATAATTTTGAAATAAGAAACTGATATGTTTTTCTTGAAATTCCTCCTTTTTATCTTGCAATTTTTGTACCTAAAAAACAAATCAAGTGGTATTTCCAGTCAGCGGATGCGAACTCTGATGACCGTTCAATGTGTTCACAAACGACGTTATGAACGTCTTTTGACATTTCACAGCGCTGATGAACGCTTATGAACCTTCAATCTGTTTCCAGCTTTAAGCCTAGTATGGAGTTCGAACGGAATTCCGTTCCCCATATAAAATACACGTAAAAAGATACACGGAATTCCGTTCACCGAATTTTTCCGTGCCCTTTTTGTTTTATGAATACGCAGTTCGAACGGAAAACTATCGGTAATATTTAGCTTGTGCAATTCTCTAACAGGTGGCTTGTAGGGAATTGGAGACTTTTTTCCGTTCATGTTGGAACGGAATAAATGTTAGACAATTATTCCGTGTTGTATGTTAGGTAATTTGGACAGGATGAATGAAAAACAGCTATTGCCGTCAGTTCGTGGTTTTATATGTGATTTTTAACAGTCAGCTGTTCGCTTTTTCTCAACTGTTAGCTTTTCTCCACGGTATTCTACACGAAATTTTTCCGTGTAGAAATATTTACCAAAATTACTGAACGGAATTCCGTGCGAACTTCATACTAGGCTTTAGTGTCGAATTATCTTTCATTTCTATTTCAAGTGTTCACCAATATTAAAACGCATTTATTAATTCTTAAATAAACTAACGATAAAAATTATAAAATAAAATTGGCAGCACAGTTTAAAATTTTGCTGGAGACAAATATTCTACACTCTTTTCCTGATCAATTTTTGCTATATGGGGCATTCTTTTACAAATCGAACACTTTTATTAATCAGCATTTTTGATTTGCTTCAAATTTTTTTTACGAAGTTCCTATACAAAATAAGCGGACCCATATTTTTTCTTTTATTTTTCCGGGCAATATTTTTGAAAATAAGGGGGGGGGGTAAAGTTTACGTCACTCGCCGATTATCGACTTTTTCAAATCGCTATAAGTCCGGTTCTATTCATCGCATCGAGTTGAATGAGGTATCATTTATGCAATTTTATGTCAGTAAATTACGTTTTGTAATATACGCTCCAGTAAATATGCAATATAATTTACTTCAAGTAATATTGCATAAATTTACTGTCCCGAAGGGCATTTTTCAGTGGTTTTTAATGTATTTCATATAGACCCTATTTTGATACCACTCTGGAAAAATATGTGTTTTATAGGAAATTTTCCGGGGAATACGATAGTATTTTTTAAAAAATTTTAAAAAATGGCCTTCTAATATTAAACTGAATTTTAAATATTAAATTGTTAATAACAAATACTAATTTAAAAAACTTTTTACAACTTTTAATACATAAATAAAGATCTCTTCATTACCTTTAAAATGATACCTCATTCAACTCGATGCGATGAATAGAACCGGAGTTATAGCGATTTGAAAAAGTGTATAATCGGCGAGTGACGTAAACTTTACCCCCCCTTATTTTCAAAAATATTGCCCGGAAAAATAAAAGAAAAAATATGGGTCCGCTTATTTTGTATAGGAAGTTCGTAAAAAAAATTTGCAGCAAATCAAAAATGTTGATTAATAAAAGTGTTCGATTTGTAAATATGTGACTGCTTCTTCGTTACAATCTCAAAAATATTTATTCTTGAAGCAATCTTTCCTTTTTTGTAACTTTTATTCATTATTTATTTATTTTTAAATCCCTGCAAAGTCGTTTCTTAAATAATCCTGCAATAAATACTTTTTTAGTGTGGCATTTACCTTTGGACTTTCTCCTTATAAATTTAACTGAAAAGTTTAAGGCAAATTATCTTGGTAATTGCCTGCAAAGTTTCAAGGGAAAAAGGTACTAATTTTCTTTAATTTAAAGGCCATGAAAGAAATGGTTGACATTATCTCGCCTAGCTCTGGACACTATCTAAATTACGGTTGTAAATAAAACATTTTTGAGTGTATTTAAACCGTACACTTAAACACTTTACGGTTAGTTTTTGGACTTACAAATGTATTTTATTATTGTATTAAGAAAATATTTTCACAATATTACGTAAAAATCAACGAGGAAACAAAAGAATATAAAAACCAATTATTACATCCGCTCCCCTGCCCAAAATGCACAACCCTAATTCAGATAGGAGCAAATAAAGTTGGTTATCTCATGACAAAAGCAAGAAATAACCTAAGCCAATCCTTGATAATAAAACAAAATGTTAATTAAACTTCCTTGGCCAAAACCAAAATTAAAATTAATTTAAGGCCTTTTCCGCAATTTCCATTTCTAAATAAAGTCCCAACAGATATATCAGGTTTGTTGTCACCACCAATTAAGCCGAAAGGTCTACAAAACCAGAAACCGACCTATGATTGCATTTAAAACCGAATCATATCTCATCCGAAAGGGTACCGCCAGAGTCTACGGGGATGAATTTTATGAAGTCACATAAAAGTTTATTGTAACATGGCTAGGAAAGACGTGGAGAGATCTCTCCAAGATATTTGGATTTAATTAAACAGCACTGGCCCATGTATACCCTTGTCCCACCGCTTCTCGGGGATCTTAAGAAACAAAGAACTTCCAGGACCCAGGAATGGTTATCCCAGCACGACCAATATTTGGTGGAAATTATCCTCGTAAACTTTTATTATGGCCATTCCAGTAAGTTTGTTTTAAAGGAAGCATAACTTTTATGGCGAGGTTTTAATGAAATTTTAATGTTATGTCAAGCAGAGGGATGTGGACCAACCACTCGAACGGCTCTCAAAATTTTCCTCATGGATGCGTGTGCAGACCGCACTCTTTTCAATTACTCGAGAATGAATTTCATGTCCGATTAGAATTAGTGTAAAAATTTACGTTTTTTTTTTTCGTGGCAGTAAATTGAATGATTAACAACTTTACAAATACTTAACATATTCAGTTTTAAGTTTTAGCACATTTTATTTATAGCATTTTTGCTTCTACATTGGAAATTTTAAATATGCGCCTAATTTCTATGCAATTGCATATTTACGGGTGAGAATATAAATCATTCATGCAGAAGCCTTGAAAAAAATTCAAAGCATAGATTAAACTTTTGTTTCTAAAAACGACAGCACAATCTAAAGTGAAAACAGTCATCACTTTCTACTGATACTATTTTTGGAGTGTTTAAGCAATTTACGAAGTGGTCGGATGCGCACAAGTGATGCTGAATACTTAGAGAGCATTTTTAAAGGCTAACAATCCAGAAATAATTTTATAGTTAAAGATTAAAATCACGTGAAATAGGATTTAGCTACAAAGGCCGTAAAAGTTTATAATAAAGAAATTTTTCTTTAACATGAAAATATCTTGGGTATGATCTAAAAGTCAGCATTGTAGCGAAACAGTTTCGTCTATTTGATAATTTAATTTGTTCATATTTTTTTGATAACACATGATTTAAATATTTCGTAGCACAAACTGAAGCCGCTCTGACGAAATATCTTTTAAATTTGTGACGAGTAAATTTAAACCCAATATAAACGCGATCAAGTAAAAACTTAAGGCCCATTCAGATTCAGCAGCAGCAGCGGCAGCAAGCTTAGTTTTACTAGCAATCGTTGCTGCTTTTGTTGTCATGTGACCACCATTAGCCAATAGGAAGTGTTTGCTGCCGCTGCTGCTGCTGGATCTGAATGGGCCTTCAAGCTGGACCGATTTCAAGGAAAAAAAGAAGAAGAAGAAAATTATGATGAAATTCATTCGGTGCGCATTAAAATTAAATTAAAACCTTTGTATTTTTTAATAGTAAATAATTAAATGTGAAAAACAATAAAATAAAGTTATTGTGTTTCTTGTAAAGAAGTGTTATTTATTAACCGCGAATAAGAACCACAAATTCAACTCAATTCAGCTATATTATTTTGAATTTAGCACAATTTTGAATTTATTATATGCAATTCGACAAATGAATTCCGAAAATAACGGAGCAAGGTAATAAGTAGGCTTGCCATTTGTATGCGCACTTAATTTTAATACCACTCCACCACCATTCAACTGCCGCACCACTTTGTTTCCACATGGCAGGCCAAAACCACGCCACTGCCACATCACTTTAGTCCTTAGCCCTTAGATGGGGCACGAGTGGTGATTCTTCTTGGTTGTACATAGATACATTTTAGCTGTTTTCTCTGGGTTCTTGTGAAAATGAACCGTCCAGGGCGTCGAAGAAATAATCTCTCCATCTTTGGAGTTGCTCCTCGTCGCTACACAGCATGTGCTTCGAGCCATCGATGTTTGGCTTGACCGTCGATGTTGTTGCAAGACCGGGGTGCCCTACGATTTTTTTCGCTTTGAGTTATCGTAACGAAGCCACTTCTTATGGCCAGTCCCAATACGATGCAAAAAAAAACCCTTCTTTCTTTGCCATCGGAGCAGCTGTTCGGACGTGAAAAACTAGGCATCAACTCATATCGAACCAAATTCTTTTGCTTTTGTATCATTCCCAAGGCTTTCAAACGATTGGGAATGGTTCAAACTTTTTAACCCAGTCCGGGATGCTTCTTATCTTGCACGTCAAAATCAGCAGTTTTGTATTCTGGAAACAGTTCACTAATAGAAGCCTCACCATAAGTTTCCGCCATGATTCGACGCGCCTCAGCCGCAGTTTTTTTGTCGAATTAAAGGCAAAAAGCATAATTTTCCACAAATGACTTGTTTGGATCAAAGTTACGACATTTTCACTCATAAAAAATTATATGACGCCTATACAAAAAGTCTGTTCCAATAGAGAATGCGGGATCCCGCGGGACCAAGAAATCACCCAATTTCTGTTCCAATAGAATCTCATGCTCGGAAAAGCGGGGAAATTTTTACTTCCCCTCGACCAAGAAACCGCAGGAGATTTTTAGGTGGAGTGAAATCTTACGACGTTTTCAACATGTCAAAACAGCTGTTACTTGTCATGTCAAACCAAAATGATTGCGATGTGTTGAAAATAATTTCTTTGATTGGTGCCTTACTACAAGATTTTGAATAATTTCATAAATAATTTATTAATTTCAATAGTTTTATGTCATTATTTTGAAGACACAAGTGATTTTTAGGTTATGGTCTTCTTGATTTGCATGAAACATCCCAGAAAGCGTTCCTTCACTTTTCGGGATTTTGACTAAATTTTCCCCCACCAATCAAGTAACTTTTCGCAGGCTACGACAGGACAGGTTTTCTATTGGAACAGACCTAAATTTACAATAATGTAATGCTAAGGAGTTTTTGACAGATGCCTTATGCCTAGTTTATCATTTGACGTTTCTGATCTGACATTTTTGTACAGCATTTTTTTTGTGACGCCATCTATTGGAAAATGACTATTAATCATATGAGATTGTAACAAAAATTTTGATGGAGAAGTAATCGAACTAAATTTTGTAACGATTATCGTAGTTTTATTGAATTATCGACTGCGAAGACATTAATTAAATCTCCGAATGAAGAAACTGGCGTTATTAACATCTTTTCAGGTTTTCAATCTCAAAGTTGAAAATACAGATCTCATAGAGGCATCGCAGATATACCATTTCTTAGACCAATGCTGAATAATAAAATTTTTCTATCTAAATTAAATCTTTTTTTTAATTCTCTTAAATAATTTTATAAAAAATCCTCTCGCAAATTAATCAGAACTTAGTTATGTTTCATTGACAATTAAATTCCCGTCATTGTTAATAAAAATGCATTTTCCACGGGTGATGCAACGTATGCAAAATGCATATAAAAAAAACGTTAACAAACTTTTAGCAGTCAATTTCCTGGTATCGATTTTATTCTGATGTTAACGGATTAAGTTCACATTGGTGCTGATAGGCGCAAAACATTATATACACAGCACTGGACTTGGGCTATTTTAAATTTTTGACCTAAAACACGGAATTAATCGATATCCAATTCTGCAGGGACATTCATCTTCAATGCACGGCAAATGGCAGAGAGAAGTAAACGAAATCAAATTACCACCGAAAGCGGCCCACAAATTAATTAATGTTTACATTTAATCTTCATTAAAATTCAATCAATCTTTGCAAAACCCATCGCTTTCGGCGTAAGCGTACCATTTTGAGAGTGTTGGGGCTCTCGCTAGAGGGTTTGGTAACAAAAATACGATTACGCTGCAGATTTTTACGCGCGGAATTTTCGGGAAATCAATTAATAATCAACCCTAACAGCAAAATCCGAAGGTGGTATGAGGTGTGGGCGACCACCACCATCACCATTCAGGCCATAACCGAAAGAGCTCTGGACCATACCCCAAAGAATGGTGGATTTGTGTAGCCATCATCCCCATGATGCTCATGCTGCTAACCACAAGTGTATCCGGGCCTTAATCTACCCGAATGCCGGGGCCATCGTCATCGCAGGGTAGGCTGGTATGGGGGAGAACCCTTAAGATTCGCAGCAGCAGCAGCAGCACTGGCTCAAAGGGATCCTCGTTATTATTACCGCGAAAATAACATAAAGGTTCTCGTCTGCTTGTCTAAGATTTTAGGTTGTCAACTCGTTACGAACGTCTTAAACTTCTCTGATAAGAGCCCCTCAGGGACATCATTAGTCAAACTTCAGGGACAATTAGAATTCATTTGGGCTAGTGACGCAATTACTTTGAATTATATTTTGACGGGTGGGGCGCAGATACGATATCCTTAAAGGATAAAAACTTATCAAGGTCCTTTTTCTTGTCAATGGAGTGCTTATTTTCAAAATGGCAAATAAGTGAAGCAACTCTCGAGAGAGAGGCAGAATGTTGAACACTGACAGCAAGGTTGTAGTTAGATGTTGCTTTATTTATAGGTAGGTACTTGAGTAGCACATCGATTTATTATAGGATTCTGGCTGGAAGGCTTCCAGTCGCCCTGGGCAGGAGAAGCTTTCAAGTAAATATACTACTATTTGTATATACAGCTCCTAACCAAGGAATTAGACGCATTTCGGAATTTATTAAAAAAGCTACTATACATTTTCTATTTGCATCAAGAATAATACAAATTTCTCTTGACAAAAATTGCATTTATATTTTCTGAATTCTCCTCGTCATCGTAGGATACATAAAGTTATTGCAACCTTTCATTCCAAATGTATACAATATTTTCTTTTAGGACATTGACATTTGCATTAGATCTAAGGTAGACCTTACTTTATAAATAAGTCCAGCAATTCTCAATTCGATTTAAGTCCAAAATATAGTTTAAAAAAACTAAAAAATACGCTACCGAGCGCACTGTAAAGAAAAAGGTAATCCGCCATTTTGTGTTGGCCGCCATTTTGAATTTGGAAAGACGCCACAAAGCTAATAGTATTCTACTTGTCATATCCTTTCATTTGATACCCATACCGAGCGGGTTGTAAAGAAAAACGTAGTCCGCCATTTTGCAAAGGCCGCCATTTTGAATTTTGAATTACGCCACATAGCTAATTGTATTCTACTTGTCATACCCTTTCATTTGATACCCATGTCGAGGGTCGGAGAGCACAATTGCGAATTTCAGCCGCCATCTTGGAACCTCCATCTTGATTTTTTTACAAAATGGTCAGATTGCATTGTCCCGCGAACTATACATATGTGCAATATTTGAAGTTGATCGGTTATATGCAAGTGGGTGAAAATCAAGCTGCAAGATTTGTCTACATACATACAGGTGAAGCTAATATAAAGCGTATAAAAAGCAAGTCTCAATTTTTTTCTTCGGGGAAATTTGCAATGGATAAAAGTATAATAACACCTTACGTTTTGGCGTACAGCCCTCTATTACTGGAACATTCGAGACTTTTTTGAATATTCGAATTCAACACTTTCCGTAAATCACAGTTCTTTCCAATAGATGGCGCACCACCAATTTCTAAATCGTTATAAATTACTTTGTCTAATAGATGACATTGCTGCATAAAAGGAGAGTCAACAAACAGCAACAAAAGCGTTGGTCAACACATATTTGTATTGTTGCTGTCGCATTGTACCATTAAAAGTACAATTTGGCCTTAAGTTTAAATTTGTCCGGATATTGTTGACGCACCTTGTCCACTAAAAAAGGAATGGTGCAAAAGCAAACTGTGTTAAAATGTTCCCATTCCCAATGTGTCCCAGCGTTTCAGGAACATTCTGTGACCATCTTGTGACTTATTGTTGGCCATTGTCAAAATTCTTCAGATTGTTATTCAATTAAAACAAGATATTTTAATCAAAATTGCGTTTTTTCCGCAACTTCCTAGCAATTCTACTAATTGAAAACCAAAGCAAACATTTCACAACGATGCGATGGCTTCAAACAGCAAATTAGTAGCACGGAAGGTGTCTTCTTCTTAACAAGAAAGAGGCTCTAGCCAAATTATTGGAGCTAATTATTATTGAATTAAATTAGTAGAGTTAATTTGGTTCTGAGACTCTTGCCGGTTCTTGTCTTGACTGAAGCTTCTAAGCTCACACCCCAGCCCATCACCCAAAAGTATACCGCAAAGGTTGTTGTCCACAATAAAAGCCACACCCGAACCTGGCAATACATCCCAAAAAAGCTTTAGCCAAGACATAAACCCACGAGGGCTCAGAATCGGTTTAGCTCTACTACTAAGTAGATAAACAATTGTAGTTAATATCTAATGCTGCAATGCGCTTAGGGGTGACAGTGAAACACAAAAAAAGTGTGATGTTACTTACATATGTAAATGCATACGTACATTCTTAGTTGCAGTGGAAAAAAAATTATAAGCTGCTTATAGCAAATAGAAACAAAAGCAAGATTAAAGTGGTTACATACTAGACAAAGGATGTATGGTTTGAACCTCAAAGCAGTACAAACCTCGCCCAAGTTTTTGGGATAGCAATACAGAAATAGTTAAACAAAGAAGTGTAATATTCAATCTAGCTTCTCGTCTAGTTTCATAACAATACCGAAATAAACCCACAATCAATAACAATAAAAAACCCATCCGTAAATAATATTATTTACAAATAAATTAAATAAATTTGTGTCCCGAAAACTCTCTCTCCCACAGTTCTCCATACACACAAATATTTTCCAACTAGTTTCATTCAAGGAATACTTTGTATGAAATTATCGACTTTGGATACAAAGTCTTGGGGGAATAGTGCCGGAAGACTATAAATATATCCTCCGACATGTGAACTATGAGTTGGAGAAGTCAATTACAACTTGACCAATTCGCAATACGGCAGGATAATGTACGATACTGTTCCGATGGGAATGGTCAGAAATACCGCATTGTTCAGCCCCAACTTATCGGATATATTAGAATCGATTCCAACTCAGCCCGAAACATGTCCAAAGTTGTGCAATTTTCTTGTTCAACAGAGAGATGGTTGAGCACAGTGAAGCTAGAGCTAGTAAGCATTTTACCAATAGAGACGACAGCGGTTCAAGCAAATCCCCAAAGTGTTAAAATTCAAAGCGATTCAGAAACGTTCTCAAGCCGGCACAGTGTACAGCAGCACTAGCACACACTATCGCAGCAGGTTATTGAGTCATTTTTATATTTCTGCATAGACACGTCCAATGTACACTCTGGTGCTCATCCCTCCCCCCATATACGATTTACTATAACAGCCAGAAACTACACCATATTCGAGATATAGAAGAAGCCACTCTGCGATAGAGAGGAGAGCCCCCCATGGAATATTGCGAAAATCAGACGACAATTTCGTACCAATTGGCGAAATTGAGCTACGAATCAAATTCAAGAAATGATTTATTCAAAATGCGAAAAGTTGATCCTCTGCAATTTCCCAAAAGATATGCACATGTGTGGATTTGCTCGTCTCCCGGGCGGATGCCTGCAGTATTCCACTTCAATACGGACTTATTTTCCTTCCTTTCGCCTTTCAAATCCGGTAAAAAGCTTCCCATCAAAAACTTACACTGATAATGTCCCCCCCACAATTGCAATTCCGGTGACATTTGCACAAGTTTTTGAGAGAGAGTTTTAGTATCTGATGTGGAGTTTATTTCCCCAAACCAACCCCCAACAAAATGTCAATAAAGTTTTCCTGGCAATTGTGTGTTCATTTTCGATATGTTTTTTTTTCTTGGCAAAGGATTTGTTTTGTTTTCAAATTAAGGATAATAATGGCTTTACAGGTTGTTGCTGGGTGGTTTTGTTTTGTCATTTGTGAATTATTAATTAAAAACAAACAGAAAATCGTTTTTAATATCGTGTCGGCTCTACGGAGCTCAATGGGGGAAAACAATGCACTAGTAAACAGAGGGTTCACATCCCCCACGATGTGAGTGAATGATAATATTCAGGAGCAGGCATTTATTAATATCTATAAAAAAAATAATAATGTATAATTGGAAAAAAATCAGGTCATTTATTTGATGGTATCCTTTTATAAAATTCTCAGAGCAGTTAGAATTTTTTCAAACTTGCCATATGCACCACTACTGCAGCTCGGCCGTTTTTTAATAACCTTGAAAATCTATAAAAACTAAAATTTGCGTAATATTAATGTTATTTAATCAATTCAGCTCATGTTTTCCTTAATTCAGCTGAATAAGAATCTTTTCAGCTGAATAAGAATCATTTCAGCTGAATTCAAACCATTTTCAGCGTACAGTAATCGTATCTACAATATTACGGTTATTAGTACTCAGAGGAAGAAAACCGGCAAATTTTACCGACATGTAACAATAGATATGCCAGATCCAATTAATATGCGGCGTTTTCACAATAAAATATTTAAGTGTTTGATTTTTTTATAGCCACTAAATATTCCATATATTGACCAGGCGCGGATCTATTCATCTAGAATTTTTAGGGGAGGGGGGGGGTCACGAAATTAAAAGTGGCGAAATTATAACAAAATTAACAAAACGAACAAAACTAACCGAATTTTCTGGTGGATTAAAAACAAACGTGCCGTACGAAAACATGCCTTAATGTGTTTTTGATGAAGATGCGCCCTTTTTTGTGAGTGCAGCTAACTTCAGGGTTAGAAAGAGTATAAATCAATCTGTTGTTGACCTTGAAGGTCATTTTTTAAGGTCATACAACACAACACCCAAGATTTCAAGCGACAACCATCATAAGGTTTTGTCGAAAACTGTCATCATGTCGTTGCATTCGCCATATGGTACGAAAAATGAGAACGACAAAGGGCCAAACGGAAGAAGGTCGTTTTTTTAATTTTCAAAAAAGTTGGGTCGGTTTGGTCGTTTGGTTATTTTTTGTTTTTGATTTTTTAGTTGGGTCAATTTTGTTTTTTAAAAAGCGAGGGCTTTTGGGGGGGTCACGAAAACAATTTGTACCATCGGTCGACATCTAGTTGATTCACATACTAATTTCTGCATTATTGTGTGTGCCACAGTTAACTATCAACCCGAGAAACTCCAATGTCAATTCAACAAACAGTTTCAGCTGAAGTATACTTCACTAACTAAACCCCCAAAACTTAAACCAACCGGTAAAACACAGTGTTCTCCACAATATTGTTACGAATAGCCAAATACCTTTGATCACCACTCGGAAACTCCTTCCGAAGTATCTGATGGCTAAACTCATAGTTGTGAAACAGCTGTATTAAAGGTATAACAATTTCCAAATTTCTGTATTAACAATTTCCTTAAACTAAATCCTAATAAATCCCAAGTACTACTCCTTAGTCGCCGTTCTTTACCCTCTGACAATTACCCTGGGTTGGGTACATGACGCTCGAAATTGATTTGAAACATATTTGAAATACATTTCGATCTTATGTAAACACAGATCGATTTGAAATAGGATTGACTCGATCCGATACAAAAAATTTCCTTGATCAGCCTGGTATGCAAGGCTTAAGAAATTTCTTTGCCTATCTAAAAACTATGCAAAAAAAACTAGCGCATGTACCCAGTGCACGTGAAAGATGTGAAACATCTTTGGCGATCTTTATCTTTCTTTAAATTGAATAATTAGTAAGAATAAAAGCCATTTTACATCCCAAACGCAAAGTGGAAAAGCAGCTCTGGAGCTCTTTTATCCCACAGACATTTTGCGATTGGGATGTAAAATGGCCGTAAGTTTTATAGTCGCCGATAACTTCACTGGAATTTTCTTACATCGCTAGCATACAATGTAAGAAAATTCCAGCGAAGTTCTTGCATTAGTTGCGTATTATTATTATACTACAAAATACTGACATTTGATAATACAACAAAAAGATTTCAGTTCAAAACTCTCTTTTCAAAATTTTAATTTATTCATACAAATATATTACATAATTAGTCTAACGCTTACATGAGGCCTATAAATCCTGCCAGAAGACTATAATTATCGATTTCGTTACTTCCTCAACGTAAGCATTGGTAGCCGAATGGCTAAAATGTAGGATCGGCGCCAGGGGTCCTGGGTTCGAAGCCTAACGGCTGCGATTGTTTTTTGTTAAAATTTGAAAGATTCAGAAGAAGGGAAATACATACAACTAACAATTTCAATTTTGGGTGACGCTTGTTTGGTATCATTGGAATCGCCTTCGAAATTATATTAGCCTTGTCCAAAAGTCAAAAATTCGTAATTATTTCAAAATTTTGAATTTAAGAAAGACAAATACATTGCATACAAATTTCAAAGGATTTAAGAACATATTTTCAATTATTTAAGAAAACACCATCCATCTGTTGCATAAAAAAAATCATAACTAGCACAACAACAACAAAAACCAAAAGACTCGCACCCAACAGACGAAAAATCCAACGCCTTATCGCAAAGGTATCGGATTACGTCTTGGAGTGAGAGTCTTTTAGGTACAAAACGGTAAAGTTGTTCCCAGGGGATAACGGTTCCCGTCGCGGTTTTCACGATTAACGCTGAAACCGCGATAAAGCCACTGCGGTCTCTGATAACTGAGTATCTTGACCTTGACCGCAGTGTGGGAACCGTTCCCCGTGGTCTTTGTTTTGGTTGAAGATCCACGGCTCGGCGGCGGTGACAATTTTTGCAAAAGTTGAGTTGTTGTTTAAACTTTCCCCGCGGCGGACGTCTTACGGTTTTTTTTCTAGTCCAGGAAGGACTCGGCGGTTGATTGTGTTTGGTTTGAGTTTAAATTAAATCAATAATTATTTCTTATACATTTATGTAATAATACCACTTCGTTTATAATTAAGTGAAACTTGTAATTCCTGTGAGAACTCTACCGAATTCAAATCACTGATTTTTTGTGTTTACAATTAATTGAAAGCTTCGTAGATAATTCTTGTGAAAATTTGTAGTTAAAATCACGGTTTTGAGTTTAAATTAAATCAATAATTATTTCTTATACATTTATGTAATAATACCACTTCGTTTATAATTAAGTGAAACTTGTAATTCCTGTGAAAACTCTACCGAATTCAAATCACGGACTTTTTGTGTTTACAATTAATTGAAAGTTTCGTAGATAATTCTTGTGAAAATTTGTAGTTAAAATCACGGTTTGAGTTTAAATTAAATCAATAATTATTTCTTATACATTTATGTAATAATACCACTTCGTTTATAATTAAGTGAAACTTGTAATTCCTGTGAGAACTCTACCGAATTCAAATCACTGATTTTTTGTGTTTACAATTAATTGAAAGTTTCGTAGATAATTCTTGTGAAAATTTGTAGTTAAAATCACGGTTTTGAGTTTAAATTAAATCAATAATTATTTCTTATACATTTATGTAATAATACCACTTCGTTTATAATTAAGTGAAACTTGTAATTCCTGTGAAAACTCTACCGAATTCAAATCACTGATTTTTTGTGTTTACAATTAATTGAAAGTTTCGTAGATAATTCTTGTGAAAATTTGTAGTTAAAATCACGGTTTTGAGTTTAAATTAAATCAATAATTATTTCTTATACATTTATGTAATAATACCACTTCGTTTATAATTAAGTGAAACTTGTAATTCCTGTGAAAACTCTACCGAATTCAAATCACGGACTTTTTGTGTTTACAATTAATTGAAAGTTTCGTAGATAATTCTTGTGAAAATTTGTAGTTAAAATCACGGTTTTGAGTTTAAATTAAATCAATAATTATCTCTTATACATTTATGTAATAATACCACTTCGTTTATAATTAAGTGAAACTTGTAATTCCTGTGAAAACTCTACCGAATTCAAATCACGGATTTTTTGTGTTTACAATTAATTGAAAATTTCGTAGATAACTCTTGTGAAAATTTGTAGTTAAAATCACGGTTTTGAGTTTAAATTAAAACAATAATTATTTCTTATACATTTATGTAATAATACCACTTCGTTTATAATTAAGTGAAACTTGTAATTCCTGTGAAAACTCTACCGAATTCAAATCACGAATTTTTTGTGTTTACAATTAATTGAAAGTTTCGTAGATAATTCTTGTGAAAACTTGTATTTAAAATCGCAGTTTTGAGTTTAAATTAAAATTCGATAATTATTTCTAATACGTTTATTTAATAATACCACTACTTTAATAATTAAGTGAAACTGTGCACAACCATATCTAAAATACGACAAAAAAAAGGAATATTTAAGAAAAATAAAAATTGTTTTGGTGAGAAACTGAAGTATTATTATTGATATATAACAATTGGCGCAGCCGGTAGGATCCGGGCGAGCCTAACAATTACTGATCGAGTGCTGGATATAGGCACCCTATCCTTGAACTCAGCCTGAGCCGAGGCTGAGGGCACAAGATCAGTAGAGGCGACGACCTCGGATCCTATCAAGAATCTACACTCGGGGGTAACCATCTAGAGTGCCTCTGCTCCAGGCGAGCACGCATTTACCCCCCTAAGTTATTACATCGCGGGACTTTAGTGGGCTTCATCCCTGCCCAGGAGACGCCCTATGTCCGAGGGCCAACTAGGGGACAGCAGCTATTCCGAGACTCCCCCACCAAGGGACCACCAGCCTCCAGTAAGTGACCTAGCCACACCAGGCCCCTCAAGCCAACCAGGGCCCAACGGAACTCCAGCGAACTACCAGGGCATTCAACAAGGGAACACTTCGACACCGACAGCGACCACCTCATCAACAGAACCACCAGGTTCCCCCAGACGACTACGAAGCGGGACCCACATAGGCAAAAACGTTAGTCAAGTAAGTGTAAAAACTCTAAAAGATATCCTCAAGCGAGCGCAGGAGACCGGCGAGTTTAATTTAGCTCATTTGGAAGCCGTCGATAAACAAATCGAACGTGCTGGTAAAGAGCGAAAAGTTAAATTAGTAGCTTACAAAGAGGCGGCCTTGAAATTCCAACGCCACCTAGACGAATTTAAAGGCAATCTCCCTCGCCCCCTTGAGGATAAGACTTTAGATTTAGAAGTTAAGGAGGATTCAGTTGTAAGCCCCGACAAACCTAATAACGAACCGCCCGAGTCAAATAACGCCACCTTAGATCTCCTAGCGGACTGGATAGAACTGTCCAGCCGTTCCCTGTCGCTTCTAGAGGAAGAAGAAAAAACTTTTAAAACTAACCCCCTTTTTAAACCTTCATTCCTCAAAGAAGACTTAACAGTTATGGCCGACGACTATATAAAGGTCGCCAAACTAACGGCCCAGCTTGTACCCTTATTTTCTGGCGGGCAAAGCCCGACAATAGGGGCAGAACTACAGATGTTTCTGGGCTGTTGCCGTCGGGTACTCCAGTGCCTGACGGAACAAGAACAAGCGGCATTCCTGCAGATATTCCCCACTAGGCTCCGAGGGGAGGCCTACCAACTGGTAGGCACCTCCCAACCCGCCACTTTTGAGGAGGCCGAAAACCTCCTAAACAGGACATATCTTCCCAGGGAGACTTACCAGGAACTGGTAAATAAACTTATACAGTTACGCCAGTTCCCCCTGGAACCCCTCACAACCTATACTACAAGGATAAAACAACAACTAACACTGTGTGAGGAAGCGGCCACCACCAAATATGGCGCGACAGCAGCGCCGGCCGTTAAGGGCCAATTGCAAGATTTTGCAAAAAATGCCCTGCGGAGTGGGGTTACAAATCCCCACCTCTGCCAGTACCTGTTAACCTTGGGAGAGGACACACTCGACAGCCTGACTCAAAAGGCACTGGACATGGAGAAGCTTCAACAGAACTCCATGTTTGCTCCCTACCAAATGTCAGTGCCCCTCCCAACCTTCAACCCCTACGGGCAAACATCCCCAGTAACCCAATTTGAAAATAATTACAAAATGACCCCCTCGACACACTACCAAAACACCAACACTCAATACACCGCCCCGCCAATAACAACAACTCCTCAAATAGCAACACTCCAAAATCAGATGAACCCCCAGGTAATGTACACTACATATGCCCCACTACCCAACAACCCTCCAAATACCTCACAGGCGCCAATACAAAGCGCCCAACAAATAACCAATAGAAACCCCTCGCCAAAACCCGTAAACAATCCGTTGACAAACATCACCTGCAGCTACTGCCGCAATAAAGGGCATACCTATGCAGATTGTCTGAAGCGGAGAAACACTCCTTTTTGCATAATTTGTAGGGCCAACTCACACGATGCTAGGGACTGCCGCCAACCAGCGGAGTCACCCAGGCCCCATTACAGCAATAACAACCGATATCAACAACAGGGCCCCTCATTTAACAATACTAGTCGTTACCCAAACCCAAGGTCTCAATTCCAAGGTAATAACAGTTACCCAGACCAGAGGTCACAACCAGTAGATAACCACCGTTACCCTGACCAAAGACCTCGCAATCAGGGAGTAAATCATCAACCAAACAATAGACCCATAAGTAATGTTAATTGCCCTCCAAATGACCGTCAACAACCGGCCAACTCCACCAGATCAGTGTTCAATATTAGACATAGGTGTGATTTCTGCCACAGACGTGGCCACACAGTAGACGACTGTCGTCAAAGGCAGCGTTGGCAGTCACAGCAAGCGGGAAACTCCCCGCAGTCGGACCAAGAAACCCCGGCCCGACAATAATTTCGCAAAATCCTACTACGGGGGAACCTCAAGAGCCCGCACCAAGTGTCCCACTCGTCACCCTTCCGCTAGACATAAGCCTTAACGGCAAAGCCATCCTAGCAGTAGACACCGGCTCTCAGGTCAGTATACTAAAACACAAAAAACTCAAGGATCCCAACCTCATGGATCCCGCTAAAAAATGCACATTACAAACGCCATACGGCCAAGGAAAAACCCTAGGGAGCTGTCAGGGGAATATTCTTCTCAATACCCCCCTCCCATGTACATTCCAAATTGTGCAAAACATGTCGGAGATTCCCAAAGATGGTCTATTAGGATACGATTTTGTTACCCAACACTGTAACGTTGAGGGCCCAAATCAAACACTGCGATTCCCTCGAACAGAAATCAACCCGATGGAAATAGCCATTCCACTACATAGTGGAGTCCGTAAGTCGAAACCCAGAGAACAGCAGGAGCAAACCCAAACCAGGGAATTCCCCGGTGGTGTCTCCCCAATATTCTCAGAAAAGAATACTAGCTGCATAACTCAGGATGGGTCAAGGTTGGAGGACAGCCTCAACGACTTCGAAACCACCAAAGTCACAAGACATAAGGTAGCACTGGACAAACCCATCTGCCTCCCAAGTCGGTCTCAAATGGTGGTTCCTATTTCACTAGGGTTAGAGGAGGAAATGCTTTGCGAGTCATACGAGCCGAGCGAAGGGGTATTCCTAGCCAACGCCCTCTTACCATCTGGGACGAGAACAGTGTCAGTCGGCCTCCTCAATGTAAACACCCAACCGGTAGTCCTGGCGAGCCTAACTCTTACGCTGGCCCCATCAAAAGACTACAAAACCATTCAACTAGCCCCTAACAATAACCCAAGGTCTCTAACGAATGCTAAAGACGAAGACGGGTACCTTTCAGGCTCTGAACCAGTCGGTCTCAGGAACGCCAGTGCCCCATTGTCTCCAAACGCAAGGCTTCAAGGTATGCCCAAACATGGAGCAACCCCGCAGGGTATACCAAAGGGTAAACGGGCAAAATTGAAGTTGGAAAAAAGGGAAAGGGACAGCCCCCTCTGCCAATTGAGATATCTATTCCCGGACTTCGAAGATCCGGACCCCGAGCGCCACTCGCGCCTCAAGCAACTGGACGAGGAACTCAACCTCGACCACCCCCTGACGGCCGAAGAGGAACGGTCCATCAAGGATCTCTGTTATGAATATGCCGATATCTTCCACTTAAAAGGAGACAAGCTAACCTACACGGAAGCTCTGAGGCACGAGATCCCTATGGTCTACGACCAATATATTAACCAAAAAATGTACAGACTGCCCGAAACTCAGAGGCAGGTCATAAATGACCAACTAGAAGAAATGTTGGACAACGACATTGTCCAACGAAGCAAAAGCCCTTGGAACTCACCCCTCCTTGTGGTCCCTAAGAAACCGGGCCCCGATGGTGAGAGAAAATGGCGGGTAGTGGTCGATTTCCGAAAGATTAATGAAAAGACCATAGGCGACGCGTATCCGCTTCCAAGGATCGAAGATATTCTGGACCAGCTCGGTCATTCGAGATATTTCTCTACCCTCGACTTGGCCAGTGGTTACCACCAGGTACTGGTGGAACCCCAAGACCGCCCCAAGACAGCTTTTAGCACGAATTATGGGCACTATGAATTTAAACGTATGCCGTTCGGGTTAAAAGGAGCCCCAGCTACGTTTCAGAGACTCATGAATTATGTCCTCACAGGCCTACAAGGCCTCGAATGCTTCGTGTACCTAGATGACATAGTCATCTACGGGAAGAACCTTGAGGACCATAATTCAAAGCTCCAACGGGTATTCGACCGGTTGAGGGAGAACAACCTCAAATTACAACCGGAGAAATGCCAATTCCTAAAGAAGGAAGTAGTCTATCTGGGTCATGTATGCTCCGAAGAAGGAGCCCTCCCGGACCCCAGAAAGACAGAGTGTGTCCAAAACTTCCCGGCACCCCGAACAATCAGGCAGGTACAGTCATTCTTAGGCCTAGCCAACTACTATAGAAAGTTTATCCCAGACTTTTCTAAGATAGTACGCCCGCTAACGAATTTGTTGCGAAAGGGCGTGAAATTTTCTTGGACGCCGAAATGCCAGGAAGCATTTCAAACGGTAAAGCGTTCCTTAGTCTCCCCACCACTGCTGATCTACCCTGATTTCAATAAACCGTTCAACCTAACAACGGATGCCAGCAGTGAGGCTCTCGGAGCAGTGCTCTCTCAAGGCGACGTAGGCAAGGATCAGCCCATAGCATATGCGAGCCGCACCCTAAATAAGGCGGAACGCAACTACTCAACGGTCGAAAAAGAGTTGCTAGCCATAGTATGGGCTGTTAAAAATTTCAGGTGTTACTTAATGGGTCGAAAGTTTACGGTCTACACTGATCATAAACCACTCAAGGGCGTTTTTAATGTCAAAGACCCCACCACTCGACTCGTTAGGTTTCACCACAAATTGTCTGAATACGACTACCATATAGAGTATAAACCGGGTAAATACAACACGAATGCTGATGCTCTCAGCCGGATTCCCCAAAGAGCAGAAGAGCCCAATACCTTCACGGTGGAAGCTCTAATTCACCAACCCGGTGAGCCCCTACCCATATCTCTCGCGGAAACTGGGGCTGTGGCGCCTCCTACGGAAAGACTAAAACAATGCAACGCAGTCACAAGGGCGCAGGCACAAAAGATGGAGGACGACGACAAAATCGAACACGTCCCCAATCCAAAAGCCCTCGATAGCGACGAAGGGCCTAAGGAAATAAACCATGAAGAGATAGCCCAACTTGCAGAAGCACCCGAGGACACCTCCATCACAAAGCAACGCAAAGTTGAATTAATAACAAGCCCCGAAGAAATTCAAGTCATTTTAAAGGACTACCACGACTCCCCTTTCGGTGGACACCAGGGAATCGTCAAAACTTATAATAGAATTCGCCAAAAGTATTGGTGGAGGCGAATGTTCCGTGACATAAGTCGTTATGTCCGGAAGTGCAAAAAGTGTCAAACCATGAAGGCATCGAGACAATTCCGAATGCCCATGATAATAACAGACATCGCGGAAAAACCGTTCGACAAGGTTTATTTGGACATCGTAGGTCCACTGGAAGAAACTATTTCGGGAAACAAGTACATCCTAACCTTCCAGGATAACCTAACTAAATTCGTCGACTGGTATGCCATTCCCAATGCGGAAGCTCAAACGATAGCACAAATTTTCTTCGACGAAATCGTCACGCGCTATCGCATACCTAAACAAATAGTCACCGACCAAGGGTCGAACTTCCTCAGTGACTTGTTCAAAGGCGTGTGTAGGCTGCTAAAGATTAAGAAGCTCCAGACTTCAGCCTACCACCCCCAGTCCAATGGTGCACTTGAACGGGCCCATAGGCCCCTGATCGAGTATCTACGCACCATTGTAGATGAAAGCCCAAATGGTTGGGACCAATTCTTACGTACGGCAGCGTTCGTGTATAACAATAGCGTACACGAGGGAACGAAATTCACACCTATGGACTGCCTCTACGGTTTCACCGCGGACGTCCCGTCCAATCTAAAACGCAACCCGGAGCCACTTTATAATAACGAAAGTTATTATCACCAATTGCGGTACAAGCTGCAAAAGTCTTACGCTCTAGCAAGGAGAAACTTGCTAGCTAGCAAGACGCGCTCCAAAGCATATTATGACGGGAACGTCCGACCACTATCTCTCCACGTAGGCGACAAGGTCCTCTTGCGCAACGAAGCCCGGAAACACAAATTGTCCCAAATCTGGGTTGGACCCTACACCGTAGTAGCAGTCCCAAGCGCAGTGAACACCACCATCAAAATAAATAGGAGATTGGTTACCGTCCATAATAATCGCTTGAAGCCGTTTTATGAAAATAAAACGTAACTTTAAGCCACTAAAGCCAGCCCTACTTACTAACGCCTAACTGTGCTTTAGTATAAAGCATCGACTTAGACGGATGGTATTCGGACAAAATATCCACTATTCTTATTAGTCCATCTGGCTACAAGCAAACGAAAACTAATCTCCTATTTATCATCTCGTTACAGCGAAAAATGTGGACGCTAGTATTCCTCCTAGCTCTACAGATGGCCGCGAGTGAGCACGGGCCCGTACCTTATACCCTCACCCCTATAACCACGCATGGGGTACTCTACGAACTATTAGGAGACATATGGCTCTATAACCGTGAGTGGAACCTACTAACGGAATTGGACCTCCAGGAACTGCAAGTACACACGGAGTTAGCAGAACAGGCCGAGGAAGCGGTGCGCCGATTATGCAAGGATGACGGTTCGGTAACATGCCAGGCCCAACAGATAAGTATTCATTCGGTTATCACCCACATAAAGCAGCGTACCCAAACAATTCGTGAACTGGTGTCCAATGGGCGGTCTAAACGATCCCTGTTCGACGGCATCGGACATGCCCTACATCTACTTTTCGGGACCATGGACGGCAATAACGAAGAAGAAGTCTACAGCCGGTTAGGAGAGCTGGAATCTAACCAAAAAGCTCTAAATGAATTGGAGAAGCTCCAAATAACAGTAGTTAACAACACCCTACGGGAAATTCAAAAACCCCTAGCGGCCCTACTAGACCAACAACGTAATATTACGAGTCAGGTGAGGACCTTAGACAACGCAATCGAAGGAGTGGCCAAGACCCAAATGAGACAGGGGATAGTTAGCAACATCATATTCCTGGTGATAGAGATCGAGTCTCGACAAAAGACGATTTTAGATATAATAATAGCTAGTAGAAACAATAAAATACATCCTTTATTAATATCTGAGACTTCTCTAGCAAAGGTCTACCGCAAGACTCATCCGAAGTGCGAAAACTGTCTTACTCTTTTACAACAGACCACTCGACTACAGTCTCATATCATTAATGATAAACTAGTAGTAAAATTAACCCTACCCATTTTGGACATTCCTAAAATGTCATATCACCAAATCAGGTGCTTCCCCGTCCTTACCGAGTCAGGACACTCCCTAGTACCGGACATTCCCTATTCATATCTGGCGTCGGACTTTAAATCCCAACAATTTGCACTTTTCGTCCAATCGGACACCAGAAATTTCAACAAAATTACGGGAAATCTGAAAAGCAAAACCTATGTAGGGCCACTACGGGTCCCTTTCCGACGGTACCCCGCCACCAAAGAGTGCGCAATCAAACTCCTCCACAACCCCCTAGAGGAGGAAGTTACCTGCCCAACAAAAATACAGGACCCACCACATAACGTGCTGACTAAGTTAGCACCCCCGAACACCTGGCTGTATTCGCTCGTCACCCCGACCAAATTCACAATCACTTGCAATAAGATGACGCATGGAGTTCTAGCAACCAAACAAGGAATGCTCAAACTGAACGAACCTTGTCAAGTGGCGGTGGGAGACAGAACGATACTGTACGATGGCCTCTCAACCCAACACAGTCGAGTGGTGCACGCACCCTACTTTCCAATACTGAAGGAGATCAACTTCGGTACCCGCAACCACGGAGTACCAACAATAAACCCTAATACTGCCATAAAACTATTGACAGGTGAGGATACGAATGAGATCATCCAGGAAGGCACAAAGCCCCTGCAGGATATCTATAACAAACTAAACCACCTGACCTGGAAGCGTGCACATACCCAATCAACAGTCGCCATCTCGTTCAGCGGCATATTAATACTGGGCCTCATAGGTTTCATGGCCTACAAATGCACCCCGTTATTAGTGGCTATGCTCAGCGCTAGATGTGCCAGAAGGCCCAGAAACGCATGTCCCCCGGAGGAGAGAACCACCTCCGAGGACCAAACGTCCCCAAGAGGGCCCCCAGCGCAACTAGAGCCCCCACAAGACACATCGGCGACAGCGACCACAATGCCCCGGCCTTTAAGTCGAAGCCACACACTACCAAAGTCCTCCACCATCCAGTTGGTACAACCGGGAGGAGGACCACCATAAGTATAATAAAAAATTATCCCCCGTACCGCACCCCTAACGACGGTACCACAACACCAATTTTTTAAAAAAAAAACCCCCTTTACCGCGTCCAAAAGCGCCGGTACCACAATACTCACCTCGGACATCTCAGATTTCCCCCGATGAACCTACCAAAAAAAAAAAAAGCCAAGTGAAAACGGAACAGGGGAAGAAAGGGAAGAACACCCAAGTCAATAAACAAAGTAGAGAAACAAAGACTACAAAGAAAGAAGAAATCCAATAAAAAATATATTTTATTTTTCTTTTTTTTAACAAAAAAAAAATTTTTTTTTACAACCCGGGATCAGTCCACCTTGGTTTTGATGTGGCGAACATCACCCGGGGTGTACACCTTGGGGGCCGGAGATTTGGGGATCCGAGAAGTCCCGTCCCCCCCTGGGGCCACTGTAGCCTGGTCCGCCAGGGGATTCCAGGCCCTAAGGGGGGGGGGAGGAGCGACGCGTGGGGGCTCGCGGTCACCTGACCGCGAAGTAGAGGCAGCCTCTTCCCTCCTGATTCTGGGGGCCCGTTCCCGCCCAGAAGCACGTAAAAGGGCCAATGCTTTTTGGGCCTTAGCCAGGCCCTCAGTATGACGCGTCACCGCCGTCTTATGGCGCGCCAACTCACGCTGGTGGTGCGCCTCCTGGCGCACTAACTCTGCATATGATAAACTAAAATACAAAAAAAAAAAATGTTATAATATACAAAAAAAAATTTTAGAAGGAAACTACTTACTTATTCATCTCGGTAAATCCTAAATTGAAATGAACCGTCCACTAGCCAAACACAAATCCCGAAAGCTTTATCTCGCACCATAAGTGCAACATCAGCCAAAACTACGATCTCCAAACGAACAAGGCGCCTTTGTTTCACGACGACGCCTTGTTCTTATCGGCACCCCCAAGGAGTTGTTGCATAAAAAAAATCATAACTAGCACAACAACAACAAAAACCAAAAGACTCGCACCCAACAGACGAAAAATCCAACGCCTTATCGCAAAGGTATCGGATTACGTCTTGGAGTGAGAGTCTTTTAGGTACAAAACGGTAAAGTTGTTCCCAGGGGATAACGGTTCCCGTCGCGGTTTTCACGATTAACGCTGAAACCGCGATAAAGCCACTGCGGTCTCTGATAACTGAGTATCTTGACCTTGACCGCAGTGTGGGAACCGTTCCCCGTGGTCTTTGTTTTGGTTGAAGATCCACGGCTCGGCGGCGGTGACAATTTTTGCAAAAGTTGAGTTGTTGTTTAAACTTTCCCCGCGGCGGACGTCTTACGGTTTTTTTTCTAGTCCAGGAAGGACTCGGCGGTTGATTGTGTTTGGTTTGAGTTTAAATTAAATCAATAATTATTTCTTATACATTTATGTAATAATACCACTTCGTTTATAATTAAGTGAAACTTGTAATTCCTGTGAGAACTCTACCGAATTCAAATCACTGATTTTTTGTGTTTACAATTAATTGAAAGCTTCGTAGATAATTCTTGTGAAAATTTGTAGTTAAAATCACGGTTTTGAGTTTAAATTAAATCAATAATTATTTCTTATACATTTATGTAATAATACCACTTCGTTTATAATTAAGTGAAACTTGTAATTCCTGTGAAAACTCTACCGAATTCAAATCACGGACTTTTTGTGTTTACAATTAATTGAAAGTTTCGTAGATAATTCTTGTGAAAATTTGTAGTTAAAATCACGGTTTGAGTTTAAATTAAATCAATAATTATTTCTTATACATTTATGTAATAATACCACTTCGTTTATAATTAAGTGAAACTTGTAATTCCTGTGAGAACTCTACCGAATTCAAATCACTGATTTTTTGTGTTTACAATTAATTGAAAGTTTCGTAGATAATTCTTGTGAAAATTTGTAGTTAAAATCACGGTTTTGAGTTTAAATTAAATCAATAATTATTTCTTATACATTTATGTAATAATACCACTTCGTTTATAATTAAGTGAAACTTGTAATTCCTGTGAAAACTCTACCGAATTCAAATCACTGATTTTTTGTGTTTACAATTAATTGAAAGTTTCGTAGATAATTCTTGTGAAAATTTGTAGTTAAAATCACGGTTTTGAGTTTAAATTAAATCAATAATTATTTCTTATACATTTATGTAATAATACCACTTCGTTTATAATTAAGTGAAACTTGTAATTCCTGTGAAAACTCTACCGAATTCAAATCACGGACTTTTTGTGTTTACAATTAATTGAAAGTTTCGTAGATAATTCTTGTGAAAATTTGTAGTTAAAATCACGGTTTTGAGTTTAAATTAAATCAATAATTATCTCTTATACATTTATGTAATAATACCACTTCGTTTATAATTAAGTGAAACTTGTAATTCCTGTGAAAACTCTACCGAATTCAAATCACGGATTTTTTGTGTTTACAATTAATTGAAAATTTCGTAGATAACTCTTGTGAAAATTTGTAGTTAAAATCACGGTTTTGAGTTTAAATTAAAACAATAATTATTTCTTATACATTTATGTAATAATACCACTTCGTTTATAATTAAGTGAAACTTGTAATTCCTGTGAAAACTCTACCGAATTCAAATCACGAATTTTTTGTGTTTACAATTAATTGAAAGTTTCGTAGATAATTCTTGTGAAAACTTGTATTTAAAATCGCAGTTTTGAGTTTAAATTAAAATTCGATAATTATTTCTAATACGTTTATTTAATAATACCACTACTTTAATAATTAAGTGAAACTGTGCACAACCATATCTAAAATACGACAAAAAAAAGGAATATTTAAGAAAAATAAAAATTGTTTTGGTGAGAAACTGAAGTATTATTATTGATATATAACACATCCATTCATCCATTTAGTTAATATGCCGTATTTTCCTAAAATATTTAGTAATTTTTCAATTTTGACAAGAAATTTTTTTTTCTGTGTAGGGAATATTTGTGTTGAAATTGCAATATTTGCAGGGAATTTCAAGAAATTATTATGGCTTACAATTTAAATTGCATCGGATTTGTTTTAAATATTTGAAATAACAATTCCATATAAAATATATTTATAGGACCAACATGAATATAGCACCATTTTTATAGCACCTACATTATAGCAACGAATGAAAATTAGTTGTGATAACTAAAATGTTTTAATTTTTAGTTGCCGCTATATGCTTACAATCAAAACAATAGATTGAGGTTTGTTGCTTTATTGTGCTACGGAATAGAGATATATGAGTGGATAATTCCATAGCTCAAATTTTTAGATGAAAAGTAATTTAAGTCCGCCTATTAAAATTTTTTATAGGAAATCAAGTAAATTAAGCTAAATAATCATTTTCATTAAGCGGTTGTAACTTCCTGACATTCTGTCCTTCTACAGACAGAATTCTAAGAAATCCGAATGCTCCATCTAAATTTTTGTAAGTTATTGTGGTTAAGAAATTTATTGTAGTTGTGCAATTTACATTTAATAGTAAGAGTCTTTTTAAGTACTTTTAAAATCTTATGCATTCCTTGCTTTATTATACCTTTTTGGAAATAATTTTAAATAAAAACTTTGAAATAAAAATTAAATAAAAATTCGAATGCCGTGATCGAGAATTGAACCTGCAACCTTTTCGGAATCAACGTCGAATATCACACACTCAACCAACTCGTCCATTCTAGGATTCTTCGTTTGTTACTTTTTTGGAATCGTTGCAAATCACAACAACAATTGCATTAAGCCAAGCGTTGCAACCTTGAAAAATTAGTCTCAACGCGCGCAAAGATGTTTCGCATCAAAAATGGTCAAGAAATGGTTCAGAAATATTTTCTGGAGCGATTTCTGTAACCGGTATGCTAGAGTCAAGAAATTCACACCAGAAATATCGTGTTTTTTAGTGACACGCAGATGTCGCTTATGATAAAATTTTAGTTTTTCCTCCAGAAATAAGTGTCGATTCATTAATTTCTTGAAGGAGTTTTAACGGTTCATGAGTACATGACATGTCAGCTGTTTTTTGAAATTGAAAGGAACTTTCCGCAATACTAAAAATAACATTTTATTCATTTTTATTATTTTTTTTAATTCTTTTTTAATTTCTTATTAATCAAAACAATTTCATTCATTCCAAACAATCATAAAACAATTTATGTAATGTTTGCAATGAAAAAAAGGCACTCTCAAAATTTCTGAACTGTTGTCAATTTTTCTTAGGAAATAAATGCAAAGGTTTTCTTGAGCAAATTTGTTGAGCCTTGGATACCGGGCTATCGAATTGAAATTGAATTGAATTGAAATTAGATCGAATTTAATTTTGACGTTTTTAGGTTACTTGGTTTTTTTTTGTTTGGAAAAGTATTTTGTGTTGTGAAAAGTGCTTTTAATCATGACTAAACGAAATATAGGTACATATGGACAAATGAAGAAACAACATGTTGTTGCTTCTATTAAGGGGTAATATACCTTTGTGAACAATAAATTTCATGTGATTTTCTGAGCTGTACCACGAACGATAGGAAAGAGATAGAGATATGAGGTTTTGTACATATGAAAGTACTAGTCTTTAACTACAAAGAGCATGTTTTATTTAAATTTTACGATAGAAAATGTCGGCGTACGCGAGCAAAAAAAAATCTCGGACGTTTGCCATGGGCGTATCGCTACAGGTCACATTTTTTAATCTGGAACAACAAACCAAAAAGTTTCTTAAAGTAAAGTCCAAAATCTAGCGAACGTCATAGGATTTTTTCGAAAAATTGATTTAGAAAAAAATGGCGTTAATTTGAACTTTTTTTTCTTGTTTTTTCGAAAAAATCGGACGAAATTCGCTTATAAAATCTATAAAAATCAAGATATCAAAAAAATCCTACGTCGTTCGCCTATGACGTTCCACTTACACACTTACCCTTACTGTGAAGAAAAACAAGACGGTGAACAACCAAACACATTATCTGCGGCGGTCCGCCTATGGGTAGTGAGTTTTACACCTCACTATATGTTTTGACCACAAAGGATTCCAATACATAAACTTGTAAAGGCCGTAAGGGGAATAAACGTTTTTATTATTTTATCATAAACATCAACCTAGATTATGCCGGATCAAATCTAAGATTAGGGACGAGATAATGATTTCACACCGCTTTCGCAGTGTATAAATTTTTGTAATACGAAATATTTCCATTGTAAAATCTGAGAGTTTTTCTATCAAAGTACAGCAACAACACTGTGGTTTGACATGTGAGAAGATGGTGCCGTGCGTTTTTTTGATATTCTTTACTGTGTTCAAGCAAAGTATTTTTTATAAATAATATTTTTTATAATACATTGAAAACTGGACGAAGTATGCAAATAAAGAGATCTTTATTTCTTATAAATAAAAATAATTTTTTTGAGAGAAAGAGAGATTGATATGCGACAAAGAGGGTGAAAGTAGAGCCACACTACAATCCTTGTAGGACTTGGGACTCTGGAAGCCTCTTCTTCCAGTTGTCTCTATGTTTTGCTACTTCTCTCCAGTTTGTTCAAAATTCTATTTAAGATACCTTTACATTATGTGATTTGTCATATGACTTTACTGTAAAAATTACGAGTTGATAGTCCATCTGATTTCGTATTGTGTTCACACTTAATTTTGACAAGTCAAAACAGAAATATTCAAAGTAAATTTTGACAGTGATAGTCATATGACATGTCAAAAACAAATGTCATTTGACATTTTATGTTTTGGTTTGACTTCATTGACAGTAAAAGTCATTTGACAAATCATATACCTTGTTTATGCGTAAGTCGAATTTCGGCTTAAGACAGAATCCGGCTCCCTATAAACAAGCTTAAGTCGAAATTCGTCTCAAGCTTAATTTATTTCACCTTAAGACGAATTATTGTGTGGATGTGTGAGGAGTTCTCAAAATGGCTGATTTTGGTCTGACATTAAAAGAATAATTTCACTCTATTCCGGTTAGTGATTAAAGTTATGTTAATGCATAATATAGGACGTAAATTTTCAATTGTCTGAGAGAGAATCCGAATCTGTTTATGCAGGCAATTCGTCTTAAACCGATTTTAAGCTTAAAACCGTCTTGCGCATAAACAAAGTAATATAATGTAAAGGTGCCTTTAGGAAGACTTTATTCCTAGCTGACATTGTAAGTTTTTCTTAGCGATTTGCGAAAATTTAGTAATGAAAAGGCATTGCCAAACCTGATAATTTTCATATTTTGCATCGGTTGATGTTTAACCATATTAAAAATATCTCGGATTACGGATTAAGACAAACTTTGTGTCAAGATAGTGAATATCCAAATCCTGGCAAGGCTTAACTTTACAACAAGATCAGAGAAGACCAGAACTTGCATCTATGGCTCGAGAATTAAAATAGCATTTTAGAGGTGCGTTTGGCAGAAAAAAAGCGCCGACACGCTTCTAACTAACACGCTTAGTGTTCGTCATTTTGCTTTCGAGCGCTGTCAAGCGGTTTTTTTCTGCCAAAACGCACCGAATTTTGAAAACAATTTCTTTTGTTATTTCATGCCTAAACCTCAGTTAATTCAATAATTACCAAGATTTTTCCTTTCTGAAAGCTTCCTGCCACTGGTTTCATGTAAGTATCATTATCCATTTTCATTGTATTTAAAGTCCGATTAGCTGAATGCAGCTGAATTGTGTTCAAACGAGCTGAATTGAATATTTTTAGATACAATAATGATAACTAACTTATGATATTTTTAATACCGTGTTTTATTAACATATCACGATGATCTTAACCTTTGTAAAAGAGTGAAATATAAACACATTTTTCGGGACATACCCATTTTTCAATATTTTAATCAATGTTTATTCGTTGATATGTTATGTATTCCAAAATAAATAAACAAAACAAGTAAATATAATTAATATATAAATAAAAAGAAGTCACTTTACGAATATATATGCTATATAAAACCCTAGAAACATAAATTTAGCAAATTTCGTCACGGTTTTGTAACTTCATGAAATGTGTATCGTTCCTTCTCGTCCTTTTAACAAAAGTACAAAGTTTCGTATATATGTATGTAAACCGCCTACATCCATCTCCATTTATCTATAGAGTCCGGAAAGAAATCAATTAGAAGGGAGGACGTATTTTTTTTTCTCCAATTTTTTTTTCTTTTGCAAAAATTTCCTGAAGAAAATTTGTAATGAATAATTTATGACTTTCCCAATCCTTGTTACATTTTGTATCTTTCCCGTCCACAGGGATCTTCTATGTTCCATCCAAGGAAGGACTAAAAATGGTTTCGTATTTCTGCTCCTTTCGCCCCCCCCCGACCTCGAGCTATACAGAAAATAGGATGAAATGGCAAATTTTCGATTACATTGTTTCCAGAATGAAAGGGTTGAGTGTTTGGTTTGGAACTTTTTCATTTACCCCCCCCCCCCGCTCCCTGCTAAATAAGAACTTTTCTTTTGCTCCGAATTTTTCTAGACAGATGATCCGTTCTACAAGAGTATTCTTGGCTACAGGTGCATTAAAATTTATAAAATTACCGAAGTTATTATTTTTGAATTAGAAATGGCTGAAAGGAACATCGTCCTGTCTCGTCTCTCTCTCTCTCTCCCATCGTTTCTTTATGTTACGAAAAACCCAGACTCTCTAAATGAAATGTAAATAAAACCACGAACAAAATTTTGTATCAAAGTTCTGAAGACTAGGATTCATCCCGTGAGTCCTGTATTGTTTTCTGGCTCGGTGAGTTCACCCTAAGTTTGAATGTTTTTAAGGATAACGAGAGGCAAGAATTGCTGTTGCTAATTAAAAAAAAGTCCTTCTTCGTTGGATACAAAATAAATTCAATGGGGGGTGGTGATGGTGGACTGACGAAAAGTTTTCCCCCTCTACCGAGTAGAATTTGTTCGCCTTTCCGCAATTTCAATTTGAAGAAAACGGGAAATTGCGAAAAATTGAACTTTGTAAAGTACCCAACGAGAAACGAACAGAGATTTTCCTCACTTTTAGACAGGAAATTTTGGGAAAATCAGTTTTACGGTCAAATGTTAAGAAAAGTCTTAATAATTGAACGGTTATGATCCGACTTAGTTTTTGTTTTGGTTTTTCTTAGAAAGGGATTTCTGTCGCTTATTTATGGTTTTGTTTTCTAGGAATAAATTGTTTGGGGTCGAGTTAAAAGGTTATCATTTTGTTGTATCTTGACCTTCGTTATTTTGACAGACCCTTCGAGTCATTTTCTGTACAGTTGGTGTACCATAAAAAGTATTCAGCGTCTTATTGATATTGCTGAATACTTCAATTTGTGCCTTAATTTTGACTACACCAATCAGGTTGCTAGGTTGCAACTAATATTCCTCAAAGAAAAATCAAAATAAACTGATTCTCGAACGTACTGTCATCATGGATCACGATTCTAAGCCAAGCTTGGCGCACCTAAGTTTGGGCGTCTCGGTCTATGCTATCATTCCAGAGTGGGTCTGACCCGTTATCGCATTTCATAAACCCTACCGTAACCACGGCGGAAAAGGCTTCCTAAGTTAATATAAGGCCGGCCGTATACCAAAACTTTATATGCAGCTTTTCGTCACCATTGCTTGGACATAAATGTAGCAAAGCGGCATGTGACGATTTGTTCCATATAAAATAAGTGGAATATGCCGATTTGGTATACGGCTGGCCTAAGAGGCATATTGCCAAAGACTACGTCAAAAGCCCTCAAACGGCAACACTGCCCACGACACGAGGCGTAGTAGTGTCGAATACTCAAGAAGGCACTCAAACGCGGAAAGAGATAAGGTTCATTCAGCGGAACTTGAATTGCAGGCAGTTTGGGATCTCGAGGTGAATCTCCTGCCAGTCTGCACCACAGAAGGGCTTTAATTATTTTTTTTTTTTTTACAACACAATCATGCAAATAGAGTTAGTCCTTCTAATTCAGAAGGTACACTTCTTAGCTGGGCCAAGAATAATTTACCAGCTCAGCACAAGTAGCACTGAGACAGGCTCAACTAAAGCATGCAACATATAAATTGAATAATTTCAGAGTAAAGTTATTGCTTACTTACTTCTTCGAGGCGCCCGCCTTTGCAAGTCCTGTGACCTAGTTGGTCTATTTAAAACCTTCGAAGTTAAGGCTTTTCATGGGATTCATATCCCAAATCACCCTGAGAGCATGCAACCCGCGATGGAGGAGATTCAATCTCCTCCTCCCCTAGCCTCACAATGGCAAAACAAGTGGTGCACTGATTCCGAAGCTGTTCCGCAGAACCGACAGCTACCATCAACCACAAACCATATTCTGCCCCGTTCCTAGCCTGCGACAGGCACGCAAGTCTTCAAAACGGCTGGCACCAGAAGCAGGCACGGTACGTATGGGCTCTCCGGCTCTTAGCATGAAACAAGCACGGACCGTCTGAGTAAAAATGCAGGCGCTACAGGCACGTATCCATAAAAGGCCCACGGAATAGGCCGGATGGCACTTTTTTAGATTAAAGGGAGCAAAATTATATAGGACGAGTCAGCCATAAACCATAAACGGTGCCAGTGGCATACTCAGTAGACCAGTTCTCGTTCGATTGCATAGGTCAAGCAACATTGGACATGGTTAGTACTTAGTTGGGGGACTGCGCTTGGTAAAACGACACTGGCGTTTGGAATGGTCTATGCAGATGCCGATGCATTTATAGATGTGCATGCCTGCAGCGGGAGCATTCATACCAGTGTGGCAGGCGCATTTGTTCGCTATGGGTGCAAGTTGCGGACGCGTATACGCTTTTCGAAAAATCAACTAACTAAATTATTTTTACTCAAGGAGAAGGAGGAAAATCCTGCGCCTGAATCCAACTCTAATGTAGAGCCATCTGTGTATAAAGCTATGTCCTAATCTTTGTAGGGCTTAAGCTGAGTTTCGATATTTATGTAGTCAGCTTTCCCTTTAACATTTCCAATGATAGAGAGTGCAGTATATTGTTGTATCCATAAAATTTGCCCATCCCGCCTGCCTATCGTGATCTCAAGGCCATGCATGTTGCCTGTTGTCTGATATACGAGTATAGATCGGTGCCAGCAAATAGAGAATTACGTTCATCGCTTCAATGGGGGTTATACTGGATTTGCCTTCGTCTGGATTTGTCTCATTCGTATACAAGAGTGAAAGGTCGACGTGATTCCAAAAAATACATTCATAGCTGTGCTTACATACGCTGAATTGCATAAAGAGGGAAATTTTAACAAAATTTATTTCCAAAAACTATTAAAGCCTTTTTTCGCCACGCAATTTCATGATCTCAATTTATAGATTGACTAAATTGCCTAATACAAGTTTTTGTGCAGTATTGTAGCGATCTTCTCACAAGTGTATTAAGCTCTTTTCTTCTGTAGAAGATCCAATTTCTTATTATTGCCACGTTTTTTGCCATCTTTCGTATATTTGGCGAAAAGATACCTGATACAAATTTCAAAAATACGATAAAAAACATAGCTGAATAGGAGCTGAATGCTATGTTTAAATAAAATCTACTGACTTTCAATTTGTTCAAAAAAAGAGAAGGTTTGCGGCTGCTTTATCACACTATTTTGTAATTATTTACGCTCATCTTAAATAAAAGTTGACGTCAGTTGGCAAACTATGCAGATGTTTTTCTTTTAAATGCATCTTTTCCAAATAATATACATGTTTTGGTTACATACGTACTAAATTTCATTACCCCAATCGATTTTTTTCTGTGCTGAATTAAGTTTATACTAGCTGAATTAACAAATAAACAATATATGTATACTAAATTTCTTTCCCCAAAGGTTGATTTATTGTGCTGACTTAAGCTTATGTTAAGTGAATTAACTAATAAACCTTTTTTTGTTACAATACATATAAAATTTCTTTATACAAAAGTTGATTTATTCTGCTGAATTAGGTTTATGTTAGCTGAATTAACAAATCAACATTTTTTGATGCGATATACACTAAAATTCTTTACTAAAACCATGTTTTGTTGTGCTGAATTAGATTTATTCTAGCTGAATTAGCTCAAATTGAGTGAAAATTGAGCTGAATTGAGCTAAATCGCATTGTGTTGTTGATATTTACACTTAACTATAATTTCTATGAACTCTCAAAAGTTGTTTTATTGTGCTGAATTAGGTTTATGTTAGCTGAATTAACAAATAAACACTTTTTTGATACGATATATACTAAACTTCTTTACTAAAACTATGTTATGTTGTGCTGAATTAGGTTTATGTTAGCTGAATTAGCTCAAATTGAGTGAAAATTGAGATGAATTGAGCTAAAGCACATTATGTTATTGATATTTACACTTAACTATAACTCCTTTGAACTCTTCATCGTAATTTTTTCTTGTTGCCTCATTTTTTGGTAAACCTTTGGAATTTGTGAGTAGAATTTTTAATATGTGTAAGAACCGACTCTTAGAATCATCGATAATGTCGTTTGACCAGTCTGTATCATTAATACAGAGATAAGAAACTTTAAATACACTACAAATCTTCATAGTCCAAATTTTTGGTTCCTACTACACCATTTTGACCCAATTTGTAATGAAGGAACAAATTTTCACTTAACTTAGTTTTATCGTATACATAAAGAGCTTAACTGGTAAGTCCAAAAACAATTACCCATGACTTCCTCCATTTTGGGGCAATCTATCCTAAAACTTGTGCTCAAACATAAAACATTTTAGAATAGTAAGTAATTCAAGACCCCTAGTCACGAGTACATAAAAATTTAAAACTAATCAAAAAGTAAATTTTGCCGCTATGGCATATTCATAAACCATTTATCACTAGACACACTAGAGATGAGATTTATCGACAGAGCTCCATATTAAAACAACTACAAATCATCTAAGAAGCTCTCACACACAGGGATCGGTTTAATGCTTAAGTTCCCAAACCAGCACCCCCCCCCCCCCTCACAGATAAACACGCTGGTACGCAAATGCAAATCAAGATTAATGAGAATCCCAGATTCATACACGGATGAATTATTTATGTAAAATTCAAAACAGTCCTAGCACGGGGAAGGCAGGCTCTTTTGAGTGTTGTGTAAACAAAACCGTAGCCTGGCATTTATCTATTCATACAACCAAATCTCTCGGCTACCGGGATAATGGCTCTAGAGTTGGGCTCTTGTTGTTGTCATTTTGCAAACAATCCAAGAACTTATGTACACATTTCAAAATTTATCTATAACAATATGCAGATATGTCGTTGTACTGTGCTGGCTGCTCTTGGCTGGAGAAGCTAGAGGTAAAGACGTTCTAGCGGACTAGCATGATACAAGGCCAAGTAAGCGTGTGACTCCACCCTTGATTTTTGCACAAATACAGCGACTTATGGCAGTTCCTTGCTTCCCTGAGGAGCCCCAGTTCAAACAGAAAGTAGAAAAACGGAGGCGTTAATTAATCATGCAGAGGACCAAAGGGCAGACATTAAGGGATATATACAATCTCCGCCAGCCCCCCCCGTTCGTGTTGCTGGGCCCATGGAGCATATTCCTTTGACGGGATGCTGGTGCAGTGTGGCTACTTGCTCACTTGCTTGTGCGTGGGTGGGAGCGACCGGGGGCGGCCAGAAGAGTGAGCCCTTTAATGGCACTGTGGGTATAATACTCTTGTCACTTGACAAAAAGCACTTGAAAGTTTCAAACTAAAACAAAGCGCACTCGAGGACTCTGTGTATGCCATTGTCAAAACATAATGCGATAACAGCCAGGGGTAAACCGAAGTTCCATAGGACTTCCCCTTTCCTGTTGTGATTCGCACTGCTCCACTATTGTCCGAAGAATGTGCTGTGGAGCTGTGCAACTTTTTCCTCCCGCAGTCCTTTATTGTGCGAAAGCATGGACATGTCTGCCCGGATTTATATAGCAGGCAACGGTTGTAGGTTCGCATCCAGACTATATTGTCCCTCGTTATAAATGAATTACAAACTGAGAATGGAAAAGTTATCCTTTTCCATTTGACGTCGCCTTTTTTTTTATCGCATCTCACGGTCACTCTAAGTTTTGCTGGTGAACACTTTTTTTTAAAGTTTTACTACCGCAGTGCTATGCCAGGGCGGTGCTGCTCCCTTACACTTCTCGGTCATGTTGTTATTGTCAGGATTCTCTCTACTAGGACTTTGGCTGTGGATGTTCGTGTTTGTAAAAAAAAAAACACAAGTTTCAGATGCCCTCAAAACTTGAAATGTTCCTTGTATATATATATGCCTTTGTGTTCACGGATTCAGTCCATTGCCCAAAGGGAAATGCTCTAGGCGAAAAGTTTTCTTTTTAGTTTTCGTTTCTTGGACACAAAAGGTACTATACAAGAAGTGAATTTACGTTGAGGGAAAGACAACAAAACGAATAAAAAACGAAACACAATTTTTTTTGTTGTTGTTATTTTTCTCTCAAATTAAACAAAAATAGAGATGAAATCGTCCGTCTTCACTTTGTGCAAAAGGAATTCTATAAGATGGGAAACATTGCGGTAAACAGAATCTTCTACAAAAGTCCTGATTACTTTTATTTAGATTCAAACAGCTTGGAAAACTATCTTTCAACTTCAACACCGGGAGCAGTTGAAAAACGAGTAGAGAATAAAAGGATTTCTTTTTTTTGTGGAGTTTTTTCTTGTTTTTTTTATTTTCAAAGGGATTCAAGTTCTTTTTACTTAATTAAACGAATTTAATTGGAAAGATGAGAGAAATAATCTTGAAAATTCTTTTTGGGTCATTATCCTAGAGCATGAAATTGTCATAGTGTACAAAACACGTAACAAAAAGGAAGACCCTGAAAAAAGCTATTGAAAGTTTGTCATATCTTCAAAATATCAACAAATCTTTTTCAAAACTTAATAAATAAAATTGGAAATAATGATATATTTTAAGACGTCCGATATGTACTGATGACGTCCGATTTGTACTAACGAGTTAAGGCTGAACTACAATGTGGCGCTGGCGCGTGGTGCTGGCGTTGTAGAGCAAGCTGTCAAAAGTAAAAAAACGTAGCCCACCCGTAATGCAGCTACAATGTGTAGCTGGCGTTGGCTCGTGGTGCTGGCGCTCACTTTTGCCAACTTTCTACTTTTGGTGCGCGCCAGCACTCCAGTTAGTTGGGAATTTTGAATGAGGGCGCTGAAGTCAAAAGTACCCCAAAAAACATTCGTATTTATTCAATTTTTGGATTTTCCTGTAAAAAAAATACTTTCCAATTTTTTTTGCATTGCCCCATTTCGACGAACTTAAGTCTCAAACAGAACGAATCCGCTCCGTCCGTTTTTAAATTTTGATATGACTTAGCGCGACGGTTTTGTATTTGCACTCAGCTACCTGGCGCGCGCCAGAGAACGCGCCAGCGCCAAGAAGAGCGCCAGCGCCTCATTGTAGTTCCCACTTTATAGTGACATGCTTTACAATCTCCAACAAAGAAATTATGCTATGAAGGCAGGAGCATTCGTGATTTAGTACAGTACAATCCTTGTGACCTGGGATAATAACTGTGACTGGTCAACACATAAACCCAAAAAAAAATTTGTGACATCCGATTGTCGCTACGACAAAAATCCGAGATGGGCGTCTGCAGACGAACACCAGTAATCTGTGTTTGCAAGTTCTAATCCGACCTCCTTATAGGGCTTTCCTCTTAGTTTACACCATTCAAAAAAAATCAGTGATACTGAAGTGAGGTATGCTTTATTACCCAGTAGGAAAAAATACAAGTGCTTTACTGCGGAGCAAATATAAAGCAGTAGAAGCTTCCTTCTGCTTCCTACAACAGCGGTACGTCAGCACAATCTCAGCAGATGATTGAAAAGCTTTTTTACGAAACATAATAAAGTGCTGAGCTCTGCGGACATACAATGTTAAAATAACATGAAGCTTCTTACGGAGCGTAAGCGCTTTACTGCTTCAACAAAAGCGCTTTAAAAGGCTTTACGAAGCGATTTTTTTCATACTGGGTAGTTTCTCATAAGGGCCTTATGAGGCAAACTTCATTACAAATGAAATGGAGCAATCCCATCATCATCTGCCTTAAGTATTCGGAAAGCTTTTTAAAAAGCTTTAGTTTTTGTTGTTTCATTGCTTCATATTTCAGGCAATTATGTTGGTGACAGTAAAGGTCCGTTTATATCTACAGACATCGAGCGTACCAGACACGCGCCGCGCCAGACAAAATAATATTCTTCTGTACGGTCTGTATGAACGTATTTACATCTACCGTGACACGACCGCGCAGACGTGGACAGACACGGACGGCACCCGGTCGGTATTCGCGGAAAGAATATTTTGTCTGCGCGGTTCATGTCTGTACGTGTCTGTGGGTGTCTACCGGGAAGTATGAAAAGAGCACCGGAACCGTGCAGACATTTTCTCTTGGATAAATCTTCCACTGAGAAGTGTTGGAACATTTTCAACAAAATTATAACTAGTGTCTGTCGTATGATACGGCACGCTAGATGTGAATAAACGGTGTCTGTCGGTGTCTGGGGCGGCGCGTGTCTGGAACCCTCGATGTCTGTAGGTATAAACGGACCTTAAAGGGTGTCGTTTGGGAAACTACCCAGCGGCAAGCTTTAGTGATGCGCTTCCAGAGTATTACGAATCGGAAGTAGGTTTGGTGCAACCTGCGTATTCTCTTTATTTTTTGTATACATAACAATTCGCTGTGGATTTGGATAAGTTTTCTTCAGTCTGCGCAAGTGATTAGTATGATTATTTATTATTATTTATTATGAAATATTTATTCTCTCTTTAGCTCTTTTCCTTTCCCCTTCAATTAAAAAAAAGCTTAAAAGCTTCGCATATCCAGAGCGAATAGTAATCGCAAGTGCTTCCCGCTGCATCCATTTACCAAGCTTCAGAAGCGCGTTTAAGGAAAGAAAGGGGAATCGCATCTTTCTGATGACATCCACATGTAAAAATGCAATGAATTGGAATGGGACAGGCAAGCACTCCAAGCTTTCAAAGAAGCGCCGTAACTGCCGTGTGGAAGCGTTCTTCTTCCCGCTGGGTAAATAGACTGGTTCTGGTCCAATAACAGAGGTCAAGCAACATTGAACGGGACCAGTACTCAGTGGGGGGCCAATTGGTAAAACGTCATTCGCGTTTAAAAATATAAAGCTTCCCAGCGGGGAACTGAAGCGCTTTTGAACAGATTATGAAGCGCTGAAAAGGAATGCCAACTGCCAAATGATTTTTCAGTTTAAACAATTTTTACACAACTTAACAGCAGAAAGCATGGTAGCAAGAGCATGATTATTTTATGCTCAGCTTATCTCCCCTACGACTCAAGGGACCCACCACCATCCAAAGAACTCAAGGATATCGTGGGGCACTCGAACAGGAGCGGTCTGCAGATCATCGTAGGATGTGATGCGAACGCCCATCATGATGCCTGGGGCAGTAGCGGAGTGAACAAGAGGGGCGAGTACCTTTTTGACTACCTCTTAACTACTAACCTGGATATATTAAATCGCGGCACGGATCCTACCTTTGACAACGGTAGGAGACGTGAAGTTATAGACATCACGCTGGCCACTCAACACGTTGCTACTTACGTGAGTGACTGGCGGGTGTCAGATGAGCCATCGTGCTCAGACCACAAACACATTCACTTTATGGTGGGTGAGTCTTTGGAAAGAGTGAGTGCATATAGGAATCCCAGATATACAAACTGGGCAGACTTTCGGGGCGAACTCAGTAGCGTACTGAAGGGTTCCATGCACTCAATCAAATCTACGATGGATGTGGAACTATCCGCGGACTTCCTTACGGAGGCGGTTACTGCTGCTTACAACAATAACTGCCCCCTTCTGATGAGGACGCGTAACAGGAAAACTCCATGGTGGAATAATGAGCTCTCCAAGTTGAGATCCGCTACGAGGAAGCTATTCAACGCAGCCAAAAAGAGCGGCAACTGGGAGAGCTATAAAAGCTCGCTAACCACCTATAACAGGGCGATCAGAAGAGCAAAAAGAAACAGCTGGAAGAATTTCTGCGAGAGTATCGAAGACATTCGAGACTCAGCAAAAATCCACAAAGCTTTATTAAATGGCATATCGGGAGATCTCGGATCTATTAAGAGAACCGATGGCTCTTTTACACAGTCTAGGGAAGAAACTTTGATAACATTGCTCCAGGCACACTTCCCAGGCACAACCATTTATTCAAATGGGAATACAGCTTCCTCTGGGCAACTAACAGGCCCACTTTCTAAAGTGACCAAAGCTGCCTGGACAGAAGCAAACGCCGTGTTTAATCACGAAGCAATTAGGGAGGCGATTGGATCGTTTAAACCATACAAGTCCCCTGGAGCAGACCGGATCTATCCCATTATGTTACAGAAGGGCTGCGACCTAGTCACTCCCTTTTTATGCAAAATATTCAGGGCTTCCTTCGCACATGGTTATATCCCATCTGTCTGGAGGAACGTCAACATTACATTTATACCCAAGCCAGGGCGTTCGGATTACACCTCGGCTAAGGCCTTCAGGCCGATAAGTCTCTCGTCTTTTGCCTTGAAGACAATGGAGAAAATTGTCGACAGGGTGATAAGGGAAACTTATCTTCAACGCCAACCACTAAGCTCCTATCAGCATGCGTACCAGGCGGGCAAGTCCACTGAGACAGCACTGCACAATCTGGTGCTCAGGCTGGAAGGCGCAGCACTAAACAAAGGAGTTGCGCTGGCGGCTTTCCTCGATATCGAAGGAGCCTTCGACAATACATCCTTTGATACTATAGCTAGGGCTCTAAGTAGAAGAAGTCTAAGTAGCACTTTCTGCGACTGGATCGACTCTATGCTGAGAACTCGCAAACTAATGGTTTCTCATGTTGAGGGGTCTCTGGAGGGCACTATAGCAAAAGGTTGTCCGCAGGGAGGAGTTTTATCCCCACTTCTGTGGTGCCTTGTTGTAGATGAACTCCTGGAACTACTCAAGGGCCACAACTTTTTCGCCCAAGGCTATGCAGACGATGTCGTCATCGTAGTAACGGACGAAACTGAAGGAGCCATGTCAAGACGTCTGCAGCAGGCACTAGATCTAGTATCTAGTTGGTGCGACAGCGTAGGACTAAAAGTCAATCCCGACAAAACTATTCTGGTTCCTTTTACCAGGAAACGATCACTACCGGGGCTTTCGGAACCGACACTCGCAGGTAGAACTATAGGCTTTTCACAACAAGCCAAATATTTAGGAGTGACGCTAGATGCCAAGCTCAACTGGAACCAGCACATGGATACTCTGATGAGCAGAACGCGCAGATCCCTGTGGGCTTGCCGCAGAGCTTGTGGCTCCACATGGGGTTTGCAGCCGAAAACCATGTACTGGATATACACCACCATCGTCAGGCCCATGGTAACTTATGGAGCCTTAGTATGGTGGCACAGAACGGCGCTTAAGGGTTTCATAACCAATTTGTGCAAAATTCAAAGAATGGCCTGCCTTTCCATCACTGGAGCCATCCGCACTTCCCCGACGGCAGCACTGGAGACTCTCCTCAATCTGGTACCACTCCACCTTGAGGTAGAGAAATCTGCGATAAACGCGGCGCTGCGACTGAAAGCGAATGGCTATCTGGGCGCTGGTCTCGAGCGAGGACATTCTACAATTATCAACATTATAGAAGGGATTTCGGAAGCGGGGATGCTCTCCGATTGCATGCCTTTCAAAATCTCAAAATTCAAGCAACCCTCTGTGCACATACAAGACAGGCTAACCTGGACCTTTCCTAAGGTATCGCCGGGTGGACTAGTATGGTACACGGATGGCTCCAAAACAGAGACAGGTGTGGGCGCCGGAATCTGGAGTGAAAGCCCCAGATTCAGCAGAGCGATAAGCTTAGGCACCCTAGCAACTGTCTTCCAAGCAGAGGTGTACGCTATATTGGCATGCACTCATGAGAACTTAAGAAGGGCCTACCAAAATAAACGGATTTTTATCTTCTCTGATAGCCAAGCGGCAATTAGGGCGATAAGGTCCCGTAGAACCAAGTCTAAATTAGTTTGGGACTGCCAACGTGCTCTAGGTGAGCTGGGCGTTCTCAATCAAGTTACCCTTGTCTGGGTCCCGGGGCACCGGGGCTTTAAAGGCAATGAAAAAGCGGATGCCCTAGCTAAACAGGGCTCTGACACTGCATTCATCGGTCCAGAGCCGGCTATCGGAGCACCTACCAGCTTGCTGCGAAGGGCCCTAGCCGATCGGACTTTGATGAAACATACTGAACGCTGGAGGTCCGCGCCTGGACTGGCCAACTCTAAGCGGTTCCTTCCTGGGCCGTCTCCTAACACGGCCAAAGAATTGTTAGGGCGCAGTAGAAACGATGTCAGGACACTTGTTGGCTTGATCACCGGACACTGCGCCCTAAATTACCACTTATGGAGGATAGGGAAAGCGGAGGACCCCACCTGCAGGCTATGCCTGGAGGAGGATGAGTCTGCTCTCCACGTCCTCTGTGAATGCCCCGCAATAGCGAGGAGCAGGGTTTCTTTATTCGAGGAGTCCCTGCTCGATTATTCAAGTCTAAGCGACAAGCCACTAGGCAGACTGCTGAACTTGTTCAAGCGGTCTGGCCTAAAAATATGAGGTATAGGGGTGTAGTACAATAGGCCAAATGAATGGCCGCAGTACCTATGGACCCAGTACCTCCCACGAAAAAAAAAAAAAAAAAAAAAAAACAGCAGAAATACATTTAGCTCTCCACCAGTTTCTGAGAAGATTATTACTGTGCTTTTGCATTACCACATTAGGAACCGCGAAATTTCTTTAATGCTGCGTTCTGAAGACGATGGCTGTAGAAGCAGATGATGACATCAAAGGATATTTTTTCTCTCGAATGAATGAGGTGTTTTATTTGGTCTATTCCAAGAGAAGAGACGTTATGATGAGTTACATAAACCCTAATACTACCTTCCCTGAAGCAAGGTACCATCAGGTATCAAGTAACTACAGACAATGACGAGCTGTTCGTCAACTTTGTAGCTATCGTCTATTTATGATGGATGGTGAAATCTTTCAAGGACCCGCACGGACCTAACATGGGCCTATCGGAGGGTTAGCAACCGCATTATCCCAGATTTTCTGGCCGGACCGCTTGAACAGGCACAGCAGTCTGCCTTAAGATTGGCCATTTACACTTGTTTCGTCAAGCGATGTGGTGTCGAACAATGAGAACATGCGTCTCGCGATCGTGGGACAGTGACAAAGAGCATTTAAGTTCAGTTTCGGCTCCCAAAAGAATAGCTTCCAGGTGGAGTCCTCTGCTCTTTTGCTTCTCCCAGGTCGCAGTTTCCGGACGGCTAAGCCAACAAGTGTTTTGATGTCATTTCTGCCTAGCCTCATTATTTATTTGGCAGCATTGCGAGCCAGTCCAAGAATAGACCCCTTTATTTTTTTACGAGGGAATGGTGAGAATCTTACATCGGTCTAGTAGTAGGAAATGTGTGTGACCGCCTGTCGTCAGGAGCCACCGCTGAGGGCTCGCACTCAGACGGTAATGCCAGATTCCTGGATTTTGGACTTTGTCTTGCGGGACGTTATCGCTCTGAGTACCGCTTGACTGCCATATAGGACAAAGATCTGTTTGTTGGCATAGCCGGCCTTCCTAGCCTAGAGGTTAAGGCGCCCAACTACCACCTTAGAAGCCCGTAGTTCGAATCGACTACGCGTCTTGGTGCTTCTTCTTTTCAATTCTCCCATATTGATAATTGCTAATTTTCCTTCTTTCTTATCTTTCCTTATCATATAAGAATGACCTGCTCTTTTTCCTGCCATCGCCTGTAAGCATAATAAGCGAGGAAGTCATCTAATGTTCGTTCATCGAAGTCAGCGTTTTGTCTCGGTAGTATTGGATGGGAGTCGACGGAATAAACTCGCGGGTTGGCGTTGTCAGTTGTGATTATTATTTTTTCGGATATAGCTTGTACTAAATGATAGAACTATCGACAGTACAAAGGGACTTTGCCTTTAAGAGCTAGTCCTTCACAAAAAATAATAATAATAATAGGTGCATGCCAAGGAGCGAACGGCTAACAAAGACCTCGAAAGTTGGTGGCAGACGATTTGTCACTTCTACCAAAACCCGAGAGGAGGAACTGCAGGCGAACACCTAGCAGCTCTGTTGGCAAGTCCTAATCCCACGGTGCCCCCTGCAGTACTTCTTCGGAAGAAGCTAACGGGAGACTGTCGAATTGCGAGCTCTCTGCGTCATAAAACAGAGTTTTGAATTGGTTGGGATGAGGGTTAGCAACCCGCTCCCATAAAAATACCATTGCTAAGAATCGGCAAACAATGCCTTGGACAGCACGACGAAGACCTGTCCTTTTCGAGCCAGGACAGGAATCGGATCATGGAATTTGAAAACACTGCTTGCTGAAGGACGGCTGGATGAAGTCCTCAACGAGATGAACCGCTATAAAATCAAGGTCATGGGACTCAGCGAGACCAGATGGCCCGATGCGGGGGAACATATCTGCCCAAACGGTGAGTCCTTCTTATATTCTGGCAAAAACGACACTGAAAGTAGTAGGGGGGTTCCCAGGATCCAGTCGGAGTTAACGGCGTCACCACTTGGAGATTGGGAGTGAAAGACGTCATATCCGAAGATACCATTGCCATCAACATTAGTGTGTACTTGAGTTGACTGTCCCGGCCGATGGACTGGAGATCGAGTGAGTGCCGGAAGTCAAAGCCAGCGATCGATGATCTTGGGTAGATGGCGTGCTTGATCGTGGGAGTTAATTTACAGTGGCTTGCGTAAACTTGTAAATTGAGTTGTACGCGGTTGCCAAAAAGTTTCGAGTGCCGAAAAACTCTAGGAAATGATCAACGACAAGGCACTACAGGAAAGTAGGATAACTCCTCTATGAGGATATCCTTTTGCTCGAAGATCAATAAAACCAAAAAAAATTCAAAATTCAAGACAAAAAAAATTTGTAGCGGGGCTACGGTTTCGCAAAGTCGTAATCCTCAATAGCCAGAAACGCAACCACCGTGGTTAGCGTGAGGCAGCCTCATCGGAGTGTTATGCCTCCTGTGAACAAGTGAATTCTGTTAACCAGTCGAAAAAGGTTGTGACGTCGGCAGTACCAGACTAGCAGGTGAATACGAAGGTGTATGGTCCGTTATATGAAGACCCGACCTAAGCGGAACTTTGGGAGCATACTATTAATTGCCTAAGCCGCCGATATACCTTGGAGTTTATTTAAAAGATTGTCTTCCAAGGGTACTCTAATGTTAACAACTTAGATTCCAATTCCCAGTAACAAAACTGTTAATAAAAAGGACGATGGAGCCGTCTCTTCGGTCTCGATGATGTTGTGTTCCCATTAATATGACTGACTAAACCCCAAATGATATCGTTGGCTTACAAGCAAAATTCACTAAGTACAATTTTCCCAGTTTTTGGTTTTTTATACTAAAGTAATGCCCGATTTCTTCACTTTAAACTTATCCACGGGTTTTCTAACTTTCGAATAAAGATAAACTTCGATTAAATGTGAGACGGTTTTCTTCACGCGAATCCAAAGTTACGTATTCCACAGATAGTTAACCTACCGTTCATATGGCATCTCTGCAAATTGCTGGCATATGTTTGGCTTGTGCGCAAGTCGTTAAAAAACCGCCAGTTTTTTTTAACGTCAAACGTGGAAACAATTTAAAAAACATTTAAATTGTAATTGGAAGACAAGCGTAAGTATTTAAATTTATTTTCTCATTTATGAATGAAAAATATATGTACCTATATAAAAACATTATTGAAAACAAGAGGACTGATGGCACAACTTCCGCTGAGAAGAATAATGCGTGGAGCATTATTTGCGAAAAATTTAATGCCGCGACCGGAAATTTTTCAAGAAGTGCTAAAACTCTTAGGAGTAAATACGACTCCTTGAAAAAAGATTTAAGGAAAAAGTGTTCCCGGCTAAGGATGGAACAGTGCCGAACAGGTGGTGGACCTTTTCTCCCAACGGATTTAACGCCTTACGAGGAGAAAATTTTATCCCTAGGTCAAACCACCTTTATTGGGATGAATTGCCCATTCGATGATGATGAAAATGGCAACAAAATTTCTATCGAAGGTACGTACAAAAGTGCAAAACAAAGTGTTACAACGATAATATATGTTTTTTTTCAGAACCAATACCGTTAGACGAAATCGAATATTTAGAATTGGAGACAGAAGGTATTACAAACCTAATATTTGTTGTTTATTTATTTCTCAAAACCACTTTATTTCAGATATCCTAAATTATGTAACAGAGCCGAAGTCAAGTGAAGGAAACAAAGAAGAAAATTTAATAGGTGAGCAATTTAATGAGCATTCATGGAATTTATATGAGCTTGTCACTTCTTTGCAGTTAAAATCGATGAACCAACCCCTTCCACGTCGCAAGCACCACCCGCTACAGCAACAGAAAGAGAGGAATTACCAATCCTATATAGGAAACAAAAAAGTTGAAATTTAATCTATTATATTACATTTGTTGGTATTAACAATGTCATATCATTTAGGATCAGAAGCGCAATTGCCACCACATCACGGCAAAAATAAGAAAAAGAGCCATGCGTGCCACTGTGCTGCGGATGAAGCAGCAGCATTAAAAATTAAGTTATTGAAGCTGCAGTGCGTGATGGTGGAGAAGGAGATGGCGCTGAAGGAGAAAATTGGTGAAAAGGAGATGGAGCAAAAGGAAAAAATCACTGCTCTACAAATCAAAAATCTCTTATTAGAGCAAGAAATAAAAAAAGCCGAATTGAAAAAATTATTATAAATTATTAGCCAAATATTTTATTTACGAATTCTTTTAAAACTAATGCATCCTTGAGGAAGTTGTTCACTATAACCTGGAAATACAAAAACATAAAAATAAATTTGATAATTTCTGGAATTTAATTTCAGTTTACCATGAAAAATAATCTTCGATTAGTTCACGTCGCACTGAATTGTCTGTGACATAGTCATGTCTTAGGTCGGGGTTTATGTCAGTGGAATCATCTAAAAATATCTCTTGTTCGATTGGTGGCTCCTCTTCTCTTGCATCTCTTGCCAAATTATGCAAATATGCAGTTGCCACAATAAGTGCTTGCACAGTTTCCAATTTTAATCTCAACCCCAAACTTAATACCGGAAAACGACGTTTCCAAACTCCAAAAAATCTTTCTATTATGTTCCTGGTTCGAATATGCCGTTCATTATATTTAATTTCTCCTCGGCTTACAGGATTCAATAATGGAGTAAGAAGAAACTTGGTAACAGCATAACCACCATCACCAAGTAGGACTCCGTTATAATACTGCTTAGTTTGAAATCTCGAGCATAAATTACTCTGAGAGAATATAGTGGAGTCATGAGATGATCCTGGCCACCTTGCAACAATATTAATTGCCTTCATATTGGCATCACAAACTACTTGGACATTCATTGAAAAGTATCCTTTTCTATTTCGAAATATTTCGGCCATATCCCCTCCTGTGACAGTTCATTAAATTAAGAAAATTATAAATTGATATAAAATTTAAAAAAAAATAGTATCACATACCTGGAGATTGTATTTTAATGTGCGTACAATCAATACAGCCAATGAGACGCGGGAATTGGTGCATGGTATAAAATTGCTGCTGGGAATTGCGTATTTCGCTTAAGCTAGATGGCATACGTATAGTTTCTTTCCCAAGAAAAGCAATAACCACCGAAACTTTCCTAACAATCCGACAAGTTGTACTTATGCAAACGCCTGAAAAATCTCACCTCGCCCGTAGAAAATTCCCCGTTGCATAAAACCTTAGTGTTAGCAGCAATTGGTTTATCGGTGATAATGATCTTGACCTATAAAATAACTTTTTAAAATCTCATATTCTATAAAATTTAAGATGTTCACTCACTTATTACAATTTACTGCTAATTTGTCCTTAATTTCATCAAACAATTTTAAAAAAGTGCATTTCGTTATTCGAAATCTTGCAAAAAATTCAGAATCATCCCAAAATTCAAAATGATTTGCACGATCTCTTAAAACGTATTTTTTTCTAATTGTAATATGTTCCCTTAAAATCTCCTCTTCGCTCTCATCGGTTGAGAAAATATTCACACTCATAAGCGCGTTCATTTTTAATATAATTTAAATATTTAAAAAAATGTCAACAGCAAATATTTTGACACTAGACACTAACCAAGAGATAAACCCTCAAAATTGGCCAGTTAACTTTACCCCCCCGATAAGTCTTAACCCAAGCATAACAAAAGTGAAGAAAACCAATATCTCTAGATATACTACGGATAAAGTTAGCGGAGGTATAACCCATTGTGAAGAAATCGGGCATAAGTCTTACAATGCCAACTTTATGCTGGCAAAACCTTAGCCGTGTTTTTTTAATGAACTATATAGTTCTTCCCCATACAAATCTGAAAACCCAGGGGTTATCGAGGTTTTTATCCAGGTCTTGGGACATTTCAAAATTTCCCTTTCTTTTCGGAATGTAGCATACTTACCGGCTGTCGGAAAAACGTCATTTAAAATAAAAACAACATAGAAGTGACGAGAGCAAATTTGAAGGCATGAGGAAACAAGTAATTTATTTTTTAGAAACTTATTCATTATTTTCTAGAGGGGAATTCGTGTAACAGTTGTTTACTGACACGCAACTTCGGATTAATTTTAAAATATATTTAAAGCACTGAAGATGGCGCTTAGTGAAATTTCCCTTGTCGTTTTTTTAATGAACTGGATCGAAGACCTATATAAGGTCTGTTCCAATAGAAAACCTGTCCTGTCGTAGCCTGCGAAAAGTTACTTGATTGGTGGGGGAAAATTTAGTCAAAATCCCGAAAAGTGAAGGAACGCTTTCTGGGATGTTTCGTGCAAATCAAGAAGACCATAACCTAAAAATCACTTGTGTCTTCAAAATAATGACATAAAACTATTGAAATTAATAAATTATTTATGAAATTATTCAAAATCTTGTAGCAAGGCACCAAATGAAGAAATTATTTTCAGCACATCGTAATCATTTTGGTTTGACATGACGAGTAACAGCTGTTTTGACATGTTGAAAACGTCGGTAAGATTTCACTCCACCTAAAAATCTCCAGCGGTTTCTTGGTCGAGGGGAAGTAAAAATTGCCCCGCTTTTCCGAGCTTGAGATTCTATTGGAACAGGAATTGGGTGATTTCTTGGTCCGGCCAGGCGCGGATCTAGAATTTTGTTTTGGGGGGGTCACGGAATTAAAAGTGGCGAAAAAAAATTTTTACTCCTAAAAAAACAAAAACAAAATTAACAAAACGAACAAAACTAACCGAATTTTCTGGTGGATTAAAAACAAACGTGCCCTACGAAAACGTGCCCTAATGTTTTTTTGAGGAAGACGCGCCCTTTCTTGTGAGTGCAGCTAACTTCAGATTTGCAAATCAAAACATATAGAAAAAGTATAGATCAATTAGTCTAGGAGAGATAGCGGAAAAGTATTCAAAAGTTGAAATAAATCTACCCTGCGATTTTTCGCCTCTATAATTAAGAGAAAAATCGTAGGAATTCAATGAATGTGTTTTGGAAAAAATCGGTCCAGGAGAACAGGTGGAAAAAAGCTAATAATGGTAGCGAAAACACGTTTTTCAACGTTTTAGGTGCGAAACAATTTTGTTTTTGGAAAACAGAAAAGAGTACGTAATAGCGCTTAAAAAGACGAAAATTATGAGTTTTGGACAATTGAAATCGGTCAACAGGTTTTTGCAAAAAAAAAACAAAAACCACGAAATATGGCCATTTTTTGACATTTAATTACAGGGACTATAATTATCGTAGAGCCTTGTTTCAGGGCTGAAATTGTGGCTTCTGTTAGTGCCTACCTACAATAAAAATTTCTAGCAAAAATAATTATAACTTTTCGCGTAAATCTCAAAAATGTAAAAACTGCCGTTTCAGGAAAAAAGTTTGAACAAGGCCCACGGTGCTGCTAGAGCTATTTTGAAAGGCCCTATTTATTCTCGAAGAGTTACTCTACCAACCCATTTTCAAGAAAAGTTGGTGAGGTTCGATTTAATACCTCAAAAACGCGTTTGAAAACAGGCACTTTTCTTGATTTTCAGAAAAAACACCGAAAGTGGCGAAAGTGAAGTGGAATATGGTGTGGATTTCTATTCAGTAGATTTCGAGAAATCAAAATTTTTTCCTGTCAGGCATATAAGGAAACGCTCGAAATTCCTACGATTTTTCTCTTAACTATAGCGTCCAAAAATCGCAGGGTAAATTTATTTCAACTTTTTTTCTATAGGGCCTGGACTAAATCTGCTGTTGACTTTGAAGGTCATTTTTAAAGGTTGTTTTTTTAAATTGCAAAAAAGTTGGGTCGGTTTTGTGCGTTTGGTTATTTTTTGTTTTTGTTTTTTGAGTTGAGTCAATTTTGTTTTTTAAACAGCGAGCGCTTTTGAGCAGTGCCGCTGCTGGCATGTGTGCAACTACACAGGGCCCCGTGTGTTGGGGCCTCGCGAGCGAAAAATTGTTTTGGCAATAAAAATCATTTGAATTCATTATTTGCATATTTACTTCATCGAATGAACCACACAAATGAGTACGAGTATTTTTTGACTCTCTGGGGCCTCTCGCTGAATTTTTGCACAGGGACTCTCAATTGTCTGACCGCGGCACTGCTTTTGGGGGGGTGGTCATGACCCCCGTGACCCCCCCTTGAATCCGCGCCTGGGTCCGGCGGGATCCCGCATTCTCTATTGGAACAGATCTATAGTTCATTAAAAAAACACGGCTCTTATAAGCCAGAAACAGATATTAGTAAGGTTTTTAGGCGCACATTTATTGCACTAAGTCAATCGTGCTATTATAATATTCAATCAGAAATCCCTAAGTTGACTTTTAATCTAAAAAAAAGTTTGACTTTTTAATCTAAAAATCAATCCAGTATTGGAATTAAATAATTATTCCAATTCTTTTGTAAACTAAACTAAGAAGTCTAGAAAACAATGTATACTGAGCCGATTAATATTAAATACAATTCCAATTTTCAGAGTCACACACTTTTTGGCTGTGTTCCGAAATAGAACCCAGTATACAGGCCAGTGCTAATGACGTCATTAACCGATGCCATATTTTACTTGCGTGAACCAGTGTGACGTATTGGTAATCACAAAATGTAAGAGATTGGAAGTTGAAACAGTTTCAAGTTGTAATACTTTCATGTATGCTGCTGTTAATCACAGCGTACACGGTTGAATTTACCCTGTCTCACTGGACAGTATGCTGGGTGATATTACGGAACACAGCCTTTAAATATCGATTTATAGGCCAGTCAAATTAGATTTTTTCGTGCCACCCGAGCCATCTGAAAAGTAAAATATAGGTAAAATAGGAAAAATTCCGTAGAATTTGATGAACTACTTTTGGCACTCCTAGGCCTTTGGGAAAGTTTCCAAAATGGCGTCAAAAGAGGGCCAAAAACAGATTTTCGCGTTTAAAAAAAAACTACACATTGTACAAAAAAAAAGGTTTAAATAAAGTTTGTAGATATTTTTCATACTAATAAAATGACACCAGTTTGATGTCAATACATAAACAAATAAAGGAGTTATTGCAAAAAAGCCGCTAAAAAACACGTTTTTTTTAAATGCTCATATCTTTTACCAAAAAAACGATTTTGTAATGAAACTCGTGGAAAGTGTAGCCCTTGGGGAGTGCAATAAAACGTTTTTGTAAATTTGCAAAATAATAAATAATTTTTGCAAAATACGGGTTTTTCGAAAAAAAGACCTTTGTTGTTGAATTCGATTAGCTCATAGCCATCAACACCTACAGAAATGTTTTTGCGCTCAAAATGTTCTGGAAGAGTTGTGCTAATAGTTGCGTTTTGTGCGCACATTGCTACTTCATTGGAAACATGCGAAAAGATGGCCAGAAAAACGATAAAAACCCTTGCCCACAAAATTCGATTAATTGCCTATCGATAGGCAAAACAAAAATATATATTTTACGACCATCATAGAAAACTAACCCCTACAGATAGGCAATTAATAGAATTTCGTGAGCGAAATAGTTTTTTTCATTTTTCCGGCCATCTTTTCGCATGTTTCCAATGAAGTAGCAATGTGCGCACAAAACGCAACTATTAGCACAACTCTTCCAGAACATTTTGAGCGCAAAAACATTTCTGTAGGTGTTGATGGCTATGAGCTAATCGAATTCGACAACAAAGGTCTTTTTTTCGAAAAACCCGTATTTTGCAAAAATTATTTATTATTTTGCAAATTTACAAAAACGTTTTATTGCACTCCCCAAGGGCTACACTTTCCACGAGTTTCATTACAAAATCGTTTTTTTTGGTAAAAGATATGAGCATTTAAAAAAAACGTGTTTTTTAGCGGTGTTTTTGCAATAACTCCTTTATTTGTTTATGTATTGACATCAAACTGGTGTCATTTTATTAGTATGAAAAATATATACAAACTTTATTTAAACCTTTTTTTTGTACAATGTGTAGTTTTTTTTTAAACACGAAAATCTGTTTTTGGCCCTCTTTTGACGCCATTTTGGAAACTTTCCCAAAGGCCTAGGAGTGCCAAAAGTAGTTCATCAAATTCTACGAATTTTTCCTATTTTACCTATTTAAAAGATTGTCTTCCAAGGGCACTCTAATGTTATCAACTTAGATTCCAAAGCTTCAAAGGCAATTCCCAGTAACAAAACTGTTAATAAAAAGGACGATGGAGCTGTGTGTTCGGTCTCGATGATGTTGTGTTCCCATTAATATGACTGACTAAGCCCCCGAATTGATATTTCCTAATCTGCAAATGCCGCGTATTGAGCATCCTTAAAATAACTGACAACAATACGAAAAAAAGGATAGCAAAAAGAGCAACTTCCACAAAACCCAACCTAGTACCGAACTCTGCAAAAATTTTGACGCCCTTTTTCCAATAACTCATGTCAAATAAACCACCGACATTGACAATAAGATTTAAACAAGGCCAAAATTGTCCCCTTTAGGAAGAATTAATGTAAATTAAAGCCGAGCTTATAAATAATTCATAGAAATCTCCAGCGAATATTTGCCAGAGAAATAAAAAGTCGTCCGTTTTGCTAATTGATTTAGTTGGGCGCGCTGCGTGTACTCATCCAAGAAGACCAGGACGTGTTGGTCGTTTGTCTTCCTGTGGAAGTAAGTTTGCCCAATCGATATATATACACTCGGCTATATATACAAAAAGATATACACCTGTAGCAACTAAGAGAAATTGAAGCGTAAAAACGGACAGAGAGCGCCAGCGATGAGTGGGTGGAAGGATGTCGAGGCTGAGCCGGCGAAACGAGGAACGACGCGGGGGAGGAGAAAAACAGAGGCTTCAAATAGAGAAAACATCGATTAAACTTCGATAAAGATAAAGGATCTGACGACTTAACTTCCTGGAAAATGTCCTCACTTGTTAAGTAAACGACCTGGCGCTCAGTTAGGTATAGGGAAGCATTGGGATATAAACTTTTCTTTGAGACGCCTTCTTATTGAAAGCATTGCTCTTTATATTATCCTGGAGCACTCCTTTCGTCGTCATTCTTATATATATATACACCGTCTCTGGCCCTGCCATTCCCCGCATCGACAACGTTTTAAGGAAAGAAGTTTAATTTTATGGACGAGAAAGAAGTGGTCCTTAAGCAAGAGAGGAGAGCACGAATAAAAAAATCCATTATGGTACTTTCAAGTAAATGGATATTACAGACATGAAATTTATATGCTTTGAATACAAAGTGTTGTTTTATGGTAACAAGAAGTCTAAGGACATACTTTGATGGTTGCACTTTCCACTCCTAGAAATCCTAAATGAGTTACGGGTAAAACGTTTCCAGTGAAAGTATGACAAAAAAAAAACCCTTTCACTGTGAAATTTCTTATGATGTTTTTAAATTTAAACCAAAATCAAAATAGGACATAGCAGGAATGTTGTGGTCTTTGTTATAAAAGCAGTTTTTGAATTTTAAAATATTAAGAATTTTTTTGTTATTAAATTTTGAAAGAGTTTGCATGAAAAAAGTGTTCTTTTGTAGTAAAGAGGCTTTTAAGCCGTGGAATGTGGACTTGATTTTATCGATTTTATAGTAGTTACTTTATGTTGTGAAAACAAAGACTATTAACATAAAATGCAAATTAATTCTCTTATTGAAATTCATTTGTAGTCCAATACTTTTAGTTCAAATTCTGTTTGATTTATACATTTCCTAAAAGTAGGCAAGTAAAAGTTTTCAAATGTCTTGTTAATGCTTTTTGACATCACCAAATATGGTAAATGTTCCATCAGCAGTCGTTTGAGGACCTGTATATTTGAAAATATGTACTTGCAATTACAACTAATCACTATTAATCATAAGAATAACAAAATGGATACTGAGACCACATTTCATTATCTGATTCTGAAGGTTAAGAGTATTGTTTACTAGCAAAAACCCGCGTGCGTTGCAACACCTTTCAATAAAAAATGATTGTGTGTGCGCGGTAGCAAAAAGGTATAATGAAAAAAATAACAAATATGTAAAAATTGATTTTGGATACTTAAAAAAATTTGGAGTATGGGTAAATTCGTAAATTCATCACTGCCGCATCACTGCAGAATTCAGCCACAGGCTTCAATTGAAAGTCTGTGGCTGAATTCTGCAGTGATGCGGCAGTGATGAATTTACGAATTTACCCTTCGTTACAACTTTTTTAAGATTCGACGATCAAAAATTGTGTACTACGTGCACAACAGACACATATTCAGAATCGCCCGCATAGATTTTGCTATGCCGGGGAGACATTCCTTGTGCCAAAAAAATTGGTAATCAATTTTGCAAATTTGGCACCCACCGTGAAGCCCAAAGATGCACAATTTGGTGGACCTAAAAAAATCTAATAAATACATTACACACATATTTCCAACAGGCGTACGAAATTTTTTCAAAGAGCATCAGGATATACTATGTTTAATGTTCTGGCTTTACCAACTCTTTAACAACCCACATACAGCAGCCGCGGGAGAAGCATGACTTTATCAGACCAAGTCCAAAAACTTTCAGTGATTGTCCTTGTGACTGCAGTAAAAAATAAAATATATAGTTTAAAAGAAATAAAAAATACGTTTTTATTTTATTCCATATACTGACTGGAGCAATAAAAACTTCACATTCAAAATTATTTTTTACTTTTTAGTTCATTTTAAAATAAAAGCGTATTTTTCAGATTTTTTAAACTATATATTTTATTTTCTACTTTTTAGTTTAGCCTTCCGCCATTTTGTAGTGACCGCCATATTAGATTTTAAATGACGTCACACAGCTTCTTCTTCTTATTTAACGGCTCTACAACCGGGATCCGGTCCTGGCCTCTCGCAACTGTTCTCTCCACCGGTCCCGATTCTGAGCCGATGTCATCCAGTTTGGCATCCCTATGCTCTGAGCGTCCTGGTCTATGCCATCCTTCCAGCGGAGGTTGGGTCTCCCTCGCTGTCGCACCCCACAGCTTACTGTACTATAATCGTCATACACTTTCATTTGATACCCATACCGAGGGCGTTGAAAAGAAAAAGGTAAACCGCCATTTTGTGTTTGGCCGCCATTTTGAATTTGGAATGACGCCACACAGATAATAGTACTCTACTTGTCACAACCTTTCATACACCTTTGTTACCTATACCGAGCACCTTGTAAAGAAAAGGTGATCCCGCATTTTCGGTTGGCCGCCATTTCGTGTTTACCGTTATTTTGAATTTGGAATGACGCCACACAGCTAATAGTATTCAACTTGTCATACCTTTTCATTTGATACGTAAAGAAAAAGGTAATCTCCCATTTGGCTCGTAAAGAAAAAGGTAATCCCCATTTTGTGCTTGTCGCCATTTTGAATTTGAAATGACGCCACACAGCTAATTGTACTCTATTTGTCATACCTTTTCATTTGATACCCATGGCGGGGGTCGAGGAACACAATTTCAAAATTCTATCTTGAAACCGCCATCTTGATTGTTTTAGAAAAATGTCATATTGCATTGTCACGCGAACATTTTGGGTTGATCAGTTACGTGAAAGGGGGTCAAAATCAAGTTGCAAGAGGCATAGAACGTAAAAAATGGTGAACAGTCGTACTAATTAATTAATTAAAATTTCGAAAAACGGAAACTTTTAGTCACCTGTTTAGGTATCCATGCATCTACAAAAAAAAATCAGATTTCTATCTCTTCTAGTTTGGCTCCAACGCGTGACGGTACGCACAAGCCGACAGACAGACAGACACTTTCTTTTATTAATATAGATAGATGCATGCCACTGTAAAGAAACTCATACGATCAAAAACTGTATTCACCCAAGATCACCTATCATTGGATGAACAACTTCAACTTTCGGCACTTCGGCTCTCTCGTTCAATTGATGTAGGTACATACATATATGGTCCACACCAAAGTCTTAAAAATTTGTGCTGAATAAAGAACACTCGATAACGATTTTCTTCGGTATTGAGAGATCCTTCGACACCCCTTCGACATTGTAGGAAGGAGTCTAAGGAAATAAATTCTAAGCAACACTTATGGTGAGTGGACCGACTCCATGTTTAAAAACTCACAGTGTCTTGGGATTTAGATGGTAATGAAAAGGCGCATAACTCTGACACTCGGAGCAGCCTTCAGCTTGATCAACGAGGCCCTTGACGATCGATCTCTGAAAAAACATACCGGACACTAAAGATGCCGGCCGGGTTTGGTCTACTCTAAGCGTGGAGCTTTGGGGCTTTGTAAGAAGGATGTCAGCGTTTGGCTTACTTGGTGGACACTGGCCATAAATTTTATTTATACATAGATGATCGGAAGGTCAGAGGATCTCATCTGCAAGTTGTGCCTTAAGGTTGCTCGTCATAATCTGTGACACTGTCCATCGATCTCTTTGTTTAACGCGACGTACCTTAACTAGACAAGTTTGGGCGATAATTGACTAAAGAAAGGCAATCTGTTGAACCTTTTCAATGGGTCTAGCTTAAAAATCTCTGTGTTATAATAGCTCCAAGTGACGGATACTGTACTATTGGACCCGATACCTCATTCAAGAAGCAGAAGAAAAAGAAAATATTATTAACCTGGATTCAACTGGAATATATATTTTTTTCGTTACACTTCGGTCAAATTAATAAACAATTTCAAGAAATTCCTGTTTTGCAAACATCGGGTTTAGGTTTGTACGTGCGATAGTATAACTAGGCTAGTCGGCGAAAAGGAAAAAATGATAAAAAATGAATTATTGGCCCATAGGCGAGATTATTGTTGGAATCGCTTCGTTTTAGGGTGTAGTTAAACACTCTAAGCTTGCCCACAAATTGGTTGACCGCATAGCTTTTTAATTAGCTTATTGTGAATAAAATAAGCACTTTTTTTATATTTCTTTCAATAGCTCCGTTCCTGCTAACTTTTAGTATAACATATGCATTGGGAAAGCTGATCGTTACGAAATTCTCTAAAAAACAAGCCCTGTTAGAGGTCGCTAGGTGCAAGGGTGATCTTGAAAATAGCTTCCAAAGTTTTCAAATCACGTTATTTTCACTATTTGTTTACAGGAAAATAAATGCACATAGAAATCTGAAAATTCTTGAAGATGGTCTCGGCAATGTACAAAAAATTTCAACAAGATCGGTTCATTACTTTTTGAGTAATTAACGATCTACGTCTTTTTTTTACCTTAATTAACAATGCTGCGATTTTTTGTAATATGGATTTATAATTGGGAAACTCATTTAGAAAACTTAAGAAAGAATTGAAAATGAAATCCCGTTGGAATTTTTGAAAAATCGCAATTTTGATCGATTTTATGAAGTTTTCTATACGCTATCTTAGAATAAGTTATACCGGAGACACCCGGCAGCAATTTATTATAATTTCCTTTATGAAGATATTTATTTATCTTAATAAGTTTTTAAGGTAGACACACGACAAATCTAATTTTTGAATGCTTTTGCCATCTGACAGTTTTCCAAGCTCATAAAATATTTTTTTTGCATATCGATAGGCAATTAATCGGGTTTTGTAAGCAAATAATCGAATTTTGCATGTTTCCAATGAACTAGCAATGTGCGCACAAAAAACAACTATTAGCACAACTCTACCAGAGCATTTTAAGCCCAAAACGGTTTCTGTAGGTACTGATGGCTATGAGCTAAGCGAATTCGACCACAAAGGTCATTTTTTTCGAAAAAACTATATTTTGCAAAAACTATTTTTTATTTTACCAATTTTCGAAATTATTTCACTTCTCAAGGACTACACTTTCCGCGAGTTTAATTACGAAATCATTTTTTTGGTAAAATATATGAGCATTTAAAAAAAAGTAATTTTTTTTGCTATTACTCCTTTATTTGTTTATGTATTTCCATGAAACTGGCCTCATTTTATTAGTATGAAAAAGCTCTACAAACTTTATACAAACCTTTTTCTTGTACAAAGTGTAGTTTTTTTTTAAAACACGAAAAACTGTTTTTGGCCCCATTTTTGACGCTATTTTGGAAACTTTCCCAAAGGGTCTGCGAGTGAAATAAAATTCTACGGAATTTTTTCTTTTTTTCCGTATTTGACCTTGCGGATGGCTCGGTTGGAAAAAAACGAGGTTTTTTCGACAATTTGACTGGCCTATAAGCAAGGCTGACGCGCGTGACTGATTAAACAGATCAATAATTCAAACAGACAAGTCTAACTAACAAGTCGGATGATAAGTCAAGCTGACAAGTTAAACTGACGAGCCGAACTGACAATCTGGAATACGAAGCCGAACTGATAAAACGGATTGGAAATTTGGAATGACCAGTTGTACCAAGCCTGGCCCAGAACGATAAGTTGAGCTGACAAACGAAACTAATAAGCTAGATAGACAAGCTTAACTGACAAGCTGGTCTAACAAATCTGGTCTAACAGACTGGCAAGTAGAAATGATCAGTTGGACTGACAAGCTGGAATAATGAGCCTGACTGACATTGGCGCAACACCTGCAAATTTTAAGGGGGGTCCAATAAAAATTTAGGTACCAAGTGAGTTTGAACATGTGCAAAAGTCGCGATACAATTGATTGTCAAAAATATTAGAAAATAATTGCCAAACTTAAAATTTGTCATGTTCTACAGTATTTGATGCCCCAGTAAAAATAAGATTCTCCGCCCGAAAAACTCCTGAGTAAAAAATCTACTTTTCCAAATGCAGCCCACTACAAACGAACTCAATAGACCAGTTCTCGTTCGATTGCGTAAGTCAAGCAGCATTGGGAATGGTCATTACTCAGTTGGGGGACCGCTTGGTAAAACGAAACTTAACCAGGGTTCGAAAAATTTTCATATAATATTGAGTCTACCTAATAGAGCAGGGGTTCGGGCTCCATATATGAGGGGGGGAAGGGGGCTGTACCCCCTGGACCCCCCCTGTTTCTGCGCCCCTGCTGACTGATAAGCCAAACCTATGAGACGGACTGAAAAGCTGAACTAATAAACGCGACTGTTATGCCAAAATTAAACTAAGGTGTCATCCTTTCATCTAATAGTACACAATGACGTACAAGGTCTTCTAATAAATTTAATTCAAAAGATGGATGTTGGATACTACATAGCTTAAAAAGAGTTTGGATGAACCTGTAGGGGGGGGGGCAATGAAGCTTGGGTTTGAGCTCTTGATAAGCCTGACTGAAAAGCCAGAGTAACAAGCCTGACTGATTAGTTGGACCCATAAATAAGATTTAACCGCTGGACAGACAAGCCGGACTGACAGGGCTGTAGCCAGAAATTTTGACCGGGGGGGCTACACGTAGTTAGAAATCTTCGTCGCGAGTGGGGGGGGGGTGCATGGATAATTTTATTATTGAAGTAGAATTAATTAAAATGGAAAGAGCTTACTTATTGTCAAACAAATGATGTTGATAAAGTAAATAATTCAAAATTTCAATTTTCGAGATTTCTTTGCTGCCATAATCTCGAGAACCTCATTTGGATCAACACCTAAGTCCCCATGGATTGGCAGTACGGCGAGTGCACTGAGTCCCTCATTACCCGTTGAGTTTGGTATGTAAGTTTTGGTTCTCTTCAGTGTCGAAAATGACCTCTCCACACTTGCCGTTGTGGCCGGAAGAGTAGTCAAAACTGTTAAAAGATATTTCATTGCTGGGAATCTGCTCGGCTCACAAAAATCCAAAACTTCCAAAACCTTGCTCCTTCCCTTCTTCTTTTTTCGAGTTCTGATAATTTTTCATACCACAATTTATATTCAGCTCTTACAGCGGATTCTGATACTCGATCATTGAAGTATGGAGCAAGATGATCCAAGTAATCTTCTTTTTGATTTGCGGTAAATCCAGGGAGAAGTATCTGTAAGCTTGAAAGGATATTCTTAAGAAATTTGTCTGACAAATTCTGAATCAGCTTATCGAGCCAAGGAATAAAAATAGCAGAACGAAAGTACGCTTTAACAGAATCTGTTTGACAATTAAAACGAGAGTTTGCTTCAACGTGAGTCTCGGAACTTTGAGTTCCATATCGAATGCGTCTTTCGCGGGGTTTTCAGCTGCTCTAAAAATTTCGCCGAATGCATTTTTACGTTCTTGAAGCGTATCCACAATTTTGTGAACATGCTTTACTACTGATCCCAAATCACATGATTTTTCTTGCAGTCGAACTGACAAAGGAACCGTAAAACTTAAAAGTCTGTCACAAACCAAGAGACTGACGCTGAACTAGATTTTCTGAACTGCAAGTAAGCACACCGCTGTTTTTGAGATGATGTAAGATTTCCCAGAAAGGACCCGGCACTTTTCCTATGGAAAATGGCTTTCGGCTAATTTTCTTGAAATTTTGCATGTTGATAGTTCTCAATGGGCACAAGTCCCCATAACCCCGAGGCTAGAGGGATATAACATATTTCTGAATGTAAAACAATTCCTCTCGTACGTCCCCTCACACCCGACTGCCAGTAAAGACAAAATGCAGAGTACTCACCTTTCAATTCGTTCGTTCTTGTGAAAAAACTAACAATACTTTGTTGGCCTTTAGTACGTATACCTGCGAAATTGAACCCGGATTCAAGCCAGCTTGGAATCTAGAAAAATCCATGTATACGCAGATCGAATTCAAATAGGATCGAGCGGAATTCGATGAGAAAGAAAAACAACAGTAAAACGATACGAAAACTACAAATTATAGGTTATGTTCATTGCTTTTCGATTACGTTTGAATTCATTTAAACTTCAATTACTCGATCCGACCATGTCAAATACGCAGATTCTCACTTTCGATCTTTCGATCTCTGGATCGTTCGATTTGGTCATGTATACGTGGTACTTGTGCGCGTTTCACTCCGATTCGATTCGTTCGTAAACAATAATATCAAAAATATATAGTTTAAAAAAACTAAAAAATACGCTTTGATTTTAAAATGAACTAAAAAGTAAAAAATAATTGTGAATGTAAAGTTTCTATTGCTCCAGCCAGAATATGGAAACAACCTACCTTTCGAAATGTAAAACAGCGTGGGGATCTTCCTATATTCTTATTTTATTAACACCGGAAACTTTCGCTAGCGGCCCACGCTTTTTACATTTCGAAAGGTAGGTTGTTTCCATATTCTGGCTGGAGCAATAGAAACTTTACATTCACAATTATTTTTTACTTTTTAGTTCATTTTAAAATCAAAGCGTATTTTTTAGTTTTTTTAAACTATATATTTTTTATTTTCTATTTTTTAGTCTATTATATGTCTTCCGCCATTTTGTAGTGACCGCCATATTGGATTTAAAAAAAGGTCACACAGTTTACTGTACTATACTCGTCGTAAACTTTCATTTGATACCCATACCGAGGGCGTTGTAAAGAAAAAGGTAAACCGCCATTTTCTGTTGACCGCCATTTTGAATTTGGAATCGAGCCACACAGTTAATAGTATTCTAATTGTCACACCCTTTCATTTGAAACCCATACCGAGGGTGTTGTAAAGAAAAAGGTAGTCCGCCATTTTGTGTTCGCGGCCATTTTGAATTTTCAGTGACGCTACCGAGCTAATAGTATTCTACTTGTCATTTCCTTTCATTTGATACCCATATCGAGTGGGTTGTAAAGAAAAAGTTAGTTTGCCATTTTTTGTTGGCCGCCATTTTGAATTTTGAATAACGCCACATAGCTAATTGTATTCTACTTGTAATACTCTTTCATTTAATACCCATGTCGGGGGTGGGGAGCACAATTGCAAAATTCGGCCACCATCTTGGAACCGCCTCTTGATTTTTTTACAAAATGGTCAGATTGCATTGTTACGCGAACTATACATATGTGCAAAATTTGAAGTTGATCCGTTACCTAGAAGTGAGTCAAAATGAAGTTGCAAGATTTGTTTACATGAAACATACAACATACAGGTCAAGCTAATATAAAGCGTATAAAAATTGGGCTGGGGTTCACGGGTTTTGGCGATTAAAATGTGAAATTCGCGAATTCCGAATTTGAAAATTTTGAATTTGGAGTTGTGAGCATATTGGAAAATTTCGAAAATGCAAATTTAGGTAATTCGAAATTGGAAGTTCGAAATTGGAAATTCAAAATTTTTCGAACTCTTTGACATTCAAAATTCTAAAAATTCAAAATTTACAATATTGTGTCTCAGAGTTTCGACTGACAAGCTAGGCTGACCGTCCTAAAGCTTTAATCTTACATTTCTTAATGCAGATGCGTCCCAATCCACCGTTTTTGTCCCATTTCAAGGTTAAAGGACACCAGCAAATAGCATATCATGAGCGAGTCTCCTTCATTATTCATTGGGGAAATATTTTTTCTCCCAATTCCCCAAAAAAATGAACTCACATTTTAATTAACTGGGCTACAATCCAAAAGTTATTTGGACGAGTTAATTATTCACCTTGCCCCATTTATCTGACAACAAATCATACAGCCCACGGGATTAGCCTTTGTGTATTCCTCAAGACTATGAATGCGGCCGCCCGTGCTGGGCTCCTTTGTGTATCCTTCACCGTAACACAGCCTACAGCAGTCCGTATATCTCTGAAGATCCCTTCGCATAGTATACGCCTTGTGTATAACACAATATATCCATGCACACACATAGTCTCCACCCCGAAAACTACCGTGGTATTCCTCTACTAAATTTATATCCTGTTGTAACTGGCATCTACAGCAACAACTCCACGGGAGCCATGGGACTGGCCTGCCCTGTGAATTGTAGAAATTTGGCCAACCGCACTCTACCTGCGGTCAACGTGATAGAGTGAGTGAATGTGCTTGGTGATTCGATAAATTTCCTCAACAATTTCCTTCTCCGGTTCCATATGAGATATTTTATGTTTTATCGGTTGACACTATCCGTCTATTAATGGGTTGTCGTGTGGAAACTTACTTCTGTAATTGATGACCTGATACAACCCGATACCGAATTGCTGCTATCTGGGTGAAATTTTGGGCATTTCGGGTTTGATTTGGTGTCGTCGTAAATTAAAACCACCGACGACGACGACGACGACGGCAATTAATGGCGAATATTTTTGACAATATATAGAAGAATTCGCTTCGCTTTTGGAGGGTTTTTTTTATTTGATTTGACATTAAGTTGATGTAGGCGGAAGTAATGTTTTGTTCAAATTAAAAGGAAATAGTTTGTACAATAGCCAATTTTAATGTTTCCGCCAATTTGAAAATGGTAATGGCAAAAAGGATGCTGGTCGTAAAAAGGCTGTTTCATGTGTGCATAACTCACTAATTGTATAGTTTTTTCATAAATCCCAAACAAAAAAATAATAAAAAAAAACACTCTAACTTTAATTTTTGAATCTAATGTAGTAGGGTAGGATTTAACGAATCATCAAGTTTAGGAATTGTTCTTGAATAATTAAGGCTGGTTGGATTATTAAAGTTAATAGGCTTAGACTTACTTCCATATCGAAAGGCCGACCCATGGAAACCGAACATATTGGTGCAAGAGGATCATAGTGTGTTCAAGAGCAGAGTGTATTGATTCCAGGTTTGTAAGGGTATAACTCCCTCAACTTGGCTTTATGCAACGTATTCTGTGCACGGACATAACTATTTCAAGAATTTAGACAAATGTAGGAATGTAGACGATTTTACCAAACAAGAAGTATGTTTTTTTTGTCATATTGGTAACAAGGTACTGTAGCAGTAAAGATTTGATAAAGATGAATGACAGATGACACTTAGAAGAAGTGCGAATGTAATATTAAGCAGTAGCCAAAGAAATTTACAGTGCTACACGGGTCAAAATGAGATTGCACCAGCAAATGCGCCTAAATTTTGCGATATTAGACAAGTGTTCAAAATGATTAAGAACATTATTGGTCAGGTTTACCCACTAACCAAGTCACAAAAAAGGAGATTTAATAAATTTGGAAGAAAGACAGATGCTAAAATTGGTCTAAAACATTTAAAGAGTCCATCACACACCACGCATGGGGAATTCAGCCGCGCTGAATAGTAACTCCGATGTGCCCAGACACTCTTTGAGGTCAAATGACAAACAGGATTCATGAAATAACAGCACAGAGATGTTAGACTGTAATTCAGCGGCGCTGAATAGAAACTTCGAAGTGCTCAGACATTCTTTCAGGGCAAACAACAAAGTAGTATGCGTCAAATAACAGCACAGACGTGTTAAATTGTAATTCAGCGTAGCTGAATAAGAAATCCGAAGGGCCAAAAACTTTTAGAATGCATGAAGTAACTGTAAATGCGTGTTAGCTTGTAATTCTGCGGCGCTGAATAGAGAGAAAATTTTAATTTTCTGCATTTGTTAAACTAAAAAACATCCCAAGAAGACGGAACTGGTGCAGATATTTTTTTAAATCAATCCGAAATTTTCATCAGAACCATTCCAAAGTGTTAGAAATAAAAACCAAAGATTAAATTACTTGGATATTTGTAAATATGTATTTCTAAAAAGTGAACTGGAAGGGAATAACACTTCTGGACTGAATTTTGCAAATATTAGAGCTTTTGTTGAAAGGAGAACAACCTATATTCCGCCCACGCTCACGCTTCGAATTAATTCAATGCAATGAATCGAATAGAATACACTATTTATTATACAGGGTGTATTTGCTAAGTTTGCAAAGCGTCCGAATGTTCATAGGTTTTAGTTAGACGAACAAAATCGCATGGAAAGGCGTGGGGAGAATCGTAACGGTTTATCGCTAGGGTGTTTGGAAGTTTTTTTAGGGGTTTGCATATCACCCTGTATTTTTGTTACCCTATGACCTATTTCCATGAGTAAGGTATCACTGTATGCAGAATACTCCCATCTATCTAAAACTGTAAAAGTAAAGGCTCTACCATACCAACTTCCACAGTTGAGTCATCAAAGTCAAAATTTTGTTTTTTAGCAAAAATGTCTACTTCAACAAACTTTTTCTCCAAAAAATACGTAGTTTTTCTATAATTTTTTTCCAAAGTTGGAAAGCTTGGACAATTTCCTATGAATGAAGCCCGGCCAATTTTTATGCTTCGGCCGAACTCAGCCAACTTTGTTTTATGCCGCACTCACCCAACTTTTTTAAGTTAACGCAAGAGTCAAGCGGGGATGGCTAGTATAATTATTGTTGTTCAACCTTATCCTCAAGGAAGTGATGAAAAATGCTAGCCTCGAGAACTTAGTGATTCAGTGGCTGGGATATAGAAAACTTGAAGATCTTTGCTTGACTGATGATAAGAGTATCTACTTAGCGCTGCCTAATCTATAAGATGGATTCGCCACATATTACGACGTCCTGTAAATAATGTAACACTTGACTGGAATATTTAAGGATAGAGAACAAAAAGTCGGCCAAGAATGAATTCGAGTAGACAAACCGAATCGAAGCGAAATCAATAAACTGTGAAGCAAAAGGAAAGCGATAACCCAAAATGGTGTCAGATGGCAGGCTTAATTTGAGAGTATAAGCTCCCACTAAAAGTAATATCGATCGCCATACATTTTTTTGCTGGTGCAATGGACCTACGTTATCCAAAAATGCATCGTAAAATTTAAAAAAAATGGAGCTTTTAATTAGAGCTTTGCTGTATTGAAGCTTTCAACATTGAGCTTTTGTGACGTAAGCAAAAGGTATCGAGCATTCTTAAACTTATTCTCCCCGTGTTCTTTTAATGAACTGGGTTTTGAGAGCTTTTGAGAAGCTTTTGAGTTCCCATACAAAATCTAAGAGCCAGAAGACCCAGATAAAACCTGGGTTTTCGATTTTGTATGGGAACTCAAAAGCTCTCAAAACCCAGTTCATTAAAAGAACACGGGGTCTATTGCCAATTCCCATAGCTTTTCGTTCTTTTTCTTTAAAAGACGTAAAGTACAACATTTACGGGTATAAGAATTTCCAGCTTTCGATATAAATTTACACTTTTATTTTGTACAAGCCCACTTTATTCTTTCACTTTGTGTTCGGGATGTAAACTCCCCTTAAAAGTTTTTAATATCTAACTGTTCAAATAATATCAATAAATAAAATTTTCTGTTACAGCTAGTTTAGCCAATATACATATAATCCTTCTGAAAATTTAGTTTTCCCTGTATTGCATTTGTACACCAGCAGGGATCTTTCCACTTAAGTGGGACAAACGAATTCGCTAGGGAACATAACTTTAAATATTTCAGTGGCCTACTTTAAACTTTTCAAAACTGACTTTTAATGATCATATTTTGTCATTTGCATAAATGGGAAAACGTTTTCAACTTTATCTTTAGTACAAAAATGAAACATTTAAATAACTAAAGTATTACAATTTTAGCCAACATAGAATAAGGAAACTTTTCACTAGGATTGGTGTAATTTCCTTTTAAATTTATTTATTTTAAAACTTGTGAGTGTTTGTTGTGAAATCGTCGCCCTAGTAATAGTTATTTAATTTCATTACTTTCCGGAAGCGTGTTATTGTTATTGTAGAATATGTAAAGTATTATAAAAAAATTAATGAGCTGTCGGTAAAGAGATACATATGTACATACATATGTGGTTATAGTTAAATATTTGGTCATTAGAAGTAAATCGTAATAATAGAAGCATGGATGAAATTTTACACCTGAGTTATCTTTTTACAAGCTCTATATTAACTTCATTCTCTGTGTGGGACAAACTTGCGATCGATTTTTCGGCCACTTCCCGATATCCGGTGCTCAAATTTGGTACAAACCTTGGGTTCTGAAGACAATGCAATAAGTATATTCAAGTTTATGGTACATCCAATATGGCGGCCAAAATAAAATGGTGGAATACCTTTTTCTTTACAACCCCCCCCCCAACATGTGTATCAATTGAAAGAGTATGACGAGTAGAATACAGTAAGCTATGTGACGTCATTTTAAATCCAATATGGCGGCCACAACAAAATGGCGCATTACCTTTTACTGTACAACCCCTTGATATGGGTATCAAATGCAGGGTTATGATAAGTACATAGAATACAATTAGTTGTGTGTCGTCAATTCAAGTGAAAAAACAAAGCTTAAAATGAAAAGAATGAAAAAAAAATTAAAGAACATAAAATTAAAAATCAAAACAAAATAAAAAAAATAATTTTGTTTTTAAAACAATCTTTTATTAGATAAACTAAAAAATATTAAATAATAAAAAAGTTTTTAAATATGCGTTAAATAAAGTGAACTAAAAAGTAAAAAAAGTTTTAATTATTATTGGACACTTTGCTTTTGCAAGTTGCATCACTGAACAACATGCAAAAGCAAATATATGTGTACCACACGAATATTTCTTGCCCAACCACTGACACGGATGGAAAAATGTTGCCGGTTTTATTGGAAATACGATCGCACTTTAGAAGCATTGAATTTGACTTGATTCTTACTGCTTCAATTCCAATGGAGAATGAGTTCAATTGTAGGTATCGCGATACTTGGGCATGTGAACTGGGTTATGACCGCCGCGCACAGTGGGACCAAATCCAAAAAAGCTGACCAAAAGTAAAAAAAAAGTTACTAGAACTTGGTTTTTTTGGGGGTGGTTGGCTCGAGGACATCTCCAATAGTAAGCAATCAGTCACGGAAGGTTAGATTATTTTCTACGGACTGTTAAATTTAAGTTGCTACTTTACTTTGTTTGCTTACTGTTAAACGTTAATATTGTGAAAAAAAGGTTTACGGACTCAAAACGGTATAACAAATTAAATAACCAAGCAATCGTAGTCGTTTAAAAGGGAATTATCTTTGGAAGGTATGTAGAGTGTAAAAAAAATTGTTATATACTCATTAAGCAAGTATATAATACACAGTAAGCATCTACTAAACGAGATTTTTATGAATTAGGATTGTAAGAATGCGATATATTTTGGACAAAAACTAATATTTCACCCCTCTGCACCCCTGAAAAACTTGCTGGGCGTTGTTAGTAAAAGTGTAATCTTTCACCTCCAAAAAAAATTCGCTGCCCAAAAATGCCCCTCCGTGTTTTAACGTAGTTTTCTTGGAAAAAGTCGCGTTATTGAGTAAATGACTGCATAAACAGTGAATCGAGAAAGTCTTTTGTAGCGTTAAATAATATTAATCTAACCTAAAAAAATCGTATCTGCGTGTGTAGTAGTAAATTTGTGTAGTATATACAGTACATGCGTATACAGTAGTAAACGAAAGTCAACATACACCATACGTAGACTTTCGTTTGTTGTGACTTCTGTATATTTCACTTTTTTGTTATTTTTTTTGTAGAAATAATTGATTATGGAATTTCATTAAAATGTTTTTGTACTTATATTGTAATATCACAATTTTTTACAATTTTTAAAAATAAAATAAAAATACGAATTTTTGCTATTTTATATGGTGTACGTATGGTGTATGTTGACTTTCGTTTACTACTATATAAGATGTACAGTAAACAGTAGGTGCGCAGTAATTGCGCACGACTCTCAAAACCGGCAACCCAAATCGCGCGAAATTTGAAAATAAAAAAAAATTTATCGCATGTTTATTTAAAAAATTTGTAATTTTTTATTAAACTGAAATTAAATTTACTTTTTAAGAGGTTATGTTATTAAAATTGAGTCTGTTACTTTAATAAACGCAATTCTGATATCGAACTCGTAATCAGCGACCCCGAAAACCCCCGAGTGAGAATTTTGGTATCATTTACCAAAGTTTTTGACTCTTTGGAGAGTTTATGTTAACCATATTGAGTCCGCCATTTTGTAAATCGCACTTTTGACACCGGATTCGTAATAAGCGACCCCGAAAACCCCAGAGTATAAAATTTGAGATCATTTAAAACACTTTTTGACTTTTGGTCAGCTTTTTTGGATTTGGTCCCGCTGTGGGGCGGTGGAGGCGTTGTACGTAATGCAAACCCTGAGACTGTGTCGCTATTTCGTCCAACGCACACAATCTTTAATATCGTGCATAGGTTATGGTATCAGCTATCAATAAAATCGGTACAATCATCTAAAAATAAAGAGACTTTACTTATTTTGCTTTCCAGTTTCTTCCAGCAATTTGGTAGAATCCTTATAATTACTCATCGTCGCAACCTGAAGCAAACTAACCTTACGTTTCACTTTTTGGGGTATTTATATGATATTTTCAGTTAAAAGGTTGAACATTTCAGCTTCCCGGCCAAGACCTCAGCGCGAAATTTCCACGCAAGATCTCGCCCAAAGCACAGCAAAGTTTAACTACAGATTCAAACCCCACCTTGAAAGCTCATCCGAGGCACAGCAAAGCTCAACCATATTTCCCAAGCTCAGCCAAGGCACAGCGAAGTTCAAAAGCTCATCCGTCACGAAAGCTCATCCGGCACGAAAGTTCACTCGACACGAAAGCTCATCCGACACAAAAGCTCATCCAAGACGCAGCGAAGTTCAACTAATCTCATACAGACGGCTCACACTAACACCCAAGACCACATCGACACCCAAGTCATCCTCGGAACCTCATAGCTATACTACTTTCTTTCTTTGGATAATTTTGAAATAGAAGGTGTATACCAGTGTTTCCCAAACTTATTTCGGTCATGGATCCCTTTCTATAAAAAAAACTTAATCATGCACCCTCAAATCCAAGTCAATTAAATTTTATGATATAATAAAATCTACTAAAAATAGATACTTTAATCTGTTCTCTCTGAGAAGACAATTGCACGTTGCTAGGTAAATTAATTCGGTACATATTTTTAATTGTTAAGAAAACAAAAGAAAAAATGCAATTTTGCTTGAAAATATAGGTACATAGGTACTTAATAGATCCCAGCGGGAAAAATTGGGAGCGCTGCTCAAGGGAGCTGATTTTGAGCTTACTGGAGTTTTCAGAAATTGTATAGAACGAGCAAAACTGGCAATTATCTTAATGACCATAAATCGTGTCATTAGTATACTCAATAGACCGCTTCTCTTTCGATTACAGAAGTTAAGCAGCATTGGACGTGGCTAGTACTTAGTGCGGGGCCCGCTTGGAAAAACGACACCCGCCCTTGGAAAAAAACGAAAAACCAATAATTGCAAAAGGCCAACAAAAATAAAAGCTTTTCGACACCCGGACCTTATTCATATATCCATCAACTTCAAATTTTGCACATATATATGTATGTATAGTTCGCGTGATAACGCAATCTGACCATTTTGAAAAAAATCAAGATGGCGGCTCTAAGATGGCAGCCGATTTTTGCAATAGGCATGTTAACAACGGCATAAACGTAAATTTATTGAGCGCTGTTAACAAACTTAGTTGACATTTACTTGTGAATTTTTGTTGTAAGCAAATAATTTAGTAAAATTTTGATACAGCAGCAGATATTATTATTAATTTTTTTTTCGTGTTATTATATATAAAATGAGAGATGTTATAATTTTTAGTTGTTATTAGTTGTAAAATGAGAACTGTCAAATGATATGCTAGGAACGGGGTTAAGTTAGCAGCGATAATTTAACAGAGTAACTTGGGCCTAAACGCGCGCTATGCCAGGTAGAATACAATTAGCTGTGTTGCATCATTCTAAATTCAAAATGGCGGCCAAAACCGAATGGCGGAAGACATAATAAACTAAAAAGCAGAAAATATAACCTATCAACTTCAAATTTTGCACATATACATAGTTCGAGTGACAATGGACTGTGATTTTTTTGTATAAAAAAATAAATATGGCGGTTCCAAGCTAGCGGGAAAATTTTGCAATGGTGTTCCCCGAGCCCGCGACATGCGTATCAACTGAAAGGGTATGACAAGAAAAATAGAATTAGCTGTGTTGCTCCATTCCAAATTCAAATTGGCAGCCAACAGAAAATAGCGGATTACCTTTTTATTTACAACCCGCTCGGTGTGGGTATCAAATGAAAGGGTATGACGAGTAGAATACAGTGGTGGCCGCCACAAAATGGCGGAAGACATTTAATATACTAAAAAGTAGAAAATAAAAATAAAAAGTTAAAAAAAAAATAAAAAAAACGATTTTATTTTAAAATGAACTAAAAAGTAAAAAATAATTTTGAATGTAAAGTTTTTATTGCTCCAGCTATTATATGGGAACAACCTACCTTTCAGAATCAAGCTCAGAATGAAATTAATGAAGTTATTGGTAAAATTTATAAATATAACTTACTTTAATGTAAAAAGCGTGGGACGTTAACGAAAAGTTTAATAAAATAAGAATATTGGTAAAGAGCGTTCCACCTGAGAACGTCTGAGAACATTCTCCTCTTCCCAAATTCTGTTTGTATAACAAAAGTTTTGTAACAAATGCAGATATAATACTTTTAGTTTTGGGAAAATTTAATTGATCACTATGTAACTTTAAATTTATTTCATCAAATTTGGCGAATAAGTCAGTCAAATAAAGCTGTTTGCTTTTCGATTTCGTCCGCGCCGCGTGGTCACGCCGGAAACATCACGTTTTAAATTTTTCTAATTTTTTATATGAAAACTTTCGATATGTTTCGCGGACCACCGGTAGTTCTTCGCGCACCCCCAAAATAATTTTTAATTATCACGGACCCCCTGGATCATCCCATAGACCCCCAGGGGTCCATATGGACGACTTTGGGAATCACTGGTGTATACCAATAAGCCAAAACAATCATTCAAGAGTTGAAGGATGATATGATTTGACACATTAATGAAATTGACCCGCAATTATGCCTCAACGTGTAGACAAGTAGGCTGAGAATATTTCCTTGCTTATTTTAAGTAAGCTGGGGAATATTTCCAGCCTATAAAAACCGCGTAAGTGGTAATAAAATTCAGTTATCTTTTGAAGATCGTCCAATGTATATAACTCCTGTAGGCAAAGTTAATCAATTTAAAGTTTAAATATACATTTTACATAATTTAGTAGTCGTATTGGCCGCTACAAGACTTCAAATTGATGTTAAGTTTTAGAGTTGCAATAATCGAAAATTATTCAGTTGAAGAACCAAATTATTTATGAATGAACTAGAATTATTTTAAATTTCCTTAACGAAATTTTTAATCTAAATCTTGCCGACATTAATGAAAGATATATGAATGCAAAAGCAGAAGTAGAATAGTGGATAAATAAAGTATGAATAATTTCCGTGAAAAATACCCGACAGGTCACAAACAAAACCCGTCAGGACCCCCCGAACGGTAATAGCATCTTAAAAATTATCATATTTTTTCCAACCCCTAAGCGAAAATCTTACTAATTCAAATTCCCCTCAAAATAACGAGGATTACGGTTCTCATATGTGAGATTTTTTATGCAAGGATATAATTCGGATAAAATACAAGCACGGATTAACATACACCAACGCATCTAGAGCTGTGTAGCATCCATGAAGCTGTGGCAGGGCTTAATGCCTAGCAGAAAACAATACACGGCGCTAGTTCTGTTCCTGAGACATGCAAATCACGTCATGTGATTCTGCTGAAATCCACTTTGAGGCAACAGAAAAAAACCTCAGGAATTCCAGAGTGTCTGCCAGCAGTACGAAATCCAGGTAAATGTACAGGTACAACTCTCCCCCGCGCGCACGAAAAAATTATAACACGTGAACACGAACAACCCCATCACATCCTCCTCCAGTAATAAGCTGTAACACAACACTACCGGCATCGTGCAGCTCCATGGTGAGGGTGAGAGGCGGGGGCGGTTGGGGTTCGGTAAGGACTCCAAAGGGTGGCGAAATGGAAAAAATTCCTTCATATTAAAAGCCAGACACGGAGCAGATGGAACGGCGAACCTCGCAGCAAAGCACTTTCCCGAGCTTTCCCTGAATTTTCCGATTCTCCGCGGGCTTTTTACTTTTATCTCATTTTTGCCTCCTCAACGCGAGCCGGCGACGACAAACAGCAGCTGCTGGGGCGGATGAAGGAAATTAGATTTTTCATTGTCGCATTGTAAGCAAATGGGGTGATCGCTTTTTTATGTAAACATACCCCTGCGTCGCTCCCCTCGGCCCTGGGGGCGGGGTGGGGGTGTACGTCGGGGGGTGCTGCCGAGGCCATCCCGCGCCGTGTACTATATACGTGAGGGCAACCCGGCTATGAAGATATGGCGGTGATAAATGTGCTGGAAATTGCCACAGGATGATGGGATTGTGACGATAAGTCAAGTTATATAGCGGTCTCATGCCGCTAATCACACTATATCCGATCCATGTAGGGTGTGTGTACAAGTTCTCTGCAAAAATATTACCATGAAATTGCGGCGGCGGAGGATTTTCTTTTGTAGATAAAACACGGCATAATGAAATTCCATGACACAAGAAAATTTTTTAAGGCAGCCACTATGAATTTTTTTATGGACTTTCTCTGCTGCGCCTTTATTATCCTTGTTAATGTTGACGTTATTCATGGCCCTTAAATGCTCTAAAACTAAGGGTTAATGCTTAAACAGTTACTTTTTGGGGAACTAGTTTACTGTGGCTCATTCTTGGGCAACTTCGCCAGCAATTTATGTTCTTTTTTCTTCTAGTAGTAAAATGGTTTCCTTTCGAAGTCCTTCTAGTTTTTATGAAGAGCACAATAAATCTAAGAGCGTTACCTACTTTCTAAGCTGCTTGGTTAAGTCACTCGGTGCTGTAAGATTATTTCATCATTCATTTTAACCATTCTCTATTTAAAGCAAAACTATAAAAGTAACTAAAGCAAACCTTCTACTTCTATTCTCTTCGGGATCACGGAGACGATAATCAACAAAACGCATATAGTGTATCTAGAGTCCAAACAAATCTTGAATGACAAACACTACACAGATCCTCCATGGACATTTTAGTGTGTCTAACAGAACACCTCAACCAAAATATGGATCTATTTGATCAGCCTAATTTGGTCGCTCTCCAAGGCTTTTGATAAAGTATACTGCTTTATTTGCTAAAGTCCAAGCTATTGGTATTGACCCAGCTCCACAGAACTGGATCGAGAATTTTCTTTCTGACCGTTCAATTAAAGTAATATTGGACGACGTCAAGTCTAAACCCCCCACGACTTCAGCCGGTGTCCCACAGAGATCAATTTTATCACCGTTATTTTCCTAATTATTTATAAACGACCCTTTCTAGGGCCATCCAAGCAACTTCACAACATCGCTGATGGCAGTACTTTGCATTAATGCAAGACAGACGTACTTGGGTAATGTAATACAAGCACATCCCAAACCTTGTCTCTATGATCGTAGACTCGTAGACGTATTAAAAATAATTCGTTACTTGCTAAACATTTTCGGCTTCTATTTTTAACACGAAATAGCGACACAAAGTCTCAATGGTTTTGCTTATGTCCAACAACAGCCGCGGGCATAACCTAGTTCACATGCCCAAGTATCGCGATACCTACTATTGAACTCATTCTCGATTGGAGCAGTAAGAATCGAGTCGAATTCAATGCTTCTAAATTGCGATTGTATTTTCCAATAAAACCTGCAACATTTCTCCATCCGTGTCAGTGGTTGGGATAGAAATACTCGCGTAGTACCTACACATTTCCTCGTATAAATCTTTCCATCGTGTTGCAAACTTATTTGCTTGATGTTTACTTTGTTACCTGTTCTAACTAAATAAAGGCACACATTGCACGCTGGCTTTACACAGCAGTGATCATCACAGTGCTGCCTCAACCGCCGCGGTCATAACCTAGTTCCCATGCCCAAGTATCCCGATACCTACTATTGAAATTATTCACGTTTGGAGCAGTAAGAATCGAGTCGAAGTGAATGATTCGAAAGTGCGATTGTATTTCCAATAAAACCTGCAACATTTCTCCATCCGTGTCAGTGGTTGAGATAGAAATACTCGTGTAGTACACATATCCCCGTATGAACCTTTCCATCGTGTAATGCAAACTTATTTGCTTGATGTTTATTTTGTTAGCTGTTTTAACTGAGCAAAGCCACACATTGCACGCTGGCTCTACACAGCAGTGATCATCACAGTGCTGCCATATGGTTCTATCGTGTGGTGGCCTGTTCTTGTAAAATAATATAACAAATTCAGACTAGGTTAAGCTCAAAGAATGGCATGTCTCGGAATACCAGGTGCTCTGTGTACAACTGCCGCTGGAACAATAAACATAATTCTCGATCTGGTGTCACTTGATCTAAACATCAGGGAAAAGGCAGCCTGAATGGACTTGAGGCTACGAGAACTGGGCTGGTAGAGAAGACGTATGGAGTTAGCAATATCAAAGCAATAGGAATGGTAGAAGGACTATCTAACTCAATTTCAACCCAAACCTCAATTTCAACCCAAAATTTCGATTGACAGATTCGCCACCAGGGAAAAATAAGAAAACATGTATTCTGACAAAATCTATATCGTCGTTCGATACACAGATGTCTCCAAATCAGAATTGTTACATGTAAAGGTGTTTCGAGCACCATTTGTATCCCAGTCTTCGCTGGACGGGGTTGCCGCTTTTACTTACCTATTCTACCAATGTAAACGCAAGCAGTTCGACTGGAGTAAATTTCGTTATTAGGAATATATTACCAAAACGCCAGCGTTTTTTCATAGATAAAGTACTGGAGACAATTCTTCAGATTCATCGCACCGACACATTGAAGGACACTCAAATCGCGAGCGTCTCTATTTTAAGCCTCGTATGGAGTTCGAACGGTTTCCATAAAACATAAAAGTAAAAGATACACGGAATTCCGTACACCCAATTTTTCCGTGTGCCCTTTGTTTTATGAGAACGCAGTACGGAATGATAGTGGTAATAGATCGCTAAAGCACATCTCCAACAGGTGGCTCTGCAAGGAGTTGGAGACTTTTAACGTGTGTATACGTCTGTAAGTTTGCTGCCGTGACAAAAAACCGATGATAACGAAATTATGGCATACAGTTTTGAGTTGCAGCTCAAAAACTATTGTTTATATCGAAAAAAGAAGTATACCATGACGTAGATGAAGAATCAAAGAATTTTATTGGTTACTTTCAAAATGAAATTCAAAATGGTCGCTGAAATATGACCGAAATTAAAAATGGCCGCGCAAATATGGTTGAATTTGCCAATTATGCTCCGATTTTAATGAAAGTGGGTAGCTAGGGGTTTTTAAGGTCGTAAATAACAAATTTGTGTTCGAAACTTATAAATTTAAAATGGATGCGCCAATAACGCCGTGAAATTTGCCAATTGTGTTCCGATTCCAATGAAAATCGATATATGGGGCTTTTTAAGCTAGCAAATAACGAATCTATGATCACAACTTTCATTTCCCGGTCAGCTGTATGTAGGTTTTTCAAGAGTTGGAAAATCTGAAAATCTTCACATCCTAGCCCCAAATGGAAGAACATTGAACATAGTGTATCCTGAAGCTCTCTAAGCAATGGGTTCAGAATTGATCAACAAGGTTTTTTCAATTTGCTTTTTATTGTTTATTTCCTACCTTTTTGATACCAATAAAAAAATAAAACAATCTCTTTCAGAACTTGTAGACGTATTCACGTCATTTGTCCGTATCCGTGATACAGACACCCGCTTTTTTTTACCTTCACGTTGAAACGGAATAAGTAGTTAGACAATCATTCCGTGTTGTGTTGTTAGGTAATTTTGACAGGATGAAAGAAAAACAGCTGTTGGTGTCAAGTACGTGGTTTTATATGTGGTTTTTTAACAGCTGTTTCGTTCACGCAAGGTTCATCAACATCTTCAAACTTCACGCAAGGTTCATCAACATCTTCTCAGGCAGCCTCTAGACCCCTAACCCTTCAAATCAAGCTTACTACTAGACATGGCACCATGTTTATTCTTGAGCTTGACTGTACCACTTAAAAAAAGATTTTTTAAAACATAGGAGGTTGATATTTTTTTGAACGGCAATCCGTCTTTTGCAACTTATTTTGAAGATTCGTCAACATTTGTTTGAAATAGTTGGTTATTACACCGCCTGGACCATAGCTTAATTAATTCGGTAATAATTTTCGATATTTACCGGTAATTTAAAATCAAAATTGGCCGGTAAAACCGGTTTATCGAAAACCGGGATTGGATTCCCTACTTTGGGCTGTTTCAAACGAGACGACGGCCAACCAACAAAATCTGCTGTCATCGTCCATTCCCTTTTGAAATTTGACGAAAAGTCGTACGGGCTTTCACACGGGCCAATTTTTCCAACCAACTGTACTATACGTCAGAATGCTTCAGCTTATTGCTGTTGTTTTTAATCTTAATTCTCCCTTCTGCTATTTCTCTCTAAAAAACAACAACCACACCGCTGTCAAAAAGTCGTATCGAAAATCGTGTAAGAAAGTTGGATGGGAAAATCTTCCCTTCCCATCGTCCTCTCTCACCCTCTTCTCTAAAAATAATGTTTCCGTACGATTTCTGTTGGTTGGCCGTCGTTCCGTGTGAAACACGCATTTGACGTTGCACTTACACGACTCGAACTGAGTTTCGGAATTCACTGCAAGTTTATTTGCAGTATGACCGCATAGCTGCTGCAGTTTTTGACGTTTCCGAACTCACACACACTTTTTGCTAGCAAAAGGGAATTTCAGAAAAAAACAACAACAATTCAGGAGCTGTCAAAGTGTTCGATCAAAAATTTGCTAAAAATATCGTTCAAATTTGTGTGCCCTCCCCATCGTCTTCTTTCACCCTCTTCTTCATAAACCACTTTGCAGCCGACTCTTGTCGTGTCGTGCGTACGCTCGTGTGAAATCAGCCATAGCGTGCCATATTAACGGGAGTCTCGGGTATCGGTCCCTTCCGCGACTCTCCAGCAGTTTTGGAAAAATTCGCCGTCATAGATCGCCGACTAGATTCACCATAACTTAACTTGTTTGTTTGAAATATTGGTAATTTTTAAGAATAAAAATAAATAAGCGAACGAAAATTCTAAGGGGGGGGGGGGGGGGTAATTACCCAAGTACCCCCCTCTGAAACCGCCACTGTACACAGTACGGCTTAGCATGCGAGCTGGCCTAGTCAGTTACTGCAGTACAGATACTCGCACCGTGTGACCGCATTATTCGAGTTACTGTCATGTGCGTGTGGGTCAGTACCTCGCATGCGAGGTACTACAACATTTTTTGTTTTTACTCGCCTCAAGCAGCAGCTCGCATGCGACTCGGACGTCAACTGGCACGGTATTGGGAAGTGACAGTAGCTCGTAAACCAGGGACTATCTGCCGGGGCCCAATGATTCCGTCAACGTGATTTTCCCCTACCACTGACGGTGAGAGCTCGCCCAATGAAACCAGCACCGTCAGCGTAGCTTTTCGTTGACAAATGTCATTTTATGTAGTGTTTGCATTGACTGTTTGTTTATTTTGTGTTTGTTTTGATTTTAATGAAAAAAAGGACTTTTTTCCGCACTTTCTGTTCAAGAAAATTGTGGACGGGTTGCTAGCAGCAACATAAATGTAAAAGCTTTCTTGTTTAATTCATCAAAAAATGAGCGAAAAAATGAGAGAGCTTTTGTTCGTGGAGGGGTCGACCGGCAAAATTAAAATTAAATCCAAGTCTGCGGCAGTAGCGTACGCAGGATGAAACCATGGGGGGTGTCACAAAACATATTTTGTACACATATTGGGTAAAAAAAATTTTCTCATGTAATAGGACTATGTAATTATATTATATTTTATGTTATTTCACTATAAAAATAAATACCTATAGGCACATTTTTATCGCAATTTTTTTATTAAAAATTGTGAGAAAACATGAATAATAATTTTTTACCATTTTTCGAATATCACAAAATGTCTTGTTTTTCTCCAAAAATCATGGTCTCGTGGTGTTCGCAAGACTTTAGACTTTGATTTAGAGCGTTCTTACCATTTTTTACCGAGAAGAAGGGAACCACTCTGAAAACTTGCTTGCGCGTGACATGAAAAAAATTCCGTTTTTTTTCAAATTTTGGCCAAAAAAGGCCATAAAATTGTCCAAAAATGCGTCCAATTGTTTTTTGCGTAATTTTATCTGAAAGGACGGAAAATTTCCTACAAAAATCTATATGGCCATCCCAAAAGTCAGAGTTTGTCGAGAGCTATAAATAAATGAGGAATACGTGATTTAGGAAAAATCCGCGTTTTTTTCAATATTGAATCAGTTGTAACTCCGAAACGGCGCACCCAATTGCGCTAAAAAATTTTTTGGTATATCACATCGAGTTCACGAACATATTCCAAAAGTTTGAGAGATATTTATTTTTTTGCTATCCCGGTATTCGGAATATTTTTTAATTGTTTAATAAATTGATATATTTATTAATTATAATTTTTCCTATTATTATTGGAATCATGGGGGGGAGGGGGGGGGTTTATGGAAAATCACGTTGACGGATTCATTGGGCCCCGGCAGTATGCCATTTTCATGGCATTCTTCGATACTACTGAAATCTTTAAAAGCTACTGACATGCGAGTACACAAGTGCATCCACTGTCAGGCCTGGAACTCGTACTTGTGTGACCGGGCGAGGCAAGTCGAGCTACTGTCAAGCGAGTACACAGGCTCAGTAGCTGTCTACTGTCAGGTCAGCAACTCGTATTGTGTATCCACGCCTTAAGACTTGTCATAATTGTTCAGTCGTAGGTAGTCCAGGCTTGCCATAGGCTGTAGTTTGGGAGGTTATGAGTAATGTTAAAATATAAAATATGTCTAGCAGAAATTTGTGGAGCCATGACCAGACCAAATTGTTAATAAGCGGTATAGTTCACATTCTATGTAACAGTCGATAGGAAACCGGAAAAGCAACATCTACGGAGCTCCTTTGAAGCATTCTCAAAATTCTTCGACTTACATCCAAAAACATTCCATTAACTTGTTCCAATCCTTTCAATCACGTGCACTTCACGTCTTTATTAAATAATACGCACACAAACAAAAACACGGTAGTTTGCCACCCCGTCGTTCCACCCCCAAACGAGTACTTTTCACCATTCACAAAACGTGAGAAATTCCCTGAGTTTAATATTAAAACACGGTAAATATGATCCTTACTAAGGAATCCTTCCTCGGCCGGAGATTATTTTTCAGAAAACGTCTCTCACAGATTTCCTTTTCCTTAGCGCTTTTTGGACATCTATATTTATACGTTTAGGGAAATCTCGTCGTGGGAGTTTTATTTTACCAACAAGGCAGGTTTTTTTGGGGGGGGGGACACAGACGTAATGAAATTCCCAAACAACCCCTGTTGTAGTTCCCATAGTTGCACAGGATATGTTCTCCGTTCTCTCTGCTGGCTGTGTGTACCTGAGCCCCCCCGAAATCCAGACTCGATCTCTCTTTGTGTGTTGGCTTCAAATGCGTGTACGTGTATCTGCATAAGTAAAATTGAAGCAAGTTAACATTTTATGTGAAACCGGAGAAACTTCAGTGATTATTACTCAGGAATTACGTGACCTGTTTGGAAAGTGCTCTACTTTTGGGCATCTCTACAACATTTATGAAGATCTAATTTGTTGCTTAAATCTGATATACCAATGGGTTTGGCTGCGGCGGGGGAGATTACAGTTGTTGTATATTTATATGTATATGCCTTGTGTAGTGGGGTTCATTGGGTAGTTTCGTGGCTTGCTAGATTGTTGATCCTGTAGAAAAGCTGCAGAAAAGTTTTAACATTAAGAACTTCACTAGCTACAGTCCAAACCCACCTCGCCCCCGGAAAACCCCCCAACCGTTTGCTTCGTTCCATCCGATAAATGGTTCTTATTCTCTCTGTTGTGCAAATTGATAAAGTTTCGGTTTTTGTAAGGGTATTTTCCACTTATAACGAAAATTCTGAAGTGTAGCATCCCTTAAGAAGCTTATTTACGGTTCAAACTTTCTGCTGCATCTTTTAGCCCGAATTGGCAAACTCTCTGTTGCAGCTCGGCTGCATCTGAGCTCCGGAAGTGATTGGCTTAGTAGAAACGGAGCTAGTTGTAGCCATTATTCAGAAGCTATTCGAATCCTGTTAATTATTTACAATAAGCTTCGAAATCCTAGTTGTGAGCCAGTAGACATCACACAGATACCCTTCTACGAGTTGTTGGGTCGTTACTCTGCCGCTTCTGGGTGCAATTTGAAGACTACCCCCGGGCCTTAAGCTGTCGAATTGCAGTGCTAATCCTTGGAATCATAACTCACCTCTCTTCACTTCCGTAAGGATATTCTGCACAAGCGAAACATGTTACAAGGCAGCACCCTTTAAGTTTTTGGTGAAGCTCTCTACATTATCAAGGGAAGCCAAGTCGTGGCATTTGGGATAATCTTGGACTAACAATAAACTTTAGGGCGACTTTAATTAAACTCGGGTAACTTTTTGACATAAGCCTCTGAAGGTTAACATTTCTCTGGACAGGCAGAGCCGTTCCTCGGCTATAATCCGGCGGCTAATATTTTGTAAATCCCTGTGAAAGGGGCACGGCGCTCGCCCCCTGATCTTCATCCATGTCCTGGAGATGATGCCTGGGATTTTTTATTCATAATCTTAGCCCAGTCAGCTGCGATGGTCTCTCTTTCTTATATATATATTTTTTTGCTATTTTTTCGCTTGTTGTTGTTGATGATGTTGATGTCGGTGGTGCTGCTGTTGTTTGGTCTTCTTAAGGTGGTGTTGTAGGTGGTGCTCCTGCTATCCGGTAGGCTCTGGCTGCTGCTGGTGGTAGGTTTCCAAAAACCTCTGAAATCTATGATATTCCTGTCTCTAACCAGGAGAGAGAATGAAGAGACCAGGATTTTCACTAAAAATTTCAAGGCTCATAGAATTTTTTTTTGCCCCCAATTTTTGTTCACTCCAATGTCAAGAAAATTGTAAGAACTTGAAATGGGCTTCGATAAAATCTTTGAAGTTGAAAACTTTGAGGTAAGAAACAAAAAAAACGTAAAATATAATTTTTTCTTGTATTTTCTTTCGTTTTTTTTATCTATGTATATATAAAAAAAATAAAAAAAAATGCTTTAACTTTAGAAGACACAGAGGAGAAGGCAAAAAAAACGGAACTTCCAAGAAGTGTAATGATAAAGTGAGGGATTTCTTAATCTGCATAGAAAAACACCATGAGTATAAAAACAGGTAAATCATTTTTTTTTGTTGGCGATTTTTTTTTGCTTTTCTTCTTCTTCTTTTATTCAATTTTGTTTTAACAAGGTTATTACATTGGATCCATTTCATTTGACCCAACTCAAATAGAGTGTGTTTTTGATAAAGGACAATTTAAGTTTATTTTTTCAGGACGTCATAAATTATTTGTGTGTGTGTTTATTTACATTTTGTTGTTTTTTTTAATTCAGTTAAGGATTTGCGTTGGGATTTATTACTTTTTTGGGGATTATAGTTAGATGAAGTTGATGAAATATTTCAGTGGAAGCTGCTAAGAGATAATGATGAAATTTTAGAATATTTTTTTAAAGTTTGTTTTATTTAGATTTTGTTTGTGGTATAATTTTTGGATTAATCTTGCTTAAATAGATTGAATATATATGTATATTTGGTTTTTATAACATTTTTAATTTAATTAAAATTTTTGTGAATAATTTTTTTTTTCGTTTTTCAGAAGATGATTTTATTTCAGAAGTGGGCAATAATTATGTGGCTTGCTGTACAATAGGTTGATAATCGTTGGTAGATATATTTTAAATATTGCTAATTAAGCACCAAAGTTACTTGCATTCAAACGTGTACAGCTAAGCTTAAACACTGTAATTAAGTATACAATGGTAGCCTTGTTAGCCTAGAGATTTAGGCGCCCGACTGCCATCCCAGAGGTTCGTGATTTGTTTCCGTATCACTTTCGGAACCGACACTCGCACTTAGAACTATAGGCTTTTCACAACAAGCCAAATATTTAGGAGTGACGCTAGATGCCAAGTTCAACTGGAACCAGCACATGGACACTCTGACGAGCAGAACGCGCAGATCCCTGTGGGCTTGCCGCAGAGCTTGTCGTTTCACATGGGGTTTGCAGCCGAAACCCATGAACTGGATATACACCACCATCATTAGGCCCATGGTAACTTATGGAACTTTAGTTTGGTGGCACAGAACGGCGCTTAAGGGTTTCATAACCAACTTGGGCAAAATTCAAAAAATGGCATGCCTTTCCATCACTGGAGCCATCCGCACTTCCCCGACGCACAGTGATTCAGAATCTCGAAAACTTGGTCAAAAGTCTTTTTAGCATCTAAAAGTAGTTTTTTATATGAAATTTCGTACTTGGGGGTTTTTAAGGGCGCTGATTGAGGATCCGCTATTAATTTCCCAAAAAACAAAATGGCGGACATAAAATGTGCGGACGGTTTTGCTTAATAATCAGCCAAATTTCATGATACTCATTATAGGGGGGCTTTCGAGAGCGATGATTAAGAATCCGCTATCAATTTTTAAAAAACAAAATGGCGGATCCAAAATGGCGGACGATTTTGCTCAATAATCAGCCAAAGCTCATGAAACTCGTTATATGGGGGGTTTCGAGGACGCTGATCCTCAATAATATTAAATTTATCTTTTAATTTGTTCTTTACGAGAAAGAAAATATTTTTTCTTTGTAAAAAGATGTCTGGCTTCAAAGTTCCTGAAAAATTAAATTACTTATTATGAATATGAAGAAAAATTGTATTGTATTTTTTTCAGCTTGGTGCAGCTAGTTTCTTTTTTATTTTAAGCAGAAATGTATGCTGGACAATATGCGACCAGTTTCAAGGCCTCAAGGTACCTTGCGGAACTTTCGAATTATTTCGACTTATTTCGACCTATCTTATCAGATTTATCTGAAGCGCGCCCACGTAAATTTTTTGCAACTTACCTTGTTAATAGCTAACGTAATTTGCAATAAAGGTTTCGTTTAGTGACGTTATAAAATTATACTCACTTTCAAGAGAAGAATCCATGTCTTACTGTTACAATGCACTAAAAAACCAAAATTCCACAGCGCTTTGAATGCGGAGTACTTTTTTTTTCTTAGCGGAGACGAAATTTCAGTCGCGAGACGCCCACTTTCAGAATGAAATATAACGGATTCCTGGAAAATCTATTTACTTTTAATAGTTCCAAATGGTGCTAAGGGCTTAACTACAAATATTTGGCGGAACAAAAGTCCCTGAAAGAATACTTCATTTTGGGACTTTTGACCAGGTTTCCGGGATTCTGAGCCTCTGAGCGACGGCAGCACTAGAGACTCTCCTCAATCTAGTACCACTCCACCTTGAGGTAGAGAAATCTGCGAGAAACGCGGCGCTGCGGCTGAAAGCGAATGACTATCTTGGCACTGGTCTTGGGCGAGGTCATTCTATAATTATCAACATTATAGAAGGGATTACGGAAGCGGGGATGCTCTTGGATTGCATGCCCTTTAAAATCTCAAAATTTGAGCAACCCTCTGTGCACATACAAGATAGGCTAACCTGTACTTTTGCTAAGGTATCGCCGGGTGGGCTAGTATAATACACGGATGGCTCCAAAACAAAGACAGGTGTGGGCGCCGGAATCTGGAGCGAAAGTCCCAGATTCAGCAGAGCGATAAGCTTAGGCACCCTAGCAACTGTCTTCCTAGCAGAGGTGTACGCTAAATTGGCATGCACTCACGAGAACTTAAGAGGGGCCTACCAAAATAAACTTATTTTTATCTTCTTTGATAGCCAAGCGGCAATTAGGGCGATAAGGTCCCGTAGGACCAAGTCTAAAAAAAGGTCGTTCATCTCTGTACTTCCTCTAAGTATATAATATTCATTCTTTCTTTTCTTTCCTCTTTAAAGAAATTCCCCTCCCACTTTTGCCTGTAAGGATAATAAGCAAAGAAACAATCTCCTGCGCGATAGCCGAGATCAGCTATTTGTCACAATAGTTTTGGATGGGAGCAGGTGTAGTCAAACAGCGTGTTGACTTTAGCAGTTTTATTATTCTTTTATTAACTATCGTTATGACTTGATCTTGGTTTTTGACATTACACTATAGATAGAATTGCTGACAGTGCAAAGAGGCTAACTTCTGAGCTCTAGTCTTTCAGATAAAAAAAATATGACTCTATATCCACAGTCACTAATTGCCCTAGAAGATGAAGAATTTTTACGGTATCGTGGCTGCAAATATCTCGTTCAGCACTTGAACCTATTAGAGTTTTGACTTAACTTGTACTTTAGATTTGTGGGCCAGACCACGTGAACAAGCTCAGCAATCTACCTACAAATCCTGAGATCCTGAAGGCCTGCCAAACAATGAACCTCGTATTTCTTATACCATCGACACACGTACGTCAACTGTCACATTATAACAAATTTGATTGTGCGTCACCACCTAAAATGGCATTCGTCGAAATGAAGGATTTTCGTCGTAACGACGTTGACGCTAGTCGAGGGTATTACATAGCCATGCCTATATAAAAACTCTGGATTTAGTAATGATGTGCTATAAGCTAGTGGAGCGATACAGAGCTGAGCTAGATAGGCTTGGTATAAAACACGACATGACTCTCGTGTGGGCTCCTGGACATAGGAACATAGATGGGAACAAGAAGGTCGGTTGCCCAGCCAAGCGGGAAGTCTCTCCCGGGGCTCTTAGACGGAGATGGTCTACAGCCCAATAGGTGGGATTCAAGACGCTTTTTTGACGATCATCTGTTGGGACCCAGCCAAAGTAGCCACTGGAGACTTGTACTATCTTTAGGACCACTTGGTTCACTCAGCGCCGTCGCCCCGGAAAAAAAGACAAATTGATAAGAATATATGTGATGGGTGATCTATTTAGAGGTACTTTTTTCAAAAATAAAAAAAAAATTAAAAAAATTAAATTTTATCGGGTAATATTTATTATTATACAGAAGAACCATTTTTTACATTTATTTATTATTTCTTTCAAATGTTGACCGCATCTGTCACTAACATGGTCCATTATCAAGATCCAATTTTCAATGACGCTTTCGAACATTTCGAGTGGTATTTGGCCAATGACTAGACTTTCGACTGCCTTTCTATTATGAAATGTCAAAGAATACTGAACAAAAACACCACGATAGTTTGACATAACTCACGCGCGATCTAACATAAAATCCATACTGATAAAGTACCTTTAAATGGGTCACCCGTTATATATTTTTTAAATAAAGGTATTTTTCTAGGAAGCAATGGTGGAACAGAACTTTCTAGAGCAATTAAGCCAACTCAGTAAAACCTCGTTGATTCGAGGGATAAACAGAGTTTCTTCTTCTTGAGTTTCCATAACAAAAAGAGTTTCGTGTTGTTGTTAGCCCACAGACCCTTATTCTAGTGGAGGGTTTCTCCTACTCGACCCCTAGACTGACCGTTGGGTCTATTCCTCTGCAGGGTTTGGTACTATGAGTTAATCCCTGCTGGATGTGCGTTTCAACACGATTCTTCCGATCGTATTCGATAAGAGTTCAATGTCCTTGTCAGGGTCCTTAGCCACTGGATTAACTAAACTCCAATAGTACCTTGGTTGAACGGCCGAAAACGAAACTACCTATTTATTTTTATACGCTTTATATTAACTTCACTTGTAACTATGTAAAAAAATCTTGGAAGTTAAATTTGACCCACTTCTCTGTTTCCGATTGGGCTGAAATTTTGCATACACCTTAAGTTTGGAAGACAATGCAACCTAACCATTTTGTAAAAAAAAACAAGATGACGGTTCCAAGATGGCGGCCGATTTTTGCAATTGGGTTCTACGACCCCTCGAGTTGGGTATCAAGTGAAAGGGTATGACAGGTAAAATACAATTATCTGTGTGGCGCCATTCCAAATTCAAAATGGCGGCCAACACAAAATGGCGGAAGACATATAATTGACTTAAAATTAGAAAATATACTTATCAACTTCAAATTTTGCACATATGCATAGTTCGCTTGACAATGCAATCTGACCTTTTTATAAAAAAATCATGATGGCGGTTCCAAGATGGCGGGAGAATTTCGCAATTGTGTTCCCCGACCCCGCGATGTAGTTATCAAATGAAAGGGTATGACAAGTAGAAAGTAGCTGTGTGGCTCCACTCCAAATTCAAAATGGCGGCCAACACAAAATGGCGGATTACCTTTTTCTTTCCAACCCCTTCGCTATGGGAATCAAATGAAAGGGTATGACGAGTAGAATACAGTAGCCTGTGTGACGTCATTTTAAATCTAATCGGGCGACCGCCACATAATGGATATATAATAGACTAAAAAGTAGAAAAAAAAATATATAATTTTAAAAATCTAAAAAATACGCCTTTATTTTAAAATGAACTAAAAAGTAAAAAATAATTTCGGATGTAAAGTCTTTATTGCTTCAGCCAGTATATGGGAACAGCCTACCTTTAGAAATCACGCTCAGAATAAAATTAATGAGGTTATTGGTAAAAATTATAAATATAACTTACTTCAATGTAAAAAAGCGTGGGGCGTTGACTCAAAATACTAGCATTAATAAAATAAGAATATAGGTAAAGAGCGCCCCACGCTAGATTTTTAAAACTATTTATTTTTTTCGAACTGAGTCAATATGACAGCTTATAATTTACTGAACAGCGCGCCGCGCCGCCGGTGACATTTTCTTTCAAAAATCCTGGAAGTATCTGGAGTAACTAGACCAGACTCCCGAAAACCATGAATACTTTGGCTGAGTTGCTCTTGAGATTTTTGTCTAAAGCTGGAAACAGATTGCAGTGACCATAACAGTAGGTCAGCGGTGATAAATCTCGAAATGAATTAGAATACACACAGTCTGATTATGCTGAACAGAATGCACTCATTACCGTGAATTCTGTTCAGCAGTATCTGGTTGGGTGTATTCTAATTCTTTATCAGCGTTGATTGACTCTTACCCCGGGTCTCCACTGGAAATAAAGTATTGCATGCAATTTCGAATTGCAATGAAATTGCTCGTCGAGATGCCCATATTATCTCTGAAATATTGCATGCAATTGCAATATGGGTATCTCGACGAGCAATTTCATTGCAATTCGAAATTGCATGCAATACTCTATTTCCAGTGGAGACCCGGGGTTATGGCCGCTGCAATCTTTTTCCAGCTTAAAGCTTTGATAGCTTGAACTGAATGATTTTGGAGAGAAGCTATTAGTACAGGCTGAGAAAGTTCGAAAAAAATAACCTGTACTAGTTTTTAAAAAAAAATACTTTGGAAAAAATCGGATTGTAGGAAGTAATAAAAAAAAAAATCGGAAAGATGGGAAAAACGATATATCGGAAAAAAAACAAGGAAAAAAATTTTTAATGGAAAAACAGAAAATAGGAGATTGTAGTGTGAGAAAAAACGAAAAAAATTATAGTTGTTGAAGTCAAATACATTAGAAACTTTACGAGAATTCCTCTCGTTTTTCTTTGTGTTTTCACGGCTCTGTTATGCATCTGGGAGATTTATAATTATGCAGAGGTTGTAGGGCAACTCTTAACGAAAAAAAATGCCATTTTTTAAATTGTCGTAGAATGCTTTCTTACCGATCGCGCACGGTTTTTCCGAAGCACATATTTTTACATTTTCGCAAATTGTGCGGAAACTTAATATTATTTTGCGATGAAAATTTATTTTGCAAAAAAACAGTATTAAAAGCTATAATTTAAGCCCCAAGCGGATTTCCTACGAGTCACACAAGCTGAGAAAATGAAGGGCGAAAAATCGCGATTTTTTCGAGATAAAAGCGTGTTTTCTCGTAAAGTATCTAACAGATTTGACTTCAACAACTATAATTTTTTCGTTTTTTCTCACACTACAACCTCCTATTTTTTGTTTTTCCATTAAAAATTTTTTTCCCTGTTTTTTCCGATATATCGGTCTTCCCACCTTTCCGATTTTTTTTCGATAACTTCCTACAAACCGATTTTTTCCAAAGTATTTTTTTTTAAAAACTAGTACTTTTACCTAGATTATCCCTCTGAAAAACCAGCCAGGTTATTTTTTTTCGATCTGAAGGAATTTTGCGCCGCACAGCCTGTACTATATGGTCATTCCTACACAAGGGACCATGGTTCTGGAGCATGAGCTTGTTCTGGGCAAGGGAGGAGTGCGGAGGCAAATCTCTTGCTCCAGAACCATGGTCCATTGTGGAGGAAAGTCCTATTAGGCGTTGTTGGAAACTCCTTTTTTGTGTCCCGACTAGCATTTTGAGGGGGTGCAGATAGGGCCGCTATGAGACTAGCCACACTGCCTTATGTGGTCCCCGTCTGGATTAACCTATAAGGCCCACAAGAGGCACCTAACGCCATGCCCATTTCGAGTGAAAATATAAAATTTGAGAATATCAGCATGGATATGCGAGTAATAACTCCGGCGGTTTCGAAAGCTTTATATTTTGAAACGCGAGTGTCGTTTTTCCAAGTGGTCCCCCAACTGAGTACTAATCAAGTCCAATGCTACTTGACCTCCGCTATCGAACGAGAACAGGTCTATTGAGTATGCCAAATTACAACTTTCACAGACCCCAACATAATCGCCTGAAATATGAAGCAAGGCAACAGCAAAAACTAAAGCTTTGTATGAGTAAAACAAAAGCTTCAGGAGCTTTTTAAAAAGCTTTCCGAATACTTAAGGCAGATGATGTTGGGATTGCCCCATTTCATTTGTAATGAGGTTTGCCTCATAGGGCCCATATAAGAAACTGATAGGGCATACCGCACTTCAGTATCGCAGGTTTTTCTTTGGGTCGTGCTCACGAGGAATCTAGAGGAAAGCCCTCTTTCGGTATTCCCCATTATACCACAGGGGGTCCTCAAAGAGAAACTGCGGGGATATCCCTCTTTCGGCATTTGCCACATGAAGCCCACACGCTGGATGAGACATGGCCTCTTTAAATGCTAGTCGGGATGGCTTAAACATGAGTCGGGGTAAAAGTCCTAGCATCTGGCGAATGGTGATACTAGTGAAACTACATATGAGTGGATCAAGTCCAGTGTTTAAGTGCAGAAAGAAAGGATCAGAATGTATTTGCAAGAGCGAAAATTTGGTTTGGGGATTGCAATTTATGCTCGAATAAGTTTATAGAAGAGAGATCAAGTACGATTTATAAAGTCATGGTAAGTGTGACACGTGAAGCCCCTGCATATGAGTACAGTTTTCTAGTCGTCCTCCAAACACAATATTCTCCGCATGCTTTCCATACTAACGAAACAATTACCGAAAATTTCAAAATTGCTAACAACACCCTAACGGCGAGACCTAATTAAAATTCCCATCGAAAATATTTTATTAATTCCAAAAATCTTTTTAACGCAGATAACAAGCCAATTATCGGCACAATCCCTATCCCTTTTTGTGGGGATGAAAATCGACCCCTGAACGAGTGCACAATCCGAGTTGACAGAGGGAAGGAAAATAAGAAAAATCTAGCGCCAGGATAACCTAATATCTGACATCCCCATAAACAATTCGTGGAGGGGATAGGATTTATCCTTGGCAGAGAACCCTTGCATTACACATCGACAGCAACAGCAGAAATCCAGCCACATACCAGCTCCCACTTATGGGAAAGGATTATGAATAAGGTATACACCTTGTGCGCATCCAGATAGGATATGGAAATTGGATATGTTGTTTGATGTAGAGAGTATGTAAATATTGGTTTGGGTATTGAGAAATAGTCTTGGCAAATATTTGGCTTTACTAGATGGCATACACACAGCCGTGTGGCAGCACACAAGGAGCTGTCTTTGAGGAGTCCTTTATAGGCTTTCAATGGGTGTTTGTGCTGTAAGTTCACTCCTCTCTTTTTTTTGGTGGTAGTTCGGTCTAGTGAATGTTGCTGAATTATTTTATGAGTCTGTTGGGACTTTAACAAAAATGGAATGCGAGCATTCAGTTTGCCGCTCTCTCTCGTCTCGTCTCGGGATATAGTGTGGTCGTGTATATAACGTCGTTTAGTTTGCTTTTATGGAGTAAGCCAATTTCGCCATCAGAGATGCTGGTTGCTTTTTACAACGCTTTCAACTTATACTAAAATATACACACGTTTCTCGAGGAGCATTTCGTCGTCGTTCCTAGAAGAGAGGTTCAATGTTAAAATAGCTGAGTTGACGACTATCGTACGTTTCTGATTCCTTTGGTGATATTTTTCCGATACAAGATAAATGTATTTGAATATTTTAAATATAAATAAATGGAACTAGTTTTGCTGTGGTTTATTCATGGATTGTTGGAATAGTTGGGTTCAAATTGGTTTGGGACTTAATCAAAATTCTTTAATTAAAGTCGGTATAGTTCGGGAGTATAGTCGTGGTATAGATTGTGTAAGTAGGCAATTGGGGACGTTATGAAGTATAATATTGATCTACGTAACATGGACTATCTACAAGCTATCAAACGCAGATCGAAAATGATTATTAAACATGACCAAAGCTTTAGGGGAGCGGATACTGGTAGAGATCACCATTTAGCAACTAGTAGTAACTATCCACCCTAATTCGTAAGCCATTCGCAAGACTGGTCGAACTCATCCTTTCGGCATAAACCTTAAGTTTTTCACAACAAACCAAATACTGAGGGGTGAGGCCATGGTGCAATAATTACAAGGTAATACCCCGGATTCACCGGTCGAACTGCGCAAGTTCGAGCAAATTAGTTCAGGAAAAATAAAGTCTGATTTCGCCCAACAGAACCTGAAATCAAGCTTGAAAGTAAAAGCTCGCTCAAAAGAGAGTAATCAACTGGAATAGTGGAATGCCATTCCAGGGAGCTTTTGCATTTCTGACTACTGTTGCTCTTTCGCCAGTAGTTTCAGGCACTGAACTCGACTTTAGCCGGTGAAGCCACTTTTGCGGATTGAAGTGAACTTGATTAAACTGAGTCCGGTGAAGCCGGGGTATTAGTTCATAAGGGTCCCGCGACGTCACTCAGATCTTTTCTCACAAAGGAAAAAAGCTTTCCCGTGACGTCACTCAGATCTTTTCTAATGTAAAAGGCGTAAAAGCTTTTCAAGATGGAAACAGAGCTTTTCCTTATGAGTCTACCTTGTATTATTGTACCATGGGTGAGGCTAGCTGCTAAAGTCCATTGGAACTATCACAAGCATAATCCAATGAGCTTGGTACAAAGACAAAAGCCAATATAAGGCCCATGGTAAATTATGGGCTTCAAGTGTGCTGGCAAGAACTAGCAAGACGTATAGACGACTGGAAGCAGACACTTAAAGAAGCCCGATTCCTACAAGGACTGTAGCGACATTTAAGAAGAAGAAGAGGAGTGGTGGCATAGAACAATGTTTAATAGCTTTTCAACTAAATTGAGTCAGACTGAACGAATTGTCTGTTTTCTGCTTGCTATTCGAACTGAGCCTATTGCAGCTTTGGATACTCTGCTCAACTTGATACAGCGCTATCTTGAAGCATAGAAATCCATTATAAACGCTGTGCTGAGGGTGAGAAAAAATGGTTTGGACTATGATCTGCAAATGGAACATTATAAATTTGTTGGTATTATGCAAGACACAGTGCTTACTTTTATGAATAGAAGAGGTATCAGGCTACGAGGAGTCAAGATAATGTTGAAGGAAATGGCGATGAACTCTACGTTTGAACTATTGGATATTGTACGAGTTCGGAAATGCAGAATGTGTAAATTTGTTCCACAGTAGGGTTGTTCTATTTATGAACAAATCCTCTGTCTGTAGCGTGCGCGAAAAGAAAATTTCTAGGCAGAAGGCATGAGCCCAGCGGAATAAGTTGGTGTTGCGGATATAAGATTGCCGTGGAAGCAAAACAGTGTTTATTTCGATGAAGCATGATAGTAACGATACAGTTTTGTCAGGGCTGGTACATTCCTACGGTAAGTCAAAGGGTCGATCATGGAGCAGTTCTTAAGAAATTTTAAGCACTGGGATGATGCTTGTTTGGCGATTTGGAATATGTGGTGATTCCATCGCAGGTATTTGGCTAATGTAACGCCTATAAGGAATGGTTCAGTCATTATTTCTGCACCATACATTGGCATCGATGTAGAGATGTTGCAGGTTTTATTGGATTTAATACCCTTGACACACAGGCGTAAATACGACGAAAACTCAGATAGAAGGCCATCTGTCGGTCGATAGATTATTGGAAGAAGCTCGGTTTTGGTGTTTTTGTTTTCAGTCATACGATGACAGCAGATTTTGATTTCAATATTATTTGAAAATGAATAAAAAATATTACTTGTTTCCAGATTAGCCAATCGAGATACCAGCGGGAAATCAATTTTTTTTAATTGTATTCACTGGTCCTATCTAAACTAGTATTGCTTCAGCAGCAGTAGAACCGGGATTTTAGGAGAGAGGTATGAGAGGGTAAACGGGAACTGTAGTAACCTGTTCACGGGAAAATTTTGGCGTGAAAACTTAACACATACACAATTCGGCTTGGCCTACTTTTCTTAATCGCGCAGCAAGTATAATTATCGACACGCACACAGATATCTCCGTGTAAAGACAAGAAGGTTACTCGCGATGAAAAAATTCCAGTGTAGACTAGATTAACTTCCAAAAACGGTTTCTCTGCTGCTGAATGAATACTAGTTTAGATACCCACACTGACAACTTTCACTACATACACACATATTACAATTGTCGAAATATAATAACGTATTTTGCGGTGAGTCATCCCCTAAGTGGCATAATGACAAATTTTCGTCATAATTACGTAGTCGTGTGTCGAAGCTATAGGACAGTACTTCCTTTTGGAAGCATTGAATTCGACACGATTCTGGAAGTACCAATCGAGGATGAGTTCAATGCCTCTGTTGATTGAGTTGGATATAAGTCCATGATGGTAAAGACAGGATTTGTTACGTGCTTGTCTGGCATTATCGAAGTCGTATGAGTAACGCAGAGTACCGTCATCAACGAAGCTGTGAAGTGGGTTGGAACGGATAGAGAGTTGATCATTTATGAAGATTAGAAAATGAGGCGGTGATAAACATAAAATAGACCCCTGGGGGATACCGGCATAGATGGTGCTGAGCTGGAACTTTACGTAATTCAATATTACCTTGATTGAATAGCCGAAAAGAAAACTCTGAGTTCTTCAGAACTGAGTCTGGGTGATAGCTTGGAGTTTAGCTTACAGAGTGGTTATTATGTAACTATGAGAAATTGAAAACGTGAAAAGTCTTTTCATTCTCATTCTCATCGGGTTTTCTTATTTTGAGTACTCATTTTTGTCAGCAAAGCGATTCTATAACCTAAAGTGAGATATTCCAGTGACAAATGAGCTGAATGTAGTTCACTCTGGAAATTCTCACTTGTAGGGGGGGGGGGCGAACTTAAGGGACTTTACTTATGCCAGAAAAAGAAAAAAAAATAATTTTGTCAAAGATATCCAACACCCGATTTTGACGATTTTGGTAAGACGGGGTACCCTATGGGGCAAGATGGGTAGACATATTTTGATTTTGATTACAATACTCTCTCCGTCTTTCTTTTATAATTCTTCACCATCCTAAAAAAGATAAAAATCAAATAAGTTATTAAAAGTTAATCAAAAACATACCTATGTCATTATAAAGTCATATTTTATTTTCGAAGGGTAAGATGGGGTATGGAACCCCATCTTGCCCTTTCATGCTTTTTTGAATAAAATAACGTACCATAAATAAAACAAATCAAAATATTGCACATCGCGAAAATAACAAGCAATTTGACAAAAACAGAGTTTTTGGCGCTAGGTTACAAACGCGTAAACTCACAAACCGGTGACAGTGCTGACTGAGAAACAATACAACGTCGCGTCATTACAAGCCAGAGCGGCTGTGATTGGTCGTTCGTACGACACGTGAGACCCTCTGCCCCGTCTTGCCCCCTTCCCCTATAAATGTCAAACTAGGGTTTTTATGTCATATTTTGAACTGTTTCGAGTGGCCTACTTTGTACATAAGACTTTGTAACATTTAAAATGACAACAGTATTTGTATTTATAGAGTAAAGAAGAATACGCCAAATGTGGGTAATTATAATTTGGGTTTGCACTCAAAATTCATGGTTTTACATTTCAAATTCCCCTGTTTTTGCAATAACCGTTGAACTTAAAAAGTTACACATTACTACTAAACTTAAAAAGTTACACCTAGAGCATTTAAATGAGTGGGACACTCCTCCCATATTTTTTTTGAAAATTAAAAGTTTTCACACTTCTCACAACTGTTGTTATTTGAAAATGACAAGTTCTCACATTTCTCACTAGAAAATTTTTGGTGAGAAATTATTTTTCACCATGAAATAATTTGACAGATAAACTCACCTTCTCATCGTTCCAGAATCGCATTTATTGGAATTCTCACTAAAAAGACTTTTCACTAGACTTTTCACAGTTACAGAATAACCGCTCAGAGCAGGGTTCCAAACTCTGTCAAAAGCCCTGGAGATATCCAGAGCAACCAGTCTAGACAGCGCTCTAAATATCCATCTAAATGCGATCAGGAAGCTATAGAGCTCCATCTGTAGACCTTTCCCTGAGGAGAATAAGTCTGATCTTCAATTTCGGCGTTATTGTTGTTTAACGCCTGTACAATTGAAAAATCAAGTCAACACACCATAAACTACTGAACCTTTTAAAGTGGTTTAAATCGGAAATATAGGGTATGCAATACAATATACTAAGTGTTGGCGCAGTACTTTAGGACTCGATATCTCATCACAGAAGAATGTCGCAGACAGTTCATGAACTATGCAAATAACGGCAGGGAACAAATCTTTATTAAAAAAATGTTAATAATTATATAAATTAAAACAAAAGTAATTAATCTTTTATTAATGAAATCCAGACGTCCAACGTCACATCTCAGGTATCTTCGATTCGGAGAATCAATCCTGAAACAAACCAAGGGCCACCCGATATAAAAATTCTTCTTATTTTTACATAAAACACTTAATCGAACAACGTTAGGTGTTTTTCTCTAATTATTCGTTTGACAAGAATAAGAAAAACATTTTTATACCGTAGTACAAAAGAAATATACAATTGGTAACGGAAAACACAAGTTTTATGCTCTAAAACAAAAAAGATCATCACAAAATTTCAGCCATCAATCTACAAAATAAAGCCCCATCTTAAAAACTTCTCCAATTTGCAAACAAAATCAATTTAGAAAAATGTCCTTCCAAATTTCATTTATTGACATGAAAATAACGTTTTCTATTTTATCACGAGTTCACAGTACCAACAAAAACTTGAATTTGAATGACGTAATAAAAGCTCTGAACACGAATTTTAAAAAGCTTTAGGGATTCGTTTACCAAAAAAAGCGCCAATCAACTGGAGGGTGTCTTTTACAGATAACCATTACCGAATTTTGTTAATTTAAATTTCACATTTTCTGAATAAAATTTTAATTTTAGTTTTTATGAAGGCAAAAAAACGTAAATAATTCGCCTTGACAAAAATCAACATTAAAAGGCCATTCTGCCATAGTTGGCAGAATTACGAGGGCTCAAAAAAAGCAGAGCAGATAAAAAGCGAGCCACAAAATCTGTAAAAGAAAACACAGGAATTTTCCAGTAACAATTTTGCATTTAACTTTCCCATTCGACGAATTCATTAAGTGGGTGGAATATTGGAACGGCAAATTAAGTTTAATTAACAAACTTGGTACTTTTAAGAGACTCGCTAAGAACGGAAAAACTTGGATCAGTGTAATTAAATTCAAAAATTTATAAATGTCATTAACATTAACTCCCAGTGTATCCCAGCAGTAAAGTTGGTCTGGTAGCCACCATAGCACACCAAAACCGCCGCACCTAGGGTCCTGCGAATCTTCTGGGAAGAGTGCAAATGTATCCCAGGACGTCTAGCATACGGCTATGTATTTATAAACGAAAGTTTATTGCCAAAAAGCACGGCTGAATAGCTGCAACGGGAAGCACGTAATAAATTCTCAAGGGTTCGAGTTTTCTCCCTTATCTTATGGGTTTCCTGGGCACTCGGTACGTGCAACTGTATTAGTACTAAATAATGTATGAAATTACCAGAGCCAGCCAAAAATTACGAGTAAGCTCCGTCAACACCTGAAATGAAAGAAAAACACTACCAGAGCCAAGCAGGTCTGCACTTGACTATGGCCACCCCGTAACTTTCTCGTTTTAAGTTTGTTAGTTTTTAATTAACTTCTGGCTCTAGGATAGGCCACACTGCGGCTTTGTTTTCCTGTGGAACACCGCAACGTAAACGGACGGGGGCCTCCAGCAAAGTCAACATAACGAATCAGACCAACAAAATTGCTTCTCCTTATTTTTGCTGCAGGTTTGCCACTCTGTATCCTTGCGATATAATATTCGGGATTTCTGGTTGTTTTCATGAACGTAAAAATTTGCTGCATACTGGGCCCACACGTATGTGAATCGGTGCCACAATATAATGGGTGCCAGAAAACGAAGGGGGAAGGGGGTAGTTAGTCCCCAGCAGTAATAGGGGGTGGTTCTATGTGGTTCCGCAATTAAGCGGAAACTGTTCCGCTGTATGTGTGTGTGTTGAAGGCAATCTGCTCGGATTATAGTATATATCAGCAAATCCCTTCGCAACGTTTACGTTACACATCCCAAATCCAGGCCCCAAAAACCGAGGCCATTCAAACTCATCAAAGCGATGCTGGAAAGGCAACAAAATTCCATTAACTGCGTGCTAAAGTTTATGGCTCCACTTGCACTTACACTTTCCAGTTAAACTTTCAGTAATTTCTCGGATGAAAATTTTCAAGAGATGAATTCCACGTGCCAGCAGTCAAACTTTTCCATGGTTTATCAAGTTTTCCTCGCAAAAGCAGTGGTAAACGCTATCTTCAGAGATTTCACTCATGGGTGGGCTTAAGCCAAGACTGAACGAAAAATCGCTGCCAATAGAAACTGTCGGAGTAAAATAAATCCAAAGATTCTCATTTGCACACCAAAAAAAAAAAAAGAAAGTACGACGAGAGAGAGAGGGAGAGAGCGGAAGGTAGTGAAAATGAAATGTTTCTAGAGGATATATTTTATTCAAAGTTGAAAGGATCTTGGAAAACGGTTAATAAATTTGTACGGAACTGAAATAAACTTTTCTAAGGAAGTGACTTTTATTTCTTTTCTTATTTTTCTTATTCACTGTTTTCCTTTTTTCTTTCACTTTTTGAAAGCTTTAACGACTTTTGATAGAAGATGGGCGAGCGTTAACAGAATAAACTTTTCTTATCTTGTTTCCTTTTTTTTTATTGCTCTGCGCTGATATTGGTCTAAAATTATTTTAAGGCTAACAAGAAAAACCGTTTTGCAAAAGGAACAATCAAAGCTAAGTCCGTGAAAGTTATGATCACAGCTTTTAAACTTAACAAAATTTAACTTTTTAAGATATTGTGTTGTGATATCGTTCGTGTGAATGCACTTCAAGAGACATGCCATAGAAGGAAGGGACAATACACAGAATACGCATTATCACATAAGAAAATCTATGATATTAGCACCAAATTAAATTTTCGTAGGTTTGCTTCAATATATTTCTTCGTCTTCTTCTTCTCCTTTGCATAATGTACCAAATCCAAAAATAGGGCCCGCTCAAAAACGCATGACGTTTGCTTTGCGGCATGAATGCTGAACAAAAACAAATCCCACAAAGCAGATCAGGAATAAAAAACGAGCAAATCGCAGCATGAAGTATGTAGATGTGTGCAGGTAGTGAAGAGGCTCTACGCGATGTTTGTTTAACCAGCATGCGCAAGAAAAGTGACGCGTACAACATTTACGTTCCAAAATTAAACAGGTTCAGCAGTCTGCCTAGTTAGTCCGAGAGCCAGTGACAGATTTTGGCGACCAATGTCATTTCGGCTGAAACTTCGTGGAAGGCTCAATTCAGGTGTACTATAAACCACCGTGACCGTCAGCTGGCGCATCGTTGGTGGCTGGGGCAACGGCAGCCCCTCAAACACGTAAAAAAAAGAATGGTTTCAGTGATTTCATTCTGGCTGAAAATTGATCACATGACAGTTCACAAATTTCTTTGAATAAAAACAATCGTCAGCCGGCCGGTACATCGAGGGAAATCCTGTCAGCTGACGCAGTGAAAGTTCTTGGATAGAAATTAGATATGAGCACAATTCTACTAATGAAATACATCAGCTGACGAACTTTCCCCACGCCAGCTGACGGTGTTTTTTATTTTAAGAATTATATATATACTGATCAACGCTATGTAACACGCTCTTAAAAAATGTTGATGCAGTTCTACTTTGCCCGGTGGTATGGTCGAGCCTTCAATATTTTTTTGGGCAGTTGAAAATCGTCGTTATCGAGAAGTTTGTACGTCCGTTGAAAAACTGCTACTCTTGCTTCATTGACACTTTTCAATTTCTTCTGGCCGTACATGTACAAACTCCTCTACCTTGGTAAATATTTCTTCGTGCGATTGTGTTGACATATGAATCAAGGCTTCCGTAAAATTTTCAGATTGACTCATTATTTCAAACGGGCGCTTTTTACTTCTGAACTCAGTGCATAAAAAGCTGATAGTGCTGCCCTTACATTTACTTCCTACCCTACCGGCCGAAAACTTGAACCGATAATCGAAGGAGAGTCTGATAGAGTGAAAACTTTATCATTCTAACTGTAGGCCTCAAAGAGCTCTATCTAAATATCTAAGTTTGCCTTAGTGAATCGTGATCGTACTATAGGCAACCCTTTTCTTTTTGGTATTTTTGGTGTATAGCGTTACCTGTAATGCGATCAATATTACAATTCCAAAACTGTTTCCTTCCATTTTGAAAAACCAGTGAGGTGGTGGCCACTCAAGCTTCTGGAAGAGTATAGAATTACCTAAAAAAACCGTAACGTTTAAGTACATTCAAAACTGTTCAAAGCGTATTTTCGTATACACCCTGTACGGTACCTCAGTGGATTGTACCGATAGAACCGCTCTCCCTAGAACAATTTTTTTCTACAAATATTCCCAGGAATCACCTCTTAACGGATTAGAATTTAAGTCTAAAACACCCTGTATATTATGGAAATTTTTGTATTTCCAGTGCCGTGCGGGAGCGGTATCTGTGCAAGCTGCACAAGGCGTCAACACGAAACGACGAAATACCAAAACGAGAAACAACAGCGCCCTTTTGAGGATCGAATCAGTGCTAGTAGCGTCGCCACGATAAAAAGATAACACACACACATTTCTAATTATTGCCGATGATCGTCTCAAGCCGGAATGTATTTTTTTAATTTTTTTAGGGGCCCCAAAGTGTGAATATTTGAGGTGTACAGTGGCGCCAAATTTTTGCAAAATGAATGATCTTTTTTGGCGTTTTTTTTTGGGAAAATGTTATGGGCGAAGTTCTGAATATAGGCGCCAAATTTTCCCGGCACAACAAAACCAACGCGAACGAGATTGCGGGCGAAAGCTAGTGTTAAATAAATAATAATAATCAAATTTTTCAAAAATAAGTTTTATTGCAAAGGCGCCATCAAAATTTTATTTTTCGCTCGAAATTGTTTTTCACATTCATTTTGGCGCCCCTTGCCACCTGGCGCCTAGAGCGATCGCTCCACTCGCTCTACCCTAGGGCCGGCGCTGAGTGGAGTACTCCAGCCTGATCCTGATCCCTGCCATCACGATCTATAAACAACCAACCAAACCACTACTGAAACTTACACCCGCATTGCATTACCGCGAAGATCTCAAAGTTAAAATGCTTTTTCGTGAACATGTTAGATAGACTATCCTGGGTTTTCCCTATGATACCATAGGTTTGCCTAGTATTGTAAAGGTATGTCTGGAATACAGAGGCAGCTAAGGGTGAGGGGTCTGGCTACTGTCTTTCAAACAGGGATATTCAGAGAGGTCTGTGCTAACACCAATCTTTATCTTTTTGTACAGCCAAGCAGCAGTCAGGGACCTATGGTTCATTAGCACCAAGTCCTAATGGCTTTGGGATTGGCAACGCGCCCTTGATTGGATGGGAATTCTCAACAGAATATCATTGTTCGGGTCATCAATGGATTCTAAAAGGATGTAAAGGCGAGGCCCTGGTCAAACAGGCCTTTGGCTATTAATCTAGTCGGAATCGGCTATAGGAACACTTGCCTGTTTGGAGGTCCTTAAGTACTAGATCAGTGATGAGATATATCGTGCGCTAGAGATTCACAACTGTTTCTCCGTGCCGGTTTGTAACTTGGTCAAAGAACTTTTGGAATGCAGTAGGAAGAATGCGAGGACACTGGCTGGGTTGATAACCTGGCAATGTGCTCTAAATTACCATCTATGGAGAATTGGAAGGGCGTGAGGAGGATAAGCTTGGCCTTCGTATTCTTTATCCCTGTCCCGCAAAATTGGGAGTATGGTCTCGTTGTTTATCGCGACCTTCTTTGAAGAGACAATCCAAGCGACAAATCTCTTGGCAGCCTGCTGAGTTTGGTCAAATGGCTCGGCTTACTGATCCTGAGGTGCTAAACTGTCAAGTGTACAATCGGTCCAAGTGGCTACCGCGGTGCTTGTAGATCTGACACCACATTAAAAGAAAGTTTGTTTGATACCGTGCCACATCGCCCACACGAGTCCATAGCCCAGTTCCTTTATCAAAATACAAACAGAACTTTCCTAACATAATTTCCTTTCCAAATTTTAACCCCAAATAAATTCAATTGATTTGAAATTAATAAAAAAAAATTAAAAGTAACTGCAAGAAACCCCCGCTCATAAATTTTCCCTTCATTCTTCCCTTTTTTTGCAATAATTGAAAGCTTTTATCTCCTGAAAACGAGGAGTTGCCAAGAAGGGCCAATAAGGGTTTACTGGGCGGTGCTTTTTCGTAAAATTGTAATAAATCCTCAAATATTTGCGTTGTCTGCAGTCATCCCGTCACTGGCAGAATGTAATTGGCGCCATTTTCTGTGAAGCTCCTTTTATTCAAACATATATATTCATGCACAAAGTTTATAATTTGCATAATACAGAAACGCTGCTGCGTGTGCCTGGCACATGAATTACTGCATTTCAGTTAAAATCCCTTTAAGGATTCTCGGATCATTCGCAAGGATATTTTGCTGTTAAGAAGTTCTTCCACATATTTAACCCCAAAAATGTTTAAATTGCCAGCAATAAGCCAAGCCCTTCACTTGCATTACTGATGATGAAGGTTGTTGATTTTCTTTTGTTGTTGAATTTTTTTTTTTTTTGGATAAATTTTCATCTAAAATGTTTTAGAATTTCGAGTTTCAAAATGTTCGAGGGTTAATGCTTTAAGGCGAAGATGAAGTTATTTAATTAAAATTGAAGGGTTCTAATATTTGTCATGTAGTTTCGAGTTTGGTAAGCAAACGAAAGAGGACAAATTTGGAAGTCAAAAATTAGTAAAATAATCACATACATAAAATTCCACTGAAATCTATCCTAAACTTCAAGAAAACGTTGAACTCTAGGTCAGAAGTATCGAAGAATGTCCCCAACCTTAAAAAAGAGGTGCAATAGTTATTCGATTTGGAGAACCGTTATTTTAATAAAGAGGCATTTATTTTTAATTCTCGAATACAGTTCTTAGTTCTCCATGTGAAGAGACTTTGGACCAACATAAAGAAAGTTCGTGCTCGGGAATGCAAGACTGCAGTCATTCTGCAATATTTAGCTACAGACTTCCAATTGCTAAATACTGCAGAATGACTGCAGTCCTGCGTTTTCGAACTCGCATAGTTGGCATTGACAGTAATGAAGGTAAAGCCCACGTCAGCCTTAGCGCTTATGAACTATAATAATTATTTTACCGCTGCCACCAATATAAGCGAAGATCCTCATTGCACAAGGCCAACTCATAGTAATAATGATTTATCTTCCTCAAATTAATTTTTCCTGGGATTCTAGCCTATATCACACATGGAGGTGACTATTTCGACCGTAAAACCAGAAACCAGAAACCTGAAAAACCAGAAACCAGAAACCAGAAACCAGAAATCAGAAACCTGAAAGAAAATAGTGACACAAGAAAAATAATGGGCCTGATTGCTGATTGCTGAAAGTATGTACACCAGATTATCTACACCAGATTTTTGCAAACTACATAATTGTTTCTTGGCGTAAAAATTTTTATATTTGAAAAAAAGCCTTACTAATGGTATCGAGAGACTGGCCTTGGTTTTCAACAATCCTTACCTTGCGTTAAGTCTAAACGAACGAAATAGTGACTCGGCGATGCGATCAATCTAGGTGGCGCTGCGAAACAAAAAATTTAACAATGATTTCAATAATCGTACAGGAATATTCGACAGGCAGGGGCGGCGCTTTCATAGGTGCGAATGGTGCACTTGCACCGGGCGCTATTGTACGGGGGCGCCATTTCAGATATTCAGATTTTAAAAAAAAAATTTAAACCTTTGAAAAAAAATTTCAAAAGTATTTTTCTTACATCCTTTTCATATATTAAAAGATTTCATTTTTATTAACACAATTTAATTTTCCAGTTTATTTTCGCAATAAAATATTCTATATTTCAACCCATGTAACAACACAAATTCCATGCAAAAAAAAACCTGGAAATTTTACTTCCTCTCGTACTCGAGACTTTTCCTACTTCCTCTAGAGACTTTTGCTTCGAGATTTTCATATAATTTCTGTCCAGAAAATCAGCAGAAGTAAAAATTCAGGAGAAATATCCACCAAGTGAGAGAAAAATCTCTCATTCAACTCAAATTTGAACGTGAGATGTAAATACAGAATTAACCAGTGGAATGAAGGAGACGAAACACAAAATAATTTCATTTTCACAACGCTGGAGCACTTTTTGAAATGTTTGTAAAATGCACCATATCAACTCACCCAAAGGAAAAAATTGTTCCGATGGCTCTGTATTGTGTATTGCTGTTTACTGTGATTGATATAAACTTCGGGGCGCTGGTTAAATTTTAAATTTTGTTCCAAGATATGTTAAAAGAGGTAAATGAACGAAATGAGAACAAAATATCTTGCGATTTTTTGTGCGTTCCCTTACTGTCTAACAAATTAATATGTAGATTTTTTTTATGTTATACGAGTTATTGATGGTGCAATTTTAAGTTTTGTGCCTATTTCTCTGGAAGTATTTACAGTAGAACTCCGATTATCCGAATCAATTGGGGATGGGGGCAGTTCGGATAATCAAATATTCGGATAATTGGATATAGATTGGGAATCAAGCAAAAAGAGGTAACATATTGTACATTGAAGAACAGAATTTATTAAGTTGTTATAAATTAAGCAAAAAGTAATCCATCTACTGAAAAAATGTTGTTAGAAGATATACATACTTATGTATAGTACCGGTAATATATAAAAATGAAATGTGTGGGCATGAACATTTAGCGAAAATTTTTTACTATCGCCCCGAAAATCGATTCGGATAATTGGCGATTCGGTTAATTGGCGTTCGGATAATCGGCGTTCTACTGTATACTCAAAAAGTTAGTTTTTACAATCAAACGTCTGTTTTTTCATTATTAATATGTTTTTGGGGGTCATTTTAAGTACTGGAAAACCTTTTAATAGACTTTTTGTTACGAAGAAAATTTTAAGTTCTAGAACGGTACTCTAGAACAATCCGTAGACCAAGAGAGCGTTTTTAGAAGAACGCCTTTTTTTACAAAAAGTGAAATTTTAAGGAAAGTGTTCAATATTTTGCAACAAAAATAAAACTGTTTTTCAGCTAGCAAGAAGCAATATTTTTGGCAAATAACAGATATCTAAGTTGCGTTAAACAAAAGAAAAGTAAAAAAAACGTGAATGTTTTATGCTCTAACCTATAACTTTATATAATCAATCGAAAGATAATTTGAATACCTACAACTTTATAATTTGATTTTTTTCGATCCGAGCTTAAGTTTTTTTGTTATTCGCAAAAAAGCGTTTTTTCACTTTCCCGAATTTTTTAGGCTAGGTTCGCCATGCCAAATTCAAAAACAAAAAACGCTATCTTTTTTAGATTTTTTTCCCTATATAACCACATTTTTTGTTTCTTGATGGCAATAATTATTAGATGGATTTTTGTAGATTGATTGGACTAGTATCGAAACATACAGCAGAATTACGAAATAAAATTACTGAGTTAAATTTAATTTGTTCCATAGTAATCTAGTGTGATATTTTAGAAAATTAAATATACTTACATAGCCCAAATGTCTGCTGCAGTTGATATTTTAAATTCCACAAAAGGTTGTTTGATAGATTTACGATCAGAGCAAAATATCAGGAAGTTATTGAAAAAGCCAAGCAAATTGCTACCAAGTTAGAAGTGCCTTGTGTATTTTCCGCTTCTTGGTCCTTGCGATCCAGGCGAAACAAGCTTTTTTTCATATGATCAGCTGATGGGGCGCAATATAGCATAATGCACCGGGCGCAAAAAAACCACGCGCCGCCTCTGTCGACAGGTGAATATTTCATTGAATTTTTCAAAAATAAAATATCAATCGAGGATGTAAGTTACTATTATGGATTTGTTCTAGCCGTCCACCTTGAATTTGAAACAGAAAATCTGAACTGGCAAACCTCAAAACTGACTAACAAGTTGTCTCGCTACAGCATTCGCCCAGGCAAGAAAAATGATAGGCCATACAAATGGATCTCGCCTAGATCTCACATCACACATATTGTTAATAGCTTTCTGACAAATTCTTACTTTCCGCTTCACTGGGAATAAACCACTGATTATCGCCTTATAAGTATATTATGGTTTTTAGGCAAAATACTAGAAAAATTAATGTCATGGCAAATTAATGGGCACTGTGAAATGTGTCGCATACACAGTATCGTTTCCTCAAAAAAGGTCAGGTAAGAGTGAAAATAAAGTGATGAAAGTGCCTCCGACCAGCGGAGGGCTCTTGATTCTGATGACATTGCTTCTTTCTTACTTATAATTCGAAATGACTAGCATGTTCGATCTCAAAAGGAATGCCTACAAAATTCAATTTTGGTTCCTTTACAAATCATGCGCGGTGTTCCGCATGGTTCCATACTAGGATCGCTGCTTTTCAGTATGTACATAAATAATCTCAACAGTGTCGCGATAAACTGTGAAAAATGTGGTTTAAGTTGAAATTTTTTTTAAAAAAACAAAAAACCCGAAATTTTGACTTTGATGATTCCTAACTTTGGAAGATGGCAGGGTAGAACCTTCGATTTTACAGTTTACAGGTTGGAGCATTCTGCGTACACTTCTATATTATTCTTGAAAGTAGGTCATAGGGTTACAAAAATACAGGGACACCTATGTAAAACTCTAAAAAAAACTTCAAAACGCCCGTGGCTAAACCGTTAGGGGGCATCCATAAATTACGTGAGGTGATTTTGGCGATTTTTCGACTTATTTTTCGATTTAATTAAAAAAATATAACTTGTGTTGAAGAACAGTACCACAAAATCATAACAGCACGAACTCGGCATGCACCCAATATAAACCACAATACCTGTGGATTACCATTTAGCAGGTGATTCTGCTTTTCCTTTGGAAACCAACCTCATGGTGCTTTACAGGGCTAATGATTTCTTAACAAGAGAACAGAAAAATTTCAATTCTAGTTTGAGCTCAACATGACCGACAAACATGACCCGATTAACCCTTTCAAAGTTATTCAAGGTCAAAGTTATCAAAAATCACTTTTTGGCCAAAACATCACTAAAAAACTGGTTTTTTCGAAAAAAAATTTTGATCAGTCAATACGAAACTTTATTGCCTACAAAAAGCCCTCGTCATTTTTTCGAAAATTTAACCTTTTCAAAGTTATTGAAGATCAAAGTTTCAAAAAATCAGTTTTTGGTCAAAAAATGACTCAGAAACTGATTTTTCTAAAATTTTATACCCAATTGCTATTGAGTCGAAATATAGTAATAGTATCACGTATACTTTTTATGTAATGGATTCACTATTCCTTCTCTATTATCAATATGACCATAACCTTTCAGCATTTTCATCTGATACTGCACCAAGATTTTCGTGAATGAAATCTAAGTGCGGATCTAAAAACACGATTTTAAAGATTTTCTCATTTACAGATATTGTACTTAAAATTGAAGAAAACAAAAAGATATTAAGAAATATTGCAAAAAAAATTACAGAAAAATCGAAAAATACCCGTTTTAAGGGCTAAAACTCCCTAAAAAGTGGGCTTCTCTGGGTAGAAAATCAGTAGACTTTATAACCCCTTATTAAGAAGCCTAAAAAGAAGCTCTTTGCCAATTTTCAGCCTGTACCTAATTATTTCCGCTATATCGCTTTTTTCGGCGTAATTTACCTGTACTATTAATTTAACCCAGTTTTTTTCGCGATTTTACACTGTTTCTTGCGGAAAAAAAATTATGTGATATTTGAGGAGACCCTCCCCCTCCCCCACGTGAGATTTGGTGAGATTGGCTCGACCCCCACCCCCCCCCCCGCCTAAACACCTCACGTAATTTATGGACGACCCCTAAATAACAGTATCGAAGGGGGGGGGGGTATTTGTTTGACTACCCGCCCGGGCTCAACACGATCCGCCGGCACTGCCTAGAACGGATAAAGGTTTATCAAAATTCAATAGATACCAACGTAGACAACAAAAATAAGCAAATTGGAAACAATGTATTGAGACAGACCAAAGTCATACGCGTACAAAGTCCATAAAAAATTGACGAACTTCATTAAAAACGTCTAAATGTAAATTTTTATCATTCCAAACGGTTGGCACCCTTATGTTGATGAATCAATAACGAATTTTAGCTTGTGCATATCCGCCCGGAACTTCCAATCAGCCAATGCAACCGGAAGTGAGCAATGAAAAAAAAGATCTCCTTGAATAATGAGAACGTTGCCAAGGGGCCGAGAGCGCATCTTCTGCCACTGTAAATCCAATGAATTCCGAAAAGGGAACCAAAACAACACTGGAACTGGGGCTGGTATCGTCTTGTGTTTCCCGATTTTTATTCCACCCCATTTCTGTGTTTGGGGAGCATTGAAAATTGTGGCGCAAAACCCATCCATCCGCGCCGCCCCCTGCCGCTGCCCGAACAGAATTGTGTTATAGCTTTATTTTGATCGTTTTGAATATTTAAAAAATAATTTGCACGAATCCCTTGGGGTACTCCGCAATTTCTTTGTTTTTTTTGGAGTGGGGGGACGGGGTGACGAGGGCTGGTAACAGGCTGCCGGCGGTGGAGTACAAGGGTAGAAAGGGCAACCGACAAGCTGCTGCCTCCATTTGAATATGTTCTAACAATTTTTACATTCCCTCGGGCGATGGTGGTGCTATGCCAATAGACCGAAACGAACCGTTTTATTAATTCCCTTTTATGGTTCAAGAATTACATAAAAGCAGAAATTTTTAGCTGAATTCGTTTTGTTTCTTCCCTTAACAAGATTTCTTTTCATCTCCGTGATCTTCTATGCATGCCGAATTTTGATGAACAGCTAATTGTTGCGCATCCCCCCGGGCGCTATTGTAAGCTGCTAGAAACAACCCTGAATGTTTTGACGTGATGTTCTCTGCTCTCATCACCTCGAGCGAAGGCAAGGCTCTTAGTGTATGAGGTGTACTACAAGGATACCTACTGTATCTCTCTCGCAGCTGCTTATCTATACCAGGCTCAGGATTATACAAAGCAACAACAGCAACAAAAAAAAAGAAAGAATCCAGTTTCTTGACATCCGACTTCTTTAAACAAAGTCCCTTAATCCGGGCTGCATGCGAACGAGGTCGGCTAAATAAGTGAAAATGACGGGGGCAGTCTGGCGGCTGTTTGCCGAGCAAACTTTAAGCAAAGAGAAGAAACTCGAAACATTTTCAAATTAACATTTTCCGAGCTTTATCCTTAGCGAAAAGGCGACGCTCCCCAATTATCGTAAACCAGCAGGATTCATTCCTGGACGTCCAACAATATTTAAGAAAATGCTCCAGAGCAGGAAGCTACACCTGGGTCATTCCCCCCTTTCGTCGTTTCTGTTTTTTTTTCTGTATTATGTACCAAGACTACACCCGGGGAGGATTCTTCAAGTCTGAAGAAAACGAGAACAGCTTCAGTACATCTCACATGGGGAGCAGAGTGGCGGGTGACGGCCGGGGGTGGGTAATGGTGGCTGGTAAGTGTTAACAATTGTAACGTTGGGGGATGCTTTAAGTTTGTTTGCGTGAAACACCCTATAAACGGAGCAAATATTTAAACTTCTGGTAGACTTCATTCGGTACTCGACGCAGCAAATACAACCAGTTTCCAACCTCTTTGGGGAAAAAAATATGCTCTCGGTCGGGACACAGGAGTCGAGAGGTTTATCTCTCAAGAACATTCATCGGTGGTAGTTTATGTGTGCCCGGAAGAGCAGCTCAAGATTATTTTCTTTAGGTTACGGTCGTAATGCAAAACCTTTTGTTGCTGGAGTGATTGATCCGGTGCCGAAGTGATACAGTCCTTGGGATGATTAAAAGTTAGTTTCCATTTCGTTTTGTGTACTTCAGTTGTATCGCAATTAAGTTGGTACTGAGTTGCAGAGTTTTATATTATGCTTTTTTATAAGGACTAAATATCGCCCTTTTTGAGAAAATCGGGTAATCGCAAGGGACGAGGCCTAACTAGGAACAGAAGTTCTCCCCTAGAGTCTGCGATATGATTGAATTCATGCCACGTTGCATATAATGCAAGGGCAAGAAAGGCAATCTGATCGTCGATACTAAAGGAATCTCGGAGCGTTAGGAAGAGCACTTTCAAGAATAGCTAATTGACGCGCTAATTGAAGCTGCTTCAATATCTAATCAAGATTCTCCGCTGCCGCCAATAAACCTAGAAGAAGTTAGCTATACCATAAACCGGCTCAAAATAATAAGACATCCAGTACAGGATGCATCTCATCAGAGCTGGTCAAATATGTAAGATACAACAAAATTTTTTAAGATGGTAATTTGAGCCCCATCTGTCCCTTAGTGTGTTTACAGCAGTTGTTTATGTAATTACACTTTTAAATGGTCCGCGATTTTTACAATGGAATTTGTTGAAAAAAACATTTGGCTTAAATTTACGTTTAAAACGAAAGTTCGTGTTCCGAATCGATGAAAATGTTGTCAGAAGACATATAGTGAATAGTACATATAAAAACACTGGCATATGAATGGTATATAGCAGGGGTGGCCAATAAGTCGATTGGGATCGATCGGTCCATTGCAAAACCAATTTTGCTCGATATAAATCTAAATCTGGTGCGGTGCAGGGGCGTTTCCAGCCAACTGGCTTGGGGGGTTATTTTAAAAAAGGAAAAACTTGGATATTGTTTTTATTCCATAAATACCATTTGCACCCTCCCCAAGCCACCCCTAGCTGAAGTTGCCATTTCACCCCCCCCCCCCTAAGCAAATGGTCAAAAATGTCTGCCACTAGTATTTAACGGTTATTCAGCCCTAATAGAACCTACCCACGCAGCGGCAGAATTTATTTCAATTTTAGCCCCTTTTTCACCCCACCAACGCCCTAACTCGAGGTTACCAAACGACTGAAGGTTGGGAGGGACGAAACGATATTTTCAAGTGCCAGGAAAGAAGAAAGTCATCACTTCTCTTACGGCGCTTGAGGAGTTAACTTCATTTTGTTTACATAGGCTGTTTCCACACGAGTGTACACACGACAGACAGAAGTCGTCTGCAATGGTCAATTCCCTTTTGGTGTTCGGTGAAAAATCGTATGAGCTTCTACACGAGGGAACAACTTGCAGGCAACAAATCATACTGGCTCTGCTGTTGTTTGAGACATTCTCTTTGCGCGCAAAAGGGAATTTCAGAAAAAAACAACAACAATGCAAGAGCTGTCCAAGTGTTCGATCAAAAATCGGCTGAAAATACCATTCAAATTTGTGTGCCCTCCCCATCGTCCTCTCTCACCCTCTTCTTCATAAACCACTTTGCAGCCCACTCTTGTCATGTCGTGTGTACGCTCGTGTGGAATCAGACATAGCGTGCCATATTAGCGGTAGTCCCTTCCACGACTCTCCAACAGTCTTGGAAAAATTCACCGTCATAGATCGCCAACTAGGTTCGCCATAACTTTACTTGTTTGTTTGAAATATTGGTAATTTTCAAGAATAAACATAAATAACGAAGGAAAATTCTTAGGGGGGGTAATTACCCAATTACCCCCCTCTGAAACTGCCCCTGGTGCGGTGAGGTGCTAGCAACCACAGATATTATTGAAATGTCTCTATTCAAATGCGATCTGACATACAAGTACCTGATCGAAACACACTCAAAGCAAAAGTTGGTCTACTTTTAACTTGTTACGCATTGCCTATCGTATATGGCCTGAACTGCCCCAACACAAGCACCACACATACAACAAACACATGCACTCGTCGCTTATTGTTTTTTGTTATATGTGAAAGATGAAACAGAACGCAAGCACGCAGCTATCTGTTAGCGAAAACTTGCCGTATACTGCGGATCGGCGGCACGTACCACATGCGTGCATGTATCTGTTTCCAGCAGACTACGTATCATTTTTATACGCTTTATATTAGCTTCACCTGTATGTATGTGTGTGTGTATGTATGTATGTATGTTCTATGTAGTCTTCCACATAAAAAAAAAAAAACAAATCTTGCAACTTCATTTTGACCCACTTCTATATAACCGATCAACTTCAAATTTTGCAAATATGCATAGTTCGCGTGACCATTTTGTAAGAAAATCAAGATGGCGGTTCCAAGATGGCGGTCGATTTTTGCTATTGTGTTCCCCGACCCCCGGAATGGGTATCAAATGAAACGGCATGACAGGTAGAATACAATTAGCTGTATGGAGTCATTCCAAATTCAAAATGGCGGCAAACAAAATGGCGGACTACCTTTTTCTTTACAACCCACTCGATATGGGTATCAAATGAAAGGGTGTGACAATTAGAATACTATTATCTGTGTGGCGTCATTCCAAATTCAAAATGGCGGCCAACACAAAATGGCGGATTATCTTTTTCTTTACAACCCACTCGGTATGAGTATCAAATAAAAGGATGTGATAATAGAATACTTTTCGCTGTGGGGCGTCTTTCCAAACTCAAAATGGCGACCACCACAAAATGGCGGTTTACCTTTTTCTTTACAACCCACTCGGTATTGGTATCAAATGAAAGTGTATGACGAATATAGTATAGTAAGCTTTGTGATGTCGTTTTAAATCTAATATGGCGGTCACTACAAAATGGCCGAACACATACATATAATAGACTAAAAAATAGAAAATAAAAAATATAGTTTAAAAAACTAAAAAATACGCTTTTATTTTAAAATGAACTAAAAAGTAAAAAATAATTTTGAATGAAAAGTTTTTATTGCTCCAGCCAGTATAAGAAAACAACCTACCTTTCGAAATCTAAAAAAGCGTGGGGCGCTAGCTAAAAGTTCCGGTGTTAATAAAATAAGAATATAGAGAGCCCCACGCTTTTTTAGATTTCGAAAGGTAGGTTGTTTTCTTATACTGGCTGGAGCAATAAAAACTTTTCATTCAAAATTATTTTTTACTTTTTAGTTCATTTTAAAATAAAAGCGTATTTTTTAGTTTTTTTAAACTATATTTTTTTGTTTGGTAGCACATGGTCGCTGCCTTTAGAGAAGTTTTGTGGACACATTCTATCATTCAGTCGCTTACTAGCCTGATAGTTGTCTTTACCTCCGGCGATGAGCCAGACAGTGTAAGTTTTTATGACTAATTATCAAATTGGTTCAGGAACGTCAGGTCGAATTTTGTCTTGACTGATGTCGCTGTAGACTTTCCACGGACTATTCGGGAACAGAAAACTATTTGAGTTGCAAGGACGGCGAGCTTCCTTTTTGGTCTCGTAACAGACCCCTTAATTCGTCGTAATTGATATCTATTGTCTTTGTTGTTACATTATTTCCTCAACTCTGGATGATAGATCTGCTATGTTGTTTGGCTTTCCTTCAATGTATCGTATGTTCATTGAATGATGAAATTAATCGAGCTGTCGAAGTGGATGTGCTTTTTCGGATTTTTGTTTAAAAGAGAACAAAAGCGGTTTGGGGAATTCTCGTCCTTCCCAAAAGATTACTGAAGTGATTCACTCCTTGATGCATCGTCAGAATTTATCTGTGATACATGCTGTAATACTTTTCAGTAGTTGTTAGCTTCCGAGGAAAGAGCCTCAAGGCGTTGCAAATCCATCCACAGCTTGATGTATTGTTGCACAAATGGCGTTATTTGATGCGAAGACGTGAAGAGTTTTCTGAGCCGCTTGGATTCTTTGTCTTTTAAACTCCATTTACACTGCCGCTGTCTGTCGCCACATATGTATTTAACACCTCCTCCCTTACTCAAGCTACGGGCATGACAACAAGTCGATCTCGATATATTTTGGTGATAAAAAGTAGATCTTTATATACAAAAGTTGGTCACCCCTGGTATAAAGCATTCACAGATGGTGTCGAAAGTTGTAGCTGGTTTGTCTTGTTGTTATCGAACTTTAAAGTTCACGAACAATGAAAACATCGAAAAATTCATGAATCTGCTGCTTTAAAATCGTTGTCTGAGTCTTAACGAGATGGCTGAGGAGGTGAACATATTTTTAAGTCCGTTCATAACAATATGACTGGTATTTTGGTCATGAAATGCTTCCCCGCATGACCCTGAAGATATGATTTCCCGAGGTCTACGGTTCCCACCCGAGATATGGGTGTACGAGTAAGTTACTCATACTACCGAACAGTATTCGAAATTGCGCTTCGAAAACGAGTCGAAACCAGTGCTGTGTGGTTCATACCTTTGAAAGGACAAGCTTTAAAAAGGAATACTACGAAGCTTTTTCTCGAGAATAGCCACCGAAAATGGAAATCAAATTCATGCTATTTTCACAAATATAATACACCATCGTATATGATAGACTAAGAGCCCATGCCCGCCGGACTTACGTCATTTTCTTAAAGCTGATATTTCGTATATACATAGTGTGACACGCAATTAAGAACGTATGCACACTCGCTAACCCGGAGAATGGGCCCTTTTGTAGATAGAGGGATTGGGGGGTAAAAAAGGGATTAAATTGAAGAAAATGTCTGTCGCTGCGTATGTGGGTTCTACTAGGGCTAAATAACCGTTAAATTCTAGTGGCAGAAATTTTTGACGTTTAATTAAAGTTATTGGCAAAAAACTACTTTTGAATTTACCTTTTTCGACACCTAAAGCGCCATAGCACGTGCAATATTAGAGCTATGTAAAAAAAGGTAACAAAAATTATAGATAATCGTGTGTTCTATAAGTCTTACGAAGGATTTTTCATGTATAACCATTAACGAAATATAGTGCAAAGAAAGTGGCGGGGAAAAGAAGTGATATATGAAGTTTGAAGCACGATTTCTCCGTAGATATTGACTTTACAAAAAAAATTTCTAAGCTAAAAAGTTAAATCACTTATTTATCTACAAAAAAAATAATATACATTTTTGTCGGAAAATGCATTGTTTCTGAGATATAGAATTAAACGAGTTTTCCTTCACTGTAAGTTTAGCAAGAGGATGGGGATGACGCCATTTTGAATTTAAGCTTATAAAATAGATAAAATCATTTGGTAGAAAAAAATCGCGTGCGGTATTTTTCGCAAAGAAAAAGAACCTATTTATTTAATTAATAATTAATTTATTTAAATTTCAAATAAGCAAATTAATACAGCCACAGGTGAACCACAAAGCACCGAATACATTGTTAACGGCTCCTATAGACGGTGATTACACTGTTCGTTCCTACGTACGTTCCTCACGAGCTTTTAGATGAACGGGGAAGTGGAGATGACGCCCTTCATCATCTCCACTTCCCCGTTCATCTAAAAAGCTAGTGAGGAACGTACGTAGGAACGAACAGTGTAATCACCGTCATAAAAGTACAGAATCCTAGCAAGTGGCGAACGCATGGCGCTCCAGCATGTGCGCAAACGAAAAAATTTCTTCACTGATAAGTCGAGTGCCTACACTCCTCTAACTACATTCAACCCAAGCCCAACAATTACAGGCCTGGAAGTTGCCGAGGAAGACCATCGAAACTACAGCCCTGGAAGCTCCCGGGCCTACTAACCCTAACATAGCTAAAGCCGGACCTAAAGGTCAAAACATAATTGCGACTGCGACGGCGGACTGCGAAGTCGATCGTTTAGTGCCTGTTCACACGGTTGGATGCCGCGACCTTTCAACACGAAATTTACCGATGCGGGGAGCGTTCGGGTGGGAAGGAAGTGCGTCTCGATTTGAAAGCGAGTCACGTTCACTTTTTCTGACCAGCTGACTGTTTTAATTTCATTTTGTATCACCTTACTGTTCCATTTTATTTTCGTTTCACCCGCAGTGGGAGCAGACGTGTGATAGGACAATTTCCAGGCCTCAGTTTTGTTTTCGTGAGAAATTTATTTTGTAAAACTTTAGGAGCAGTCATGAATTTATGTCACTTTTGTAAAAATCACAAACTTTATTTCTGTACCGTCTGTTCTACCTGTCATAAAAACGACTGGACACAAAACGAAACGTGTAAACAAATGTTCGCTTTTTCGTTCGCTTTGTCGCGCCTCAAAGCGACCCGTATGAACAGGCACTTAGCGCAAATGTTAAAACAACGTTGTATAACGAAATTACACTGCAGCGGCACTGCGCCGCAAAACCGAAGTCGGCGTACAAAACATAATTTTTTTCAAACACAATTTTTGCAAAAGCAAAACGTCACGTCTCAATAGAAGTTGCGGTGGCAATTTCGTTATATATATTATGCCTGCACTACACATCGAAAGATACATCTGGGAGATGATCCACAGATGCATCCGGGAATAAATCCGCGAGCCGTCCACACGTCCGCGTATCAATCAGTCTGTGTTGATCATCGGAAGACGCAAGACATCAAGTACTTATTTTTGGGGTTCCACAAGCAGTTCTCACCTTGGTATAATTCTATAAACTTGAAAGTTTCCTCGGTGCTCATTGTCATTGTAGCCATTTTCAAAACAATACACTTCAAAACAATACACCGACGCGTCCACCTGCATTCAAAATGCGCACAACACTGATGCGTCGGCAGATGTGTGGACACAAGCCTTGCGTTCGCTCTGACGTCTGGCTCAAAATCCGTCAAGAATGGATTCAGGACAGACGTATCTCCGGATGTTAAATATTGTCCGGAGACGAGCAAAAACCCCCTCTACACATCGGCGGATGTATCCAGGGCTGAGGCATCTTCCGATGTGTAGTGCAGGCATTAAAGCTACTGACAGAATCAGGCGCAAACGCCGTGCGGACATTGGCTTCGCGGTATGTGGCGACTTTTCACTGACATGATGTTGCGGTGTCGGCGGCGCGCTCCGACTTTGAACACAACAACGAAATCAAAGTGACAAGTGGACGTGATTGGAAAAAAAATTGAAAAACCTGAATGATTTACATATAATTTTTCTATCCTACAGGGTTTGTCTTTTTTTTAGGTGCTAATTTAATTACCGCAATTTGGAAAAATAAAGATTTTCATTAAAAAATATAAAAATCAACAAATTTGCTATCACAGCTAACACCAAGACACGACTCCAAACATATGCCCACCACCACCAAAACACGACTCAAAACACAAACATCTCTTGACACACGCGGCGGCAACGCGCAGAAAGTAGAAAGTAAAGCAACTTGCGCGGTGTGTGCGTAGCGTAAATCAGCATTTCGTTAGTGCGCATTTGAATACACTACTTCTATTCTCTCTGTCATTGCCCGCACGGCGTTTGCGCCTGTTTCTGTCAGCAGCTTAACTGCGCCGCGGCGCGCCGTCCAACTTTGGCATAAATCGCAGTTGCAGTCGGCCGTCGCAGTCGCAATTCTGTTTTGACCTTATAATTCTGACATTTATCGAAATAACATGACCGAAGCAGTACGAGGCAATTTTTTAACTTTATTTTTGCAGTAAATAGTGTTAAAATATTGTATTTTATCACTTTTTAGTGCACATGGATTACCAGTGATTAGTGCCTTAGTGATTTAATAAAAAATAATTAAAAAGAAGTGAGTGATTCAGTGTTTTTTAAGAGTGTTCATTGTTAAGGTGACCAATTTTGTTTACATTCGCGGTGGTTTTTTCGTATTTATTTAGGGAAAAAATGTTGAATTTGTGTGTGGTAATTTAATTAAAAGTGATTTTAAAGTGATTAAAGATTATTATGGAATAGTTATTAAAAATATAAGTACAGAAAAATTTGAAGGAGAAAGTGAAAAAGTTATTTGTTATTCATGTTGTGTAGTGGTACTTTCATCAATTGTGGTAATGGAGTGACTACCCCTCATCAGTTTGGCCCACGGAACTCAGGATGGTCTCGAACAAGGTAAGTGCATTCCGTCCTAACATTTGACCGATATTTAGTGGCCCTAGCTTTTGATCGCTGACCAGTAAACACTTCTCTTCTTCCACTTTTGCTCCCTCCCGTTGGCCTAGGACGGCTCGTTAACCTCCTCTATCGACTATTTTCGATTTACTTCAGGTATAGGCACGAGTTTTCAGGTATAACTGTCCCTCTTCTTACATCCTTGTACCACGTGCTGACGCCCGGTGCAATGGATATACATATTTAGCTCGATACCCTTCCGGCGGTAACTCCGTCTTATACCCAAGACAGACTACCACCCTTAATCCGGATTATGACGTCAGAATGACGTAGACTCCATTTTATTTCCATATCTTTTATTCTCCGGTATTAGCCACTTCTTCTTTTGGTCCTCCTTCCCCGAATTTTTTATGATGACATTCCTTTGGTCTTTTGTCAGAGCACATTTTTTGTGCCTCGACGCAACATACAACATTATACCCAGGCAGTTACACCTAAAAAGAAATATTATTCAAAATATAACATGGATTGACATTCATGTCGATATTAAAGCCTAAAATTACATAAAAAAACAACATTTTCAACATTCTCATAAAAACCTCGACATTTCATAACCTGCAAAGTCACCTGAGAAAAAAAATAACGTCTAATAAAAAAAAACAACAACACTAAAATGTAAGCTTCTTTTTATGCTTTTTACCTGCTACAAATTACACAAAACCACAGAATAACAAAAAAAACATATAAATCCATTCGCGTCGAATTTGCCAGGTTAATAGCAATAAGCCCAGGTGTTAAATTTGAACATGGCAACCAACTTTTTATATGGTAGTTTATTAATTGTTGTATTTGAAACGCATTATTTTTAGACCATTTTTCGGTATTAAGGTTATTAGTTCCGCAGTGAAAGGCTCTTAATGGTCTAATAAGTTTTATTAAATTACTTTATTTCCGTCTTGTTTCCTCTAGTAAATTTTATGCTAATTTCAACTGTTACAGGTTTTTGTTCCTAACTTCCCCACCAACCCCCTCCCATTAGTAAAAGTGATTTGGTTAGAAAATGAATAAAATGAAAACAAATACACTGTGAAAATGTTATTAGAACTGTTGAAAACACGCACCAGGATATGCTTTTTTCTACGTGTTTCTTCATGGCTTCTAACTAAGTGTTTTAATCAATATATTGTAATCAACATGAACGGTGATGGTAACTAGTGTTTCATAGCGCCTTAATTCAACTTCCGGCCTTCTACTATATACAAAAGGATATTCTTGATAGAGGGGGTGCAGAATGACTTGCGGAAGCTAAAAATACCCCTGGAACCCACAAAAAAATCTCGGCTGTTTATAGTAGGACAAAATATCCTTTTTTTATGTTCGCTTCATTTTACAGAAAGACGAACGAAGTCAGCCAAGGTTCTTCACTTGATAAACAGTTTACATTCCTTCATTTTGGGGTTAAACTGAATGAATAAGATGGAAGAAGAAGAAGAAGGGGAAAAAATGAAATAAATTTTATATATGTATATATAAAAAAAAAATCTAAAGGAATGAAATGTTATCCATCCATTTCAAAAAGAGAAGAAAGCGCTTTTGTCAGTAATTGTAAGACTCCCTGCTCCCTTGGCTTACATAAAGCGAGTCAAAGGATTTTCTCAGTTGAGACTTATATACATATTTTTTTTTGCGTTCCATATTAAATTCTTTAACGCCTTTGAGAGTTTGTTATGAAACCATCCTTATGAGGTAAAAATGTGTGTCTCCCTAGGAGATTTTCCTGCATTACCCTGAGCCTTGAGCCTTAACAGAAAGGATGCTTCCTAAAAATGAAGGAAACGAACACTCAACTAAAGTATAAATGGGCACCAGCCACACAGCGCACAGATAGTGTGATGTACAGACTATAACAGAGTACAGTTTTTTTTTGTTCACACCCTAGGCTAGAGGTAGATAGCAGATCATAGCCTATCATATTTAATATAAATATATATATATATATATTCTTACATACATATAAAAAAAATAATAATAGTGAGCTAGCAAGAACTTTAACGACGGAACAGCAACCGTCCATTCAACACAAAAAATATTTCGGTCGGTGTGTATTAAAAGTCGTATTCTCTGCTTGTTCGGTTGTCTTGTAGTGAGTCTTGCTTCTAGCACTGTGTATATTTCGAAACAATCAGCTCAGCCCCGGTAAATATGCAATATACGTATAAATATATAGTTGAACCCTACTTTGGAGACTTGGGAGAGAGCAAAAGTGGTTAACGAAACAAAATGGAACGCGCTATGCCTGGGAGAATCGTATGCCGGGTAGCAGCACTAAACATGGTATGGGTATTTTGTGTATTGTGGCAGAGAGCAATTTCTATGGTGGTAAAATGAAAAACAACTGCCACCCCCCCGCCCCGGTCTATGCCCCGCGCAGTCAACCCTGACAACAGTCGACAACATATTACGAAACAAGTGTAAACAAAATCCAGTGGTGTTGTATCGTAAACAATAAAGAGGGGCATTATTATTTTATGATATTATAGGAAAAATTTAATTTTTCATTGAATTTTCATCATAAAACAATGAAAATTAAAACATTTTCCTCGTCGCCATTTTACCATGAAATGAAATTAATAAAAAAAAATCCATAGAGAGGGTTTTCCACAGAGAAACTGTTCTAAAAAAAGACCATGTCGAAATTATTTGAATCAAGCACCTCCCAGTTTGCAGATTTTCAGCTCCGCCTCTGCAGTATAGAGTATGGTATAAGGGACACTGGGTACGACAGCGATAACCGAAAACTGTGAAACACATTCAAGAGAACGATAAAAACGGAAAAACACTTTCCCATTTTCCCATCAGCTTTTGAGACATCCAAGAGAGGGTTTTCCAACGATTCAGAGCCAAACGGATGGGTGGTCTACTATGGGGTATCTCTCTCGTTTGCCGCTTCTGTTTTGCCATGCCTTTATCCATGGAGCTCTTTTGGTATAAGTGAGTGCGCCGGGTTGTACCCGGCTTCATACGGTTCTCATCATGTAGCTATGACGGAACATGGATATCTCTGTGTCCCGTACCGTGAGCAGCAGCAGCAGCAGCAGAGCACAGTTCGTTCTCGTGTTTTCATTTAGAATAGAAGGACTGTGTGCCGTTTTGCTCTGTTGGTAGGTTCATGATAGTCAGCTAACTCCATCTATATGTATATATATATATACTGTATATGTTGGGCGCTGGTGCTTCTTGTGCTGGGGGCTTGGATGTCGTCGCTTTCATTCTCTACTACATTTCATCAACAACGACTCACAGCGGCCGTTAACAGGAATCATAGTCTCAGTGTAAAATCGGCGGCGGTGTATATGACATATAACTGTTAAAAAACGGATTTTTTTTGTTGGTTTGTTTATTGGGTGTTATTCTGCCTGAACATACTCGTCGTCATTGTAGTACATTGTGTGTAATTCGCGTATCTTTTACGTATACGTATTTATTGGCTTGATTCTGACGTATAGCCTATTTGGTCTAGAGGGGGGGAAATGACGTGTCAAAGAAAACACCGTTTAAATCCTGTTGTTTAATCAGCCTCCCCCCAAAAATTCCCCAACTTCAAACCTGCAATTATCGCCATAGTATCAGTAATATACTCTCGAAATTTCTGCATGCACGTATCATAGTGGGCGACAAATTTTTGTTGCCAACAGTGAAATTATAGTGGACTTGGACCATATCTGCTCTTGACACTATATTGTTGTTATTGTTGTTGTTGTTGTTGTTGTTGCTGGTCGTGTTTCATACCACTTGCACTCACATCGGACAAAACAGTGAATGGAAAGCTCGTGTTTTGGATACATGCAGTTATATCATTGCGACATAGTGCGGTGGAATATATTTACCTGCAATACGTAAAGCGAAATTAACCTAACTTATTTTTGCATTATCCAAAAGTTTTCGTTTTTTCTTATATCCTTATACAAAACATAAATTGGTGTGTTTTTTCTATTCTGAAATACATGTATATTTGGTGCGGGGATATTATATGAATTTAAAATGCACAAGGAATAATCCATATATAATTTGCTTTTGATGAAAAAACGAAATATATGTAAGTTTATTACTTATTTTGATAGGAACTATGCTTAAACAATAGCAGGAAAATGTGTTTTTGTTTTTGTACCGGCTTAAATGATCTCTAACCTTACTTTGTACAATGTAAATATTGTTTATACCAATTTTAGACCAGTTTGTGGGAATGCGCAAACGCATGCGCAGTAGATATTTTTTTTGTAAGCAATCTTATTATTTATAAATGTAAAATGGAAGAAACTTACTTTGGGTTTTAAAATATTTTTGAAATATCATCGATATTTTATTGTAACAAAAAATAATATTCAAATTTTATTTTATTATTTATAATTAATGTAATTTTTTTTTTGTAACGAAAACTATTCGCGCAAAGTGACTGTCAAAATATTCAGTTTCGTTTAGACGATTTTTTTTAGACGAGTTGAATGCATCTCCGATGTTTTTGGTGTCGTAGAGTTGCACTTCTTCGCATGCTTCTTATGCTTTAAATTTTTTCTTTGTTCTTTATTTCAATTGCTTAGATTTTATTTGTTTTTGGTTAGAACAGTTCTAGAAAGTATAGAATATAGGTAAAAATGAGTACTATGGCAACAAAACACTTGACAGATTGGGCCAAGTCAATAATGCACGTTGCGCGAGCAAATGACTTCTTCAGCAATTGGAAGTCTATAGCTGAATAAGCCATTTGCTCGCGCAACGTGCATTATTGACTTGGCCCTTTATTTCTAGTTGACACGACTAGTTTTGAATATATTTACCATTTACTAATTCTATTTTTTGTAGAATACTGCTTTACAGGTTTTGTCTACAATATGAAAATATGTCATTTACTTGTTGTTACCATGTAATAGAAAGAACTACTTTTAGTTTTTTACAAATATTAAATTTCTGCATTTGAAGGTTTCGGATTACTGAATACAGGGTCTTTTAATAAGAGGCATCATAAATCAATAGAAAAGCGCAATATTTTCGTAAAACGTGATTATTTTTTTGTTTGTTATCAAAAGTACAAACCATTTGGTTAATAATGGAACACTATCACTACCAAATAGCCGCCTCGATTCCTCTTACACGGTTTTTCATCACGTATTCTGCCACATATTGTCTTTGAATGCTTGAATCGATGCTGCACCATTGGCGTAGGATTTTTCTTTAACCCTCAAACAGCTGACTGTTTACTGTGTCCTATTCCGGCGAACTGGTATACAATTTTGTAAACCCATATACTATATAAATACAATACGAGACGTAATTGTGTAAAACTTATTTATTAAAACTTTGATGAGTAAACGATATAAGCCACGACACGAGAACCTCTTTTTTCAAACTGGCCTCAAAGATCGAGGACGAAACTATTGAGCAGGTTGTAGAGGAACCTGATTGGAATGCTACCATAAATCTGCTTGGGCTTGGGCCAGGCATGACGTATACATCAAAGGATGGCACTACATGGGCTATAAATCCGCTGCCCATTACCCGAACACGATTGCACAACATTTTGCGAGAAAATTGTTACTATTCTTGTTCTTCATTTTTCTCTATTCTCCATTCTAAAGGAACAATTACGTAGCAGCGTGGCGTTGCGTTGCGTAGCTCAGCTGAGCATTGACTTTTCGCAACGTAGTCGCATAGCAGCTTAGCGTTGCATTGTTTGACAGATAAAGTAAAGTGTTCGAAAACAAGTGTTTTACAAATTAAAACCAAAATTATTTACCTTATTGAAACTTCCTTCTTAGCGTTGTTGATAGCGGCTAGCGTCTATAAATCGCACGATCAAATAATAGAAGAGCTTTTGGGCATCACAAGCAGCACCGATTTAAGGAGTATCCACACACATCAGGGCCGTGCCCGGGACGTCACAGGGTCGAGTTCTGTCATGTGTGAACGAGCCCCTGCCCGGACACGGACCTGTGTGAACGAGTAAAGGAGTATCAATACATATTAGTGTTCCGTCAGGGGTTCAAAAAATATCGGTGCGTACATTTTATACGAACTCGTTCACACATGTCCGTGTCTCGACCGGAGCAAAAATCGAACGTCCCGGGGACGTCCCTGATGTGTGTGGATACTCCTTTATCGGGCATCGATGGGCCGTGATCACTTCAAAGCAATTTTCCGGACCGTTCGACTCGATGATGCGAATACACGAGCTGATCGGCAGATAAAGGTGCTCCCATTTCTGAATTGAGGATGTTGCTCAATGTATCCTTGAAAGCCAACTATAAGCCACACGCTTGCATTACAATAGACGAGCAGTTGTTTCCGTTTAGAGGCCGATCATATTTTAAGCTGTAAATTCCATCGAAGCCTGCAAAAAATGGAATAAAAATGGGCCGATGCCCAATGCTGCTACTCATTATCCACTAAGAGGCGACCCAGGGGCTACGGGGGGCTTAGCCCCCCCACGCGTTTTTCTCATACTTCATATATGTAGTTTATTTTTTTTAAACAATAACATTTAATCATTTTTTTAAAATAATTGCACTTTGTGATTTTTTAGTTCATCGAATCTTAAAAGAACGGTGTTCAGATATAAAAATTTAATCAGTAAAATTATTTAATCTATCAGTCGAGTAATACGTTGAGGCCGCATGATTCGTGTCAAGGCCGAACACGATGATTCGCATACTGCCGCTCCGGGCGGGAAAGTTGTACACGTTTTCCATTCCCTGGCGCACCTTATACAGCTCTGTCAGTACCACAGCCTTGAATTTTTTAACCTTTTCAAATCGTTTCAATTTCTCATTCTTTGGACGCATTTTCGTTTTTAGTTCAATTTCAATTAGCAATTCGATGCCCATCTCGATCAAAGGCTGCAGCTTTTTCAAATCCATTCCATCTACTGTGAGATAGGTATCGTCTCTTACGAAACGTTTTGTCTTTTCGATTAACACACGTTTCTTAAAATGCCGATTTCAGGCTGACGGACAATTCGTTTCGTTCTCGCAGAGTTTCTTCGACAACAGAATCCTTTAGCATTGTAGATTGGCGTCGATTTAGAATTGGGCGAGGGCGCCTTGAAGCGAGAGCCGATTCTCTAGGGTGTAATTTCTTCAAAACTTTTGTTGCTTCAGAGTAGTATTTCTCGAAAATATCTTACTTCTGTTCTCATTTTTTCGATAAACGGCTCTAATGAGTGCCATTGAATTTTTGTATCCCATCGCTCGAACTTGCAATGCGTTTGTTACTGGTTCAATTGTTTGTAGCGACGGAAAAATTTTGCATTAAACACAGTAGACATCATAATCAAAGATGATTGACAGCTAAATATCGAACCTGATCAAAAAATTGGCTTTGATTATGACCAAATGAAATTTTCAGACAGTGAAAATACGGAATCTTTCGCTTCAAAATCGTCGTGAATCAATCTTTGCACACCGCCATTACACAATCCTGGAATGCGCACTCTTTTTTTCCATATATTTTTTGCTATTTTCTTAGAATGATGACGCAATTTTGATAGTACACTAGAAGGCGGCGCTTTAAAAAGGCCATGGAAATGACCCTTTTTCCAAAGGATTTTTTTACAGATCTCTGAAATTCTGAGAAAAAACTAAAATGAGTGCGTATCGAAGATTGTGCAGTGTGGATGGGCCATTAAGGATATCGTACGCAAAGCAGATGATGTGTGAGTGTGTATATTGTTGAGAGCTTGTCCTTCATTCTATTCTAATAATTATCTGTACTACCGACTGTACGAATCTCAACATTTTTTAAAATAGATGTTACATTTAGTAAAATTTCTTTGCCCCCCCCCCACGCGAAGCAGAGTAGCTACGGCACTGAGGCGATATATACTATGACCGCCAGCATGGTCAACCGATGGCCACTAATATTGGCACTAAGGTAGTGCAAGAACTCGTCAAACCATATTGGGGCTCTGGTCGAAACATCACAATGGATAATTTTTCTACCGGATTGGATTTGACTCATCAGTTGGTCCAGAAAAAATTGAGTGTCGTCGGTGCGATGCGCAAGAACAAGGGAAACCAAAAATAGTAATGGAATATGATCGAACGAAAGCTGGCGTGAACACCATGGACCAAATGTTGGCAATTATACGAGCAAGCGGAAAACGCGTCGGTGGCCATTACCTATGTTTTTCAACACGGTGGATTTGTGGGCATTGGCTGCATACGTGCTGTATCCTGAAACGCATGGGACCACCAATCCTCGTCGGAGCTTCCTCATTGCATTGACGAACGATATGGCCACTTCGAACATCAGATGTCGAACACAGATTTCAATCGTTGCCCTCATATTCGCAATGCGATGCTGGACATGTTGGGCGTCAAGAGCTTTTATCGGATCAGCCACCACCGCAATTGCAAGCGAACCCATTAGCAGCGGGCATCAAAGGAAAGTGCGTGCGCAATGGAGAAAAGACAATGGGTCACCCAAAAGTGTTGCTCCCTTTGCGGCAAGAAGTTATATGTAAACCAGTCAGCCGTTCAGCAGGTAGTCTTAAAAAACAGATAAAATGAGGTACACAATTTTTTTTCTACACTTCTATCTTTTTGTATTCGATTTAGAAATGGATCTGTAGGTCTCTTCGGACAATTTTAATAAAAAAAAATTGTTCCAAAGTCGGAAAGTTTTCATTTGTAAATTGTCAGCTGTTTAAGGGTTAACGTAACCCAAAAGAAAAAAAAGTATAATGGTGTAAAGCTTCGTTCACACGGTGACACTGATGCTGTTGCATTTATCATCATGAAAGTGCTCGACATTTGCTATCACAGCACAAAGTGTAAAATTAGCGAACTTGTATGACAGTAGCCGATATGTTAGAAGTGCCGCGGCGTCAGGTGTCAAATATCAAAAAATTTTGATATGCGGCATTATTGTCACTACGTCGAGACGGCGCGACATTCAACATTTCAGACGATGACACTTTTGCGACATTCACGTCGCGATATTAAATGCCACGACATAAGTGTCACCGTGTGAACGAGGCCAATTAAAGTTCCATTTCAAGAAATCATACGTACAGGAATTTTTTTCACGCAATAGAGCCGTTGTTGGATGAGCTGTGTGTCAGGTGGGGCCGTTCTGCAGGAAAGAAACGTCGTCTACATGCATAGTATAGTACATACATAGTAATTTCAGACCAAAGTAAGTTAGGCAACATCGTTTAGTAACGCAATCCATTTATTGTGACGGTCGAACCAGCTGCATTCTCAAAAAAGTATGGCGCTATTACACCTGGCTACACCAAACTGTCACTTGTTGTGGTTGGGGAGGTTGTTCGACCATTTCTCTTGGGTTTTCGTAGACCAGTTCCAGTTGGTCAAAATGATTGCTTGTCAACTTCAATGTAAACAATCAGAGAGAATACGCTGGGCAATTGAATGGAAACGGTCTAAATTGAATAATAGGAAAGATGTCTTCTATCACAACCCGTGAAACATTGGGAACGTTTGGTTGGGAATTTCGATATAACCACCAGACATAGCACCCTCTAATTATCACTTGTTCCGATCTCTGCATTATGTTTAATATCTCTTTATAAGTAAAGTGAATAGACTCTCAGTGGTAGATACTGGTGCTGAAGCCCCGTCCAAAACTGCTCTATTAATACTCGACCAATATAATCACATCTCTATTGCATAATTGTTTACAAAACCTTGAACAAAAATGCTTTTAAATTTATCCTAATCATTTTTTTTCACCACATTTATCTTATCTAAAAAATCAACTCCCAAAAATTCAACAGTCTTCATTCACCGTCGGCTAAAAAAACAAATCTGCCACTAAAATATTTCGACGTGTTTGCATTGTGTCCTGTGAGAACAGGTAGTCGGATTTATAGTCCAAGAGCTAGTGACAGAATTGCAAAGTGATTTTGTAGAGGATGGGCCTTTGATATAAGGTAGATTAGGTAAAGCACAACCGATTAAAAATATTCGCCAGTTCGAGTCTACTTAAGTTTTAATTTTATGAATTTTTGAACTTGTCGATTTTTTGACCATGAAAAAAGTGATATTGTAGAGGATGGGACTTGGTATATAGATTAATTGGGTTGCCCCCAACACATATTCCGATTCCCATCTCGTTTGGAGGTTAGGTTTGACTTTTGGGAATTTTTGAACATGTCGGTCTGATCAAGATGGACAAAGTGATATTGGAGAGGATGGGGTTTGGTATAATGGTGAGATAGGCCACCAAGAACCCTAATTCAGCTGCCCATCTCATATGCAATCACGGTTGCGATTTTGGCGGCTTTTAATTTTGTGGCCATTTTCGGTATGACCCAAGTGATTTTGTAGAACCCAAGATTTGGACCATAGGCTCGTGGCATCTGCCAAATGTTACATTTTCAATCCCATCTCCGTTCCATCAATATTTTCCGTTTAATTGAGAAAATTGGTTGATGGAAAAAAAAAAACATTTTGACGATTATACAGGGTGTATACCTTTAAGCTTACAAAGCGGCCGGCTGTAGATAGGTTTTGGATAGACGAAGAAAAAATTGTATGGGGGGGGGGTAAATCTTAACGGTTTAGCAGCTAGGGCGTTTTGAATTTTTTTTGTAGAGGTTTACATATCACCCTGTATTTATGTAACCCTTTGAGCTATTTTCATTAATAGGATACCAGTGTACGTAGAATACTCCCACCTATCTAAAACTGTCAAAATCAAGGATCCAGCTAGCCAACTTCCAGAGCAATGAGTCGCAAAGTCAAAATTTCGTTTTTTTTAACTAAAATTTCAACTAAAAACAACTTTTTCTCCAAAAAATACCTAGTTAACTGATATTTTTTTTGCAAAATTGGAAAGCTTGGACAATTCCTATCAATATTGTCTGGACAATTTTTACGCTACGGCCTTTACTTTTGAAGTTATTAGCAAGTTTGATGTTAAAATTTGCCTTATTTGGTGCTTATTTGGTACTTTTTGGCAAAGCTTAGGTGAAAAGGCACAAAAAAAGAGCCAATTTTAGCGTTAAAATTGCTTATAACTCCAAAAATAAAAGCCGTAGGATACAAATTGTCCGAACATTATTGATAAGAAATTGTCCAAGCTTTGAGTGGAGTGGATAAAAAAAACAACTGTTATAGTCAAGCAATTTATTGTCAGGGATTATATTCCAAGCGGCCGTTTTGCGCCTTTTTTAGATTTTGTGCCAAAATTATGCTTTTGTATGAGAAATGAAATAAGATCAAAGTAGTAGTTGCAGCTTTTCAACGGCTTTTCTTTGGACGCTTTGATTTATCAACAGAATCTGAAAAAGGCGCAAAACGGCCGCTAGCGGCGAAACTATGCGTAGTTCGAAAAAACAGTGAAAACAAAATTTGTAGGAATTTTTATGCTCTACAACTTTGCTCTTTTGATATTTTCACCAAAATGCATAGTTTCTCCTCAAAATAGAGAAAAGGGCGGAAAATGGGGAAAACGCCTATTAAATATAGCCTTGAACATATTTCGTAAGGCAACCCATCATCGTTACTTTGTTAGCATATTTTTTATCATAAAAAAACATTTCATTCGGTTACTCGATCGGTGAAGGTCGTTCTTCTACGGATCCTGTACTATTACCCTGTACGCTGTACGTCGGACTATCGCCCGGCTAGAGGAAAAGTTAACTAAATCCGGCTCTACACGATGCTATGAACACTCTCCACCGTTGGACGCTTGATGGTAGGATGCATCGTGTGGCAGATGCTCGAACTACGAGTGTCCAATGTCGTAGCGTCCAACGTTCGTATTTGGACACGTTCAGGCTGTGATGGGTATCACTCCAACGTTGGAAGCCAATATTCGAATGAAACGTTCACCGCATCGTGAAGAGCCGGCTTAAGCCCGGGACACACATTTGCGCACAGCGTGACGGCCGTGTGTTGGAAAACACACGGAGAAAAAGTAAACAAGTAAAATCTTACCAGTCAGTCCCCACATTTCCGCGTCTCCATGTCCGCACCGCATCAAATTTTACTTGTTTATTTTCTCTCCGTGTGTTGTTCAACACACGGCTGTCATGCGGTGCAGACACGGTTCGGATATGTGTGTCCCGGGCTTTAAGAAGCAAACGGAGCCCGCAGCATGAGTGAAAAAGCTGCGCTTTTAAACAACCAGAGCGAATGGGAAACTCGTTTTCTTTTTATTTGGTTTTTCCTCTACATGGAACAACGGGGAATTCTCTTTAAAATTATCTTAAGGAAGATCGATTGAAGGAGCATATTCCAAATTAAAAATCTGAAATTTGAATACGTTATTTATTGATATCTCATACATCCAATAAAATTTTTTAAAAAACATTGGACGTCTTGCATTCGAGTAATTAGTATTCAATATTCAAGTAAAGGTCGAGTAAAAATGATATTAAACGTGGGAATTTATTGCACATAAAAATGGATAATTCTCCATAACTAGACGTCAAACTGCTTTAAAATTTTGTCAATAATTATAATCAGATTAGAATGTCAACTTTTATTTACAGAATAAATTTGACTTCTATCATGGGAATTTAATTTTACATTCTCTGTCCTTATATTATACTATTTTCAGAGATCGATCCTTCTTAAGTGGTTTGAACGTTTTCGGTTTATCGGTTTATTTTTAAAGGAGATCAATACATGTAATTGTTATGGCATTCTAAAAAGAACCTAGGTGCAAATGATGAAAATGAGTTCGATCACGAGATTGTTGTGTTTGCCGCCCCCTGAAAGTGCCGCCCGCGTGCGGTGTACACTCTGCACGCCCGCACCCAGCGGGCCAGGTTATAATGTATGTTTGTATATACAATACACAACTACTCATAATATCTGAAATATATAACATAAATATGCCACTAGAGGGGTATATACATCCATTTTAACTCTATTTGCTATATAAAACTAGATTTTACGATTTTTCAACTTCAACTGGAGATGGCAAGGGTTTCTACAACTGGGAAAGAGATGGGCAAGTGGATATGTATTGTAGATGTTGTAACGAACCCTAATATTCAAATCCCATCTCCTACAAAATCACTTGGGTCATACCGAAAATGGCCACAAAATTAAAAGCCGCCAAAATCGCAACCGTGATTGCATATGAGATGGGCAGCTGAATTAGGGTTCTTGGTGGCCTATCTCACCATTATACCAAACCCCATCCTCTCCAATATCACTTTGTCCATCTTGATCAGACCGACATGTTCAAAAATTCCCAAAAGTCAAACCTAACCTCCAAACGAGATGGGAATCGGAATATGTGTTGGGGGCAACCCAATTAACCTATATACCAAGTCCCATCCTCTACAATATCACTTTTTTCATGGTCAAAAAATCGACAAGTTCAAAAATTCATAAAATTAAAACTTAAGTAGACTCGAACTGGCGAATATTTTTAATCGGTTGTGCTTTACCTAATCTACCTTATATCAAAGGCCCATCCTCTACAAAATCACTTTGCAATTCTGTCACTAGCTCTTGGACTATTAGTTGTTGGCATGAATTGCGTGAAACATTCCGAATTGGTTTCGATGCCAAAATATTTTCACAAAATATTCGGAAGCGCCAAGCTGGATTATTGTGTTGTCACTCAAAATTTTTCTTTGCGTTTTTAGTCTTGAAATTGAGAAGAAACACTTTTAAGATACATCAACGTCAGCGGCTAGAAGCAATTAGATGTGGAATTAGTTGAAAGGTGTCTTTAAAGTCTTTTTAAGATGTCTTCAAAACAAGAAATTTGGGCTTTGTGTGATTAAAAATATGTTTTTTACAAATATACAATTGTGTTGTACAATCAACAAAAAAACAAGTGGTTCTATTCCTAACAACATATATTTATACTGACAATGATTTTTTCAAATTTGTTTTATTTCGAATTTACAAACTCAACGAAAACATCATTCTCAAAACAAACTTGAATTAACTTCAATGATTTTTAAAAGCAATTCAAAACTGCTTCAAAATAAAATCCAAAAAACAAAAACCATTTAAAACAAGATTGCATTGCACCTTCACTCATCTCCGTAATAGCCTTCCCAAAAATACCCTCGGATGACACTCGGTAGATGACTTAATTTGTTATGTTTGGACTAAGATCAAAACTTTCCGTTTCAACTGAAAATGTCAACAATTTTCCTGAATCAGATTCAAGTGAATTCCTGGCTGCAATGAATTTTCTTAATTTCCCTGCGCAAATCTGAAGCAGCGTGAGATCGTTTGCTTCATGTGCCAAGAATAAGTGATTCGAGGATGAGCGATTTTGTATCCAGGCAATCACGACTCTGTTTTGTAGAATTTCATCGTTTTAACAAAATAACGAAAAATTAAAGGAGAATATATGATTGTGATTAAGGTAGAATTTATTGTTGATCGAGGTGATCATAACCAGCTCCGTTTTTAGCGGACCATTAAATCACAGGATCAGAGCGTTGCAGTATTTCATTGTTTTAATGGAAATGTGGGTAATATGTATCTGAAGATTTTAACGTTGAAGTGCTTTAAACAGACGTGACTTTGTGATTTGATTTAATCTGCTAGAGTTTAATATTACGGGTTAGATAACCGAAAATGATCATAAATTATCGCCGGGAAGATCCCTGTGTACCCTAATCATGGGATAAAATTCCTGGGATAAAATGGGCTTCTGGAAGGGAGTTGGACGCCAGGTTAATAAACGCAACTTGTTTTTTTACTTAGGAATCATCCTTCTGTCATATCGGTTACGTCAATCTGTCATATCGGTTACGTCATGGTGTAATGTCTGGTTGTACGCTTAGCTCGAAGGATAGGAAAGGAGTTAGATGGAATCTGTTGGGTGCTATATAAGGTGGCGACGAACTTTGCTTTTAAATTAAAAGAAACTTTGTACTAGTTTGGAAACACTGATTGCGGAAGGCTGTTCCAGTGTTCAGTTGTTCTATTTATGTACGAATTTTTAGACTGAAGTGTGCGAGCGAAACGCGGCATTAGGCTGTTGGAGTGAGCCAAGTCGCCTAGTCTGGTGTTGCGGGAATAATTTTGCCAAGGAGGCAGAAGGTAATTCAGTGCAACAATCACCATGAAAGCTCGGGCAACAGGCCGAAGTAGGAAGTTGCATCTCTTAAGAAAATCCGGGGTCTGGGAATTAACTTAATAATAAATTATCGCAATGAAGAATTGTCTTGTCGCCTGTTGATAATCATCACCCTCCTCTCCTACTCAGCTATTGTTTTGCCTTTAACAATAAGCTAACCCCGGAGGAGTCAACCTTTACTTTTAACTTTAAAAAGGCCAACCTTGAAGTACTGTCATCAGAGCCGGATTAAGGATGTGGAGGGCCCTAGGCGGATCCTGTGGTGCGGGCCCCCTTCCCAAAAAAAATTTTCAACCATTAACCTCGGCAGTAGAATGAGAACAATATTTTAATGGTTTCAAATTCAATTTCTATACATTCGCTAGTACCTCCTCCAGTAGTAAGAAGTTGGACTTGCGTAATAAAAAGAACTGTGGTATAGACCTGGAGGGAGACGTCATCTACAGGAAGTTCGGAAACCTGCACCTGGACATTGCCAGTATCATCCTGACTTGTCACACATAAAAAACTGCTACATTGACCTAGGGCATGACACCGGGCGAGACAATATGAGTTTTGGACAACTGGAAAGATCCCCCTCGACCGGGCAGGTTATGTTAGGTTTGGGTGTATTTCTATTAACGCCTGCCTATTTCCCTTTGACCGAGATCATTCTGATCGGCTAAAAAAGCTAGGGATATTTTAAGAGCACTCTGTCGGATGAAACACTTTAAGCAAGCCCGTTGGTTCTCTGTCTTGAAAGTAAAGCAGGAAATAAGGTGAAAAGAAAATGATGATATGAAACTCGCAACCTATTAATTTTTGTTTGGTCGTTGGTCAAGATTACGAAAATAGAATTGAAAATTGAAGAATTCTGCTACCAGGGAAAAGTATCTTTATGTTATAATACTCTGGCAATGGAACTAGTACTCGAGCTTCCCAAAGAGATTCTCTTGGATATGCACTCTACTCGTACGACAATAGGAAGGAAACTATGTATAAAAAAAAGCTCGTGCATCTGTAATCTAGCAGTCATCAATGACATTCTCTATCCTTTGAGGTTATTCCAAACCTCTGTATAAATAGAACTCTCACTTAACTTTGTAGCAATCGTGTGTGAAATAATAGGAAACTTGGGGAAGTCTAATTCTGATTAAATTGTTGAAATTTCACATAACTATTCACCCCAACAGAACAAGAGATTTTGTTTCTTATTTGTTTAGACCAGCGAGACTCGCACCACCTATACTCCGGGGGAGCTGAACTACTTCCCAGTAGGGAAAGCAAGTAATTACCCAATCGATTCCGAAAGTAGTTCTAAGGAGTAGCAACTAGTTCTCGTTCAGATTACAGCAAGTGGAGATAAGGCATTACATTTGCATGGCGATGTCATAGATGGTAACCAATCGCCTCCATTCTGCATTACATAGAACTGGTACAGTCATTGGTTACATGTAATACAGGATGAATTAAATTGCATGTTAAGTCTCTTTCGCTTTTTTAAGAGATGTGCCGCATCGGCTGCGATTGCATTACACTTTGCATTACTTTGGCATCAATGTAATCAGACAAAAAACTACTTCATCAGAATTGGAAAATTTTACAATTGTAATCTTATTTACTGTATTGTCAACGGATTACAGAACCGATTCTATCGGTAATGTGTTTCAAATTTCCTACTGGGTTCTCGTCGTCGTTGCTCTATAGAAGCTATCTGATGAAGGTTAGAACACAAATTCGCGCGACACGTACTTATTGCATCCACACAACGAGCTTTCTTTTCAACCCAGTAGGAATTCTAGGTAGCACTTACCGATGGAGCACTGATATAAGCAGTCATCTGGTAAGGGGTACTCATATTTTCTGAGGTGTTAGAAGAGCCCTTATATAACGCATTACAAGAGAAGGCAGATGGTAAGGGGTAATCCAGAATTAGACCCACAGAAGTTAGAAATTTGCCCGATGACTCAAATACCATTACAAAAATACGAAAACAAATGAGTCATCGGGTAAATTTCTAACTTCGTTGGGTCGAATTCTGGATTACCCCTTACCATCTGCCTTCTCTTGTAATGCGTTATATAAGGGCTCATCGATGTAGTAAAAAGTAAGGCCTTACCTCCTATGACATCGTGTGTAAAAATAAGTACTACTGTAAGGGGTATGGTAAGGCCTACCCCTTACTAGTGAGGGCTCATTTCAGTACTTCTGTAAGCTTACAAGTCCTACTGGGTACTTGCTACCCCGGGGTAAGAAAGAAGAGTTTACAGAAGCGCATTGTGTATGTGTTAAGTTTTCACGCCGAAATTATCTGGTGAACATGATAATAGACTACCTTCGTGTCCTTTCTATACCTCTCTCGTGAAAAACCGGTTCTGCTGCTGAAGTAATACTAGTGTAGATTAGGCTAATGAGGGTATCTACACTGGAATTCGTTCAACTGTTACCGAGCCAATTCTACAACATAATCTAGGTCTACACTGGTATTCCTTCATCACGAGTAACTTTCTCTCACGGAGATATCTATGTTTGTGCCTATAATTAGTGAACATCAGGGCGCGTAAGCAGAAGCACATTATGCATGTGTTAAGTTTTCAATCGAAAAATTTCTGCTGAAGATGTTACTATACTTCCCTCTTGCCCTTTCTATACCTCTCCTATAAAACCGGTTCGGTAACAGTTGAAGGAGTAGTATAGATACCCTCAATGTGATGATGATAAAATTTTATATAATAAGTAATACTGCATCGGTAATCAGCCCGGAGCGCCGAATTAAAATGTTTAGGTGGCAGGAATACCGAAAGGGCTCAATGGCTCATATACGCTTTTCTGTTCGATTCTTACGAAACATTTTTGTGAATTTACAGTCCCGTCATCAAATGACGAAAAGTACATTATTCATTATTCTACGGTCGGATCGTACCGTACACTATGTGAAAACGAAACGATGCGTCTTTTATAAATTCGCGTCCCCTAATTTTCCGAAATCGCAACTTCTTGCCAAGCTTCTTGCATAGTTTGAAATAGCTCGAGTTGTAAATATATTTGGAAGTAAGAATTTCTATGATAATTTTCAATAGAAACATAATCAATGTGCCTCCGGCTCCATCTGCGCGGCAAAGTCGGTGTTTTATGTGGTGGACTGCATAAAATATCTTTGTGTGTGGTGCGGGCCCCTTTGTGGTGAGGGCCCCTAGGCGAGCGCCTATGTTGCCTATGCTTAGATCCGGCCCTGACTGTCATCCAAGCTCACTTCGATCGATTTCAACAGCTTGCTTTCCTCTAATGAATTGGATGACGACGTAACAAGATTTTACTCCGTCCTGTATGAAACCTTCGCATCCTGTGTACCTATTGAGCCTCTAAAGTTGACCAGATCATCCCCACCCTGGTATAATAATGAGTTGAGACACACCAAAAACCTGAAGAATAAACTCTGGAAAACCTACCTGAAGAGAAAAGACACTGCGAGTTTTTATGCATTTCTTAATTGCTATGACCAATACCATGCTCACTCCGAGGCTCTCTATAAGGAGTACCTTAGGAACATGGAAGGTAAACTGTATGGGGATCCCAGAGCATTCTTTCAATTTATCAACTCTAAGAAAAAAGTTGATAATTACCCGAACACCATGCAATACGAGAACTCTGTTAGTTCTAATTCATCCAAGATTTGTGACAAGTTCGCATCGTTCTTCCTCAAATCTTTCTCCTCTCCTGTCTTCCAACCTCATGAAGACAATTTTCGACATATCAACACAATACAAACGGCTCAAAATTTATCTCTGTCTATAACCAGGGAAGATATCTCGAAACATATAAATGATCTTCCACAAGATTTTTCGTCCGGCCCTGATGGTGTCCCTCCTGCTGTTCTAAAATCCTGTGCAGGGGCCCTACTGTCTCCTATCCTATGTTTATTTCAGAAATCCCTCAATACAGGGCGCTTCCCAACCTTATGGAAGAACTCTTTTATAATCCCTGTTCATAAAAAGGGTTGTAAGAACGAAATATCTAATTATAGACCGATTGCGAAGTTATCATGTATACCAAAACTTTTCGAATCCATTATTTATTCTGCTATTGCCCCTATCTGCAAGAGACTTATCTCAACTAACCAACATGGCTTTCTTGCAACTCGTTCCACTACTACTAATTTACTAGAGTTCTCTTCTTACACTGTTCGAGGCTTTGTCACTGGCTGTCAAACTGACTGTGTTTATACAGACTTCAGTAAAGCTTTCGACATGCTCTCTCACTCTATTATAGTTCTAAAACTAAAAAAATTAGGCTTTCCGCATGCCCTGGTTAAGTGGTTCCAGTCGTACTTAGCCGACAGAACCTACCAGGTTCTATTCCGCGGAGCCAAATCTAAAAACATCGAGGCGTCCTCTGGTGTCCCGCAAGGAAGTCATCTTGGTCCTCTTCTTTTTATTTTATCAATCGATGACATTGTTACCCTGCTGAGGCACTGTAAAATCCTTATTTATGCCGATGACATCAAATTGTACCGCCACATAAGGAGTATCGAGGATTGCAAACTTCTGCAAGCAGACCTAAACACCTTCTATTCTTGGTGTTCCAACAACAACCTGGTCCTTAACATTAGTAAATGTGAGGTCATGACTTTTTGTAGAAAACGTGGCGTTATAACTTACGACTATACTTTTCTTGATAACAAGATCTCCCGCACTAACTCTGTTATCGATCTTGGGGTTAGGTTAGAAAGTAAGTTGGATTTCTCCACCCACATCAATTATATCTCTTCCAAGGGCAATTCAGTCCTGGGATTTATAAAAAGATGGTCCAAGGAATTCAACAACCCCCTTATCACAAAGCACTTGTACATATCTTTAGTTAGGCCTTTACTTGAATACGCCTCCCAGGTATGGTCTCCTTACTACTCCTCCCATGTCGATAAAATCGAATCGGTTCAAAGGAAGTTCGTCCGTTTTGCACTCAGTCACCTCCCGTGGGATGACCCACTTAAGGAGTATCCACACTTATCAGGGCCGTGGCCGGGACGTCACAGGGGCCGTGTTCTGTTATGTGTGAACGAGCCCGTGCCCGGATATGGAGATGTGTGAACAAGTAAAGGAGTATCCACACATATTAGTGTTCCGCCAGGGGTTCAAAAAATATCGGTGCGTACATTTTATTCGAACTCGTTCACACATGTCCGTGTCCCGGCCGGAGCAAAAATCGAACGTCCCGGGCACGTCCCTGATGTGTGTGGATACTCCTTTATTCTTCCGCCTTATGTGAACAGACTTAAATTGCTCAACTTGAGCTCTCTCCATAAGCGTCGCGAGGTCGCTGACGTTATATTCGTTCATCGTTTGTTGAATGACAAAGTTGACTCAGGCCTCCTACGAACCCGTACGTCATTTAGAGTGAACAACTACAACCTGAGAGGTCCACCTCTCTTGTACATTAATTCCTCTAACACCAATTATGGGATGTACGAACCAGTTAACCGCATGCTTATAAATGTTAACAAAAATGCGAGTGCTTTTAGCATGCAAGTTAGCGAAGATGTCCTTAAAAGGACTCTTTTTAATGTGGCGTGACTCCCTGTGTGTCCCACTTTTTCATTGTTTTTGCACGCTTCTCTGTTTAATGTTTTGTGCTCTTAAATGTTGCATTGTTTTTTGTTTTGTGTTTGCATGTCTTAGCCGAGCCACTGTGCAGTGGTAAATGTGACCGCGTTTGTGTGCAGGGACCGGACCGGCTCGGTACAGGAGTGCCGGGGAGGGTTGAGAAGGAACCCGCATTTTCGGTCGCATGCTCGTTTTTGCGGTGTTTTTTCTTCTTATACCTTTTTTTGTGCTTTCGGCCGGATTCGGTCCCTGCACATAAGCGTGGCCCGTTTCTCAGCCCAGCTGAGAACTGTACTTCTGAGCTAGAAGATTAACTCGAATAATAACAGATCCCGGGATACCCTACCTACCCATGGAGTAAAATTCAGGAGCTGGACGGAAAGCTTAAAACCTGACTCTATTAAGGGGTTATATACCAAGTTGAATTATAAAAAAATATTAAAAATGGTCGGAGTTATGACCCCTCCCCCGAAGCGCGTTTTTTTGCAGAGGCTTGCGGTGAACACCCTCCAAGGCGAACCGCTTAACTGAAATCAAAAGAGTAAAAAAATTATTGAAGAAAAATGTATTGTGGTGTACTTGAACGTACGAACAATATAAAACCCATGTTGACAAAAAAATCGATTTTTGAGGTGTTCAAAATTCTAAACAAAAATTCATTGCAAACAATCGAAAATTTTTTTGGATGAAAAAGGAACCGTTCAAGTACACGAGATTGTAAATATGAACGATTTAAAAAAAATTATGAAAATCGGTTGAAAAGTTTTTGAGATATCACGTTCACCGCAACTGTATTTTTCAAAAAACTCTATTCCGAGACTGGGCCGGCGCTTTGGTGTTTTGCGCCCGGTGCAGTATGCCATATTGCGCCCCATCAGCTCCTCATATTTTGATCGCAGTCAAGGGCAATGGAAAAAATGCGTCCTCTCCAATTGCGCCCGGTGGAGGTGCACGATTTGCACCTATGAAAGCGCCACCTAAGCTTAGGGCCAATGACCTTCTCGTCACATTGGAGCAAAGCGGAGAATATTTCGGCAAGCCGTGATTTCTTGAATGGAAAAAATGTATCTATAGCACGTTTTAATCCCTCTTCTGTCATGATCCTGTCCACTCAATCTCGGTTCATCCTGGTTTCCATTTGATTCCGAATAATCGCAGCACCTATCCGAGAAGTAGCTTCCTAGAGAGTGAACTTCCATCATTATTTTACAAGTTTCCTCCAGCTTTTCTGCCATCCTCCTCATTGAATCATGAACTTTGAGACTTTCCGATATGTTCTCTATGCTTTGAGATAAATTCCTCGGTCAAGGCCCTCTTCTTCCATAGTTGTAGAGTTTTCTCTATTTATGTTTTTTTCTGGCTTTGTAGTACTCCCAGGAAAATGAGTAGTCGCCTCTCATTGCACCATTTAAGGGTCTTCTAATATCCGTCTTCTGCTTTTCCAGTTCACTGCATTACCAGAATGTATGATCGTGGTCCTCTACTAGCGTAAGAGGCAGGGGCCATCCAACGTAAATGCTCCGATAAAACTATATCGTGTAAATACTTGCGCCCGCGGGATTCACGTGAGTTCGGCGATAGACGTACAGAATATTTTATCCAAAAACTGAAATTGCGCCCCTGTATAATTGCGCCCGGTGCAAGTGCACCATTTGCACCTATGAAAGCGCCGCCCTGTTCCGAGATCATCGTGTTTAAAGTGCCAAGTGCTTATCGATGGAACCAGCGTGCTGCGAACGGTTGTCATTTGAAATCTAGTGCTCCGATCTGGATGAAATTTCACACAGGTATTTTCGAAAGTATGTACTTTTAGAATATGCAATCAAAAATTTTTCGATTTTTTGAGCCCCAACTTTGTATATAACCCCTTAAAGCAATAGTTGATAGGGAGCTCTTAAGAGGTCGGGCAGGTCGAAACAGTCGGCGTTGACCTCGGAAACAGGCAACAGACTTTGATATCGGAACTTGGAAATTTATAGTATAACCTTGAATAAAGCATTGGTCTGCACAAATTGTCAACTCTAAAGAAATATAATGTCACAGTGCAACCACAATACAAGAAAATAATTGGCTTTGAAATTAAGTATACGAATATAACACACACAATATATTTCTTCTTCTTCTTAAATAACGCAATAGTCCTTGTAGGGATCGTGCATATTGAAGTCTCTTCTTCTAGTCGTCCCTTCCCTTCGTTTTTCCAATTCGCTATAGTTTTCTGTACGTAGTTAGAAATATATAGGTATATATTCTGAAACGTCGTCTGTCCATATTGGTTGTCCTATGCTTCTTTTTCCTGTTTGTTTACCAGTGAATATCGTCGTTAACATGCTTTCTTCGGAGGTTCGTTCAACATTTTCGAACAATCGTTGTCTACCTAGTTTTATACGTATGTGTAACTATATTTATTTCGTCACGCCTTGCTCCAAAGTATTGCCTTGTTCTAATGAGCCATTCGTCCCTTACAGGCCCAAATACTAGCCTTAAAATTTTCTTTTCGTAAAATTTTGAACTGATTGTCTGTTTGCTTAGTTAAAGTCCAAACTTAAAGCCAGGTTTCCACTATAGAGGTTTTTTCGGTAGAGTGTAGAGGGTAGATTGTAGAGCTCTACCTGGAGTGTGTACACTACAGCGCGTCTCTACCACTCTAGCACTCCACCGTAGAGCTGCTCTAGAGAAATTTTGAGTAGAGCTCTACCAAGCGCTCTGCAGACTGTGTACACTGCAGATGCATTTTTCTCTACTGTAGAGTAGTATGGTAGAGCGCGCAATTGCTGCCATAAACTTTTGCATGTCCAGAGGTGCGTACGTACACATATTGCGTAAAAAATTTAAAGGAAATTAATAGAAATAAAAAAATAATAAAATGAGTTCTCGCCAAAAACAAGCTGCTGCCGTTTTATTTATTTTAAGAGAAAAAAGGAAATGTTGGGAGCAAGATTGGATTGCGAAAAGAAAACAAAACGCTGGAATGTATCGAGAATTATTGAATGAGCTCATGGCTCACGAGTTACGTCTGCATACCAAAATTTTCTGCATATGTCGTATTCGAATTTCGAGGCGAATACTTGTGGAGAGAAAAACTCTATCAAACATGCTTGTTAGAACGTAGAGCGGACGTAGAGCTCTACCAAACACAAAAAAATTGCGTATACACTAGAGTTTTTTAGTAGAGAAAAATTTCGCGTAGAGTGGGTGTAGAGCGCATGTGTAGAGCTCTAGAGGCTGTATACACTTTTCTACGCGAGAGTTTTCTCTAGCTCTACGCAAAAAGCTCTATAGTAGACACTAGGCTTTAAATTTATTACATAGAACATATATTTCGTGTTATTTACTCTTAAGCCCAGTTTCCACTACAGAGTTTTTTGCGTAGAGCTAGAGAAAACTCTCGCGTAGAGATGCGTAGAGAAATGTATACACCCTTTAGAGCTCTACACGTGCGCTCTATACACACTCTAAGCGGAAACTTTCTCTACAGATACATGACGCACATATGTATTTGATCTTTTGGCGCAGGGAAATAAAGCTGCACTTTGTCTGCATACATAAGAATTTTAGAATATCGTTAATAAAAATACTGAATAAAAGTGGCCCAAGAATGGAGCCTTGTGGGACGTCAGCGTGTAGTAGGGCACTTGAGGTACTTAGCCACCTAGTTGAACCTTTTGACAGCGGTTAGATAAGAAACTTTGCAAAAGTTTAAGAGCAGAAAGAGAAGAATACTGATAGGGGCTGACAAGGGCACTTGGGAAATGGGTATGATTAAAGCATGGTCGAGGTAAACTTGAATACCGTGAGGCAGGAGTACAGAATGTGAGTTAAAATAGGCAAAAGACGAGGTATGACAATTTTTGAGAAACTAGGTGAAATGTAATGCAATTGGTGGTGCAGGTTTTCGTCAGACAAGTTGGCGCGGAATTCATTTGTAAATTCCATTTTCGAAAAGAAACGATTCCACAACTTTTTGTACCAGACATCTCAATTTACAAAACTTTTCTTTTATAACATAAAAATCAAGTTTTGAATCCTGAGAAAAGGTTTTTCACATTCAGGACCTCAAAAATATGTTAAACACTATCTATCGACTAGAGCTTGCTGTTTGACATTGCACTCTATACGAAGAAAATATATTGTCGACAGGACAAGGGGCTTTCCCTGAGCTCTAGTCTTCCACATAAAAAAAACAATTTAGCAGCAGAAAGTAGTTCGACAGGCTTAAGGTTAAGTCCGATTAAAACTAAAGAAATGTGGATAAATGCAAACACCATTGAAAGCACAGCGCTGACTAATGGTGACGTGTAATTGGTAGATTAACTCTGTTACCTAATTAGCATTATTACTGAAAACGGCGGAGCAGAAGAAGACGTCACTACCAGAATAAATAAATCACATGGAGATCGACGGAGATCTCAACTAACGCCAAGGACAAATTGCGGCTTTTCAACTCCAATCTCCAATTTTCTTTAAAAATAACAATTTTCTTAAAAAATGTTTCTTCACAAATCACAATTCTTTACGTCTGACACTAGAAGGTTTCAAGCTTTCAACGAAACTTTGCGCATGAGTTTTGTACAGGGCCACTTTGTTCTTCCACTTTGATGTCATTGCTCATTACTGCAAGACTTTTGGCACTTAGTGATGACCAAAAAGTCTTGCTACCTTGGTGGTTTTGCTTTGGTCTGTGCAAATGTGCAAAAACAGGCAAGAACGCGAGACCACTGCCACTAGCGCCTAGGTCGAGTGTAAAACGGGTGAATTTGCTTTCCTTTTTACTGTTTATTATTGTTATAGATGAGGTATTGAAGACAGAATTCTTGAATGAGCGACGATGGAAACAATGGTATACCTTAGATGAGGCTATCAGTACATACATGCTGTATGTACTGCTATCATATCACCAACAAAGCTAACATCTGAAGTGCATCTGCTGAGAAATTTTCGTGGTTAATGCAGAAGTTAAAGGACTTGGCACATATCAACAAGTACCAAGCGTAAGCTGGTGGAACTAGAGACAATATGACCGAGTCGCCACTAACACCGAAAAAGGAGACATGATAAAGAACGAGGATGGGCGGAGGAAAGCGGAAGACATTTACAGGAAGTTGAGGCTGGAAGAAGCCAAAAGAAAGAGAGAAAGGTGACGCTATGATAAAAAGCCAGTCAAGGGGTGAAATTGGAAGACCAAGAGTTGTTTACAGTGGGTTCGAGTCTCACATAATCTTCCAAAGCACGAAACAAAAAGTGATCGAACTCGAGAAGTTTTAATAGAATAACAATGAATAAAAGCGAACTCTCAAGAATCTTGCGGGTGGATTCTGATAGTCATTATACCCACATTATCCGCAGCTGTATTTAGAACTTAAATTTTGGTAGGTGGACACTTTTGAAACGGCAATAAACATGTCATCATCATCATCCGGCTCCTTTAATCCCTCGTGGGACATAGGGCGGAAACAGTTGCCCTCCAGCGGACTCTGTTTTGCGCAGCATGTACGATCATAAATTTAAGAATGTGTGGAGGAGCTAAGTGTGGCTTTTATCAATATCTTGTAATACGTCAGAATGACATAGACCCATATAAAAGATATGGAAATAATATGGAGTCTACGTTATTCTGATGTCTTAAACCGGATTAAGGGTGCTAGTCTGTCTAAGGTGTAAGATTAAGACTGCAGAACCATTTTGTTAATAGAAAAACATAAGCAGCAACTGATTTTAGAGCACCCATAATCTAAACATTATTGTCCCAAAAAATAGGTTAAGAATAAAGGAACATGTCTGAATATTTACGGCTTAGGTAAGATAGAACAATTGTTTAATGTTTTTAATGTTGGTCTCTAAAAGCAGTGCCGCGGCACCCATATGAGCAGACAGTGCATTTGCACTGGGCGGCACTTGGGAAGGGCGGCATTTCCGCGAACGGAGCGAGCGAAAAATGTTTATAATATATTTTATAAACGACGACAGCCGCCAAAAGACAAGGCAAGGAAGACAAACCAAGCTCAACACTCAATAGATTATCAATAATTAATTAGCACACGCAGCATAGACACAATAAACAAACGATGAACGAAAGGCGACACAAAAACAACCCAGTAGCGAACAGAAACCTTCTAGAGTCGATTCCGTACATTATCCTTCAAATGCGTAATGTATACTTTCGAAACATCTCTTCGATTAATTGCGAGGTCCTAGGGTCGAAGGGATAACGACAACCCTTTGCATTACAAACCATTCCAATAAAAAGATATAAGCACAGATAAGTAAAATGCAGATAGCGATCCAAGCAAAATATTTAAATGTTGCAGCCATGTAGCTGGCTAGAGCGTGGCAACTTTTGATCGAGCTCCAGCAACAGACAACAGCGTAAAATTCTACGGTTGCGAAGCAAAATGAAATTAATGTTGAGAGCGACGTGAAAATTCATAGGTTTTACTCATATCGACAAATTTTGCGTTCCTTTAATTTTTTACTTCGGAGTACTTAAAAGTAGAAAAGGAACACGGCTACTAATTCCTAGAAAAAAACAAAAAAACCCGCGAGCGAAGCGAGCGAAAAATACTTTTGCTCTTAAAGGGGGCGGCATCGGCGGATGTGCACTGGGCGGTGAAGTGCCTAGCCGCGGCCCTGTCTAAAAGCTGAACGTTTATTATGGGAAAGGAATTTGGAAGTGCATTAATTGACCTTGATTAGCAAAACTTGTTAAAACTTACAGCTTAGTTTGAAGTCTTGCACAGTTCAAAGAATTGCAAATAGTTTTTGGTCTTTTTTTGATAACATAACACAATTTATTGCATTTTACACCACAATGTTATAAACTTGATACGTTTTCGTATAAATCTTAAACACTTTAAGAATAAACTTTAAGGCAAGAAAATTAATAACCAGAAAAATGCCCAATTTATTTTTGTTCATTCCGAAAATTATAATATCACCACTTAACAACAATAAATTTTTTGGATCATTTCATGTTTCAATTACGTTTTATTACTTTGTTCATAAAGTAAAAGTATACACTCGGCTCCAGTAATGCCAATATTAACTAAAATACAGCGAAAGTTGCTATCTTGGGGGCAATAACTTAAGAATTTGGCAAAAATTAGGCGCAGAGACATTTCCCGAAGGTAATATAAACACGACAAATCACTGCTATACAGTAGACTAATTGCATATTGAATGTAATTGGAAGTTAACAGAAATGTAACGTCTCTCTAGTCCTCCAGCTGCCTGGTAAAAAGGAGATCGGGCAACAGCATAACCCTCCGTTCGGCTTCATTGTCATGTACCAGCATTAGTGCTGCTCTTTGAAGGTCTAATGAAATTGAATAATTTAGAAAGAGTATAGAGAACTCCTGTGTAACACGGGTATATACGGGCCCTCCGTCTTTGATAGAATTGCGCCACCATCATATGCCAACCCATCTGAGAGCCCAAAGTTTATAATTAATTCAGGACTCCATTCACTCTCCAAGCATAAGCAGGAAGTATTTGATAAATAACATCCGACCTTTTCTACGCAGGACTCCGAGATATATACTCTTCTGGGGTGACCAGAAACATGAAATTATGGGGCTCCCTTTGACTCTGGGGCGAGCTAAGGATTAATTGAACATAAAATTATCATAAGGAATCAGTCGAGAGAGGCTTAACAGCGAATTGATCTCCGTAATACAAAAATCTGATAAAATCTCTAATCCGTTCACTTTGAAATTCTTTGTCAATTTTGTATTATTTCCCTTTTATCTTCGGCTCGTAGGATTATCGTATACAATTCCACGTTTTTACGCATTATTAAAGAATTAAGAAAAGTTAATGCAGCTAGAAGCTGGACAAGAGTAATGTACTTAGAGATGAGAAAGCATTTTGTGAGCCTAATTCGCAGCACGTTTCACTTTGGCGCGTTGTTAGTTCGATAGCACAGGAAAAAGTTTTTTACTTCTGCTCAAAGTATCATTGATCAATAGCGATCACCATTGAAGAAAACATGATGTTCAGTCACGTTTAAACACGTACTATACTAACAAGTTTTCTGGATGTCATTGAGCTTCATAAATAACGTTTGCACATAAAATAGTTCAAGCAGCTAATGAAAGATTAGAGCCCAGAGTTAAGATGCTTTGTATTGTCGAATGACATGCAATGCCCAACAGAACTCTCTATTCGAAAAGGTAGTAGAGAGAAGAATGAAAGAATTACTAAAGCCAACACACGGTTATACACTCCTGGCTCTGTACTAAATAATTGTAGATACTGAAGACAAAACTAAGCTGTACATAGGTGGTAAAAGTGGAATCGAATCACAGGTCTATGGGATGGTAGTCGGGTCCTTTTGTTCTTACAAAGATCAAGAAGAGCATAACAAACAATTCAAACCACAATTGGGATCACGTTTTCATTATAATTTTGAATGGTTTCTAAATATTACTCTTATATACAGGGTTTCATGGGAAAATGGCAAAATTTATTTAAAAAAATATTAAAGAAACTCAGCAAAATCATTGTAGACAGTTTAGTTATCACCATTAAAAAACCTATCGCACTTATTGGACATGGCTGTTTCAGGAGGCATACACTCCGACGAAGCTGTCATCCGCTAACCACGACAGTTGCGTCTCTGGCTCTGGCTTGAGGATGGGTGAATTCAAAAACTCAACACTGCCGCAACACTGCAGAATTCAGCTACAGACTTCTAATTGCTGAATTCTGCAGTGTTGCGGCAGTGTTGAGTTTTTGAATTCACCCGATATCTACTTTATGAAATCCCGGACAGAACATTTTTCTTTTGTATTTTTGTTACATACGTGCGCTTCGTGCAAATTTCTTATTTATTCGCAAAAGAGTTGCTTATTAACAAACCCATTTTAATGAAATGTATGTGAGGTTTGATTTGATACCTTAAAAACTCGTTTGAAAATCACCTTTTTTTGCAGGTGCGACAATTTGTTTGCATGGCCACCACTTGTACTTGCTGTAATTCTTTCACAGCTCCAATACCTTTAAATTTTAAGCTAGACTACTACCCTTTATACTACCAGTCCCTCATGTCGTTCAGTTCATGGTGCAATGTCTATTAGTAAGCTTAGCTCGAGGATAGAAACAGAATATGATAGGTTAAGGGTAGTCTGGAGGATGCATGAGGAGGAGGCAGTGAACCTCGAGTTTGAACCCTTGGATGTTGTATGAGTTCATTTTTTTAAGCAGCCGGCTGAGCCACAACAGTCAGGGTTAGCAGGAGACAGCGTCTGCGAAGTGTTATGCCTCCTGAAGCAAGACAATCCCGCTAATCAGCCAATAAAGTCTGTGAGGCAGGCAGTACCAGACTACTAAGTAAACAGAGAGGTGCACTTTCCGCTAGGTGAAGACTCGACCTAAGCGGAACTTTGGTATCCTATAATTAACCGATTAAGCCGGCGGGATGCCTTATTAGGGATACCATCCATACCAGCTAGCATAGGTTTAGTATTCTGTCTACAAGTTGGTCGCTTTGTCTTGTTTTGTAGGCTAGTGCCAAAGCGGATTTAGATGAGGGAAAAAAATTAATTAATAGCAGGGAGGGACCAGCAATGAAATGTCGTTAAGGTTATAACTAAAAGAAAAAACAAAATTTCAACTCGAAAAAAAGGGAAATTTTAAAATGGGAATGCTATTTAGGGGTTAAAAACGATTTTTTGCGATTTGCGGTGAAACATGACCTCCTACTGTAAAATGTTTAATACAAAAGTTGTAGATAATAAAAAGATCTAAAACTTTTGTATTTAACATATTTTGACGTAACCTCAAATTTTCCAAAAAAATGGCGGAAAATCAATTTTTCAGTTTTTAATTTTTTTCTCCCGTAAAAATAGTTCAATTTACATGAAAATTTGTAAGAATATACCTTGTGTTGCGTTAAATAAGCATGATTTTTTTTTTGTTTGGAAAACGGATAGTTTCCCAGAAATTAACATTTTTCGAAAAAATACCCTTATCTCGCATGGACAACTTTATCGATGTTTTTTTCGAATTTTGATAATCAATAAGTGTTCATTTAACCATTGAAATGTCCAATTTCAAATGGTCTATACATTTTGATACTTTATTTTCATTAAACGGCTTAAAATTAAGAAAAACCAAACACCTGATTTTTCGAATCACGTACATATTTCTCGATTTTTTCAATTTTTTTCAAATTTTTTAATTTTTTCTGTTAATGAGGGATTAAATTTTAATGACAGAACTTAAATAAATTTAATTACATAAAGGGAAAAACCATCCTGAAAATTTTAAATAAATAAGAAATAAAATAACAATTTCGTTTGAATTGAATTACGCCGTGACTAGGTAAATGTTTCCAGTTTCGTCATACATCATCATACTCAATATGGTTTTGGGAGATTTTTTATACATTATTTATTTTAATTAATTTAAAAATTATAGATTGACAATATGGACGAACCGTATTATTTCCAAAAAATATGATCCAAATGATTTGTATGAAATCAAAGCAGGTGTTATCAATCGTTAGGTTCGATCGAGCAAACAAAGATTTGACCACAAATACAAAATAATGGAAAAATTAACAGCCGCTCACATTCATCGAAAATGTCAAGCTAGTTATAATAGACAAAGTTCAATCGACGAATCTATTTCTTATTTATTTAAAATTTCCAGGATGGTTCGATAAATATGTACGTGATTCGAAAAATCAGGTTGTTCGGTTTTTCTTAATTTTAAGCGATTTAATGAAAATAAAGTATCAAAATGTATAGACCATTTGAAACTAGACATTTCAATGGTTAAATGAGCACTTATTGAATATCAAAATTCGAAAAAAACATCGATAAAGTTGTCCATGCAAGATAAGGGTATTTTTCCGAAAAATGTTAATTTCTGGGAAACTATCCGTTTTCCAAACAAAAAAAAATCATGCTTATTTAACGCAACACAAGGTATATTCTTACAAATTTTCATGTAAATTGAACTATTTTTACGGGAGAAAAAATTAAAAACTGAAAAATTGATTTCCCGCCATTTTTTTTGGAAAATTTGAGGTTATGTCAAAATATGTTAAATACAAAAGTTTTAGATCTTTTTATTATCTACAACTTTTGTATTAAACATTTTACACTAGGAGGTCATGTTTCACCGCAAATCGCAAAAAATCGTTTTTAACCCCTAAATAGCAGCCCCATTTTAAAATTTCCCTTTTTTTCGAGTTTAAATTTTGTTTTTTCTTTTAGTTATAACCTTAACGACATTTCATTGCTGGTCCCTCCCTGCTATTAATTTATTTTTGACCCAAAAAACTATCGGCACTAGCCTATTGCTATTGCGCGACAGTGAGACACAACATAAAGAGCATACTCATCCTCCTCGGGGTCGTCAGCTCTTTCAATCCTGAACAGATGGTAAATTGGAGCGATGTGTCCGATATAATCAATGCAACGAGTGTTTTGGTGTACTTTTTGCTTCTCCTTAACAATTCTCAAGGCCTCGTAGCGAATCAGTATAGGAAGAATCCGCTTGGAGTTGACCGTGATTAGTGTTGCGCGGTATACTTCATCAGACTAAACTGATGGGGGTTTTTTATGAAAAAGTCTAACCCTCAGAACACAATGAGGCCGACAATGACAACTTATATAGAAAAAAAACAACAATTTATATGAGAATTGTCGTTGTCGGCCTCATTGTGTCCCGGGAGTTAAGTGCCAAATTTTATACCACCATCCGTCAGAACCATGTTCAATGTGTAGTAGTATACTACTTAGATCCAAGGTTAAAGGTACTCGAAGGAAGGGGGTGGGCGGAGAAGGCATTGAACTCTTCGATGTTCGATTAGGGAATACTGACTGTAGAAGGTTGTTCCATGGCCAAGTTGCCCTGCTTGAAAACGAATAGTTAGATTGCAGTATGTCCGCGGTCCACGTATGTGTTGCGGGAAAAACATAGCATTTTTACGGTATCTCAATGAGTCAATTGAGGACGGAATGGTGTCATCGAAAATGACTCTGAGAAATCGGTTTTGCAGGTTGCCTAGTCACGGTAAAATATTTAGGGCAAGGACGAGTGGAGGTCATAGATAATGGCCCGGGACAGATGAAGGAGGAATTTGTGTCTTTTAAGAAATTCGAGATACAGGGACGCTTGCTTAGCAATTTGGAATTTGGGGTTATTGTAATGTAGATTCTCTATGCCTGGGATATTCAGAGAAGGTTCAGCCGTTAGCTTGAGATCGTTCACTGAATGGAAGCATAGTGTAGGTTTTATTAGAGATGAGACGGTATTTCGTTAAATGATGCGTTCAATTTAACACGATTTCAATCATGATTGAGTTCGATGTCCTCATGGATTGAGTTGGACATTATAAAAGCAAGTTCTGGAACGTGATTGCCCCAATATCCAGTTCTGAAGAGATATATACAATGTAATAGCTTGGTCAGGTCGTCTGGTGTTCTTTCAGTGTCTTTGAAGCCCTGATGATTAGGGCTGAAACAAGGCTAACCCTATTGACTCATCAAGGGTCTGTTCCAAACTAATTTGGACGTGATCCTACGTGGCCTTATCGCTCTAATTGCCGCTTGGATGTTTTAATCAGTTTGTTTAGCATACACCTGTACTTGAAATACAGAAGGAATGGTGCCCAAGTTGATGGCATTGATGAACCTAGGTCTTGGCCATAGATTACAGGACAGAAACCTGAGCCTATTTTCCGTTTGCGTACCGTGTGACATTTTGGAGAAATCCTGTAGTAACCTATCTCGCGTGTTTACAAAATATGGTTTTAAATTTGAGATAACTCACGGGCACGCAATCCTATAGTTTTGCCTGTTCTGGAATCTCTTCCATACTGTATACTACAACCAATTGTTTCCAATGAAGGCCCAGGCCTTTCGTTTTCAACTTAAACGCATCAGCATTTGGGGCAGATCTCTCAACCTCAAGCTATAACGATACCACGCCGAAAATAGAGTCTTCAACGGAGATGGACTAATAGCCAGGGTTATGCAAAAGTAGGGTAAAGCTATTGATTTATGTTCCAGTCCACCACTGTAAGCCCTTCTAGTGTAATTGCTTCTGGATCAAATCACATCACAAAAATGCTTTATGAGCATTTTTTCAGATCATATTTTCGTACAGGAAAAAATGACCACGTACGTACGCGCATACATCACGCTTTTGATTTTCGGACCCATTACAATAATTTTCCTATAAACTGGGAAGTTAAAAATAGAAACAATCAGAGAGCATTCAAAAATGGAGCTAAAAATAAATAAGAGCACAAAATGTACAAAATGACGCATATTTCCATTTACATGACATCTCGAGTTCTTGAGTTGAAATTCAAGGTGCTATTGCTGTTATAACATAAACTAGCTCAATATTTTAATCAAAATCAATTTAAAAATATTGTGCCGACAATATACAAGACAAAATTACAAGTATTTAATTAACATTTACATGACATTTTTGTGATTTAATTGACTCGATGCATGCAGACGGTTGTTTACATGCAGCTACTTGAAAGCTCTGTCAAGTATACTTCAAATAGTCATGTAAACGTAATATTAGATAGCGGGAAATAAAAGATTAAAGCGAGAAACACAATTGGAGCTTTTATGCCAGCTTTTCGGCTGGCTTGTAAATAAAATAAAATTTTCCAGACAAAACTCGACGACATTTTTCCCCCTTTAGTGAAGCACAGATCAACAAAAGATAATGACAGCAGCCAGCTGAAAATTTAAAATTTTTTAAAGCTCGAGCTGACCGAAAATCGGAAGCTGTTATTGTGACCAGATGCATGGTTTTCCATATGCCAAAAGCTCAAGCTGGCAGAAAAGCTCCAATTGTGTTTCTCGCCTAAGTCAAATATTTACGAAAAAATGGGAGAAGTAAGGGTAAGATCGTATAAGTGTTTGCATTTTGGCAAAATGTCAATTATATTGTTGATCACTGAAAAGGTTTCTGACATCTGAACTTTTCTATGCGTCCGTGATTTAAGGGTAATGCCCCGGCTGCACCGGCCTGAGTTCAATAATATTCAATTTAATCCACATAAGTGGCTTTGCCGGCTAAAGTCGAGTTCAGTATAGATGTTTTCAAATGCCGTGACATTTGACGCATGTTGGGGTAAAAAGCTCTTAAAAATGTTTAAAAGCTGGAGATAATTTTTCTTCCTCTCTATTGAGAAATTAAGCTCCAAAATAGGAAGCCAAAGGCGCACGCAAAAGAATTGTCAGCAATTCCCATATACTTACTGACAACTTGTTGCAAATATTACGACGACTCTGTCTTTTTATTAGAGCTTCTGTATATACTACAGTGGCTTAAAAAATCTCAAACGAAAAACGAAATTTATATTTTCCTATTTGAATAATTGATAGAAATTTGAGGATCGAAAATAAATATTTCTTAACCGTAAGTAAAATAAAAATTCGAAGAAACTATTTTAAACATAATTTATTCAAAAGGAAACATAGTACAGCTCCTAGAGATTTTTTCTGAAAAAAAAATTGTAAGTTAATGAAATTTGGAATGGTGGGAGTTTAGCAATAGGAGAAAAGGTAACCGTTGAGTTCCGGGCCGTACTTTGTGAAAATCAAGAGAAAATTCGATCGAACGGATTTTCCGAGGCTTTCCCGGCCGTAACTTGGGACAAACGGCGAAATTGGAAAAATGTCAAAAGAAAAAAATATAGCTATGAAAATTCTCGACAAAAAAGATCCTATAAGCTTTTTCCGGAAAACCTCACGTTTGATCGGAAAATGGAGGGTAAAGAAAAAATTATGAAAAATTATTTCGAATTTATATTGCTGTCTTTATGCAGGGTGTCCCACCTAAAGTTACAGAGCGGCCGGATGTGGATAGGTTTTGGATAGACGAACAAAAAATTGTGTGGGAGGGGGAGGGAAATCGGAACGGTTTAGCCGCTAGGGCGTTTTGAATTTTTTTTGTATAGGTTTACATATCACCCTGTATTTTTGTAACCCTATGACCTACTTTTATGAATAAGGTAGCAGTATACGCAGAATACTCCCACCTACCTAAAACTGTAAAAGCGAAGCTTCTACCCGACCACCTTCCAGAGTTATGAGTCATCAAAGTCAAAATTCCAGTTATAGTACAGCCCCCAGAGATTTTAAAGGGTTTCTCGGAAAATACCTTAGAGCGCCAGTAACAATGACCGATCCTCCGGCTCCCAAACACCTTTTACAGTTAATCTTCTGCAAGTGCACAAAAGGGTGCACGAAAAGCTGTTCCTGTCGAAAAGCCGGATTATTGTGCACCTGAGTATGTGTTCACTGTTACAGTAATGGCTGCAGTAATATCCCCGTCATGAATGAACCTGAAGAGAACTCGGACGAAGAAAGTGAAGGTGAATTGGACAACTCCGGTGATCCAGACCCCGAGACAACTAGCGATGAATAATGAATGGAAATAAATATAGCAACTTTTTCAATTTTTTCAATATACATATTCAAAATAATTTTTCAGTTAAAAAAAACGAAATTTTGACTTTGATTACCCATAACTCTGGAAGTTGGTCGGGTAGAAGCTTCGCTTTTACAGTTTTAGGTAGGTGGGAGTATTCTGCGTATACTGCTACCTTATTCATAAAAGTAGGTCATAGGGTTACAAAAATACAGGGTGATATGTAAACCTCTACAAAAAAAAATTCAAAATGCCCTAGCGGCTAAACCGTTACGATATCCCTCCCCCTCCCATACAATTTTTTGTTCGTTTATCCAAAACCTATCCACATCCGGCCGCTTTGTAACTTTAGGTGGGGCACCCTGCATAAAGACAGCAATATAAATTCGAAATAATTTTTCATAATTTTTTTCTTTACCCTCCATTTTCCGATCAAACGTGAGGTTTTCCGGAAAAAGCTTATAGGATCTTTTTTGTTGAGAATTTTCATAGCTATATTTTTTTTCTTTTGACATTTTTCCAATTTCGACGTTTGTCCCCAGTTACGGCCGGGAAAGCGTCGGAAAATCCGTTCGATCGAATTTTCTCTTGATTTTCACAAAGTACGGCCCGGAACTCAACGGTTACCTTTTCTCCTATTGCTAAATTCCCACCATTCCAAATATCATTAACTTACAATTTTTTTTGCAGTTTTAGTGATTTTTTCTTTCTTTTCTAAGTAAAATTGAATTTTTATTTTTCTTATAATTTTGTGAACCATTGTATATTGTAAAAAGTGAGCGAGAATTGACTCCTCCTCCTCCTTATCAAATCACTTGCTGTCATTTAATCAATCGCGACTGCGTATTGCTAATTTTACAAATTATGAATGAAAAGCGACCTTTTTTATATATTTTTTAATTTTCAGGTTTTTGTATTTTACATACATATTTGCTACAGAAATAATTTGTAGCAACTTCTATTAAAAAATACGCAATTTGGGTTTTTAATACTTTGATACTAGGATTGTTGACGTTTTCGGCCAGTCGCATGCGCGCTTCTGCCAGGGGAGGTTACGTTGCTTGCGGCTGCGGAGAGTTCACAATTTATGAATGAAAATGCTCATGAATTTTAAAAAAGGATTTTTCAGCATTTTTTTTTAATTATTATAAATTTAGGGATGAGAAATATTTCTCATAATTATAATAAAATTTTGCTTATTATGATGGATAGATTTTCTTGGTTGAGCAGGGTTTTTACATGTATTTAAAAGCTCTGCTCAATACATATAAAGATAACTTAACTTTATTCAATCGGCATGCGCGCATCCCTTCCCAAATAATTTTGTTGAGTTTTTTCTGCGTTTGTTGCCTTTTTAAATGAAAAGAGGGGAAATGATAGAACAAAATTTATAAAATTTGGCAACGAGGTGCGCAGAACTGTTCGAATTTTTTGTGTCACGGAGTTTGAAAACATCTATACTTGAAATTGTTGTTGTTTTTTCGCCAGAAGTCAGAAATGCAAAAGCTCCCTGGAATGGCATTCCACTATTCCAGTTGATTACTCTCTTTTGAGCGAGCTTTTACTTTCAAGCTTGATTTCTTGTTCAGTTGGGCGAAATCAGGCTTTATTTTTCCTGATTTCAAAATGTGAAAATGTATGAGAACTAAGGCAAAACTTGAAGCCCAGTAGACTTATTTGTTCGTACTTGCACATTTCGTCCGGTGAAGCCGGGGTATCAGCATAGTTTGTTTTGTAGGCGTGCTGTTGGGTTTGTACCTATCCCTCCCTCGCCCAAAAAAAGCTTGTGCTCCCGGAACCATGGTACTTCGTGTGGGAATGGCCTATTAGTTAATCCCAGCCTTGATTGTGGCTTTGGGTTGCTAGTACGTTGCATTTGAGCTGAAAGTCTCAGCCTGCATTTTGTTGTGAAGGGGGTATGACGCTGGGGTGACACTGATGACAATGTTGTTCGTGGAAGGCTAGACATCGGCTTTCGTTGACTACGGTGTTCTTTTTCGTATATCTTCAGCGTAATGTATGGTAGCTAGTGAAGAGGGATATAAATGTGTATGAGCAAAAGATGCCAGGAATCTGTGTCAATCTTCAAGTTAGCGATTTGTTGGAAGAAGTCTTCGGTCGTTGATATCCTTACTAAATTTAAAAAAATATTCAAACGAATTAAATTGAATTCCAAACCCACCAATTTGTGATTTGAAACTGCATAAGATTCATTTGTTCAAAACGTATTTCCCAAAGACAACGACTATCTTCCAGAAATATGGTTGCTTTCAATCAACGCCGCCCTCGTCTGCCTTGTGATCTGTGTTGAAACAATTCTCATTTTATATATAATAAAATTGCTCAAATTTGCTCCAGGCAGGAAGGAAGGATAACTACTCGCTTCATTGGATAAAGATATTTGATTCTTCTTCAAATAAAGTAAAATTGCTAAAAAATGAAGTCGTCTCCTTCCCTTTATTTATTGAGTCCCCCGCTAATCTATTTCCAATCATTCTGTTCCTTTTTTCTGATTTAATTTTTCTTCTTGTTCCAGATGAATCCTTGAAAGGACAAGCACAAAAGTGATGGAACAACAGCTCCGGCAATTTAACTTGCGATGCAACATTAACTGGATGCCCCTGTGACACAGCGGAAGATTTTCATTGTAGGGAATTTCACAACAAGCCACACAATCTCCGAACAGGATATCAGCCACGCACACAGCGATATTATGTATCAGCTTTGGGGCTGCTGCTTGCTGAAGTAAAAAGCGAAACTGTTCCGCCCGCTTGTGTACTTTGTGTCTATTTATAGAGACTGGTGGGTGCCAGAGGCTAAAGGAGACACAGCTTTAAATTAAAGTGCGCTGAGCTGAAAAATTGGTTTTCACTGACTGCTGCAAAATTGCTCCCAGTGCATCCTGAGCCGCCACGTTATTTGCTCTCGGTGTTCATGTCTGCAGGATCCCATTCAGACCGCCGCTGAATAGTTCAGTTAGGCGAAACTAATTGGGCACTAGCCCAAGCAAGCCAGTTATTTGCCTGCACTCCTGCAGGATTCTGATCAAAGAGGGTGTACAGTTCCGGTGCATTCCTGTTAACTCATCTAGGCTGATTGCGGTGTTTATGAAATAAAATATCGACCGTATACCGAGGCTCTATTCCAGTTTTCAGTTAAAAACAAAATAAGCTCTCCAACGGTACCCGAAGCGAGCCCTGTGGGGCTGCGCTTGGTCGGGCTGGTACCTTACTCGGTCTGGACGCCGAAGGCACCAAAGCCGGCCTCGTTCAGTCAAGCGCGCCTAGCCGCTGCACCCTATGGCGTTCCGCGAACTGTAGTCGGGGCATCAACCAATCAACCGGAGAAAATTTGTCAGCAGTGCCAGCAGCAGAAGGAGGAACAGTATCACCACCAGAACCAGCACCAGCACCAACACCACCATCAGCATCAGCATCACCATCAGCATCAACATCAGCAGCAGCAACAAGCCCTCCCGCCCCAGGCCCAGTACTCAACCCACGCTTCTGGCTTGTTGCCAAGGAATCCATCAACGAATCATCAATCATCGATTCGCAGTGCTCAACCTAAGCTGCTCGTCCCCGCTGCCACAGCAGCGCCAAGTAATTCAATGCTGCTTGTTCCGTTCGCTGTGCCGGGATTTATTCCCGTTCCGGCTCCTGCTACCGGGATTATTTCCGCTATCAACACAAATCCAAAGGTAATAGATTTTTTATGCTTTAGGAGTTTAAGTAAACGTGTGCACACGGGTGTCTGCATTAGACGGGAGAGCCTTGAACACGATTTTATGGTTTACCCTGTGTAGCTGGGCTGTATCTGGTGAAATTGTCACATAAATTCGCAGATTTACTGCTAAAAAGTGCCAAAATAAGATTGGATTCGATCTAGAAATTTTTCAAAACGCGTTTATGCTTTGGCTTTTGCCTACTTCGACAAATAGACTTTCCACACTTCGCTCCCACTCTAAGTTATAAATGGCCTCAAATCCATGGCTTTTATTTTATACCATAGAAATCCATCTTAAGTTATGCGGAAACTTTATGATTTTTAGTGATTTGCAAGTTGATTAAAATTTGAATTTATTGGAATTCAAGTGAAGTTACATTGATATTACTTTCGTCCTTTTGGGTCTTATACAACTTGCGAGAATTATTTTTAAAAGAAAAGAGTTTTCAGCGAACTTTCGTAAATATTACACAATAAGCAACTCTAGAATCAACATTGTTGTTCAAAACATAAGTAAAAATTTAAGTAGACTTTCACGTGCTTAAACACACAAATCTCTAACAGTTCAACGTGATTTACATCTTCCAATTGTGTGGTGTACTCACAGTGAAAGCTTACATCGTAAGGTCCGAAAATAACATCTACACGACATAAAGGTAACTTGCCCAGTAAGGCTGGATAAAAACCCTTGATCCATGGTGGAATGAAGATCTCCCGAAACTCAGGAAGTTCTCACGGGAGATCTTCAATAGGTGTTAAAAACAAGGCGTTTTGTAGCCCTGTAACGACCGTGTAAAGCTGAACAAGAAAGAACCAAGAAGGATACTGACAATATATCGAGAGCCTAGGAGACTCTGCAAGACTATGAAGTTTGCTCTCCAAAGAATACTGCAGTCTCTCCTTGTTAAAAAAACGTGATGGAGCTTGGATAAAATCGCAGGCGAAGTCCCTGGAGGTAAAGGCAATGCGCAGAGACCCTCCTGGGAGGAGATTTAGGCTATCATCACAGAAAAGAAGATTTCAGGCGCTATTAATACCTTCTGTCTCTTTAAAGGTACGGTTTCGCTGGGAGCTGTCGGCGGCGGCCGCCAACAGCAAGCTGTCAAAGCTCGCTGCTGAAAATGACTGCTCTTATGGTATGCACATGTTGACGGTTTTGCTCACACTGCCTGACAGCTCGGCGGCCGCTGCCAGCAGCTAGCTGTTGCGTTTCAACTGCTTTTGAACCAGTCAAGAAGCGCTGTCGTAGCTGCTAGAAGTGCTTTTAGATAGTTTTTATTTACAAAAAAATGCAGTGTTGAATAATTTTTTTCAAAAATGGCACCAAATTTTCCTTTTGATGAGGTTGAAAAGCTTATTGAACTTGTTCGGGCACATCATTATGCGATTTAAACATACTGTACAAACAGTCTTCGATTTAATAACATTGTCCCTTAAAATCATGTTCTTTCTCCTTCTGAATTAACAAAAACTTTGCATATCCATTATTTTACTAAATTTTTCTTTACCTGTTGACCCAACAATTAACTGCCAGCAGCCGTGCAACCAAACTACTTGACCGCGCTGTTCAGTTGCTGCAGCTGATAACCGCCGTCGGCAGCCGCTGTCGACAGCTCCCAGCGAAACCGTACCTTAAAGCATCCGGCAGCCGGCGCCGACGGTACTAACGAGAGTCATGCTACAGAAACTACTCCAGCTAGTTATATGTAGAATGGCTGGTGGCCGATTAGCCCTACTATTGGGCCCTACACGAGCATTTCATCCGACCACGTCACGCCAAAACAACAACAACTTGTATGCACTCGAAATTTCGTGTGCGTACAAATTGTTGTTGTTTTGGCGTGGCGTGGTCGAATGGAGCGCTCGTGTATTTTGCCCTTAACATCATTCGTGTTCAAGACACTAGGGCCATCGACTCCCATATCCCCAGTAGCATTTAAAGGGGGTGTAGATAGGAGCCCTAAGAGGCTGGCCCCACTGCCTCATGTAGTCCCCGTGTGGATTGCCCAATAAGGCCCCAAGGGGTGACGCCTTGCCCCTACTCGAGTGGAAAATCGAAGCTAATAATAATAGGTAATAAATAAATATTTGCGGCGGTGTTGAAAGATTTTTATTTTCAAGCGCGAGTGTCGTTTTCCCAAGCGGTCCCCGCACTGAGTACTAATCATGTCCAATGCTGCTTACCTCTGCAATCGAACGAGAACAGGTCTATTGAGCATGCGCCTATTAACATAAATGTCTGAAATATGAAAAACAAACACTAAAGCTTTATGTGTAAAACTAAAGTTTAAAGCTTTTTAAAATGCTTTCCGAGTACGCAAGGAAGATGTTGGGATTGCCCTATTTCATTTGTAATGAGGTTTGTCTTATGGGGCCCTTAACTGATAGGGCATACCTCACTTCAGTATCGCTGATTTTATCTTTGTCTGGTGCTCGTGAGGAATCTATGGGGAAGGCCATCTTTGGGTATGCCCCTTATTTGCCACAGGGGGTGCTCATAGGAAACCTAAGGGGAAACCCCTCTTTCGGCATGCCCCTCATTTGGCACATGGCGCCCCCAGGCTGCATGAGGCATGCCCCCTCATGAGGCATGCCCCCGGGGATCCGCAGTAAAAGGCGTTGACCCCCCCGCGGGATACATCGCGTCGTTACTCAGGAGTAGGTTGATAATTGCTGAGATGAGTGACGAAGTGGTAACGATAATGGCTGTAAAAGGCTGTTCTCATGCTGCCGTCCTATCGCCTCTATATGGTCAACCGTGATTGAAGAAATTCTTGGCGACCTGAATCATCTCGGACCTCATCTAGGATTAAGAGCTTTCCTGGAAACCTCAGATGGACAGATAAAGTGCCAAATCAATTTCATCTCTACATATACATATAGTCCGGGGAAATTAGCATTTAAAGGAGACAAAATTCGGAAATGGCTGAAAATTGGTCCACAGCTTCCTTGGGACTTTTTAAGAAAACAATTTCGGAATCACAAAAAAAAACATGGCCGCCGGAAATATAGCGGTTTTCCGGTGTTTTCCTTGTATCTCGGTTTCTATAGGTCGTACAACCCCGTGAGAGGTCCCAAAATGTTGACAAACATGTTGACCCGAGTAACCCCTTCAAAGTTATTCAAGGTCAAACTTATCAAAAATCACTTTTTGCCCAAAACATCGCTCAAATACTGTTTTTTTCGAAATTTTTTTTGACCAGTCAATACGAAACGTTATTGCCTACAAAAAGCCCTTTTGTCATTTTTTCGAAAATTTAACCCTTTCGAAGTTATTCAAGGTAAAAATTTCCAAAAATAACTTTTCGGCTAAAAAATCACTAATTGATTTTTGCAAAAATTTTCGAAAAGTTTTCGAAAAAATGGTAAGGGTGTCATTAGAGTAGGCAATAATCTTTTGTATAAATAGAACAAAAAAAATTTCTCAAAAATCAGTTTCTGAGCCATTTTTTGACCAAAAACTGTTTTTTTGAAGCTTTGACCTTGAATAACTCCGAAAGGGTTGAATTTTCGAAAAAATGACTACAGGGCTTTTTGTAGGCAATAATGTTTCGTATTGACTGATCAAAAATTTTTTTCGAAAAAACCAGTTTTTGAATGATGTTTTGGCGAAAAGGTGATTTTTAATAACTTTGACCTTGAATAACTTTGAAAGGGTTCATCGGGTCAACATGTTTGTAAGAACTAAAGTTGTAGAGAATTTCATTGTCAACATTTAGGGCCTTGGGGTACGGGGTTGTACGACCTATAGAAACCGAGATACAAGGAAAACACCGGAAAACCGCGGCCATGTTTTTTTGTGATTCCGAAATTGTTTTCCTGAAAAGACCCAAGGAAGCTGTGGACTAATTTTTAGCCATTTCCTAATTTTGTCTCCTTTCGGGCGTTTTTTTTTGCTAATTTCCCCGGACTAATATATTATGTCGGTATGTATCGTCAATTTGTAGGCAAAGCATGGGGCCTCAAACCGAGGTTAATGATTTGGCTATACACAACGGTCATAAAGCCCATGGTCATGTAAGCTTCTATTGTATGATGGGTAAATACCAAAACAAAAGGGGGCCTTGTATAATCTGACCAAGGTTCGAAGGGTGTCGGCATCACGGGAGCTTTTTTTACGAGGGAGTGGTGAGAATCTTACATTGGTGTAGCAGCAGGGCCCATGCCTAGAGCAGGAGATACCGCTGGGACGCACCCAGACGGTAGTGTCAGACTACTGACTAAACTCACCAACCCCTTGGTATGATTTTTGAATTCGGGTGGGGGGAGGGCGAGGGTGCTCACCAAAGCCGGGCAGTGTGGCTTACGGATCAGCGACGTTCCTTCTCTAGTAGGTGAAGAGCACTACACCGAGATGCTGCTACCTCTCGGTTCTGTGGGTTTCTAGTCCAGCCTAACAAAAGAACCACCTCCTTCTTAACTCTCATTCTCCCCGCTTTACCGGCTTAGGCCATTGCGACTGGACCAGCTATTTAGTTGCTATCTCTTCTGGCATTTTTTGGCCTTCTCTGCATCTTTGGGCTTCGTATTGCTCAAGCCTCTGGTGGATGGCGTTCATTCTTCGTACAGAAGAAGGAGGATCTGGAGAGGACGATACGTCTACGGCAGCTGTTCTCCTTTAAGCCAGTAGACCTGATGGATCACCTTTCGATTCTCAAGAAATTAAACCTGACTCCAGTAGCATTCCTGTCAGTCTAGAATTCAACGTACCATTGTACCACTGCTTTTCAAGGTAAGCTACATGCCTGGACTTGCATTAATAGATCTCCAAACAGCTATAACATTGTCATTTTCTCAAGCTGCTCTGTTGGCCATAAAATACTACAGGATGTCATCAAAGACTATCCTGGATTGTCTCCTATCTCTAAAATCCCTCCACAAGAACAAAAATGTTACGCTGATGTGAATCCCAGGCTACGAAGAACACATCGGTAATGAAATTGCCGATGGCCTGGCAAGAGTATGGGCAAACTCATCAGTTGTTGGTTCGGAATCTTTTTGCAGCTTGGTCATCTGCATGTAAGATCGGCCATTAAAAACTGGCTATTTTTTCTAGATAGACAAACCCCCAGGGTGTCCGTCAAGCTAAAAGATCCATTAAAATCGACAAAGCTAAAGCGGGCCAACTTTTTGAAATTTAACAAGTGGAAGCTAAAAAGAATAACCGAGTTTGTGATTGGCATCTGTTCGCTTAATTATTATTTAAGTAGAATCGGACCGGCAGTTGGTTGTAGCTGTCGGTACTTCAGAGCAGCTTCCGAAACACCGAAGCCCTTATACTGTGTCATTGTGCAGCTATAGCCAGAAGAAGATTGAGTCTCCTCTACCGCGGCTCCCATGCTTCTAAGAAGATTTGGGATATGAATCTAAATTCAATTTTAGGCTATAACAAAAGCCTTAACCTTAAAGGTTTTTAAGGACGGTGTTGGCACAATAAACCAAATAGGTCGACAGTAAGTAAAGACCAAAACTTAGAATAAAGCTCCGTCAGACAGTGTAAATACTTGCTTGCAAATTAGAAGCTTTGTTAATTTAAGGACTGAACCATTTCCTGACACCTTAACACCACAGTATTTTTGTTGCTATTTTAAGGAAAACGATCTCAGATTTATACATTCAAAATATCTCGGATTTGGACATTTTACACCTGGCATGTAAAGTCATATTATTTTGCCACTAATCTTGGATTTTATGCGCTATAATCTTGGTTGATGTTTATGATAAAATCGCGAATAAGGATTATCCTTGTAATGTGGGCAGCTCCGAAGTGTTGAGGATTTTTGCAAGATGATCATAATGTACTTTATAAAATTTATGAGTGGTATGGATAGAGTTGATCAGCTGGGGAAAAAACTAAACAGCCGCTACGCATCACCAGTATAATGAAAACTGCTGTTCAACAAACTGACGAATAAATTCCGACCATGACCTTCTGCCATTTGCCTATCCTTCTTATCGTATCGCTTTTATCAAGCTAGACGGATGTGCACAGCCACATGTGTACATATACTTGGATAGACGCTTCACCAATCTCCGATATTATCCACAAAGTGATCTAGAGTTGCTAGTTAGTCCTAACAAAATAGTATCGAGTGAAACTAAGAAATCCATTCCCATAATATCTTGCACTATGGGTTTTATATAATAAATATCCAAGAATATCCAAAAAAAACTATGAAAGTCTCACTTCATACTATCAACAACAAAACAGGGTTTTCCAATTTGACTTTTTAGTACGAAACTACACCAACATATCTCCTTGAATCCTTTCACGAGCCTAGAGCACCTCGAAGCAAGACTCTTCCTTCAAAGTCAACAGAAAAAAAAAGTGCTGCTAATAAGCAATTTAAATTTGCAAACCAGCTTTCAGTGGCAACAGGGACTCTCCAGCCAGTCCACACCACCAAAAACACTCTCGTCAACACAACCAACAACAAAAAAAAATACATTGAAGAATCTCAACAGCAACAACAACAAAAAATATAGAGAGAAAAAACAGGATTTTAAGGCGCAGCAACTTTCTGTAAGGGCAGCACAGTCCACACAGTCATCCATGTTTCTGGCTACTATGCTTAAAGGGTAGCAGCAAAGCAGGAGAAGGGTTTTGAGGGGTATATGTACAGTGCATTTGTTTTTGCTGTACATAAAACTTGTGAGTTTTAGGTTATGTTTGTTTTCTGGTGCACAACCGACTGTGTAGTCGGCAAATTATTCCCTTAATCTGATTATGAGCGCTTTGCCATGAACTTTACATAATTTGGGTTATTCCACTGGGGTAGTCACATTCCGTAGCCGACAACCCTTCAAGAAGAGACCCCAACACGAGACCGTAAATTTTTGTTTGCTAGCAAGGGATTTTTGCCCAGACAACACAGTGTTAAGTTCTTCGAGCCGAAAGGACTTTTCGTGTATATTAAAGTTACTTAATGTTTAGCAAAGTGTGATGGAAGAGATGAATTCATACATTTGACCGAGCACCTTTAAATTGTTGTCAATGAATTAAGATTAACCTTATTACCGCTGGAGAATTTTGGAATTTATGTTTATTTATTGGAGTTCATCTGCCCTTACGTAACATTTTCTATTGTCATAAGGTTTCAGCTGAATGTTTTCACCCAAAAATGTTTATCGAAAAATCGATCTATTAAATAACGGTTCTATTTGATGTCAACTGTATTCGTTACATCGAACTTCATTTATTCGATATATCGATGTATCGAATTGTATCTTGTTGGATTGTTAAGTTTTACTTGTAATAAACTGTCAATTAAGTTCATATCGTAGCATCGATCAGCAGTAAGTCCATGGAATATCAGCGCGGTTAGACAAGCACCGACATTAGGAATATATAGCCACAAAGTGAGAATTGGTGTTAAAAGAGTATGTTTAACTACACTAACGGAATTATCATACAAAATCAATAAACTTCTGAGGTCCACAGTACGTTGTTAAGTTCATCGCAAAAAAGGACCAAACTGAAGCACTTCTGATTTCGACAAAGTATGTTACGCCAAAGCAGAGTTTCTTTTCGGATAAACTACAATTGCTTCCGCTTATAACTGCAAAGAACTAACATCTATACTGTGTATGTCATCGGACTCAGTAGCATTGATATTCGAATTGCTGTATTCGAGTTGCTCGTGTATAGGACACTACCTTGTGGTTGTGCTATTCCTCAAAAGTCTTCCCTGAGCCTTTTCCTTTAGATCAGTGATTTCCAAAGTGGTCTCATCATCATCCGTGGTCTCATCGTGGATCATTCCATAGACCCCCGGGGGTCCGTGATAATTAGGAATTATTTTGGGGGTGCGCGAAAAAGATCGAAGGTTTCATATAAAAAATTACAAAAATTTAAATAGCGATGTTTCCCGCCTGATCACGCGGCGCGGACGAAATCGAAAAGCAAACAGCTTATTCACTGACGTATTCGCTAAATTTGATGAAATAAAGTAAAAGTTACAAGGTGATCAATTAAATTTTCTCAAAACTAAAAGTATTACATTTGTTAAAAAACTTTTGTTATACAAACAGAATGTGGGCAGAGGAGAATGCTCTCAGACCCTCGCAGGTGGAACGCTCTTTACCTGTATTCTTATTTTATTAATACTTTCGTTAACGCCCCACGCTTTTTACATTTACGAAAGTTATATTTATAAATTTTACCAATAACTTCATTAATTTTATTATGAGCTTGATTTTTAAAGGAACAACCTTCATATACTGACTGGAGCAATAAAAACTTTACATTAAAATTATTTTTTACTTTTTAGTTCATTATAAAATAAAAGCTTATTTTTTAGTTTTTTGAAACTATTTATTTTTATTTTCTACTTTTTAGTCTATTATATGTCTTCCGGAATTTTGTGGCGGCCGCCACTGTATTCTACTCGTCATATCGTTTCATTTGATACCAATACCGAGCGCGTTGTAACGAAAAAAATAATCCGCTATTTTGTGTTAGCCGCCAGTTTGAATTTGGAATGGAGCAACACAGCTAATTCTATTCTACTTGTCATACCCTTTCATTTGATGCCCATGTCGCGGGGTCGGGGAACATTGCAAAATTTTCCCGCCAGCTTGAAACTGCCATATTTATTTTTTTTACAAAAAAGTCAGAGTTCATTATCACGCGAACTATGCATATGTGCAAAATTTGAAGTTGATAGGTTAAATTTTCTGCTTTTAGTCTATTATGTCTTCCGTCATTCGATTTTGGCCGCCATTTTGAATTTAGAATAACGCCACATAGCTAATCGTATCCTACCTGGCATATGGCGCGTTTAGGCCCAAGTTACTTTAACTCTGTTAAATTATCGCTGTTAACTTAACACCGTTCCTAGGATACCATTTGACAGTTCAAATATTACAGCTAATAACAACCAAAAATTATAACATTTCTCATTTTATAAATAATAAGAAGCAAAAAAAATTTAATAATAACTTCATTCTGTATTAAAATATTACTAAGTTATTTGCTTACAACAAAAATTCACAAGTAAACGTCAACTCCTTTGGACAGTTAGAAGCTGTGCTACATTGTGAATAAGTTCCGGGTGCCGAAAAGCTTTTATTTTTGTTCGCCTTTTGCAATAATTGTTTTCTCGTTTTTTTCCAAGGGCGAGTGTTGCTTTTCCAAGCGGGCCCCGCACTAAGTACTAACCACGTTCAATGCTGCTTAACTTCTGTAACGATAACCGGTCTATTGAGTATGCTAATGGCACAATTTATGGTCATTAAGATAATTGCCAGTTTTGCTCATTGTATAAAATATCTGAAAACTCCAGAAAGCTCAAAATCAGCTCCCCTGAGCAGCCCTCCCAATTTTTCCCGCTGGGCTCCTTCTTATTTAAAATTATTTAAGTATTAAGTACCTATGTACCTATATTTTCAAGCACAATTGCATTTTTTCTTTTGTTTTCATAACAATTGAAAATATGTACCTAATTCATTTACCCAGCTATGTGAAATTGTCTTCTCAGAGAGAGCAGATTAAAGTATTTTTAGTAGATTTTATTATATCATAAAATTTGATTCACTTTGGCACCCCCAACATGATTAAGTTTTTGTTATAGTAAGGGGTCCATGACCGAAATAAGTTTGGGAATCACTGCTTTAGATCATCATGTACTGATTCGCGGATGAAATCCGAGTAGAAATAGTAGACTTTACCGTAAAATCGAATTAGATACGAACGGATCTGCGAGGTAAAGTCGTGGTTAAAAATGCCAACCTTACATATGTCTGCCAAGAAACAGAAGTTATGCTAATCAGCCGGTGTAGGAAGGAGAATACCATATGGATGAAAATAAGAGAGAAGGACATCCACACGTAAACGACATTCAGGTCTAACTATAAGTGCCCCTCTGTTTAAAGGAGCAAAAACGACAGAGTGTGCGGCAAGAGACCCCAAAGCCCCTGGACTATTCGCGTGTATCGAAAAAGAAGTCATCAGAACAAATGATAGCATTTGCAAGGCATGTCCGACTTTAGTCGACTTTTGGTATTTGTTTCCGGAACTTACTCTTTCCTCATTGAAGGCGAGTTTTAACGAACGGTCGTAGGTATTTTTAGCCCATTCGATCCATAGGGCTGTGCTGATTCTAGCCTGATATGAACGGATACAAAGTATTTCCACGATGTAATATGCTTTCTAAGAGCACCATACCAACAGGATAGTGATTCGCCCTAGGCACTTTAAAACCTGAAGTAGACTGATGTTTAACAACACATAGTCTATTTTGTTGCGCGTGATTCTATAAGATAAACCCAAGTCACTTTGGGTAAAACATGTTAACAGCTGTCCACACAATTTCCAATTAAATTGATTGAAGATGACCTTAGATGACCTTGACCTTTGTCTCAACCGGATTTTTCCCATGCCAAACCGTTCCAATACCTACTTTTTTAATAAATTACACTAGTCTACAAATTTTTGCTTAATTGCGGGTACCTAATAAGAAAAGTGTTTTTTAGCCTAACTTGAGGTCGCTGAAAACGAAAATGACACTCATTTATTTTTCCAAAGAACCGTTATCGAGAAATTAGCAAAACGGATTTTTTCCATTTTTTTCCATTTATTGCCAGATTTTCGAGAACCAAGAGCTCAGCTTAAAAAATGCACTCTTTTACGCAGAATACTCCCACCTATCTAAGTAGTAAATTGTAAATTGTCCAAGTTTTCTAATTTTGGAAAAAAAATATTGGTTAACTACGTATTTTTTTGGAGAAAAAGGTAGTTGAAGTTGATATTTTTGTTAAAAAAAATCAAAATTTTGACTTTGATGGCTCATTACTCTGGAAGTTGGCAGGGTAGAACCTTAAATTTTACAGTTTTAGATAGGTGAGAGTATTCTGCGTAAAAGAGTGCATTTTTTAAACTAAGCTTGGCTCTTGGTTCTCGAGAATCTGGCAATAAATGAAAAAAAATGGTTAAAATCCGTTTTGCTAATTTCTTGATAACGGTTCTTTGGAAAAATAAATGAGTGTCATTTTCGTTTTCAGCGACCTCAAATTAGGTTAAAAAACACTTTTTTCATTAGGTTCATTTTTAGTATAAACTAGTGTTATCTTTCTTTGATGGTAAAAGACTCTAAGATTCATATAACCGCAGATGATGTCCAGCTTTATATTTACGCGTTAAAAAATCATATCCGTAATTGTGTATAGAAGATTGTTGTTGTATTGAAGATGACCTTGACCTTTGTCTCAACCGGATTTTTCCCATGACAAACCGTTCCAATACCTACTTTTTTAATAAATTATCATCCTTTGGTTATAAAAAACTCTAAGGTTCATATGAACGCAGATGATGTCCCGCTTTATATTATTTACGGGTTAAAAGATCATATCGGCAATTGTGTATAGAATATTATGGTTAACTTGCGCCGAATTTTGCCTTGGTCGACGTTGAACCTATTGCAGCTAAGTCGATCGAAGACCCATTGTATGTTTTTATTTTTTTCAATCACTCTCTCATATCTCGTTGTTCTCCGTTGCCTTCATTTTAATCGTTTTGGATAGGATAAAAAATCTAGCAGTTGTACTGAATAGCCGTATGACCAGCAGTGACAACATCACTATCATTATTATATTACATATGGGCTAAATTCGAAATTTAGGTTCGATGTGGACGGTCGGGGCGAAATGGGTCGCCAAACTTTAAAAAAGAACGACATTTTCAAGTAATATTTTTCAGCATTATATAAGGCAATAAAACAGATTTATTTGCCTTCATATCTTTGCTTACATTTTCCCCCACAACACAATTTACATTTCAAATACACACGCGCTTCTGGAATCGAAAAAAAAAACTGTTACTCAAATAACCCAAAATAGATTCATTTTTAATCTCCTTAGTATTTTAACAAAATCCGCAGGGTTGTTTATACTACGCTGACCACTTTGATATGTTTTTAAAAAAAATCTAAAAGCAAATAACCTCAGGATTGTTGTATCCTTTTCAACCAACCAGAAAAAAACCAATCACCCCAAAGTATCCTTATATTCGTATGGTATGGTATCCAGAAGTTCATGGTTTTTTGTGTTTTACTCAGTAAAAGATCCATTTTCCCAAAGGTGAAGGGCATAAAGCCCAGAGATCCCACATATAGCCGTAAACACAAATCACAGCGCCATGTATGTATTATTAGCCGTTATGTTTTTTCATGCTACAAATCGAGAGGTCGAGCATAATCTGTCTAAGGGTCGAAAAAGGGAATCAGACTAAAAAATCCGTCTCTTTGCGGTTGGGAGACATAATAAAGACGCGGTCGGACGTAAGGAATAATATCCTGTATATTTTTGGCCAGTGGACTTGGTCCACCCCTCCTCCCAGCTATGCTCAGGATCATCTCTGTCCTCGCTCCGCCATGTAACATCGGTTGCCGAAAAAAAAGAAGAAATTTCTCATATAAATGTAAACTACATGGATGGACGAATCTTCCCCTAGGCAGTGCTTGTCCTTCGAGATACCGACTGGAGCCCGCCCGGCATATACATCTAAGACGACAAGCTATACACGGGACTATGGCCAACAAGAACCGTTCGTATATACCTAGAGACATATGAGGGACAGTCATAAAGAGGTTCCTTTTAAGATTGTGCATTCGTTCCATTTGAATGTTAAATCTTGCTTGAAATGGCTCCTGGCTGTGAGAGGATATCACTTCGTTGGAAGTGACTCATGCAGAAAATTCTCGAGATAAAGAGGCTCCGCTTGTTTCATCTTATATCGAAATTATAGCCGTCGTCCAGGCCCCCGGTAGTGGGGCTCCTTTTTCACTTTGATCAAGAAGGGTTCCCTATTCTCGAGGATGTTTTGATTTCTCACATATACTAGGCCTTGTGCCTTAAGTGGATTCCTCTCTGGCAGAAGCATATACACCCCGTCCCCTGCTGCTTATGTGCCTTCCCTTTGGTACGGAGTAAGCATGACAGTCAAAAGTGATAAATGACTTCCGAAAATCTTTTGATATGCTGATGCTCTTCAGGGGACGAAATTCCATTAGAGACAAATTGTTTCTGCAAATTGCTTTGCGATAAATAACTAACCCTTCCTGAGATCCTTATATCCCTTAGATAGGATGTCAGAGATAATTTCTCGTTATGGTGTTACTTGACGGATTATTATAATCTTTTTGAACATAAAAAAATATTCCTTTTCTGGAATTTATAGTTGGGCGGATTTTTGTGATAGATCTTGTGAGGGTTTACTTATAATTGCTCTTTTAATAGACGAGGGATCAAAAGATCTCGTCCGGTTATACTCGTAGCAGTCTCTTTCGTTCTGGTTTCTTCAACACCTTGTGAGATCTCTAGGGTATGTTTTTGAACTCACTCAAGTCTTGCCGATTAATGTATTCATAGATCGGAGTATCATCCACTGTCGCTTTAATTTCCTTATTTTTTATACAGGTATTTTGTGGTAAAAAGGCATTACAGAGAATGAAATATTCAGAATTCAACGCAAACCCTGCTTTACTGAAATTGGTAGTACGATAAAGGTTTCGATTTTTTTGAGTGTGTTGGGTAGGGCACGATTATAAAATGAGTTTGTAAGAAGTGCCTCTTTTTTCTTTTGAGCCAGTACAATGTCATATTTCAAATGAGGCGAGGTGCTACTGTAATGCCAAAATGACCATATTAAATATTTTGCAATCTCACCTCTCCTAATTTCAAGTTGGGCTACCGAAAAAGAAGTAAGATATGTCTCTCCAGTACATATTTACAATCTCGCCTCATCTCATTTCATGTTGGAAATTCCTCTTCTTCAAAAAAAGTAAGAAATGTTTCCTTTGTACAAAATTTCACTCCCTCGAAAAAATGTAAGAATTGTCTCTACAGTTCGTATTTACAATCTTACCACGGCTCAGCTTAAACTGGATATTTTACTGCCGCAAAAGGAGTAAGAAATGTCTCTCCACTAAGTAATTTACAATCACACCTCACTTCATTTATCTCGATACACGCTAATATACGAGTAGGACATTTCGCTCGCTCATTTTTGTACCGGGACATTTAAAAAAATTGAGGTCTAAGTACAATTTACCATGGTGTAAGGGACAAATGTACTGCCTCTTATTAGTCCGGCTCAATTCTACTATAAATGGGCGGCATCTGCAGATTTCAACGTTTCCTGTGGCTAAGCATTGCTGGGGGTTTTTCAAGTTCCATCAATTATTGCAATCACTCCATCTTGTCAGCAACACATATGTCCCATATTCCATCATTTTTTGACGGGTTCGAACAATTGTCCATCAATGATTAGGGTTAATTTCCAACACTGATTTCTGATTACTGATTGTGGTGAAACGACGTATGGAACAACACGTCAAACCGTCAGCTTCGAAACAATGGAGTTAGGCCGAATACCTCACCTACTCCGGAGCTGCCTCAGGTCATTACTCACACACAGCGCCCCTTATCTTCCTACTTCAAACTCTCGGAATGAGTCTGTGGGTCCATCGGTCATTAGCACACTTGTCTCACCATTTGCAGATTGACTAGCAGCGCTCTATCGGTCCAAGAACGGATTTCAATCCGCCACTTGCATATTCTAGGTCATAAATAGAGCATCACGAGACTGAGACGAGACGAGATTTTTAAGACTCTCGTCTCGACCTCGGTAAGTCTCGACCATTTCGAGTCTCGTCTCGACTCTCGGCGGATCTCGCCCATCCTAATCTCGTCTCGTCTCGTCTCGTCTCGTCTCGCCTCGTCCGAGTCGAGAGTATCGACCAAAATTCTAAAGGAAATTGGAGACACAATTAATTGAAATTATTCAGTCGTTTACTTTAGTTGCTGAAAATTAATATATTATTATAAAAATGAACAGAAGAGGTATTTAATATTTTAAAAATATTTTTTAATTCATAATTTCATATAAATACGAATATAAGCTAAATATATGCTAAAGAGCATAGAACAATATACGTTAAAAATTAATCTCGCAGATATTTTTTCGATCAACACTTTTTTTTACCAAGAATTAATGCACAGAAGGGCATTGAACGTGGCGTATTTCAAAGAGCACCTCTTTTCGGTCATTATTAGACCGGCCGGGGCCTGAAAAGAGTTGCTCTACCGGAACAGATGTCGCCATGATAGCGAGCAAATCTCTAGCCATTTTCGATAAGAGAGGATGCGAATCTTGATGAGCCTGCCACCATTTTAGAATGTCCACATTTCCGTGCACAACGGGTGCTTACAAATATTCCGCTATCTCTGTCCTCCAAGAAAACAAGAATGTGTTTATACGTGAATGTGTGTTAATGTGTTTATACGTGAATGAGAACCATATCCCAGCTTTGAAAATAGCGTGCGCGCTTCATCAGATACTTTTTTTTACCAGACTTATTTGCTATTAATTTGCCGGCGAGATCTCGAGCGAACAATCTCGTCTCGACGAGAATATGTTTGTCGAGACCGAACTTTACTCTCGTCTCGACGAGAAGATTTTTGTCGAGACCAAACTTAACTCTCGTCTCGATTCTCGAGACGAGACCAAGGCGAGACTCTCGAGTTTCTCGAGATCTCGTGATGCTCTAGTCATAAAAGCCTTCATTAACCAGTATTCCGATTTTTGTAGCAGTCATGTCTAGTACTGTGTTTCACACTACACTAGCCCTACATAGAGCAAGTTTGAGCTAGCTCTTCTACAAGGGACGACGTCTCTTCTACTAGCGACTACTGCGTTGATCCCTTGTGCCTTGTAACCGCATTTTGAATTTAAGTCTACGATCGATCATCGCTCCCAAGTACCTGAGCAGTTGCTGCGATTTTAACCTAACTTCGCCAACTTTCGTTGCTTGATGATTAACACTATACTGTTTAATGCTCGTTAGCCAGTGATTTCCAGCTGCAACCTTACCTCTAAAATCGCTTTGTCGGCTTACGTTTCAATCTCATCCGGGTGCCATCGTACATCCGCGATCGCTATATTACCCGCAAAACCGAATACGAACATCATTATACATGGTTAACCAAAGCTCAGAGTCTTGAACAGATCCTTGGGGGTGTAGAGGTTATTCTGTACTATTCTGACTCCCTATCCGAGTCACAGTGCAGCAACCTAGCCCAGGCGCGGATCTAGAACTTTATTTTGGGGGGGGGTCACGGAATTAAAAGTGGCGAAAAAAAATTTCTACTCCTAAGGGCCTATTTAGACGGTTCGCTCCCAGAAACATTCCTCACGAACTTTGTGGATGATGGAGGTAGTCGGGCAGTGCCGCAACTGGCATATGTGCAGGACGTGCAACTGCACAGGGCCCCGTGATTTTGGGGCCCTGCTAGCGAGGCGAGCGAAAAATTTATTTGGAATAAAAATCATTTGAATTCATTATTCGCATTTTTACTTCATTGAGAATGGGTCATACAAATGAGTATGGGCCACAGAAATCAGCATATGGCGATAATTCTGTCGCGGGGACGGGTTTGTATGAAGATAAATGCGCGAGCGAAGCGAGGGAAATTTTTTTTGGACTCTCCCCAAATCCCACAAATTGTCTGGCCGCGGCACTGTAGTGGGGTTGATGAGAGGTACCATCCCACCAATCCCTTCATCCATAAAGTTCCGTTCCTGAGAGCGAAGCGTCTAAAGAGGCTTTTTTAGAGACAAAACGAACAAAACTATCCGAATTTTCTCGTGGATTAAAAACAAACGTAGTCCGCTCAAATTAGTCAAAAAATCGCCGTTTTTAGGAAATTTTTCCCACAACTATGAGACCGGTGCCAAGTGAAGTCTCTATTTTGTGGAGAACCTATGCATTTGGTGAAAATATCAAAGTTGGAGAGCATAAAATTACCTACAAATTTTACTTTTACATTTTTTCCCAACTCCGCATATTTTCGCCAATGGAGGCCGTATTACACCGTTTTTAGATTTTGAGCCAAAATTATGCATTTGTATGAAAAATTAAATGAGATCAAAGTAGTAGTTGTAGTTTTTCAACGGCCTTTCTTTGGACGCTTTGATTATCAACAGAGTCTGAAAAAAGGCGCAAAACGAGCTCTACCGGCGAAACAATGCCGAATTCGAAAAAACAGTGAAGGCAAAATTTGCAGGAAATTTTATGCCTTATAACTTTGCTCTTTTGATATTTTGACCAAAATGCATAGTTTCTCTTAAAAATAGAGAAAAGGCGAAAAAACTATAAAATTCACATATTTCTCAAAAGCAACCCTTTTTTCGAACTGCGGGTTGTGAAAATCATGCTTAGACAACCCATATCCTTCACTTGGCACCGGTCTCATAGCTGTGGGAGAAATTTCTGCCCTAATGTGTTTTTGATGAAGACGCGCCCCTTCTTGTGAGTGCACCTAATTTCAGAGTTTACGAATCAAAATATATAGAAAGAGTATAGATCAATCTGTAGTTGACCTTGAAGGTCATTTTTAAAAGTCGTTGCTTTAATTTGTAAAAAAGTGGAGTCGGTTTTGGACGTTTGGTTATTTTTTGTTTTTGTTTTTTTAGTTGGATCAATTTTGTTTTTTAAACAGCAACCCCTTTGGGGGGGGGGGGTTATGACCTCCGTGATCCCCCCCCTTAAATCCGCGCCTGACCTAGCCACTAGAACGTCGACAATGGTGCACACCAGGTATTTGAGGTACCTAGCTTAACTAACTCCTTAACTACTTTCTCCAACTTCGATGAACAAAAGTATTTTACATCAGATTCTGTAATTGCGCAGTATTAATTCTTCTCGATTGAGGCCGCGGTACTTTTGGACCCTATACCTCACCAAACGAGTAAGAAGAAGAATTGATTGAAAGGTGAAAACGAAAGTTCTACACTGCGGTGACAACAAATTTTCCCAGGCTCAAGTAACACAATACCTACTGAGATATGTATATGGAAATGCTTCACTCAAATCCGCGATAGCGAGACCCTGCTCGAACAGTCAAGTCTAAGCGACAAGGCACTAGCCAGACTGCCGAACCTTTTCAAGCGGTTTGGTCTACAAATATGAAGTACATATATAGTGTAGGCTCCCATGACAAAAAAAGTACCCCATCGAACACCTCAAGATTATAAAGTGAGAATGGCTGAAAAACAAATTCAGTCTGACAAGTTTATTAACAAAAATTGTCAGCCAGACAAGTTGTAGAGTCAGAATAGATGGTGAACTATCCCCACCCCTCAGAACAAATAGAGGATTAAGGCAAGGCGACGCACTATCCTGCTTGTTATTCAACGTGGCCCTAGAAAAAGCAGTAAGAGATGCATCGATTAACACATCAGGGTGCATCTTCGATAGGTCAGTGCAAATATTAGCCTTTGCCGACGATATAGCTATCCTTGGAAGATCATTTGAGAGCATGAAGGAGACCTTTGTAGCACTTGAGCAAGCCGCAAAAAAAATCGGGTTGGAAATAAACGAGCACAAAACAAAGTATATGTACACAAAAAAAGCCAGAAGTAGCAGACAGAACATAACGATAGACACCTACAATATAGAAGCAGTAGATGAGTTTGTGTACCTCGGCACGATTATAACAAAAGGTAATGATACATCGGCCGAAATCAGAAGACGAATAGCACTGGCTAATAAATGCTACTTTGGTCTACGCAGGCACCTGACGTCTAGAAATATATCAAGGAAGACGAAACTGGCACTTTACACGACACTAATAAGGCCTGTCCTACTATATGGTTCGGAAGTGTGGACATTGAAAAACGCAGACGAAGCATTGGTAGGAAGATTTGAAAGGAGAATTCTTCGTTCGATCTACAAAGGAATACAGGTTGATGGCGTTTGGAGAAGAAGATACAACTCAGAGTTGTATGAAATCAGCAAGATCCCAAACATTGTCAAAGTGATCAAAATAAACAGACTGCGATGGATTGGTCACGTCCAACGAGGTGCGGAACGGAACCCGACAAAGATAGTGCTGGGGAAAGTACCGTCAGGAAAACGCAGACCCGGCCGGCCTAAGAAAAGATATATAGATGACGTCGAAGAAGACTTGAGGCAGTTGGGAATAAGAAACTGGAAAAGTCGAGCCAGAGATCGAGAATCATGGAGGCGAATGCTGGAGGAAGCCAAGGCCAACAATAGGCTGTGGAGCTCCTGATGATGATGATGATGAGACAAGTTGTAATAGATAGAAGAGATCTTAAACTTTATTTAAAAAAAAAATCAAGGAGGTGTTATGTGGGGCATTTTTTATAAAAAAAATAATTTATAACAAAAGGTCTGTCAGAAGTTAATTAACAAAAATTGTCAGCCAGACAAATTTTTTCAAAAATGGTTCATTATTTACTACAAATTGTATAAATTTTAAGGAGGTGTTTTGGACAAAAAAAATCATTTTTTTAGCTAAATTCAAAAATTCATAAAAAATAACTGCCGAACCTTTTCAAGCGGTTTGGCCTACAAATATGAAGTATAGGGGTGTAGCGTAATAGGCCAAGCAGTAGCTGCGGTTCTTTTGGACTAATATCTTACCAAACGAATAAGAAGAAGAATTGATTGAAAGATGAGTCGTCCGCTCCAATAGTGCATGAAAAAACGATCTTACTTCCCGGAACTCTAAAAATGTCAAGTAGTCTATAGACTTTGCCTACAGTTTCAATTTTTGTGTGCCAATAGTTTACTTGCAAGTAAAACACTCTCTCCAACTCGACACTCTTTCCAGGGGTGTGGAATGAAAAACAATTTCTTTCACAAATATTCTGCTACCGAAGGATATGCATACTTAATCGATTTTATCATCCAAGGCGTGATTAAATAAAAGCTACACCCTCCACCGTCTGCTCTAGAAAAAACGATGTGAAGAAGCTTGGAGTTTTCATACTTGTTTTAACACTTAGTCAACCGCAAGTGTTTTCAATTCTTCCACACCGAAAACATATTATGCATTTTTAATACTGGTGTGATTTTGCTTTGCCAACTGCTGATCCTGTTGTGGTGGTGTCTATGCAGCTCTCAACAGCCAACAGCAACAGCAACAAAAAAAAGGAAAATAATTTTCCATTCATCCCGACTCAGTCAGTAAAAGCGAGGCCATATATAAACATGAGCACATAAACACAGTTTAATGGTTTATGGTGGAAGAACTCTTAAGTAAGTGTCACATAAATTTAGTGATACATTTTCACCCCGTAAGTCGGGGGTGGGAAGGTGCTGCTGATGCTGCTGCGGGAGTGCTAGTGGAGGAGGGTGAGCACATCGGACGAACCAAAGAAAGGAGTGGATGCCCTCCCGAAAAGCTTTTTAAGCATTCACCATACATTATAAATTTTATTTGGTTTTTTTTTTACTTCTCTCCAGTTTTTTTTTCCTTCCTACTTCCACACAGCCCCATATGGTGTGGAGCATATGCCCCGATGTAGTTCTATCTATGTGGGGGAGCGCTCCTGCAGCCCCAGAAAGGCCCTAGAGCCTGCTCCACGGTGCCAGAATACAAGGTCTGAATATTGAATACCCTTCAGCCAGGATTCAGGGACTTTCGGAGTAGATAAAACCAAAAAAAGAGGGAATCCTCTCGGCTGAAAGAAATATGGCAGATTTGCTTAACTTAATTTGCAGACGCTAAATGCGATTGTATGGCTGTGGCGGGTCGATATTTATTTCTTTTATGAAAGGCACTTGTGAACGGTGTAATTCGTAGGCTTTTCTTCCCTTTCATCGTGCGGCTCTTAGCGGTTTGCGGGCTAGGGGGCTTGGCTTAGACCCTTCGGAAGATTTAAAGTGCTTAAGGAACAAGGGGTAGTCGCATAGCCCAGGCGATACGGAAAAACCGGGAGGCCTCCGAAATCGTCTCTGTCTGTGGGAATTTGATGGGGCAGAAATGTCAACCGATTTCCCAGCCAAGAAAGAGAAGGGTTAGGATTTTAGGGGTTAGACAAACAGGCGCTTATTAAAGCGTTAATATTTCACTGGGGGATAATTTAAGGGAATTTCTTTTTTGATACCTAAAACCAATGTGTCAACAGGTTGCTCATTAGCGTTCTATGTTTTGATTGAATCTGTGCTAACGGTTGGTTGGCATGCATTTTAGATATTCCACAATTGAGGTTTGTCATTGTGAGGTTTCCTTGTTATCCTTGTATATATTGTGTTATGGTTTACCCCTAAATTTGTATTCCATATATACATATATACCATTCGTGACCTATAACAACAAAACATTGGCCACTTTAATGTAAAAGCCAATAAACTATCTTAACTATGAATTATTTAACTATTTTTGGTATAGAATAACGTGACAAGTAACGCATTATTTTTTGACGATTAATAGTTTAGATTTGAATAGAAATTTGATTATATTTGATCTAAACACGTTATGGTGGCGAAATGTTATAAACAGAGTCCATTGACCTTAACCCAGGCTACAACCATTCGAATTGTTAATTTGTATTATGGTAATTTGAAAACTTTTTAAAAAAAAAATTTCTACATTTATACAATTTTTCGATGACTAAAACATTTTATTTGAATCACACCAGAAAAGGTTACATTAAACTGAAACTCTTTTCACGTTTTGACAATAAAAATCTCAAGCTAAGCGCGAGTTCGGAAACGTAGGACTGCAGTCATTCTGCAGGGTTCAGAAATTGGAAGTCTGTAGCTGAATATTGCAGAAAGACAGCAGTGCTGCGTTTACGAACTCGCACTAAATTTGATATCATTCTTACTTTTCTGATATTTTATCAAAATACCAAAAAATACTGAAGTGTCTAGGGAATTTATGACAGGAACAGAAGTGCAGCTAAACTACAAACAAATCGTTGTTCTAGAAGTAATTTTTGACAATGGGCCCTATTCTGTAATTTTTTATAAAATAATATTTTATGTTATGTTATGATGATAAAATTTCTTCTTCATAAAATAAAAATAAAATATTTTAAAAATTCATATTCTGTCATGATATTATAAAATTATTTTATGGAGTCTTTTATGAACACATAACATAAAATATTTAGTACAATCCGCTATGGGTTCTATTACGTTTTGAACAGCTGATCGGTTGAAAATGAAAACAAATAAAATTATGAATCAAAACAAACAAAAATTAAAGCGCGCCTTGTTTCAGTATCTGACAAAATACAATTTTCTTAATGCGTTGGGCATATTAATTTTTAATTTAACTCAAAACTCAATTAAAGCTACTTTCACGCAAATATCAATTCCCGTCTGTTATTTTCATAAAATGGGTTAAAATATCTGTAAAATGTGCTGCTTAAATTATTTTATGTTATGAAGCGTAACAGGAAATATTTTATGTTATGATTCATAAAATAAAATAAAATTTGTCGTACAAAATAGGATTTTAGGGAATTCTGTTATTTTATGGCATAACATAACATAAAATGATAAAATTTTACCGACAGAATAGGCCCCAATATTTCCTGCAAATTGTAGAATTTTTTTGAATTTTTTTAAAAAAACTAATTGTCACCAAATAGTGATAATGCAGTTAAAAAATACAATGTCTTGACTTGACTAAAATCTTCTAAAAACCATGCAGGACATGTGCGGAAGGTTCGTCGCCTTCCATTAAGAGTCGGCATTCTGTTTTTTGAGACAGTCCTAGTTTATGCAGGTGGTACCGCAGCCCCACATGGCCAGTCAGACACCCCACCAACATCCTTAGGTCGGCCCTGTTTATGATGATAGCTAGCGGTGTATTTTAAGATTTGGCGCCATTTGCTTATACTATTTGCCGCCCTATAAATTAACGGAAAAAAGCGAAAATGTTTTAATAATGAAAAGAGGCCATACAAAATAATATAGTAAACATAATTTACTAAATATGTAAATATTTTTTGCGATGCACAGATTTGTTAACAAACTCGTCAATTCACGGATTTCGTTGAGTCAGCTTCAACATTAAGGATGGCTAAATTGTTCAAACGTTGTTCGGTTTTCCAGGAACGTATAGTTTTTTATTCTTTTCAGTAGGGATGGACAAACGTTCTGAACTACAATTTGTCAGTTGTCACTGCATCAGTGCAAAGGAACATACGTAATGCTTTCTCTGTATATGGCAATGGTTCCTTCAAATCCTTCTTCTTTTGCTTTCATGTGACGTCAAGAATTGTTTTAAAAGAACATATTCTTCTTGTAGATCATCCGCAAGATTAATAGTGTAATTTTGGTAGTTTTATCCGGTTAACTCTAACTTCCAGTTCAGACATTGTATCCAATTTTCGTCCAACAGTTGCCTTCATATTGAAAAAAGATATTAACATTTAAAAGAGTAACGTCTTCTTCTTCTTATGGTCCTTTAATCCCTCATGGGACATAGGGCAGGGTTCTCCTCTACGTCGTTCTAGGTAAATGGGCCAAGACACAAACCTGCGCCCTAAATCTTATCCAGCCACCCAAAACATGCACCTGCACCCCAAACTTATTCAGTCAACCCAGACACACATTTGCACTACTGGTGCCATAAATCTTATTTAGAAAACTGATGACGTCACATTCAGCAGATTGTCTGGCTCAATCGTCCCCATACCTACTAAGGCTCTGTCAAAATTTCACTCAAACGCCATTGGTGTGGTTAAAAACCGCAGGATCAGATCGATACTCTTCCACTCCTATCTTCCTGGTTAGGCGATGCAATGGTCAAAAATTTCTGCCACTAGTATTTAACGGTTATTTAGCCTTAATAGAACAGCGGCAGAAATCTTTTTCAATTTTAACCCTTTTTTTACTTACCGACTAGCATTTTGAGGGGGTGCAGATAAGGCCCCTATGGGGCTAGCACCACTGTCTCATGTGTACCCCGTGTGGATTACCCTATAAGGGCCACCACGGACATCTAACGCCTTGTCCCATCCCGAGTGGAAAATAGGGGTTAAAAAATTTGGGAATATTGGCGTTGATATGCGAGTAATAAATAACTACGGTAGGCCGGCTGTGAGAGTGAGATGAGCGGCATAGTCTGGCGTTCAGAGTTGTGCAATTACGCGTAAAGTTTGATTTTTTACGTTTACGAGTAGACAATAACGTAGACAATGTCGATAATGTAGACAACGTAGACATAATGTAAACAATGTATCTAAATGTCATTTGGCATTAATCAGACCCATTAGATACGTTTGCGGTCGCTTTTACGTTTAAAATTTATAAAATACTGAAATACAATGTACAAAAAAAGCAGATTAGTTGGCAGACCGAAAAATTCTTCCTTTGTAGAAATTTGATTTGATCTAGCTAAAAAAATTTGGACGGCGAAGGTATTTAGGAATGGGATGCCTTTAGGAACAAACATGGATTATTTAAGACATTATATGAAAAAGTTGTAAAATCGCCGTTAGTTTTTTGGAGTACGGCTAGCATAAAACACAGAAGGCTATCGAAAATAGCATTAAAACTTCTCAAAATACCATCAGCTTCAACAGCTCAGATAGAACGTCTATTTTCAAGTTGGGGGTATATTCATGGAGCTTTGAGAAATAGATTATCTTTTGAGAGATCAAAGAAACTTCTTCATGTTTACTATTCTCTTCGATTGGCGGAAGATGACTATGAAGAAGAATAATTATAATTTATTTCTTTAATTATGTTAAGAATTTTGCATAAAAAAGAATGAAAGTTAAGTTAAACTAGTATAGAATATTTTTTATTTTCAATTATATTGTTTTTTCTTTATTTTGAAATATACGATTTTCTGTATATTGTCTGTATTGTTTATTATGTCTACATTGTCGACACTGACTACATTGTCTACTCTTAAATTTGTAATGAAGTCTACATCCATTTTCTACGTGTAGACAAATGCGTAGACTACGCGGTGTAGTCTACTTGCACAACACTGCTGGCGTTGCAGAAAAATATTGCCGTGTAGGCGGGAGACCGACAACTTCAGTGGGCAGCCTTAAGCAGCCCTTCTAGTGTTTTCAATATTTGTGTTTATAATAGACATTGAAAATCTTTCTGCTAAGCTGCCTAAAGTCGGAGCTGCCTATCTCTTCGTTCCACAACCTGTATACCATATTCGAGGCACAATATGGGTTATGCATTTAAGACATACGATTATCTGCTTTCAAATAGAAAAAAATGCTACTGAACCTATGAAAGTGAAAACTTTTACAGGACACCCTGGGTTGGACGCATCTAAAGTCGATATGGACGAAGGTTGGCAAAGGTTGCTAGTGAGAAAGTTAGAAACCATATTCCAGTAAAAGACAATCTTGTAACTTTGAAATATTTCTTAACCCTTCGAACCAATTTCTATAGCCAGGTTTCATCAAGGCATACTATTGAGGAGAATGTGCAGCAACCTACCAAGCAATGCCTGAACTAAGAAATAGTTTGAAGAACTGCGTATTAATATGTGCAGAAGTTTGAAGACCAACAATTTTTTGTTTTAATGACAATTTTAGTAAAATGGAAAGGTCATGCCGATTAGTGACATAAAATGTCGTTTTAACATGACTGAATTCCCTTTCATAGTGCCATCCCCCAAAAAAAAACAATATTGGTCTAACTTTAACTCAAAACTAAATTACTAAATAACTAGAAATTACTCAAACGATCATACGAAAGAGTGGAAAATGTATTCCGTATGAGTTAGACAAAAAGACTAAGGCTCCACATGGTAAACATCAACGAGGATTTAAAATATCTCGAATCTAGGATTATCTTTAGCCTTAATCCCTGATATTTATCTAATTCTTAAACAACAATTAGTGTAAAATATAAGGATTTATCAGGTTTTGCAATGCTTTTGGATTACCTTAAAGAATCAGTGGGATTTTGGTGGACGAATTTCCACTACCACTAGAGAATATAATGTGTGTCGTCATATCCATAATGTAGTTGTCTTTCCATAAGGTTTCTTGTAATACTGTGAGTAACATTAGGTGTGTTTCATTTTCCTTGTAGTACGTACTCCGGAGTAGTTGGGCGCACATCGGCGTAATTGCAGCTACTCCAGCCCAAATTGTGGTTTAGCAGTAGTTAAACGTAAAAATCAATGAAGTAGCTTTAAATTTTATTCAAAAAAATAAAAAAACTGTTTAGACGCCGGTGTAGTTGGGCGCACATCAGCGTAGATGCTGCTACACCAGCCCATTCTGTGGGGTAGCAGCATCTACTCCGATGTGCGCCCAACTACGCCGGCGTACATACTCCAGTGAAAATGAAACGCTCCATTTATTGTCTAAACATTTTTTTTTTATTTTTTTGAATAAAATTTAGAGCGACTTCATTGATATTTATGTTTAACTACTGCTACACCACAATTTGGGCCGGGCTAGCTGCGATTACGCCGATGTGCGCCCAACTACTCCGGAGTACGTACTCCAAGGAAAATGTAACCTAAAATGCACCTATTGTAACTAACGAACTTACAACGCCAACCCTGTGTAACGTTCGGACTTTCCATGAGTCGATAGCAAGGTCCACGTTTCGTATGCGTATTTCGTTGCTGTTGAGTTCCTCCATTTTGAGGTTCTTATCGTTCTAAGACAACATTGCTTCTACATTACCTAGGGCTAGAGTTTGTGAAGTCTCGAGGTTTTTAAAGTCTCGGGTCGCGAGACGTCTCGAGCTAAATATCCCGGGAATTTCGAGACATCCGAGACATTTTAGATTTTCAAAGGGAATATAAAGAAAATCATAATTTGGAGCGTAAATTTGGTAATTACACAAAATTTTTTTTCCTGGGTAATTATTAAGCAAAAAATTCAAGATTATAACTATGTAAGGTTCGTAAACGATATTGAAAAATAAACTAAAGTAGTTATGTTCGGAACTGTTTAAATAATTAATAAGTGATATAAGATGTCTGTTTCGACGGTCTGCGATCTTGAGTTCCAGAGTGTTAATAGTGTCTGACCCAAACCCCGTGTTCTTTTAATGAACTGGGTTTTGAGAGCTTTTGAGGAGCTTTTGAGTTCCCATACAAAATCGAAGAACCAGAAGACCCAGATAAAACCTGGGTTTTCGATTTTGTATGGGAACTCAAAAGCTCTCAAAACCAAGTTCATTAAAAGAACACGGGGAAAGTGTGCAAATTTGCAAATTTTTTAGCAGTATGTTGACTATCGCCTCTCCTGTTAAAAAATTGGCATCCTGTCTGCTCAATGACTCCACCGCGATTTTTGTGGGTTTCAAAAATGTTGCTGCAATGTTTCCCTCTTTCCACTTGCTGCATAATTCCAAATCAATTAGCGCTTTTTTGATAGAATTTTTTTAGCTTCAAAAAACGCTCAATCATGGTCAACAAAGAGTTCCCTCTGGTTTTAACATCATAAAGTAGGGTTTTAACTCGCGCTTCATTTCCTTTTTTTTTGGTTGAAAAATTCCAAAATTAAATTCATGACTGTGTTTTTGTCTCTAGATTTCTTGTACCCTTTTGCGGCTAAAGATTCCCGTATTACTGTTGGTAATGGCTCTTATAGTTAGTCCATCCTTGCAAGCGTGGCAACAATTTTACCCAAACATTTTCACGGCTGGATTTCAAAATTTAATTTTTGTTGAGTGTCAACTTTGATTTTCTTTGGCGCCTCAGATGTTTCCGTTACATGTATTTGATCCTTTGCATTGCGCATCAGAGGAAGCTTTATTTTTTTGTAATATTTCCAGAGCTTTGAACTTGCTCCATCCATTTCGAATCAAGCTTCAAGCCACGATACTTTTCTTTTAAAATACATCGAAAACAAACGACATACGCAGAGTCAGAAATAGGGCTACTACTCGGGTGATATATTTTGTTTGGTGGAGACAGGGAAGTTGACTACTGTGAAATCGTTTAGTTAACTACAATGAAATGTCGAGCGGGGTTGACTACATCGGGTTCTACTGTATCGAAGGACATCTGCATACGAATCACGCGCGCGATATACATCATAGAGAAATGTAACTACCCGTTTCGATGTCTCGAATGTCTCGAGCTATATTTCCCGGGACGGGAATTCCCGGGACACAAACTCTACCTAGGGCCCACAAGTTGATCGTGGTGAATTAGATTGGGCTGACCTTGCTAAACTATAGTATTATATCAAACGGTGATTCATGGTCCAGTGTCGAAAACCATCGGTTCATGGACCAATTATCAGCAGCTCTATCCAATTTGGTTAATATAAATGTAATTTTGAATAAAGGCAACTGTTTGCATAACATAAATCCCATTTTGATTATTTGTTAAACTCTCACTCTTTATTTGTTTAAAATCTTCAATCTTCCCCAACTTAATTCACCCAAAATACTTTTAAAGGAAACCCCTTAAACTAAAACAGAAAAAAAACCCTACCACAACATCCCTTAAATTCACAATTTTTGTTTTACTTTTATTATTATTAAAACACACAGTTTCTCTGCCCCTCAACGGTGGCCGGGGCGCGCTGCTACCTTTATCAATAAATTTAATCAGTCCCGTGACATAAATAAAATGAAAGGAACAATTTACGACAGGCTCAAAAGATTATGGCTACGTGGGCGGAAAATGTACGTGGTCACTTATTTCCTGTCATAATTCATGGATATATGATTTATATCAAACTTAGCTCATTTGATCCAAAAAGGAAAGCTTTGAGTTATTTTAGATTTATTTTATACACAGTGTGGCAGTCCTCTACTAATATTATATTATATTATATTTTTTCGGTGTGTGTGGTGGGATTTTTAGAGAGAGACTTCAATTTCTATACTAAAACTTAAAATAAAAACGGACTTAGAATAATGATTAGTTACTTATATGTTCTTAATGGCAATGGGACAAAAACCACTTTGGAGTTTTTTTTGGGGAAAAGTGATAAGAGGCACAAATCAATTTATATGAAATTTCTGTCGATATAATCTGATGAAGTAAAGTAATTTGTCTTTAACATTAAGGTAACTAGAATATGAGATTAAGAGGTATTCACGATATTATTGATCCATCAAATGAATTGTGGTTGTATAGAAGCCGCGTGTCATAAAAATATTTAGATTTGAACCTGTATAAATTATAAAAGTTTCTCATTCATGTTTTGAATAAATTTGTTATAGTAAATAGCTGGAACCCGTTGGGCCTCGCTGCACCCATCGAAGCGAAATAAGGGAAGTAGTAAAACATGTTTGAACAACGAAGAAGAAAATGAGATAGTATTGTTTCGGCTAACGGTGCGAACGGGACATCACAAATCGCTTTCTCGTACCCAAAACCGCTAAATACAAAATTTCAGCTCTACAACCGAGATCCGGTTCTGTCCTCTCGTAACTGATCTCTCCACCGGTCACGATTCTGAGCCGATGTCATCCAGTTTGGCATCCCTAAGCTCTGGGCGTCCTGATCTACGCCATCCTTCCAAAAGAGGTTGGGTCTCTCTCGCTTCCTTCTTATGCATTATATATAAATCCCACATTTCCGCTTCTCCTTACCATCTATCCAAAAGAAACCTTGTTGATCAAATCTGACCCGATTGGTTAGAGAGCTTCAGGATACCCTATGCTCAATGTTTTTCCATTTGTAGCTACAAGGTGAAGATTTTCGGATTTTCCAACTCTTGCCGGGAAATGACACTTAGCCCCACAATTTTGAATTTATAAGTTTTGATCATACATTCGTCATTTGCTACCTTAAAAACTTTCATATACCGATTGACAAAAAATTCGTTATTTGCGACCTTAAAAACCCCTAGCTATCCACTTTCATTGGAATCGGAACAAAATTCGTCCGCCATATTGGCGCGACCATTTTGAATTTATAAATTCTGATCATAAATTCGTTATTTGCTACCTTAAAAAATCCCAGCTTTTTATTGGAATCGGAACACAATTTGCAAATTCGTCGGCCATATTGGCGCTGCCATTTTGAATTTATAAATTTTGACCAAAAATTCGCTATGTGCGATCTTAAAACCCCTAGATACCTATTTTCATTGGAATCTGAATAAAATTGGCAAATTCAACCATATTTCTGCGGCCATTTTGAATTTCGAAAATCTGGCTTCGAGGTGCATCATGGGAGACCCCCACGGACATTCATGCAAAAATTCAAAGCTCTGCGATGATTTTCAACGAAGCGCTCCATGACAGCGCCATCTAGGAGTGGCTTTAGAAAGTAATAGAATATCCTATGTTCTTTCATTTAATGTAAATAGCTCATGGTTACAATTTTATTGAGATCGCTTACACGGTGTAGGAGCCTATTGCGTACAGACAGACAAGCATTCAGTTTTATATATAAGATGGTCTCAGGGTCTCAGAAAACACTAAGGACTGTACTTGTTCAGCAACTGAGTCAAAATATAACTCATGTCGTAATTCAAATCCACAAGTGAAACATTGTATTTGCTGTTTACTAAGCCAGGGTGCATTCCCACTCCTAATATACCTTATTTTCTTCTTCTTTCCTTTAAACTAAGGTTACTATTAGACATTGCACCACGACGTGAACGACAGGACAGACTGGCAGTACAAAAGGTGATTCCTAAGCTTGGCTACATAAACCCGAGTAAAAATAAAACCCTCCCGCAGCTAGCCTGCATCAGGTACGCACTAGCACGCACGGCGCACAGTGGTTCCAAATGCCGAAGAGGTGGCTAAAAGTGCCTAAAATCGATCTTTGATTTGGGGACTTTTTCTGTCTAGTTATGTAGGTTGGTACCTAAGGTATTAGAAACATCGTTTTATATCGGTCAAACTTGCACGGGCGACTTTCGGGAGCCATTGTTACGTGAGCGTCTGGCACACGAGGGCTTCGTCGCGGTACATAGTGAAACGGGTTTTTTGTGTAAACAGTGACCTGGAATCGTTTGAAATGGCTTCTTCTAACGAAAGAAAGTACTTTTAAACATTATTTCATATTGCCAATCAATTTTCTTAATTATTTTAATAATGTACCATCAAAACAAGTTTTTTATAACTTCCCGCTGTAAACGTCAATGTTCAAAATTACATTACTCAAAAGTCCCACGACATCCCACTCTCAAACAAGTTTTGTTCCATTCCTCAGATCTTTCTCCATAATTTCAAAAGCTACCCCAGTTTGCCCCGATTTGTTTAATTTAAATAAAATTTGATAAAATTCTGGCCATTTTATAAGAACTTTGTCCGCCATATTGGATCCGCCATTTTGTTTTTTAAATTTTGAGTAGCAATTCGTAATGAGCAGACTCGAAATACTCTTCATACCAAATTTCATAAAAATCTGACCACTTTATAAAAATTTTATTCGCCATATTGGATCGGCCATTTTGTTTTTTATTTTGAGTGAAGATTCGTAATCAGCGACCTCAAAATACTATTTGTACGTAATTTCATACAATTTGAATAACGTCTACATATTTTGGCCACCTTTTCGGGATTTGGAACCACTGTGCGGCGCCACAGCTAGCACGCATAGCGAACAAATGGGCACGGCACATTTTTACTAGGGTTTTCTTCGCCCTCTACAATTTTTTAAAGCAATACAGGCGATTTCGTGCATCCCTGTGGCGGGAGCGTGCATCCCTGTGGCGGGAGAGTTTTATTTTTACTCGGGAACAAAACTAGGACGCACACTCCCGCCACAGCGATCCGCGCTTCCGCCACAGGGATGCACGAAATCGCCTGTATTGCTTTAAAAAATTGTAGAGGACGAAGAAAAGGGGCAACTATCTTGGTTAGCATAAAGGGTGCCAATAGTATACTCAGTGAAAAGGTTCTCTTTCGATTGCGTAGGTCAAGCAGCATTGGAAGTGGTTAGTGTTTAGCGGGGGGACTGCCTCTAGCGAACAAATTTTTAGATTTTTGTGCTTGTAGCGGGAGCGTGCATCCCTGTGGCGGGAGAGTGAGAGTAAGAAAATTAACTAACTAAATTATTTTTACACGGGAAGGCCGAAAAGAGACAATAATGGAGGGAACATCGTCAATATATAGAGGGTCTTGGCGAGTCTTAACAAGATCCTTTCTAACCAGCCCGGCAACCATCAAACGCCAGGGTGGGAGACTGTACGTGGGCAAAATCCTCTGAGCAAGCTATGGAGCTTCTCCTTAAGACCCATATCCAGGGTTACGAAGAAGTGTTCCCAGGCAGCTGCCCAGTGTTGTAGGCGAAGATAGCAACATAATAGGAGGAATTTTGCCAAACCGGCACCAAATTACCAAAGAACACAAAGCCAGTTATGCTCCAGCAGGCATTATTTGTCCATGGCTCCTTAAGAGATTCTAGGAAGAGAAATGTCCAGGATTGAGCTGAATTTAGTCAAATCGGTCAATGCTAAAAATTTTGACCAAAATCCTTGCTACTTAATTATTCTTTTATTATAGTAAGAGGTTTTAGTTAGTTTTTCGCTCATTTAAGACCTGCAATTGTTATCTTCAGATACATCCTTAAAAAATCTTCTTTGAGTTCATTACTCCTGCTTTCGCTATCGATTTCAAATAAGTGTTTTTTCTTCGTATCAATACACCAAAATAAACGTCTACCAGATCTTCTTCTACTCTACTATCCATATAAAAATGAATAATACCGCACAATATCACATTGTGACAGTGGGTCACAAACAGGTACAAAATACCATGTTAAGTTGGTAAAAACCCTCCTCCTTATGCTCTTTCATAAATCGTTCAAACTTCGATGCTAAGTTCACTGACAAAAAAAGCACGTGTGTACATTTTTAAAAAAATTTTGAATTGTGAATCTTCCTCCCTCGAGAGCATACGAGCAATTTGCTATGTAACACGACGACGACGAGGAACTCCTCCGTCACCCGCCATTTAATATTTAATTAGTCAGAAAGTCGCGTATTATATGAATGACTATACTGCAGCAATCCGGACTATATATGCTTATCAAGCTCTAGTAACTATGGCCACTTATCAGATCATTAATATTTTGCAGCTTATTCGCGTTTGCTATGGAGGAATTCAGGGCATAGATAATGCTGCTTTAGTGCAGGTGATTATATTTTATTTTTGGAAAAATAGCAGGAAAATTCCATGAACTTTTAAGTAAAAAATGAGTGAAAATTTTTCTCTAATATGGTTTTGTATGAATTGAAGGTAAATGAGGCAGTCTGGGTCCAAGTACCGTGTATGAGGGCACCGTTTTGTGGCTGTACTCGTGAAAAAAACCTTTAAGTAAGTATTTGGCAGTGTATTTGGAGTGAATTCAGATCCATCCAGTAGGAAAGTGAACTAGTTCTAAGGAGGGAGTAGTAGTTCTAAATTGGATACCTTTTATATGAAAACAACCCACTAATTTTGTACAGCTTTATCCTACGATGGAGTCAATTGCCCCCTCTGAATTACTTCGAAATACTTCGAGAACTAATTCATTTTGAACAACTTGGAAAACTAATACATTTTGAAGTACTCCGAGAACTAATTAGTTTTGAACTACTTCGAGAACTAATTCATTTTTAAGTTCTTGGAGAACTAATTCATTTCTAAGTTCTTGGAGAACTAATTCATTTTGAAGTTTTTGGAGAATTAATTCATTTTTAAGTTCTTGGAGAACTAATTCATTTTGAAGTTCTTGGAGAACTAATTCATGTTGGACTAACTGGAAAACTAATACATTTTGAAGTACTCCGAGAACTAATTCGTTTTGAACTACTGCGAGAACTAATTCATTTTTAAGTTCTTGGAGAACTAATTCATTTCTAAGTTCTTGGAGAACTAATTCATTTTGAAGTTTTTGGAGAATTAATTCATTTTTAAGTTCTTGGAGAACTAATTCATTTTGAAGTTCTTGGAGAACTAATTCATGTTGGACTAACTGGAGAACTAATTCATTTTGAAGTGCTTCGAGAACTAATTCGTTTTGAACTACTTCGAGAACTAATTCATTTTTAAGTTCTTGGAGAACTAATTCATTTCTAATTTCTTGGAGAACTAATTCATTTTGAAGTTTTTGGAGAATTAATTCATTTTTAAGTTCTTGGAGAACTAATTCATTTTGGACTAACTGGAGAACTAGTTCATTTTGAAGTGCTTCGAGAACTAATTCATTTTGAAGTTCTTGGAGAACTAGTACATTTTGTCTAGCTGGAGAACTAATTCATTTCGAACTAAGTGGAGAACTAATTCATTTTGAACTGACAAAACTACTAACTAAAAAACAAATTCTTTACAAAAATCTTGTGGGCTTACCCCTGACATAGTGATTTGAACTAGCTCCTCTCATGATTACTTTGACACCAGTGCTGAAACTAGTCAGTTTCCGACTAGAGCTAACATTATTTCTATTTTCTAAGTAGTCAGTTTATTCCGACTGGGTAGCCTGTCTTATTCAAGGATATCATAATCTCCTATAAGCTTCGGAACTTTTCCCAAGCCTTGTAAGAAGAGGCAGAATAACCGCAGCTCTGCGGCTATGAAAATGCCCTCTGCCAGTCGAATAATACAGCCAATTTACATTGTGAACGTTAAAATCACGGGCAACAACGATTTCACACTCCAGATGAAAGCATAAGAATTCGGTAATAAGTTCTGTACCGCAAACGATGTACAGGAAACCATTTATAGTCTACGTGACATCGTGCTGAATGTAGGCGAATATTAACTTACTTTAATATTTGCTAGTACCAAATGGTGGCCACTACCAGTATCCGCTCCACTGAATCTTCGAATATCTTCAACAATCGTTTTCCAGCTGCGACTGTCGGTCATTTGCTATATAAGGCTCCTCTTTTTACTATCGTACTATTAATTTTGTGTATATTCCTCTGTCAGAAGTAGATTGTTCCAATCCAACCATCAAAAGTCAACAAAAATCTCACCATTGCCTTCAGTAGCTTGGCTCATGCCATGGCTTAAAAATCATCTTTCATGGCATCACCTGCCTCATCAAACGAAAGATAGCATTGAACCAGGGCCGGCGCTTGGTTTTTTGCGCCCGGTGCAGTATGCCATATTGCGCCCACATCATCTGTTAATTTTTTGATAGCAGTGAAGACAATTGAAAAAGACACAAACACTCTGTGGGGTTCATTTAATATATGAAAATTAAGGTACGGGAATACATTTTCAATTTTTTTTTCAAACTTTTAAAAAAATCGTAATTTTTGAAATTGCGCCCCATCCAACTGCGCCCGATGCAAGTGCACCATTTGCACCTATAAAAGCCTAAAAGCTTCGCGATCTTGCTTTTATGCTGGGTTTACTTGCGCTTCAACTTCACAAAACTATCCCGCTAATGCTGTTTCTTTAAGCTTCGTACTGCTTAGGCTCAACCTCATCATCTGCTCCAGGATGTGTCGGTGTTTTCCGTAGCACAACCCTGGGCTCCGCAAATCTATAGACCTATATACTCGAATCTCCATAATAGAGGACCCAATGTCGTTCTGCAAGCCTTCACATTTCAAGAGATAATCGGTCGTCACTGCAACGCATGTATTAGTTTTCGGTGTAGAATTCTAAATAGAATAAAAGCAGCCCACCTTGACAGCCTTGCTGAACCTAGAAGGCACTCTCAACAACTTCAGATTGCGCCCCGGCCAATGGCGCCCGGTGCAAGTGCACCATTCGCACCTATGAAAGAGCCGCCCCTGCATTCAACTATAGCGGTGTTTCATTCCCCAGAAAAGCAGCCCAACTCGTTCTATCAGAATACGTCTAATTTGACGTGGGAAACCAGAAATTTACACATGCATATACCCAATGTGGCGTTGATACTTGTGAACCATTGATCTCATTTGATGCTCTCATATAACACTTGAGTCAATGCAGAAGATAATTTATGAGTTAAAATTACATTGCCACTGGAGACTTGACTATACTTGTTAAACTTTGGTAAATAAAAATTTTTAAATGCGATATTTTTTTCTTCAAAAAAAGTGTAAATAAAATACTGTTTCAAAAATGTGCACAAATATTTATTGAAAAACTTCAAATCCATCTACGAGTTTGCATTCTCTGTCGATTGTTGATTTTTTTTGTGCTAAAATCCTTTTTTCTGATTTTTTTATTTCGATATTATTTACCAAAAATAAAATAAAAACATTTTCACTGCAGAAACGCTACGCGAATTTTTTATTAACAACATTTTATTTAAACTCGCATGACTAAGCTTTCGACTGCGTCATTTCCTTGCTTCCATTAAGCAATTTTTAATTCAAGGACTCTTTAAATCCACTCAAATCATTTGCACCACGATTGCCGCCAATCGATACACCCGTCATCGGCTTTTAATTAAAAATTCATTCCCTTCCAGGGGAGAAAAAATGTAATTTAACAAAAAAAAAACAAAAAATTGTGTTCAAATAAAAAATATGCAAAAAAATCAAGGACACTTCCAAAATATAATCTGAGACACTTTAAAATCTGCAGTAAAAGGACTTTCCAGAAGCTTTGTTACAAACCTTTTCTCTCCAATGATGCAATTTAGTGCAAAAATCTGCCACGAGATGGTAGTCATGTCCCCATTGCTCCCAACTCCTTTAGCTTCGTTTATTGCTTTCTAGTCCTTGCTGGTCCTTACCTATCCTCTAAAAAGAGCTTTTCAAATATCGCAAGGACATGGACACGAGCATATTCAGAGCTGCTGTTGCTGCTGCATGCTATAGTAGAAAGTTTCGAAGTTCTGCTCCAGGAGTATTCCATTCAGACATTGGGGCATTAAGCCGCCGCCCACCCACTGGGACCTGGCCACAAGGGACAAGCACCAGGACTTCAAAATTCATCTCAGGCAATTGTGTTTGGCTCGGGATTGAGGAGCTTTTTTCGGGACGGTTGACGATGAGAAAAGGTGAATCCTTTTTTACGAATTCAGTTCGGTTTTAAATCCTTTTGTTTATTGCCGTTTTAGGGGTGCTTAAAAATAAAATTTAACGGGAAATTTTCTTCCTAGAAACCTTTTCTTTTGTGTTTGAGATATCCCTGAAATGTTATAAGAAAAAAAATACATGAACGCAAAGTCCTTGTTTACGAATAAATTGAACGAGTACTGGTGAAGCTGGGAATTGTCGTAAGTTGGTAGTACAAAATTTGAACGCCAGAGGGCAAGTGTACTTAGAATATTATCGTGCGAGTTCTGTTAGTTTTTGATAGAAACCTCGTTTTTGGATAAGTAGAATCATTTTTTGATTTTAATGCGCCAAACTAAGCTTAGGACTTTGAGTTACTAGTCTAATATGTTTTTCAGGTCTAGAGCATTTTCTAGTAGTAAAGCTTTTCTCGAAGGATAAAAGAGGTTAAGGTGGATTAAGAAGAGTCAAAATAAAAAATATCAGTTGAATCCTATAGATAGTGTTAGCTTTCGGTAATATTGACAGGACGATATTGTTCGACAGTTGCGTGGTGCTATTTTAGGTAGGCAAAGGAGGCTGCCCCGTCCAAGCTCCTAGAACGGGGACAGAATTGGAGCTACTGGCACTTTTACGTGACTCAATAGCAAGGCCCTAGGAGTAATTTTAGATTCCGTCATATTCGGGTACCGGATTAAATCTCTTGTTCTCGATGACTATTCCTAGCCAGAGCCAGACAATTTCAAAGAAAATGTTTGGTTATCTCTCTGGGTTGTGCCTATCTACAGATACGACAATCCCTACTAATATTATAAATGCGAAAGTAACTCTGTGTGTGTCTGTCTGTTACGTTTTCACGCCTAAACCGATTAACCAATTTTGATGAGATTTGGACAGAGATAGATTAGACCTTGGAGAAGGACATAGGCTACTTTTTTTCCCGAAGCAAAGGCTTTAAGGGGTTGAAATAGGGGATGAAAGTTTGTATGGGAGTCCGTCATTATTGCGTAGACAATTATTAAAGCCACCCACACGATCAACTTCAAATTTTGCACATATGCGTAGTTTTCTTGACAATGCATTGTGATCATTTTGTTCGAAAATAAAGATGGCGGTTCCAAGATGGCGGCCGATTTTTGCATTTGTCTTCCTCGACCACCGACATGGGTATCAAATGAAATGGTATGACAGGTAGAATACAATGACCGGTGTAGCGTTATTCCAAATTCAAAATGGCGGTCAACAAAAAATAGACTAAAAAGTAGAAAATATAACCGATCAACTTCAAATTTTGCACATACGCATAGTTCGCCTGACAATGCTAACCAACCATTTAGTAAAAAAATTAAGATGGCGATTCCAAAATGGAGGCCGATTTTCGCAATTGTGTTCTCCGACCCCCCCACATAGGTATCAAATGGACAGGTCGAATACAATTACATAGTTGTGTGGCGTCATTCCAAATTCAAAATGGCGGGTTACCTTTTCTTCACAACCCTCTCAGTATGGGTATCAAATGAAAGGGTGTGACGAAAACACTTCCACCTGGAGTTTACTTTTGAAATAAGGGTCTTGGTGATATCTCTCTTCGTCGAACAAAGTGGCTTCGATACATTCTCCACTGGTGTGCTTTTCTAGTCTGGTCAATTCATTTGCCTCCTCATTTCGTTAGGTGTTCCTGAGTCGCGGTACCCACTGAAAAGTGGTTTTGAACTTCCTAGCGAAGGAGGAGAGTTTCCTTTGAGAAGTTTGGGCGTTGTATAGGCCGCGTTTAGTGCCTTGGTAGCCGCTGGTCGATCCGACAACATAATTAGCCTAGTACCTGGCCTTGGATTCGTCTGTAGTACTACGCAGGCTTTGAAGATTGCTAGTAACTCTGGAAGACATTGACGAAATTAGACAGGCGATTGTATTTTTCGAGGTTTCACGAGGGGAGGAAATATTTGGCGCCTATACTCGACTCTGGTTTGAGGCCAAGTTTTGTGCATAAGACTAGGACTAGGTTATAAGTTTTCCCATTCGTTTCTGGTGGTAATCTGGATATCGAAGCTTTGGTTTAAGTTTAGTTTCCATGGCATGTTTTAGATGGACCATCTATTATTATTGATAGAGAGCTCACTATATTGTTGCGTCAATACGTTTCTCTATACACGGCAGACCGCTGGCCGTAGCCTTCAGGGGTAACGCGACTCTAGAATTTTGAAAAAATCGATTTTTTTGGGCTTAAACGATACCTTTGGGTCATAAAAATCAACGCGGATGGCCTAATGTATGGTGCAGGCATCGCAGATTAGAAGTAAAAAAAAATTTAAAGGATATAAGTGCTCGTAAAATTTTAAACGCCTTTTTCTCGAAACCACTTTTTTCAAACTGGGAAGACAGATTACTTGAACACGCATGGATCGATTTAAAATTTTGACAGTAGCTTCACAATTATATTCTCTATGGAAGTACGTAGTTTTTCTATATAATGTAAATTTTTTTTTATAAACAATTGGCCAAAAATCAATTTCATTTTTTTCAAAAGTGCTCAATTTCTTCAAAATTGGATTTAAAAAAAATCCTACGTACTTCCATAAACAATAGTCAGGGGGCGGATCCAGAAACAATTCTGGAGGGGAATTAATTTTTAGTCAAAATTTGAAGATGATGTTATCTGAAATAGTATTTGGTGTGCAGTTTAAATTATAGTAAACAATTTACTCCCTAAGAATAAAATAACTCATAAAAAAAGCCATTGTAAATCGCCAAATGCTAAAAAACGAAAAATATTGGGATTTTTCTCATACTTTGATCCTACATACAAGTATCTTCTAAATGGAGTTACTCCAGTTTCTGTTTTTCGTCTCTAGAACAATTTTTTTCTCCAAAGATATCCTGGAATCACCCCTGTTAGGCGAAGACCAGACCTAAGCGGAACTTACTTGTTAAGTTGGCGGGATGCTTTATTAGGGCTACCTCTGAGGGCATATTAGTATTTTAAATCATCAAAACGGCGATATCTTATGAATGGAAATTCGTACGGAAAATGTATATCTTTTTTTGTATATAATCGCATTACCTAAAAACAAAATTGATGTTTTTAAGGCCTGTTCCAATTTTCTGCTATTCTTGGTTTATGCCGCTGACTGGGCATAAAAAAAGCTGGTTTACACTTGTGTTTTAAGTCTGAGGCGAACGCTGATCCCAGCACAGCACAACACAGCATAGCACAGGAGAGAAAACTGTGTTTCATTATATCTAAGCTGTGCTGTATAATGAAACACAGTTTTCTCTGCTATGCTGTGCTGTGCTGTGCTGGGACCAGCGTTCGCCTAGCCTAACTGTGACTCGATGTGATCTATTTAACCTTATCGGCACCAATTTTTTACGAAAATTGTTGCATCAACAAATGGACTGAAAGGGTTAGGAAAGAGATGAATATTTTTCTGTGTCCCTTAAGATTCGTAGGTTTTGGGTGGGTGATGGTGCAGGCTTACACGCTCATACCAAGAGAGAAGGACATTATTTTTGAAGTGGGACATTTAAAAAAATTGAGGCTTCAGTACAATTTATCGTCATGTAAGGGACAAATGTACTGCCTCGCATAGGTCCTGTTCACTTGTAACCGTAGAGAAGGCGTGAATTAAATAGATCACAGAGCTATTGTCGCTAAATGTAGTCTCTAAAATGAGTTTTTTATTAAGCTGAGTTTTTCAAAATTCAACAATTGCAAATACAGACCAATTTTAATTAGATAACATTTCAAACTAAGCACACAACTACAATTTTAAAATTGGGTGGCATTTTTTCAAGATTTTTTTTCGTAATTTTTATGATTATATATAAGAAGTAAATTTCCTAGTTCAATTGATTTCATTCGACTTTCGGAGTTTTAAAAAAAACCGGTTTCAAAGATTGGCTCTTTATATCAAAATTATAATAAAAAAATTTTTTTATACTTCAATAAGTGTATGTAAATACTGTAAAGAAAAAATTGAAAAAAAATGCAGCTGAAAAACCAGTCTGCAAAATTAGCGCTATTTTTGGGTGCCATTTTGATCATTGGTGAATTTTTAAATAGACTTTTTGTTAGTTGTATTTGATAGTACAACTTTTGACGTAAATTTTAAGCTCTAGAACGGTACTCTAAAAGAATCCGCAGACCAAGAGGAGCATTTTTAGATGAACGCCGTTTTTTTACAAAAAGTGAAATTTCAAGGAAAGTATTCAATATTTCGCAACAAAAATAAAACTGTTTTTTTTCAGCTAGCAAGAAGCAATACTTCTACCAAATAACAAATATCTAAATTGCGTTAAACAAGAGTTATTAACAAATTAAAAAGCGTGATTTTTAACAGTTTTTTCTATTTTGCTCTATGCACTGCAAATCTGAGCCTTTAAAAGTGTTTTATTTCAAAACGCTTAAAACATTGTCATTGATTAACATTGTCGACACTTTTAAAACGCTTTTTAAAGTGTTTAAAAAATGTCCACAATGCTAATCAAATGGGTGACGTCAAAATAAAACATTTTAAGTGTTTTGAAATAAAACACTTTCAAAAGCTGAGATTTGCAGTGTAGTAGAGGGAAATTTCATATGATAGTGATGTAGTTGGGAAGTTGGATTTTTTTGTTTTTTTTCTTTACATATTAGTGGAGTCGGACAAGCAAAACGTAAGGAATTGTTTCCAGTTTCAATTTTTTTTTAATATGTTAGTGACATCGAATACTATACGAACGGAAATTTTCTGCCTCTCGCAACCGCCGCTACGTAAATTATGGGCTATTTTGTAAAAAAACTACCATTTTGGTCGCTCTTTCTAAATATATATGAGAATTTCTCGGTATGTGTAGGTCCTAAGAAAGCGAAAAAAATTAAGGGTGTTCATTATGATATTACCTATCAGCGCTTACAAAATTCAATTTTAATCTGCACACATAACCTCAAAAAAAATTAAAAACTGGAGAAACTGCTAAATTTTGGGTTTTTAGTAATAACTTCGGATGTTTTAAGTAAAATTTTATGAAATTCTCAGAAATTATACTTTATAATGTGAACAATAACTGGTAAACATTTTTGGGTCAAAATATCTAACACAAGTCTCAAAAATTAACCTCAAATTTGAAAATTGATTGGCCAATAACTTTTGTGCATCGCATCGTATGAGATTCCTTTTTATTTCAAGTGTAGGTTTTTTTATGCACTTTATGATGGTAAAAAAAAAATTTTTTAAACTTGAAAAAAGTGGAAAAAATCGAATCGAAAATCGTGAATTTTTGTATTCTTTCGTCAATTTTGCTAGAAAAACTCCACTTTTTTTTGATAAAACTAAATTTTTTTTGTCATATATCAAAGATGAATTACTAATACAAAAAAAAGAGTCTTATCAAAAAAAAGTGGAATTTTTCTAGAAAATTGACGAAAAAATACAAAAATTCCCGTTTTTCGATTCGATTTTTTTCACTTTTTTTTCAAGTTTAAAATTTTTTCTTGTTCACCATCATAAACTGCTTAAAAAAACCTACATTTCAAATGAAAAGGAAACTCATTCGAAGTGATGCACAAAAGTTATTGGCCAATCAATTTTAAAATTTGAGGTTAATTTTTGAGTCTTGTATTAGATATTTTGACTTGAAATTTTAACCAGGCATTCTTCACGTTCTAAAGTATAAGTTCTAAAAATTTCATCAAATTTTACTTAAAACATCCGAAGTTAGAACTAAAAAACCAAAATTTAGCAGTTTCCCCAGTTTTTAATTTTTTTTGAGGTTATGTGTGCAGATTGAAATTTCATTTTGTAACCGCTAAGAGCCAATATCATAACGAATAGCCTCTATTTTTTCGCTCTCTTTGGACCTACACATTCCGAGAAATTCTTATCTATATTTAGTTTTTTCACAAAATGGCCCATAATTTACGTAGCGGCGGTTGCGAGAGGCAGAAAATTTCCATTTCGTATAGTATTCGATGTAACTAACATATTAAAAAAAAAATTTGAGACTGGAAACAATTCCTTTTTCACGCAATTTTGATGCTTGTCCGACTCCACTATATGTTAAGATAAAACGAAAAAAAAAATTTCTGCGAAAAATGAACTTTTGTTTTATTTTACCAAAAATGAAATAAATAACGGGAAAATAGTCGGATTTTGATAAAAATTGGAGAAAATATGTAATTTGATGGTATAAATACGTGGTTGAAATTTCAAAGCAAACTTTCGATTTTTACGGCAACAATTGGCAGTTTTCGACAAAATTTTAAAATTGTCGCCATTTTATGCCAAATCATCGTACTGTAATAATTTTTTTTTAAATTGTAGGTTTTTTTATGTACTTTCTTGTAAGCATACGCAATACTTCGTTAGTTTATTTAAAATGTCTATTTTAGGACTTTGAAAAAAGTAAAAAAACCTCAATTTTTCAATTTTTTGCTTTTTTTTTCATAGTTAGCAAGTAGCTTTTTACAGTTGGCAAAAGGCAAAAAATTGAAAACTGAGATTTTTTAGTTTTTTAGTCCTAAAATAGACATTTTAAATAAAGTAACGAAGTATTGCGTATGCTTACAAGAAAGTACATAAAAAAACCTATAATTTAAAAAAAATATTTTACCGTACGATGATTTGGCATAAAATGGCAGCAATTTTAAATTTTTTTTCGAAAACTGCCAATTGTTGCCGTAAAAATCGAAAGTTTGTTTTGCAATTTCAACCACGTATTTATACCATCAAATTACATATTTTCTCCAATTTTTATCAAAATCCGACTATTTTCCCGTTATTTATTTCATTTTTAGTAAAATAAAACAAAATTTCATACATTTTGTTTTTTTGAGGTTAGGATTCATTTTAAAAATATTTATACCGAATCAGTTCGATAGTCTATTCATTTACGAGTATTTTCCAATCTTTTTTATTTTTCTACGACCAACAGAACTGGAGAAATTAAAAAAATAGTGTAGCATTGCACTCAAAATGCATCAAAAATTGAGATTTATGCAATTTTCTCGTGCAGCACAGGACCGATTTTGCAGAAAATTTTTTTTTCGCTTTATCTTAACATATGTAAAGAAAAAAAACAAAAAAATCCAACTTCCCAACTACATCATAACTTCATTTTTTTTGTTCAATTTGGCTCTACTAGTGTGTTTTGTGCACCAACGTATAACTTAAGGGGGGAAACCAGTTTAGGAGGCCGATATTTTAGTGTTTTTCGTGAATTTTTTCAACAAGGAAGGAATAATCAGAATTTGTTTAAACTTGGAGGATATTTTATTAATGTTTTGAAGTACACGTTGCAATTTTTTCAAGTCATTTCCGCTGTAAATAGTGGAGTTAGAAGCTGCTTTTCATGGACGGTCGCCATCCGAGTTTGCTGCTCGTGGGAAATCTGGAAGTCGCAATTTTTATCTGAAATCATCACCATTTTTTTTCGCCGTTAGCAACATATTTTCTAAGAATATGAAAACTCTTAACAAAAAAATTGAAAATTGCATGATTTTGAGGTGTTTGAACAAAATTTCATGTTTTTATACCATGTTTTTCACCTTTTTTGCATTTAAAAACAAATTTTAGATAATAATGTTATCCAAGAGTTTAGTTCATATAGACTGTAATTGAATAAAGAATATTGACACAAATTTTCAGAACGATTGAACTATAACTTTTCAAGCTAGAATTCCCACGAGTTGAAAAATAGTCGTTTCGAGAAAATCGCATTTTCGCAAACGCAAACGCAGTTTCTAGTACCTTCTACCCAAGGCGGGCGTTCACTTTAGTGCTCATAACATCGGAACAAATCGGAATTTTGTTTTGAAACTTTGTCTACATATTCTTGAATAGTTTTACTAACAATTTATGAAATAAAAAAAAAGTCAATTTTTTCAATCGTCTAAACTGGTTTCCCCCCTTAATATATACATACATATATCAATCGAAAGATAATTTATCGCTATCATTTTTAAAATTAATTGTTCTATACCCTCATATTTTTTGTTTCCTGCCTTCAATTGTATGGAAATTAACATTGTGAATCCGTAGATTGATTGGACTAATGATGCGGTCAGACGGTGCGCGTGCGAGTAGCTACCCGGCAGTAACTGACTAGGCCAGCTCGCATGCTAACTCTCACTGTGTAACCCCAGCTTAAGTCATTTCTTTGTTACTAACCACTGTTGTTGGTATAATTCCATTCCATAGTCCCATAAACCCACTTCATTTTCTAGTACATGGTGATAAATTGCATATCAGCGCCTCTGAATACTTCTTGAAGATAGTTTTGATCAATTTTATTAAAGTTCCAATGAAAATCAAACTCGATTAAATAGTTTGAAGTACTTAACGTAATAACAAGCAGCTTTAGGATGGGTTAAACATTCATAATACACTCGAAAGATTTTCCGCCAACAACAGTGGCTTGACCCAATCGAGTCAAGTTCTTATGAAATAACTAACGACTTTGTACGTGAGAGCTGAAAATGGTTAACTTTGCAACTCGTTGAGTTAGTTGGGGTAAATTCAATTTAAAACTGATGCAGCTGTGTTTACCTGCTTATATAGAACTAGAAGCTACTCCTACAACTAAAGTTCTTCACTCGAGTCAAGTTTTGAAGTTTGTTAAATAAAATCCCGACTTAAGTTTGACTTTATTTCACGAATTTGTAATATGAATCTTCCCTGGCAAAAATCACAACAACAGGCCCCGAATGCGGCTCCTGTGTTTGGTGGGGCCCGGGTATTTGCGAGGGAGTTGGAGGAGCATCTCTCCACATCTCCATAAATCGTATGTGAAGTTGATTTTATTCACTCCACAATAAAAGTTCTCCTTTATAACTTGATTAGTGACGTATTCCCGGCAATAAAAGTCTCTTCCAAAGGAAATTTCGAAGTCGTGAACTTAAGAAGTTTAATATACGGCTCGTTAGTTTTGGCGGTTAAATGGGGAGGAATCGCTCCCAGCCATGCTTTACGAGAGAGAAATTGTGTAGATGTATGTGTTTTATTTTGTAATTTGTTCCTGATTCCTTTGTGCCCATAAATTTTGATGCTTTTGTATAATAGAATCATTATTGCTTTTATATATTCACTATGGCTTTGATGATAACTATAAAACTAGGGTTAAAATTTACTCTGTTCCAATGTTTTATATTATTACATTTAAAAATTTTCCCCACTATAGTTAAATAATTAATTTTTATAACCTTTGTAACACGAAACAATCTAGCTTCAAATTGACCACCATTTCTGGGCATAGTTAATTGCCGTAATTTATTGGTGTTGTTTAGTTAATTTTTGTGTCATAAAATAATTTCCGAAAGCCATTTTCGCTAGCTATAGTTGTATGGGGGGGGGGATTCGATTTAGCAATTTTAATGGCAATTCAACTCTCCGATATCCATTTTGGCTATAGCCTGGGAAAAGTTGTTAAAAGAAAGACATTTTATGGCTTGACGCCATTAGTGTGTGCTACACGCAAACATTAGACTCTGCTATATTGTTGGTAACCATAAATGCTGCATATCGTCATTGATTTCATGCAAAACATGCCACCACAATAGCCACCAGCTAGGGATATGAGAGCACACGTAAAACGAGATAAATTTTCACCTAACCGCACGCACACACACACCTCATATACCTACATATATAGAAACAGGAATCAATCAATATTAATTCCTTTCGGGCAAATTCGATCCCATTCCATGAGGGATTGAAACAAAAATTTTTGTATTTTATCGAATGGTGGGAAATGGTTAAATGGAACTTATCTTGTTTTAGAGCATTTTTAATTCAAATAAATGAAAATAATGGTTTTTACTTCGTAAATATTTCGTTTGATGGGATAAAGCTGATAAAAGGATGTAATTCGAAAGTGTTGAACCAGAAAACTTCGCCTTGACTCGTATTTAATGCTTGGATGCAGGTGTGGGTATTTAACGACACTGGGAATTTCGTACAAATATTAAATATGATTTTATTATTGAGTGTGGTCTACTGTCCAATCTTTATCTGTATCTGCCACAACCAGTCAAGGGTGTTAAAATTAGTGATCAAGTTGTATATTCAAATAACTTAGAGAATATCATAGTCCGGGGAAATTAGCATTTTAAGGAGACAAAATTCCAAAATGGCTGAAAATTGGACCACAGCTTCCTTGGGACTTTATAAGGAAACAATTTCGGAATCACAAAAAAAACAACATCGCCGCCGGAGATATCACTTTTTGGCAAAAAAATTACTCAAAAACAGGTTTTTTCGAAAATTTTTTTGGATCAGTCAATACGAAACGTTATTGTCTACAAAAAAGCCCTTTTGTCATTTTTGCGAAAACCTAACCCTGTCAAAGTTATTTAAGGTCGAAGTTTCCAAAAATCACATTTCGGCCAAAAAATACTTTGAATAATTCGGAAAGGTCAAGGTTTTCGAAAAAAATTCAAGAGGGGTATTTTGTAGGCGATAATGTTTTGTATTGACAGATCACAATTTTTTTTCGAAAAAACCAGTTTTTGAGTGATTTTTTTGCCAAAAAGTGATATCTCCGGCGGCCATGTTGTTTTTTTTGTGATTCCGAAATTGTTTTCTTAGAAAGTCCCAAGGAAGCTCTGGTCCGATTTTCAGCCATTTTGGAATTTTGTCTCCTTTCGTGCGTTTTTTTTGCTAATTTCCCCGGACTATCATACAAGCTTCGAATCCTATTTTGCCCTACTACGCTTTTCTTTTTCTCAAAAAATTTAATTTCATTAATAACTTCAGAATTTGTATCATGTCACAGAAGCGTTATAATTTTTTGACTCAGTTCTAGGTCCATTTGTTCATAACAATGTTACTTAACAGGTCTTGTTGCACCAAGATCAATTTTGGGTCAACTCATAAATTTTTGCAGAACTCTGTGCTGAATCGACCATTCCGTGAGCAAAGTGTTTATGTGACGTCACTGTGGAGTTCCCTTTAGCGTTTATTGAGGTTTTTCTTATTTAGCAATAGTGATCGCAAATCACGCTTCAAGTTCATTTTGCTAATTACCTTCTCAGTAGTTCTCCTTGCATTTTGTTCCACTCAACGCAGCGAGCTCTAATACTGTCAGATCTAGCTATAAGAGCACTCACCATGTTGGTCCAGATAGCGGGCTGAGTCCGTAACAGAATGACAAACGAGTTATTTTTCGAGGGGACTTGTTCCAAAGTGGACTCGGAGAGTATTGACAAAATCTTCAGCGCTTTGATTCATTTACACAGAGCATGTGGTCTTCTAATGTAAAGGGAAGAGTAAGGCTAACCCCAGAGACCATCCTAATCCTACGCGACGAGTTAAGGCTGAAAGAAGGCAAAAGAAGAAGCAGCAAGATCAAAGCCAACCTTTCTACATATGTTCGGCAATAAAATGGACGCGAAGCATGCTCTCTTTAAATGCACGAGATTTGCGGAGCACAGGGCTGTGCTAGAAAAAGTGTCAGAGGTGCAGCTAACACCGGAGAATATCCTAGATCAGATGATGTGTTCGTAGGGTATGTGGAGAATGGTACAAGTGACGCTGAACCCCATCAACCAGACCCTTAAGCAATGCAAAACTCAAAGAGAAGAGAGGGCAAAGAAATTCCAGGAGAAATAGCAGCTAGATAGCTGACCAAGCTCCATGAAGCAATGGCGTAAGCCGGTCAAGAAGGGAAAATTGAAGATAAGAAGTAGGGGGTTGTTTTTTTGGCTGGGTTAGAGACCCTAAGACCCAATAGGTAAGAAATTTTCGGTGGAATGTCGTCCCACCTACGCAGCTAGTGAATTGGGCAGCAACCTTCGTCGAAGTTCTTGCCTCTTCGAGGGGCATTTTAAAGGGTCAAGTTGTTGACGCCAGCCCGAAGTAATGTCTTGACGGTTTGTGCCGGTCTGGACTTAAAAATAATAGGAGAGAGTTGGGGAATTTGGTCAATAGAGGTCTGACACTACAGTCAGCGCGCAGATAGCCCGCGGTGTCTCCAGTTTTGGGCGTCGGCCTTGCAGGTGATTCTCGACTGATGAAGGACCGTCGAAACTCTCTCGTCTAAAAAAACACAATCTTCGAACCAAGAAATCCAAGGTGGACACTTTAATCATACACTTTAATCATAAATAATTTAAATCTTCCGAAATTGTGCAATGGCACCAGGACTCAGGTGTAAACTCGGAATCGGTATATTTGATTCTTTACTTTATATGAGTATTTGGCTTCCGATTCTACTCATATTAATACTCGATACTTTTACTCATATGATTACTTATAGGCTAGAATCGACTACCGAGCACAGTTTGCATCCACGTAAGAATTCAAGCGATAACAACTGCACGTTCATCTCAGTTGTGAATATTTTCCATATAAAACGCTTTATATTTCCATATGTATTTTTTATATATGGATTTTTCTTCCTTCAATTAAGGAGAGTTTAGGCCCGTTTACATCCCAAACGTAAAGTGGACACCCAAATTGGAACTCTTTTTTTAGCGAATTGAATTTTGTATGCTTCCCGCTCTAATCACCAATTTACACTCCACGTTTGTGGAACAGAGAGAAAAGCATACAAATTTCAGTGCGTCTAAAACATATCCAATTTGCGTTTCCACTTTACATTTGGGATGTGAACGAGATGTTATTGGTTTGAATTTATATCCCATGTATGCTACATAAGTAGTTGTAATCTGTCCCAGACAGAAATCGAGTAATGTATACGCTAAGGCAGGTTGCGGTGCAGAAATGTCAAATTCATGTATTCTCAAGGAATCGAGTACATTTGAACCAGAAAAAAGCATTGAGTATTTTCTCGAGTACTTTCCACTGATTCCGTATCCTTTTGCACAACGACATAATTGAGGTCAGGATTATCATTGGTGTCAATCAAGAAAAAACTATCTTCATCTCCTGAATTCTTCTGATCCTTTTACAAATGGGACCAAATTCATCTAAGTGAAATTTCGGGTTTCTTCAAACTCTTGTTGCATTTCAGGATTTTATTTCGTACCTTAAGCGTTAAGGTGTCTGGTCACCATTGCAGAAGTTCGTAGTTCAATTCCCGGCAGCGGCATGGGCATGGCCCTTTATTATTTCATCCTCTTACCTAGATAGTATCCCTTCGTCGGTAGCGCTGCACATGAGACGAGACATGTATCAAAATCGTCTCGTCTCGATTTTCGAGACGAGACTTCCAGATTAAAAATCGATACGAGACCGAGACTACCATTCGAGATCTCGCGAGACATCTCGAGGTCTCGAAATCAAATCATTATTTTGAAATCGTATCGACACCAACTATTTCAGTATCTTCACGCTGCGCTCTTTGACGAACACAACATTCGGCACCAATACATGACTTGAGCAGGCTGCGGAGACAAGGCGAAGAGTAAGCATTCCATAAGCATTTAAATGCAGAGTCCATTCCAAAACAAAAGAGGTATTTTACTTTATTTAAAATGAAATGCGTTGAAATGAAATGAAATGACTGTAAAATACCTCTTCTCTTTTGGAACGGACTCTACGTAAATGTAGCTCTACACAAATTAGAAATTAACTTTCGATTCATTGATCCCCTCTACCCCGCTCTGGTGCCACTGCAAAAGGTAGATTTACGTGTCTACGTCTGGGAAGTGACCAGCATGGAAACATAAGGAATATTTGTTTACAATTTCATTAATATATGGCATATATTGATATTTCTCGAAATACAGAAGACTGAGCAATTTGTATTATTGACAGTGAAATTCGAGACTTTTCGAGACGAGACGAGACTTTACGAAACGAGACGAGACGAGATCGAGACGAGACCTGCAAATACCCAATTTTTTCGAGACCGAGACGAGACTGGGCCAAATCTCGTCTCGTCTCGTCTCATGTGCAGCACTATTCGTCGGGATCTTTCCTCTATAGAGTATTCACCAAGTAATTGATTAGAGAAATTTTAACCCAGACTTTTTATTGAAAACAATCGAAAAATGGTAACAAGGATTAGACGGGGGTAGGGGTAGAGGGTTAAAAATTGTACTGGTTAAAAATTTGTGTAGGGGTGGAGTGGTAGGGGAGGCGTTCAAGACAGGCTTGGCAGGCCTCTCGGAGTAGAGGGGTCGAAGGGTTAAAGCGAATGTATCTTCTTCCATTCCTCACAAATCCTAAGATCGTACGACGTTCTGAAGTCCGATAAGCCACCACCTCATTCCGACGATGTTCGTAAATTTATTCCAACTCTTTAAGAGCTCTAATAAAATTAGAAATTTTTTAAACTTGAAATTACAAGAACAACTTTAAACCCTTAATAAAATCTTTTTTATTATTCAAATCACATTTTCCTTAACAATTCATCTTAACTTTTCTCCAGACATAAAAAGAATTTCAACTTTTTTTTTGGGTGCTCTGTCAAAAGAGGAACTTCCTGGTAATTTTAGAGGAGTAGACGTCCTCGCAGTGCGCTCAGCCGAACCGAATTTTTGTATATTTTGTTGTTAGTTGGTTGCTCGAGTTTAACTAATTACGGCTTACGAGACAACTTTGAAAAATCGTCTCTAATTAAAGTGCCGCCTGAAATATTAAATAAGGCCAGGACAAGACCATTTTCTTGCATTTTTCCTGTTGAGAATGTCCTTTCTGGCTCTGCTCTCCTCGAGCCTCCGATGTCCAGCATCTGTCAGTGACGACGACGACGACTCGGCCTAGAAGAGGAGGACAAGGGGACGCAATCAAGAAGAGACCAACTCGATAATTTATGCTAAATTCTTGTACGCTGTTTTTTTTGTTGTTGTGTAAATGCGAGAAAAAAGAAAGAAAAACGAAAAGAAAATGCCAAGGAAGAGGGAAGAAAAGTTTTTTTTTTTTTGTAAATTTATTTATAAGGATCCCTTTCTTATTTCGAGATTACATCACGGAGTATACGACTACTGTGATGCTTGTTTATATTCAATTCCTTAATATTCTGGGTTTTTTTTTGTTGTTGAGGAGAAAGAAAAGAGAAATCACCAGACTCTCAAAAGTGAAATTTTGTTGCGTATGGAACTGTGTGTGCAGAGGAGCCGGGGCCTTTTAAACACAATCTTCGGAATTTTAGCTATTTATCAAAGGCATCCTCCCAGGGAATGTTGGTATAAAAGGTATCTGAAATTCATTCATCTGGCCTCTAAGAGGGTTTCTGGGGGTAAGGAAGTGCCCGGCAGTTTTCTTCTCTTACACTTGCTGATATAGAGGGGATGGGGTGAGAAAATATGAAAAAAATTCACTCTGCTATTCTGTGAATTTTCGGAAGAAAACCCCTATTTAGGCTAATAAACGGGGTAGTTGCAAATTGCTTTTAAATATTTTCCTGATTTTGAGGTTTTCACTTTCATTAATTTAAATTCCCGTCAAAACGTCATTTGCAAATTGTTAACATTGAAAAAGATGCAAATTGTTTAGTTAAAGGTTCTACAACCAATATTACTACACCTGGAGAATTTTACGATCATCAATCTTCATCTGACTTTTTTTTTCTTATTATTGTTATTATTGTTGTTGTTGAAAGCAGTTTGTGTTGCCCAAGAAGGTAGGTACCCTAAAATCAGCTACTGTGGGAGTATATAGAGCAAAGAGGGTCAAGGTTATAAGATTAAGAAATGAAAATGAATTTTATTGAAAAATTAAAAATGGAATCTCTTTTTTATCAACGATAAAAAGACAATACCCTACGATAACAATTGTAGAATTATGCACGACATAGATGAGTTCCTTGGTGAAATGATGGAGTTGCTGCAATGCGTAGGAAAGTTAGGAGAATGTTCAGTGCTGGGCAATGGAAAAAATACAAGTTCATCCTTACAACCTACAACAAAGCTGAGATGCTCCAAAAGGAAGAAGCACCGTGAGAGCCTGATACGAGAACGGCTCATACACCGCCTACTAGAAAGAACCCCTGAGCATAAATAAGTAAAGTACAGATGCCCAGTCCCTCTATAAAAGAGTGTCCCATATCAACATTACGCTAGTCAGCTTTTCCCTCCTCTAGCCAGCTAAATTTTGTATAGCAAAGAAGCTGGCTAGAGCGGGTCAACTTTTGGTCGAGTTCCAGCAACAGACAGCAGCGTAAAATTCTACGGTGTGCGAAGCAAAATGAAATGAATGTTGAATTTTACGCTGCTGTCTGTTGCTGGAACTCGACCAAAAGTTGCCCCGCTCTAGCCAGGTTCTTTGCTATACAAAATTTAGCTGGCTAGAGGAGGGAAAGGCTGACTAGCGAAATGTTGATATGGGACACTCTTTTATACAGGGACTGGGCATCTGTATTTTACTTATCTGTGCCCTGAGGTAACTGCTCGGCGAACACTTTCCAGGTCAATTCTCCAGACCGCGTATTCTCTGGATGCTGGGTACAGTCATAGGACCATTCCAGACGGATGCTCCCGGAGTCTTTCTGGGAACATATTCGACAGGGACAATGTTAAGTGAGCAGTCCTCTCTCCTTTCAGCCCTACAAATCCTCTGGAGGGGATGACATTTTCCCGACACTCCTTCAGAAGTGCCTCGATCTGATTCTCGACAACCTGGCATGTCTCGTTAGAGCCAGTTTCAATTGCGGATACATTCCAACCATCTGGTGGAGAGTCGTGGTGATTTTTATCCCTTAACAAGCTGAATAAATCGCATAGACTTATCAGCTTAAACCCCTTTTTAAAAAAAATAGAAAGGTTGCTGGACTTTCACATCAGGTTCCAGGTGGGGCTCCCCTTTCTCTACATAGCTTGCAGTTCGCTTACTCAAAAAGCACATCAACAGAGGTTACTTGGCAGCACGTAATCAGCAAAATCCGAGAAAGCCCTCTTCGCTGAGGAGACTGCCTCATGTGCGGTCCTTGACATCGAGGGTGCTTTCGATAAAACTGGCTATGATTTTATTTCTAGAATACTGGTCGCAGAAACCTGAATGCCTACACAATTGCGTGGATAAATGCCATGCTCGTAGGGCAAGGCTATTAAGGGCTAGGCTCAAGATTGAGTTTTGTTCCCACTACTCTGGTTACTGGTTTTCGACGAACTTCTGACTAAACTACACGATACTGGATTTGATATCATCGGCTATGCAGAGTACCACGAATGGCCTATCAATCAATCGAAATGAGGCCGTCTTGGTCGCTTTTTCTAAACGTTACAAATTGGACTTGGGCCTATTTGTATCCAGGGCATGACAGTTGAATATTCAAATTTAGTCACTAAGAGCCTGAACTGGAAAGCTCAACTGGCCTACGGCATCTGTAAATCCACTAGGGCAGCGATGGGCATTCCTATGCCCGCGGGAAAATGAGCTTTAGAACTTTTAATATGTATACGAACCCCGTGTTCTTTTAATGAACTGGGTTTTGAGAGCTTTTGAGGAGCTTTTGAGTTCCCATACAAAATCGAAGAACCAGAGGAGCCAGATAAAACCAGGGTTTTCGATTTTGTATGGGAACTCAAAAGCTCTCAAAACCCAGTTCATTAAAAGAACACGGGGGAAGTCAGACGACTCGAATATCCAACAAAAAGCATAACAGCCTTAATTAAGCATACAATATTGAGCGAAACTATAACAGTTTGCACAAAGAATTTGATAAATACGGCGCACAAGACTGGATAACAGTGTGAAGCTTTAGAAAGCTTTTAATAGCTTTTAAACAAATGCATTTCTTTAGCTGTGTAGGTTTGCCCATCGCTACACTAGGGCTATATGGCCCCATAGGATTCAATACCATCATCAGTGGTATCCCAAACATTTCATTTTGCCGCGTAACCGACCATATGTTGGGTGAACTACGGTTGCAAAAGAAACGCAGGACGTTTATTCCGGCTCTCTCATAGTGGGAGGAGTTCATCCTTCCTGGAGGTTCAAGAAACTGGTCTACTGGTTCATCGATGGGTCAAAAATGGGGCATGGCACTGGGGTTGGTATAGTAGAACCCAATTCCAAAGTTTCAACTGCAATGGGAAAGTGGCCCTCTGTTTTCCAGACTGAAATACATGCCAATGAGACCTGTGCATAATCTACAGAAAGGTTTGAAAGGCGCTAACATTAAAATTTTTTCGGACAGTCAAGCTGCCATTAAGGCACTCTCACCGTGGAAGTTTTTCTCCAGAATAGGTCAAAATATATAGTAGAGGGAAATTGTCATATGGTAGTGATGTAGTTGGGAAGTTGGATTTTTTTGTTTTTTTTTCTTATTTTTATACTTCTTATACTTATTTTCTCCAATTTTTATCAAAATCCGAATATTTTCCCGTTATTTATTGCATTTTTAGTAAAATAAAACAAAATTTCATACATTTTGATTTTTTGAGGTTAGGATCCATTTTTAAAGTATTTCTACCGAATCAGTTCGATAGTCTATTCAATCACGAGTATTTTTAAATTTTTTTTATTTTTCTACGACCAACAGAACTGGAGAAATTAAAAATATAGTGTAGCAATGCACTCAAAATGCACCAAAAATGGGCATTTATGCATTTTTCTCGTGCAGCACAAGACGGATTTTGCAGAAATTTTTTTTTTCGCTACATCTTAACAAAAAAATCCAACTTCCCAACTACATCATAACTTCGCTTTTTTTGTGTAATTTCCCTCTACTAATACTTCAGAGCCTGTCTCATAAAAATAGGGTCTCGTTCGCTAAGTCTCCGGACATTGGAGTATCAAGGTCATTGAGGTCAGCTCGTGAAGGTTAGGCCTTTCTCTGACATACTTGCAAACAAACTTATCAATCGAAGTAGTAGAACAATAGGTTAGGAATGCTAAACAAGACTTGGAAAGGATTTGGCAATAATTACAAGGTTTAGAGACTTGTAATGGAATTTCGACTTTGAGGTTTTTACTTGGTTACATCCTTTCTGTTTGGACGTCAATGTTGCATTCATACCCACTGCCACAAAATTATGATTACAAATAGGCTTAATTTTTCAGGCCAATGCGCCACTCGTCTTTCGTTATGAAAAAAATGAAATTTTTTTTCGTGAAGTATATAAGAGGTCTTGAGCGCCAACCGCCAACTGCTATTCTCGGCATGCGTACTTGTAGGGGAATCCACAAAGACGTTCCTTCAGGATGTACGTGTCAGAGTTGACAGAGCAGTTCCAAACAATGGAATGTCGATGTCAATGTCGAGGCAGCCTTCAACAATACATGCCTTAATACTATAGCAAAGGCTCTCAAAGGCAAAGACGAGATCTAAACTGCACTTTTTGTAACTGCAGCAATACCATGTTGAGAACCCTCATTTTGAGAGGTCTTTGGAGCGCCAGAACATTACTTGCCTGTTGACACGGAGACATTGCTCCCTAATTTACCACCTATGGGGGGCAGGGAGGGATTATATCTGCTCTCCTGTCGTAAATGAACTCTAAAGCCGGCTCCAGACTCATGCCGTGAACATCTGTGAACGCGATTGTGGATGGTTTTCGCGCTTAGTTCGGGCCTCGTTTTCCGTTTTGGATGGATACGAGTGTGGAGCCGCCTTAAGATCTACTCGGTGCCCAAAATATTTTTATCAAAGGTTACGAAGATGATATGGTAAACATGGTAACAGGTGAAAAAGATATGACCACCATAAAGTCCATGGATCAAACACATGATTTTGACTCCAGCTGGTTCGCTAGTGTAGGACTCAATGTCGATTTGGATGAAATGGTTATTTTACCATTCAACAGGAAACGAATAATGCCAGGATTGACTGAACTGGTTTTTGTGGCCAAAGCTGTAGCCTTCTCCCCGACTAGAGGGGGTGCAGATGGGGCCAGGCAGTCGCACACATTCGTTGCTGCTAGACCGTTGTAAGAATCTCACCACTCCCACAAGGAGCATCTAACGCCTTGCCCATCCCGAGCAGAAAAAAGAGGGTCACAAATTTGATAATTTCGGTGTGGATGTGCGAGTAACAACTGCGGCAGTGTCGAAAGCTTTATATTTTTAAACCCGAGTCACGTTTTTCCAAACAGGCCCCAACTGAGTACTAATCACATCCAATGCTGCTTGACTTCGGCAATCAAACAAGAACCGGTCTATTGAGTATGCTAAATGTTAACTTTCACGGCCACCAACATAATTGCCTCAGATAAAGCTTTGTGTAAAACTAAAGCTTAAAGCTTTTTAAAAAGCTTTCCGAACTCCTCAGCCATATGTTGGGATTGACCCATTTCATTTGTAATGAGGTTTGCTTATTCGGATATTTTCAAAGGCTGTCACGATAGTTTCCTGTAGATTGGCAGAGGCAAGGTCCAGGGGCCGTATTTCGTTTCTCGAGTCGATGGATCGAATCGACAAAAAAGCTTCTCGATTTTCTCTAAGTTTCATATTTGGCATTTCGACCAAATCGACAGATAAGCGCTGCCATATAAAACCATCAAACTGTGTGATATTACTCCAAGTGCAGCAAAGTACGTATATTTATTTAAAATACAAATTGTTAAAAGTTTATTGTATGTATAAATTGAGATTTTTAATAAACGTCAAACGTCTTTATCGACACGTGAAGAGACGATAACGTTGTCGATATCGTGTTGCCGAATGCCAATTTTTATTTATCGACAGAAGTCGATATCGACTCGAGAAACCAAATACGGCCACAGGTCGGCTTCAGTGATGCGGTTATTAACTGTGTCTGGTTGACTCCTAATTTGAAGGATGTGCGATAAGTCTGACAGTTAGTCTGCTGAGGAACCGTAAATGCTTCGTGGGTATTGCAGAAGCTCTCAAGTCACACTTTATATGTCTGTGGTCAAAAATCGATGTAGGACTTGAGACGTGCCAGTTCAGTATTCTGGAAATGACGAAAGTGCTGGCAAGAGATGAGTAAATCACCTCTTGTCCAATCATATTAAAAAAGGTAGGTTCGTGTTCCCTGGTTCATAACCTGTAAATTGTAAGTAGTTATGAAGTCACGAAGAGAGCGCCCCTAGAATTAGCATTGGTGCTTCCCCACGGGAGGTGATGCGATTTGACGTCGCAACCAATCACTAGCTGAATGTTTCTTCTAGCGCAGTCTTCCACAAGTCTCCTGACATGTGATGGCGGTGGGGCTGGCCCTTCTTCCGGAAGGTAGGCCGAGGCTACAACCAGCCTGGCCATTCGTACTTCTCCTGGCAGCACTACCTCCGCCGCCGGAGACTACCTGCGAAAGAGAAAGGGAGGGCTAGTCTTTTACTCTGAGCAGTCATGCTCACTGGAGTAGATCAGTCTACCAGTATTAGTACCGAGACCACATATTCTTCCTCGGTACACCCATAGCTCTTGAATTAGACCCAAATCCAGGTTGCTCGATATACAACACTTTCCAAGCACTGCTGAAGCAGACTTGGAATTTTGGAGGTTCATCTGGACAATCTGCATATAGGAAGATGTGTTCATTTCCTTAGAGGATTATGTGCCTCCCCCTTTTGTGAGTTTTTTTGCTCGAAGCAGAGTACCGCACTAGGAATTTGAAAGGTGGTTTTAGGGCACAGATAGGCCTTTAGCGATATTAGAGGAAGCATTTTCTCCCAGGGTCCATTCCTCGGCTTTTTCTCCAGCTGCTTCTCTAGACGCTATGTGGTTGCTTATGTCTGATGGTGGGGCATTAGAGCTTGTCCCAGCCACCTGTGATTTTGGGTGGTGGGGCAGTCATCTCTTCGTTAGAGGACGCTCCCCCACCACCAGCCAACAAAATGGTCACTATCCTGAAATTCGAGCAATTTACTTCTTCCATTCCCGTAAGGACCTTGGTTGACAGAATATCAAAGAACAGCTTTCTGTATTTCTATATTTTTCAACTATTTCAACTTTGTTCAAAAATTAATACGAATTTATTTGTCGAAATATCCGACAACTTAAACGAAGGACAAAGTGAAATTCATTTTCTTACTCCTTTGAAATTTATTTGAACAGAGTTATTCCATATTGTTCCAATTTGCGGTTTTTCACCAAACCCTATTTGACCAATTAGATTAAGATGTTGTTACGGTGAAGTGGAACAACTGCAACTATCTAATGAAGCTGCAACAATGACATATAAAATTTGTCCACTTTCGGGGGTAGAGGAGATCTCGGACTCCCCGAGAATATTGGTCTCGTATACCGGTCTAGAAGTGACCATTGCCGCAAGCATTCGTTTCATCAAGCAGCTTCTAACTTCCTTCAAATTGTAATGGAATTAAATTTTCGAGAGGATTAAATTTCTTGGCATCCACTCAATTTCAGTTGTCGTTTCAATTTGTTTCGTCTTTCCTTGTCATGAGATGGTTCCAACTGTGGATGTGGAGAGCTGCTTGTAAAATGGGGAGGCTGTGTGTGGGGCCGTTTTTCCCAAAATGAACCGCAAAACTTATTCCAAGTCCCAGCACGTTGCTGATTGACCGTAAATTTTTATTTCGGTCCTCTCTTCTGGTATGTCGTCCCGTACCATTAACAATTTATATGGCAAATGGCAAACATGAAATGAACAAATAAAATTTAACTGAACGAGATCCATGTTGTAATCCCGCAACTTGACGTCAATATCCTTTAACCAACGGAGAAGGAAGCTCACCAGTTTCCCCAAAAAGCTAAAACTTCTCGGCTGGAGATGAAATCTTAAATAGTCGAATGGAGCCAGGCTCTGCTTTTGTTGTATCTAAGAAGACCGGGGAATTTCTTGTAACATGAATTTTGCGGGGTATAGGATGGAGTTTTACGATGAATCATCGTAGGCTTTACTATTGGCGGAAGATAGATGTCCCAAAAAGGCTAAATGAGACTGTGCCATACAAGCTGCAATAAAAATTATTTATGTGCAAAAATTTCACCACACGATTAAGGTGCACCATCAAAGTAAGAACGGATTGGGACTTTTGATCTCGGATGCCAAATAGAACCGTGTTAAAAACTACTTTTTTTTGGCCAGCCAAGACTTCCAATTAAGCGTTTGATTTGTGAATACGAAAATAGATTTGTGCGATGAGCAGAGATGAAGTGCAGAGCATGAAGCCACCAACCACCACTTGAAGGTACATTCACGAAACATAATGCTGAGATAATTAATTAGTTGTTGTACCTTGTCGACGTCCCATCACCAAAATCTTCCTGCATAACAAAAAAAAAACAAAAAAAAAACAAATAAGAAAACAAAAAGAAAAAAATATCACAACGACAAGGAGGCAACTTCTTCTTAGAGAATATTCCGAATTCATCTCCGGTGGAGAGGTATTTTTAGCGTTCATTAAGGTGCCCGCTCTATAGGCGCACACGTTCCTCTACGGCTCGAATGTGCGGCTTTAGGTTTACAATTAAAAATTCATTTTCAGTCGTAAGAGCAGTCGGACACGTAATTATCCCTTGTCAGACTAGAAAATGAGCGCCTTGTTGTGGTGATTAATTAATTAATTTACTCGTTACGGTTAAGCCATCAAAAATTAAAGTCACTTTGTGCAAGCCAATCAATTCGAGATGCTTTTCCCCCGTAAAAGTAATGGTTGAGATTGTCTTTTATTTTTTTTGGGCGGGGTACGTGCAGAATGATGTTGAGTATTGTTTTAGGAGTTAAGTATATGTTTTAAAAAAAGTAGGTGTGGGAACTTCCTTTGCGAATGTCCTTTTTGCAAGTTTAATATTGAAGCACGACTTTTTGTGGTACCAAATTTTATAATATAGGTACTAGCAAAAAACCCGCGTGCGTTGCAACGCCTTTTAATAAAAAACTTCCTTAACTTAGGATAGGAAAAACGTATAGCAAAAAATAACAAATCTGCAAAACATAATTTTGGGCACATAACTTGACTTTAGAATGATTTCTCGCAGTCAGTATTTCCGAACTCCTACAACTCCTTAATCCAAGAGTTCAAACGTAGAGTTCATCGCCACCTTCTTCAACACCTCCATAACCCTTAACATATTCTACTCTTACTAAGCTAGACTTTGCACCATGGCGTGACAAACGACTTAACGGACTGGTAGTACAAAGGGTGATTCCTGAACTTAGCACTGCCACATAAAAAAAATTTAGAGTTACTTATAAAAAATGAGTTACAACTTCTTTTAAATTCCATGTTGAGTGCCACCTATCGAAAAAATTTTGTGCTACATGCGCAACAATCATATTCAGAATACGTCTCTCACCCAGTGCAGAACTTGCCCCATGTCTTCCTCAACATTTTTCCCCCTAGCTCATTGTGTCCGATATATTCTCTGTTCAAATTATCATCGTGATCGATGATTGGCGGAGGTTGCCTTAAGCCACAAGTATTTCCGAAAATTGAAAGAACAATATCTCACCGTGACAGTATTTCATTCGCATTCCTTCGATTATCGAGTCATGTTTTCGGTCTGTCTGACCCGATAGTCGGAATGGTACTGAATCATCCCGTGAAAGTTCTAAAATCGGATTAACCGTTCCGAGCTTTGAGGTTTACAATTAGAATGATAACAAAAGCTTGGACTCGCTTTTCTCCGACTATCGGATGAAGTTTTTCCGTCTGAACCAATAGTCGGAACCGACTGAAGCCTAAAACATGCCCAAGAAAATACTGAATCTTCCCGTGAAAGTCCCATTGCAATCGGATTAGCCGTTTCCAAGATTAGCCCGGACAAACGCGTTTTTTTTCTATATACTGGCTGGAGCAATAAAAACTTTACATTCAAAATTATTTTTTTATTTTTTAGGTACCTAATTTTAAAATAAAAACGTTGTTTTTAGTTTTTTTAAACTATATTTTTTTTATACTTTTTAGTTTATTATACATACTAGTATCGCCCATTGGTCGAAATTCGACCCTCTCTCTCTACTCTTCCCTCAATCCGTTCCGTTAAAGTTTGACGTCTACGCATTTCAAATAACTCAGTAATAATTTAATTGAACTATTACCACTTTTTAATTTCTCTATCAGTTCTAAACAAAAAGAAAAATAATTGTTTTAAAAAAGTGTAATTAAAAACTACATTATCATCTAAAATCGCATCTTTGAACAAAACTTTCTTCATTTAAAAAACACCATCGCTTACCGTGATATTTTGATAATAATTTCAACATAAGCGGAATGACGCTGACATGCAATCGCACTACGGCAAGAAAAGTGGCACAACTCAAAAATTGGCTGTTTTGAGTTATTGCCGCCAGGTGACTGTTGGCACTTTTCTTGCCGTACTACGATATTATATGTATTTATTTCTAATCTAATTTGTTGAAAAAAAACAAACAAAATTTTTAAATGCCAATTTGATTTGTTTAAAGCGTAGTGAAAAGGAAGTACGGCAAACTTTCGCTAAGCAATCTAGGCTCATGGAATTTAGTCTATTCACAAACCTTAGTAATAAATTTTTATATTCGCCTGTTTATATGCTAACCGTAATTTCTACCTTATATTGTTGTTGTCCTTTTATCATTTTATATTGGGAAATGCAATACTCATTTCTGAGTCACAGAATTGAGATAAATGAATAATTCTTGTTTTGTGCACACCTTTACGACTCCGACTTCCATATAAAACCAGTTTGAGGAAAATCGGTTTAGTGGAAGTCGGATAAAGTGCTGTACAAAAAAAGTGCTTGCGTATTAATATATAGATGTCTTCCGTCATTTTGTAGTGACCGCCATATTAGATTTTAAATGACGGCACACCGCTTATACACGTTACACGCTTTCATTTGATACCCATACCGAAGACGTTATAAAGAAAAAGGTAATCCGCCATTTTGTGTTGGCCGCCATTGTGAATTTTGAATGACGCCACATAGCTAATTGCATTCTGCTTGTCGTACCCTTTAATTTGATATCCATGTCGGGGGTCGGGGAACACAATTGCAACATTCGGCCACCATCTTGGAACCACCATCTTGATTTCTTTACAAAATGGTCAGATTGTATTGTCACGCGAACTATACATATGTGCAAAATTTGAAGTTGATCGGTTGTATGGAAGTGGGTCAAAATCAAGCTGCAAGATTTGTCTACATACATACATATACATTAAAAAATCTTCCTGTGAAAGTCCCATCGCAATCGGATTAGCCGTTTTCGAGATTAGCCCGGACAAACAGACAGACATACAGACATACAGCCAGACAAAAATTTTAAAAGTACTTGATTTTGTTTTAATATCATGCAAATAACCATTTAAGCTTAGAAAATGACAATTATTTTGATATTCCTATGGTTTGTAAGTGACTGCTGAAGGTCTCAATGGCATAGGGAATAATTTGCGCCGCACCTCCATGGTGATCAGTCATCAGCAAGATAGGGGGAGCAACATGTAGTGTATTTAAATATTTAAATAGGCACGTGCGGTACGCGCCGTTTGACTGATGGCGGTGCGATCATAACCTCCTCGTGGTGGCCACTGGAAACTGTCCTGAAAGGGATGGACAAATATGATCGAGCCTACCCATCCAAGATGTGAAGTTATCGTGTCGAGGGCTGAATGGCAGTGGGTAGGTTTTGCACTGTCACTTAACGATCTCCTCTGGCGCACTCAGTTGTATAATGCCTTATTCTGATATGGAGGTTCTGTCAGGATGGACCTTACTTTTCATAACACACTCATGGGACTTTTGTGGACCAATTTATCTGGAGAGGGCCAAGGGAACGAGGGCCGAAGTGGAATTGGGGAGCCCCAAGGAGCACACCCGAGCCCCGCTTTCGTGAACTCCTTCCCTACAGACCAAAGACAGGCCGGTGGCCTGGAACCCGGTGAGCCAAGAAGCAGACCTGGACAGCCGCCGCTCTGCCCAAAGTTTTTGGACCCCCCAGAAAATTGGCAACACCAGCTCCCATATAATCTCTGGGGTTTTTTGAGGTAGTAAATAACGAATGTTTGATCAGAACTTATAAATTCAAAATGGCCGCCGAAATATGACCGAAATTCAGCATGGCCACCCAAATTTGCCAATTGTGTTCCGATTTCCATGAAAATCGGTATCTGGGGTCTTTTAAGGTAGCAAATAACGAATTTATGATCAGAACTTATAAATTCAAAATGGCCGCGTCAATATGGCGGACGAATTTGCCAATGGCGTTCCGATTACAATGAAAATCGATATCTGGGGTTTTTTAAGGTAGCAAATAACGAATTTATGATCAAAATCAAAACTTATAAATTCAAAATGGCCGTGCCAATGTGGCGGACGAAATTTTCAATGGTATTCCGATTCCAATGAAAGTGGATATCTAGGGGTTTTTAAGGTTGAAAATAACGAATTTATGATTAAAACTTATAAATTCAAACTGGCTGCTCCAATATGGCCGACGAATTTGCCAATTGTGGTCCGATTCCAATGAAAGTGGATATCAAAGGGTTTTTAAGGTTGCAAATAACGAATATGGCGGATGAAATTTACCAAATAAGTGTCATTTCCCTGTCAGCTGTAGGTTGTTCAAGAGTTCCGAAATCTGAAAATCTTCACATCCTAGCTCCAAATGGAAGAACATTGAACATAGTGTATTTTGGTCATTTCCCCTATTGTCGTGAAGTTTGCCATGCGATCGAGTGTACCTATAAAATCCTCGACCAATAAAAGGTAAATCGCCAAAATTACAAGGAAAAGGGAACAACCCTACACTGCCATCACGAGGTTAAACGATGCCATCTAACGCATCCAAAAAGTTCGATCGGTAAGAACGGGACGGAAGCTGGGTTCGGTACGAACACTAAGTAAAAAGGGGGCAGTGTAACGGCTAACCGAAAATAGAAATACGGGTTTTTATGGGTATTCGTTTTTTTAGGTTGAACCAATCATTGAGCACTTGATTTCCATCGGTTCAAGGTGAAACTTGGTATCCTTAGGTTTTCGATACCCTCTGAATACGAATATCATGTCTAAAACCGGTTTTGACTAATGACATCTATCAAAAAAGCTGTCAATAAAAATTAGCCATATAAAAGGTATCCAAAATCATTTTTTCCAGATTTGTTGTTTCTTTCACTTTTTTCCTACCGCGGACATTCCACACATAAACTTTATTCATTTAAGGCGTTGCAACGCACGCGGGTATTTTGCTAGTTAAAAAATAAGCGTGGAATCGAAATTAGCCTCCTACTGGGACAACAAGCAGGCTCAGACCGCCGTCGTTCGGAGCATACCCGAGCCCGCTTTCGTGAACTCCTTCCGAGAACAGATCAAAGGCAGGACTGCGAGGAAGGCATCTCTTGCACGATCGCCGAAGTTAGGATTCCATAGTATTGGACGGGAGTCATTTTTCTATGTACTAGACTAGAGCTTTTTGTTCGATATTGCCCTTCGGCGGTACAGAGGGGCTTACACTTGACCTAATTTTCGTTAGTGGGGCTATTGCTTTCATATCATTCTAAATATTAAGGATTTCTTCCACGTCCTCTTTTAGGTGCCGCTGCACTGTTGGGTGTACAGGTGAGGGTTCCCTCTTTCCAGTGAAATTTGCGGTATGAATCCTAAATCAGTTTTAGGCTATACCAAAAGCCTTACCGTCGAAGGTTTTTAATGAAGGCATAACACACCTAATAAGTCGCAGTTGCTGCAAAGACGCCCTCTCCAAGAAAGAAGAAGTATATAGTAGGCTCTGTACTGAGATCATTGATTCGTAGGCATTCAGTTCTGTTCATTTTAGTGTTTCGAGCACTCGACTGTGGAACAATCTTTCGCAGTTTATATTATCGAGCTCCTACAGCATCCAAGAGTTCAAACGCATCTCACGGTTCATCGCCATCTTCTTCATTACCCTCTCTACTTCTCATGAGAGAAGTTAAGTTCCAGAAATATGTGCCAAAACGAGAATAATTTTGTTTCATTTAGCTAATTTTTTTTTATAAATATTAATTCCATTTGTTCCGTAATTTTTCCCATGAGAAAAACAATCAATTTTTAAATTTTTTTCGGTATAGTTATTCGGTGTGAGTTTTAACATTGTATGGTTTATAATCTGCTTTCGCGGTGTGGACTTGATTCCCTGACTGCGCCCCTACAGACTCTCACTGCGCATAGAAACAGCGATTTTGAGTTTTCCTTTTGAGTTGGCGACTGCTTTTTCTTCTTCTTCTTCTTTGATCCCTTCAGCTGGCGGACCGAGCGGGACTTCCCCGCAATGGAAAGGCTGCTGTCGGTGCCGCGGGGTCTCTAACTCGGAAGGATCAACGTTCGGTTAAGGCGTACTAAAGGCGTTCGATCACAACGTTGAAGAGAAGTGGCGAAGCGACGTCTCCTTGTCGGACACCTGTTCGAATCGGGAATTCCTCGGATAAGTCGCTTCGAATACAAACGCTGCTGGTTGAGCCATCGTACGACCCTTGGATAAGTTGGATGATTTTCAATGGCACGTGTTCGGTTTCCAAGACTCTCCACAAGCTGTTCCAATCGATACAATCGAAAGCGGATTTGAATTCGATGAAAACCAACCAGTGCATGCTCGATGTGGTCTAAATCCCTCTTATTCTTTCCGGCTCGTTTGCTCTCGATGTTTCTGTAGCCTCGATTGTCTGATTTTCGTAAATACTTTGCGGACGATCGAAAGGAGGCTAATACCGCGATAATTCTTGCATTCCCGACTGTCTCCTTTCTTCAAAATTGGCACAACTATCGCTTTCTTCCACGCCGACGGGGCACGATCCGAATGCCATATGTGTGTTATGAGGACGTGGAGTTGTTGTGTTAAGACATCACCCCCGGCTTTGATCATCTCGGCGGTTACTTGATCTATTCCTGGGGCTTTTCCATTTTTCAGCGATTTTATTGCCGTGTTCACCTCGATAATTGTCGGTTCGATATCGGGAAACTAATTCGTCGGCTGTTCGATAATCGGCGGTTCGGAAGCTGAACCTTGTGGCGGATCGTGGTTGTACAGCTGGTGAAAAAATTTCTCCATCGCTACAGGTGCTCATGGGGAAAGGTCACAAAATTTCCATCCGATTTCTTGATGTTGTTGTTTTGCCGCCTAACCGCCGGATTTTATGGTACAGCGTCCGGCACTCGTGCCTCCTTGCCGCTTCTTCCATGTCGGCCGCAACGTTATTCCAGTACGTTTCTTGTTTCGATTTCATTTTCTGTCGAATTTCTTTGTTCAATCGTCGGTATTGCTCGAAATCGTCGTGTTTAATTCGTTTCCACTGATCGACATGGTCCAGACACAAACCGAGATCCATGGCTGCGTCGGTTTACGGATGGGTGAACACAACTCCATTGCACATCCCACAATAAACTCCGATAATTTCCTTTCTTCTACATCGATATCGTCCGGTATTGCGAGCGCCGCGAATTTGTTGGATAATGCCATTTGAACCTCTCGCCCGATGGTCGGGTTCGGTAGGTACGCAAAATTGCCCTTAGCTGGTGGTGGCGCCGTTTTCTTCGCTCTTTGTAATCGCATCTGTAATTTCGCTCGAACAAGATTATGGTCCGATCCGCAATCGGCCTCACGCATCGCACGTACGCCTTTGAGCGTCGATCAGAATCTTGCGTTGATCAAAACGTAGTCTAACGTAGGCAACTACTCTAGTGCACGATTCTCATTGGCAGTTTCGTCACGGCTCTTCTATAAATTCTAATGTCGTTTACTATAGATCAGTTTTATATGGCTTATTTGGTTCCTCGTTCATCCACCTAGTGATGTCAACGTCGCGTCGGTGACTATAGCTCAAAAATTGATCGATGAAAAACTCGTTCAAACTATCATGCAGACTGTGAGTCATTCATTTTGGTATTTGATAGAACACCCTCAAATCTAAAGCACCCAAATTATTCTGTATTGCGATTGCCATGACGGAAGGGTGATTCCCAGGGCCAGGGTCTTGGTTTTTTTTGCGCCTGGTGCCGTATACCATATTGTGCCCCATCAGCTCTTCAGTTTTTGATCGCAGTGAATATTTTGCATTTTCGTGTTATTTAGGGATGTTTTATAGAAACTCATCTTTAAATCGCGGCTCCACGAAAGTCCTAAAATCTCCTTTTTCTCTGAGTGTAGTTCGCTCAAAAAGTTTTTTTTTAGTATAAGTATGCGGGACGGAATTGTTTAACCTAATAGTATAAAATGATCATCCATCCTGATAAGTTTTTTTGTCATCGGAACAATTTTTTCCTTTGCGTGAGTTGATATGCAGTTATAAAAATAATTCCTTTCATATATGAAAATTATGTCACGGGAACACTTTCAATTTATTGTGAAAGTTTTAAATTTTTTTTTAAAAATCTTAATTGCTGAAATTGCGCCCCGTCAAAATGCGCCCGGTGCAAGTGCACCATTTACACTTATGAAAGCGCCGCCCCTGGTGATTCCAAAGCCTAGTTTATCACATTACAAGTAACCATTATGGCTGTTCTACCCTCTGACTTTATTGTGAAAGTTTTAAATTTTTTTTTTAAATCTTAATTGCTGAAATTGCGCCCCGTCAAATTGCGCCCGGTGCAAGTGCAACATTTACACTTATGAAAGCGCCGCCCTGATGATTCCAAAGCCTAGTTTATCACATTACAAGTAACCATTATTGCTTTCTATCCTCTGACATCTTAGAATGAACGACCCACGTATGATCATCTATAAAGTAGATATAGATGCCATATTTTGCGATGAGTTCATCGATGATTTCACTAAAATTTTAGCATTACATTGAAAAGGATTGCAGCCAACTCTTCACCTTATTTTAAGTAAGCTTACCCAATTAAGTCAATACCAGCTATTTAAAAGCTGTCCAAAGGATCTCTTCTGACGCTATCATCAGCTGAAAATATGATAATTCTCAATGTTATACTCGCAATTTTTTCTAGAATTTGAAAGAACTTTTTCAAAATTGTATCAAATTCAAAAATTATTAAAAACTTTTTGCATATTAAAATCGTTACGAATTGTCCTTGATCTTATCCTTTTCCACAAAGCAAAAGTTATTAATAAATTACGAGGAATTATGGTCTAAAATGGTGCGATAAGCTGCGTGTTTCCTCCTTCATAATGAAAGAAAGAATTTTCGTTTGGATATACTTAGATTATCAAAACACATTTTATAAACAAATTAATGAACAACTAAAACTCCATATTTTTGTTATCCTTTGTATGTTCATGTATATTCACCAAAAAGCCAAAAAAAATACATAGCCTGGAAATTCCTGCATAAAAGGAATAGTTTACATCTGATTATCCTGGAACAAGCTAATTTTGGAAGCAACTTTCACTGTACAACCCCTAAAGAGGCCCTGGGTGAAAGTAATACAATTTTTTCCTATTAGCTGGTTACATACTAAAAAGTCTAATCAAGAGCAAAATAACGGCTTTTCCCTCAATTAACTTAGCGGATGCTTATCTCGGAAATTCCCCGGCTCCGGCATTTATTATTTTAATTCGGACTACTTAGGCGTAATATGACCTGATAGTCAATTTTGATAATCAGGCCCGCAACTCACAGCCATAAGGAATGCCAATAAAATCAAAGCATTGTAATGCCATAGAATGGCATCTTATTACCCACGGGGCAGTAAAGCCTCCGCGTAGCTAAGCCGTCGTCGCCGCCGCCGCTGCGCCGCCAAAGGGTCCGCTCTTCTTACATTACCTTAATATAAAATTATGTTGGTAATCTACATTAACAAGTAATTTGCATTATTTATATGCGAACTAATAACCATAATACACGTGAGCCTTGAAATATTACGCCACGGATACACCTATACACATGCCCGCCAGTCCCCATGGGTGGTGGGTGGATTAAGGGTTGGTTTTTAATAGCTCTCGTGCCATTTAATTTATATGAATATGGTGGTAGACTAATTAACAGGCTTTTTCTCTTCGACTTAACCGCACATCCATGAGATGGAGCGCCTTGGGGCTTTGCGGCCTGGGAATGTGGAGGAGGAGGAGGAACCAGAGCGCTTCGGGGCTGAGAGGGGATCTGGGATATGCTCCACCAACACAAAGGCCAATTTTTATGTTTCAATTCTTGGCAAAGTTGCTTTATCAGCGCAAGTTATTTCCTCACGCTCGTTGACTCGTTTCAAGTTAAGTGTTTCGTAAAAGCTGATTATGACATACATAGCACTAACGGAAAATAGGGGAGTATAAAAATGCATTTGGCTTCAGTGCGGCATTACATTCCACAAAGGAATCCTTCTCTCTCTCTATGCAGTAGCTTTGTGGCATGTCAAGTCTCTGCATGGAACGAAAACGATTGAACTGTGGCAAATGTGCTGTAAATGATTTATTGGTTATTGGCTAGTCTAAAGGGGGTTTCTTGATCAAGACTGTACTTTGAGACTAGTTTGTCCTTTATTTCATGCTATTATGAGCCCCAGCACAGGTCTTACCTAGAGAGTTAAGAGGCATTTGTGCAAGCTTGACTCTCAACCCTTTCTTTTAGGCTTGTAGAAGTATTTTTTATTGGAAGTCTTTGGTGCTAATATCTCTTTATGCATTGCTTAATGATCGTAGTTGAGCAAGTAGTTTAGGAGTAGGGAAAAGAAATTAATTTTCCATGCAGGTTAGTTTCTGTTTAATGATGCAAAAATGCTTTTGATTCACTTCCTTCAAAGCCCACCAAGGTAAGATGTTAATGGGCCCTAGTCCGATTCTTGTCAAACAGTTGAACGAATGTTAGATCGAAAAAGTCCCAGGGGGAAATTGAGTGCTCCAAAGACAATGAGAGAGCACTCCCAAGGAGGCATGGAGTACTCCCTTTCCGCTCCCTCTTCATATATTTTTTAACATTAGATGTCCGCCTAGGCTAGGACTCCTTTTGAGCTCCCATAGGAGCACTCCTGTTACGATTTGGTTGGAGACAAAAAGGAGCATTATAGAGCTTTTTTAAATATCTACAGTAGAGCTATTCGTGGGGGCTGATACGTGAATAAGCTCTGGTGCCGAAAAGCTTTTATTTTTGTTCATTTTTTGCAATTGCCTTTTCCTTTCCAAGCACGAGTGTGGTTTTGCCAAAGCAGGCCCCCAACTAAATACTAACCACGTCCAAAGCTGCTTGTCCTCCGTATCGAACAAGAGCCGGTCCATTGACTATGCTAATGTCACTCTTTATGGTCAACAAGACAATCGCCCGTTTTCTTCTTTCTATCAAATTTCTGAAAACTCTAGTAATGCTCCCACGGGACCATATTTGGGAGTGCTCAAAATTAGCTCCCCAGAGGAGCACTGCCAATTTTTCCCGCTGGGAGTGGTAGTCCATTCTTGACTGTAGTGAACCAAGTCGATTGCAGTCGATGACAGTTCACGATTGCATTTAGATGGTCGAATGCGTGTGTTGTGTTTATTTTATTTAAACACCAACAACTTTCTTAAAACAAAATTGCCATTAAATTTCCTTCGAAAAATTCATCAAAATGACAGAAAATTCTCAGTTACAATGGCGGTAGTTTTTGTTCGATTCAACTGCGTTACGGACTACCAATCTTTTTCACAATCGAATCAGCTTTCGATTGACGACTCGAATTTCTTACTATGGGCCAATCATTGGATCGAGGGCTGTCCGAAGCCTTTTGAAGCCGGAAGGATAAGAAGGACCAATGAGAAGAGGGTCGAAAGTTATTTCGAGCCCCACAGGTCATACCAGAGATTCACCTTCAAGAACACCTTCTTAGCGACTAAAAGGAGATTCTAAAAATAAAATTTTTGACGAGAAACAATAATTATCAATCAGTAAAACTTTCTCATGAAAGAAAGAATAACAATCGAAGGTTTAAGAGCCAAGATACTTTTTCGAAATAGTTTGGCTTGAGTTTAGTTGAGTTGGGTTGAATATGGTTGAATTTAGTTGAGTTCAGTAGAACTTGGTTGAGTTTAGTTGAGTGTAGTTGAGTTTAGTTGAGTCTAGTTGCTAAAAGTTAGAATAATAGTTGAGTTTAGTTTAGTTGGGTTGAGTTTAGTTGAGTTTAGTTGCTAAAAGTTGGGTTTAGTTTCATATAATCCTATTGCCATCATTGTTAATAGGTTTTTTATAAGCAAGTCACGTTCATAACATTCTCTTGTTGTGTTTTACAAAAAAAAAATTTCAAGGTCACAATGTCAAAACTGATGATTTTCAGCTACTATTTCCCATATAGTAGAGGGAAATTGTCATATGATAGTGATGTTGTTTTTTTCTTTACATATGTTAAGAAAAAGCGAAAAAAAATTTCTGCAAAATCGGTCCTGTGCTACACGAGAAAATTGCATAAATGTCCATTTTTGATGCATTTTGAGTGCATTACTACACAATTTTTCCTTTTTCAATTTCTTGCCTTTTGCTTACTATGAAATGCAAAAAATTTAAAAATTGAATTTTTTTAGTGTTTTCAAGGCCTAAAATGGGCATTTAAAATAAAGTAACGAAGTATTGCGTATGCTCACAAGAGAGTACATAAAAAAACCTACAATTTAAAAAAAAATATTTTACCGTACGATGATTTGGCATAAAATGGCGGCAATTTCAATTTTTTTTCGAAAACTGCCAATTTTTGCCGTAAAAACGAAATTTTTTTTTTAAATTTCAACCACGTATTTATAGCATCAAAGTACATCTTTTCTCCAATTTTTATCAAAATCCGACCTTTTTCCCGTTATTTATTGCATTTGTAGTAAAATAAAACAAAATTTCATACATTTTGGTTTTTTGAGGTTAGGATTCATTTTTAAAGTATTTATACTGAATCAGTTCGATAGTCTATTTATTCACGAGTATTTTCCAATTTTTTTATTGTTCTACGACCAACAGAACTGGAGAAATTAAAAAAAATGTGCAGCAATGCCCTCAAAATGCATCAAAAATGGACATTTATGCAATTTTCTCGTGCAGCACAGGACCGATTTTGCAGAAATTTTTTTTCGCTTTATCTTAACATATGTAAAGAAGAAAAACAAAAAAATCCAACTTCCCAACTACATCATAACTTCGCTTTTTTTTGTTTAATTTCCCTCTACTAATAATTATAATTTTCCAAAGTTGTTAAATAGCTAAAAATTCGTAAACCTCTCGGTTGACTTTTGACCCGCTGTATCGCGGACATAAAACGACATGGAGTTTCGACCAATACCTCATTGAAAAGATATTTTCATTGCCCGTATTCCTGCCATTTACTACTTTTTCATATGAGCAACCGTTAACGAAATATTCAAAAAAAAACGGCGTTATCAGTTATTTCAGGCACGCCCAGTGCGAACTTTGGCGTTGGATGGCTCGCAAACTACATAAGCGATAACGACGATTAAGGGTTCATTTTAAAGGTAATTACTAGGACTTTAAATTTGTTAATGGGCATTAACCCAAAAAAATTAACATTTGGCGAGTTAATTGCAAAAAACTGCATTCAACCCTCACCACAAGATCATGGTTGAACTTTGACCGGCCTTGAGCCAAACCAACTTACAGAGCTCGCTGAGGGCTCATTTTTTAGATAATTTTATTCTCCACAACTTTTCCATTGATCATTATCAGCTATCATTGCATGGAAACAAGCTATTTAATATAAACAAGCTCTCCCTGTTTTTCAAGATGGCGGCTTTTCCCAAGTCGCAGTGACAAACTTGGTTTTATCATCGTCAGATGTACCCGAACAAATGCCAAAAAAAAATTCTGTACCTCTTAAAATGCAATTTCATCCTCTTTTTTCGACTAATTTTACTGGACTATATGTGTATATACTATCGGCCAGCTGCGGGTTTTAGAGGGCTCTAGCATCAACGCAATTTCATAGAAAGGCCTCTCAAAATACAGACTAAACAGATTCTGGATGCCTAGCGGCGCTAGAGAAGTAGAATATACCTTCTTAGCAAGTTGGCAACCCAGAACTGGTCAATATCACCTTTTGTTATGTAATAGGCAGAGCTTTGGCTAGAGATCATTGAACCAACTGAAGGAGCACGCCATGTCCTTTTTTCAGTCTCGACCTTATGAGATTTAGAGGGATGTGCTCTCAGAGGCTGATTGCTGGCTCACACCAGTAGAAAACACCAAAAAATGCGCGTGGTTCAGTGCAACCTGCAATATAGTAGGGCTGCATTAACTTCGTCTTACATAGAGGACTAGGCACTCAAATCGATGTGTCTCGTGTACAAGAACCATGGGTAAGTAATGGTTATTTTTATTTTTACGAGGGAGTGCTGGGAATTTTTCATCAGTCGAGCAGCAGGCGGTTGTGTGCTCGATCGCCTCTATGGTCCATGCCCAAAACAGGAAGCACCGCAGAGAGTCCCACTCAGACGGTAGTGTCAGATTCGTACTGAATAAAAACACCAACACTCTTTTCCATGACAGTTGAGTCCAAAAGCCTCGACCCTCGCATTGTTTAAGGTTCTGGTGAATGACCTTCAGCGTTAGTTCATCCTTTCTCCGACCTCATTATCTGGTCCAGGGTGTTCTCCGGTGTTAGCTGCGCAGTCCTGCTTCAGCAGACCTCGGGCATTTAAAGAAGTCAGGCGCCTGTGCTGAAACGAAAGTGAGGTTTCGGTCAAATTATGACTTTCAGCACAAGGTCCTAAACTCAGCTTAGCACTTCCACTCTAGGCCCCTGTGCTGAAAGTTGTAATTCGACTGAAACTTCACTTTCTTCAACTCAAACGTCTCGAAAGACGACTCGAGTTTCAGCACCGGGGCCTGATACCCCGACATGGGTATCAAATGAAAGGGTTTGACAAGTAGAATGCAATTAGCTGTGTGGCGTCAGACCCGACACCCATTCCCATTTGAAATTAACGTTTGATACACCGAAATTTATTTTGGAGTTACTAGAACAGTTGTTTTCGAGTTAATGGGTAAATAAAGGTGTTTTTTGGAGCTAACAAGTTAGTAGAGGAGGAGGAACTTTTCTGGAGTAATTAGATAAGTTGTTTTGGAATTGAGACAGTAATAGATGACTTACATTTGGTTAAAGGATTTAATAAAAGGATTATTTTAAAGTAAAGAGGGCAACTGTTTCCGCCCTATGTCCCATGAGGGATTAAAGGAGCCATTAAATTAAGTTAAGTTTAAAGTAAACAAGATGGTAGAGGAGGCGGAGTTATTCCCGATTTTTGTAGTTGAGTTCTTTTAGAGATTAAGAGCTAATAGCGTAGTTATTTTGAAGTTAAGGAGTTAATTGAATAGCGCGAGTTATTTTGGAGTTAATAAAGGAGTTGTTTCAGAGTAAACGAAAAATTATTTTTGCTCGATACGCAGTAATAGTCAAAATGTTTGAGTGCATAGAATTTAACAGGACATTACCTTCGTGAGATAATCTAACGCTCCATAACAAATGAATAATTATATAATAAATATGGGTCATTGGAACATATGGGACACTGGAGGTCTACGCCTTGTTGTTCAGCTTGAAGCAGTTTCTTCCTGTGACATCTACCCAACACGGCTAGATAATTGTTGAGGTGCGGTAGTAACGATATCAGGGCATCTGTTGAAACGACAGACTGCCCTACCTTTTGGTTTTGCTTGGAGGATGATGAGAGGAGAGGATCAATGTTTTGTTTGTTAGCTCAACCTAGTTTGAATAGTTGGTAGAAAAATGATTTTACTAATTCAAATTCACGCTCCTCTACCTTGATCATGGGGCCAATGTTAGGTGTACTAGCAGACGAGGCCACCATGTTTTTTGGCTTGTCACATTTGTTGTGAAGTGGAATTAACTCCAGTAATGAAATCTGTAAGCATTTTTGTTTTTAATTTAATTTCTTTTATTTTTCCATGCACACAAGTCAATCAGCAATATTCCTCCAATCCAAAGTCACAGACGCTTCGCAAACTAATCGCAATGAGCAAGTCCGTATGCTCCGGCTATCAAATTTCCACGGCTTGCATGTCGTACTTTGCTTGAAACGAACCTTTTTGACGACTTTGTTGGATCTCTAGTAATCCAGTGAATTTGTGAATAAAAGGGCCCCTAGTGGGAAAGTTTTGGGGTAGTTTTGATTTCTTTGGTTTTTTACGTATTTTGCGGTGCTGAATCCGAATCTGAAGTTTGCTGACAAAATTTCGTGACGGAACATTGAGAAAAATGGAAAAATATGAAAAAGTTAGGACTTTTTCGCGGGTTTTCGCTTATAACTCGGAACCTATCAACTTTTCGTTGATAACCTTCATATACTAAATGAAAGAACATAAAATTTCCTACAAATCTTAATACCCAAGTATCTCTATCTGACTTACCATTTTGGTTCTACCGCTAGTTGAAAATTTTCATATTTTTCTAAGTCAGCAAAAACCCGATTTTCCAATTAACAAGGCTATTATACAGGGTGTATCCGTTAGGTTTCCAAAGCAGCCGGCTATTGATAGGTTTTGGTTGGACGAACAAAAACTCTTTTGGGAGTGGGGTGGAAATCGTAACGGTTTAGCCGCTAGGGCGTTTTGAAGTTTTTTCTTTAAAGTTTTACATATCACCCTGTATTTTTGTAACCCTATGGCCTATTTTCATGAATAAGCTATCAGTGTACGCAGAATACTCCCACCTATCTAAAAATGTAAAATGCAAGGTTCCACCCTATCAACTTCCAGAGTAATGTGTCATCAAAGTCAAATTTCGGTTTTTTTGGTGGCAGCGGTGTGATTCGAACTCACGCCTGCGTAGAGATTGGTTTGTTCTACTTCATAACATATTGGTAATGGTTGAATTGCACAAAGGCACATGAAAGACGATTTTAGAAAGGTATCTTTCAGTCTCCGCAGTATTAAACCCTCCAGAAAGAATGATTAAAAAATCCCCTCTTCTGTCTTTAATTAAATATCAATTTACCACACATAGAAACATTTTGCAGTCATAATCCGCAAAATCCATCGTTAACCTGTGCAGCAAGCAAAGCGAATTTTTGTGCTGTTTTCATTTACTTTTTTTTTTTGCATTGACCTGAATTTTAGTGAGCAGCTTTCAATACCTTTGACATGCACTTAACAAGGACATGGATATCCTTATCAGTGTTTTTGACAGAAAATCTCAAGTTGTCAAATTGAATCCGTTGCAAGTGAAATCCAGCTTTGCAGGAGCTCGCTCTTTCTCTCACTGCAACGTCGGGATTTCACCGTAAACCAAAAAATTGCTCAATAAAAGAAGCTCCTCTAAGATAGATGTACGCCATTAGAAGCTTTCGTGTAATCCTCAAAATAACGAACCGGAGCTCCACGGACTACACCTAGCCATGGTATCCTGTACGCTCTGCAGCTCCTGCGAGTGCTAGGATGGTGGATCCGTCGGGTATACGTCCGGATAAGTGTGTATAGCTGCTGCACGTGCATGAGCCTCGGAGTTGGCTGGCAGGTCTGTATAAATTTTAATAAAGCAATTTCATTGGCCGTAGGCAGTACATGGCACACTGCCAAAAGAGGTTGTTCGTTAAAATTTCCTCAACAACTCGAGGAAAATTCACAACCTGAAAATGTTTCTCGTTTTTTTTTTGTCTAGTTCGTTGTCGTTCCTTGTTTTCCTTTAACACGGCCCCCTATCCATCGTCCTCGTCCTGTCATTTGGCTGCTCCTGTTTTGGTATCGTGAGTTTTCTATTTTCGTTCTAGTAGGTAACTCTGCTTCTTAGCCTTGTGTTGTTATTTGCTTCTTCATTGTGTAGACAGAGGCAGGACAAAAAGATTTCATAATGAGATCTAATGATGACAAGCATAAGGAGAAATAAAATAACAATGGGCCAACGGGGACCGGTCCGGGGGCAAGGACGAGCGCAAGGACATTGCAGGAGTGTTATAGTTTTCAGCATTCTCTTCCGTACCCTCTGCAATGGGGATGCCTGGGTGTTTTCGTCTTCTCTCCTGTGTAGTCGTGATTTACCTCATTTTGGGTGCGATAAAAATGGGAGGATTACGTTATTTTAAGATTTTGTCTGCCGCGGGGGGGGGGGGGGTGCTTCCCAAAGATCACGGCTAATCACCTTTTTCTCCTTCCGTGATTTAATAAACTCAGTGCTGGACGTAAAGCAGGCATAAAATTAAAACCACTGATAAGGAACCTCAGGATACAATTCTACCTTTCGAGTTCGGCCCATTCTCTGTATACAGCCAAGGTAAAACTGGGCTTCGCGCGATGATTTATGCTGATTAAGTAATCATCAAGTTTTAGCAACGTAACTGCAGGGAATTTGCGGCAGAACGAGGCGGAATTCTTTTCAGGATTATGGTTTTTTGGGGGGGGGGGGGGAATTTCTTCTTTAAGGAGAATTTGTTAAAGTTGAAAAACTTAAATATGAAAAAGTTTCGTAAAATAATTGCAAAAATTCATATTCAACGCTTCTGTGGAAGATAGTTTTATATTTAACTTGTTTCAGGTTTAGTGTAAGTTTTTGTTATCTAGAATTAATACTGCGATACTTTTGACAGGTTTTATTATGAAATTTTAAACAGAATTTGTTTTTGACTTCACTGAAGCAAGTTTTTTTAATGAAACTATATTTCTGGTGAAAATTGAAATCCCTTTTTATTTATGGAGCCACAGGTATGCTTAAAATTAAGAGATATATATTGTTTGTGTTGCTGTATAGGTAAACGATGGATTTTGTAGATTATGTTGTTCTCCTAGGGTTTTTTTAAAAAGTCTAAATAATGCCACCCATACATATTGAAACAATCAGGGTGTGTAACAACTTTTGTAATGATTCAGCCAATGAAAAACTAGGAAAGTTATCCGATTTGAATTTACCTTATTTTGTCTCCCAGGGTTCCGTTGGTGATAAAACCGGATGCAACGCTCTAAATCGATTAGGATAGTTGTGTATCGCCAGAATAGGATTCAAATCTACACAGACGGTTTCATTGTAGTAGCTCCCATGGTAGTAACAATATAGCACTTAAGTTGGAAAGACCCAAGACACTTCGCACGCGGTCCAAAATCCTGATCTGTACCTTAACTTCCCAATTTAAAGATTACGATGTAATCACGACAAAAACTATTCGGAGCAAAATCGATTCTCGAACAATTCGTTGCACTTCGTGTATAGGCTTAAAGTTTATTTTAATCCCAGTCAGGTGAGAACTTGGGTGTTATTCTGGAAGCAAGCTGAACTGGAGGCTCAATATTGAAGAAAGTACAAGGAAGGCCATTATAGCTTTCTATGCCTGTAAGCACACCTTCGGCAAGAGGTGTGGTTTAATGGGCGGCATTATTCACTGCCTGCACGCTTTTCCGCGTTCGGTCAATCATCACTCCCAAACACCTAAGTGGGTAAGGAATGGTAATATATAAGAACTGTAGGTAGGGTTTCTCATACCGAATAACTCGGAATCGGATTCGGCGAATCTGTCCCCTGGGATTCGGAATCGGGATCCCTTTCTGAAATTCGCCGAATCCGATTCCCCGATTGCTCGATATGAAATTCACTATTAAAATAAATATTCTTGATTATAATAAAAAATAAAATCTCTCTGTTAGGAACCTTGATAATTAAAAGTAACAACTTGACTCAAAATTTCAAAATTTGAAAAAATAATAAATCTTGGTAGGTTCTGGGTGTTTGGATTTTATGTCATGGTGAAGAAAATTGTATTGACATTTTAGGATTCTCGATTGTTTTAGTTTTAGTTTAATTTTTCAAATTCAAATATTGGTTTGAAAAAAATGACATACAAGTACCTATAAATAATAATACCTTTTAAATTAAAGTACATATTCTAAAATTAATATGACCTTAGCTATGGCAACTAAAAAATCTAAAGTTTGGAATTATTTTACCGTGGAACCAGCAAATAGCAATTCAAAACAAGCAAAAGTAATTAGTACATTTTTGTTATATTTTTTTTATATTTTTATTGGCAAAAGTAGATCTATACAGGGTGTTCCAAATCACCTGTGCCACCCAATTATCTCGGAAAGTTTCGATAGAAAAAAATCACCTTTTTCTCCAAAAAATACGTAGTTAACTAATTTTTTCCCCCCAAAATTGGAGAGCTTGGACAATTTCCTATGAATAAGGAAAGATGAATTTTTATGTTATGGCCTTTAGTTTTGAAGTTATAAGCACAAACTCTTTTCCACAGCCCTACCGGAACAAAAAAGGTGGGCAATGAAATTGCGCATGAAAAGCGTTATAATCAGTTTTGCAATAAAACGTGTGATTAAAAAGATATTTGCAAAATACTGCTTTTGAATTTACGTTTTTCGACACTTAAAACGCTGTAATTCGTGAAATATTAGCCCTACGTAAAAACTGATAATATCAAAAATTATAGATAATCGCGTGTTCTATAAGTATTACGCAGGAGGTTTTCATGTAGAATTAACCATTAACGAAATATAGTGAAAAGAGAGTGATATCTGAAGTTTGAAGCACTATATCTCCGTACATATAGGCTTTAGAAAAAAAATTCTAAACAAGAAAGTTAAATCACTTATTTATCTACAAAAAAGATTATATCAATTTTTGTCGTAAAATGCATAGTTTCTGAGATATAGAATTAAACGTGTTTCCCTTCACTATAAGTTTAGAATTTTGAATTTAAGCTCATAAAAATATATAAAATCATTTGGTAAATGAACGCGTGCGGTATTTTTCGCGAAGGCTTTTTTTCGACCTATTTATACAATGTAATTTTTTGTAAATTAAAATTGTGGGTTTTTACTTGGAATCGGAATCGGCGGTTTTCAGTTTTAAGGATTCGGATTCGGCGAATCCAAAAAAGACCGGGTTTTGAGAAACCCTAACTGTAGGTCGCCAGCTACAGCATAGTCTGCAGTGCTGCAGATGGTGAAAGTGAACCTGTATCGTTTACAACAAATAGTACTAAGTGCAGAAATAACATGGGCATTCTCTTCTTAGCTTACCTTGCTTATGAGTTCACAGATCCAACACCCTCCGAAGAATTTAAGAAGATAGTAGATCATCCTAACAAAAGGTGTCTACTGATCCTCACTGGATAAGATAAAAATGCTCGTCATGCCGTCTGGAGTAGCAGTGAAGAGAACAAGAAGAGCTAAAAGAAAGAAAGAAGTATCGAATCTAAAGAGTATGGACTTGTTGTACTCTTTGCAGTCCCGGTAGTATCAGGTCTGTAGGCCAAATCATTTGAAGAGGCTCAAAAGTCTGCCCAATGATTTGTCGCTCATACTTGTGTGGTCAAGTTAAGTCAACTTTTCACAAAATTAATGAGTACCCCAGAAGCCGGTACTGGACCGATAAAAACAATGCCGGCGTCAAGTCTCGCCTCTTTTCATTGCACGATCATCCACAATGCCCTTTTTCTGACAGGATCTTTATGCTTGTGCAATTTGCAAAGAGAAGACATGGCATAAATATTAGTTTCAAACCCCCGTGAAAACTCTTCCTCTAACTCCAGCTCATTTGAATCAAGATAACAACCTACCCCGTAACGACAAGCGGTATGAATTTATATTAAAAACTTTCCATTAACGACCTCTTAGTTTGTCTTAAGGCGGGGTCCACACATAAAAAAACATTTGCAAAAAAACATTTGTTTAAGAAGTTGACAAATGTTCGACAAATGTTTGATAAACATTCGTCAAACATTTGTCGAAGTTTTTGCGAGAAAAATGTTTTCTGAAATGTTTGTTATTTCCTGTGTCTGTTCCATAGGAAAAATAAATTCTTCATTTGCTACAATTTCGAAAGGATTTTCTTCCTGATCTCGCACTTCAGAAGCCACTGTTATTGAATATTCCCCTTCGTTTAGATTTTTGTCAGTGTCATCTAGAGTTGAGCCGGACTTACACGAGGCAGTACATTTGTCCCTTACAAGATAGTAAAATGTACTGAGGCCTCAATATTTTGAAATGCCCCGGTTCAAAAATAATATTCTACCGGTATATGAGGCTTTTTCGAGATAAACGAGACGAGGTGTACCTAATTGTAAATACGTAGTGGAAAGACATGGAATTCTTCTTTTTTACTTCTTTTGGGGAAATGAAATGAAGGGCGGTGGACTGTAAATACGTATACTGGTTCTCTCTTGCTTCTTTTGGCGCAGTAAAATATCCAATTTGAAAAGAGGAGACGTGTGATTGTAAAATATAAATATATATCGTGAAGGCATAGGTTTCTTACTCTTGTACTCTTACTCTGAGGCAGTTTAGAATCAAACTCGTGATAAAAGCTCTTCATTGGTATTTATTTTCCTATTTTTGTCATTTTGGCATTACAATGCCACCTCGCCTCATTTGAAGTATGACATTGTACTGGCTCAGAAGAAAAAAGAGGTTCCTCTTACAAACTCATTTTATAATCATGCTTCTTTCTTTCTTTCTTTTCTTTCTTTCTCTGAATCCGCTATAATGTCATTCGCAGCCATTCCAGCAGATTAGTGTGCCTCTTTGTCACGACCTCCTATTGACCTCCTTCACGAACACTGCTAAGTCATTCTCAATTAATTTTAATGAATCAGTACGCTTTATTTTATTTTTATAGTCGTTACTTGACTTATCCCACAAATTTCAATGAGTAGAATACTATTGATATTTAATGGTGGTTTTATCCCACTTCTCACTCATGATAAATGCCGTTTCATAAAAGTGCATGAAAGTACTGAAAAAATTTCAACAAACATCCGATGTTTTCTGTTTCATTTGGATTAAATCCAAACATTTTTAAAAATCTAAAGACTCCAAGACTCGCGTCCACACCTAACAAACACTGTTCAAATGTTTGTCAAATATTTGTCAAATGTTTGTCAAATGCTTGTTTGTGTGGACACGGCTTAACAGTTACAGAGAACTTAAATTTGTCAAGTTTGGCCTGTTTTGTCTAGATATCTTCAAGATTTTGGATAGAATGTTTTAATTCCTAATCTGTTAGGCATTCTGCGGGACATTGGTGTTGAATCAGTTGTAAAGATGTAGTTTGAGAGCTTTGTCTTTCCTGTTTGTAATAGAGTTCTTTCTTACATTATATGAACAAAATCGCAGTCCAGTTCGCATACCTCAGTAGCCTCAGCAGTCTAGGCGTTAAGGCAATCGACGAGACTGCCATTCCAGAGATCTGCAGTTCGATTCCACGCATTGGAATCTCTTTTTAGATCGACAAAGTTAGTGTTCTGTTTTGGTAGTGTTTTATGAGAGTGGGTGGAGTAAAACCGTATTTTGGCATTTTCAGTACCTACCTCCATTCTTCTACTACTTATTTTCAATATAGAGATTGCTGTTCGGCATTGCACTAGATAGATAAATAGCACAGACTGCCATGGGTGTTTCCGCTGGTTTTAAATCTTTTGTATAAAACAATAGTCGTATTGTACGTCAGCAAATCATGCTTCTGGCTTTCTCAACTTCTTTAGAAATTGTAATTTTGCAATCATGGCTTAGGTGATTTACTCTTCATGACCTAATCTATTGGTGGAAACTAGCCTTCGTAGCGCTAGATTTATTTTAATAAAAATGAATGAAAGAAAATTTTGACCTTAAACCTCTAAATGGTTTATTTATTGTACATTTCAATGCCATAAAGAAAATATGAATGAAACAAGGCCCAAATAGTTGGTATGATCTAGTTTAAATGTCGCGGTCTATTGAGACTTATGCTGACTAACTTAAAACAGCTGTACCTATTCTCAATCTTCATACAATCAACTAAAGTGCTATTTCTAACGGTCTTCCAACCTATGTTTTCATTATAGTAAATTTATACCCATTTCCATCATCATCGCCGCCGCCATTACACTCTGCGCCAACAAAAAAGAAAAAAAAAGATTTAAAAAGTTATAAAAAAGGCACTGAAATCAATCCTTTACTACTAAAACTCTAAAAATAACCTTTTTATCACCACCATAAATTGGGGTTTCCTTTAGAGAAAAAAAAGTGATTTTAAACTTTCAAACGAAAAAAAAAACAACAACAACAACAAAATTCACTCAATGCAACTTTAAAGTGATAAAAAAGTTATTAAATCACTTCCTTGCCCCAATTCGTGTCAAAAAGGGAAAACAGTAAAAGCACCTTTTGCCACAGGTGCTGCTACACATGTTTTATTTATTACAAAAGTTTCCGTGTTTAGAGGGTACCGAGGGCGGTGAGAGGTGGGTTTTGTTAAAAAAAAAAAATAAATAAATAAAAATAAAATTGTCAAGGAAAAATAATAAATATTAATCATACAATTTTTGTTGTTGTTGTTCTTATCAACAGATGATGTAAAAAAAATGTGATCTATGAAATTCAAGGGGTATTACGTAGAAAGTTCTTTGATTGGCTCGGAGAAGATTTTAGTGGTGTTTTTTATAATGTTGATAGCAACCCAATTTAATCGCAAAATATAAAGACAATAACAATTTCATTAGGATTTAAAAAGTCTGGTTTTAACAAGTTTCTGAAAACAGTTGAATATCCCGGGGGGAAATAAGAAGGTAAAGTAAGGCTCCTTTGGAAGCTATCGGTAATGCAAAAGTAAGCTATAGGTAAAAAGTTGTTCGAAAGCTCCAGGGTACATGCAGATCAGATATTTTTGAGTACAATTAAAGAAAACCTTCCGTCACAGATAAGAAAAAAGCAAGTGAGGAGGGATATCAAAAACAAAATCCAGTTTATCACAACGAACGAGAATTGGAAATACGTTTAACTTAGCATCTTGACGTTCCCGGTTCAATGCTGAATTTTGGCGGTAATTGTAGCATAAAAAGACATCAAGCTTCTCTTTCCCTCACTGGTAATGCAGAGGTAAGACTCTTAGCTTGTATAGCTTTCATTCATTGACACATTAATGTAAAAAAAGAAATAAACTAGAAAAGTAATGCTTCCATGCGTTTGCATAATATGTACTTTAGGCCGAAAATATTAGGCCTGGGAAAATTTTGGCGCCGCTTTCTACAGAGATGGCGTCAATTGAAAATAAGTCAAGAACTACTGATCGCAGCGCCACCACTATTTTTTATTATAAAGCCTGATCTATAATAGACGTAGATCGACGTAGGTATTTAACGAACGTAGACGTACGTATCTGTCACCGTTTACCGTCAAAAAAGATATCGACTTCGTTGAGATGCCGTTCGAAGCGTGTTAAAGGAAATATGATCTGAAAAGATTTTCATAAAAATCGGTCGAGCCGTTCTTTTGTTTGAACGACTTAAGTGATTTTTGTACCAGGACGATTTCGCGCGAACTACCCACTTCGTTGAGGTGTCGATTGTAGCGTATTACCGAAGTTACTATCTGAAAAGATTTTCATAAAATTCGGTCGAGCGGTTTATTGGTTTAGACGACGTATGTGATTTTTGTACCTGCACGATTTCGCGCGAACCAAAAAAAGATATCGACTTCGCTGAGGTGTTGTTCGAAGCGTGTTAAAGTAAATGTGATCTGACAAGATTTTCATAAAAATCGGTCGACCCGTTTTTCCCTGATCATATCAACTTTTCGAAATCGAAACCCCGTTACAAAAATTTTTTGTTTTGATTTTTGTTCCAGTGAGTTTCGGGCAAATTTTTTTTCTCTTTTTCGTGTGAACTCCTACAACATGCAGGAGCTCAAAACGTAAGCTGCATCGTCTCCTCCTTTAGTATCTTCCAGACCCTTATCAAAATATCCTGTTTCTATTTTTTCCTTTGAACCAAGCTTATTAATAGATATTGCACAATGACGAGTACGACATGAAGGACTGGTAATACAAAAGGTGACTCCTAAGTTTGAACTTTCACATAAAAAAAATAAATAAATAAAAATCAATTATATCAAAAACATAATTTGTGTTACAAATCGATGTTTTCATTCCTCTATTTTTTGGCGCATACTTAGCAAACATCAGTATATACATAAATCTCTGGCATGCACATACGAATACGTGTATACTTGTATAACTGCTGTTCACTCCTTGGCTTATTTTCTAAATGGCATATAAAATCTCGTTTCAACATTATTACAGGAAAAGGACCAACGTAACACATTCATTTGTTATAGTAATAATAGACGAAATAAGGCAGTGCACAAGCTCTAATTACTTACCAAAACCCATAATATCCGGACACATTCATGAACATTATCTGACGATAGCAGCTCCCATCCAGCCAAACTCGGAGAAAGTTCTAGTAACTAAGAAGTACAAAAAAAAAAAATAAATAAATAAAATAACCGACGACGACAACAAAAAAAAAATATTGGAGGAAAAATGATTACTGCCTAAAAGCACCACAGTAGTTGCGACTTTATTGTCAGAAGCATTACAGATGGCTATCAAAAGGCGCCTTCTTAGGGGCCCGCACCTGACAAGTTGCCATATAGTGTATATAGTACCTTGAAGGTAAACACGTCAATAATTTCACAAACGACTAGGATCATAAAATCCTTCCGTCGATACTGAGGCCCAGTTAGCGCTCCATTTCCCGTCAAGTAACTCTACTATTCGCTTGTTTACAGCAACTACTTACGAGCCATATGTGCCCTGCCAACAAAATGTCAAGCAAATTAAATACCACTGTTTGCACTGAATGAGTAAGGAAGGAAGCAAGGTAGGAAGGCCTGCCGGGTTGTATGTATGTATGTGTGCGGGGGTAGTTGGGGTACGTATGTATGTGAAACATACCCCTTAGTTTTGCCACTTGTGTATGTGCTGTACTAGCCCGAAGCCGGGGGGATGAAGGTGGCTGGGGCCCGGGTAAACCAATGCGGAGGAACGCCCGAAGCCGGTCGTTGGGACTTGATTGCGAAAGGGTCGAGCATATACGGCAGCAACTAACTATCCGGAGACAGTTGGGGAAAAAATGGCTGGCAACGTTTTAATGCCAATAATAAACCTTAATGTTTCAATTAAAATTCCCTTGTCAGATGTATCAGAGGCGAATAATTGCGCCTTGCTCTGCCCTTTATGAAATCGCCCATGGCCGCTTGAGGCACAGTTAACGCATTCATGGCTCCCCGTTCCTCTGTACTATAAACAGTACAGAACCCCGATGGGGCTGCCAAAGGATAATATGCTGCCACCCCCTTCCGCCATATATAGTAGTGATTCTCTCCCTTAGAAACTGTTACGCATGGATGGAAGTATCAGCGACTCAAATGAATATTTAGGGCTTCTATTTACATAGGGATGTGGTAAAGGGCTGTAAAAAATAATGTGGCCCTTCGTCCTCGTTTGTCCTATTCATCGGTCTCTGGCTGCAGGTTGATACCGTGTGAATGTTGATATGTTTGTGGCTGTACGTACACGCTACCCTAAGGGTGGAGGCAGCGAATTGCGGGGGGCTGAGTGGGTAACAAACGTAATTATTACTTAGAATGTGTCTAATAATTTCTAACACAAGAATTTCATTTTAATTTCAGGAGGCGAAGGTCAATCCTAGTGGAGCTGCTGCTCCTCCATCAACAACCGCCCCACAGAAGATTGATACCAGCAGTAAGTACAGTATGTGATTGTTAAGCACTTTTTAAATGATAAATTTAAACAAACATTTTCGGTCTAGTTAAAAGTGAAGAGTCGACTCCTTTTTTGGTAGGATTAGGCACATCCTTGACGAGATAAGCAAATTAATTTGACATACATAATAGAAATTGAAGGGAACTTTAATAGTTATGGAAAGGGACAAAATTTGTTAATTTTTAAGAAAAGTGCTAGTTGCGGAAGTGTTGGGGTTGTAACCTAAATCGCTCTAAAATATCATTTAACACCAATCTATGTGGAAATAGAAATAATTACTACCTTCGAGTTGGGTATTTTCATTTTACGAATTGTAGATTACTATATATAGAAGAGTGTGTACTGCGATGCGGGCTAGACCAAATTTAGCTCCTTTCCTAATACCGCATACCGCATGTAATTTTTGTGTAAATTCTGATGTCGATTGCTAAAAGTGCTTAATATAGAGTTATTTCACTGGAAGGTTGATTTTATCATACTTTCAGTATACTGTAAACTGTTTTCAGAAAATTTGTTATTTACCCTTTAAGAGATAATTTTTGTTTTTATTTAAATACTAGCAAAAACCCGCATGCGTTGCAACTCCTTTCAATAAAAAAAGATTATGTGTGCACAAAGTATAATGAAAAAAAGAAGAACTCTGCAAAAAATGATTTTGAATTACATAAAAAATTAAGAGTATGCTACAATTCTTTTAAGATTCGATGATGAAAAATTGTGTACTACGTGCACTATAGATACCTAGCCAAACATATACAGAATCGCCCGCATAGATTTTGCTATGCCGGGGGAGTATACGCCCTATGCAGAATTTTGCTCATGGCGCCCTCCTCCCCTTCAAATTTTTTTTCCAAAAAAAGCGCCAAAAAGAGTAATAAATTTTGCAAATTTGGCCCAAATATGCACAATTTGGTGCCCTAAAAATATCTAATAAATACATTCAACACACATTTCCTCTCTGTTTTTTTTACATTTGGGCTTGAGACGAACAGAAGGGCAAAACAAAATGTAATGCATATAATCAGAAATGCAACAGATATTACGGTATTTTTTCAAAAAGCTTCAGGATAAACTATATTTAATGTTCTTGCGCTTTTTTACATTTCGAACGGTAGGTTGTTCCCATATACTGGCTGGAGCAATTAAAACTTTACATTCAAAATTTTCTTTTTAGTTCATATTAAAATAAATTTAGTTCATATGAAAATAAAAAAAGTTTTTTTAAACTATTTATTTTATTTTCTACTTTTTAATCTTTTATATGTATTCCGCCATTTTGTGGTGATCGCCATATTGGTTTTAAAATGACGTCACAATGACGTGTTGTAAAGAAAAATGCAAACCGTAATTTTGTGTTGGCCGCCATTTTTAATTTGGAATGACGCCACATAGATAATAGTATTCTACTTGTCACACCTTTTCATTTGATATCCATACCGAGCGCGTTGTAAATAAAAAGGTAATCCCCAATTTTTGGTTGGCCGCCATTTTGTGTTTGTAGCCATTTTGGATTTGGAATGACGCCACCCAGCTAATAGTATGCTACTTGTCATACCCTTTAATTTTATACCCATACCGAGTTGCTTGTAAAGAAAAAGGTAATCCGCCATTTTGTGTTGGCCGCGATTTTGAATTTGGAGTGACGCCACACAGCTAAGAGTATTGTATTTGTCATTTGATACGCATGCCGGGGATCGGGAAACAAAATTGCAAAATTCGGCCGCCATCTTGGAACCGCCATCTTGATTTTCTTACATATTGCATTGGCACGCGAACTATGCATATGGGTAAAATTTGGAGTTGATCGGTTACATGAAAGTGGGCCAAAATCAAGTTGCAAGAGGCGTAGAGCGTAAAAAATGGTGACGTACTAATTAATTAATTAAAATAAAACTAATTAAAATTTCGAAAAACGGAAAGTTTTAGTCACCTGTTTAGGTATCCAAGCATCTACAAAAAAATCAGATTTGTATCTCTTCTAGTTTGGCCCCAGCTCGTGACGGTACGCACAACCAGACAGACAGACAGGCACTTTCTTCTATTAATATAGATAGGTAGATATATATACATCCTCCTGAATTGTTTATGATTTATTAATGTAAACCTTCATAGCTTCAGAAAAAGTAATCAGGCGCCATTAAATCTGAGAAACGTGGAGGACAAGCGATATCTATATTATTTCCGGACTGCTGGAATTTTTTATCATGGTACGGTATATCATCCCAGAAGCAGTCTGTGGATGTTCATTGTCATCTTCGAAAAAATATGAACTAGCAACTATTTTGGCCATAACTTCGCACAAAACACTTAATCTAAGCGGAGAGATTTCGAAGCTTAAAATATATGAATAATATAGGTTGGATCTAACGTCACTTCGCTTTATTACGCAAAGATTTCACAGTATGGTCACAAAACAGTAGTCTTTGACAGCACTGACTTCTTTACCTACCTAGCTAGCTATCATATTCACGATAAAAGCGACCCTTTTGAAGAGATGCTCTTTAAAAGGTTTAGCAGTTTTCATTAAGTTCGCAAACTCTCCAAGGAATGAACACACCCAGTTCCTCTTATATAACTCTGGTGATATAGAAAACGATAAGATTAACGTTCTTACCATGAAAACACAAATCCCAGTCTGTGTTTTGGAAAAAGAGTTTAAACCCCAGCGAAGCGGTTCTTTTAGGAGCTGTGTTGAGTAGGAATGTGCTTGTTGGAAATTAGTGCTTTTTTGCCTTTTTGGCTCTTTTCTTCTTCTTTTCGTGCGGTATTGGGTGTTAAAGTGCCGCGACACTCACAGAGGACGTGAAGGTAGAATCATCCTCCTCAAGGTAAAACCTGCAGGTGAGGTCTGTGATATTTAATAAAAATGCACTCTCCGTTTACCGAGTCGGGTTTTTTCAATTGATCTCTGACATCGACTGACTTTTTTCTATTTCCTAGCATCTCATGTATAAGGGCTAGCGCGCACGAGCGACATTTGCCTCCGTGGCTGTTTCGTCGCCTTCGAATTATGTATGGAAATACGCCGGTTGTCACGTCGTAGCATGCGCATGATAAAAGCGACGAAACAGTCACGGAGACAAAGGTCGACCGTGCGCGCCCAGCCTAACTCTAGCTGGGATAGCGGTACTCGCTGAAAGTCTTCTTCTCTTCTTGTTTTCGTGACGTTGGATGTTAAAGTACCGCCACACTCACAGAGGACATGAAGGGCAGAATTAGTAGAGTGAAAATGAAAAAAAAATGGTGATAAGTGATGTAACCGGAACTTAAAATTTTTTTTTATTTTTTCATTTCATACATGCACCTGAGTCGAAAATCGAAAAATTTGGAAAAATCAAATGCGAGCATAGCGAGAAAAGTGCATAAAAGTGCATTTTGAGTGCATCGTAACACTATTTATCAAATGTCTACGGTTCTATTGGTCGTAGAAAAAAACAAAAAAAAGGAAAATACTCGTGACGAACTGGTGGGGCAAGATTACGTTAAAAATATTTCCTAACCTCAAAAAATCCAAATTTCTCATTTTATTTATTTTTTAACTAAAAATGCATTAAATAATGAACAAATCGGTGGATTTTCATAAAAATTGGAGGAAACATGTATTTTAATGTTATAAATATGCTATTAAATTTTCAAAAATAAAATTTCGTTTTCACGGCCAAAATTGATCATTTTCGAAAAACATTAAAATCCTTGTAACTTAATGGGAGATGGTCCTAGCGTGAACTTTCCCTAAATGTAGGTTTTTATGTACTTTCTAGTAAACATAAACCAGAATCTGTATTGTATATACCAGGTTTTCTCTGTAATAGTATCTGGTATATTGTCGGTTTATGGTCGGGGCTACATCTCGTTCAGGCTTACTTCTTGTTCAGGTAACATTCGTTTCAGGAGATATTGTTGTAAATATTGCCAGGTCTACACCTCGACATGGTTTTAGGAAATATTGTCGGGTCTACACTTCGACATGGTTAGGACCGCAGAAAATGATCCGTTCATTGTAATCAGTGCAGTTTTCTACCCGTTCCGATCCCGAGTAAAAATAAAAAATGGCCTTACAACGGGCGAACACCGGCCGCGTGGCCTTTTAAGGGGCATTTGATGGCCGTAGAATTTTTTACTATTTTTAATGGGAGCAAATACGGCCTCACGACTGTGCAAGTACTGAGCTGTACACAGGGGCGTTCGACGGCAAATTTGACCTAAAAATAGAATCTGCACCAAATGTATTGTGTGCTTTATGGAAACTTTATGAAAACTTGATCATTTTCGTTATGTACAAAGGTCCTTTCGATTTATCCTACTTAAAGATAATTGATGCACAAGAGAAACGAGTGCGCCAGTCGTCAGTTTGTTGTACGTGATTTATATTTTAGTGGGAAATTTTCTTATTTAACCGCTCGAAGAAAAAAACAATCGAAAAAAAATAATAATAATACTGAGCCTATATTCGACGGTGTGTGTATGGTGTACGGCCGTACACTCCTGCAAACAGCCTTCTGATGCCTATCACATAGCCGAGGACTATGTTTAAATCACGGTCGGTGTGTGCCCGTTGTAAGGCTATCTTTTATTTTTACTTGGGGTGCGTTCTTTTGACATTTCAATCCGCCTTAATCCGTTCGTTGTAATTGGACCTTAACTATTTTTAATTCTCTTCTGAGCGCCTTGTGAGCTTGCATTCATCGACAAACTAGACGTTCCGATTTCCACGACTTGTCCTTTATCGTCTCTAGGACATTTACTCTTCTGTTACAGTATGTCCTTGTTTTTATAGACTATATCTTGTTATTCGTGTTCTGCTGTTGTTACCCCTATACCAGCGGGACATTATGTCACATCGATATTGAAAAGGAATAAACATTGGCGTAATCGCCAATCAGAAATTTGTGGCTTACACTATAAAGAGTGGAGTAACTTTAAATCACCACGGATATCCTTTGAAAAGATAAGAGGAATCTCCGGTCAATTTGTAAAAGATGCGCTGCTAGAAAATGGAATTATTCCAATACGATCACAATTTGATAAATTTTACTTGCACAGGACTCCCTTCAAGACTCGTTGCCGTTAGTTTTGGTAGTGAAAATTCTAAGAGGCGAATATCAAATGTTTTTCCTTGTATAAAAACCATAAATAACATCATCAAAACACCCAAATAAATACCGGGAACAATCTTCGTCCATCATTCTGAATAAACTTCCTCAATGTCACAGAAATATTTCATAACCAACCAAAACTTCCACAAACACATATACATTGTCAACTATAGCAAAAAAAAAACAAGAGAGAAGAAAATTATTGAAAAATATTCACTAAAAAATTCAAATTCAATATTAAATCAGATTCGAGAATATATGTACATGCGTAATTTATGTGAAAGAATGCAAAATACAAAGCAAATAGCAGCTTTTATCAACATATTTCAATATTTTCACCAAACACTTTTGCCTGCACAAAGGTCCTGTGTGTGTGTATCTGGGGAATTTATTTTTGTAAAAATATATGCGGATGCTAGTGTATCCTCCCAGAGCTCTATCATCGGGCTGTGCACGTCATGAATACCCAAAGTACATCACCATGAATTTATATGTAAGTAAATAAATATTTTACAAGTAATATGAAAACATGAAAAAAAAATTTTTGGTATATGCTCTTGATGGGTTTCGAACCGCCAACCCCGCATGGTGTTGGTACAGTGAAAACTGAAATTTTATGATATTTTAAAAATAATAAAATTAAACAAAGTCCTGATGCGGATTGGGATGTGTTTTTTCGTGATAAAACACTGATTAAAAAAAATATTTCAGTTGAAATTTATTTTTCAAGCTTATAGTTTTTAATGTGTTACTATACTAGTGTGTAACTTTGGTAAGAAGAAATTGTCTAACTAAAAAGTTGGAACGTATCTTTCACACTGTCTATGAAACGAAAACATTTTCCAATCCCAACAACGAAAAAAAAACAACAATCACCAACAGATGAAAAACATCCCACGGACCCTCTGTCACCAACAGAATGGCGAAGAAACTTGCCCAATTTAAGAAAGTATCTGGCGAATACACCTGGGCAAAGTAAGACACTTTGAAAGTGATTTTTAAGAATCTAGCCATCGATCTTACTCGTGCCGATTACCTCTTGACAGCTATTTTGCGCTGTGTAATTTGAGCTAAACAAAATAATTTAAAAAAATAAAAAAAAAACTTTGAAACATGTTGCTATATTCGTTTAGTGTAAATACCTCATCGCTTCCCCCGCGCCAGGTTGATGCTACCACCATTCCCCAATTTTTTCCTTGTTTTTGTTCGTTTTGTTGTGTTTACCTTACCCTATCAACTTTTCAAGGAACGACGTTTACCTGAGGAATCTTTAGAAATCATAATTTCCTTTCATGATTTTAATTGATTTAGTCGATGAAATCGATATTTTCAGGTGATGAATTTTTTTTTTGAAAAAAGAAGGTAATTATGAGACAAAAATTAGACTAAACAATTTTTTTTTCTAATATATTTTTTCAGGCTTAAATAACTCGAACGAATTTATAAATGATGATTATTTAAAACCTATCTATATAAATATAATTGGAGTGTCTGTCTGTGATTTCAAAATAATTGTCATTTTCTAAGTTCATATGGTTATTTACACGATATTAACACGAAATCAAGTATTTTTAAAATTTTTGTCTGTCTGTATGTCTGTATGTCTGTATGTCTGTCGGTCTGTTTGTCCGGGCTAATCTCGGAAACGGCTTATCCGATTGCGATGGGACTTTCACTGGAAGATTCAGTATTTTCTTGGGCATGTTTTAGGCTATTTTTTTACTAGGATCCGACTATCGGATCCGATTATCGGGCCCGATTACCGTGTTCGACTACCAGATTAGACCGAAAACTTGAACCTTGCAACTTGATTTTTACCCACTTCCATATAACCGATCAACTTCAAATTTTGCACATATGTATAGTTCGCGTGACAATGCAATTTAACCATTTTTGGAAAAAAAACAACATGGCGGTTCCAAGATGGCGGCCGAATTTTGCAATTGTGTTCCCGGACCCCCCGACTTGGATATCAAATGAAAGGGTAAGACAAGTAGATTACAATAAGCTATGTGGGGTCATTCAAAATTCAAAATGGTGGCCAGCACAAAATGGCGGATTATTCTTCGGTATGGGCATCAAATGAAAGCGAGTATAGTGCAGTAAGCGGTGTGCCGTCATTTTAAATATAATATGACGGTCACTACAAAATGGTGGAAGACATATAATAGACTAAAAAGTAGAAAATAAAAAATATAGTCTAAAAAGACTAAAAAATACGCTTTTATTTTAAAATAAACTAAAAAGTAAAAAATAATTTTGAATGTAAAGTTTTTATTGCTCCAGCCAGTATATAATAACAACCTAGCTACCTACGTACCAACAACGGCTAATCCGATTGCGATGGGATTTTCACGGGAAGATTCAGTATTTTCTTGGGCATGTTCTAGGCTTCACTCGGTTCCGACTATTGATTCAGGCGGAAAACTTGATGCGATAGTCGCAGAAAAGCCAGTGGAAACTTTTTTTATCATTCCAATTGTAAACCTCAAAGCTCGGAACGGTTAATCCGATTGTAGGACTTTCACGGGATGATTCAGAATCTTCTTAGGCGTTTAGCATACTTTTCACTATTATCCGACTGTCGGGTTAGACCGAAAACATGACTCGATAATCGAAGGAACGCGAATGAAATGCTGTCACGGCGAGATATTGTTCTTTCAATTTGCGGAAATACTGTGAAGATTATGGTTTGCCATCTCCGCAAATGATCGATAGGTCTGATAAAAATTAAAACAGAGAATATATCGAACTCAATAAACAAATGGGAACAAAATGTTGAGGACGCTATTGGGCAAGTTCCGCACAGGGTGAGGCACGTGTTCTCAATGTGATTGTTGTGCATGTAGCACACAATTTTTCCGATAGGTGGGGCTCAACACCGCATTTTAAAAAGTTCTAACACATTTTTTATAAGTAACTTTAAATTTTTATATTTGTTTTATGTGGCAGTGCCAAGCTTAGGAATCACCCTTTGTACTACCAGTCCGTTGTCGTTTGCACGTCATGGCGCAATGTCTAGCAGGGAGCTTAGTAAGGGGGGAATATGTTAAGGGTTATGGGGGTTCGGGGGGGTTGTTGAAGAAGGTGCGGATTAACCCTGCGTTTGAACTCTTGGATATTGTAGGAGGTCGGAAATACTGACTATGAGAGATTATTCTATAGTCGAGTTGTGTGCCCTAAATTATGTTTTGCAAATTTGTTATTTTTTTCATTATACCTATTTCCTATCCCGGACTGTGCACACATTAGTTTTTTTATTAAAAGGCGTTGCAACGCACGCGGGTTTTTGCTAGTGATTAAATAAATTCGGCTGTGTATCGTTTTGGGTGAGAGGCAACATACTCGTATAGACCAATGTCAAGGCTGATTTTTTAAATTTAATTTCATTTCTGTTGGGTTAATATGTTTTTTTCACCTTAAATATTGTCGAACTTGGTACAAACTCTATCTGTTAGTGCATCTAGTTTTGCCAGATTTTTTGCACAGTAAACAACGCCAAATGTTACTTTTCTGGTTTTATTTGAACAAATGTTTTCCAATGTTTAGTTTTTAACCTAAATTCAGATTATTATAAATTAACTACGTCTAACTATTCTATAAATTGAGACTTAAAAATCTACGAATGGAATAACCATTAACTCAGTCTGATTAGATTTGAGAATTCCATTCAAATACCTCTGCTCATATCTAAGGCAATTCTGTTGCTAAAATAGATAATTATCAATTATTAACCTATTATGTGATTGGTTATTTAATAAACAAATTCATACCTGAATTCATTGCCAATTTCTGTGAAATTTTTGATTTGTTGATTAATGTAGCATTTGCGCTCCTTATCCTGGCCCATTTACAAGGGGTTTCAATTTGTTTTGGAATCGTATTGAGAACTTTTTCTACGTATGCTGATTGACGCTTCTTTAATAATTTCTTATCACAGTTGAATACAATTATTGAACTTTTTAAATTTTTTGAATTAAGTTGTTTATTCTCTTTTATATGAGATTTCGTTGGTAGTTCGAATTTTTCACAATTTAACTGTGGATAACCCCTGCTTGAGATGTAGTAATCCGGGGTCAGAGACATTTTAAGATGGAATTTTGAAAATACTCTGAAGGTCAGCACTTTATCTCGCAACAGAAGTAGTTGTATAATATATGTATACACAGTAACTGTGAATGCTGATATATAAAATGATTTTGCTTAATAATGCAGAACCTTTTGAAACTCTGTTGCCTTCTTCCAATCATTCAAGTAGAATTAGCTCAGCAACACCGGAGTGCTGTGTTCAATTGACGTGCGTTCTCTTGTTAGATCACCTGAAAAAAATTATAAAAGAAAAAGGTAAACGTAAACATCTTTAAAAAATATATACCTTATTTTTCCTCACAAAAATAAACTATACAAAAAAAACAAACAATTTTCTTTATAACTTCGATTTTAACATCGACAGCAAATAATTTTCACAATACCTATGCCAGATAACTAGTTAAAAACTTAAAACTATTAAAATTAAATAAAAATTAATGACAACAAAATTAATAAAAAAATAAAAAAAAACAATTAAAGGAATTGGCAAAAAATGACAATTAAAATGTTTATAAGGCAACGAAAAAAAGAATCAAGTTCGTGTGGTTTTTAAGCGGTTGGAAATTGATTTGAAATAATAAAGTTTTCTAGTCTTCTAGTTTTATAATAAATTAGCAACTTGTTTTGTTTCAATGATTTATTACTAAAAAAAATAAATTATATTCAATAAATAAAAATATAACATTTAAAAATTTCACCAACTACTTCCGCTCCATCATTATCTTTTTTTGTTTCTTTATGCATCACAATCTAATTAACCCATCCACATTTGCTTAAGAGTAAGGGCGCCCGACTTCCATCGCAGAGGTTGGTGGTTCGAATATACTCCTTCGCCTTTCAATTTTTCCGATCTAGATGACTTTCCTTCTTTATTGTCTTTACAGAAAATTCCCTGCCGTTTCTCTCCTATAATCGCCTCTAGGCATAATAAGGAAGGAAATGATCTTCTGTTCGATCATCGAAGTCAGCGTTCTGTCACAGTAATATTGCATGGGGGTTGATGATTTTCATACTTCAGAAGAGTAGACTGAGATCTTGATTCTTTTCGTTATGTCAGGTTCTTTGTACTCGTGGTTGTATCTTGTGCAACTCATGGTTGTATCTTCTTCTCCAGACACCCTTTTCATTTACAGTGCCTGTGATCTAGAGTTGAGCCGGACTTATTCGAGGCAGTACATTTGTCCCTTACACGATGGTAAATTCTACTGAGGCCTCAATATTTTTAAATGTCCCGGTTCAAAAATAATGTCCTACTGGTATATGAGCGTGTATCGAGATAAATGAAGCGAGGTGTGATTGTAAATTACGTAGTAGAGAGACATTTCTTACTACTTTTGCGGTAGCAAAATTTCCAACTTAGGCAAGGTGGGATTGCGAAATATAAATATACATTGTGGAGACATAGATTTCTTACTTACTCTAAGGCAGTTTAATGCAAATTAGAATTAAACTCTTAAAAAAGCTCTTCATTGGTATTTATTTTCTTTCTTTTTTAATTTGCTTGTTTTTGTCATTTTGGCATTACAATAGCACCTCGCCTCATTTGAAGTGTGACATTGTACTGGTTCAAAAGAAAAAAGAGGCACCTCTTACACACTCATTTTAAAATCGGGTCCTACCCAACACTACTGTGATACTGTGGAAAATTTTTCTCTGGAAACTTCCAAGAACCTGCTGGTCATACGTAGAAAGCGGCCATGCTTCCGATCCGTACATGAGTACTGTTTTTATTATAGTTTTGGATAACTATATTTTTCTACTCCTCCTAATACTTTTTGATTTATAATATTTCATCGTACCGTAGTATGTAGTAGTTTTTCCGCCCTCTACAACCATCGCAGCCCTTAGAATAAGAGAATCTGGATTTTGGATTGGAATCAGAGGAGAGCACACGCAGCTGCTGAACTCTGTAATCGTCCCCAATAAAACCGACTTCTGTATACCCGAGATTACATTCACGAGAAACTACGGAGTCCACATCCCTTCACGTCATGAATGGAGAAATAGACTACACAGTTTTCAGGATGCCATAAACTTCTTTACTGATGGCTCTAAGCTCGAGGGTCGAGTAGGAGGAGGAGTCTTTTCCCCAGAGATTGGAATTGAAGTCTCCTTGCGACTACCCGTTCACTGAAGTGTATACCAAGCGGAAGTTCTAGCCATACATGAAGCTGTTCTACTAATCAACCAGCAAGGCGATAGGAATCGGACTGTCTACATCTTCTTAGATAGTCAGGCGGCTCTGAAAGTCCTGCGCTCTTGCACACACACAGCTCTCTCCCTATGGTCGTTAAAAAATGTGCCGCATCTTTGGCTAAACCTCTGCGCGTCGAGTTTGCGTTTTCATTCGACGCGTTTTCATTCTTCTCCGGAGTATGCCCAGAGTTTTGGAAACTATAGCTTATTTTCTGGTCCGGGGAAATTAGCAAAAAAAAACGCACGAAAGGAGACAAAATTCCAAAATGGATGAAAATTGGTTCACAGCTTCCTTGGAACTTTTTAAGAAAATAATTTCGGAATCACAAACAAAAACATGGCCGCCGGAGGTATTCCTTATTGGCCAAAAAATTACTCTAAAACTGGTTTTTTGGAAAAAAAATTTTGATCAGTCAATACGAAACATTATTGCCCACAAAATACTCCTCATGTAATTTTTTCGAGAACCTTGACCTCTTCGAATTATTCAAGGTATTTTTTGAAAAGTTATTTTTGGAAACTTTGACCTTGAATAACTTCGAAAGGGTTAGGTTTTCGAAAAAATGACAGCTGGACATTTTTGTTTCCTTAAAAAGTCCCAAGGAAGCTGTGGACCAATTTTCAACTATTTTGGAATTTTATCTCCATACAATGCTAATTTCCCCGAACTATTCAGCCTATACCGAAAAACATGACTCTAACTACCGCCCGATAGCAACCTCCAAAATCAAATTCTATCACGCGCTCTTTTGCTAGTTAATATTAATGGCTGAATCTCAATTCCCACCAATCCACTTCACAGCTTTGCTGACGACACGGTACTCTGGGTTACCCCTACATCTTCGATAATAATGTAAGAAAAGCCACACCTTGCCTGCATGATCGTAAACTTAATATTCAATTTCTTAAAAGATGTAAATTCCTCCTTCAGCCCTCTGTGCGCGAAAACCGTCTTGGCGTGGTTAGACAATGTGCAAAATGCACTTTCAAGCTTATTTGTGAAGGCGCGATTTGCTCTTCAATTGGTTCGTAAATTGCAGCAATTCTGGCAAAATTTTACCCCTTTTTACCACAATAACACAAGACTAGCCCGCTTGACTCACTCTTACAGTCTAAAGAAATTCATTTATGACCAGAACAACTCGACTGTGGGACAACCTTCCACAATTAGTATTCCCAAACTCATACAACACCAAAGAGTTCAAAAGTAAAGCTCATCGTCTCTTTCTCATACATCTCCCAGACTCCTTTCAACCCATCCTATCGGGCTTAGCTTACTGCTAGACATTGGTCTGTGTCTGAGGTGAACGATTTGGCGAACTGTGAACCTTGAACACCTGATCTTTGACTTTCACGTAAAAAAACCCAATCAGTGTGAAACATCATTCAAATAGCTTTCTACAGGCTCTTCAAAAAAAACTATTGTATAACATGCTAATAATCTTCTTCTTCTTCTTAAGGGGGTTCTCTGGTTTGACGGCAGTGGTGGTTTCAAAGGGGGTAATTGGGTAATTGCCCCCCCTAAGAAGTTTCGTTCGCTTATTTATTTTTATTCTTAAAAATTACCAAAATTTCAACCAAACACATAAGTTATGGTGAATCTAGTCGGCGAAATATGACGGTGAATTTTTCCAAAACTGCTAGTGAGTCGTGGAAGGGACCGATACCCGAGACTCCCGCTAATATGGCACGCTATGGCTGATTCCACACGAGCGTACACACAACACGACAAGAGTCGGCTCCAAAGTGGTTTATGAAGAATTGGGTGAGAGAGGACGATGGGGAAGGCACACAAATTTGAACGATATTCTCAGTAGATTTTCGATCTGTGTTTGCTTGACAATCTGACTATTTTGTAAAAAATCAAGATAGCGGTTCTAAAATGGCGCCCGATTTTTGCATTTGTTTTCCTCGACCCCGAAATGGGTATCAAATGTTAAGTCATGACAGGTAGAATAAAATTAACGGTGTAGCGTCATTCGAAATTCAAAATGGCGGCCAACACAAAATGGCGGAATACATATAATAGTTCAAAAAGTAGAAAATATAACCGTCAACTTTAAATTTTCCTCATACGCATAGTTCGCCTGACAATGCAATCCAACCATTTTGTAAAAAAAATCAAGATGGCGGCTCCAAAACGGCGGCCGATTTTTGCAATTGTGTTCCCCGACCCACCGACATAGGCATCAAATGGAAGGGCATGACAGATAGAATACAATTAGTTGTGCCGCGTTATTCCAAATTCAAAATTACTTTTTTCTTCACAACCCCCTCAGAATATAGTCCAGTCAAAATAGACATTTGAGTGAAGACAATTCGGAAGTTGCTGAAAATTGGTACACACCTTAAAAACATCATTATAAATAAAATGTCGAGACTGACACGCGATTGGCCGCCGGGAAAACTTTTTATTCAAGGTCAAAGGGTCAAAATATCAGTTTTTTGCAAATATCTCTTAAACGGTAAGTCCTATCATAAAATAGTGTTCACAAAGTTTGTAGATTATGAAATTATCTACAAAAAAAGTTATTATACATTTTCCCGTACGAATTGCCATTCATGAGATATCGCCGTTTTAAAGATTTAAAATACTCATATGCACTCATTCGCGGCTTGTATAAGGTCATCAGACGCTCCATAATTCTTTTGTGGGCCTACGCGGCTAATATTTTCAGGAGTGATTCCTGGATGTGTTTGGAGAAAAAAATTGTTCTAGAGAGGGCGGCTATCCCCACTATCCACTAAAATACAGGGTGTTTAAGAAAAAAAAATTATTTTTTTTAAAATTTACTTAAACTTCAATTACTCCTAGACTAATTATCGTAAAACAACAAAATTAGGCTCATCTTTTAGGTAAATGTGTATTCTTTAATTTGGTATAAACATCAAAAAGTTGAGTGACTCCGTTTAGAATATATGTATACACTCACTCCCTCCACTAAATTAGCTGATTGGCTTATCTGAAACTAAAAAAATTGGCAGCGTTTTAATCTGTAAGCTTATATACACGGAATGGACTATTATGAAAAGAAAATTTTGAAAATTGGATTTTTGACAGACTTCGGAGCAAAAAATTTCGAATTTAAATTCCCATTTTTTTGTCCATTTTTTCGAGGCAGGTGTCTTCAGAGCGCTATAACTTTGGTTCTAATGAATATTTTTAGCTAAAAATGTATATGTATGCTCTTAGAACACTTATAAGTTAATGATAAAAACTCTAAAATTCTATCTCTTCATTGGTCCTCACAAAAAAAATCCCAAAAAATGCTTAAAAATCAGACCGTCAAACCAGAGAACCGCTTTAAATGGCTCTACAGCCCTTGTAAGACTCGGGCCTCTTAAAGTCTCTTGTTCTTCTCTTCTTCTTCTTTGTTATATGAAGTTTCCATATATCTCCTAGCACGTCATCCAACCACCTATTTATTTCTTGGTCGTCGTCCTACTCTTCTTTTTCCGGATGATCTACCATCCCTTCTGGCATTTCTTCTTCAGAAGCTCTTATAATGTGTCCAAGCCATCTTAGTCTATTCTTTTGCATGTATGCAACTACATTTATTTCGTCATACATCTCTTTCAGCTCTTCGTTTCTTCTTAATAATCTTAACTAATACTATTGCACAAAGCACATTTCGTCAATTTATCTGCATTTGTGTTATAGTTGTCGAACATAGGCCACATTATGTATTGTTCTCAAAGTTGTTCCTTCCAAAAATTAATTCATTTTCGTTAACTTTTGCTATCGTCATCTTTCAAACCAATGCTTCTTTTACCGGCCGGCATCGGTACCATTAGGGTTAAGGTACCTGTTCTGACTACCATCCCAGAGGTCTGTGGTCCGAATCCGTTACGAGGCATGGTCCTTTCCTTTCCATTTCACCAACATAGATAACTTTCCCACTTTTGGTCTTCCCTCTTTACAAAAATGTCCTGCTCTTTCCTTTGTCTTCGTCACTCAGCTCAGCATATTATGCAAGAAAGCCATCTCCTGTTCCTGTTCGATCCCTGAAAACAGCGCTTTATCACGATGGAGCTGGTGAAATAAAACTGGGTGTTGGTGTTGTCAGTTATTTCATTCTTCTCTCTACTATCTTTTCAACTAGAGCTTGCTGTCGGACATTGCACTCAATGATAGAACCGTCGACAGTACAAAGGCGTATTTCCTTTGAGCACTAGTCTTTCGCACAAATAAATAGCTTGAAAGCTGATTCCGAGTAACGAACTGTCTGCAAATATAGAAATTAGTAACTTTTTCTGGAACTTTGAAGCTCTATTTACATAGGACATTCCCCTCTACCACAAAGAAATAAAATCAGCTGTCTGGGAGTAAGCTTAATTCGAATTTCCATACTAGACATGCTAATAGGCAATGAAACCCATAATTGATGCACAACTTCTTTGACGATTCAATGACGACGGGACACTTTTTTCCACTATGCTTTTATGCCGGTCTAAGAAATTTTCCCTGTGATTGATATACGCATGGATGGAAGCACCCACACCACAAAATAATATGAATCATATTTCAAGGATTTAAAATCTTCCTAATTTGTATTTTCAAAGGAAGATAACGAACAATGCCCGAATTATGTTGGCTACATAATAACGACCCTAGATTTAAAAACATCCCCGTATGGAACCAAGTCGTTATACGCACCAATTGTGTCGGCGTAGTTCTTGGGATTACGACAAAAAAAAGAAAGAAATGAAAAATTATGAACTCCATCCGCGACGGAAAAGATGAATGAAAAAATTAAACGGAGAAAGTGGAACTAAGCCACAATAACAACAACAACAACAACAAAATAGAAGGAAAGAAAGAAAATATGCCACAAAGGAAAGCCCAGTCGTGTATATCGTAACGTAAAGGTGGTGGAGTTTGGGGAAGGAGGAAGATGCTGGAGCAAACTGATGGCTGCCGCGTAAAAATTTCCCCGGTGCGAGGAGCAGTTGTTTCCGAACAATGTCCCTGAGAAGGATTAGGAGGGATTGATTGTTGTATGAAGATGTCAAGTGGTATACAAGGAGGAATTTATTGATAGCTACTATAAAACTTGACAACCGGCAAAAGTTTGATATTTCCTATTAGATTACTCAAGAAGGGGGGATTTGTTGGGGCTTAATCGGAGAAAAATTAGAAAAGGATTTTTTTTTTAAATATTTATGTTAAAATGAATTTAGAAATTGCGTTTCACAATTCAAAATGGAAACTGCGTAAAATCAGAATTAAATATTTGTGGAAAGCGAGGATACTTTTAATAATGAAATTTTTGCGGATTCCCAATTTTTTAAAGCGTAGAGCAGATATCAGACGATTCACACCATTTCGTCAATTTAGGCAATAGGTACATTCCTCGGTAAAATTGTGCAAACTGAAATCGTGCTTCAAAGTAATTATAGAAGAAAAGAAAGATATGTCCAACTAACCTTTTAGTAGCTTACGGGTTAAGGCCTCCGACTACCATTCTGGAGGTTCGAGTTCCAGTTCCAGTCCTTATCTTCTACTTCTTTCAGCAACTTCCTTCTCTCTCTTTTCTCTTTTATGACAGTGCTTGTACCTAACCAAAGCGAACAAGCCGCCTCCTATTCGGTGAATTGGAGTCAGATTGAGTAAAACTACGTGAAGACGTTGGCATTCTTCGCTGTACCGCACTTCTCATTACAGTTGGCTGCTGGAAATTATGCTATGATAGATCCGTCGCCATTGCTGAAAATAAAAGGGGGTTTGATCTCCTCGTCACTATGCTTGCGCCCCTGAAAAATTACATAAAATTCATAATGGGAACAAGAATTGCACAAGTGTCGTGTGGACGGGCCATTACGATTGTCGATATGGTGATGATATATGCCATTTATTTCTTAGGGCCTGTTTCACCGCTTGCTGATAAAGTTTCTGATAGTTATCTGCCTTATAACAGTATCTAACAGATAAAGGTTGCTGATATGTTTTTTCAGTTTCACCATCAAACTCCCAGATAAACTAACTGGCAGATAAATATATCTGCCACTTAATTTAGCAGGGTCACTCAATCTTTGCTTAATACGGGAGTTATTCAAAATAGTTTGTTTATGAGATGATCAAGGCAATCTGGCAACTATGTCCACGATTTAATTTGGAGTCCCGGTTAAAAAATATCGGAGAGTTATAAGCAATCGTTGCATAGGTGGAATTGCAAAGTTACTGAAAATCAAATCACTGAAAGACATTTTTAGTTACCACAACCAAAATATTACTAAATTTTTTTAGTTAAATACGGCATCAAATAAATATATATTAGGTGTCGTTATTAAAAAAATGCTTCTCATGACCAGAAAAAATTGTTGGAGTAACAAATATTTTCACTATAGTCGTAGAGTAATAGTTCGTGAGAGCCCAGGCCCGCCAAACCTACGTAATTTTCTTAAAGCTGATAATATTATTTCGTATATACATAGTGTGATACGCAGTTAAGAACGTATGCACACTCGCTAGTAGATGGAGGAGTTGGGGGGGGGGGCTAAAAAAGGGGTTAAAATTGAAAAAAAATTCTGTCGTTGCGTATATAGGTTCTACCAAATCTAATAACCGTTAAATACTAGTGGCAGACATTTTTGTATATTTGCACCCTCCCAAGCTAACCATAGCTGAATTTTCCATTTCGAAAACACACCCCCAAATTGGTAAGCCGGAATCAAATCCTAAAATCGAGTGATTCAAAATAATTTGGGCAAATTACTCGGTTCCTACGAGGTCGCGTAATATGTTCGTAATATTCATCAAATTCGTCTTCTGAGAATTCAAATAAATCCGTCTGGAACCCTTTTGTGACCGCAGTCTACGATTTTTAACGTATTATTATACCAAAAAATGCTCTAAAACTCCCCCTACTTGCAACATTTTTTTACTATCTTCCAGATAAAACTTTTAACAGCCACTAGAATCGGCTGATAAGTTACCAGCAACTTTATCTGCAAGATATTTCTATCCAAGACCTGTGAAACCAAAATTTGTAGTTTATCTTGCAGATAAGTTCTGAATAGGCTATCAGGAGCTTAATCAGCAAGTGGTGAAACAGGCCCTTAGTCTCCCTTTTTTTAACTGACGCTTAAAGGTAGAGCTCCGAAAGGAGGGAAAAAGCTCAATTCAAAGTTAGGGCTGCGTTACAATTGGGGCTTTGGCTTCGACTTCAACTCCGACTGGAAAGAAAGCCCCCAGAGACTTCGACTTTAAAATTAAATTGTAGCTTTGACTGTAATCAGCTATTTCCGTTCAAAGCAGATGAAAAGAAGAAATATTAATATAACAAAATTTTAAATGTCTGAAGAGAAATTCAAAATCGTTTCTTTCGCTTTAAGAAAGTGGGTTTCAGTTCTTCAGCAGGCGGACGATGAATTTTATTAAAGCCGGACTGCAGTCGAAATACATTCGCAGACAAAGTTCAGTCGAAGCTTTTATTTAATCAGCTCTAATGACATTACATGTAATCAAAGCCCGAAGTTAATTCAAAGTAAAGCCAAAGCCCCAAATGTAACATCGGCATGAATGCAATTCGTATATCTGGGCAGGTGCCCCAAAAACCACCTTGGATTGCCCCGACAAAGTACAAAATCGTGCTATCAAACCCATTGGTGATGCCCCTTTTGCGCCTATTTAGACCCATTAAGCCACCGTACAAATGTAGCAGCCCTCTCTATTCTTTCCGAACTCGTACAACATCTTAGAGTTCAAACGTAAGGTTCATCGACATTTCCTCGAGCACCCCCAGACCCCTTCTAAGCTTTCCTATCCTTTTTATGTCCTTCAAACCAAGCTTACTACTAGACATTGTACCATGACGTGTACGACATGACGAGCTGGTAGTACAAAGGGTGACTTCTAAGCTTGGTTTTTTCACATAACAAAAAAAAGTCGAGGAACACTATCATGAAGACTAAAGTACCCAGAAGTGCTTCACTTGAACGACCAGTACTGCCGAAGTCAAATGATCCGATAATCTCCAAACGTGTGTGCAAAAGGGAGACCAAAAAAGGCCAAACAGTTTTTTGCTAGAACTCCGTCTAAGGTTAAGATTAAGAGGCATAAAAAATCTGAACCCATGTACGTAGCGGGTAAAGCCAAAAGCAAGAAAATGTGTTCACTATGTATCTCCCACAAAAAAGACTATTGCGATACCTTAAGGTACCTTACCGCTATTACCATAGTGACTGTTCCACTGAAATCAAGAACCTCTTGCCTACATGTCAATTTTTTTCCCGCAACACAGGAATAGCCAACTCGGCTCAACCCCACACACTGCAGCCGAGTCCTCGCGCACATTACGGGTTAGATGTTCGTTTATAAATAGAAGAACTCGATTGTGGTACTGTCTTCCGCAGTCGGTGTTTCCGAGCTCATATAACATCTCAGAGTTCAAACGCAAGGTTCTACTCATCCACTCATGCACCCTCCAGACTCCTAAGCTCTCCTATCGCTTACTACTACACATTACACCATGACTTGAACGACATGACAGACTAGTAGTACAAAAGGTGACTCCTAAGCTTCATCTTACCACAAAAAAAAACCTTCATAGTTCAAGCTAAACTTAGAAACAAGGGTACTAAATCTGACCTGGGCATGCTACTTATTCAGGAGACTTGGCCTCACAAAGGTAAAATTAAATCCAAGAAAATTCATCGCTCCTATTCGTACAGAAGCTCCTCAAGCTTATTAGACCCAAACTCAGAGTCTTATTGGGTCTTCTCGTATAGATATCAGTAGTTGAAGATAATGGGTAAAATAGATCTACACGTTTCGATTCTGTCAGGAACAGAAACCACAGAATGCGTTCTCTACAATCTAGCCGTACCTACTAGAGAGACACAGATATCGTCACACAAATAACCGCGATTTACGTCAAAAGAATTGTGGAATACAAATCTAAAAGTTATCAGCAGTCCAACTCTTAAATAAATGAATATTGTAGATTTTTGACAGATTAAGATGTACCAAAAGCCTCAAGGGGCAAACTCCCCCCCCGGTCAAAAGGCATCATTGGTCCTTAACTCTTTTCGATGACCTGTAAAGACTCTAAGTTCGAGCTGAGCAAGCTCGAGAAGCTTTTTGGTGTGTTGGTCGAGCAGAGGGGCTAAATTTTTTCTTGTTCTAAATGAGTGCAGTATTGGACCAGTTTCTTCTTTCACTGTATTCGAAGAGTTCCTTTCATGTGTTCCACCTAAAGGCTCCGTACCAATAAACTGGTACTGCCTCAATGGAATTTTTCATGTCCTATTATCTAGATCAGAATATCTTGCAGCTGCTACCCGAGAGTTTGAATACCACATACCACCTTTCCTCTAGCTAGATTGATCTTCAGGAAGGACTTCGGCGTTGAAATACCCTCCAGGAGAGAGTAGAGCAACGGAGACATCCCGAAGAATTTTGTTTTAGGGATATTCTATTCCAGCCTGGGCGTATATCTCGAGACCGCAGGATAGCTAACCTTCCATAAGAACTCTAGCTAAATAGAGCTAAATAGACTCGATCGTAGACATGATATGGCTCTCGCCTGGATTCCACGACATCGGAACATAGATGGAAACGATAAAGCCGACTACCTAGCCAGGCAGCAAACGCCCTTGAGGAGCTCGTTGATTGAACAGGTTAAAAGCCTGATCGAACCCGCCTGAAAACGCTATTATTCACTACCACCTGTTTTTAGCCAGCCAAAAGGTAGGACGCTTTGGAAACTTGCTTCACCTCTAGATCGAGTTGACGTATTTATAACAAACTAATAACTGTTGGCTTCCTAAATAGATCCCGAAGAGATATTGCCCGAATTACGGAATTTATCATGGAACGTTGCCCCATAGTGTACCACGTTGCCAAGCTGGGTATTCCTGTTGGCGAAGCTTGGGCGAGACGAATAAAAGAAAAACACTTTACACGTTTACTTCCTGTCTTAACAAATCAGCCCGGGGAAATCAGCATTTTAAGGAGACAAAATTCCAAACTTTTTAAGAAAACAATTTCGGAATCACAAAAAAAAACATGGCCGCCGGGGATATCGCGTTTTTTCCATATTTTCCTTGTATCTCGGTTTCTATAGGTCATACAACCCAGTGTGAGGGCCCAAAATGTCGACAATGAAATTCTCTACACCTTTAGTTCTTATAAATATGTTGACCCGATTAGCTCTTCACAAGGTCAAAGTTATCAAAAATCACTTTTTGGCCAAAAAATCACTTAAAAACTGCTTTTTACGAAATTTTTTTTGATCAGTCAATACGAAACTTTGTTGCCTACAAAAAAGCCCTCTTGTAATTTTTTTCGAAAACTTAACCATTTCGAAGTTATTCAAGTTCAAAGTTTCCAAAAATCACTTTTTGCCCAAAAAATCTCTCAACAATTGATTTTTGCAAAATTTTATTTTCATCGACTTATATAAAAGAAGAGGGGTATTTTGTAGGCAATAATGTTGGTAAATTGCTTCGGTGCCATACAGGCGATTTCGTGCGTCCTGGTTGCAGGCTAGCGCGTTCTTGGAGCGGGCGAGTAAAAATAAAACTCGCTCGCACCTAGCATGCAGCAGGCACGCACTGGCCTGCACGGCGCCCGCAACTAGTAGGCACGGTTGATTAAAAATAAGACTCGCCCGTGTCAATTGACCTAAGCAATTGGCTTAATTGTTATACTTCGTAGCTAAGCTCACAGCCATGGTCATGAATTCGGATAGAGTTTAGCTAAGTTTGACGTCATGAACTGTCATAACAAGACGAAGGCGAAGAGTTGGATTCGGACAGGCCCTTAATATTTTATTTAGTATTAGTAGTAGCACCCTATTCTAACTTGTGGGATTGATTCAATGAGTTATAGGACCCTCTATATTTCTCTCTTTTTTAAACCCAAATAAACAAAAGAGAGAACAATAGGGGGTCCTATACCTATCACTCGAACTCATAAGTAGGATAGGCTCTGGAACTTCCTGGGAAGATCGGGTGGCTCCCAAGAACTAATATTGCTCAGCACTGGTTTATTGCTAGAAACTGGAGACAACAAATGCAAAAGTATAATAAATCGCCCTTGCCGGCTATCTTTTAGGCTTTTGCAAACACAAGCTTTGTTAATGTTGTCAAGACACTTACTTTTTTTTCCGACGAATCTTACACTTTTTAGCAAGTTCAGAAAGGGGCGAAAATTCCTTACGGAGATTTGGCATGAGTGCGAAGAACTAGCTATATGCTTAAAAATGAAGCTAATCTACGCGAAAGCCCATACTGTGGTGTAGCAGCATCTACTCCGATGTGCGCCCAACTACGCTGGTGTACGTACTCCCATGGAATTGAAACGCACCTTTTATTGTTTGTGGCATTAATTTGGCGAATAGTTCCAGCGATCCTGTTTGCGAATTAAATTTCTGCAAGTGATAGTTTTGGCAGTCCTCGATCGTATAACTGCTCCTTCGCAATGGAACGAAGTACAGACGATCTTACACTTCTTTTTTGATCATTAACTTCTCTCGATCACAACAAAATAAGCTACAGAACCTTTAAAACGATTAATTTTACATCTATTCAGATGACATATGTCAAATTTTAACTCACCATGTTGATTATGCCACAAATGGGGCAAAATTCAAATCCTACACCTAGGGATACGGAATCGGTATTCGATTCTTTACTCATATGAGTATTTGGCTTTCGATTCTACTCATATCAGTTCTCGATACTTTTGACCATTACCTACCATTACTTATAGGGTGGAATCGAGCACTGTGTACAATTTGCATTCAAGACCGAATTCAGCATAACTGCAAGTTTATCTCAATGGTGAATAATTTCCATATATGCGCTTTACACATTATATGTATTTTTCTGCCTCAAATAAGGCGTTAAAACTCCCTAAACTCTTCCTAATTGAAGCGGAAAAATACATCCTAAACGCAAATTGGAGCTCTTTTATAGCACAGAATTTTGTATGCTTTCCCTCTGTTGCACAAACATGGATTCTACAGACAGAGAGACTGAGAGACTGAGAGACATACAAATTTCTATGCGATAAAATAGCTCAAATTGGCGTTATATCCCATTTTGTGTAAAAATCAGACTCGCCCGTTCTTAGCCTGAAACAAGCACGCACAACGTCAAAATGCCTGCATGGCACCCGCAACCAACACGGTACGCATGAGTAAAAATTCTACTTTTCCAAATGCAGCCCGCTACAGGCAAGAAGTTCGATTGCGCAGGTCAAGCAGCATTGGACGTGATTAGTACTTAGTTGGGAGACCTGTAACAGAGGCATGTATACCTCTATAGCGAAAGCATTTCTAGATTTTCATGGCTGTACCAAGAGCGTGCATACTCGTGTGGCAGACGGATTTGTTTACTATGCGTGCTTTTACTCGGGATTTAAGCTACATAAGTATTTGCAAACCTATCGCAGCCGAAAATCGCATAATGCAGTTCGTAGAAATGTCAAAAAAGTACTCATCGATTCTCAAGGAATCGAGTACTTTTGAACGAGTAAAAAGTACTCATTGAGTAATTTTCTTGAATGAGTATTCAATCGAGTACTCTCCACCGATTCCGTATCCCTATATACACGTACTTTTGGGACACGCATTATGTTAAATAAAAATTTATAAATATGAATCCCTAAACTGTGACCCTTATTATAATGGTACGCGGCCTAGGGATTGGGCATCGCTGGACTAAGCTGTCGATCTAACAAATGAATACTTTACGCATCCCACTTTTTGAACATTTTAAAATTTTTGGGACAAATTTTAATTTTATTTCATTAAGTTTTAATATTATTTATTTATTTTTGCCTAATCTTCAGTTTTGATCTTGGCCCAAAAAATGTTTTATAAAATTTTAAACTTCTAAAAAACTAAAAAAAATGTCCTTTTTATGCCTTTAAAAAAACCATTCCAAAAAAAAAATACATACAATATCTAAGAAATAATTCATTTACTTAAAAAAAACCCTCCAATTCCAGTAAACACGTGTACAGGAATTATTCCTGTTCCACTTGAATGTCCTACAAAAGTCCTAATTCCGGAGCAGTTAATCCTTCGAGCAAGACCAAAAATTGTGCCAATGTGTCAGAAATACATCCATACGCATTCCGGCTACTCTATGTTAGTCTTTCGATTCTACAAAAAAAAAGACACGCAAAAATGTATGTATATATTTTGTGCATGTTTTCCTTTCTTTTTTTTTATTTGATTTGTTCGTTTGTTCGCCGCCACCGCCGCCGCCGCCATCAGTTCGCCCCAGAGTAGTATCCTTTCTGTGCTCTATGTTACGTTATAAGGCCCATACCACAAACTAAATTCACCGTATGCATCCGATAAAGAGTTTTCCCCAAAGGATCTCCGGTTAAGTAGTATCCCTTAAAATATACAACAAAAAAAAAGCTCTTCAATTTTTTTTTTGGTGTTGTTGAATGTATTGGTATGTGTGTGTTTGTGCCTTCATCCCTTTTTCGGATTAAATAGGAGAAATTTCAGGCTAAATGTATATCCTTCCAGCTAGGACCTGCGCTGTGTTAGCTTGCGGAACAATTTCCCCTTTGTGAAAGTTGTGAGACCTTTTAATAGGGACCCATCTCCTACTAGTGGCACGAAAGCTACATAAACGCCTCAGTTAGAATTCAGTCTTCTCAATGGTAGGATATTCGTTACATTGTTAGTAAGGACGTACATTATACATATAAGCAAGGATTTTATTTATGTAGATATATATATACACATATATGTAGAGTTATACACTTTAGGAACATAGCACGAGTTATAATAATTAATGTCTTCATTTTTCTGTGTTATCTTCTCGCTTTAATAATTTTTTGAAAACGGATTCAACTACAAAAAAAAATAAAAATAAATAAAAATAAATAAAAAAAAGTAAAAAAAAAATAAAAATAAAGAAAAGTTTTAAGGAAAGTTAGTTAACAACACGGTGTTTCACTTCGAGCGATTTTTAGTAATTATCCTTGTGGACTAAGGTTGCCTAAATTGCTTTTCGATTTTCTGTGTGCTGTTTTTTGGGTAAGAGAGAAAGTTTGTGTGGCTAAATTCCGGTAGAGAAGACAAGAATTATTCGGAAAAGAAAATCTAGCAAAAAAACTTATAAAGTATAAAAGTGCGGTAGAGAAAAGTGTGATTTTAAAAAAAGTTGTTTTTTTTTCTGTTGATTTATGAAGAAAATTTTTTTCTGTGTGGTGTTATGAAGTCTTAAGGAGGTACTAAAGCCGGTGCTTGTACATATAGTTGAAAACTGTTTTGTGTGTTTCTGTTTGTTATTAAAGTTTCTCTGTCTGAGGAGAAATATAGAAATTATATAAAAAACGAAATGTTTTAAAGGGGAAAGATAGAAAATAATAAAAAAAAAAAAATAAATAAATAAATAAAAAAAATAAAAATAAATAAAAAAATAAAAATAAATAAAACGTAGCTGTGTGCCGCGTAGCATCTATCAAAAATAATAAAAAAAAATACCGCAATTTTTTTTGGAGTTATTGATACGTAAATATCAGCAATATTTCATATAATCACAACTGCACCATGTTGGCTATGCCAACACTAATGATGCCAGCAGCAACAATGGCACTGGGGAGTCAGCCGCTATCTGTTGGTGGGCCGCACTCCCATAAGCCATACGAGACGAAACTGCTAGCCATACATCAATCCCATATTCAGCAGTCCCATCATCAACAGCAGCAGCATCATCTTCAGCAGCAACAGCAGCAACAACAAACCCAGCAATATCAGATCCATTCCCAGCAACAAAGTCCTCAGCAGTTGTGTACAACTCCAAAGCAAGGTACCTCTCTCTCTTCTATAGATATCCTATTGACCTCTATTGACAGTGTGCCATAAATCGTTATTATCGTCTTCCTTGGACGTTTTTCATTTTGGGTCCTCGCCCCCACCCCCCCTTCAGTATTTTCTGTGCTTCTCCACCATTTCGGCTGGATGCTGCTGTGTATTTTGTATATATGTTGTTAAGGATCAGGACACCTCCCTCGTGTCACCCCGATCATTATCGGGCAATTTTATGACGGAGATGTAGAAAGTTCACGATTCAGAATATATACGACTTTCTTTTTTTTCTTTTTTTTTTATTTAATAAATGGTCATAGACGATGCTGTTCAAATGACAGGATACATTGCAGCTATCTATCTTTTCCTAGAATGAATGCAGTCCGTCCGGCTCATAAACGGAAAAGGATGGACAATAAATTTTAACTCGCGGTCTCAATGCTTTCCTGGTACTATATAACATATATCCCGAGTTCTCTTGCTTCCTTGCAGAATTTCATTTTTGTCTTCGGTTTTCTTTACACACCAAAAAAAAAAAAAAAACCAAAAAATATAAGAAAAGAAAAATCCTTATCGTTTTTATCCATCGAGTCCTTGGCAGGCTATCTTCATACTTTTATCTGTGTTCGATGGTGCGGATACATATAAGTGACCCCGGAGAGTGTAGACCGACCGCTTAAGCTCTAGCCCAGGATACCATCCGGGGGCATATACATATAAGTATGTGTGTCGCCAAAATTTATGCCAAATATGGATATATCCGGATAAGGTACTGAATTATGTTGGAATAATTTATGGGTGGTGGGAGGGGGGGTGTGTTGAATATAGAGAACGACAAGGAACGGGACTGGGGGGGATAGGGATGCGATATCATCTAACCAATTTTATCTGATCTGATGGCGGATGTCCTCGCTTGCTCTCTTCATCCTCTCGGTATTCTTTGGTCATATATATATTGTATACCATATACAACACTATACTTATAGTATCACACAGGGGCAGAGAGGCTTACCGATGCCTGGTGGTAACAGTGATATAAAAATGATTTAATGTGCGGCTTTTTCTGCTTAATTTAATCGACTTTTATGTCATTTATCTCATTTACTCGTTATGTGGCAAATTTTCGGGATAGAATGTAATATGTTAAGCCATTTAAGATTGTGGTGTACGTTTAGAATTTTTTAAGATGGTATATGTTCTCTGGTCGAATTTTTTTTCTTGTTATATAGAAACTGTGTACAGATGGTCCATTGCCTGATTTATACTGAGATTAATTGTGATATTTATCATATAGTGACTAGGTTATAACTAGTTTGGCGCCTGACTTGAAGCAATATGTTAGTACACTTTAAATGATAATATATATATATTTATATATTTCCTTGATTGATTTTATCGATAATTTTAGAGGAGATTTTATTCATGGTAAATTAAAGTTATTGTTTTTAACGGGGCGCCATAGTAGTGAAATAATTTGCTACACAGAAAATCACATCGGCAACAAGCAGTATTATATTATCTATGAAACTTTATATATAGTATCACTACAAGTATTCACAGAAATTTTTTACTATAGTTTAATTTATGATGAACCATCTATGCTAATGATCTTAAAGATCATCATCACCAGGAGCTCACAGCCTGTTGTTGGCCTTGGCTTCCTGCAGCGTTCGCTTCCACGATTCTCGATCTCTGGCCTGTCTTTCCCATTTTCTTATTCCTAGCTGTGTTAAGTGTTCTTCGACGTTGTCTATATATCTCTTCTTAGGCCGACCTGGTCTCCGTTTTTCTGATAGTACTTTCCCGAGCACTATCTTTGCCGGGTTCTGTTCTGCACCTCGTTCGACATGACCAATCCATCGTAGTCTGTTTATTTTGATCACATGATTGATATCATGAAAAATTCTACTCTATTCGTCAGTAAACTATGGCTTAACTAAAGCTATATATTCGGTAAAACTGTCAATATTGATACTATATGGGATACTAATGTTAAATTGTCGTTTACTATCCACCTATACTATAAAAGAATATTATTTTTCAGAAAACTAATTTATCTCAAAATTGATGTCTATTATCATTATAGTTCTTTTCTAATAATTATTTTAATGTTTCAACAATTTGGAACAAAAGTCGAAGCGATTGAAACCATTATCGCAATGATTGACAATTAATATTTTACAAACTGAAAATGAGAAATTTTAACACCAAGCCAAAGGACTTTTTAATACTATATATGTATAGTAGAACTATTTTATAAAGTTACACGTTTTAGAATTTTTTTATTATCACCTGTTATTGTCCACCAGATGTTTCCAGAATTCTTTATCTCTGGCTCGGGTTTTCTAGTTCAGGCACATTTAATATATTTAGATCCTCTTCTATAGCGTCTGGATTCTTCTGTGTTCTTTTTCCTTTCTGGATTATATTCTATTATTATTTCCATTAGATAGTTCCCTTGACTATATTGGTTATGCCTTATCCATTTGGCTTTCGGTATAAATCGTATAGTTCACTATTACACCTTCTTCTGCAAAAGAGTTATTCTCAAACTGCCCCGTATATGATACTTAGAGTATTTTTTCCTTAATTTGTCCTAATAGTTCTTTATCATTTTAAGATTTTAAGACTCCATATTTCTGATCCATAAAGAAGAACTTTACTAGTGTCGTATATAGTTTGTCTTTCTACAGTCTTGTGCCGAAGTGTAGTCTATGTAGTTCAACTGTTTCACCATTATCCTTACTCTTCACTACATAGGTAGAAAAACACCTGTACTGGTCTATATTACAAGCATCCGGAAGTAAAGCTTTTTCTGATTAGTTCCAATTTGCTGCACATAAATACTATTATTTCTTTTCTCCATTATTATTTAATCCAGATTTGGCTGCTTCTGTTGAAAAGTACGTTCCAAAACTGTCCGAATCTGACACGATCTGAATTGATCTATTGATCTTGCACCTTTTTGTTGTAGGATACTAAATAAGAAACGTAGAGTGCACCATTATTTGAAGCTCTGTCGACTTTCAAGGATTTCAATTAGTGTAACAATTCGATTTGTAGTTGATCTTCTTATCTAAATCCATACTGCTACTTCCCTATTATTTTTTCTACATATCTTCTTCTTAAATACTGCTACATTCATTATATGTAGATCTCCGGATTTAAAGTCTCTTCTTCCAGTCGTTAATACGTCAATGCTACTTCTGTTTAACTGATATATACATATATCTTCTGGCACTGTTTTTTTGATCTTCGTACTCTTCTTTTCCCTGCTAGTCTGTCATTGAAAATTCTGCCTGGAGTTCTTTCTTCAGAGATTCTAGCAACATGCCCAAGCTATTGAAGTCGGCCCAATTCTATGTAGCCAGCTACATTTAAATTGTCACCTATTTCTTCAATTTCTTCGTTTTGGTTAACCTTCACAGAACCACTTGCTTTTGAACTCCTCCGATTTTGTAGGATTCCAAACAGAAAGAAGGATTCCAACAAGAAAAAATTTGCACGAAGCCCACGGATGTACCAAAAATCAAAACAAAATTTTTTTGTAACGGGGCTTGGATATTCTCAATATATTGACAAGATTTTCCTTTCGGAGGTTCTAACGTTCAAACTTCAGACTCGTATCATAGCACTGACCGAATTAATGGTTTATATATTCTCCATTTACTTTCTCTTGAGATTTATTAGCTCTTTACAATCGACACTAGTGTGTAATAGATTTTATTTGCGGCTAAATTGCGCCTATGAATGACGTCTCCTTTATTTTATTTAGTCCTGTAAACATTGTGCGTAAATATTTAAAGTTTTCTACCATTTCCTTACTGGGTTTATTATGAATGATACTTCGTCCTAATATTTGTTCATTTTTTAAACAATCATGTGCTTTGTTTTCGGGTCATTCACTCTTAGATTAAACTTGGCTGATCTTTCTATCATTCTGAAGTCGGTTCTTTTACGCCTTGCACTTTGCGCCCAATTATGACTAGTACCTGAATGTTTCTTATGTAGATGTCTATTTTCTCCATTTTATACTGCTTTCTACATTACTACATCCTAAGACCGGTTCTACACGTTCAATTTTCTGTTTTAAGTTTGCGATGTTCCACCCCCTTTTGTCTCTTTCGCTCATATGTAAAATGAGAAAAGTTATTTTCTTGAACATAGAATGAAAAGCAAGAAAAAGTTGAACAGAAATTTCTATTCAACTTTTGATCTTGCCTTCAACTTGTTTATGACTGTGGGTATATGGGTGAGTATACTATAGGTGTCATCATCAATCACATTTGATATAAATTTGACATTAGTGTAGAAACAACTTCGCTTCAACTCTAGTGTCTACACCAGCTGTTCAATTCAAGACCAAACTCCTACCCAACAAAAAGTATTGAACATCGCAAACTTAAACAGAAAATTGAACGTGTAGAACCGGTTTAATAAATATTTAAAAGTATTAGTGAGATCGCATCGCCTTGCCGCAAACCTGATACTTAAGGAAGCCCTATTAAATTGTAACCTCGTATTCTCACTTGTGCTCTACACTCTTTTGGCACAATGTAACATAGTTCTATCTCGAGAAATCCATTTCTCATGCTGCTTCACACTTCTCCTTTAATAAAGTAGATCATAGGCATAGGCAAGTCCAGAAATAAAAAATATACAGGATGCACCATCTGGACCTTCGATATTTCAATAGGGATGTTACGAATGTTCGCATTCGCTTATCCGAATGATTCGCATCATTTTAAACATTCGCATCGACATTCGCATATAGTAATGCGAATGTTTTGCGAATGCGAATGTATGTATGTGGTGTCGTGTCTCTTGGAAAACAAAATTAAAATAGGCAAATCTACAGATCTGGCTTGCAAATATCTGAGCGCTCCACCGGCCAGTGCCAGCGTTCCGAATGAGCAATTGTTCAGTGCAGCCGGCCTTATAAATGAGCCCTTTAAGGCCCCCATTCACAACAGGCCGCTGGCAGACCGTAGTCTTTTAGGTCAGGTCAGCAGGTACCGCCCGATGAAGTCCATACAGATTACTCAGTCTGACTGAGGACTTGAGGCATACCTCTGACAGGCCGTGGACTGCAGGAGATCTCATGATTCCCTACATGCACACAAGCGAAGGCGACAGTTTAGCGTAGCAGGTTATTAATTCAAATGTAAAAATCTTCATCGCCTCAACCAAAATTGCAGACTGGGCCTCTTGGCGAGAAACTTGGGCCTCAAGGCTAGAAACCTTCAGAGCATGGCTTGCCGGCGGCCTGTATATGAATGGGGGCCTTTAGAAATCGTCTCATGGAAAGAGAATATTCCTCTCTTGAACTTTGACTATTAAATACGGGAAGAAAGAGTACCATTACTGAGTATAACAGTGGTCTATTGTTCTATAATATGAAATTCGTAACATCCCTAATTTCTACATTGAATAGCTCTGACATTTTTTAGCCGATTTCGACTAATGTGCACAATTCTGAAACGTCATTCAGTATTATTTTAGCTATGAATCAATACACACCGAAAGAAAGCACTGAAATTGTAGCGTTGGTCATTTAATTGTATTCAAAATCAATTTAATTGTATTAAAAAACTGATTTGAAATAAATGGTAGAGAATATCCTAAATAAATCTTGCTCATTTTTCAAAATCTGTAAGTATATAAAGATTAAGGTTGGCACAAGCATCGTCCCTGGCTGACCTCGCTTACACAGCGTCTACACTAGCCATGGCCATGGCTATTTCCATATGGCATGGACCGTGTAGACCCTGAAAGTTGGCCATATTTGATGGCAGATGTTATGGCAAACTCGATGGAAAGCCATTATGGCAGGCCATGAAATTTGCCATGAATTTTGCCATAATTTGACGTTTGTTCACACAACTATGGCGGAAAGTTTAAAATTTAGTTTGATTCGGTGTGAATGTACGTGTATACATGTACGCATGTTTATAATTCTGAAAATATTTTTGTCTCGATAACATTTGTGAAAATGTGCCATTTTTTCCATGAAAATTCATGCCATGAATTGCCCACCACCATAACATTTGGCAGCTCAAGCCATAAAGTATGGCAAAGTCGATGGCGAAAAATATGGAATGTGTAGACGCAGTGTTAGGGGACAAATTTTTTACAGTTACATTTTCAGGCTTTTTCAAAAAGGATTGCAGTAATTTTGTAAGTTCTGTTGGAAGACCTATTGGATAATGTTCAGCAAAGATAAATGATGTTGGAAAACCATGTTTGAACGACGTGCTCATTGATTTAAAAATTACTTTTTTTTGTCAAGAAAGTGTAAATTTTCGATAAAAATGCTCATATATGTCAGTTGTAAATTTGCAGGGACTTTTTAGATATACGTGTGTAAATGTCAAAAAATTCCAGTGGTTGCGGCTTTATTAAACGAACAACTTCTTGCTTACTTTATTAACTGAGTTTCTAATGCTGTCCATACCCGACGAGGCATCTTGATCAACTTTGTTGAGTCTAACAAAAAGTTTTATCGTGTGTGGAGTGGTTGCTCAACCAAATTGACGGTACCCGGTTGAACAAAAATCAAAAAGTTTGATTCTACGTAAGCGGAACTAGTGGTTGACAAGTATATTGTTGAGCTGTGTGTAGCGAAGTTAATTAATCATATTCAAAGAAAATTGACTTTTTCATAATTGCATGGTTGCTTGCTTGATTGCAAGCATATTTCCAAAAGAAGAACTGCCAGGTAAATCAGTTGCGCGTACTACAAACTTTTGCCTAATAAAATCAAAGAACTGAGAATCCAATTTTCACGTTTTTCATTTCAATTTTCACATATTTATTCTTATTTTTCTTTAATTAGATAAGGCATACATACAAAAATAGTTGCAAGGTTTGCGCAGACTTGACAAGCAGGTTGCAATTTTTAATAAATGATCCTTGCAAATTACTGTTTTGAATAATATGGACATGTTCGTTTGGCGCAATGAAAAGGACCAATCAGCCGATAGTTGCAATGTTAATTTTAAATGTCAATTTTAAGTGCCAGCGTAGCACAAAAACAATATAAATACTACAATACTACTGGACTGCACGCTGCCAAGAACTGTGTACAAATGAAGTTGATAAACTTGTTGAGTAAGTGTATGGCAAACAACACGGACAAAGTAGTTAAGTAAGTTGATCAACATGTCTCGTCGTGTATGGGCTGCATAAGGTTTAAACCCAAATTACAATTTCTAACTCCTGATATGGAATCTTTTTCAGAACATTTAATTTTGTAGGATTCAGGATAATAAAATACCAAGTATCTTGCATATCCAATAAGAAAATGCGAGTTTTTATACTTCTTTTATTTTTTAATTCTTCCTGTAATCCGCAAATCAGTAATCGGTGAAAAACGGTTCGTTCGTAAGATGTTACAGGAAAGAAGGGCGGGCAGCTATTTACTTCGTAAATGATCAGACCCTGGAAAGTTTGTTAGGAACACCTATGTAAATCCAATTTTCTGACGTTTCCGATGTCACTGAGGTGTCGATAATTATTTGAATAACCAAATCTAACCTGTAGAATTTCCTACACAGTTACTATGGGATTATACTAGACTATGGTTGTCAGAATGTCCTCGTCGAGATATGCAGATCTTCTGCAAAGAGGCTTGACTTACAGGCTCTAGTTTTGCATTTTTTCAGCCACCGTTGAGACTTGCTTACGCTTATTATCCAATCAATCCATATAATCACATATATTTCTAGTCTAAATTGTGCACATAAAACCAAATATGCCGAATATACTTCTTTGTCACTTCCATTAGGGGTTACAAAAAATAACTTTTAAAATCAAACTGCATTTTTTGAAACTTACAGTAAGAAAGTAAGTTACAGAATGAATAACTATTTGTATAATAAGGTGATGAAATTGGTTTATTCCCTCCCCTGACTCTTATATGTAGCTTCTGCATAATTTTATCTCATTAATAGACCAATACTTGATGGTACATAGATGATGAAACTTCATTTACTTGAAATATTTTCCGAAAATTTTCTATGCGATATTGCAAAGTAGTAGCACTATTACGGTGATTGTAAGCTGCTTTTACAGCAGTCTTTACGTCCACCTCATTCCTACTGCTGCTATCAGGGCTTAGGTTTATATGTTCACATCATTTTCTAGAAAACAGAATAACTACCCAGTAGGAAAAGGGAGCATCCCAAATGAATAAAGGAGGCCTCCCTTGGGAGTTAGGGAGACCTCCCTCTACGTTCCTTTTTATGCTCCTTTTCCCATAAGCATGTCCGGAAAAGGGAGTACTCCATTTGTACTCTCGTGGAGAGTTAAAGTGGAGTTTTCTATATTTGTACTCTCTTGGATTACTCTTCATTTGAAGGTTTTCAAAAGAGACAGACAATTTTTTACTCAATAGGAGGGAATGGAGCGATATCGCCTTAAGGGAGATATATGGGAGATTAGAATTTTATAGGCAAATAACAAATAAAAGAAATAATTAGTAATTCAACATAAATTATATTCATAAAACACATAAAATTATTCTTATTTTTCGTAATCGCAGTGCACTCAACTTAGAATTAAAAGTGCGACTTTACTTCCCGCTTTACAATCACTAACTCTTCAATGCATTTTGTTTATATTTATAATCTCCCCCCATATAGTCCCTTAGGGAGATCTTTCCCCGCGTTTCGTACCAGGAACTCCCTAAAACATCTTTTTCGCTTCGCCAGAGAGATTTGCTTGTAAAATTCTAATCTCCCATATACCTCCCTCGAGGAGATCTCGCTCCATTTCCTACTGGGTAGTTAAAATTTGCAAAGATTTCATACATTATTGAACACTCGGAAAACGTTATCTTGTACTTAAATAAATTTCCTTCAAAAAAATTTCTTTACCTTCACGTATGTATATAAATATAAAAAAATTGCCCCTAAAAGTAGGCAAAATTAAATATAAATAAGAATTTTTTAAATAAATTTGACCGTAAAAGTATGCAGCAAAATATAACCGGTCCACAGAGACGCTACGTCGTTAATAGATCAGATTAGTTCATTGTTGTCTACTAAAGAAGAATTTTTGTATAAAAACGCGGTATATTGGGTTGGTGCATATTAACCCGTTCTAGTGACGTTGCGAAATAAGTAAAATTTATGTTGGAATATTGTCAATGTAAGAATGTATTCCTCGCATCAAATTGGTCTGCCTGGCGCGCTTGTTAATTTATATTTTTGCGAATTTCAAATAGTTTTATTGATAAATTCAGTAAATATAAATACTATTAATATGTTTGAAGTGTATAAGAGTTCACCACTAGAAGTGGTGGAAAAATTTTTGTAGCAGTTATTTTCATTCCGAATATGTCAATGCTGCACATTGCCATGTTTTTCGAAGGATTGGCAGACAGGCAGCAGTTGTAGAATGCAAATTTCGACAAATAACTTTTGTCCAAAAATCCATATTCATCTTTTCTTGTTATCAGATAGCAGAGAGAGACTTGTCGAACCACTTTTAGAGATTATAGAACATTTGGAACATATTCCAAAGTTTAAAATTACGAAGTTCGGTAGTATTAATTTTGCTGATGCATTTACAACAACCTATAAGTACTGACCTATGACCATATTAATATAATCACTCTTTGGCCATCAATTTTCCACCACAAGATTATAGCAGCATACCCATTGTTAGTTCTGCAAATCATAGCTAAGTTGATTGAAAGGAATTTTTTGAAATGGCTTCAGTAATTCATCAATTTATTACACACATGATTATAAACATCTCATATTGTTTTCCACAGAGCAGCTACATACTACTTACTGGTGTAGACGTAAACACATCATATTCCGTATATACTATATATATGCCAAAACTCCTAAGTCCGTCAAATTGATTACATGTATTGATGAAGTTAATGAGAAACGTGCCCGGTGTACTGTGAGCCTACTTGAATCATTATTAACAATTCACTTAAGGGTATTGATTATGGAATTAGCTAATTAATATTTCATGGGCATAATTATTATAATTATATTCAATGAGCCGATAAGAAGCCCGAGGCCCAAGAAAACCTGAAGGACTTCAATCAACAAAGCTTTTGTGGTTAAAGGAAAGCGAAAAAAAAAACAAAATACGAAGAAGAAAATAAATATCTAAATAAAGCAAAAAGAAACGCTTCTTCTACTTCAATTGACTTGTTGATAGGCCATTTACATTAATGAGCTGAACTTCTAGAGTTTCATTAGAATAAACTTTGAATTTTTATTTTAATTTAAAAGTGAGAAATTTTGAGGAGTTATCTTTGGTTTTGTTTTATTTGGCTTCAGTTTTCGGTTTTTTTTATTCATATATATTTTTTTGAGTATGATGATTGATTAAAATTGAATACGGTCCATCTTAAAACCTGTATCAGAATTATTGTTTCTTAACACTCCGTTCCATTGACCCATAAACTCTAAAACCTTAGGCACTTCTTCCAAAATTATTTATGATTTAATTTTTCAGGTTTTTGGGCTGATTTTGGGCGTTTTGTTTCACCACAAAACTTGCACTAACTCTGTTTTTTGCAGCCTCAGTAGCCTACAAGTAAAGGCATCCATACACCATTCCAGAGGTCTGGGATCGATTCCCCGCGACATTGTCTTTTCACTTCTCCCATATAAGTAACAATGCTTCTTACTTGTCTTCCCTTTTTTAGGAATTCTGTAAAGGCGATAAAATTATGGCCATTTTCATAAACGCATGACTGCAGTCATTTGCAAATATGCAGCAATTAAGGCCCGTATTCACCGACCTGGATAATAAATATCGTGGATATTTCGTATTTTCTGACCGCGATTTTCGGTACACGGATAAAGTTAATACCAGTTCCGACCTGATAATAAGTTAATACACTGATTTCTAGCCTCTGAAAATTCGACTTATCAAAATTGGACAAAATTTTCATTCACAAATTCACAAAATAAAATACGAAATATCCACGATATTTATTATCCAGGTCGGTGAATACGGGCCTAAAAGTCTGTAGCTGAATACTTGCAAATGACTGGAATCATGCATTTATGAAAAGGCCCTATCGCTTGTTCGATCACCGAAGACAACGTTCAGTCGCAGTAGCATTGGATGGGAGCCGGATTCTTGCGTCTTAACAATAATTGTGGAATCAATGTTAGATCTCCTTGCAGCTGAGGGTATCATGTACATTTATGTCCTTTCTTTAACGCGCAATCTCAGGCTTTGTGCCGGCTAACCGATTGGTCTATATAAACGTATCATGTACAGTCCTTAATGTTATTCCAATAATGTCGATGTCTGTCCATCGATCCAATTATATAATCGAGCCTTGGCCTTCTCTAGGGCATTTCTCCAATTTTGACGGCCTTTTACAGGATGTCTCCAGTTCCGAATGTTGAGAATTACCTCTGCGTCAGCCGTTACAGAATCTAGCCATCTTATCCTGGGTCTGCGTTAGTGCTGCACACGAGACGAGACGAGACAAGATTTGGCCCAGTCTCGTCTCGGTCTCGAAAAAATGGGTATTTGCAGGTCTCGTCTCGATCTCGCCTTGTCTCGAAAAGTCTCGTCTCGTCTCGAAAAGTCTCGTCTCGTCTCGAAAAGTCTCGTCTCGTCTCGAAAAGTCTCGAATTTCACTGTCAATAATACAAATTGCTCAGTCTTCTGTATTTCGAGAAATATCAATATGTGCCATATTAATGAAATTGTACATATACAAATATTCCTTATATTTCCATGCTAGTCACTTCCCAGACGTAGACACGTAAATCTGCCTTTTGCAGTGGCACCAGGGCGAGGTAGAGGGGATCAATGAATCGAAAGTTAATTTCTAATTTGTGTTGTTGAATACCTTTTACATGAAAACAACCCACTACTTTTGTATAGCTTTATCCTACGATGGAGTCAATTGCCCCCCTCTGCATTACTTCGAAATACTTCGAGAACTAACTCATTTTGAACTAGTTGAAGAACTAATTCATTTTGAACTAACTGAAGAATTAGTTCATTTTGAACTACTTATTAGTTCTCCAAATTCTTCATTCTGAAGTCTTGGAGATCTAATTCGTTTTGAACTACGTAAAGAACTAATTCATTCTAAAGTTCTTGAGAACTAATTCATTTTGAACTACATGAAGAACCAATTCATTTTGAACTACTTGGAGAATTAGTTCATTTTGAAGTTCTTAGAGAATTAATTCCTTTTGTAGTTCTTGGAGAACTAATTTAATTTGAACTACATGGAGAACTAATTCATTTTGAACTACTTGGAGAATTAATTCATTTTGAAGTTCTTAGAGAACTAATTCATTTTGAAGTTCTTGGAGAACTAATTGACTTTGAACTACTTGGAGAACTAATTCATTTTGAACTACATGAAGAATCAATTCATTTTGAACTACTTGGAGAACTAATTCATTTTGAACTACATGAAGAATCAATTCATTTTTAACTACTTGGAGAACTAATTCATTTTGAACTACATGAAGAATCAATTCATTTTGAACTACTTGGAGAACTAATTCATTTTGAACTTCTTGCAGAACTAATTCAATTTGAACTTCTTGGAGAATCAATTCAGTTTGAACTACTTGGAGAACCAATTCAATTTATATTAGAGAACTAATTCATTTTGAAGTTCTTGGAGAACTAATTGACTTTGAACTACTTGCAGAACTAATTCATTTGCAAGTGCTTTGAGAACGAATTAATTTTGAACTAACAAAACTACTAACCAAAAAAACAATATCTTTAGAAAAATCTTGAAGAATTACCACTGATATCGTGATTTTGACTAGCTCCTCCCGGGATTACTTTAGTATCAGTGCTGGAACTAGTCAATTTCCCGCTAAAATTATTTCTATTTTCCAAGTTGTCAGTTTATTCCGATTTGGTAGCTCCCACCCTCCACATAGCATCACCTTACGTTGGTTGCGACCTGATTTAGCCTGGGGTTTCGGGTTGTTTCCGTTGTCTATGCTTTGCCTTCTGGGTTTTAACCTGTTTTGTACAGGATCCACTTTTCATTGCCAGTCAGAATACGGCCCAAAAAGAGATTTATTCCTGAGATGAGACAGGACGAGCACTTCTTCACACTCTCTGACCGAGACTATACTCTGAAATTTGTAAGGAACCCATTGACCCAGGTTGCTGGCTTTCTCGATTGCGTCGATGAACGATTGAATGACCAAATCCAAGCTTCTTCGCTGTAGTTCGTCAAAGGCTATATTGGGGCTTTGTTCCACCAGGGTACGCCGATCCTCCTCGCCAAGCTTTACACTTCTTCCAGGACGAAGCTCATCTTATAAGCTATCGTTTTCAGCTCGAAATTTGTTGACGCATACTTCTTCTCCTCTTCAGGGGCGGCGCTTTCATAGGTGCGAATGGTGCACTTGCACCGGGCGCAATTGGACGGGGGCGCAATTTCAGTAATTTCGATTTATAGAAAATTGAAAAAGTGTTCTCGAGACTTCATTTTCATCTTTTAAAAGAATTCTTTTTTATTACCATGATTTATTTTTCCAGTTTATTTGTTCGATAAAATTCTGTGGGCGCGAGAAATTACACAAATTTGCCCAATTTCTGTCCCTGTACTTTCTCATGCAGGAAAAAGTGGGGAAATTTTACTTCTTCTCGTGCAGGAACTTAAATTGGCTTCGAGACTTTCATCAAATTTTACTTTCTCTCACAAAAAATGAAGGAGCAGACTTTCGTCTTCGAGAATCAGAAGTGAAAATTCAGGAAAAAATCTTTCAGTTGAGAGACAAATCAAAAAAGCGATCAAAAAATGAAGAGCTGATGGGGCGCAATATCGCATACTGCACCGGGTGCAAATACCCCATCGCCGGCCCTGCTCCTCTTATACACATGCATTAAAGTTTGTTGCACTTTCGTTGCAACATGGCAACCATCCCGATATTCTAATTGAGAGTTTCAATAAATTTTTCAAAAGAGTTGAAACTCATTTTGTTTTATGAGTTACCAAATTTGGTTGGAGTAAGTCTGGATTAACCCAACAAAAGAATTTGATGCTATATTTTTCCACGTATAATTTCTACTACATGAAGCTACGTCTACCTTTAATTTTGTTAATGTAAAGCAAATAACGTAACATAACCTTCAAAGGATACAATTAATAATAATCCTGCTGTTCTACACCTCAAAAGTCATGGGAAATTAATCAGCAACAATTAAACTCCCGGAGGTTAAGTGTTGAAATTCCAGATATATTCCTCGAATTATTTATGCATTTGTGTGTGTCTCTCTACCTTGAAGCCTAGATATGATAAATACACCCGTCATGTAGTGCCGCCACTCAATCTCAATCCATCACCATCTCTACCCCAAGCCAAAGTTGTGCCTGCTTTTATTATATATATCCTTTATGGCGAAATCCCGTGAAGACCTCAACAGTGGTGGAGGCACAAATGATTTCAATTCACTTAAGCCGAATGGCAAATACAGCGGCGCCGAGCTGCAGGGTGCATAAAAAGTCGTTTAATTTACGAAATTGAACGTTATTCGCTGGATACGTCTTTAAGTGATCAAAAATTCTCCGTAAATTATTGAGCGAGCGGAAGCGTCCCGACGAAATGGAAGTGTAACATGAACCAGCCGAGCGGAGATGACGACTATCGACTCCATCTCCAGACTAATCTAATATTCACGATATCGCCGTAATTTAATTCTTAGCCAAGTTTCGGCCCAAAGGGAAAACAAAACCGTCGATGAGAAGTGCTACCAGAGCAGGGCTGTCGACCGGAGATGTACTCCACAGTGTTGGGGTTGAATCTAGAATATAGGGGGCGAACACGGTGGGTCTGCTGGGTCGGCGGCTGGGGCATATTGCTGTGGGGGGTTTGGTTTATCACGCAATATCCATTTTCATTTTCTGTCGAAATGGTAAATGCTGCTTGCATTGACGCAAATATACAAAGAAGACGGCAGGACGTGTGGACTTGTGGATAGCTTTGTCTCCGTTGATGTGCCTACTATACACAATATAGGACCCAAAAGCTTAGGAGGGATACTAGGCACCATCGATGTAGTACAACGCAGGACCTTCGGCATTGCGAATGTGTGTACCGGGGCAATTCTATTTCATTTCGTGTGTGCATGTTTGAACGAGGAGAATGTCATCAGTAAGGAATTCGTTTCGGTTATGATTATTCAGCATTCATCGTAAGGAGCAGGGCCCAACAACTGCCAAATACATACGTTGTGTCTCTGCGGCTTGCTTATCAAAAGATACGCTCCACGAAGAGCATGGAGCCCCACGAAAATAACCCCTTTATGAGGCATTCAATTAGTTCGTGGTGGGATTATGTATGTAGGTTCAGTTCGCTTTTCGGTAACGTGGTGAACTAATTATGTATTATTAATTTATTCCGAGTTGAAATACATTCTCAAGGGGTAGTAAATATGGTTTTGGAACGAAGACTTCACGCATTGCTTTATTGTGTGGCTTTAATCTATTGAGTATGGATTTTCTTATGGATCGAAAGTTGGTGTTTTTATTGAAGTTCAATGAAACGTTGTTCATAGGCTTGATTAATTGCCACAATAGGAGTTAGTTGCTTTGATGGAGTAAAGTAGTTTTAAGTAATGATTAATGGCCAAATACTAATGCATTCTGCAACCGATTTGTTCAACTATTAGCTTTTTTCGATAAAGAATCCTGGCAAAGTTAACAAGAACCAAGACCAGGAGTAAAGGTGTTAGGTCACTCTAGAAATTTCGAAAAATCGATTTTTTTTGTTTTTTAAGTGGTCCTTTAGGACCTCAAAAATAATGTCCCAGAAGATTATGGCCGGGAGAAATCTCAGAGTATTCGGTTTTCGTATTTTAGTACAAGGCCACCGGGTTGGCAGCTAGGGGGAAGGTACTTTAGGGGACTAGAGCGGGTATATGGCAGATGTTCTTGAAATCATTTGTTACCTGACTAGTATAGACAAGTCTAGACTTATATTTTGTCTAGTTTCGTCTCACAAATAGTTGTTGAACGTCTGTTTCAGTCAGTTAGGCACAGCCAAGTATTCACGATTTTGTACTACCAAAACTTCTAACGCGTTTATCTCAAAACTGTATTTTTTAAGTTTGCCGGACTCATAGCTCAGACAATTTTCAACCGATTCACTTGAAATTTTGAATATATCTTTAGAAATATATCGCCTATGGAAGTACGTAGGATTTTTTTTATGTTGCATAGTTCATTTGTTATTACCAATTTTCTGACGATTTTTTAGGCAAATTTTTCACTTTTCAATTTACAAGTGCGCCATTTGGCCAAAAATCAATATATCGAAAAAATTCTACGTACTAAAATACACTCAAAATTTCAAGTGAATCGGTTGAAAATTGCCTGAGTTATGAGTCCGGCAGTGGACCCTGGAAAAACGGAGACGTCATCGCAAAAAACACTGCACAGCCGCCATTTTGAACTGAATCGCTTCAAAAAAATTATTGTATACAGTCACTGATATGTATGATAAACACCCTCTTTAACTTCCCAGTAAGAAGTTATTGTAATCGGTCCGAAAATCGGATTCGAAATTTTCAATGTATTTACACGTTTCAAGGTCCCAATAGCATTTTAAGCAAAAATTTGAGAAGAAATATGTGTGTGTGTGTGCGCGTACGTATGTGGTCATTTTTTCCTGCACGATTTCGCGCGAACCGAAAAAGATATCGACTTCGTTCAGGTGCGTTCGAAGCGTGTTCAAGGAAATATGATCTGAAAAGATTTTCATAAAAATCGGTCGAACCGTTTTTTTGCATGAACGACGTAAGTGATTTTTGTACCAGCACGATTTCGCGCGAACCAAAAAAGATACCGACTTCGTTAAGATGCCGTTCAAAGCGTGTTAAAGGAAGTATGATCTGAAAAGATTTTCATAAAAATCGTTCGAGTCGTTTTTTTGTTTGAACGAATACTGGGAAGTTAATCTTGTGGACCGAAAGGGTCAAAAGCCACATCCCAACTAGTTCATCTTAGAAATTATCGTTTTTATAATATTAAACAATTCCTTGGAAATCAGAGTAGATTTTTAGGTGGCTTCCACTTGTCTGTCCTTTAAACTCTACTGTGGGTTCACTCATACACGCTAATACGTTTAATTTATTTGTTCAATTCAGATTTTAAGAAAATTCTTACAAACTTCCCCTTTAGAGAATGCCAAACCCAGTGTTCGAATGCACAAATGCAACGACCAATTCTGTTAAACCTCCAATTAAAGAATTCATACCGCCTGAGAGCTTTGTGTGAAACATCTACATATAACATAGTGGCAGGTTCAAATGTTAAATTTTTTTTTCAATAAAAATCTCTACCCCATCGATACCATTCAATAAAAAAAAATACATCTGCCATAACCACAGCTTTAGCTCGATTGCTCCAAAAAGGCATAGACCAATTGCACTGTGCCTGCTCAAAAACCACACAAAACAGCGCAGCTCTTGTGGGGCATGTATAGGATGTTAATGCATGGCACACATATGGTTTTCCAGAGAGTACTAAAATCCAAGAATTTCTGCTCTAGTGTGAAACCATTCAATCGAAAATGACGTTCTTTGAAAATTCCACCATAAACAATTTGTTGTTGCTATACTCCAATACGGATCAAAATATACGTCATTTGTGTGCATCCAGTCAAAGTTTACTTAAATTGTTTCGTGTCTCTCAAAAATTTCGTATCGATGTGTTTGGCAAATGAGAGTTTTTCATTGAAATTCGAACAATAGTTCATCTAGATAATAATTGCAAGTGCAATTGAACGTTATCTTTTCTGAAATTGCCACAGTTAATGGCATTTTCAAATGACGTTTTATATTGAAGATGACTATCTATGGCAGATATCAAATTTAAGCACTAATTATTATTATTTGACAGGACGAAATTAAATTCAGGCGGTTGAAATTTTTTTATTGAAACCCCAATTTTTCATCGCCATTATAGCACGATACAGGAAATATTAATTCCTTTTACCCAAACTTTACTGTAGTTGCTCAATAGTGGCAATGAGATTTTGTTTTATTGTGGTTCGTTCAATTCCTTTTTACAGCTTAAGAGATTAATACTGGATGATGTCGAGTAATTCTGTGATCAAAATTATTGGACTATGCTTTTCCATGGCATGCTTTCAGTAGAATAACAAATTCAGACTGGCTTGTGAGCAAATTTAATATTTTAAAGTATTCTTAAGCCTCAAACAGATTGCAGGGTTTATAAGAGTTCATCTCAACTTAACAGAATGACACGCTTAACAGAATAACGGTAATGCGTGCATTTTGTTAACCATAATCAGGTTCTGTGTATTTTAATTTAATTTGACATTTCTCAGGGATGATGTACTCTTATGACCACTGGAATCTATTCCCAGTTTTATGTCCAATTCTTGTGATTTTTAATTTTTTTAATTTTTCCAGGAAACGTAATAAAATTTCGCACAGAACATGTTTTATTACCAGAGGTAATAAAAGGGTAATAAAACCAAGCATTATACAAATCAACTTAAAAGGCATGTTATGGGAAAGAGTTTGTGTTAAATGCTAAAAGTAATAGCTCAAAACTTCAGCAGCGACTCTATCGATGAGAGAATCGATGAATTCGATTGAAATAGCTCTTATGGATATTATCGGCGAGTCTTAAATTGCGATGTCATCGAGTTGTAGTCATAAAAGTTAGTTTCTACATTACCCTAGCATCGATGAATTCATCCGTTGGAAATAGTAATGTAATTTCATAGGATCAGTTTATTTCTTAAAGTGGATATTTTACTGCCTACAAGCGCTTGCTTTACTCTTGTACGCAATGGTGATATATAGATGAGTTTTATGGATGAAATGAACACGATTCGCATAATTTCAATCAAGCAAGCAAAAAGCAATCAATTGAATGAAATGGGCACTGTTATATATGTCTTTAAAGGGGCCTATCAACTATCAAGCATGCGCTGACTGACATGCATGCCGGACAGTGGATGGGCTTGCATTATGAAGGATCATGATGAAAATCAGAAGTATTTGGTATCCTGTGGGCGGAGCTAAGTGAATTCTACATCCTTAAGGGGCCTATCCCCTATCAGTTTTGCGTGTCATGCAAGAATACCATGCAAGAAGGTTATATTCCCATCCATTATCATGCATGCAGTCAATCCTCACTTTTATGGAAGAAGTGGTAGTGAAAAATTGCTGCAGTATGAGTTATACAAATATGAGTGATACACAGTAATTATGAGTAATTTGACCTACTCACTCCGAAATTCACAGTCAGAATGACGAAATGATTGACAGCCACAGCATTTGTACGATTTTTTAAAGGAACTTGTATTATGCAAATTTCGAATTATTTAAGTACGGTTATTGATGAAACTACCTAACATTTTGGCAAAATATTTCACCTACATAATACTCGTCACTAGTATGTACGAAATGTGAAGGAAATCGGAGAAGGTCGGGTTCTAAATATTCTTTTTTTTGTAGAATTTTCATGGTATGGCCCAATAATGGTAAAATCAAAACAACAAAAAATTTTCTGGTAAAATTTGCAATTTATAGTGTAAAAACAAAATCCCACCTCGATCACGTAAATTCATTCACCGTAACAAAAGTCTGAGGCCAAAACCCCCAGGCACTCCACTATTTGCTATAATATCAAAGCATACAAATGTTGTCCAAGAATTCTTTATCGAAGAAAACTGCAGGCGCATTTCCTTTGATTAACACTATTTAAGGACCAGATCGTGAAGTACCGTCTCAGCTAACTTCTTTTTCTGGTACGGTGGAAGTGGTTATTGCGCAAGATGAGTACTTCTTATCTCCTTGTCGACAATCTGGATCGAGGACAAGCGTAAACGGCGTAAACAGCTCATGGTAGCGTAAACGGCTCATGGTAGCAGAAATTTCAGGAACTATACTACTAGGCATCCTAAGAGGACATGGTAGAATGTCTGAGACCGCTGGCGCAGAAGCAATGATCAACATTCGGAACTGGAGACATGCTTCAAAGGACCGTCAAACATGGAGAAATGCCCTAGAGCATGGTTTCTCAACCTGGGGGCCGCCATTAGCCATAAGGGGGGTCGCAATCTATCCAAAAAAAAATATTTTAACAAACAATGTGTTTTAAAATTATAATCCAGGTAACCATGCAATAACAACCGTATAAAAGCCAACAATTTAGCCACGATTTTTGGGATATAAGTTCCATAGATATCCGTGACGTGACAGCGACTTCAGTGCAGTACTTGCGGCATCAGTGAAAAAAATATATCGGCACGATGTAATTCCATGGAAACAAATTGGGAAGAGCCCGGCGTGTTCCCACACATCCGGCGCAGTTAGGCATCGACGTTCTCAGTACCCTTTAGGTGTCCGAAAAAACCGCAAAAAATACGTTGCTACCAATATATTTTAATTTATCTCGGAAGTGAAACAAATTTTTTTTAAATTCAATGGAAAATTTTATAAAAATTCAACACAAATTTTGGTAAAGTTTATTTGTAATACACTCAAACCTGTTTTGTGCAATATTTTTTGTGCGATTTTTTTGTAGGATTTATTTTATTCGGTATATAACAATATTTCCCCACAAAGTTCATATGTATAATTAATAAATGTAAAGATTGGTTTGATGAAAGATTGCTTGAATGCCCAAATGTACTTCAGCTTCCTACTACATAATGTACAAACTCGCGTGGTTCAACTTCTCTACTTTTTTTTTTGGAAAATCGCTAAATGCGTTTTGGCTCATCTCCTCGAAGTTGGTTTCGTGGCCCACCAATCCACTATATAAAGTTACGAACTCTCCTTACCCTTCCGGAAGAGTCCACGAACCCTTTTCAATTCTTTTCCCCTCGTACTAACAGCAATGCAATTGCAGCAAGATATTTCATCCTAAAATCCATGATCAGTGTCCAAAAGTCCAAGTAAAGAATGTCAGTGAAAAATTCATCACGGAAGCCACTGACACGGAAAGCATCGGTGCCGCGCCGTCACGGATATGTGTGGATCGATTTAAATAACTTAATTTTACAACATATTTGACGGAAGAAGATGGAACCCGATAAAACAAGTTTGTTTTTCCTGTCGTCTCCATCTGACTCAATTTTTTTTTCTTACCAAGAAAATCGCTCCAAATTCTTGGATTTTTATCTTTCAACCAATATTATAGTGAGGAGGTCGCAAGAGTTTTTCCTTCATTTTTTGGCTCTTCAGGGGGTCGCAACACTAAAAAGGTTGAGAAACGATGCCTTAGAGGAAGCCAAGGTTCGATTTGTCCTTAAAACAAGACCCTAGCGGAAAACTGGGGAGAAGTATGACATTTCAAGGAAGAATCTGAAGACGGGCATTGGCTATGCAGTCAGTATGTGAAGAATATGCTTAAGTTTGAGAAGCAGCGGCTTAGAAGATCTTTTCAAAACTTGCAATTTGGTCTCAACATTTTAACAGTTAACCAAAAGATCCATTCAAAAAAAAAAAAATCTAATCCATCTCCGAACAGAAAGTGTCAACTTCATAAGTAACGCTCTCAGCTCTAAATCCCGCTCTACAGTTCTTCCCCGAGGGCAATTTATTAAGAAAAAAAAACACAACAGAGAAAAATCTCAAACTTGTTCCATCTGTTTGAAAGAAAACTTAATCTACGAACACCTTCCCCACACTCACCCGCACATATCGCATGTATGCGAGTTTTTCTTCACAATATTTCACGACCGCTTGGAGCTACTCTTTCGCTATATTCTCGCATATGATATTGTTAAAGGAAACATAATCGCAAATAGAATCCGCATGGAAGGGAAACACAACTTGGAATAATGGAAGCTAAAAAAATCACTTAAAAGGACTTATTCCAGTCTCGACTTTATTTCAAAGAAATTTATTTGCGTTAGAGAGAACAGATGCCTGGGCGAGTGTGCTTACAAAATAATTCATTTTATTTTTACCAGCTACCCGTCCTAAAAAACCAACCCCAACCCTAACCCCAAACTCAAACCCATCCCAATTCGACAACACCGCCCGCCCAATGGTGTCCCGCTCTACAGTTAGCTCTGGTGCTGCCGTGCTTAAAATGTGTTGCTCGAGCTTGAGAAATGATTTAGGAGCTTTCTAAAGCAATTTTCTATTCAATATAACACACCAGAGCTGGTGTGTCCTTGAAACGTTTTCGCCCCGCTCTTTTGTTTGCCACACAAAACAGGTGAGTGTTTATATACGAGTATCACATTATTCTTTTGTTTTTCTTCACCCCCGCACAAGGGCTTCTCTATACATACAGAGAATAATAATCGCGATTGAAGTCAGGACGAATAAAATTTTCATGCATTTAAAAAAAAAGTAAACGAACCACCACCACCCAAAAGCGCCAATTCTGTGGTGGATACGCTTATACCGGCACGGGGGGGGGGCTTCACCCTCGGGTGACCTTTCTCCAATGGATGGTGTAGCGTGAACGGAATTGATTTTTGCAGTCTACATATTTCATGAATAATTGTGCCAATTCCTGTAATTCCCGAGAATTATTGAATCAAGTTTGTAAATTTTCAATATTTAATATCAATTTTTTTTCCCACGCTTTGATTGTGAGATGGTAGCACTATGAATGTAGATTTTAAAAATAGATTATGAATCTTCAAATGATTTACGCTATCCGATTTTCCCGGTATTTCCAACCTGGCGTAGGTAATAAATAAGCCAAGATATACAAAGGTTACAGCACGCCCACCGTTTGCACTTAGCGCCATATATATCAACCCAGTTAACCTTTAATTGTAATTATATCCGAAATATCAACCAAGATTATCTCAGACAGAGGATCAGATAATGATTTTACACCTCAAAAAGCATTGCCAAGCCTAAAAATTCTCATATTTTACAAGATTTTTTTTTAAGCATATGAAACATACCACTGCTAGTAGTGATAAGCAAAACTAGTCTTGCAGTCTTGCCTGGTCTTGCACATTTAGCAAGACCAAAGCAAACCAAGAAAAGACAGGACCAGACAAGACTGCAAGATCAAGATAGCAAGACTTTTTGGTCGTCACTAAGTGCTAAAAGTCTGGCAGTGATGAGCAAAAGGACATGAGGACACGATGTAGTAAATGAGGGGCATGCGAAAAGAGGGCTTTCCCCTTAGTGTCCTCATGAACACCATACAGAATAAAAAATCAGCCTTACTGAAGTGAAGTATGCCTTATCAGTTTCTCATAAGAGCTCTTTGAGGTAAACCTCATTAAGGCACAAAAAGATTGCGGCGGTGCCAGTGGCGGCGACGGTGACGGGAAAACATTTTAAATACACGAACAAGCATATGTGCTAACACAAACGGCCGGCTTTAAAGTTATACCCTTAAGTTTTAGTATGACTCATACCAAGCTTTGTTGTTACCTTGCTTCATATTTCAGGCAATTATGTTGGCGACCATGAAAGGTGTCATTAAGCATACTCAATAGACCGGTTCTGGTTCGATTACAGAGGTCAAGCAGCATTGGACGTGATTAGTACTCAGTGGGGGAACCGCATTGAAAAATATAAAGTTTTTGACACCGACGCAGTTATTACTCACATATCCACGCCAGAATTCTCAAATTTTTCGGCCCCTTTTTTCACTAGGGATCGGGTAGCAATGATTTTTCCTCAAAAAGACCAAATTGGGCATTCCTTATGACGAGGCGCGAATAAGGCAAGGCTATAGATGCCCTGTTCTTATAACGCAATCCACACGGGGTCCACATGCGTCAGTGGGGCTAGTCTCATAGGGGCCCTATCTGCACCCCCGCCCCACAACAAACATTCTAGTCGGCCTTGAACCCATAACCAAAGAATTCAAAACCATATAACTCAACAGACCGATTAACTTTTTTATTTTAACGGTTATCTGTTCAGTTTCTCCCCACCCATAATGATTATGTTCCGCCGCCCTTGTCTACAGGTTATTCCCCACACAAATTTAGAATATTTAGCTATGCTGGTCAGACAAGACAAGAGCTTAGAGAGAAGTCTTTTTTGTATTGTCGCCAGTGTTATTCCGTTTATCTCCACGAGTATTCTTGTTGCATGTGGTAAAACCAGTTTTTACCTTACTGTTGGTCTACACGGCAGAGAGTTCACCTTGCGTAACTTTCTTGGCTTTACAAGGAGATATGAAAGTGTATGTAAATTTCAGAGCCAAGAAAGAAGAAGATTAAAAGTAAGGAAGCATATTTTCAGGCCGAACATTTTTGTTGAAAAAGTTGCAACACTCTTCTCTTGCCGTTTTGCCTCTCTCTTCCAAAAACTCGGTTTTACCATAGGTCACGAATCATGGTGGGTATTTGGCCATTGAGTGCAATGTCAGACATCAAGCTCTATTCAAAATAAATGCCGTGTTTACGGATGAAGCTATCAGGAAGGCGATTCGGTCATTTATACGTTACAGATTGCATCTGGATATGGATCAGACGGCATCAATTGTTCATCAGCTGGGCTGCACCCGAAAGATATCCTTACTTCACAAAATATTTACGGTTTTCTTCGCACAGATTGTGTTGCATTAATACTAAAGCCAGGGTGCTTTGATGTCATCCAATCCAAGTTCTTCAGAGCGATAATTCGCTTGGTTTCCGCCTTGAAGCCTGAAGAAAGGAGAAAGTTGTCGGCAAGGAGATAAGAAGTTTCTCATCTTGCACAATTACCACTCTCACTGTACCACGGTGTTAGTCTTTCGACTCGAGGACTTCTTTGCGGATTCCGGTCAAGGGCATGTTTCGCTCGATCCTCGTTTTCGCGTCGCAAGGTGAGGCGTGAGCAGGGGCGGCGGAGCATAATCATTGTGGGTGGGGAGCACGTCAACCGTTAACGTTAAAATGTATAAAGTTAATGGGTCAATTTATTTACCAGCTGTCTATTGAGTTGTTGTTTTAAATTCTTTTGTTATGGGGTTATGCCCGACTTGCATTTTGAGGTAAGGGGTACAGATAAGGCCCCTATGAGGCGGGACCCACTGCCTCATGTGGACCCCGTATGGATTACCCTATAAGGCCCACACAGAGGCCTCGTCATAAGGAATGGCCCCTTGAGGAAAAATCATTGCTACCCGTTCCCGAGTGGATTTTGAGAATTTCGGCGTAGATATGTTAGTAATAACTGCGCCGGCGTCGAAAGCTTTATATTTTTAAACGCGAGTGTGGTTTTAACAATACGGCCCCCCAACTGAGTACTAATCACAACCAATGCTGCTTGACCTCTGTAATCAAACCAAAACCGGGCTATTGAAGCTTTCGCTCAACTTATTTTTCTGTTTCACAGCAGTGGTTCAAGTGTTGTACTTGGTTCAAAATTTACTTGAACTGAGTGACTAAATTTGGGCACTTACGCCAAAGCTCAGGATATAAGTTGGAGAAATGTCGTTAATTTTTGAGAAGTCACAGTGAACTTGTGTTTATTTATTGATTAATTATAATTTGGATTTTTCAATTATAAAAAGAAGAGAGTATTCTACTAAAAAGCATGCCGTAAAGAGTGCGAATAGATGGAGAGATTATTTATTTGCCGCTCTGAATGCTTCATTTTCACAGGAACCTGAAGAAAACTTAACAATCCAGAGCGAATAAGAATCACCACTCGTGCACCATCTAAGACAGAAATAGAAATCGCAATTCATGCAATAGCCAATGGTAAAGCTGCTAGAAAAGATGGCATCTTGCCAGAATTGCTGAAAACTACTGCTAGTAGCAGACGCGATACATCCCAGCCTGGAACTAGCATGGAACACCTGTACCTTTCCGGGGGATTGGACGAAAGGTACCATAATCAATGATGGAGAGGCATCTGTCTATTTTCTACTGTGGGCAAAATCTTGTTCCATCGCTGGAGTGTTATGCCTTCTGAAACGAGTTGAATCCAATCAACCAACCGATGACATGCGCTTGGTGGAGCGGGGCAGTGCTAGCGGAAGGCTATGACAGAATGAATGTAAAGAGGGAAGAAGAAAGAAGGGAAAGGCGAAGGACCGTGGGGCTCTGCCGGGATTCGAACCCGGGACCTCTGGGATGGTAGCCAGGCGCCTTACTCCCTAGACTACCGAGGCCCCCCAAATTATTATCAAAGATAAGAGAGGCAGTCGACCGAACCCTTAGAAGACAGCAAGCTGGATTCAGAAAGGGCCGCTCCTGCATATACCATACTAACACCTTGAGAATCATAGTGGACCAGTTTGCTGGATTACGATCCCCCTTAAGTGGCCTACAGACGATCAACTTGGGTTGTCAACAGAAAGTGTAAACACGCTTCAACTTATTGTCAACCAGTTTGCAAACATCATTTCATTTTCAGTTTTTGATTGCAAAGCACGCATGTGGAGAGTTCCAAAAATTACGTTTTTTGTAATTCGCACTGATGTTCACAGCTCAAGCTCACGATTTAAAATGCTGTTACCCAATACAGTGTTAGTTGCAGCGCAAACTGGTTGGCAACCTGAAAGCTCCACCTACCAAACACGACTACAGACGTGCAACTCGTTGAAAACTAGGCCTAGTTGCCAACCGGATGAAAACCCAAGTTGATCGTCTGTAGGCGGCTTTATACCTGACAAAATAATAGTATTGGTAAACGCTCCATAAAACAATTCCAAATGCAGAGTTCCCCACAATGGAAAATTATCCGAAACTTTGAGGTGAGCTCAGGAGTACTATAAGGATGTCCACTTTCGTCATACTCGTTCTTATAGTAATAAGCGGCCATATCCTTTTCAAATATCCTTACAAATAAAGATTAAAAACTAGAAAAATCACGCAATTATCAACTAAAAGCAAAATTTTCGCCAACTGATTCAACCATGCATGCAAAATCCAGTTAACTAAGTTCAGCTGAACTGAGCACAAAAACAAACTGTGAAACAGTTTTGACTTGAACTAAAGCTCAAAATTACTGCTCAGGTTGAGCTGAGCGAAAGCTCAAATCGACACTGTAAAACCGGGCATTAGAGTAATTAGAGCTTCTTAATCTACTCAAAAATTTCTTTATCTCAAAACACAACTACATACATACAAGAATTACACCAACAAACTTTACAACATCAGCCTCTTATTTCCAACAACAAAATTGTTATATTACAGTACACATTTTTCGACTATAGAGAGTGTTTCCTTGCAAGTATTGATTCAACATTTTCTTTTCTTTTTTTGAAAAAGGATCGAATTGAAAAATTCGCATATTATCTTTGATGTCTCAAATCGATTTAAAAACTCTGCAAAGTGCATTTCAATGGCTGTAAAGTTTTGCTAGAAGGGCTGCACTCCGGCAGTCTATGCTAAAATGCATTAATACATTAACAGAATATACAAATACATATATATAAACATTGTGACGTTGTTGAAAACCCTCTTTAATTGCATGTCACAAAGGCCGCCCTGATGGAGCTTATTTTGAAATCCTGCTGCAATAAAGGAACTGCATTAAAAGTTTCACTTGTGGAGAACACGGGGGGACCGCTAAAAAGTTTGCGGATTTATTTTTGTCATCGTTTCAATTACAATGAATGAAAGCACTAAACGGTAATCAATTACCTGCCCGCAGAAAAGTTTTTCTGGTAATTTCTACTATATATACATACATACATATCTATATAAATGCACTTAACTTAACCTCTGCCCTGCCAATCTCTAAAGGCTCAAAGTATAGTGAAAAACGGGGGTGTGTGGGTTAAACAAGGAACAGAATGGGCATGGGAAGGAGCCCGATTTTCAGTTGTTGTCGTCCCCAAGCTTAAGTACCCGGTGAAAAGTTTAATTACAGGCCCGCATTTTATGCAAATTCCGGGAGTAATTAGTAAATATGAGTATGTAATTGTTTTTGGGGAGGCTTCATAGTGTCTGAATGTGTGTTTGTCTGTAGATTTTAGTCTCGACCCGAAGATAAAATTAAATCATTTCTAGAAAAGGGTTATATAGTTACGTGATCTTAATTCATTCCTTGTCCTATTCCTTCTCTGCTGTATTAGAGAGGGTATTTTACTTATATACGAGTATATCTTCGAAATTAGTTTACTGCCTTTGATTTATTAAATTGGAAGATTTTAATTATATTAATTGATTTACTTAATTGTCTTAATCAATTGAATTTTATGCATTTTAAGTATAATTGATTTTTAATTTTGATTTCAATTAAATTTTTTTCAGAGCATTTTCACATATTTGTGGGCGATTTGAGCTCGGAAATCGAAACTCAGCAACTAAGAGAAGCCTTTGCACCGTTTGGAGAAATTTCGTAAGTAATCTTGGAAAAATTATTAATTAAATTAAAATTATTTCTTGTCGATTTAAAAATAACTAAAATATCGAAAAAAAAACGGTTTTCAGTGCTATTAGATATTTTTATGTGAAATGTGACTATAAGTCAGAGGAAAACCGCAGCTATAGCTTAGGAGTATGGTATTAGATAACGATAGGATAGTCTGTGCGGAAGTGATCCCAGTATTCGGAAAGTTTCTATCCACAATCAATGATATCCTGGAGATGATTCTTAGTAAATCTAGCGCGAAGTCAAACAGCTGGGGGATCTCTGTTGACCCGGAAAGGACAGAACTGTTTCTTTTGATCATATTTGCTGCAGGCATTCGGCAAGAGATGGGGCTTGAAGCCACGCTTGGTCGGTTGTCTCTATACAGCGGTGATTTTAGGCCAGTGCCAACATACTAATCTGCGAGGTGGTGTTTAACTCATGCAAAAGAATATAGAAAATCCAGCCTAGGCTAAGTCCAAATTAAACGAATCAGAGTCTAGTGCACATTTGGGAACTTGGCACACGATTGCTAATGAACATCAGTGGAAATTCACGATCTACTGCAATCTGATCAGTACATTCACAATAGGTGATCTGCGCGACCCTGAGGTGACGAGAATAGGAAAAGGGCATGGGGTTTCCCTAAATTTCACACGCTTTGGGGCCAAATATAAAATGTAACGTTTTGCCTAACTTGGGCCCAATTAGGATTACCAAGTTTATCTCAAGTTTGGCCCACCTTGAGAAAACCTAACTACTCTCTAAAAACGAATTAGTAACTATTCACTGTTTTCCAGTTTATCAGTCAACCAATGGGAAACAGCGAAATTTTGCTGGTTGAAACAGTGAAATTCACGTAAAAAGTAGAAAAAAAGTTTCGCGAGTGACGTTTTCCCAAGCAGTCCCCCAACTAAGTACTAATCACGTCCAATGCTGCTTGACCTCAGTGATCAAACGAGAGCCGGTCTATTGAGTATACTAAATGGATCCCTTTATGGGTATCAAGATAATTGCCTAGAATATGAGTCACATATACATTTCCAACTTTTCTTAATAAATGCCTTTTGTTTCGATTTTGACGAGTAACATATGAGTAGGCATGTTATTTGTGAAAATCTAAATTTTTTTAATGTTTCTCGATTTGTTAAATTTGTTTTCGATTTAACATAAATAACATGAATAACAAAAAAAAACACATGATACGTACCCCTAAAATATTTATTTATTTTCGCTTTTTTTAGATATTAGGGCCTTATGTGGTATATATTAGGATGACCTAACATAGGCAACCCCAGAAGCTAGAACATTACGCCCTCATTAAACAAACCCCAGTGGAAACTAAGTTAAATTTGCCCCTTTCTTTTGGCACTAGGGTCTAATGCAATATCTATTAGGATGACCTAACATAGGCAACCCCAGAAGCTAGAACATTACGCCCTCATTAAACAAACCCCAGTGGAAACTAAGTTAAATTTGCCCCTTTCTTTTGGCACTAGGGTCTAATGCAATATCTATTAGGATGACCTAACTTAGGCTAACCCCAGAAAATCGCCTGGCGGGCCGAACTTTAGTTTAGGCATGCCCCACTAAAATTTCTAGTTGGGTGAATGGTTTTAGTACAAACAAGTCTCCATTAATAGTCCAGGGAAACAAGACATTTTACTTCGGAAAAATTCTGGGAAAGTTGAATTTTAATATGGGCATTACATTGGTATTATTGTTTTAAGGAAAATGAAAAAAGTCCCCATCGATTTGAGACCCGGACACAATTTTATGAGGGGTCCAAGGTCAGCAAAAGCGATTTTTCGCAAATATCTCAATAATGCTTACTCTTACAGAAAAATTATGTGAATAAAATTTGTAGTTTAGGTAATTTCCTACAAAAAATATTTTATAACTTTTTCTTGTAAGACTAACCGTTTTTGAGATATTTTGTTTTACAGAGTTTTAATTTTCATTTTATGTGCCTTTATTATGACAAGATTAAGTATTCAAAGCCTTTTATAGCCTCGACACACGCACGCATTGATGATGAAAATTCATCATTAATTAGGAATATGAACCTCATCAATTAGGAAAACCGATTAGGCAAATTTTGATTAATCTTGTACGAAATCTCAAAAGAGGGCTATCTGTCGAACGATAGATCATGTTAAAAAGCCCGCTTTTAGGCGTTTTTCCAGAGTCAGCTGATCTTTATTTTAATTTAACTTGAAAACTAATAAAAAATATTACTTTTTTCCATATAAAAAAATATAATAATACTTGTTTCCCTTCCATTGGGGTAACAACGTACAAAAGATATATTTTTTTTTATTTTTCGTTCACTGACATTTTTAACTACACCACAACTGTCATAATATAATGAGGTATTTTAAAACGTGTGTCACCCCGTAAGGGCGTTCGTCATAAATTAGGAATTTTCGTCATATTTTGATTGCCGTGTGTCGAGGCTATTAGAAAACTCGAATTACGTAATTTTAAGTGAACAATAATATAAAAGCATGTTTTTTCTAATTTTTTCAGAGACTGTAGAGTTGTACGAGATCCACAAACGCTGAAATCAAAAGGTTACGGATTTGTATCATTCGTAAAAAAATCGGTAAGTTGTTCTGTATAAAAAAACACACATAAATTTTATTTTTTTAAATATTAAATCAAACCATTCGACGTTGCTTAGATTTAGATTTCCACTAATATAATATTATTCAGGACTCAAACTATACCTTTAAGATCAAAGATCGAAGTGGTTTTCTTCCTCTTCTAAGATTTTATGTCGCACTCAATGACATTGGCACCTCCACAATTTTTAAGTTTTGGATATTTAGAGCTCTTAATTCGCGTTTTTATGTTCCTTCAAAAGTGTTCTAGGAGCATTATAAACTAGTTGGGATGTGGCTTTTGACCCTTTCGGTCCACAAGATTAACTTCCCAGTATTCGTTCAAACAAAAAAACGACTCGAACGATTTTTATGAAAATCTTTTCAGATCATGCTTCCTTTAACACGCTTTGAACGGCATCTTAACGAAGTCGGTATCCTTTTTGGTTCGCGCGAAATCGTGCTGGTACAAAAATCACTTAAGTCGTTCAAACAAAAAAACGGATCGACCGATTTTTATGAAAATCTTTTCAATTCATATATCCTTTAATACGCTTCGAACGGCACCTTAACGAAGTCGATATCTTTTTTGGTTCGCGCGAAATCGTGCTGGTACAAAAATCACTTAAGTCGTTCAAACAAAAAAACGGCTCGACCAATTTTTATGAAAATCTTCTCAATTCATATTTCCTTGAACACGCTTCGAACGGCACCTGAACGAAGTCGATATCTTTTTCGGAAAAAATGACCACATACGTACGCACACACACACATATTTCTTCTCAAATTTTTGCTTAAAATGCTATTGGGACCTTGAAACGTGTAAATACATTGAAAATTTCGAATCCGATTTTCGGACCGATTACAATAACTTCCTACTGGGAAGTTAAAAAGCTTTCCAATAAATAATCATGTGAATAAGCTCCGGATGTCGAAAAGCTTTTATTTTTGTTCGCCTTTTGCAATTGTTTTTTCGTCTTTTTACAAGCGCGTGTGTCGATTTTCCAAGCGGTCCCCGTGCGAAGTACTAACCACGGTCCAATGCTGCTTAACTTCTGCAATCGAACGAGAACCGGTCTGCTGAGAACGCTAGTGGCACGATTTATTGTCATGATAATTGCCAGTTTTTCTCGTTCTATAAAACTTCTGAAAACTCCAGTAATGCTCCCTTGGGAGTATATTTGCAGCACTCAAATCCCTGCTGTGGTCCCTGCAGATTGTAACTGTGTTCTACAGTATATTTCCTGTCTCAGATGAAATAGTTTTTCTGCTGTTTCTCCCACTTTTGCAGCTCTAAGTACTTCCGTTAACGTGACTTTCCTTTCGTCAGTACCTTTTAGATTAATTTCTAACCTTTGTGGAGGATTCACAACAACTCCCCTAGTAAAAATTTGCCATGCGCATTTGTTCGCTATGCGTGCTAGCTGTGGCCGCTGTGCAGGCTAGTGCGTAACTGATGCCTTCTAGCTGCGGTCGAGTTTTATTTTTACTCCGGTCATTCTTCCCATGGATCGTGCCTTTCAGACCTAAGCCACATTTCTGCAACCTTTTCAAAAGCATTTTTATTTTAGGGGAAACACGCTTTCTCTTCAAGTAGAGCAGTTTTTAAATAGCGTTTATGACAATTTTTCTTCAGTTGTCCTCACAAAGCATTATTATTTCTTATTTGACTAAATGCGAGATTTCTGAGGTTGAAAGCGGATGAAAAAAAATTCTAAATAGACACGCGAAGCTTTCTATCTCCGCAAGCTTTCTTATTTGAAAGAGCTTTTGCGTCTAAATATGTATAGATCTTTTCAAACTCCGTGACATGTCGCGCAGGCTGGGGTAAAAAGCGCTTAAAAATGTTTAAAAGCTCAGTCGTGACTGCGTATTGCTAGAGGGAAGTGCATTTTTCTGGCGGATTATCTAAAAATTTATGTTTGTTGCCTTTTTAAATTAAAAAAGGGGAAATTAAAGAACAAAATTTGTAAAATTTGGCAACTACGTGCGTAGAAATGTTCAAATTTTCGATGTCACGGAGTTTAAAAGCTATACTAAAAAACTGACTCTAAACATGAGCTTTTTTCATTAAGAGTTTTTTGATCAATTCTCTTTTTTTTGTTTAAATATGTTTCCCAAATACTTTTTAATCGGTCTCATCTAAAATTGTGATTGATTTAATTAATAAAAATATATTTTAGGAAGCGGAGAGCGCCATCACTGCCATGAATGGACAGTGGCTGGGTTCCCGATCGATTCGAACAAATTGGGCAACACGTAAACCTCCCGCTGGTAAAACAGATCGTAAGTATTTAAAATATTTCATAAAATTTAACAACAAATTTTAAAATAAATAAATAAAATACTAAAAAGAAATGAAAAAATATACAACGAAACTTTTGTTGCAACATTTTCGTCATTTTTATTTTATTTCCCGTGATTACAGAAAATAAAAATAAAATTATTAAAGAATATATCAAAAAAAAGAAGAAACAAATTTAGAATTAGAACAGAAATAATATTTAACTACAAGAAAAACAATGACAAATATTAAATAAAAAAAAATTAATAAATAAAATGCTTATATTTTATAGTTTCGTTTCACACTTTGTTTTTTAATACCATATGTTCTACTATAAGCCATGCTTGAACCAATTCTTTTTTGCATACAAAAGGGGCTGCGATGTAAGTCACAAGGTGAATTTCATTATTTTCCTTTTAGTTTTTTCTTCTTTTTCAACTTTCTTCATTATTTTTTTTCCTTATCTTCAAAACTTTATTTGACATTCCTTTTATATTTCTATTATATTTTTTTTTAAAAAAGATTTTTCTTTTATTTTTTATGATGAAATTTTTAGAGCTTTTTTCGACTATATTTTTTGATATTCTCAATTTTTCCCATATTTTTTGTGAGGCTTTCGAAATCACAGCATTTTATTATTATTTTATTTGTTAAAAATCTCATGCATTGCTTTTCTACAACAAAAAAAAGTGCAATCCGAAATTTTCTTGTTTTTTTTTTAATTTTTTACTTGCATGATTTTTTTCAAAAATTATATATTTTTCACTAATATTTTTCAGATTTTTAAGTAAATTTTTTTAGATGACATTTTATGCTTTTAGATTTCGTGTATTTAGCGCTTTAAGTGAACCATATTTTTGTTTGTTCTGATGGCGATGGATGCCCTAGCAGCTTCCATGGTAATTAACAATCCCTCTCAAAAGAAGGATCTGCTACCAAACTTCAAATTTCAAAAATTCCCAACTATTAAATTTTTCTTTACAAGTATTCAAGCTGTTTGTAAATGATGTTGTTGCACGACATTTCAAGTTCTTCTGCAAAGGATAAAAGCACTGTATAAGGAGTAGTGTAAAGGCTTTTTAGCATGAATTGATGCCAAGCTAGAATTTTGTAACTTTTCATTACATTTTTGTTACTATAACTGACTGCCTTTGGAATTTGCTTAAGACACTGGGATCTTTCTTTTGTGGTCATTCCATCATAGGTCTTTGACTTTCAACTTTCTTATTTGAAAGAAATATATGAAATAAGTGTCCTATTAAAAAACTTGAACAAGTTAAAAAAAGTGCAATCCCACCGCTGCCACCAGTATTTTGTCGCTTAGTACTAAAGTTCCGGATGCCGATATGAGCACTGCCAAGATAACGGCCTTCTTTTGTACAAAATTTAAAATTCTTACAATTATATCGATGTCATTTATTATTTTAGTGAATAAATAGAAAAAAGATGAAAAGTAGTAGTAGAAAAACGAATGCCATGTCGCTACGAAAAACCAAATCTGGTGGGGTCGCACTCCTTACCCGCTAGGCTACCGATTCGGGAATGATATTATATCTCTCTTTTTGTAGTACTAGTAAGAAATGTCATACCCTTCATCTTTACCGTTTAAACAAATTTGAGAACTTTAATTTACTTTATTACAATCATATATGGAACCAAAATGCCTCTTAAATGTTCACCACAGCTTGGAGGAGCTTGTATATATTTTGGGTAAAGTTAAGGCATAATTGCGCTTTAATTTTATTAATGTGTCGAATTAGCTCATCCTTCAGCTCCTGAATGGTTGTTGGCTTGTTGGCGTACACCTTCTCTTTCAAATTTGCCTAAAGAAAAAAGTCAAAGGTGTCAAATTACATGATCTTGTCGCCATTTTGGGAGATAATGTGACCATCGAAGTTAGGCTGCAAGAAAGTCATTGTTTCGCTGGCTGGGTGGCAAGTGGTATCCAATTGCCGCCACAGAAAATCCACTATAACGGTAACACCTTAACCGGCTTCGTTTTCGAAGAAGTAAAATTCCTTCGCCCTAGAAACCACACCAAACCGTGAATTTTCTTGGATGCATAGCATTCCCAAAAAAATCTCTTGATTTGTCATCAACCCCAGACGCAACAATTCTGCTTGGAACACTCTTCAGTTTTGTTAAAAATTAATTCATAAAATAGCCTACCTTTTCATCACCAGGGCTATTCCCGCCCTGGCGAGGGCAGTGCTGAAGACTCTCTTCAAATTTGATGCCACTGATGTTGATAAGTCCACTATAAACGCTGCACTGGGACTAGAAGCGATTACAGAAGCGGAAATGCTAAGTGAACAAACTTTTATGCAGCCGCAGTTTAATCTACAGTCCTTGGTGCGATTACAAAAAATAGTTTTCAGCAGAATGTCTGGAGCAGGTGGAAGCAGAATCTGCATCGTCTCTTTTTACACGTGAATCCCTCTCGTCTAAATCTGTTGTATCCATCTTCACATTAGTAAGTTCTTCGAAACATCCAGACACACTATTCTTTGCATGCATGCCATAAACGCATTTGTTTAAGACACTTTCTTGTGTGCTTTTTCCTCGTGCAGGTCAACACCTTCATCTGTTTTCATTGATTTCATGAGAGACTGTTGTTCAATAAGCATATTAGACCAAGTTCCACAATTAAATTTCTTTTCTCTCTTTATACAATCTTTTCAACTATAGCTTGTTGTCACTCAATTATAGAACAGTCGACAAGCAAAGCTTAACCATGTTGTAGGATACTGTGGTACAGAAGAGTTTGATGTAGTCTCTCTCTTTCATTTTTATGTGGCAGTCATAAGCTTTGTACTACCGGTCCGCCATGTTGTTGATCACGTCATAGTGCATTGCACAGTAGTAAGCTTACTTCGAAGGATAGAAGTGGTTTAAGGTTGCGAGGTCTCAGAAGGGTGCTGAATTAGATGGCGATGTACCCTGCGTTTAAATTATCTGATGTTGTAGAAGATTGGAAAAATAGATTGTGTAAGGTTGTTCCACAGTCGGGTTGTTGTATTTATGAATGAATTCTTTGTCTGTATTGTGCGCGAAAAGGGGGTCTATGAGGAAAGGGAATGAGCGCTTTTTTGCACTTTATCTACCCACGGCAAAATGGTTTTCGAAGCCACGCCCAAAATAAGAGAGCTGCAGAAGGAACTTGCTTAATCGCAGACACTGGGATCTTTCTTTAATAATTTGGAATCTGTGGTCATTCCATCGCAGGTCTTTGACTTTCCACTTTCTTATTTGAAAGAAATATTTCAAATAAACTTGAATAGGACAACTTAAAAAAATTCAATCCCGCCGCTGCCACCACTGTTTTGTCGCCGATAGTGATTTTGGACCGTGGGGCTGGGAGTGCTTGGACGCACCGAAATATATTAAATAAACTTGAATAGGACAAGTTAAAAAAATACAATCCCAGCGCTGCCACCAGTGTTTTGTCGCCGATAGTGTATTTGGACCGTAGGGACTGGGAGTGCTTGGACGCACCGAAATATTTCAAATAAACTTGAATAGGACAAGTTAAAAAAAATGCAATCCCACCGCTGCCACCTGTGTTTTGTCGTCGATAGTGATTTTATACCTTAGGGACTGGGAGTGCTGGGAGTTTGTAGTAAAACACTGCTTTTTATAAGGTCGAAATATTTATACGTAATTTTATAAAAATGTATTTAGTTTATTTTTGTGGGGTATTTTTCAACGAAGGAATAACTTTTACATTAAACCAAGAAATCCACAAATTTTTTGTATTCTACTGATTATTATTATTAATGCAAGTGATTTGCTGCTTTAAAAATATTCTGTATATTTTTACATTTTTTATGAATATTTTCTTTTTTTAAACTTTTTTTAAGTATGTTTGGTACCAAGCTTATCCTTCCCAGCATGTAGCTTCAGTTTATATATAAAAAAAAATAATAATAATATTTCATACTTTTTTTACCACCTTTTTGTATTATATTAAATCATATTGCAATATTAAAAGCGGGTCTATAATATATAAAATAATCCAATTGCGCGTTATTCGATAAGTGCAGTTCGTACTAAGCAACTAAGATGAAGTCAAAAAAAAAATCTAATAATATTAATAATAGTAATAATTATTAATTTTTGATTTTTTAACAATATTTTGTTTTTTTTTCTAAATAATCAATCAGTATTTATGAGAAATAATTTTATTCAATTATTCCAATATAATATATTTTTTTTACTTAATTAACTCAGAATATTGTAAAACATGCGTATATTATATTATATATATATTCATTAATCTTAATATTTTTCGAATCTTTTTCTAAGCCTTTCTTATATATATATACATATAATAATAATATTAATATACCTGAAATTTGAATTATTTTTGTCTTGAAGAAGTTGATTGCATTAAATACGAGAAATTATAAATTTTTTGTTACAGAAAATATAAAGCCGCTGACATTTGATGAAGTTTACAATCAGAGCAGTCCATCAAATTGCACTGTTTATTGTGGGGGTGTTAATGGGGCATTAACGGGCGCATTGACCGAGGAGGTACTACAGAAAACATTTTCACCTTTCGGTACAATCCAGGAGATAAGGGTGTTCAAAGATAAAGGATATGCTTTTGTACGGTAAATATCTCTGGTGTTTTTTTTTTATTTATTTTTTCTCTCTCTATATATATATATTTTTTTTTTATCATAAGACTTTCAATGTTGGTTTATTTTTGTGTAGAATAAAAAGAAAAAAAAATTTGTAGGAGGATGAAAAAAAAAATATAAAAAAAAATAAAGAAAAAATAATATTTCGTCCTTAAATCTCGTGCACAGATTTTCAACAAAAGAAGCAGCTACTCATGCTATTGTTGGGATTCACAATACGGAAATAAATGGGCAGCCAGTAAAGTGTTCATGGGGAAAGGAAAGCGGTGACCCAAATAATGCACAATCAATTGCAAGTCAAGCATTAAATCAAACAGGATTTCCGTTTGGGGCAGCAGCAGCAGCGGCAGCTGCATATGGTCAACAATTAGCAGGATGTTGGTATTCCCCAACTCCAACATATCCTACATCAGCAGCGGCAGCTACACCGACTGCGGCATCTGTTCAGAATCAATTTTTACAAGGAATCCAAGGATATCCCTTCGGGCAATATGCTGGATATCAACAAGGATATGTCGGGTTAGTCACCACCACCCTTTTTACCTTATATAAAACCACACAACCCAAGAATAATACGTGGCGATTACTTAAAATTGTGTCTTCTTTTTTACTTACTATATTTTCAGTATGGGTGTTCAAATACCAGCAGCATGGCAGGGTGTTGCTACACAAGCACAAATATCACCCGCTCAGCAATTGACTGGTGTTGCCGGTGGAGCTATACCACAAGCAGCTGGGGTTGTTGCTTACCCCATTCAACAATTTCAAGTGAGCCCCCAGGTATACTTCTAAAAAAAAATACTACAAACTGCACGCTTTTTTTAATATTAAATATATATTTATAAAAATAAATATCTACACGTTATTTTTTTTCTAACATTTTTTTTACAAAATTTTTTATATTCTTACTATAAAAAAAAGCGATATTAAAAACAAATTAATATTTTTATTTTTTTTTCATATTTATATCTGCATGCCAAACTTGTACATAAAATTTTCAAATTCAATCCAAAACATCCTGTTTTTTTCTTAGTGTTTTTCTCTTACATCAAAAAAAAATTCCTTTAAGTAGTAAAATTTTACAAGAACAAAACCTCTTTTTTCTACGTGTTTTTTTCATTACTAACATTTTATTAATTAAACATTTTTTTCTTCTACTAAAAAAAAAAATAATAAAACAAAAATTAAAAAAAAATATTCTTCATGCATTGCCATTTTTTGCAAGCTGCTTTGTTTTTTTTTTCTACAAAAAAAAATTAATTAAATAAATCCTTTTTTTCGTCCTTTTTTTTCAAATTTTTTCAATTTTCTCTTACTAACGCTCATATTATTATTTTTAAGGTTTATCCTTTACTTTTGCAGGCACAGTAAATGAGGTGTAAATTATTTAATATTTAAATTTAAAAACAAAAACAAAAAAAAGAAGATAATATTTATTAAGAAAAAACAAAATTTAAATAAAAAAAACACACACTTAAAAAAAAATATAAAAAAAAATTTGATGGAAAATGAATTTTTAAAAATGAAAAAAAAAGTTGGGCTCAAAAACATATACATATAATATAAAAAAAAATTAGCCCCAAAAAACGAACACAAAAATTTTGTGCAAGTTAAAAACAATTGTTATAATATGAATTACAAAAACAAAAAAGTATAATTAATTAACATCGAGGTTTTTTGGTAGGTTGTTTGAAGCTTAATTGTTTTTTGTATTAAATTTTGTTAAAATTGGATATTTTTTTTGTTTTTTTTTTCGAGATATGTAGTAAGTTTTTATGTTCGAAGGAATTCATTTTGAAGAAAAAAAGGAGATAATTGGGGACAGATTTTCACTAAAGTTATATTTTTAGTTGTTTGTTTTCTTAGTAATGTTTCAACTTCAATATTAAAAATGTTTCATTTAATTTTTTTACTCCAAATCAGTCCAACCCACTATAAAGCATCCTTTACTATTCCAGGGGTCTAACTACGATCGTATAAAAGCAATGTCGAGAACCTCAGTTTGATTTTCCAGGTTTTTTGGTCCTTGTTGCAGTTCTTTCAGTAGAAGTGTATCAGGTGTTTTCAATTCTAGCAAATTCACCTAAAGCAACATTCTTTGCGTCGAAGATGATCTGAATGTGCGAATAGCTCAGCTCAGCAGCTTTGTCAGTGTGCTAGGAAGATTGTTTCACATGATATGACGCACTAATCACGACTTCGCTTTGTATTTGGAAGCTATTTCCTCGCGGATTTGAAATTGATGCTAAGCTTATTGGACTAAGAGATTTCGCCTGGGTATATGAATATATTGAGATGGAAAAAGGACAGTCAGGGGCGGCGCTTCCATAGGTGCGAATGGTGCACTTGCACCGGGCGCAATTGGACGGGGGCGCAATTTCAGAACTTAAGATTTTTAAAAGAAAATTAAATCTTTGAAAAAAAAAATAAGAAAGTATTTGCGTGACTTCATTTTCATATATAAAAGAATTCACTTTTATTACCTCGATTTATTTTTCCAGTTTATTTTCTCGTCTGCTCCAAACTCATGTAGATCTCATGGGCGCAAGAAGTTACACAAATTTAAAAAAAATTCTGTCCGCAAGGAAATTTTACTTGCCCTCGTGCAGGAACTAACCCGAAATTTTAGCTTTAAGATTTTCATAAAATTTCTGCCTATGTAAATTTTTACCAGAAAAGATTTTACTAAAAAATTCCATAGTTTAGTTTTTTTGTAAACTTTTTCTGTCTTTTTCCATTGTCCTTCGCTGCGAACAAAGAATGAATAGCTGATGGGGCGCAATATGGCATACTCCACCGGGCGCAAAAAACCCAGTACCGGCCCTGTCGATAGGGCAGATATTAAGGAACCACACTACCATCCTAGAGACTCGTGGTTCGTTTCCACTTTAGTAACAGAGTCCATCGGCTCCACTTTTCCCATCCACATAATACTCTTTCTTTCTTGTCTTTCCTCTGAACATCAATTCCGTTTTTTTTAATTTACCATTGCCTGTACGAACAACAAGTGAAGAAGCCACCTCCTAGTCGACCCACCAAGGCTGTTCTTTCATTGTCTTGCTACTTCCGAGCTCTAGTCTTTCATAAAATTATTTGGATTTTTTTTGACTATTGGTTTATCATCCAAATGATCTCCGTGTTTTTTGCGCACAACGATTTCTTTGATAACATTTTCCCCTAAATTTTTACACTTTTCGCATATTATTTTCTCTTTCGTTATTTTTTTTTGTATTATTGGCGTAGACAGTCCTATTGACGTACCCACAAAGTTCCTTGGCTATAGATAGTAAGTTGACGGTAATCTATTCTTACCTCCATCTCTTCGAAAACTTCCACCATGACTAATTTCACAATTGAAGGGGTTAGTGTAAAAAGGGTTCAACTGACAATTTTTGGGATTATACTTTTTTGGTAAAATTGGAATCGTCGCCGAATACTCTACCCTTCACTCTTGTTAAAAAATCAAAAATTTGTAATGGTTCCAAAATTTTTAATTTAAAAAGGGTTGAAGTACGCCCAGATGAAAAATTATTAGTGGAAGAAGGGGTTAAGTCTTCATAAATAATATGTAAAATGCATTCTTATGAAAATTATAGGAGGGTTACATAATAAAACAATATAATTTATAAAATAAAAACGCAAAAAATTTGGTACCAATTACAGGCAAAACATCAAATTTTTGTAATAGATCTTTGAAGCTAAATTACTCGAAATTCCAATTTTGCGAGTTGAATCCTTTTTACACTAACCTCTTCAATTGTCCAGTTGACATAAGGCAAATTTCAGCTCGTTATGTTGAATGTGTAACAAGTGGCGTAAAATTCAAATCCTAAACGTACATTTGGGACTTGCGTTATAAGTATCGTAATTTGAAATTTGGGAATGTAATATATTTGATTTGAATGTTTACTCCAATGATCTGCGATTAAGTTTCTTAGGATCTAGTCTAAATTAGTTTTAGGGCTGGCAACTCGGCCTTGTTAACCTGGGGTGTTCCGAATTCAACATTATTTATCGTTCCGACTCATCAGGGCGTCGAAAGGACAGACGCTCTGGCCGCGATACCTCTGGGAGGTAGAAACAAGAACATTAAGACACAGAGAGGCATTATCATGGCCTAACTAAATTTTTTGGTAAAGATGGAGTTTTTATGATCGCTCTTTTGATTTTTTTGATATTTTCTACAATCAATTATTTTCTTTTATTACTGATAAATTTTTCTTGTGATTATTATTAGATTTGTTGTTGAGAGAAAATTAACCTTTTGGGGTTGCTGCAACATGCATACGCCTTTTTTTTCACCATCATTCACCAAATTACTGTACTGTACCGTACGGTAGCTTTTGAGCTAAGCCTGAAAATGTAACTGTAAACAATTTCTGTTATACGCGATGGTCAGCTAGGGCCGATGCCTGTGCCAGCCTTAGCAAAAATTGGAACGTAATAATAGCGGCTCTTGAAGCTATAAAAAGTGACGCGGGTCACCAAAAAGCTTATATAGTTTCCTAAATTCTTAAAGGTTTCGAGACAGACGTAGAGTTAGTTTCCAGATTCTACGAGTCACTTACCACTTTCATAGAGAACAAACAGGAATCTTCTGATCCTTTGAGGAGGCTGGTAAGAAAAAATGCAGAATTAAGAAACTCAGCCTATCTTTTAAGCACGAGGTATTGAAGGAAGCATTTCCATATACAGAAATAGCATTACCTAATTCAGTAGGTATTGGGTAACTTGAGCCTGGGAAAATTTCTTGTTATCGTAGTGTAGAACTTTCCTTTTCCCATATTAAAAAGAATAAAAAATTGCTTACGTTCCCGGATTAGCGAAGAACATTTGACGTTTAAAAACTCAGCATTTAATAAATGGTGATTAGGGGGCGGCAAATCTTCTAGACCCAGGACGCCAAATCTTAAAATACGCCGCTGGCAAACATACTGAATATAGTTCAGAGTGACAGATCAACGAGAATAAGGCTGATCGTTTTTCCGAACATAGTTATGAAAAAAGGGTTAAAAAAATAATGTAAAAGGAAAAGGGATACTTCTATCAAACATTTGGGATACTTTCTATTTGTTACTGGGTTTTATCATTTTATATTCTCTCTATCATTTATATCTTTACTTTTGTATTTGCTTATATTTGTATGCAGTACACTATATTTATTTTATGATTTGCTTCTATCACATTTAAAACTGATTTATATTTTAAAACTTTAGTGAAAATCCTCGCCAAAAAGTGTTTAGTATAATTTACAACAGAAAAAAAGGAACAATAATAATAACAAAAAAATAAATAAATAAATAAATAAATCAAAGAAAAAAAAATCGTTAACAGCACCCCGCTTTTTATATAGATAATTTTATCTTCTGTGTCTAAAAAACAGCAACAACAAAAAAACAAATAGAAACAAGAAAAAAAATATTAACTACATATAAAAACAAAATAAACAGAGATTTTTCTTGTAAGAAAAGCATTTTAATCATTTTATAGAGACACGCTTAGTAAAAGTTATAAAATCCGCATAAACAGCAGCAAATATAATACATTATACACACACATACACACACACACAAAGAACAAAATAATATTACATTCACCGAATAAAATGCCATAAAATTTCATGTATAGTATGTATAATGCTCGTAAAATGTGCATAAAAAATAACAAAATTCAGGATAACAGAATATGAGAAACCATCATATATACACAGACACCACTCGCATTCATATATACATATATATATAAATATAAATATATAAATAAAATTCGTAATCACTGCTCATATACACAAAAAAACACATCTATATATACATACATATTATCCTCGAGAGATAAGTGATAGCATTAAAATAAGACATAACTATCCTTTAGATATCCTTTATATTTAACAACCCCCTAACCACCACCCCCCCAAAAAAAATGAGAGGACATTAAGCAAAGTTTTTTATTATTTCTTTTATGAATTACTTTCAGTTGCCCGAGGATGAATGGTTAACAACCAATTTATTAGGTTAATATTTAAGGCATTAAATTTGTTTAAAAAATTAAAACAAAAAAACAATATATAAATATAAAAATAAATAAAATTTAAAAATAAAATAAAAATAAAAAACAATTTTTTGTTACGAAATCACAGTGAAGAAAATTTTCATCGAATTATTAAAAAAAAATAAAAGAAAAGGGGGAAAACAACAAAATTAAAAAAAGATAAATCCTTGCTAAAGGATTCATGATTCAAAAATTAAAATTAAAATAAAAAAAACAAAACCAGAAAAAAAATAAACAATTAAAATAAAATATAAAAAAAAAACATAATAATTAAAAAAAAAAGAATTTTGAAAAAATAAAAAATTATATTTTTGTGATGATAATCGAAAGATGAATAATTTTTGTTAAGTTTTCAATGGACCGAAGAAGTGAAAGTATAGCAAGTAAGTAGTTAGTATGTAAAATATAAATTAAAAATGGGACAAAAAGTAAATAATGAAAAGAATAAAAATAAAAATTGAAAATTAATAAAATATAAAATAAAAATACAACACAAAAAATAATCAGTGACGTATTTGTACGTTCGTAATTAGTTATATAAATAAAATAAAATGACAAAAAAATTTAGTTGAGACATTTACATGCATACAATATAGGTAGGTTCTGGCATCCATGGATGTGCTATAAACAAATTTGCATTAAATGCGCACCAAAAAAATAAAACAAAACAAAAAATCAAAGTGTTTTCTTGTGAATTTGTTTTTAATATAGTAACAGGATATGAGATAGATTGAATTTGGTATGAAGTCCTTTTTTTTTAATTAATTTTATAGATATTTAAAACATATCAAACAAGAAGAATAGAAATTGTCATAATATATTATATTTGTTTATTAGAATCCATCACTCAATTACTGCTTCAATTTTGGAATATGCATTTTTAGTACTTATTAAATTATATTTACTTTATTATATTAAAGAATAGAGCTCAGCGGTAGGGTACTCTGTACCATGTGTTATCTATCTGGAGTAAAATTTTAAACAGTAAGCTCCGGTCCGAAAGATAGCCAACTAAAGCCAAATCGCAATTTTACTCTACTAACTCCCATCCAATACTACCAACAGAATACTGACTTACTTTGGCAATCGAACAGCAATCTCTAGCTTAAAGTGCCAGCGATGACACAAGATAAGAGAAGGAATTGTTGAGCAAAGAGCAAAGACAAAAAACAAGGATTTTTTTTGTGGTGTAAAAATAAGGACCCATTCTACTGGCTGGACTCGAACCAAAGATCTCTGGATGGTAGTCAGACCTTAACTTTAGTACCTAAGTTGCTTATCGCCAACAATTGTACCAATTGTGAGTCTATATTTAAAATGGTGAAATAAAACTAAAACAATATTTATTATGAATCAATTTGTTGTGTAAAAAAAATCCAATCGAACACTTCTAGGAAACGGCCTTTAACCAAGTTTCTAAACAAAACTTGAGCCACCCGAAAAAACCTTCGCTCAACTTGAAATACCGTGCATGAGAAATGTAACGTAAGGAAATTACGCAGGTATATTGGCTCCTCAACGGTGGTGCATTTTTTATCTGTGACCAGGGTATATTATTTTTTGAAAAAGAGTGTGATGTTGAATGTTCTTTTAACCGTGAATGCAATCGGTCGATTTTTGACTAAGCTTCATAAAATCATACAACAAAAAAGAATAAAATCATACAAAGACAACCTCTCTATATCTGAGACCCGAAAGCCAGGCCTCTTGAACAGTGTAAACCTGAGAAGCCAAAAAAGAAGTAAGAAATCACGCGACCCCCTCACTATAATATTGGTTGAAAGATAAAAATCCAAGCATTTGGAGCGATTTTCACAGTAAGAAACCAAAGATTGAATCTGATGGAGACTACAGGAAAATCGTACATGTTTGATCGGGTTCCATCTTCTTCCGTCAAATCGTCGTAAAATTCAGTCGAGGTGAAACCGATGCTTTCCGTGTCCGTGGCTTCCGTGGCGAATTTTTCACTGACATTCACATAGCACCGCTTTTTCCGTATCAGTGCTCAATGTTCAATGGCATCTGTGATTACTTTTTTGTTCTGTTTCCATGGAATTACATCGTCCCGATATTTTTTTTCACTGATGGCCCGGTACAGCACTGAAGTCGCCGTCACGTCACAGATATGTGTGGATCGATCTTTACCGGGAAAATCGTGGCTAAATTCTTGGATTTTATACGGTTGTTATTTCATGGTTAATGGTAACACTTTATTATAATTTAAAATAAATTGTTTATTAAAAAAAATTTTTTGACGGATTTCGACCCCCTTATATCTAATCGCGATCCCCAAGTTGAGTAACAATTGTCTAAACAGTCTGCCTAAGGATTTTTTACTCAGACTTGTTTGGTCAAGCAATGTTACGTCGAACAGTGAGAGTCCACTCCTCGCTATCACGGGTAGTGACAGATAACATGAAGGGCCAATACTCAGTTCTAATTTAGGCTGCAGGTCTACCCCAGTAATTCCCTTTCCGTGTTGCGAAACGGCATAGAAGACACCGCCTGGAGTTCAGAATGTCGAACGAGAACTTCCAGTCTTGGGTGTATTTCATCACATTCCGATGGTCCGATAAACTGACGGGTGCCCCAATTACCGGTTTCGGACAAATAAAAACAGTGCCAGATTTTTTCTCTAGAAAAGTAATTCTGTTGGCCTGTAATCCACCTAAAGGTGGCCTGGTTTAGAGTACCTACCTCAACATTCGCGTGTTGGTAGCCTCAAACTAATTAAGACTAGGTCCTACGAAGCTTTGTTGTTTTTATTGCCGCTTGCCTGTAAGATATAATCCTGTTAGTGCAGGCTCTTCTTGAATTTTCATAAGTGAACGAAAGAAGACACCTCTGCCTGAAAGACCCTAAGTGACCAAGCTAAGTAATTTACTAAAGATCGCGATTTCTTCCCAGATAACAGGTGGCTTGGAGCCGTGTGTTTATAATGCGAATCCACCCTGTGTTAACATAGAGAAAACCGATAACAGCCCCTCGTTTTTTATGTGGCAGTTCTAAACTTTCTCGTTATTGAGTGTAACTTGGTGGAAGTAGCCTCGAAAATTCGTTGTTACGACAAATGCTATTTTAGAGGGTGTCACACGGGAAAATTCGTCGCTTCCGGAAAAATTCATCAATATGTTTTGTAATAAGTCGATGTGCACTGACAAATGCCAGTAAACGGAAATTTGAAAAATAATTGATTTCCTTGGTACGTTGTTATCCACCCGCCGGTCATTGTAATATTTTTTATTAATTTTCAAACAAAATTAAAATCAAAATCAGCTGATACCACATGACACTAGAATAGAACCCTTAAAAGCGACCTTTTTGCAATAATCTATCGACAGGCTATCTCTATTTTAGTTTTCGTCCTAACGACGTAAAATTTGCGTCATTGGTTTTCGTCGTTAAGATGCTGAATATTCGTTGTAACGACGTCCGTGTGTCGAGGGTATAAAGAGATATCAAGTGCACTTTTACCCTTGATGTGGGAGACGATACTCTTCATCCAATCTGTAGTTGCAGGGTTTTAGTAGACCAGCAACAGCCAGCCTGTGTTCTTGGGAAGCTTCGTTCAAAAACCGGCTTGACTTCGCCGTCTGTCTTTTCAATGACAACGTCAATGATCGCTTTCTGAAAGTGTTCCAATTGCTCAGGTTCAAGCAGGTTGACCATATCTTCCAGGTGAGACCAAGTTTGACGCTGCTTACCACCTGGCTAAAGGTGAGGTGAGACCCTTTTCCCAGCTTGGTCCTTTTCTGTTCCGGGCGATACTGTGCAGGGCCCTTCTCTTGGATAGGTGATCTGCCTGTGCTTTTTTGAAGTGCTTCTTTCAAGCATAGGTGAAGTTCACAAACCCAGATTTGTCAAGCTTCATCTGTTCAACACGGGCAATGGTTGTAGCGGCGGACATAACCGAGCACACACTGCCCGAGTCTAGTATAGCACTGCAGCCCGATTCTGCGTCCAAAAACTTATCTTCAACGGCTGGGAACCCGTCCGCCCAAAACGCGGGCCCAATGGTACCTCTGGTTGAGGAAGTTTCTTTGTCATGGGTCCAAATGGTCACTTGAGATGACATCGTCATCTAATCTGACGAGGTTGATGCTATCGGGGATGCATCAAGTTCATTACTTTTTGTAGTGCTTTTATCCATAATTGGATCTTGGATCCACGAGTAGACCGGAAAGGCCAAGTGAAACGGACGGCGCCAGATATCTAGAGTTCGGATATATGTGGCCAAACATCTCTCGGCATATCCTATTTCATCTTAGATTAGGTTAATTTCTTCTAAGAGACTACTCTTCTCTCCTTCCGTCTACCATTTACCAGCACTCCTGGTAGAGGTATGATCTTGCCAGGAATCTGTTTCGGGTCGCCCCTACGAGGAGGATGTAGTCGCACTTCTATCAGTGTGCCGGCACAAAGCAATGCGTTAATTCCCATGTGTATCTGTTGGCTGGCGGTCTTCCACTCTACTCCGAGCTTACGTTACCGCATTGCGTCACAAATAGGATCAGTATTACAACCAATGGAGGATCAGTAATTAGTTGCTACGGGAATAGGCTTTTCTCTGCCTCGTTACCTTTGGTTTAACTTCTCATCATTTGGTCGATATGGTGTCGGACGTGCCTTGGTCACTTTTTCGCGCAAGCTTAAGGGCATTTGAAAAGGACATTCTATCCATACTCTGTCCGTTAGCGTATTCCAATACAAACGGTGAGTCTTTGCGTCGGAAACGATGAAAGGAAAGTATGTCCGATGTCTTCGTGACATATAAAAAATTTCATTAGACCAAAGCTTATCCCCAATGATGCTTCCTGATCCAGTGTTATATTTGGTACAGTTTTTCGATTCGCGTTATCTTCTCTGCTATGGCCTTTTGCTACCTTCAACACAAGCTTACACATTATTATATAGTGGTTGATAGTTGCATACAACTTAGTCGCAAAACTGTGTTTAGAATTGTCAAATGAATGGATCTGCAACGTAGCTCCTCTCACTTAAGTTTGACATTCTGCTGGCAAGGGAAATTGATCCTTTTTCTGCATAGTGTGCATTTCCCACTTAACTTAGGAAAGCATTGGTACTCCTGATGAACTAATTGGGGCACTACTTCTTAAAAGAGTTGATACAGTGAAGGTTCTCAATTTTACCTTAACTTCATTTTAACGTTGACTGTAGGTAGGTACAGTCAGTAGCCCATAAATTCGCTGATTTCTTTAGCCAAGTTAACTTATTCGCTTGCTGCTAGTCTGAACATCCCCTTACCTAGTGTGTTTTAGGTAAAATTGAAGCTTGTGGTAAATTTTTTCGAGTTAGTACTGGAAGCAGTTGCTAAGTAGCATACCGCTGTTCCGGTTGGTTCCCTGATCTTAAGTACCTTCCAGTCGTCCATATTGGATGTCCATATTGTAGCATTGTAGGTACTTAAGAAGCTCGTCTAGTCCTTCCTCTATCTTAGAGCGCCAAATTCTCGCCTTTATATTCCTTCTAGAAATATATCTTTGTGAGAAGACGCCCGGCCTCACTTAGACGAGAAGATAACCGATCCTCATTCTTGATCATTCAGACTTTACTGTATAGCTGCAGACAGATACATGCGTGCGTGCAGTGCGGGCGGCGATAGATAATATAGTAATGTCTGCATTCAAATGCAATCTGACGTACAGGTGCGTGAACGAAAGTCACTCAATGTAAAAGTTGGTCCACTCTGAACTTTTTCGGCATTGCCATATTCGATATAGCCAAACACAAGCACCACACACACACACGCAACGAACACATGCACCCATCGCTTATATTGTTTTGTGTTATATGTGAAAGATGAGACAGAACGCAAGCATACAACTATCTATCAGCGAAAACTTGCGCATACTGCGGACCGGCCGCACGCACCGCATGCCCGCATATATCTGGCTTTGACGGACTCCCTCTTAGATGCGGTGTCGACAGCCTCATTAGCTGTTGTCTGTTGTTTTTGTCAGTAAAGACTTCGGAGTACTATGACATAGGCAGAGCTGGTAATTGATCTACATGGGCTAAGCTGTGTTTCTTATGAACGCTTTGTATCTGGTTCAAAAATCTGTACGTTTTGTGAGTTTGTTTTTTGTTGTTTTTATTTGTTCATATTTTTTTTGCACGAGTTATACTAGAAAGAAAACGTCCACCCAGCCAGGTAAGGCACTTGCACTCATCATCGTTGATTGAGATACTAGACAGAATCTAAACTACCAATATCACAATCTTCCAATATGGCTTCCATAATTTCGAATCGTTTATCATTATTATACACTTCCAGTAAAACTTGATGATAGATTAAGAGAAAAAATAAAATCAAATCGTCACCCATAATTTTTATATTGCAACAATCCACTCTTTTAAGATAAACTAATAACACTTTTATCACAACAAATAATATCATTTCATGTGAATTCAATTTATTAAAGCTAATTTCCAATTGGTTAAGCATAAAATTTGCGGCTTTATTTTCATCGTTAGCCAATAATACATGAATCTATGTTGACAATCAGCCCTAACAGGTGTGATAAATTTCTATCTTCCATAATTCATACAATCAAAAAAAAAAACTAATGATATATAAAATTTGGCACTTGATTGACGTTATTTGATAGTATAATGCATGCGAAATTTATGATAAACTGTCAAATAAGAATAATTGCTTTAAATGAACAGGTGTATGCCAAAAATAACACTGAAAAGAGATCGGTTCTATCCGATTACCGAGGGGATTTTGTAGCAGGTATTCACGGTGTTATCTATACAGAAAAGTACAAATAAATATATTGAATTTGGATGAATGTGTTTAAAATGTTCGATTTTTGATAATGTGATGGGATTAGTAAAAATGATAGGAAGTTAACTGGTAATAAAACCTAGTTGGTAGCGCCCAAACGTACTATTTTTTGTTGGCCAAAGATCAATTGTTTGCATGTCCGGTTTCACAGGCAAGTTTAAATCATAATTATAGGTAGCACGGTTTACACCAAGCTATAGCTTCAGCCTACAGTTGAACATAGCACTTGGAATATCTTTCTTAAATAACTTATGCCTTCCGTACAAGTCTTCTCTGATTTAATTCTTTATAGGATGCTTGAACCACTAGCCTTAAAAATACGAAGAGGGTGGAGAGGAGCTAGAGGCATTCCACTCATACTTTCAAGATAATATCAGTCGCAGTCTATTCTCAGAGTTTTAAGATCTGAATATGGATTTGCTTACCGGGTAGAGATGGTAAAAAAGACCCGTCTAGTCTGTCCTGGCCGAACTCTTAAAGGCCGCACGACGAAACTCAGTCTGTGAGACTGGTCTCATATTTGCCGGTCCTACAATTCCTGCATAAGCATGCACTGGGAGAAGACATTCTTTCTTTGTTTCGGCTCTTTTTCACTGAAGGTTTCTTGTTGTTAATAAGTCTGAAAAAGATGACCACGTATAATATAGCTCTGCGAAATTCATAAGTTTAGATGATCATGAGACCGATAGGAACGAGAAGTCCAGCGAACACTGCAACATACATATAACGTTTATGGTGTAAATCTGCGTAGAGCTATTTCCAGATAATAATAATGCTTTGGGAGTAGCCTATAATGAGTTTCGGATGAAGTTTCCATATAACTTAGGCTCAGTCCCTTAACTCAGTCCTCTATTAGGGACTTGGAGGTGGACCATAAGATACTATGTCCTGGACCAGCGCACAGTGGTCGAAATCGGCAAAAAGATGGACAAAGGTCGAAAAAACTGAGATAATTGTTTGAAAATCAAGTCATAAAGGTTTTTGGGGTCGCTGATCGCGAATTTGTTATTACTTCTTAAAAAATCAAAATGGCGGCTTCAAAATGGCGACCATCAATATTGAACACTACTTTTCAATGAAATTGGGATTGTGTTTTCCAGGTCGCTGATCACGAATTTGGTATTATTTTTTTATTTTATTGGATATGGTAACGGTTTAGCCGCTAGGGCGTTTTGAAGTTATTTTTTTAGATTTTTACATATCACCCTGTATTTTTCTAACCCTATGACCTATTTTCATGACTAAGGTATCAGTGTACGCATAATACTGCAACCTATTTAAAACTGTAAAAATCAAGCTTCTACCCTATCAACTTCCATAGTAATGAGTCATCTAAATCAAAATTTTGGTTTTTTTTAACTAAAATTTCAAATAAAACCACCTTTTTCTCCATAAAATACCTAGTTAACTAATTTTTTTTTGCAAAATTGAAAAGCTTGGACAATTTCCTATCAATAATGTTGGGACAATTTTTATGCTACGTCCTTTACTTTTGAAGTTATTAGCAAGTTTGATTGACCTTATTTGGTACTTTTTGGGAGAGCTTAGGTGAAAAGGTACTAAAAAAGTACGAAATGAGCCAATTTTAGCATTAAAATTGCTTATAACTTCAATACTAATGTTAATTTGACATCGAAAGTTGATTACCAAAGATAAAACGTTTCAATTTAAGTCAAGAACTACTTTAAAAAGTTAAAAAAAAACATGGATTACGCAGAATTTCGTACAAAAAGTGGAATTAAACAAAAAGAGGCAACTTCGGGCAATAGTTCTTGGAATATGTTTTTGCCAAAGGGCCAATAAACAGTAGGTCTATTAATATAAATTTTTTGTTTACTTTTTCCATGAGAATAATCCATTTTATAACATTTAAAAATATGCGACACAACACTTCCTATGTATGTTTAAATAATTGATTGCCGCGGGGGTCAATGATGCTATTTCAAGCAACGCATATAACGGCCACTTGCAGAATGATTTTAAAGGGCAAGAAACGCTATTTGATTGGTTCGACAAAGCTCCCTAAAACTAATTTGGAGAAAATTCTAAACGGTTCCCACTTGCTTGACTGTCCGAAAAAATTGTAACGTTGACGCTTTGTAATGTTGTCTAGAGCAAGTCTCATTCTGGGAAGCAGCTAGCACAGGTCTCATTCTGGAAAGCAGAGGGTCACCTACCCATTGCAATTAGGACCTTGGATTTGGGTCCTGCGACACCAGCTCCTGTCTGTACAATGTTCCATTTCTGAGCCATTGGTGAACCAGAACAGTTTGCTCGGACCCCCAGAAAGTATGAATTACTCCCACTTAGAGTAATCTACAATCTCTAAGATCACCACAAAATTTGTATCAAAGTTCAACTTGGCCTCTTAGATGGCCAACCTGGGTTAAATATTTGGCTTCTCTGCAGACTTTCTTTTGTAGGAAAACCAAGCTTATAAATCACCCTTTGTGCTATTATTTTGTCGTACCTTTCAGCTTAGTGTGAATTTAGAATCTCCATCCTTGTGGCGTTTACAAAATTTGGTTGGTATCTTCTCAGCTGGGGAATATTGCGAGACTCATTCACGTAAGATCTTTCCTCAAAAAAACCCGGCGGAAATTAATTAGAAACGAACAAATTTGGAGAACGCGTCGGCCATGGGATCGTTGGTGAACATCTCTCTGAAAATTTCTCTTCTAGTGCAATTGTGGGACAAGCTGTGTAAGCGGTGGCTCCATCTCTTCGCAATACTTCTGCAGTTATTACACAACTCTCAGGCATCGCTATTGGGCACCATTAACAGGTATACTGGTCTTCATATTAAATAAATATGGGTCTATAATGCTTTCTGAAGTCACACTACACCACCTGCCATATCCCGTAATTATGTCCGTTGACGAAACCATTTAAATAAAAATGCGCTTCGTCACTCATTATTTGCCTGCTCATGAAGTCTTGCTCTTTGGTAGTCAGTTACTTCAAAAGTTGTGGAAACCTGCTCTGTAGTATATATGTTCAGTATGAAACGCCCAAATCCAAATGTCCTATAGAGTTTCCTGCAAAAAAGGAAAGTAGCGTTAGGAGTAATGCGCCTTTAAAGAAGATCTTTGATATGTGAGCCTCCCTGTAGGTATCTCCGAGGTTCTAAATTTGGACCTACATATATCGACATGAGATACATGGAGGTAAACGAGCTGAAAAAGAATAAGAATATTAGAATAAACGTACTGCTAAGCACATCAGATGCTAATTTGGTATGATGGAAATTTACCCAGAGACTTGCTAAACGTTGGCTCTAAGGAAAACTTTAATCATCCTTTCAAAATGCCTAATTCAAATTTCTAGCTAATTAAATTACCTTTCTAATCCTTAAGAGGCAATCTTACATCTATATAGAAAACGCGGTTTTATTCCACTAACTCTTGTAGGAGACTTCGGTGATTGAACAGGTGATCGCATTCATGCTTTCTATGCTTATAAGCGATGGTTGGAATGGGTGTAGTAAATTACAGTAAACAGAGAGGATAATAAAGAAACAATGTTATTTAGGTGCAAGAAGTGGAAAGATAAAGCGTCATGCTCTGAAGAGGAATCGAATCGCAGACCTCTGAGATGGTAATAGACTACTTTAACTCCAAGTTCCAATAAGATCTTTAGTAGTTGTTATGAATGATTTTTTATCCTGTTTTTCCATCTACATTATATTTCGACTCTTTGATGTTATTCTGCATTTTTCCCACAACCTAATTAGGCAGTTATTTGTCGGTGAATTTGAAAACTGGTGGTAGGAATGCTTCAATCTTTAACAATCAGTCAAAAAATGTAGCTTAATTTTGAAAAAAAAACATTAATTGAATGAATCACAGTAGGTACTGCGGAATTTGTGTGGACAAATAAACCAGTTTGATTGGTTAACGACCAAGGTCATAAGGGTCATTATTAGAAGTGTTTATCAACCAATCATAGTGCTTAATTACTCATTAACTAATTAAAGCCATTAAGTAGGCCATTAAAACAACCTTTTCGTGGCTTTAACAACCTTGGTCGCAAACCGGTTTATTTTCCCACGCACAAGTACCGCAGTACCTACTTTTTTTAAAAGAATTAAGTACGAAAAACCTAGTAAAACATGAAAATACCCCAAAAGTGTTTCAATCAAATTTATTTTTTTTTAAATTACAAAAACATACTGTCAAATTCAATCTAACTCATACCAACATTTAAGATAATTGAAACAAAAAATTATAAACAAAATAAAAAAAAAGATGAAAAAATCCCCAAAAAAGAATAAAGAAAATAATAATTATAAAATAGTAATAAAGAATTAAAAAAAAACCCAAGACATTCTTGAAAAGCAATGCACAGTATATTATACATTCAAAATGTTTATTGATGTTTGTTATTATAAAAAAAAATTATTATTTAAAATTAAAAAAAAAAACTTATGTAAAATGTTTGTTAATTTTTGTTTAATTTCATTTTGTTGAAAAAACGCACATAATGTATGATATAAAAATATTAATAAAAAAACAAAAAAAAATGATATATAGAACATTAAAAAACAAAAAAGACACATTATTATGTAAGAAAGATATAAATATTTATAACAGTAGTCAATTTTGCGAAATGAAGAAAAAAAATGATAAAAAAAAATAAACATGAGTTAAACGATAAATTTTAGTGTTTAACTGATAAAATTAAAAGAAAAATAAAAATAAAAAAAAGTAAATATATAAAAAAATAAAAAAAAATAAATAAACAGTTGTGTAACACATTAATATAAAAAACAACATAAATATTAATTTGTAACAAAAACAGATGACAAAAAAACCAAAAATTTAAATTATATAACAAAGAAAAAAAATGTGAAAACTAAGAAATCTGGCAAAAATAAAAAAAGAAGATGAAAGAAATAAAAAAAAATCAAGTTATTTAATAAGTTTCAAATTATAATCAAAAAAAGCAAAAAACCAAAAAAAAAAACAAAAATATGATGACTGTAAACTACAACTTTTGTAGAATTTACCCAAAATCGGAGAAGAGATAAATTGATATAGATAAAGATTGTAAGAAAATATAAATAAAAAAATAAAAACGAGAAATTTTGTAAAAAAAAAACAAATTGGGTTTTATTTAATCACTTTTTTGGAATTAGGAAACTCAGAAGAATGCGGATAGTGAAGTTAGGTAAGTACTATCTTATATTATTTTTAAAAAATAGGTAAAAAAAGATTTCTGGATAAAACAGGGTGGCCCAAAAGTCGCAAGATTTATTTTAAACAATAAATGTTTTGCAGAAATCGTTGAGAATTCTTTAAGAAATTACCAAGGACCAACACCCACTGAAACCTTGGCTCCAAATGCAATTTGTATAAACTTTTGTAAATTCCTAACAATTTTTTCGTGTGTCAAATAGTAAGTTCAGGAATCACCCTCGTACTCGCATTGTGCAATGCCTAGAACTAAGCTTAATTCGAATGTAGGGATAGAGGATAGGATTTGTTCAAGGAGTCTCGAACAAAAAAAACTTCCACAACCCACATCTGTATCGATCAAAATTACGGACGAGTAGTCAATGAGAGCTGTGAGATATTTGGTCACATCGACGAAAGGATCCCGAACCGTTTAGTTCTTTTAGGGGTCAGGTTTCTATTGTTGATCAGTTTTTTTTTTTTTTTATGTGGAAGACTAGAGCTCAGGGAAAGCCCTTTGTACTGTCGACAATCTATTTTCTTCGTATAGAGTGCAATGTCGAACAGCAAGCTCTAGTCGAGTTGTAGGGATACGGAATCGGTACTCGATTCTTTACTTATATGAGTATTTGCGTTTCGATTTCGATCCCATCCCGAATAAAAATCAGACTCGTCCGTTCTTAGCCTGAAACAGGCACGCACCATGTCAAAATGCCTGCATAGCACCCGAAACAGGGAAGGTACGCCTGAGTAAAAGTAGGACTCGCCCGCATCACGTTACGCTCACACTTTTTTATACAAAAGGGAGCAGAATTAGGGCTTTATAAAAAATAAATTGTGCCATTAAGGATACTCAGTAGACCGGCTCTCGTTCGATTGCTCAGGTCAAGCAGCATTGAACGTGGTTAGTACTTAGTTGGGGGACCGCTTGGTAAAATTACACTCGCGTTTGGAATGGTTGATTATGACTACATTCATATCTGTAATAGAGGTTTGCATACTTCGGCCGGGTGCATTTTTAGATTTTTATGCCTGTAGCGGGAGCGTGCTTATGTGTGGCAGGCGCCTTTGTACATTATGCGTGCTTTTACTCGGGATGTGAGCTATATAAGTATTTGTAATCTGTCGCATCCGAAAATCGAGTAATGCATATGCTAAAACAGTTTCCAGAAATGTCAAAAAAATACTCATCGATTCTCAAGGAATCGAGTACTTTTGAACGAGTAAAAAGTACTCATTGAGTAATTTTCTTTCGATTCTACTCATGAGTATTTAATCTAGTACTCTCCAGCAATTCCGTATCCTTAATCAGTTGCTCGAGAGAGACCATACCACGCCCTTGCTGGAGTCAATTAGAGATGTTGTTTGGTCTAGACAAGGTTTCGGGCTTGGTTTGTCATATGGTCTTCCTAAATCAGAACATAGTTTTATCAGGGATGACTAATTCCCTGTTGGCTTTGTGAATTTCTACACTTTTAGTGCTATCATAGCCTGCATAAGGGAGACTGGGTGCACCACTGTGGCATATGCTTATGATATTGTGCTGGTGGTGACCGGCAAGTACATCTCAACAATAAGAGACATAATGCAACGAGCATTGGACACTCTTGTTCAATGGGCTACTACAAAGGGTCTAGGCGTTAACCCAGCTAAGACTGAAGTAGTGCTCTTCACAAGGAAGCATAGACTCCCGATTTTCCTTCTCTAAGACTCTGCAATGAAAGACTGCAACTTAAAGAGGATGCGAAATTTCTGGGTCTCATACTGGATAGGAAACTAACGTGGAGACCGAATCTTTTAGAGAGAACCAATAAGGCCAAAACAGCTCTCTTCTTATGCCAAAGAACGATCGGAGTTAATTGGAGCCTTGAACCCCGCATCGTCCACTGGTTGTATACAGCCGTAATCAGACCTATACTTATGCATGGCATATCAGTATGGTGGACTGCATTACAGAAAATTACGTATCGGAAGATACTGGAAAGAGTCCAAAGAACAGCTGAGCTGTGTATTAGTGGCGCAATGAGAGCACCCCAACAGCTGCGCTGGATGTCTTATTGCATCTTACCCCTTTGGACATACATGCCGAGCAAATAGGACAAAGGGTTCTCTTGGATGGACTCCATATTTATATGGTCACTCATCCATCCTTAGGAAGTTCACCACCGCTGTGGACAACCTAGATTACACTACACCAACGTGGACCTTGGAGAAAGGTTTCTATACCATCATTCCGGCCAGAGATGACTGGACAGATGGTGTTATCCCGACTGGGTCATTATGTATTTACACAGATGGCTCAAAAATTGGGAACAGCGTAGGTTGTGGTATCTTTTCCGAGGCATTGAATATATATACCTCTCTTCGTTTACCCGACCATTGCAGCGTCTTCCAAGCGGAAGTCACTGCTATCTGGGAGGCTCTCGAATGGCTGAAGATAAATAATATATCTCATAAGAATATATGTATTCTATCGGATAGCCAGGCGGCCCTCAAGGCTCTTAATTCTGTCGTTACAACATCCACGACTGGTCTGAACTGCCGCAGGTCTCTGTGTGAGACTGCCACTCAGTTTTATATAACTATGTGTTGGGTTCCTGGACACAGAGGGATTAGGGGAAACTGCAGGGCAGATGAGCTTGCTAGACAGGGAACCGAAGTGGAAACGACACCCCACTTAACCCAGATGGGAATGCCCTTAGCCACCTATAAACTGGCTGTGAGAAGCATCAGCTTAACTCGAGCCGGGCTGAGATGGACCACAGCAACAGTGTGCCGCACTCTTCACACAATATGGCCGACCTTGGACGCAAAGCGTTCAAAATCTCTTGTTCAACTGAACAAAAAAGAGATAAGCTATGTAGTGAAGGTGCTGACCGGTCACTGTCCCTTTGGCCCGCACGCCGAAAGATTGGGACTTCCCCACAACGACTTACGAAGAAGTTATGGCAATGAGGATGAGGAAGAAACTGTCTCCCATCTTCTCTGTACATGCCCGGCCCTCGCGAGGAAAAGAGGGACCTTCCTTGGCTCACCTTTCCTTGATGGATTGAGTGAGCTGCGAAACACTGGTGTTTTTGACTTCTGTCGCTTTATTAAAAGCTCCAAATGGCTTGAAATGGCCTAAATTTTGTCCCTACACTAGAATGGCATCACAATGGGCCCAATGGTGCGCCTAAGTGGGCTCCCTAGTGGGGGAGCAGCCATCTCAACCTAACCTAACCTAGCCTGCTTCAGCAATCAATAAATAGTTTCCTTGTGGTTTTTAAAAGCTTTGTCATTTCTGTTTGATAAATGACGAGACACAGTGACAAATTTTTGACATGGCTTTTTTTTATTCTATCATAATTGACACTATTGTGTTATGATGTTTTCAATGTATGGAGCTATCCTATTTTGCAGATCAGCGGAAAATATCTAACACATTTTACTTAAACCACGGTATACCACCAAAATTGCTGTACACTGTTATTTTTCCTTTTTTTACAACAGGGCACAGGATACCTTTATCCCAGGTATCTGTATCGCCGCCTGTTCCTATAATTGCCAATCACTTTATGAAACGCTTGGTGCAGTGTAAGATTTCCAAATGGTCAAATGACCAAATGAGTACCAAGTAGTGTTTAATATTTCTCGGCAGTTTCTATTTCTCGAGAAAAGAGAAAAATAAATTTTACTTCTCGAGAATTCTCATTTCTCGAGAAATATTGTGAATTTGTAAAAAGCTCATGAAATAAAAATTAAAATTCCATTTTATTCATAACACAAAATAAATCTTTGTAAGAATAAGTTATGAGAAAATAATAAGTATAAATGAGGAGTGTCATTTCAAAAGGACTTATATCCAGTTTTGAAAAAAAATTAAATAATAATTGGAATCCATTTCTAGCATTCGTTTGCACCTCTATACTAAATTGTTTAGTAGAAAAATGTTTTTTTCCTCTGTTGATTTGACTTCCAATTCACTAGTTTACAACAATTAAGCTTATTTTCAAGTCATTTACTCACATCATTTATTTCCAAATTATAATGCAATTGTTTCCTAATATAAATCAACTCTTAAATTAATGTACTACTGTCAGAATTAGCCCAATATGAGTCCCTTTCTGGTGAAGTGAAAAAAGAATATTTAAATAAATTAATAATTAAGAGACTGGTTATTTGCATTTACTGAAAACCCGGATAAGGTGGAAATAAGTCCTTTTGAAATCACACTCCTCAAATATAAAGATTACAAAACAAGCTTTAATGTGATTTGAAGTAATTTTTCAAAAAAACCTAACGCATTAATGTTGTATTTGATAACACAGTTTACAATTTTTTTCTTAATTGGGAGGGGTACCTAATGAGAAGGTTGTTTTTTAGCCTAATTTGAAGTCGCTGAAAACGAAAATGACACTCATTTATTTTTCCAAAGAACCGTAAACGAGGTATAATAAAAACGGTTTTTTTCCAATTATTGCCAGATTCTCGAGAACCAAGAGCCAAGCTTAGCTTAAAAAATGCAATTTATTACGCCGAATACTCCCACCTATCTAAAACTGTAAAAGTGAAGGTTCTATCCTACCAACTTCCATAGTAATGAGCCATCAAAGTCAAAATTTTGTTTACCCTTTTCTCCAAAAAAATACGTAGTTACCCAATATTTTTTTTTTCCAAAATTAAAAAGCTTGGAAAATTTCCTATGAATAATGTCCATACAATTTTTGTGGTACGGCATTTACTGTTGAAGGTAGAGGAAAAACCATAAAAGAAGACAACGAACTTTCCATTAGATTTGGTTGTTTGAATGAAAAGGCTGCGCTTTCAAACAACCAGAGCGAATGGGACACTCGTTGTCTTCGTTTATGGTTTTTACTCTATTAGCAAGTTTTGATGTTAAAATGTCACATATCTTATTTCTCTTCTATTTGACAGCGCATTTGGAGGGTGGTCATGGCATCGTGTAGAGCCGGCCTAACGCGAAACACACATAAACCTGCATTAAAAGAACGTATATAAAAAAGGCCGCACAAAAACAAATATATTCCAACTAAGTTAGTATGTATGCAAGTAAAAAAAGATGTATGGATATGAGAAAAGAGTAAAAATTTTAAGAAATTGATTAAAAAATAGTCATTCAATTTCTCGAGAAATGAGAATATAAAAATAGTTTTATTTCTCGAGAAATTCTCGAGAAAGAATTCTCGAGAAGAAACACTAGTACCAAGCACCTAAGGTCTAGTTGACTTTGAGTTAGGCGTGGTTTTGCTTACTTTTTACTAAACTTGATAGAGGTATCGTAGATTCATTATTAGATATTGGTGGAGGCTCCAATTCTGCAGTTTGTCCACCATCAAAACGTATTTATGGATCATCGAATGGGTAATCCAAGGTTGTGTCGATGTCCTCACAGTACGCTAAGTTTATGAAAATGGGGTCTCACCAGCGACTCCTGGATAGTACCTCCTCGTCTTATGCGGTATACCTACATTCTCTGTACTGGCCAAGATCGCAAAGTTCATTATATTTTCAAGATAGATTTTTAAGAGGTGACCAACTCGTTTCGGTGCCCCACAACTCGTTTTCAAGATTTACTCTTCCATCACTAAGGGCGACCTGTAGTCTATGTTAGTGAGTTCTACTGGCCGCTTTGTGGCAGCTTTATTGACTCAAGGCTGATTCGTAGATCACAACTTTTTGGAAGGTCTCGGAGCACCATAGTGATCCAAGTCGATCTTTTTGCTTTGGTACATTCGTATCGTGATCAGCCCGGTGATCTATCACCACGTTGTCTACTTTCATCCATCAGTCAATACCCAGACAGCTTTGAGGATAGCTTTACTCGCATGCGTAGCACAAACAACAACCAAGTTATAAGTTGAGTGTCGAGCTGTACCAAATGGAAAATACTAATTGAATATCGGATAAAACAACCTATTGTTTCGATGAAATTCGTCTTATTCACAAAAATATGTTCAGCTTATTCTCCAACAAGTAAAGCATGTTTTATTTCCCCAATAAAAATTACGCTTTTGTATTATATTTATTTCTTTCCCAAAATACAAAACCCAGAGTGCGGTGGGTAAATTCCATTCAACGGCCATATATTAACATCTCTAAAAGGAAGCACAGAATAAGATTTTCTCATCTCATCAGTATCAATCAGTCTTTTATCAGCAAAAGCTTTTGCATTAAAGGAAGAAATGAAAAGCATAAAAAACCATGAAAAAAAAACCAATCGAAAACCGACCTAAACATAAAAACGGTAAACAAACAAATGCATGGGGACTTTACAGCATTTTGGCACCTATAAGATTTCTATTGACGTCTTCATGAAAAATTTTTAAGGTAAAAAGTCATTTTTACGATAGCAATAAAACCTCGGCATGGCAAAGATGGAAAATAATTTCTGCCATTTTCGTGCATTACATTTGCCTGCCTGTGTGCCTCACGGTGGTTTACTGCCGGCCCATGCCCAGAGGGCGCTATTCGAGTCCTGTGTGAGGAGTCCTGAAGGCTGAAGGCTTGTCCTTTTGTATCCGGCAGCAGTAATCTGCCATGGCAATTCAACTTCTTTTTCTCATTTAAAAGGCAGATCTATAATAGCAACAATAAAAAGGACGAAAAATTGCCAAACACAAGGCCAGACGAGGACTGCCGTTGACTGTGTGAATATTCATGAGAATTTGTTTATAGAGCATACTAGACCTAGACTAAAAAAAAAAAAAATATGTAAATGATCGTTACATTCTGTCGTATATGCGGGGTAAATTTATTTTTTATGCTTGGGACTCGTCCGCTTCGCCAGGCCCCAAACCTTTTTTCCCGAAGAGGTGCCCAGGCTATAACTTTTAAGGTTGGGAATGTGCCTGTATCGGTTTTCGGTCGCTATCCCCCCCCCCTTTTATTCGATGAGACTTAAAATTGTGGCCAGAATCGCTTATAGGAGATTTGCCATTCACAAGGAACAAAAAAAAGGAATAACAACAGCACCAGTCTTCCACCTCTGGCTGGTTATAAAATATGTAAAAGCCTTTATTTATGTCCGAAAAGTTAATCGAATACCAATTTTGAATTTATACGAATGTGGTCCTGTGGGAGGTTTAAAAAGTTTTAAATACTTCAACATAAGGGCCCCACAGAAAAAAAAACAAACAAAACTGATGTGAGATTGTCCCATTCTGGTTTTGGTGTTGGGTCACAGTTTTCATATATCACGGTGTTAATGTAATTCGAAATTAAGACTCTGTTTTTGGATTTACTTTCTTGACACGTATATGAATTATGTAAATTAGTTAGAACGTTTTGCTTACCGAATAGCACATCTCAAGGGACTAGCTTTAGGCAATTGGCAACAGTACCGAAAATATCCAAAAACTTTACAGAGAAGAGATGGAGAGACTTCGAAGAAGTTTTTTCAAGTTTTTCTACCTTATATTGCTGCTTGAGCTATAAAAATTTCATCACAGAAAAAAGCTCTAAAAAAAGCTTTCACCTGGTAATAGCTTTTGTGACGTCACTGCTTCTCATCCTCTAAAGCCTTATGTGTGCTACAATTTGTAAAAGGGAAGCTATACGATTGAATTAAATTTTCTTAAAATTATGTTAACGTTCGTCCTTGTGCCTATCTTCATAATTAATGGCTTTTGTTCAGGTGAAAGATATCGTTCGTTTATTCTAAGTAGATTTGGAATTATGCCTTGAACTCAAAGAAAAATTTGGTAATCAACTATAAATTACCATTTAATGAGCCACAAAGAAAGTTTCAATGTTTTCAATTATTATAAACGCGATTAGTCTTGCTAATTTTAATGGTTCATATAAGAGGAATGCCGCAACTACGCGTCTTCAAGTAGAATTAGCCGATATAGTATAAAATATGTGATCAGTCTATATATGGTGGCAAAATTAATAAATATGATTAACAAAATGTAGTTTTGTAGTTGCAATGCTATATAGATTCTAAGTCAGCAAGTAGACCGACATTAATTCTTCTTCAACTACCAGAAATTTTAACTCTCTTACTTTTTCAAGATAAGTAGCAACGATAATCACGAAAAGGACAGAAGAAGTCTAAGAGGGTAAACTTCACGTCTATAATAGGGTCAGGTGATTTCGCTATGTTATTTAATCTCTTTAAGAGTGACCTTATAAGTCCACTCCGCTTTGCCATCATGTATGCAGATGATCTGATGAGTGCAGAAATGGGTCGGGGAAGAGGTCGAGGAAATCGATCGTTACAGCGAGCATTTGAATCTAAAGAGGAAAGCAAATCAGAAGGTCCTTGGGCTTCAGTGGTATCAATTGCTGGATTTCCTTTGAGTATGCCAGAAAGGTTTTTCTTTAGCAGAAACCCACTGGTCAAAGTGATCTGCTATAAAGCCATAATCAGGCCGAAGTTGACTTATGGCTGCCCTGGAATATTCAGCATTTTCCTCTCGAATAAAGAAGAGCTTCGTATTGAATTCGGCACGATTATTCGTTCCCCAATCGAACTTGTCTTTATTTATCTAAATTGTAAGAGTAACGCAGGTTACCCCTAACAGCGAACTTGTGATATGGGTTGGAGAGCGTTGATACAAGGTCGTCTGTAGGGAGCAAGAAGAAAGAAGTTAATAGAATTAACCACTGACCCTAAGGTGACCCTGCACGCTGCATGGACAGGTAAGGGGTCAGCAATCTGCCCCTGACTGGCCATGGAACAGACTGCATAAATGTACTACCAACGAAGGACTCCGGGTACTAGGCGACCTCCGGTTTGACCTAGCCTTTGCATGGTGAAGCTGAGCTCTGCCATTGGTAGGGTTTCTCATACCGAATAAATCGGAATCGGATTCGGCGAATCTTTCCCTGGGATTCGGAATCGGGATCCGTTTCTGAAATTCGCCGATTCCCATCTGTTGTTCCATCTGTTAGAAACTTTGATAATTAAGAGTAACAACTTGACTCAAAATTTAAAAATTTAAAAAAAAAATAAATCTTGGTAGGTTCTGGGTGTTGGCTTGGACAATTTCCTATGAATAAGGTCTGGACAATTTTTATGCTACGGCCTTTACTTTTGAAGTTATAAGCACAAACTCTTTTCCACAGCCCTCCCGGAACAAAAAATGTGGACAATGAAATTGCGCATGAAAAGCGTTATAATCAGTTTTGCAATAAATCGTATAATTACAAAGATATTGAAAAAATTCTACTTTTGAATTTACGTTTTTCGACACTTAAAGCGCTGTAATTCTTGAAATATTAGCGCTACGTAAAAAATGCTATAACAAAAATTATAGATAATGGCGTGTTCTATAAGTATTACGCAGGATTTTTTCATGTAGAATTAACCATTAACGAAATATAGTGCAAAGAGAGTGATATATGAAGTTTGAAGCACTATTTCTCCGTACATATAGACTTTACAAAAAAAATTCTAAACAAGAAAGTTAAATCACTTATTTAGTTATCTACAAAAAAGATTCTATCAATTTTTGTCGTAAAATGCATAGTTTCTGAGATATAGAATTAAACATGTTTCCCTTCACTATACGTTTAGCATTTTGAATTTAAGCTCATAAAAATATATAAAATCATTTGGTAAAAAAAATCGCGTGCGGTATTTTGCGCGAAGGCCTTTTTTTCGACCTATTTATGGGACTATTAATACAATATATATATTTTTTAAATTAAAATTGTGAGTTTTTACTTGGAATCGGAATCGGCGGTTCTCAGTTTTAAGGATTCGGATTCGGCGAATCCAAGAAAGACCGGGTTTTGAGAAACCCTAGCCATGGCTGATAGTTCTTTCTGACGAGCAGCTCACGAAACAGCGGAGCAGTTGCTGTGCGATTGTGAGACTACAACAAGGAGGATATTCAGTCTCTTCAATCTTGGCTTCCCTATTCTCACAGAGATTTGTAATATAAATCCTAAATCAGTTTTATACCACGCCTTCACCGACCTCAGTTCAATAATGGGCAATTCCACACAAATGCCTTCACCGGCATTGTTCAGTTCGTTTAAACTTGAAAGCTTCGTGTCTGACGTTTTACATTTGAAAGCTTCGTTACTGAGGTGAACTTTGTTTCAGTTTTGACACTGTATAAAAATAAAAACAAATTTTTTAATAATAATGCCATAAGAACGTCAGAAATACATCAGCCCAATAGAATGGTATTCTTTACCATTTGACTACTCTATTTTGAGCGAGCTTTTATGTTTAACATCAGTTCGGTGTTCAGTTGGGCGAACTGAGATCAGATTTATCCTCAGTTTAATATGTTGAAATATATGGGAACTGAGGTCAATTTTAAAGTTCAGTTCACCAATTTGCTCGAACTTGTGCAGTTCGGCCGGTGAAGTCGGGCCATTAGGCTATATCAAAAACCTTAACCTAGAAGGTTTTTAATGACGGGGCCAAATAAGAGGTCTGTGGATTTATTGTGGCTTAGATTTGTCGCTAGCCAGTACCACTTCGAGATTCGCACGGTCGTTCTGAAGTTGGCCTTTTTAGTTTTAGACCTTTTCGGTGTAGTCTTCACAGATTTGGTAGAATAGGAATAAACGAATGAATTCTTACCTGTATTATGGTAGGGTAGGTAGGACCGGCAGTCCCTTCCAACCCATAGGCTGGGACACAATTGGCGCTAAGGTGCCCCGCTTTGCAGCGGCACTCGTGAAAAACTTTGTGTTAAAAAAGTAGTAAGCTAGGAGGGAGTTTCGATCCAAGTCGTCATATTTAGGTACTGGGTCAAATCTTCCATTTTCAGTTTCCAACCATCCCCAAATCTGAAAAAATGTTCGGTTTTGCCACTGGCCTGTTCCTCCCCGCAGCTACGTCAGTGGGTGTTACACGGAATTCTCAATCTGGCTGCATGTTGCCCATTAGTCCTTGTCGTGTTATTATTGACACGATTCTCGCGATATCCTTGTGTGGCATTACCAAAAGGTTTCGCGATCTCTGTTTGTTGTAACAAGCCCAAGTCTCCTAGACTTGGCACATGGTGATAGGAGGCTCCTCCATCTGGAGCCAGCTGCTGAGAGAAACTATATGAAGATGTCTTTTTCTACCACGCGCATAAGCTTCTGTACATTCTACAACGGTTAGCCTGCGAGAGTTGTCCCCAGTCTGGTCTATTCATCTGCCATCTCGTTGCCCTCGATGTTCCAGTGACCCGGTACCCACTGGAGAGTGACCCTTTACCGTGAAGAGATCTTCTTTTGGCAGTTCTCGATCAGCTTAGAAGTTTACGGGCCGAACCTAATGCCTTGATGAACGCTTGGCTATCTAATAGCAGAATTACCTTGGCTTCCAGTCTTCAATTTGTCTGCATTGCTAGGCAGGCATGAAAAATTACCAGAAGCTCCGCCTGGAAAACGCTGGCCTGTATGATACTGGTGACACGCGTTGCAATAGATTTGATTCGTTTGTGTTGCGGAAACATAAGTCCCGATCAGCCGAGTCAGTCAGTTCTTTTAATAGCTGACTTGCCTAATGTAGGAAGCTGATTCAGGAAGTCATCACTGACTAATCAGTGGTTCGAGTTGCCGAGAAGTAGTTGACATTCGACGAAGTACCGCGTGGGATTAACAATAAGAATGTCGTCAAGAATGACCTGCAACGTCAGGGACTCTCGTTGGGTAATCCACAATTTGATGTATCGGTGTCTTTGCCACTTAACTAACCCGGGGACAGTTTACTTTCTCAACGTTTGAATCGAAGACTAAATAGAATCTTCCTTACTACTGTATACGAAGCAGAAGAATATGACTTGATTTTGTATGATCGTTTTAAGACAAAAATTTGCTTTTGAAGATGCATTGTTATAATATTGGCCCCTATTTTGGTTGTCGAGTCGACTAGCAATCGACCCGACAATCTCTAGTCGAGGCGATTTTGATTTTGTATTGCATAAGAGAATCGACTTGAACAAACAGGAAAAGCATGGTTATTGACTTTAAATGTCGATAAAATCGACAAATATTTCGCATTGTTGTCTTTCGCAATACGGATTCAGTCATCATTTTAGAATCGACTATCGACTCGACAATCACAATAGGGGCGATTATCGTCACCCTTAACATTAATGGCAATTTTCTACTATGTGAAATACTTTTGCACTAAAGTATATCCAGACACTTGATAATGTAGAAGCTGGTGTTTCACAGAAATAAAATTCGAAGGCAGTAGGTGTTGCAACGATTGCGCATGGGAACCAAATCAGGTGTGCGCGTGCCCCGGTGTAAAACTAATTAATTAAACACGCAAGGTGCAACGGATTTTACATAAAGTCAGGGGCAATCGCCACAGGTTAAATTTCGGAATGTAGTCGATCTCCCTACAATGTTCATGGGCGTATCTGATTTGCTTATTTCGATCAATTGTTTTTCTAATAACTTAAGGGTTAAGTGCATAGGCCCTAGCCCTTATACACCTGGAAGTTATCAATTTGATTTTATGAGGCCGAGCATTTATATTGTGGTGGGTTAATGCTTTCAGAGGTACTAGATTTGCTGGCAAGGCTAGTTCGACTAGGATATTAAGTAGCTTATTTCCTTGAATGGAGTTGTTATGTCTGCTTGAAGTTCACAAAAGGAATTTTTCTAATATCGAAGACAAAAGACGAAATTTTCTTCAGTGGAATAAGTTCAGTTCAACAATTTTGCTGTATAAAAATTGGAGGGGGGCGTTTTGTGAATTGTTCCAAAACAACAACATGAAAAGTTTGGCAGACTGCTTAAAACAGCTCATTTCGTATTACAGTTGCTAGAGTTATTCGTTGTTTTAATGATAATTAGCAACATTTTCATATAACTGAAACAAAATATTCACTTTGATATTTTTACACTGCCATGATTGGAAGTAAAAGCAAAAGTTTTGTTTTTGTTTAATATTTTTTTTTGTATTTTTTTTGGTAAAAGTTTTGCTCTTGTTAATCAGATTTTATTAAGAAACATTCATAACTATTTTCGCAAAAAGTTTTGTGCTACGCTGCATGACCTCGTGTCAGATACTAAGCCAGAAGGCAAAGGAATTCCATTAAAATATAAAACAATAAAATACTTCTTCCGTACTGTTTCCAGTTAAAAATGGATAAAGTTTTGACATTAAGATTTTACCTAATTAAATACTTGTGCACCTGAGTTCAAACATCGCGGCAATAGTGTACATAAGCTGAAGAACTGCCGTGAGACTGAGTGTTGTGTTTGGGAGGGGGGGGGGGGATGATGGTGGTGGTTATGGGATCGTAGTTAGAGGAATGGTTGGACTATAAGGGTGGGGGGTGGTAAATGTAACATGTTCTCCGGGGGCGGCAAGAACTGTAAATTTTCATTCCATGCTGTTCATGAAATCAGCTATAAAGGAGCACTAAGCTTGCAGAATGTATAAATAATATATGGTGTGTACATTCAAGTCAGCCAAGACTCGAGCCGTATAGACATACTTAGCAGAAGGTAGGTGAGTGCTGGCAGAGCGGGTGGAGAGAACTGACGGCGACACCAGAGGTGGAGAGGGCCGGGGGCCCGTGGGGGTATAACGGGGCCAACCCAAAAGTGTCTTTCGCAACAGGTAGCCACTATTACCATTATCCGTGAAGAAGTGGAGTATAAGAAAAGCATATTACAGGTTTCTACATTCAACACAAACAGCCACCACCAACCAAACAGCATATACTAACAGTACTACTCTCTATACACGCCGTGAGATGCCATGCTAGGAGCCCTGCCTTGGGGCTTTTATAATGCGAACCTAGGGATGAAAATCTTAAAATCTCGCTGCTCGTGTGCTATGTGGATTCTTATGAATGTTAGTGCTGGTATTTTACATGTTTTCACCTCAGACCTGCTAGAGGAAATTGAACTCAACCAAATCTTATAAATAATAATGCTAAAATGGATATTTCCCAAGGTATTAAGCACGAAACGTTCTTTTGATGTTTAAGAGCGAGTTTGGGGCCTTGAAATGATGCTGTGTATACTTATGTGGCTGTGTGTGTGTGTGCAGTGTTGGAGCCCCCAAGAAAAGGCCCCTATCTACACGTCTCTATTGTGATCCGAATTCATGAATATACACTCTCCCCGCGCGCCGTCTTGCCTTCTGCTCCAGGCCGAAGCAGCTTCACCATCATCACCCATGAACCCCAGACCAAATCCTTAATCCCTTTTGGCAAGCAACTGAATCGATCCTCTCCTGCATTACCTTGATGATTTTTCTATTACAAGGCTAAGCGAGAGATGACTGTTTCCTTTGGTTAATAAAACATTAACCTTCGCAAAAGGGCACTTTTCATAAATTTTAGATGACGTCGACTCACTTATCAATTCTGTGAAAGTGAAGGAGCTGCTGCTGAAAATTCAGCTTTTCTTTTCTTAGTAGGAGCATCGTTTGCTCGCATCATTTCATAATGATTAACAAGAATTTCAATTTTCTCCGACCTGTTATTACGCTAAGTACAATATGATGTGAGATCTGTGTGTACATCGTCTTTGGAACACGTTCGAATATTTTAAAATGAAAACTTAAGGAAGCATAAAAGAGGATTATTTTTAGGATATGAAAGAGAGAAAAAGCAAAAAAGAAAATATTAGTTTTTTTTTTGCAACATAGAAAAAGATAAATGAAAAACAGAAAGGTGTATCTTTACCTTTTCAACGCTGCTGTTTTATTAAGGGTTAGTAAAATGGTTCTTACGAGAACGAGCAAACGGAAATTAATTGGGAGTTTCTATTCAGGAGCTTTTGCCAAGTGAAACTATAAAAAGTTCATTACGGAATTTTCTTTTTGAATTCTTGAAATAATAAGCGAATGTACATTTAAAATGTGGAAAAGGAACACAACAGCACTTACAGTATCTTCACCTTCAGTGAGTATATGGCTTACTCTTTAGTGAGTATATGGCTGATGTTAATGCTCCCGCTTATGATATCCTGGATATTTTACTAGAGGTCACTGTTTGATAGTAATTAATCCATCGAAATACTAGCAAGATACAAACATTTTACTTAACACATGCAAAACTGAAGGGCGAAATCGAACCGCCACCGTGATGCCCCCCGGCTAACCAACCAACGACGGTAGTCGCCTTATCCTGATGTGGAGACTCTGCCACCATCCCTTTCCCTACCGTACTCATGGAATTTCTAGGAGCCAATTACATTGCATTCATCGGTATACAACCGGCTATTGGGGGCCCTTGCTGATCGGACCTGGAAAACACGACGAACGTTGGAGGTCCGTGGATTGGCCAACTCAAAGCGGTATCTTCCTGTGCCGTAACGCGTCTAAGGAATTGCTGGGGCCTAGTAAAAAGGATAGTTCACAGTTTGTCACGACCCACTGCGAGTTTATTTATTTACATGTATGCTGAAAAGCAACGGTCCCAGTACGGAACCTTGCGGAACCTCGCACGTAATTCATAAAGCCTCCGAAATTGAATTTTGTACCCATAATTTGTGAAGGCGATGGCCTAATCACGACTTTATTCGCGTTTACGCGCGTCAAAGCGTCAACGTCGACATTTGGTTGTGTGTAATTCAAATCGAGTTATCCCATTCACGACCTTGCGGCGTCAGCGGCGTCAAGCGACGGCAAAAGTCGAGCAACTTTCAAAGTTTTGGCGTTGGCAGGCCATGAAATTTAAAAAAATCACATTTCTAACAAGTACATATATACACAAAAATCCATACATGAATTTAAATTAAAAAAATATTTTTGACGTCCTGACGCTATGAATGAACCTTCAACGGAAGTTAACGCGCGTAAAGCGCCTGCCGCGTATAACCCGCCGTCGGCATTGGGCCTTGAGACGGATTATGATCTGGACAGCTTTAACCAAAAGGCAGCCTGGCGACCTCTTTGTGGCCTCCTAACGGAAAACCGTAGACCCCAGACGAAAGTAAGAAGTTCTTTAGTTGAAGAAGACCGGATCTGAGCGGGTCTCAGAAGTTCTGTGATAAACGTTCTTCTGCTATTAGAACAGAGCCGGACATTTACAGAGTCGCCTTCTATGTCTCTTAAGACAGATCTAGATTGTGGAGGTGGTAGAGCAGCCCCACATGGCTAGTCGGATATCACACAGACAGCCTTTAGAGCGATAGTGCCCCTCAAGGCAAAGGTTCTTATTAGTTCTTTAGCCTTTCTAAAGCTTGGGACTGATTCCCAATATTTCTCCATCAGGGATTTGGAAGTGGACCAAAAGGTTCCACAGAAAGATTCCAAACTCTTGACTAACGTCTCAGACCTCTCGCTCGTGATCTTGTCTGCATCCTCCTTGCCTTTTTTCTTTCCAGACCCTGAAGTACCTAAAAACACCATGCAACTATTTTGGAAGAAAACCTCTATGATGAGAGTATCTTGATGGTAATTTGACTGCCCGCAAAGATTTTGATGGTGCTGCCTTTCAAACCTTTTTCAAGGTTGAGCCAAGAGCAGGTCTCAATAGCGTGTATTTCAGCCTGAAAACAGAGGGTCAATTACCCATTGCAGCTAAGACCTTGGAGTTGGGCCATGCTATATCAGGCCTGTATCATATTCCATATTTGACCCATCGGTGAACCAGTAGAGGTTTCTTGGACACCTAGAAGGGATGAGTACCGCTCACTTAGAGCTAGAATACATGCCTTGAATTCCAGTAGAAGCCGCAGTTCACTAACCATATGGTCTGATACGAGGAAATTTGAAGGCTTGTCTCGAAATCGTCTCGTCTCGATTTTCGAGACGAGATCGAGACGAGACCTCCAGATTAAAAATCGATACGAGACTACCATTCGAGATCTCGCGAGACATCTCGAGGTCTCGAAATCAAATCGTTATTTTGAAATCGCATCGATTCCAACTATTTCAGTATCTCCACGCTGCGATCTTTGACGAGCACAACATTCGGCACCAATACATGACTTGAACAGGCTGTGGAGACAAGGGGAAGAGTACGCATTCCATAAGCATTTAAATGCAGAGTCCATTCCAAAACAGAAGAGGTATTTTACTGTCATTTCATTTCATTTCAACTTTGAAATGAAATCAAATGACTGTAAAATAGCTCTTTTCTTTTGGAACGGACTCTACGTAAATGTAACTCTACACAAATTAGAAATTAACTTTCGATTCATTGACCCCCTCTACCCCGCCCTGGTGCCACTGCAAAAGGCAGATTTACGTGACCACGTCTGGTCTGGGAAGTGACTAGCATGGAAATATAAGGAATATTTGTATACAATTTCATTAATATGGCACATATTGATATTTATCGAAATACAGTAAACTGAGCAATTTGTATTATTGACAGTGAAATTCGAGACTTTCCGAGACGAGACGAGACTTTTCGAGATGAGATCGAGACGAGACTTGCAAATACCCATTTTTTCGAGACCGAAACGAGACTGGGCCAAGTTTCGTCTCATCTCGTCTCGTGTGCAGCAGTACTTTTGACTGTTCGATGAGATCTGAAATCTCAATCCACTTATGACGGCGGATTTTCATATGGTGATGTGAAGTGGAGTCAGTCCAATGATTGCCTCCATCGCAGCTGCGGGACAGGACCGTTAAAGTCTAGTAAAAACAAGCCATTGTAGTCTGCTGCGCTTGAAGAAAGCCGTGACGTCTTTGGTCTTGGTTCACCAGACCACCGGCATAAGTGACTGCAGGTTAAACAATCGTGTATAAGTCCACTGCATCATTTGTGGTGTAAGACCCCATGTCTTACCCATGAGCCTGTTATATTACTGATGACGTAGCCCAGTTAAGCTCTCCAGCTCAATCTCTTATCAAGCACTACTCGCAAATAATTGACTGAATCTGAGTATCCATTGTCACGTTTAGAAAAAGGGAGCAGGACGGCCTTATTCGGATTGATTGATAGGCTCTCTGTGGTGCACCATTTTTGAACCTCTCGGAGTGCTGTTCTCATGACATCTGTGATCGTCAAGTCAAATTTAACCGAGAGAATGATGGCAATGCATTGTCGATGACACCAAATTCAGATTCTCGTAGTTTGTTAGAAGTTCGTCAAGCTCCAGAGTAACCAGAGTCACCAGAGTAACGGGAACAAAACTCCACCTTGAGCGCAGCCCTTAATACCGTTGACACTAATAGTGGAGTCACCCTATCTGAGAGCCAGTGCTATAGAAATATAATCATAGCCAATGTTATCGAAAGAAAAATCACGACTTGGCATTGGCCTCAATCGACTTGGTCATGACCTAGTTCTCATGCCCAAGTGCTCCACTACCTACCCGTGCCAAAATTTCCCTACTATTGAAACATATTCTTCAACTCAAAATTTATGAATGTAATAAAAGCGTTCATTGCTACTGAATTCGTGCTCTAATAAACCAACCAAAAAAAACTATCTGAAAAAAAATGTTGAATATTTCCAACCAATCATAATCCGTAATTCAAGGTAATCGAAAACGTAAGCAATTATTAAAATTTAAGTTGAAATCGAAGAAAGAAGTCAATTTTCGGTTTTGGTTTATTTTTGCAGGAAGCCAAGTCCGCCAGAGAGACGTAATCAAAACCAGAACACGACATGTTCAGCATGTCTCCCGGTTTATGTCGCAGCAGTTTTATTTCGATGTTTACTTTTAATCAAAAATCACTCATCTGAAATATCAAAAAGAGGATACATAACAAAAGCAATAAATCATTGAAAAATAGAAATGGAGCAAGCATCCAATATATACGAAGGAGCAGCGGCGTGGATGGGGGGCAGCTGGCAGGGCGATGGGGTGGGGGGATGTATAAATCCATCAATTTCCGTTCATCATAACATGACTTTTATCCAAACCGGAAATTTAGAAGAGCATGAGCCGGATAAAATCTGCTTTTTGCCCTCTTTGTCTCCAGCTTGCTGCTTATTTTCCATTTCAATGAGAGTTAAATATTGATAAGGAGTAAGGACGACTTTTTTTTGCAGTTCTTTCCGCTGCTCGAGTTAAGCACCGGATAGGGTAGCTCGACGGGCTTGATATCTGGAACTGACAAGAGCGGATACGGGTACAGCCCCCGGCAAAGGTGGCACATCCAGCCTGAGCCTGAGCACAGATCTGGCACACATGTGTCCCTGGTCCCTGCGGACCTGCAGGTATCCGAATTTGCCATTCATTTAATTAATTCCACAAGTTCAAATTAGCTTTAAGATTTAGACCCGGTCTGAACGACTAAGCCATCTTGGCTCAACTCACATGAAATATCAATTTGCGAAGTTATTAGAGAAAGACTGGAAGCTGGCTAAGAAAAGTTCTTGCATACTAATTCGTCCGGAGGGGCTATCATTGGGGAGACTTCTCCCTGAACGCCAAACAAATGGTTCACCCTTCCGACTCCGTGTGCATATAAATGAACCAGCGGGGAGGCAGCCGAGTCAATTGGACCAAAGAAGTTATTAGTGAACGGCATGTGTTGACCGAGTTTAGGAAAATTTTACTTAAGTTTTCTTGGCTAATGAACTTAGGAGTAATGACGCAGAGCTTGACAACAGCGGCTTCTGTGGGAGTTATCCGGGGATATGCTTGCCTTAAGTTAAGTTGATCCAGTTTTTAATCGAATTGAAATTCGAATTTGGTCGTGTGTGATCTCAGGTTGTAGCAATTAAAAGCTGCAATGTGTGATAACTCACTGCCGATGTCGTGTAGGAGTTTCCGGTTTCCATTTTCAGTGGTTTGTTTTTGAAAATTATTAGGAGGAGTCGGCTTGGATGTTAAATAAATTCGTGCTAGTATACAGCGACTTTTCGGTCGTACTACATCAACCAGTGTCCGTCATTCATTGATGACAGTATGACCTTATTTGGACAAGCGTTAACCTATCGGGCTATTTACAAGTCTGCAAAAGAAGAAGGGTGCCTTGGTCTATTTTATTTGGTCTATTGTGCAAAAACAAAATTCGGAAATGGCTGAAAATTGGTCCACAGCTTCCTTGGGACTTTTTAAGAAAACAATTTCGGAATCACAAAAAAAACATGGCCGCCGGAAATATTGCGGTTTTCCGGTGTTTTCCTTCTATCTCGGTTTCTATAGGTCGTACAACCTCGTGCGAGGACCCAAAATGTTAACAATGAAATTCTCTACAACTTTAGTTCTTACAAAGATGTTGACCCGATTAACCCTTTCAAAGTTATTCAAGGTCAAAGTTTCCAAAAATCACTTTTTGGCCAAAACATCACTCAAAAACTGGTTTTTTCGAAAAATAATTTGGTCAGTCAATACGTCAATACGTCAGTCATGATAAGTCAAATCGCTAATCCAGGAACTTTTTATTCTTTTTAATACAAGAAATTTTCCCTGGCTCAACTTACCCCATACCTACTGAGATAGGTAATGCTATTTCTGAATATAAAAATGCTTCTTTCAATTTCTCGTGCTTAAGAGATAATTGGCAGTCACTGCGTCATTTGACCCTTCAGAACTCTTCCAACAATTGGTCCAATATTGGGAAAAAGGTATTTCTCTTTTGGTCACAAGAGGTCGCCTATTGGTACTTGTAACAATACTCTCTCACGACACTCATGGTACAGTTTTTTTTCCCTTCTGAATTCTTTTGTGCATTTTTTCTTACCTTTCTAACTTTTAAATTCCCTATTAGCCGGCTCCGTACAGTTGAAAATTGTACCAGAGCTCTGTCTGGAGAGGCCTCCGACTTTCCATTGCCCACGAAGGCCTGGTGGCTCGGGGCGAAGATAAGAGGGGTTTTGTGTGAAGTGATTTGGGAAGTGGAAGCCTCAGAACTACCAACAGGCTTCCGCTTGCCGACTATGTGGGGCTAAATCTACCTCGTGGTATTTCACTCTTCCTCGTAGCATTGCATCGCGGGGATCGATCTGCTTTATTTCGCTGCTGCCGGCTCTACACGATGCGGTGAACGTTTCATTCGAATGTTGGCTTCAAATGATTGAGTCAATACCGAGATCAGCCCGAACGTGTCCAAATACGAAAGTTGGACGCTTGACATTGGACACTGGGACACTCGTAGTTCAAGCATCGGCTACACGAAGCGTCCTTCCATCAAGTGTCCAACGTTGGAGGGTGTTAATAGCATCGTGTAGAGCCGGCTTAATACTTCTCTCAGCTTCTTCCAACCTCAACTAATCGTAAATGGTCTTAAGCGTTGTTTTACCTTTCCGTCACATATCCTCGTATTCATCATGTGACGTAGGGTTATTTCTGGTGTCAGTTGCCCCTCGTCCATCGCTCCCAGCTACGCCAGTATATATCCGTGTATATCAATGTAGCGTGTACACCTGTGCTCCAAATACTGTTGATATAGTGCTCAAGCTGAACGATCTACTAAAACAGTGTTTTTTACTCCAGAAATCGTCAGCCAAGCCTTTTGTGGCTTGGAATCATCCGTGCACAATACCTAAACATTTTTGAGAAAATCTTAGATAGCCACAATTGTACGTTCAGTTTATTCCATCTTTTGGATCTCTTTCATAACTCGAATAATTGCACAACAGTGATGTACAAGACACCCTATTCAAAGTATCTGGAATACAAAATGCAAGATACTTTTAAATTAAGTATTTCAGATACAAGACACAAATAACTTTCTGGAATGGTATCTGAAATACTAGATACAAAATACGTATCTTTCAAATAATTTTTAAAGATAAAATACTTTTGTAGGAAAACAACATTTTATTGAATTTTTTACGTGAATTATTTACGAATATCTCGCGTTAATCGCGCAAATGTGACAAGACAAAATATTATATTTTTAAGGTTTCAATTGAGACTTAAGTAAAACCAGTTCTTCAAACTCATTTTTCTTCGCGGAGGCCTCATAATCATACCCCCAAAAGAGAAAAGACGCTCCACAGGGACAGAACTTGGCAAACAAGTGTTATATTTGAAAAATATTTTTTTTATTGTAGGATAAGCATTTAATCTCTTTAAGTTAATATCTTTATTATTTAAGTATTGCAGTGTTTCTAAGCCCGCGGTGCTGCCAGTAGTAGACCCTGTGTTTTCGCCACTTGCAATAGAGGAATCAAAATCCTCTAAAAATAGATTCATCTTTTGATTTTTTTATATCACCTTCAATATTGTCTAAAGCCTCCGATTTTTGTTTTTCTGATCAATTAATTTTTCGTGTTTCAGTCAGGATAAGTTCTTTTACATATTCTTTCCGCGCTTTTGGTACCCATTTCATTTTAAAGAATGGATGAGGCTAATATTGCATCATTTGCTGCAGGATGTAACTGCAAAAACTTTTTAAAACGTCTATTTAGGTTTTCTTCAATGACATCTAGCAGAGAACGACAGTATTTTAGATTTTCCATCCTAAGGCATTTGATCACATGTTGAATTCTTTTTACCTCCGGTAACAGAGAACCATAGTAAGTGTCTTTTCCCCTTGCAGGTTTTGAATAGCTTCTGCTATTGGCTTTGAACAGTCCACATATTCACTTAAAAAGTGAATTTCATTTTCCTTCAACGGAGGTAATTATAACATTTTCATGGTCTCACTAAGACTGTTCTGCACGGCTAAAAGATCTTGTATGGAATTATAATAAGAGTTCCCATGTTCGCGATCTCGAAATGTGATATTGTTGATACACGAGTCAGCGAGGGGACTTCATACCCGATGACATTTTCGCCATCTATCAATTTGGTCCCAGACTAAAGTTTCAACGCGGCGTTCAGTTTTATCTATGACAATGACATTTAAAATTAATGTCACCATAAAATCTTGTCATATTTTGTCAATAAATGCATAGATAACTATTACTAAAAGTATTTTAGCAAACATAGTATGTACAGTTTTTTCACTTTAAATTCACCCTTTTGCAAATCAAATTAATCCTTTTGCAAATTAAATTCACCTTTTTGCAAATTAAATTCATCCTTTTGCAAACGAAATTCACCCTTTTGCAAATCAAATTCACCGTTTGAAAATTAAGTACTTCTACATTTTATTTAAAAAAAATCAAATAATGTTAGTACATAAAGCAAAGGTCAAGTTCGACAAGACATTATTACTATTCATACATCTTGTTGGTCTCAAGAGGCACACTCTACTTTTTCTACCACAACAATTTCCAATGCTGCCGTTTTGTCATTTATAAGTGGAGTAAAATTCTCAGGGGAGTATTTAGGTCTTCAAGGGAGTACCAACAAAGTTTTCATTGAAGTCTCTGTTTATAAAACTCTCAAGAATCTCAACCTCAACTAAAAACACTAGATTAATTGTAGCTCTCTAAAGCCTTAGAATAGAGAAGATAAGGAACAGAGCATATCGTGTATATGGATTCGAGGGTATTATAACAAAATAACCAATTTTAAAAATTTATTTCACAGCTTGTCCCATGAAATATTATATTTATGAACCTCTCGGTCTAAAAGTAAGGAAACAACCATATGTTCATATATAGGTTTCATGCATCTCCCGAACAGAGGTGTACCGAAACTCGTTCGCGTTTGCTTCAAACATTTTCAGCCAAGTGATGTGTTCTCATTTGGATGGTTGCTGAGAAACGCAGTCCCCTCCCGGTTTTTGACTAAATATGATACCGCCATTGTCCGGGAGCTGCAGAAATACTATGGGACTGCTGTGCATCTTTTTCCCGCTTAGGCAGTGTGTAACATAAATAAAACTTAACACCTTTTCTTTTCACTTTCACATATATTATATAATTATATAATAAATAACATGATACATATGTGTACATACTAAATTTATTATTGTTATCAATCAAAAAGCAATATCCTTCATTTACCAAATGTTTTCATTAATTACTATCTATGTTTACAACAATATGAATCACTTTTCAAACCCGTTTAAAACTGTAAACAGTAAAACACTAAAACACTAAAACATCGAAACACCCGCCGGCCGTCCCATCGTCGCCGTGGCCGAAAAAACAAAATTAATTATAATAAAAAGCGGTAGAACAACACTCTTTCGCGTAAAACCACCCGCTGGTGGTGACGGGTCAAACAACACTCAACTTTTTTAAATTTCCACCCGCCGGTGGTAACAAGGGAAAATTCCAAAACGCCGGGGAAACGCGCCCTTGAACTTTATTAGCCTGGCACCTGCGCAACTTGCTTACAGCGCACTTCTCACGCGGCGCATTGCAAGTTGCGCGAAAATTATCATTTGGGGTGGCTCAAGTTTCGTCTTGAAACTTTGGTTCAGGGCCGTTTCCCATGGAAAATTTACCGACGTATGTAAAAATGGATAAGTATATTTTAGGAATGTTAATTTTTAAGAAATTTTCCCTTCTGGGATTTTTTACATAACAAGTGACAGAACGCACCACAAAACTCTTAGAATATAGACAAAACTCACCAGAACCAGACCCAAAGTACAAGAGGTAAAGCATGAAATAAAAAAAGTACGATATCACCGTGTTGGTAGCACAAACAAGTAATAGCAGTCCAAAAATTTACCTTTTTACAAGTTTTGAAATACAATTGAAATAAAATTTAGTAAAGGGAGTAAAATTTCGCTGTGGGGAGTATGGGAGTATAGACGGCTCGATAGGAGCACAAATACTCCGATCGGAGTAACTTCGGCAGCCCTGTGCTGAACACCATCGAGGAAGTCTTTTCCAAAATCAAGTTTAGTGCACGAAATATGTTAGCCGGTCTTTTGAGCGCACACACTCTCAGTTTTAACTGCGCAGTTGAACTGTGTAAAAAACAGTACAATATACTGAACTGAAAGTGAGTGGGTGCGTCAGTTGGTTATACGGGTTTTTTGCTCAGTTTCGTCAGTTTTGTTGATTTGAGTACATCATTTTAATAACGGCAAAAATGTACGGCACTGAAAAAACTGAACGATAAACTGCCGGACCTGCGCAGTTTTTCGGAGTAAAAGAGGGTCCAGAAGCTCAGGTCTGAGGACTGAATGAAAATAGTTCAAAACGCACAGTTCACACATTTTATCGCTCAGGCATGACGTCACACGTGATAAACAGCGCAGTTAAACTGAAAGTGCATGGCCCGCTTAAAATCGTGAAAATTTGGTAGATATAATTCATAGCTCTTTTGGTACTGTTACGTCTACAAATTGTTATAATTATTATATGAATATGTTAAGTTACCAGCTGATGATACAGGAGAATAGTTATAGGCTAGGTTATGTACATATGTATGTATATTGTATTATTATATTTGAATTGGTGAATTATCTCCATACTGTTTTCATACATTTCTTCATTATTATGCATTTATATGAATTAAAATAATTTTTTTTGATTCCTGACTAATTAAAATCATTTGTAGTTTTTTTAGTAATAATATATAATGTAGATGTACTTAATTTTCAAACGGTGAATTTGATTTGTAAAAGGGTGAATTTGATTTGCAAAAGGATGAATTTAATTTGTAAAAAGGTGAATTTAATTTTCAAAAGGATTAATTTGATTTGCAAAAGGGTGAATTTAAAGTGAAAAACTGTATGTACAAAATACTAAGATACCAAACAAAAGGTATTTAAATACAAGATACAAAATGAATTTTAAAAAAGTATTTTAGATACCAGATGAAAATACGTATTTTGTATCTTGTATCTGTATTTCAGATACTTGTATCTTAAATAAGTCCCATCTCTGCCCGCTGAGGATCATCACCCAGGTTGCCATCCGATCTTAGCCTCAGGTTGGCATTTCTGGCAGATTTCTACACTTCAAGATGAAGCGCTAGTTTAGTAGAATCTCCAACACCAAGGGTAAGGTGCGAATAGGCGGTGGCATCCTGTACTGATTAACCTGCTCTGCCACAGGCGCACAAAGATCAGCGAGACCTACATGTCAAACTATGCACCTAATTTTACTCCTTAGTATTTGAATTGTTATGAGAATCCTAAAATTTTATACACAAGGACCAAGGTTAAGTTGGCAGAGGTCTCTTTTCAACCCAACAAATCCATGGGAGGAGATGGCATTTAGACACTCAATCGGAAGTCGCCAAACGTGTCGCCATAATAATGGTTTTAAAGACTATTCAAGAAAATTTGTGTTTGAATTAATCCTTGCTTGGTCGATTGCGTTGCAATAATAATCGTCATTTAGTCCCCTTTAAAGTGAAACGTTAAGGTTAAACTGCAATTGCAACAAAAAAAACAGCGTCTATCCACCGAAAACAAAGTTGAATTCGTCGTGACGTCCATTTTAATACCTCAAAACTATCCAGACAACAATCATGTAAGGTTCAACAAGTCATGGTCGAACTACCCTCATCCACAGATCATCATAGGTCATCAATAAGACGCCATCAATGTATAACCACGCCACGAGCCTTTGGGGGTCGTTATGCTCTAGCTGAACTGATTCGAGCACGAATTACTAATTTATGTTACCTATCAGTTGTAAAAGCAATTTGTACCCCACAAATGTTTCATTGAAATAACGAGCACAAACACATACTGTGCAATGCAGCGACTTGTCAAATCCTAGCTGAAATTGAAACTATTAAGTGCACCCGTTGAAGTAGACATCAGCAGTCGACCAAACGGGAAGGGTCCCGCAAGGATTCAATGCACTAAAATTGCTCCTTTCGATGTTAAGTTGAGAAATCGAACTGTAAGAAGGTCCAGAAGAAAAAGCCATCGAGCACATATGTTTCGGAAGTGGCACAAGCTGCTCTAGAACCGGACTTTACGGTCGCTACTAGCACTAGAGCGAACTCATTAAAATCCAAACGAAAGAGAATGAACTGGACAAGTGCGAAGGAAAGGACTCCATTTAGGGCTCAGGGCTTCTGGGATGTGCGCCCAGTCCTGGCCAGAAAATAAAGCACAGAGAAAAAAAACTTTTTCTGTTTCCTCTCTATATTTCCGAGCATGTTGCAAGGGGGCAGCTAGTCCTGGTCCTGGCCTGTGTGTTATGTGTAACTAAAGGAAGGAATTCCGCTCGGACAAATAGCGCACACAGAGTCACATGTTGGCATTTATTATGGAGGTGGGCATTTGCCCAGGGCCAGGTCGCACATTCATCCTCTATGGTGTGCCTTCCATAGGCGGAAAAAGTTGCTACAGCAGTTCATGCTCCTATTTCCACGATTTATTAAAATGAATTTTCGTCGAACGGCAAAGAAGATAGAATTTTGTCTCTTCCCCGGGTTTGATTTATGGTACTCCATGGCTCCTTGGGACAGACGAGTAAGTGTGCTAGTCAGTACTTGGAGGCCGGGATATTTTTCTCTTTCTCAATTTTACGCTCTAATAGAGAAGTAATGGGATCCTTAAAAAAATGAGAACCAGACAAAATACGACAAGTTCTATATTATAATGGGCTGCTAGTTTCTCCCAGGGTTGGTTCATTATGACTTCTGCTATTATTCAGTGGAATGGAGTTCTCGGTTTGGTTCCTTTAAAATGGGAAAATATGAAGGGTGCCAGCATTAAACCTTCGTATGAGACTAGGGACAACTATGGAACTGACAAACTTATAAAATTTATTCCTGTACAGATAATAACTATTCAGACCTCTATTCCATAACTATGAAGCCATACTCTTGTGTGGAACTTACAGCTTGGTGTGATTTAAAATAGTTGTACGTGTGATTGATTTTTCAGTACTGAATACCGTTTCGTGCGTCGTTATGTTTAGATTGGTGCTTTCTTTTGTATCTAAACACACACATCAGAACTGGATACTAGAGCTGAAGTTAGTCCTTAGTACTGCCCAGCTTCGCGAAGACAGAAGATGGTCTCCTTTCTTTTGCTTATTAGCCGATAACAGAAAGGCGGACAGTGGATTGCTGTAAAGAGCAAAAACAAAAAAAATAACGTTATTTCGGCGGGAAAACTAAATAAATGAAGGAGCATTGCTCTACGAAAATCGAATCATAGACCTTTGTGATGGTAGTCGGACGCTTGAGCTAGTAGACAACTGAGACCAAATATGTCGATTTCAGCTGATTAAAATTGTCGTAAAATGCATTTAAAAATGTCGTTTCAAACGGATTGAACGTTGTCATAGCAAACTTGGGTTCTTAGTATTGAGTGTGATGGAGCAGTAAACTTTGTTCAATGATTCAATTGGTATTTTCTGATGCAGCCGAATTGCGACTTGGGGCCGTAAGGGAGGAATACCTTTCAAGGATGACCCTTACCCGCAAACGGTGATATTTTTAAAATGCTTAAAAACCAAATCCTGTGAAACATGAGAATTTTTAAGGTCGGCAATACTTTTCTAATATTTTCGGAAATCATTGGGATTTTGTATGGCGATTTTTTCACACGTTTCGCATATGGATCTTTCGTTTCTACTTCTATTTCAATGAAAAAGCTCAATTTCAGAGTAAAGCTTGCTTCATATTGTAAACGTTTGGTATGGAAATAAGAGCTTTCAAAGCCACGTACGAAACCATCACTTCACATCTCAAACCACGGCATTGTTGTTGTAATTTGACAAAAAAGCTTTGATATTTCGCTCGGGTTGCAAGATTTTGCACATGTACTGAGTTTCCATGCAGAGTTTATCCTGAGTTTACTCAGATTAAGCGCCCATGGAAACGGGGGTTGAGTAAAGTTTCGGTAAATCCAAGTAAACTCAACGAAACCAATCCGATTAAGTCTTCCACATAAAAAAAAGCCTGGTTTTGTATATGTGTGTGTTTGAGTATCCTTTACTGCACATATACTAAGGGCGACCTAATGTGAAATTATTTGTCTGTCAGTTCAACCCAGAACTGCCGTGGCAACAGCATCGAGTGATCTTGAGAGAAAAAGCTTTCTGGTTACTTAACGAAAACTCTACCCTGGCTTATGGAAACACAGCAATGGCCAAGGCGGTGTAAAGCAGTGGTTGGCAACAGCCACCTTTTACAGATCACCAAAAAAGCTCTTGTAAAGCTCTTGTAAAGTTCGTGTTTATACCTCTTCCTCGAACTCAAAGCTTTTGCTTATACCTCTCTCATTCAAACTCACCAGCCGGTTTCTGGAACTGCCTAGGTGTTATCTTCGTCCGGGTTAAAATTTAATTAAAGTTTTGTAATATTTTCACTAAAATATGTTTCGGTCCATTTTTATGCAATGTCTTGTGTGCGCATAATTTTTGAAACAGTTTTACTTTGAAATATTCACACTGGCATCTCTCATCCCTTTACTGATGATCATTATCTGTAGCACTACAGTCTATTATTGAACTTGGCTTCTTCTAGTATTTCTATCAATGCCGTTCAGTTCCTGGCTAATGCCCAATTACGCACGCCTAACTTAAATCAGTTCTTCTAAAAGGAGTCCTGCTTCCTTGGTCGACCGGAATTTCTCTTTCCATCAGGTATTCCGTTTATCGCTATTTTATCAGGAGCGATTACCCATCTTAATTTACTTAATTTTATACTTTTGACAATGTCGACAACATCAGAACGGGCTTGATTAGCGTTTTTCTAAGACTTCTTCTTTTTGGCTCACGCTATTACCTTTGTTGTCCTTACACATCAACACACTAGGTTTAGACTTTGTACGTTGCTTGTTAACTTTCTCATAGAACTTTTTTTCCCTCCATTATCCATTTATTTCAAGAGTTTATTTCATAGACAACTGATTGCTATACGAGGTACCTAAATCATTCGTGATAGAAAATGGTGATCACTTCCAATACCAGCCCTTATTTTTTTATTGGTATTGTTGTATAGTAGACAAATACTAACAAAGATAGATTGCGGAAACGTGCCGTAACCTTCTCGGACTGGTAGAAATGCTATCATGACCTCCTCGTTTGTGGCAAGCTGTCCTGAAAGGTATGGGCTAACATGATCGGGCCTTTCAAGCCAAGATGTAAAGTTATCGTACGAAGGATGCATGGCAGTGAGTAGTTTTTCACTTTAAGGGGTAACACCACTGTAGAGGTGCGAAAAAAGGCCAAATTTGGAAAATTAATTTAGAAAGTATGGAAAAAGGGATCGAAATTCTTTTCAGGCGGTTGATCAAACATGTATTCAAGTGTAAAAAAATTTTTTTTATTGACTTTTTGTTACAAAATGGTGACGCCACAGTCGTTTTTCGAAATCGCCTTTTTGTTAAGGGCCTCCACGGGTGGACGGATTTCTCCGAAAGTTGAAGACCTGGAACAAAATCCAAATAGTTTCCTAATCTATTTGACCTTGCCCATAAAAGTACGTAGGATTTTTTTTTAAACTGATTTTTGTAAAAATGGCGCACTTATGAAAAAAAAATTGATTTTCGGCAAAAAAATGAGCAGTAAATTGTTTATAAAAATTTTTTTTTACAACGAATCAAAAAACGGCTACGTACTTTTGTAAAGAATGCAATTGTGAAGCTAATGTCAAAATTTCAAACCGATCCATGCAATAGTCTCCGTGTAATCCGTCCACCCAGTTCGAAAAACATGGTTTCCAGATAATCGCTCTTAAAGTTTTGAAAGTACTCTAATCTTTGAAAATTGTATTTTACCTTCACTGTGCGATGTAATGTAAAACACGTTTATTATTTTGTAGCGCACCCTGGTGGACACCTGGGGAACCCAAATAAGCTTTTTGCTATAGCAGCACTTATTATTTCGACAGGTAAGAGCAATATACAAGCAATAAGTCGGACCAACGCGTGCTCCGAGGCGCCGGGGGAAAATCGAAAATTAAATCCTTCAAAATTATTTTTCTGTTATAGGACCAACTGCACATTGTTTTTGTGATCCTGAAGTATATTTCAAGCCAAAAAAATCCATTTTTTCAAAATCCTACAGTGGTGTTACCCCTTAATGATTTCCTCTGCGCACCGGGCGCACCCAGTGTTATAATACCTCATCCTGATATGCCGACTCTGTCAGCGTGGACCTTCCCCTTTCTATCGTCGGTACTCATGGGACTTTTATGGACCAACTAAGCTGGAGGCATCGGAGTGGAATTGGGCAGCCCCATGAAGGATAGCCGAGTCCCACTTTCGTGAAATCTATACCAACAGACTGTGGTCAGAAACCCTCTGGATTCACCAGAAAATTGGCAACACCACTCGCATATCATCTAGAGGGAACAGTCCCATCACCCAAGTGAACGGGGACTCCAGAAGAAGAAAAGGAGAAGCCGCAATGACCCTCCTACCGGAACAAAAAGCAGTCCCAGACAGCCGCCAGACAGATGGCTGAACATGTTCAAGCGGTCTGCCCTACAAATAAGAGATATTGAGGTGTAGTACAATAGGCCAAGCGAGTGGCCGCGGTACTTTTGGACCCAATACCTTACCAAAAGAGAAAAAACATATTTTCCTTATCGCCCAGTCTAGGCCGAACTTGAAAACCATTGGGCTCATAGCAGGCTGATAATGTGGGTATGGTGTGTAGCAGTAACCAGCTGGTAAATTCAAATACCTAAGTGCGGGCTTTTAGTGAATGATCGGTTCCCATGCCCTGATCCATTTGTTTTCTCCATTGGTTTATCAACCCCGGTTGAGTCTTGTGCTCAGGAAGCAACAGACAAGTGCTTTCAAGCCACTTCAAATGCTTCAGGGGCCTCGGTAGTCTAGCCCGACTAAAAAAAATTTTGGGGTGCAGATGGACCCGTATAAGGCTAGCAACTCTCGTATGGACCCCATATGAACTGTCCAATAGGGCACACAGGGGGCATTTAACGCCTTGCATCATTAGGACTGTCGCATGTGGACCCCGTGGGAAAAAATTCTAATTCCCGGTCCCGAGTGGAAAAATTAGGCCAATTTCGGCGTGGATATGTGAGTAATAAAACCGCAGCGGTGTCGAAAGCTTTATATGTTTGTTCCCCCTTGGTAATCGTCTTTCTGTCCGTCCAAACGCGAGTATTATCGGTTTAACAAGCGGTCCCCTCACTGAGTACTAACCATTTCCAAAGCTGCTTGACTTCCGTAATCGAACGAATCGACATCCTTTACGGCCAACCACATAATTGCCTGAAGTATGAAGAAAACCAAAAACAAAAACTAAAGCTTTGGCTGAGTTAAACTAAAGCTTTCCGAATGGGATTTCCCTATTTCATTTGTAATGAGGTTTGTCTCATAGGACTATTACGAGAAATTTATAAGGCATACTTCATACTTTTTTTTATATCGCTGATTTTTTTTATAGGGTCCTTATGAGGAGGGGAAATTCCTCTATCGGTATCAGCATTTGTCACATGGGGCCCAAACAATACATGAGGCATGTCCGCTTTAAATTCTAGTCCGGAGACGTTAAGACGGCCGACTTCTATCTCAGAGGTCTGTAGTTCGGTTTCAGGCAGTGTCCCATAGGTATTTGATTATTTTTCCACCTCTATGATATTGCTTCTTTATTGTAGCAGCTCTCTCCTCTCGCTACTGTCACTGTTTTGAGTACAATAAGCGAGGAGTCTATCTCTGAGGAGGATGAGAGTGGAGCGGCATAAACGTTGGCAGTACTTTCATTTTTCTACTACTTATTTTGAGACTATACCTTCTGTTCGGCATTACGCTCTGGATAGATAGAACAGACTAAAAAGGGGATTACCGCTCTTCTATTGTTCGTCAGTGGACCATACGCTCGGCTTTCTCTACTTTTTGTAAAATTGTAATTTTTCAGTCATGCTGCAGGTGATTACCCCATCATCACCTCATACTGGTCATGTTTAAGCTTGGTGGTGATATATTGTAATTTAGTTTCCCTTTGATTATGATGTCTCGCTGCTAAGATAGCGTGTTTTCGTGAAAATTAGAATTGATGTCAAAATTTGGACTGAAACTTGTTTCCAAACAAAAAATCTTGTTGTGTTTGGGTTTTCAAGACCACTGAAGTAATTATTTGGTGTTATTTGCATTCTTTAATATATATTGCTATACCAATACTCAACAACTATCCCATTTAATTTTTTCTTATAATTTTATCAAAAAGGACACCTATCAAATAATCCACCAACCTCAATCATATCCTTAGGTGAGATTAATGTGTAAGGTGTATTTCAATCAGTATGACTGACTGACTTAAGCTAGTTTTGAAATTCCCATTTAACATCGCAAAATATATATATGAAATAAAAACCCCCAGTTCAAGGACGGACTTAATTAATGGATACCTTACCAAAAAAAACCTCCAGAACTGATTTCACCGAACGAGTAAAAAATGAATTCTATTTTATTTCATTTCCCCTAGACGAGGAGAGGGCATAAAACCCGGTGGCAAATAAAACCGGGCGTCGGTTGAAATGCTGTCAAGAAAAGGGATCTAACCCTACGCCAGGTACAGGAGCGGCAGCAACAACAACAACAACAAAAAAGATAAAATAAAGGAGACATTTCTTTTTTATAATTTCCATAAATTTATGTTAAGTGCGTGCTGGGGTCCTGGAGCAATGTGGCTAAATGGCACCTGGAACCGCACTCATAGCTTTTATGGGTTTATTTATTTATTTTTCCAGGTAATATATCGCCGTGCAATAGGTCTATTTAAGTGTATGCTTAAGTGTTGCTGGGAATAAGTGGCATCCATACACTTTTTGAGGTTCCTTACATAGCTGGGGTTATTTTTTTTTTTTTTGGGATGACGGACGGAGGGTGGGAGGGATAGAGCTGCTGGTGGCAACCCTGACTCCTATTAATTTTCTCCATTTCACATGGGCTTTACTTTGATATCCAGGAAGCCATCTGTTATCCAATGTTTTAGTCGACATTTCTCCCAGAGCTCTATGGAGGCATAAAAGAGCCTTCGCAAAATCATTTATCAACCGCGACGCTTGCTGAAATCAATAAGAATGAGTGGCAGGTAACCCTCTGCCCCACTTAAACTTTTCGCTTTTTTTGTGTCGCTGGTGGGGAGAATACTGTTTTTTTTTTGCCTGCTTTAATCATTTGAGGCAATTAAACTAATGAGAGTTCATGGCTCAACTAATCGATTAGCGAATGTCTGGAAAGCTAGAGGAGTGCCAGTCGAAGAGAATGAGAGGAGCTTGCAAAAATTCAGTTTGGATTATAAATAGGAAACGTTTTGGAAATTTTTTTTTTCAGAATTTAAAGTGGTATTATTTGTGGCGAAATTTGCTAACGGCTCCAAATTCTAATGTAGAAAGATATTCCATGGAATTCCTAGAACGTCACTTGAATTTTGTATTCAGTACTATCTATAGCAGGGGTAGGCAATTGCTGCTCTTGTGGGCCACGCACGAGCTCAGTATCGAAAGTTAGGATGATGGATGCTAAACAAAACCTATGCAGGTGCTCTGCAAAAGTCAACTCTTGGCCCGGTTTTGTTCTACAGGTTAGTTTTTCTTTCACTTAAAGTGCACTTAATTCAATAACTACGCCGAAATATTCTGAGCCAATGAATGGCAGCAAAAAATGCCATATGAAGTTTTCGACCAGTAACCTACATTTTGCGGCAATACCTTCGGCATTTAATCCAGCAATATCCTCTATTCTATGTTATTTACTCACTCCAGCTTGTGAAAAAAATATGGATACCTTCAATGAATGGACTGGGTTTTTGTCTTCACAAAAATGGAGATTGAAGATCGAGAGAATTTTTTGTAGGTGCCAAAAACTGGCGTCATCTATCGATCGACTTTTTTTAAGTGGATGGTTTTTTTAATCGTTTCGATCGACAGTGGATTGCGTAAACTTTTCGAATAAGTTAACACTAACAAAATTTACCTTTCCGATGTGGCTTGGCTTCGACGTTGTTGCCCAACCGAAGACTAGCTTTAGTTTGTAGATTGAGATCGATTTGTCTGTGCCATTTAGGTTGACGACGAACTGTCGCTTGAAAACTTTGTACGGGCTTAGATATGGAGGCTCGAACGGTTTTCGTACATGGTCGATGTGTACGAAGACATAATCGGAGTGCTCCAGCGCTTGAGGCACATAAACATCCTTTTGTCTTGGTTGTCGAGAATGCGTTCCCTTTAAGTTTTGCATATAAAAACGAGAACAAGTGAAATATTCTGAGTGCTAGATTGGATTTTCATGAGACGTCAAGGAGATTGAATTGGGCAATTTCAGATTCTGGCCATAGACAAACTCTGTTGGTAGATAAGCATTGCCTTTACCATCAAGGTGGCCTTAAGTGTATGGAACCGATGAAACCTTTCGACCACCCGGTTTGACGTTGTCGGTCACTAGCAAACATGACAAATAGCCTGTCATTTTGTTTACTGGACACACGGAATATCAGAGATGAACTGAAAAATTAGGTACAGGTAAGTTGGTATTGGGGTTCTTGCTCCTAGGAACCAAAACCGGTTTTTAATTGCCCATTAACGGGTTTTAATTACCCATTAATTATTATAATTACTCATAAAAGCAATAAATATCATTGTAATAACCCATTAATTACTACAATTGGTCGTAAAAGCAATTAATGTCATTATAATTGGTCGTAAAAATAATGGGTAATTAAAAACCCGTTAATGGGTAATTAAAAACCGGTTTTGGTTCCCAGGCGCAAGAGCCCCAATACCTACTCAGGTATGTGGTCTGACAAGGCGATCGCTCGTTTTTTGTATGAAGTTCGCTTACTAGAGGTTTGTGGTCCGTATAGACAACAAAACTGCGTTCTTCGACAAAATAGCATCTTGCGACATGTCGGCGATGATGAAGTTATAGATGTAGCTACGGCGAAGACCGAGATGTAACGTCCTGCCGAAAGTACGAGTTACCGTTCCGACGTAAATTGGGAGTTCAATTATGTGCCGGAAGAGCTGAGGCAGGAACAATTGATTAAAAATCAATTGTTCCAGTCGCGAACGAATAGTCGACGTGAGCTTACCATCATTTGGTTGCTCGCCAACGAGACGATCCCCGAGCCACCTAGTTCTTTTCCTATTTTTGCTGACCAATTAGGGCTTTTTGACTAAGCTGCACGGCGGGTGGAACTTGGTAACAAGCATCCTACAGACTACACCCTTAACCGGTCATATCCTTTTTCTATTTTCACAACTAAGCCTACTACTAGGTGCTGCTGACGGCATATAACTCCCTTTTGTTTTTTTACCGCTTGGTTTCTGGCTCGCTGGTGTTCTGCTATAATCGCGTTGCAAGCCCGAACTTTGGCGCAGTTTCGTCAGCAGCACGATCGACTTTAGCTGGTTGAAGTAGTTTTGCAGCCAAAAGCCCAATTCCACAGTACGGTACAGGGCACATTTTTTGTGACCCTATTTCTCGAATTTCTCGACCGATGATTTCCTTGAGTGCGTCAATTTTTTTGTGGATCTTAACCAAAATCCCTAATATTTCCCCATAAAAAGCCCATGAACGTTTTTTTTATGTGGGAAAACCAAGCTTAGGAATCACCCTTTGTGCTACAAGTATATCATGTCATTCAGGCCATGGTGCAATGTCTAGACCAAGCTTGGTTTGAAAGAAAGAAGAGAATATAGGCCCCCATCCACGGTCATACAAGCTATCAAACAAATTTTCGAAAAACACCGCACACATTTATAATTTGAGATTTGTTGGCCATCGACGAGAGAAACTGTCTTCAAACATCGTGAGCAACATTTCACATAAATCTGCTGTACCAAAACGAATTTTCATGTGATTTACATCGCACACATTAAAAATTCACACACCCATTTAAGCTGGTTTGAAGGAAATATTTAAACCAGACCAATATTTTCTTCAAACAGCGACTAACTTCGAAAAATTGTATTTTATTCACGCACACTTCGAATTTTTTCGATTTTGCCCAGCGGGAAAAAGAAACATTCTCTGATGCAGGAAGAAGCTATCCTTGTGCATCTTAGAAGTGCTTCCCTTCCGTATCCCTATCCATATCTTTTTACCATTGCATGTCATTAGCAAGAAGCAGTTTGTTCGATTTTCTTCTAATTAGCTTCGTGGAAAGCTATTTTGAAGTTTTAAGTTTTGTAAGCAGAGCTCCAGAGAATCTCTCAAAACAGAAAATTTACCAACAAAGTTGAGAATAACTTATTTCCCAGCGGGGGAATAGAAGCATCCACTGATGCATGAAGAAGCTATCCTTGTGGATCTTAGAAGGGATTCCCTTCCGTATCCCTACCCATATCTTTTATACCATTGCATGTCATTAGCAAGCAGCAGTTTATTCGATTTTCTTCTAATTAGCTTCCTGGGAAGCTGTTTTGAAGTTTTAAGTTTTGCAAGTGGCAATGCTTTCATTTTTGCTTCTTTGGAAGCAGGGAAGAAGGTTTCGCTCTCCGTTTTTGAGTAATAAGGATAAACAAAAAGATTTCAAAAATACATATTTATGTTTCAATAATTGTTTTGAAGGTAAACTAAAATTGCAATCACACACACAAAAAAAACAAATAAATTATGAAATCACAATTACTATACTCTCTCAAAACAGAAATTTTACCAACAAAGTTGAGAATGACTTATTTTGTATCTAATGTGCACAGGAAAATCTTCCGAAATGCTTCTAAATGCTTCTAAAGTGGAAGCATTTCCAATTTGATTCCAGAGGAAGCTGCTTCCACTTTTCCCGTTTGACCGTGGATGGGGGCTTTGATTAGGGGAGGTCTGGGGTTGTTGGAGCAGCGGGCGCTGAAACTTATGTTTGAACTCTTGGTGTTGTACCAGTTCGGGAAAACTGATTGTGGGAGATTACTCCACAGTCAAATTGTTCTATTTATAAACGAACTTTTAGTCGTTACTGTGCTCGAAAAATGGGATTGCAGGGTATGAGAGTGAGCCGTGTGGGCAAGTCTTGTGCTGCGGGAGAAATAGTGCCGTGCAGGCAGGAGGGCGGAAATTTCAGTGGAACAGTCGTACGTTGCCAACTGAACTGTGGAAGTAACAAGCACTTCAAAAGGAGAGACCTACCATTTAATAGGCCATAGAAAAATAAGTCTAAGTGTGACCCTCAAAAAATCTCTGAGATATATGTAATCTCCCAGTGTGTCCCAGAAAATATTAGTTCTGGGAAAAATTTCGTGAAGTTTTCCCGATAGATGGCGTCAATTGCACAAAAGTCACCGACCACTGATCGCAGTGACACCACTAAACGCTCCTTTGCAATGGGCAGTACCAGTGTTTCTTTGAGTGTATAAACTGGTGCTGTGGTTGCAAATTGCTGCAGTGGCTGGAAAGTTGTTTGCGTTTGAAACTGGAGAAAGATTATGAAAAATTGCACTTTATTTTGCAATATTATTAAGACAAACGAAAAAACGCATGTTTAAAATTTTTAACGGCGTCGATATTTATATGGATCTTGGCATTAGTGTGATCTCTGCAGAATTCCCTCAGTGGAATTAAGCTGGCTTCAAAAGAAGTCTGTAAAAACTTCTTGATTCACTTGGTCAGAAAACACAGAAGTTCTTATCGATGGTATTATGACTTTATCCGAAAAATAGCAAAACGGTAATATTCAGTTTAAATAAATTTATTTTCACGTTATAAGAAACCGAATTTTTCTAAACAACGTCAATAATTTTCTCACAAACCTATAATTAATTCATTTTATCGTTTATATAAAAAAATATTAATTAAAGAACAAATAAAAAAAATCCCTTAAAATACCCGAACTGTATAAAACTTTTCTTGCTTTGGGACATTTATTTGTGACAATTTTATTCTTGCTTATGACGGAATTTATTTTCTCTAATCTTTTATGCATCCCCAGGCATTGGGCCATCTTGCATTTAAGATAAGTAACATCTCATTTTTATCAGGCGCATACTGTTGGCATAGTCAAGATGTACGTCGTAGGTAATCAAAGAGCGTCTTCCTTCTGCAGCTTTCATAGTTAAGGTTATTATTATCTAGGGCGCTCTTTTTCTTAAAGCATCATTAATGATGACAAGGTAAAAAATGGTTGAAAGCATTCTGGAATTAAGGTATACTTACCTAACAGCACCATCTTCAAGGAAATATATGTACTCGTATACTTGGGGGACAAGATACATCCTTCTCCTATATCCTTCAACTCTTTTATGTAGTAATATTAGAATGTTAAAATATTTAGAAATTTATTTGATGTTTTTTCTGCAGTTACATAAATTTGGATGTGGTATTCATCTTGATGTTTCCTTAATTTGTTTAATCCTATACTCAAAGCTGTAGGTTTGAGGAAAAACTTTAGCACCTTGTTCTAGACCTTAGAATACAAAACTACAGGAAGGGCCCTCGGAGAATTTTAGCGTAGTGAACTTCAAACTGCACACTTCATTGCTCTTTTTTTCACTGAAAATTCACTCGTAACAACTTCTAATTGACAAAAACAAATTCTTTAAACTTTCTTTCTTCTTTTTAATTAGTTTTGCGAAAAACTGTAAATAAATTTTATAGAAAAACTCGTTTTAAAGAAAGTCCCGCGGGAAAATTTGACAGTTAACTAACAAGAAATTGTACCAATTTGACAGTTGACTGATAGCGATTTCACTACGCTCCCATACACGGATTTTGTACCCGAGGGCCTTTCCTGTAGTTCTCTATTCTAAGTTCTAGACAAGCGAAGGCCTCCATAATGGATTTTTCAAAGTAATTGATATTAGTGGAGTCGGACAAGCATCAAATTTAAGTGAAAAAGGAATTGTCTCCAGTCTCAAAAAAAATTTTTTAATATGTTAGTTATATCGAATACTATACGAAATGGAGATTTTCTACCACTGGCAACCGCCGCTACGTAAGTTATGGGACATTTTGTGAAAAATCTACCATTTTGGTCGTTCTGTCTAAATATAGATGAGAATTTCTCGGTATGTGTAGGTCTAAAGAAAGCGAAAAAAATTGAGGCTATTCATTATGACATTACCTCTCAGCAGTTACAAAATGAAATTTTAATCTGCACACATAACCTCAAAAAAATTAAAAACTGAAGAAAATGCTAAATTTTGGTTTTTGGTTATAACTTCGGATGTTTTAAGTAAAATTTTCAGAAATTTTCAGAAATTATATTTTATAATGTGAGCAATAAACTGGTTAAAATTTCAAGTCGAAATTTTTAATACAAGTCTCAAAAATTAACCTCAAATTTGAAAATTCATTGGCCAATAACTTTTGTGCATCGCAACGTATGAAGTTCGTTTTTATTTTAAGTGTAGGTTTTTTATGCACTTTATGATGGTGATAGAAAGAAAATTTTTAAACTTGAAAAACGTGAAAAAAATCGAATAGAAAATCGTTATTTTTTGTATTTTTTTGTCAATTTTTTCGAAAAATTCCATTTTTTCTTTTGATAAATGAACAACAACTAACCGAATTTTCTGGTGGATTAAAATGAAAACGTGCTTTACGAAAGCGTGCCCTGATGTGTTTTTGATGTAGACACGCCTTTTCTTGTGAGTGCAGCTAACTTCAGAGTTTGCAAATCAAAACTTATAGAAAGAGAATAGATCAGGGGTGGCGATATTTTCAGCAGATTTTTGATCTGTGTTTGCTTGACAATCTGACCATTTTGAAAAAAAATCAAGATAGCGGTTCCAAAATGGCGCCCGACTTTTGCATTTGTGTTCTCCGACTCCGACATGGGTATCAAATGAAAAGGCATAACAGGTAGAATAAAATTAGCGGTGTGGTGTCATTCGAAATTCAAAATGGCGGCCAACACAAAATGAAGGAATACATATAATAGACCAAAAAGTAGAAAATATAACCGTCAACTTTAAATTTTGCCCATAAGCATATTTCGCCTGACAATGCAATCTGACCATTTTGTAAAAAAATCAAGATGGCGGCCGATTTTTGTAATTGTGTACCCCGACCCACCGACATGGGCATCAAATGGAAGGACATGACAGATAGAATACAATTAGTTGTGTGGCGTCATTCTAAGATCAAAATGGCGGATTACCCTTTTCTTCACAACCCCCTCAGTATGGGTATCAAATGAAAAATGACGATTCTAATACAAAATGGCGAAAGATATATAATAGACTAAAAAGTAGTAAATAAAATTTATGTAATATGTTTTATGGCCCTCCGCAGACCTGTCCATCGTTTCAAACAGGTTTTTATATGAGCTTGATAATACACGCTAGACTCACTTTTCTCCATCATTTTCGTGTGCTTATCTAGTAGTTCTGGGGTGCAAGCAAATTTTCGTAGACCGCCGAGAAAAAAAATATGCTTGTGTTAGTGTGATGGACGGTGAGACCAAAAAAGGTTTTGGTGAACAAATGATAAAAACTGATGGAAGAAAAACTTTCTTTCCTGCGACTCTTTGCCTATAAAATCGGTTTTTGTTTTGATATGATGGACAAGTCTGCGGAAGGCCTATCAAATCAATATAATAAATATATGGGTTCATTTACTTCCTTTGCCTATTGTATACAATTTAAGACCAGCGTTTTGCAGGAATAAACTCCAGTCACGCGTCAGAGCTGACACGAACTATTAATTTTTTTTGATGTTGATTGTTTTGTATTTATGGAATAAAAAAAATATTTAAGTTTTTTCTTTTTTTTAAATTACCCCCATAAGCCAGTTGGCTGGAAATGCCCCTGGCTTTCTTTAGCGTTGCTATTGAAACAGTTCCAAAAAATCTGCAAAGGAACTTCTAATTGATTTAAAATAATACTAATTGATTTGAAATAAAATAGTTTTTATAAGAAATATGTTACAAAAGGAAAGTTTTGTAATTTGAGAGCTCTGGCAGCAGGCACAAAAATTTGTGAGTGCTTTCCCCGAGTAAAAATAAGACTCGTCCGTTCTTCGCTTGAAACAGACACGCATAGTGTTAAAACCCCTGTATGATTCCCAAAACAGGCACAGTACGCCTGAGTAAAAATTCTACTTTTTCAAATTCAGCCCGATACCAATAAAAGGCGTACAGAATAGCCCCTTTCTAGACTAAAGGGAGTAAGAATTGGAGCGGTAAGAAATTGTATAGGACGAATAAAATGAGCAATTACCTTGGTGACCATGAAGTGTGCCATTAGCATACTCAATAGACCGGTTCTTGTTCGATTACGTAGGTCAAGCAGCATTGGACGTGGTTAGTACTTAGCTAGGGGACCGCTTGGTAAAACAACACTCGCGTTTGGAATGGTTGATTATTACTCGGGTTGGTTCAACTTACATATGCGAATCGCTCTTTTCAAGAATGAAATTTACATAACATAAATGTTGCTCCATCTACTCTTACGAAAACCTGCAACACCAGCTACGATAAAGTGCTAAAAACGTAGCAAATAAAGCCAATTTTAACATCAAAATTGCTTATAATTGCCGTAACATAAAAATTGTGTGGACATTATTCATAGGAAACTTTGCAAGATTTTTAATTTTGGAAAAAAATTATAGGCAAACTACAAAATTTCGAAGGGCATACAATTTATTGTTTGTCTGATCAAAACCTATTAAAAGCCGGCCGCATTGTAAACTGAGTGTATGCACCCTATATATCACCCCGGCCCGGCGGATCATAATGCATTTTCAAAGTGGGCCGTGATAATATTTGGGATGGCCACCCATGGAATAGGCCAATCTGTTTTGACCTTGAAGGTCGTTTTTTGATTTGCAAAAAAGATGGGTCGGTTTTTGGTCGTTTGGATATTTTTTGTTTTTGTTTTTTTAGTTGGGTCAATTTTGTTTTTTAAACAGCGAGCGCCTTTGGGGGGGGGTCATGCCCCTTGAATCCGCGTCTGCACTATGTGCCTTGACATTCTGATACTTGGTTCATCGGCAAACAAGATGATAACATCATCTGTGCAATCTTTTGTGAAGATGTTTTAGGCACCGATTAGATCTAGGAGTTCGTTCACGATAAGGAAGATAAAAGAGGAGATGTAACTCTCTTCACTGTCGACATCCTTTTGCCATGATCCAGAGTAGAGCATCACGAGACCGAGACAAGACGAGATTTTTAAGACTCTCGTCTCGATCTCGGCAAGTCTCGACCATTTCCAGTCTCGTCTCGACTCTCGGCGGATCTCGCCCATCCTAATCTCGTCTCGTCTCGTCTCTCGGGGCGAATATGAATTTATGAGCCCATCACCGCTCTTATACTTATAGACTCAACCTATACGTAACCGGCGAGAGAAAACAAGAGGCAATGTGCATGTGCATGAGTACCACATCCCAGCTTTGAAAATAAGGCCGTGCGCGCTTCATCAGATACTTTATTTTGCCAGACTTGTTTGCTATTATTTTGCCGACGAGATCTCGAGCGACCGACGAGATCTGTAGCGAATAATCTCATCTCGACGAGAATATGTTTGTCGAGACCGAACTTTACTCTCGTCTCGTTTCTCTAGTCGAGACCAAGACGAGACTTTCGAGTATGTCGAGATCTCGTGATGCTCTAGTCCAGAGACGTCTCAAAATTAGTGCCCACTCTCAACATATACATAACTTGTAAAAACGTCTGTCGAGGCCTTGTATTTTTAGAGCCCTTGGTATAATGTCCAAGCATCTGCTGTCGAAGGCTCCCTCGCTATCGATAAAAGCTGCCGTTGTATTTTATTTGTTTAAAATCGCTCTTTCCAGTTCGAGGACCAGGTTACAGGAAAATGATATTAGCAAAATCTTTCGAACTCCTCTTTCAAATGATAAACTCCGCGTATTTAGAAATACGAAAGTAAGTGATAAAAATGATGGTTCAAACTTTAATTTGGTATAATTCAGCTTCGGCAAGTGTTTGGCATAACTAGGGTGCGATAGTGGTATCATCCAACACTCATAAAACAGTTTTCAGCTAAAAATCCAATATTGACCTGCTTTTACTGTGTGTACCCAGGCGACTTTCATAGTAACACATGTAGGACAACATGAAACTGTCATGCAATCATCATCATGGCAGGTGATTGCCTATGGAACGACCCAATCATAAAAAAACTGACGCGAAAAAGCACACGATTTTTTTTTAAATAATTCCCTCCGTTCATAAAACTCGTTTCAGGATTTTCGTTGTTGGGCGCTGAAAATTGCGCAGGCTCACGAATGAGCTGAATTGGTAGCCCAAAAGCACTTTAATCTCGCATTCAACTTCATTACATTAAAATATGTATTTATGCATCCATTTTCTGATAAATTTAATGAAACATGAATCCCTGAGCCAAAGGAACGCGCATTCCGCCCCCAACTATTGCGGGGTGGGAGCGCTCCATCAAATGCCGAAGTACCAAACTTAATTATGTCCGTGGCATGTACTTATAAAGCAGCTAGCTCGATTCGAGATTTATCTATCTAATTCGACCACGAACTCTGAAGGATTTATGCTATCCGAAACATGGTCGACAATGTAGGATGTTGGGGCGCTGCGGCAATCTAACTCGTCGAATGCACGCACGCAATAAGTAGGCATATTCTCGGTGCGTGCTGCCATATTTTAAGCCACCAGGAAATTCTAATCTCGTTCTCCTAGGCTCACCGGCTCTGCACGCAACGACCACTCGTTGCGTTTTATATCTTTATTACCGCCTGGCGGACTGGTTGCTGACTTGTTCGATATATATAGTATATATGTATATAAAGTTTGGCCAAATGATAAAATTATGTAAGGACGAAATGACGAAATGCCCGAGAAATGACGAAATGACGAAATTGTGAAAAGAAACAACAATAGCACAGCTCGAATTCGTGTCATAAAACCCGTCGGTGGTGAAATGCTAGTTGGTCGGCAGCGGGGGTGTGTGTGGACCAACGATGAAGGGATGCCGTCGGGCCCTCAAGAAAACCCTGAATTGTAAGCGCTATAAAATTTCCACTGGTTTAATGGTTTTGATAAATGGATAAAGTTTGATGGCCTAGAGAAGCGGAAAAACTTGTCTTGTTTTAAGGACTTTATAGTAGTTGAGTGGAACGCTGGGTTTTTAGTAGTTTCGCCCCTCAGGAGGGATCTAAAATGGCTTGTATTATCCTCTGTGACTTAAGTTTGTCTTAGAGCTAATTTTTCTTTTTTCTTTCGGTTCTCGAAATTTCCCAAAGGCATTAGCTTGACTTTATTTAATTTTGTTTTGGGGTAATTCGATATTTAAATATGCATCCCTAGACTCTTATAAGATAGGCAAGATGGTTTTTGGGGCAGGGATCCTCTTAATGAAACAAGAAAGCGAATTCCTTAAAGGTTGCCATCTCTAATACTATTGTAAATAAATATATACAATCTATACACACAACCCGGCATATGTTAAGCACATAGCATATATGTTTACGTTGTCACTATAACTTGGTGATCTCAATGGTGATAGGATACCCTTCATTGGAAGGATTAAATTTGGGTTAATGGCTTTCTATGAAAATTTATTCATTTTCAATAAATTATATGTATTTTACTGTTATACTGAACTTTCTTCAACTTTATTTTGTTGCAGAGCTTAGAAAATAAATCAGGCTTCAACTATATGTAAATGAGCTTTCGTGGCTTATAAGAGTGAAATATCGCTGTACAGTCGTAACTCAAGGAAATATCCTAGATTAAAATTGATTGCTGCTAAATAAATTTATTTACTTATAAAATTTTGATTTACATTTGATAAAAAACAATCACAATAACGTACTAAAAAAAAATGTTTCAATGTAATAAATCATAAGGCAGAAAAGTGTGAAGGACCATTAGGACGTTTTGGTTTTTTTGTTGTTGTTGGAAAGAAATTTGAGTGGCAGAACTTAACATTGTTTGAGTTACAAATACTACTGAAGCGTGTCCTGATTACCTTTGAAAAAAGCACAGCTTAATGATAAGAAGTTTCTTTGTGGATTTGAATCTGAATTGGGATAAAATTTTGGACAAATACAATCCAAAACCAAGGATCAGTTCTAGTCGGAAAATTTTGTTAATTCGTCTCCATGCCAACACCATAGAGTAAGCGGGAAGCTAGTATAGTGCAGCTTCATACATAGTTTGTCTTAAAGCCACACTTCATTTTTTACCATGGCTTAGCTAGAAAGGTTAAAGTAAGCACAAAGCTGTGTTTAAAGCATCAAGTTCAATAGAACGTTCAGATTACCGTCTTAAAAGCAAAGGTGCAAAGCTTCTACTACTAATAAGCCGACTGTCCTATTCGACAGTAAAGGGGCCATCACAGCGATCAAGTCCCCTATAGCCAGCGCCGGCCCTAACCCTTGATCAGGGTAGAGCGAGATAATCTTTCGGCGCCCTTTGCTCAACGCTTTCACATCACATAAATTGTATTTCAGTTTATATTGTGTATTCATATAGAATAAGAAATCTGTGATAATCTGTGAAACAATTGTCATTTTGTAATCCCATATGGTTATGTAACGGGTTATTAAAACAAATCCAAGTATGTATTTTTAAATTGTTGTCGGTCTGTTTGTCCAGGCTAATCTCAGAAACGGCTAATCCGATTGCGACGGGACTTTCACGGGAAGATTCAGTAGTATTGGGTCTGTTTTAGGCTACTTTTACACTTCGATCCGACTATCGGATCCGGCTATCGTATTAGACTATCGGCTCAGACCGAAAACTTGATCCGATTATTATCGTAGGAAAGCGAGTGGAAATTTTTTTTATCATTCCAATTGTAGACCTAAAAGCTCGGGGCCACTAATCGGATTTTAAGGTCGCTAACCCGATTTTACTCGGATCGGACTAGTGGGTCCGGCCGAAAACTTGAGCCGATAATCGAAGGAGAGTCTGATAGAGTGAAAACTTTATCATTCTAACTGTAGGCCTCAAAGAGTTCTATCTAAATATCTAAGTTTGCCTAAGTGAATCGTGATCGTACTATAGGCAACCCTTTTCTTTTTGGTATTTTTGGTGTATAGCGTTACCTGTAATGCGATCAATATTACAATTCCAAAACTGCTTCCTTCCATTTTGAAAAACCAGTGAGGTAGTGGCCACTCAAGCTTCTGGAAGAGTATAGAATTACCTAAAAAAAAAATAGGTAAAAAAAACTTTTAAGTTAAATGGTTTTATTTGAAATCATAAGCTGTACCAAAAACTAGAAAATAATTAGAACACAAATATGGACCTTCTTGAGATTCCGACGTCTGGTAAGAAAACATGCAATAGTAGCCGTGCTGTTTTCTTATGTCGTATGCCAAGGTACCCTTTGTGTCGCTGCGTCAACAGATTAAGTAATATTCTGGGACTTTTAACAGACTAAAATAAAAACATGGGGCGCATTTGAAATATATTGGTGGGCTTGGAAACACATTCTTCTAGACAAGTCGTTCTTATTTAATTATACAGTGGTTATACAGGTTTTTATGCGCCCCATGTTTTTATTTTAGTCTGTTAAAAGTCCCAGAATATTACTTAATCCGTTGACGCAGCGACACAAAGGGTACCTTGGCATACGACATAAGAAAACAGCACGGCTACTATTGCATGTTTTCTTACCAGACGTCGGAATCTCAAGAAGGTCCATATTTGTGTTCTAATTATTTTCTAGTTTTTGGTACAGCTTATGATTTCAAATAAAACCATTTAACTTAAAAGTTTTTTTTACCTATTTTTTTATTTTCTAGTTTTTAGTTTGATTTTGGCTCGTATCATTATGCAAACTCCTCATCCTTTCCAACTCTTTCATTGCATCTTTATTGCACGGTTTCTTACCTGTTAATTTCTGACAATCAAGCTCCTCATTACATAGCCCTTCCAAAGCCCTTACGCGACTCAATGCTACATACGCTTGACCTTCCTCAAACAGTTTGGAGCCCAAATACACTACAGCATGGTCAACAGTACTACCCTGTATTTTATGGACAGTGGAGGCCCATGACAAAATTATTGGCAACATCCTTCTCTCGGCCGTTCCATAATTAAACTTTGCTGAAATTGTATGGCTTTAGGATGAATAAGGTGTACGCCGTCTCTTTCAAAATCAATTTGAACAGATGGTATATCTGTTTCATACATTTGCGTCCCACGAAACTGAGGCCATACAATCTCTGTGATGTAGCCGATAGCGCCGTTCACCAACCCTTTCGAGACGTACGCATTTGCAAAATTCATCCGCCATTTTGTATTTTCAAATTTTGATCACAGAATCGTCATTTTTGGTCCTAAAAACCCCCCGATACCGATTTTCAATGGATTCAGAACACATTGGCAAAATTCATCCGCCATATTGGCGCCGCCATTTTGAATTTTCAAATTTTGACCACAGAATCGTCATTTGTGGCCCTAAAACCCCCCGATACCGATTTTCAATGGATTCAGAACACAATTGCAAAATTCGTCCGCCATCTTGGAACCGCCATCTTGATTTTTGTACAAAATTGTCAGATTTCATTGTCACGGGAGCTCAATGTGTGGGCAAAATTTCATAAGAATCGGTTCAGTAGAAGTAGACGAAAAAGCTGTCGCAAGATTTGAACCAAACAAACAAACAAACAAACAAACAAATATACGAGGTGAAGCTAAATAAAACCATTAAAAACCGTAACGTTTAAGTACGTTCAAAACTTTTCAAAGCGTATTTTCGTATACACCCTGTACCTCAGTGGATTGTGCCGATAGAACCGCTCTCCCTAGAACAATTTTTTTCTGCAAATATTCCCAGGAATCACCCCTTAACGGATTAGAATTTAAGTCTAAAACACCCTGTATATTATGGAAATTTTTGTATTTCCAGTGCCGTGCGGTGGCGGTATCTGTGCAAGCTGTACAAGGCGTCAACACGAAACGACGAAATACCAAAACGAGAAACTGCAGCGGCCCTTTTGAGGATCGAATCAGTGTTAGTAGCGTCGCCACGATAAAAAGATAACACACACACACATTATTGCCGATGATCGTCTCAAGCCGGAATGTATTTATTAACTTCCCAGTAGGAAGTTATTGTAATCGGTCCGAAAATCGGATTCGAAATTTTCAATGTATTTACACGTTTCAAGGTCCCAATAGCATTTTAAGCAAAAATTTGAGAAGAAATATGTGTGTGTGTGTGTGTGCGCGTACGTATGCGGTCATTTTTTCCTGCACGATTTCGCGCGAACCGAAAAAGATATCGACTTCGTTCAGGTGCCGTTCGAAGCGTGTTAAAGGAAGTATGGTTTGAAAAGATTTTCATAAAAATCGTTCGAGTCGTTTTTTTGTTTGAACGAATACTGGGAAGTTAATCTTGTGGACCGAAAGGGTCAAAAGCCACATCCCAACTAGTTTATTCAAGTTTTAGTATAAACACAATCGTTTATTTATTTTAGTTATAGCACTATGAATACAAACCAAATAGACCAGGCACACCAGAACAGATGGACCAGACAGACTGCTTTAGAGAAGAAGAAAAAAGTCTATCTTGCACCTCCAGAACTAATAAGGGTAAGGGCTGCATCCACCACTTGTTCCATATGGACCACAATATCACATGGGCCACCAGGATACATGTCATGTCCTTTGCACCTCCAAGAACTCATGGCCTCCTCTTTCACGGACACGGCCACTATAGATGTGACCACGTGTAGCCAGTTTATGGTGGTAATAGAAATGCTAATTACGGAATCTGGAAAAGAGATTCTGAACATGCAGCGGGAATCTCTTAGATAGCTTTTGGCACTCATCACAGTATAGGAACGTTCAAGACATTAGCTGGAAAAAATGCGAATTATTCAAGATCGCACATTTTGGCAGTTCCTGGAAGATCCTGATGTAACCACATAAATTTTGTGGCGGTGTCAGACGTTGGAGAAAAGAAGAGCTTCTATCATGAGTTCCACTAGTTGGCGACAAATTTTCATCAAACTAGCCCTTGCTCGGTAACGTAAGAGTTAAAGTGCCCAACTACCATTACAGAAGTCCGTGGTTCGATTCCATCCAGCGGCAAGGTCTTTCATCTTCCTCCTTCTACCACCTTGATGACATTTCTTCTTCCTAGCCTTTCTTATTTACATTTTCATCTATCCTTCATCCTTCATCTTTCATCACCTCTATGCACAATAAGCGAGGAAGGCATCTCTATTTCTGTCACCAATGTCAGCCTTGGATGGAGATAATAAGAATTAAGTGTGAATAAGAGTCAGTTATGATACAGAAAGAGCGTTTATTTTTAATTAATCTCTTTGCACGTCATTTTGATCAAAATTCGTACAATTTCCATCTGTCAAAGTATTCAATATCAATTCTATGAGACCTTATAGCGTGAAAGCCATGAATACAGATCAGTTTAAAAATAGTTCTTTTCGGCTTTTATAGTGGCTATGAACTCTCTTTGATACAAGCGTACTATTGTTGTGCTTCTTTTCATTACTGTTTACATTCCTAACACAAAAAAAAATGAAGTCAACAACGCAAAGAAAAAAATGTAAACAGAATAAAAATATAAGCTTCAAGCAATTTAAGCTTGGACTATTATAAGGTTCTATTGCAGTTGTTGTACTGTACTGTGCCAAAAAAAAACGATGAAAAATACAGGACAAAGGAATACAAAGTCCAAGACAAAGTTTCTTCATTCATCGACGAATTCTTGCAGTTTATATCATCCAATAAAAAAATATATATAGGAAAAAAGGACATCATTGAAGTTCACTTTCCAAAAGTCTTATTGAGACTGAAATTCACGATTCCTTTGATTAATGAATGAAGGATGAACACAGGAATTTTGCAGAAAGAGCAAAGAAACTTGAAAGTTTCCTAACAGCAGCGTAGAAGAGCGCGGCAGCATGCGCACTATATACCCCCCGGAATCCGGCAAATATCCTTTCGTATATTCCCCAACTGAATAAAGCAGGTCCCGACGAAATGGTCTCCATTGCTTGGTCCATTTCGGATATTTCGGAGTAATTCTCAGATTTGGGAAATGCGCAGTTCTAGCCCGGTCGGCAGGATTCTATCCGAAAAACTATCGCATATACATGTAATCTATAATTCTCTAAAACATCTCCTGAAAAATACATCTTCTGTAAATCTTCTGTCAAAGCTGCTAAAACTTCAAGCAATTTAGTGATAGATCTTAAAAAAGGAGAAAGGAACAAGGATACGAAATCACAAAAAAAACAGAAATAAGTAACACAAACATATCTGAGGTTACATGCTCCCAATTAAAACTACAACGCCGACCTGCCGGCTTATTAACAAGAAAGCTTTGACCTTAAGGATAACCTTCTGGTCCTTTCGAAAAGGACCCCCTCACCCATTCCCAATAACAGTTTCCTTATTTGCTTTCGGTTCGTTTCTTGAATTGAGAATCAGATTGTTATCAAGCGCCTTTTTCCTATATAAGATATATTTCTTGTGTAAGTTTGTATGTATTAGTGTATCCTTTTTTTCTGGCATGAATTAGAGCACATTTTTTCCAATAATCCCTGATTTAAATTGCTACTGTTTTCTGGTTATAATTTAAAGATTTTTCTTTATAAGAAACGAACATTGAGCTGCGTGTAAGCTGTGTCCTTTGTATATCGGCTATATGTGGTAGGAAAAGGGGTGAGAGTCCTTTATTATTCAGGATGCACGAACAAAAGAAAATAATCTTTTTAGCAGTCGGTCCATAAATTACGATGATTTATGCCGGCAAATTCACATAGGAAATATTTTAAATATAGCTTTAGTTTATTATATATAACATTGGGTGTTATGGATCTCTGATAAATATACATAATGGGAATGCGATCAGGTGAGTTGATTTTACACACACGATGGTTGTTAAAAAAAAATAAAAAACAATAAAAAGTAATTGCTAACCACCACCAGCAACTTAAGTAAAAAAAAGCTTTTTCACTTATACAAACATATCAGCGCGGGTGGACAAATGACTAAGTCGGCATCAGATCGGTTTAATTCTACAAAATCCCAGATTAGCTTATTTTATTTGGTAGAAAAATCTGTTGGATTAAAAGGACAATGATGCTATGCACATAAAAAATTTTGATTTATCTTAGCGAGCCTCACAGCAATACTAAAATTTTATCAAGGATTTTTTTGGAATGAACAAATTAATTTATTCTATTTTTATGTAAAGTCGCGAGGCTTAGGGTTGATTTATGATAAAAAGCTTCGATAGTAGTAAAAATCACCCTGAGGCAGGCGACAAAAATGTTTAGAGTTTCAAAACTCAATCTAACATTTCTTCATATAATTTAAGGCCGCTTATGATAATATAGTCAGAGTAGAAAGAACTCTATAAAGCCATGAGGGAATTTGGCATCCCTAATAAGCTGACAACTCGTCTGTTAACAAAGCCTACTGTGGTCTGTCAAGGCTCTTCAAATCAAAGCATCTATCAGTTAGAGGAAAAACCAGAAAAGAAGACAACGAGCTTTTCATTAGCTCTGGTTGTTTGAGGGAAAAACCTGCGCTTTCAAACAACCAGACCGAATGGGACACTCGTTGTCTTCTTTTATGGTTTTTACTCTACTTTCAAACTGCTGAGCGAAACTTCGGTGGGTAGCAAAAAGCACTCTAACCTTTTAAGCCCCCACACACGCTACGGTCCACCGAAGAGGTCTACCTGTGCAGGTTTGCCTGCGCAGGTGGACCGGAGCGTGCGTGGGAATAGACCCATGCAGTTTTTTGAACGTGCGCAGGCGACCGGAGCAAATTCGAAAATCAATTCTTTCAGAGGCACCGTACGGCGTACCTGTTGCGTGTGTGCGTGTACTCCGGTCGCCTGCGCAGGTGACGCTAGTTGTTTTCTAGTCTCTGTCCGCACGGTCCTTGCTCGCATCGTACGGCAGCGTGATAATGGTCGCCACGCACGAGAAGTGAAACGACAGAGTCAGAGGAACGGGACGTTTTTAGGGAAAACGAACAGTTAAACTATATTCGTAAAGTAAAGTAGGATATAAAAGTATGCGATTTCAGTTCATTCTACTACAAAAATCTGCATCTACAAAATACAAACAAATTCGTTATTTCAGATTTTGTTGCTAAGTAATATTTTATCGTTACTCAGCTTCAATTTGAATTTATTATCTAAGAAGTCCATCAATGTCAGTGCGTCGAGTCTTCACTCAATGACATTACAAAACAAACTGAAGACCGCTCCTGTATACCGGATCGTCGCCATACACGCTACCGGAATGCGTACGACCTGCGCAGGCAAACCTGTACAGGTAACCTCTCTGGTATACCGGAGCGTGTATAGCCTACATTAGTCGTGCTCGAGAGGCAAGTTCTTCGGAGAATTATTGTTGGTCCTTATGTGAGAGAGGAGGAGACTACAATGACGTGATCCACGAACGATATCGCGACATGGATGTTGTGCAGAAAATAAAGGTCGGTAGGCTCCGAGAGGCAGCACATCTAGCTCGTTTGAGCGTAGAGAAATCTGCTCGCAAAATTTTGCTACCGTAAGATCTATGGGGTGCCACAGCGAGAATACCCAGACTCCGCTGGTCGCAAAGCTGTGGGTTGGGGAAGATTGTAGCCTCAAAATAATTGTAGCCTCAAAAAATTTCAAATTACCAATTTCTGCGTTCCTAGCAATGTTACGGAAGCAAAACAGGTTCTCTACAGGCTATCAATCCAAAACCGGCGCAGAGAAGAGACCTTGAGTATTAACTAATGCTCCTTAATGCAACTAATGGAATGGGGCTTGTACTATTTCAACACTTTCGTGCCGATCAGAGCTACAGAGATAAGCTCGAAAAAGGAAGACTGGTGGCTCAAAACTGCCGCCGGGCAATCCTATGTATGGTGCCAGTCACTCAAACTGTCGACTTGAAAATTGCACCGGCACTATAGGCATTGGGGGTGGCTAGTTTCATTACTATTGTCAGTTCTGTAGGTGACAATTCTCAAACTTGTGTCGTTTACACTAAAAAGACCTTAAAATGTGACAGCATTAAATACAGAAATTAATAGGGGTCAACATAGAATGATTAGTCCCTGCCCCGCATACCTTTCGTATAAGTACAGAGACCTACCACCCGCCAAAACTAAAAACGTAGTGGGTAATACAAATACGATCGGTCTGTCGATCATCATACGATGTAATGCACAACCTTAGGCATTCCCGAGTAAAAATAATTTATTTGGTTAATTTTCTTACTAGCACGCACGCAAAATTCCGGCATGATCATTTATAAATGAATCCACATCGGCATAAACAATTCTAAACGCGAGATGTGTTACCAAGCAGTCCCCCAGCTAAACACTAACCACTTCCAATGCTGCTTGACCTACCAATCGAACGAGATCCTTTTTACTGAGTATGCTATTGGCACCCTTCATAGTCACCAAGATAATTGCCTCGTTTCTTCGTCCTCTAAAAGGCAATACAGGCGATTTCGTGCATCCCTGTGGCGGGCGCGTGCATCCCTGTGGTCGGAGCGTGCATGCTAGGTGCGGGCGAGTTTTATTTTTACTCGGGAATAAAGCACACTCCCGCCACAGGGATCCACGCCCCTGCCACTGGGATGCACGAAATCGTATTGCTTTAAAAAATTGTAGAGGACGAAGAAAAGGGGCAATTATCTTGGTGACCCTAAAGGGTGCCAATAGAACACTCAGTAGAACGATTCTCGTTGTTTTTTTATAAGGAACGATTTTATAAACAGCGATGCATTATGTCTTAGCGCCAGGTAATAAGTTTGAATTTGATCAATAATTGAATAGTTGAATAAGTTGTAAATAAGTTTGAATAAGTTGTAAAGTTCAAACACAATTTATTAAAGTACAAATTAAATTTTTTTAAGCCCAAAATCAATTTTTTGAATTACAAATTCAATTTTTTTAAACTCAAATCCAATTTTTAATGGTTTAAATCAAATACATATAGTATATTAAAACTCCTGTAATAAACATAGTCCGGAGAAATTAGCAAAAAAACGCAAGAAACGAGGCAAAATTCGGAAATGGCTGAAAATTGCTCCACAGCTTCCTTGGGAATTTTTAAGAAAACAATTTCGGAATCAAAAAAAAACATGGCCGCCGGAAATATAGCGGTTTTCCGGTGTTTTCCTTGTATTTCGGTTTCTATAGGTCGTAGAACCCCGTACAAACCCCTAAATGTTAACAATGAAATTCTCTACAACTTTAGTTATTGCAAAGATGTTGACCCGATTAACCCTTTCAAAGTTATTCAAGGTCAAAGTTATCAAAAATCATTTTTGGCCACAAAATCATTCAAAAACTGTTTTTTTTCCGAGAATTTGTTTTGATCAGTCAATACGAAACGATATTGCCTACAAAAAGCTCTCATATCATTTTTTCGAAAACTTAACCCTTTCAAAGTTGTTCAAGGTCAAAGTTTCCAAAAATCACTTTTTGGCCAAAACATCACTCAAAAACTGGTATTTTCGAAAAATTTTTTGATCAGTCAATATAAGGGCTTTTGTAGGCAACATCGTTTGAATTGAATTTGAAAAAAATTTAATTTAGTTTGAAAAAAATTTAATTTGGTGTTCAAAAAATCGAATTTGAACTTAAAAACCTATATGAGGATATGTACGAAAAATCAGACCTTAGACGGTTTCAAAATTTCAAAATTTAAATAAAGTAGGTGAACGCACTTGAATTTTTTTTCTTCTTTATCATGTAAAAAGTGAGAAAAAAATATGGTCCAAAAAAAAATGTTTGGTACATACTTTTTCTTAAGGAAATAATAATTTTTTTTGAGCTAAATTTGATGTATTTTAGTGGATAGTGGGTATATCCCCCTCTCTAGAACAATTTTTTTCTCCAAATACATCCAGGAATCACCCCTGAAAATATTAGCCACGTAGTCCAACAAACGATCTATTGAACGTCTGATGACCTATCCCAGCGGGAAAAGTGGAAGCAGCTTCCTCTGGAATCAAATTGGAAGTGCTTCCTGGTTGCACTGCAGAAGCATTTTGGAAGATTTTCCTATGCATGTGGCTACAAATAAGTCATTTTCAACTTTGTTGGAAAATTTTCTGTTTTAAGAGATTCTCTGCATTTCGATTCATAACGTTTTCCTTTGTTGTGACATATTCTCTTTTGAAAAATGTCCATTTAGAGTTGTGCGCTCACAAAGTAAAAGAACTCTCGCGGTTTATAATTTATTATAGTAATTGTGATTTTATAATTGTAATTTTGATTAGTCCAGTGAAAAGTGTTGAATTTTTTATTTTTTTTGTGTGTGTATGCAATTTTAATTTAATAAAAATATTTATTTTTGAAATATATTTGTATCCTTATTATTCAAAAACGAAGAGCGAAACCTTTTTCCCCGCTCACAAAAAAAGCAAAAATGAAAGCTTTGCTGCTTGCAAAACTTAAATCTTCAAAATAGCTTCCCAGGAAGCTAACTAGAAGAAAATCGAAGAAACTGCTTCTTGCTAATGACATGCAAAGGTAAAAAAGATATGGATAGGGATACGGAAGGGAATCACTTCTAAGATGCACAAGGATAGCTTCTTCATGCGTCAGTGAATGCTTGTACTTCCCGCTGGGATAAAAGTCGCAAATGAGTATTTCAAATTTTTAAGGCTGCTCGCACACTGCATCAGAATTTGTGCGAATTCTGATGAAATTGTATCGATTTCATCGGAATTCGCACAAATTCGTACAAATTCTGATGCACTGAGCGAGCAGCCTAAAACGGCGATATCTCATGAATGGCAATTCGTACGGGAAAATGTATAATATCTATCGCTATTTTATTTCATAGTTTTCTTATTTGTAAACTGATTTTTATGATTTTGATCATTATAGAAAGGTAATAATCTGTAGAATTTATAAAAAATAATTTTTGACTATTTCAGGGCTTTTAAAAAGATTATTATTTCCTTAAAAAAAATATGTGCCAAAACATTTTTTTGGACCATTTTTTTTTCTCACTTTTTACATGAGAAAGAACAAAAAAAAATTTCAAGTTCGTGCACCTACTATATTTAAATTTTGAAATTTTGAAACCGTCTAATAGTCCAGGCGCTAGAGCAGTGGGGCATATAAATTTTAGTTTTGGCGTGATGTAACGGACTTTTTTGGTGGAATTGGTCAGGAATGGCATCCTCAACAATATCTAGGGGGTGCGCAAACATGAAAACGCCTGGAAAATTTATGGGAGCCCAAAAACTGGAAAATTCACGAAAAATTCCCTGTTTTTTGACCTTTCTTGATAAATATTTCTTAACGAAGGCTTCTAAGCGAAAAGTTTCTTGGACATGTTTTGTTCGTTATTGGATTTGCTAAAACTTAGCGTAAGTTTGATTTTTGAAATTTGAATTTTTGCATTGCAAAATACCGAAAACTGCGAAAAACTGTACCCTCACTTTAAAGTTATACCAACAAAAGAAAATACCATTATTTTTCAATGTTATTCTGGAATTAGGTAGTTTAAGGTATGTTTAACTTATATCCAAAACATGATCACTGTCTGTCAAACAGTTTTTGCGTAATGGATTTTGCAATTAAGTGATTTTAAAAAATTAAATTTGTTGCAGGGCCAAAGAAAAAGCTCCCATGTTGGGCCTTAATTTTTTACGTATGCTTTAAGACTCACTTTACAATATCCAATCATAAAACTGCTGTTTTTTAAATTTTTTAAATGTATTTTAATTTTTTGAAAAAAAAACCCCTTAGCTGCAAAATAGCGCCAGAAATGCTCGGCGCGTTTCAAATTCACTCGAAAAACAGCTAAATTGGTGCAATAGAAACTGAGTCCTTTTTCGAGCGAATTTGAAACGCGCCGAGCATATCCGGAGTAATGATATTTTGCAATTTTTTAAAAAAAATAAAAACTAAAAAAAAATTAAAAAACAGCAATTTTATGATTGGATATTGTAAAGTGACTCTTAAAGCATACGTAAAAAAATCAGGACCAACATGGGAGCTTTTTTTTGGCGCTGCAACAAATTTAATTTTTTAAAATCACTTAATTGCAAAATCCATTATGCAAAAACCATTTGACCGACAGTGATAGGTTTTAGATATATAAGTTAAGCGTACCTTAAACTACCTAATTCCAGAATTACATTGAAAAATAATGGTGTTTTCTTTTGTTGATATAATTTTAAACTGAGGGTACAGTTTTTCGCAGTTTTCGGCTATTTTGCAATGCAAAAATTCAAATTTCAAAAATCAAACTTACGCTAAGTTTTAGCAAACCCAATAACGAACAAAACATATCCAACAAACTTTTCGCCTAGAAGGCTTCGTTAAGAAATATTTATCAAGAAAGGTCAAAAAACCAGGGAATTTTTCGTGAATTTTCCAGTTTTTGAGCTCCCACAAATTTTCCAGGCGTTTTCATGTTTGCGCACCCCCTAGATATTGTTGAGGATGCCATTCCTGACCAATTCCACCAAAAAAGTCCGTTACATCACGCCAACACCACTGGAAACGCTCCAGCGCCTGGACTATAAGGGCTGAATTTTCGTCCATATCCTCATATATCAGATCTGACAAAACTTTATCAGTACTTTTTTAACGATTGTACTACCGAAATAAACGAAAACCAGATTAGTGTGCTAGGTAATTCCCTCTATCTACAGTTCTCCTTTGCGTGACTAGGAATTCGTTCTTAAATAGAAAAACTCGACTGTGGAACAATCTTTCATAGTCAGTGATTCCAAACTGCTACAACATTTAAAAATTAAATCTCAGCTCATTACCTCAAACCGTCTCGTTCTATACCTCGAACTGCTTACTATCTACTAAACATTGGATCAACCAATGACGTGACCAATCGCATGTCGTACTGGTAGCACAAAGCTAGTGAGCTGAACTTAGATAAAAAAATGCGCCGATGAATTTTCCAGAGCCATGTCTGTGCAATTTTCCGGCTTTGTAAACTCTCTGATTTTTGACCAGCTAACAAGCCTCCAAGGCATGACACTCTATAAATCCAAAATTATTGTTGAGTAGTATTTTCTTTCCTCAACCTCTCCATGGTAACCAACTCAGGATACCTCTCCCTTTGTTCTGGCTAATTTTTTTCGAAGATTGCTTTTTTTTGGGTATTATTCTGCGCAATATATGTTAATGGATTACGATTATTTCAACTAACTTAAACGTCGCATTCAAGGTAAACTATTGCAAAGAAGCATGGATTAATAGAAGTGTAGAAGATCCACTTAATTGTTTTAGAACATATAACTCTCTCTCTTTATCTCTCTCTGAATGAAACAAATAAATTTAACTAACGCTCTCGACTATAAGAAAAGCTAATAACAACTAAAAATTCTTGAAAAATCTCTCCCAAAAGAAACAATGGCTAATTTAGTTATTTCAACGATAACTCTAACAAAGCAGCAAACAAACCCCACATTAAGTTGCCAGTTCCTTATAATATATGTCCTGAACGAGAAGGACTAATTTTCTAAAGTGGAAATCCTTGATAATCATAAAAAGAATTTCATTTTCGGTGCATTTAATCCAAAACAGGCGAGGAGCATTGTGCTAAGTGTTTGGCTAGACAAAAGCCCAAAATGAGAGAGACATAGAAGGATGAAAATGCAAGAAATATATACGTGCAATAAAAAAGAAAACATAAACTTAAATGGAATCTGGGAAAATGATATAAGGAAAAAAGACCGGGAGAAGAATCTGGATGCGCGAGACCACCCTGTGTATACCGTAGTCGTCGTCGTCATCCCTTATAGCTATGCCATTCCCTATGCTTTCTAATTCAAAATGAACTTAATTGAAAGCTTCTGTTTTGTACTTATCCAGAAATTTTTTTTACCCCCACTTTCTGTTTTAGCTCACTAATGACATTACATAAATTGCATTAAATGCAAAATTTTCGTCCCTTTGAGTTTAAGTGAACCCTATGAAGGCTTGGCGACTTAATTTTCTAGCTTCAAGTAAAATTAAGGAAAAACCACAGGCGTTAATTAAAGCTTTGAACTGATTGAGAGCTGCAGCTGGAGCGTTGTTCATTTTAATTACAAACTCCTGCTTAAATTCCTGTGAAAATCCCAGAGTCCAAAAAGGACTCCGATATTTTTTTTTATATACTGCTGCTGCTGGGTTCCTTTCCTGCGAGTGCATGGTGACTACGTTAAGTAACAAATGGCTCACGAGCAGTCTTCCTTATTGCAGTTGTACATACATACATACCGAGGTGGCTTGAAGGGGGTTGGTCCAGTGGGGGGCAGGAAGAGCAAGAGAAGTAATTTTCGGGTTTACTGACCGTGGGAATCAGTGCAGCATTCACTGTTCCGTGTATCCTTATTAGCCCAAGTTAATTAGTTTCCTGGGGAGCAGAGAACGTGAAATCTGCGGCTAGCATGTTGATGATACAATTAATTCTCTTGGCAGCACTCGAAGAAGCTGGACTCGGGGTTTTGCGGCGAGAGCTATATGTATACCCTACCATCCACTCCGATCCCCTCCACCACTCCGTCGAAAGAACATATTAGTTTTATATTTTTTTTTTCAACACATTTCACACTCGAAAATTGCTGCAGGAGTTATTTTGGCAGGATTTCGTATAAACCTCGATAATATTTTTTTTCCGGGAATTTTCATTTTAAAATCGTTTTCCTCTAAATTTCTGGCTTTCATTCAATGGGCAACGCAAAAACAAAAGAGAACCAAAAGCGTTCCAGAGTCACGTTCACATATGCCAAACGTCCAGTATTGGATCAGAAGAAGTCCTACAACAGTTTTTTGGCTTTCCATTCGCACAGTCCAACTATATATGCCGTTCTACACCTAACCCCCTCCCCATCCCTCAAACCTCCTCAAAAGGTGTCCTCAGACACCCAGAATGCCATTTTAGAAAGTCCACTCCAGTCTTTAGGGCGTAAAATGGATTTTCTATCATTTATTTGTTAAAGATTTTCCAATTTTAGAACAAAAACAAAAAGGAGAAAAGGACCCTATACCTGGGTACCAGGACATGTTATAGTTTCCTCCCCGGGATAGGTATAGGTGCTTGATGGAGTATCTAAGCTAGTGTGACAGTGTGACTTGTGAAGGAACCAATAGTGCTGCTACACCCCCTACACCCCCCCCCCCCTAACATCCTCCTCCACTCCTCCTACCTCACATCATCCGTAAAGAGGTGATGGCGGGACACAAAAAAAAATATATATCTATAAAAGCCGTTACGTTCCTCCTGGCACACGGGGGACACACAGAAAAGGAACTCTAGAAAGAAACTAAATAAGGGGACATAAGATAGAGATTGAATTACTGAAAGTACACGGCAAGGATAGGCAAGGAGTAAGAGTGGAAAAGCTTTAAAGTATCTCGTTTCTGCACTTTTAAATTAAATGTAATTTTCTTTTACCTTGGCGAAACGTGATGATTTACAGTTGGTGGAGGAGTTTCCTAAGAGGTTCCTTTGAAAGCTCTCAAAGGGATTAATCAGATTCAGGTGACTTCGATTGGCAAAACATACGAAAAAGTATTTTGTTCATAGAAGAGTGAGGCTTCGGCTTCATAAAAAGGTTTTGCCATTTAAATTTAATACAGTTTTGTGTGTTTCGTTTTTTTTTTCTCGTCATTGAAAAAAAAAAAAATAAAAGAGAAAATTGTAATTCAATATTGAAATGAATTTGGAAAAAAAAAACAAATTGGTTTTAAGTTTGGTGATTTGTGGAAAGAGGATACTTCTTTTTTGCATGCATTGCCTGTCATATAAATACAGTACTGAATCCAGCCCTAACCTTCTTTCGAGGAAACTATACTCCTAAATTCTATGAATTTTTCAGCCTAAAGTATTCATATTACAGTTTTGTCCCCAGCACTCCTGTATTTGATGATGATAAAATCTGTATTTTTTTGGATGTTTGGTGATTTATTTTGGATTGATGACTGATTTCTTCTTGATGGATTTTGACAGAAAACAATTTCGTATTTTTAGAATTAAGGTCATAAAGTCTACCTTTTTCGTCATTTTAAAAAGACTAAATGGAACCAATATTTAAAATTTAATAGTAGTACGTGTCACCATAAATTCGGTACAAAAATTCTATAAAATGCAGGTAAACTGCAAAAAAATTACAGGTAACTGAGACACCATCGTCATTTTCGAGGAAATACGGCCCAATGACACCTCCCGACCACAATGAACACCAAACAGTCAATTTTTGCGGATAGAATAGCCTCTCCGCAGTCATTTGTGGGTTTTCGCTGCCTCAGATACGGAAATTCTGCTTATTGACGTACCCACCAAGCGTGAATGAGCCTCGTCGCTGAAGAAAATTTTCTTCTAGAAATCGGGATTAATAGCGTGTTGTTCGAGCACCCAATCGGCATAATCCCTGCGCACACGATGATCTGCCGGCTTCAATTCTTGAGTGAGCTGAATGAAGATGCAAATCCAAATGCAAAATGCGCCACAATATGCCGTATGACAAACCCAAATGCTGCGCGCCGAGCAATCGATAAATTCGGATCTTCGTCAAAACTTTCACTCACAGCGGCAATGGTTTCGGTCGAACGGACAAAACCACGGTTTACAGAAACAAGGTAATGTAAAAGTAGAAAAAGGGCACCAAGTGACGTCAGCACTAATGTAGAAACAACAACAACAGCTTCGATTTTATATGGAAAGCGGTCACCAAGTGACGACAGCATTAAAATATCATCTTACGATATACGGTATTCTCGTTGGCGAGTGACGTGACTACGAGTGACGCGGTAGAATGAAACTGTCGATACCTACAAACATATCGAGGAAAATGTCACTTCACACGACACCATGCGACAATTACAACACGATGTTTATCGATCAAGTCGCCAGGATTCTCTTAGATTGACAATGAGTTAATACCAATTTAAGGTCGAAGTGATATCTGTCATGTCAACGACGACAACGAGAATAAAGCTGAATTTACATATCCGACATTTTTCTGCCGCGCCGCTTTTTTTAGGATTTCAGCCAATCAGAAACAATATGTCGTGACCGAAATTGTTTCTGATTGGCTGAAATCTTAAAAAATAACGGCGCGGCAGAAAAACGTCGGATATGTAAATTCGGCCTAAGGCTGACAGCCTTTTACCTTACCTTGTTTCTGTACACCGTGGGCAAAACGATGATGCACAGGGCTTACTATGTCTGCAACCGATACAGTTTCTCCGAATTTCCGAATTGTGTTGGTTATTGCTTGCTGTTTAGGCCGATTATGACGACCATAATCTGGCTGTAAAGCGCGAAAAGTGGCCACCAGTGACTCACCATTTTGATAAAACAGTTTAACAAATTTAACGCGTTGTTCGATGGTCAAACGATCCATATTGTAAAACGGCAAACCTTTAACTAAACATATACCACTTTGCTTGACGTTTATTTTTGACAGTTGTCAAATGGCAGGGCTATACTTCCCAACCACAAAATGGATAACCCTGTATTATTAATTTATTTACTACTATTATAAATTTGATTATTTATTTGGAGACGAAAGTTGAGATCAGACTGGTAATTCCTGGATAAAATAAATGTGATCGACTATATTCGTCGTTATTACGGCATCGGTATATAACAATAACCATTTCAATTGCTCGACTTTGTCGCCATATTTGCTTATCGCTCACATAATCTAGTGTCTTGATGATTGGAGTCTTCCATGTCTAAATTTATTTACTACACCTATTACGAGATGGCTCGTGTAGATCTAGCCTCAAATCGCCCTCCATCAAATAAAAGATCGTGATCGTGTGATTTGACCTACTCACTCCGAAATTTACTGTCAGAATGACGAAAAGATTGACAGCAACAACATCCACGGTCCCTCATGCTGTAATGCACTTAGCTCCGTCCACAGGACTCCAAAAATTTTCGATTTTTGTCATGCATGCATGATCCTCCACCCTGCAAGCCCGCATGCATGTCAGTCAGCCGTGAATGTGCACACTTGTGTAGTTTGTAGTCAGCCAAGTGCTTGTCGACTCGAACACGGCACAAGATGGGTGTGCTCACTTTAAAACCGATCGTACATGGTCTTACGCCACATTCTCCTGAGAACAAACTCGATAAAACCAATCGTGCTGAAGTGATGAATAGTACTGCGTGAATGTACTACGGACTCCGGATACCAGACGACCTTCGGATTAAATTAGCCTTCCCATGGTAACTTCCATAGGCAACCGTCCTTTCTCGTGCTACTCGTGGGATCACTATAGATACCTATAAAAAACCTTTGGAGGATGGAGGACTTCTCAACGCTCCAAACACTTCTGGGGCTTCCATTGCCTTCAACAGGGCGATCTAAAAAACCAGTTGGATATTTCAGGGTGTCGAATATGGCCCCAGTGAAGATGCCAAATGGCAGAAAGTGTCAGACCATTTCCGGTCCGATCATCAAGCCAGCAGAAACCCCCCGGGAATGGACGTAGTAAGTTGCTCGAATGTCAGGATGGTGATCACTGCATTTTTTGGGCTGGTGGTAGGGAGACCTTCTTTTAATGAGGAGGTGGCTCTCTTCACCATCTCAAAATTACTGGTGAATGGGGCAAGCTCTAATGTCCCACCATCTGACACAAACAACCACATAGCCTTCAGAGAGGCTGGTAATGCTGGAGAAACGACGAAACAACTCTGGGAAGCAATGCTTCCTCTATTGGCGCTATAGGCGGGGCTATGACACTAAAACCACCACCGAAACCCCTAGGGGGCAATCACCAGCCGAAAGGGGGGGAGCATAATACCCGAAGGAAATAAACACTGCTTCCAATATAAAGATTGTCCAGTTAAACCTCCATCACGCCAAAGCAGGGTTGCCAGATTGGGGGTTTTTTCCCCAAACTGGGGAAATTATTATGCCCGTGCAAAAAATTGGGGAAACAAATTTAGTGGGGAAAACATTGGGGAAAAATTGATTCAGAGATTTTAAATCCATTTTTGCTTAATATACTCTGCGCTGATACAATTCGAACTTAGAAATATACAGGGTGTACTACGAACAGTGACAAAGCGGCTGGCTGTGGATAGGTTATGGATAGACGAACAAAAAGTCGTATGGGTTGGGGGGCCGCAGCATAAAAATTGTCTGGACATTATTCATAGGAAATTGTCCAAGTTTTCCAATTTTGCAAAAAGCATATTAGTTAAGTACGTATTTTTTGGAGAAAAAGGTTGAAATTTTAGTGAAAAAACCAAAGTTTTGACTTTGACGACTCATTGCTCTGGAAGTTGATAGGAAGTTCATTTTGACGGTTTTAGATAAGTGTGAGTATTCTGCGTACACTGATACCTGATTCATGAAAATATGTCATAGGGTTACAAAAATACAGGGTGATATGTAAAACTCTAAAAAAAACTTCAAAACACTCTAGCGGCTAAACCGTTACGATTTTTTGTTCGTCTATCCATAACCTATCCACAGCCGGCCGCTTTGTCACTGTTCTTAGTACACCCTGTAAACGACAGACCAGAACTGTTGTTATTACCGGCCGAGCTTGTGTTTTTTGAAATTGTATACGTTTTCATAGAACTGGTTTCGTTAGGTTTTTCGCAGAAACACTTTTAATTCACTGTGAGCCAGTCCAGCCAGTAATTCAGTGTGAGCCAGAAAAGCTTTCTTGAGTAGTATTTTTCATATCTTATTAATTTTTTGCATTCAAACTATTGGTTGCATAAACTTTATTTAATTGATTAAAACGTTTCAGTATATAACATAATTAAGTAAAATAATGTTTAAGGTAAAATTGATCGATTTAAACGAATTGATAATAATATTCATTGCAATTTATAATTGCAGTCATATTTTAAAAATGCGGAGAATTTGTTGGAAAGTTATAATTTTGGGGAGTTTTCATACAAAGTTTGGGGAAATCACTTTCAGTGGGTCTGGCAACACTGCGCCAAAGCTGCCTCGACAGTGTTCGAAAAAACGTTTATGTAAGACAACCGGAAATACAATTTATGTGATGTTAAAGCGTCGACCAAAGGACGCCGAAGGACAATCTCGCTCCAACCTGAGCTGCCTTCACTGTATATAATCTCTTGATTGATACTTACGCTACAAGGGTAGGTAATAGCACTACGAATTGGCCGCTAAAGGTTTGAACTAAGGCATGATACAAGGGAGAAATAGAATAGCTCTGGGAAATCCGGCAGCATATCCAGACCTGCCACTTTCAGGTTTCCTTCGACTTTTGCAAGGCGAGGCAAGGTCGTTTAGGACAGCTAACAGTGACAACGGTTTAAAAGTAAAATGATCGTACTTGCACCAGTCCGTGATATTTACAATATTTATTTTCATTTTCTTATGATTAATGATATTACCCCTATTTCACAGCTGGCTGACCACCAGGCAACTCAATACTTTTGTGAAAATTTAGCACAAAATTGGAACTCAGCACAGCTTTCTTCTAGTTAAAGGAACTTTTATCCTGTTTCATGTTAGTTGAACCCTTAAAATGTTTGTGTAGTTCTAGCCATAGTAAGTTCAAACAGCTCAGCCATATCTAACTTAACCTAGCCATAGTAAATTACTTATGCATATAATTGAGGTAGACATACATCAGCCAACTTGTTTATAAAAATTATCCATAGTTGTTTTTGTGAAGGCTTAGGAATCACCCTTTGTACTGAATGAAGTTCATGTCATGGTGACATGTCCGATAGAAAGCTTAGACCGAAAGATCTGTCTAGTTGCAGATTTTAGAATCAATGCCTTGCTCAACTTGAAGGATTTCATATTAGATTATTCCCTTCCAGTCGCACCACACACATCATCCCCTCTTTCGACTTCAATCCTGGCTTCATGAAAGCTTGTGACGGCTCACCATCCCTTCTGCACGCTATTTAACACTTTCAGTTCCATGGCTCATTTTTAATCACAGGTCATAGACGGTTCAGAAATAGGTTGATTAAATTGGGTTTCACCAGCGCATCGCTGATATTATTTTTTTGTTTAACTCATGAGAAACCCATAGATCGAATTTCTTTTGGTATCTTTCTTTGTGCGATAGCTGCTGGTAATGCATATCTAGCTGGACTTTTTCACGAATTTCCTTCGTTTTTTTGAATGATTGGACATCCCGAACGCTTACACCGATTCTTTGTGAAACATGAAACTGTTTGCTGTCAATCAAAAGAAGAATTATAACAAAACAAACTAGTGAATTCTTTTATAGAACTGAACAAGAAACGTTTCTAGACAACTCCCTGAAACTAAAAGTTTTTACTACGTAGTCATGAAGCATCCTTCTCGCCAAAAGATAGAATATCGCATCATCTGCAGCCTAGACTAATTGCATGCAAAACTACTATTGATTGCCATGCCTCTTAACTTAAGTTACCTTTAATATCCTAGATACCTTCAAGAAGGCTGATCTTTCTCTCTATAAGTCATTATCCATAGCTCTGAGCCAGATAATCCCTTCCTTTTCAACCTAACCTACTTTTGCGGGTACAGTCCCTAATAGATGTTACACCATCAAGACACAAAACGCCCGCATAACTTTCATCATTAAATATTAATTTGTAAATGTAACAATTTTGAAACAACAACAACAACCGCGCTTTGCATATTTTAAGAGAATCGTAATTAAAACAGTTTTAAAATGCCATAGATGCCTGCCAGTTTGCCAGTTTTATTAATTTTCAACAACAACAAAAAAACAACAACAACAACAATGGTGCGGGGGTGCAGGGTGAAATTACTAAAACAACAAGAACAACAACAACAAAAAAAGAAGAAATAAGGGAAAACAATTTTTCCTAGCTACGTTCACATAGATTAATCCAGGAGAGCGCGAGGGCGCCTAGTTACTATATTAAAACGGATATTTTCCCATTTTCAATTGAAGATTAAGCACCGGCTACAGTTGCCGAGTGGGATACGAGCGTAGCGCAGATAACGTTCATTCGGGCCGCTACCTAACCAGCGAATACTTTTGTATGTAAATTAATTTTACGACCCCGGAGGATGAATTTTGATCGAAACAAAATAAAACCGTAATTGATAGAATGAGCAGGAGTGGGGTGGGTGGTGGGTAATATGACGGGCGAACCACCCGCACCTACCCCCGCCCGCGGACTGATAGACCGTCGGTGGTTGCCGGTTACATGTAAATTGCTTTCCACACGGCGTAACACAAATAGTATACCTACAGCATATCAACTGAAACACAGTCCTCCACCGCACCGCCCGCCCGCCTACCCCAATATACCAGGGTTAAATGCACTACCAGTCCCAAGGGTAGTAACAGTTTGTTAGTATGTATATAGCTATATTTTTTTTATTGTTGCTTGGCATTTCAATCGCACTTAATACCATTTGTGTTCTTATGTTTGTCTCTTTGTAGTTGTGCAATCGCATGTGAGTAACCGGAAACAATCTAAAAGATGCACAATGAAAGGCAAACACCCCCCACCCCTCCCCGGGGGAGTATCGCGCACACATTCCATACCCGACAAAATGTACACATATGAATCTGCCCACGGCTGTGCAAATGTTTTGTGATATGAAAGATGTCCGAACAACAGTTTCGGAATTAATCACAAATCGATAACGTTTTAGAGATACCTGCAGCGACAAAGAGCGACCGAACGGGTGGTGGCCATTTAAAATATTGGAGCTCGAGCTACTTTTGCAAATCCAATGGCAATCTAGATCGTAGATTCAATGACATGCCGAATCGATGAAACAATTTTGGGTTAATTAATTGTGGTTTTGTTGCGTTTCAATTCTTCGGCTCTTTCATTATTGGTCCGATTTTGCGTGGACAGAGATAATTAGACTTTCTCTTGAAAGTTTTGTCATTTGTGGTGGTTGATGGATGCCTGGGACGGGAGCTCTGTCGAAGTCAGTACGAAACCCGATTGAAAAATGCGGAGAGGAAGAGAAGTCGAACGACGAAATGTCGACCATCATCGAGACCTTGGAATATTACGTATAGGAGTCTTGAATAGCAGAAATAACTTCATGGGATAGGTACAGATGGCAGCCGTGTCCAAGGACCATGAAAGGGATCAAAATTGACTCTGAAAGCGCAGCGCGTTATAACATAAATTACGAAAGTATATGATTAGTATGTTTGAAACTTCTCCCTGGCCTTCTTAGAAGAGGTTTCCAACTGTGCGATGCCTACTTTTAGCCAGAGCTGGACAACTACAAAGAAAATGTTCGTTTATCTATGTGGCTTGTTCTTTTCACAGCTACTACAGAAGGTGTTGTGTAGAATTCTCATTATGGACGCATGCTCCCTGATTGGCCAATGTCCTGTGGCGACCAAAATGATTCTAGCAATGTCCCTTTGAAGTATGTATCATCCGTAGGTCGTGAATTCAGACAATGTTGTTCTAGTCTGGGCATATGATATTAATTCATCTGTTTTGTCGTTATCTTCGATGTTCTTGTGACCCGGTAAACGCCGAAGAGTTATTCTCTACTTGTTAGTCCAGGGAGTTCTGTTTGTCGTTTTTTGACCACCTTACATTGAAAGGTCTGACGAAGTTCTATTTTGAACAAGTCGGCGCATCTTGCCACACCGCTGCCGATACGATGAAGTTTTTGCAGCGCAAGTTCCTGAGACTCGTTGTGTCGAAAAATGAAGATACATACGTTCCGAAATAGCTGCTATAACGCCCGAAATGCTGGCCATTTTAGATAATATCCTAAATAAATCTTGCTAATTTGTCAAAATTGGCTAAAAATGTCAAAGTTATTCAATGTTGAAATATCGAAGGTCTAGATGGCGCACCATACATATGGGGTCTTGGATAGTCACTAGATACTCTGACTGCATGGTTCTTGCCTGGATGAGTCTTGAGGATCGTTCTGCTATCGTTTCCAAAATGTCTGATGTATGCCTTGCACCACAATTGCCACAGGGGAAAATTGGGGTACTTTTTTTAGAAATAAGAAAAAAATAAAAACATTTAATTTTATCGGGTAATTTTTATTATCATACAAAGGGACTAGAATTTTAAGAAACAAGGAAGTTATTGCATTTTGCAACTAAGCTTTATGAAAAAACCAAAAAAAAATTACTCAATTTTTTTTATGTGGAAGACTAGAGCTTAGGGAAAGCCCTTTGTACTGTCGACAATCTATTTTCTTCGTATAGAGTGCAATGTCAAGCAGTAAGCTCTCGTCGATAAATAGTGAAGGGCAAGAGAGAAGTAGGAAGGAATTGCCACAACCACCTAACCCCAACCATTTCTACCGCGACTCTGGCATCGGGGCAATGAGAAACAACTCGCTGGAGTGTTATGCCTCCTGAAACGAGTTGAATCCCATCAACCAACCGATGAAATGCGCTTGGTGGAGCTGGGCAGTGCTAGCGGAAGGCTATGACAGGGGGAACGAGGAATGTAAGGGAAGAAGAAAGAAGGTGGGAAAGGCGAAGGACCGCGGGGCTCTGCCGGGATTCGAACCCGGGACCTCTGGGATAGTAGCCAGGCGCCTTACTCCCTAGACTACCGAGGCCCCCAATTAACAATAGTAAGGTTGAGTTTCACCAACTAACTTTAACGGTAACAAAAGCTGAATCGGCTGTCAAATCTCCGGTTAGACAAAAAGAGAGGTGCACCGTTTAACCATGACGTAACATTTTAACGTTAACTTTAAGGTAGAAACAGAATGGCACGGAGACCGTGGCGGAGTCCGCCGCTCAGAGAGTTTCCCATACATTTAATTTCTCCCCAGGCGGCGCGGACAAATTAAATGTATGGGTATATGTATCGGTCTCCGTGCCATTCTGTTTCTACCTTTAACCAAGCAAAGTCGGCCGGTTAGTGTTCTTGGGCCTTTCCACACTAGTATTCTTGCTGCAGTATTCAAACCGGGTTTTTAGGAAAGGGGTAAGAGAATCAAGAAGAATTCTCTACAAAAAGTGATGAACTTGGAGAGAAATTTGCAGCACATTTTAAACCTATTTCTCGGGCTTCAACTCACTAACACAAAAAGAAAAACAGTTGGGGGGTCAGAAATCAATTCAAAATGATCAGAAAAGCACACGCACACATTCAAGTACTTAATCGGAATATGAATGCTTACGCCGCTGCAAGAATACGGACGTGGAAATCGCGGTAGTTGTCAATCCGGTTTGCATACTGCATAAAGAATACTAGTGTGGAAAGGCCCATTGTTATTGTTAACTTATGACAGTTGTCAAATTTATTTTGTGATGTAGAATTTGAAATTAATTTGCTTTTTTGTGTAGTTTTATTTTATTTATAAATAAATTTTGTGTTTTTAAAATTTTTGAGGTAAGTAAGTACTATAAATTTGTGTGTGTAGCAAATCCCAGAGGAAATTAAGGGATATTTTACGACAAAGCTTTTAACGAAAGCTTTAACAAACGATAGTGTGGTGCGACTCAATTTTACTAACCGGAACTTTAACAACCTTGTTATTGTTAAAGTTAATTTTAACAATTACGTTAACCAATGATTTGGTGCAACTCACCCTTACACTATAATGCTTGAAAATAAGTTTCTATAAAACTTAATTTTTTTTTGAATTTATCACATGAAATGAATAGGTTTCAAAATGATACAGTCTAAATTATAGCTTAAAATATGCCTTTGTTAATTAACAATTGGCCAAAATACAAAAAGTTTTATATCTCGAGTTCACGTTAACAAAAATGAACTTTATTTTTTTCAATTAAAGGTTCCAAAATTCTTTACCAGATCTGACAAAAAAATTTAAATTGTTTTTTCAAAATGGCCAAAAGAATGCAATTGTTGTTATTTGAGTAATAAAAAAATCTAAAAAAAGTAACCAAAATTACATTCAAAATTGTTCGTTTTAAGTGCATTCGAAAGCTGACGTCGAGATCTACATTTAAAAAAAAAAACTTCATTTTGTACTTAATGGCATAAAATGGTGGGAATTTCAAAGTTTAGATAACAAACGCAATTTTTTTCAGTGCGTCCAATATTTTGCCACCAACTGTTCAGGGTCTTTTTTTTATAACATCAAAAAGTATATTTTTTGAAAGTTTCCTGCAAATTTGTCTAGTTTACGGTCTTGGGGACTAAAATGAAAAAAATACTGTTTTTTCCCGTTCTTTTAGTTTTGTAGGTTATGTACGTACTTTAGAGACTTAAACCAGCGAGGATTTATTCGTAATTTTATTACGAAGAGACTGGTATTTAGTTTGCCGATCCGACTTTAGAACCGGAGTTATTCACATTTTAAGCTCGAAAGACGCGGTAAAAAAACTTTAATCTATATTAATAAAAGAAAGTGTCTGTCAGTCTGTAGGTGAATTTACATATCCGACGTTTTTCTGTCGCGCCGCTCTTTTTTCAGATTTCAACCAATCAAAAACAATATGACGTGAGCGAAATTGTTTCTAATTGGCTGAAATCTTAAAAAAGAGCGGCGCACAGTGGGCCAACTCGCTTCGAAACCTGGACATTAAGGAAAAAAAAGGTGCGCGTTCGGAATTTAGTTCCATGAAATCGTGTGTAGATGGCACTAGTGCATACTAGTCCAACGCTGAGGTGGCATTCCACTCACTAATCTCTGTGATACGTGTCGTGACAGTTGCCGGATCGCACACGCTCGAAAAACGGCGCGTTTTTAATCATTTATATCCCGTAATTTTTAATGACAGTGATCCGACTCAGTTCACATGATCACATACGATGTGTAGCACCCCAAAAGGTAAGTTTATCACATTTGTAACCCTTTTAATAAAGTGTTTCTACTTAAAAACAAAGTAAAGATAAACCTGTATCGCGTAAAACGGAAATTCTCTAAAATCATTGGTTACAAAATTTTCTCCGCGTTGCTCCACTTCCCTAAGTGGCTCTCCTACTTCCTTAATGATGTAGTTGATGAGTTCAAAAGAAATCGCGTGCGCATGTTTGCGCCATTTCAGTGCGCGATCGGTTTTCTGCGGTGTGGAAGTGCCTGAGAAGCGTGCCATGGGTCGCTGTATTGTGAATAAATGTGATGTGAAACAATTTAGCAGCATTGATTTACTTGTACTTAAGAAGATCGACAGCGCAAACCTTACTCTCGGTGTAGCTTCACTCCACGCCTGGATAAGGTTTATGGGGTGGTTCATACATTTAGCTTACAAGAACGGCGATAACGAAACGGAGAAAAAGTGGCAGGCTCGGTTTGTAGAGCAAAAGCAGCGTGTAGCGACTCGTAAAACGAAAATTCAGAGTGATTTTAAACGTAGTTTGGGCTTGCTGATTGACATTCCCAAACAGGGATCGGGCACTACAAATGACGGTAATACTGCTAGGCGCATTTTTGAAGACGTACCGTGACTGAAAAAATTGATGAGGTGTTGATGGCGAAGAGTAAAGTGATCTTGCAGACAATGTCAAGCGGGTGTGCTATTAATGTCGAGAAGTTTAAAATGTACTGCTTGAATGTGGGCAGACAGTATGTAGAGTTCTACGCATGGTACCCGATGCCGACATCAGTCCACATTGTTTTGTTGCATGGATATGCCATAGTCGAAGCTGCTCCGCTGCCAATTGGTGGGCTATCTGAAGATGCGCAGGAAGCTCAAAATAAGGATATCCGGCGTTAGCGAGAAGATTTTACGCGTAAATATTCCCCGGAAAAAACAAAGCACGAATTGTTCCATCGGCTTCTGGCATCTACGGATCCACTAATATCGAGCTTCCAGCAGATGGCAATTGCAGAAGAAAAACAGATTCCACCGGAGGTGAAAGATGCAAGTTACACTATCCATCACTTCGTTAATTACCCCCATACACAAACCGACTTTTTAGGCAAGGGGTCGCAGCGAAGTATGCAAATTACACGCATGGCATATACTTCCCTGCGACCCCTTGCCTAAAAAATCGGTTTGTGTATGGGGGTAATAAACGAAATGATGGATAGTGTGACTTGCATCAAAGATCTGCTCGTTGAGCCATATCCCAGCAGACAACCCGATAGCGACCCTTATGGCAGCGAAATAGGTGTAAGTGCCGAATGGGATTACGAATTTAATTAACCCTTGTAAATAATCTTAATAAAACATCAGTGACCTTAAAATACCTTAAATCCAAAGTTTTACACGAATCCGCTCAAAGTATATTTTTTATCCGCCATATTGGATCCGCCATTTTGAATTTTGCAATTCCGACCTCAAATTCATTCATTCGAAGTCTGTGACCTCAAAATACAATAAAGTTTTACACGAATTCGCTAAATTTTTATTTTTTGATCCGCCATATTGGAGACGCCATTTTCAATTTTACAATTCTGACATCTAATTCGTAATCAGTGACCTCAAAATACCTTATATCCAAAGTTTCACGCGAATCCGTTAAATTTATATTTTTTGATCCGCTATATGGGATCCGCCATTTTGAATTTTGAAATTTCGACATCAAATTCGTAATCAGCGACCCGAAAAAACTATATGGACACAGTTTTGTAGGTTTTTGTATTGATTTTCTGTCTATGTCCAGGTGATTTTGCAGCACGTTCACATGGACTGCATGCAGCAAGGCAAAAGCTCGAACTTGACAGTTCCGTGATTTTGCCGCATGGATAAGAGATTTCCTCTTTGCATGATTTTTGCAGCAATGCTGTGCAAGAGAGAGAGCATGTGCCGAGACAGATATTTTTTCCTGGCCAATCAGAGAACATTAAGAGCTTTTGTCGTGCGGCATGCAGCCCATGTGAACGTGGCCTTAAGCTTCTGTGTCTGCTTGTGGGTACCGTCGCGCGTTGGGACCAAACTAGAAGAGGTAGAAATCTGATTTTTTTTGTAGATTCATGGATACCCAAACAGGTGACTAAAAGTTTCCGTTTTTCGAAATTTTAAGTAGTTTTTTTTAATTAATTAATTAGTAATTAGTTTTACCATTTTTTACGTTCTACACCTCTTGCAACTTCATTTTGACCCACTTTCATGTAACCGATCAACCCCAAATTTTGCCCATGTGCATAGTTCGCGTAACAATGCAATATGACATTTTTGTAAAAAAAATCAAAATGGCGGTTCCAAGATGGTGGCCGAATTTTGCAATTGTGTTTCCCGATCCCCGACATGGGTATCAAATGAAAAGGTATTACGAGTAGAATACAATTAGCTTGGCGTCATTCCAAATTCAAAATGGCGGCCAACACAAAATGGCGGACTACCTTTTTCTTTACAACCCACTCGGTATGGGTATCAAGTTAAAGGGTATGACAAGTAGAATACTATCAGCTGTGTAGCGTCATTCCAAATTCAAAATGGCGGCAAACACAAAACGGGGAATTATCTTTTTCTTTACAACGCGCTCAGTATGGGTATCAAATGAAAGGTTGTGACAAGTAGAATACTATTATCTGTGTGGTGTCTTTCCAAATTCAAAATGGCGGCCAACACAAAATGCCGGTTTACAGCTTTCTTTACGACGCCCTCGGTATGGGTATCAAATGAAAGTGTACGACAAGTGTAGTACAGTAAGCTGTGTGACGTCATTTTAAATCTAAAATGGCGGTCCCCACAAAATGGCGGAAGACATAAAATAGACTACTGCAGTCACAAGGACAATCACTGAAAGTTGTTGGACTCGATCTGATAAAGCCATGATTTTCCACGGACAGCTGTATATGCATCTTTGCATTTTTTTTGCCCTTTCTGTTCGTTTTAAGACGAAATGAAAAAAAAGAGAGGAAATGTGTGTGTAATGTATTTATTCGATTGTTTTGGTTCACCAAATTTTGCATTTTTGGGCTGCACGGTGGGTGCAAAATTTGCAAAATTGATAACTTTTTTGGTGCATTTTTGGGGAAAACAATTTGGAGCGGAAGAGGGTGCCATGAGCGAAGTTCTGCACGGGGCATCTTATCCCCTAGCATAGCAAAATCTATGCGGACGTTTCTGAGCATTTTTCGCTAGGTGTCTGTTGTGCACGTAGCACACAATTTTCGAATCGAATCTTAAAAAAGTTGTAACATACTCTAAATTTTTTATAGTATCCAAAATCAATTTTTGCAAATTTGTTTTTTTTTCATTATACCTTTTTCGACGGCATGCTGTGCACACATATCTTTTTTTATTGAAAGGCGTTGCAACGCACGCGGGTTTTTGCTAGTTGTTTATAAAAAAAAGTAGCACAAGGTTTTTGAGGTTCAAAACTTAAGAATATAACCCTGGTGATACCCCAAGCAGGATATAATCATAACTTTCTGTATACAGACTATACCTATTCTTCATTTTTTGTCCTTTTTTTACTTCATTTGTTGTTTTCATTTATTTAACTTAGTTTATCCTGAAATTTTTACGCCTCTGTTGACAGGTATTTTTTTTAATATGAAAATAAAACCATAAAGCTGCTTAAATATTACGAATTTAAAATTATGAGTATAAGACGAAAGGAAAAATATGAGTGACCCATATTTCACGCAATTATGCAAATGCCGGCCAAGGGTACCATTTAGCATATTGAATAAAACGCATCTCGTTTTATCACGGAAGTCAAGCAATATTAGAAATGGTTTGTACTTAGTCGGGGGACCGCTTGAAAAAACGGTGGCACTCGCGGTTGGATTTTTTTTTGTTTTTTTTTTTCACTTTTTGCAATGATATTATTATGATTTAATATAATATTGATTAATAGTTCTATCAACATAATTTTTATTATTCATAACCAAAAACACGCTACAAACGTTTACTTATTAAACAGTTAAGTGTTTACTCATTAAACGCTGCTAAGTGTTTAAAATTCGACTACAACGATTTAAACGCTTTAAGTGTTTAGAAAATAGACATATGAGTTTACAGCTTTTACAAAGTGAGGGCAGATAGCGGGATGAAATGCCAAATAAATTGTCCTTTCAGTCAGGAGCTCTAGAATGCTTCTAAAACTCGCTACCTATAAGTCGTTGTTTGACTCCCACGAAGTTATTCCCATTATCATTGAACGTATTAGCACAAAGTTCTGTTATAAACAGAATCTCCTTAGACTGTCGATTAACGCACTTTCAAATAACTCGATCACTAATTCCAATTGTAAAGCCTTTGTCACCCTTTCCAAAATAATCAATTGTCGGTCATAATCAACGCCCATATTGGAAAAGCAAATGCACTAGTTTAACTCTGAAATCTGGGAAAGTCCGAATTTTCTGCGAAACTGTTGTTGCTCTGTGTCCAGTTCGCAAGTAACACATTTATGTACGATGTTCTTCACTATGCTTTTAGGGCCTAATGTGTAGTACTCTCTTTGTACTATACCTTGAAGTTATTTGGGACCAGGACGTAATTTACGAATATGAGCTTCGTTTACAATAATTAAATAAGCAAGTGGGTGAAAGCTATTTAGAATAATAGAACTAAGTTAACCTGAAATCTTCCCACTACTCGAAGACCATAGTTATCAATGACTAGATTAGATTAATGAACTTTAATTTGCTTTTCTTTGGGATATCTGCACACACCTAGCAAGCATTGTATTCATCATAGACGCTCCTTGTGCTATTCCCAAGAAGTATCTTAAAGCTCTTAACATTTCTTGAGTTTGGATAGATCCGAACGAACGTTCATTGATCCTTCCTTCAACTTCGTATTATGACTGAATCGAAGTCACCATGAATAGCTTCTTTGAATTTTGCCTAAAGAGGAAAACCGATTCCATGGAATTAGAGGATGCTCGGTTTCTGTTGCCAAAGAGTCATTGACTGTCTACATTCCGGTATCTTCTCATTGTACTAAAATTCGAAATCGAAATTCTCATTTCTCAAATATTGAGGACCATTTAACCGTAGATTATGAGTTAACATATCAGAAGGAGCTACAACATGAAAGGCGACAACAACAGGATTGTCATTGGACTGTGTTGTGTATGCCTCTATTGTACTTGTGCAATAAATGTAATTATATCCGATTGCGCGTCAAAAAAGGGATAATAGGGCAACATTCATAATTCGAATTTATTGCATTATAACCTTTTGTATTTCTTAAAAGGTACTAGACCACAAGATGAGTGCATAATCGTAGCTTCTGATTGGATGGATATCACACCAATTTCCTGCCACGCATTTTGAATACTTACCATACGCAAAAAAGTGAATTTATTTTATTAATTCAATAAATCCAAATCTTGTTTCCTTAACATAATTCTCCTAATGGTATATTTTCCACAAAAGCTGTTCTCGAAACTTTTTTATATATATATTTTTTTTTAAAAAAAAAATTTTGAAAAGTGAAAACATTTCACTGCTCATTCTTGGATATTCTTATAAATCCAAATCAAAAAAACTGTCCATTATTCAAAGGAATTTCTAAGCAAATGAAAGTTTGCTGAAATGGGCAAAAACGAATTATGTTAATGGAAGGCAAGATGACACTTTGAAAGTGTAAGCATGAAAATTTCAACAACTTTCCAGAAGAAATTATATGACAAAAATTTTGTAAGTAAATGTATACATTTAAAAAAGAAAACAGAAGTGAGGCTGTTCTGTACCTTTTTACGGCTGTCTTACTTCATCCATCTGACAGCTACCATTTGACTTATCACTCTCTCGGGGGAGGGACACCAAAAAAAATAAAGCGTAAATTCTATTTGCTGCCGGTACATACATACATACACACATTTTGTCCGCACAAAAGAATTGCCAACTCATAAGTGGCAGCATTAGAAATCCAAAGTTCCTTGGGAACAAAATTTGTGCAACTTTCGGTCAAAAATGCCATTTGGGGGCCCCCAATCCATGCTCCAGTTTCAGAGGCCCCCCGGCGGCGTCGTCGTCGCCTTGTGCTGTGTGTATATATGGCCTCTTTTCTAAAGTACACCACCGAAAATGCCAACTCATATTCTTTGTTATTTTTATCTCGAGGGAGGTGGAGGCCAGGATTTGTGGTTAGGCAAAGCACTCAGAGCAGCATTTCGTCGGTACAAGGCAATGCTTTCATGTAGAAATGCGCTTCGATTTTCTTTTCAAAATCCCCCCGTGGAAGCCAAAGCCGGGGATAAATCTCTCCTCTTCACATTTCACAGAATCGCGTTTTGAGGTTATTTATGCCACACTGTAATTTAGCACCCAAAGTCAACATATATACAACATATATGTACCACGACAAGGAGGAGGGTGGAGAGCGGAGCGAGTAATGCAGACAAAGGTGTATCTGATTCTTGAAACGAGCACCTCACATTTGCATACTCACGCGGGTGATGAGCTGAATGGGAATCCAGATTTTGAATTGGATCTGAACAAAGGTTGCGACGAAACCACGCTCATTGTATCTGACACTTCTTATGTGGCTCTAAAGCGCTGCACCTCATTATATAAGAGCGTAAGTGGTGCAGATGAGTGAATAAAATTATTAACGTATATAGCGCTATCGTTGGGTGTCATGAATTGTGCGAATGACAACACTGAATTTCCTTTTAGAGCAGAACAAATTTTTGGCTTTTGAATAATAATTAATTGTATCTCACGGCTTTGAGTGCATAACTAAATTGGGTAGTGCATGTGGCCTTCATAGGATAACGTTCATTTTTTTTAAACAGAGTCTTTGATAAACCTAATTTAAAACACTTCATGCTTGGTTGAGCTTAAAAAGGTGCAACTGAAATTGGAAGGAAATGTGCATACATACATAATTTCACTTTTGAGGGTACAAACTGAAATAGAACGACTACATGCACACTTCGAAAGTCCAACTATCTATTCATGTAAAACAGAGCGCTGTTTATGCAGACCAGTCAATAATCCCAATATGTGGCGCGACAAAAGCTGCGCGTTCAAATCTTATAAGTCGCCTGGATCGCAGACGGCGACCAAATTCCAAACTGCTACAGTAGGTCTGTGCCCATACCTGTGTTCTGAAATAGAACTCAGCATATTGTTCAGTGCAAATGGCGTCTTAAATCGCACGCAATTGGTATTGAAAAAAATAGAGAATCGCGTGCAATTTAAGATGTAATTAATCCTGGCCAATTTGGGAATACACTTATCATTTTCTTAAGCCTCGTTCACACGGTGACACTGATATCGTGGCATTTAATGTCGCGACGTAAATGCCGCAAAAGTGTCATCGTCTGAACTATTGAATGTCGCGACGTCTCGACTCGACGCTTCATGCGCGTTGACGTCCGCTGAAGGTTCAATCGTAGTGCCAGGACGTCAAAAAGGTTACTTTGATTTAGACGGTGATTACACTGTTCGTTCCTACGTACGTTCCTCACAGTATAATCACCGTCTAAAGTTTTAATTTCGACAGTTTGACAGTTTTGAAATTTTCAACTCTGCCAACGCGCGAAAAGTTGAAAGTTGGCCGACTTTTGCCGTCGCTTGACGCCGCTGACGCCGCAAAATCGTGAATGGGACAGCTCGATTTGAATTACACACCATCAAATATTAACGTCGAAGCGCGTCAAGGCTTTGACGCGCGTAAACGCTAATAAAGTCGTGATTGGGCTATCGCCTTTATGCCGCATATCAAAATTTTTTGGATATTTGGCACTTGATGCCGCGGCAGTTCTAAACACATCCGCAACTGCGATACAAGCTCTTCCATTTTTTACACGAGTGTCGCAACACTATGCGTGGATCATGTGAACACTTAGTGCCGTGATAGCAAATGTCGAGCACTTTCATGATGATAGATGCCACGGCATCAGTGTCACCGTGTGAACGAGGCTTTACTCTGCAAAGTATTCAGGGCTCCCTTGCTAGTTTTTATATATCAACTTTTTGAAGGAACGTCAACAAAAGGTTTATATAGAATCCAGGACATTTTGATTATACCCAAGCTAAATGTTTTAGACCGATAAGCCTCTCGTCTTTCGTCTTGAAAATAACAGAGAATATTGTCACTATTGTGTGCTAATCACTCTGCTCTTCTGAACATGCGTACCAGAAGGCGTAGTCTACTGAAATCTATGTCAACTTTCACGATCTGATCCTCAAACTGGAAACAGTATTTATGCACTTTTTGTGACTGGATCGATTCTATGTTGAGAGCTCGCAGATTAATAGTCAATCATTTTGAGAGATCTTTACAGGGCACCAGAGGATGTCCGCTGGGAAGAGTTTTCCTCTACTGCTGGGCCTTGTTGGAACTACTCAGTGACCGAAAATCTATTCACCCATTGTTACATATGAGGTTGTCATCGTGGTTAGCGCGAAATCAGGAGGCACCACGGCAAGGCTTATGTAGTAAGCACTCGGCTTCTCGAGTAAAAATAAAAAGTGGCCTTACAACGGGCGTACACCGGCCGTGATTGAAACATAGTTCCCGGCCATGTGCGGGGCATCAGAAGATTGTTTGTCGGACTGTACGGCCGTAAATGACGAGTATATGACGGCAGCGGTACGACGGCCTTACAGTTCTAATAACGGGCATACGATATGCATATATAGAGATATTTTCACAAAACCAATTGCATTACAGCACAGGGTTCCCCTATAATAAATCAGACGCAAACACAAACGGACAATCGTAATCTCCTCATTCGCTTTATATTCAAGGCGGACATTCGGCCAAACTATACGTGTGTACATATTGGCGCAATTTAACTACTCAACAAAGAAATCATTTTGGGGGAAGTGTGACTTTCGCTCCCCAACAAAACTCAAAATTCACCGCGCATTTATTGAGAAAAACATCACGAAATCCGAAATTCGAAGATTTCAAAATTTTTATCAATTATTAACTTTTTTTTATTTTTTTTCGTTTGTTCTGTTTTCTTTAAGCGTAACAAAATTTCCGCACCACACAGTTCACGTAAAACAAACTGACGACTGGAGAGCTTATTTCTCTTGTGCATCGGTAGTCTTTAAGTGTGATTGCCAATTTTAAATAATGAAAATATTATGCACTTGGCCTTTATATGCCCGCATGTGTACAGTTACTACTCTGCCATTTAAATCTGTTGGTCAAGTTTGGCCATCTTGGGCCCGTATGTGCTCCCGTTAAAAATGGTTGAAAACTCCACGCCCATCCAATGCCTCTTAAAAAGCCAAGCGGCCCGTATTCGCCCGTTGTAAGGCCATTTTTTATTTTTATTCGGGTTGGCCTCTAGTTGGATTACCGAAAAAATGTTCTGGTACGATTTTCCATATGCTAAAACTGTCTAAACTGGTTCTAGCGGACAAAGCTTAAGACAACAATTCTAACCTTAGGGGTAACTTTAGATGTCAGACTCCATTGGAACCACCCCTTGGACCACTTGATGAGCAGGTCTCACAGATTTTTGTAAGCTTGCTGCAGAGCTTGTAGATCAATATGAAGTCTACATCCAAAAATTGTGTATGGTGCGCAGGACCAAGGTTGATATTTTGCTTCAAAAAGTTAGCAAGATGTAAATAATGGTCGGCCCACGGGTTCACAGAAACAAGGTAATGTAAAAGAGACTGCACCAATGCAGAAACAACAACAACAACTTCGATTTTATATGGGAACCGGTCACCAAGTGACGTCAACACTAAAATACCGAAACAAGGTAATGTAAAAGACTGAATATCGTTTTAGTGCGACGTCACTCGGCGACCTTTTCCCATATAAAATCGAAATTGTTGTTTTTGTTTCTGCATTAGTGCTGACGTCACCCGGCGACCTTTTTCTACGGTATTCGAAGCTGTCAGTCTCTTATACATCACCTTGTGTAGCCACTAGACCAGTGTGCGCTAAATTAAGGGTGAATTGAAGTTTCTGGAAGTGAGCTGAGCGGTCTAGTCTTGCATTGCGAAAATAATTGGGACATGGCTTCTACGTTGGCTCGATGAGTCTATTGAGGAACAAAAGGTGCCATAACCAATGAGTTATATACCTCGGTGTTGCACCTTTTCGAACAACGCTGAAGCGGGTTTGGAGGCGCAGCCCAGATAAACGAGTTGGTTTCAAGGCAGGACGAGATACTGGAGTTGCCTTGAAAGACTAACACCTTTGCTACAACGCGGTTGTTTTTCCGTTGATTCTAGGTTAACTATAGCTGCTTACTTATTAATTTCTTAATTGCACTGAATTTCTGAATCAGGTGATATATAATTATGCCTCGGCTTCCCCGACCTCAGTTCAATAATGTTCAGTTCAATCCACATAAAAGGCTTCACCGGCTAAAGTCCAGTTCATGTTCAGTTCGTGCTTGGAGTTGCTGTTGCTTTTTCGCCAGAAGTCAGAAATGCAAAACCTCATTGGAATGGCAATCCACTACTCCAGTTGATGACTCTCTTTTGAACGAGCTTTTACGTTTAACTTCAGTTCGAGTTCAGTTGGGCGAATTGAGGTCTGTTTTTTAAGTCAGTTGAATATGTGGAAAATGTATGCGAACTGAGACTATTTTGTGGTTCACCAATTTGCTCGAACTTGCGCAGTTCGGCCGGTAAAGCCGAGGTATTACAACGGAATTAACTTGACAATGGTATTAATGTCTTTATGCTTTAGTTGATGTAAGCGGTATTACTGCGCGAATATTGTAGTAAAAAAAACAGCAAAAATCTATAGAGCTATAGAGCATGAAACATAAATTTTCAAAATGCACTGCCAGAAAACGCATTAGCCTTAGCATTGCCAAATCAATAAGTAAAGTTTGCATTTCTACTTAGCCCAGTACTATTTGCTGTAAACGTCAATGCTTAGTTCTTTTGATATTTGAGTAAAAACAAACTTTAAACTGAAAACAAAATGAGCAAACACCTCGATTCGATCCAGGGCAGGAACCTTCAACCCCAAAACAGATAACACAGAACAAGAGCTATACCCAAAATAAATACATACATACATATATACATAACCTATCTGAAAAGTACATCAGGTACACATCCTATTCCCAATCGGCACTATTAGATCAAAATACATACCTTTTCCGAAGTTGCTGACTTTGGTAGAGGTCTCCAGGATTATTTGACCTCGTTTGCCCTTTACATTCTCGTGTAGAACGATAAGATGCCATTAAAGCAAATCAAGCATTACTTTGTCAGTTTCAGAAAGGATTTACCCTTAAATACCTCCACTCGACAATATTAAGGTTGCCCAGATGGGGCCAAGGGAAAGGAAATCAAAGAAGTGGTAGATTTCATAAAAAAGAATTGGGGAGAATAAATGACTGTATTTGTGTACCAAAAAAGGAGGGAAAAAAACGGGAAAACTGTTGAACTTTATCGGTTTTCAGTAAACCCTGTCGCACCCTCCCACCCTTCTCTTTTTCACTCAAAAAAAAAAAGCAGAAATCCACCCACCGCAGTTATTTTTTATGGATTCCGTGAGGGCTTTTTGCTGTTTGTTGTTCAGATGTTTAAGGATTTCGATTACTCAAGTTCGAGAGAATTCCTTTTTAAAGTTCTTACTGACACTTACTCAGTTGAAGTGGTTCAGTTGACGTTTTGATAAGACGTTTGTACAACTTGATAGCTTTTATTGAAGCTCACACAAGTGGGGTAAGAAACAAGTAAGAAAATTTGTTTGAGACAAAAAGGAGGCGTCGCACTGTATAAGAATGGAACTTTTTTGTAATTCAAGATCCTTTTCTTCATAAAAAATTGCGTTCCTTTTATACTATATATAGATTTGTTCCAACGTATTTATGTATTGTATATATATATATATAGACACTCGGGATGCTTTATGTAGAATCTTGTTTGCCGTGGAATTAAATTCTTTTTTTTTTCGTTTTTGTAAAACAAATGCGTATCACTCTCACACAGGATGCCTATAGACGCGTGGATGGTCCTTTTTTTGGTGCTGTAGAAGTGAAATGTGAGCCCTGCGATACCATTCATTCTACACGCCAAGTTCTTATTTAAAGTGATCAAATTATTTACAGATATCGAATTTCTCATTTTTTGTGAGTGTGTGTTTTGTTTTGAATTAAATGTTTTTCAAAATAAAAACAAAATATAATATACTTAAATAAGAAATTCTGTAGAAACGCGCGTAAGTAGCTCTTGAATTGGGAATGTTTTATGCTTCGTATTATTTTTCATTCAAAATTTAATTCTACAATTTACTTGACAGAAATTGTGTGAAAATACTACGATTTCCATTAAAGACATTTTTATACGATTCTAAATTAAGTATGAAAATGTGAGTTATTTTTGGTATGGCGAAATCAAAGAGATATTTTTGAACTAAGAAAGAAAAGAGTTATCAATTTCAATATTTAGCGAGAAATTTCACCAATGTCTTATTTATAACGAAATGAAAACTTCAAAGCAGAATTTAATGTAATATTTAGATGCACGAGTCTAGAATTTTCTTATATAGAATGTTCTCGTTAAAACTCATCACCTGAAAAAGTATACGACCTAGACCAATCTTTTGTATGGAACTATTTTAGGTAATGGTTTGGTGCATCAGAAATGCAAGAGCAAAAATATATTTTCAGAGAAGAATTTTTGGAGGTTCACATGGAAAATATCGACACGTTTATCAAGGTGGATCCGGCATAAATAGAGTCAGTCAAGCTTCTGTTCTTTATACCAAATAAAAGAATACACATGTACCTAAAAAGAGGCTAATTATCCCCGTGTTCTTTTAATGAACTGGGTTTTGAGAGCTTTTGAGGAGCTTTTGAGTTCCCATACAAAATCGAAGAACCAGAAGACCCAGATAAAACCTGGGTTTTCGATTTTGTATGGGAACTCAAAAGCTTTCAAAACCCAGTTCATTAAAAGAACACGGGGTATGATGTTCTACGACAATCAGTAAAGGAGTTATTAAATCTAAAATTTTTTTGGAAATGTCCTTTCGTAAACTCCCTGGATAGTGGCGATAATCTCCTCTCTTAAACCATTTTTTCTCTAAATACCAAATGATCCCCGAAGTTCTTAAAAAAAATAATTCAATTGAAACTTTCTTTGATCATACTACGACATACGAGTACATTGATTGAAGTAGGTAACGTACCAAGTACCGTATCAATTTTTCATTATTAAAACAAAGAGACTCACACTCTAACCACAGACTACCTTCTAATCCAAATACATGCTTTTTAAGGAGAATTACTCCCAATTCTAAGTTGTGACCAGTCACAAGTCACAAGGTTTTGAGACACGTGCCTGCCATTGAAAGTTTGAGATTATTTTTGTGACTATCAGCTATCTAAGCACCCAGTCACAAAAAAAATTAAATAATTCATCTCTAAGGCCCGGTACACACGTTCCGGTATACCCGTGAGGTTTACCGGTACAGGTCACCTGTACATGTAAACCGGAGCGTGTGTGCCAGCCGCTGCAGGCCAAACTGCACAGGCATAGCGACCTGCACAGGTGAGCGGAGAAGAATCGAAATTCAATTCTTTCTACCTGCGCAGACGTGTAGGCCTGAGCGTGTGTATGAGTCATTCCGGCACGCCTGTACAGTTTTTAGGTTAGTTGTGGCTAATTCCTTGAGTAGAGAGCGTCGGTCGCTTTTGTATTTACGTGTACAATAGTGTTAACTAGTGACTACCCGTACGATAGGACTAGTGACTTTTTTTAGTGACTTTTGTGATCATCATGTCAAGCCGAAAACGGAACCAAGTGATAGAAGAGTTCATCGAAATATATATAGATTGGAACCTTGTCTGTGGCGGGTAACAAGTAAAAAGCACCACGACCGTAAAAAGAGAAGTGCAGGCTATGAAAGACTTATGATTAAATTAAAGAAGTTAGAACCCTATGCTACAAAGAAATCTGTATTTAAAAATATTTAGTTTAAAAAAACTAAAAAAAATAAAAGGAACTAAAAAGTAAAAAATAATTTTGAATGTAAAGTTTTTATTACTCCAGACAGAATATGGAGACAACCTACCTTTCGAAATGTAAAAAGCGTGGGACTCTTTACCTATATTGTATTCTTATTTTATTAACACTGGAACTTTTTGTTAGCTGGTCGGGGAACACAATTGCAAAAAGCGGCCGCCATCTTGGAACCGCCATCTTGATTTTCTGACAAAATGGTCGGATGGCATTGTCACGCGAACTTTGCATATTTGCACAATTTGAAGTTAATCGATTATATGGAAGTGGGTCAAAATCAAGTTGCAAGATTTGTTTACATATAAAACATACATATTTACATACAGGTGAAGCTAATATAAAGGGTAAAAAAATAATTTAAGAAGTAATGTACGTAAAGAGAAGAAGAAATGTGACTTGTCAATGAAATCCAGAGGTCTGTTGAAGTCTACTTACACATTTTTGGTAGGTACTTAGAATATTCGATTATCTTGGAGATCAAGATACTCCTGGTGCGTCTGTGTCGAACTTGGATGACGAGGATTGAAATGAGATCGATGGAGTAAGTAAATACTGATTTGAGTATGGAAATATACGAAATCTGGATGCCAGAATTCCAAAACTATTTTCGACAAAGTGTTTTGCTCTAGAAATGCGGTATAGTCTAAGATACGTAGAAGAGCGACCTTCACCGATCGAGTAACCGAATGAAATTTTTTTTCATGATAGATAATATGCTAACAAAGGTAACGGTGATGGGTTGCCTAACGAAATAAGTTCAAGGCTATATTTAATAGGCCTTTTTTCGCCATTTTCCGCCTTTTTCTCTATTTTGAGGAGAAACTATGCATTTTGGTGAAAATTTGTAGAGCATAAAATTTCCTACAAATTTTGTCTTCACTGTTTTTTCGAATTCCGCATAGTTTCGCCGCTAGCGGCCGTTTTGCACCTTTTTTAGTTTTTGAGCTAAAATTATGCATTTGTATGAAAAATTAAATGAGATCAAAGTAGTAGTTGCAGTTTTTCAACGGCTTTTCTTTGGACGCTTTGATTTATCAACAGAATCTGAAAAAGGCGAAAAACGGCCGCTAGCGCCGAAACTATGCGGAATTCGAAAAAACAGTGAAGACAAAATTTGTAGGAAGTGAAGACAAAATTTGTTATGCTCTACAACTTTGCTCTTTTGATATTTTCACCAAAATGCATACTTTCTCCTCAAAATAGAGAAAAAGGCAGAAAATGGCGAAAAAACGCCTATTAAATATAGCCTTGCACATATTTCGTTAGGCAACCCATCACCGTTACCTTTGCTAGCATATTATCTATCATGAAAAAAAATTTCATTCGGTTACTCGATCGGTGAAGGTCGCTCTTCTACGGATCCTGTACTAGTAGTTGTAAATTAGTTGCTTGCTCGCCATCTCCCGACTGAGCTAAAATCTTCCGGTTTACCATAGCATGTGTATGCTATAGCCTGCACAGGTATAACTTTACGGTTTACCTGTGCAGGTTCACCTGCTTTTTATACTCTTATGACAAGCTATTTATATAGTCACAATTTTGATAGCCGTTCTAACTGTTTCCGGATAGTCAAAATTATGACTGCAAAATTATTGGTATTCTAATTGTCTCAAGCTGAGACTCATCACCTACTTGTGATTGAGTTGTGACTTGAGACTGCTTTTTCAATACAGGTATTACACTACTAAGAATTCTTCTATGAATGAAAAACACAAGCTTAGGAATTACCCATTACACTACCAGAGGAGAAGGTAGGAGTCCTGCGAATACTTGAGCCGATATTCATGAATTTTGCTTTTGAACGTTTGGTTTGTGTGTTTTACGGAAGCGACTGACTGTGGAAGATTATTCCTTAGTCGAGTTTTTCTGTTAAAAAAACGAGCTTCTAGAACTAGCGAAAAGGAGCAGTGTTGGGTCTGGGCGTGAGTGAGCGATGTAGTCTTTTATTGTGGGAAAAATATATAAAAAATGTGACAGTTTCAAGGTGGTATAATCAGTAGATACTTTCTATGGAGAACCGGGAAGGTATAATACTCAACCTGTAACGGGGGTGTTCCGCTATACCGAGTGACGGGATTTCGTTGTTGAACGCAGCCTGTCTCGAACAGACAAATCTGAGCGATAAATCAATAGGTAACCTGCTGAACTTTTCAATCGGTTTGATATACAAATCTGCGGCTTAGGGGCTGTAGTAGACTGATACTGGTTTTAAGAAGAAGAGTTTTCGAAAGAAATCATAGAAAAAATATTCCTACTCGAAAACAGTTGTTAAGTACTTTATGTAGACGTAGACAAATTGATTAGAGTAGTGGGGGTAAGATCGAGAAGTCTCGCGGACATTGTAGCTAACGTAAGAGTTGCATTGTGTGTCCTTTGCTAGTAATATTTCTGGTCAAGATTAAGGCTTTGAAGTAACCTATAATTAGTCTAGGATCGAGCTTACCCATATTTGCTTCGGGCAGCTGTGGTATTTAGGTGTAGATACGCCTTCCGGTGGTCTCGAGCCAGTAAGAAGACCTACGACAACGTGGAGGAGAGCCCTATTAGCAGAGGCCGCAGCAACTGAGAGATCCTGGTCAGAGCTGAGAACTGTCGCGCAAAACAGAGTCCGCTGGAAGGCAACTGTTTCTGCCCTATGTCCCATAAAGGATTAAAGGAGCCATTAAGTAAGTAAGTAAGATAGGTCAATCCTAGGTTGTCAAGATAACAATGCCCAGAGAAGTCTCCATAAATGATTCCAACTGCCCCCATTCACTTACAGGCCGCCGGCAGGCGGTGGCCTTTCAGGCCAGGTCGGCAGTCAGGGCCAGATGAAGGCCACACATTACTCAGTCTGACTGAGGGATGAGGACTTAAGGCAACCGCCTGACAGGCCTTGGACAATAGGACAGTTTTTGGTAGCAGGTTGTTAATTCAAATGCAAAAATATTCATGGCTTCAACGAAAACTTCAGATTGAATAGAAGTTCAGATCTTCAGGCACGGACTGACGATAACTGCCACACACATAAAGATTTTTGTCAGTTTTCTTGGACTGCAGGTCCTATCCAGTTGTCGGTGGGTGAGTGTGCGGTGATACATGGCCTCAAGGTGAGACAACTTCAGGCAACGGCCTGTGGGTGAATAGGGGCCTTAAGCTATAATTTCTTCTCTCTGCAAGGAAAGTGTCATTCAAAAGCCGACATGTCTACAGTAGGATAGGTGCTTGTTTAACCTGAAATAGTTATGTAAGCTATCATTTCTAGACCTTTTTAGTGTCAAGATCCCCTGAAAAGCCAAAAAATAAATTAAAAAATCTTGCAAGCGCCTCATAATAATATTGGTTGAAAGATAAAAACCCAAGCATTTGGAGCGATTTTCTCGGTAGTTCTAGTTCGTTACAACATTTAAAATTTTCAATAAATTCCTTTAATAGATGAAAATGAATTCACGGGAGAACTTTTTAATTTTTTTTTTAAAATTTTAATTTTTTTTTAGCTTTTGAAATTTTGCCCCTGTCCAATTGCGCCCGGTGTAAGTGCATCATTCGCACATATAAAAGGCCGCCCTTGTTTACCACACTAGAGCAGCGTATCAGTAATTTGTCTATAAATAAGCATGAATCCAGACTCTGGTGGCAGGCATCAGTTTTTTTCTTTGTATCAGTTCTTTTAATAGTAGCATATGATGTGTTATCAAGGGCACTCTTAATGTCATCAAATGTAAAAGGTGAAAGCTTTTTTGCATCAAAGATTTTCTCGATGTATCTAACAAGTGCCCAATAGGTGAATTGCCTCAAATGAAATGGCCCGGTCTTATCAAGATTACGCTTTGTAAGTTAATGCTAATTATTTTCTACATCAATTTGGGGAGAAAGGAAGTTAAGCTAATGACCTTTGAGATTTTGCCTAAGTATTACTTACGGGTTGAAAATTACAATGCCTTCCCTCCAACACAGCCGAATATATTCTAGTTAATTTTGAAAGTGGCTACGAGCAGAGGAACGCGTATTTCCAATCTTTCTGAAGTAGAGCAGAAGAAATGCCACCGTCCTTACAGATTTAAAGGCTTAAAACTATCTATTAATTGCACACGTTACTCTGTTTAGAGTGAATGTGCAACCAACGAGGCTTCTATTTCTATTTATTGCCTAAAGGAATAGATTAGCAGGAAAGTGAATTTCCATAAGTAGCTGTTAGGTCTCTACCTGACTTTTAGTTACATTTGAAAATGTTTCAATCGTATCTTGTGCAGACTCATGGAAATACGGACTCCCATGATCCTCCAGTATCTTCTCTCAGATCTTCTAAATTCCTTGCTATATTTAGTGAAAGCTTTATCATAAGCATCCCACTTACTAGAATCCTTAGGCTTATTAAATAGAACGTTCAGATTCGAGTCTCCTTTTACTCAATGTTTCGATATCAATGAGATTTCGCAATATCGAGGTGTTGAGATCGCCGATCATTATAAGATGTTCTAGATAGAACCCTTGCGGGTTTCGGGTTTTGTTTCATATATTGTAATCCAATGTTGAATATTATGTATATCATGTGCCCCGAGTAAAAATAAAAAATGGCCTTACAACGGGCGAACACCGGCCTCTTTCCGTTTTAAGGGGCATATGATGGCCGTAAAGTTTCAAACTCTTTTTAATAGGAGCACATACGACCTCACGATGGCCAAACTTGACCAAAAGATTTAAATGGCCAAGTACTGGGCTGTACACACGGGAAAACGACGGCAAATTTGAGCTAAAAAAAGAATCTGCACCAAATGTATTGTTGAATGTGTTTTATGGGAACTGGATCATTTTCGTTATGTATACAAAGGTACCCCCAAGTGGGGCAAATAGCTCATTTTTTGGACAAACGATAATTCCCAAGCCTGGAATTGATGAAAATTAAAAAAAAAATTTTATACTATTCGTTATCAAATTGCCTTTAATTCTATCGAGCCCGAATTTTGAAATTTCAAAATTAAAGATGGCTGATCCAATATGGCGGACATAAATTTTCTAAGTAAATTAAATATTTATCAAAATATTCTTTAAAATTATTGAAATTAATTATTATTAATTAATATTTGGTTTCCAAAAAAAAAACCCCCAAATAATATTTTTTTAAAATTTTAAAGAATCCTTTGATAAAATTTTAATTTGCTTACAAAATTTATGTCCGTCATATTGGATTAGCCATCTTTAATTTTGAAATTTCAAAATTCGGGCTCGATAGAATTAAAGGCAATTTTATAACGAATAGTTTAAAAAAATTTTTTTAAGTTTCATCAATTCCAGGCTTGGGAATTATCGTTTGTCCAAAAAATGAGCTATTTGCCCCACTGTGCGGCGTTGGAGGATATTCCCAACCCCTACCGCCATGAGATCCTTTCATCTGGACTAGAGAAGAGAAGTGAAATTAATACAATTGATGATAAGCGTCGATCTTCTGAAAGTATAAAGACAACTCATTTCTGTTCATTGGAGAACTTTTTCTAAATATTCAAAATTTCAATGCATTTTATGAAAGAGTGGGTCTGTCATTTATATATGTTCTTTCAGTTGGTAAATATTGTATTCATTACCAATAGCATATTTCTCCTCCTACTACAATTCCTCATTTCACTATACTTAATTTTCGGTATTATACTCAAGATTTTGCGAAGGTATAAAAGCCACCGAAAAGGTAAGCAGAACAATTAAAGTATTACAATAGACCATCTCTGGAAATGGTTCGTAAGGAGGCGTTCCTATTCACAAAAATACTAACAGACATCGGCTGTAGTCAAGTACATTAATCCTGATTTTATTATTCTACTCCTTTTCGTAACACAAGCAGCTTGGAAAGCATAAATCACACAAAGTAATAACGAAACCTGTCCACAACAATGAGCTCCACTTACTCCTGATTTGGAAGCCGTAGCCCTACCGAATGCGGCCCCCTGTGCGGGTGGCTATAGGGGAGGCTATCCTTTGTTCCCAATAACAGTGGACACTCCACCGGCTAGCGGCAGGATCCTTAGCAATTTCTGTATCTCATATCTTATCTGCTGTAATAAACTCGCGGTAAATTAGGCCGAAAATAAAAACTAATGTTGGGCTATTGTTTACCCGAAACGGAAATATAAATAACATCGCCTTGGAGGATCGCTAATGAATTCTCTTCCTTGAAGGAAGTGGAGTGGAGCCACCCAATGGCAACAACCAAGTCCAGCCGCCACGAGGGTGGATCTGTGGGGTATGGCGGGGGTGCAAGTCTCCCCGCACTCAAGTGAGCCCGGGCTAATCAATTACAATCAATTAACGGAAAATCCACCAACACATGGATATAATACTTCTAAGGATTTCATATTTTTATAGTTTGGTGATTTAATCCCTGCTAGCCCATGCCGGGCATGTAGTGGGGCGATGATGAGGGCGTCCGGGGCTGGAGCTTGAAACAGGAGTGCTCTGGACTGGAACAGGACTTATCAGGATCAAATGTGGGGATGTTGCGTGATCAGAATTCATAAATGCCCTTTTGGGAGGAAGAAAAGCGCCGAGATCAGGCCCTTGACCACCGCGGCACGAACGGCGACTGATTCCGATACCTGAAAGGCTATTTATTAGCAGCAACACGTACGATCCGACGATTTTTATTTTTTTGTCGCGACAAAGCTATCATAACTTTCATTTTTATTCCTGGTAATTATCGCCAGAAATTGTAGCCCTGGGGGGGTTTGTTTCCTGGATTTGGAGGGGGGGGGGGGTTGGTCGGACCAGCTTTTGGTGTTTTGGGCGACCGGGGGCGGCGAGGATAATTTTGCTGTCGTGGGTGGCTCTCATTTAATTACTGGCGGCGAATTTCCTCTGGTTTTATGGACTAAACACCAAACGAAACTTTATGTCGAAATTAGGAATCGGGGACAGCAGCGAATTCTCTGATCAAACATAGGAAAAGTGATATGAACAGGGACCAATTTCGGAGTTTGTTCTTAGAACGTGCGCCAGAAAATTTGGGTAATTTTCCGGACGAAGAAAGGGTCGTCGCCATATCGGTCGTCGGTATATATGTATATATAAATACAAAACACATACACACACATATACACTGTTGGTCATATAAATATATATAAATACGCACGCATACATTTGCACACTTTTGGGGCCGGAAACGTTTTTAGGCTTTTACTCTGCCTTCACGGAGTAGATTAGGGTTTACTACTTGAGTTCGGGGCGTGCTTGAAGCGTAATCTTTAATGAGAAATCAATTCCTGAGAGGAATACGCTCTTTGTTCTTTCGAATGGGATTTTGATAATATAATTTTATTCTGTTTGGAATGTATTAAAAATGTATAAAAACAATTTATGTGTATCCTTTAAAAAGTTGTTAATAATATTACAAAACTAATTACAAGCATACATTAAAAGGATCAATGTCATTAACGTGGAATCGAGGTAAAACATGCTTAAGTTTTGAGTTTATTGAATGTGTTCTTAAATCCTTAAATTTGTAGGTTTTATATCATGATAACAATAGCAGAACGTCGCGTCGCACACAAGGGCGGATCGAGAAAAGTTTTTTAGGGGGGGCGATCTGAGAAATAAAAATTTTTAAAGATATTTATTATTTGTAATGTTTATATGTCCATGAACTTGTGAATATTTATTTAAAAGTACACTGTTTGAATGTTTCTACTTCGGGATATGTCTAAGAAATAAAATGAAATCTGAGTAAAATGAAAAAGAGGTTAAGGCTGTAAATGCACATTTATTTATAATGTTTTGAAAAACAAACCATTTTTATGCATGTTCGTGAATTACAAAATTTTTGTACTAGGTAGGTACACCTACGAACTCCTGTTGAAACTTCGTTACCATTGTGGCTTGCTGGAAAGGGCTGTGCGTATGAATTTGCTAAAATCCTTACTACTACCTCTTCTAATGCATGGCCTTTCCGTCTTTCCCTCTCTTGATTTTTCTGGGGCCCAAAAATTTGAAGTAGCGTTTAACGATTGCGTACGTTTTGTTTTTAATTTACGACGCTGACAGGGGCGGTTTCAGAGGGGGGTAATTGGGTAATTACCCCCCCTAAGAATTTTCGTTCGCTTATTTATTTTTATTCTTAAAAATTACCAATATTTCAAACAAACAAGTTAAGTTATGGTGAATCTAGTCGGCGATCTATGAATTTTTCCAAAACTGCTGGAAGGGGCCGACCCAAGCCGATTTTTGATCGAACACTTTGACAGCTCCTGCATTGTTGTTTTTTTCTGAAATTCCATTTTGATCGCAAAGAGAATGTCTTAAACAACAACAAAGACAGTATGATTTGTTGCCTGCAAGTTGTTCCCTCATGTAGAAGCTCATACGATTTTTCACCGAAGACAAAAGAGAATTGACGATTGCAGACGACTCTGTCTGTCGTGTCTACGCTCGTGTGGAAACAGCCTATGTAAACAAAATGAAGTTAACTGCTCAAGCGCCGTAAGAGAAGTTATGACTTTCTTCCTTTTAGTAGGAGAGCTGGCACTTGAAAAAATCGTGTTGTCCCAACCACGGTATACAGAAACAAGGAAATGTAAAAGACTGTATATCGTAAGACGGCAACGTCACTCGGCGACCTCTTCCCATATAAAATCGAAGTTATTGTTGTTGTTTCTGCATTAGTGCTGACGTCACTCGGAGACCTTTTTCTACGATATTCGAAGCTGTCAGTCTCTTTTAAGGTGGGTATCCAACAAGAGTTTTGTCTCCGCACTTTCTCCATACATTATCCGCCGAGTGTCTCCACCAAAATCAATGCGCGGAGATAAGAAATGTGCGGAGATAAGAACTGCGGAGACTACACACGCACACCGATATTTCAGTGGATACAAAACGTATCCATTAAAAAATGTTCTGTGTCGGTGCGGAGAATTTCTGCGGGGACTGTGCGCGGATAAGTAAATGCAGTGGAACTTGAAAAAAAACTTCGAAAAGTCTTGAAGTTGCTTGTTGCAGGCCTCTCTTTTGTTTTCCACTGAATATGGAAAACACAAAACATCTTAGGACAAAAAAGGGTATTATTTTAAAGAGACAGATTTTTCTTACGATGAAATGGACAAATAAAAAATAAATAAGTTATTGTGGGATGCCGAATAAAGGAGTATAAAAATAAAAATTGAAATTTTTGACCATTTGCACCCTCCCAAGCCACCCGTAGCTGAAGTTGCCATTTCACTCCCCACACCCCAGCAAATGGTAAAAAATTGCTGGCACTAATATTTAACAGTTATTTAGCCCTAATAGAACCTACATACGCAACGGCAGAAATTTTTTCAAATTTAACCCCTTTTTTACCCCCCAAACCCCCTAACTCGAAATGGATCCATTTCCCGCAAAAATGTCATATTATAAAAATTGGTTGAAATTACTTGAAAAGCCAAACGGCAAAAGGTAGGGACGACACGATTTTTTCAAGTCCAGCTCCCCTACTATGGTAATATATTTAAAGACTTAAATCGGAAAACATAAAACATTGCGCGCACACAATAATTTTATCATTAAAGGTCGTATCCACCTAAAGTCTTGTCTCTGTAGAGTGCGCGCACAGTCCTTAAGAACATAGTTTGAGACTTTTCATATGCTTCCTGCAAGATTTTAGTGAAACGCAATGAAAGCTGTGTCTCCGCATTTTTCGTTTTTTGCTCAATTTATGTGGATTTTTATGTGCGCGTCCTGTCTGCAGACCGCAGTGGAAACCCACCTTTACATTACCTTGTTTCTGTATACCGTGATCCCAATCTTTTGCCGTTTGGTATATAAGCTTTTCAAGTAATTTCAAGCATTTTTTATAATATGACGGGAAGTGGACCCACCTCGAGTTAGATGGCCCGGCGGGGGGGGGGGGGGGGGGTTAAAAAAGGGGCTAAAATTGAAAAAAAATTTAAAAGGGCTAAATAACCGTTTAATACTGGTGGCAGATATTTTTGACCATTGTCGGGGGGGGGTGTGAAATGGCAACTTCAGCTTGCGGTGGCTTGGGGAGGGTGCAAATGGAATTTATGGAATAAAAAAAATATTTAAGTTTTTCGTTTTTTAAAATTACCCCCCCTAAGCCAGTTGGCTGGAAACGCCCCTGGACGCTGACCACATTTCACCCTACTCGAACTCCATTTTAGGCTGCTCTCTAAGTGACTATCGTGAGTATAGGCTGCTACGACTGCTTCACGATATCCTACACAAGCGCAAACCTCAATACCTCAACCAGTTTGTGCAGCATTCGCAATCCCTCAGAAATAATAATTTAATAATTCCGCGTTTTCGCACGTTAATTGGGCAGCGTTCTTTCTTTGTCTTCGTAGCTCAGCTTTGGAACTCTCTTCCTGATGATTTACAGTGTATCGATTCAATGGGCATTTTCAAGAAGCGTCTTTTCGAATTTATTTCTACCAAGGCTAATTAGAGCGTGAATATACAACTATTTATTAATATACAACTTTTTTTTAATTTTTCTATTTCTATTTATTGTATTATATTTCTATTTTATTTTTATTTTTCTTCTCTTTTTGCTTTTTGTTTTCTGTTCATACTTAGTTAGTTATTTTTAAGTTTTTTTTTTATTTTTCCGTATTAAGTTTAACTTAAGTTTGTCCAATGTTGTTAATTAATGTACTATTTTTCAAGATTAATATCTTTGTACATGTATTCGTAAATAAATAAATAAATAAATAAATAGGCATATTTCTCATAAAAAAACTTTTTTTTAATTTAGGGGGGGGCGATCACCCCAATCGCCCCCCTGTGGATCCGCCCCTGGTCGCTCAGTGGTTCAGAATCCCGAAAACCTGGTCAAAAGTCCCAAAATGAAGTATTTTTTTAGGGACTTTTGATCCGATATTTGTAAGTTAAGCCCTTGGAATCATTTGGAACTATGTATTAAAAGTAAATAGATTTTTCAGGAATCCGTTATAGTTCATTCTGAAAGTGGGCGTCTCGCGACTGAAATTTCGTCTCCGCTAAGTACTCAGCATTCAAAACGCTGTGGAATTTTGGGTTTTTAGTGCATTGTAACAGTAAGAAATGGATTCTGCTCCTGAAAGTGAGTATAATTTTAATCACGTCACTAAGCGAAACCTTTATTGCAAATTACGTTAGCTGTTAACAAGGTAATTTGCAATAAATTTATCTGGGCGCTCTTCAGATAACTCTGATAAAATAGGTGATAAGTCGAAAGTTCCGCAAGGTATCGCCTTGAAACTGGTCGCATATTGTCGAGCATACATTTCTGCTTAAAATAAAAAAGAAACTAGCTGCACCTAGCTGAAAAATATACAATACAATTTTTCTTCATATTCATAATAAGTAATTTTATTTTTAAAGAACTCTGAAGCCAGACATTTTTTTTACAAAGAAGAGATAGTTTTTTTCTCGTACAGGATTAGCGCCCCCGAAAACCCTCATATAACGAGTTACATGAAATTTGGCTGATTATTAGATAAGCAAAATTGTCCACCATTTTGGATCCGCCATTTTGTTTTTTGAAAAATTGATAGCGGATTCTTAATCATCGCCTTCGAAAGCCTTCCTATAATGAGTTTCATGAAATTTGGCTGATTATTAAGCAAAACCGACCGCCATTTTTTATCCGCCATTTTGTTTTTTTGGAAAATTGATAGCGGATACTTAATCAGCGCCCTTCAAAACCCCAAGTACGAAATTTCATATAAAAAAAAACTACTTTTAGATGCTAAAAAGACTTTTGTGCAGGTTTTCGGGATTCGGGCCACTGTGCATCGTCTTGAATAGGTATACAAAGTTCAAACTTATGTTTTTTAAAAATATTCACAATTTTCTAAGAATGGAATCCAAAACTCTTATTAATTTTTTTATTTGACAGAGTATAATTCGGAGTTAAGTTTCTGTGTACTTAATAAAAGTTTCTATCATTGAAAGCAATTGTCTAAAATATACCAGAAAAAAGAGTAAAAGGACCACCAACGCCAACACGGAGTTTTAAACCACAAGCACCCATCCAATACTACCACCACAGAATCCTGACTTCAACGTTCATACAAGAGATCGCTTAGATATTGAAATTAAAGGCCCATTTACATCGCAACGTCAAAGTGGAAGTGCAAACCTGAGCTCCTTTATCGCATACTAGTTGGGACCCGGCGCGCCTATGCTGCTCCCATAAGCCAATAGTAGTACCTAATCAGGTGATATGATTCAATTGAAATTGACATATGAAACAAATTTTTTATAGTTGGAAAATATTATTACATCCTGAAAGAAAAAAAAATAAAAGGATTATATCTACTAATTTCAGATTTAGAAATGGACTTTTGACGGTGATGGACATTATATGCTTGCAGTCACGTACTGAGGGGGTGTGACTTCAGACGAATATTGTCCATTACCTGACATGTAATAAAATGCAGAAAAATTACATGTCTTGCAATTGCTTGGCCCCTGGGTTCTCATCTGCAATGTCACTGACTCAGGTTTTATTTGTTTTCCCGTATTGCAGAATCCTAAACTTATACCTAAAAATTCAGAGGTGATGGGTTTCTTTCCTTCTTATCCGTTATACATAAATCATCCCACATTTCCGTTTCTCCTTACCATCTTTCCAAAAAAAACTTTGTTGATCAATTCTGAACCGATTGCTTAGAGAGCTTCAGGACACGCTATATTCAATGGTTTTCCATTTGTAGCTAAAATGTCAAGATTTTCCGATTTTCCAACTCTTGAACAACCTACATACAGCTAACCGGGAAATGTGACACTTATTTGGCAAAATTCTTCCGCCATATAGGCCCCACAATTTTGAATTTATAAGTTTTGATCATAAATTCGTTATTTACTACCTTAAAAACTCCCATATACCGATTTTAATTGGAATCGGAATACAATTCGCAAACTCGTCGGCCATATTGGTGCGGCCATTTTAAATTTAAATTTTGATCATAAAGTCGTTATTTGCTATCTTAAAAACCCCAGATACCGATTTTAATTGGAATCGGAACACAATTTGCAAATTCGTCAGCCATTTTGAATTTATAAGTTTTGACCAGAAATTCGTTATTTGCGACCTTAAAAACTCATAGATACCCACTTTCATTGGAATCGGTACAAAAGTAACAAAACTCGTCCGCCATATTGACGCGGCCATTTTGAATTTATAAGTTCTGATCATAAATTCCTTATTTGCTACCTTAAAAAACCTCAGATACCGATTTTCATGGGAATCGGAACGCAATTTGCAAATTCGTCGGCCATATTGTCGCGGCCATTTTGAATTTATAAGTTTTGACCAAATATACGTTATTTGCGACCTTAAAAACCCCTAGATACACACTTTCATTGGAATCGGAATAAAATTGGCAAATTCAACCATATTTCTGCGGCAATTTTGAATTTTGGTCATATTTCGGCGGCCATTTTGAATTTCGAAAATCTGGCGTCGAGGTGCATCATAGGAGACCTCCACGGACCTTCATGCAAAAATTCAAATCTCTGCGATGATTTTCAACGAAGCTCTCCATGACAGTGCCATCTAGGAGTGACTTTAGAAAGTAATAAAATAGCCTATTTTCTAAGTTTGATTGTAAATAGCACATGGTTAAAATTTCATTAAGATCGGTTGCACGGTGTAGGAGCCTATAGCGAACATACATACATACAGACATTCATTTTTATATATGTATATAGATAAGATTGTATGGTTCTGTCTCTGTTTCACCAAAGTGGCAACTGAAAACTGCAATCTCGAAGTAGAGCTTTTCTCTACTTTACGAATGCGTAGTCCAGAAAAAAGCTTTTAATTTCGTTTAATTTTAATATTGTGATGCCTACTAGATGCCGCTTTTACTGTATCTTGGGGGTTTGTCATTTTATCACATTGCATATGGATATCCTTTTGTAATTATTACTTTCTTGAGATCTCTCAAAATAAGTGGTATTTTTCGAGTTCTCAACATAGTTCTCAATCCAGTCACAAAAAGTATTTGTTAGACCTTGTCATATTAGTATCGTTGCTATGGTGTAAACCATGGTATTTTCGATGTATTGTGAAAAGCTCCTCAATTCGCATTAATAAATGAATACATCTATCAAATTATGATATGAAAAATTGATATAATTAATTTTTACGCATGAAATGAAACTCAACATTAAAGTCTCGAACTGAATATTTCTAAATACGATGTTTCCTATTTCACCGGTCAAGCAAATATTGATACTCAACACATACGCAGATAATTCAAAAGGATATTTACGTAGCCACAGAATGTGTCTACCCAGTTAAACAGAATCGTCTACAGAATGACGGTGTAGGTGGGGCGGATTGGGGGGGGGGGGCAATAATAGAAATTCCTAGAGATCCTCTATTTTAGTGGAATCCAAAGAACTCACAAAATGTCGCCTTACGAAAATAAGACATTGAATCAATTCATTTTATTCAGAAATTCATGAATGTTCGTTCTACACAGGAGAGAAAGGACGTGAATGTCTCAACTTTTGACCCTCTTCTATTCCGTTATTATAAGATCCTTCCTTTTTTTCCCTGGCCGTCTTCTAGTCACATCTCAATTTAATTAGCTACAAAAAGGGTGACACAAGTCGTCGAGGATCAAATCGAAGAAGTAGTGGAACGAAAAAAATAAAGTAGAGCAAGGTTTGCAAAGAGGAAGGATTGAGAGACGACTGCTGTGGCTCTATATATGGCTGGATATAACGAAAAGGTATTGGGAAGTCTTCTCGTGGCATCGTTGTCAAGATGCTGTAGAAATGTCCAATTGACACCACCTCATTAACTTTTAAGATATGTTAGCTCTATGGCTTTGGACATTCTATTAGCCTCCTTTCAACATAAATCGTGACTGAAATAATTTTTGTTGTTCAATGGGCGCATTTGCATTCGTGGCATATAAAGTGTTCGGAATTTTTTGTGTGTGTCTTCGTTTTTTTTGGTAATAATGTTTAAAAAGTAGTTCGATTCAGAGGAAAAATTTCATTATATTTTATAACATACCCGAAGGATAAATAAATCTTTCACCTATAGATTACTAATTAGTTTTTTTCTGATTAATTCATATTTTTGGAGAAAACTTTAAACCATACCATTTTCAACTGGTATCAGGTTTATGGGGCGCTCCAATATACAAATTTAGCTAACTTAGCGAATGAATGAAAGCATATTTCAGATCGTTTAACAAACGAATTCCTTTTACAATCATTGGCACAAGCTGTAATAAACAAATTCTACCATGCACGAATAAAACTCGTTTATTTGCGACGAAGCTTCAAAAACCTCGATAGCCTGGTTAGATATAGTAGAACAATAAATTTTTTATCGTGGTAACATAGCTTTAGGGTAGGTTGCTATTTTATGTGATAGTAGTAGTTCTACGAAAAAAAGTATTAGTACCTTTTCGGTGGAGAATATCATGTACTTTAATTTGTCTCGAAAAAGAGTCGAAGATTATGTTTAGACGATTCCCCAAACTCAGATTTTTCGTTAATAAAGATCAATGTCCATCATATGGTACAGATTATGAGCTTGGTGCAATATCTTTGTTGGTTTAGGCTTTCGTTAAATCTATCTTTTTGTTTTCGTTGAAAGCTTAATTTGAGTCTTCATCAAGGAGGGGGGGTTGCAAAATCGAACCGTCATCTCTTCGTGGTGTCCCCTGGATAACCAACTAACGATGTTAGTACGGAGCACACCCTACCAAGCCAAGATGTAAAGCTATCGTGTCGAGGGAAGCATGGCAGTGGGTAGTTTTTGCGCTGCGGTTAGTTATACTAGCTGCGTTCCTTTTCTGCTCATTTTTACTATTTTTCACTCCTGAGTACTCGCAGCTACACTTGCTCTAACATACGAGTAGATAACACTTAGTTACGCAATTAAAATCTGCAAGAGGAAAGCTCCCATTTGGATTCTATTGTGAATTATTTTAATTACCCTATCACCCCATAGATGGCTTTTGATTGTTTTGAGCTTTTTTCATATAAAAACGTCTTAAAATAAAAATAAAGATAATAAATTTATAAATAAAATAAATAATAAAACGCGTTAATTTAAATTTTGTTGTAAGTTATTATTCTAACCTTTTATTTGTATACTAATGAAATAACATCAAAAATGTTAGGTTAGGTTTTACTCAAATCAACAAATTTTGCGTTCCTTTTCTGCTCTGCTCGCAAGTACTAAAAAGTAGAAAAGGAACACAGCTATTGAATTCATCGGTCCGAAGCCGGCGATTCGGTTACCCACCAGTTTGTTAAAGAGCTTTTAACACCACATGATTTTGTCACAAGCTTTCGCCCATGATTTTGGCCGTGATTTTGTCACTGACAAAATTTATCATAAGACAGCTCCGATTCTTGTTTACATTGCTGTGATTTTGTCAGTCAGTGACTTAACTACAGAGTCAGAGAGACATAAATTATTTAAAATTAAAATGGGCAACGAATCGAGGAATAATATTCTGATTTTATTACACATTATAAAATATTCATAATGTGTAATAAAATCATAATATTCAGTTTTGAAACTCAGTCAGTTTTGAAACTCAAAAAGAAAAAAAGGCGAAAAAACTGAGAGACATGTGGGCTAGAAAATGGCTTCTGAAAAGATAAGCTGGTGGGGACGTAGTCCATTCCAAACGCGCGGGGGTGGAGGGGGGGGGGGGTGTCGAAACATAACTTGCCCCTACATGTTTTTTGGGTCGCTGATCACGAAAATCGAGGTCCCGCAGTTCTAAAATATGGGCGGCACCCATAAAAATGCCAAAAACACCACTTTTTAATGGTTTTTTCGCGATAATTTCTATAATACTCAAAAACAATCCAATGAAATACCCTTTTTTCAATATATATTTGGGAAGGTGGTTGATTTATACCAAAACAAATTTTACGATAAGAGATAATCCTAAAGGGTTGAAACCGCCCCTAAATCGACTGAAAATAAAAAATTTGTAAAAAATTTTTTTTACAAGTTTACGCTTCAAATTCGATTGAATGGATTTTCAAGCAGAAATAAATTGAATCGCTGATTGCAGAAACAACATGAGTCAATAATATCAAATTTTTGGGGAATTAAAAAAAATTGATTAATTTTTTAAATCTATTATAATTATTTTTTTTACCTGGTAAAGTTTGTACAACTATAAGTGTGACTTCATTTGAGCAGTCAATTTATTTTGTATTAAATGATCAAAGGGCCCCAGAATAAATTTAAATTTTGTGACTCATGTGGTTTCTACACCCAATGAGAGTTTTCCTAAAGTGAATCAATGAAGTAAATAATGAAAATAAAAAATAAGTTAAGTAGATATTAAAATACGAATATGTATATTGTACATAAGACAAGAATGCCAAAAAAAATATTTTTCCCACTATAAATGTTATATAGTATATCATAATAAAACAAATTTAAAAAATTTCATCATCTTCGTTGTTGTCCGCGCCCTCCGAAGTCGGCCATTCATAAAGCATATTGTAGAAATCCATGTATTTTTCTTCAACATAAATTTTTAACTGCTTCAAGTTGTCCATTTTTTTCCGTTGATGGGAACTTTTCCTGCAGGGTTGGCTAAATTTTGAGGTAATTTTACTCTTTGTGCTCCTGATTTTTCTAAGCGAAAGTTATGCTTTGACAACCCGTCTATAAACTCTTGAACCGTGACCGAACCTTTAACGTCCGATTTATAGACAAATGAGCTATATTGTGAAGGTGAAACTTCCTTTTCATCTCTCTCGGTACTTGCTTACCATCAGACTCAACAGAAAGGCACCTTTTTTTGTAATATTTTGTCCAGAAATTTTTGTAGTCTAGGACCTCGTTAGGAAGCAAACTATCTGTCGTGAATTGTTTACTTGCCTCTGCCACAATATTTCTGTACTCTTGAGGGGTGTACACTCTGTCATATTTCTTTATTTTTTTTTTTAATTGCTCCAAAGTCCCTGTCGTTTGGCAAAAATGAGTGCCCACGAATAGGGAAATAGTGCACAATTTTGTCAAAACGTCCTGAGTCAGTTAGAGCAAGACAGAACCGAATCATCGTATTATTTTTGTTTTGACCGGGGCAGCCATCAGAAAAAAGATACAAAGTTTTCACAGCGGGTGGAATACATTCGGAAATGTATTTCATTAGCATCGAGCAAACTTCATTCGGCCCTTTTTTCGCTTCACCTTCGTGGTACATATACATTTTTGACGTATCAGATTTTAGGTCGTGAATGCCGAAGCAGTATACCCATAATTGCCTTAAGTAGAAAACGTCTTGAACAGGAATATGAGGCAAAGGTAAATTCTGCATAAAATCAAAAGTTATTCCAGCCACATCCTCGCGTTCCTTGCAAAAAGCAGTCACCTCTTTAAGCTTAGAATAAAATGGCTCTTCTTTTATGAATCATCAGTTCAGCTAATGCAGCCCGTTTAGTATTATCACTCGGAGTACTACCTTTTGATCTAACTGCCAACTCTTCACATTTTATACAAGTGTCTACTTGTGGCCTTCCGAATCTCAGAGAAAAATGTTCGTTGAAATATTTTAAATAAAACCCATATTTTACATGATTTAGGTGTAGGAATTTTTCAAGAAACATTTTGTGCATCGAGCGAACATCCAGACGAGCATCTAAATAACGTAATTCCTTACCACCATAATGCGTCATTTTTGTTGGGAAGCTCTCAATATGTGTCTGAATTTGTTGGCAAATGTCCCCTGAAATTACATTTGATTTAGGATTCAGTCCCCTTTTGTCACGAGGAGTTTGACATGCTTTTAATAAATCACAAAGCCGTCGTACTCTGCCTTCAGATACTCCATGTAAGGCAATAAATGCTTTTTTGCAGACATTCAATTTGGAAGATCCATTTAGTGCATAGTATTTGAAATTAACAGTTCTATCTTTAGGCTCTTCTTGCCTAGGTCGCCTTGTCTTCACATCCACTTGTTCAATAAGTTGTTGCAAAAACACATCCTGTTCATTTTTGTTGGCCAATTTATTAAATTTATCAATTACTGCACCCATATCTGAATCATTAAACTTGGAAAGACAATGCAATCGGCAACTGAAACAACCAAGACAAGAAATACAATATTCAATTTTTGAAGTTACGAGCAGCGTAAGTAGTAACTTGTAACTTAACTTGTAACTTACTTGCAATTTTTGCCAGTCTTTCTTTCTTCAATTACTTTCTTTTTCCAATTAGTGTATTTTTTACCAGACACTTTTGAAGTCCTGATAATGTTTCTTCTGTATTTTTCAGGATTTTTTTCCCTCTTTTTACACTGTGGTTCATCACTTTCACTTCCACTTGACATCATGAAATTTGTAAATCTAATGTAATAAAATATCTAAAAAAGTTGCCTACAAGGACAAATAACAACTAACTGGAAACTGGGTATCAAGTTGTAAATAGCCAGTGCTGGCAGCAGCTATTTGTGTAGAAACAACATGAGTCATTGACTCGTGCGGTTTCTACACTAATTTGGATTCTAGCACGTTGCGCTTTAATGTTTCTAACTACTAGACTCATGCCATTTTTTCACTCCTGGTGTAAATACCCCTTTACAATGTAAAAACCATATAAAAGTCATTTTGAAAAAATATTTACTCATGTTGTTTCTGCAACCAGCGATTCAATTATTTGCAGCCCTGAAAGGGTTAAAACTACCCCTGCAATTTTAAAAATCAACATTAAATAAAGGAAATTTGCAAACAAATTTTAAAATATTTTTTCTGCTTTTTGCGGTTTTATAGGTATTATCAGCCTATATTTTAAACCCTTGAGGGGGTAAAACTACCCCCAAATTAAAGTTCAATTTGAAAGAAAGAATGAATTTTTTTTGCATTTATATTTTAGTTTTGATGAAATATTATTAAAATATTTAGGAAATTTATTATAACCACAAAATTCGTCCGCCATCTTGGAACCGCCATCTTGATTTGTTTACAAAATTGTCAGATTACAAGAATCGGTTTAGTAGAAGTAGTTGAAAAAGCTGTCGCAAGAATTGCCGCAAAGATATAAACAAACAAACAAATATACGAGGTCAAGCTAAATAAAACCATTAAAAAAATATAGTTTAAAAAACTAAAAAATACGCTTTTATTTTAAAATGAACTAAAAAGTAAAAAATAATTTTGAATGTAAAGTTTTTATTGCTCTAGCCAGTATATGGAAACTACCTACCTTTCGAAATTTAAAAAATCGTGGGACTCTTTACCTATATTCTTAGCGCCCACGCTTTTTTACCTTTCGAAGTGTAGGTAGTTTCCATATACTGGCTAGAGCAATAAAAACTTTACATTCAAAATTATTTTTTACTTTTTCGTTCATTTTAAAATAAAAGCGTATTTTTTAGTTTTTTTGAACTATATTTTTTTGTAATCAGATCCTTTTTAAGCTAAATATATCGATATTAATCGAATACCAGAATCTATCTAGCAACCATCTTTCATTTTTTTAATTTTTCTAATGGTTCACTAACTCTCTTCATAAAATGGCCTCTTCCTCCCAATCCCTGGCAAAAAAAATAAGCTTTTATTAAAATTGATATATGCAAAAATTTAATTTTCCAAAAAGAAGTTTCAATATGAATATTCGGCTCCCAAGTTATTGTGGCACATTTGTCGATTTTATGGCATTTTGCTGAAGGGTAGGAAGCGACTTTCTCCGTCTTCTTAAGCATGCCCTCGCACATACTCGTACCTACCTACAATATATGTGTAGCCACAAGCTACAAATAAAAGCCACATCAGTCATTTAAACGTCAGAATTCATGAAAGCAATCAAAATGTCGCATAAAACCACATTTATATTAGCTAATCGATATAAAATTTTCGTCAATGTAAATAAAAATTTATGCAACGCTCACTGGTACGCCATAAGGTCCCACATCCGCCGGCTTCTCGTCTTCGGGTTTTTTTTTCTCTCATTTTTGGGGATGGATTGGGGGTGGCCCTGGTGATTGCCTGTGTTTTGCGTAGCATAATGGGGAGATGGTGGCATGGCATACAGGGAGCATCCAGGGCAGATTAATATTATGTGATGGCAGCAATAAAAGGAATTTTTATATACAGAGCATGAATCTATAAGTGTGCCCGATGTCATTAAATAAATATACAGTTGGAAATTATCTTGAAATGTTATCGTTCAATATGTACAATTTATTGGCACGAAGGGGGTAGCATTGGCCCATTCAGTTTAGGAATCGAATGGGTTTTCGGGGTCGTAAAATGGCAGTCAAATCTGAATTCTGTTTGACTTTCAGCAGACATTTAATATTGCAAATTACTGTGGTTAAATGAAGCATATGTGCACTCCGTTTTGTGCCTCACCCCGCCCCCAGCCGATTCTATGGATCCTATGTGTACTCTTTGTTGCTAGAGTATCTTCCAGCTCAAATTGGACCGCATTCATAGAACAGAAAAGGATATTGTATCTCGTAAAGTAACTATGTCGTAAATACGTGAAAAGGATAAATTGCGGCTTTATTATCCTTCAAGAGACTGCTTTAATTTCCACTTATCCTCATTCTCGTTTTATAACATCACAACTTCTCAATCGCAATTAACAAGATTACTTCTTGAATTTTGATTGGTGTAAGTTGGTGGCGGCTTTAACTACTTAAATTTTTTTTTATCTCAAATCATCGATCTTCTCCTCAGACTAATTCTTCACACAACAACGATGTATTGTAATATAGCCACAGAAAGAACAGTGTTTCTACTCAATCACAAGGCTTGTCCCTGGACATTATTTATCGGTCAAGTATCGTAATCAATCACCACATAAAAGAAAAATCAAAACAATTAAAACTCATTAATTGGTCATTCCCTGACATCCAATAGGGCAACAGCAGTAATTACCTGCAATCTCGTTAGGTGTTTTCTTTTATCTTTTATCGCTGCTGGACATAATCGGAAATTGTAACTTGAGACCATTCTTTCGCCAAGGTACAACAATGGCGGCTGCCTGGGGCTAATTGCTTGCGAATAAATAAAAAAAAAATAATCAGAAAATAAATAAAAATATTGGATCTGCATTTTTCGGAGTAGTTCGGAGTGTTGGTGGGAAAAATGTTTTGTTTTAAACCGATTGATTCCGAATTTTTTATTCTATTTTGATATAGGAGGATTCTGTAAAAAAAATTGTGGTGAAGTATGAAGTTTTATTTCTTTTCATAATATTGTTTAGAGGTAACTTTTTTATGTGGAGCACCCTTTGTACTACCAGTCTGCCATGCCGTTCAGCACATTGGAACTTTAGTACTACTATATAAGCAAATGTGAGGAACATTAAGTACCATAGGGGACTATTTTCAGAGCCAGTGGATTTATTGAAGTGAAGCTCGGAACGTGTGTACGTTGCATAAGCGGCCTCTCTAGTTTTAATTGCGTTTCTAGTCCCCCCCCTATTGACCCATCTTTTCGGCCTAAGCTTTATAGATTTGTTAGAGAGAGGATTGAACTAATTCATTTCGGTCTGTATGATTTTGGTGACAGAGAGAGCGGCAGAGTTCGAATTGGCACTACGAAAGCACAAGTCCCAGTCAGTGGCTTGGAAGTAAGAAATAGATCAAGCAGATGACCTTCTTAGCATGCCAGGGATGATTTGATATAAACTATTGAAATTTACACAAAGCTCGACGTCAGAAATACTGTTGCCATTTCAGTTATTCAGCCAATTGAAATTGACATTGTGAACGCATAAATCTCCGCGTTTGAAGATAAAAATCCGGAGAACTGTCTAGAAATATAATCGAAGGCTGAAGTAAAAGCTTCATTACTAATATTAGGTTATATAAGAATATAACGTGGCTTCAAAAAATCCAAACATGATTAAAATTAGTGCTGCATACGAGATGAGACGAGACGAGATTTGGTCCTCGAAAAAATGGGTATTTGCAGGTCTCGTCCCGATCTCGTCTTATTTCGTCTCGAAAAGTCTCGTCTCGTCTCGAAAAGTCTCGAATTTCACTGTCAATAATACAAATTGGGCCTATTCACACAGTGCATATTCATGGCGCCTAAAACCGGTTTTATAGATGAGAGAGGGAAGGCAGCGGAAGAACTTAACGAAACATTTTTCACGCAAAACCAAGCGCGTGAAAACTAGCACACATATAAAAAGTTACTTCTATCTCTTGCATTCTCTTAGCTCGGTTTTTCTCTAACAAAAAATTTCATCTGCAATACATTTAAATGTTCCTGTATAGCATTCAAATTTACTATCCATAATTTACGCCCCGTGTGAGCTGCTAGGAGTTGAATAAAACCGGTTTTACTCACCACACTTATGGCAACGTGTGAATATGCCCATTGCTCAGTCTTTTGTATTTCGAGATATATCAATATGTGCCATATTAATGAAATTGTATACAAATATTCCTTATATTTCCATGCTTGTCACTTCCCAGACGTAGACACGTAAATCTGCCTTTTGCAGTGGCACCAGGGCGGCGTAGAGGGGATCAATGAATCGAAAGTTAATTTCTAATTTGTGTAGAGTTACATTTAAGGTAGAGTCCGTTCCAAAAGAGAAGAGGTATATTTTACAGTCATTTCATTTCATTTCAACTCGTTTAAAATGAAATGAAATGACAGTAAAATACCTCTTCTGTTTTGGAATGGACTCTGCATTTAAATGCTTATGGAATGCGTACTCTTCGCCTTGTCTCCGCAGCCTGCTCAAGTCGTGTATTGGTGCCGAATATTGTGCTCGTCAAAGAGCGCAGCGTGAAGATACTGAAATAGTTGGTGTCGATACGATTTCAAAATAACGATTTGATTTCGAGACCTCGAGATGTCTCGTGAGATCTCGAATGGTAGTCTCGATCTCGTATCGATTTTTAATCTGGAGATCTCGTCTCGAAAATCAAGACGATTTCGAGTCTCGTCTCGTGTGCAGCACTAAGCCAATTCTAATGGTTGGAGAAGTTATGTACTTAGATATACCCCAGTTACCTGATATTGATCTAAATCAGAATCGGCAGACTTAGGTTTCACTTAGTGCAAGAATAGCGTTGATATATTGGACTAAATGACACACAACAGAAAATAAATTCCCAATTAAACCCTGAATATTACAAAAGTCAAAAGACCCATTTTTGTAGCGGGGCTTCTCTTGTATATAAGGTTCATTACTTTATTTTCGATCGACTGTGCCAGTGCCATAACTATTGGTAACTATACGTATTTTTTGGAGAAAAGGTGGTTTTAGTTGAAATTTTGGTTAGAAAAACCGAAATTTTGATTTTGATGACTCATTTTTTTTTATGTGGAAGACTAGAGCTCAGGGAAAGCCCTTTGTACTGTCGACAATCTATTTTCTTCGTATAGAGTGCAATGTCAAACAGCAAGCTCTAGTCGATAAATAGTGAAGGGGAAGAGAGAAGTAGGAAGGAATTGCCACAACCACCTAACCCCAACCATTTCTACCGCGACTCTGGCATCGGGGCAATGAGAAACAACTCGCTGGAGTGTTATGCCTCCTGAAACGAGTTGAGTCCCATCAACCAACCGATGACATGCGCTTGGTGGAGCGGGGCAATGCTAGCGGAAGGCTATGACAGGGAGAATGAGGAATGTAAGGAGGGAAGAAGAAAGAAGGTGGGAAAGACGAAGGACCGTGGGGCTCTGCCGCGATTCGAACCCGGGACCTCTGGGATAGTAGCCAGGCGCCTTACTCCCTAGAATACCGAGGCCCCCTGAAGTTGGTAGGTTAGAACCTTGACTTTTACAGTTTTGCATAGGTGGGAGTATTCTGCATACACTGATACTCATGAAAATAAGTCATAGGGTTACAAAAATACAGAGTGATATGTAAAGCTCTAAAAAAAACTTCAAAATGCCCTAGCGCCTAAACCGTTACGACTTCCACCTCCCACCCAGACGATTTTTTGTTTGTCAATCCATAAACTGTCCACAGCCGGCCGCTTTGTAACTTTTCGTAGTACACCTTGTAGATTTCAGGTAAAATTAAATGTGACGGGTTGGCGTAGATGTATAATGGTTTGCGGCGCTCGTACGCCAAAACTATTGACTTTACGAAAAAAAATGTTATTACATAAATTGTAGGAAATTTTCTCTAGTTTCATTTTGTATATACGTATTTTTATCGTAAAATGAGTCGGAAAGGAGATATTGTCAAAAAAACTGCTTTTAGGCGCCATTTTTCTAACATGGCGGCGCGAGCGGCAAAGATACGAGGTGGCAAAGTTGAAATTCGGAAAGGGCACATCGAAATCAATAAAATTACAAATTTTCAAAACTCCCGGAAAACTTTCGAGGTAACCTTTTTGTTTTAGAACCAAATGACTGTACTATTACTACATTTTTTGTTTTTACTCGCCTCTGGCCTTCCCAACACGCCACAAGCAGCAGCTCGCATGCGACGCGGACGTCAACTGGCACAGATTGGGAAATTACAGTAGCTCGTAAACCAGGGACCTCGTTACTACATGTGTTTTTGTGTTTCGAGTAGAGACTATAAAAACAAAAAATGGCAGATAGATGGGCTTCCGAACAAAACTTGATCTTTGTTTAATTATACAAGAACCAATATTGCTACTGAAATCTTTGAAAGCTACTGACATGAGAGTACACATGTGCAGTAGCTGTCCACTGTCATGTCAGCAACTCGTATTGTGTATTCACTTCTTAACAGTGCTTTTGAGTACACCAGGCCGTACTAGCAGGCTGTAATAGGTTTAGTGACCCTAGTAAAAATATGCCATGCGCATTTGTTCGCTATGTGTGCTAGCTGTGAGCGCCGTGCACGCTAGTGCGTACCTGATGCGTGCTAGCTGTGGGCGAGTTTCATTTTTTCTCGGGGATAAAAGTTTGTCAAGGCTGGCACATTGATACGGTGGCTTAAAATGTACGGTATTGCCATGCTTTATGCACATAATTACTTGGAAAGAAGCACAGTGTGCATATTTAACTAACTGCTATTGTAGGCTGCTAATCTTATAACGTAAATCATGCTTGAATAAACATACGTAGATAAACTTCGTGTGGAATACATTTTTTTCATATTGGGGTTTTTCTTTCTCAGATTATTATTTTAAAGGCGATTTTGTTTTTGTATTTCACAATATTTTTATTTCACTCCTATCCCGATTTCGATACTGCAAAGAATCCAATAGAATATACGAGTATAGTAACGAATGCCTTCAAAGTTGTTCCTGAACACATTTTCGACGCAACCCGGAAGGAATAAAATGAGTTTAAGTAGAGTTGACTCGACTTTCACAACAAAATTCAAAGTGATGCCACAAACTTGAAGTGTGGATCTTTTAAATGCAAAATATTCTCCATGTATGCTCACATTAAAAACCATCATTAAAATTCATTCTGAAAGTCTCACGCAATAACGATTTTTTTCTAGACGGTCGTGCATCCTGGAATAAATACAAATTTAAAAAAAAAGCAATATTTTTGTACGTCATATCCAAACTTGGTGTTGAAAATGAGCAAACTCATTTTTGAGACTCTTATCCCGCTAGCTGAAGAGAAATAGAAGAACTTTTCAAGTAGTGGGAATACGAGACCCACTTACATCAGTTCATATTCATGATCCTTTGCTGCTAGCTAGGATATGAATTTAAACACTGCAACTTTGCGCCAGAGGTTTAGCCAGCGCCAGCACACTTCTTAAAATAATATTTATGCAACAGATTTTCAAGATAACTCGTTGGAAATACACAGTAACAGATACACTAGAGCCCCGTGTCTTGACTTGGCTACGACGAAATAATGCATTCGCCCATTGAGACCACTTGAGAGATTCATGAGTTCATGTGAGCTCAAGTGCTGGGATACTGCTTAAATTACACGAAAGGATATCATTTCGTGGATTCCAAGGACATGAGGGAAACTGAATCCAGCTGTAAGCAATAGAGTAAAGTTTTGAAAAAGTAGTTAGAGGAAAATTTCAACTCTGATTAGAATCTTGAATTACAATTAGCCCAGTGACGGGTGCTTACATTATTCAGCAGCATTTCAGCTCCGCTTACAATGCAAATCTGGCTGTGATGGTAGGCTTACATCAGGGTCTAATAAGGAGTTGTTTATGGCATAATCAATCTATAAATCCCTACAGTACAAAAGGTCTCCCGGTGTAAGTTTCCAGATTAATCACACTTTACGGCTTCTCCAGTGCTTACAGGAGCACCTTCCATATAACAACTATGGAAGGAGCCGGGCAGCGCATCTCCCATTGTATCACTTATTTTAGTTGAAATAATTCACTCGAACTAATTCTGAGAACAATATTAAGCTTCTTGTACTTGAGAATGTACATTCTCGGTTTGGAAATTTATGAACCTCTGAACCAGCAGACTCTCCCCTGTACAAGAAACTTCCTACATAAGCGCTGAGTAATGTAAGTGCACTCTAGTGTTTTATCTGATAACACTCATTTGTTTATTGCACTTGCACAAGCAAGCTATACGGCTACACGTCCTGTATTTCTGATATCCATTTATATGAAACAAGAATTATGTGTATCACAGGGATAATGGCAAAGGGAACATACCAACTGGATAGTGCAGAATTTAGGGCTTTCAAAGGTATGGAAAACCCCCATTGTTGTTGTAATTTTAACAATGGCAAACGAATAAAAAACAATTTCAATGCTGGGACGTTGCTGGGCTGATAATACTTATCTATTGCTGAGGTAAGAAAAAATTCTGAATGGTGAAAGTTATTAGCTCAGATTGGGGCTAGAGCGTAGAAAATGCTGATGCTTGCGATTTTTGAATTCATTTTGTAGAGGCTTAATGGCAATACCTTTTCTTGATAAGTGATTTACGACTTTTTTTCTTTTTATATGGCAGTTCTAAGCTCAGGAATCACGATTTTTACTATCAGTCCGTCTTGCTGTTGGTCACGTTGCAATGTCTAGTAGTAAACTAGATAAAATACATTTCGGGTTATGAGGAGTCTGGAGATTGTAGAAAAAGATGGCGATGAACATGAACACTGCCTTTGAACTCTTGGATGTTGTCGAAATTCGGAAATACTGACTGTGAAAGATTGTTCCATAGTGCAATTCTTTGTCTGCACCGTCGGCTAAATGGGGGGCTGAAGGTAGAGAGAAAAAGCCGAGAGGGATAATTTTTTACGGCAGGTATAAGATTGCTCTGGAGGCAGGAAAGCGTTTTCTTCCACGGAACAGTCGTTCTGATAGTATCGATAGAATTTTGTCAGGGCTGCTACATTCCAACGATGGCTCAAAGGAGCAATGGTGGAGCAAATGGCGTCGTCATCGATTAGTTCCATGGCCCTTTTTGTACTTTATTTTGCCACGCTAAGACCCGACTCCAAAAAAATAGTTCTATTCGAAAAAAGACAAAATGTAGAATATGTATATTAGAGCCAGAGCCAATGGTTACAGGAGGAATTTGTATCACTGGACACTGGGACGCTTGTTTTTCGATTTGGAATATGTGGTCTTCAATCACAAATCCTTGTATAATTTCACACCTAGGATCTTAAAGTCATGGGGCAGCCATTCGTTTTACACCGTCTGGGGCTCTAAAATCCAAAGAGAAATAGGCGATCAGCTAAAGCGTGTGTGGTCTTCTGCACGTGTCAGACGGTGATGAGCGTCTATCTGAGGGCCTTCTGGTGCTAGGTCCAATGCTGCATCCAAAGGAAGGCTTCTTATAGACTTTTTTTTAAATTGTTGAATTTAAAGACTCTTGCATTTCTTATGATGGTCTCTTTTACAATCTTGCCTGCTTCCACTAATTAGATATTTACTTCAGATTTTACACCATGTCCCATCTGTATTCTATATCTTGACCTGGTTCCATGTCACTTTGTTCATACCCATGTTATTTCACAGTTTTGTCAATTTTTGGTCAATTCATAAATCATTGCAGAACTTTGTGCTGACTTGGTTATTCCATGTGAGATTTTGGTGTTGTGCAGGAGTTCCAGGGGGGGGGGGGCGTTCTTTACTTTTATAATTGATTTGCACCTTTGGGGATTGTTTTGGTGTAGTGAGCGAGTACTTACACTTGACAACCTCTCGAACCCCAACGAGTGATAGTATGGTGTGGTGTTTTGGGCTGGCGGTGTAATCGGGTCGTACTTTTTTAAAAATATTGCTACAGTATTACGGTGAATGGATTGCATTATCGAGCAATGTTGACTGACTTTTTGGTCTGAAATTGGCGATATGGATGTGGACGAAGTTTATTCTCAGCAGGATGGTGCGGGTGCCACCAGCGAGGCAGTTCGTGAAATGATACTCTATTGCGTGAAAAATTGAAAAAGACACATGTTGTTGAAACACCGCCGCATTATGGAATGCGTAAGAGTAAGACAGAGTACCGACATCAGCAAAGCTGTGATTTGGTTTGGAGAAGATTGATTGAGAGTAGGTCATTAAGATAGTAGATGACAGAATTCACATCTGAGGGACAAGGCAGAGATGCGTTGTGGTTTGGCCATGGGCCCGGCTCCCCGCACAATGGCACAAATCGTCACATGCCGCTTTGCTACATAATATCTCCAAGCAATAAGTGACGAAAATACTACAAAAATTGTCAGCCAGACAAGTTGTAATAGATAGAAGAGATCTTAAACTTTATTTAAAAATCAAAATCAAGGAGGTGTTATATAGTGCACTTTAAAAAAAAAATAGTTTATAACAAAAGGTCTGTCAGAAGTTAGTTAACAAAAATTGTCAGCCAGACAAATTTTTTCAAAAATGGTTCATTATTTACTACAAATTGTATAAATTTCAAGCAGGTGTTTTGGGAAAAAAAATCATTTTTTTAGGTAATTTCAAAAATTCATAAAAAATAACAATTAACAAAGTTTTACTAGTCTGGCGGGCGAAACATATTTTTTACATGTTTTTCAGCCATTCTCACTTTATAATTTTGAGGTGTTCGACGGGGTACCTTTTTTCTCATGGGAGCCTACACTACGACCTCACGCAATGATATCGGAGGTCTTAGTAACGATGAATCGAAGTACTGTCCAAAATGTTCGAATGTATTGAAGGACTTCGTGCTTGTCTTCTTCCAAGGACCGAGATTGGTTAGGCAAAGGACTGAACTCTATTCGTCGATCAAGACAAAAATGCCTGGCCGTATAATATAGCCGACGAATATATGCAAAAAAGTGGATAATTTATAATAAGGGAGTCACAAAGAAGTGGGACTTCGGGTCAGGCACCTACGCGTTTTGAAACCGATCGTCTGGCAGAGATGTGAAATTAGAAATTTTTAACTCTTTAGCCACCCCACATGAATTAAACTTTACACAAGAACACCTCGCAAACATTGAATTTATAGTTAAAAAACTGCAGCTTTTCCATTTATCCTGGCCGAGTTATTTCATATCAAAAATCCTTATGAAGTCATTCACTTCAGCATGTCAAATTTAGTCCAACTTGTTTTTTTTTAATTAAAATAACAGATTCCAGTACAAACATGGCTCTGATAAGATTTCCACCACAAAATGCTTCCCAAAGGAAATGCTGCTACCACAGTTCCTCCGTCTTTAGTTGATTTAAATGAAGGAAAACTTTACGAGAGGAAAACCTCAAGGCAAAAATTCTTTTTCATTATACAAGTAGAGGAAAAAAAACCGGTATACTACATATATGCAACGCTACAACAAGCATCGCGTCCTAAGGTAAACAGGAATGTGGTATGCACGTGTGTATGTGGGCAAAGTAGAGATCATATTACGGGAAATATACCAAATATCCATCATATCCTGGATGAAATGAGTTGTAAAGGAGCAAGAAACAGGAAATATATGTGCATTTTCAGTTGGACGCCAAACACGGCAGTGCTTAGATTAGTGGGCTTCTATACATGTGTGTGTGTGTGTGTTTGTGTGCAACTTGCATGTGCAACGGGGGTGCATCATAAGAAACTTATGTTTGCAGGATGTGCATCAATTGAAATCATTAATCAAGTCATGTCAGTCGAAGAAAACTGTCATTGCCGCAATTTATCAACTGATGTGGTGTAATCTGCATAGAACATGTGCAAACCATTCGTATTTTTCTTGACGTAGAACTCGATTTATTTTGCACTGGAGGCATCCTAATGGGGTGCAGTTTTATTATATCCTTGTGGAATTATTTTATCGCAGGATATACTCTTCTTAAGTTTTTATTTTTTGTATGTGTGTGTGTGTATGAGTGAGTGTCGGGGTTGAGGGAAAACGCTGGCGTTGAAATTATGTAAAAAGTAATATCATCTGGCAATGACTTTTTTATAACCTGGTTCTGATTTATTATGAGATGCATAATCCGGACATGAACATTGCAGTGTGGTAAGAGGTTGTGAAATGGATCTGAAATGGATAGGAAATGAATTTGGTTTATATGCAAAATGTTGTCTTCAGAAAGGTTTTAAGGGTTTTTAGGTATATTCCAACCTTTTAGCAGAAACTAATTTCACTTTTTTTTGAGAGCCTTGTCCATTTGATTAATATTTATTTTGCACCTTTTCCAGCCTCAAAGATAGGTACTCGGCGATATCTCTTCTCATTGTAATTGGTCCAACAGTTTTATTAATTATCTCCAATCGTAGGCAACTCAATTACGCATGTCCCAAGGACTGGTCTCCCATTCCACCGGAGAACCTTCCGTTTATTACGGCCTATAATTTATAGTGCGAGTCTTCCTAAATGACTGAGATGCAGTGATATTGAGATTAGAAAGCGGCCTTCAGAACATGCAAGAGATCTATGAGTGAATCGCTCCGTCGATAGTAATATAAAACTATGAAATTCTTGCAAACCCATAATAAGGAAAGTTAAATTATCATTTGAGAGCAAGAGAACTAAACTCCAACAAGAAGAATCCTACTACGTCCAAAATACCAGCACCTTATCTACAGGGGTAGGTGATAACAGACTGCAAATCCAAGGCAGAATTGCCAGAATCTCTGCTCACCTCAAAATTGTTCTTTGTCTTCCACTTCTATGCCCCTCCTGCTTCCATGTCTTATACCCATTCTATGGACAGGATCTTTTTCAGGGTCCATGAGGTATATGGAGGTGACTCAAGGAGCTCGATGCCAACAAATTAACTGGACCCGACCAGGTTCTTTGTATTCGAAATGCTAAGTAGATAGGAAATCACATTTTGTCGTATGTATGCTTTAGGTTGGTCGTCCAATGGAAGCGTGTTCAAGCGGCTACGCGCTTTAGCTACATGAGCGGCTACAGGCGGCTACAAGCGGCTCTGAGATAAGCGGCTACGCGCGACTGGGGTCGTCCACTGCAAGCTTTTCGTTCTGCTCAATTTGAGGTGAACTTTGAATTAATAATATTGTAATGGAAGAAGATTATATGTATTTTTGGAAAATTCTACGTTGATGAGACGTAGGATTAATAAAAAAAAGACGAGCGCGTAGGGTTAACTCTATTTTGGAAAAGAGGATGTGTCGGGGGGAGTTCCACCATCTACACAGCGAATTACAGGGAAATCCCCTTAAATTCTTCGATTATTATCGTATAAGCCTCAACACATTCCAATATACATATTTTGAATGCCATAGTGCCAATTATCATAAGGGATTCTAACTTCAGACAGACTATTACACCTGCGGATCGTCTCAGTGTGACTCTACGGTAAGGAAGATTTTTCTGTATATTGCGGGAGTGATACTATTTTGTCATGTCGCACAAAGCGGAATTTCACCGCACGAATAAATTCTTCTGTTTCTTTAGCATTCATTTTGTTACACCATTAAAATCACAATAAGATGATGAGAGAAAACCCTTTCTGATTCGACCCAAATCAAATTGGCGGCATGCACGAATACGCTTATAGCGGCCCGCTCAAAATCGCCTGCAATGGACGATGTTTATATGAAATTCTTTATGTTGGATCTGTCGCCCGTAGCCGCGTAAAGACGCTCATGTAGCGAAGCGTTGTTTTCCATTCTAATTTCTTATATAAGATTTAGAAAGTGATAAATTAAGTAATCTTGTTTGAGTGTGAATAAATATTAATATAATTAATAAATAACGCAATCCATCGATACGTTTAACAGAAAGAAGTTAGACTCTGTTTTATTCAAAATAATGTGAAACAGATCTTAGAAGTGAAATAATTTCAGATAAGTTTAAAACAAAAATCAGAAGCATACGAAGTATTATTTTAAGAAATAATACAACAAATTATTGGATTGAAACCAAGAGGATAGCATGGATAGTTGTATTAGTTTGCCAAATCACTCTGTCCAAAAGATCTCCGCCATCAACAACATTCGCATAACTTTCATATAAAGGGGGGGGCGCATATTTTGTGACTTTATCTCTTAGTCGGGTGATTTAAAAGAAAAACCAGGACCTAGGCGAAGCTATTGAACGAGCTGATACTGCGAGGCAACCATTAATTTAAAGAAGAGAACAGTGAGGGAAATTAGTAAAGAATACGATTTAGAATTGCCAAAGTCAAGGTTCATCTCGAAACAACCGCGATCCTTGGCGCGATCGTGATGGCTGATCAGTTGAACATTATTATCATATAACCATTTACATACCATATCTTGATTTCTAAATGATCGCAATATTTTATCAAATTTTGAATACCTTTTCTCCAGTAAAATGGAAACACTCCATGAAGAGTTGTGTGTGTATTTATTTGCACATACTCTTCAATTTTGCATGACGATTCTGAAGACATCTGGACCAGTGAAGTTTAAATTTGGGACGACGCACTGCCCGAACGGTCGTAAAAAATTCGCTTGAAGCACTCGACATTTGCAATGTAGATGCATTACCGAATGTACATCAAATGCTCCGCATTATGGCTATTTTTTCTGTCACTGCCGCGACAAACGAAGGCTCCTTCTCTACACTAGGTCGTCTTAAAACGTATCTCAGATCGACCATTTCTGAAGATCGGCTTTAGCTTCCTTCAATATACATCGTGAGGTCGAAATTGATGTGCAGAAAGCCAGAAAGTTTTAGGTGAGTTTTTTTTCGGTTCCTCGAAGAGTTAATAGAATCTTTTTAGCATAATTCAATGTATTTAATGATTGAAAAATGGATTTGAGCACTTTTTGCCCTTTTGCCATATTCCACTTCCCCTTCGCCGAAAGGTGTTTTTTTCTGAAAATCAAGAAAAGTGCCTGTTTTCAAAAGCGTTTTATGAGGTATTAAATCAAACCTCACCAACTTTTCATAAAAATGGGTTAGTAGAGTAACTCTTCGAGAATAAATACGGCTTTTCAAAATAACTCTAGCACCACTGTGGGCATTGTTCAAACTTTTTTCCTGAAACGGCTGTTTTTACATTTTTGAGATTTACGCGAAAAGTTATACTTATTTTTGCATGAATTCAATTATTGTAGGTAGGCACTAACAGAAGTTACAATTTCAGCCCTGAAACAAGGTTCTACGATAATTACAGTCCCTGTAATTAAATGTCAAAAAATGGCCATATTTCGCGGTTTTTATTTTTTTTTCAAAAACCTGTTGAGCGATTTCAATTGTCCAAAACTCATAATTTTCGTCTTTTTAACCGCTATTACGTAATATTTTTTGTTTTCCAAAAACAAAATTTTTTCGCACCTAAAACGTTGAAAAACGTATTTTCGCTACCATTATTAGCTTTTTTCCACCTGTTCTCCTGGACCGATTTTTTCCAAAACACATTCATTGAATTCCTACGATTTTTCTCTTAATTATAGCGTCCAAAAATCGCAGGGTAGATTTATTTCAACTTTTTTTCTATCCATTCTGGACTAATAGGAGCGTATACTATTTTAATTGCACTTGTTCTACATGACACAACATAGTATAACAATTAGATATTTGCAAATGGATCTCAGTTGAAGCTTAATAAAGACGCAGCACTGTCAGGTACTTCTGGTACTTAGGATGGGATAATGAACTTTGGTGTCTGGCGACGTAAAATATATTGATCGTGTCTATTGCGCGATCGTTTCATTTATGTTAGACATTAATATGGTATCAGTAATATCTTCGCACACACAGTGAAATTATTATAATCTATATATATATAAAAATGAATGCTGTGCGTTAGTCCCGCAAAACCTCGAAAATGGCTTGACCGATTTCAAAAAAATTTTTTTGGGTTTGTTTGCCTCAATCAGGGGTGGTTTTAGAAAAAAAAGCATTAGGAAAAACCAAAATGAACAGGTGAAAAGTCTAAAAAATTGGTCATTTTGGGAATTTTCACTTCACATTAGTTTCAATAGCTTCATGGCCTACCTATTGTTTGATAGCTGCGTAAATGTGTAATTGTCATTAAAGTGAATCGGTGTCATTTCTCAAAAACCCAATTTGTGACAATTTCACATTTACGCAGCTGTCAAACAATAGGTAGGCCATGAAGCTATTGAAACTAATCTGAAGTGAAAATTCCCAAAATGACCATTTTTTTGGATTTTTCAGTTGTTCCTTTGCGTTTTTCCTAATTCATATTCTCCGTCATTCTCATCTGGATTAGCTTCAACATTTGTAGTTGGCCATAAATATGTTCTGATAAAAAGACGTATGCGCTATGATTTTAACTTTAGTATAAAAATACCTTGGCTGTGATAGTACCTTTTTTATCCGAATCATAATGAAAACTCATATAATGTCGAATAGAAGGCGCAAATGGTTACGCGGTATTATTTGACGAGGAAGAATGTGTTGACTTATATGGTTACCTTTAAGGAAGCGCTTGGAAAGAAAAAACTGTTTAAAAAAAGTGACTTATGTGGTTTTTGAAAATAGATTTGGTTAAAGCGAATTTATTTGCATTTTGCGAACATTCATTTTGATCATCCATTCTATTAAGCTTAATTGACTTTGCCGGCCGTATACCAAAGCGGCAAATCGTCACATGCGGCTTTGCAACATAAATCTCTAAGCAATAAGTGACGAAAAATGCATATGAAGCTTTGGAATACGGTCGGCCTTAGACATAGCCACAAAGGTCTTAGTTAGAGGGTTTCGATATTGGAAAGTTCGACAGATTTGAGTGACTGTGAAAACAATTCCGTGTCATTTTACATTGTTCATTACAATGCCGAGAAGAACACGAGCTTGCATAGGTCGTCGAAGTCAGTCAAATCGGCGCCGAGCTAGGTACTTCACGTGCAAACCGCACTGATGAGCAGCGAGGATAATGCAAATAGTCGTATTGGCATGTCCGAATTACGTTCGAGAGCTACTGAAAATGAACGATAAGCGAATATCCAGCGAGCACGACAAAATGAATATGACCGATTGCGCCGACTCGGTGCTCCTGTGAACCTGGAAAGTGAAATTGCTACAATTGGTCCCGCCACCAGAGCGGGATTAGTTTCTGGGACAGGAAGTGATTCTACGCATTTCCTAGCCAACATCCAAAAATAAAACGGTCGTTTCCAAATGACGTCGTTTGGTGCGAAGCAATTCCATGCCTACTTTCAAGGTAATTACAGCGCAATTGTCTTTGGAATCATTCTCTGTTGTTTCAGAAACAATTTCACACACAGATTCAACGGCAAATATATCATTTAGTAGGAGCATATTGAATTTAATGTCTCGAACTTCTATAGGAATAATTGGTTTTTAGTTAGTGGTTACGAAAAGTGGTTACAAATGTTCTGTTCGTCTATCTAAAACCTATCCACAGCCGGCCACTTTGTAACTTGAGTATGCATACATCTATATCTAAAAAAACGAATGGATGTATGTTCACTATAGGCTATGTGCAACCGATCTTAATGAAATTTTAACCATGTGCTTAAAACTTAGAAAAAGCCACTCCTAGATGGCGCTGTCGTTGAAAATCATCGCAGAGCTTGGAGTTTTTGCATCAAGGTCCGTGGAGGTCTCCTCTGATGCACCTCGAAGCCCGATTTTCGAAATTCAAAATGGCCGCCGAAATATGACCGAAATTCAAAATTCCCGCAGAAATATGGATGAATTTGCCAATTTTATTCCGATTCCAATGACGTTTTTAAGGTCGCAAATAAAGAATTTGTGGTCAAAACTTATAAATTCAAATGGCCGATAAATTTGCAAATTGTGTTCCGATTCCAATGAAAATCTGTTTCTGAGGTTTTTTAAGATAGCAAATAATGACTTTATGATCAAAATTTAAATTCAAAATGGCCGCACCAATATGGCCGACGAGTTTGCGAATTGTATTCCGATTCCAATTAAAATCGGTATATGGGAGTTTTTAAGGTAGTAAATAACGAATTTATGAAAAAAGTTATTCAAAATTATGGGGCCAATATGGCGGAAGAATTTTGCCAATAATTGTCATTTCCCCGTTAGCTGTATGTATGTAGGTTGTTCAAGAGTTGGTATAGTGTATCCTGAAGCTCTCTAAGCAATCGGTTCAGAATTGATCAACAAGGTTTTTTGGAAAGATGGTAAGGAGAAACGGAAATGTGGGATGATTTATGTATATTGGACAAAAAGGAAAGAAACCCGCCACCTCTGAATTTTTAGGTATAAGTCTGGTTTAACAGAATACACAGGCAATTTTGGTCATACTTTTAAATAAATGTATTTTGAATCTAATGACTCCAACTTTTATTGGAATAGTTGGTTTTTCGTTAATGGTTAAGAAGAGTTGAATTTTGAAGGTTTGGATAGATTTTAAAGGTTTAAACCTGGGGTGCAGCGAGGCGCACCGGATCCCAGCTATCCAAAATACAGAAAATAAGCGGTTCATTGAGACACTTCATTTGTGTATGAAAATTCATATCTCGAAAAATGCTATGTCAATGGATGGTTTTTATTGTCTCGATCAAAATGTCAGATCCCTAATAGTTTCATATTTTGTTATTTGGAATCAAAAATACCAAAAAATTGCCTTTTTCAAACTCTCCTACTGTATATTAAAATTCATATCACCTGATTACTACTATTGGCTTATGGGAGCAGCATAGGCGCACCGGGTCCTAGCTAGTCCCCTTTAAAGATTTTAACTAAAACATCACTTTTCCATTCCCAATGCACCGAATCAACACCATAAAACTCTCCTACAGACATGCCATATGCTCGAAAAGCTTTCCCCAAGTCCATAATTTCATTATTTCGTACATCCTTCAGCCTATGCGATTCGTTCAATTTATTACCTCACCCTTAATCACTGGAACTAAGCAACAAATCATCTATAAGACGTTTATAAATTAGTGAACATTAATTAGCCAATTATTATATGAGCCTGTTAATAAATGCCCACTAAATAGTGTTGCCCCACCTCCGGAATTTGTTTCATCTCGAACAGCTTCACTCTTTACGGATTCTTGGATATTTTGGAAGTAATTATTTTTCCTGCGCGAAATGCTGGAGAGGTCTGGTTTTCGTATAGAAGTGTCACACTAGAGAGGAGCACCAGGAATTTCCCATCTCCATGGCTTAAGGACTAGATTAGAGAGGGTGAGCGAGAGAAGGGATAGAAGGAAGCGAGGTCGATGAAAATGATGAACGAAGAAGATGGTTGAGGCTGGGAATGGTGCTGCTATAGCTAGCAGAGCAGCTACACACCAGTGTGAAGTTCAGTTAAAGGAGGAAATAAACAGCTGAAAGCAAAAACAGAATCGTTGTAGCTGTAGTCCGATCATTAATAATCGTGTCGACTCCCACCACAATTAATCGTTCATATCTCGTTTATAAGAAGTTTGCAGACCCAAACTTGTTCGAAAATCCTTGGTACAGTTGATGGAGCCTTTGACATTACCCTCTTAGAATTTCGTCTATTAATGACCTCCTGGACCATTCGCATTTTTCACTCTATGCCGGTGCAAAAGCTTCCCTGACTCTTTGTTGAACTGCCCGCACTTAAAGGTATTGTGAAATGGTTTTGCAAACGATTTGGGTTAACAATGGATGGCAATAATTAATCTTGGAAACTCTCAACGAATAAAAGAGACCAAAATGCCATTTACCTTGCCATCACCCTTAAACTCATTTGTTACCAACAGTGATCAATCAACAGTGAAGCCAGAAGGATCTGAAAGGATTTTCCTCCTTCCTTGCTCATTGTACTAGCAGACATTTGCGAATCTTGAACACGCGCTAAACGATGTTATGACTTGCTTTTCATTTCACATGAATTTTACAATGGATTGTATCCTGTCCCGGGATACGCCCGTGCTGCGCCGGGTACACCGGAGTTCGAGGGGGGGGGGCAGCGAGGAGCCCACCGAGTCATCTGAAAGACTTCAAATGATTTCTGTATCCTTATGATTTGCTAAATGGTTTACGTAAGTCCTGAATACCTCAGACATTATCATAGCACAAAGGGACGTGAAGGATGTGAATATGTGTGACTGATGGGGGAGAATAAATTGAGGTCTACCACGGAGCCATCCCGGCTTTAATATCCTTAAAGATATGTCCAAAGGCACGAACTACCTCAACCGGGGGGACACAAAATAAAAAAAAAAAAAACAAACATGAGCAATTTTGCGGCCTGCATAAGAGAGCCTTCCCACCTGGCCTAAGACGAAACGTGTCGGATCCACTCACCCGTAGAAGCCTTGTCCTGCATCAAATCACTGTGTCACCATATATAAGAGCAACTTGGGCTTTTATCCTTTATTTTTTTTTCTCTCTCATTTTTTTATTTTGTTCCTGGCTCATATTTGTGATATTACGGACGTGTGTATGTAAAGCGTTTCTGGCGTTCCTGGTAGAGCCCCAGCAGCACATTTTGCTTATATGGTCTTTCACCACGAGCGTATATCCGAATCTCGTACAGATGCCAGCACAGGGTAGCCAGAAAGGGTGGATGGTGTCGGTATTGAGCTGTATATACACTCTGCAGTGTACATAATCTCCCTTATTCAATGAAAGTTATGTGGCTGCTTTTCGCTGTCACATGTTGTGATATTTATGTGAGGCTTTCAGGGTTTAGTTGGCCTGTCTGCTGCAGTGATTTTATCGCCATGAATTATGTATATAGTTTTGCATCTTTTCTTATCCATAATGTCTCAAAACCGAAAGGATATGCATATGTGCTAGAATTATTCCTCATGGCCCGAATCGACTCTGTCGCCTTATACTATATGCAGAAGATACGTGCTGCGATATGACGTGTAATAATAACAACCCTTTAAACGAGCACAACTAAGCGGATAGTGCCAGAATGCGAGAGAGAAAAAGAGAGACAACGCAAGAGAAAGAGAGCGAAAGAGCGAGACAGAGAGAGAGAGAGAGTGAGTTAAAAAAAGGACATACATATCTAAGATAACGATTTTGTTGCACCATCATGACTATTATACGTTCCATCGCCATGCATGGACACACAATTTCACTTTAGGTGGAAATTCAACATTATTTCTTGGCTTTGCACAAGTGTTTCTGATTTACGGTTTAACAGTTATAATAGAAGGCAAAAAAATAAAGAAAGGAAACGCATACCGTATACCAGAGAGGGTTTATAAGAAATGTTTGTATAGTAGCTGAGCTGGTAGAAGAGAACCTAGTTTTGGTGTCATCCTTGGTCCTTTATCGACTAATAGTTAAAATGTTTTGGTTTGAAAATCTTGTATAGTTAGTACAGCTGAGAGTTGCCATCGAGTCCTGGATACGTTCCAGTAAAATTTATCGAAATAATAAGGGAAAATGTGTATTTTGTTGTAACTAGCAAATGTGCATGGGCCAATACTTTACTCCCTGTGTACATTTGTCGAGGATTTTAGGGGTCTAGATGGCGCTATGCCTAAGCTTAATTTTTAATTAATATTTAATGTGGGATTTAAAGATTTAAACTTTTAAGATTATGTAAGGATTCTAATTGGACGCTTCTTGACGTTTAAGTCACGACGATACCTTAAACTAACATTTCTCATATTTAGATACACAATGGTTTCGCAAGTTTTAGTTAGATTCACTGTCCTGGCACATTCCGGGCGCGCTAGTATCTTTCAAGCGGCGGCACTAGAAATTCGGAACGCCTACGGGATGATACTCGAACTTTTACAAGGATGTATATAGCATTGGAATTTTTATAGACAACTAAGCCTCTATAGGAACTCTAGATTACGTGTTGATTTTCTAAAATCTAGTTGAGGGAGGCAAATCTAAGCTAAATAGGCTCGGTAGAATTCATATCATGACTCTCGCCTGGGCTCCTGGACATACGAACATAGATGAGAACGAGAAAGTTGACGATCTAGCCAAGCAGGGAGCTTTTCTGCGGCTTCTAAGAATGAGATGGTATCCCAATAGGTGGGTCAAAACGCTGTCTTCGAAAAACACTTGCTGCTAGCCAACCAAAGGTGGATAGCACTGGGGACCTTCACTATCAGTAGTATAGCGGTATCAGTGGCAACATCTGGATGTAGCTCCTGTGAATAAATTTTGCTAAAGCTACCTGATCCCCAGCACCAACAGAGCTTTGCTTAATCCTTAGAGATGTCGCAGAGATCCAATTCCCATAAAGCTTAGTTTACTTCATAGTGGCACTTCGCCCGACTCCCACAGGCCCAATTATTGGAACCTCGACGAGATTCGTTACGAAACTCCGCCAAAGACCACCAGTTCGCAAGCTCAACCAAGTTCACCAGCGCGAAAGCTTACCCAAGACACAAACCAACTACGAAAGCTTGAAGCCAAGACACTAGCCAAAACCACTTGTTTCGTACCGACATAGCTATACTACTATTATCTGTATGACGGCAGATTACGATCAACTTGAACGAAATATAGACCACATCTAGGACTTCGATAGCCGCTTGACCTGTCGTTGGCCTCTTCGCAGATCTTGAGTGTTGGTAGCATTTCCGCCCGGCATAATTAAGAAGAAGAAGATTATCAAGCGAAGGCTATCTATGCATAGAATCATGTCATAGCTCTTATCATTCTGGAATAATTCCCATTACTCTCTGGCGGAGATCTGGACATTAAAACCTGGGTTGAGGTAAAGCGCGGCTACCATATAGTCAGATAGCACATCTATCATGCGCAGTGGTAGAGAGCAAAGAGAGAGTAGATCGGAATTACGTTCTTTGTTTAGAAACGCTTGTACAAAAAGTTCTCGAAACCCGGAAGAGCCCGGGATTTTTGTCCTATTGTTAAAAATCATCAGTTCTATCTTTTCCGTGGGCAACGCATAGCCCCACAGCGGTTGGATCACTCGCTTACCTTTCCAAGAGACATATCCATACTCTTAATGATTATGGAGATAAACCTTTCGGATGCTATGTTCATCATACCGACCTCATAGGCGTCTGCATTTGTTCTGTCGCTTTCTACAGTTTTTCGAACTTTATTCATAGCCCTTAATTATAGCAATGTCGAGAGGACTCCTTCCTTCTGATATTGCCTAAGGTAGTGTAGATAATTCTAGTTGCCAGCCATCGGAAGATCCACTGATTAATATCATTGGGAATCCTTAATTCGTCCAGGAATGACCTCAGTGTTAATGTTGTAAAATGCATCAAGGTAATCTGTTTGTATTACAGGAAGTATTCAATGTAGTAGGCATTACTTCGGGTTGACTTGTAGTTTTCATTGCAATATGCATAACGGAAGAAAGACATAAGTATCTTTATTGTTAAGTTTCGAAGGTATAGGTCAACATGTTTCAGAAGTTCTAGGGATCTTCAAGACAAAGGATGTCACGGGGATCATGACCCCCCCCCCCAAAAGCACTCGCTGTTCAAAAAACAACTAAAAAACAAAAACAACAAATGACCAAACGACCAAAACCGACCCAAACTTTTTTGCAAATTAAAAAAACCACCTTAAATAATGACTTTCAAGGTCAACAATAGATTGACCTATACTTACTCTTTCTTTATGTTTTGATTTGCAAACTCTAAGGTTAGCTACACTCAAAAGAAGAGCGCGTCTTCATCAAAAACACATAAGGGCACGTTTTAGTAGACCACGTTTGTTTTTAATCCACCAGAAAATTGGGTTGGTTTTATTCGTTTTGTTAATTTTGTTTTTGTTTTTTTCTTCTTAAATGGCGCTGCAGTCCTTGCAGGACTCGGCCTCTCGAAGTCTCCTCTTCTTGGCTCTTTCCAATTTGTTATACGAAGTTTCCGTATATCTGCTAGCACGTCATCCATCCACCTATTTCTTGGTCGTCCTGCTCTTCTCCTTCCTGATGGTCTACCATTAAAAATCCTTGCTAGTATTCTATCTTCTGAAGCTCGTGCAACGTGTCCGAGCCATCGCAGTCTATTCAGTCTTATGTATGTAGTTATATTTATTTCGTCATACATTTCTTGAAGTTCTTCGTTTTTTCTAATGCCCCATTCGTTTTGGGTCACCCTAACAGGACCAAATATTCTTCTTAAGATCTTCCTTTCGAAATTTTAAGCTGATTTTCTGTTGGTTTGGTCAATGTCCAAGCCTCAGACCCGTAGCATAGGACTGAGTGGATTAATGTTTTATATAGTCTGACTTTGCATTGTCTTGAAATTTCTTTGTTTTTTAGGACCGGGACTAGTGCAAAATAGGTTTTATTTGCGGCTACGATGCGTCTAGGGATGTTGTCCTTTATCTTATTTTCTGCAGTAAGCATTGCCCCTAAATAGATAATATTTTCTACAATTTTCACACAATGATCGTCAAGGCTGATACTTTGCCCTAATCGTTGTCCTCGTTTTGATACGATCATAGAATTTGTTTTTGTGTCATTTACTTGTACTCGTAGATTGAACTTTGCTGAACTTTCTTCAATTTTGGAAAAGGTTTCCTTTAGATCCTGCGATTTGCGTCCGATTATGACTATGTCATCTATGAAGGCTAGTATCTGAATGTTCCTTGTGAAGATGATATTTGCTCCATTAAGCTGTGTGTCCCTCATTATTCCTTCCAGAGCAATGTTAAAAAGTAATGGTGAGATCGCATCTCCTTGTCGCAGGCCTGATTCTTGAGCGAAGTTGATCGAGTTACACCTCGTATTCTTACTTGTGTTTTACGATATTTGGTCGTCATTCTGCATAGTTCTATTAATTTTTTTGTGAAACCCATTTCACTCGTCTTGTTCCACAACTCTCTTTTATTCAGCAGGTCGTAGGCATTCCTATATTCTACAAAAAGAAGATGTATGTACGTATATCAACGCTTTCTTCCCAGCATTTTTCAAGTATTTGTCTCATTATGAAAATCTGGTCTGTTGTCGATCGATTCGTTCTAAATCCTGCTTGGTAATCACCTACTTTATTTTCCAAATGTGGTTTCAGTCTATTTAATAAAATATGTGAATGCACTTTGTAGGCTTTGTTCAACAAAGATATTGGTCTGCAGTTTTTGCAACTCATCAATTCACCTTTTTTATGGACTGGGACTATTGTGCCTAAAAGTCATTCTTCTGGAAAATTGTCACTTCTCCCCACCATTTTTTAAGATTTCCGGGGGTGTTTTTTTGTTTTTTTTTGGAGTAGAAATTTTTTTTCCGCCACTTTTAATTCCGTGACCCCCCCCCCCAAAACAAAATTCTAGATCCGCGCCTGAGTATAACAGAAGAGAATGATGCCGGAAATGTGGATCACCGATCGGTGATCTCCGTGGCGTTTTCTGATATAGTTTGGGAATTTGTTTACTGTAGCTTGCGTAAACTTGTAAATTAAGTTGAACGCGACTGCCTTTTAGTTTGGCTACGAAGTGTTTTCGTAATCATTTGATTACTTAATATTGGCCTTTGTGTGGAGATTGAAAAGATTTCCGAACACGGTCGACTAGTATGAATACGTAGTTGATGTCATCCAGAGCTGTTCACATGTAACCATCCTTTTAGATTTGTTGTTCTTCTTTAGCGGCTCTACAACCGTGATCCGGTCCTGTCCTACCGCAACTTTTCTCTCCACCAGTCTGATTCTGAGCCGATGTCATTCATTTTGTCATGCCTAAGATCTGGACGTCCGAGTTTACGCCAGCTTCCAGCCGGGGTTGGGTCTCCCATGCTGTCGCACCACATAGGTCTTACCGCCGAGAGCTTTTCGAACAGGTTCCTTTTTGCTCATACGAACTAGTACCCTGGTAACCGGACCTTCCGAGCTTTCTTTTCTTCACAACACCTATATGGTGATAACGCTCGTAGATCTCGTGGTTATGGAGTCCCCGGAATCGTCCTTCCTCACATATGGGGCCAATAATTCTTCGAAGGACTTTCCCCTCGAATACGGCTAAGAGGTTAGAGTTCTTTTTTGCTAAACACCCAAGTCTCGGATTCATAAGATCATCATCTTATATAGTAGCAGTTTGGAAGTTAGGGTTAGCTGCTTGAATTTGAAGCGCCTTGGCAGACTTTAGTAGGCTTTGTTGGCTTTTAGCAGCCTTGCGCCATTTCTGGTAAACTGCTGCAGTCGGGTGAATTTTTGAAAGCGCCCGTTATTGTCGGCTGATCCAATTGATCCAAGGTAGGTAAATGATTTTACTACTTACTATGATTAAAGGACCAATATTAGATGTTCTTGCAAACGGAGCCACCAAGAACTTTGTTTTGCTTTCATTGCCGCCCGCTCAATCTGGGTGAAAACTTCCCGTACAGCTCTTGATGTTCTTTCAATGATATTAATGTCGTCTACACCCCCGAGTCTCGGATTACTTTCTCCAACATCAATTTGAAAAGGAGGTACGCCAGACGGTTCCCTTGTCGGAATGCATTAGAGATGTTGATTTGTCTGCACAGTGTTCCAGATATCTCTACTTGGCTTATCACATTAGTCGTGGCCAACCTTCATAGTCGTGTCATCTTATTGGGGATCCCGAATTCTCTGAGGGATTTATAGATCTCTACTCTGACTACGCTATCATAGGCGGCTTAAGGTATATGAAGAGGTATTGGTTTGAGTTCTGAAACACTAGATATTTTTCCATCGCCTGCCTCAAGGTGGTACCAACACTGGTATTGGCCTACGATGGTTCTAGGGGTCATCCAGTTTTGTAGGATAGCGAAGAATATCTTATACGCGGTACTCAACAACGTTATACGGCGACAATTAGCGTACTCTGTGCCTTTTTTATGTACCGGGCACAGAATGCATTTTTCCAGTCTTCTGGCAACGCTTCCTGCTGTCATACTGGCACGATTAATTCATCACTCGATTGGTGTAGTGTGGGGCCTCCATATTTAACCATCTCCACGGGGAAGCCGTCTTCATTCGAGGCCTTGTGGTTTTTGAGCTGGTTTACGGTTCTACTAACTTCTTCTTATCTTGGCGGCGTCAGCGTAGGATTATCATCAGATATTGGGTTCTGCTACTATTTTTAAGGTGTGTCCAACTCTCGTCGACGCGCCCGTTTCTTTGCTCACTGAGCGCAAGTTTTAACGCATGACCGTAGCTGTTTCTGGCCATTTCATTTCGTAGTACAGCTGTGTTGATTCGAGCCTCATTCGCAGATGCAAAGCTTTCCTGCTTTGTAATGCGGTATTACAGCACCATACCAACAAGAGAGTGATCCGAGTCGAAGTTGGCACCTCGATACGTTCCTACTATCATCAAGCCCGAAACGTGGGGGAGATCTATCAACACACTGTCTATTTGGTTGCGAGTGGCTCCATCAGGAGATATCCAGATGCCTTTGTGGACATCTTTAGGCTCAAATCTAGTACTTGCAACGACAAAGTTCTTACTTGCTGCCACCTCTGTAACTCGTTGTCCATTGTCATTAGTAGAAGAACAAGCTTATTGTCCTAACAAGCTTATTGCTGTTTAGTTAAACTTACTACCATATGTTGGCATGTTGCACCATTACCTGAACGACATGACGGATTAGTTGTACAAGGGTGACTCCTGCAACAAAAAATCCACAAAAAAATATTATCGGTTATGAGTATGACTTATGATTGAAATTTCTGCACCTGTAAATTTATTAAAAAACAGTTTTTCCTCCATTAATTTCAAAAAGGTACAAAAACCGACAAAGAACAGATGTTCATTCACAGATCACAGGTAAATTATTACAGAAGCCATTGAATCAACATTACTGGCAAACCTTACGTCCTCGAAATTAATTTATGATAATATAAGTAGAAGAGCAGTTAAACGGTTAAGACATCTATAAGAAGATATCCTTGGTCTTACAAGAATTGAACAAAAATCCTTCAAAATCCCCCACTCTAAAATGTAAATTAAAATTTCCGAACGTCGCTGCACTTGTTTCCCTTTCACAAAGAGTCCTTGTTTAAAATAACAAAAGAGAAATAAAGCAAATTTTTTTTGAAAAATGGTTATTCTCCTTCAAAATTGACCTTAAAATTCAAAAACATAAATTTATGCACTTCTATGCAAATATATACACATCGAACCGTTCGTCCCGTCTCTAGAATTTATCCATGGAATATTTTCTCTCTCCATCCCGGATGCCCGTAAACGAAAAATTATTTTCATAGTTTTATTGACTCTAAGTAGAGCACCAAAAGTGAGATGTATCGACCTTTCAGCTAGCAGTAGCAGCAATGTACAATCCCTTTTCTGGTTGTCTGGTACTGTAGCTGCAAGGATACGAAGGGAAGAAACCAAAGGGGCATCTCATGCATAAAATCCTGAAATTTCTTATAACAAGACAGAGGACGAGATGCCCAAGTAGGGAACATTAAAATCACACGATGGCGAGTAAAAATTTATTCGTTGAAAACCTTTAGACCGGAAATATGGTCCAGGATTCATATCCGTTTTGGATGAAAATAGGAAATACCGGATTATATAAGGACGAATAAAGTTTTGTGGTGGAAAGTCGTAAGCTACACCCTTACCAAATCTCATGCCACAGTAACTGGTCCCCTGTCCGCCCCCAGGTTGCTCCTGGTGGTGGTTGGTGGTGGCCCGCCAACGACGATCTATTCAGAATGATAGGGTGGCTAGGGACTAGGGGGTTTCGGAGGAGATAGGGCAACCCCCATTTTAGTCTTAGTCTGAATGTGTGTCTTCACCCGAGCATCACTCTCTCTTCTGCACATATCTTGCTAGCATCGATACAGAAGCAGGATGGCCCTGTAGCTGGAGCTAAGCTGGCTCAAGTCCTGGCTGTATATAAATTTGGGAAAGTGATGGCTATCGCAAAGGATTTTTTATGTTGTTGGACGTGCGACCATTCGGAAAGGTAATAAAAATAGTGCATACTGTGAGAACGTACTCAATTTAAGGGCACTTTCTCATCCCATTCCGCACTCTCTCTCTATACATATGTATATATCCCAATACATATCTATATCTATATTTTATCTCCGGGTGTGTAGATGTCGATTTTATGATGACGTTATAAAGAACTCAAGTAAAGCTCCCTAATAAATGAAGCAATAAAATATGAGGCGGAAATGATAATCTGAAAGCGCTGTAATTTATTTAATGCCATTTCAGTTTGTTTTTTATATCTCGAAATTGGTTTCTTTTCCTTAACAGCGGATTACATCCTTATCGTCCAGGATCTGCTGAAGCAGGCCTTTAAATCTAATTTGAAAATTGAAAGATGAAAAAAAAAATCGAAAATACAAAAAAAACAAAACTGTATTAAATGTAACGAAATGAAACGAAGCGAGCCTTGAGAAACGATGACACTGTCGGAATTTAAAGGGTTAGTTTTTCCGTGGGGCTAGTCGGGAAAAGGACTATCTTCCGCACAATTTTGTGTAAAACACGTTTTGCATAATTCAATACGCTGTCACGCAATGAAATGGCACATCGTGCTACCAGGGACTGGAAATTCTTCTTCTTAGAGACGGCAACGACGATCGCCTCAGTTCTCATTCTTACCATCTCACCATGTTAGTGGTATAAATATAAGTAGTAGCAAGTTCATAGCATCTAGTTAATTCTGGACACGTACAATTCCTATTAGTCACATGCTAATTTTTACCACTTTATTTCAAGGACAAAATGTTAATAGAGAGTTCGCAACCATTTTTAAATGTTTCACCTGAAAATTTGTCATTCCTAGTACTAAAAATGGATGACAGTTTCTTTTCAGTGGGGAGGGGGGGCTGTTGGGGTGTTGGAACAACGGGAGATATTGTGAAGGTGCTGTGAACTGGGTTTTCGAATTTTCGTGGCTTCTTTCATTAAGTTTAAGGTCTTTTTAGAGATTGCGAAGGTTTTTTGGTGCTTCATGCTAAGTCAATCACAAGCTGTGATGGTGTCCATGACTATTGTTAAAATAATTTTGTTTGATGGATTGTAATTAGGATCTTATGTCTGATACAAAAAAAAATATTTTGTATTTCATTGCATAATTCACTTCACACTTCGCAAAATTAATAATTCCAGAGGAACACTTATTTTTTATATATGAGTTCTATTTTTGAGAATATGGGTGGATCTACACGAGCGTACAGCGTTCACACAAAAATGTGTTCGAAACGTCGTTTGAGGAGAAGAGGGTGAGAGAGGGCGAGGGAATTTAGTGTAGTCAAAGAATGAGTTGTAGAAGTACTTCCTTTTTCCCTTCCATAGAATGTGTTGTCAAAGTACTTACAACACATTCATTTTGAAGTACTTCCATCCAGTACCAAAAATACATTACATTAAAATGGCGATGGCCTAGGCGGGAAAGACTTCCTTTTTTCCTTCTTTAGAATGAGATCTAGAAGTACTTACACCAACCACATTGTACTCATATATAAAGCGATTATATTGTAAATTTTTGTAATGTAAGGCAGTTGGGGTGGTAGGGGGGTGGGTGGATGTGGTAAAATAAAGCGATTTGTAAATTTTACCAATTTGCTGCTACCAATTTTCTGTATCAATTTTCAGCAGCTTCCGAATTATCTCTCAGTCAAATATCAATTTTGACTGGGCTATGAATTTATATATTGCTTTTTTGAGAAATAGGAAAAAAACGACAAGCTACGAAGTTTTTGAACACGCTTTTTGCGCGAAATCAAATGCACGATCACCAAACCCATTCTTCTCTGCATTACTATTAAGCCATTATAGAAGTACTTCTTTGGTATTTAAGAAAACACTTAATACAGAAGTACTTCCAAATCTACTTCGCAAAGTAAGTACTTGCGATTTTCCCTACTGGGATGTCATACTTCAAATGGGGTGAGGTGATATTGTAATGCCAAAATGACAAAAACAAACAAATTAAAAAAAGAAAGAAAATAAATATCGATGAAGAGCTATTTTACGAGTTTAATTCTAATATGCATTACCTTAGAGTAAGTAAGAAATCTATACCTCCACAATGTATATTTTGCAATCCCACCTCGCCTAATTTCAAGTTGGAAATTTTGCTACCATGCATCATGCGGTGGGGGTTGAATGTAGTTTTTTGCTGCTGGTGGGAATTGATTGAACGGTTGGATAGAATGTTGTTATATATATAACACATAATGCGTCAAGAGCATCTGTATTGCCACTGTCATCGTATTTCCTTTTTGGAGCATTCTTAGATGACACTAGCTTTTTAGTATCAGACTTCGTTGTTTCTTCAACCACAAGAAGTACTTGTCCCTTCTTTTTCTGTTCTTCCAGTCTTTAACCAAGAATCCATGGATACTTTTGGAATAAAATATAAATTCTAATATTAAACAAAACCATAGTAATAGTAGAAATAAAAAATGTAAACTAAAAATATAAAATTGTAACAAAAATATAAATTAATATTTATAGAATTTATGTCAAAAATTTATGTTTGACCGAATTACTATTTCTCTACTTTAAAAAAAAGTTAATTTTGATCTTACTTGTTAAAATATATAAAAGTAACTGAACCAAATTTTACACATAGAAACTGTTAGAGTTTTCACCAAAAAATAAAGAAAATTCAAAATCACTAAGCGCAGTGAGAGTCTCAAGTCCCTGCCACGGAAGTAGATTACAAACCGTACACTGTTAAAATTCGTACCGAATATTTATACTGAAAAAATGGACAAATTTATTTCCTTTCTCATAAGAAAAATTACGGAACCAATGGAATTAATATTTATAGCGCAAATATTTATAAAAAAATGAACCTTAATGAATAAAAATTATTATTATTTTACTATTGCATATTTACTCTTATTTTTTTCTGGAACTTAATATTAACTTCATGTTAAAGAACGAAAATAAAAATTATTTTTTCTCAGGAGTAAAGTTTTAGTTGTGTTCACGGAACCGCGGAACATAGTTTGGGAACCGCGGGATATTTTATTACTATTTCACCTTTAAGCGGACACGGGCTATTTGAAATGGTAAACGTTTCAATCTCTCTCAGTTTTTACACACAAATTAAACAAAAATCATTAAAACACTTCAATTAAACAGAGAAATCCAAGAAAAAATAATTGGTTGGTATATTCACGCGCAAACCAAGCTCAGATGTACTTATATTTTTAAAATCATATAAGTTAGCACGCGCCAACCATCCACCAGCGGCGAAGGTCAATTACACGCGACTTAAACAGGAGCTTTTGTGCAAAGTGAACATTTATGAGTTATTTTGGAATCGACGCGACGGCTAAAAACACAAAACTGCTTATACATATCTCGGAAACCGTGTTTCGTAGACCATCGCGTCCATAGACCATCGGAACTCAGAAATTGGTGACAGCGGTGGGATTTCACGGAATATAATAAATGGTTTTTTTCCTCAGAGTTGTTTCCCTTCACGTTAGGATATCGCGTTTTAATTGACTACTTATCTAGGGTTATCCTAAATTGGAGGTCAACGAGGAACTCAACAATTGGTGGCAGCGGTGGATGCTTATATATCGGAAACTGTATCTCCTAGATGGTTTTGGACGTTATTTTGGAATCGCCGCTTAAACACACAAAAATTCTTATATCTCGAAAACCGACCATCGTCGAAAGCCAGCGAATTGTCAAAAACTGGTGACAGCGGTGGGATTTCACGGAAATCATCGTTCTTTTCCTCAGAGTTGTTTCCCTTCACGTTAGGATATCGCATTTTAATCGACTACTTATCTAGGGTTATCCTAAATTGGAGGTCAACGAGGGACTCAACAACTGGTGGCAGCGGTGGATGCTTATATCTCGGAACTCGCAGCTCGTAGACGATTTTGGACGTTATTTTGGAATCACCAGCTACAAATACAAAAATGTTTATACTATCTCGGAAACCGCAGCTCGTATCGAAAGAAATGTTATACTACTAGCAATATATGGCGGTAAGTGGATCCAGTGTTGCCGATAATTAAATTTTTTTCATATTATATGTATGTTAAATGCAAAGATGTGCAAAATAGTTTAAGAAATGTATTAAAATACAAAATGCAAATACTTTTTTGATTTACTATTTAAAATGCAAGATACCAAATAGTTTTGTGTTTTGTATTTTAAATCATCATCATAAATAGCTCCACAGCCTGTTATTGGCCTTGGCTTCCTGCAACATCCTCCTCCAGAACTGTCTGTCCCTGGCTTGGGGTCTCCAATTTCTTATACCTAGGATTCGTAGATCCTCCTCTACGCTATCTGTATATCTCTTTTTTGGACGTCCTGTGCCTCTGTGTCCGTCTGGTCTCTTGTTCATAATAATTTTTGTTATGCTGTCATCACTGCTACGTTCAACATGTCCTGCCCATCGAATTCTGCTAATTTTTATAGTTTTTATGATGTTCGGATCTTTATACAACTGATACAATTCGTGATTGTATCTTCTCCTCCAAACACCATTTTCATTTACTCCTCCATATATTGTGCGCAGGATTTTTCTTTCAAAGCACCCCAGGAGGTGTTCTTCATTACTTCTTAGTGTCCAGGTTTCGGATCCATACAGTAGTATTGGCCTTATAAGGGTTCTGTATAGTTTAACTTTAGTCCTCCTTGATATGTTCCTTGTTAAGAAGTGTTTACGTAGCCCAAAATAGCATCTATTTCCCAGCGCCAATCTCCTTATGACTTCTGCCGTCGTGTCGTTATTTTTTGAGATTAGCGTCCCTAAGTATATAAATTCTTTTACACTTTCGATGTTATATGTATCAATGGTCATATTTTGGCGATCATTCCGTCTTTTAGAGATGCACATATATTTCGTTTTCTCTTCATTAATTGCTAGTCCGAATTTCTTTGCTGCTCTTTCTAGCAATATGAAGGCTTCTTTCATTGCTATGCTGGATCTGGCTAGTATTACGATGTCGTCAGCGTATGCCAATAGTTGTACCGACTTGTTGAAAATACTGCCCGCGGTGTTAATTCCTGCGTCTCTTATCACTTTTTCCATAGCTACGTAAATAGTAAGCACGACAGGGCATCTCCTTGTCTTAGTCCTACTGTGGCGTTGAATGGTTCTGACAGCTCTCCTTCAATTCTTATTCTGCATATGACCTCTTTCATTGTCATTTTGGTCAAATCTACGAGGTGTTTGGGAAATCTTAAATACTCCATAGCTTTATATAATTCTTCACGTTTTATTTTATCATACGCGTTTCTGAAGTCTATGAATAGCGAATGTATTTTAAATACTAAATGCAAAATAGGTATTTTCAAAATACTTCCTTTAATTACAAATACCTTTTGTTCTCTTTATTTATTATACTTTTTAATAATACAGGTTTTTCGAGCACATTATCGCTCATTTTCCTTCGGTGAGGTCGTATTATCATGCCACCATATGAAGGAAGTCTTTCTACTAGTGCTGAGCTTGGTAGGCATTGGTCAGCTTTTTTTTATTGTAGGATAAGTGTTTAATATCGCCAGCTTTGTGCACTCATCCTTTAAATATTGAAGGGTTTCCAAGTCTACCGTGGTATTGGAGCTAGGGATGTTACGAATGTCATTTTTTCACGTTCGCGAATGCGAATATTCGGAATGCGAATGTCCGAATGCGAATGTTTAGGAATAGCATTAAAAAAATTTAATTAAATTAAGGCCTAATTTTTTTATTACTTACAATAGGATATGAAATAATATTAGAACAATAGACCAGTGTTTTATACAGTAATGGTATTCTATCTTCTCGTATTTAATAGTCAAAGTTCAAGAGAGGAATATTATATTTCCATGAGGCGATTTTTAAAGGCCCCCATTCATATACAAGCCGCCGTCAGGCCATGGCCTGAAAGTTTTTCGCCCTGAGGCCAAATTTAACCACACAGCGTCTACTGGATGGGGCCTGTATAGTCCAAGTCCAACCCAAATCTTTATGTGTGTGGGTATTTATCGTCAGTCCGTGCCTGTAGATCTGAACCTCTGAACCAGTCTGAAATTTTCCTTGAGGCCATGAACATTTTTGCACATCAATTATCAACCTGCTACGCTATACTGTCGTCTTCGGCTGTGTGTATATAGGGAATCATGAGGTCACCTGCAGTTCACGGCCTGTCGGACGTATGCCTCAGTCAGACTGAGTAATGTATGGCCTTCATCGGGCGGTACCTGCTGACGTGGCCTAAAAGCAGCGGCGGCCCTAGGGTAGAGCGACTGGAGCGGCCGCTCTAGGCGCCAGGTGGCATGGGGCGCCAAAATGAATGTGAAAAACAATTTCGAGCGAAAAATAGAATTTTGATGGCGCGTCATTTTTTCCGTGCCGGGAAAATTTGGCGCCCTGTGCATTTTCTCATTTTTCCCAAAAAAACGCCAAAAAAGGTAATTAATTTTGCAAAATTGGGCGCCCCTTGTTGTTCAACTCAAAAATTCATACTTTGGAACCCCTTAAAAAATTAATTAAACATATTCTGGCTTGAGACGAACATCGGCAACATTAAAAATGTGAGTGTCATGTTTTTATCTCCTAACACTGATTTGATTCTCAAAAGGGCCGCTGTTATTTCTCGTTTTCGTATTTCGTCGTTTCATGTTTTACGGCGCCCATCGTCCTCTGACCTCTCTGAAGCCTACAATAATTAGAATGATAAAAAAGCTTTCAATCGCCCTCCTTCGATTATCGGTTCAAGTTTTCGGTCTGATCCGATAGTCGGATCAGATTGAAAAAGTAGCCTAAACGCGCCTAAGAAAATATTGAATCTTCCCGTGAAAGTCTTAAAATCGGATTAGCGGTTCCAATTGGAATGATGAAAAAAGTTAAGTTTTCGGTTTGAGCCGATAGTGGAACGCCATAGCCGGATCCGATAGACACATCGGAACGAAAAAGCAGCATAAAATACGCGCAACAAAATAATGAGTCTTCCCGTGGAAGTCCCATCGCAATCGAATTAGCCGTTTCCGAGATTAGCCTGGCCAAACAGACAGACAAAAATTTAAAAATACTTGAATTTGTCTTAATAACATGAAAATAAACATATGAGATTAGAAAATGACAATTATTTTAAAATCTCAAAAGACACTCAAATTATATTAATACAGAAAAAGGGCGCCGAAAAACAAACTCGCTCCATCTTGATCAAGGGGTACGGCCGGCGCTGCCTAAAAGGCTACGGCCTGCGAATGGGGGCCTTAAGGGGGTCATAGTTAAGGCCAGATCTGTCAATTTGTCGTCTTTTAATTTTGTTTTCCACGAGACACGTCACGACCTATACACATTCGCATTCGTAAAACATTCGCATTACTTGATGCGAATGCGAATGTCGATACGAATGTTTAAAATGCGAACATTCGTAACATCCCTAATTGGTACAACCACCCTCACTGGTTGCTGAGGAGTCTGAATCCTGGAACATGTAATAAGACTCGTTTTATTCTTTTTTTTCTGATGTCTGTGATGTGACCACGAGCAGCGCCTCTAGTAGCCAATACAAGCACCATTCGTTCATTTTATATGAAATTTGACGGGTAATGTTGACTAAACTCAATCACAAAGTATTTTGAATTTTTAAAATGGAAAATATGTCTCGAAAAGGATCTCAAATAAAATACAAAATGCTTTTTTTGAAAAGGTATTTAAATGCAAAATACAAAATAGGTATTTTGCATTTTGTATTTGCATTTTAACTACAAGTATTTCAAATAAGTCACATCTCTGGTTAAATGCCAATCATTACGTTTCGAATATTTGTGATGGTTTTTCGTCATCTATTGATTCCTGTTGATAAAATCACCAAGGTAAAAAAACACCAAGGTAAAACCATCTTCAAAATATAATTTTTATTTTCTAAATCACTCAGTAGAAATTCCAACCCCCGACAAATCACTAAGCAAATACTAACAACCCCCAAAACGGTAGCTAGATGAAAGGATCATATTTCCTTAATTTTGACACATTTTACGGCGAAAGGGGTTTCCATCAAAAATTTGCCTTACCATTTTCGGTAAATGTCCAGATTCTTGCAAAATTCACCATCAACCGTCCGATAAACACATCGTCGAGCCATCGTCTGAATTGAGAGTGGCATGAATGGGTTATGAGTGGTGCTTAACAGTGTGTTTTGTGCCATTAATTCCCTTCATGAGTCATGACACAAACACAAGTGCTGTACGAGCATATAGTATACCCATTCCCCCCCACCATGAAAATGCCGATGCCCTCCCCCATCTCTACCACCATAAAGTTATAATCAGTTGCCGGTAGTTAAGCAGGCCGGCCGTAAGTTAGGCTACAGCACTATGCTTTTAGCTTTTAGGATATCGACTCTGGGACACGGCTGGATTTGAACCTCCATAAAATCCTTTGATGTAAACAAGAATAGAATCTCGGTGGTGAGTGCCACTATAGTATACAACATGTATATTGCCCCGTAATATTACGTTTATTTTGCACCAAACCGGTCATAAAGGAATCATAATCCTGGCGTGTACTTAGCCTCTGGATATGCCACCTAATCTCCGGCACACTAATAATTTTCCTAATCCAATATGATGCGTGCGAAATTCGGACCGTGTAAGCCATTTTAGAGCCGAAATTATGCACAACGACACTTGCCATATAGAGTTTGGGAATATATATATAATGCCGACGGCAATTTATATTTTGTTTAATGTCCTGAAGAGATTTTGGCCTGTTAGTCCCGGCTGGACAAATATTTGATGACGGCAAATATGACAGGTATGGGGGATGATGATGCTGGCTGGGGCTTCCTGGTGGGGCATTGTTAACGGCCTTAATAGCCCTTCTAACATGGCTTCTTCGTTAGTGAATACTAGGAAATATATTAAAAGTTTGAAATACATATATTCCAATGTTTTGCATTTAATTGCTGTTAAATTTGGAATGGTTCACTTTTTGGAAGGGTTTAATTTCGGTTGATTTGTAACATGCTAAAAAATTTTTCATAGAAACAACTTTCAATCGCATTTCTGGAAAACAGGTGAGTTGATAATAGTCTCTGGACTGCAAAATAACTTTTTTAGCTCATGGAGAAATAAACAGGCAATTATGCTGGCGACTGCAAAGTATGCCATTTAGCATACCAGTAGACGGGCTCTCGTTTGATCACCGTAGTTAAGCAGCACTGAATGGAGTTGGTACTTGGTGGGTGGACCGTTTTGGAAAAGCAATACTCCCGCTTGGAGGTATATAGGGCAATACCCTCACCACTTCAGGTTAGACGACTCACCGTTCTGCCCAACACACAGTGGGGCCAAATCCAAAAAAGCTGGCCAAAAGTCGAAAAGTGTTCCAAATGATCTCAAATTGTTTACTCCGGGGTTTTCGGGGTCGCTGATTACAAATCCGTTATCAGAATTGAGATTTTCAAAATGGCGGACTCAATATGGTGGACATAACCTCCCCAAGAAGTCAAAAACTGTAGTAAACACTACCCAAACCTATTAATCGGGGGTTTTGGTGTCGCTGATCACAAATCCGTTATCAGAATTGAGATTTTCAAAATGGCGGACTCAATATGGTGGACATAACCTCCCCAAGAAGTCAAAAACTGTAGTAAATGAAATGAAACCTATTAATCGGGCGTGTTCGTACAAATTAAATTTTCACAAAAAAAAGTTTGAGTCATCATCAGATGAATTTTCATTTAAATTGCTGTAGTCTGTGGTAGAGTATTCCGAAGCAGATGAAGTATTATCTCGAAAAGTACAATCATCATCGATAGTTACAGATGGGGGCAACAAAAGATCAACTGCGTCTACTGATAAAGATTTCAGTGGTTTGCTAGGTAATTTTCTGCAACTTGAAATGTATGGATCTGATGAAAGTAGAAACCTATTAAAAATATCTTCCATAGTTTTCTCTCTCTCTCTCTCTCGAGTATTTGCGTGTAAAATTTTCACGAAACCTTTTGAAAAATTTATTGCACGACTCTTGAGCGTCCTCTGACATTTGCCCAATTGGTAAAAGGGCGTGAGATATTATGACAGAGCCATGAATTAAAATTTTATGGACTGTTGTAGGCATACAATACCATGGGAACATTTTTACAAATTTTTTGGCGGTTTCTAGAGCATATTCATTAAATTTTTGAACATTGATTTTGTGCCCTGACGATAGGGCCTGCAGTAACATGTAGAATCGATAAATGATGTCTTTATCAATACCAGTTATCCGTGCAGAAATCTCGTAACATTCGAAAAACCGACGAGCAGTGTTGCCATCATTACTACTTCCATACCCAGGTTTTGGTTTGTCAATAATTAGCCCTAACTCTGCCTTAAAACTTTCCTGTAAATTGGTTTTTCTCCTTTGTACTGATTCCTTATCTTCATCACTGCGAACTCGCCACTTTAAGATTTCTAATTTATAAGACAAGTGTAAGCAACATTCAAAAAATCTTATCCATGCATTTAACGACGATAAACCAAATTCTAAATTATTTACGTCAATTTCCCTCTGTGCCATATCATCAATATTGTTGAAATTTTTTGATGTTGCTTTACATAAGTAACAACGCTGTGATGAGGAAGTGCTCGTGATTGCATTGCAAACTTTCCCATCAATCATACTTAGGGCTAACTGATAGTTAACAACAATTGGTTTTCCATTTACCATTGTTTCAAAAGGGATCAATCGTTCAATTTGTTTCTGAATATTTGTAGTTTCTGAAACTATCACTTCTGTTCTTTCACGTAAAAACTGTATTTTAATTGGTCTACAAAATCTTGGAGATGATGGTCGTGGATTTTTCCAAATAATCGCAGACTCTCTCGCCGAATTCTCTACTAGTTGAAGTGATACTAGAGAAGTGAAAAAAATACTCTCATCTGTTTCATCTGGATCACCAAATTTTTGTTTAGAAACACTTTATCCAGAACTGCCATCACAACCCCACTTTACAATCAACACTCAATTACTTAATTGTTCAACTCTCAAGCTCTGAATAACGTCTAACTGACTGTCTACAATGCGACCAATCGTGTGGTCAAGTAATGCTTGTAATTGTATTTCTGCGGTACATTCGCTTACTGCAATGGTAGTCGGTGGATAACACTTTTGTTTGGCTTTTGCAATTAATTTGTAAGATGGAAATAGCTTCGATTTCTTTCTTAACGTAACATTGCGTAACATTTGGTATTTGTTTTTAGAGAATTGTAGTTCAATAAATAAAGAAAGAGCTTCATCAGGCGTGAAGATCTCCTGTACACAATTGCTCTGCAAAGATTTGCGATATTTTTTCACTGTAGTGGGAGTGCCTTCTGTGACTTGCTTTACAACAATTGCAGCGTCAACTTTCCCTTCTCCTCTTAATTTTATTTGCGCCGCATATGCCAATTCTTCTGCAGTTGCTTGTGTGCACAGTTCTGGTGTTTTTCGACGTTTGCTTCTGTCGGTGGATGAGCTAAAGTCCAAGGAAGGCCTACCTGTTTTGCTACCAGTACTATCTTTCTCTTCTTTTTTTAAAATTAGAAATTCATCCAACCAATCTTTATTACTTTCGATAAATCTAACTTCGGTCCTTTTGCTTTTTTGCCATCTCGCTTTTAAGGGGTTATATCTATGTGTCGGTCAAAAATCAAAGCTTTTTTCAGGATTTTTTTTTGCATTGATTTTGTGAAAAAGGTGTTACAAATAATATACCAATCGATAAGACAACTCTTCAAGAGTACAAAAAAAAATTTTTATACGAAATTTAAAACAAAATGGCGGCTGTAGATCATGGTAACGTATGTAGTATTTTCAAAAGGTGTTCCGCGGCCGGACACATTACGCAGCCCCATTAGCATCTGGAACAATAAAAAATTTTCTTTCATTATCTTCATGAGTTTTGCTAGTGAAGTACCCACGATTATATTTTTAGAATTTTTTTTCGCAAAATAGCGGCGGTTTAAAAAAAAAATCGTTTTTTTGACGAAAAAAATCGATTTAAATTGTTTATAATTTTTTTTCTTGTTAACCAATCGCAAAAATCGTGTGTACTTCACTAGATAATCATATTAAGAAGCTACAGTTAAAATTTCAAGTCAATCGGATGAAAACTGACGGAGTTTGGTGTCCGGCCGATTTCACAAACATGGTTTCGAGAAAAACGCGTTTGAAGTTTTAAAACGTTGTAGATCTGTGAAATTTCAATTATTTCCTACATGGGGATGGGGGCCTAAAGAGTGTATAATATGTGCTATATAGTATACAGTGACATCTATACTTCAATTTAGAAGTCCATTATCTATGATCGATAAGTAATAATTTAATTTACGACCGCCGAATTCAAAAAATCAAGAACCGCTGAAAAGAGCAAATTTTACGTTTTTCGAGCGTTGGAGTTGCTTCAGAAAATTAATTATATTAGTATTTGGACTTTTTTTATTCCAATTCTAGGGATGTTTTGGCATACTTTTAGCCAATAAAAAAAAAATCGAAAAAAATTTTTTTTCACATAGATATAACCCCTTAAGTCAAACATACATTTTCTTATACTGGCCTTGATTAAATCTGATATGGTATATGTTGACTGTAACCAATCAACCATAACTTTTTCAATTTTTACAAAAACCTCCGATATGTCTTGATTTAAATTTGCTTTCACAATTTCATAAATCTCTCTTCTTAATAAGCCATTAGGATTAGATTTTCTGGAATCGGATTCACTGGAACCTAAAAAAATATAATTTTTTTCAATATACAAAATGTTAGTACACACACATATACATAAATATATTGATCTTAAATGTATGCGTATATAGAGTTAGCTAAAGTATTACGTGCCTACACAGTTCAATATAAGCAAAAAAGTTGACGAAATAGTTTGTTTTTATTTCATTGTTCTCGTCTCTTATATGGGTCAAAACAATTTTACTTAAAAAAACTAGTACGAAAAGGCTAAGGGCAGCTATGGGCAGCTGTTTTTTTTTATTTTACAGCTTATATGTTTATCTAACACCTGATATGCGTTAAATCATCGAACACGACAGAACACCATAACTTTTTTATTACAAACCATCTTTTTTTTGTTATTTAATTTTTAAAAATCGGGAACAATCCCTGATTTTTTAACGATAATCCATTCAAGAAAATTATCTTTAATAATCATGACTGTATTACACTCACCTCCAGGAATTGAATCCATTTTGTCTGATCTGAATCGGGTATGTTTTCAGACTTCCGCGTCGTTTTTTTGCACTACACTTTTTTTTCAATTAACCGAGCAAACGAATCCACAAGGCAGCGGTATATTGCAACTGAAATTTCGGACCAGAAAATAGGTGAACGTTTCTTCTGTAGGTATTTTCTGAGACTTAGGGTATTAGTGCTGCCAAACAAATGTAGAAAAAAGCCCAGCGAAAACATTTTTTTTTTCGACTTTTGGCCAGCTTTTTTGGATTTGGCCCCACTGTGCAACATGCCCAGACGATAAATAGAATGCGTTACATGCCCTCTTTAAATGCCCGAGGTTTGCGGTGCACAGGACTGTGTTGAAAGCACTGTCTGAGGTGCAGCTACACCTGAGAAAATCCTGGACCATATGATATGGTTGGAGGATATGTGCAGAATGATGGAAGTGGTGCTAAAGGCCATCCACCAGAACCCAAAGAAACAGATAAAGACAGGAAATGCAAGGGGAGATAGCAGCTAGATAGCTAGACGGCTAGACTGTTCCGGCTTCGTTTAGCCCCTTCGAGGGATCCCTTTTTTTAAGGGTCCTGCTGATGTCGTCAGACTGAAGTGGTCAACTTTGCCTCTGATACACATCCACCTTAAGCTAGACTGTTATAAAAAAGCGTGTATGAAGAGCAACATTTGTCTTGTATACTGAGAATATAAAGAACGTTAATAATAAAAAAAACTTTAAAAAACTTAAATCAATGTTCTCATGTTTTCCTCGGCATTATTTCCCATTTCAATTTCACTCGAAGACCCCATATAAAGCATATGTATATAAATATACTTATATCTATTATCTAAACTCTCATAATTATTGTGCAAAAAAGAAAATTATTATTATGGAATCTTCCAAAGCTCCATTGAAGGCAATGTAGATGTGCCTAGGTTTCATGTTTAAATAAATCGAAATTTCCCATGGATCGCAATTCCTTCTCAGAATTTTTTTAATGATAAATTTTCATTTATTCAATTGAGAATGTTTTCTTTGAAATACAACAATTGGTCCTACAATACCATTCTGGAAAATATTACGCTCGCTTGGGTCCAAATTTTGCTTTGTTATTACGCATCAACTCAGGGGCGGATCCAGCCCTCAAAAAAGGTTGTGGGCACAGCCACCCGAAAATCGGACAAGTGCGAGTCGGAGTATGAACTCGCTCATGATCGATATAGTTCATTCCTACAAAGGAGATGTTTACAAAATATATGACGCCCTGACCAAGATTTTGTACAGTGTATAATTCCACGTGGGCAAACACTAGTAGGTAAATTAATTACCCTGTAAAATGTTAGTTTGTTCGCTCACGAAAATTACAAAAGTAAATGAGTGTTTGTTTACACATCACAATGTCACATTTAGACTCTAAACTACTGAACCGATTTTGATGAAATTTTTACAGCTTTAATGGATATCAAATTAAATTAAACGCTAGTATACATTTTACATTAAATAATTTTATTTAGGTGCTTACTTAAATTACAAATTCAAGCTTACGTTTCTTTTTCGCGGAAGCGTTGGTAATTTCATCGATATTCAGGTTCACATCTTTGTGTATATTTAGGAGAGCCAGCCTGGACAATCTTTCCTGTGCCACTGAGGCACGAAACCAAGATTTTACGCTTCACAGAGTAGAAAATGATCTCTCTGCGGTAGCTACGTTGACCGGGAAAGTTGCCAGTATTTGTAAGAAAATTTTTATGTTAAGGCACAAATCTTGGTCGCTTCAATGAGATAAGCTACCACCTCTGGTATAGCGAAGTTGTTTTTACATTCTCTTTTCCATTTGGCCATCCAGAGTCGGTATTCATTTATAACAGTTGATTCATTATCGTTAATGAATAGCCGGTAGGTACATCTGGAAAACTTTTTTAACTGTTTCGATATCGATATTCCAGTCGCTGACACTAACATTTGGTTTAGGTAGAAAAACTCCAAACTGAAACAGGTCGAGTATAGATCGGGCCAAGTCAATAATGCACGTTGCGCGAGAAAATGACTTATTCAGCTACAGACTTCCAATTGCTGAAGAAGTCATTTGCTCTCGCAACGTGCAATATTGACTTGGCCCATCTTTTCAAACTCCGTGACATTTAGCGCATGTTGGGGTAAAAAGCTCTTAAAAATGTTTAAAAGCTTGAGATAAATTTTCTTCTTTGTATTTTACATATTTGCTACAGAAATAATTTGTAGCAATTTCAATTAAAAAATACGAAATTTGTGTTTTTAATACTTTGCTACTAGGATTGCGACGTTTTTCGTCAGTCGCATGCGCGCTTCTGCCTGGGGAGATTGTGTTGCTTGCGGCTGCGGAGAACTTTCATCTTATGAATGAAAACGCTCATGTATATTTAAAAAAAATTATTCAGGATTGTTTTTTAATTTAATTTAAATTTAGAGATCAGAAATATTTCGCATAATTATAGTAAAATTATACTTATTATGATGAATAGATTTACTTGGTTGAGCTCTGCTCAATACATATAAAGATAACTTAACTTTATTCATTCGGCATGCGCGCATCCATAACCTTCTATATTTACAAGCCATAAACAAGAATACTTATTGAGAGAATCGGACTACCAAATTCTCCCAAATTCTCCAAATTACACTAACAACATAACGTGACTGCACCGAGCTGTAGTCCGATTGAGCGGAAATTCGCTCTCAATATTTTCCTTGTTAATGGCTTGTAAATATAGAAGGTTATGGCACATCCCTTCCCAAATTATTTTGTTGAGTTTTTGCTGCATTTGTTGTCTTTTTAAATGAAAAGAGGGGAAATGATAGAATAAAATTTATAAACTTGGCAACGAGGTGCGCAGAACTGTTCAAATTTTTTGTGTCAGGGAGTTTTTTTTTATGTGGAAGATTAGAGGGAAAGCCCTTTGTACTGTCGACAATCTATTTTCTTCTTTTGAAAACATCTATACTTGCGGAGACAAATCTCTGCCCTAAATCATTAATAACGGAATCTAATAAAGGTATGTAAATTGTTTTCCGAAAGTACTCTTCTGCCGATTTCATTCTGGCGGAATTCATACATGACAATCTTCACTTCTGAAGGTTCAATTTTACTAGGTCAAAACTTCAACGAAATCCCCATGATTTTGAGTGGCGATTTCAATATTATTTTTTCATCAGATAGTAGGTTTGAACTTTGTGGATGAAGGGAAAGTGGGGATGATGAGAGGTACCACCCCACTTCTCCCTTCACCCACAAAGTTCATGAAGAACGTTCTTTTAAGCGAAGGGTCTAAACAGACGCAATATTGACAAAAGAACCACGACATAAGGAACCTCACGATTTTTAGACCAGTTTCAATCGAAAATATTTCAGTTATCCTAAAACCTTTGCTTCGTTTTTTGGTTTTAATTTAAATAGGAATTCATAAATATTGATATTCTGAAATTGTACTTGTATCAAGTCCCTCGGTAGGCTCGTCACTATACTTCCTGCATCTGTCGTTGGCCCTACTTTTCTGAAACCGTACTATATATCCGACAGACCTCCTATATCAATTGCATATTTTAATAATTGTGGCAGTTGTTGGGTAAAAAAGTTGTACTTCTAAAATGTGCTCTGAAGCATATTTTTTTATTTTATTAAGGCATAGGATATAATATGATCATCCTATCAATCTCAATAGACCGTGAAAGTGTGACGTCAAAAGTCTATTAGGGTTGTGGGCATGCCCATCGTGCCCACAACGGTGGATCCGCCCTTGCATCAACTTACGCAAGCTCTTTCTATTTCATTTAGTTCTCAATATTTCTCATGTTGTTTTAAAATATGTTTTCACTGTAAAAAATTTCATGGAATTAAAAAAAAAACATTTGGAATTAAGAAAATATAAAGCCTATATTTTTTTTGTACCACAGTATTTTATAAAACTCTTACAAAACTAGAACCTGTAATATGAGTTAGCTGGATGAGCTGAAGAAGCTTATTTGGACCACAAGCATTTTTTTCTTCGTATAATAAAAATAAAATATTTTAAAAATTCGTATTTTGTCATGACAAAAAAACATTTTCTTAATGCGTTGGACATATTAATTTCCAATTGAACTCAAAACTCAATTAAAATTACTTTCACGCAAATGTCAATTGCCGTCTGCCATTTTCATAAAATGGGTTAAAATACCTGTAAAATGTACTGCTTAGATTATTTTATGTTATGAAGCGTAACAGGAAATACTTTATGTTATGATCCATAAAATAAAATAAAATTTGTCGGACAGAATAGGATTTTAGAGAATTCTTTTATGTTATGGCATAACATAAATGATAATGATAAAATTTTACTGACAGAATAGGCCCCAATAAGGGGGTCTCAAAATCACTGCTTCGAGACGTAGTGAGAGTCTAAGTTCCCACAAGCGAGCAACGTCACTCAATTTGTTTAAAAACGCAAATTAGCAACTCATTTATATTCTTAACTTGCGCGCTCAATTTCCTTCTGTCTAGTTTACTCACAGAAGAGGCAGTAGCGTATTATTGTAAGGAGAGGGAAGACAAAAGAAAGGGAATGCCGCCTGGAGCGCGTTCAAAAACTTTACTATAGTAAACCACGAGGTAAGCTGTGGTTATGCTGCATCACTTCATTTAACCACGACAGTTTATGTTTAACTATGCAGGTTTTTGAACGCACGGTGGTTAACTACAGGTTAAAGAAGAAGAAGAAAAATAAAAACAAAATTTTCCATAAAATAGTCCCAGCTAATTGCTTAAATTATTTTATTAATTATTTATTTGCAATAATCCCACAAATCCCACTTTGATTTGTTTATGTGTTTACCATTAAAACAACTGTCAGAGAGTTGTTTGTATTCTTCTTCTTCTTAACTATCGCTAACCATGCTCCCGAGCAGGGTTAAAATTTAACTACACCATGGTTAACCACGGGAGTTTTTGAACGCCAAAAAGTTATGCTCGTGGTTATGTTGTAGTTAACCACAGAGTTTTTGAACGACAAAAGTTTACCATAGTTAACCATGGTTAACCATAGTAAGGTTTTTGAACGCGCTCCTGGTGGAAGAACTGGAAAGATGAAGAACTGTGCTGATTCGTCCGGCTCTAGTCGAGTGCTGTTATCCCCAAACTACCGAGATCGGTAAGGTTAAGTTAAGTTAAGTGTAGGGCTGCGGAGTTCCACGGAGCGTTGATTTGATTCCACATGCTCGTGTGTCTAATGTTCAGTTGTTGTCAGGGGAATGTTTAAAGCCGTCCTGTGGTGTTTAGGGAGCTTATCAGTGCCTAGACTACTAGTATGGAGATAACTTTTAAAACGTCTATAATATATCTGCCTATGTAGGCAGACTGCTGCACCTTTTCAAGTGTAGTGGTGGTAATTTAGGTTGCAGTGTTTGGTGATCGTGCCAGACATCCTTTCTAATAAGCTTTCTGTAATTCTCTGGCAGCATTGCGAGCCGATCCAAAAAGAAACCGCCGGAAACCAGACCAGGTGTGATCCTGCAGTGTTTGGTCGGTATTTCTCTAGAGAGCGATCGTCTCCACCTTTTTCACTATACACCATATTATTTTTCACGGACGCCAGAGCCATGCCTGGCCAAGGAATTTTCATTGGTGTAAGGCTCTGCTTTAAAGACAGTAGGTAGGGCGCCTAAACTGAACCCTCTACTAAACCTGAAGTCTCGGTACCTACATACATCTATTTCTGCCTTGGAGCCATCCGTGAACCATACATCTGCACTCTGTGGTATCTTAGGTAAAGGAAAACTCTGATGCGGGCATCACCTCCTGAGATATCTTCCATAACCCATATACGTGTTGTAGAATGTCCCCGTTGAAGATGATCGCGAAGGCAAGGCTTACTTACTGTCTGTCCATCGGTCCTTCTCCTTGTTTTTTTTTTTTTATTTTGGATGGTGATCTTCAATTACATTTGCGAATCTAGAGGATTAGCGGCAGTACATGGCCCCCTAATGCCGCCCCAATCCAGACGTTTAATCTCGATTAATTTTGCTGGCAAATCTGGTTCTATGCCATAACATTAATGCTCCATATTTTAGCAAAGGCCTTACATTTGATTGTATATGAAACCATACTGAACCAGAAAGATCTACAAACCGGTAAATGGCACTAGAACCGTTTTGTCGGGTTTGACACAAATCTATACCATATTAAACAGGCTATCTTGAGACCAGGCCAAGGGTGGGAATGACAACATCATCTGCGCAACCTTATTTGAACAAGTTTTGGGCACCTAGTAGTTATAATAGTTCATCCACGAAAAGGCAGTGCGGGAGAGGAGCTGTAACTCCTTCTTATGGTGGGACCACACTACGCGGACTTGGGTCGTACGCGCTTTTGCCTTTTTTTTCATATAGAGTTTTATGACTTTTTTACGACTTTTTTACGACTTTGTACATGGTAAAGGCCGTGCGGCAAACCTACGCGGACAAAAGGCTGTGCTTAAAAAGGTACATTGTGCGTCCACACAATATGAGCTTTTCAAAAGCGCGTACGACATTTCAAATGAGAATTGATTTTTTCTCACTCATGATTCAGAAAATTAAAAGATCACGCGCGCTTTTGTCTGGCCGTGCGGCCAAAAGCGCGTGGGATCTAAGTCCGCGTAGTGAGGACGGGCCTTTACAGAGATCCTTTTGCTATGGCGCCCCCTTTTAAAACCTCACAAACGAAAGACCATTAATTTGCATACAGTTCTCAGCATACAGTCTAGACGTAGTCTTTCTAGAGCCGTTTCTATAATGTCAAATTATATGCACATTGGCCTCGAGGGATACGATATCGAGAGAGTACGCCAGAGCAACACCAGAGACGTATTAATCTCTACCTGATTCCTAAGCCTAATAACTGCTTGTAGTAGAGGGAAATTAAACAAAAAAAAGCGAAGTTATGAAGTAGTTGGAAAGTTGGATTTTTTCTTTTTTTTCTTTACATATGTTAAGATAAAACGAAAAAAAAATTTCTGCAAAATCGGTCCTGTGATGTACCTACGAGAAAACTGCATAAAAGCCCACTTTTGATGCGTTTTGTATGCATTGCTACACTATTTTTTTAATTTCTCCAGTTCTGTTGGTCGTAGAAAAATAAAAAAATTGAAAAATACTCGTGAATGAATAGACTATCGAACTGATTCGGTATAAATACTTTAAAAATGAATCCTAACCTCAAAAAAGCAAAATGTATGAAATTTTGTTTTATTTTACTAAAAATGCAATAAGTAACGGGAAAATAGTCGGATTTTGATAAAAATTGGAGAAAATATGTATTGTGATGCTATAAATATGTGGTTGAAATTTAAAAAATTTCAAAATGATAATATGTTAGGTCTGAAGGATTTTGCTTCAATGTAGTCCTTCTTATCTGCCTCAAAGGGAACAAAGGTCTCTTGGAAACTTATTGTCTTCTTTCTTCATTTCCTAATTTTTTGGGCTGCTTTGTCTGATTGTTGTTGTGTTCCTTCTATGTCTTGTTACTTTTTTTCATCTTCCCCATCTTCCAAACAATTCGATGGTGATCGGTGTCCACATTAGCTCTTCGTTAGCTCCTTGAAAACTCTGTACACATCCGCAGCAATGTTGCTAAATGTTATCAAAACCATTTTCGCATTTATCGTCAAACTGAAAATAAAACTTTGTAATCAAGACTCGCTCGCTGCAGTTACAACTGATTTTCAACTGGTTACAAATTGTCACTGCATTTCAATTAACCGACGAAAATATGTCAGGAGCAAAATATCACTAATACCTGCATTTGCAGTGACAAAGCTCCCTGCAGGAATCGTAAAAGGATACGGCAATTATAGTTTAACGACTCTCAAGTCCCAGTCAAGTCACAGATAGTCGCCCGCCCCACAATAGTGGATCCACAGGGGATGCAACATCACTTCACGTTTTTTTTTCTCTTTTTGCACATTTGACTCCTTTAATGAAAAGCAAAATTTCATCACATCCTGCAGTGAGGACTCATCAGAAAGCGCAGGATACCGGCGAGTTGGCCCCAATGAAAGGGATCCACCCAATTGCAGCCCTACTTGCCACCCTCCCAGAAAACAGGATGCTTCTCTGTGAGAAATTCATGCGGCAGACAAAAAGAAAAGTGAAAACCAAATTTGGAGTAATTTTAAGTCCAGGCTGGCATCTTCCTATCGTAAGCCACACATACCCTATCTAGTGCGGCCATCAACGAGCTGAACAACCCTCACCCTGCGCCACTAGCCTCTTCGTTTCGTCTATATGTTTGTATGTAGAAGCGTATGGGGGGATGATGGAAAATGGACAGGGCCCGGGGCACATGTGGCGTGCAGCGGGGCCGGGAATGCAATCTAAATTCCCTAAAATAACTTTTTATTACGGTTTATTCTCACCAGGAGCCGCCCGTGTGGTGATTTCCACCCTTTTTCATTTCGGGGTTGTTTTGCTGCTACCCGTGGACTTTTTCTTTAAATTAAATGTTATTGCGTGGAAAAATCCAAGACTCGGGCTGGATGCGGCGCCCGGGGCTGCAACAGCGGAAGAGTGCAATGCAGCTGTGTAAATTGTGGGCTTTCGGGTTAAATTTATTTTACTTGTTAATGCGCCACGGGATGTGGTGTACCTACTGTTCTCCCTGTTACCGTGAAGTGGTTTTTCTGTGCCTCCATCCATTTCACGGAAGAGCGAGAGAGGAAGAGAGTTTCGGGGTCCTGTTTTTATTAACTTTAGTTTTTTTTATGCTAGTCTAGTTTAAATGAGAGCTTGCACCTTGATACCGGCAAGGTGTGCACTTATCAGTCACGACTGGCTGTAGATTACTTGTGTAAGGGTGTAGTTCTCATTAGGATGAAATTTTAGTTATTTTCAGGTGTTGTTTTTTTTCCCGAGAAATGACGGTGTAAAGTTTTTTGGAGTTTAATATGGAAATAAAATTCCGCGAAAGTAAACTAAAAGTGTTTGTTTTCTCGTCCCTAAAGAGAATTGGAAAAACATATTAATTACTTCTAACTTATAGAAGAAACATTTGTAGTCATATCATGGATTTTGAAATGTGAGAATTGTTTTACTTAACTGGGATTCATAGAAAAATACTCAAATCAAACTTGCGGAGAGAAGCTGTAGTGTAGAGCAAACAAATTCTGCGCTATAGTAATGGGCTTAAAAAAGGTGGCGCCATCTGTTTTAGTTTCTTTTTTGAAGCGCGAGTTATTTCGACAGATTGCAGCTCCGATGGATTTTTTATGGTGAAATATTAAAACCACAAAACACCACAAACAATTGATGTACTTACCTAGGAGATCTAGGAAATAGTGACAGAGAAGTATTTAAGATCTTTTAAATGTAATATGTGACATTAAGAGATAATAAAACTTGGTTTTTTGGCATTGCTTTTTCCAACTATAAAAAATCTTTTTCATTTTTCAATTTTGTTTTATTGTTCTCGAATAATTTTGTTATTGAAGACTTCTAGATTTAAATTCAAAAAACGTATAGAAAATGGCCCTCGAATTTCGAGTTGTGGGTCCTGCTAGTAAGTTTTAATGTACTATAAGTCACCATAATACGTATATTTTTTTTTACCTAAAAATGTTATTTTTTTCTCGATTTCGTTTGTGAAATAGTTGTTTAAACAATATTTTTTCAGCAGTCCGAACCTGAAACTGTTACATGAAGTTACCTTATAAGATGTTACATTAAGTTTACAGTTTACAAAACTTTATTTCAAAAAGAGATAAAGAATCAGTGAAGTTTACGGAAAAATCGATATTTCGAAAAGTAAATTTTTGGTTTTTCGAATTTTTATCGATGTTTTTCTATTGTGACACTATAATTTTTTTTACACCATCTAAAAGTAGAAGTTTCAACAAAAATAAAGCCGTCCTGAAAAATTGAAAAATCTAAATTTTATCTGTCAACTTTTTTGATTGAAAATTGGACCCTTTTTTAAATTCTTTTATTTAACTTCCACTGTTTGTCGTCAAATCTTGCAACGCAAAATTTTTATACTTAGACTTTACCAAACTCAATGAAATTTGGCGAACATGTATAACTTCGGTGACAATACAAGTTAGTGGTGTTTTTATAAGATCAAGATGGCGGTTCCAAGATGGCGGCCGAATTTTGCAATTGTGTTCCCCGACCCCTCGACATGGGTATCCGTATCAAATGAAAGGGCATGACAGGTACAATACAATTAGCTGTGTGGCGTCATTTCAAATTCAATATGGCGGATGCCCCAAGATGGCAGACAAAATTTTCTTATCTAAGATCTTCATATGGGTACCAAATGAAAGGGTTGCTGAGAAGAAAAACTAAAATAAAACGACGTCACTTTAAATTCAATATGGCGGACCCATATATCACTAAACCATGACATGGGTACTGCCCTCAGGGTTCAACGATCAACAGCACAGGCACGAAAATGTCTATTCTAATGTCATACTACTAAAGCCTTAGCATTCTCAATGATCTTATACTTAGGTAATTTTGTTCATACTACATATAAAAGCATTTTGAATCTAATGACTCGAACTTTTATAGGAATAATTGGAGAGTTGACTTAACGTTTGTAACGGTCGGTTATTTACCGAAAGTTTCTCCCTTTTAATGGTCCTCCATCTATCGGAAAGTTCAGGCTTAATTAATAAAATTACTTCACACAAAAAAATTTTGGGAAAAATTTTTTAAATTCTAGTAGTCGAAAAAAAATAGTTTTTTTGTTCGAAGAAAAAAAATTGAAAATTTTTGGAGAGTGGAGATTGGAATTTAGAAAAAGGAGGTCGTATATAGACCAAACAAAAAAAAAAAATAATAATAAGTTTTTTTAAATTTGAATGCGAACAAGGATTTTGAAATTTTGAGAAGGAAGGACGTTTGTTATCGTAACGGGAGCAAACCGAAACCCATTTTTATAACTACGTCTGAATTGGGATTTGGGAAGAGAAAGAAAAAAAAACCAAAGGAAGTTTTTTTAATCTAAAAAGGAGAAAGAAGTCTCGATTTGAGACTGGTATCACAATTGATGGAGGCAACAAGGAAAGAAACTCCGGATAAAATCAGTCTGTCAAGCAAATTTAAAAGGGCAGTATAAATGTGGTAGGTTCGACTGTCGATAGATATTTCTTGAAGGAGCCCACAACATTTTCCGTGGTCTATCACAAACGCTTTAACACTATAGTTGAGACAATGAAGGGAATGTGTGGTTTAAGTGTTTTACCTATTTACTGTACATATAAAAACAATTAATCTATTTGAATTAGCTGCAAAGGAGTTAATTTTTGGCATTGCTAGGTTAGTTATCCACAAATTGAGAATTTACAGTGCTAAGAACCCAGCAGAACATAACGCCACAACAACTGGCGTCGTGGTTATCGCCGTGGAACGTCAGCGTCTGGATTCCAGAATAGCATACGTTTTCTGATAATCTTGCAGTTTGGAGGTGTTGCAGACGATTTATGGTTGTCGAGGTAACTGGGGTTAATAGAATAAAACATCGGTTGTAAATAAACTTTCACTACTTTAATAACAATGAAGTTTTGATATATTTTAATTTTGAGAACAATGTTTGAAAAAGAACTCTACTCTACGGCTGTGCAAATAAGAGTGATTCACAAAGGGTTAGTAGTGGGTTGCTGTTTACCCGAATTCAAGATTAACGGTTATAAATTCAACGTTATGAGTATAAGCGAGAATTATTAAGTGAGAAAATATTGATGGTATGCAAATTCAAAACGAAATAAAATGAATAAATATGAATAGAGTTAGGAATATGATGATTTAGTGTTGACAGATGCTGATTCTGAACATTCCGCCCGCCTCGTGTGATAGCACGAATGTATCTTTCCTTGTTGTAAAGAAGTGAGTCATCCGCCCGCCGTGAATGTCCGGTACACTTGACATGATATACGGTTGAGTTGATGGACATGTGACTGAAAAAGATTAAAGAGGAGGATTAGTATGATCAAGAGCCGTGTCTATGGGCAGAACACATAGTTTTGTAATAGCTCTTTTGTAGTGGCTGTTCATATGACGAACAGTCACGACTCGAATTTCTCCATCAGAACCAGGATGTAATTCCGTCACCCTACACAAGAACCATTTGGCTGGAGGCAGGTTTTCGTCCTTGAGTAGCACGAGATCGTTTATCTTGACTGGTGTTCGATGACCTTTCCACTTGCTCCGTACTTGCAAGTTATGTAGATATTCCTTGTTCCATCTTTGCCATAGTTGGTCCACCATATGCTGCACTAGTTGCCATCGATTTAATCGGTTCATAGGTAAGTCACATGTGGGTTGAGACGGTGGAATGAGCAAACTTTCTCCTACCAGGAAGTGACCAGGAGTCAACGCCGAGAAGTCCTGTGGATCGTCATTTAGAGCAGTAAGTGGCCTTGAGTTAAGGCAAGCCTCAATTTGAGTGAGAAGAGTCGTCATTTCTTCGATTGATAACGTGTGTGCGCCGACTATTCGTCGTAAATGGTGCTTCAGCGATTTGATGCCCGCTTCCCAATATCCACCAAAGTGAGGAGAAGCTGGAGGCATGAATTTCCAATCTGTCCCTTCATTGGAAAGAAGATCGCCCATGGTCGATTGATGAAGCAGTTTTTTGAGATGGTAGGATAGTTCCTTGTCAGCAGCAACGAAATTTCGCCCATTATCACTGTACAGCTTGTTGCAACGGCCACGACGACTAACAAATCGGCGAAAAGCAGCTATAAAGGCCTCGGAGCTAAGGTCCATGACCAGTTCAATGTGAACTGCCCTAGTGGCAAAACAGATGAATAACGCCACATAGGATTTTATTATTGTTTTGCCTCGCCCTTTTACTGGTTTGACACGAAGAGGGCCGGCATAGTCCACACCGCTAATTAAGAACGGCTTCGCAGGCCTGACTCGATCCGCCGGAAGATCTCCCATTAATTGTGCGTTTGTGGACGCTCTATAACGGCAGCAGATAACGCAATTTCTAATGATTTGTCGAACTTGGTTTCGTCCATTGATGATCCAGTACCTTGAGCGGATGTGTTGCAGTGTCGCTTGGACACCTCCATGTAGCGTTGCATTGTGCGAACAATGGATGATCAGATAAGTAAGGCGACTATCCTTGGGTAAAATAATAGGATGTTTTTCGTCATAAGCGATTAAAGCATTCTTGAGTCTTCCACCGACACGTAACACGTGAAGCTTGTCAATAAACGGGTGTAAACTTAAGAGTTTACTGGATGCTGGTAAGGCTTGTTTCCTTGTCAGACATTTATGTTCATTGTTGAATGCGGAATGTTGCACCTGTAGTATCCAAAAGTTTAACGCTGTATCTATCTCTCGAAGTGTTATACTGCCATGGACTCGTGACGATGAACATGTTTGGCAGTTATGAATAAAGCGACGCAGGTAGACCGTTATGCGGAGTAGGCGTCGTAGACTAGAGTATTTGTGTAGTAAATCACACTTAGGTTCATCTATAATTGTTATTGTGTTACAAACGATGCGACACTCTTCTTGTAGCTGGATGTTGGATGGGCTGGTCGAGCTCAGAGGCCATTCGTTAGAGGTTTTTCGCAACCATTGTGGACTTGACCACCAAAGATCGAAAGCCGGTAGTTCGGACGCAGGGATGCCTCTTGTGATGCAATCCGCAGGATTGTCACTCGACTGGATGTGATGCCAACTAGCGGTTGCAAGTTTCGTTTGGATGATTGCCACTCGGTTAGCCACAAAGACTTTCCATTTCGAGGGATGCTCACGGAGCCAGGCCAACACTATAGTAGAATCAGTCCATAAATGGACAGGTACATTTGTCAGATTCAAAGTTTTCTGTACGTCATCAACCAGCTCAGTTAATAAGACAGCACCACACAGTTCTAATCTCGGTAAGGATACAGTTTTAATGGGACTGACTCTTGTCTTCGCAGAAATGAGAGTGACTTGAACGTTGTCATGGTCGTGACTAATGCGTAGGTAGACTGCAGCTCCATAAGCGGAGAGTGATGCATCGGAGAAGCCGTGTATCTCTAATCCCAGTTGAGTCTTATTCAGTCCTAACCATCGATGTATTCGGAGGTTGCTCAGCAACTTGAGCGATTGCTTATAGGATGTCCACTCGGTTTGTATGTCCTCAGGTAGACATTCATCCCAGTCTAGTCTAGCTATCCATAATTTCTGCAGCAGTAATTTTGCTGTAATGGATACTGGAGATAGCCAACCGAGTGGGTCATAGATTCTACTGATGTCAGCGAGTACAGACCGTTTTGTGGAGATGCTGGAGTTTGTAAGCTGAATATTGAACTGAAAAGTGTCGGTGGATGGACACCACATGATTCCTAATGTTTTGATCTCTGCATCATTAACAAACTTGACTGATGATATGCGCTCCCTATCCTGTTCTGGAACCTCATTAAGCAGTTCAGGTGTGTTGGATAGCCATTTTCTTAATTTGAATCCGCCCTGTAGAAGGAGGTGATTTACTTCGGCACGAAGATGACGAGCTGAATCTTCATCATAGGCTCCAAAGAGCGCATCATCGACATAAAAATTATGACGTATAACATTGGCAGCTTCAGGGTGAATTGACTCAGAATCGTCAGCTAATTGATACAACGTCTTACAAGCCAGATAGGGCGCGGAGGCGGTACCATAAGTAACTGTCCGTAGTCGAAAGCATTGGATAGGTTGAGATGAATCAAGACGCCACAAAATTCGTTGAAAGTCTCTATCAGCTGTGTTGACTAAAATTTGCCGATACATTTTCTCGATGTCAGCGGCAAACACGATGGGAAAAAGTCGCCATTTCATCAGCACTGACATCACGTCATTCTGGAGCTTGGGCCCAACATGGAGTAGATCGTTCAGTGACAAACCTGTGGATGTTTTTTGTGATCCGTTGAAAACTACACGAAGTTTTGTAGTGGTACTACCCAATTTAACAACAGCATGATGTGGCAGATAGTAAGACTTGCTGTTAGAAATTGTTTCATCACTTACTAATTCCATATGATTCAATCTCAGGTACTCTTCCATAAAGTTGGAGTACGATTTATGAAGTTCTGCATCCTTGGTAAATCTTCGTTCCATGCGGAGGAGTGCATTGAGCGCCGCATCTCGAGAGCCTCCCAACATACGATCAGTTGACTTAAACGGTAAACGGACGACGTATCTACCTGTGATATCTCGATGATGGGTTGATTGGTAAAAATTATCGCACTCTGCTTCTTCGGGCGTTGTTCAATTTCCCAGAACTTCTGTAAAAGTTCATCTACATCAGTGGATGTAGTGAGAAAGCTTGCGGTAGTTATTAGTTGAACTGTTGAGTTCTTGATTGGTCCAGATACTATCCATCCTAATGTAGTTGATTGTGCGAGTAGGGAGCCTTGATGACCACGTCTCATTTCACCGAGTAGAATGCTGTTATAGAATTCTACTCCTAGAATTAAATCGACTTGGGCAGGCTTATCATAATCAGGATCTGCGAGTTGAAGCCCATGGATATGGGGCAAATCAGTGCTGTGCACAGGACTTGATGGTAGCACGTAAGTCAGTTTAGATAGCACAAACGAATGTACAGCGTATGTGATCTTAGGGTCCATCATTGATATAACGGTGTAATTCACAGATGCCTTGACCGTGCCTACCTTAATTTGACCAACTCCAAATACGGATACATTTGCTTTTGTTTTTGGTAGATGCAACAAGTGAGCTAATGAATGTGTAATCAAATTGGACTCCGAACCTTGATCCAATAGAGCACGAGCCTTGAAGATCCTTCCGTCAGGTGATTGTATAAGAATCATAGCTGTAGCCAATAAGACTGCAGGCTGATAACACTGAATGCTGGAGACGTGGGCGCATGTAGACGTCGCTGGTACTGGATGAGGGAGTGGTAGATTAGATTCGTGTGGATTCGAAGAAGCGGTACTGACGTGATGTAAGAGTGAGTGGTGTTTCTGCTTACAGTGCTTGCAACGATACTCTGACGGACAAGATTCAATAGAGTGTCCAGATCTTAGACAGTTTTTGCACAAAGCCTTCCGTCCGATAAACTTGATGCGATCATTAATGTCTAGCGATAGAAAGCGTGGGCAGGAGTATAACAAGTGTTTTCGTTCACAATAAGAACACTCTCTGGCTGAGGAAGCATAATGATTTCGAACCATAGGTGGTGTGTACCGTTGCGGTGGAGAATTCCTTTTAGTGAAGCTTGAGTCATTGCTCCTTAACGTACTTAGTGTGTGGAGTCTACCTTCTAGGAATTGTTGTAATGAAGTGAATGCAGGAACCTTTGTAGAAGAAGTGAGTGAGGTTTCCCAGTCCTTTCTGGTTTGGTGATCCAGTTTAGCAGCGAGGAAGTATACAAACCAATCATTCCAGGTACTAACTGGACGAGATAAATTGTGCAGTGCTCTGACTGATTGATTAAAACTGTCTAAGACTCGACGGAGTTCGATGGGAGACTCGCTTGCCATTCCTTGCAGCGTGACAAGAGAATGTAGGTTAGTATTTACTAGCAAACGCTCATTGTTGTATCGGTCTAGTTCCTTGTCCATGCCGACTCATAATTGTTGCTTGTTATAGCCAGATGTTTCAGTAGTTTCGATGCTTCACCCGTGATCGTAGTCTTGAGATAGTGCATCTTTTGTACATGACTCAGTGAACAATTGCTGTGAATCAGTGACACATACGTATCGTGGAACGACGGCCATTCTAAGTATGAGCCACTAAACGACGGTAAGTCGATTTTGGGTAACCTTACTGACTGATGCTGATAACTGACAGCCGTAGTATTGAGTACGGAGATATCGGGTACTGATGGTGGCGGACCTAACTCATCGTTCAGCCACGAGACTGCTTCCATGTAAGCACACTCTGTAAGAGAGTAGATGTCAGTATTGAATATTTCATCCTCTTCACGTTTAGTTGCCGGAGTTGCCTCATCGTAATCGTCGTACGCGCTTATAAATTTACCCCAATAGTCATCAAGAAGCTTTAATCGGGCCTTCAGAAAGGAATCTGTGCGTTTATCCTTTGCTGTTTTTGCCGAATTTGTGATGAACTTCGTGATTCTCTCGGAATTTGTACTAATTTTAAGCTTGAGTGCTTCGGCCATTTTGAGATTTACCTAGACTCGTGCTTGTTGCAACTACTATACACTGGTCGTGTTTCTTATTTGTTGTAAGTTGTTTCTTAGCGCTTGGCTAGCTGGTCAGCAATCGATCGTATCTAAGATTACTCACTGGTAAGAGTATTGGTTTACGCAATTCGAAGTGTTACCACATGAAGTTTATCAAAAGTTGGTAAATAAAGCGAGAAAAAAATAGTTGTCATTATGTAAGCCGAGTAAGGTTTTGACGAAAGCGTTTATCTGTGAAAATCATAAATTTGATGCTCTTTACTATATCATTGACTGCCACTTGTCAAAGTAAAGTAAAACTGCATAATAACACACACCAATAGGTCTTATACGTTCAAAAGTTCAATAGGTCTTATATGTTCAACAGTCACAAGTGTATAATACCAAAAAACGTACTAACTTAACGAATTCAATGAAATAGTTATCGTAACTGAACAAATCTTTCTAACTTAAACAAGGCAGTATATTTCATAATTGTTTCTTACGAATTCACAAAAAAGGACTTGTATCTGAAAAAGACTTGTACCTGAAAGAATATCAATTGTTCTTGTCTACATGTTCAAATTCTGTAGTTCACGAATTTATTAGAGAACTGATCACGCGCGCCAAAATTGTTATCTTATCATAAATGAAATTCAGTTGTTAATGTTTATTAATATATAGAAATTTAAATAAACCGAAAATTTAATTTGCACCATTTGATTGTGTTAAAAAAATTGTCCAAAAACACTTATCTGAGGATGTAATGGTAATAGCTGCAGATGTAATATTAATATTCATGGTTCGGTTAACTTCCAACAAGGTTAAAGTTGCGCCTGAAAGTCTTCTGTATTTGTTTCAATTGAAGCTATACTTCCTAAAATATTGATGTAATGCAAATTCATTAATAAATTTCATAAATTTGATAAATTTCAATGTCATTATTCAAAAGAAACTTCCCAAAGGAAAAAAGCTGTAACTGGGAACTGTGATGTGAACTGAAAGGAAAATCACATGTACATTTAACGGCCTTCAATTTCTATGCAACTTGCGCATTTCACTCACACAATTTATAAGTCGATAGCTTAACAGTACTTACTCGAGCAATGTGCTTGAAAAGAAAAAAAAAACTTGACCTTTGATACCTCACCAGAATCACTTATGATGCTAAGCACTATGCTGATTTTTGCTATACACTGAACTTGCAATCAAAAGGGTTTAATACAATTTTATTAAAAAATGTAGATTTTGTTTTTTTTGTTCAAAAAAATTATAGAATTTTAGTTTTATGGTTTAATTATATTTGATGTTTGATCGATATAACACTTTCACTTGTTGCAATGCACCGCGTGGTGGATCATTATATAATTCCCCAATTACCAGAACTAATTAAGAGTGAGGCACGGTTAGATCCGGCTCGAAGGACCAGAAAATGTCGAGGTAACTGGGGTTAATAGAATAAAACATCGGTTGTAAATAAACTTTCACTACTTTAATAACAATGAAGTTTTGATATATTTTAATTTTGAGAACAATGTTTGAAAAAGAACTCTACTCTACGGCTGTGCAAATAAGAGTGATTCACAAAGGGTTAGTAGTGGGTTGCTGTTTACCCGAATTCAAGATTAACGGTTATAAATTCAACGTTATGAGTATAAGCGAGAATTATTAAGTGAGAAAATATTGATGGTATGCAAATTCAAAACGAAATAAAATGAATAAATATGAATAGAGTTAGGAATATGATGATTTAGTGTTGACAGATGCTGATTCTGAACAATGGTATTTGTGCGTCAGGATATCGACTGGAAAAGTGCGAATGGTGAATTACTGAAGAGGCAGGTTTATTATTGGTTACTTTTACCTATTAATATAGTAACTTTATTAAATATATAAACAATTTTTAAATATATCGCTTAACCCTAAAAATATTCCTAAATATATGAACATACATATTAATGATATTCAGTATATGACAATTTGGAATTTTACGGCATCACAATAACAACATTCGTTCTGTTTGGAGTATTGTACCTTTAGTTTTGGTAATTAAGTCATATACATCCAAACTGTTAACTAAAGGTATATTCCCCGGACTATTTTCTCATATACACTATTTAATTATCACACCAAAGGAAATTGTAATATCCACTATTTACATATATTACAATACTTATCAAATAATTATATATTCATACCATAATTATTATACTCTTATATTTAACAATTTCTTAAAATATAATCTAGTTACTATTTTACTTTAGTACACGCCCTTAGTCATAAATTTCATCGTTCGGTTTGGTGTTGTACGAAAGAAAGGAATCCTCGACTGGTACCAGCGCGACGATTGATTTGTTTCCTTCCGTTGTTGCATTAACGTTATTATTTGGTAGTAATAGTTGGCTGTGTCCACATTACCTAGATTATAGGAGTATTTGTTGTTTGATTTACATCTATTAGTTAAAGCAAACTTACCTCTGTTTTGTTGTTGAGTAATTGTACTATACTGTAATTATTTTAAAATATATTTGTTGTCACTTTCTTTAACCCCACTAGTATTACTAGGCATGACAGCCTAAGGGGATAAATTGTCCAGGATGGTTGGGTTGTGCTTTCTCTCCAGGTTCCTCTCAAAGTCGCGTTGAACATTTACAGGTCCACCAGGTCGATGGAAACGTCCAGCGATGAATCGCTTTGGCTAACCTAGGAAAAGAATGATATGAAGAGATATCCCTTTTAAACAATAGGTAAGTGGTGAATCATAGGTGTAGTGTCCCGGTCACACAACCCCACGCCCCCACCGGCGAGCTAGCGTAAACCGTGTGGCCGGTTTAGCATCCCCTAAAACCATTTAGGAAACTAGGGAGGATGTAGTCTTCTAAATTTTTTTATGTTTACCCAAGCACGATGGCAGTAGCCTTGCTGTCACCAGCAAGGAGCTCCATTGTGCCGGTACACGTTCGTGTTGTTCGATTTGTAGTTATTTTAAATGTTTTAAAATTTTGCAAAAAAAATCAAGAAGGCGGCCGAATTTTGCAATTGTGTTCCACTGAAGCCCACGATATGGGTATCAAATGAGAGAGTATGACAGGTAGATTATAGTAAGCTGTGTTCATTTTAAATCTAATAAGGCGACTACCACAAAATGGCGGAAGACATACAGACTAAAAAGTAGAAAATAAAAAAAAATAAATAGTTTAAAAAAACTAAAAAATAATCTTTTATTTTAAAATGAACCAAAAAGTAAATAAATAGTTTAAATTAAAATGAACCAAAAAATAAAAAAATAAAAAATAAATAATTTAAAACAAATAATTTTAAAATGAACCATAAAGTAAAAAAGAATTTTGAATGTAAAGTTTTTATTGCTGCAGCCACTTACTTCGGCCCACGCTTTTTACATTTAAGTAAGTGGCTGCAGCAATAAAAATTTTACATTCAAAATTCTTTTTTACTTTATGGTTCATTTTAAAATTATTTGTTTTAAACTATTTATTTTTTATTTTTTTACTTTTTGGTTCATTTTAATTTAAGCTATTTATTTACTTTTTGGTTCATTTTAAAATAAAAGATTATTTTTTAGTTTTTTTAAACTATTTATTTTTTTAAATTAAGTTCGTTAAAAAAAGAAACAAAATTATCCATCGCTTTCAAAAAACTGCATTTTCGCCCGAAAAGAGACAAAATTCCAAAATGGCTGAAAATTGGTCCACAGCTTCCTTGGGACTTTTTAAGAAAACAGTTTCGACCAAAAACTTTGACCTTGAATAACTTCGAAAGGGTTAAGTTTTCGAAAAAATGACATGTGGGCTTTTTTATAAACAATAACGTTTCCTATTGACTGATCAAAAAAACAATTCGAAAAAACCAGTTTTCGAGTAATTTTTTGGCCAAAAAGTGATTTTTGATAACTTTGACCTTGAATGACTTTAAAAGGGTTAATCGGGTCAACATGTTTGTAAGAACGAAAGTAGTAGAGAATTTCATTGTCAATATTGTCAATACTTCGTACGGGGTTGTACGACCTATGGAAACCAAGATACAAGGAAAACGCAATATCTCTCCGGCGGCCATGTTTTATTTTTTGTGATTCCGAAATTGTTTTCTTAAAAAGTCTCAAGGAAGTTGTGGATAAATTTTCAGCCATTTTGGAATTTTGTCTCCTTAAAATGCTAATTTCCCCGGACTAAGGGGTTGTTTTGGAAAAATAAATTAGAATACAAACAATAATTGCAAGTGCAATACAACGCTGAGGAACATTGACTCCACGAAAACAAAACACATTCTATGTATCGAAATGGCTAGCTACGACTATGTAAGTCAACACTCCCTACTACCGTCGTTAGTTTGGTATCCAGCGGGCACAACGAGGAGGTGACGGTTCGAATTTTCCTACCAGTTCCTGTCCCAAAAATTTGAATTATGTACTTTTAAACAATTTTTTATATCACTTCGAACTAAATTTATTTTACTCAAAATTTTACGCGTTTTCCAGAGTTATTAAAAAGTTTTAAAATAATAGAAATGACTGTCACAATTTTTGGGACAGCCATATTCTTTGTGTGACACTGTGAATTGGGACAAATAATAAATGTTGATTGCATAATTATAGTTTTTTTTTTGACAACATAAGTGTCTGCATTAGCCTCGGCGCTTGCTAAGAGTGACAGTACCTAGAACAACGTCTTATGTTTTAAGCACCCTAGAAATGGATGTACTTCAAAAAAAAAATTTCGTAGTGTCAAACGAATCCGCACAACTTGTCTCACAAAATCTTGAGTTCAATTTTTCCAAATTCAAGGTAATTCCAGTCAGTCCAAGCTTTATTCTCCTTGACATGCTGCTAATTATTCCTTCTTGGAGCTCTCTTCTGTGAAGCAAACACAAAGTTATGAAAGAAATCCCCACCACCATCGTTATCATCACCACCCACACACCACCCCCCCCCCCGCCCACTACCCCACCATCTTTCCACCATGTACTCAATTTTCAAGATTATGATTAACAAAGTGAGATCTCAGAATTGATACTGAGTAGACAAGATTCAAAATTCAGAACCAGGTCGACTAATCTGGAGCACTGGTGCTTGGATAATATTATGCCTGACTTCTGAAAGGAGTGGAGAGAGTGAGAGAGAGAGTGGAGGCATACTGGAAAGATGGAGGATGTACATATAGTTATTAGAAATTCATTTGGAATGTACGAGTTCTAATTACCATAGTTCCTTTAGTTAAAGTTTGTTCTTTGTGGATATCATATATAAGCTATGCGCTCTCTCATATCTATCTAGCTAGAGCTAGAGTTTCCCCCCTTTTCAGTATGTGTTATTTTAGCAAGTGCTAGTTTCATAGCTTTGAGATTCTGCAAATACACTCCTTCTGATATATTCATGTGCACAAGAATGCTTAACTCCCTCATCTCTATATATGCTATCAAAATGCATTCATAACCGGCCCCAGAATGGGATTCTTAACCGCACATTTCCTATGCTAGAGAGATGACACCATCTGAAAGACCTCGAATTATGTGAAATGAGGGATGAAAGTTTTCGACTTTATTAGGTTTGTGTATGGTGTTGGATCTAGTGCTTAAGTTTTGGCTTCGCTGAGTTTTTGGATTCTATTCAATTTTCATATTAGAGTAAACTCTCGAGTTCTTTTTTAATATTATAAAAAAAACAATTTTACTTTAGAGAGAATTTTTTTATATCTAATTTATTTAACATAGAGACTTGGAATGTGTTTGCAAAAAAATGCATTTAAGATTAATACTGGGTTTGCGTAAAAGTGAACAGAACCAGCAGAACTGATCAAAACTTACAAAATAAACATCTAGTAAAAAAGTCCTAATAAACCTAAATATAACTCTCAAGTTTATCCTATGCAAATTCTGCACAAATTGCGCATTTATTATTTATAAGAAAATGGACAAACATTGGGCAGCATTACCTCCCATCTTTTAAACAAGAACTTTCCTCCCCCATCAATCCTGGTTGCACTCACAAGGGAACTCCCTTTGGTGTCAAACGCGCAGAGCTGGCTTACATTTTTTTTCTGGTTCTTCTTATCAAAACAAAGCTAAAAATGCATATCACAACCCCTACCTTGTTGATATTTTTTTTATACCGATTTTTTAATTGTTTACTTTTACAATAAATTGCCATTTTAAAGTAAAAATTCAAACTGTTCCAATTTTTCCAACTTCTTCCAAACCTGCCGAGTTACATATCAAATTGAAGCTCGAGATTTGGACTTATCAAATCTGACGTAAATAAATTTTTTGTTGCTTGTCAGAAGGCGCTGTCTTGTCAAAAAGCAAAGTTTACTTTTTCGAAGAAAAGCGCCCTCTAGTGAGCAATAAAAAATTTATTTATGACAGATTTGATAAGTCCAAATCTCGAGCTTCAATTTGATATGTAACTCGGCAGGTTTGGAAGAAGTTATGGAAAAATTAGAACAGTTTGAATTTTTACTTTAAAATGGCAATTTATTCTAAAAGTAAACAATTAAAAAATCGGTATAAAAAAATATCAACAAGGTAGGGGTTGTGATATGCATTTTTAGCTTTGTTTTGATAAGAAGAACCAGAAAAAAAATGTAAGCCAGCTCTGCGCGTTTTACACCAAAGGGAGTTCCCTTGTCAGTAAACACATATATATAAGATTGCATATAAAAAAAAAACAACCCTAAATGAAAAATATTCATTTTTGTTCTATGCACAAACTTCACATCATTTTACCGCAAAAATTTTAAATTATTTAAATGAAAAGACAGTTTCCAAGATTTTGTAGCTTTTTGAAGAAGTTAGTAGGACACAGATATAAGTCATAAGTCAAAAATCCAACAGGTTGAGAAGCATAGTATTAAAATTGAATGTAAGACTATGAATAATTACAACACCGAAAAGGATGAAGATGAGCACGATAGATAGTTGCAACGGTGAAGGATGAAAATAATTACATTTGGAAAGAAAATGCAGCAGAACCGCAGTAAAGTGATGTAAATTGATTATTTAAGAGGAAATTGAGTTCTTGTCTTGTGAATTGAAAATTAGGATTTTTACTTGCATTTTTTATTGGGCAAGAAGAAACAAGGAAGTTTACTTGAAGGGGTTTTGAGGACTAAAAGGTGGCTTATGGTTTGAGGCATTCTAGAAGGCTGCTCAGTAGTAGCTTAGTGGGCTGCTTCCAAATTTTTAATGAAGCCATCCAATATCAATAAAAATCAGAGACTTAATCATCCAAACGATCTTGTTAGCACCGATGAGATGCCTTGCCGTGCTAGATGACATAGCTCATGTCCTCGTCTCAAAGAATGTGAGCGTAGGAAGTTCACCCGCCAACCAAGTGGTCTCTGCGGACTCCCAGCTGTAATTGAGGAGGAAGATACGAAGGCAACGCAGAAGTTCCATCATCATAAAGCCCTTGCATATGGAGTTGGCCAAGATGGCAGCAACAGAGTAGTTTAACTGGCGGCCAAGGTAGAGCCAAGGATGCGCACAGCTTGCTGGAAGGAGATAGTATTTCTTTTACTTCTTCCAATGGCATTACAGCCCAACTCGAACCTTGGCGATCTCCAGTCGTCTCGAACTCTGGCTGCGGTGCTCCAGTTTGAAGTATGGAGAAGTGATTCGTCGTCTTCATCGTTGTATACTGCCAGTGAAGACTTTCTTTGCTTGGTAGTATATCTAGCGTAATTAAAATAGCATAAGCTAAAATATATGTCAAACAAGCTCCTGTAGGACCTCTCGTATTATAGGCCAATATGCCACCTAAATATGATGGACGAATTATTTGACTGGTTGATCGATAACAGACTACATATTGCCTATCGTGGACAGGGAGAGAGCATGTTAGAAAAGCAGTTTTCAAAAAGCGAGATCAACGATCGACGCGATCAGTATGGACACCTGGATAGAGTAGCAATCGAAAAGAGTAAGTTATGTGCCTTGATAGAGATCGATTTAAAAAAATTGCTTCAACTTCGCTCCAACTTACGATTACACAGGCACACAAAAAAAAATGTCAAGACCCAGAGGGTACATCCCCCTACCCCCCGTTTTTGGGGTCGCTGAAACCGAATATGACCATAAAAAATTTTTTTAACTAGCCATTTCCCCGCAACCACCCCCATACACCCCCTTCTGGTAGTTCAAATGTCAATTCTCATACAAAGTCGAGTAGGGTGTGTATTCCTATGTTTTCTGGGCCTCTAAGAACGAGGAAGACTACCAAAAATGAATTAGACCCCCTCTTTAGCCCCTAGAATCACTTTACCACCGCCATACACCCCTTTGTGGGGGTTGAAATGTCAATTCTCATACATAGTTGAGTAGGGTATGTATTCCTATGTTTTTTGGGCCTCTGTGAACGAAGAAGACTACCAAAAATGAATTAGACCCCCTCGTTACCCCCTACCCCCTTTCTCATACAAAGTCGAGTAGGGTGTGTATTCCTATGTTTTTTGGGCCTCTAAGAACGAAGAAGACTACCAAAAATGAATTAGACCAACTCGTTAGCCCCTAACGTCACTTTACCATACACCCATTTATAGGGGTTGAAATTTCAATTCTTATACAAAGTCGAGTAGGGTATGTATTCCTATGTTTTTTGGGCCTCTGTGAACGAAGAAGACTACCAAAAATGAATTAGACCCTCTCGTTTGCCCCTAGCGTCACTTAGTAACGTTAGGGGCTAACGAGTTGGTCTAATTCATTTTTGGTAGTCTTCTTCGTTCTTAGAGGCCCAAAAAACATAGGAATACACACCCTACTCGATTTTGTATGAGAAAGGGGGTAGGGGGTAACGAGGGGGTCTAATTCATTTTTGGTAGTCTTTTTCGTTCACAGAGGCCCAAAAAACATAGGAATACATACCCTACTCAACTATGTATGATAATTGACATTTCAACCCCCACAAAGGGGTGTATGGCGGTGGTAAAGTGATTCTAGGGGCTAAAGAGGGGGTCTAATTCATTTTTGGTAGTCTTCCTCGTTCTTAGAGGCCCAGAAAACATAGGAATACACACCCTACTCGACTTTGTATGAGAATTGACATTTGAACTACCAGAAGGGGGTGTATGGGGGTGGTTGCGGGGAAATGGCTAGTTAAAAATTTTTTTTATGGTCATATTCGGTTTCAGCGACCCCAAAAACGGGGGAGTAGGGGGATGTACCCTCTGGGTCTTGACATTTTTTTTTGTGTGCCTGTGTTATTGAAACGTTGATCAAGTTTGGCGCCTCCTTTACATGGTGCGGATCATCGCCGAGCTCCTAGCAGAGATGCAGCTACACTGTGAATCGATTGATAAAACGAATAACTTGCAAGGTTTCATAGGGATCCGTGCTGGGCTTTTCTCAGTGGATAATAGTATATAATTGAGTTCTGACATTACATATTTCAAATTGGGTAGTTGTCATAGTTCCTTGAATAACACCTAAAACTAACGGAACACGAAACAGTGCATGTTTTCGATCAATGTATGGATCAGACTACGAGAGCAATCAATATCAATTACGCTTAAGTATCTTTGTTGAATGATCTACAGAAACATCTACTTTCAATTGTAGAGGATGGAGTTGTCGTTGATGCTTTGATGACGGAAACAGGAGTCCTAGCAGGAAAAGGGTGCAAGTAAAGAACGCAAGTAGTTGGATAAAACTGCTGATATATTTTAACGGTATAGCAAATACTATGAGAAAAAAAGATTTATTTATAATTTTTGGTGGAATTCCACCGCTGCACAGTGGTTCAGAAGGCATGAAAACCTGGGCAAAAGTCAAAAATCCATTGGATTTACAGAAATATTTGTAAATAAGGGTTTTTGATGTCTCTGAATTTGAATTTGATAATAAAATTTAAAAATTCAAAATGGCGGATCCAAAATGGCGGACTGATTTGGAAAAAGTTGATGGATTTGCATGAATTTTTGTATACAGGGGTTTTCGAGATCACGTAATTCGAATTTGATATCAAATCCTGAAAATTAAAAATGGCGGATGTAAAATGGCGGATGTAAAATGGCGGATGTAAAATGGCGGATGTAAAATGGCGGATGTAAAATGGCGGACTACTTTTGAAAAAACTGGATGAAGTTGCATGTCATAAAAATTACAGGGTTAATAGTTCTTCATATGTACCGTTACAGGACCTTATAATGTACAATTTAAGATCAACAATTAGGCGGATGAAGACGGATGAAAAAATATATGCATCGCCAAATTTAAATATCTTGAATAAATAATCACATTTACAGGTCCCCGTTTAGACTGAGTTTATATGGACTATTAACAAATATTTGATCACATATACGTTTAATCATATTAAACATACCTTGATTAACGTCACCCATTCCGAAATTTGTAAAAATATTTCATACAAATCACTAAAGCCGAACGTTCACTATCACGTACAATGCACTCACTGTAACCTACGTTTACACAATGAAGCGATCGCTCGAATTCAAACACGTGGTAAACGAAAGTTACAAAAGACACGCACGTTAGCGACTCCGCTTCGGATGCTCCGAAGCCCCCTCTACAAGATTCAACAGTACTAAAAACAAAATAAGGACTTTCATTTTTCGACTTTTGTCCAGGTTTTCATGCCTTCTGAACCACTGTGCGCTGCCACCAGTTGTTGAGTCTCTCGTTGTTCTCCTACTATGGATAACCCTAGATAAGTAAATGATAAAAACTCGATGTCCTAAAGCGGCCCACACACTCTCAATTTTAACTGGGCAGTTGAGCTGTGTAAAAACATGTACAATAAACTGAATTGAAAGTTTGTGGGTTCGTCAGTTCGTTGTATGCGCAGTTATCGTAGCAAAAGAGGGTCCAGAAGCTCAGGTCTGAAGACTGAATGAAAATAGTTCAAAACGCACAGTTCACACAATTTATCGCTCAGACATGAAGTCACACGTGATAAACTGCGCGGTTAAACTGAAAGTGTATGGGCCGCTTAACGGGAAGGAAAACAAATCTGAGGAAAAAACGTCTTATTTATTATATTCCGTGAAATCCCACCGCTGTCACCAGTTTTTGACTTCTCGCAGGCCTCCGAAGATGGTTGGTGAAAATAAAAAGGGGTGAAATAAAAACGACACCCACGGATACTTAGCAAAACTTGTTTTAACAATATGTATCTCAAAATTAATTTAAACTTTTATTTAGTATGAATAATTAATATATGGTCCAGACTCGAATGGCGACTCAACGAGGACTAAAAATTCTCATCCAGCTAAAGCTTTTAATGTTAGCGAGTCATACACTCAGGGATGCCAGCGCAACGGATTTGTTAATTATCCCATTCCCGTCTTTTGAGGAAGCTTAGCTAGGTACAGGCAGTAGCCTCGTGCAACGACTTAGAAATATCGTGAAAAAATACACATAAGGCAATCTTGTTCAAGTAACTTTAAACCCAACCTCTCACATTCAGAAATCGAGTCATATCTGGGATTTTAAGCTTCGATTTCAAGCCCTGTAATATACGGTTTCCAAATGTACGGTGTCTGATCCAAGACACATACGGCCAGCTGCAAAGTAAATTTTCGGTTGTCTCTAAGACTTGTTCTTTCCGACACCTACAGGTATTTATGGAATTCTTAATCTTGGCGCATGCCTCTTATTGGCAGGTGTCCTGTGATGAACGGCGCAATTCTGGCTATGTCCTTAAGGAGGTCGTGGCGTGGGATCTCTTCTTGTTGTAGTCATTACAAGACTTCCTAATTTTTGCTTGTAGTGTTAAAAATGTCAGCCTCGAGATTGCAACACGCAGCTTTGGTATACATATTCTCTTAAAGTTTTTTTAATAGGCCTCCCAAACAGACTCCGCAGAGATATTGCCAGTATTACCATTGGCCCATATTAGAGTATGCTGCCAAGATGGGTATACCGCACAATGTCTGTTACCGTAGCTGCGAGGAGACGAACGATATAAAAACACTACTTCACTAAATGTTCGGCTCTAGCCAAAGCCAGGAAGCGCACACTATGTAGTGACTTGTCGCTTACACTTGACTATTCGAGCAGACTCCGGTTAAGCTACGAGACGCCGACCTTCGCCATCGCGGAGCACTCACAGAGAACATAAAGTGCAGACACATCCTCCTCAAGGCAAAGCCTTCAGATGGGATCCTCGGTCCTTCGTATATTCCATAAGTAGTAATTCAGGGCGCAGTGTCCGGTAATCAAACACATGTGTCCTGACATGACACCAATATATGTCATTTCTTCTACGCCCTAACAGTTCCTAGGACGCGTTAAGGGACGGCACTGGAAAGAACCGCTTAAGGCGCCCATTCACGCACATGGCGCCGGCATGCCATGGCCTGAAGGTTTTTCGCCTTGAGGCCAAGAATGACCACTCACTCACCGGCTGCCCGCATGTCGTAGCCTGCAGTCCAGGAAAACTGACAACAATCTTTAAGTGTGCGGGCATTTTTCGTCAGTCCGTGCCTTAAGATCTGAACTTCTATTCAGTCTAAAGTTTTATTTGAAAAAAGTGCATCCAGCCGAAATTTATTTCTGGTTTGATAGATGTGCATAGAAATAATTCCTGTTCGCCTGTGTGTGTGTGTGGAGAATTATGAGGTTACCTGCAGTCCACGGCCTGTCAGGCGGTTGCCTCAAGTCCTTATCCCTCAGTCAGACTGAGTAATGTATGGCCTTCATCAGGCCTTGCCTGCCGACCTCGCCTGAAAGGCCTGTAAGTGAATGGGAGCCTTTAGAGTTGGTCAATCCTGGTGCGGATCTCCAGCGTTCAATGTGTGCCATCAAAAGCCGATCGTCATGGGCCCTTTTCACCAAACTAGTGAGTGGCCAATTAGGCTATTCTGGACCGATGAATACAATGCTAGAGCCCTGTCCATAAAAGTCCCACAAACGTGGTAGGAAAGGGAAGGTCCTTCCAGACAGAACCTCCCTTATATAATTGGATGCGCCCTGTGGTCAGAGGAGATCGTTATAGCGACAGTGCACCTTGGCTTGGTAGGCTTAAAGAGTGTGCTCCCTCTTACCAACTGCATTCGTTTACCTACTTTCCGCTCGGGGTTCCCCAACATCCATGCGGAGTTAAGAGCATCACCAATTGAGAGTGTAGTAGGAGATTGGGAGTGAGAAGTAGAGACGTCATATCCGAGGATCCGTCATCAGATTGAACATCACTCCCTATAACGAAGAGAGCGTAATGTATGAAGCAATAACAAGAACTCAAGGAGCTTGTAAAGTCAACCCTAAGTAACCTGAAATTATGAAAGTAAGGCATTAGATATTATACTATACTACACAAACGTGAACTCACTTTGGCTTCAATATATCCAAGAGACAACATTATTCAATTAGTGCACGTCAGATGGAAATGGTGACTGTCTGGTGTCAACAAACTTATACAATCGTTGCTAGTCGCTGAAAATTGCATCAAGCTCTTGTTCCTGGTTTAGTGAAAATCTTGTTCTTCTCCGGTCAACACTAAATCAAGTTTAGTTGTTTTTTCTCAATATTTTCAAATTCAAGTTCAGCTCAAGTTTTTGTCAGTAGTTGTTCGGTTTTTATTTTGGAAACACTTTGGAAAAAAATCCACGATTATTCCAGAAGAGTGGAATCAGCTCGTCGCGCGAAGGATATCCCATAAGCACATTCCAGATCTCCCCGGTGGCGTAATCCATTCTGATGAATCTCCATAACGTGCCAGAGGAGCTGCGAGCACGAAAAACTAAAACACAACGCTCGATGCTTCCAGTGCTAAAGACATACCAAATTAGTTTTATCCATCAACGGTGACATTTTCCATGTGATGATGATGATGACATCCAGCGCTCCTGAAGGGATATGGAAAGGACACCGGGCGGGCGGGCAGGGTATAAAGAGCTTGTGGATCCCGGGCTATAAGTGTGCATCCCTCCGCACACACACACATGCAAGGATGGGTATCTGCTTCTACTCCCCGGCTTCTGGATGCTGTTGTACATGCCGACACATATACCTAATTTCACGAGGATGAATTACACTTTAACTTCTTATTCTGGGTAATTAGATTAGAAAAGCAATTTTGTCTTTTTTCCCTAGTGCTGCTGGGAGGACGTTGTCTTGGCAGTGTTCATTGCTGTGTTCTCCCAATTTTTACGCTCGGTGTCCTTTGTCAACTCGTTTGAGGGCTGGGGTAAAAGTGATGATCCTGGATGCTCGGGTCCAAGTTGGTGAGTTGATTGCTGGATCCTCAACTGCGGCACTTTTATTGCTTTGTTACGTGTATCCTTTTTGGCATTCCCATTGGATTATGTAAGTGCCAACGGGATATACTGATTCTGTGTATATCTACGGAAATTTGCGCATGTTTGAACTTTATATCAATTTTTTACTATTTCCCTCCAAATGCTCTCACGGCTTATGTCTCTCTATGCCTTTTGCCTATGGCTTCCCGAAATGAACGTTATATGTATTTTTGGTCGTAATGAATTAGTAAAGGGACATAAACGCTTAATTCTTGGCATTCTTGTTGGGATTTTAAGTAAACTTCCATTATTTTGCGGAATTCTTGACATTATTGAGCATGAATTAAAGTGAATTGCAAAATAACACAGGTTTTAAGAGAAGTTTGACTGGGAAACCTAGGAAATATGCGGCTTTTAAATATTTATGAGTACACGTGTTTGTTGGAAGAGAAACAAGTTAGCTGATTTGCGTGAAATTCGAGATATACCAGATTAAAAAAAAATCCCTAGTTTAGGAGTAAACATGCCATAAGTATCGGAAGCAGGTTTTAAATAGCGAAGTTCAAAAAGAGCTCAATCAGTTATCCTAGGATACCGAGACCTGAAAATCAGAATTTTTTAAAGTGCACTTAACTCGAGTCCACTCGAGTGCACTGATCCGGGGGAGTCAATAGGCGATCTCCCCCTGTCCACCATCATGACCAAGAGAATTATTTTATCATTTCCCCGCCTCTCAATGTCGCGCCACCCATATGTGCGGACTGTGCATTTGCACTGGGCGGCACTTGGGAAAGGGCGGCATTTTACCGAATGTTTACAATATATTTTATAAACGACGACAGCCGCTAAAAGAAAAGGCATTTTTCGCGATGAGCGGCGACGATAAGCAAAAAGAAAACTAACATCAAGCATAACACTCAATAGATTATCAATAATTAGTTAGCACACGCAGCATGTACACAATAAACAAACGATGAAGGAAAGGCAACACAAAAACAACCCAGTACGGAATAGAAACTTTCTAGAGTCGATTCCGTACATTATCCTTTGAATGCGTAATGTATACTTTCGAAACATCTCTTCGATTAATTGCGAGATCCTAGGGTCGAAGGCATATCGACAAGGTTTTGCATTGCAATTCATTCCAATAAAAAGATATAAGCGCAGATAAGTAAAATTCAGATAGCTAGTCGAATAGGCGAAACGTGTTCCATCTTGCCGAAAGCGATCCAAGCAAAATATTTAAATGTTGCAGCCATGTAGCTGGCTAGAGCATGGCAGCTTTTGGTCGAGCTCCAGCAACAGACAGCAGCATAAAATTCTACGGTGTGCGAAGCAAAATGAAATGAATGTTGAGAGTGACGTCTGCATTGCAACATTGAAACGCAATCCCTCTCGATTCTGAAGTAAGAGAGGAACTGTACTAATGGTGGATGCGACACGTGTCGAGCTTACTGCAGTAAGCAGGCACAGAAATGCGACACGAGGCGTGCTTACTGCAGTCACCAAATTATTGTACATATTATGTTACCTATGTATGTGTATTTTCGCCTGAATTGACAGTTGTCAATTGCATGTGTCAAAAGAGAAGAAACTCAGTCAACATATAAAATTTCTTTATTAAAAAATAATTTTTCCAAATCTTTCTTGTACAAACAAAATTCGGCAAGTTAAAAAATAATATAAAAATCACATAAACGTCATTTACCTTGTTTATGCGCAAGACGGTCTTAAGCCTAAAATCGGTTTAAGACGAATTGCGTGTATAAACAGAATCGGATTCTCTCTCACATAATTGAAAATTTACGTTCTATATTATGCATTAACATAACCCTAATCACTAACCGGAATAGAGTGAGATTATTCTTTTAATATAAGACCAAAATCAGCCATTTTGAGAACTCCTCACACATACACACAATAATTCGTCTTAAGCTGAAATAAATTAAGCTTGAGACGAATTTCGACTTAAGACTGTTTATACGGAGCCGGATTCTATCTTAAGCTAAAATTTGACTTACGCATGAACAAGGTATTTGTTGTCCGCGAAACAAAACACGAATGACTATTTGTTTACATTTTAAAATTTTCCACCCCACCAAACAAACGTCAGTGCAAGTGTGTGCGTAGAATCGCGTTGATTTCCCCTCTAAGCGCCTCTTCCCCCTTTTGTCATAAATTCGTTCAACGACTGCAGTAAGCTCGACTCGTGCCGCGTGCATCAATAAATTACTTGGAGCGCGTTCAAAAACCTTATTATGGTTAACCATGGTTAACTATGGTAAACTTTTGTCGTTCAAAAACTCCGTGGTTTACTACGACATAACCACGAGCATAACTTTTTGGCGTTCAAAAACTCCCGTGGTTAACCAAATTTTAACTCTGTTCGGGAGCATGATTAGCGATAGTTAAGAAGAAGAAGAACAAAAACAACTCTTGACAGTTGTTTTAATGGTGGACACATGAACAAATCAAAGATGGATTTGTTAGATTATTGAAAATAAATAATTAATGGACACATACGAAATAATTGAAGCAAATAGCGGAGATTATTTTATGGGAAAAATTTTCATTTTCTTTAACTCGCAGTTAACCACGGTGCGTTCAAAAACCTCCATGGTTAAATATAAACTTCCGTGGTTAAGTGAAGTGATGAAGCATAACCACAGCTTACCTCGTGGTTTACCATAGTAAGGTTTTTGAACGCGCTCTTGGTTGACTTTGCCAAATTGAAAGAAAATTTAATTAATTAATAATTTCTTATATACTAATTCCTATAAAGAAGATTAAAAAGCCGCAAGCGAAGCGAGCGAAAAAAATGTTTCCCTTAAAGGGGGCGGCATCGGCGGATGTGCACTGGACGGCAAAGTGCCTAGCCGCGGCCCTGCAGCCTCTAGACTCTTGTCAGTGGCGATAGTCTTGTTAGGGATTGAAAAAATCTGCGGGAATAACCTCGAATCACATGAGTATGAAATTTCCTTCTTCCACCACATTGATATCAAGTGCTCTTTTGTTTTCCTCATAGGAGAAGTTACTCCTCCCTAACCCATTCTGCGATCGCAGCGTTTAATACTGTTTCACTTAAACACAGGGTGCGTCATCTAGACCTTCGGTATTTCAACGTTGAATAACACTGACTTTTTTTAGCCGATTTCGACAACTCTGCACGATTCAGTACCATTTTAGATATGAGTCAATACACATCGAAAGAATGCGCTGAAATTGTAGCGCTTTACATTGAAAACAATTGGTCTATGAAAAAGTTCGTGGCATTTTTCCAATAGATGGCGTCGATTCCAAATAAGTCACGAACCATTGATCGACTACACTCTTGTTTTAATGGCACTAGTATTACTTTGAGTGTATGTATTAACATTGATGATTGAAAAGTTATTTGCGTTTAAAAATGGCGATGTGGTTGTGTGGTATAACTAAAAGGTTATCGTTCACTATGAGGTACTTCCAGTTGGTCAGGCGATTGGCTCTCAACTCTACTATGGACAAGTCGTGGATAACACACTATGAGAAAACCAGTTGAAGTTGACTAAAAATCGGTACGAACTTTTTCCGAGAGCAAATTTTTTATGTAAACATTAGGCTTTGTTTTTTGCAATTTAGTAACTATAACGAGTTGTTTTTTTTTGTTTTATACTTTCATTAGCTTAACTATGAAGAATTTCTTGATCAAAATTGTTTCCAAACTTGATAAATTGGTTTTTCCTAAATCTTTCTGCCTAACACAGATTTTCTTTGATATATTCCAGTAATCCATTTCCATTTACAAATAACAGAAAAGAAAAATGTAACAAAATCAGTTTCGTTTTATTTTTAGTATCTTTACAACGTAAAATGTTAAGTTCCTTTCTGTTTACTCTCCTGTTTAATTTACAATAAGAAAAATTTCATTAAAAGTTATTTATAAAAAAAAGATCTGTAGCTAAGATTTCTAGGAATTACTTTTGCAGCTCAACCAAACGAATAGAGTGCGCAATTCGAAAAGAAATCTGCATTTGTCGTATGGAGGAAAATTGTTCTAACTAGAAAGTATCCATCTGAGGCTGAACTTCCAGGTGCCTTCATTTACAATTTAATTGAATTTCCTTCATTCGTTTTATTCAAATCATTTTTCTTTGCCCCCTTTTGCCAACCCCCACCCCCCGTCCACCCTATTCGCCTTGCCAAAAAATAAAACCTATCCGCAACTCTCCCTTATTATGCAGAAGAGCTTAGTCAAAATTGAATAACTTCTAGAGCTGTGGTTTATGCAGGACACTCTTATCCCACATTATAGTAGATAGGAAAATACTACCGCTCAATATGCCCTCAGTACTCCAGAGCGGAGGCGTAAAGAAGGTTGCAGAGCCCCCTCTAGGTTGGTGCGAGGATCCGGCATAAACCCCACTCTAGTCCAAACCGCCAACACATATGGACGACATAAAGGAGCAACAATAGATGCAAAAGTTTAAATGAGATTACCTCGAATGCTCCTTTGGCCTCATAACTGCCGGATAATATTTATTGTGAAGCCTCCCAGAATAATGACAGGCGTGCCAGGGAGCAGCCCTATACTGGGGGTGCATAATCGAAATAAAGTTGAGTTTCTCAAGGAGCAACTTTTTCTCTATGCAGCTCGAAATGCAGCCGGGTGTGTAGTAAGTGCAAGTATATGTGCTAGTAGCAACAGGACGGATCTAGCAAACCCCTAATCCTCCCTATACCTCCCGGCACGGCGCCTTTTGAAAATTCGGTGCAATTCTGGACTCGAACGAAACTAATTTTGGTACTTGTAAAGTTAAGGAAGCTCAGACGGGCGCTCTGTAACGATGTTAGGCTTCATGCAAGGAATTGTTATTAACCGCCGCTGGGAAATCTGAACCGAGGTGCAGGAGCAGACATATGGAAATTTTGCGATAATATTGAATTAATTTATAATTTGTTTACATTGTGTATAACAATATTTGAAGGGGACTAATGAGCGGATATAAGGAGTTAAAAGTAAAGTTACAGAAGCCGTAGATTGGTCGGCTTCAGAAGAGTCAAATTAGATTATTGCATTTTACACAAAAAGCTGGAAAATTAAGAAAGTTTTCAAATTTTAGAGCATATTTTTAAAAACATAATAAAATTTAGCTCTATCTATGCCAGAAAGTGGAGCTTGTGCAAAACAAGAGGCTTGAAACCACATATGGTGCCTGGCTCCACACATCAGTGATTAGGCCAGCGTATGACTCTATGTTATAACACGCTCTTACAAAGAATATAACCAATCCAGACTAGGTCAAGTCCACGATAACTTATGGTGTTTTAGTGAAGGTACACAACAAAGCTTAATAGCAACAAAATTAAGCCAGATTCATACAAAACCTGCCTTTCATCTCACATAACACATGCCAATGGCGGCGTTGGGGCTCAATTTAGTATCGCTTGAGGTGAAAAAAATCCACTATAAACGCTGCATTGAGAGTAGTGATGAGCAAAACTAGTCTTGCAGTCTTGCCTGGTCTTGCACATTTAGCAAACCAAAGCAAAACCAAGACAAGACAGGACAAGACAAGAGTGCAAGATCAAGAAAGCAAGACTTTTTGCTCATCACTAAGTGCCGAAAGTGTGGCAGTGATGAGCAAAAAGTCTTGTCTTGCCTTGGTTTTGCTAAATGTGCTAAGCCTGCAAGAAATTTTGCAAGAACAATGCCTCGTGCACAATGAGAAATTGAATTTATTTTATGTTTCGTCTCGTTCATTCCACTGCATAATTCTGTATTTGCATCTCATGTCAAAATTAGAGAACATCAGTTAAAGTTGGCTCAACTTCAACTTCAACACTCAAATTTAGGATTATATCCGAAATTCGGAATTAATCAGTGCCATCTGTTTGTCGCACTAATGAATAAGCAGAATTGTTATACCAAAGTAGGTGATTTATGTTTATTATTTTATATTTAAAAACATAAAAAAAATTAAAAATAAAAAAATATTGCAACAAAATTCATTTGAAAACTTCACGAATGCATATTTTCTGAAAATTAAGTTAATAAAAAACTAATTTTCGGTATTTTTCTCTTTCGGGTCATTAGATGGCAGTACCATACATTTTTTTCCGAAAGAGATAGTTGTGAATTAAATTTCAGTTAACAGAAATCTCTCCAAATTCAAGACTTTACTGAAAAATTAAGTAAATTTTACTTTAAAATTTAATAAACTCCGATCAAACAAAAGTTTTAGTAAAGGTCGAGAATTCTGTTGGCAGTTTCTTTTCTGGAATATTTTTAATTTGACAGCTGTTATTGACATTCATTAAATTTGTCCGAAAGTTGCAATTTAACACTGTGCACATAGCAAAATTAGCACTTTAACACTGTGAACCCGGCACAAGACTTTTGGCACTTAGTGATGAGCAGAAAGTGTTGCTATCTTGATCTTGCAGTCTTGTCTTGTTCTGTCTTGGTTTTACTTTGGTCTTGCTAAATGTGCAAAAACAGGCAAGAATGCAAGACTACTGCAAGACCAGTCTTGCTCATCACTAATTGAGAGTGAGATCGAATGGCCACCAGAGAGCGATGGTCTTCAGCTGAGATATTATAAAATTGCCATGCCAACATGATATTATACAATTGCCTCCAAGGCAATCTTATGCCCGCAACACCAAATTAGACCACTCGTCTCACTCCGTCCACCTACAACCCCTCTTTCCCACACTCTTTCTCAGTCAGTATTTCCGAACTCCTCCAACCTCTAAGAGTTCAAACGCAGAGTTCATCGCCACCTTCTTTAACACCCTCCCAAACCCTCATAACCCTTATCCTATTCCCCTCCCGTACTCCGGTGGACTGTTCAGCTTGGGAACACTAGTTACCTACTACACCTACGAAAACCTAATAGGGGCCAATGCTAACAAGCAAATATATATTTATTCTATCTGAGCCAAGCGGTAATCAGATCGATAACTTCCCGTAGGACCATGTCCAATTAGTTTGGGAATGTCAATGTCGCTTTTTGAGCTAGGTACTACCAATCGGTGGGAGATCTGGCATTTTTGTGTAACTAAAACACGATAGCTTTGGCCAGACAGGGTTTTTGCACGGTTTTCGACGGTCCGGAACCGGGTATTGAGACATCTACAAGTTTGACGAAAGGGCAGGGGACTCTGGTGGAACACACCGAACACTTGAAGTCCAAGACTTTTCTGGTAAACTCTAAGCGGTTTATTCTTGGGCCGGCTCGAAAGGCTGCACAGAATTTCTGAGGAGTAGCAGGATGGCCCTTTTTTCGACCATTTTACTGGACTATAACCACTTTCGTGATAAGAAGGCGTCGGCTTGACCTGGGGCCCCCTATGTTAGGCAGCATCCTCACGAGTGCTGCGCTAATGGTGGAAGCTTTTGCTGGCTCGCCTGCCGAATACATCCCGAAGTTGAGCCTTTGGTCAATCATCACTCCTAAATACCTAAGTGCGGGCTTGGAGCGTACGACCTGGGCATGTACTCCCGAAGACGAGACGATGGACGAAACGAAACGAGACGAGTATATATTTCCTACTCCTGGAGACGATTGTATTGTATTGCCTTGCATTTGAAATTTTTGACCTATTATGCAAAATAAATTAAAACTATCAAAATAATCCCAACTTGCATTTTAACCTCAAAACCGCCGATACACAACAAGCACTAACGTCTAAACGAAGACGATTACAAATATGTCATCGTTTGTTTAGACGAAAACGAGACGATATCGTGTTGCCAGGTAGCGTTATGACAAAACGGTTTCGTTTTCGTTTCGTTTCGTCTTTGGGAGTACAGGCCCTGGTCACCGACTTTCACCGCTATGGTCTCCACCTTTCTCCGCTTGCTGACTACTTCCGCTTTGAGCTTAGCTAGCATGAGACCAATGGGCTCAAACCACGTCTTTATCTCCCATATCGCTTCGTTCGCGAATATCTCGATTTCGTCGAGTCGCTTTAGTACTACAGGCAGGGGCGGCGGAGCGCGCGGGGATGGAAGGAAAAGCGCACACGCACTTCCGCTTTGGGTGGGGAAATCCACACCCAAAATATTTCATCCCAGAACATTGTAGGGCCGTCGCGGTCGCTGGCGACGAAGGCACGTGGTGGAAGGGCCGCACACAAGCAAGGCTTTTTATATTCTATTCTTATTTAGGGCGCCTTGGCGGGCACTGCGACCTATTATATTAGAGCTATTAAGAACTTATAACTTAATAGCCTAAGCTTTTTAAACCCACCCGACTAGCATTTAAAAAGGGGCCAAAACAGGATTCCCCGTAGGTTCGTCATAAGGACTCCATGTGGCAAATAAGAGGCATGCCGAAAAAGGCATTTCCTCATGAGCACAACAGTGAGTGGCATTTCCGCATGAACACTACGCAAAATAAATCAGCGACGAGGTATGCCTTATCAACTCCTCATAGGGCCCTATGAGGCAAACCTCATTACAAATGAAATGGGGCAATCACAACATCTGCCTTACGTTTTCGGAAAGCTTTTTAAAAACCTTTAAAGAAATACCGTTAAGCTTTAGTTTAACTCACACAAAGCTTTAGTTTTTGTTGTTGCATTGGTTCTCAGGGAATTAAAGCTGAAACAGAAAGCTTCGTCCTGCTTCGTTCGTTCGTTCCTTCCGTTCTTTCGTTAAAAGAACGGGAAAGAAAGAAAGACAGCACTGTCCACATAGGAGCTTTCGTCTTCGCGGATTTCACGTCAACGATTCAATTGTTGTATACGGTTTTTGTTTATTATTTTAATACTCACTATACACTTGCTTACTTGGACTTTTTCTCTCTTGAACCGTGCTAAAAAATCAAATTAACTATAACCGTATATACTCCAAAAGTGTGGTTATGCTGTTCTTTCCTTTCCGTTCGTTCGTCTTTTTTAAAATTTCCCAAAATCTCTCTCTTTCGTTCGCCTTCACTGCTCTCCGTTCTTCCTGATGTAGACACTTCCATATGAAGTGTACAGCATTAAACTCGCAGACTGAAAGAACGAAGGAAAGAGAACGAAGCTATGTGATTCAGCCTTTATGTTGGTGACCATGAAGGGTGTCATTTAGCATACTCAATAGCTCGGTTCTGGCGGTATGGCGGCCAAATGGGGCATTCCATGTAAAGTCAACATCTTCTGGGAGGTGGAGGTAAGATTCAGTAGGATGGCAGTAGATCGTATATTCTTGGTGTACCGGCACCACCAAATCTCCAAGAGGCCGTTACTACCATTTCACTCGAAATTGTTAAAGTGTCTTTTTATAAATTGATGGGAGTTAGAAAAAGTGTAGTAGTACACAGACTTTACCGTTTCTGTACTTTAAATTCTGCCGAAAATTTGAAATTAATATTGATATTGAAATAACATATCAATATTTTGAAGTCACTGTTAAACCTCTCAACCAACATTGCCAATTACTTTTCCCCCAAAAATCTTTATCCTTAGTCCTAATCAACGAGCTAACAATGCCCTATTAACATTCCCATACCGAGAGACTACGAAAATTCCAAATTATTTTTCCATATTAATCTGATTAATTGAACGATTCTATAACTTGAAGGTGTTTGACAACTATAAAACAGCTAATTGACTAAAATCACGTCTCATTATCAGAACGTGGACGACGTGGAGTATATGTTTCGTGCACCAAAAATGTTCTCCCTTTTCTAGGGCGATTTTCCATGAGTTTATCTGCTATTAAGGAGCCGCTTTTGTGGCTATGAGACCATTTATTGAGGCCATTAACTGATCTTCTTAAGTGGCATGGATACAACTATGATATAAATTAGGTAATTTTCTTCTTCCCTTCCTCCGATAAACTTCCAATGGAATGATACTCTGAAAATGGCACGCAATTTTACGAAATTAGCTTGTTTTTTTTTTTTGATTTTTTTCCTTTGCTTGTTGTTGTTGGGATAATATAAATAATGAATTTCTATAGATGGAACATGCCTATGTAAATTTTATATCCTGCAAAATGGATAATAAATTTGATTATATCAGAAATTTTTTGAATAAATTGCGAAAATGGTTTTAATAATAGCGTAGAACGAAGTTGGCGTTGTACTGATATTAATAAACGTGTAAAAGTTAATGATGAATGGGAAAAATTTTGGAGATTTTTTGAAATGATAAAAAATTATCACACTTAAATATGAATGGAAAAGATAAATGCGTGAATATATTTTCTTAATAAGATTTGTGCTATTTTTCATGTAAAATTAGACTCACCTATATATAGTTGAATGTTGAGGTACAGGAATGTGTCGATAAGAGGTTAAAATTTAATTTTTTTATAGTATATTTTATTTATAGAAGGGGAATTACATGATCCATAATTATTGAAGGAAGACCCAACAGCATCTGTTCACGGGTTTTTTTCCGTTCGTACTCGGTACGATGTGTGTATTTCCTAAGTAGTTTCGTGTGCCTAGTATGTCGAATTTCGTCAAAAAATTTGATTCTATTCGAAAGAAATTCGAAATTCGAAAGGACATCTATGGTAAAGCATGATATAATAGACCAAGAGCCCATAATGACAAATTATCTGAGTATCAAGTCTACTCTCTGAATTTAGGTTTAATAGGTTTAAGTTATAGGTACTAAAAAATATAAATTCGATGGCACACTGGAAGATTTGCGCTAATTGGTTATTTTGTACACCCTTTTTATTAGCTTCACCTGTAACTAACTATGTAAAAAAATCCTGGAAGTTAAATTTGACCCACTACCCGGTTTCCGATTGAGCTGAAATTTTGCTCATATGTAGAGTTCGCGTGACAATGCAATCTGACCATTTTGTAAAAAAATCAAGATGGCGTTTCCAAGATGGCGGCCGAATTTGGCAATTGTGCTCCCCGACCCAAGGGCGGCGGAGCATAATGATTGGGGGTGAGGAGCGTGGGAACAGATAACCGTTAAAATGTTAATCGGTCAATTTATTTATTTGAGAATTTCGGCGTGGATATGTGAGTAATAACGAAAACTTTTTATGTATTTTTAAACGCGAGTGTCGTTTTACCAATGTGGTCCCCCAACCTAGTACTAATCATGTCTATTATTGCTTGACCTTTGTGATCGAACCAGAACCGGTCTATTGAGCATCTTGAATAACACCCTTCATGGTCACCAACATAATTTCCTGAAATATGAAGCAATGTAATAACAAAAACTAAAGCTTAGTATAAGTAAAGCTAAAGCTTGAAGGTATGAATTTAAAGCTTCTGAAAAAGCTTTCCGAATACGTAAGGCAGATGTTGGGATTGCCCCACTTCATTTGGTTTGCCTCATAGGGCCTTTATGAGATACTGATAAGGCATACCTCACTTTAGTACCGCTGATTTTTTTATGTGTGGTGTTCATGAGAAGCCTTCTTTTGGCATGTCCTATTGCCTCATGGGATCCTCATGATGAACCTACGGGGAAATTATTCTTTTGGCAAGCCCCTGAACCAATCCCCTTTTTAAATGCTAGTCGGATGGGGTTTAAAAAGCTTAGGTTATACAGTTACAAGTTCTTAACAGCTCTAATATAATATCGTTTTCGTATGAAAAGCCTTGCTTGTGTGCGGCCCTTCGACCACGTTCTATTGCCGCAGCGACCTAGACAGCTCTTCAACGTTCTGGGTTATTAGGTGTACATGAAATATTTTGGGTGTGGATTTCCCCCCCCCCCCCCCAAAGCGAAAGTGCGTGTACACTTTTCTTTCCATCCCCATGCCCTCCGCCGCCCCTGCCCAGACCACCGCCATGGGTCATCAGCGTAGAAGAGATGTGGAATATTGACTAATTTATTAGACAAATCGGAGATTAAGGTATTAAAAAGAAGATAACCTAGGTGACTACCATGAGGAACACCGGAAGTTACTTCAATTTCGTTGGACAGAAATGTGTTCTTCCGTTAAGATATGTTTTTATCCATTCCAGGGACGATCAAAGGGCTTGCTGAATTTCGTATAAACAAACAGCATCAATTTGATGGCCACTCTCCATACTACAAAGTAGGTCAGAGATTAGAACCATAAGATTTGAGGTGGTCGTACGTCCTTTTATCAACCCCCGTTGTGGGTCGTTAAGTTATGGGCCGATTAAAGAGGCAATCAGTTTTTCAAATAGTTTAGGAATTGATGATAGTATGGCAAGGCCCCTGTCAACATGCTTTATGGATCGGTGTGAGGTAGGATTTCTCGGGACCTCAGATAAAATGGTTAATTTGAATTAAGTTGAGACAAGTAACCAGTTGGTTTAAGAGCTGAGTTGTGTTAAGAGCTGAATTAACGTTGAGTTTATATAGGACGAGTTGAGTTAAGAGAAGGTAAGAGTTTAGTTTAGAGTTCAGTTCAGTGTTGAGTTTAGATAAGTGGGGTCGAGCTGCGTTGCGTTAAGAGTTGCGCTAACAGTTGAGTTAACAATTGAGTGTAGAGCTGAGTAAAGAGTTGTGTTAGCGATTAACTTGAGTTAAGATAATTAGAGTTTGGGTTAAGTTGTGTTAAGAATAGGGAGAAATCATCAAATTTTTACACCATATTCGGTTACTTATATACAGGGTGCGGCTAAAGGCCGGCAACGGTCTTATATTTCTTGAAGGGTAGGTTTTCATTAAAAAAGTTTCGAGCAAAACTCTCTCAACTTGGAGGGTGGAATCGTTTGCACTCAAAACTCACATCCACCCACTCACCCCTCGCAGGGGCATAAGTATTTTCTTCGATCACTAGAACCTCGAAAATTTAGCAAAAATATTGGTGTAAACGCTTGCTTGTACGAAAGCTTTCAAAGCACGCATGATATCAACTTCTATCATCTTAACTCATAGCGCATTGCAGTAATTTGACGGAAAAGGCTCTCAAATTTTACAGTTGAACTTGAATGCAGTGTAAAGCCATAAAATTATCGCCAGTCTTGGATTTTATGCAATGTAAGGCCATCAAATTAGCTGAAATCTTGGATTTTATGTGGAATAAACTAGGTTGATGTTTATGATAAAATTATGATTTAACGATGAATTTCAACATTCAATTTCTCTCAATCAACCACTACTCGTCTCAGTGTTTATTGATTGAAGGCCAGATGTATTCCTTAATGATTGGGCGTCTTGTGTCGCAAATACGAGGATGTTGCAAGTTGTATTTGGAGCAGAACGGAATAAAGTGTGTTTTTAAGAATGTGCTAGTTTTACACCCAACTTGATAAATTTTGAAAGGTATTGGTGTAAGGACTAACTTAATTCAAGGGCTCACGCCAGGCGCGGATCTAGAATTTTGTTTTGGGGGGGGTCACGGAATTAAAAGTGGCGGAAAAAATTTCTAGTCCTAAAAAACAAAAACAAAATTAACAAAACGAACAAAACTAACCGAATTTTCTGGGGGAGTAAAGCCCAGGTCACACCGAACGCGGCGCGGCGCGGTGCGGCGATTTTTGTATGAAAAATAATATTAATCGCGCCGCGTTAAAATTATTTTTCATACAAAAATCGCCGCACCGCGTCGCGCCGCGTTCGGTGTGACCCGGGCTTAAAGGGTCTTTTCGATTACAAATTTTCAAAAAATCGAAATTTTTTTTTTTATGGATTTTACTAATAGTGGAGTCAGATAAACATCAAATTTTAGTGAAAAAGGAATTGTTTCCAGTCTCAAATTTTTTTTCAATATGTTAGTTACATCGAATACTATACGAAATGGACCTTTTCTCTTGCAACCGCTACGTAAATTATGGGCCGTTTTGTAAAAAATCTACCATTTTGGACGTTCTTTCTAAATATAGATGAGAATTTATCGGTATGTGTAGGTCCAGAGAAAGCGACAAAAATTGAGGCTGTTCATTATGACATTACCTATCAGCGGTTACAAAATGAAATTTTAATCTGCACACATAACCTCAAAGGAAATTGAAAACTGAAGAAACTGCTAAATTTTGGTTTTTTGGTTACAACTTTGGATGTTTTAAGTAAAAATTGATGAAATTTTCAGAAATTTTACTTTATAATGTGGACAATAACTCGTAAAAATTTTAAGTCAAAATTTCGACCACAAGTCTCAAAAATTAACCTCAAATCTAAAAATTGGTTGGCCAATAACTTTTGTGCATTGCATCGTATGAGATTCCTTTTTAATTTAAGTGTAGGTTTTTTATGCACTTTATGATGGTGAACAAGAAAAAATGTTTAAACTTGAAAAAAGTGGAAAAAATCGAATCGAAAATCACGAATTTTTGTATTTTTTCGTCAAATTTCTTCAAAACTTCCACTTTTTTTAAGTTTTAAAGAAATTTGACGAATCAAACGAAATTTAGTTTTATCAAAAAAAAAGTGGAATTTTTGAAGAAAATTGACGAAAAATTACACGGTACATTTTTAGCAGATTCACAGTGTCTAGAAACACCGTATTTTTGCCCTTGCAACACGGTAACGCTCGATTTACATATGGAGACACTGCACCCGACTACCCCTAATCTATCCTATCTCTCTCTATCCTTCGAGCTAAGCTAAGCTTACTACTAGACATTGCACTATGACGTGTGCGACATGGCATGACGGACTAGTAGTACAAAAGGCCTGATCATGGTTGGGGCTTGAAGTGAGAAATGGCGCGGCGACTGTAAAACGGAATCATAGTTTTCGATAAAACTGACATTTGTCGGGAAAAACGCCTTCAGGCGTATCACAGTTGGCGTTTGAAGAGACAAAGATGCGTTTTTCACGACTATCAAGTGACTAGATTGAATAAATATTTTTTAAATGGATTGAATAAATAATGTAATTTTATAAATTTTTTAATTATCAAAAATGTCTAAAAACTTTCAAGCGACAACAATGATAAGGTTTTGTCGAAAACTGTCATGTCTCTGCATTCGCCAATTATGGTACGAAAAATGAGAACGATAAACGGCGCTGTCATTTTTTCAACTCGCCAACCATGATAAGGCCAAAAGGGTGACACCTGAGCTTACACTATCAGATAAGGAAAAGGGTCGTTTTTTTAATTTGCAAAAAAGTTCGGTCGTTTTTGGTCGTTTGGTTATTTTTTGTTTTTGTTTTTTTAGTTGGGTCAATTTTGTTTTTTAAACAGCGAGTGCTTTTGGGGGGGGGTCATGACCCCCGTGACCCCCCCCCCTTAAATCCGCGGCTGTCTCACGATGTAAATAATAACGTAAAAACATAAAAGTAGAAATTCCGCGATTAACTAAATGTGCGGCAAGTTAGAATAGGGGCTTAAGGGCCCAATACACGAGGGCTCTATCCGACCACGTTACCCCAAAACAACAACAATTTGTATGCACTCACGTGGCGTGGTCGGATGGAGGATGGCGTGGTCGTATATTGGGCCCTTAAGGCGCCCTACTACCAACGCAGTGGTTCTGGTTCGACTCCTCGCAACGACATGATCCTTCTTTTTTGTTTTCCCCCTGCTAGACACCATTCCTTAGTTACTATCTTCAGTTTTTGCAATCCATTTCCAAACGCTTGTAAGAGTAAACCCTCTACTGTTCGACCTCCAAGTCTATTGTTACGTCGCTGTAATATTGTTGATGGAGTAATACTGCGTGTTGGCTTTGGTAGTTCTTTCATTCTTCCCTTTACTATCTGTGATGGAATTTCCTTTAAACCAAACAAATTTCTAAAGAGTTTTACATCTTCTCTCAAATCTCTCAAGATTAATTAATCAAAGCGACAATAGCACTTATATTATGGTCAGATATAAACCATTCTAACCCAATCTAATCCTGAAATTCAACGGCACCCAATCACTCTGGGAATCTAAGAAGTAAACGAAGCCCAGCCGAGCATGCATCTACGTAGGTACATGCACTTCTATAGAGCGCTCCTCACAGCATCCGGGAGAGAATAATGATCAAATCTAGCACTGGAGCAGAACTCATCTCATTTTAACTTTCTTATATTTCAAGCAAAATAGAACCATATATCTTGATTTCAAGCTTAATTGTGGCTTTAAGCTGTTGAGGAATATTAATTATTCAACCAACTTTTGCTCCTTGCCACAGTATTGTGTACCTTTTCACCGTACATACTTACGCTGTGGTATGGGCATGTACAGTCGGGAGACAACGTGCTTTATTTATACAGGGCGGCCGGGTGGTGGCTGTGGAGAAGGGCGGGCCCCAAATGGGGTGGCATAGAGAGAGGGGTTACTCAAATTCATTAGGCAAATGTGTTCAAGTATTTGCTCTTTCATGCGCTGGTTAGTACAAGAACCGCACGAATTCTGGCATAGACACCTTGACACATAAATGGAGAATACTTACACCGGGGCCCCTCTACACCAGCTCGGGGTTATATTGTAGTACAACTATGGGTTGGAGAGTTTGTACCAAAAAATACCATTAGCATCAAAAAACCACAATCTCCCTTCCGAAAAGGGAGATAACAAAGTGTTAAATGAAACCGAAATGCAAGTGCACCAAGTGGCAACGTTCTTCACTCCTACCTATGCTGAATGCACTTCACCATTTATTATATCTGCGGCAGACATGCACTCGTACGGGCTGCCTGCATTATAAACAGGTTATCGCAAAGGTCAAAGGGATGAATAGAAGCCATTTGAACATGGCAGTCACAATCTTCCTTGTTTTTAATTTGGTGCTTGAATTTTTATAGGCGAATCTTTGATGTTGCCTTTGAAATTGCTTCAGCCTGAGTGGATTGTGTTACGTTGACAGAGGTTGTGTTTGCGGGGCTTATCCGCGGTGCAGCAGGAGCAAAAAAATGTCATTAAATCGTGAGTTATGCTGAAGTACGGCTCTGTGTTTGGGACGCGTTGAGAAGGAATAAAGGGGATTGTGGATCATCCGAATCGATTTTTTTTTGGTTTATTAAGTTAGTGCTCTTCATCACTGTGGATATAGAAGTTGTAAGTAGTTAAGTGTTTTCGTGCATATATAACATGATTTGAATTGTTTTGATGTTATCACTTCTTGTTATTCGTATTTAGATTAAAAGAAAATGTATCGCTTCATAACAACCAACACCATGTGCCAAAGTCTTATACGTACAAATATGACTTCTATAGGATACCAACAAATCCTTGTTATAATGTTTACTTAGAGAGTTATAGATTCCCAAGGCACAAATAGCGTGTCCCAATAAGAATGCGCATTTTAAATTCCACATTTTGTTCTATTCGGTTACCAACGCCTGCAATTGATTAGTTGTCATCTGAAGGTATTGTATACCCCATTCATTGACATTCATACCGGATTCGTTCACATTCCGCGAACTACCAAACAGCGAATTCTAACAACGGATATTTATCTAAACCCTATGACAATCCATGGTACAATAATTACAAATTAAGCTTATGGCCATTCATACACGAGGGAGCATGGTTCTGCAACCAAAAGCTTTGCTGCAAGTTTTCTGAAAATACACGGAGCAACAGCGATGGAAGCAGCTTTTGTGTTGCTACGTGATATTTGTTCGTATTAGTGAGATGTCAAAGTTTTTATTAAAAACAAAATGGAGGTTTTTTCGCTATTATGAAATAATTTATTTGAAAAAATTCACTCACTCCCCTTGTTTTTTTTCATCGCCAAAGCATTGATTTCTTATTGGTGTGAGTGCATGCTTTCCGTGTTCGCAGGCCAAAGGCAGGAGCACAAAAGTCTCCACCGGAGCACGAAACTCTCCACTTATTGCATCTCCCCACGCCTCCCTTGCCCGAAAAAAGCTTTTGCTCCGGAACTATGCTCCCTCGTGTATGAATGGCCAAGGGTCCCGTGACGTCACTCAGATCTTTTCTCACAAAGGAAAAAAGCTTTCCCGTGCGTCACTCAGATCTTTTCTAATGTAAGAGGCGTAAAAGCTTTTCAAGATAGAAACAGAGCTTTTCGTTATGAGCCTACCTTGTATTATTGTACCATGATGCCAATCGACGATTTGCAATGGCGTGAATTCGTCAGTTGGGCGCATCATCAACAGTGTCAATATGGGTGAATTTTTAAGGCCCACCATGCGGCACTGGCATGACTTGATGATCAACATTTATGACGATTTGGAAAATATCAACTCAACTAAGTTAACTCGACCCAGTAATGCCACAAACGTTGCAATACTTACAAGTGAAAGTAAAACACAGAGCATCGTTTATAATGAAGCGTTACAGTGAATTGTTAACCTTGCATTAATATATTATGGAAATTTTTGTGCGGGCAGTATGACCATCTGTGCCAGCTGCTAAAATATGAAACGGCGAAACACGAAAACGAGAAGCAGCAACGGCCCTTTTCAGGACCAAATCAATAGCGTCGTCTTATAATGTTGCCAATGTTCGTCTCAAGCCGAAATGTATTGATTCGATTTTTTTAGAGGCGCCAAATTGTGAATTTTTGGGCTGCACAGTGGGCGCCAAATATGCAAAAATTTTGACCCTTTGTAGCGCTGTTTTTGGGAAAAAATGTTGAGGTCGCATTGGGGGAAGTTCTGCACAGGGTCGTCAACATCTAAGCGCACGAGACATATTGTGAATATGATTGCCTAGATGCCTGTTGTACACGTAGTATTTATCCAATAGGTGGCGCTCAACCTTGAATTTAAAAAAAAGTTGTAACATATTCTCTAAAAAATTTTATGTAACCCAAAATCATGTTTTGCAGATTTGTTCTTTTTTTTATTAGATATACCTTTTTCCTATCCCGGACTATGCACGCATAATTTGTTTTTTGTTAAAAGGCGTGCAACGTACGCGGGCTTTTGCTAGTCTTTAATAATGTATGATTGATTATGTATGAAAGCAATTTTTTTCCACCAATTTCACTGTAGATCGTTGAGGTCCGTTTTTCTGAACTTTTTTTACATTCTCAAAAGTTACCTGAAAATTTCTTAGAACACCCTAGCTGGCTGGGTTTTTTGCTATTTGCCATTCGAAAATAAGTATCATTCGCTGATCTGTTTTTACTGTCTTTAGTGTTTCAAAATACTAAAAACAGATCAGTGTGTGACAATAATTTTTGAATGGTAAATAGCAAAACACCAAGGCATGTGGAGTCAAGGGCGGCGGAGCATAATCATTGTGGGTGGAGAGCACGTGAATAGACAATCTAACTCCTTGCCTCATTCATGCCTCGTCATAAGGAATGCCCCATTTGGCTCCCTTGAGGAAAAATCCTTGCTACGCGATCCCGAGTGGAAAAAAGAAGGCGAAAAATTTGAGAAAATCGGCATGGATATGTAAATAATAAGTGCGCGGGTGTCAAAAGCTTTATATTTTTAAAAGGGAGTGTCGTTTTACCTATGCGGTCCCCCAACTGAGTACTAATGACGTCCAATGCTGCTTGACCTCTGAAATCGAACTAGAACCCGTATATTTAGTAGGAAAAATAACATCCTTCACTGTTACTAAAATATTTGTCTGAAATATGAAGCAATGCAACAACAAAAACTAAAGCTTTGTATGAGTAAAACAAAAGCATAAGCTTAAAGCATTTTGAAAGGCTTTCCGAATACCTAAGGCAGATGTTGGGATTGCCCCATTGCATTTGTAATGAGGTATGCCTCATATGGCTCTTATGAGAAACTGATAGGGCATATCTCTCTTCAGTATCGCTAATTTTTCTTTGTGTGGTGCTCATAAGAAATTTGGGAAACCCCTCTTTTGGCATGCCTCTTATTTGCCACAGGAGGTTCTCATAGGGAACCTACGGGGAAATCTCTCTTTCCGCATGCCCCTGAAGCAATCCCCTTTTTAAATGCTAGTCGAGTGGGGTTTACAAAGCTTAGGTTATACAGTTATAAGTTTTTAATATAATATATTTAGTTTTCGTATGAAAATCCTTGTCTGTGCCTTCCAATGTTAGGTGTACATGAAATAATGTGGGTGTGGATTTCGCCACTCAAAGCGAAAGTGGGTGTGCACTTTTCCTTCCATCCCCACGCGCTCCGCCGCCCCTGGGTGGAGTTTTGAAGTGTTCTACGAATTTTTTAAGAAACTGTTGAAGATGTTAAAAAAGTCCAGAAAAAAGGATCTTAACGACCTACTTTTTGAATTACAGTGAAATACCTAAGCGGGAAAAATTGTTGAAATACTTAAAACAGATCTGGGAGTGATACCTATTTTTGAATGGCAAATAGCAAAAAAAATCAAGCCAGCTGGATTGCTCTAAGAAATTTTCAGGTAACTTTTGAGGATGTTAGACAAGTTCAGCAAAAAGGAACTTAACGATCTACTTTTCGAATTACAGTGAAATATGTGGGAAAAAAATGCTTTTTTCAAATTTTTTCCCAAATAAACCCAATTATTTCTGTTTTTCCCATTGTACACTATTGTTTTTATTAAAGCCGCGTTCCTTAATATAACTTTTCGTGGAAAGACCGTTGTTTCATTAAATTTTTATTCTAAATCATTAAACTAGATTTTTTCCCCAAAAATAAAATTCAAAACGCCCTATCTCGAAAATGGGCAGAAATAGACCCCCATTTTTAGGTTTTTTGTCGATCATTTTTTGTCTACTATCTACCATTAGTCGCTTAACAAGCTGTGACGGGACACCCTGTATAAGGAGTAGGTGTTTAATAGACAGCCGACTTATTAGCATCTCTGTCCGCATCGAATTCTTCTCTTTCAGACACTGGTATGTTACCTCCTTCCTTCAGGACTCTCAAGGTATATAGGTGCCTCAAAGAGCTTGATGTTAACAAATCCACTGGCCCTAACAATGTACCACCTATCGTTCTAAACCAACAGGCCTCACTTTTAGCTAAGCCTTTGCGAACACTCTTTGCCCTACCCTACTTCTTCGGAGTTTATCAAGACTCTTGGAAACTTTGTCATGTTTTTAATGACGGAGTTGGCACAATAGACCAGATATGTCGCAATGCCTACCAGGGCCGGCGGTTGGAGTTCAGCCCGAGTAGGTAGTTGGCCGGGAGGATTTATAAGAAAAAGGGGTAAGATTTAAAAAAAATAAAATCTTTTTAACTTCGAAGTAAAAGCGTTGAAACTCTTTATATTTGGGTCATTCCATGGAAAATGACAGCAAGCTAATGAAAAAAAATTGACGGAAATCACATAAATTTTAGGCTTTAAGTATTGTTAAAGCTCCATAGTATTCGGAAATATACGTGTAGTAAAAAATAAAACTATTACTTTTTATATTTTCCCAGTTGAATATTGATTTTTCCATTCAATTAAAAAAAAGTGCGATTAGGTGATGAATGCAAGCTCAAATATTCACTTATATACTTCTAGCGAAAGTGCTGTTGATTTAAAACCAGGAGCTGAGCTATAAAGCGAAAGAGATGTAGAATATGTATTCCCTACACCAAGCCCAAAAAATAACTTAATAGTTAATAAAATATGCCTAAATTAATGTGTTTTGTGTGTATAGTTTTTTACTCGTCCCACCCGTCACGGATCCCTGTCCCACCCGTCACAACATTTTAAGCTTCATAAAAAAAGTTCGTATTGTTTTTTCAGTTACCTCTTTTTAGAAAACAATTAGCGACATAGCTCAAATAGCATATTACAATAAAATTAGGGCTTCATATGAACTATTTGATCTGAATTTCAACGTCAAGTCCAAGTATCTAAAGAAACAAGGGTTTTGCCTGTCCCACCCGTCTAGGGCTGCCATCCGTCCGGGTTTCCCCGGATTTGTCCTAGTTTGGAGGGCGTCCGGGGACCGTCCGGGCGGGGTTTTAAAAAGGGTCCGGGTAAAACCCGGGCACTTTTTATGTCCGGTGAAACCTGATTAATTGAATGATAAGCAATTCACACAAATTTTAGTTAAAAATTGACTCGTAAACCGCATCCAAGCAAACTCCGGCGTGAGAAAAATACCCCATGACCGCATGCACCGTTTTGTATGAAAGTTCCAGTGACAATTCACAATAATTAACAACTTAATGAGGGAGCTGAACTTTCCAATATTTCCAAGAAACTGTATCGAACGTACATCGATCCGAAACGAAAAAAACTTCATCCAGTGGTTTAAGGAACCCAAAAGGCTGCGAGAAGGGTTTTCAGTTATCAAACAAATCAAAGTCTTAACTTATTTCTTTTCAGAACAAAATGCGCAAGCGTAAATGCACGTATAACAGGGAATTGCAAAACAAATATCCTATGTTAAAAAGAGGAAAATATGACTAGGAAGTTCTATGCTTAATTTCTTCTTCAAACCTTTCCATTGCAAATAAGGATGTTTCCGATATTAATGACAAAATTTGTTCGAACATCATGCTTTAACTTTGGCAAAACTAGACCGAGCTCAGAATAAGATCTTATTCGAGCAGCCGAAGTTGCAATAGGGCTAACTACAATGATCTTAAGGCGTCTTAAGATTTTTCTTCAAATTCTCTTAAGACTGCCTAATTTTCTGCCAAATCTTAACGAATCTTAAGTTCAGCTATAATAGCCTTAAGACGTTTTGACATTTGTAAAAGGTAATCACAACAAATCGAGTCTGGAGTAAATAAAGACGTCTAGTTTAATAAAGCTATACTGGATGTAAAATTGTCCAGGATAATAACCATTTTTAGAACGGTCTGTATATAATTTTCGTACACTACACGCCCGCGGTTTCTTTTTTTTCGCATCCATTTGCTCACTAATTTAGTTAATGTTGTTAAATCCTTTAATAAACCCAAATATTCTATTATTAAACATCTTTTCCACAGAGCACCTTATTTCAAATAATCTTTTTTGTTATATTTCCACTGATACTTTAATTTTTGTAAAACGCCAAATTAAATATCAATCGCAAACGCCACATTCTTGAAGATTCTTTAAGATTCTACGGTTCTGAGCGTAGCCTTAAGACTTAACGAAAGTTTGCGAAAGAGAGCGAAAGATTGTCTTAAGGCCATTGTGGTTGCTTGTTATAGCCCCATAGTAGCGTACAAAATCTTAAGTAGTCTGAAGACGTCTGAAGACCATTGTAGTTAGCCCTAATGGGTTACCATACAGTTAATAACCACATCTCATCTCATTCAATTCTGTGAATTTTATTAATTCTCTTAACCGATGGATGCGAGCTACTTCCTATATTTTGTAATAAGATCAGGCTTAGGAATCACCCTTTGTACTACTTACTAGTCCGTCATATCGTTTAAGTCATGGTGCAATTTGAAGTAGTACGCTTGATTTGAAGGATAAAAGAGAAAGGATAGGTTAGGGGTGTGGAGGGTGCTTGAGTAGCTGTCGATGAACCTTGTATTCAAGGCGGGCCGAATGTTGGACTTGTAGATTGTAGCTTCAGCTGGCTGGTGGAGGACTTGCATTTCTTGAGGAATCCCAGGCATTGATATACTTGTTTGGTTATTTGGAATATTTTAAAAAAAAAATTTTCAAGGGTGTCCGGGGAGAAACCTAAATTTCACCAAAATGTCCGGGGTTTTCGAAAATTTTGTCCGGCGACGGCAATTTAGATGATGGCAGCCCTACACCCGTCACATATATAAAATTCTACGAATTTAACAATGTTAGAATATATATTTATGTTGTTTTCTTTTATCATATCTTAAAAAATATATCTAAGAATGCTATCATAAATACAGTATGTATTATGTGCTTTATTTGCCCTTTAAAATAACTGAATGTATATCAACAAATGTGTTAAAATGTCCCACCCGTCAACATGGAATGACCCATTTATTAATTAAAAATATGAAAAAAACACTTATTTGCGTAACGCAGACAGTATTTCAGTATAGTATGGGCCTAAATAAACTTATTTAATAGTATTTCTAGATCAAGCTTATCAGTGATGACAGGATGAAGGTGTAATGTAATAGGCTATCGAATTGAGCCGATCCTGTAGCATTGTTGTTCTCAAATAACTTTTAAATCTTATGTCAAACTTCTTTCATTAGAACATGATGATTCTGCTATTGTAAGCTCCATATTTCCAGTTGGAAAAATTTTATTAAAGAGTATGTGAGTCAAAAATGCTTATTAACTTTCGCTCACACGCTTCAGTGCAAATACTACAAATACCTTGATTTATCATTAATTTGGTACTTTTCGACAAAGCTTAAGTACAAGAGTACTTTTTGGCAAAGCTTAAGTGAGCCTGATGACTCATTACTCTGGAAGTTGTTAGCGTATAACCTTGACTTTTACAGTTTTAGATAGGTGGGAGTATTCTGCGTGCAGTGATACTTTATTCATGAAAATAGGTCATAAGGTTACAAAAAATACAGGGTGATATGTAAAACTCTAAAAAAAACTTCAAAACGCCCTAGCGGCTAAACCGTTACGATTTCCACCCCCCTCCGAACGATTTTTTGTTCGTTCAACCAAAACCTATCAACAGCCGGCCGCTTTGTAGAGTTAGCGTATACACCCTGTATAAATTGCGAATGAGGGGATATGAGTATTTTAAATCTTTAAAACGGCGATATCTCAGGAATGGTAATTCGTACGGGAAAATGTATAATATCTTTTTTTGTAGATAATCGTATAATCTACAAACTTTGTAAACACTATTTACTGGTAAGACTTACCGTTTAAGAGATATTAGCCAAAAACGGAATTTTTGGTTTTTAGGGGTGGTATTTAGGGGGTGGTTTTTGGGGGTAGGGTACAACCAATTTTCCGAAACTTTTTTTTAACATATTCTACTCACTAAAAACTATTCTTAAAAAAAATTGGTGCTTTCACATTGTGCTAGAGGTCAAAACCCCTAACAACTGGACTAATAGCCTTCATGTGATTTTCAACGCATGATAACGCTGTATATGAATAGTCCAGGCGCTAGAGCAGTGAGACATATAAATTTTGGTTTTGGCGTGTTGTGACGGACTTTTTTGCTGGATTTGGTCAGAAATGACATCCCCAAGAATATCTAGGGGTGCGCAAACGTGAAAATGCCTGGAAAATTTATGGCAGCCCAAAAACAGAAAAATTCATGTTAAATCCCGTTTTTTCACTTTTCTTGATAAATCGCTTAAAGAAGGCTTCTAGGCAAAAAGTTTGTTGGAGTTGTTTTGTTCGTTATTGGATTTGCTAAAACTTAGCGTAAGTTTGATTTTTCAAATTTGAGTTTTGCTTGCATAGCCGAAAACTGCGAAAACCCGTATCCTCACTTTAAAGTTGTGTCAAGAAAAGAAAATACCATTATTTTTCAATGTAATTCTGGAATTAGGTAGTTTAAGGTATGTTTAACTTATATCCCGATCAAAGTCGGTCAAATAGATTTTGCATAATGTATTTTGCAATTAAGTGAATTTACAAAATTAAATTTGTTGCAGCGCCAAAAAAAATCTCCCATGTTGGTCCTGACTTTTTTACGTATGCTCTAAGATTAACTTTACAATATCCAATCATAAAATTGCTGTTTCTTAAATATTTTTTTTGTTTTTAAATTTTTTCAAATTTTTTGGAAAAAAACGCCTAGTTGCAGAATAGCTAACTCCACGGGCGCCAGAAATGCTCGGTGAGTTTAAAATTCGCTCGAAAAAGGCTTCAGCTCAGATAGGTTATAGGGTTACAAAAATACAGGGTGATATGTAAAACTCTACCAAAAAAATCTCAAAACGCCCTAGCGGCTTGGATGGCTCAAGGTATATATTGTCGTTTACAAACAGAGACTGTTTCGGTGATATACATAGACATTAGATTGAGCTATGAACTGCGAGCGTTACCGAGCCCGATTATTGGACTCCAGGGATTGAACGCTAAATTGAACTGAAGAAGCATGTATATTTGAACTCTCACAGCTCAAAAAAATGTTCCGTGTACTTTCGAAGTTCGAGTGGGTATTTCACCCACTCGGAATTTTTCGAGTGGGTAGAACTACCCACTCAACCCACATCAACCGCCGGCCCTGATGCCTACAAAGACGCCCCTTTAAAGAAAAAAAAAGAGAATAACTTTCGACGGTGAGCGTAGTATGGCAGTAGCGGATAAGGTAGAATTTGAGGCGAATGGAGATGCAAGTACGACGACCTTGGGTTTTCTTTATGTTAGCACATCCGCCTCCTAAATGAAAGAAGAAGTTGGGGATAAACGCATTCCGAATGAAACATTTGTTAATCACAAACAGACAATTTTATCGAAACCGCAGCTAAAAATTTCGGTCACGCAAATGTCAGCTACAGAAACGAGTGTTGGGAAAGGTTTTAATAAAGCAATATGTAAAAAAAATCATTTACGAGTATTTCATGACCGAAATCAATAGTAACAGAGTTTACTTAGGTCATACCGGTGTTAAATATGAACATGGTAACACTTTTTGACAAATGTCAATGGCAAGTGCAGCAATTTCGTAGGTAAAACAACGCTTGATATTTTTTGTTTAATATTTAAAGTGCAAAAACGTACAGCTTTGACGACATTAAGTTGCATACGAAACAGCCGGAAAGAGCATGTTGCCCAGTTAGTATTTGAGTAAGTTTAATTGGAATATGATAGAAGCAGGACATAAAACAGTAAGTACTACCATTAAAACTACCCCTTCGAGGGTTTCCATCTACGCAGCTACACCATAATTCCAGACCATCTGGAAAATTTATAAACTGAGGTAAAAATTCATTTGCAGCCATTCAACAGACAAATTTATTATCAAACAATTACACATGTCCTGACTGTGATAAATCATGCCAGTTACGCTGACGTAGGATATACACTATATATACGTATGAATGTATGTGTATGTACAAGCGGTAACTGCCATTTCGTGTGCTTTAGGTCTACGCCACCTGCCCAAAACGGAGGGTCAAATTCTCGGGCCAAGTGCCAGGACAAGCCAGCAGGATATTTGGGAGAGTAGTGACCTTCCCTGCCGCTCGCAGTGTATTTATTGACCGGGTATTAAATTTAATTAAAACAATTTGCCACACTCAACGCAACTTTGCGGGCATCCGGCAGGGTGGAGGGGGCCGGTCGGCAGGTTCGGGGTGGAGGCGGACTAATTTGTATAACTTTGCGGCCTCTCAGCTTAAGTGTGCGGAATTGTCTTTGAAGGATTTCTTGGAAATTTTTGGTAGACAAATCCCTCGCGGTCGTTTGCTTGTTCATCGGTTGAAAAAACAAATTTCAACTTGGGGAAATTTTCTAAAAGTTTATCGTTCAGCTCGCTGTGCTCATTCATTATTTATTTATGTCTGGTACAGAAATCCTTGCTAATCGAATATAAATATTTTATTCAAACCTTTTCCAGGCATTGTTCAGGTTAATAATTTCAGGCCTTCAAATTACGCCCAGTTAAGTGGAAAATTCTCCGCCCTTGTTAGTGTTGGAATTGGTGAAAATTCTTAGATGCCCGGCGTTGAAAATTGATTGTTTGAATCTAGTTTAAAAGTAGTCACTCTCCCTGTACTGCGGTTTGTAATTTGGTTTTTTGTAAGAATTATGCTGGTTTAATTTCTGTAAATTATTCGTCATGTAATTGTAGGTTATGGGAGAGAGGAATTACATAGGATTATGTGGTAGAAGAATTTTAGTAGAAAAGGAATGGTTCTTTCACTTTTAATGTTTTAATGTGAAAGGGAGATTATTGTAAGGATTCGTGGTTCAAAATTTAACGCCCTTTTCAATCATTAATGATATAAAGTAAAGAAACAGGACTAGAGTATGACTGTGTATCGTCAGAACAATGAAAAAAGCATCTAGATGATCTCAGGTTTAAACAAAGTTCCTTTACCGAACTATTTTTTTCTGCTTCTTGCGATGTGTAGAGTGTAGCCGAACTTGAGAACCTTACGCATTTCGAATTATTCTGGATAACCAATAGAAAATAAATAGGAAATACCTTGGGCTTTTGCTGGACAAATAATTATAATTTCAACTAGTAAAAAACCCGCGTGCGTTGCAACGCCTCCAAATAAAAAAAGTTTATGTGTGCACAGTCCGCGGTAGGAAAAAAGTATAATGAAAACAACAAAAAATTTGGAAAAAATTATTTTGGATACCATACAGAAATTTCGAGTTACCTATAAAAAATATTGTAATATTTCTTCTCGAGCGTTCTCGGATTCGTCAGGGATTAATTGGAACAATTTGTTTCTTTTTAACAACTTTAATTTCAAAACAAAATTTCTTGCACACATGTGCTCCTCCTTTCTCTTCTTGGCGGAACAACCGTACTAAATTGAGATGTGACACTGCGTTATGTATGCATTCAAGTAGGTGCCTCTGAACATGAAACTTCTGTGTGATTTGGAATTTTAACTTTCTCTTTTCGGTTAGCCGTTACACTGCCCCCTTCTTACTTAATATTCGTCCCGAACACAGATAGATGACATCGTTTAACCTCGTGATTACTGTGGAGGGGCCGGGCCGTTCCATTTCCTTTGTAGTTTTGCAATTTACCTTTCGTTCGTGGAGGATTATACTCGTATAGCTAGACTCGATCGCCTTCCTTAGGTCGCCCTTAGGTCGTAGTGGGTCTTCATCCTGTTGGGCGATTCCCAAATTTAAATCACTTGGCAGCGTAATCTGTTTCCCGAAAATCATCTTTGCAGGCGTCTGACCGGTAGAACGTGGATAATTGTCCTGTACAGCGTTTTTTTTATTGAATTATATAGAGATGTTCTTCATATTAATTTGAAAACCTATTTCTACCGTTTTTACTGTTTCTATACTGGTTAGGGCAAATTTAAGAAATTTCCTACATGTTCTTCCATTTGGAGCTAGGATGTGAAAATTTTTCGATTTCCTAACCCTTGAACAACCTACATACAGCTGACTGGGAAATGACACTTATTTGGCCCCGAAATTTAAAATTTATAAGTTTTGATTATAAATTCTTTATTTGTTACCTTAAAATCCCCCAGATACCGATTTTCATTGGAATCGGAATACAATTGGCAAATTCGTCAGCCATGTTGGCGCGGCCATTTTGAATTTATAAGTTCTGATCATAAATTCGTTATTTGTTACCTTTAAAACCCCCAGATAGGGATTTTCTTTGGAATCGGAACACAATTGGCAAATTCGTCGGCCATATTGGCGCGGCCATTTTGAATTTAATTCTATAACCACCCCCCGGATGTAAGTAATATGTGGTTAAATTTTTGTGGCAATCGGTTGGATGGTTTCAAAGTCTATAACGGACAAAGAAACATTTTTTGTGTTTTATATAGGTATATAGATATAAATGAAAGCGGTACCTACTCTCGCCAAGAGAAACAAGGCATTTCACCTGATAAAAAGACTCTTTTATAGACGCTTCTTTGTAACCGCAGAATTCATCAACACTACGGTAATGCAGAAAGTAGTCATTATGGCTACCATCCCTTGACATGGCAATGTTAAACTCACAGTCATAAAGTGGCCAAAATAATTGATGAGTTCATAGATTCTCACACCGATGGTGTCATTTGTGGGATAACGTGAGAAAACTTAGAATATGAGATTTGTGTGGAATACCTAGGCCTACAATGTAGAATCTGGTCTGCTCTACGATATGAGTGGTCCCTGGGAAATAAAATATTTGGGGCAAAGTAAAACGAAATTTCAGGGTAGGACAGCAACCCATCTGAATAAGACATGATCGCACTAGAGCCTCGCAATAAAAATTGTTAAATTATTGGATACTAAGTAGCAAAATGGAATATTAGAGAAATGCTTCAAGCAAAGAAGTTAAATTGAATGAATTAAAGAAAAATATACACAATTAATATTATAGCCTTGAAGGGAATATGATGCAAGGGAAACTTTCTTCAACCTCTTATAGCCTTGCATGAAATGTGTTGAAATACAAATTATGTAGGAGAAATTATGTTAAAAGGAGTTTAGATTAGCAGAAACTGTAATATATCTTGTCAAAAATGGAATATGCTTCTTCATGAAGAAAAAAAAACTCGAACAAAAGGTCTAATATAATAAATAGTCTTTCAACAAGAGGTGTCAAAGGAAATTTTTGAGGCAATACAGCCATTGTTTCACGAGGTGTGTGATTCGGCAAATCACCTCTTCAGCCAATACCTTTCACTTCTCTTTTCAACAAAAATTGTCTTGTTTCTGAATCAGTCGTGCGACGACGTGTTTCATACTAAAAATACGAATCATAATGTTTTCTTCTTCTTCTTAAATGGTGCTACAGTTCTTGTCTTCGCGCCTCTTGAAGTCTCTTCTTCCAGTCGTCTTTACGTCTCGATACCTTTCTCCAATTTGTTATCTGAAGTCTCCGTTTATCTTCTAGCACGTCATCCATCCACCTATTTCTTGGTCGTCCTACTCTTCTTTTCCCTGATGGTCTACCATTGAAAATCCTGGATAGCATTCTTTCTTCAGAAGCTCCTAAAACGTGTCCGAGCCATCGTAGTCTACTCAATTTTATATATGTACTAGCAAAAACCCGCGTGCGTTGCAACGCCTTTTAATAAAAAAACTAATGTGTGCACAGTCCGGGATAGGAAATAGGTATAATGAAAAAAATAACAAATTTGCAAAACATAATTTAGGGCACACAACTCGACTATAGAATAATCTCTCACAGTCAGTATTTCCGACCTCCTACAATATCCAAGAGTTCAAACGCAGGGTTAATCCGCACCTTCTTCAACAACCCCCCCGAACCCCCATAACCCTTAACCTATTCCCCCCTTACTAAGCTCCCTGCTAGACATTGCGCCATGACGTGCAAACGACAACGGACTGGTAGTACAAAGGGTGATTCCTGAGCTTGGCACTGCCACATAAAACAAATAAAAAAATTTAAAGTTACTTATAAAAAATGTGTTAGAACTTTTTTAAAATGCGGTGTTGAGCGCCACCTATCGGAAAAATTTTGTGCTACATGCACAACAATCACATTCAGAACACGTGCCTCACCCTGTGCGGAACTTGCCCAATAGCGTCCTCAACATTTTGTTCCCATTTGTTTATTGAGTTCGATATATTCTCTGTTTTAATTTTCATCAAACCTATCGATCATTTGCGGAGATGGCAAACCATAATCTTCACAGTATTTCCGCAAATTGAAAGAACAATATCTCGCCGTGACAGCATTTCATTCGCGTTCCTTCGATTATCGAGTCATGTTTTCGGTCTAACCCGACAGTCGGATAATAGTGAAAAGTATGCTAAACGCCTAAGAAGATTCTGAATCATCCCGTTAAAGTCCTAAAATCGGATTAACCGTTCCGATCTTTGAGGTTTACAATTGGAATGATAAAAAAAGTTTCCACTGGCTTTTCTGCGACTATCTCATCAAGTTTTCCGCCTGAATCAATAGTCGGAACCGAGTGAAGCCTAGAACATGCCCAAGAAAATACTGAATCTTCCCGTGAAAATCCCATCGCAATCGGATTAGCCGTTGTTGGTACGTAGGTAGCTAGGTTGTTATTATATACTGGCTGGAGCAATAAAAACTTTACATTCAAAATTATTTTTTACTTTTTAGTTTATTTTAAAATAAAAGCGTATTTTTTAGTTTTTTTAGACTATATTTTTTATTTTCTACTTTTTAGTCTATTATATGTCTTCCACCACTTTGTAGTGACCGTCATATTATATTTAAAATGACGGCACACCGCTTACTGCACTATACTCGCTTTCATTTGATGCCCATACCGAAGAATAATCCGCCATTTTGTGCTGGCCACCATTTTGAATTTTGAATGACCCCACATAGCTTATTGTAATCTACTTGTCTTACCCTTTCATTTGATATCCATGTCGGGGGGTCCGGGAACACAATTGCAAAATTCGGCCGCCATCTTGGAACCGCCATGTTGATTTTTTTCCAAAAATGGTTAAATTGCATTGTCACGCGAACTATACATATGTGCAAAATTTGAAGTTGATCGGTTATATGGAAGTGGGTAAAAATCAAGTTGCAAGGTTCAAGTTTTCGGTCTAATCTGGTAGTCGAACACGGTAATCGGGCCCGATAATCGGATCCGATAGTCGGATCCTAGTAAAAAAATAGCCTAAAACATGCCCAAGAAAATACTGAATCTTCCAGTGAAAGTCCCATCGCAATCGGATAAGCCGTTTCCGAGATTAGCCCGGACAAACAGACAGACAGACATACAGACATACAGACATACAGACATACAGACATACAGACATACAGACAGACAAAAATTTTAAAAATACTTGATTTCGTGTTAATATCGTGTAAATAACCATATGAACTTAGAAAATGACAATTATTTTGAAATCACAGACAGACACTCCAATTATATTTATATAGAAGATGTAGTTTATTTCGTCACAGATCTCTTCAAGCCCTTCGTTTGTTCTAATGCGCCATTCATTCTGGTTAACTCTTATACATAGAACCAGATATTCTTCTTAGGTTTTTCCTTTCGAATATTTTGAGCTGATTTTCTGTTTGTTTGGTCAAGCCTCAGACTCGAATAGATTAATCTTCTTCTTAATAAAAATTACGTTTCACGATGTTCGTTCACGCTAATCTTCGAAACCGCCCAACCGATTTTAATGAATTTTGTGGATGTGTATGGTTGGTTCCAGCTTGAAAAATAGAATAGTTTTGGACCCGATAAGTGGGCTGTTGTTGAGATCTAAAAAAATGTTTAATTTTCCAAACGAAAATATATTTTTTTGGTGTAAACAAATATATTGAACAGCTGGACCAATTTGGTAATTTTTTTAAAAAGTGTTCGTACTAGTCCGAATTTGAAAGTTGCCCGGAAAATTGGAAAATTTCGGTATGACCATAACTAACAATTCGAACGACATATCTCCAGAAAAATCAGGAAAAACGTATTCCAGCCTAAATGTATGGGGAACCAGGTAGGCTATGCCAGTAGCTACCTGGTGTTCCATATAATAAATAAATTAGCAGGCTGGAGATATTTCATCGTCTACTTTATAGTAGGCGATGGAATGTCTCCAGCCTATATAAGGCAAACATTGCCACACAAAATTCAGTTGTAATTACAAACTCACCATGTACATATATTAAATAAATTGTAAATATTGTACATATAAAATAATCAGCATTTCAGATATTTTTGGCTAGTGGCCGTATGTCCACTATATTGTTCAAAACATTGCTTAGTGGCGGTATGGGCCGCTACAAATGAAAATGAAATTAAATTTGTTTTTAATTTTGTGTTGTTTCGTGATCTGTCAAACAAATGTAGTTATTTTATTTCTATTCGAATTTATTTCATTAGATGCGCAAATTTCGTTTGACAGCTGACAGCTGATTGCCAAATTAGGAATAAAGTCAATCGTTTAAAAGATAGTGACGAAAAATTTATTTAGTTGTTTAATTTCAGTTGAATTGTGATTCTGTTGTAAGTTCATCGCAATCGTTTCATGAAATGAAGTAAGTTTCATCGTTTTATCTCAAACAAATTTACCTACAAACCACAAAATACGGTGAGTTCTTAAGTTGCAAACGGTTTCACAGTAAAAATGAAATCAATTCAAATTCAAGTGAATCAATTCAAATTCAAGTGAATCAATTGTCTATTTTCAGTTGTATTTTGATTCTTTGCATCGCACATTGTGTGTTTGTAGGCATTAAACCAAACGATGTAAGATCTACGAAAGAATCAAACCAGGTTTGGTGGTGCGATAATTCTTTTGGCGGGCGATTTTCGGCAAACATTGCCGATGAACTTAAGGCGTGAAACACATTCAGAGCAGCAAGCACCAAGCCGCAAGTACCAAGTCGCAAGTACCAAGCATCTGATACCGAAAGAAGCCACATTCAGAGTTCCAAGCCGCGAGTACAGTATTGGCAACTTAACGTATTTATAAATTGTCACTACTAACAAGAAAACAATATGGATTTTGAAGACAAATGTGAAATATTCCTTTGGTCTGCAATGCAATTTATGGTTATGATTGATTTCGTAATAAATAACAGAAGGCAAGAGAACTTAATGAACCCGAAGAAGGTACAAGTGATTTTTTTGGCAGAGTTTTCTCTATTATTTTTTCTTCCATTTTTAATAATAATACATTCATATAAAAATTATTTGCTATAAAGTAAACACAACCTGTCGACACTTTGAGAGCTATGAAAATAACATTTTTCTGTTATAACTGTTTTTTCTGCATAACTACGGCAACAAGTAGCAAAATTTAAAATTTTCCAAACTTGGGTACCAAGCTTCATTTGTTACTGGTATCAAATGATGCTTGCTACCGCGAATGTGAAAGCTGTCATAAAGTTTACGTTGTTTTAAACTTACATTTGATGCTTGGTGCTTGCTACCCTGAATGTGTTTCAGGCCTAATGCATCTTTCAGTCGTCCGTTTTGTGGAAACATGTCCAGACACTCAAATTAAGTATGAACATGCATGTCGAATTGCAGAACGACTAATCTGGAGAAGTATTTTCAAAACAATTGCTGGACAGTGGCAATGGCAAAATCCCCGTGGACATTTCGACTGGCTGCATAACATTCCCCGTCGGTTTTCGCCAGTCGAACTCATCTGAAATGTGTTCCTAAACATTGCCCAAAATTACAAAGATCCTGTTTAGTTGAGCGATCGTGCTACATTGGCTATTGTTACTAGCTATCGTTAACTATCCAACCGAATTTTTAAACTCGCTGGAATTGCTCGCTGGAATATATTACCCACCAATTATCCGTGTAATTGAAGCAAAGACGTACAATTTATTCTCATAAGGTCCATATGAGGCAAACCTCATTAAAGATGAAATGGGGAAATCCCAACATCTGCCTTACGTATTCGGAAAGCTTTTTAAAAAGCTTTAAAGTATTACCCTTAAGCTTTAGTTTTACTCATGCAAAGCTTTAGTTTTTATGTATTGCTGACCGTGAAGGGTGTGATTTTGCATACTCAATATACCGTTTCTGCCGTGATCACCTTGGTTTAGAATGTTTCGCCTTTAAAAATTCACCTTTTCAATTAATTCAACTTTATTAAACTTGATCAATCAATATTGCCAGGAATATTGCTTTGATATTGCTAGTTAATTGCGAGTTGATTCACTTTAATATTATCAATATTGCCAGGAATATTGCCCACTAGATCTGTGTTCGCTGCGCGTTGATGGATGCTCTCCTTTAGCTAGAACCTCTTCACGAGTTCTGGTTGATGGTTTGGTTCCAATTCTTTCTCCACAACGGATTGCTTCGAATCCTGCTGTCCCTGGAATATTGCAATTGATTAGCATATTAGAATTGATTACCATGTGCGATTCGATTGATGTGCTATCTCAATACGACAGCCTAGGAATTGAAGGCTCAGTACGCCGTTCTATTTGGGCTTTGGGGATTTTGACTCAATTCGCCTTGATTGGGATGCGATGATAGCTTAGGGAGTTGAAGGCTCAGTACCCCGTTCAACTGTGGGTTTCTCTTGGAATTTGGATCAATTCGCCTAGTTTGGGTGAAACAACTTATTTGTCTCAGTATGGCAGTTCTTTCGGACTCAGTACGTCTTGAAATATCAAAGTGATCTTAGGAAAAGATTTGGCTCAGTACGCCTTGATTAGGGTGAGATCAGTTGCCTCAGTATGGCGCTTCTCTCAGGCTCAGAACGCGTTGAAAGATCGAAGTGATCTATATTTTTCGGTCAACTGCGGAATTCAAAATGGAAATTGGAGAGGCAATTTGTTGGGGGAATTGAAGTCAGATTCATTGTGAGTGAATCTTTGGTTGTTGTGTCTCAGTTTGACATTTGATGTTTAATCGAGATGCAAATGGGTAAGTTGATTTTGTTATTATGTTTGCTATTATTCTATTTCTATGAGCCGGTTCAATTACAGAGGTCAAGCAGCATTGGGCGTGATTAGTACTTAGTTGGGGGACCGCATTGGTAAAACGACACTCGCATTTAAAAATGTAAAACTTTCGACATCGGGGCAGTTATTACTCACATATCCAAGTAGAAATTCTCAAATTTTCGACCTGTTTTTTCCACTCGTGATCGGGGTAGCAATGATTTTCCCTCAAGGGGGCCAAATGGGGCATTCCTTATGACGAGAGGCGAATGAGACAAGTCGTTAGATTGCCTGTGTGGGCCTTATAGGGAAATCCACACGAGGTTCACATGAGGCAGTGGGGCTAGTCTGATAGGGGTCTTATCTACACCCCCCGAAAATGCTAGTTGGACTTAACCGCATAACCAAAGAATTTAAAGCCATATAACTCAACAGGCAGCTCGTACATAAATTGACAGATTAACTTTTTACATTTTAACGGTAATCTCACATATCCTGACGAAGTAATCATTTGTCAACATTCAAAATACTGGTGTTGATGAAGTCTTGTGCGTTTAGAAATTTCCTTATATTTCGGACGAAGATCTTCTTTCAGAATGTCAAGAAACTTCATTACAAGCACTATGTATATTTGTAGGATTGCTGATACGAGTGCGACTAGACATTGCTGCACAGAGAAAAATAGACCACATAAAATAGAAGAAAAGTAATGAGATATCTCTATGGTTTTCATCCAAGAAGAAGTTCTTATCAAATCCATAGAGAAAATCTTATTTAAATTTTGACAATAATTTCATAAGGTAGCCACATAATATTAAGAAGAATTCTTATTGTCTGTTAATGTGATTTCTTCTTGAAGCAATCTGAAAATCTTCTTGAACCAAAACGGGATTCTTCTTTAAAAAATGCGGGGATCTTATTGAACATATGTAAAAATCGTCTTGATTTAATGAGAAATATTATTGAAAATCCATAAGACCATCTTTTTGAAATTAAAAGAATCTTATTAAAAGTCAAAGGGTACCATATAAATAAAAAAATTAATTTTTTATAACTTTTTTATTAAAACAATGATTATTAAATAAACTATGCTTTTCAATATATGTATAACAAATAAACATCTTCATGGCACAAACAATTTCTTAAAAATAAAAAATTTAATTCCAATATTTTTTTTTGCGAATAACCTTAAGTCCATTGTTCAGCATATAAAAATGAATAGGTGGCCCTTCTAAAGACAAAAAATCAATAATAGTATAAGTTTGATTTTCATTTCCTATCAAAAAAGACTGAAAATGTTCTGAGTAGGTTAAACATTCCCACTGCTTTAAAACAACTTTAACATCTCCATCTCTAATGAGAAAATCTTTAATTTCATAAACTAAGCATACATTATTCTTCATCATTGTAACCACATGTCCTTTTTTGAAATTAATTCCTCTAAATATTATATATTCCGCTCTTTTAAATGCTTCCAAATTTTTAATTTCTATATTTAATAAAGAAAAATATAATTCATTTTCCAAATTAACCACTTCTAGTGCATTATAAATAAATTCAGATTGAAAAAAATTATTTACTAAGAAACAATATGAAAATCTTAATGATGCTTTAATAGACAGTGTTAAAGGAATGTTAACTCTAGACGTAATGCTTTGCGCATACTGCTTATGCAAATGGTGCTCCGATTCATACCTAAAGCACCATAAATATTTTATAGGGCCTAATTGTTTAATAACACTAGGATAATGAACAAGGTTGTGAAATTTAGGTTTTAAGGTATCTTTGAACAATTTTTGATATAATTCGTTATGCTTTTTTATAATTAATTCAAGATCAATTAGGAGTTTTTCGTTAAAATTAGGTAGTAGTAGCAAATCCACCAATTTAATAAAAAGAATCAAAAATTTGTAGACCTTATCATTTGTATGAACTAAATCTCCTATCATAAGAGGTGCAAGATGTATAAACGTTTTCATTTGTTTGGCACTCATTTTGAATGAACCGTTTTGTATATGACATTTTTCAATAATATTTCTAATATTTCCTATTTCAGTATCACCATAATGAAACATCTGCTTTCTGTAATTAAGAGTTTCTAACGAAAATAACTCTTTCTCATAAATAAAATAATATAATATTTTGGACAAATTGTATTTACATACTCCATGGAATAAGTCATGCATTATATCACATGCTAAATTCTCAGTAACGTGAAAGTGTGGTAATGTATTAAATATAGACACTTGCTTAATGCCAGTGCTATGAACATCATGTCGATGTCGACGTGACACGGTTTTATGCCGTACTTTATGAAGCCTTCGCTTCTTGCGTACCCTTTGAGCAACGAAAGTTGCCCAGTTCATCTCCACCCTGGTTCAATAATGAGCTGAAGCATCTAAAAAACCAGAAGAATAGACTCTGGAAAACCTATTTAAAGAGAAAGGACTCTTCGAGTCTCAATTCATTTATCGAGTGTTATAACAGTTTTCGTTCACTCTCTTCTGCTCGGTATCGAGATTATCTCAGCAGCATGAGGGACAATGTGTATACCGATCCTAGAAACTTCTTTAAGTTTGTCAACTCTAAGAAGAAAGTTGATAACTACCCGAATACTATGCAGCACACTAACTGGTCTAGTTGTGAGTCGTCCGAGATTTGTAACATGTTTGCATCTTTCTTTCACCAATCTTTCACACCTTCTGGCTTTCTGCCTAACGATAATAATTTTCGTCACATAACTCCAAACCGAGAGGTTCATAGCTTATCTCTCTCAATTACCAGTGACGATATCGTGAAGCATATTAACGAACTCCCATTCGACTTCACTTCCGGCCCCGATGGTATCCCTCCTGCTGTCCTTAAGTCCTGTGCGGAGGTTCTCCAGTCTCCACTGAAAACCCTTTTTCAAAAATCCCTGAATAAAGGGTATTTCCCTACTCTCTGGAAAAATTCGTTCATAATCCCTATTCATAAAAGCGGAAACAAGAATGAAATATCGAATTATAGACCAGTTGCGAAGTTGTCTGTTATACCGAAACTTTTTGAATCGATTATTTATTCGGCAACCGCGCCTATCTGCAAGAAACTCATCTCAACGAATCAACATGGTTTTCTTGCAACTCGTTCCACCACCACCAATCTACTCGAGTTCACTTCTCATGCTGTCGAAGGCTTCGTTTCCGGCTACCAAACTGATTGTGTTTACACTGATTTTAGTAAGGCATTTGACAAACTCTCCCACTCCATTATACTTCTTAAATTAAGGATGTTAGGCTTTCCACGAGCCCTTTTAGCCTGGTTCCAGTCTTACTTAGCCGACAGGACCTACCAAGTTCTTTTTCGTGGATCCAAATCTGTAACCATTGAAGCGTCTTCCGGTGTTCCTCAAGGAAGTCATCTTGGTCCCCTGCTTTTTATTCTATCAATTGATGACATTGTTCCCTTGCTAAGACACTGTAGAATCTTGATTTACGCTGATGACATCAAATTGTACCGTCACATAAAAAGTATCGAGGATTGCAAACTTTTGCAAGCTGACCTTGATACGTTTAACTCTTGGTGTGCGAACAACAACCTGGTTCTCAATATTAGTAAATGTGAAGCCATGACTTTTGGGAGAGGTCGTAGTCCTATAATTTTTAACTACACCTTTTCTAACGAGACTGTCCGTCGTGTTAATTTTGTAAAAGATCTCGGGATTAGATTTGATAGTAAGCTCGATTTTTCTGCTCACATTAACTATATTGCTTCCAAAGGTAGTTTAGTCCTGGGTTTTATAAAAAGGTGGTCTAAAGAATTCAATAACCCCTTGATTACTAAACACCTTTATATCTCTCTTGTCAGACCATTACTCGAGTACGGGTCCCAGGTTTGGTCTCCTCACTACTCTTTGCACGTCGGAAGAATCGAGTCAGTTCAAAGGAGGTTCGTTCGATTCGCACTGAATCACCTTCCTTGGGATAATCCATTAGTTCTTCCACCATACGAATCCCGGCTTAAGTTACTCAACTTAAGCTCTCTTTGCAGGCGTCGTGAGGTGGCCGATGTTGTATTTGTTCATCAGCTCCTTAATGGAAAGGTCGACTCAGGTTTTCTGAGTCGCCGTACGTCGTTTAGAGAGAGTGGATACAATTTGAGAGGGCCACCTCTCTTACACACCAACTCCTCTAACACGAATTACGGCAGATTCGAGCCTGTTAATCGCATGTTCATTAATGTGAATAGAAATATTGATGTTTTTAGCGTGAGCATTAGTAAGGACGTCCTTAAAAGGAGTCTTTTCAATCTCACATGACTCGCTTTCTTGCACGCTTCTTTGTGTATTGCATTTCTTACTGTTTATTACTTACTTTTATATGTTTTTAACATTTTTTTGTTTGCATGTCTTAGCTGAGCCACTGTGCAGTGGTAAATGTGACCGCGTTTGTGTGCAGGGACCGGACCGGCTCGGTACCGGAGTGCCGGGGAGGGTCGAGAAGGAGCCTGCATTTTCGATCGCATGCTCGTTATGTGGTGTTTTCTCTTCTTATACCTTTTTTGGTGCTTTCGGCTGGTTCGGTCCCTGCACATAGGCGTGGCCCGTTTCTCAGCCCAGCTGAGAAGTGTACTTCTGAGCTAGAAGATTAACTCGATTATTATTATATATATTATTATATCATTAAGTATTAAATCCTGCTCATAATTCTGTTTATTTCTCCTAGAACTAGGGATTTCTACACAATCAACCTTTGTTTGAAGTCTATTGCGTTTACATATTCTGCAAAACGAATTTGCAGAAAATGATTTTGTATAACCTAATACGCTGTTCAGCCCCAAATTGTCTCCTAAAATTTGAGCTAATACAATATATAAACGGAATACACCATCTTTAGTTTCTACTTCTAGACCATTTTGCTGTAGGTTTTTAAAAATTTCAACTAAAGGTGTCAGTGAAATATTATTACCACATTCAGAAAGATCTCGAGATTTAATAAATCCGGCGACAAAAATATTTGCAAGTTTACCTTGCTGAAAATTTGGTATAACAAGAAAACTGTAATATATCCCACAAACTTTTTGTTGGCCTGATTTCGAGCCTAGTGGGTCGTTTACCTCGAAATCATCTAGGTATAAAAAAACCGGCAATGTGATTTTAGTTTTATCTATTTTAAGGTTTTTCCAAAACTCTCCATTGAGGAAATTGTGATAAATTTGCAAATTGGAAAGTCCAGTTATATTACTTAAAGTAGCTTGCAAGACTCCTTCACTCTCAAAATATTTTGTTATCTGAAAAGGTATATCGAGGAGACAAATTTCGACGTTTGTGGATGCTACTGTAGGATTACTGTTAATGATCACTTCAGAAAGATCACTTTTTAATATATAATTTTGAGGATGCTTGAAAAGTTTCGCAGTTTTTAATTCTCTAAGAAAAGTGTGTTCGGTACTAACTTTAGAAAATGGTTTAGAAATTGTTTGCACAACTTCCTCTACTAATGATTTTTTTGATCCATTAAAAGTAATTGTCCAAACATTTTTGAAATGGGATCTGTAATTGATTGTGTAACAAGCTGTTGTATTTCTAAAATATCTTTTCTGCAGAATGTGGAATTGGAATGTAATTTAAGAACGAATGATAATATCGATTTTTGAAATTCTGAGTGAAGTTTTTCTAAAGGCTCGTCGCTTTTAAAACTGGCAGATTTACCTACTACATGGCAAGTGCTATTTTCAGCATTGTTATTGCTATTTAGATCTATATTAAGATTTTTACTTTCGTGTTTTGTCATATGTTTCTTAAATGCGTGTATATTGTGAAATTTTTGTTTGCAACGATATTGATTGCATTTAAAATTATAAATTTGTGGCACACCATGTTGTATTTTTAAGTGTTCTATTAGTTTTTTTGATGTTGGGAAACTATTTTCACACAAGAAGCAAGATAGTTGGGACATTTTTAAAATATTATTATTTTGAATTTAATTTACCTAATAGATTTGAAACAGATGAATATATTTCCGATTCTATTTCAAAAAAATACTGTTCTAAAAATATCCAAACTAATTTGCTTCTTTGAGAGTATTGAATTTTATAAACATAACTTAATTTTATAATAACATCTAAGCATTTTAAAAAACTACAACATTTATATTTAATGCCATCGCAAAACACGTAGAATTCATTAATATTATATAATTGAGATCCTACAACAAAAATTCTTGGTTGCAGGCTCTCTTTTCTTCCGGCGAATTCTTCCTTAATTTTTTCAATTTTAGGTACAAGATCATTTATTGTTTTTAGGTGTATCACAAAATCAGATTGTGCATCTGCTATAGTTGGCTTGTACCCTTTATTACAGCGAACTGGTTGCAATATCGAGTGCAATAATAAAGTCGCAATGCAGTCTGTCGAGTCTAAAAATATTAACATATTAGATTAAAAAAACTTTTTAATTATTATATTAGAGGATTACCTTTAGAAATTTCGTCTTTGAATAAAACTTTCAACATTTCTCTTGAAGATTTATCTTTAACTTCTTCTTCAAAAATTAATAGAATTTTTGAAAGAAAATCTTTATATTTTATAAAAAGAAGATTTCCTCTCTCGGGATAGAGAGTTTCAAAATCAATTTCAATCTAGAAAATATATGTCTAAATATATTAAAAATTAATTTTTTTCACGCAATGGACTTACCAATTCATAGCCTTTAGCATCGTTGAAACGCGGCCACTGATTCAAAAGATCTGTTAATGTTCCCTCTTTCTCTGACTGGAATTCTGAAGACCTTAATTTGCTGGTTGCCTTCCAGTAAGTTCTAACAGTCTCCCACGGGGAGCAATTGTTTTGCAGCCAACACTTTTTCTCACAGAATTCCTCTGAAAATTTCAATATTATTCAATCAAGTACTTTTAAGTTGATTTAATCATTTACCATACGATATTTGTGACTCCTCGCCTTCAATTGATTGCATTTTTTTGGCTTTTGGGGGAGAATCTATGATGTGTTTTACATTACACCAGCGAGAAAATAGTTTTCCCGTAGGATTCTTTTTCCCGATCTTTCTTGACAAGAAATGCGTTTCCTTAAAAGAAGTCTTAAAGTTAAATTCTATCTAGTTTAAAGCTGTATTACTTACAGGTTTTTTGTAGGAAAAATTTCTGAGATTGCTTGAGCCCAATTTTGCATGTCCATGTAGGACATCTTGATTTTTCTTCCAATAAAGCTCTCTACAATACAATGCGTTAAGTCCTTTTGTTTTTTATTATCTAAATTTCCATGCTTTTCAAAATGGGTCAATATTAATTGCCCTTTTATAGAAGATTTAAGGAGATTTTGAACATCCCTGCTGTGTGGAATAAATGAAACTTTTATAGGCTCTCCTGCATGTGAAACTGTTGAAACTCTTGAAGAATTACTATTATTCAAATCATTGGAAATTCTCTCCAACCATTCTAACACCTTTCTAGTTGATGGTGGAGACATGGTGTCTTGGTCACACAACAATGATTTATTCTTTACAAAGATTAAAAAATCCCTTTATGAAATGTATCACAGCAAAAATTATATAACTTACTCTGTCTTTTCTCCATTTCCTCAATCCTGCTTTAAATTTAACGTGATCGCCAAAATAACCCGAGCTATCTATATCATCAAACAACTTATTCACATCTTGTATTTCCACTTTTTCTAGCACTTCAATTGAATTTACACCATAAATTTTTAACAATGCACAAATTGACTCACTCAAGCCCCAGGATCGAAAAATTTCCTGAGTTTCTTCAATTTCATCCTCATTCCAGTTATTTAAATTTTGATTATTTTCCATGTTTTTAACTAAAATTCATTTGAAACTGAAACTGGAATGCAACTTACTGCACTGACGGATTTCATCATGTGCATTTACGTTGTGAAATACTTTTTGTAAATCCCCACTTCACGATTATAATTCAGTGTTAGAAGCCTCGATTTTCTCTTTGGGAAACGATTTTCATAAGAAAACCTAATGATTTCAAAGAGAAATTTTATTCTATTTTCTCATTGATTTCAGCTGGTCACTCTTATGAGCTGTAAGTAATAAAAAAAATGCCAAGCCCTATTTCTCAAAACTATAAAATAATAAGATTACCACATTGTTTTCATCATTTAAAATGGCATTGCGTACAGGAATAATATGAAAATCTCTTCGCATTTTTGAAAAGATTTTCTTTATAAATTCATAGAGATTTCTCTATTTAAAAATCATACTATTTCCTGGTTTTAATCATGATCCATATTAAAATAGCTCAATAAGGCAATCTTGCTGATTTTAGGTGGTCTATTTTTGCTGTGTGTGTATGAGTATGCCATGCAGCCAAGCCAATAGCCATCGGAACTGCTTCTCGAAATGAGGTGATATCCAAATAGTCGACAAATTCGCTTCAAAATCAAGGTAATGTGGACAGTTTTTTGGATTCTCGTAAAATGGAATTCCTTTCGAAAAGACACATTGTGAATAAGGAAGACCCTACTACTGAAGAGTTTACGCCAGAATATCCTCTAAAATCGGGCAGATTTGTGCAAGGAAAATTCATAGGTTACGCAACACGATAATGAACCATCGAAGCTATTGTTATTCAAGAGTTTTTGGCTAAGCAAACGTTATCTACCAAATACCATATTCATTCACATGATATGGCCTTGTATGATTTTTTGCTGTTGACAAAGCTAAAATTACCTTTTCCTTTTCGACGAAGAACCACACTATACAAGAAAAATTCGTTGAACAACCTCAATCAACCTACGAAAAATGTATGGAAGAACTAGTCATGCACTGGCATAGTTGTATTGTACTCGGTACGGCCTACTTTAAAGACGAAAAACTGAATTTTGATGAATAAAATATTTTCTTGTGATTTACTTACTAATTTCGCGTACTTTTCACACGAAGATTTCTCGTTTTGTCAGTATCATCGCGTTGTCAGTATCAGCTGAAAGAGAATATGTACCTACATATATGTAAGTTCACTAAAGCGAAATTTGAGTTCAAGTTATTCGGAAATGTTGATGTAATAATTTGCTGCCGTACACAAAACTACAGTCAATATAGAACAGTTTTGCACCCTCTGTCGACTATGGTAGACTTTGTAGCTCCTAACTCACTCATAATAATCAATACGAAAACATGAACAAGAATTACACAACATGCCCACCCAAGCATAACACTAGAAACAGTTAGTTTATTTTGCGATGATTAAAACTCATTTCACCCAAAAATGAATTTTGTGCATCTTCATCAAAGATCTCGCTGCACCTTCCACAAGCAATCATCATGGCACATTACAGCATTACACGCGAAACAATATCCGCTGAGGCAACAATCCATACCCACATTCTACGTAATCCGGCATATCTGCATATATAACACAGCATCGCGAAAACAGATTAATTGAATCCGTCTGCAAACTAGTATCATCATATCCGTTCAATTAAGATAATGCACATATACGGGAGAAGGATATAGCTCTCACGCTTAAGGTGTCGCACCAAGTACTTTCCACGAGAGCATGATTTGATTCTTGGGTAAAAGGGACAAGATAAATGCCATCCACGACATCTACGAGACGACGATTACTGCATACGACTGAGCTTTGGGGGAGCAGAGGCGACATCATAGGGAAAATCGCATAAGCCCTTAAAACCTTGCACAGGAAAAGCGGAGCAAAGCACATGGTGGAAATATAAAAGCGACAGTTGAATTACTCCACAACAGAGAGCGCTGTTACTTATTCATTGGACTCTAGCTGAATTTCGTGATGTGGCGGGACAAAGGGCTGTCGGGCTCACGGCTTATAATGTCATGTCTAATAACTTGAACTGAATGTGCTGGCCCGTCCCCGACCCTCCCCCGCCGCCGGTTCAATCCTTAGAATTACACGCCTTTGTGGGTTCAACTGTATGGAAAATTGTTTTTAGCTGGAAAAGCGTCTAATTACGTGCATTGTGCTGACCTTTGTTTTACTTGAATAGGGCTTTTCACAACCAAGTGATGAAATGATACGTATAGCTGATTTATCTGCGTTTAATGTCGTCGCAACAATTTCACTCTTTGAAGGGAAGCAATTTTCGGTGGGCGGATTTAACAAAAACAAATTCTACCCTCGCCTCGCTGCCATTCATTTATTTTTCAGCACGTTTCAGTTCGTTGATGAATTCATCAAAACAACTAAACCACATACGGTATACATTAGTAATTAGATTTCATCTAGACAGGTCAATGGACTTGTTACATTCAACTCTATTAATTTAATTAGAAATCTGGATAAAAGCTTCCACACACGTCTCTTGAGGCTTATTGCCAACGCAGCATTTACCTTATGTTGTATCAGACAACCGTAAACGTAAATGGTCCTTTGAACATTTTCAATGCCAGTCTATAGGTATATTGCAGAGCTAGTAAAGTTATACACTCACTCTAAGTACATTGTACTTGTCTTGCATCTCTAAACAAATTTCTTCAATAAAATCTTCGTCTGTGACCATCACTTTATCAAAGGAAAGATGCTGGAACATCATGTCCATAACAACAAATAAAAGTGATTAATTGTTTTCTGAAGCATTGAAATACAATAGTTGAATTCCTCATCAAAATACTTTGACATTAAGAAAAAATTAGCTAATTGAAGTTTTGCATTCAAAAGAGCAGACAAAATTCAACCTCCCATCCAAAGTAATAGTTCTTCGATAGATTCCACGCCCGCACATAGCTTGCAACAGGCACGCACGCACAGCGTCAATCCGCCTGTATGTCACCCAAAGCAGGCTTCACACTTGTTCTTGACTAAAGGGAGCAAAATTGGGGCTTTCAGAAATTGTATAGGGCAAAGAAAACGGGCAATTTCCTGGTGCCCATTAAGGGTGCCAATAGCATACTCAGTAGACCGACTCTCGTTCGATTGCGTTGGTCAAGCAGTATTGGACGTTGGTAGTGCTTAGTTGGGGGACTGCATGGGAAAACCACACTCGCGTTTGGAATGGTCTATGCCGATGCATTTATAAATGTTCATGCCTGTAGCGTGTATACCTCTGGCAGGTGAATTTTTAGATTTTTGTGCTTATGGCGGGAATTTACATGCCTCTAGGAGGCACATTTTTAGATTGTCATATCTGTGGCGGGAGCTTGCATACTCGCATACTCGTGTGGCATAGATTCTCGACTAACTTAAATGATCTTCTTAAAAATTAAATTATCGGTATTGTCTTCTTCCATACAAGCAAACAAAAAGCAGCATGTACCACTGAAACACGTCCTTACAGCATTGGGTATTGGTACAAATATGCAACTTTAACATCGATCACATAAGTGACATGATCAAAACTTACGTACTTGCCGCAAAATAAGTGACTGATGGGATCGCAGAAGAGAAGGTTTTGAGGATCATTAAAAATATAAGGCAAGCATGCGAGTCAAAGTCAGGCAGAGTACTTCAAACCATTGTGATGGAAAGCTAACTTTGACATTTGTGAGAGATTATAACAAATGGTGGCATGTTAAAAAATCAGTTAAACGCGAATATATAATTCAATGTGCTTGAGGAATAGAATAGCTCCAGTACAGTGGAAACAGCAAACACTTGTGCTTATCCCAAAAAGCCAAACAACTCTTTGAAAGACTCTTCGCCGAGGCCGATATATATCTTGGACAAAACGGACAAATTATTTGAGAGGATAGCGTTACTTCATTACTACACATCACCCTATCTGAAAAGCGAAGCCGACGCGGTCAACATGGTAACGAAACCCTGGGTTCTAGCAATTACCAGAAATAATCGCAGTGCCAACTACACTATTTTCTGAAACTTGAAATTGAAAATCACAGCAGATATGTTGTCTGTCACCGGGTCAGAATAGAGCACAATTTGCAAGTGAGATGAAGATAGGAAAAGTAGCGAAAATCGTCCTTCAGGGAAGACTATTTGCTTGACAAAGTTTGGCCGCGTTTATTCTGCGAGTGGACGGCAAAATCCTCCATTATTTCCATTTCCGCTCTCTACCCTTCCAAAAAAATAGTTTTTTGGAACCATGTGGGTATTTTGCTCCATAGGCTGCAACGAAAATGATTTTGCAAAAAATTGCAGAAAATGCACAAAAATGTATGCAAAGCCATTTTTACTTACAGCCTGATCCAAATCAGTTGAGGTTTTCTTCGCGCATGTGGGGAAATGAAAATTGCACACAAATAAACATTGCGCACGTCGCAAAGCCTTCTGTATTTACAAGCCTTGCACTAGAAAAATATTGAGAGCCAATTTCCCCTGAATAGGACTTCAAATCTCCAAATTACACTAACAACATAACGTGACCTCAGAGAATTGAAGTCCTATTGAGAGGAAATTTTGAGAGCCAAATTTTCTAGTGCATGGCTTGTAAATACAGAAGGCTTTGGCCATAACCTTCTATATTACAAGCCATGAACAAGGAAAATATTGAGAGCGAATTTCCGCTCAATCGGACTACAACTCGGTGAAGTCACGTTATGTTGTTAGTGTAATTTGGAGAATTTGGGAGAATTTGGTAGTCCGATTCTCTCAATTGAGATTCTTGTTCATGGCTTGTAAATATAGAAGGTTATGCTTTGGCACGTCGGGATAAGACATGCGCTTATGTATTTTCCCATTTCCCCTTCGAAATCTCTTGTTATTCTTATTTTGAAGTGAAGTAGGTTCTGAACATAAAAGCTTTGATGCTTGTTTGTTGAAAGTAGATGGGTAGCATGCCAGCGAAGCAGTTCTTGCGTTTCTACTCAGTGCGAAACGGAGTGCTGCAATTTCAATCTTAGAGCTCTCCTTAAAAAGCTTGCAGTGCTCCTCTTCGCATACCAGGTCTATATATTTTTTAACGTTGCATGTCCGAAGAAAGGAGCACTTCTTTTAATGCTCCTTTAGAAGCCGTTTTGAAGCAGTAGAAAGAAGCTTTTTAATAAAGAACTCGGCCTGTGGATATGTGAATAAAGCCTCGTTCACACAGTCACACTGATGTCGTGGCATCTAATGTCGCGACGTGAATGTCGCAAAAGTGTCATAGTCTGAATTATTGAATGTCGCGCTGTCTCGACGTCGTGACAATAATGCCGCATACCAAAATTTTTTGATATCTGACACCTGATGCCGCAGCACATCTAACACATCCGCTACTGCGATACAAGCTCGCCCATTTTTTTACACGAGTGTCGCAACATTATTCATGTGAACACTAGTGCCGTGATAGCAAATGTCGAGCACTTTCTTTAGGATAAATGCCACGGCACCAATGTCACCGTGTGAACGAGACTTAAGCCCCGCTGTCGAAAGCTTATATTTTTGTTCATCTTTTGCGATTGCTTTTTCGTCCTTCCAAACACGAGTGTCCTTTTACCAAGCAATCGCCCAGCTTAGTACTAACACACACGTCGAATGCTGGTTGACCTCCGCATCAAACGAGAACCGGTCTATTGAGCATACCAATTAAAGGGTGCCCTTAGCATCCCAGCGGGGAATTGAACCGCTTCTGAACAGATTCTGAAGCGCTGAAAAGGAATGGCAATGCTCTTCTTATTCATATACCAACTCCCTTACTGTTAACACAGGCATGTCATCGGAGCGAAGCGCTTATATTTTGTTGTTCAAGAAGCGTAATTGAAGCTGGGAAATTGAAGCTCTTGGGAACCTCCTGAAGCTTTCGTGACCCATAGATATTACCGATATTTTGCTAAAATCTAACTCTTAATAATTTTACAGTCTCATTAATAATAATTAATACACAAGTAGCTGAAATATATTTTTTTAAGCATTGTTTCCAACAGCAATAATTCAATAATAAAATATTGGGTTCACCAGAAATAGTATTTCACAACTGACGTGGTTTTACAAAAACTACAAATTTCCCAACTAAGGGGATTAAGAGAAAACTTGAAAAAACAAAGCAAAAAATGGGAGTATCGAGTGCGTGCTTCCAAAGAGCTTCCATAACATATGAATTGGAAGCGCTACATTCTTGTTACTTTCGGCAGCGCTTGATAATTTTCCCGCTGGGATGCTCAATAGACCGGTTTTCGTTTGATACGCACCCTTTACCATCACCAAGATAACTGCCGTTTACTTTGTCCTATACAATTTCATAAAACTCCAATTTTGCTCCCTTAGCAGAATATTGACAACGCTCAAAATTCGCTGCCCTTAGCAGCGCTCCGAATTTTTCCGGCTTGGTACATTAATGGCATGCTTGCGTTTGTTATGCTTTCTGATGTTTTTTCATGTCAAAAGCAGAAACATGGAAATTTCCATTGCAGCATGAAACTCTGAACTTTTTCTCTCTCCCACGTTTCCTTTACTTGAAAAGAGCTTTTCCTTCAGAAGCATACATCGCGTGTATTTCAGCCCATAAGCGCATACATCTTAATCAAAAGCTTTTTTTCAGATGAAAGAGACATGCAAAAGTGGAGAGTGTGCCAAAATAGAGAATTTTATGCTCTCGCTCGGAACCTGGTTCTAGAAAAGCTCATACTCATAGACATAAGTAGTTAACGGTTTGATGCTGGTCAAATAAAAAGAGAATACAACACAAACCTAAGGTGTGTAGGTGGATAAAAGCTCCTCGCAATAAATTTCTCGGACACTCGCAGGCTTTTTTGGACGATTTTCGAAAGAGAGCTTTTCGAGAACTATTTGAGAAAGTTCCGTTAAAAAAGGACGCAAAAGCTTTCATGGTTTGTTTTTATTATCCCTTCCAAAATTGTTTGGTAAATTTGAGCTTTGAAGTTTTTTTTTTCCTTTTGCGTTTATCTGAGATGTGATTCAATGTTTCCACTTCAAAATGCATATGGTTACAGGGGTTACAATTAATATAAGGAACAACAATACCATTTGTCATTTGAGGTGATGGCTCTTATTTTCGTTATCAACAAGCTGGAGTTAGCTGTACTCTGATATTGAGCTTATTCGATGTTAACAGTGGTCACATTCACCTCTTATATTTGTGTATACATATATGCGGGTATATAGGGCCATACACATTGCATCATATTCTGTTTGCACGAAATAAAATGTAACATTATATGAAAAACATAGTATGTATATTATTTTAGTAATTAAAAACACAAAAATTTGTCCATGTTCATTTATCTGAAACTTATCCTGATCAGACCATTTAAAAGCCATTTAAAATTCTATCAAAACACCTTCTGGACTTCTCGTGATTCCAATAATAGGTTAAGCTACTTACTGTAATTGACCCTGTAGCAGTTCTCACCATCCATAATAATATTCACAAAATTCCTTGAATACAGTGAAATGCCCTTCTTCATCCCTTAGTATATCATGCCGAAATCATAATTCATCTATTAACCATCAATAAGCGCACAGCACAGCCATGTACATTCTGACTTGTTACTGTATCGCGCGAATCACCTGTTGATGGAAGCAAACACCTTAGAAACTACGAACAAACCCAAAGGTTCCGTGAATAATTCGTGGTTGAACAAATAGTTTTCGTGTTTTTTTTGTTGGTTTTGCTACCTCGCAGGTGGTATGGACTGGCATCTCTGGAACGACTGCAGTTTGCCGGTTGTGTTTATATCGAAAGGAAAAGTTCTTGAGACTCCACAAGTTGTTTCAAATCGGTTTTTACGATTATTAAAATTATGTTTTAGTTGCTGTCGGGTTGTTATTGGGTTTGAGTCTGTTAAATTAAGTTTTTTTGATAGAGAGTATTTGGCAGGTATAGTAAAAAGTTTGATGGGATGAGAAGTTATTGAGTTTGGCAGAGAAATGTTTTTTTTATCTTGTCTTAAAAGCTATCAATTATATTTGTTAAATTAAATAAATGTTTGCATCGTCTTCATCTTCACAGCCAGTCAACCACTTCAAAAAATTATAACGAAATTGGACATTTCAATCCATGGCGTTAGCGGCGTTATCCATAAATCCAAAGGTAAGAACAATGTGGCAATGATAGAGCAGTCAATATCTCCACTCAAAGTACCACATTCATCACAATGCCATTTCACCTACACGAGAATAGAGAATTCCTTGCGGCGCTACAATAAGCTCCTGTAGCCTTGTGCCAGCTTGGCTTGGGTGGAGAGGCAGCTAAGCCCCAGTTAAGTGCCCTGATCGAAAATAAAATCGAGGATTGAAAACTTTGTTCGTTTGACCTCCGCTCCTTTGGTTTCTCTACTGGAGCGGTAAGATGCCATTAAACCAAATCAAACATTGCCTTGACAGCCTCAATGGGGGTTTTCTTATAGAATATCACAACGTCGGCAGAAATATATTTTTTTTTGTCCAGATCGAAGAAAGAAGGGTCTCTTGGTCTATGGTACTTGTTGGCACAAGGTTCAGGTCCTTCAGCCTGTTCCTCTATTCCATTGGCATTAGAGTCTCTCTGTTGAACGGAGTTTTTGAGATTGTGGATTGTAATTGCGCGGATATATCCCGAAAATCCTTTTACTTACATCCTTCAGTCGATGACTGCAGAACCTTAGAATTTAAGTGCTAAAAAGTAGTTATTCCAGGTCCGATTTGGTCACGGCAAAATTGATGATAAGTGTCAGACGTGTGAGCTTTTATATATATATATATGTACATGAGTATATAAGTTCTGATTTCACACATACAGGACATAGGGGATAGGTGGCAGGCAGACACACGGGCCGATATAGAGTCATTTTACACATCTGTGCTGAATAACCTTTTCCTCGACTGTCCTTTATGGTAAGTACCAGCAATTTCTAACTAACTTCAAGTATGTTTAGAGACAAGAGTTTTCCCAACTTGTAGGCGTTTTCATACTTGTGCGCCCTGTGAGTGCCATGAGAAATGCCACTTTAAGCATAAGTGTTACATTGAAATTCGGTATCATATAAAGTGTTACGATAATACGAAAGGCCTTAAGTAGCTTTCAAAGTAGTTAGCCGAGACTATTCTCAGCAAAAGTGTAGCACACTTAAGTGCGCATATCAGAAAGGCAACACGATGGAGTCGTTCATAGTTGCAATTAATACTCGATAGAGTCTCTTTACCCCCTTCATATTCTTGCCATCGCCCACCAGCACCACCAGCACCAGCACCCACACTTGCCATGCTGATGAAAGTGAGAACCGCTTCAAAAAGGATCTTCTCCTGAGGGAAATATCAGTCACTCTGGAAATACACGTTGAAGCTTATGATTTTCTGGTTTGCTTTGTTCTTATATAAAAGCCGGAGATGTTAAACTTCTTTGTTGTTCCTTGATGTTGTCAGCTAGAAAATTATCCTCGGTAGAGTAACTCATAAAAGTATCTCATGTGCCTTATCTAAACAGAGTAAAAACAGGACGTAAACTTTTAAATTTATTCACTGTTTAAAAGAAAGGATATTTTGAATGAACACTCAATTTTTTTTGGTAAGAGTTTAGCCTTTTTTCTTTTCTTTTCTTTTTTTATGGAGAAAGTTTTGAATTGTGGTATGTATCACACACATATGTGCATACGTTATAGCACTAATTTCTCTCTTGGCGTCAGTAATGTAAATTTATGATGTTTGTGCATGTATCATGAAAGGACACACTGCAAATTCAAGTGTTTAGCAGGTGTTTGGAAATAAAATACTCTAGTGTTTTCTTTCTAAACGATAAGGCGTTTTAATGGCGGGCAGTGTTTACTTTTAAAACAACAGAAGCGGTTAATGCACAAAATCTAAACGCTAAAGAGTTTTATTCTTCAACACATAAAGCGTTTAAGAGAAGTTAAACGCGTAAGGTGTTTACCAAAAAATTCTAACCTAAGCACAAGTGTTTAAAAGTAAAACACTTATTCGCCAAATAAACCCTTGGGAAGGTAAACACTTAGTTATGATAAAACACATATGGGGAACTAAACGCTCTAGCGTTTTATTTTTAACCGGTAAAGTGTTTAGGGGTTGGGAAGTGTCTCTCTAAAAATGAAATACTGAGTGATCCACTTAGAGGTACTTTTTTCAGAAATAAAAAAAATAAAAACTTTAATATTATCGGGTAATTTTTATTATCATACAAAAGACCTAGAATTTTAAGAAATAAGGAAGTTATTGCATTTTGACATTAAGCTTTATGAAAAAACCAAAAAAACACTCAATTAACAATACTTACACTATAATGCTTGAAAATAAGCTTCTATAAAAATTAAATTTATTTTGAATTTATCACATGAAATAAATAGGTTTCAACTTGCTACAGTCCAAATTATAGCTCAAACTATGTATTTGTTAATTAACAATTGGCCAAAATACAAAAAGTTTTAGATTTCGAGCTCATGTTAACAAAAATGAACTTTATTTTTTTTTAAATTAAAGATCCCAAAATTCTTTACGAGATTTGATAAACAATTTTAAATTCTTTTTTCAAAATGGCCAAAACAATGCAATTGCTGTTATTTGAGTAATACGCAAAAGTAAAAAAAGTAACCAAAATTACATCCAAAATTATTTTAGAATATACCTATTCTTCTTTTTTTGGCCTTTTTTACTTCATTTGTTGTTTTCATTTATTTAACTTAGTTTATCCTGAAAATTTTACGCCTTTGTTGACAGGTATTATTTTTAATATGAAAATAAAACCATAAAGGTGCTTAAATATTACGAATTTAAAATTATCAGTATTTCAAAACGATTTAAACTTTTTTTTTTCACGTCTCCCCTTTTGATTAACATTAGCGACACTATTAAAACACTTAAATGTTAATCAAATGGGTGACGTCAAAATAAAACGTTTTAAGCGTTTTGAAATAAAACACTTTCAAAAGCTAATATTTGCAGTGATAAGACGAGAAAAAATATGAGCGACCCATATTTCACGCAGTTATGCTAATGCCCGCCAAGGGTACCATTTAGCATATTCAGTAAAGCGCATCTCGTCCTATCACGGAAGTCAAGCAATATTGGAAGTGGTTTGTACTTAGTCGGGGGACCGCTTGGAAAAACGGCACTCGGGTTGGATTTTTTTTTGTTTTTTGTTTTTTTTTTATTTTTTTTTTCACTTTTTGCAATGATAGTATTATGTTTTAATATAATATTGATTAATAGTTCTATCAACAAAATTTTTATTATTCATAACCAAAAACACGCTACAGACGTTTACTAAGAAAACACTTAAGTGTTTACTCATTAAACGCCGCTAAGTGTTTAAAATTCGTCTACAACGGTTTAAACGCTTTAAGTGTTTAGAAAGTAAATACTTGAGTTTACAGTGCATCCTTCATTATAATTTGACAAGGACATAAATTTAATTTTAACAAAACAGTGCACACCTTCCTTAATCTGGGTACAAAGGCGATTTCGTGTAATTCCTGTTTTTTTATAATGACCAAGAGCTCAAGTTGAGATGGAATTATATAATAATAAGAACAGACAATATATTGATACCAGACTATATTTGAGTGTGGTTGACCTGTATTCCATGATGGTGCTTGTATATCCTTCACCTCGGCTTTTGGTGTTAGACTGTGCAATTTATAGACTGGCATCGGCACAGTAAAGTTATCGTCTTATTGGTAGGGTAACCCGGTGGAAAGTACTCGAGTAAATACTCATGAGTAGAATCGAAAGAAAATTACTTAATGAGTACTTTTTACTCGTTTTTCCATTTTTTTTTTGAATTCATCATCATCAGGAGCTCCACAGCCTATTGTTGGCCTTGGCTTCCTCCAGCATTCGCCTCCATGATTCTCGATCTCTGGCTCGACTTTTCCAGTTTCTTATTCCCAACTGCCTCAAGTCTTCTTTGACGTCATCTATATATCTTTTCTTAGGCCGGCCGGGTCTGCGTTTTCCTGACGGTACTTTCCCCAGCACTATCTTTGTCGGGTTCCGTTCCGCACCTCGTTGGACGTGACCAATCCATCCATTTTTTGAATTACAAATGGTAAAAAAAATTTAAAAACGCATTTCGATGGAAATTTAATTTGCTATAAAAAAGATTTTAGTAAAGATCGTTAATTTGGCTTTGTTTTCGAGTTATTTTGAAAAAACTGAAAAGATGGTACTTAGGGTCGGCTCTCAAAAACGCATTCCTAAAAAAGGGGGGCACTTTGTGGTTTTATCATATTTAGGTGCCAAGCTAACATATTGAACTATAAAAATGCTTGAACGCAATTGTTCCTTTCTACCCCTGGACATTTTCAATAGCCTATGTGCTTTAAGGCTCATTTACATCCCAAACGTAAAGTGGGTACTTTCGTGCTACAGAGGGAAAAGCATACAAATTTCTGTGTGATAAAAGAGCTCCAGAGCTGCGTTCCCATTTGGCGTTTGGGATGTAAACGGCTCTAAACTCTCCTTAATTGAAACAGAAAAAAATATGATATGTGTAGTAAAACGTTTATATGGAAATTATTCACGACTGAGATAAACTTGCAGTTAGCTTGAATTCTGACTTGAATGCAAATTGTACTCGGTTCTCGTATCCCTACTTATTGGGGCACAATATTTACATTTAATATTGTAACATAAACGAGCAATTAATAAACCAATTGATTGGCTCGTACGCGTTTGATGAAATATTGAAGCGTGTGCCCCGGGGTACCATAGAAGTTGATAGAGAGAACAACATTTTTGTTAACTCTGCACGAACCTGAGATATGGCATGGGTATTTAAATAACCGACAGGCATTGGTGTCATGGTCTTACTTGGTGCCATGAATCCTGTGCAGCTTTAGTAAATGTTCATCGATGAGGAGGTGTTCATCGATGAGGACCGGTTGGTCACTTCCATCAACCAATATGCGCGACTAACAATTGCCCATCATTCATTACATTAATTAGTAAAATGAAAACGTCTTTGAGCGTGTAGTTTATCATCGGTTACCACACCTTCCTGCAAACACATGGGAATTGGACAAATTGAGAATCATTGGGATGCTCGCTGCTACTTACTTACCCTCCTTTAACCCCTCATGGGACATAGGGGGGGGGGGGAAGTTGCCCTTCTCCGGACTCTGTTTTTGCGCGACAGCTCTCAGCTCTGACTAGGATCTCCCAGTTGTTGCGGCCTCTGCTAATAGGGTTCTCCTTCACGTTGTTCTAGGTCTTCCGACTCGACGAGTTCCTTGCGGATTCCGGTCGAGGGCCTGTTTGGCTAAATTCTCGTTTACGCGTCGCAAGGTGAGGCGTCAGGCTAATCCATTTCCATTTCCTTCGTCTGGTTTCGTCGTCTATCCTTTCCTGGCCGGCACCGTAGTTCTTCATTTGTAAATCTATCTTGCCAGCGGATTTTTAGAATACGGCGTAGGTATCTGTTGATGAAAACTTATAGGCGCCCCGCGATGATTATTGGTTAATTAATTTGATCAGAAAAGTGTATAGTCTTTTTTTGTAAGGGTATACTCTGCAAACTAAACAAGATATGTAAATAAAAAAAGTATCTAATGTTTTAGTAGAGCAAATGGAAGCATCTTAAAAACTTAAGGACTTATACCTTTTGGCAGCGGAAAAAGATAAGATATTCATAAACAAATAATACAATAACATTTGTCGTTTTAATTTTTATATTTATTTACCAAACATCTTCTTCTTCCGAGTTATCTAAATTTTGAACTGCAAGTGTTGTTCTCAAAATTCTGTAAAGGTCATGTTTTACTGGAGGTATACAGGGTGCGGCAAAAGTCCGGCAACGGTCCGATATTTCCTAAAGGGTAGGTTTTCGTGAAAAAAGTTGTGAACGAAAGTTGCTCAACTTGGAGGGTGAAATCGTTTGCACACAAATCTCACCCCCACCCACTCACCCCCTCGCAGGGGGTGTGGGTGAATCTAAAACTTCATATGGCAACCCCTAATTTTTTACGGATTCTATCCCCCGCAGGGAAATATAAAACTTTTGTCTTAAACAATTTTGTTTATCCGAAGCCCCACTGCACCCCCCAAAAATTATCAAAAATCAAAATTATCCCCAAAAATCATTCATTTGGAGGTAAAGGGAAACTTTGGATAAAAAAATTTTTAAACTCGAAAAAAAGGGAAATGGTAAAATGGGGATGCGATTTAGGGGTTGAAAACAATTTTTTGCGATTTGCGGTGAAACATGACCTCCTAGTGGAAAATGGTTGATACAAAAGTTGTAGATAATTAAAAGATCTAAAACTTTTGTATTTAACATATTTTGACATAACCTCAAATTTTCCAAGAAAATGGCGGAAAATCGATTTTTCACTTTTTAATTTTTTTCTCCCGTGAAAAAAATTCAATTTACATGAAAATTTGTAAGAGTATACCTTGTGTTGCGTTAAATAAGCATGATTTTTTTTTGTTTGGAAAACGGATAGTTTCTCAGAAATTAACATTTTTCAAAAAAATACCCTTATTAACCGACTTCAAAAAAGGAGGAGGTTATCAATTCGACGCGTAGGTATTTTTTGGTCCTGTTCACGCATAACTTTGTAACGCAATGACTTTTTTGCTTTTTTTCTTTTTTGTTTGAAAGGGTAGTTTCCCACGGTGGTCCCGTACAATTTTTTTTAAATTCTGATAAAGGAGTTCGAAGGTAGGCGTAAAAAACTGGTAAAATTAGTACACCTTGTACGGATAGAAGTATTTTCAAAGGCAGCGAACAAATTACTTTATTGTCGCGTGCTCGAGAAGAGGCCGGTGGATGAATCGGCAAAGGCGTTGACCTGCAAATAAAAATTGCGGGTTCAAACCCCGGAGGTAGTTCGGCTTTTTTTCTTTTTTTCTCTTTCTAAAATCCATTCTGATTGGATTAATGTTGTAAAGAATTACAAACTCTTCGGTGAGAAATTTCATGCATACTGTAAGAGAGTATTCCTTTGGAATGAAATTCTATTTAAAGCAGTTTCTGAAAAGCTTTATTTACGTATTTAGCCATTTTGTTGTAACAATCTCCCGTAGCACAACGACTGAGAGGCTTGCCTCTCGTCCTGGAGGTTGCGAGATCGATTCTTTGACCTGGAGCAATTTCTTTTTAAATCGACACAATAAATATTTCTTTTTAATTTCCTTTGGGGAATTTTGTTTCATATTAAATAAGTTTTTTTTTAAATTGCTCCGAAAATAGGCAAATTCATTACTGCAAAAACTATTTAGCTACTGCCTCAATTCTTTTCGACGGCGGCGTGTCATACTTCTCGTAATAAATAATTTTTTTTTATATTGCCCCCGAAAAAAAATTAACGGACTAAAAAGTACGAAATAAAATAAATTTTTAAAAACCGACTTCAGAAAAACCAAAAATAATGCACAAAAAACCAAAAATAATGCACAAAAAAGGATAAAATAATTGTTTGAAATTCTTTACAACATTAATCCAATCAGAATGGATGTAATAAGAAGAATCACTTTTGAAGACGGTGCCAACACCTGTTTTCGGGGTGATGTATTAAGGGCATAAGGCTAACAAAGAAATGAATACAATTTTCGCAGCAATAGTTAATGCAATGAAAGTCAACTACTACCTGGCACCGTCTTCAAAAGTGATTCTTCTTATTACATCCATTCTGATTGGATTAATGTTGTAAAGAATTTCAAACAATTATTTTATCCTTTTTTGTGCATTATTTTTGGTTTTTTGTGCATTATTTTTGGTTTTTCTGAAGTCGGTTTTTAAAAATTTATTTTTTTGCATGGACAACTCTGCCGTGCAAAGGGCAAAAGACCTATGTACAAAAAGCTCATTTCGAGAAAAACGCGATCAAAGTTTTCAAAATACATGAAACCGAAGCAAATAAAGTAACTGTTTACAGTGATAACATTTTATTAAAAAGTACAATCAGTCTGAAATTTTTTTAAGGATAAATATGAATATTTTATATCAAAAAATGCATACAAAGCCATTTTGACCTATAATGCATATAGGTCATTTGTCCTTTGCACGGCAGAACTTTATTGATGTTTTTTTCGAATTTTGATATTCAATAAGTGCTCATTTAACCATTGAAATGTCTAGTTTCAAATAATCTAAAAATTTTGATACTTTATTTTCATTAAACCGCTTAAAATTAAGAAAAACCGAACACCTGATTTTTCGAATCACATACATATTTCTCGATTTTTTCAATTTTTTTTCAAATTTTTTAATTTTTTCTGCTAATGAGGGATTAAATTTTAATGACAGAACTTAAATAAATTTAATTACATAAAGGGTGGAAAAACCATCCTGAAAATTTTAAATAAATAAGAAAAAAAAATAAAATTTAATTTTTAATTTTATTTAAATAAATAAGAAAAAAAAATAACAATTTCGAGAATTTATCCATGCTGTGCGTTCAATCGCGCTGATAAGAAAATGTATTTCGATTTCGAAGAACAGTTTCAAACCAATCAAACAATTCAGCATAGACAAGAAAGGACAAATTTCATCTCGCTGGAAGAAGAGGAAAAATAAAGGATCATTTCGGCCAGTGTAATCGAACCACGAACCTCTGGGATGGTTGTCGGGCGCCTTAACCCCTAAGTTACAGGGTCGGCTTCACCATCGTAAAACAATTTATAAGACTTGAAATCTTTCATGGTTTGTTTATTTACTCCCATTCATAATTGTTTGGTAAATTTTAGTTTTGAGGTGTTTTTCTCGTTTCTCTTTTATCTGAGATCTGACTCATTTTTTACACTTCAAATTGCAGTAGGCTTGCAATCTGACACAACCATAGAGCTTAACCCCAAGGCTATAGAATATGCTGTTTTACTTCAATTTCCTCTACCCCATACAGTGATTTTAGTGATCTAACAGGATAGGAGTCGCCCAATACGTGATATTCTCTACTACAGCGATAATTGTTAACAGTGTTTTTCATTAATAACAGTTCCATAAGGTTGATGTTATTACCCTCTCGTCAGCCCCTTTTTGAAAGATCTTGTCTGATTATACGGGCTTGTTCCCATTTTTAGGACAGTTACCAATGGCTACAGCGTGAAGGCTATCATCATTCTTTCACCAATTCGGAATTATAAGTGCACGATCGTCTTACCTTATTTACTACTTCTAAATCCTCCTATTCCACTAGTTTTATTTGTTTGATTAGCTTTGCGCATTTAACAATAATTAGCTGTCCCAAAACAGTATAGATTAGTGCTATACAAATTGTCGCAAAGCATTTATTTTGTTTCTAACATTTGAATTACATTCAACAAAAGTACAAAAACTTTAAAACCAAAGAATCAATTCAAAACTTTGAATTTAATTTAAATTTTTCTCTCCATTTAAAGATAAAACAAGAAAAATTAAAAAAAATAAAATGAAGTAGCATAAACTCAATCCAAAATTAAATGAAATTTCACTTAAATGAACAAATGGAAACTCTTTGGAGCCAAAAATTGGCATAGAGAATTACAACTTTTCGACTCAAGGAATTCTAATTTGTGAAATTATTTGAATTCAAAATGCTTACAGCGAAGAACAGATTTTGAGGGTCGGAAACTTTTTCCAACAATTTATCCCACAGAAACTCTCATGTCATGGAACTTCTCTCTTTCTCTCATGGGCTACGGCTACTTTATAGTAAAGAACAGAGAATGCAATGAGAATGCATTTTAAGCAAGATGAACTTTTATTCTAATTTCAAACAAGAGAAAACTCTATAAGATTTTATAAGAATATATATGAGATTTTTGGAGAAACTATTTATGTTAGTAATTGATTTTATTTTTTTTTATTGGTGTTGTAGAACAGTTGGAGGAGATTACTTTTGATATTGGTGTTTTGTGAGATTTTTTGTCAAGAATAGATATGATTGTGACAATTCAAATTTTTGGTAAGAAATTCATATGGATACTTTGGAGAATCATCGTTATCAGTAGCACAGCCGGTTACTAGTCTTGGGTTTGTGAAACATTCTACTTCAGAACTGTCGGTCCCTAGCTTGCAGTCTCCAAATTCATATTACTAGAGAGTTTATAGATTTATGGATTGACCCAAAATTTATGGGTTGACCCAAAATTTATGGGTTGAAGCCAAAATTGATCTTGATGCAACAAGATCTCTAAAGTAACATAGGTAGTTCATACTTGTGGACTTACTCTTCTTTCTTAAGCCATACTTACAGCAAACATTAAATGCACCTTGAAATACCTACTTTCTGCAGGTGGGTGATCGCGTATAAGAATTAGCTTTTTAAATCTGGCTCCACTGCGAATAGCAAGTAGTCTCTTATTTATAGCTTTACAGCGATCACCGTAGGTTTCATGAACAGATGAACGAAAGGAAATTTGTGAAGCTACTAGATTTCTACAAACGTCAGTATTTCAAATTTTGACAAATTATTGGGCAAGAGAAAAATTTGTGCGATGGATCCCTCACTAGTTGAGTTCTGAATAGAAGTAAAAACGTCTTGAAATTGTGACCAGGAATTAAGATTTAAGTGTCATGATCTTTGCTACCGATCACTAAGGGAAAGAAACACATGACAAACAGATTTCCATGTAGACGAAGTGACACGAGTTATGAATTCATTCAAAAACTGAACACAAAAATGCATAAATCGACACGAGGGCTATACCACTAAGTCTCCATGCCTGCAAACATTTTCTGTGGTAAGTGAAAACCTGTGCTAATATGTTTCGGCAATGTTACTTTATGCAATCTGGTGGGAAGACAGTGTTAAGACGGATGCAACAAAACTCCTTAATAAAAGAAATTGGCGGCAACCTGCCGAGAAGAGACTCGTCTGGAGTAAGAATATGATGGAGGTCAAGGCACGAATTGGTCTGTAGAGATATCGAAGAAGCTGCTTTAGGTAATCTAAAGTCCAGTCATGGGTCCACCAGACTTTGAATTTTTCGTAAAGTTGAAACAGCTTATGCGATTATTTAACAGAAGAAGAAAAAATCGTTAACTTTACTTACCCGCCTCAGTAGCTTAGTAGTTGAAGCGTCTGACTACCATCGCGCAGGTTGGGGTTCGATTTCTCACAGCGGCATGGTTTTTCTTCTTTTCAATTCTGCCTCATAAATCATATTCCTTCTTAGTTGTCTCGACTCTTTATAGCAATACCCTGCATCGTTTGCTTCCATTGCCTGTAGACCCTAGCCAGAAGGTCGTCTTCTGTGGGATCGCCGAAGTCAAAAGTAGTATAGCAACAAGGCTCCTGGACCAGTGACGTCATCGGTTGCGAGATCTGGTTTGAGCTTTATCTGAGACAAGAACCTGCGTGGTGAGCTTTTTTGTGGTGAGTTTTTGTGGTGAGCTTTTTTGTGGTGAGCTTTTTTGTGATGAGCCTTGGGTGCGTTTCAGTTGGGTGCGTTTAAAAAATGAACTCATACAACATCCAAGAGTTCAAACGCCACGCTCACTGTCTCCTCCGCCTGCATCTTCCAGACTACCATTAACCTACCATATATTTTTTCTATCTTCGAGCTATGCTTTTTTTTGAGGAAGTGATGAGAATCTTACATCGGTCCAGCAGCAGGGAATTCGTGCCACCGCCAGTGTAAAGCTTCCATGCCTACGACAACAGACACCGCTGAGGATGCGGAACCCAGAGGGTAGTGTCAGATTCCTACTGACTAAAATCATTCACCATGTTTTTCATGACGTTCAAGTCCAGACTGGTAAGAGCCGTAAATGTATTACTTCAGCCTGGCGTCAAAAGATATCCCTCAAAGGTGCTCACCAGAGCCGGAGCCGTCTAGCCATCTAGCTACCTTGCTGATCGTGGAAGCTTTTGCTGCCTCTCTTCTTTGGGGGCCTTTGCAGGGAGCTTCTCTCCGGGCTTCCTAAGGGACTTGCTGGTCTTCGGAGTTCTTATGGTTTGCAACCGCTTGGCAACCAACCTTTTTAGGATTTTCCTTATTGGAGTCCTCTGTGGGCATCGTTTGTGTAGCTGCCTCCGCCATTTTCCGTGCCCTTTTTTCCTTTACCATTTCTTCCTGCACCTTGAAATAGGTTGATCTCATATTCCCCACCCTCGCTAGGAAGGCGTGGGCGATGTTGTTCCGCGCACTAAGATCCTGCATGAGCTCTTTTATTTGAGGTCGCAGTTTCAGGAAAGCGTCTTCCTCTGTCCGTATTGGCGTTCCTTCACTGAATGTATTAGGGGTACTACTTTTGGTCTGAGCCTCGCAGTTGGTCCGAATCAGGTCCTTTTTGCACCTCCTTCCGCCCTGCCGGCGACGACCTTGCCATTCCAGCGCTCCTTGTAAAAACCGTCGATGGCCTCCGCGCTGCTCCTCCTCACAGCATTCCACCTCTTACGTATTCGTCTTTTGTTGCTTGTTTTGTTTTTTGTATTTTTCTCTATTTTTGTTCGCACGAGTATTGCGGAAAGACGAGTCCACCCTGATAGAGCCGCTTACCAACCAACGTTACACACCGATCTCGCGTGGGCATCGGCGGAGCCTTTTTTTGACCAGCCTCTTTAACCACTGGCTGGCCACTCAGCTCTCGGAACGGTGGCACACCTTAACCTAAAATTCGCTACCATGAAAGAGAATGTGAACGGGAATAGGGAGAAAGTGACACGAATGGTATTAATAAGGTGAGGAGAACAAGTTTGGGAGGATGACTGTCTGCTACGTTCCAGAACGCATTGCCTAGAGTGAACCCGCGAAGGTCGTCGTCTACCACCATCTTCGAGCTAAGCTTACTACTAGACATTGCACAATGGATGTTTGTAAAGAGAAGCAAAATGGCCAAAATATGGACTTCAACAAAAATCAAAACAAACATTTTTTGTAACGGGGCGATAGTATTGAATGGAGTCCGTTGGCGTTGGCAGTTAGTACCTTGTTTTCCGCCTAGAGATTCCTGTTCCTTCGACAGTCAAAAAGAGTCCTTTTCATGCAACCATGCATTTGCTTTCACTCATCAGTACGCCCTAATGAACAATGGATTATTGTTGTTCGCAGATGCTATGATATGAAACGGATCCACATATATGTTTGGTATACCAATATGAGTATCTCAATAGAGTGTATAAAAACACAAGTATGCTCTCACAGAATGGACTATTAATTAATAATTGCAATTATCAATTTTGTGGTTAGCAATCACGGTATTGAATAATTTTCAATCAATTACCAAAAAAATTAATTGGTGTAAACTTTTCCACTATGAAATGTTTTTCATTCTTGATATGGCATAGCTTTGCGGGGCAGCAAAATAAATTGAATATTTGCCTACAGGAGCGTATTAACTTTCGTTGTTGTCGTCGTTGTCGTTGTCGTCGCCTCCGTCAAAATTCATGTGCTCCCGAATTGGGAAATATCAGTTTATTACTGAAATAAATCCATCCAGCGAGGGGCGAGCGAATAATATCTTATAACTTTCTGGTATTTATTACTGCGGAGAAACAAAATTTGTGGAAAAGTATTTCCGCAAGCAACAGTATTAAATTTAAGGGCCTACCCCGAAAACACCATCAATCGTAAAATAAGCCGTACTTAGAGACAATGAGGCGTTGTGTATTTGAAAATTCATCACTCGAGGCGAGGCTGGGAATATAGCTATGTTTATACATATACATATATGTATTGGTTACATTTGAGAAAAGTAATGTCCTGTCGCCATGACAGTGGAAAATGAAATTAAATTCCAGGATCAAACAAATTGACGTTCAGTTCAAAATTGCGGTTTTTATTTCAAATTCAAGCCTAGAAGGTCTCTTTTGGTGGAAGATAATGCTATGCTCTTTGATTATACCATACACCCAACTGTGAACTATATATACTAGAGTTGAGTGACAATATTCTGAGGGGGTGGTGGTTTGGAATGGTTTTGTATGGCTATGATAGTCCTGATATTCTGAAATAGCCCTTGGATGCCTATGCCTACCTCTTCAAGGCTACCAGGAAATTTGGTAAAATGATATGTTATTCAAGCGGATTTGCTGTATTGAATATTTCCTGGGAAATGCTCAATACGAATATAGCGTACAAAGACTGGGAAATTCTAGTTCCGGAAAATGTCCTTTTCATATAAAATTTGGGGTAAATGTTTGTGGTATAAAAGTCTAATTAACTGAATACTTTTTGTGTAAGGGTCGGAGAGTGTTAGATATGGAAACTGAATGGTCAAAGAACGTGGGATGAAATGCTTTTGGCTTGTAAAGGGAAACAAAAAATAATACTTGTCTATGAATGATTCCATTATTGGACATAGTGTCTTAAGTCCATATGAAGAAATGTATTAGGAAAATTCAAGTTCATATCAACATGGCGTTTTCTAGTAACTTTATTAAAATACTGATAGACTTCCTCATTCTCTCTTAATCTATTCTGGAGCATATGGTATAAAAAGTTCTTCCTTCAAACTCCAGAGTTAGGCTCTAGTCTCTATTTCAGGCGATAGCTTTATAGCAGGATTTCCGAAAGGCTGAAGATCAGTGGCGTAGCGTGGGTGTCAGCCGCCCGCGGCGGAAGAAAATTTTGCCGCCCTCTTATTAACTTCCCTGTTTGTAGGGAAGTTATTGTAATCGGCCCGAAAATCGAAATCGTAATTTTCAAATTATTTTCATTTTTCAAGGTTAGGTTTAAGTAAAAATTAGAGAAGAAGTATGCGTGTATGTGTATGTGGGTACGTATGTGGTCAATTTTTCCTGCACGATATTGCGCGAACCAAAAAAGATATCGAATTCGTTGAAGTGCCGATCGAATCGTATTAACTGAAATACATATGATCTGAAAAGATTTTCATAAAATTCGGTCGAGCGGTTTCTTTATTTAGACGACGTAAGTAATTTTTGTACCTGCACGATATCGCGCGAACCAAAAATGATATTGACTTCATTGAGTTGCCGATCGATGCGTTTTACCGAAGTTATAATCTGAAAAGATTTTCATAAAAATTGGTCGAGCCGTTTTCTTTGTTTGAACGAAGCTCGTGCTTTGTGTACCGCCCAATATCGCGAGTACCAAAAATATGATACCGACTTTGTTGAGGTGCCGATCGGGGCGTATTAAAGAAAACATGCTCTGAAAAAAATTTCATAACATTCGGTCAAGCCCTTTTTTTGGTATGTAGTTTTTTTTTCTGGATTCAGCAGAGCGATAGGAAGGTTTTTTGTCAACTTCTTCTTCTTTTGTTTTGGATCACCTTTCTGAGTTGTTGCAACACCCCACAAAAGCGTGCAGCTGTGATCGTGGTCCTTCGGGGCAGGTAATTGATCAACAACACCCTTTTGGAATCTCAAAAGAACATTTGCCATTTTCCGGATTCCACAACTTTCCCTTTTTATGGAGTTTTGGCGGTAGGAGCGAGTGGTGTCTCCTTAGCGGCTGAAGCCTGATTGTCGGATCGATCGACGCACGCGCATAGAATTTTTACAGTGCTGCCACTACACCCTGACGCAAATTCGCTGAGACTCCCAGACTTTTCCCGCCAACGACCCGGAGTTAAAAAAATAGTGGAACTATTTAATAGTGGAATATTGAACACTCTTCTTTATGTAATAGAAGTCATTCTCGTTGAATATTAGTCATAAACAATCCAAGCACAAAATAAAGTACGGGGAATCCCTGCAAGTCAGTACAGACGGTGTTACCAGTTGCTACAATGAGCAAGATGTCATTATTATACATTCAATTAAAGAAAGGGGATTCCCCGATTTCGTCACAGTATAAGTAATAAAAAATTCCGTGCGCATTTCGATCGGTCCGAATCGTAGGTGCGAAATTTTGCCGCCCCTTAAAGGTGCCGCCCAGGGCGGGCCGCCTCTGCCGCCCCTACTACGCTACGCCACTGCTGAAGATTCTGTCATTCTGACACCATGAATATACCAACGAGCACGCAAACAGACCAGATGATGGTGAACATGGAAATCCGTCGATGCTTGTGAAAGTAACGGACATAGTAAAAAGCTGAAGGAATAACAAGGCCATATAAGCATTGATCAAGAACATATGGACGGAAGAATGTCTACTGAACGACTGGAAGCCATATTTTGCCCCGTTCATAAGAAAGGGGTTCACCTACGTTCTGAGAATTACAGGAGCATTTCGATACCCTCAATAAGGTGTAAAATATTCACAACTTCCATAAAACCCTATATAAGAAAGAGGAGTACAGAAAGATTGTACAACTCGACAGTATTTCGGAATCCCTACCAGATCCACGAATTCAAAAGCAAGGCTCATCTCCTCTTTTTCCAGATCCTTCAGACACCTCCTAACCTATTATTTCCTCTATCTATCCTTCGAATTAATCTTATTACTAGACCTCTGCGACATGACGAAATTATAGTGCAAAGGGTGACATCTAAGCTTAACCCTTACTAAAAAAATAATGTAATGAATGTATTTGTTACGAATCGCTTCTATTTTTTTCCAATCGTACCTAAACCAAACAACTTTCATTTAATTACAAAATTTATATAAAATCATAAAACTTAAAAGTATAATACCAAGAGGAAATGAGTGATTTAATTGCGGTCAAAAACAAATTAATTATCGTACAATAGTTTTCGCGACCAGAGCTGGGGATTTAAACCGAAAGCCCAAAACCAATAGTCAAAATTCAATTTGAAATTTGATCAAAACCTGAGTAAACCGTTGGCTCCATCTATAGAGTGGGAATCAAACGAATTTGTATTGTGCCCAACATTTCGATGCACAAATAATCTATATACAGCCGTGCACAACTGTTTCAATCCCAAGCCATAAACGTTGAGTATTTAAATTCAAACGCCTTTGTCTGAAAATATCCTGGAAGCGATTTTGGGACAACATATAGTATAGAGACAGAAGGAACAACTGAGATAGCGATAGAGGGAGGAACAGAGCGAGAGAGAGGAAAGCTAACGTAATTAGAACTAAATTTGCATCCTGGAACAAAGCAAACACACCGTTAAAACTAAGAGTGTGGATTCAGGATCTCCAATCCTATTTGAATTTTCAAATTGCTTTGTGGCCTCGACAAATCCCTTTGGTGTTCATACACGTTTAATTTGTTGGTATGTGGCTGCATCTTCCTGCATAGAGATTGTCCTGTAACGAGTATTTTCTTCCTTTATGGACGACCGGTAAACTGGGTTTCCGCCCTTTAATGTGTCTACTAACAATATTTTTTTTTTAATAACATTTTTTTTGAAGCCTCATCATAAGGGATTTGTGATTTGTGTTTGTGTTTTGGTGATTTTTTGATAATTATGATTATAATGGGAGATGCAAAGGAGGAATATGCTGCAGGAATACATGAAAGAATAATTTCAGGTGGACCAGGTGGTCTCCAACTTGGGGTTTTTTTCTATGTAATGGATACTTTAGAATTAAAGAGTATGTATGTCGGCCGATGGAGTGTAGTCTCTATCAGGCTTAGACTATGTGATGTGGACATATTATAACAACATACTTTATTCTAATATTTTGGTGTCCATTTTTCATTTACTATATTTTAAAAGAATTTCCCACTAGAGGTAACAGTACATATAGATCTTTGGCTTCTTTTAAAGATTACGAGGGTCGTTCTTAATCCCTTAGAAAAACATAAGAAAAAAAATTATTTTGGGTATACATATTTTATATTTTACAACATAACCTCTTTTTAAGTCTTGATACTTTGCTCAACCTTCTTCCAACTTTTTCAATTCGCCCAAAACATAGGATTGTGGAACTTGCTCAAAGGACGCATCTGTTTGGGCGATGATCTCGTCATCCTTTTCCGCAAAACCATTTTTTTTGAGTTTGGATATAAAACAATCATTGGGTTTCAAATTTGGTGAATACGGCGTATGTTATATTAATAGGACCCTTAATCCGATCATTTTCGCCATCGAAAGTAAGCAGATATGTACTTGTGCATTGCCCTGAACCAAAAGCCTATTTTTCTTTGCCTAATGAGAAGGTTTTTGCTTGATTTCTTCGATTAATCGACGCATAATAATCTCCATTTATCGTTTGTACCAAGTCATAAATGTAGTTGATTCCGCATCTATCACTTGGCAGCCCCCGCTCTAAGGGCGGGAAAAATTTGGGGCGTCAAAATTTGAGGACGGCATTTTGGCTGTGAGCGTGATAGTAGAGGGAAATTAAACAAAAAAAAAGCGAAGTTATGATGTAGTTGGGAAGTTGGATTTTTTTGTTTTTTTTCTTTACATATGTTAAGACAAAGCTAAAAAAAAAATTTCTGCAAAATCGGTCCTGTGCTGCACGAGAAAACTGCATAAATGTCAATTTTTCATGCATTTTGAGTGCATTGCTACACTATTTTTTAATTTCTCCAGATCTGTTGGTCGTAGAACAATCAAAAAAATTGGAAAATACTCGTAAATGAATAGAGTATCGAACTGATTCGGATTCTGAATGAATCCTAACCTCAAAAAACCAAAATGTATGAAATTTTGTTTTATTTTACTAAAAATGCAATAAATAACGGGAAAAAGGTCGGATTTTGATAATTTCAATTATTCAAATTTTTGCCTTTTTTCATAGTTGGCAAGTAGCTTTTCATAGTAAGCAAAAGGCAAAAAATTGAAAATTTAAATTTTTTAGGCCTAAAATGGGCATTTCAAATCAAGTAAAGAAATATTGCGTATGCCCACAAGAAAGTACATAAAAAAACCTACAATTTAAAAAAAATATTTTACCGTACAATGTTTTGGCCTGAAATGGCGGCAATTTTAAATTTTTTTCGAAAACTGCCAATCTTTGCCATAAAAAGCGAAATTTTATAGCATAAAATTACATATTTTCTCCAATTTTTATCAAAATCCGACCTTTTTCCCGTTATTTATTGCATTTTTAGTAAAATAAAACAAAATTTCATACATTTTGGTTTTTTGAGGTTAGGATTCATTTTTAAAGTATGTATACCGAATCAGTTCGATAGTCTATTCATTCAAGAGTATTTTCCATTTTTTTTATTTTTCTACGACCAACAGAACTGGAGAAATTAAAAAAATAGTGTAGCAATGCACTCAAAATGCATCAAAAATGGACATTTATGCAATTTTCTGGTGCAGCACAGGACCGATTTTGCAGAAATTTTTTTTTTCGCTTTATCTTAACATATGTAAAGAAAAAAAACAAAAAAATCCAACTTCCCAGCTACATCACTAACATATGACAATTTCCCTCTACTATGAGAAAAATATTGATATATGTACATACAAATAATACCCAATTAATAGAAAATTTCAAATACAGATTTTTGTTTATGTTTGGAGCTAAAAATATTTACAATTCTTGTTTCACAAGCCTCTGTGAGCCTTGGCGTCCTCAAGTTCTCGGTCTTGCATTTTCCTCTTGCAGTTAGTAATTTCAATTGTGCGCCTAGTCCATTTTTATATCGTCTTTATGTCTCTACTTTAGTCTTCCTTGTGGCCTTCTTCCCTCTGGCGTTTGGAGGATCAGGATTTTTGAAAGCACTTCTTCAGGCATTCTCATTACATGTCCTATCCATTGTAGGCGTGCTCATCACACCTAGTCAGTAATAATGGTTTTAAATAGCTACGATTGTTGATTAGTTTCTACTGACATTTTGGTCCCAGGCTAAACTGCTCCCCTACCTACTTTCTAAATTTTTGTTGATTCTTTTTGGCTTATAATATACTGTAGTATGTTTTGTTCGCTAGTAGTATTCTCCTCGTTTACGGATTCTATATTATATCTGTCGACTGTTATATTTTGGCCTGTTCTTTCTCTACTATTTCTATTAGGGATCCACATATGTTTCGTTTTATTTTCGTTGATGATACCCCCGGATTTGAAGTTGCTTTTTATAGCGTCACAATACTTCCCTTTCTGCAGCCATTGTCCTGCCTATGATGATTACGTCCTCTGCATATGCCTCAATCCGAACAGAGTATTAGTATTGTACCTTTGATTTTGGGGTGGGGAAATCGTAACGGTTTAGCCGCTAGGGCGTTTTGAATTTATTTCTTCTAGAGTTTTACATATCACCCTGTATTTTTGTAACCGTATAACCTATTTCCATGAATAAGGTAGAATTCCTTCACCTATCCTATGGTGGTATAAGTGATGGTTCTACCCTACCAACTTTCAGAGTTATGAGTCGTCAAATTTTTTTTGGTTTTTTTTTAACATAAACACTACACTTTTTTTTCCAAAATTAGAAAGCTTGGAGTATTTCCTATGAATAATTCCCAAACAATTTTTATGCCACGGCCTTTAATTTTGAAGTTATAAGCAATTTTATAAAGGTGGGAGTAATCTGCATGATACCTTATTCATGCGTAAACTGATAATTTATTCATGCGTAAACTGATACTTTATTCAACAAGCAAAACTTCCGTTTTTGGGCTGAAGGGCAACCCGAAGAGGTACAATTGCTGCCATTACAATCAGACAAAATAATGGTTTGGTGTGGTTAATGGGCGGAATGTGTGGAATCATCGTTCCATTTCCTAAAAAACGGCCGGAACGCAACTGCGAATGCCGTCCGTTATCGCGGCAGCAGCCTGAAACTGAAGCCTGTGACCTCGATGGTATAAGGTTCCAACAAAGCGGCGTTACTTTATGCGAAAACTATTCTGTGAGCGGTTAATTTCTCGCTCAGAGACCCTATCCACGAGGCAAAGCTTACAGGTGGGGTTATTTTTGCTTCTTCTATCGTTCAAAGATTGTAATTAAGATGAAGTAATCAAACCAGCCAATGTCCTGTTATTGCTCCGTTTGTCCTTGTCCATCAGTTTCCCGCAGCCGCCCTTATTAATCATTATTAATTTACAGATGATTCACCTAATTACTTGATCATTGAGGTCGTGATTCTATTTAAATTTCCGTTTCCGTTCAAACCAGTTTTCAAGATCGCGACCTAGTTCCCATGCCCAACCGCCAAAGTACCTACTGACAGTAATTTGGGTGTGGTTCTACAGGTCTTTACTCTTGTGGCTGCTAGGAACGATAAACATTTCCTTAAATTTGACATTTCTTAAATTATATATGGTTCCTCCGGTATTGCTAAAAGTAATAAATTACCATTTTCCTTGAGTTTTAGACTTAGTAAATAAATCCTTGCAATTTGTGTGGCAGGCGCGGATTCAAGGGGGGGGGGGGGTCAGGGGGTCATGACCCCCCAAAAGCAGTGCCGCGGCCAGACAATTGAGAGGCCCTGTGCAAAAATTCAGCGAGAGGCCCCAGAGAGTCCAAAAAAAATTTTCGCTCGCTTCGCTCGCAGATTTACCGTACCCGTGTCACAACTATGGCCCATATGCTGATTTCTCTGGCTCGTACTCATTTGTGTGGTTCATTCGATGAAGTAAATATGCAAATAATGAATTCAAATGATTTTTATTGCCAAAACAATTTTTCGCCCACGAGGCCCCAACACACGGGGCCCTGTGCAGTTGCACACATGCCGGCAGCGGCACTGCTCAAAAGCGCTCGCTGTTTAAAAAACAAAATTGACTCAACTCAAAAAACAAAAACAAAAAATAACCAAACGCACAAAACCGACCCAACTTTTTTGCAAATTAAAAAAACAACCTTAAAAAATGACCTTCAAAGTCAACAGCAGATTTAGTCCAGGAGGGATAGAAAAAAAGTTGAAATAAATTTACCCTGCGATTTTTGGACGCTATATTTAAGAGAAAAATCGTAGGAATTTCGAGCGTTTCCATATCGGTCATTCCACACCAAACCGGACGTTTTTCGGTAAAAATTAAAATTAATGATACCGATTTTTTTTAAATTTTGTAGACGCATTCTACACATGAAATAATGGGACCCATATTTCGGAAAAAAAATTGCGATTTTTTTTTCAGGAGATATGCACGGTTGTAAATTGCAAGAAATTTCAAAAAACGTCGCGCGGCCGACCATTCAAATTACTGTATCTTCGAAACCATTAGTCGTACAAAAAAATTATATGGGTCGATTTTGTCACTCTATGTAGTGGTATATTTAAAATTTGCGTTTGATGTTAATAAATTGTTGTTATTTGACTATAAAATTTCATTAGCATTTTTCATCATCAACTCACCAACTTAAAGTTTTGGAAAAAATATCATCGTGTTCCTACTTCAATTCTAAAGAAACAGTGGAAATTTGAAAATGGAACTCAAACGGGGAGCGATATGTCATGACAGGAAAAAATTTTGATTTCTCGAAATCTACTGAATAGAAATCCACACCATATTTCACTTCCCCTTCGCTTAAAGGTGTTTTTTCTGAAAATCAAGAAAAGTGCCTGTTTTCAAACGCGTTTATGAGATATTAAGTCGAACCTCACCAACTTTTCATGAAAATGGGTTGGTAGAGTAACTCTTCGAGAATAAATAGGGCTTTTCAAAATAACTCTAGCACCACCGTGGGCCTTGTTCAAACTTTTTTCCTGAAACGGCTGTTTTTACATTTTTGAGATTTACGCGAAAAGTTATAATTATTTTTGCATGAAATTTTTATTGTAGGCAGGGGCTAACAGAAGGCACAATTTCAGCCCTGAAACAAGGCTCTACGATAATTATAGTCCCTGTAATTAAATGTCAAAAAATGGCCATATTTCGTGGTTTTTGTTTTTTTTGCAAAAACCTGTTGACCGATTTCAATTGTCCAAAACTCATAATTTTCGTCTTTTTAAGCGCTATTACGTACTCTTTTCTGTTTTCCAAAAACAAAATTTTTTCGCACCTAAAATGTTGAAAAACGTGTTTTCGCTACCAGTATTAGCTTTTTTCCACTTGTTCTCCCGGACCGATTTTTTTCCAAAACACATTCATTGAATTCCTACGATTTTTCTCTTAATTATAGAGTCGAAAAATCGCAGGGTAGATTTATTTTAACTTTTGAATACTTTTCCGCTATCTCTCCTGGACTAATTGAACTATACTCTTTCTATATGTTTTGATTTGCAAATCTGAAGTTAGCTGCACTCACAAGAAAGGGCGCGTCTTCCTCAAAAACACATTAGGGCACGTTTTCGTAGGGCACGTTTGTTTTTAATCCACCAGAAAATTCGGTTAGTTTTGTTCGTTTTGTTAATTTTTTTTTTGTTTTTTTAGGAGTAAAAATTTTTTTTCGCCACTTTTAATTCCGTGACCCCCCCCAAAACAAAATTCTAGATCCGCGCCTGTGTGTGGTTTTTTGAATAAATGTCGATGAACCTTACAGTAGTATAGTTATATCACTACAGGACCAGAGATGTCATGGGTTGTGGCTTCGGGTGTGGATATGGTCTGGATTGTGAGCTTTTGATAACTTCGCTGTCTTGGATGAGCTTTCAGGCTGGGAATTTGGTTGAACTTGGCGGTGTCTCGGATGAGCTTGGTGGTGGTCCTGGATGCCCGGTTTTTCCATTCTGTCTGGTCTATCTGGTCTGTTTGGTCTATTTGGTCCATCTGGTATGCCTGATATTTCTAGTCTACATAACTGTCTATCTCATCTGGCGATTTTGATGGCAGGAACGTTTTCAGCTGTATTGAATTCCAGTCAGCTCAAGCTTTTCCAGGACATATAGGTGTTAGAACCATTGGTATCTTCTTTCTCTTATAGGGTAATAGATATCTGTTTCAAGATGAATTATTGCACGATGTCCCTGTTGATAGAGTTGGGCATAAGTGTACGATGTATGCGACAAGGTTTGACATGCACTTGTCTTATATTGCCGAAGGCGTAGGAATATCGCAGAGTACCGCCGTAGGCTAAGCTGTGAAGTGGGTTGAAGGAGATTCAGAACAGATAAAAAAAAATTAAGAGAAGAGCTTTATGTTTCGTCCAAAAAAATTACGCTTGTGCAATTACGGCAGTTTTACTGGTTTCCTTTTTTATGTATAGGACACAGAACGCCCTCGCTCCAGTCCAATGGTACATATTTGGTGCTGGGTCTAAATTTGATTGAAAAAGTCTTACTTAGCTTTCTAATTAATTTTCACCCCTATGACTCTAGTATAGCTCTCGAACAATGTTGTCTAAATCCGAAGGCAGAATTTTGCAGAAGTACGACTCTGGTGAATACGGCTTGACAAGTTCGTTAAGTTACCACAGTGGCGCTAGTTGAAAAGTTTTGCTAATTCCAAATTTGGCAAGGGTAGGACGAAATTGTCGAAGACTGACATTGTTTCTAGATTATAGGCCAAATCTAAGTTGTTAATTGATTTGAAAAGTAAGCCATATTTTGTTAGAAGCATTGCTAGAAAGGCTTCAAGTAGCTCTACAGCAATCGATGGGTTAAAGCATATTCCAAATAGAAGAAATTCCGTTTCAATAGATCTTTAATTGAGGCAAAAAAAACATATAAAAAATTGTCATATTAAAAAGTTCGTACGTTTCGTGATGAATTCGTTTTTCCACATATTTTTACTGTTTCAGTCCCCCCACCCCCGGCAGACTTGGTGGCCCAGTTCTGGGCTTTCGATTGATTAAAAAATAAAGGCATGCCTTAAGAATATCTAGAAAGCTCTTTATGAGTCATAAATCTTCATAGTTTATGTTTTTCTGCATTCCTCCGCTTCTTTTTTTTATATCCATTAAAAACATTCTACGGACATAAAAGCCGGTCCAGTAGGTGAACGCGCTCTTATGTATATTAATAAATATACACAGCAGAACCACCACCATCAGCAGCAGCATATTGGTGGAGATTGGGGGGTGGTGATTGGGGGATGTTGGAGAAGCATATCTAGACTGGTAAGGGGTGCTGGCTTGGCGGCGGAGGCGGTATACGTTATAGAGAGAGGCTCTGAAAGCAGAAAATATACATTCGCTTCCGTAAAAGCCATTGAAACTGAAAGAGGAAAGTGCACGCCGGAGCAGGCCCCATAATTTTAGTGATATATGAATTTATAAAAGGTTTTCGATGGCTCACATTCAATACCTTTTTCGTGTTCATATATTGATATTTGTGTACGCATTATTTCCTCGATACATAAAAATTGAAGCTGGTTTGGGGTGGGGGTAAACGAAAATCTATTTTATGGACAGTCTGAATATCAAATGATTTCCTTTTTTTTTGACACATAAAAAGCATCGAGCAGCTTAAATCCCCGTGTATCTTCTTCTAGTTTGCCATTATGGCTCCCATCTGTGTGGTCAAAAAATTGCCATATTTATATATACCTGTGTGTTTTTTTTTTATTATATTACATTTCGTTTTGGCTCTGTGTCCAAGCACCGAGCACACGGTCGTGTGTAGGCGTGGGAGAGTGTAGACCAGACCCTACAAAGGGTTGCCCCCAATAAACATACACACACGCGCGCCTCTGAATAGATTTATGTACATTAAGCAAATTCCTGGATGGATTCTGGCCTACATAAAGGTAGCCTCGCATATAGATTTTTATCACTTTTATGATTGTTGCAAACACCCCCAAAAACATGATCAGGGTGGATTGATGGATTCAGACAACGACTGACAAAAAAACTGAAATGTTATTAAATGAAATGGCTCTTTTATGCGGGTGTCCCTTTTTAGCCTTTTTTGTCTGCTTGTAGACGCAACCACAAACCCAATACGCTAGAGGAGAGAGAGATGTGTAAAAACGTTAAGCTCCAATTGATTGATTGATACATTGTGACGGAAGAGGGCTCCTGAGAACCCATAGAAGGGATCAAAGGAATAGAATGTACTGACAAACAGCCTAAGATTTATGGACGCTCCAGTGCGTGTTTGGATAGAACATGCATTAAATCTTTAAGCCTGAGTGGAATGCTTGTTGTTGGTTTTTTTTTTGTTCCCCCGATCCTGTTTAGCATAGTCGTCTGCCGCCCTAACAAGATCTTCAATATTTTCGGGAGCAAATTAAATTGAATCCTTCGAATATTTTGTTTTCGCCTGTTCCCGTCGAGAGTTTTGTGGGGGTGTGGATTTTTAGGGGATTTTTTTTTGCTTTTCCTTATTCTTTTCTTTGTTTTTTTTTTGCTCAATGTTTTATTGGGGATTTGAAGTAAGAAAAATCGCTTGTTTTAGTTGAAACATGGGTAAGCGATAAAATATTTTCTAATTTAATGAAAGTTCATGTCAAAACAAAAACAGTTTTTTTCTTTTGTTCGTTGTGGGTTTATTTTTAGCAAATGAAGGATAGTGCCTTAAAGATGGCTTTGGGAGGATTATTTTGGGTAGGTTTAAGTGAGATGGGATCGAGAGCGAATTGTGTGGTTTTACTTTTATTAGCTAACACAAATTATTTTGGAGTTGATACTGGTGTTTGTGGTGTTTGATACCAGTGACAAGAAAGCTGGTAATGGTTATAGGCAAAGAATATTTGAAATACAATGGTTGTTCAAAATTCCAACAATTAAAATGTATCAAGAACCTTAACCACTCCTCAGCAATTTTAATTAAAAGTAGTCGAGGTATCAAGCACCTTGGTCAAACCTGACATTAAAAGATCAAAAGAACTCTAAACATTTGGTGACCCCAACGTGAACCCCCACAGAAGATCATGTTTGCACTTCGTTAGATCATCACAGCATCGCTAACGGATAAATTGAGCAATTAGCGGAAAAGCGTAGGAAGCTTTGTAAAAGCATCCATCATCTCTTATCCAATTCCCAAAACGCTCCAGCCTGAAGGAAAACCACAGCTTACCTTGAAGACAGACGTCGGCGTCTAGAATCGTTGTTGGCCGATTTCGAAGTCACTGACAACATTATCAGATGTAATCATAATAGATGTACAGGCCATTCATATTTCAGCACCGACTTCTATACATCGATTAACAAGATCTACCTCAATAATAGGGAAAAGATCCCGTCAAAGATCCTGGAAACATTTTTGAGAGTAGTTTACGAAAGTAGGTACTGGGGCACTTGAGCCTGGGAGTGAAATAAAATGGAAAACACCTTTTATTTTTTTATATATGAAGAAATGTAAGCATGCAAGATTAGTAGAAGGCCCAGCAGGAGGGGGAATGAAATCATATGCGCACAGATGCCCTTAACAAATCGGCCGGCGGTGGCGACCCGAGCGCCTTCAGTAATTTTCTGACTGTAAATTGCAGCTCTGGACTATTACTTTCTCTTTGCTGTTTTTACTTTACTTTAACTCGAGCAAATTGATGTTCTCAACATGTTCTTTAATATGAACTCAATGCATGTACTGGCAGGCATGCAGCCAAGTGCATAACGAGGTGATAATTTCATGTCGTTATCAATTATTTATAATACGTCATTATCACCTAATAATTGCATGTCATTATCACCTATACCTATGATAATGACATGTTATCACCTATTACTAGGCCCACGGCCACGCACTCTGATTCCCAGGTTCAAGTGTCCCAGTACCTACTTTCGAAAATGTTTCAGCCCATGAGTGAATGACAAAAAATGTGGTATATGAAGACCAACTTGAGGGGTGACATTCGTCAGGCATCTTATTTTATCTAATAAAAAATATTCAGATGCCTAGGAGCTGTTAAAGGCCCGTTACGAGAATAGCAGAATACAAGTCACGGCTTTGCTAAATTAACCTTCCTTAAACTAGGCGTCATGCAATGAATATTACAAAGAAGCGCAGATATTGTTTAAGTCTCTAATCGTAGCTTATTACAACACAACATAGTTTTTTGATATGTTAAGTAATCATGCAGTAAACAAGAATGGAAAAAATGAAATTTTAAGTACTGAAAATTAACAGTTACGAGTCTTAAACCACCGATGGTCTTCCATTATCAGAATAGGGTAAGTAATACGTAGTACAAAGAAATATACACTTGCATTAATATTGTGGGCTAGTGGAAATGCGATTATAATCTCCAGACTGTGCTAAGTTAACTTTCCTCAAAACAGAAATAGGATATCGGTCATCAGGCCATACCAACATCCGGTCAGTAGACCATACAGTTTCTTCCGCCATACAATTTACTTCAATTTATCGAGCCAATAGTCCGTCTCTATCCATTAAAAAGCCATACGAATATCAGACCATCCGACCATCCGCAAGAGTTCCAATAAACTCAAAAAAAATCGAAAAATAATAAAACAACTCCAATTAACTTCAAAATAGTATCGATTAACACCAACGAAACTCCGATTAAATATAAAAAAAACGATTTACTGCAAAACAACTCCAATGAACACCAGAGTAGCACCGATTGAATACAAGACAACTCTTATCAACTCCAATTAACTCCACAAAACTCCGAATAACTACAAAATAATTCTAATTAACACCAAAACAGCTCCGATTAAGTCTAAAACAACTCGAACCAACTCAAAAACACCTCATTCCTTTACTGGTAGAATTGTGAGCTAGCGGAAGCGCGATAATAATCTCCAGACAGTAGCCACCTACTAACCTTCAACCGATGATACCGATACTCCATTTCGCCATCCAGCTATTCGGTTATCCCGCTATTCAGCTATCCGGCTACCGGCTACCCAGGAATTCAGGTATCCGGCCATCCGACGATCCTGTATACTGCCTAGTGGCTATTTTACCATCAACTAATTATGTGGCTATCCAACTATCCGGGTTTCCGTTCAACTGTTCAATAAGCATCCATCCGATTATCAGGCTATCGCGCCACCTAACCATCGGGTGTACATCCAAATAACTCCGATTAACTTCAAAACAACCTCAATCAACTCCAATTAACTCCAAACAACCTGCCCCTGAATAACTTCAAACAACTATAATGGATTCAAAACCCAATTTAACTTAACTCCAAGAGAACTCCGATTAACTCCAACCAACACCAAAAAAACACCATAAACTCCAAAACAACTTCGATTAATTCCAGATAAATTGTCCCAGCAGCGTTTGGAACGATGACAAAATCAATGAACTCATCGTTGAGTATGGTGCTGTGGCTGAGTTTATCATTGACATTGCAATGCCGTATGGTGTCAACCATATAATACCTTGTTCATTACCTTGGTATTGCGGAATTCATCAATCAGAAAGCAGTGATTTATTTTACATGTGAAATTAAGCTTTCTCATTAGTATTGCTTTACATATTCACCGAAACCAATTAAAAAAATATATATTATTACGTAGAACATAACCTATGTTTCTGGGTTGTCGGAAAGTCTTAGGCCCTTAAAGTTTTGGCTATAGGTGACTTTGACGGTGACGCCTTTAGCAACTTATGGCAATTACAGCCTTGTCCAAAAATGTCTTCAGATGAGTATTAACTAGAAAAGTTTAATTACCCAATATTGCGAAATTCTTGAAATGATTGCGCAATATTGTGAAATTCGGTGTTAAACCAGAATTTGCTTTACTATTACCATATTAATCAGCATTAGTATCACAGCATTTACTAATACACCCATATATCATTAAATTCTGTCAACCCAAGCTTCGATATTACATTGACAACGTCAGGGCCGGCGCTTGGTTTTTTTGCGCTAGATGCAGTATGTCATATGGCGCCCCTGCAATTTTTTTTCAAAGTTTACATTTCTTTTAAATCTAAATTTCTGAAATTGCGCCCGATGCAAGTGCACCATTTGCACCTATAAAAGCGCCGCCCCTGCCTGCGTCAAATCAGGATTTGTTTCTCGATCTTGCAGTTGTGCTGGGATTGCTTGCGCTTTAACTTCACAAAACTCTCCCGCTAATGGAGTTTCTTTAAGCTTCGTACTACTTAAGCTTCTGGTAGATGGCCTTCAGTACCACTGCCACAATGCTCCACACATACCCCAGCTTCGTCATCTGCTCCAAGATGTTTTTCGTTGAACTTCCCTAGCCGTTTCCAGCATAGTACTGGGCTCCGAAAATCGATAGACCTATACACTCCAATCTCCATAATAGAGGTCCCTGTGTGGTTCTCCAAACCTTCATATTTCAAGTGTCTCTCTGCGAGTTATTGATCTATAATAGTACGACTAGTACGAACTACAAATCAAGAACTATGGCACCGGTCAAGAAAGGATAGACGACGAAATCATGCGAATGAAATGGAATTGAATTGGCCACACCTTGCGAAGGACAATGAAAAAAGACACAAACACTGTGTGCAGTTCCTTTAATATATGAAAATGAAGGCAAGGCAACACTTTTTAAATTTTTTTCGAAGTTTTATATTTTTTTTAAATCTTAATTTCTGAAATTGCGCCCGGTGCAAGTGCAGCATTTGCACCTATGAAAGCGCCGCCCCTGGGCAACGTTACAGGTTCACGTTACATATTTAATTACTCGATGAGCTAGATTTGTTGTAGTACGTATGTATAATTATGAAACTTTATTTTTCTAAATCATTAGTCGACATGCAAAAACAATGAAAATAAACAACGAATGCTTTTGCAGAGTCATTATAGCGAAATAACGACATAGAAACGGAGATTCATCTGCAGAACCACAAATTGTTTGCTATTGAACGATATTTCTCAGAAAATATGTTTGATTTTTTTTAAATTTTCATTCGAACGTACAAAGTGTAAGACGGTATCGATTTCAATTTTGAATACACGATGGACAATAAAAATGCATCTTCGGACATTTCGAGATAAAAAAAAGGTGTTGTTCTTCTGCAGACAACGTATTGGAGATGATAAGGAAAACATAATGTTCTCGATGGTTACCTTGAGAAAATGTGATGGCACCTTGAATTTCAATAGGAAGTCCATAGTTGGTACGAAGCCAATGTGTTGTATTCCCCCTGAATAAACACCAATTGAAATTGTAGCTTCAATACCATAACGGTTGAGTGCCTTAACACGGAACGGGTCTGATGGAAAAATATGGGTGAAGATAAGCCCCGCATTGAGATATCCGGAAGAGATTTAGGTGATGACGTATCAGACTCCCAGCTGAAAGCTATTTTCTATAACCCTTAAGTAAGGAATTTTTATAATTTTGTATAAGGCTCCCTTATCGAATGCTGGAGTCCTCCCCCAAGCTCCCGGGGAAAAAGAAAGGCTGCTCAACAATAAATCGAATCGAGTGGTGTTGGCGGCTCCTTCAACAAACGATGCCCATACAGCCCCAGCTGCCGATATAGCTAGCCCCAGAAAAAGAGAGAGAGAGAGTGAGAGGGGGAGAAAGAGAAAGAGAACCAGCAACAGCAGCAGGCGATACATAAAAATATTTTGTACTGCAGTTAAAATGCTGTGCAATTTCCAAATATAAAGCAAGCAACCCTCACCTAAAAGGGGATGAATACACCACTAAACCTCAGACCAGGAGTACGTGACTGTATCCCTGCAAACAATTTCTCGGCTTTTCTCGGAGGCTCGCTTTTCCGAACCATTCTCGATTCGAAAACTGCTTGCGAAAGGTACGAGAAAAGCTTCAAAACCCACCATAAAAGCTTTCCTGGTACATTGGTTTCGATATGTTGCTCCGCTTTTATTGCCTTCGAATTCGTTTACGAGTCGTTTACGAGCCCGAGTTCGAAGCAAGCTTTCGCTTTTGCGTGTCGTTCTCGAATCGTTTCCGAATGTAAATGTTTGCAGGGTATAAGTCGTTATCCTCTTTGCAGCTACAACAATGTCAGCAAGGGTGTCTATTTTCATTCCTCGTGTGTAGTAATCCGCTTACTGGTAAGTACAAGATGCCGGCACGACGAAAAGATGAAACGACGACGACGGAAGTGAAGAAAAAGGAAATAAAATTGGAAAATTCTCGCTGGGGAAAGAAATCTCTCTCAATGCGATTCGATGATTAGGTCTTAGGTGTGCTGAATCTAAAATGGAAGTCGGCGAATTATTTCGAGGAATGGGGTGATTTGTCAGTTGAACTTTCGACTTCAACCGCCAACAACAATAACAATACCAACAACAACAACAACAGCAGCAGCAAAAACGAGAAGAAGAATTCCTTTGAACATTTCGGAAATGATAATTGAGATAAGGGATGATTTTGTGTCTTTAATATTTGGGGAAACATTTTGAGCGGTTCATTGATTCCCGTTTATTTAATAATATTTCTTGATTTAAGGGGATTTTTTCTTCTGTGTATTATAACGTGAAATGATGAGCTTCGAGGACCGAGAGGCTGGGGGCAAATCCTTATCTTTCTTTGTCATTTTCCCCGCAATTTCATGGTTTTGTGTGTATAAAAATTGATTTTTTTTTCGTTTCTGCAAAGTGAAATGAAAATTTATTGAAATCGTTTTATTGAAATTTCTCGTGAAATATATCTGTAGAAACTCGTTTTTCTTAACATTGAAGTTTTTTTCTAGTTTATCAAAGATATAGTTCCAAGGGTAGAGCTTAAAAGTACTTACTTACTTAGTTCTTCGAGTATGCTGCTATATAGTCTGGTGGCCCACGAACAAGCAGTTCAAGGCGATCCTCAAGTGCAGTAAATTGAAACGGCATGACTATCCTTTATTGGAGCTATGAGGACCTGTTTCAGTGTTGCGATAGAGACAATTATTGAAATGACTCTATTGCACATCTTCATATGGAAATCCGCTGCCACAGGTGCCTTGAGACTTCAAATTTCATTTAACTGGCCTTATACAGTCAAATATCCCTAACATTTCAATTTGCCTCGTGTCTAAGGTTGGCGAACTGCGGTTTAAAAGGAAATTCAGGACGAGTGCAAGACACTCAGATTTACTGGCGGTTCAAGAAACCTCTACTGATTTACCGATTGGTCAAAGATCGAACATGGTACGGGGGCTAGTGTCGCAGGACTAGGATTACCATTCGCCAGGATTTCGCCTGACATGTCAGGCATTCTATAGTCATGCCAGGCTCAGGGCAGGCTTTAGTTGATGTCAGGCTTTTTATTTATAATTGAGATTTTAATTCTTTTTTCCTTTTGGGTTTTCTTATTATTATGTTTCCTTTGTTATTTTCCATATTTTTGGTGAAAAATCACAAAAACTTAATCTCAACAATCAACGCCATCTGATATACATTAGCTAAATTGAATGGAATTGCAGCTTAATGTTACGTCTACATGAAATCTACTCCCGCAGTACGTACTCCAATGAAAATGAAACGCACCTAATATCACTGCAATTTGGCTATAATATTCCCCGAGCTGTGGGAATCCCCGCGGTTTTCTAAAATTTTACAACGAACAATTTTACTTGTGCGATAGTTTGAGTATTTTTTGTGTTTATTTGTGAAAGTTTTAAAATTTACTTCAATAGTATAGTGTTTCAATTGAAAATAAAAAAATGGAAGCGAAAAAGATAAGACTTGGTAAATTTAATCCGGAATTAACTGCAAAATATCCAAGCATAATTAAAGGAAGAGATGAGACTGAGGCATTGTGTAAAGTATGCAATTCATATATAAGTATTAGTTCCAGAGGACACGCTGATATAGAAAGGCAAGTACATACTGAAAAGCATAAAAAAGCATTGATGACTACAACATCGACCAGTGCAATTACATCGTTTTTTCAGTCAACTCTTCCGAAAATTAATGATAAGTTAAGTGCCGCCGAAGCTACATGGGCTTTTTACACTGTGTATCATCACCAGTCCTACAAATCAATGGATTGTACAACGCCGATAATTAAAAAAATGTTCTCTGATTCAGAAGTAGCTTTGAAGTTTTCTTGTGCTAGAACTAAGGCTGAAGCAATTATAATATCGCGCCGCATATTTTGACTGAGGTAATTGAAAAAATCCAAGAAGTTGATTTTCTTGGCATAGCCACCGACGCTAGTAACCATGGCTCCATTAAAATGTTTCCATTTATAGTGCAATATTTCGATGTTGAAGCTGGCATTGTTACGAAAATGTTAATCTTCCTAATGAAAAATCGGAATCGATTGCAGAATTTTTGATTTCCACTTTAAAAAAACATTCTCTTATAAAAAAATGTATTTCGTACACCGGCGACAACGCAAATACTAATTTTGGCGGAATTAATAGAAAAGAAGGTAACAATGTTTTTACGTTTTTAAAAGCAGAAATTAAGAATTTGATTGGCATTGGTTGCCCTGCACATATTTTACATAATGCTGTTAGAAATGGCATAAAATCATTGAATGTAGATATAAAATCGATTGTAATGAAAATATACAATCATTTTTCAGTGTACAGAGTAAGAACGGAAAAAATTTGAAAGGATTTTGTAATACAGTGGATATTGAATACATAAATTTGTTATCACACAGTAAGACACGATGGCTTTCATTGTTTCCCGCCATTTCAAAAATTCTAGAACTACATATATTCTCCGCTTAAAGAATATTTTCGTTCTGACGAAAATGTACCGATAATGTTACGGAATTTCTTTGAAAATACTTTTTCAGAAGCATATCTTTTATTAATGCATTCGTTCTTTCCTATTTTCCAGGAGAAACTTTTACAAATAGAAAAAAAAACATCCATTGTAGAAATGATATCAAATTTAAATTCTGTAAAAACTGCGATAGATTTAAGATTAACTGAAAATTTTATACCAATGTTAGTGAAAAAAATTATTATTAAAGCTGCATAAGATGGTGCCAATACAGATTTTTTTTTACGAAGAAATTAGGAAAATGTACACTCATTGCAAGAATTACCTGGAGAAATGGACAGATTCTTTCCAAGAATTCAAAGTATTTTCTTGGATGAAACTCTCACAAGACGAGCGATTTTAATGAAATCTCTGATAGTCTAGAATATTTAAGAAGACATAATGTCACTATTAATGATTCTGCACTTTTTGACCAATATTTTACGATCTTAAAAAATTTGTCACTGAACAAGACGGTTGCTTTTACGAGAAAACTCTTATCTTCAATATGCAGCCTATTTGACTAAAAATCATGCTTCTGAGATAAAAAAATTTGTGAATATATTTTTGTTACTTCTGCACATAATGCAGTAGTAGAGAGGACATTTTCACTTATAAATTCGCATTGACGAAAGACCGTAATAAGTTGAACCTAGAATCCATAAACGCTTTGGTTTTTACCAAAGAAAATTATAAAAATCAAAGTTGTGAAGAATTTTATGATTATATTTTAAAGAAACCAGACTTGCTCAAACAAATATCTTTATCTGCTAAGTATAAAAAATAGTTGAACTTACCATGAAAATATTTTTTGATATTATTTTTCATAAAGTTTTATAAAGAAGTATAATTTTATTTTGTGTTTTTGTACAGTGCAATGTTATACATTCTGTACTTGATTAATAAAAAAAAGTAAAGTTGCTGTAAGTTATTTTATTTCACTCGAATAAAGATTGCAACAATTGATCTTGATAAAGTTTTAAAAAGTTGTAGAATATTAAAATATTTTTTTAGTTGTCAGGCTTTTTACTCTAAAATCAGGCATTTTGTAGTTAAATGTCTGGTTTTTCAAAAATAACAAATGGTAACCCTACGCAGGACCCAACTCCAGGGTCTTGATTCCAATGGGTAAGTAAGTGTCACTATGTTTTCCAGACTGAAATGCATGCCATTAAGACTTGGGTTAGGCTCAACCTTGAGAAAGGTTAGAAAGGCATTAAAATTAGAATTTTTTCGAACAGTCACGCTGCCATCAAGGAACTCTCACCGTAGTAGTTTTCCTCCAAAATAGTTCCAGGGTGCTTTGACATACTCCAGACTCTGACCTAGGAAAATTGGGGTCTATTTCAGTCTGTTCCTCGGATAAGCCCACGAGGGAGGGGTCTGACGAGCTAGTCCAAGGTCCACAACACTTCTGTGCCATCTCATGGTAAATCTACAGGCCCCCAGTGGCGTATTTACCCTAGGGCCATAGGGGCCATGGCCCGGGGAGGTAGCTTGCGAGGGGCCGCTTGAGTGATCAGCTTTGGAAGTCTTTAATAATCGTTACTCAATACACTGAAAGAAAAATAACTTTTTGGGGTTGCTGCAAAATTTATACGTCTTTTTTCAGCATCAACATCCGTACAAAATGACTGCAATCCTTTTGAGCTAAGCCTGAAAATGGAAATGTAGAAAATTTGTGATATACGCGATGGCCAGCTTGGGACGATGCCTGTGCCCGGCATAACAAAAATTGGAACGAAATAATAGCAGCTCTTGAAGCTATAAAGAGTGACGCGGGCCACCAAAAAGATTATATAGTTTCCAAAAATCTTAAAGGTTTTGACACAGACGTAGAGTTAGTTTCCAGATTCTATGAGTCACTTATAACTTTCATATGCCCATTTTACACGATGAAACACGAAACAAAAAGTTTCCTGAAACTTTGCTCGGTTTGAGGGTGAGAGGAGAGAGAGGGCTTAAGGGAGCACGTGTTCCCACATTATGTTTTTCTCACATTCAAACCGAGCAAAGCTGCAGGAAACTTTTTGTTTCGTGTTTCATCGTGTAAAATGGGCCATAGAGAACAAACAGGAATCTTTTGCTGCTTTTGAGGACGCTGGCTGGTAAGAAAAAATGCACAGAAGAATTCCGAAGAGATCATAAGAGAAAGAAGAAGAAAAGAAACTATACCATGAGCAATGTTCCCTCTAAGCTGCGCAGGTGCGCGTCTGCGCACTAATTTTTCGAGAGTTGCGCAGCCGTTTTTGAATTCTGCGCACAATGGGCCTGCTCACCATTTTTTTATTTCTTTTTATAAAAGATTTACATCTAAAAATGACAAAAATCCTATTTTCACAAAAAAGGTAAAGGGTAGTTCGTTGTTGTGTAAGTTTTGTAAACAGCATAGCGTCCGTGCTTGCAGTCCAGCGTTACCATCTTAGTGGTTTTAACACTAGAACTGGTGGTTAAGACTTGCCTTTAGTGGGAAAAAATCGTATCTAGTGGGTAAGAGGAAAGTACACAGGAATACAAAATTAGTTTTGGCCATGCAATGACTAAGCCATAACAAGACATCAATTCCTACTGACCTAATGATTCACTCAAATAACAATCAAGATCACGTGTCAAATCCATCTTCTGAAGTGGAATGAAACCAAAAATACCAACAAATTTTCGTCTGAAGCGCTGCAGAGACGCATAAGGAGTATCTCGATTTGAATAATTGGGCAGCCATTTTTGCTATTTTATTACTAATTTTGCCACATTCGCACACCGATGTTGAAAGACTTTAGCAGCATGAACATTGTCAAGAATAAGTGAAAGTCTAAGCTCAGGTTCCACCCTTTATATTAACGTCGTTCACGTTATGGTGCAATGCCTAGTACGAAGCTTAGTTCAAAGAATAGAAAAAAGATAGGATAAGTTTAAAGGAAGTCTAGGGATGCATAAGGAGGTGGCGGCAACCTGGCGTTTGAACTTTTGGTTGTATGAGTTTAAAGGCAACCGTCGGGGTTAGCGGGAGATAGCTTCGTTGGAGTCTTACGCCTCCTGAAAATGGTGAATCTCGCTAACCAGGATACAAAGAGGTGTTCCGTCCAGGTCAGGTAAAGACCTTAGGAGAACTTTGGTACTCCGATTAACCAGCCGGCAAGACGCCTTATTAGAGCCGTGTATACCCTTAGAGTGCCGACTAATGATAATTGGTGAAAGCAATAATGCTGATTCTATTATTAAAATATTGATATTTTATAGCATTCAGTGGAGTCATTAATTTTTTTATTTGAATTAGTTTGCTTATTTCTGCTTAAATAGCGCCTTTCAAACATTAAGTTTGAAGAACTTTACATTTAGTGGAATATTCTAGTTACTGTTGGTGACGAAGAATAGTATATTCTGTAACAAGTTTGGAATGATGCATATTCCGCACAAGTGGAAGTTTGGCACCCAAGTCGAAGGCGAGGGTGGCGGTCCACGAGTGCGGAATATGCCATTCAAAACGTGTTGCAGACTATACTTTTTCTACGCCTTTAATTAGTTTTTATTAATATTTTGTAATGAAAAACGTACCTTATGTAAAGCTAATGTCAAAAATAAAATGTATAAGGCACAGCAAGAGATTTTAACGCTAAATAACATATTAGTAGGGAGTGTTCATTCATAACAATTTTGTAATTTAATAATTTGTTAATAGATGGCCGCCGCAAAATTTATTAAAAAAATGCTATTATTTTCTGCAATTTAATAATTGAATAGTTTATTTAAAGCAAAAATTTTCTAGCGCAACATCATCGATTGTTTATTATTGAAACACTCCTTTTCTTTCTTTAATTAATAAAACTTTTTTTTCTTTAATTAATAAATCATATTCTTGGATTACGACGAACAGATGTCGTCAATAGTAGTCATTCCATAATAAGTGATGGAATGAATATTCCACACGGGTGTGGAATGCTGCTAATTCCGTAACTAAAAGCAATATCAGAATGCCTGTATTCTAACAGAGGCGTAGAAAAAATATTTTAGTGGCGTTCTGGTGGTTTTAAAATTCGAATCTAGTGGTCTCTCGAGGAAAGCTGTTGTAGTCACGTAGTTGGTAAATTCACCGAGCGAAACATATGACTAGCCCCTGTTTTTATACTTCTCTTGTTTTATAGTTCGTCGTTCAATCATAGTAGATCTTGCTCTAATAAAGAAAGAATATAAACAAAGACATGAACAGTAATGTAAAAATCCTTTTTTTGTTTGTGGGTTATTAAAATGCTTTAAAATGTAATTTTCAAGAGTATTATTAAAAAAACATTTCACTTCAAACACAGGCACAGGACCTTCCGCCCACTTGCACTCTTTTACATACGTTTTGAATATTTTTGCTCGCATAAATTTTGTACCGCGCAGTAAGTGAAAAAATTAGAGGGAACATTGACCATGAGTGTCGTGAGGGAGTATTGGCGACCTTTTGTGACCAAAAGAAAAATTCCTTTTTCCAAATATGGGACCAATTGTGGGACGAGTTCTGGGGGCTCAAATCTTCATATGACGCCATTCTTATGCAAATGAGATATAATTGCTGTTGGAGAAGTTAGAGTTAACGCCATAAAACTACAAAAATTATATCCGATTGATCTTGTGGATGGTCTACAAAAAGAATGTGTTCTTTTAAAACAATTCTTGGCGTCACATTAAAACAGCACAAGAATTTGAAGGAAGCATTTCCATATACATATCTCAGTAGGTATTGGGTTACTTGAGCCTGGGAAAATTTCTTGTCTACGCAGTTTCCCGTCCTAGAAAGAATAAAAAATTACCTATGTTCCCGGATAAGCATTTAACGTTTAAAAACTAAGCATTTAATAAATGGTGTTTATTCTTTTGTATGATCTAATTTGTGGGGCCTCAAATCTTAAAATACGCCACTGCAGGTCCCTTATAGAGAACTGGGTTAAGGGACTGAGCCTAGCCTATTGGAAATCGGTTCTAGATCTTAGACAGGCTAAAGAACTAAAAAGACCCTTCAAGGGGCGTTACTACAGGGGTGGAAATTCAGATATCTGACTGGCTATGTGGGGCAGCTTTAAACTAAAAAAGTTAAATTGCGATATATTGCGGAATTTTTGGGATCATTGCGTAGTATTGCGGAATTCTTGAAATAGTTATGGATATTTCACACCCTACCATATTATCGGTTTTGTAACTGTCCGTCTACCAAAATGGGTTGTCGAACTCCACACTGGCAGAAATAGTAAAGGACAACGTGGCTCCTGGTCTAATTTCATAAGAATCGATATGTGATCCACTGTCTCCTGGCTTAAAAAAGAACAGTCCGTGTAGAAGCACTGCCCCCGCCAAAGCCTCCGTCTTCATTACTAGGTAGAGCGGAGTGAGATTCAGTAGGGCTTCCTTGGACGCAGTCGGAGAGGTTATTTTACTCCCGTGGTATTAAGACAGACCAACCTTGAAGCCTTGGCCAGGTCCGATATGGTGCCTTATTGACCTTATTGACGATGTCGTCTACATAGGCTTGTGCTTTGAATTATTCAGGTCGGCAAGAAGTTCGTCGATTACTGTAAGAGGAAATAGAGGACACCCCCTTGAGTATAACCTGTTGTAGCCATTATTACAACTGATTCGCCATTCGAAATCTCTTCCATCGTTTTCAGGAGAAAGGAAGATAGTCTGACTGATCGATAGGTTTTTGATTCCTTTTATGATCTTCTCCTCGCTTTAGGAATAAAGACTATTCTTTCTCTACTAGAGAGTCTATAGCACATCGGAATATGGAACAGCGCAAAGCTGCCCCGGAATAATGGCAGCAGGATTCGTATGATCTCTTCCAAATCTACTCTAGGTCACTCAAGCAAGAGCCTTAAGGAAATCAGAAGAAGGTCTTGGTCTTGTTCAGTTAGTCTTGGTCTTGGCTTGCTACATGCGAGACCAAAACTAGACAAGACAAAACTGCAAGACTATTATAGAGGCTAGAAACTTGTCCATTTCTTTCAATGATGTTCCTTTGGATCTTCTCAGATCTCAGCTCTTTATTTTAATCAAATTAAACTTAAATTAGTAGTAATTTTTATTTCCTAACTCTAACTTCAATACAAACTAAAAACCAGCTTAACACTCCCCAATCGATTTCTTTTATAAACTTAGCAGAAAATTTATAAAGTAATAATGTCAAAACAAAACTAGGTTAAAAATAGCCAAAAAATAAAAACTATACAAAACTTTCCAACCGAACAAATTGAATCCAATTTTTTTTTCAATATATTTGAAATCGACATCCTTTGACTGAATGCAGTCACTCACAACTGGTTTCCTGGCTACTTCAATCCCATTAAATTTGTTTCCATTTGAATAATTTTGTAGGAACCTGAGCTACGCAATGATAGATGAATATGTACGATTCACTTGCAACAATTCCATTGAAACTCAATTATTTTTTCCTTTTTTTTTGTTTGCTCCAACACCATCGTTATACTGTGGTTGAGCATTGTTCTGTCGCAAAACAACTCCCTTTCGGTTCGCCAATTGTAATTGTTTTTCTTTTTTTTTTTTGATATAAATGGAATAAAAAATTGTTCAATTGATGGCAGTATATAGAGGGGCATTGATGAATTTTTCGTTTTTATTAAACATTTTTAATATGCTGAAATTTAGAAATGGGATGAAAAATATTTTTACTAGTAGTTCGTTTAAAAAAACTGCTTCTTTCGTCTTCTAAACAGCCTTAATTCACGAAGACGCATGCTTGTGAATCAAGAGTCTCTGATAGCACGCAATGACTGCCGTATTGTTCACACCATGTTTGGACAGATGTTCTCCCGAAGACACAGACAGATCAAGGTAGTCAATAAGTAAATTTTTTAGTTCCTACACACAGTTCCCACCTTTAATATAATGAACCTTGCAGGACTACATAGTCCAGGGAAATTAGCATTTTAAGGAGACAAAATTCCAAAATGGCCGATAATTGGTCCACAGCTTCCTTGGGACTTTTTAAGAAGACAATTTCGGAATCACAAAAAAAAACATGGCCGCCGGAGATATTACTTTTTCGCAAATCACAATTTTTGTTTTATTCGAAATTTTTTTTTGATGCGAAACGTTTTTGCCTACAAAAAAGCCGTCTTGTAATTTTTTTCGAAAACCTAACCCTTTCGAAGTTATTCAAGGTCAAAGTTTCCAAAAATCACTTTTCGGTCAAAAAATACCTTGACTTATTCAGAAAAGTAAAGGTTTTCGAAAAAATGACAAGAGGGCTTTTTTGTGTGCAATAACGGTTCGTATTGATTGATCAAAAAAAAATTTCGAAAAAAACAGTTTTTGAGTGACTATTTTTGGGGAAAAAGGTAGTTGAAGTTGATAGTTTTGTTAAAAAAACAAAATTTTGACTTTGATGACTCATTACTCTGGAAGGTGGTAGGGTAGATCCTTTACTTTTACATTTTTAGATAGGTGGGAGTATTCGGCGTGCAGTGCAGTTTGTAGTTTTTTTAAATAAAATATTTTAGTACGGTGAGAGTATTTGTTCTAAAAAAACACATTTCCTTATAATTCATTAACTAAACCTGATATAAAAAAAACTGATAATATATTCGAAATCAGCGTCAAAAATTAGTTTAGCATGATGTAAAATATTCCATGCAACAGTCATGCTGTTGAGCAGTGTTATAATTGGGCCTTCCTTTCGCTTACAGTCACAATCATATGAAACGAAAATTCAGATCGTATTTTGAAGTAAACCTTCTTTTTCTGAGAGGGTTCCGGTTATCCGATCATACTGAAATTTTGCACACAGCTTCAGTTTCGATGACAATTGGCACGTATACATGACCAAATCGAACGATCCAGAGATCGAAAGATTGAAAGTGAGAATGTGCGTATTTGACAAAGTCGGATCGATTAATTGAAGTTTAAATGGATTCAAACGTAATCGAAAAGCAATGAACATAGCCTACAATTTGTAGTTTTCGTAATTTTTTACTGTTGTGTCGCTTTTTCATCGAATTCCGCTCGATCCTATTTGAATTCGATCTGCATATACATGGATTTTTCTAAGATCCAAGCTGGCTTGAATCCGGCTTCAATTTCGCATGTATACGTACTAAATATAATATAGTACCTACATATACCAAAAATATGGCGGATTACCGTTTCCTTCACAAGATGCAGAAATACGCCCTTTTGATTGGAATCCTAATTTTTTGGAATTTTTTATATGGAAAGTATACGCTCCTTTTAAATAAGTTTTTAGGCTCATTCGATGGACTTTTATGCCATATTTCAAAATAATTTTAAAATAAAAAAAAGTTGAAATCGGAAATACGCCCTTTTGAACAGACACTTTTCAATTATAAACTAGAGTAAATTAATGTTAACGGTCCAAGGAATGCCTTCGAATTGTTGATTCGCCAGAGACAATGAGTGTACTGTGTTTTGTGCTCTATAAAATTGCATGGAGTTAGAACAATCTATGAAGTGCAAAGCTTCCCCGAACTTAGAACTTAAAGTTTATCATAATTTTGCCCGTAGAATCTTTTCTTGTATTTTAATATTTTTACTAACTCGGCAATTAAACTTCAAAATATTAAGGAGGAATTAAATTGACAACCAAAGCCAAAAGTTAGTCCTATTTTTTAGGAAGCTCATGTTTTGATACTCTACTACATTAAAAAATAACGAAATATTAAATCTATATTAATAAAAGAAAGTTTCTGTATGTATGTATGTGCGCTATAGCGGGCGCACCAGTCATCGCAGAGCTTCGAAATTTTGCACGAAGGTCCGTGGGGGTTTCTCATGAAACACCTCGAAGCCCGATTTTCGAAATTGAAAATGGCCCCCGAAAAATGGCCGAAATTCAAAATGGCCACTCAAATATGAATTCGCAGATTGTGTTCCGATTTCAATGAACTTGGGTATCTAGGGGTTTTTAAGGTCGCTAATAACGAATTTGTGGTTAAAATTTAGAAATTTAAAATAGCCGCGCCAATATGGCCGACGAATTTGTCAATCGTGTTCCGATTCCAATGAAAATCGGTATCTGGGGTTTTTTGAGGTAGTAAATAACGAATGTTTGATCAGAACTTATTAATTCAAAATGGCCGCCGAAATATGACTGAAATTAAAAATTGCCAATTGTGTTCCGATTTCCATGAAAATCGGTATCTGGGGGGTTTTAAGGTAGCAAATAACGAATTTATGATCCGAACTTATAAATTCAATAGCTCATAGCTACTAGTTATTTCACCCAAAATTGGAAAAACGATTAAATTTCTTGATTTATTATAACGTTAAAATTTTGAGTATTTAGGAACCGAGGTGCCACTATTGGCTCATTGTATTTACTTAACATGTGCTCCATGTGTCCACAATTATAGTGAGCGTCCTTTTCGTGGCTCTTGATTGTTCGGCCTGCTCGAAGCGCGGAAATTAGACAATACTTAAATGCACAGCCGTCAACATATCTAGATGATTTTTATATAATTGCGCAAAAACAAAATTGCACATTACATAATGCCAAAAGAGTTGCTGGTGCTTAAGAAATTTCATGTTATACTTAAATACGTAGATACGATGACTCTTATTCAATTCAATTATAATTTTCATAGGCTCATGGGGGGATTGATCCCCTTGATCCCCCCTATCTACTACAGTGCTACTGGTACATACAGTGAGCGTCAAAAGTGAGTCAACACATAAAATTTTTCAAAATAATACCAAAATTTTTGTATTTTTTGGCGAATTGCAAACGTTTTGTTTTATTTACTTTTGAAATAAAAGTTTTCTTTCGAGTAACTCAATTCATTTCTGGCAGGACAAACTGAAGCACGTATATAATTTTTTTTTTTCACTTTTTTTTCTCTTTCTTTCTATTGCAACATGCCTTTTCTTTTTTTTATACATATATTTATTAGTAATTTCATTTCTTTTCTTCATTTTTATCTGCTATTTTTCATTGCTTTTATGTTATTTTACTTATCTTAGTTAGTAATTATTTAGGTTGTAAACTTTTATACCTGTTTTTTTATGTACAAATTTAAGATTAAGAATCTGGTGTACTCTACTATTTTTAAATAAATGTAAATGTAAACTCTACCATCTGTCATGGTTCTGTCATGGTTTCGGGGTGCACGGCATCGTCAAGTGTTGAAATATAAAATTTTTAGGTGTTCACTTACTTTTAATTTTTAGGTGTTGACTCACTTTTGACGCTCACTGTATATGAACGTGTATCGAGATAAATGAAGTTAGGTGTGATTGTAAATTAAGTAGTGGAGATATAATTCTTACTTCTTTTGGGGCAAATACGAACTGGAGAGGCATTTCTTACATTTTTCGAGGGAGTGAAATTTTGTACTGAAGAGACATTTCTTACTTTTTTTGAAGAAGTGAAATTTCCAACATGAAATGAGATATGACATTTCTTACTTCTTTTGCGATAGCAAAATTTCCAACTTGAAATTAGGCGAGGTGGGTTTGCAAAATATTTAGCAATTTCGTTTCATAAAAATGAATTCTAGACAAACACGATAATCTCCTCATGATTTTGCTAAAACTTTTCTCTTTGCTTTTTGAGTGTAATTCTTTAAGTTCGATTCCTTAAATATTATATCAAAACTAATACCAAAAACTAAGTACTATTAAGTCATTCCATTTAGCTTCGAAGTAATCCTCAGAATTTTTTTTGCAAGTATTTAATTTTTTAAGCACATTTCCGCAAGGATTTAGGCATTTACAGGATTGTTACCTACTTGTAACACAAACATAAAAAGAATAACGAACCATAATAAAAACCAGTTTAACCTACAACGTTCATCCCCTTTTTAACATATTAAATAGATTCTTAATCATAGCTTTAACCATTTGTAAAAATATGTCAGAGGTGTCTCAGGGCTCTACTGCAACTGCAGTAATGAGTTAGAATAAAGGCGTTAATTAAAATAGCAAAAAAAAAAAGAAAAAAAATGGGGAAGACTTAAAAGGATTTCACTATGTCGTCTCTCTCAACTTTTTAACTTTGTTCAGTAGGGAAAAACATTTTGCATGATAAATTTCCATAAAATACAATTATGCGCGAATCATATGAGTGTATGTAGAGGTGCCAGCATATACAAACACACTGAAGCATATATAGTTGTTACCTAGCAGCAATATTATTGCCATCTTTTGCATATGGCATATGGTTGTGCTTATAGAATGCATGTAACTATACTGTATTTACCACCCTCTACTGCACCCCATCAGCCATTCTGTATGCATATATGTATATAATATATATGTATTATGTTGTATATCAATAAGTGCGGGAATGCATGCAGGAGCTGAGGAGCTAATGCACGTCACTTGTTAGTCGCTCCTAGTCGTACCATGTTTGTGATATCCTGGCACTAATTTAAGCATATCCTAGAGTTGAAAGATATATGTGTTAGATTTGCCGCATCCCCATTTACATATTAGTGAGGGGACACTTTTGACCATCCCTCTAGAAGCCTATGGTTAGCCGTACTTCTATCTTGATTAATGAGAACGCATTATGTGTCCGCTTTAAAATCATTCCTTCGCACGCATACTGTCGACTACTTCCTCCTCAATTCGCCGTTTCCCTCAAACCCCCAAACCGCCCCCCGTCACCCACCTCTGAAACAACAAGTATATCCGGAGCTTGATTACCTGAGAGGATGGATTAAGGTTGAATTTATGGCAGTCGGTTGGGATCAGATTCTGAGGGTATGTTAATGCCACTTCTGCAAAGAAGTTAGTGAATATACACACCCCCAATCGGCCGCCTCTTCCAGCTCAGTTGTGTGCTTTATGCTTGGAATAATTTCTGGTTTTCTGGCGTATTTATTCCTGGGCAAGGCGTAAGGATATCCACACGCACCCCCGGTACACATGCACAAACACAGACACATACTCGCACACACACATGCATGCATATATAACATAAACGTTTCCCCTAATGAGCTGGCCGCAGATCCTTCTTGCTTTGATAAGGGCTATCTTAAAGTTTTTGGTGAGAAGGTTCTGGCCTATTAATCTTATATCAGATACAAGCTCTTATCTCCCGTTGGACTCTTCACACAAGAATTCGTAAATTTTTGGTAAACGACAAGAGCCCCAAAAAGTTACATACTCCAGTGAACAGTCAGTCGTCGTCGTCGTTGTCGTTGTCGTACCCCCTGCCGGCACGTAAACTATTACTAGGTTCGTTTTCACACATTACGAGGCAACACTAAATGCCAAATTTAATTTTACCAACAGGAAACTTTTTGTCTACCGAATACCACCACCACACCTTCGCTAGATACATTCCACTAGGATTAAGCATAAAAGCCACACACAAAAACAACGTCTTATAAAACATCGAGGGCACATGCATGGCAGCATATCTCGTTGCCGGGGAGCATGTAAGGAATTTTCAGGTCTTGCTGGGAAACTTTTTCACCTGAAATATGTATGTGCTTTATGCAACCAGACTTTAATACTGTTAAACTATTAGACATGAGGCTAAAATCTTTGTCTTATTATAACTTGGAGCTATTGAAAAACTAATTTTCGTCTTAATCTCGAACCTAGACGCAATTCAGAGGCGAAAACTTTTCCGGCCCCCCTCGTTCCATGGCGTGGTGGTGCAGCTCGCTCGCTCGCAGTGCAGTCGGATTTGGTCCTGGGGAGCACCAGCAGCCGGCAACTTTTCGCATTAAGACACCCCAAATGCACCCGGGCTGGAGGTTTTTCATGTTTAACATTGGATTCTATGCTAGCGATGCAGTTTTTGGCTTGATTAAATTTCGACGCTAGTTTTTGGGGCCAATGTTAGTTCTCAACTCTAGGCTATGGGAAGCGTGTTATCCTTTGGCTTTTTCGGGTGGCAACCGGGGGGAGGAAAGCTAATAAAACAGATTTTTTTCCCCCTTTGGTTGGTTGGGTGATGGCTCTCTGACACAAGGAATCCTCTAGATATTATTCAATAGATTTCCGATGACTTTAATCAGAAAAACTATTCCTGAATGTGGTAAATTTCTGGTGATTGCATTTTTGTCAAAAAGAAGAAGTTTCAAAACTAAAAACTTATCAACCACCCCGAAAACTTCATTCAAGTTCTTAGAATTTATGTCAGATATAAAAATGTAAATGTGAATTTAAATAATTACAGTGAAGAAGTTCCTCTTTTCATTTCAATTTGGGACAAAATTTTGGTTCATGCCAATATTACTGAAATTGACTTACCAGAATATGATTTTGTCTTTTTTATAAGGACAATTATGTTTTTAAGGGTACCCTTGCTGCACGGGACTGATTAGTATGTTACGTGATCACTGATCCTCTGAACTCTGATCGTATTAGTTTGTCCTGAAGCAATTAAATAAATCGGAGCTGCACTTCTTCTTGGAATGAGTTATCAGGTTCCCGGGTGAATTACCCTATAAGGCCCACACAGGGCATCTAACGCCTTTCTTCATCTCGTCATAAGGAATGCCCCATTTGCCCCTCTTGACGAAAAATCATTAATATCCGATCCCGAGTGGGTTTTGAGAATTTCGGAGTGGATATGTGAGTAATAACTGCGCCCGTGTCGAAAGCTTTATATTTTTAAATGCGATTGTGATTTTATCAATACGGCCCCCCACTGATTACTAATCACATCCATTGCTGCTTGACCTCTGTAATTGAGCCAGAACCGGGCTATTGAGTATGCTAAATGACACCATTCACGGTCACCAACATGATTCCATGAGAGCCCATGCAACAACAAAAACTAAAGCTTTGTATGAATTAAACTAAAGATTAAGGGTATTTCTTTAAAGCTTTTTAAAAATATTTCCGAAAACGTAAGGCAGATGTTGCACATGATTGCCCCATTTCATTTGTAATGAGGTTTGCCTCATGAGAAATTGATAAAAAATACTTCATCGCTGATTTTTTTTTGTGTGGTGGTCATGAGGAAATGCCTCTCATTGTGGTGCTCAGGGGGAAATCCCCTTTTGGCATGCTCCTCATTTGCCACATGGAATCCTCATGAGGAACCTGCGGGGAATCCATTTTTCGGCATGCCCCTGAGGGAATCTCCTTTTAAATGCTATTCGGTTGGGGTTTAAAAAGCTTAGGCAATACAGTTATAAGTTCTTGATAGCTTTAATATAATATATTTAGTTTTCGACCACGTTCCTTCGTCGCCAGGGTCCGAGACGGCCTTGCAACGTTCTAGGATGAAATATTTCCGGTGTGGATTTCCCCACCCAAAGCGAAAGTGCGTGTGTACTTTTCCTTCTATCCCCACGCGTTCCGCCGCCCCTGGCCCAAAATACATTCGGCGTGAAGTATGCAGCATACACTATAAGCTTTATGAAGCTGAAGCCGATGGAAATATGAAGCCACTGCAGCTACATTTGAAGCTGCAAGAACCAACGGAAACTTGACAGAATTGTTGGCATTTAAATGTACAAAGACGAAGAAGCATTTTATTTAAAAAAAAAATTTTCGGATTTTCCCTCACAAAATTTATTATTTTTTCTTCCATTTTAAATTTCCGCTTTTTCACTTTGTCACGCAAATAGTAAATAAAATGAGGCAGTTTTTACAATTCCTTTGTCTAAAGTTGACAGGACTTACGCCGCATAAATTTAGAAAATTGCTCAAATCTGGCTTCATACTTCATTGTAGCGTGAAGTAAGAAGCGGCCAATGTGGCAGCATTAATAGATTCTTGTTGATTTGAAGCTGTGAAGCTTGCGGCGGGAAGTATGCAGGGCCGAATGCGTTTTGGGCCTGAATTCGAAAATCGCCTACTTTTCATCTCTCATATAAAAAATAAAATAAAATTTTATAAAATTTTAAATATAAAAAAAAATTCAAATGACCTGATTTTCATTTCAATTACGGATCTTAGCGCCCTTTGTTCGTGTGGCGCCCCGATGCTTTGCATCTTCTGCTTCATCGGTTAAGCCGGGCCTGACTAGACCGTACTATCAGGGGCAGTGATGGTGGACTTGAAAATCAAATTCATCCATTTGACCTCTGATTCTTCACAAATGGTACTTTAGGGCTCAAGGTTGTGTAATTAAGCCAAATAGACTCACAAGTCCTTCCTACTACGTCCCAACAATTCAAGAATATTCAAAAAATGGCTTTCAGTTCGTCAAACCAAACGCAGTTTTCTGCGAACTGCCTAAGGTACGATTCCGAACAAAGAGACAGAGTGCAGACCACAGACTGCAGACGGCAGTACAGCTGCCGCCTGCGGTCATACCAATGTTGAACGCGGCGACAAAAAGCTTGCAGTCGCTGCAAAGGGTTAGCAAAGACAAGATGTCGAATGTGTTTAATTCAACGGATTCAATTTTGCATCTTCTGTTGGAAGCGGAACAGGAAGCGGACGATGATATCTTATTGTTTTTATATACGAAAAAGAAAAGACAAGATGCAATGCCTTTATATAGAAACAGACCACATGAAGGAGCTTCAGTGATGATTAAAAATCATTTAATGGGTGCAGAGCTGGACTGGCCTACCAAGCTACCGAGAGTTTCCCGGTGGGCCGTGCCGAATGTTAAATCAAAAATGTTTCCTCCAAATAATTTTTTCTTGAAAAAAATAAAATTTCCCCACGAAAAAATAAAAAAAATTCAAATTTCGAGCATATCACAATTTCTTTAAAGAACACAAATCTCGCGGTCTTCTACGAAATTGCCAATTAGTTTGTTGAAGACTGTTATTTTTAATAAGGATTGTGTGGAATTTAAAAAAAATCTAAAAAAATCAAAATGTCAACCAAACGACGAAGAGGTTGGGAGAAACAAAAAATTAAAAAACAAGAACTTTTAAATGCGTAGTATAAAAAATGTCCGAACATTATTCATAGGAAATATTCCAAGCTTTCTAATTTTGGAAAAAAAGGTATAGGTTAACTACGTAATTTTTGGAGAAAAAAGTAGTAAAAGTTTAAATTGTAGTTAAAAAAACCACATTTTTGACTTTGACGACTCATAACTCTGGAAGTTGGTAGGGTTGGTAGTACCAAAACTGGTGCCTAAGTAATCCTGAGAGAAGCTTGTTCAAATAACGATAATAGGTTCAAATAACGATAAAAGACTCGTCAGACTTGACCGAAAAGGCCAATTTCTTTTTCAGTAAATGTAGGACGTGGAAAACAGTTCCACCGTCCAAAAAGTGGTGATCTAAGGATTGAAAAAAATAGTGATGTTGGAAAAGGGTAACGTAATTTTTGCACGGGTTTTAAAGAATGCTCGGATTTTGTTGACAAGTGAGTGTGGAAGCTATCGGAAGCCGAATCCAGAAAAGTTAATTTCATTTAGAACCGGTTTCATTCCATCGAGTTTATTAGATGGTGCTTGTGGTTCTTGGCCGAAGTCTTTTCAAAAAAGGGATTGACTGAATGTTATGAAATTTTTTCCAAAGCATGTTTTCGTTAATGTGCTTTGATCGGCATCCCAACGAAACCGATATCATTCTTAATTTTGCGCGATATCGTGCGGGTACAAAAATCACGTACGTCGTTTAAACAAAAAAACGGCTCAACCGAATTTTATGAAAATCATTTTAGATCATGCTTTAGTTAATACGCCTCGATCGGCACCTCTACGAAGACGATATCTTTTTTGGTTCGCCCAATGTCGTGCAGGAAAAAATTACTGCGGACGTACGGACAAACACACCTACACATACACATAGTTATTCTCATAATTATGCTTAAAGAAAAACCTTTGAAAGCAAAAAAGAACTTTACTTGATTGTTAAAACAAAATGTATGGAAATGGGCCGTTTTTGAATTTCCCGGTCCTAAATTCATTCTAAGTCCAGCCCTGAATGGGTGATATTGAAACATTTAGAAGCTTTGAGTTTTAAAAATGCATCCGCATGTATCCATCTCATTTTTATTTATGGTTAATACTCCTTAGAATACAGTTGTCATCCCATGCCCCTATTTGCCACGCAATACTTCTTTTTACTCCTTTTACTCCTTACACGGCTCCTGTAGGATAGCTATAAACTATAGTCCACGTAGACGAAGACGCGGGCGACAACAAGTTCATATTTTTTTTATTTACTTGTTAATCTTAAGTAATTGAAACTCAGAATACGTCAAATACTACAAATCCTAATTAAGTTCTGCTAGATTTGGATTTTAATTAAAGTGTTCGCTGGCGACACTACTGGTTCTCGACCAGTGATGCGGTCTGCGGTCGAGACGTGTCGGTTTGACATTAATTTTTGCAGTCGGCAGTCTGCGGTCTGCAGTCAGCCGCCTTGTTCGGAATCGTACATTTAGCGTATGCAAATACTTATGTAGCTTATAACCCGAGTAATTTTTTAAAACTAGTACACTTAGCGAACAAATGCGCCCGCCAGAAGTATGCACGCCTCTGTTACAGATATAAATGTATTCTTAATCGACCATCTCAAAGGTGAGTGTCGTTTCACCAAGCGGTCCCCCAACTAAGTACTAACAACGTCCAATGCTGCTTGACGTGGCCAATTGTACGAAAACCGGTCTACGGAGTAAGCTTAAAGGCGTCCTCTATGGTCACCAAGGTAATTGCCCGTATTCTTCGTCCTTAGAGCTCCAATTTTGCTCCTTTAGTCTAGAAAAAGTGTGAACGCACATTGCTTCGTTTGAACTATTCGATGCCCTTTTCTTGTTACGTAGTAGAATTTTAACTCAGGCGTGCCGTGCTTGTTTTGAGTAACATGCAGTGGTTTTGATGCCATTCCTGCCTGTTTCATGTTAAAAAGTGGCGAATCTGATTTTTAGTCAGGATGAGATATAAATTAAAACCCAAAAAAGCCAGTTTAAATCCCAAAATGCAAATCGGAACACTTTTATCGCACAGAAATTTGTATGCATATCTCTTTGTCTGGAACCCACGTTCGTGCAAGAGAGAGCAAAGCATTCAAATATCTGAGCTATAAAAGAGTTCCAATATGCGTTTCCACTTTGTGTTGATGTAGAAGGGCCTTAGGTTTATATGGAAATTATTTACGACTGAGTTAAACTTGCAGTTAGCTTGAATTCGGCCTTGAATGTATATTGTACTCAATACTCGATTCCACCCTAGAAGTAATGATATGAGTAAAACTGCTCGGTCAAAAGTATCGAGTACTGATATGAGTAGAATCGAAAGCTAAATACTCATATGAGTAAAGAATCGAGTACCGATTCCATATCCCTAGGTATAATTCATCCGAATCCAATCGTCAAGAACTCTCTTTACCAAGCTTCTAGAGACTCTCTTTAGCAAGCAATACTAGATGAATTCAATACTAGACCTCCATTTGAACAGGGTTTTCACCTCGTCACTGCCTTCGAAGCATCGCTGAATCAGTAGTGGGATTCCGTATCGATTTAGAGTTTAGAGCTTAGAGAAACTCTAAATCGAAAGTGTTTCTCCAAGTTAGAGTAGTTGGTATTCTGTAAGCAGCTTAGAGCGACTTACTAGATCTTCGTGGGAATTTTTTACATTTTTATGAAAACACATTCATTAACGGTCTCTAAGTGTCAGTTGACATTGGAGGTTTGGAAAATATATTAGTAAAAATTTTTTATAAGTAATAAAATTATGAATAGTGAAAATAGAATTATTATTTTCGAATTGAGGAAAGAGAATAATAAGAAGAAAGAAGAAGTTTTTTGATTCCCTAGAAAATTAGGAAAGAAACAAAAAAGCAATTTTTTGAATACTAAAAAACGAACATTGAAATATATTAATGTCATATTATTAAATAAAATGTTTGTACTTTTTCATTTCTAATAATTTACGACTTTACACTGGTTCTAAGTAACAGTTATAACGTATTTTTAAATATTTTTTCTTTTTTTGACATGAGATTTTCCGCTTTTCATTTTTCTCTAGTGAGATTTGCCGTTTTTTATTTAGCTCAAATGAGATTTCACTTGTGAGTAAAATCAAACTCTAAGTTAGAGGAAAAAAGCGATACAGAATCGCTTATTTACTCTAAATTTAGGGAGCTCTGGTACAAAAATTTAAAACCGTCTATTACAAAAATGTGTTTTTTTTTATTTCTACTAGATGGCGCATAAAGTCCAGTTAGAGTGCGCAAATCTACTCTAAATTTAGAGTATTTTCGGTTAGAGAATACCATTTACTCTAAATTTAGAGATTTTACTCTAAAATCTAAACTCTAAATCGATACGGAATCCCACTACAGGACACAAACAAGCATAACATCAGGATTGAAAATACTCAGCTCATCAAGGCCACCTTGGCACCCAGAATGGTTTAGACCAGGTCCTACTCGACATTGTCAATCATAGAATATAAAAATAGGTGCAGATCACTACAGCTTACAACGTCGCTTGAAAGCCTAAGATGCGTACGTTACTCTCCACGATGCGCAAGTTATCTTAGGCCAAAAAGTTTTCGCGGAAAGTAAGCCAAAGGAGAGAGGCACATGGTAAGTATCAGAGGAGGGTATATTGTCAAGGCCAGGGGATTTATTGACTCCAAGCTCTGTGAGACACCTACACTAACGAAGTGTAGTCTGAAATAAAAATCCGTTCATTATGTTGGTCGTATACCATGTGCACGGAAGCGGGCTTGAGCTATGAGATCTCCAATCCCATGTCATTCTAGGGTTAACATCCGAAGTTATGACAATACAAATACGAAATATTGTCTGCTTGTCAGAAATGTTCCCAGATCGTCAATAGCATAACATTCATGAAATACAAATGTAACAAAATCCTTTAGGGAAATCACCTTACACCTACAATTCCCAAAATTTAACTGTAATTTTCTGTCATTTTTTCTGACAGCTTCCTTCTATCAAACCTGAATCTAATCGAGAAAAAAAGCACTTTTCGATCTTGATTGCTCGTTTTTTTTACCTGATAGCTGCTCGTTTATGAATTATTATATATTCAAGATGAGCCTTGGTGAGAGAAGGCACAACGCCAAAAAAAAGGTTCTGCGAAAAAAAAATCCTTAAATTTATTTCATTTCATTTCATTTTGCTTAAGGTCAAATAAGCCAGCAAAAATTTTCTAATTACCAAAATACCTTGAGCACGCCTTTCCTTCTCCCAAAACTAATTACCATAATAAGATGAAACCTGGAGAGAGTTGCTTTTGCCGGGTATAAATAAACTCGAAAGGTACAGGCAGGAGCTTCTTCATCACCATAAACTTTTCTATGTGATACATTGATGGCTCCCAGAGCTCTCGTATTTCCACTTTATACTAAAACATTATTTATGAAAATTGAAAAATATTTTTCTTATTATCCTTTCGCAGATACACGGAGAGAGGCTCCTCGCAGTGCCGGGCGAGCCGTGCCATGCTGGTCCCCCCACCTTACAGCAACGAATGGAAAGGTGTATGCTGTCTTGAGAGGTGATACTGTATAGTGAGGTGTTATTGATGCACATGAAGTGATAACATTGAGGTCGGCCTGGTCCCGCAGTCGTTATTGTTTATTGCCAGGCTGTCAGTGGTTCATGGGGGCCATTTCTCCTATTACGGCCATAAAGCAGTACTCGTTAGCAGCGTTTAGTTACTGTTCCAACTGTAAAATATAATTTCTCTTCTCTCTCGCAAACGTGGCTCAAATGAGGCAAATAAAGATACGGAGATTAACAGCTTTGTATTATTATTCTAGTTGCAGATAAAATTTTAATTATGCTGCGTATTGCCTAGATTATTTTTGTTAACCTTTCTTTTGAGGCCTTTATGTAAATTAGGAGTGGGAGAACAAACCGGGCCGAGTTAATACAGGTTTAATAGAGGTGGGACGACTCATTAGCACTGAGGAGTTCTTTAGATTTGTATAATGTTGAAGGCTATAAATTTTAGAATGTTTATGGATGTGCAAAGTTGATATCAGTGCCCAACCAAATGTATGCCATTAAGAGACTTAAAGTGATCTGTTAAAACTTTAGAATCAATGTTGGTAACCCATTCTTCTGGGTGTATGAAAAAGACGTTTATAACCTGTTAAAACTATTCTTATCAAGAATGAAGATCACTAACTAAGGCTCGATCGATCTTGTTACATTTTTAATACGGAATACAGAGATAGATCGCCTTGTGCAACACCCGATAGTAAGCTCTAGTCATATTATCATAAAATATGACTTTGAAGAGACGATCCGCAAACTTTTTAATAATATATGTTTCAATTTTGGGTCGATCGATCTTAAACGAAATTGAACTATCGCAATAAATTTAGCTCAGTTGATCTGTTTAAATTAATCGAACTTATTCAAAATATTGCAAAATGGAATTCAATTGCACCTTTTGCTCCGTTCAAGCAGTTTTTATGATAAAGAACATACTATACTAACATTAACAAAAATAAACATATGAAATACATTGAGACTATGTATATTGTTATGATGTATGCAGTCTTGCCATCTATTAGACAAAGTAATTTGTAACGAATTATACACTGCTTGCGCGCCATCTATTGGATATATGTGATATACTGTGATTTTTAAAATGTGTGGAATGTAATTCGAATACACTATCGAATTTAACATGCGATTTTACCATCAAGGGCTGTTTCACACGAGACGACGGCCAACCAACAAAATCTGCTGTCATCGTCCATTCCCTTTTGAAATTTGACGAAAAGTCGTACGGGCTTTCACACAGGCCAATTTTTCCAACCAACTGTACGTCAAAAAGCTTTAGCTTATTGTTGTTGCTTTTATTTCAATTCTCTTTTGCGTACTTTCCGAGTGAAATAAAAGTCATTTCTATTTCTTTTCTTCTCCCAGCAAAAGCAACAACAACCACACCGCTGTCAAAAAGTCGTATCGAAAATCGTGTGAGAAAGTTGGATGGGAAAATCGTCCCTCCCCATCTTTCTCTCTCACCCTCTTCTCTAAAAACATGAATATCGTACGATTTCTGTTGGTTGGCCGTCGTCCCGTGTGAAACAGGCCCAACGACCTAAAACGGTATCAAAAGCTCATCCGAGTGGTCTAGGTTTGCGTCTTGTCTGAAAGCTTGTTTGGATCGGGTCTCGGCTCGTGTCTTCGATAGGATGAATGCTTTTGCAGAGTGAATTTTGATAAGGTTCTTCTCTTCACTATGGCGAAAGCTTTTTGTAGGGAAAATTTTGATAAGGTTCATGTCTTCCCAAGGATGACAGCTTTTTCGTAGTGGAAATCATGGTACAAATACTACAAGGTATGCTCTTACGGAGAGCTTTTTCGCCATGTTTTCTTCTTGTGACGTCACTCGTAGCCAGCTTTTCCGCCGTTAACGATTTGACCATATCAAAACTGTGAATTGTTTATAAAAAAAATATTTTTTGTTTTGATTCAATGAATTCCACACATTTCCACTGTCAAAATTGAGCAGTTGCAGGAAGATATCCTATAAAATTTAGCTAGATACATTATTAAACGGCTAAGTAAGTCGAACACATTAGATCCAATAGCTTGGGATAACTCGAATCCTTGGTCATGAGTGAACGACTTATTCGAAAGTGGTTTGGCAAAGCTATAAAGCATTTTCGTAGATAAAATAAAACAATTGGAGAATATTAAAAAAAATAATGGGAATAAAATAATAATCAGAGAAAATATTGACTTTCTTGTAAAATACAAGGAATAATTTTTCCGATCCGCATTTATTTTAGACTAAAACATTTAATTGTTCTTGTAAATAAAGAAAAAAATTCTAAAACCAAAAATAGAAAATCAAAGAAGGTAATCACTTAATACATATCAGAGATTTTTCACTTTATGATTTATATTTATATTTCATTAAAAACCGTTATATCTGTTGAATGCATTGAACAGTTAAAATTCGGTATTGGTAGCACATATTACTACCCGGTCTACCATCTAATCTAACTCATGCAAAATTGCAGTAATGCAGTATTTTTTTACGTGAAAAATTAAAACCAATTTATTTCCTTATAAAATTTCAAAAATCGGCTACCAGTGACGTCACACCATAATAGCTCTCCGTAAGAGTATACCTTGTAGTACTTTTACCATGGGAGAAATTTTGATTGCGGAAACTTTGGTATGTAGAGTTTGTGAAGTCTCGAGGTTTTTAAAGTCTCGGGTCTCCAGACGTCTCGAGCTAAAAATCCCGGGAATTTCGAGGCATTCGAGACATTTTAGATATTCAAAGGAATTTTAAAGAAAATCATAATTTGGAGCATAAATTTTGTAATTAAACAAAATTATTTTTCCTGGATAAAAAAATTCAAGATTATAACTAGGTAAGGGTAAACGAAATTGAATAGTAAAAAAAAATTTGTCATGTAAAATAATAGTTCAACTCATGGTGCAATGTATAGTAGTAAGCTTGATCGGAAGGATAAAAGAACAAGAGATATGTTGGGTGTCTGGAGGGTGCGTGAGTAGATGTCGATGAACCTTGCGTTTGAGCTCTGAGGTGTTATAAGAGTTCGGAAACACTGACTGTGGAAGACAGTTCCACAATCTAATTGTTCTATTTATAAACAAATTACTAAACTGCAATGGGCGCGAGGAGAAGGTCTGTAGTGTGGCGGTGTGGGTGTGAATCGAGTTGCCTAGTCTGGTGTTGGGGGAAAAAGTTGCCGTATAGGTATGGAGGTTCTTAAATGCAGTGGAGCAGTCGCTATAATAATAGCGGTAAAACTTGCTGAGGGCTGCTACATTTCTATGATAGCTTAAAGGGTCGATGGAGGAGCAAATGGTGCTGTTTGAAGCATGTAGGGTGTCCATGGTAATAACAGCCATGGTATTCAAATATGTACCTGACAACCGTGCGTAGAGTGAGAAATAGGTCTACACTAAGCCGGGTTTGATTTTTTTCTTGTGATGGACAAGGAACTGTGAAATCGTTTAGTTGACTACAATGAAATGTTGACTACAACGGGGTTGACTACATCGGGCTTCTACTGCAACTGACGGGAATTCCCGGGACACATACTCTACTGGTATCATAAAATTTGGCTTGATTTGGTATAAATCAACCACCTTCGCCAATAAATATTGAAAAAAGTGTAGTTTGGATTATTTTTGATTATTATTGAAATTATCGCGAAAAAACCCATCGGTGTTTTTTTTGCAATTTTAAGGGTGACACGCATATTTTAGGACCGTAAAAAACATATAGGGTTCGATTTTGTTAACGGTGTTGTGTTTCAGTTTTTACAGACGCACTAAATTTGCCAATTTTCGGCACCATTTGCACATTCCAGATCATTATTTGGGGGTGTCATAAACATTGTTTCGAAAAACCCCCTAATTGGGTTTTGGTCATTTTAGAGGCTCGGGACCCCAATTTTCGTGATCAGCACCCAAAAAAAAGTAGAAGTTGTTTCGATATGTAGGGCGTTCCGAGCTTCATACCCCGCGTTTTAAATGGACTACTTGTAGACTTGATAGAAAGAGCAATAAGCAATAAACAACGCTAGGGGCAAAGAGATGGAAAGATGCTAGTTAGCCTCAGCAAGTCAGCTTGCTCCTAGCTCCCGCCGTTCTTCAGTTCAAGCATTTGGAAAAAATGCATTATTTATGGACTAACCCAATATTTTTTAATGTTAAACGGTTTAGGGTTTTTTGCACTTTGTTTTGTGTTTAGTGAATAAGCAACAGCATACACTGCAATAGTATTGGTACGGTGTCGCTTACAAATAAACTGCCCCGAAGAAATTAACATTCTCCATTTATCATCCTGTGCTTTTTTTCAAATAGAGTTTCTTGCCGAATATTTTTGTTTTATCACATAAGATAGAGTAAAGACTACACTTCACATTAATCTCTAGTCTTTGAAGGCGAATAAATCTCACAATAATAAGTTCAGTTTTTTAGGTTTGCATTGGTTCCATCGCTCACGGCTCACCGCGTTCCTATGTGAACATTTTTGCTTATTTACGTATGTTATGCTCATCGCGCACCGCTCACCGCTCATCGCTGTTCAATGTACACGCGACCTTATGATTTTTGAATTTTGCAATAGTATTTGCAATTTCTTTTATTATACGCTTTGGCGCATCTTTTTCTGAGCCAACTCTTCTTCGATGGTTTCATCCCGCATTAGGACATTTAATGTATCTAAAAATGGCCTAAAACCTTACGCTCTAATAGAGTTAAAAGAACTACTCCAACTAAAACAGAACAAATGGCCAAGCTAATCTTGTGTTGCGGTAAAAAATATTCATTTGTTTTAGCTTCATTTTGTTTTTCCTTCCATGACTCAAAATTGATGCCACAAATCAACTAAATAAACTTTCAGCTCTCAGCATAGAAATATAATTGATTTTTGCATCGAACCCTTTCATAAACAAAATCAATAAATAAAATTAAGTTCATAAGATTTATTTCGATCAAATCGAACTACCAAAAATCGTTTGTCCTATTGCGATCATAAAACACTGCCAACCTATAAAACACGTCCTCTCGACGGCACTGGCAGAATAAAACAAGGAATTTTTAAGAGAATAAAACTGTTACCGGCAACATCCATATTTTTTCGATGTCCTTTTTTTTTTGTAGCACAAAAAAAAATTGCATCCGATCGAAGTGCATACATCAATAGAAAATCCCAGAAATAAAGCACCTGCCTAGCGTTCTTTCCACGATATTGAACGGATTTGCTGTTTCACGCCAGAATTTAAAGGGATTAATTAAAATTCGCATTGATTTGTTTGGGATTGTTTCAGTTTTTTGCCATGGGAATTTTATTGCATGCAGATGCCCCCCAAAAGTGGTGGACACACAGCAAGGGCGACCAACAGAGGACACACATAAAACGTCCGTGCAGTAAGGGATGCACGTTGTTCGCTGCTGCTCATATCCTTCCAGAGCACCCGGATGCCCAGGTCGAAGGTGCTTTGAATTTAAATCAAGTTTTATCTTTTAATGAAATTTATGCTACAGCTTAAAATTTTGTTTTATTACCTTATCACGTCCCCCGGCCAACTCCCGCCCCAGTCCAAAACTGCAACCCTTACCTCGACCACTCTCACCCATCGAAGGATCCATGCCGGGACATATGCAGCAAGGGAAATTCCCTGCCAATGTTTAGAATAATTGCAGTTTTCCTTTTATGTAGTAAAATATGTTGACGTGCACCCCCGACCGGGGGCCCTCCACCTCCTCCCCCTCCGCCCCGTAGCTAGCTGGGCAAAATCGATGGTTTCAATTAGTTCAATCATGCAATTCCATTACGGTCGGCTGGGCGTACGGGTGTAATTAAATTTCTAATTATTTCCTAATAATATTGTATTAAGCTTTCGGCTGTGGAGGTGCCCTGTCATGCTCCCGATTGGGGCGTTGACGGTGCTTGATTGAGTAATGTGCATTACGAACAGTGGAGACACTGCCCGGTGACCGAAATTCCTCTGACAATGTTTAATGGCATAAATTTTGAACGTTTTATGGAATCCCTCACAATAATCCGTCAATAATGATTTGCGTGGCTTGTCAAATTACTTTTGTGTGTGGATTTCAATGCTGGAGTTACTATGTTGTCCCTGTTGTGCTGCGGTTTAATCGACGAAAGTATCTAACAATTACTAATGCCAATTTTGGTTCGATTGATTCGAATATTTTGATCTGATAGGAGAATGAAATTTGGTTTGGCAAATTGGGCGCTGATAACTTCCTTGAGATAGAAAAAATACGCTGAAAATAATTTATAAATTAGCCACTTTTGGCCACCACATTTATCGATCTATTGTAGCCGGCTACCTTTGGCAACCCATCCTGGACTAGTCGGGGAGACGGTATAGGACAGAGTCCCCTGTAAAAAACCTTGGGAATTCTCCTGAATACCCCTTTATCGGGCAGAGAAGAAGTGGTCCCAGACACGCGACTAAAGTTGCAGGCGGAGACAGTAGTATGATTGCAGGGAGACTGCCATCTGAGACCGTCAGCATAAAAAAGGTACGTCGGCTGTGAACGCCGTATAAATCACCAGGCACCGATAAAATAAGAACAAATAGGTTCATGGCTTCTGTCAATTTGCAAGAACTGCTTACAGCTACATGACTCAATTCTGGAGGGAAGCAAGTGGCCAGGAGCGCGTTCAAAAACCTTACTATGGTTAACCATGGTTAACTATGGTAAACTTTTGTCGTTCAAAAACTCCGTGGTTAACTACAACATAACCACGAGCATAACTTTTTGGCGTTCAAAAACTCTCGTGGTTAACCATGGTGTAGTTAAATTTTAACCCTGCTCGGGAGCATGGTTAGCGATAGTTAAGAAGAAGAAGAATAAAAACAACTCTCTGACGGTTGTTTTAATGTTAAACACATGAACAAATTAAAGTGGGATTTGTAGTTAACCACGGTGGGTTCAAAAACCTCCAGGGCTAAACATTAACTTTCGTGGTTAAGTGAAGTGATGCAGCATAACCACAGCTTACCTCGTGGTTTACCATAGTAAGGTTTTTGAACGTGCTCCGGGTCATCCGCTCCAAGGCCGGACTTAGGGGTCATCCATAAATTATGTGAGGCGTTAGGGGGTGGAGGGGGTCAAGCCGAATTTCACCAAATCTCACGGTGGCGATGGGGAGGATCACGTAATTTTTTTCCCGCAAGAAACAGGGTAAAATTGCGAGAAAACTGGGTTAAATTAATAGTACAGGTAATGGCTTGGTCAAAAACGCAGAACTGCGGTCATTCTGCAGTATTTAGCAATTGAAAGTGTGTAGTTAAATATTGCAGAATGACCACAGTTCTGCGTTTATGACCGGGCCCTAAATTAAGCTGAAAAAAGCGATATATCGGAAATAATTAGATACAGGCTAAAAATTGGCTTTTAGGTTTCTTAATAAGGGGTTATGAAGTCTACCGATTTTCTACCCCGAGAAGCCCACTTTTTAGGAAATTTTAGCCCTCTCAAAATGGGTATTTTTTGATTTTTCACTTCTTTTTGCAATATTTGTTAATATTTTTTTGTTTTCTTCAATTTTAAGTACAATATCTATAAATGAGAAAATTTTTAAAATCGTCTTTTTAGACCAGCACTTAGATTTCATTCAAGAAAATCTTGGTGCAGTGAAAGGTTTTTTCAATACATATGGCACATAGAGAGAGACGACACGCCGGAAAATGGTCATGAAAAATTCTTATCATTTCATACAATGGCCGGGGAAACACTAGGAATTTAACGTATGCATTGACTTATACGACCATTTTTAGACAGATTGCAACCCTACGCTGAACTAGTATGGTGGCCTAAGGCCCAGAAGCCCAATTGAAAAACCTGGAACCTAATGCCCTACTAAGTGGATTTTGGTCAAAGTTTCCAAATATCAGTTTTTGGTCAAAAAATGACTCAGAAACTGATTATTGAGAAATTTTTTTTGTTCTATTTATAGAAAAGATTATTGCCTACCGTAATGACACCCTTGCCATTACAAATTTTCGAAAAAAGTAGTTTTTGAGTGATGTTTTGGCCAAAAAGTGATTTTTGATAACTTTAACCTTGAATAACTTTGAAAGGGTTAATCGGGTCACATCTTTGAAAGAACTAAAGCTGTAGAGAATTTCATTGTCAACATTTAGGGCATTTGTACGGGGTTGTGCGACCTATAGAAACCGACATACAAGGAAAACACCGGAAAACCGCTATATTTCCGGCGGCCATGTTTTTTTTTGTGATTCCGAAATTGTTTTCTTAAAAAGTCCCAAGGAAGCTGTGGACCAATTTTCAAAATGCTAATTTCCCCGGACTAATGGTAATACTAACAATTTAAATATAACTTCTAATTCCTAAAATCATACTTTTGTTTGCCTGAATTTTCTTCCAATAGCGCTGAAACGTCAGAACAACTTACATAATGCTTGTTGAATTTAACCGTTACAAATGCAGCTAGTGTCCTTTCGGGTAGTCGGTAGTTTTTCACTGCTTCAGTAATGATTACTAAGGGGACCAGCAGCATTAATGCCGGGACAACCTATAGACTGTTTTAGAAAAGCTGAAATTTTGGTATTATGTAGTAATAAGGGTGTACAGCAATAGCCCGCCGTCAGTCAGCTGGTAATTCTAGGTAGCACTTACCGATGGAGCACTGATATACCTGCAAGTAGTGATCTGATAAGGGGTACTCATATTATCGTTGGTGTTACAAGAGCCCTTATATAACGCATTACAAGAGAAGGCAGATGGTAAGGTATAATCCAGAATTAGACCCAAATAAGTTAGAATTAGCACGATAAATCAATTGTTATCGTTTTTTTGTAAATGTAATTTTAACTGCTCTAAGATGAGCAGTTCTGTAAGTACTCAAAGGTAAGTGCTTATGTAACTACTCTAAGGAAAGTAAAAAAGTAAGGCCTTACCTCCTATGACATCGTGTGAACATACTTCTGTCAGGGGTGTGGTAAGGCCTACCCCTTACTAGTAAGTGCTCATTTCTGTACTTCTGTAAGCTTACAAGTCCTACTGGAAAGCGGATCGTATAATTGTGAAATACGCTCGCACTCTTGCTAGGAGCTGTATTAAGGGCATTTGATAAAATGTTCGCAGTACAATCAGTGGCGGATTTAAGCGATACTTTTCATCGCTTTTACAGCTTCAGATAGTTGAGAGTATCCTGCGTACACTGATACCTTGTTCATGAAAATATGTCATAGGGCTACAAAAATACAGAGTGATATGCAAAACTCTAAAAGAAACTTCAAAACGCCCTAGCGGCTAAACTGTTACGATATCCCATTCCTCCGATATTTTTTGTTCGTCTATCCAAAACTTATCCACAGCCGCCCGCTTTATAAGCTTAACGGATACACCCTGTATATATACTAAACAGTAGAGGGCCTAAGATAGATCCTTGGGGAACGCCAGCAAAACGCATGGCAGGAGAGGAAATTAAATGGGAAATCTTTACCTTTTGCGAACGAGAAGCTAAAAAGCTACACATGAGCGTAAGGGCAGAAGAAGGGAAACGAAATTATGTACAGAGTTTGCGTAAAAGGAAGTAGTGATTGACGTTGTCAAAAGCTTTGAAGTAGTCTAACAAGAGTAGACAACATACCTTGTTAGCATCTATATATTAATAGGCAAAGTTAAACTTTGTGATCCCTTTTTAACCCATTTCCAAAAATTGTGATCCCATTTTAACCTATTTCCGGTGCACGTATCTTAATGAAACATATATCAAGGGAAAGGTATTTTTTCATAGATGGTCAGAATATAAATTTCATTTAGGTACGTCCATAGGGAAAGGTTTGTAAGCCAGGTAGAGTTTTAACTATACTGAAGATTTTTCTATTCACATGTGCACTGATACGCACGCGCTATCCATCGAATAAAACGGAAAAAGAATACATAATTGAAGAGAATGCATACATTTTGTTTCGATTTTCTCTTTGCACTCACATTTCCCCACTCAAATGCAAAATAAAATCTTATTAAATTTCCCGGCCGCGACAGGATCTTCAATATCGTTCACAATAGATAGATATGTTAAGATAAAGTGAAAAAAAAATTCTGCAAAATCGGGCCTGTGCTGCACGAGAAAATTACATAAATGTGCATTTCTGATGCATTTTGAGTGCATCGCTACACTATTTTTTTAATTTCTCCAGTTCTGTTGGTCATAGAAAAATATTGAAAATTGACTTATCACATATCAAATAAACTTATTTCTTGCTTAAGCTTGGGCGAAAACATCACAATTTGAGATTGTCTTGGCCCATGCTTGCACGCAAATAGCTTTTCACTCTTTTTGGAGTAGAAAAGGATCTCTCTCCAGAACATCAAACAAGTTAAATCGATTTTTAAAATTTCAATGGTTCTTTAAATTTTGCAGCCTCTACAATTTTGCCGCCTCTAAAATTTTGCTGCCCTAGGCCCGGGCCTCACGGGCCTAAGCGTAAATCCATCACTGAGTACAATCAATTCCTAAGATATTTCTGTTGAGTCGATTTTTTGATTTTGTGTGTACATTTTTAACACCTCTTCGGTTACGTCCACCAATATTGGTATTATCTGCCGGTAACGCTAAAATTTTGATAAACTAAACTAATTTCATATACAAGGTTCTCCTTCAATAGATTGCTTTAAAATCTTAAGACGAATGCCACTTTTGATGTCGAAATATCTTACTAAAATTGGGTATAATTTTATTTCCGACCCATCTGATAAAGTTACATACAAATGATATGGATCCCAAATCTTCTATAACTATTTTCTTGCAATATTCATTAAAAACTCCAGTTACTATTGCCTTGCATTTAGTTCTTGAGCCGGAAAATTTTTGCATTTTAGAATTTTCCGTAAGTTATTGTGTTATTGACGAATTTGTCAACTAATTTGTGCATCGTAAAAAATAATAATGGCCTTTTTTTATAATTAAAATATTTTTTTTTTGTTAATTTAGGGGGCGGCAAATCTTATAGGCCCAGGGCGCCAAATTTTAAAATACGCCACTGCTTGTAGGATTCCGTGTTGTAAGAAGGTTACCTTTAGTTAATTGTAATCGGTCCGAAAATCGGATTCGAAATTTTCAATGTATTTAAACCTTTCAAGGTCCCAATAGCATTTTAAGCAAAAATTTGAGAAGAAATATGTGTGTGTGTGTGCGTACGTATGTGGTAATTTTTTCCTGCACGATTTCGCGCGAACCGAAAAAGATATCGATTTCGTTCAGGTGCCGTTCGAAGCGTGTTCAAGGAAATACGATCTGAAAAGATTTTCATAAAAATTGGTCGAGCCGTTTTTTTTTGTTTGAACGACTTAAGTGATTTTTGTACCAGCACCATATCGCGCGAACCAAAAAAGATATCGACTTCGTTAAGGTGCCGTTCGAAGCGTATTAAAGGACAAATGAATTCAAAAGATTTTCATAAAAATCGGTCGAGCCGTTTTTTTGTTTGAACGACTTAAGTGATTTTTGTACCAGCACCATTTCGCGAGAACCAAAAAGATACCGACTTCGTTAAGATGCCGTTCAAAGCGTGTTAAAGGAAGTATGTTCTGAAAATATTTTCATAAAAATCGTTCGAGTCGTTTTTTTGTTTGAACGAATACTGAGAAGTTAATCTTGTGGACCGAAAGGGTCAAAAGCCACATCCCAACTAGTTTTAAATAACATTCATTGCTGAAGATTGAATAGACCAAAAATGACGCAAAATTATAGCTTGTCCATCGAGACGACAAATACTCATCCGCAATTCATTAAGGAAGTGAAATTGTTAATGCAATTTATCATAACCCAACCCCTGCGAAACAAACCCCTCTTGAAAAAAATTTCCACGTCAAATATGAAACACTCAGTAGTAAATACCTATGTCCTAAAAAGTTATTCGTTTTACTTGAAAATAAAAATCGACCGCTCTCAAAAACGAGACAAGAACGGAACGACAAAGAAATTTACGCGAGGCAATCAAACACAATGGAAAGTTATGAGAGTTAACAACCCTTCGTCCCGTCTCTCCTTATCCAACCTCTATCTCCCAACACCTCAACCCCTAAGGGTTCTAACAAGAACAACAACAACAAAAACAACAAAAAAACACAAAATAAAATAAAATACCTGTTGTATGCGATACCCACCCTAACCTTGTACGCCTAATAACAATATTAATAACCGTCTTAACCTTAATTCTGTAGCGTGACTCCATTGTGCGTCATTTTCATGAGTGTCAACCATTAGCGGCGGAAATAAAATTAAAGAGAGTGCCACAACACTTCCAGGAATTCGGCCACTCCCGCATGGGGGCCCCAGAAGAGATTTTGGCTTTGTTCCTCGTTAAGTTCATGCACAAAACATTAAACTCTCAGGCAGCGCCAATTTTTCTATCATTCCGAAAAACAATGTCTGTCACGAGTAGTTGCTTTATGGGGCAAGCGATAAAAGGCACCGGAGCTAGGCACATACCCTCCACCTACCCTCGGATATTCTACGCAATTTTAGCCGGTATACGAAGCCGGGATAGATAGATAGAAAGAGAGAGAGAGAAAGAGTGAGGGCGGGCAAGCAAATTTAAATGGCAACATCGGGTGAGGAGAGGCAGTGCCTCGCCTCGTCCCCGGACGCATACTCCCTTTATTAATATTTCAAAGGGCGGCATAAAGTAAAGGAATGACCTGATTAAAATCATGAGAGTATCTGCAAGCTATGCTTACAATGTTTTTCCAAGCTGTGCTATAAAAATCCGAGAGCCGGAATAGCTGAAATGGACTAGGAGCGCACCACTCCCCCACGGGACTCACTTAGAGCAGGAACCTTAAACTGAATGGACTCGTTAATATTTTATACATCTGCAGTCATCTCTGATAGCCCCTGTAATATTAAATCTGTCGAAATGGGCTCCTGGTACAACTTTAATGCTGCGATCTTGTCCTGGTTTAATGTTGTCCCGGGAGCAGCCTAGTTTGCTTAGAAGGGAATCATTCCTCCTTGCTCGCCGCGTATCCCCAGCTTGGTCTCTGGTCGTTCCCAATATCGTGAGGATAAGATGATGTCTAGAAGAATTAATGGCCAGTTAATCATGGGATAACTGGCCATTATCATCGAAAGGGAACAACCCCCCGCGTCTCAGCTGTATTGTGCGCGCTATCATGGCTCACGGTGACATGTTTTTAGCGAGAAACGGAATACACGGTGTGGTGTAAAATGCAAATCGAACGCAGCTCACACCCTGGGCCCCGCGCTGAGCGACAAGGGCTTGGTAATTAAATGGGGTCGGCGGAAGTAGACAATAGAAAGTGTACACGTTTCGCGTTAAGCATTCGACCCTGTAGTGCCGAAAATGTCGAGAATCCCGGCTAAATGAGCTGCAGTGGACTGTCCTGTCCTCGGTAGTGTGTGGAGTGTGTATCACAGCATGCTGCTGGCATAAATTATAAATTTTAATGTCTTCTGAGCTTGAACCAACATCGAGTGCACGCCGGTCTCACAGTGGGTTTTGTGGGTCCTGTCTACATAGAAAATGCACATGCAACTCAGATCCTGTCGCCCCACAGTCTGTACGCTAGGATCTAGACCGTGCAGGCTACCCAAGCACGAGAGCAATGCCATAAGTGTATGCATGTGTGTGTGTGTGTTTGCATAAATGACTTAGCATGGTTGGCAAATTGCTACCTTAATCTGATTACAGCGAGCAGCGCTACACCATGAACTGCCACATATTTCTGGTGATTTATATCCTTTGGGCCTAAGACCTAATTTATGAGCGTTTCTCATGCATAATATGTGCGATGCTCCCCGATGCGCCTTGTTCTGCGCTCTATACGCCCGCATCCCTCCCCCCACAATGGTCTCCCCATGGATGTAATCACGTGAACACTTTCACTCCTAGTCCTTCTATCCACATCCAGCAAGCCACCACCATTGAGGAATAAATTCACTTCACATGTTTTTCAATTTTTGGAAGTATCCTCCTTCTCCTCACGAAGGGCTACTATACTAGTAGACCGCCTCTTGTCTGTCGGTTGAAAGGGATTTTTATGAAATTCTGAAGAGTATCCTTGCCGTTGTATATACATAGATAGACAGACAGACAGACCTCCACCAGCAGGTATACTGGCGGCATCTATGTGCCAGTGAAGTTGTCGATTTAATCAGCCCTCGAGCACCCACTAACTGACAGGGGACTATCCTCCCTTGTATTTTGCATATTTTTAAGTGAATTTTTGGCAGCTTCACCCCCAAGACGAGAACCTGGCCACGGATATGTTTTTCTCGATTTTTCCCCTGGCCTATCGCCACGGGGAGTGAGGGGCAGCAGCGATATACAACATTTTTCCTCCTGGATGTCGGAAGGTTTTGTGGTGCTTTCGGCAGACATAAAACAAGATAAAATTTTGGACAAAAATTTATTAGCTCGAGACTATTGATAGGAAGTTAATTAAAAAATGATTTACTGCTTGCCGGTCGTGTTTTGATAGGATTCTTCTTCCTATTCACCGAAAAACAAGGTACAAGGAATTAGGGTCTTACATATGTTATTTTGTTGTTTTTTTTTTGTTTGTTTGGTGTGCAGAGGGTGCCACATGTGTTTTCGGCATATGTTTTGGTTTGGAGTTTGTTTTGTTAGAGTTTGTTGCTGTTGCTTTTCTTTTACTGTGAGGGGTAAGATTGGGGTATTTTGTAGGAAGTATTTTTTATTATATCATTAAAAAAGTACGATCGTGGGATTGGGTTTTCAATATTACCAATTCTTGGGTTGAACGGGGAGATATAGAGTGGGTGTTCATTTATAAATAGTTGTAATCCTATACTCGCAACACCAGATTAGCCCGCTCGGTTCATCCCCTTTGGCTACAGCTTCCTTTTTCAGGGGTGGTGCTTTCATAGGTGCGAATGGTGCACTTGCACCGGGCGCAATCTGAAGTTGTTGAAAGCGCCTTCTATGTTCAGGTAGGCTGCCAAGGTGGACTGTTTTTATTCTATGCAGAATTCTACAGTGGAAGCTAATACATGCAGTTCAGTGACCGCCGATTATCTCTTGAAATATGAAGGCTTGAAGAACGACATAGGGACCTCTATTTAGAAGATTCGATTGTATAGGTCTATATATTTGCGGAGCCCAGGATTGTGCTAGGGAAAACACGGAAACAAATCCTGGAGCAGATTTATGAGGTTGGGGATGCGTGGAAAATGATGGCAGTGGCGCTGAACACCATCTACCAGAAGCTTAAGCAGTACGAAGCTTAAAGAATCAGCAGCATTAGCGGGATAGTTTTGTGAAGTTAAAGCGCAAACAAACCCAGCATAAAAACATGAACGCGAATCAAATCCTGATTGGACACAGACTTTCATAGGCGCAAATGGTGCACTTGCATCGGGCGCAATTATACGGGACGCAATTCCGGAAATTAAGATTTTTTTAAAAAAAATTAAACTTTGAAAAAAAAAAATTTAAAGTTCCCGCCGGTGTATTCATTTTCATATGGTGGATTCTTTTTCAAACGGGATAGCAAAAAGAAATAATGCCGTTTCCGAGTTACAACTGATTCAATATTAAAAAACGCGATTTTTCAAAGATCACGTATTTCTCATTTATTTATACCTCTCGACAAACGCTGACTTTTGCGATGACCATATAGATTTTTGTAGGAAATTTTCCGTCCTTTTAGATGAAATTACGCAAAAAACAATTGGACTCATTTTTGGCCAACTTTTTGGCCAAAATTTGAAAAAAAAAACGGAAACCGTATTTTTAAATTTTTTTTTCATGTCACCAATCGATTTTCTGACTCAAAAACTACGCGTCACAAAGTTTTCAGAGTGGTTCTCTCAAAAATGCGAAAATGGCAGCGTTTCTACCATTTTTGACCAGAAAATGTCTTATTTTTCTCCGAAAATCGGTAAAAAAATGGTAAAAACGAGACCATGATTTTTTTTTAATATTGAATCAGTTGTAACTCCGAAACGGCGCACCCAATCGCGCTAAAAAAAATTTTTGGTATCGAGTTCCCGAACATATTCCCAAAGTTTGAGCGATATTATTTTTTATTGCTATTCCGTTTGAAAAAGAACCCACCATATATTAAAATAAGTCCACTGAGTGTGTCTTTTTCAATTGCCTTCACTGAAAAAAAGAACAGCTGGAGCGCGTTCAAAAACCTTACTATGGTTAACCATGGTTAACTATGGTAAACTTTTGTCGTTCAAAAACTCCGTGGTTAACTACAACATAACCACGAGCATAACTTTTCGGCGTTCAAAAACTCCCGTAGTTAACCATGGTGTAGTTAAATTTTAACCCTGCTCGGGAGCATGGTTAGCGATAGTTTAGAAGAAGAAGAATAAAAACAACTCTCTGACAGTTGTTTTAATGTTAAACACATGAACAAATTAAAGTGGGATTTGTGGAACTATTACAAATAAATAATTAATGAAATAATTGAAGCAATTAGCGGGGACTTTTTTATGGAAAATTTTGTTTTTATTTTTTTCCTTCTTCTTTAACCTGTAGTTAACCACGGTGCGTTCAAAAACCTCCATGGTTAAACATAAATTTTCGTGGTTAAGTGAAGTGATGCAGCATAACCACAGCCTACCTCGTGGTTTACCATAGTAAGGCAATATGGCATACTGCACAGGACGCAAAAAAAACAAGCGCCAGCCCTGCTCGAAACTAAGCTTACAACTAGACATTGACCAACGACACGAAAGCAATTCAAAGAATGATTCCTGAGCTTAGAGCTGCCACATAAAAAAACATAGACATTAGCTTTAAGGTAAAGGCGGCCGACTACTACCCCAGAGGTCCTCGGTTCGATTCCACTTCGCAGCTTGGTTCTTCACCTCACCGTTCAGTGATCTAGGTGGCGTTCTTTATGATCGTTTTGATCGTGGGAGTTTATTTGCTGTAGCTTGCGTAAACTTAAAAAATAAGTTGTTCTCGGTCGCTACAAATAGTATAAATTAAAAGAAGCGTAAATTTTAGAAAATTGCAAGGTAAAATTCGAATGAAATCTCCAGAAAAAGTTTCAAAAAATACCCATCCGTTTCAATATATGAAGTAAAACTAATGGCTGATCACCTCTTTATATCCTACGCCTGACAACAACAAAAGATCTGCGATGGAATGATCATATTTTCCAAACTACCCAACAAGCCATCTTCTACAGCCATCAGCTTGTGCTATAATATAAAAATTAGTTTTTTCGGGGCGGGAATTCGAAAACCACCCTACCGCGGTTAGATCAAGTAAGTACAGAATGAGCCCTCAAACTAAACAATTGAGGTAGGCAAGTTAGAAGCAATGTTATATTGGTGAGCTACATGAATAGACCAAGAATCATGACACTGCGAGGCACTCGAAGCCCAAGTTCTCGAATGGAAGTCGGATGTCACAAACCTTGTGTTACAGAAGCCAATAATATATACCGTTTGTAAAGTTCATTACCAATGTCGTATTGGCAGCTATTATTTTAATATACAGGGTGTTTCAAACCACGCGTGCCACCCTATTTTCTGGGAAAGTTTGGATTGAAAAAAAAACAAAAAACACGTGTTCAATATTTTTTGAAAATCTATCTGACCATACAGAAATTGACCCGCGCTCTGGGTGGTGGGAGATAAATTTAAAATTTCAAATGGCAACCCCCTTTTTTTCACGGATCCTGATTTTCTGAAGAGAAATATGAAACTTTTATCTGAAAATTTGTTTTATCCGAAGCCCCCCTGGACCCCCAAAAATTATCAAAAATCAAAATTATTCCCGAAAATCATTCAGGAAGGTACAGGAAGCTTGGGATAAAAAAATGTTTCGAACAAAATTTTGATATTTCTCTTCGGAGAATCAGAATCCGTGAAAAAATGTGGGTTACCATTATTCACACCCACTCCTGTAGACTGGAAATGTAGGCTTTACGTAGTGTATGTATATACAGTTTAAACTCTACATTTCCGCGGTAAATTTAAAAGTGTTGTTCCACTTTACAAGTGTATCCACTTTTTTTAGTAAACAAAACATTTTCGAGCTCTCGCATTATATTTTTAGCAATTCCGTTTTTTAATCCACTCACGAACCCAGCATGTCCTTTTACTCACTTTGTTTCTGCGTTTTTTTCGTCTACGTAAACTAATTACTACTAACTTGTAACTACTACATAGAACTTCTTCATATGACGACATTTTCCTTAAGAATTTCAGATCTGCGGAAAAAGTGTATAACTTCACTTTACACTTTCCATTAAATGTATAAAGGTAAACATAGTTTTCACTTGGATGTATACCAGTTGGGTTTCCGATAATGTCCGACAGGTCTCCTAAAAGCTGTGTTGGTGAGAATAGAAAAACAAACTAATTGGGTGTTTGCTATCTGAAATTACCGCTGCCTAGGCAAGGGTGCAAGAGGCGACTTAACTTTAAGTGAGTTGACCGCTATATCTAGAACGCAATTTGGTGCCGGTCATTGACCCCTGCAAAGAGCTCAGCGTGTCTGCCAGACAGAAACAATACTGTTAAGGCCCTTTTATCTATCACAAGATCTATTATCTCACACAAATTTGTATGCTATTCTCTCTGTCTGGAATCCATTTTCTTGGAACAGAGAGAAAAGCATAAAAATTTCTGTGCAATAAAAGCGCTTCAAATTGCGTTTCCACTTTGCGTTTGGAATGTAAAAGGGCCAATTTACATTGTTAACTTTGAAATTTCCCGGAAAAATGATTTCATACTCCGCTTGGGAAGCTACTTTAGGAGAGAGATAGCGTCAAATTTTAATGAGGATACTTCACTAATTTAAGGAGACTTCACTAATTACATGGTTTGGAAGTAATATTTTAACACCAAGATGCCCGCCCTGATAACCTAGGGGTAGAGGCGCTCGGCTATTACTCCTAAAGGTCCATGGTTCGAATTCACTCCGCATATTTCTCACCATATTTCTCACCTAGATAATATTACTTTTTTGTTTTCTTCCCTCATTACAACAATTCCCTGTCCCTCTCTGACCATCACCTGTAAGCATAATAAGCGAGGAAGCCATCTCTTGTTCGATCATTGAAGTCAGCGCTCTGTCGGGGTAGTAATTGGATTGTAGCCGGGGTAATATAACCGCATATTGACTGACGTTGGCAGTTCTATCACTCTTCTCTCTTAGTATATTTCCGACTACAGGTTGCTGTCCGACATTGCACTCAATAAAAATAACCATGGATAGCTTTACCTCTGAGCGCTAATCTCTCACACAAATAACAAATACCAAAACGGTTAAAATCAAGCGATCTACTATTGTACACCTTCTGTTACTAACGATTATTTATTATATAACAGAAAACTCTTTATAAAATCATGAAAAGTGAAAACTTATTTTCAGCTCTTGTTTAAAGTTAAACGCAAACGAAATTTTTACATAACCTGCAAAGTATCCTGTTTCATCTCCTTTATCGCAACCTCCCTTCGATAGCTTTGCAGATTACACTTCAACTGCAAATAGTTAACGAGCTGAAAACATAGAAAAAAAAATGTCGATAAAAAGCATATCGAGCCGTAAAATAATCTGCAGCTTAGATTCGAAAGAAAAGTCTGAACCTTTTCAAAAAAAAAAATGGAGAAAGAAAAAAACTAGAGAAAAACAACAACAAAAAAAAAACAAGAAAAATCTATTTCAACCCCTTTTTGAATGAAAACTTTTGATGAATTCCTATTCAGAGCCCCTAAAGTATCAGGAGCACTGCTTACGTTAGTTATGTCTTATGCTCCTACAACCAGAAGCTCTAGAACAGATCGCTTTTCCCCATTGGATATGCGCCATTATGGTGCCATATTTAGAATTCTCTTTACCCTTAGAAGCGTGCTAGCACGGCGCTGCAAAAGGAATTTGAAATTATGTATAATACATCAAATATTCATTTGGAAAGCTCACAAGAAATCCATGCAAATCCTTTGAGAGGATCTCAGCAAAACAAAGAAGCATATTTATATCATTTATTTGGGACAGGTACGAGAGGGGACTCTGGAAATCTGCGTTTATCCTTCGTGCCTTATGCCACATAGAATGGAGCGATTGGATTCTTCCTGTGTGTTACTTTTTGGGGGCTCCACAGATCGGAGACAATTTTTTTTGGGGGAGCTTCTTGCTCTAGTGACGCTCTGTTACTGGTATCTGCTATTCGGTGCGGGGAGAGCGGAAGGATGGATATGGGAAATTAATGGTAATGTTAAAGATTTCGGATTGTGCTCGTATTGTTGAGATTAAAATTGGAATTCCCCTTTTGTTTGAGCTAAGAAATGACAGACTGGTAACAAATTAAAAAAAATCCTTAATGCATAGAACTCCGCTGTGATCCACATGAGGATTCATCAAGTGGACAAAAATAGATTACGACGTAAGGGCGTAAGGTTGCCTCATCCTCATGCATCCGCCAGACTACACCCTTAACCTATCATATCCTTTTTCTAAGCTAGCTAAGCTTACTACTAGACATTGCATGATGACGTGAATGACATGACCAACTGGTAGTATAAAGGGTGACACCTAAGCTTAGGTTTTCACACATAAAAAAATACAATTCAAGGCATTTCGAATTATATAAACGCAATTAGAAAACAGCCTTAAAAAGGCATCTCGCCGGCTAAACCGGTTAATAAGGGCACCATAGTTCCGCTTAGGTCGGGTCTTCACCTAGCTTACGGTACACCTCCTTGCCGACTTTGCAAAATCGAAACCCCGTTACAAAATTGTTTTGTTTTGATTTTTGTAACATCTGTGGTTTGGTGCATATTTCTTCTGTTTGGTGTGAACTCCCACAACGTGTGGGAATTCAAACGCAAGGCCCATCGTCTCCTCCTGCAGCACCACCCAATCTCCAAAAGTACAAAATGGGGCCCTCAATTTTAATATTAACCCGTACTACAGGGATCATCATCTTCTTTCCTCTTTTCTTAAAATAAGGTATTAGGTCCAAAAATCACCGTGGCTGCTTATTGGTATTATTGTACTCCTTTTATCCTTTATACTTTAAATAAATTTATAGGAGAAACCGCTTGAGTAAGTCCAAGTTAAGTACTATTTTTAACGAAGTAATGGAACCGACGAAAGATCGTATTCGGCATATTTTACGTTACGAGTTCATAAAGGCTTGGAGAAGGAGCAATAAGCCTAAGCCAGTGTCAACAGTGGCCCTTATTATGGTTGTCACTTCACCATAGTGAGAAATGTCCCCTTTAATATCAAATGAGAAAAATCTCACTTACAAACATCAAGTGCGAACAATTGTCACTGAATTTGACGTTTCTCGATATCAGTGACAACTGTAATTCACCTTATCTCACTGAAGTGTTACTTTTTTAGAGAACCATAATACCATTTTTGACTCACTTCGCCATTTGTCACCATAAGTGACAACCATAATAAGAGTGATTGGTTCAAGAACTTTCGAGTCGGAAACTACAGCTTACAAGATGAGCCTCGTCCTGGAATAAGTGCGTAGGTTAATGAAGAGGTCCTGCGAAACCTAATGGAACAAAAACTTAATACAACCGTTCATCGACACCTTCATGGTGCAATATCAACTCTCGGAGTTTAATCGGCTCTTCCTTGCTGTGACGTCTAAGCGATGAAGACAGTGGGTAGACAAAGGAAATACCATGCAAAAGGAGATCGTCAAAAATGTAAGGTGATGCTTTGTATAAAAAGTTTAATCCATTCGGAGGCTTTAGGCTTAACCCAGCCAAGAGGATAATGCCCTTTCATCAATGCAACTCTTGGCCACATACAGTAAGAAGACTTTACAGAAGCTGGAGGAGTTGGAAATTATGCAGAAAAAAACATTTTAGATTAAATTTAGTTTTTTTGTATTTTAATTTTTGAAGTGAATGAAACATAAAAAATGGCATTATGTATAGGGTGACCCTGAAAAAGAAATTTTGCAATTTTCAGGTGATGATGTAGCAATTTTAATACGGTTGCTGTTCACTTTGCTTTGCTGTCAAGAAGACCACAGCAATTTACTTTGCTTTGCTTTACAGCAATCATATTTTCCATCTTTTTGCTGTAGGCTGTGAAAGCTTTTTGTTTCATATTGCTGCCAATGCTGTTGCTTACAAATGCTGGGGCATGCTGGTCCGGCTGCGAATGCTTCACATACACTTAAACAAAAAGTTTTCACCCCTCTAAACAAAGTACCATTATACTATATTTACCATGAAAAAACAAATGCTGAAGGAAAGCAAAGTACTTGGTGAACCATCACTCGGAAAATAGAAATAAGGACTACTCTCGCGAACTTCTTCGGCCAAGTAAACTCTGATGCCGACCTAAAACGGTTTGGGGAGTTGAAAGAACCTCCCTCAAGACCTCCATGGACCAAAGAAGAGACACGGTGCAAACATCACAGCGCCGACAACTACCCCAGGAGCAAGGATGGACAACATCAAGCTCGGCATCCATCCACCGCCGAAAAAGACGAAGTCCAATCAGGCGAATTGAAAAAGATATCCATCAGAAGTTCAAAACAAATGGAAAAACGTTTCGTAAAAGATCCCTTTTCTGAAGACTAAATACGTCAAACAGGAAAAGAAACCGTGAAATTTGTATTAAATCTGAATTTTCGTTAGTTATTTTTATGTATTAAACGCGAATTATATTTTGCTTATTTCATTTTACAGTATTTATAACTATGCTATTATAATTAGTAAAAATAAAAATAAGATTTTGTTTGTTTTCCTTACAAAATATATCAAAATTTATATGGGGTCTGATTGACGAAAAATTTTCAATGCACAGAGTGAAGGTTAAGTTGATTTTGCTTTCAAACCTTGGCAATTTTCCCAAACAATTTCAAAATCAAATATATTGTGATGATTTATGCGCCTTCTATCTGAGATTGAACGAATTGTAATTTGCAACGATTTACTCAGTTAAGCTACCGGCGCGCCATCTATTAGTTAGAGTTTGGAAGAACTGTAATTGAAGACTTTAAGCTACGAAGTTTCTAGAAAGACTCGAACTTGCGAGAAATAGAGGGCTCTCCAGAACAAGCTGGAAAGATTTTGAAATTGGATAAGAAGGGAGCTTGGAAATATAAATTGCAGTGGCGGCGGTATTTAAAGTAAGTTTCTGATTAGAAAAGAAAAGTTAACGTTAAGAATAGTATTTGAAGTTATTGCACTTAACTGGAGCTAACCAAATTTAATTTTGATAATTCAATGACAATCCCCCTTCAAAACATTCAACATTCTTCCTTACTTTGAAGTCATTTTAGAAGAAAACCTATCTCCATCTCTCCATGTGCTCATTTTTAACTTTCCGCTGCTTAACTAAATTTTTACACCTTATTAACAATCAGGATAATATTTTATTAAGAAACTTTTAGCGGTTTAAAAGCATGAATGAAATTTGGTATAAAAATTATGCTTTTTTTCCAAAAAATTGAATTTACCTTTTCCATAAAGCAAAGTGGCGATCGGTACCCAAAACATTTTACGAAGTTAATTTGAATAAATTTCCTGACCTAATTCACCTGGCCGAGGCGAATATCATTCATTCAGAAAAAAATTCAGAAGGTTGAAAAATTAAAAAAAAAATATATAAAAAAAAATTTTAAAAAAATTTTTTTTTTAAAAAAAAATATTCACACATTTAGAAAATATTCATTAGAAAGTTCTCGTTTTAAAGCGTATACTCCTTAAAATTCAGCTCTCCCCGAGTCCCAGAGTAGAAAGGCCCACCATTGAGGCTTGCTAGGAAATCAGGTCCATATTTCATAAGTTTATAATGAATGCTCCATAATTAAGCCCCCCCTTTATCTATTTAACCAACCACTGTACATAAAAACGATTTTGGCATGTTTTCCTCGGTGGCAGAACTGAAGCCACTGGATTCCCCCGGTTCATCCTGGCCTATCAGAATTTTTCTCATAATAAATTTCGCAGGCTCCAAATTTAATGCTTTTTAGAATGTTATCGTAACACTCTTTAATTAACTGGAGTGGAAAACAGCAGGAACAAGGCCCGCGCTGCCGGTGGTGGCGCTGGTATAGCAATGTTGGAGGGGGATGAGAGATGGTGGGGCTGTTGTTGTTGGTGGGGGGTTTTATTTAAACGAGGTACTTTTTACGTTCGCAAGTCAAATCGAGTTGTACCTTTTGCTACTAATTTGCATAATGGAATGAATGTGTGCAAATATTTTTCTTACCGTTTTACCACCCCAACCCACATTTCCACTCCCTCCACGCGGCACAGTATTCAGGGTAGGGTATAAACCTCTGTTAAATTAAAATGTCTTTGAAATCATTAAAAAATGCTGCTATTACCTTGTCCTTCGGGTGACTGGTGTTGTTGGGAAGAGGTGGCGAAAATCATAACAAGTCTTTCGGCACTCAGTGTGTATCTCTTCCAGGTAATGCGAGAACGAAATGGATTTTTACTCCCCTCAAACTCCTACCCATTTCACCTTTCATTTTTCTGGGAAATCCCTCGTCCTGCCCATGAAGCAGCACTCGATGAGAATCTCTAAACGTGAAGCCATTACGGAATGGCTTTCACCGGCATCAAATAAAAACTTCGTGTGTTTTTTTTCCGTTTCAACAAAATAATAATGAAAAAAAAACAAAATAGCAACTTGATACGCACACCGGGCGCTCCAAGGCGATAGATTGTATCAACACCACTCCGACTTCCACCAAAAACTGCCTGTTCGCTACTATAGTACATACATACATATACTAACATACAAATACAAAATTGCCCGGTCATGCTATGCAATTATGCTGGTCATCTTGCTGAATATAAAACGAATTTATCGCCAAAATGTAAAGTTTATGATGTACCACGAGCCAGCCCAGACCTTACATTGGGCAGACTGCTGCCCGTTCTATATTGGGGCGTTGATTCGTCCATTGTGCCGGACGAATTGAACATATTTCTTGCATCATTTAACATTCAAATAAAACAGATTATGCGAGAGAGAAGGCACGAACAGTGCCGGGCGTTTAACATTAAATTTCGAAATTATGGCCAAGTGCTTAGTTATAGGCATACGAATGTGCCCTAATAAGCTGCGGAACTGTAATTCCAAATGACTAAACTAATGTTATTGTTGCCAGTCAAATGTATTGAAAATTATGACGGAATTGGATATACTTCGTCATTGGGAAGGCATTTAAGATTTTAGCATTTTGTTTGATGGTTATCAAAAAAAATTAAATATGGAATTTCGACAGTTTGCTTTAAGTTGTTAGAAAAATAGAGTGATTCTAGTGCAGTACAACTATAAGAGAGTATCCCCAAAAATAGATATTGTAAACACACTATACAAAGTATTTAGCTGCTACTTAAGGCGGGTCCACACATAACAAATATTTGCAAAATAACATTTGACAAATGTTTGACGAATGTTTGACAATGTTTGGCAAATGTTTAACAAACATTCGTCAAACATTTGGTGAAGTTTTTGCGAGAAAAATATTTTCCGAAATGTTTGTTATTTTCTGTGTCTGTTCCGTAGGAAAAATAGATTCTTCATTTACCACAATTTCGACAGGATTTTCTTCCTGATCTCCCATTTCAGAAGCCACTGTTATTAAATATTCCCTTTCGTTTAGATATTTGTCAGTGTCATCTAGAGTTGAGCAGTATTTACACGAGGCAGTACATTTGTCCCTTACACGATAGTAAAATGTACTGAGGCCTTTGAAATGTCCCGGTTGAAAAATAATGTTCTACTGGTATATGAGGCTTTATCGAGATAAATGAATAAATGTTTATTTGGACCACTAACATTTCATTGTACTATATTTCAAGCGCAAGTACTGGCGATCCTGAAAGCTTGCCAGACAACGAAGCAAAGACAAGCCTATTGGTGGGGAACTGATAAACGTTGGAGTTGAGCATAAAATAGCTTTAAACATCCAACACAGCTGGTCAAATTGCCAAGCTATGGTACTGATGCGCCAAAGCCCTAATTAGACCCCCGGTCGCTCTGGAGGCAGCCCTATACTTACCTAGTTGAACGGAAAGTAACGCCTTGTCCAGGCATGATGTAAAAATCATCGTGCAGTATTTGAACGCCAAAGTAGATTAAGTAGAGCTCGTATAGAGGCAGTTCATTAGCAACGACAAATTGTGCAAATAGTCCGGCGAAATTAGCATTTTAAGGAGACAAAATTCCAAAATGGCTTAAAATTGGACCACAGCTTCCTTGGGACATTTTAAGAATACAATTTCGGAATCACAAAAAAAACATGGCCGCCGGAGATACCATTTTTTGGCAAAAAAGTCACTCTAAAACTGGGTTTTTCGAACAAAAATTGTCATCAATCAACACGAAATGTTATTGCCTACAAGAAATGCCTCTTGTAATTTTTTCGAAAATCTAACCCTTTCGAAGTTATTCAAGGTCAAAGTTTCCAAAAATCACTTTTCGGTCAAAAAATACTTTGAATAATTCGGGAAGGTCAAGGCTTTCGAAAAATTTCAAGAGGGGTATTTTGTAGGTAATAATGTTTCGTCAAAATTTTTTTTCAAAAAAAAACAGTTTTTGAGTGATTTTATTGCCAAAAAGTGTTATCTCCGGCGGCCATGTTTTTTTTGTGATTCCGAAGTTGTATTCTTAAAAAGTCCCGAGGAAGCTGTGGTCCTATTTTCAGCCATTTTGGAATTTTGTCTCCTTTCGTGCGTTTTTTTGCTAATTTCCCCGGACTAAAATATATTATAGGCAATGAGTCACAAATACAGTAGCAATTAAGAACTTGCTCGTCATAGTATCCGCAAACACCAAGTCCTTACCTGCACGCAAAGATGTCCACACAACCAACTGGCGTCCCCCATATGCAGCCAGTTGCAGCCAATTAGAAGTTGTTTTGATAGACCGCAGTCACATTCTGGGTCAAGATACCAAGTGGGAAGTTTGACTCGGATCACTATCTTATTGGTTCGATGTTCACTATCTTATTGGTATGTTGGAACTGCAACGTAGAAAATCTGGCTCGCATTAACACAAAATCTGTACGCAACGAAATGACCAGAAACATTCAAAACCATGGATTAGATCTTACTCTCAGTGGCGACATAGTGAGTCTTGGAAAGGAGATGCAGGGCTTCGAGGCACACTTGTTAAAAATACTGTTAATAGTATTGCTGACGCGGAGATCAGAATGACTAGTTCGTAAATGAATGAATTGGAGGCTTCAGGACAATCAGACCGTGATTGTATGCTAATTCTCTTTCAAAACATAATAACCCCATATGCCGGAAACGTCATAGGTCAATATCTGGGTTTCAATCGAAGCTATTCAAAAACTAATCATATTTTTTACCACATATGGAATATTGTGATGGAGAATGTAAATGAGTCAGTTATTTGCCTTTTTAAACAAACCGTCGCTCGCTTTTGTAGACTAGAGACTCTCATTGCGCATAGAACCAGCGACTTTGAGATGTTCTTCTTTTATGGCGCGGGCCCTAAGCAAAACGACTGCACTCTTTCGCTTCGTTTGAATTTTGCAGCTTTCATGTCCATCGCCTAGCGTAGGTGGCAGTTGGTCCTTTCATCCGCAGGAACACCTGTGCCTAGTGGCGTAGCGTGGGGGTGCATGGCGGTGGTATGACTACAAAGTGTCCAAAAACGACATGTTTACTAATGGCTGACGATGCTATGTCTGGACAATACGGTCCAAACCAAACTCTCTTGCTCATCAAAAAAGTGTGTGGTCGACTTTTTTGCGATGGAAGATGTAACGAAACAGTACCGCACCGCTGTAAATAAAAGACGAAACAGAACGCCACCGCTGTAAAAGCGATACCAAATAGCAAGCAACGCGCAACTAGGCACAGATATAAAAGGCCGTTGCTTGCCTGCTGAGGGCAGATGTAGACATTGGTATCGTTGATTTCGTTGACCGAACCATAGGAGAGTTGATCCATTAGTATACAGACAAACCAACAAAACAACAAACCACAGGAGAGTTGGTCCAGTGGTATACCGAAAACCAACAGAACCCCAGAGAGTTGATCCGGTGGTAAGCCGACAGACCAAGAACCAAAAAGCCACGGAGAGTTTATCCGGTGGTACACCGACAAATATAGTCAAAGACTACCACTAAGTAAATGGTTTGCTGCGGAAACGTTGATCCAGCGGTAACCCGCAAAACCATATTTCCTTGCTTTTGCCTCCCCTCGATATCCACGCTACGCCACTGCCATTATGACATTAGGTCAGTTGTCTCTGCGAAAGGATGGTAGGTACTCGTGGAACCAATTCAGCAACTTCACTCCTAAGAATTCACGAATTGACAGCCTTTAGTAATAGAATGATGTTTTACAGTGAAAAAAAACGGAGAGAGCCGCATTACACAAATTTTCAACCAGCAGCGCCTGAGCCCGAACGGTTCGTCGGAGAAAAAAACCTATAAAGTGAAATTTGTAGGAAATTTTATGTACTTTCATTTTCAACAGGGAGGGTATTTAGAAAAAGCTGACGTGTTTTTTTTTCTGTAGGCTGAACATGTGCAAGTTTCCAAGAGTCCCAATAAACTGTGGAGAAATATATGCTTACTGCTAAATGGCGAAAATTCCCATCAGCTAGCCAGGACATACAAAAAAAAATTTCGAACCATATAAGATGGCTTGTATTTTAAGCCATTTGAAGATTTTTAAAATATTCTATTTTTATAGTTGGGTGAGCTCCGGCGAAATTTTACTTATCTCTGCATAGTTCTATCATAATGTTTGACCACTTCCAGGCATCAAACAAATCCACTTTCTTTACCCCGGAAACTGCTTGCACTAGAGTCCAACTGATAAAATCACAGTATCCATTCCTGTTTTATGACTTTGTAATCCCCATACCCAATTCAGTAGATATAAATTCCCAATTGACTTGCCCCCTAATTGAAGTTTTAACTTTCCAATTTTAGGATCAAAGCTTATTATTTTAAAGCTTCCTTGGTTTATTAGCTTTATGCTTCAGAAGGAAGCAATTTCTGTTCGTTTAAATATAAAGCAAGAAAAAAAAAACCAGAAAATAGCAGGAAAAAAAATATGTCCAGAGCAGAGAAATGGAAGGAAGAAGAAAAAGTTCATCCCCTCTGAAGAGCTCATAAAATTTCCATTTGGCTGAATTTCAATTTAAGTTTTGGGTCAAGTACAAACCTTCTCCCATCCGTCAAAATGACCTTTTTCCCCGTAATTATCTGAAGCAGCATGTCATCAAATTCCTGAAAGAACAGAGGGGCTTCCCCCATTTTCCCGAATCGATTCAGGAATCATCCCCCCCCCCCCATTCGCCTCCCCCCTTCCACTCCCACCAATTTTATTACTACTACTCACAAATTAGGAGCTGGAACTATGTGCTAATAATGGTATAAAAAACGCGAGAAAAATCCGGAATAAAAACAAAATCCACCTAAAATGAAAACGAAGAAGAAGAAGAAGAGCAAGGAAAAAAACCAAAACCAAAACCAAAAAAAAAATGATTGTGTGCTGATAATTTTCTACCGGAACGTAAAACACCAAAAACAATCCCACTTTCCGGAGGAAAACACTTAAGGTCAGCGGCAGCCAAAAAAGGGATTCTTTAGCCTTCGCGTTGCCAAACGGTAGTCCTGGCAGTCCTGGAACTGGAATAAATTTCACAGCCAGTAAGAGCCAGTGTATACTTCACGTCCTTTTTCGTACAGCTGAGTGCATTTGTATGTGTTAAACCATCTAAAGGCAATAAAATTTGCATAAAGTACATAAAGACCGAAAATATTTTATTACGCTTCTTGCCGCACTTCGCCGGTTCCTTCATTCAGGATAAAGTCCCGTCTGCACTGCTCCTGATCATTTATTTGCAATTTATGCGCACGGGGGTTATGCCCATAGCACGAAAAAGTTTTAAGGACGACAAAGAAAGCGGCAAACGCTTATTAAGTGCCAAACTTTCATCCTCCCGGAAGTAAGAGCTGGCGGACATCTGAGCGGTAGTTTTTTTTTTTTCATTCCAGTATATCCTATCCCATAAATGCAGTTCTCACACTCCTCGCCCCCCAGCCCCTCCGCCCCACGGCATTGAAGCATGCGAAGGTCCTTTATATAATAATATACGGGAGTGTTATGCCCTTAGCCGGCAATTTGTAGTAATTAAAGCGATTAGTTGCCTGGAATTGAATTTACAAATAGTCGCCGCAAGCAAATCTCTAATTGAATTATTACTCGTGCTCGTGGAGCAATAACTGTAAAGGAGCTTCCAGTTTCCAGGATAATGTATTCATATCCATCCAAAAACCCAGCGAATTCATAAACGCGGCGGCTCCAGCAGCGGTGTGGGGCTCTTTGTGTGTTAGCTGGGATATAGCATATCCCAGCGCTTAATCCCCAACGGAGAGAATAAAAGTTCCGCGCTCGGCGGCGACCCATAAGGCACGCATTTAACAAAATTTCGCCATTAGTTAATTAGAATTATTATATCCCAGCGTTAATTAAGGTACGCGCACCTTTAAAACCGCACAACTGAATGAGGTGGAAAACGTTGCCGACCACATATTAAGCTACCCTCAAAAAACCACCCAAACAGCCCCCAGCCACCACCCCAGCCCCAGCAACCCCCGACCACACCATCGTCTCTCGTACAAGGCACACTTGGCGTGCCTTGTGCCATCATCATCGTGCTCCTTTGCTCCTTTATCTACGTACATATGTACGCTTGGGAATTACCTGGATGTGTGTGCGAGCGAGTATGTGCCGCGCTTTCTTCCTTTTTGCGGATACGGTACTGTGTCATGCTCAGGTAATACACCGCGCGCTACATAAGCGCTTCAACTTTTCACATAATTAAGCGAAAACAAATTAGAACATCCTGGCCTGGAATGGGATCGCCGCTCACCGTCGAGTGGGGCGGTGCGCTGGGATGGTGGGGTGCAAAGGAATGAAGGGAGTGGGGGGAGGGCGCTGTCTTATTTCGAGAAATTCGGACACTGTTATGTAATTCAGAGTCCTTAGGCGAAATCTTCAGCTTGGATGCCGTGACCTTTATCCTTATGGAATCAGTTTCGGAATTTAGGTAAAAAAAAGGGTTCAACGTCAGCATCAGAAATTCTCAGAAGAATTTGAAATAATTTTTTTAGGCTTAATTGGCTTTTAGCTGGTCAAAGAGAACTAATTGATGTCCAAGAACTTAACTAGAACACTTATTAGCAATCATTTAAATAACCTCTAGGAATAATCAGGCTGAGATCTCGCTTTATGACTCCATTGAATAAAACCAGATAAAATATTGAAATAGGCTTTTATACGTTAATTAAACATTTAGTCTAAAATTGAGACTCTAATAGACCAATTCTCAAATCATCAGTGACATGTCACAAATCATAACAAAGTCATAAAGACGTGGTGAGTCACAGTTGTGACTTTCCCCGTGTTCTTTTAATGAACTGGGTTTTGAGAGCTTTTGAGTTCCCATACAAAATCGAAAACCCAAGTTTTATCTGGGTTTTCTGGTTCTTCGATTTTGTATGGGAACTCAAAAGCTCCTCAAAAGCTCTCAAAACCCAGTTCATTAAAAGAACACGGGGTTTTTCGTATTCTCGTGCGCCAGTCTCAAGTTATGACTTTGTTCAAAATTCGATAAAAAGCATAATAATACGTTCTACGATGGTGAAAATTTATACAAAGTGGTTTCTGGGTACGGGAAAGCGATTGGTGATGTCCATTAATTTCGCAAAGATGGCGGTTCCAAGATGGCGGCCGAATTTTGCAATTGTGTTCCCCGACCTCCGGCATGGGTATCAAATGAAAGGGCATCACAAATAGAATACTATTAGCTGTGTGGCGTTATTCCAAATTCAATATGGCCGCTTACACAAAATGACGGATTACCTTTTTCTTTGCAAGTCATTCGGTATGGGTATCAAATGAAAAGGTATGACAAGTAGATTACTATTAGCTGTGTGGCATCATTCCAAATTCAAAATGGCGGCAAACACAAAATGGCGGCCAACCCAAAAAGGGGGATTACCTTTTTCTTTACAACGCGCTCGGTACGGGTATCAAATGAAAGTGAATGGCGAGTAAAGAACAATAAGCTGTGTGACGTCATTTTAAATCTAATATGGCGGTCACCATAAAATCGCGGAAGACATATAATAGACTAAAAAGTAGAAAATAAAATATATAGTTTAAAAAAACTAAAATATATACTTTTATTTTAAAATGAAATAAAAAGTAAAAAATAATTTTGAATGTGAAGTTGTTATTGCTCCAGCCAGTATATGGGAACAACCTACCTTTCGAAATGTAAAAAAGCGCTAAAACATTAAATATAGTTCATCATGAAGCTCTTTAAAAAAATACCGTAACATCTGTTGCATGTCTGATTATAGGCTGGACATTTTTTTGCCCCCTCTATTCGTCTCAAGCCGAAATGAAAAAAGCAGAGAAAATGTATGTGTAATGTATTTATTAGCTTTTTTTATGCCACCAAAGTGTGCCTTTTTAGGCCAAATTTGCAAACTTGATTACTTTTTTTGGCACTTTTTTTGGAAAAAATAATTTGGAGGGGAGGGCGCCTAGAGCGAAGTTCTGCACAGGGCGTCTAATCCCCCGGCATATCAAAATCTATGTGGACGATTCTGAATATTGGCTAGGGTCTGTTGTACACAATTTTTCATCATCGAATATTAAAAAAATTGTAATATACTCTAAACTTTTTAAGTATTCAAAAATGCCAAAAAAATACCTTTTTCAAACTCTCCTACTGTATATTAAAATTCATATCACCTGATTACTACTATTGGCTTATGGGTGCAGCATAGGCGCTAGTTCAGCTAGTTCAAAATAAAATATACTTTCACAGCAAACTGCCAAAATATAGTTTTTTTCACACGGCCGGGTTGGCCCTTTAAGGGCATTTAAATTTCCAGCCAAATCAGCCTAAAGATTTTGTATCCGCTTTGGGTTAATTTCTATTTTGTCGAATTTCTGGATGATTCCGGCAAAATTCGAGGAAATACTCAAGCTGTTCTGGAGAGGTTCTCTTGTACGACTTTTTTCCTTCTGTAAAGACTTAAAAATAATATAAACAGTCAAATTTCATACTATGTATTTACAGAAAAATTTACCTGTTTCCATTTTGGCGCGCGTTTAATGATTGACATTTCACATAAGAATTTCACAACATTTGACATTTCACATTTCCACCACAATTGTGGTGGAATTCTAGTAATGAATGTTGTGATTTTTCACTGAGAATATGAAACACCTGAGACTAAATCACAAAAACACTGAATGGCATAACGAAATCTTCAACGTTAAAGTGACATTTTTTGTAGTGGTGACCTTTGCCTGAAAAATTGGAAATTTCTTTTCAAGTTTATACACATTCAAAGGAATTGCGTAAAAATAGCTGAAAGATTTAAAGGCAAGTCAATGTGGTCGTTACACCACCAAATTGTTCACCTAAATCATTTAAATACTTCAATATCTATCATACTTTTTCGGAGTTCATATAGTCTCTTGGAAACTCTTATCTGTTCAGGCCATACCGCAAAAGGTCACTGCAACAATCCGTCCAAATGTCGCCCAATAGCAATTACTTTTATTCTCCCAACAATCATGGAGACGATAATCAACAAAACCCTTACGAGGTTTCTTGAATTCAACCAAGTCTAGTCGTCATCGCGCTCTGTTTGCTAACTGTTAGTTATTGACTTAGCTCTAAAAACCTGCGTTGAGATTTTCTTTCTGGCGGTTCAATTAAGCTAATACAGCATTGTGTCAAATCTAAACGCCACACCATCTTTGCCGAGCGACATCCCCAGGGGTCAATTTTATCACCAGCTCTTTTTCTAATCTCCATAAATCACCTTCTCTTTGTCGTTGGTACTAGTGTTGAGCCGGACTTACACCAGGCAATACATTTGTCCCTTACACGATGTAAAATTTAGTGAGGCCTCAGTTTTTTTAAATGTCCCGGTTGAGCGTGTATCGAGATAAATGAAGCGAGGTGTGATTGTAAATTACATAGTGGAGAGACATTTCTTCCTTCTTTTACGCCAGAATATCCAATTTGAACTGCGGCGAGGTGAGATTTTAAACATGAACTGGAGAGACATTTCTCACTTCTTTTGTGTCAGTAAAATATCCAATAGTACTCCAGCCTTAGTACAATGATTCCGTTCCGAACCGCACCGTAAGCGTACCGTCCCGTGGAGTTGGATAACTGGCTACAATATAACCTATTCATTCCGTTTTTGACAACTATCAAGTTGAAAAGAAATGAGTACAGAAATAATAAAATTTTGTGTCCAAATAGAATTAATTTTTTTTGTCAAAAATTTCCGGATATTTTTTTACTAATTCAATTAATTTTTCGTCGTTCCCATTTATGTTTTAAATTACCGACCACCAAATGAGGTTATGTCTTCCGACCTTTTCGTAAAAAGATGGAATTTGCCCATCTTTTCCATTCCGCACCGTTCCGAACCGTCCATAGTAGTCACTCTTCCGTTTCCACGAACACTTCCAATGAAAATTCTTACAATCCGACTTTTGACATTTATACGAAACGGTACGGAGCGGAATCATTGTACTCCAGCCTTTAAACTGAGCCGTGGTGAAATTGTAAATACGAACTCAATGGAGAGACAATTCTTACATTTTCCGAGCGAGCGAAATTTTGTAAAATACATAAATAAATTAAATTTTTTAAATACATAATGGTTGACCTATTGAAGGAAATCAATAACAATATCATAATGAATTCCAAACAGGATTGCTACATAAAAACATAAAAAAATGTATAAATGCAATTTTTATGAAACTGTTTCTAATTAGTACATTGTTTCTAATTAGTATATTGTGGAGGCATAGATTTCTTACTTACAGTTTAATGCATATTAGGATTAAACTTGTAAAAATGCTCTTCATTGGTATTTATTTTCTTTCTTTTTATTAAATTGCTTGTTTTTGTCTATTTAGCATTACAATAGCACCTCGCCTCATTTAAAGTATGACATTGTACTGGCTCAAAGGAAAAAGGAGGCACCTCTTACAAACTCATTTTATAATCGTGTCCTACCTAACACTATTTGGTACTCTGCTCTACTCTTACGCCTTCGATAATACAAGGCAAGAGCATGCCAGACCTTGTCGATTTGATCGTGGACTTGTGCAACTCAATCAAAAGAGAACTTGAACTTATTTTAAATTAGGGCCCTAAGAATCGAGTCGACCTATAGTATATACTGCCAAAAGGAAGAACTTCGTATTTTCCACAAAACCTGCAACATCTTCCCATCCGTGTCAGTGGAGGGAGCAGAACTACTCTGACTCATCTTACATCTAAGCGTGAAAATGAACACATATTCCAAATCGCTAAACAAGCGTGTCATTGTAAATTCCGCGCTATTTTTAAACTGTCTATACTAGAGTTCTGTTCTATATTCTAAGCCTCGTACACACTAGTAGACCATGTTGAGCGATTTGTATATAGACCATCTACAGAGGAGATGGGCATTGTGGGGGAAGAATGGGTAGGAAAAGCGTGCCCGGACGACCTAAAAAATCTAATGAAAATGCGAAAGAAAAATACTCCTGCTAAAAGTGAATTTTGTTTGTAAGCCTCCAAAAGAAATGCACTTAACATAAAATATGACTAATTCAATTTTTATTTAATCGTTCTAAAAGTGCCCTGTAGACTCTCAGCAAAATTTTTGTAATTTTCCTTTTTAGTAAACGACATTTATTTCCAAGAAAAAAAGGATGCAAACAACCATTTTAGTCCCGAAACATTAAAAGAAACTCATTAACCAATTTTCATTACAATCTTGATTCCTTGAAAAAGAAATGGAACAAAATTACTTGAAAAAATTAAATTTTTAATAATTTATTCGTCGAGTATTAAAAATTTTCTTGTTGAAGTATGATGGGTAAAATGTTGGGACATGCTTGGTGGTGTGAGAATGTGAAGCGAGTCGCGAACCCTCCGCAAAAATGTCCTTAAATTTTTAAGCACGTTACGTCGATCAAAACAGGAATCTATTTGAGGATGATTAAAACCGTTAAATAATTCATTTTGATCAAGTTTAAGACTGTCACACAGCTTTAGATTTTGCTCACAGAGTCAGAGTCAGAAAAAGGGACAAGGGAATTAGCAGCCAGAATGAAGCCAAAGACAAAAGCTTGGCATATTTGTGACGAGGGTCACTAATTTGTTCGGCTCATTTCACTTGGCTCCACCATACACCCTACTCCCAACACCACACCACCCCCAAAAATACCCTTCCGTCCTACTAACGACTTATCGCCCGTATCTTGTATTAATTATTCAAGGTGCACCATGGATTCCATTTTTTAACTGCCCGAAATTGTATCCTTGGACAACGCAAAGTGAACTTAATTAAAAAAAAAACCAAAAAAAAGGACAACAGCAACATTGTTCAGTGGTGGACGGTGTGGGGTGCTGCTTTGTTTCTTAATTTGTATTTTACTTGTTGCGAAATGAACTCGAATGGCGCCAACCCACCCCCGGTTCGCCATCGAAAAATGGGGGGGTGGCCAGCATCCCACCGCCGCCGTTCTCTCTGGGGAATAGGGGCAAGTTTTGCTGCTTCAACATTAATCTTCATTATTTCGTTACTTCGACAGGTGTCACTGGTAGCAGAATTGTCGAGAGAAGAAGGTGACGGCAAACAAGTGTCCTATTTCATGACAAATCCAATCAGTACCCTATTTTATTGGGGTTTCCCTGCATTAAATATTTACCTTGTAACACAATTGAGATATTTATTTATCGCCCTTGCCGGCTGCTATTGAGTGGACGTTAAGTGGACGTGATTTAGGGCTGCAATTTTTAAATTGAATCAGGATTTGTCATTTCCTTAATTGAGGGCTAAATATTTCAAAGACAAGGTGGAAAACTCATTTTCTTAATTTGAAACGAAATTTTCGTTGTTTTTTTTCTCTTCGTCTTATTGCATTTCGTGAATTGAGACATGACGCGTGATTTTTTATGCGGTGAAGAACTTAAAAAAAATATTGATTTCTTTCGATTGTCCAGATAAATTTTAAGACATTCCAAAGATTTCATACAGTTCACACATAGGTATCTCCAGGTAGGGAAAAATTGGATGGTCAATTGCATTAAAAAACATTAAAACTACAGGGTGATCCCTCTTCACCTTCCTAACTTTCTTTATAAAAAAACACACACAAATCTAACGCACTTTTTGCAGCAGTTTCGATGTAATTTGCGATGACTTTTTCGTAAGTTGTGGGTGCAAAACCAAATTTAGTAATCACCCTTGGTAATACCAGTCTAACATGGCGCTCACGTTATGGATCAATGTCAAATAATAAGCTTAATTTGAGGAATAGAAGAGGCTAGGATAGGCTAGGGAGTCTGGGATGCTAAAGCAAATGCCGATAAACCTTACGTTTCAACTCTAAAACCTCGGAATTTCGGAAATGCTGGCAGAGAAAGTTTGTCCCACAATCGAGTTGTTCTATTTATAAACGAACTTGTAGACCTCAAGTTTGCTCGAAAAGTACCACTGCTGGGTGCCATCACCATTGAATTTGATGGTGCGCTTTTGCACCTTGATAAGCTATGCCAGATGACAAAGGAGTTGTACTCGAGAAGGGGTCGAATAGAACCCGACTAGAATTTGTAGCGCCTGGACCCTATGTGGCATATAAGGGGCCTGCCGATAGAGGGCTTCCCGCTTAGATTCCTCATGAGCACGGCACAAAAAAATTCAGCGATACTGAAATGGGGCATGCCTTACCAGTTTCTAAAAAGGTCCTATGAGGTAAACTTCATTACAAATGAAATGGAGCAATTCCACCATATATTTTACGTACTCGGAAAGCTTTTTGCCCTTAATCTTGAATTTAACTCATACAAAGCTTTAGTTTTTGTTGTTGCCTTGCTTCATATTTTAGGCAATTATGTTGGTGACCGTGAAGTTTGTCCTGTAGCATACTCAATAGACCGGTTCTAGTTCGATTACGGAGGTCAAGCAGCATTGGACATGATTAGTACTCAGTTGGGGGACCACTTGGTTAAACGACACTCGTCTTTTAAAATAGAAGCTTTCGACACCGCCGTAGTTATTACTCACATATCTACGTCCAAATTTCGAAATTTTTGAGCATCCTTTCTCCATTCGAGAGCGAGTAGCAATCATTTTCCTTTAGGGGGTCACATGTGGCATTTCTAATGATGCGCGAATGAGGCAAGGTGTTAAATGCCCTTTTTGGGCCCTAGGGCAATCAACATGGGGTCCACATGAGGCTGTGGGTCACGGGGCCCTTTGTAGACCCCCCCCCCCGCCCCACACAAATTCTAGTCGGGAAGATTTTTAAGGTCCGGGAAAAACTTCGTGGCGTGGCTTTTCCTGCTATGGTCGTCCAATCCTTGTGAAAGCACATGAACTTCTTCACAAAGTTCAGGAATATAGGCATCTCAGCAGTGTCGATATTGGTGTGTAGCTAGGTATTGTCGACAAAACTGTTTAGAAGCATTTAAGCTGAAATCAACAGAATTTCGATGTTCGGCTGGGACCGAATAAATATCGGCGATGCGCTGCTGAAACGGAATGAAATCTTTCTGAAACGTGATGGAAAATGGGTCACTTACGACAACTCAAAGCGTAAATTCTCGTGCTGATGGATACTCACTTACAACATTCGTGTTCCTATGCGGACGAAGGAAAGTTTCTCTCCACATATTTTAATCTCGAAAACTTTAGCGTCTTCCGGAGTAAAAATAAAAAAACGGCCTTACAGAGGGCGAACACCGGCCGCTTGGCTTTTTAAGGGGCATATGATGGCCGTAGAGTTTTTAACCATTTTTAATGGAAGCACATACGGCCTTACGACGGCCAAATTTGACCAAAAGATTTAAAAGGCCAAGTACTGATCTGTAGAAACGGGCATTCGACGGGAAATTTGAGCCAAAAAAGAATCTGCACCAAATGTATTGTTGAATGCGTTTTATGGGAACTTCATCATTTTCGTTATGTACAATGGTTCTTTCGATTTATCCTACTTATATCGATGCACAAGAGAAACGAGCTCGTCAGTCATCGGTTTGTTGTACGTGAAGTGTGTGGTGCGTGTTGATTTATATTTTAGTGGGAAATTTTGTTATTTAACGGCTTGAAAAAAAAACACAACCCAAAAAAAAATCAAACATTTAATTGGAGTGAAATCTATTTTCTTATAGGAGGGCGAATATCCACGTTGCTGCCACTGTACCACCGTCGTATACCCGTAATAGCAACCGTACGGCCACCGTACCACCGTCGTATGGCCGTTATTGGAACTGTAACGCCGTTGTTTCACCGTCAATCGCCTCCTGTACGGCCGTACTGTCCTGCAACGAGCTTTCTGTTAACCGCCAGATGGCCGAGGACTATGTTTCAATCACAGTCGGCATTTGCCCGTTCTAAGGCCATCATTTATTTTTACTCGGGTTGTCCAACAACCGGAAACGACAGGCTACCCATTAATCTACTATCACAACAGTCTCTTATCTATCCGCGCCTCCCTTCTTGTTGTAGGCTCCTTTTCCACGTCGATGACGATCAGTAGGGGCGGCGGAGCGCGTGGGGATGGAAGTAAAATTGCACACGCACTTTCGCTTTGGGTGGGGAAATCCACACCCAAAATATTTCACCCCAGAACGTTGCAGAGCGCCTCGGTCGGTGGCGAAGAAGGAACGTTTAATTTAAAAAGGATATTGCCTTAGGGGCTTGCCTAGGTTCCTCTTGAGGACTCCATGTAGCAAATGAAGAGAATGGCGAAAGAGGCATTTCCGCATGAGCACTACAATGGCATTTCCTTATGAACACCACACAAAAAAAAATCAGCGATGAGGTATGGCAAATCAATTTCTCATAGGGGTCCTACAAGGCAAACCTCATTACAAATGAAATGGGGCAATCCCAACACAAGCCTTACGTTCTCGGAAAGCTTTTTAAAAAGCTTTAAAAAAATACCATTATACCCCGGGTTCACGGGCGAACTGCGCAAGTTCGAGCAAATTTGTGAACCGAACTTTAAAATAACCTCAGTTCGCATACAATTTCCCCATATTCAACTTAGGATAAAAAACACCTCAGTTCGCCCAACTGAACTCGAACTCTAGTAATATTTAAAAGCTCGCTCAAAAGAGAGTAATAAACTGGAATAATGGAATGCAATTCCAGTCAGCTTTTGCATTTCTGACTTCTCTGGCGAAAAAGCGACAAAAATTTCAAGCACGAACTGAACATTAACTGGACTATAGCCGGTGAAGCCAAGCCGGAGCATTAAGGTTTAGTTCAACTCATACAAAGCTTTAGTTTGTGTTGTTGCATTGGTTCTCAGGAAATTATATTGGTGACAGTGAAGGGTTTCATTCAGCATACTCAATAGTCCGGGGTTCTGGTTCGATTACAGACGTCAAGCATCATTGGATTTGGGCCGCATTGATAAAACCACACTATCGTTTAAAAATATAAAGCTTTCGACACCGGCGCAGTTATTACTCACATATCCACGCCTAAATTCCCAAAATCCACTAGGGATCGGGTAGCAATGATTTTTTCTCAAGGCGGCAAAATGAGGCATTCCTTATGGTGAGGCGCGAATGAGGAAAGACGTTAGATATCCCGTGTGGGCCTTATAGGGTTATCCACACGGGTCCACATGAGGCAGTGGGTCTAGCCTCGTAGGGGCACCTGTACCCTTTATCCTTTACCTCAAAATGCTAGTCGGGCATAATCCCATAACAAAAGAATTTAAAATCATATAACTCATAACTAAATTGACCGATTAACTTTACACATTTTAACGTTAACTATTCACGTGCTCCCCACCCACAATGATTATGCTCCGCCGCCCTTGACGATTAGTCATGATGTATTCTCTCCAATCGTGGCTGATCTTGGGAGCTTCTTTTTTTGTAAAGTTATTGGGAAGTGTCGAATTGTCTTACCAGAAAGAACCTCTTCTTCTTTGCATTAGTAATTTATTGTCGTCGATGTCATCCTCGTATTCTGGAGTAGCCTCATACGATGGCCTGTTATAAATCTTTGCCGGTCTTCTTCTCTCAGAGGAGGTATCGAAGGCCTTATTCTTGGAAATTTTGTCAAGAATACTCAGATTACGATAGTTTCTTCTCTTGCAGAAGGACGCCTGTCACTTTAGCTTCATGCTTCGAAGACTATCACTGTGTGCAGAGACAACCGAACATGTTTGCTGCATCGTGAAGAGGCTTCCCGTATTAAATAGAAGATATGATCCATTACCTGAATGTGGCATGGTAGATACGTAGTCACTTCAGGCATGCTGACATATGCTTACATACCTAAATATGCATATACAAATTAGTGCCCTTCAGCATCAGTGTTGTTCCTGTCCTCGATACTTGGACATGACTGTGCCTTTACCTATCCAATCACATTCATTATTCTTTTTTCCGCTAGGGTTGGCTATCTAGCCTACACTTGCTACTAACAACGTCACCAGTGGAAATTAGAGTGAAACGTGGAGGCATAATATCCAAGGATCCTCAATCAGGTCGAACATCCCTCCCCATTGCGACCCCCTATACAGAAATATTCACCACAAATTTTAAAAATCACAATAAAACCCAAAAACAGGATCAATTTTTCAACCTACCTCTAAACTAATACAAAACACATGCCGTACTTCAAAAAGCAGACATTTTTCATATATACACATATATTTCCTTAGTGGGTGATTCGTCCTTTCACACGCATTGGGATATGAATTAGAATCAAGCTCTGGGGAACAAAGTTACATCCTTTTTGCGCGGTAATAACCGTAATTGAATTCATTAGGGGTTGAAAGCCTAATACTTTAGTGCCGACATAATTGGGCGCCTTCGTATAATTTTCATCTAATTATGTAAATGCGAGTGTGTGTGTGCTAGCGCGCCCTGGGCCCTGTGCTCTATGCCGGGGGCTGTGCCTTTAGCCTGTTTGCTGCTTGATAACATCCACAAAATGGTGACACACAAACAAAAATAATTTCAATAATTTAATTAAATTAATGTCACACTGACACAATAACATTCCTGTAACATATGCCCACACATTCCACATATTCTTTGGCCTTATGGGTCCCTTTATACCATATATGCCGGTGCAGCCCGTCCCACCGACCCCGTCCCCCGTCCGCACCAATGCTCCTCATGCCCTGTTGTGCCCAACATATTTGCCACACAAATTATGTTATTCTGTGGCAACGTTTTCGCTTAGGTGGTGCTAACGCAAAAAGTCGCCCCTAATTAAGAAAATTTGCTGCGAAAATTGTTAGTGATTTTAATTTCAGGTGTGAAACAACCATCTCCACTCCTCTCTCATCACCTTTTTGGTATGTGCACCTTTGCAGTCGATATAGCGTTGTTGCTTATCCGGTTACTCTGTTTTTCAGGTGGGCGGACCCCGGAGGTGGTGGTAATTATTTGATATTAAAGTAATAAAAGTATTTTTAGGTTATGTTTGGAGTGTTGCTGCTAGAACACTGAATATTCCCTGGTAGAGAGGTAAATGATGGGACTTTGGAGAGTTACTTAAAAGTCGGAAGTTCAACGAAGAGTGTTCTTCCGTATTGTAATAATTTGAAAAGTTACGTTAGTTACAAATATCATGGCTGATGGTTATTTTAATTTCAGGATGTGTTTTGAATCCTTACCATTGAAAGGATAACGTACAATTTACATACAGAATGTTTATGTGAAATAACACAATATGTTGTCCCTGCAGTTTTATTTAAATTAAAATAAGGACAGAACCACGCAACACAAAAATAGAAGAACGTAAGAAGATCCTTCCAGTAAGATATACCACATATAGTCGAAAAAATAACCCATGTTTAAGATTTTATGTTATACCAAGAAACACATACCTTTAATACCTACTCCTTGAATCCGCCGCACTTCTTTCCGCCTAAAGCCTCGGCACTACATATATCCAGATTTCAAGTGAATTGCACTTAGTTCCATTACGTCGATGACACTGCTCCAAAGTTATTAAAGATTAACGAGACTTTAATATGTGTAAGCAAATACCTACATGGCTCTGGCAGAGCTAAAATCAATTTTTAATAATATTCATGAACACTTTAATCGGAAATTCATTTTCCCTTTTTTAGAACAGATGCCGCAACCATGTTGTGTTATAAATCATGGAGTATTTTCTAAATTAGTTGCTTTTACTAAGTAGAAGTAAATAAATCACGTGTTTACATGCAAATGATTTAAGGGATTAAAGATTTTCGTTATACATTTAAAACTACGGTTTTGTGGCAGAAGTAGTAGGATGCAGGAAACCCAAGAAACCGTTCCCGGCAACAGGACCATTATATAGATAAGGTGGCACCTAAGCTTAGACTCTTACACATAAAAAAAGCGATTGTCCACACTTAAGTATAGTATTGAAGCATCGATTGAGAAGGTACCATGCAATATGGCATATTATAGACGAGGATGTATGCATCCAGACGCAAAAGCTCTTTCAAGAAAGAACCTTAAATGCAAAAGCTTTTCTTATTTCATGCAAAGACTGCTCTCACCGAATTTCCAATGAGCTTTAAGAAAAGATTTTAAATCTGATGCATGCAGACCTAATGATATGTAATGGGTTCATAAAAAGCAGAACAAGAAAACAGTCGTTTGACGAATAATGCTGAATGAGGAACGGAAAAATACAAGAAAGCGAAAGGCATTTAAAGAAAATAAAAAAGCTCCAAAAACTCGACTACATAAGAAAAAACTCAGAATCAAAAATCGTCGGCTTAATAGGGTACCAAAGCTCGGCTTAGGTCGGATCTTCACGCGGCGAACAAAGTACACCTCCTTGTCCACCTGGTAATCTGGAACTGCCAGCGTTACAGCCTTTTTCGGTTGGTTAGTGGGATTCACTTCTTTCAGGAGGCATAATACTACCAAAAGGCTGTCTCTCGCTAACTCCGACGACTGCATGTCCTGCTCAGCGGCTGTTATTGAGGATTAGAGCATCACGTGATCTCGACAAACTCGAGAGTTTCGTCTTGGCCTCGACTCGAGAAACGAGACGAGAGTAAAATTCGGTCGCGACAAAGATATTCTCTTCGAGACGAGATTATTAGCTAGAGATCTCGTCGGCAAAATAATAGCAAACAAGTCTGGTAAAATAAAGTATCTGATGAAGCGTGCACGGCCTTATTTTCAAAGCTGAGATGTGGTACTCATGCACATGCACATTGCCTGTTGCTTTCTCTCGCCGGATACGTAATTGTTGAGTCTAAAAGTATAAGAGCCGTGATGGGCTCATAAATTTATATTGGCTCCGAGAGACGAGACGAGACGAGAGGAGAGGAAACGAGACGAGACGAGATTAGGATGGGCAAGATCCGCCGAGAGTCGAGACGAGACTGGAAATGGTCGAGACTAACCAAGATCGAAACGAGAGTCTTAAAAATCTCGTCTTCTCTCGGTCTCGTGATGCTCTGTTGAGGATATCGACTTAGCGAAATCGAGGCCTGTTACAACAATTTTGTGTTTTGATTTTTGTAATATCCGTGGGTTTGGTGCAAATTTATTCAATTTGCTGTGAGTAGTACAAAGCTTCGACTTTCACACAAAAAACAAAATATAAAAATATCTTGTCAAAGGTTCAAAAGTTTTAAATGGATCTACTATATGAGCATTTTTAGGGAAATTTTGATTTTGAAAGATTATTAAGAATCTTGCAATTCTCTACATAGCAACTGCACTACCATGAAAGAAAAAGTCACAACAAAACAAAATTTTATACCATAAAATATAATAACGGTAAGTAGGTACTTCAGAAGACATAAAAAGCAGTTTTTTGCTTCTCCTGAAAATAAATTTTTCTCGTACGCGGTATTAGAATGACGGTATCGATATACGTAAGGCCCCGTTCATACTGAGGCGATATACGATAAGCGACACGCACAAACAAGTACTTGAAATCTAAAGGGAGGCGTTAAAAAAGGTTCACAGTCGCGCGATAGAGCAACATATCGCACGCGACATATCGCTTGAAGTGCGACTTGCCGGTCGCCTCAGCGATATATCGGCGCGATAAAAATGTGGTGGGAACACAATTTTTTGCCGGTCGCTTCAGCGATTCATTGCTGGCGCAGTATTTTGTATTATTACAAGTTTATTTAAAAAAATACAATTCAGATATTAATATATGTATAGAAATTTATTAATACATTTTCTATTAAGGGTGTGAAAATAAACTACCTCATTCATCTTCCTCTTAAAATGTCAAAACAGTTTCTACAATAGCTGTGTTCCAAAATTCGAGCAAAGTTCTCGCAAGCAGTTGGCTGTCTCTCTCTCTCTCTCTACTCATGCCTTTGTTGAGTAGTAGGAACGAGTAGGCCAACTGCTTGTGAGAACTTTGTTCGAATTTTGGAACACAGCTAATGCTTCTATTCTACTGTGTAGTAATGCAAAATTAAATAAATAATTTGAGACGTACGGCTACCTCCACCTTTCTAGTAATGCAGAGGTCAGGTCAAGCAATGTTCCTTTTCTAGTTAGGCCCGCTCCACACATTGGCACCAAGATTGTCCCCAATGCTACTTGTTCAACGTGTGGGTCGAGAAATTTACAGTTGGCGTGAGTATTGGGGATTGGCCGTCGCCTGTCGGAATCTGCGCCAATGTTCGCTGGCAACCAACGCGTGGAGCCGGTGTTTCTGGTAATGCAGAGGTAAGGTAAATAGCTGGCTTTTATATCTTCTCTCCCTAGGACATCAATGTTAAAAAATAAATGAAGTGGCTATCGTAAAGTAATGCTTCCACGCCTTCGTACGAGTACCTGAACAATGCGTCGATTGCTTACTTTTCCCGCTGGGAGAGTAAACTTATCAAGTGCGCGTATTTCACTAGGCTTTTCAGAAAATGAAAGATTTCAGGATTCATTCGATAAAACTCCCTGCATTTTGATTCATGTTGAGACAGCTCTCGAGAAACAACAGCCGTATTGTATAGATGGACCCAGTATTTTATTTTTCTTCTCATTCTACGCCAGAACCAATAAGCCACTACAACGTCTTCCTCACTTGAACTCATATTTGTAGCTGAAGTAGTGAGAATTGTGTTCCCACCACATTTTTATCGTCAGGTCGCACCGATTTATCGCCCGCTGTTATGAACCCTCCTAGCAATATATCGCTTATCGTATATCGCCTCAGTGTGAACGCCGCCTAATACACCATAGGGCAAAATCATTAGAACGGCTGAAGTAGAATTGGTAATCAACAGGGAAGCTGTTCTAAAAAAATGAATCGAGTATCATGAAGAAGCTTTCGAAATAGGCCGCTACAACCGAAGAACGTAAATATAGCAGCCTTGGATGTTATAAATTTTGAAGAATTTGCTTTTGTGAAAATTTACTTAGGTGCAACCACTTCCCATCTGTAGAAAAAAACGACGACCTTGGCAGACCTAGGTTGAGTTCGAAAACGTCGAACTGTGGTAATACCGCAAATGAGATGGCCGAAAACGTCTACGAGTTGTAGAAAGTTCTGCAGCTGAGCAGATAGAGGGTTCGGAAATGCAGTATAGAGGTAACCCTCCAGAAAAGCTGTGCAGATAGTGCAGTGCACAAAGTGGCGCTGCTTTTTCTGATTGTAAAAATGGATCATCAGCTGGACTTTTAAGTTGTATTTTATTAAATTCCGTAGTTTTATTATAATTTAAATTATTTTCGAAATAAAATTATTAATTAATGTTCGACTACTTGAAGTCGAGTTTAATAGCCGAAGGAGAAAAATGAACCGCGTTATGGGGAGTTGCTTTAAGGGATATAATAATGTTCTTCTAACTTTGTTTCATTTATTTAGGACTTCAAGTATTGCTTTTAAATTAGAATTGGTAAAGCTATCCATTTCACTTGAACATAAATGCACTCTTTTAAAACATTGACTGTTTCTTTCCGTATAAAATCACGAGTCCAGAAACGTCAAATAGCTTTGCTTTGACGCTGCATTTACAAGACTCGGACTAACTTTCCCAATTCACTACAAGTTCATTTGTAGTATTACTGCATAACTCTGCTGCAGTTTTTGACGTTTCCGAACTCACACAAAGTCTCGTCTTTTAAAGGATGCGGAATCTGAGTTTTTAGCCTTACAGAGAGGGATAGAAAAGGATTTTCGGGTGACGCTACTAAAGGATTTTGGTGCTATACAGCGGTGGGCCTTCAACACATAATGAGGGGCAACCGTCCAGCCTCTTGAAAGAACTACAAGGTAAATAAAATAAAAACGAAGAAACATCTACCAATCACATTTTCGTGTGAAGAGAAACCAAGATGGTGTTTCTAAGGACTACAATAAATCAAAGCATATTGGTCACCTTCACTTCTTTTATATTGAACAAAATAAAGAGGGTGGTGGCAAACTATATATCTGGAGAGCATGTTTGATCAGGACGTATCTTTTAAGTACAAACCGGCGCCATCCATAAGATATACAGTCCGAAAGAAAACGTCGATCGTTCTCTTTAATTTAAGTAAACCATTGACTTTTCAGAAGAGGATGTTTTGCGTGAACAGTTCTCAGGTCGCGAGTTTTTTTTACGTTTAAAGATCGATGCACTTTACGGAACGTGACGTCACTTACCGGTAACGGCATTTCAGTGGTTCGTGACTTATTTGCAATTGACACCATCTGTCGAGAAAACGCACTATAATATCGGAAAAGAGAGTGTTTAAAAATTTGGTAGATTAGGGTTAGTAGGTACAACTCTAATTCACATTAAAATATAAGTGTTTAATTCCCGAGTAAAAATAAAAAACGGCCTTTTAAAGGGCTAACACCGGCCGCTTGGCTTTTTAAGGGGCATATGATGGCCGTGGAGTTTTTAACCATTTTTAATGGGAGCACATACGGCCTTACGACGGCCAAATTTGACCAAAAGATTTAAAAGTCCAAGTACTGAGCTGTAGAAACGGGCATTCGACGGGAAATTTGAGCCAAAAAAAGAATCTGCACCAAATGTATTGTTGAATGTGTTTTATGGAAACTTCATCATTTTCGTTATGTACAATGGTTCTTTCGATTTATCCTACTTAAAAATATCGATGCACAAGAGAAACGAACTTGCCAGTCGTCGGTTTGTTGTACGTGAGGTGTTTGGTGCGTGTTGATTTATATTTTAGTGGGAAATTTTGTTATTTAACGGCTTGAAAAAAAACACAACCGAAAAACAAATCAAACATAGTGAAATATATTTTCTTATAGGAGCACGAATATCCACGTTGCTGCCACTGTACCACCGTCGTATACCCGTAATAGCAACCATATGGCCGCCGTACCACCGTCGTATGGCCTTTATTGAAACTGCAAGGCCGTTGTATCACCGTCAGTCGTCCCCTGTACGGCCGTACTGTCCTGCAACGAGCCTTCTGTTAACCGCCAGATGGCCGAGGACTATGTTTCAATCACAGTCGGTATTTGCCCGTTCTGAGGCCATCATTTATTTTTACTCGAGTTGGAAATTGACTTGGTTGGTTTTTAATGTGGTCGATTGTTAAAGACATACAAACACTTCATCGTCATCATCACTGGCGCTACAGCCCCTCTGTCAGCCTAGGGATCCTCAAGAGTCTTCCTGCATCGTTCTCGGACTTGCGTCTTACTCTTCCAGTTGTTAATCCCAATTGTTAAATAAATATTTATCTGAAAAACTTCTTTTACACAAAATCATATTGCAATCAGTTCTAAAAAGTAGAATTACCAGAATTGATATAATGAAATTGTCTCTCTCTAATAGATATGTTGATGTACTCATAAGCCCCGGTTTTACCATAAAATTTCGTGGCCTTTTAATAAATTAACCCGGTTCTTTTCGTATATTTTAAATTTTAATGATAACATACGTATTCAGTCTCCACCCCAATATAATCCCGGGCCTGAGGTCACCTTATCCCTCTCGTATGTCACCCACAGAAAAAAAAAATACACAACTCAATTTCTTTATGTTTAAAAATTCTTTTTGGAATAAATTATTTACCCGCACTCCATCCAATTAATGCTAGCTGTCAAAGACACCATCCACCCTAGAAGAGCTTAAATATGTGCACAGAACTTAATTAGATTTCGCTACTAGTGCTCTACATTGGCCCAAAACTAGAGGAGCCAGCCGCTGCCAAACCTACCCGACATATTCTCATCTATTCGGCTGAGGGCTGTCACTGAAAGATGTTGCCCAGCAAACACCTAAATTTGATTTCGTTGACCAAGCAATGTCCATGGCAATTATACTTGTACATATATATGTAAAAACAGTATTTTATGCTGCCTCTGCAGTAGCAAATACTCTGTTCTATCATCATCATCATCATCGTCGACGTCGTTCGTCGTTGTCGTCGTCGTAGCAACATAACACGTAGACAAACTTAGCAGAAGTGTAAGCGTAAATAAAATGGTCAACATTGGCGACATTCGAGAGGTCTATTCGCATCGCATCTACCCCGCCCCCCCAATCTCCCAAAAAACCCCTATGCCTTTTGGTTGGGCTCCGAAAAATCATTCAAACGTCTGATGCTGGAACTTCCTGAAATTTCTTGGTCACTTTACGGCACGCATAAAACTTTGAAGGAGCTGTTTCGGGACTAAATGGAAACTTTGCCATTGAACAAGAACGAGGGTAGAACGCTTTGATTCACCCTTTTATGAAAGTTTTCTCACTCAGTAAGTGTAGCTAACCATTAAAGTTCAAAAGATCCTTTTCAAAGTAGATTGAATCCACTTAAGAAAATAGTCAACAGTGTTTAAGTGATTGAACGTGTCCACGACATGTGGCAAATTATTAAATTTACGTTAAATATTGAGATCAATTTTGTGGCTCTATTGTTTATTTTATTTTATTTACTGAGTCCAAAAAAGACCCTCAAACACCAAACATCTTTAAACAAGCCATGATGGTGAGTCAAAAGTCGACCCACCATCGGTTGATTTTTGGTATGGGTACATTTCGAGAGTTCGTGGGTCCGAAAACAAGTCTTTCTGTAGGTGTTTGATAGTCAGTCGAACTGACCAATGTCGGAACATAACATAAATCGAATATAGCTTTTTTGAATATTATTGAAATATATATTGTAAGTAAAGTTTGCCCACAAAAGATGTCCATAAACCCACCTGGAAAAATAATTCTTGTTATGGAACCGAAAAGGTAAGTTTGGAACAGTCAGGAGTTACGGCAAAGATCTCAAAACAGTATTAATTATTTAAGAAACCATCATAAAAAATTCGCATTATAGTGGCGTGTGTGAGTCGGAAAAACCCCTGAAAATGATAACTACTTTGAGCCGGAACAAAACTACCTCTCCCCCCGTTTTCGAGGATTCTGAACACGATGGCGTTGTTAGAATTTCAATTTTCGGTTGCGCAACCCCTCAAAATGGCCAAAAACCACCCCCAAGAGGGGTTAGACGCGCTTTACACGGTTTTCCTGTACAAAAAAAACGTTCCCCCCTTTTCGAGGGTGGTAAGCACGGTGGTGGTGTTGCATATCGGCTCTTGCCCAAATAAATGTACTAGAAGTAGTTTGTCGGGATTGATACTGAGTCGTACCCTATCGCACCAGCTACAGACCAAGTCAAGTGCTTGTTGAATGCGCCTTGACTTAATGCTACCTTTTTGATTTTTCAGCGGTAACCACGTGACAACTTTATCAGTTTTGGGTACCTAGTAGCTCTAGGAGTGCATTCACGACAAGCCAGCACCGAAGAAGAGATATTAGTTAACTTCTCCCTGAGGATATGATGTCCTCCGAGGCATCTTGAAGTGAGTGCGAGCCCTGCATTACAGGCCATCAATATGGGAGTTCACAACAAAGAGTGAATCCAGTCGCAAAAGTGCCACCTTTTGACTTGTGTCTTTAGAATCCTTGTTATAATATCAGAGGCATAGCAGTCGCGGATTTAAGGGGGGGGGGGCGGGGTCACAGGGGTCATGACCCCCCCCCAAAAGCACTCGCTGTTTAAAAAAAAATTGACCCTACTAAAAAACAAAAACAAAAAATAACCAAACGACCAAAACCGACCGAACTTTTTTGCAAATTAAAAAAACAACCCTTTTTTTATCTGCTAGTGTAAGCTCAGGTGTCACCCTTTTGGCCTTATCATGGTTGGCGAGTTGAAAAGTGACAGCGCCGTTTATCGTTCTCATTTTTCGTACCATAATTGGCGAATGCAGCGACATGACACTTTTCGACAAAACCTTATCATTGTTGTCGCTTGAAAGTTTTTAGACATTTTTGATAATTAAAAAATTTATGAAATTACATTATTTATTCAATCTATTTAAAAAATATTTATTCAATCTAGTCACTTGATAGTCGTGAAAAACGCAGCTTTGTCTCTTCAAACGCCAACTGTGATACGCCTGAAGGCGTTTTTCCCGACAAATGTCAGTTTTTTCGAAAACTATGATTCCGTTTTACAGTCGCCGCGCCATTTATCGTCATAGTGCAATGTCTAGTAGTAAGCTTAGCTCGAAGGATAGAGAGATAGGATAGATTAGGGGGAGTCGGGTGGAGTGTCTCCAGGGCAAAAATACGGTGTTTCTAGACACAGTGAATCTGCTAAAAATGTACCGTGTAATTTTTCGTCAATTTTCTTCAAAAATTCCACTTTTTTTTGGATAAAACTAAATTTTTTTTTGTCAATACAAACAAAAAGAGTTTTATCAAAAAAAGTGTAAGTTTTGAAGAAAATTGACGAAAAAATACAAAAATTCATGATTTTCGATTCGATTTTTTCCACTTTTTTCAAGTTTAAACATTTTTTCTCGTTCACCATCATAAAGTGCATAAAAAACCTACACTTAAATTAAAAAGGAATCTCATACGATGCAATGCACAAAAGTTATTGGCCAATCAATTTTCAGATTTGAGGTTAATTTTTGAGAATTGTGGTCAATATTTTGACTTAAAATTTTTACGAGTTATTGTCCACATTATAAAGTAAAATTTCTGAAAATTTCATCAACTTTTACTTAAAACATCCAAAGTTGTAACCAAAAAACCAAAATTTAGCAGTTTCTTCAGTTTTAAATTTTCTTTGAGGTTATGTGTGCAGATTAAAATTTCATTTTGTAACCGCTGATAGATAATGTCATAATGAATAGCCTCAATTTTTTACGCTTTCATTGGACCTACATATACCGATAAATTTTCATCTATATTTAGAAAGAACGACCAAAATGGTAGATTTTTTACAAAACGGCCCATAATTTACGTAGCGATTGCAAGAGAAAAGGTCCATTTCGTATAGTATTCGATGTAACTAACATATTGAAAAAAAAATTTGAGACTGGAAACAATTCCATTTTCACTAAAATTTGAGGCTTTTCTGACCCCACTATTAGTAAAATCCGTAAAAAAATTTTTTTCAATTTTTTGAAAATTTGTAACCGAAAAGACCCCTTAATCCACCAGAAAATTCGGTTAGTTTTGTTCGTTTTGTTAATTTTGTTTTTGTTTTTTAGGAGTAGACATTTTTTCCACCACTTTTAATTCCGTGACCCCCCCCCCTCAAAACAAAATTCTAGAACTGCGTGAGGTCATAACTCACTTCCTCACACTCCTTCGTAACCCATCTATCCACGTTTGGGATAAGTCTTAGGGTCCTCAGACTCTTAACAAACTCGTCTCACTTAACTTGCCATTTCGTTACACACTGCCGCCGCACTGAATTTGCCTTCCCCTCTAATATTCTGGATCATAGAGACGCGTGCCTACTCTCGCCAGTAACTCTATGGGTATAATTCCCGCTATCACACACGTCGCATCGTTGGATATGGTTTGCGCGCAGCAAGCAAGAAGGACGCTTAAGCTGGATACGGATACATGCCTACGTTGGTGCGTGCGATGATTGATATAATACTATAGAAGTTCGTGCATTCAAATGCAAACTGACATATAGTTATGTAAACGGAAGGCACTCAACGCAAAAGTTGGTCTACTTCCAACTTTTCCGCATAGTCTCAAATACCCAAACATAAGCACACACAACAAACACATGTACTCGTCGCTTAGATTTTTTGGTTATTTGTAAAAGACAAGAAGGAACCCAAGCACGCAACTCTCTGTCATCGAAAATTCACCGCATGTACCGCACGCACTGTACGCATGCACGTATCTGTTTCCCACTTTACTCTATATAGCCCCTTGGGGGTGGTTTTTTTGGGGGGGGGGGGGGGAGGACGGCTTTTGGGACTTTGTACCCATGGAGACTTTTGATCTACATGTTGAGAACTATCAACCTGCAAAATTTCAAGAAAATTCACTGAAAGACATTTTCCCATACAAATGGTGCGGGGTCCTTTACGGATTTTAAAAATTGCGGGAATTTTCAATGGGGAAACTTTTTAGTTTATGGTATTAGAAGTCCAAAAAAACATTCAAATCCATTCATTACACGTGGGTTCCGTCATTTTTCATTTATAATGACTAATTGCACTTATTTTAATTTCCTTGACCGTTTCAATTCCCTAAAATACTCGATCAGTGTGAGACACATTTTAGTGTTTCAAATCAAAACTTTCAAATCTAAATTTACATATCAAAGTGTATTGAAATTCAATTTGCCGCAAGTTTGTTTAAAAGTGTTTTTTTGGATTAGTTAATGACACGACCAAAATTCATCTATCAAACTAAACCGATTTTGTCGACTAAAGCGATGTAAAAAGGTGAATATAAAATGTTTCCGAACCGCTTTTCAACGTTACACCAGCATAGCATAGTCGCATTCAGTTTTCGAATTTGCCAATCCATAGTTCAAATTTGTTTAATTCCCACCCTTTAATAATACATATTTCAATATATACAGATGATGACAAAAGCCCAAAACATTTTTCATCATAAATAAATTTATATCCCCATCAATACTATAGCATTTGCGTTTCGACTTTTTGCATTTCAATAACTTTTTGCGCCTGAATATCGAATGAACGCGAGCAACGCTGAAATCCCATGGGGAGTTTCGGTTTTAATCCCTTTATGCGCTGTAATCTCTATGTAACGTTCATTAACTAAAGCCACGGACTTAATTATTTCATTTACAGTTTATAATGCACCATTAACTTTGACTACATGTAATGAAACGTACACAATCCATCACAGAAAGCAAATCAAAACTCACTTATACATATACCAGGAAACATATACCACCCAACAATATAACACTGTTGGTATATTGAGTATTTTCATTTAGGGGTGGTCTATTGTTTTCTTTTCCCGATGGCCTGTCCTCTACCATCGCCCATCGTAGGGGTTCTATTGCGGTCGAAAGTAAATTACGCGTTTTCAACAAAATACAATCATTTTTAAGTTGATTGTCAGCAATTATTTATCACCGATATCACGGATAAAATCCTGCTTACAGGAGCAATTATTAGGAATATTTGTTTTGCATAATTTCATCCATGTTTCAGACTGACGGCAGTTAATGGGGATGAGCCCTTCTACATGGATGGCTTTGATAAGGGCTTGCAACAACATGCGGCCCCCGGTTGAGAATCAGAATAATAATATTGTTCAGATTGATCCTAGATGATTTATTAAATATTTTCGTAATTGTTTTTGGAATGCAGGAATATGCTAAGTGCAGCCAACTCTAGAACCAAAATCGCAACGTGTAAATTAACAGAAGGACAAGAGTTTGGTTTAACATTGAGTGATGTGTAATTTGATTACCTTAAACTTCATGGTAGCTGTGAAGCAGCAACTACAAATGGCATGGTCCAGGTTGATAACTTAGTTAGTTATTCCCCTTTAGACGTAGGGCAGAAAGAGTTTGCCTCCCGCGGACTGTGTTTTGTGCGACAGCTCTTAGCTCGGTCTAGGATCTCCCAATTGTTGCAGGTGGCTTAACCTCTAAGATACCTAAACTAGCCAACCATGTTACACGGATTGACATAAAAGTCATGTCTTTATTTTGGATTTCTTACTAAATACCCATTTATATTTTAGATATTCAATCATGGTTTAAACATATTCCAGATGGATAAACGAGGATTTCAATGCTTAGTATTTCTTCCTTGATCATACAATCAATCATACATACTATTTTGGCGGTTGGGCGTGGGAACTAGGTCATGTCTTTGGCCTTGACCTAAAGTCAGACCCATTAATCACGGGTTAGCAACTTACCAGATGTGCGCGTTCCTCCACATCAAAGCCATTATCAGATATTCGCGTGCCCCCAGGTCATGACCTAGTTCACACGCCCAACCGTCCTAATACCTACTATCCTCAAAGCTTCATATAAAATAATTCTTTGTAATATTTAAATTTTTATTAATAAAGGTTTGTTTAATTATTTTGTTTATGTTACTTGGATTGTGATGACGCACCCTGTATTTTTTATATTATTCTGTACCGATCCGCATGTGCAATTCAGAATGAGATTATCATGTCGTTTCCTGGTCGATTTGATAAACATAAAAGCAGGAATTATACAAAAATATTATTTTTAATTGACTGTGGTTTAAAACTAAACTCTAAACTCTACAGGTGAACCAGTGGCGTAGCGTGGGTATCAGCCGCCCGGGGCGGAAGAAAATTTTGCCGCCCTCTTATTAACTTCCCAGTTTATAGGAAATTTATTGTAATCGGTCCGAAAATCGAAATCGTAATTTTCAACGTATTTCCATTTTTCAAGGTTCCAATAGCATTTTAAGCAAAAATTTGAGAAGAAGTATGGGCGTATGTGTGTGTGCGTAGGTATGTGGTCATTTTCTCGTGCACGAACGCAAAAAAAATATCGACTTGATTGAGGTGCCGATCGAAGCGTATTAACTGAAATATGATGTGAACAGATTTTCATAAAATTCGGTCAAGTCATTCTTCTGTTTAAGCGAAGTAAGTGATTTTTATACCTGCACGATTTCGCGCGAACCAACAATGATACCGACTGGTCCCGGTCGTAGCGTAGGTACTACCGAAGTTATAATCTGAAAAGATTTTCATAAAATTCGGTGGAGAGCGGTTTCTTTGTTTAGACTACGTAAGTGATTTTCGTACCTGCACGATATCGCGCGACCCAAAAATGATATTGACTTCATTGAGCTGCCGATCGACGCGTATTACCGAAGTTTCAATCTGAAAATATTTTTATAAAAGTCGGTCGAGCCGTTTTTTTATTTGAAGGAAGTTCGTGATTTTTGTGCCTGCCCAATATCGCGCGTACCAAATATGATACCGACTTCGTTGAGGTGCCGATGGGCGCGTATTAACGAAAACATGCTCTGAAAAAAATTTCATAACATGCGGTCAAGCCGTTTTTTTGTTTAAATTGAAAGACTTGCGCTAAGGGTCACAAGCACCTTAAATTGATTAGTTTTTCTAATATCTAATAAACTCGTTGGAATGAAACTCGTTCCAAATGAAGTTTTTTTCTGGAGTCAGCAGAGCGCTAGGACGGTTTTTTGTCAACTTCCTCTCCTTTTGTTTTGGATCGGATTTAAAAAAATAGTGGAACTTACTTTTGAGACGACCCTCGTACAATATTGTACACTAGTCTTTATATGATAGAAGTCATTCTTGTTGAATATTAGTCATAAATAATTCAAGCACAAAATAAAATAGGGGGAATCCCTGCAAGTCAGTGCAGACGGTGTTGCCAGTCGCTACAATGAGCAAAACGTCATTATTATACATTCATTTAAAGAAAGGGGATTCCCCAATTTCGTCATAGTCTAAGTAATGTAAAATTCCGTGCTCATTTCGATCTGTCCGAATCGTAGGTGCCACAAAAATAATATTTACAAGATATCTATTATTATCATTTATTGTGAAATTTTGCCGCTCGGGGCGGACCGCCCCTGCCGCCCCTACTACGCTACGCCACTGAGGTGAACCAATTTTTCGACAAGTTTATTTATACGTACTTTATCCTGTCATAACTCAACTTAAACCCAAACCAACAAAATTCCAGTTTCTTCGTTCATCTTCGAGCACCCAATTCCGGCAGCCATCAAAACTTTATTTCCTTGTGATTTTCATCAAAATACCACAAAATACAATCAGAATAAAAAAAAAACTTAAAATATAATCAACGAAAAAAAAACATGTAAAAACTTACAAAAAAAAAGCGAAATTTTTATGAATTAAATGCGATGCCGGAGGCCCCAAAAGCCATTCTAACTGAGATAATTGTCTAAAGTTGCCTCCACATTTCATTTTTTTTCTCCCCGTTTTCTTCCATTTTACTGTGGCGCGTTCCATCTTCCCAATTCCTTCCGTCATGGCGCGGTACCTTGACTTCCAGGAAAACATCATAATCATTCGCTTTTGTTCGTTTGAAAAAGAAAATTAAATAAAAGTTAATTTAAATGAAGTTTTAATTTCTCAAAGTGTAGATGGAGATGGAGTTTCGATATTTAATGGAGCAGCGCGGTTGGAGGAGGTCCTGCAAAAGAGGAGGGCACAGGAATTTCTACAAATCAGGACTTCAAAGTAGAGGAATTTTCTTTTTTTTTTGGAATTTTCCTATGGGTGTACTTTTATTGGGAAATTATATTTCACCAATGAGTCAATTTGCGTTTAATTTACGAGTGGTTCTTAGTCGATTACTGGTTTCTAGCCCTTCAAGTACTGGTAGAGGTTTGAGAATGCCAGTATCAGATTTTTAGCTTCGCACAATTTTTCGTCATTCTGATTTCGAAGGAAGCCCAACCTCCATTGGAAGAATAGCGTAGACCAGGACGCCCAAATCTTAGGGATGCTAAACTAGAAAACATCAGCCCAGAATCGGGTCTGGTGGAGAGAACAGTTGTGGGAGGCCAGGACCGGATCTCGGTTATAGATCCGTCGAAGAAGAAGAAGTCTGGTAATCAAGCCAACCAATATCCGGACATATTTCCTTTGCCTCCCAACAATTCCCTGCCAGTGTTACAAAATGTTATAGTATGAAATTACATGGAGTTCAGGACGCTAGTGTTCAATGAATTTTGAAAGCGCCCGATCGTCTAATGCCTACATCACCAAACCGTTGAGTTCACTACCGATTCCAAATCACTACAAGCAGTGCTGGGTTCTGTCTTACCAGGTCGTTTCTATTGTCTTCGAAGCGATCTTAACAAGGGTGGCCGGATGAAGAATCTCCAGTTCATAATTGTTAGTCTCGAACTAGTGCGAATTTCCTCCTGTTGGAATTTATTGCCCTGGAAACTGTCAAATAGAACAAAATTCTTAAACCATTCTTAAGTTTTGATAGGTGCATTTCAACTTGAAAGCAAAACCTTGGGTAACCAAACTGAATGCTCTACTAATCATAGGTCTTCGCTCCAAATCCCATACTCTCTTCTGTCTTCAATTCGTCAGTGGCGTCGGCGTACAACTGACAAGTTTATATAAAGCCACAGTAAACAAACTCCCACTAGATCAGAACGATTGATCGAACGCTTCCTAGATTACAATTCAGTGATCTAGATTCTAGATTACCGGCGTCTTCGCCATTCTCGATCTTTATTTTCGACATCTCACTGCTTCGTTCTGTAGGAAAGTTTGTGCTGCATTCCATAGTCTGAATGGCATACGGATAAACTCATATAGGCCGAATGGTGTAATGATAGCAGTCTTATGGACATTCCTGGGCAATTGGTACTGTTGGAATTCACCTACCAAACTCACCTTTGAGAAAATTGTGCGTCCGTGTAGATTCACGAAAATGTTCAGAATGTGCAAAAACGGTTATCTATTTGGCACAGCAGCTTTGGGTATTATCCGAATTAACATATGTTTTGCGATGGAATGATCACATATTCCAAATGTCCTAACAAGCATCTCAACGCCTAGGAGATCTTAAGAAATAGAAATTTCTTCTTCTACCAATAGCCACGGCTATAATCTACATTCCTACATCTACAGTCCTCCATTCGTCGCCTCCTCGAATTCAACTAATTTATCAGGGCTGGCGCCTTGAAACCCCCTAAGCGTAAAGCTTTTGGATCTAGCCACCGCAGGAATGTAGCAGCCTTGTCAAAGTTGTATCGCTATTATCAAAGCGAATGTTCCACTGAAACTGATGCCTAGAAGTTCGTTTATAAAAAGAACAATGTTGCTGTGGATCCATCTCCCCACAATCAGTTTTTCCGAGTACAAACGTAAGGTCGTCATTTGGTCTAACAGCCGGACTTCCTCTGACCTACCCTATTCTGTTCTATCGTTCAAACTAAGCTTGCTACTAGGCATTGCACGCTGAACTGAATAGACTGGTAGTTCAAACGGCGATCCCTTGGTTTTCCACATAAACAAATAAGCCCACAAAAGATATTCGTAGGAGCGTAATCCAATAGAACTCCCTGATGTTTCAGGTCGATTTTGTTTGGCCGCCATTTTGATTTGGCTGTAATTTGCTAGCTCACGATTGACAGTTGCATATAATAGTCGATAATAATTTATTATCGAGCATCTAATGCTGCAGCAATGGGTTTCACAGCTTGGTATAGACGATCAATATTTTTGGCAATCATCATGATTGACGAGGCACATTTGGACCTGGCTGGCTTTGTTAATAAACAGAATTAGTAGAGAGAAGGAAATTAAACAAAAAAAAAGCGAAGTTATGATGTAGCTGGGAAGTTGGATTTTTTTTGTTTTTTTTACATATGTTAAGATAAAGCGAAAAAAAAATGTCTGCAAAATCGGTTCTGTGCTGCACGAAAAAATTGCATAATTGATGCATTTTGAGTGCATTGCTGCACTATTTTTTTAATTTCTATAGTTCTGTTGGTCCTAGAAAAATAAAAAAAATTGGAAAATACTCGTGAATGAATAGACTATCGAACTGATTAAAATAAATACTTTAAATATGATTTCTAACCTCAAAAAAGCAAAATGTATGAAATTTTGTTTTATTTTACTAAAAATGTAATTAATAACGGGAAAAAGGTCGGATTTTGACAAAAATTGGAGAAAAGATGTACTTTGATGCTATAAATACGTGGTTGAAATTTCAAAAAAAAATTTCGGATTTTACGGTAACAATTGGCAGTTTTCGAAAAAAAATTAAAAATGGCGCCATTTTATGCCAAATCGTCGTACGTAAAATATTTTTTTTAAATTGTAGGTTTTTTTATGTACATACATACTTTCATACGCAATACTTCGTTACTCTATTTAAAATGTCTACTTTATAGGCTAGTGCCGATAGTTTTTTTGGAAAAAAAATAATAGCAGGGAGGGACCAGCAATGAAATGTCGTTAAGGTTATAACTAAAAGAAAAAAACATTTTTAAACTCGAAAAAAAGGGAAATGGTAAAATGGGGATGCTATTTAGGGGTTGAAAACGATTTTTTGCTATTTGCGATGAAACATGACCTCCTAGTGAAAAATGTTTAATACAAAAGTTGTAGATAATAAAAAGATCTAAAACTTTTGTATTTAACATATTTTGACATAACCTCAAATTTTCCAAGAAAATGGCGGAAAATCGATTTTTCAGTTTTTAATTTTTTTCTCCCGTAAAAATAGTTCAATTTACACGACAATTTGTAAGAGTATACCTTGTATTGCGTTAACTAAGCATGATTTTTTTTTTGTTTGGAAAACGGATAGTTTCCCAGAAATTAACATTTTTCGAAAAAAATACCCTAATCTTGCATGGACAACTTTATTGATGTTTTTTTCGAATTTTGATATTCAATAAGTGCTCATTTAACCATTCAAATGTCTAGTTTCAAATGGTCTATATATTTTGAAACTTTATTTGCATTAAAGCCCCCTTTTAGACGGGCGGACACCGAACAGACACCGAACAGACAAAACGAACGAACAAACTGGGTGTATAGGGAAGAGGGTGAGAGAGAAAGATGGGGAGGGCAGACAATTTTCATGGACACTTTCAGCGAACTCTGAACGAAAATTTTGACATTTCCTGCGTTGTTGTTGTTGTTAGGACAAGAAAGCAAAAGAGAATTTCAAAAAACAAGAGCAGCAAACCATGAAGTTTTGAAATTTTGTTTGAAATTTTTGAAATTTTTCGGTCGTTTGTCCGTTCGTTGGTGTCCGCCCGTGTAAATGCCCAGCCGACACTTCACCGGGCTTCAAAAGGGAATTTACGATGACACTTAAATTTTGTCTGTTCGGTGTCCGCTCGTCTAAAAGGGCCCAAACCGATTAAAATTAAGAAAACCCGAACACCTGATTTTTCGAATCACGTACATATTTCTCGATTTTTTCAATTTTTTTAATTTTTTTTAATTTTTTGTGTTAATGAGGGACTTAATTTTAATGACAGAACTTAAATAAATTTAATTACATAAAAGGTGGCAAAACCATCTTGAAAATTTTAAATAAATAAGAAATAAAATAACAATTACGTTTGAATTGAATTACGCCGTGACTAGGTAAATGTTTCCAGTTTCGTAATAACATTTTTACAGCATCGTACTAAATATGGTTTTGGGAAAATTAAAAAATTTGAAAAAAATTGAAAAAATCGAGAAATATGTATCAATCAAAATACATATTTTCTCCAATTTTTATCAAAATCCGACTATTTGCCCGTTATTTATTGCATTTTTAGTAAAATAAAACAAAATTTCATACATTTTGGTTTTTTGAGGTTAGGATCCATTTTTAAAGTTTTTATACCTAATCAGTTCGATAGTTTATTCATTCACGAGTATTTTTCAATTTTTTTTATTTTTCTACGACCAACAGAACTGGAGAAATTAAAAAAATAGTGTAGCATAGCACTCAAAATTCATCAAAAATGGACATTTATGCAATTTTCTCGTGCAGCACAGTACCGATTTTGCTGACATTTTTTTTGGCTTTATCTTAACAGATGTAAAGAAAAGAAACAAAAAAATCCAACTTCCCAACTACATCACTATCATATGACAATTTCCCTCTACTAAATATGTACTCGCTATTTATACACCATCGACCATTCCACCATCGTAGAAGTGGTATGGTGCGACATTTGGACTAGTGGAATGAGAGAGCCGTCCTTCGAGGAGGCTAGAGGCAATACTGTAACAGTTACTGGTGATCGCTACCGTGACATGTTGAAAAACTTCCTTGGGCACGAATAAATGCAAAAGCTCACTGGAATGGCATTCCACTATTCCCGTTGATTACTCACTTTTGAGCGAGCTTTCTGTTTAACTTCAGTTCAAGTTCAGTTGGGCGAACTGTGGGCTGCTGTAAACTCAGTTGAATATGTGGAAATTGTATGCGAACTGAGATTATTTTAAAGTTCAGTTCACCAATTTGCTCGAACTTGCGCAGTGATGCCGGGGTATTATACTGGGTATTAGGGTGATACAGTGGTACCTCAATTCGTGAGTTTTCAGAATATAGATATTCGCATTGTTGGCAGTCGATGAAACTTGTCCCGTCTCAAGGGGCATGTCATTACCAGGTGTCAGGGTACACTTTAGTGCACAATCTCTCACCCCTTGCTATTTATATTAGGGATGACGTGGCTTACCATTAAATATATAATGGCACGTTTTCAGATTTTAACTACCTCTGAATTAAAATAATCTTCAGAAACCAGACATATTCTTCTGCTTCCTATACAGAAGTCCTAACATAAGTAACGAAGCCTCAACTTCATCATTTGCTATTTCCGAACAAATCTCGGGATTTTTGTTTTCCAATCCTGAGTGTGAAATCATTGTTGCGGGTGATTTCAATGTTCACAACGTAAACTAGCTGACTTACTCAAATGGCACCAGTGTTTCTGGCAAAGACGTCGAGCTCTTTGCAGACACCAATAATTTACATCAAATTGTGGATCATCCCACGAGAGTCCCCCAAGTCGCTAGTCGAGGAGCTTATCTGGTTGACCTATTTCTTACTTCTCACCCAACGCGCTACTCCGTCGAAGTTGATGCACCTCTCGACAATTCTGGCCACTGGCTAATCAGCGCTAACTTCCCATACAAATTTCCCAACCCACCCAAACCAGCTAAAAGTACTCTGTGGCATTATGCGAAGGCCAATTGACCGGGGTTATCAATTTCTTCCAATCCGCTGACTGGGACTGGTGTTTCCTAAACAAAAACTGATTCATTTTTAGAGAGTACCTCACCTTGTAGTTTTCCGTAAAACAGCAGGTTGGCTTATTTGTGTGATTTGCTTATAACAGTCTACTTCAAATCACGCGGCTCTATTTTTCTAAACAAACATAAAGCGTGAACAATCCTTATTATTCAGGATCAATAACTTAATTTCCCATAGAACAACAACTTTCCATTGAATATTCTTGAGTAAAATATATTCCAATATTCCTGCTTCACCCAATTAACACGAAACAGCGATAAATTTCGTTATGAAAAATTTGATTTCGTCATTTTATGCTGAGAAGTCACCATATTACTTTTCATTTCAGCAAATTATAGACATCGGCACTGCCAGGCATCCCAGATGTTCTCAAATTATCTTTTCATATGGCTTGACATGATAAAAGCTAAATTTACGTCATTATTGGCAACAAGACAAAGGATAAATATGGTGAAATGATGTCAAACAATTTGCAAGCATTGCAGAAAAACATATGAACCCGGGCCCCTCAATCCACTACATGTGTCCGAACTTAGTGCGAAGGACGTGATAAGAATAAGTTAACAGGATGTGACCCAATGTCCTGCGTTCTGGATTCTCGCTGGCGAGGCTTGTCCGGGAGAAGACCCTGGATGTCATATACGGGGAGTCCTTAAAAACAAGGCTTCTATTTTCTTTTTATCACTTTTGAATTTGGGTAGCAAAAACTATACACAAGTAACAGGGGCTGTTCTTCCTAGTTGTCCATTTTTTGTTGTTGTTGTTGTTGTTGTGGTTGATGATGCTATGTCCAGCACCTTCCTGACGAATGTACTTTGTCCGGTGGCAATTGCATTTGGTCGCTCGGGTGATGAGCTTGTTTCGAACAGATGTCATATTTGCACGGCTGAAGGCAGACTATATTTTTTCTTTGTTCATTTGCCATATAAAGGAGAATGAAGGATATTTTGCGGCAGGGATGATATAAAAAAAATAAAAAAAAAAATAAGGGAACAACAGCTCCTCCAGCCTTGCTGCTGCTGCTGCTGCCGCGGCGGCGGCGGCTTCGTTATTGATGCTGGTGCTGCTGCCCTTTTTTGCAACGTTTTCAACAGACAAAAGTGAATTTCACGATAAGGCAGGGATGAACAAACAAAAGTTCGTGCGAATGAAAACTTTGCATCAATTAGCGTGCTCGAACCACTGTTTGTTGAGTTGGTAGCTAAACTTTATGGGAAAAATTATAAACGGAAAAAGTTCGCCTGCAGGCAGCCAATATTGAACGCTATCGTGATATCAAACAATGCAAGAATTCCCCCTGAAATATTGTTGGAGGTCTAGAGGGAAAATTGTTGATCACATGGCAGCTAGAGAGAGATACGCACGCAACCAGCCATTGCAGGGAATAAAACTGGGCGAAAAATAAATAAAAATATGACATAGTGATTGTGTTAAATTGCATCATTTTACTTTATTTTTTTTTTCTTCTTCCTCCTCCTTAAATAGCGTGTTTGAAATATATCACGATGACGTGGGGGCGTGGGTCCGTCGTAATTAGTCACAATTTTCTAAAGGACGAAATTAATAATTTATTATTGTTAAAGTTTTCATAAGCAATTTACAATTATTTTAATCGTGCAAAATTGTGATTTTTTTAGAAGTAGTTAACATTTTAGGTCTTAATGGGTTAGGATCAGCAAAGGCACAACACCATTCCTTTTAGTGATATCTAAAAGTAGCCTCAAAAAATTCACAAACAAAAAAGGAATAAAAATTGATGATCTTTTTTAAAAATGGCACATATGACTCATAGACAGAAGTGGAGTCCAAATAAAATCCTGTAGAGGTGCGAATTGTTAATTGGTCCAAGTGATAGCTAGATTCACACGTCAGCGTCCATTCAAGTAAAAATATCCAACAAACAAAAAAATCCGACATTGATCGTCTCCAAGAGCAAACTGTATTGGAGAGGTGTCAAGCAACCCTAGCAGAAGGATAGGTCTAAATATAATTAATGCAGATGCAATCAAAAGAAAATTGCTAGAACTGAAAACTATACTGACAGATGTCACGAAGGAAACCGTAGATTACACATGCACATGCAGAGCCAACCAATGGTACGATGAGGAATGCAAAAAAATATAGAGGCCAGAAATAAAAATTGAAAAATATATATAGAAGAGAGACTGACGAGCAGCAAGAAACTGAAATACGAGGAAACGAGAAGAACCGAAAAAAACATTTATAGGAGGAAGAAAAGACAATTCTTTAACAACTAAATTCTATAAAACAAATTGCATAAAACAAAACTTGGGAAGCATAGAAGGAAGTATACTTCTTCAAGAAATGCTTTAAACCCTCCGCCGGAATATGTAGAACAAAAGAAGTCACTATAGTCATAGGCAGCGAAGACGTAAAGAAAAGGTGGAAGGTATTTTTCAGCGAACTTCTAAACGCAGAACGCCGTCTACAGCAACATGGCACCAGTGAAGCTAATGTACCAACCGTGGAAGAAGTACAGAATGCTTTAGGATCCTTAAAAAGAGCAATTCCCCAAGAATCGGTACCATTAAGCACAATCTATAAGCTATGCCCTATGCAACAATTAGTGAATACCAACCTGGATTTAGAAGAAATGGGTCAACAATGGACCAACTATTTTCAGTAAGGCAGACCTAAACATCTACGTAAAGATAGTGAAGTTAACGAAAATGACAATAGCAAATACAAGAGGTACAGTCAAAATATAAGGAGAACTGACAGAGTCTTTCCCAGTTAAGCAAGGCTTAAATCAGGGCGATTGGACATGGTGTGAAAACGGTGTTAAGGCTAATACAGCAAAACTACTCAACACAAGAAACTGGGGGCAAGCTTTGGAGCAAAAACACGTCTGGAGGAAAAAGCTGAAGGAGGACAAGGTTCAAATTGAGCTGTAGAGCCATCGAAGAAGAAGAAAGGCCGTTTACTATCCGTTTTCCAATACCAAAAGGCAGGGCCGGCGCTTGGGTTTTTTGCGCCCGGTGGAACATGCCATATTGCGCCCCATTAGCTCCTTTTTTGATCGCAATCAAGGACAATGGGAAAATTGTGCCCCCTCCAATTGCGCCCGGTGCAAGTGCACCATTTGCACCTATGAAAGCGCCGCCCCTGCCAAAAGGTGGCCACAAGAAAATGACAGTTTTTATTTGTGTATTGATGATAATATTGAAACATTATTGGTGATTATATTTTGCAAATAAATAATCTCCTGAATCACGGAGCGAGCAGCCCAATTGCTTTTGTTACCAAGAACTAAAACATATGTCAAGTAAACAGGATTAGGAGATACAGAAGAAATCACAGCTTTAGGGAAAGTAAACGTATAAATCTAATCCACTTTTTTACACATATAGCTTTCAAATGAGTGTTGAAACTCACTAAGTCCAAATTAAGGAAAAGGTTACCAAATTCAAATTCAACAGTTTCTATATATGTATTAAGAATATATCCATGATGATATATGGTTTTGTCTATTAGTAGAGGGAAATTAAACAAAAAAAAGCGAAGTTATGATGTAGTTAGGAAGTTGGATTTTTTTGTTTTTTTTTGTTACATATGTTAAGATAAAGCGAAAAAAAAATTTCTGCAAAATCGGTCCTGTGCTGTACGAGAACATTGCATAAATGTCCATTTTTGATACATTTTGAATACATTGCTACACAATTTTTTTAATTTCTCCAGTTCTGTTGGTCGTAGGAAAATAAAAAAAATTGCAAAATACTCGTGAATGAATAGACTATCGAACTGAAAATATAAAATTTAAATTTTTCAATTTTTTGACTTTTTTTCATAGTTGGCAAAAGGCACAAAATTGAAAATTGAAGTTTTTTGGTTTTTTCAAGGTACTAAAATGGGCATTTTAAATAAAGCAACGTAGTATTGCGTATTCTCACAAGATAGTACATAAAAAAACTACAATTTAAAAAAAAATTTTACCGTACGATGATTTGGCATAAAATGGCGGCAATTTTAAAATTTTTCGAAAAGTGCCAATTGTTGCAGTAAAAATTAAAATTTTTTTTTGAATTTTCAACCACGTATTTATAGCATCAAATACATATTTTTTCCAATTTTTATCAAAATCCGACTATTTTCAAGTTATTTATTGCATTTTTAGTAAAAAAACAAAATTTCATACATTTTGATTTCTTGAGGTTAGGATTCATTTTTTAAATATTTATACCGAATCAGTTCGATAGTCTATTCATTCACGAGTATTTTACAATTTTTTTTATTTTTCTACGACCAACAGAACTGGAGAAATTAAAAAAATTGTGTAGCAATGCACTCAAAATGCATCAAAAATATAAGCCCCCCCCGTAGGGTTCGAACGATACTCTCGATACTGAGTAGGTATCGATACTGTCGTCTTGAAAACCGATACTAAGCACTCGATACCAAGATCATGGTATCGTCAAGTACTACTCATTAAAAGTATCGAGTATTTTAAACTCTTTTTTCTGTTAAATTAATATTATTAAATGAATTCAAATTATTTTTTTTTAAATTTATTATTTATAATTTAAATAATAAAATTTTAATCAATAAAATTTGGTAACATAGTGTAGTCTTGTAATATCTTTCTCAGTTGTAAAATTTCTTGGGTGTGCCAATAATTTTGACAGCCACTGTATGTACTACTGATAAACCGAAAAAATCGGAATATTCTTCAATCTTCAGAGATGTCGCTACATACAAGTTACGTTTATTTGTGAATGCAGCTTTAACCAGTAGCTGTTTTTAAAGGAGCATTTACATCGCAAACGCATTGTGGGAACCCAAAATGGAGCTCATCTATCACACAGAAGTTTGTATGCTGTTCTACCAAACATGTGAACATGCTCAATTTGCGTTTCCATCTTGGGCTGAAGATGAAAACGAGCCTTAGTCATGCCTTTGTTCATATGTGTCTGTGCTGTTTTTTTGTCGACGGAGTCTTTATACCGTTGGGTTATGTTATTTACGTAAATTTTTGTCAACAACGTCTTCACATCCTCGAGCTTTTGTTCTAAATAAATATTTTTTTCTTAAATATATGTATTTTAAAAAGTACTCGATACTGAGTAGTATCGATACTTCCAGCCCGATACTTTCTAGGTATCGATACCACGGTTTGATTCTGTTATTAGTACTTGGTATCGATACTAGAAGCCGATAGTTCGAACCCTACCCCCCCCCGTGAATTTGTATTTGTATAAGTACATGTCAAAATCATAACCAGTCTCCAAACACTTCTAAAGCATGATTCTTGGTGCATTCATAAGGACTCATTTCCCCATTCCTTCCAGAGGGCCATGTTTCTGGGAGCACGAGCTTTTTTTGAACAAGGGAAGCGTGCGGGGACACTACGTTCGCTTCCCTTGCCCGAAAAAAGCTCGTGCTCCCAGAACCATGGTCCCTCACGTAGGAATGGTCTCTCCCAAACAAAAGCTTTTGCTTCAGAAGTATGCATCCTTGTGTAATTAGGCCGTACGATGTTACATTAGTAGCATTTATGCTGCTTTTATCTTCTGCTATAACAGTAATCTTGAACGGTTCGGGGATTTTTAATTGTATTTGATAAGGATTGGCATTCATCTTCAAGATTAAATTAGTTTTGCTTGTTCAAACAGTTTATGCTTCTGTTAATAGCTAATATTCTTTTATTCATTTGACACAAGTAAACATTTCTCATTAAGTTCTCCTCTTCGTTCATTGCTTTTTCAATTACGATTCTATAAAAAAAGAAAATTCTCCATCGTTGCATTTCTACTTTTGAAATTCATTTAAAAAGGGAATTAATAGGTGGCAAAAATCAATTCATGCTTAAGTCTCGCAAACACCATTTCCCTTTCATCGTGTCAATTGCACTGAACGTGAAGAGCCTCTTCAGTAAATAATCAATAGAACAAATGAATATCACACAATTGACAATTATAATGAATTGCAGTCAGTTGCAGACTTTGAAAAAAAAAGGTGTAATTACAACGCTCAAGTGGAGAATGAAGCGCTTCCTTCAGAGTTCAGGTAGTTGTTTCTTATTCACCGAAGAATTGCAGACATAAAGCTCCTCTCTCTTCTTTAATTCATAGCCCTAACACGAATACCCTCACGTTCCGTATGACAACAGAGGCGTAAAAGAACAATAGTGGGAATTTCAAGAAACAGCGCGGCATCTCTCACAAACCTACTGGAAACACACTTGAAAGGAAATAAATTTCCAGCATATCAAGTTAATTTGGATTTAATTAGAGTTTTATGCTTTCATTTGAAAGTCATATCCTTGTGCACCATAGGGGATAGTATACTGCAGTGTGCTGCACAACAGGAGCACCCGTAGTCAAGGAAATTGAGTACGAGATAAAAATACACACAAGTAGTAAGATAAACTCAACTCTTATCTGTGTCGAAAGTTTCGCTTCTAGCAACTGCATACACTCAAGCACCTCATCTCCTAGTTTCTGGTTGTCGTCGTCGTCATTCTGTCCTGGCTTTATAGTCATGTAAAACTTGATTGCGAGCTCTGCATACATCTCTAGCTACACGTTGGCACACAGTGTACTTGCCACTTGCGACCAAAAACGAAATAAGTCTGGGCATATTCCCGGGGTGGGGGTGGTAGCAAAAATTAGGGCTACCCTTAACCCACCAGAATCAATGAATGGGAGAGAGAGACTGACTCCACACAAAAACGTCAACCCCATAAGAAATGGAAAATTTGATTATAGCAATAGTCCAGCCCTCAAGGACAATATAATCCTTGTTGCATGCCACTATTGACATTATCTTAACAAATGGTCAAACAATGCAGGCCAAACGGCAGGAAGAGGCGCCTTCAGCCGTGGGCTAATTTTAGGCTGAAACCAAATCAGATAAAGGCCAAATTACAGCCCCTTTACCCCCGGTGTCGGTGTATTCGGGTTGGTGGTATAAGAGCATTCGGTTTGCAGTATTTACCGGCAAATTTCGTTTCTGGGGACAGTTCAGGGACATGAATGGCTTCCTCTTAACGAAAGTGTCCTTGTGATAAATGCTGCTTCGCTAGAGAATGGAAGATGCTTTTGGCTCGATATTGTCAATCAATTAGAGTGACTTCAAAATTTTGCTTCTAGTGTGGTGTGAAATTTTGGGTTTATTGATAGCCAACTCAGGTTCGAGGGGTATTATGTATATCTAGTTGTTCTTAAAGATATTTTTTAGACAAGATGAGAATGGATTAGATTTTAGAAGGAATCTTAATTAAGGAACTATTTAGAGGTGATATATCGTACATACACAGGCTCCCATACGAAACTATCGCGATAGACCGCTGGGATTTTGAGCATAAACTCATGCATTGATAACGCTTTTGTAAAACTGTTATATGATAGGACTTCTATTGACACGTAGAAGTATATAGATTTATTTTGTGGTATTGCTTTTAGCCGGCCTCGGTAGCCTAAGACTTTACGTCACCGACTATCAACCCAGAGGTCCGTGGTTCGAATTCTCTCTTGCCTTCCCTCTTACAAAGAAAACCGGCCTTTTCCCTGGTCCTTGGACCGTTATATTCTATTCTTGTTTAGCGGCGCCTTGGCGGGTACTGCGACCTGTTTTATTTGGTCTATTGTGCCAACCTCGTCGTTAAAAACTTACAGGTTAAAGCCGTATTTACATCCCAAAGTCAACGCGAAAGTGCACTTTGAAGCTCTTTTATCGCACAGAAATTTGTGTGAATTTGGTCACGGGGGTCATAACCCCCCCAAAAGCGCTCGCTGTTTAAAAAACAAAATTGATCCAACTAAAAAAACAAAAACAAAAATTAACCAATCGTCCAAAACCGACCCAACTTTTTTGCAAATTAAAGCAACGACCTTAAAAAATGACCTTCAAGGTCAACTGCAGATTGATCTATACTCTTTTTATATATTTTGATTTGTAAACTCTGAAGTTAGCTGCACTCACAAGAAAGGGCGCGTCTTCATCAAAAACAAATTAGGGCACGTTTTCTGCCCTACTCCGCTCAAATTAGGAACAATTAAAGAAATTTTTCTCACAGCTATGAGACCGGTGCCAAGTGAAGGGTATGGGTTGTCTAAGCATGATTTTCACAACCCCCGTTCGAAAAAAGGGTTGTTTTTGAGAAATATGTGAATTTTATAGTTTTTTCGTCCTTTCTCTATTTTTAAGAGAAACTATGCATTTTGGTCAAAATATCAAAAGAGCAAAGTTATAAGGCCTAAAATATCCTGCAAATTTTGCCTTCACTGTTTTTTCGAATTCGGCATTGTTTCGCCGGTAGAGCTCGTTTTGCGCCTTTTTTCAGACTCTGTTGATAATCAAAGCGTCCAAAGAAAGGCCGTGGAAAAACTACAACTACTACTTTGATCTCATTTAATTTTTCATACAAATGCATAATTTTGGCTCAAAATCTAAAAATGGCGCAAAACGGCCTCCATCGACCAAAATATGCGGAGTTGGGAAAAATTGTAAAAGTAAAATTTGTAGGTAATTTTATTCTCTCCAACTTTGATATTTTCACCAAAAATGCATAGGCTCTCCACAAAATAGAGACTTCACTTGGCACCGGTCTCATAGTTGTGGGAAAAATATCCTAAAGACGGCGATTTTTTTGACTAATTTGAGCGGACTACGTTTGTTTTTAATCCACGAGAAAATTCGGATAGTTTTGTTCGTTTTATTAATTTTTTGTTTGTCCCTAAAAAAGCCTGTTTAAACGCTTTGCTCCCAGGAACGTACCTCGCGAACTTTGTGGATGAAGGGAGAGGTGGGGTGGTACCTCTCATCAACCCCACTACAGTGCCATGGCCAAACAATTTGGGGTGTCCAAAAAAAAAATTTGGCTCGCTTCGCTCGCGCATTTCTCTTCATACAAACCCGTCCCCGTGACAGAATAATGGCCCATATGCTGATTTCTGTGGCCCATACTCATTTGTATGGGCCATTCTCAATGAAGTAAACATGCAAGTAATGAATTCAAATGAATTTTATTTCAAAAATAATTGTTCGCTCGCCTCGCTAGCTGGGCCCCAAAATCACGGGAATGCTCCTGGGAGCGAACCGTCTAAATAGGCCCCTAGGAGTAGACATTTTTTTTCGCCACTTTTAATTCCGTGACCCCCCCCCCCCCAAAATAAAATTCTAGATCCGCGCCTGACAGCAAGTGCTGCGCAGTTTCGGGAGCTGGATTCTGCTTAGATGATAATGATAATAGATGAGCTCTGTTATTATTTTTAACTCCGACCTCTTGAAATTTAAAAGTTTGTCCGCTTTATTTTTATCGATTTGAATGAATCTTTTAGCTTGACGAGCACCCTGGGTCAGGGTATCATATCATGATATGATATCATATCATTGGTTCCAGGTTTAGCTCCTTGAGATAAGTGATCCAAAAGGTCTCCTGGGTTAAAGGAGAATAGCTCCCGTAGACGAAGCCCTCCGGCACAGCCTCCTTCTTCACTACTAGGTGGAGAGGAGGAAGGTCAGTAGGGCCTCCATAGCCGCAGTCGGCAGGCAACACGCGAAAAGATGGCCGGAAAAATGAAAAAAACTATTTTCCTCACGAAATTCTATTGTGTTGTGTTGTCTTTTTTTTTCGAAAAAACTGGTGTCGTTTTATTAGTATGAGGAAGATCTACAAACTTTATTTAAACTCTTTTTTTGTACAATGTGTAGTTTTTTTTTAAAACGCGAAAATCTGTTTTTGGCCCTCTTTTGACGCCATTTTGGAAACTTTCCCAAAGGCCTACGAGCTCCAAAAGTAGTTCATCGAATTTTACGGAATTTTTCATATTTTACCCATATTTTACTTTTCGTATGGCTCGGTTGGCACGAAAAAATCTAATTTGACTGGCCTATCTTTGGATCACATCCGACTATCGGCTCAGACCGAAAAATTGACCCGATCATCGAAGGAAAGCGAGTGGAAAGTTTTTTTTATATTTCAAGTTGTAGGCTTCAAAGAGCTCTTTCTAAATATGTAAGTATGCCTAAGTGAATCGTGATCGTACTATAGGCAACCCATTTTCTTTTTGCTCAGGTTTTCGTGGATAGCGCTACCTGTTGTAGTGCGATCACTATTTACGTAGGAAACCCTGGTTATTCAGATAGAGCTCTTTGAGGACTTCAATTGGAATGATAAAAGAAGTTTTCAATGTATAGGGAATATATCGATACCCTCATTCTAATACCACGTATGAGCATTTTTAGGGAAATTTTCTTTGTGAAAGATTATTCTGTATTTTGCAATTCTCTGCACAGCAGTTGCAAAAAACCATGAAAGAAAAAGTCACAACAAATCAAAATTCTATGGTCCTACTATAAAATATAATAACGGTAAAGTACTTCAGATGAAATAAAGAGCAGTTTTTTGCTTCTGAAAAATTTTTATTTTTTTGAATGAGGGTATCGATATACTTTTTTCGATTGGGGTCAATTCTGGTTCGGTGTAGTGAAAATGTGAAAAAAAAGTTTACACTTGACGTTTTACACACCTTTTTCACTTTTTCCCTGCACTGAACCCGGAAAAGCGATTCTCGTTGCATTCGTGAAAACTTAATGGGCCTCGTCAAAAATGCAGAACTGCAGTCATACTGCAAAATTCAGCTACAGACTTCCAACTGCTGAATTCTGCAGAATGACTGCAGTTTTGCGTTTTTGACTGGATCTAATGCTGAATCAAGACTGAATTGATTTTTAAACTGTCAAGTGTCAGTTTATCAAATTAAATCTTTACTACACCAAACCAGAATTGACCCCGGTTTTCAAAATGCAGACTTGCCTCCATTTTTTGACGGCTACCGCTCTGACTAAGAAGGATTTTTATTGATTGTAGTAGGTACGTTGTCTTTCTGTCTATTTGTAATAGTTCGGGGAAATTAGTATTTTAAGGAGACAAAACTCCTTGTTGAAAATTGGTTCACAGCTCCTTGGGAAAATAATTTCGGAATCACAGAAAAAAAAACATGGCCGCCGGAGATATCGCATTTTTCCCGTGTTTTCCCGTGTTATCTCGATTTCGATAGGTCGTACAACCCCGTGTGATGGCCCAAAATGTTGACAATGAAATTTTCTACAACTTTAGTTCTTACAAACATGTTGACCCGATTAATCCTTTTAAAGCTAAAGATCAAAGTTATCAAAAATCACTTTTTGGCTAAAAAAATCACTCAAAAACTGTTTTTTTCGAAAGTTTTTTTTGATCAGTCAATATGAAACGTTATTACCTACAAAAAAACGCTGTTGTCATTTTTTCGAAAACCTAATCCTTTCGAAGTTATTCAAGGTCAAAGTTTCCAAAAATCACTTTTCGGCGTGCTGATTTTGTAGTCGATCAGTACTATTCTTCCCAATATAGGAGATGGAAAATGTTCTAAAATTATCGTGACTGCTTTTTGTAAGGTCGTAACAGATACGATAAGCCACATTTATGAGGATATGCAGAGCATCAGCTGAAATGACAATAAATAAATTCCAAGGACAAACCTTATGAAGAGCAGGCATAGAATTTACCAAGAGTCTTAAAAGACATGGGCAACTATACCTAGCAGGTAATACCACAAACATAATAATTACAAGTGAAAGTAAAACACCTAACATCGTTTATAAAGAAACGTTACTATGAATTATTAACCTTGCATAAACATATACTTATATATTATGCATTTTTTTGTATTTCCAGTGCCGTGTGTGCGGTGTATCTGCGCAAGCTGTTGTCAAGGACGATGGGCGCCGTAAAACACTAAACGAAGAAATGCGAAAACGAGAAACATCAGCGGCCCTTTTGAGGATCAAATCGGTGTTAGTAGTTAAAAAATATGACAAACTCAACTATATTAATAAAAGAAAGTTTCGGTATGCGTGTATGCGTGTATGTACATACGTATGCGTGGATGTGTGATGTGTGCGCCATAGCGGGGGCACCAGTGATCGCAGAGCTTCGAAATTTTGCACGAATATCTCCGTGGGGGTCTCGAAATTCAAAATGGTCGCCACAAAATGACCTAAATTAAAAATGGCCACCCAAATTTGCCAATTCTGTTCCGATTTCAATGAAAATCGGTATCTGGGGGTTTTTAAGGTAGCCAATAACGAATTTATGATCAGAACATATAAATTCAAAATGACCGCGGTAATATGGCTGACGAATTTGCCAATTGTCTTCCGATTCCAATGAAAATCTGTAGCTTGGGTTTTTTAAGATAGCAAATAACGAATTTATGATCAGAACTTATAAATTTTAAATTTCGGGACCAATCTGGTGACGAATTTTGCCAAATAAGTGTCATTTCCCGGTCAGTTGTATCTAGGTTGTTCAAGAGTTGGGAAATCGAAAAATCTTCACATCCTAGCTCGAAATGGAGGAACATTGACCATAATGTATCCTGGTCATTTCCACTATTGTCGTGAAGTTTGCAACATTCTTAAATGTAGGAAATTTCTTAAATGTATAGAAACAATAAAAACGGTCGGAACGGTAGAAAACGTTTTCAAATTAATATGAAGAACATCTCTATATAATTCAATAAAAAAAACGTTGTACAGGACAGATATTCACAGTTCAACCGGTCAGACGCCGGCAAAGATGATATTCGGGAAACAGATTACGCTGCCAAGTTAGCGATTATATGGCTGTTAGCGATTAGGTTTCCAAAATCATTTTTTCCAGATTTTTTGTGGTTTTTTTGATTATACTTTTTTCCTACCTACTTTTTTAGTTGCAACGCACGCGGGTTTTATGCTAGTTTTTTATATTGCCGATGTTCGTCTCAAGCCGGAATATATTTATTCAATTTTTTTTAGAAGCCAAATTATGGACTTTTTTGGCGCCTTTTTGGGATGAATGTTATGAGCGAAGTTCTACAATACGCCAAATTTTCCCAGCACGGCAAAATCGACGCGAACAAGATTTTTTAAAAAATCTACTTTTGAGCGAGAACTTGCTCTACCCTAACAAGTAAAAAATTGAGCGAAGTATAAAATAAATCACAGATGGTAATGAATTCCTCAGTCAAACCATTTTTCTGGAACAATCATCGAAAAAAATTTCATTACAAAAAATATGGAATCGTAATGAATGAAGATAGAAGACTTCAGTAGCATCAAGAAACACTAATATTATTTCCTCTTTGTTTTTTCTAAAGAAAATACTCTGTAAATTGCACTATACTTTTCAAAACTTAATATCTTAAAACAATAAAATCCTCCTTAAAAAACAATGTCCACTTAACCATACTGAATAATACGTAGGTTTCAGTATAATACAACAAAATTAAAAGTCGTCCATGCTATAAAAACAAATTTTCAATTCCTTAAAGACAGAAACTTAAAAACATTTTCTTAAAAATAACAAAAAAAAACATAGATACACACATAAATAACCAAACAATTAATGCGCAAAGGACCAAGATATAAAAATATATACAGCATTTTAAACCATATTATTAATAATAATAGTAAAAATAAATAACAAAGAGGAAACACTATAAAATAAGTAAGGTTAAGGAATTATGCATCAATCGTGTCACTGTCTAATATTTTATATTTATATTTATACTTATAATGCATATTTTTCTTAATTTTCATTGAGTAGCAAAAGTATTAATAAAGAACATTTGAAGAGAATAACTAAATTCCACTTTTCCTCTCTTCTCTCTCTTTCGACCTATGTGGTAAGCCCCTTAAAGATAGGGTTGTATACACAAAAAGGAAAAAAAACATAATAATAATAAAAATAACAACAAAAACAACAACAACTGCAGAATGGCTATCTGTTTTTTTTTTGGTGAAAATGATGCACAAGGGTATGAAGAAAACACAGCAGAGAAGCAACACAAAAAAATGAAAAATATAAAAAAAAATGTTAAAGAGAAAAACGATGAAAAAAATATACACTTTTCAACATCACGATATCGCAATGAGCTATCCTTTTTGAAAGAAGAATACGCACACAGAAACTGTGAAGGGTAAGGAAAAAAAATTGCACACTCATACACATACATATATATAAAAAAAAACACATGAACCCCCCCCCCCAAAAAATTTAACAGGGTATAGCAACAACAGCAACAACAACAACAACAAGAACAATCTACATAAAACAACAACAAAAACTTAAAGGGAAAATACAAGAAAAAGCAACAACAACAAAAAAAAAATAATAAGAAATATAAAAACAGCAACAGCACAAGAAAAACAACAACAACAACAGTATACACAAACTTTATAATAATGAGTATGCTCTCCAGAAAACGTGGGAAATATTTTCGTACAAGCTATAGATAGAGAGCAAAAGAGAGCAAATGAGCGATATAGAGAGAAAAAGGCAGAGAGAGAGGGAAAGAGAGCAAGAGAAATAAAGACGAATATAGTGTAATCTTGTACTTAAGAAAAGAAAAATAGGTCATAGTGTCGGTATTTTCTTATTATACAGCAGCAGCAGCAATATCAAACATACTAACTAATATATATTCTGATACCAATACTACGTTATACTTTGTTGCATGCTTTTCTGTTTTGCAAAAAGTAGGAAAAAAAAATAAAAAAAAAAAAGTAACAACAATAACAACAACTACAACAAAAAAATAAGATAATTGACAATACAAGCATAAGGAACATATAGTGTGTTGTTGCGGCTACACAACTAAACACACAACAAAACACAACACACACAATACAACAACAGCACAAAGTTCCTAAAGTGAAGGAGAAAGTCAAGCGAACCCCTTTTGCAAAATTTCAATGCTCTGTTAGAAAGGCGATGCGAAAAAAAAACAGAAACACAGAAACCCATACACACTAAACACAGGAAGGGGAGGGTATATTTTTGCTCCCCTATTTTCGGAATGTGAAGCTCCCCGAATACGGATGTATCAAATAGCCTCTGAAAGCTTTCCGTTTTGGTTTTGTTTCAGAACGATTTCATTCAGAAATAAAAGCTTTCGACGTTAGGAGTATTCGGTATCTACACAAAACAGGAGATATACCGCGAAGCACGGATGCACGAAGATGCACACGATTGGCCACGAAAACTACCGAATATTCTAGCTAGAGTCCAAAAATGAAAGCTTTTCAGTTCGGGTATACGTTCGTATGAAATTCGGACAAACGACAATATTGCGCGCGCACTATTCTCATTGGTCGAGTGAGTAAAAGGGGTAAAAAAAAGTTTTTTATCTTTGTTTTGCATTCAACAAAAGAATGAAAAAGGATATGGTAACAACAACAAAAATATACACAGGCTATAAAAGCCTCTGTGCCTTTGAATATTTCGCATCGGTATTCCGCGGACGTACACACACCCGCAACCAAGCCAAAGCCAAAAGCAAAATTGTGTGCAAAAATAAAAATAAAACAAGGATACAACAACAACAACAACAAAATATAGGGTTTTAATTCAGAGGTTCCATGCTATACACACAGGAAGATTGTTCGCATGCACCTTGCCCAAAGCACATGTAAAAAAGGAGAAAAGCACAACGGTGTATGGCGCTCGGTGTTTTTTTGGCCACCCTACTCTACTCTCTCTCTATACACAAAACGCGCTCTCTATCTCTCTTTATACATAGCCGATCCTTGACTAAAAATAAAATTTAACTGTGAAAGCTTTAGTTAGAACAGTGTCGCCTTACGGTTTAGTACGTTTTAGTTAGGGTCCTGTTGTGTGCTTTTATTGGCTCTATAGTTCCTGTTCTCGTTATTTAACAAAAAAAATTCCAAATGAAAACACAGAATTTACAAAATTACAATATTTAAAAAAAAAAATAAATAAATAAATAAAAATCAAAAAAAAAAACGAGGGGTGTGATAAGGATTATTTATGGGTTTTCAAGTTTTTGAATAAAAACAAACAAAACAAAAAAAAATATTCCGAATGATTTTGCCAACAATTAGCCGAAATAATAAATTTATTAAGTGTGAAAATTTTAAGGGAAATATAGTATATCTAGGATTTTCCTTGTCAAGCTACGACGCGATTTTCACAGTTGATTTTAAGAAGAGAACGGGTTAGAAGCCGGTGTTTTGTGTGTCGGTTCAAGGATCTCTTGACTTTATTTCGGATTTTTTATTATAAACGAGTGAGGGTAGTAAAAGAAGGATTCTTTGCTTTGCATGTAGAATTTCGTATATTTGGCCAACTAATTTTACGCGCTATAAATTATTATTATTATTATTAAATATTATTTTCTTTCAAAGTCCAGAAAAAAAAATTGTTTTTTTATTATTATTGTGAAACAGCTTGCTTTGAATAAACCGGGAGGAAGCCATTGTTAATACTCTCTGTCTGTCACATGTTTGTAGTACTTGTTGTTTTGAGTAAAGAGAGTGTGGGTTTTAATTGATACACAGAAGAATAAATAAGTAAATAAATAAATAAATAAATAAAGAATCAAATTATAATAAAGAAAACAAACGGCTTTTTGTTTTTTGGTGATTTTAGATCAATAAAACAAAAAAAAGAAGAAAATTAACAAAAATATATACTATACATATATAGACAAAACATTTAATAAAAGTTATACCCCCGTTAAAATTGTTCATCAACAGCAACAAATTATGTTGGCTATGTCAACATTAATGATGCCAGCACCAACAATGGCAATTGGTGCACCGCCAATAACAGTTGGTCCGCATAAGCCGCCTGAGGCTAAGCTACTTGCTATACATCCAGCACATACCCAGGCTCAACAGCAACAGCAGCAACAACAGCAGCAACAGTTACAGCAACAGCAACAGCAGCAGCATCAACAGCAACAGCAGATGCAGGCACAGCATAATAGCCAACATCAGCAGCAGCAGCAACTTACTTCTATAAAGCCAGGTATGTTCATATAGTTAAAATATATATAACATTATTTTTTTAAAAAAAAACTACCTTAAGAGTTTTTACATATGGTTCAACAACGACTTTATACCTTTAAACTAAAAATCTAACCTAATACAACAAAAAACAAGAAAAAAAAACACATTGGACTACACGCCGTCTGAACGTACAAGTCCAAACTAAAAAGGCCCATTAAAATACGCGCGATATACACCCCCGGCATATCTTGTATTAAATAAAAAAAAACCCTTAAAACTTATTAAAAAGAATAAAAACAACAGCTAAACATAAAAATATATATGTATATAATAAATATAAAACTCAATACATACACATCGACATCTCAACAAAAAAAAATATAAGAAACAAAAAAAAAAAACAAAAAATTATGAGCGAAATATCTTTGAATTTCCGAGTCGACATCCAGACAACGTTTGGTAGCAACAATTGCTGATGGCAAAAAGGATTCAACTCTGAAAATCGCAAGGACATTTTATAATAAAAGCTGAGACGCTACCGGGAACAAAAAAAAATCTGATTTAAAGAAAGCAAAAAAAAAAAACAAAAAAAAAATGAAAAAAAAAAAGAAATACGAACAGAGAAACGAAGGACACATAACAAAAAACTGACTCCGAAAAAGGGAAGAAAGAACCAAAAAAAAAAAAAATAAAAAAAACAGGAATAAAATTATGATAAGAAGAAGGACTTCGCGAGTTTTTAGCGATGAAAATTAAAGTTTTAATGCTATGCAAGGATTTCATTTCCATATATATATACACATACATAATTTTTTGTTTTAATTTTTTTTTATATTTTTGGCTGTCCGTTCTTTTTTTTTATACATACATATCTATATATACAGTAGTTTTTCAAAAAAAAACGACGAATAAAAAAAACGAACAAAACCACCACTTCAACTTCCTTCATACACCAACAACAACGATTTACGAATATTTGAATTTAATTTCGTGAACATTTGGCGCCAGTTTGACTATACTCTAGGCACGTACTAAATCTGGGTTGACTTGGAATTGTCTGAGTTTTGTCCCCCCAAAATAGATTTCCTTCTCTGTTTTTGGTCCCTCTATATACATTACATATATATATATATATATATATATATATATATATAATTTAAAATACTTAAATATTCTAGTATAGTAAGTGCAGCTTGCGACGACAACTTTAATCCTTGTTATAGGAAGGATCACGTTTCACATTTTGTGTGTCATTTGGTTGGTAGTTTTTTTTTTCTTCGTTTCGTTGATAAAATTTACGAATTGACTAATATATTCTGAGTCATATTATATGTCCTTTTATCCTTTTTGTGGTTTATGCTATGTGTGTAATGTTTGGTAGGATATTATATATTGTCCCCAGTTTTGTGGAAGATATTAGGCAAGGGTTTTTGATAAGATGGATGAATAAACTAAGAAGAACTAATAGCGCTATTGTAATAAAATTTTATTTGGGCAGAAAATATTGTATATGAGTGTAACTCTACTAAATAATAAAATAATATGTGTAAGAAATATGGGACAATATTGCGGGATAACATTGATATTTCTTGGTAATTTAAATAAATTGGATTAAGTTCAAGTTCATGTCTCAAGCCATGAGAAAAAAATAATCTTTCTTGAGTAAAACACCTTTTTAACTAAATGTATCATGCAGGCCTACAAATTCTTTGAAAAATTCGTATACCATAAATTTGCCCCTTTAATCGACCCATACCTTAGTGATCACCAACACGGTTTCAGAAAAGTGGCTCCGACCACTTCAAACCTCATGGTACTAATCTCCGACCCGCTCTGTGGTATGGAGAGGGTGCTGTTTATACAGACTTCAGATAGGCCTCTGAAACAGTAGAGCATCATATTTTAATTGCGAAAGTACTTTTAAAAAGAACTTTTAAAATTTGATATATCAGGTTCCGCTCTTGAATGGATAAGATCATACATAAACGGAAGACCACAGTTTATGATTCCAAGAATTTATTTCAAATAAAATTAAAGTAACTTCCGGTGTTCCTCAGGGTAGTCATCTTCCCCCTCTTCTATTCAATATTTTTATCTCCGACCTGCCAGAGAAATTAGAGAATATACGGCATTGATTTTACGAAGACGACCTCAAAATACAAATAGTTCATAGATCATTAAGTACCTACCAAACTGACGTAGTCTTTATTCAGTCGAAACTCAACACATTATTACAAGAATGGTACACCACCAATAAGTAACAACTTAACACCAACAATTGTCAAACGATTTCCTTTTCTCGTAAAAATAGTATACAGTTACAGTATTATCAACTTAACGACAAAGTATTGAATCTTCGTCGATGGCTCTATAGCCCAGTTCGAGCTTTGACCGCCATCAGCTTCTCTCTCCAGACACCTTTCTATTCCGCATCTTTCCTCCAGTCAAGGTATTGCATCGATCAAATTGTCAATCTAGGTGTTGTCATAGACAAAACAAAATTAATTTAAATTTGCACTATGATAATATTACCGCCAGGGCCACCAAATTTCTTGGCTTTATAAAGAGAAATTTGACAATGCACGGATTACAAAAACACTCTTCTTTTCGCTAGTCCGCCCTATCCTGGAATATGCGTGTCCCATCAAAGATCCTATATTTGTCATAAATAGCAACAGGATTGAATTAATTTAGAACACATTTCTTATTTTTGCTCTTAGAAATCAATATGATACGCGTCATCAAAGCCTACCACCCTATACGAACAGGCTCAAAGTGTTGAATCTCATGCCGCTGTCTGGTAGGAGAAACTTTCTTATCGCATGTCTTTCCTTAACAGTCCTTAACGGCAATCCTAAACTTCAGTTCCTATTGGGACGTATGATCAAGTTCGACAACGATATTCGACATACAAGACATACGAAACTACGTAAGTACTAACCAAAAAATTAGCCCATCAACAGATGCTGGATGGTCTTTAACAATTATAGATCAACATCACCTTCAAATCTATCCCACAAATTTCACAAACTAGAAATACATTTTGAAAAAAAAAATCACTCGCAAAAGTATGCAAATCTAAATATAAACGAAACTTTAAAACAATGACCCTAAAAGTATGCAGAAAATACATATAACCGTCTCTCAGAGAAACACTATACGAAGAAGAAGATAAACGGCCCACAAAGACGCTACGTCGTTAATAGAGTAGATATTCAGAAAACAATGAAATATTATTGTTTTTTATATGATTTTCTTAAAATTACGACTTGAGACCGTTCTTTTTATAAACTCCAACAATGTTTTGATCTACCATATATTCGCCCCTTCTTCGTAGAAGCCGTTCTTTCATTGTGTGATATACCCTGGTGGAATCATTCACTGAAATCGCCAAAAACGTTGTGGGAGTCTTTCTAAATAAGAATGTAAATATTGAATTTATGATACTCATATTGCAGATGAATTCTTTCCATCATGTACTCACCTACGTCTTTTTTTTCAGAGACACAATGGGTCAGGTTTCCTGAAAAAAAAATAAATTATCACTAAAACAAACTATTTTCAAGTGTGCGAATCGAGTACATACGATAAATTTATAAATATTGGTTCCTTTATTAGTTATCTAATTTATGGTCTCATAAAAAATCTCGGTTTACTTAGCAGAAATTAATGATATTATTTATACTAACCATTAGTTCATCTATTACTGGCCGAACTTTTTGGGATCAATGATATTTTTAACTGTTGCATCTATTTTACTGGCCGAAGACAAATTAACAATTTTTAAGTCTGTATATGGTACCAATTGTGATCTCGATACTTAAATTTTTCTGTTATGAGAGAAATATACTCATCTTCCATAGTAGTCGAGTGCCCAACAGGTATAGATCCATCTTGTTGCCATTACGCAATACCCGGGTTGTTAGCCTTGAACTTTGGACGCCTGACTACCATCTCAGAGGTCCGTGGTTAATTTTCAAATAGCGGCACGATACTCCGTGTCTCACTTCTTGTACCTAGAGTTATATGTACATATCTTTTTTCTTGCCTTCACTCTTCTTAGCAATTTCCTACCGTCCACCATTTGTAAGCACAATATTACACGATTAAGCCATAGCCGAAGTGACCGTTCTGTAGCGGTACTATTGTTTGGGAACAGGTATAGTAACCGCGATTTCCTACCTTCTCTGTACAGTCACTTAAAGCACAATAAACGAAGAAGCCATTGTCGAAAACAGCATTCTACAGCAGCACTATTAAGGTAGAAACAGAATGGCACGGCGACCGTGGCGGAGTCCGCCGCTCAGAGAGTTTCCCATACATTTAATTTCTCCCCAGGCGGCGCGGACAAATTAAATGTATGGGAAACTCTCTGAGCGGCGGACTCCGCCACGGTTGCCGTGCCATTCTGTTTCTACCTTTAGTTAGGAGCAGGTACAGTAAACAGCGTATTTGCGTCGTTGAAATGCAAAAGGGATCACCTCTAAGTTCTAGTCTTTCACATAAAGAAAAAAAAACGTTCTCATACTGCTGTTTTTATAAAGCCGCCACTCATTTAGTTTGCCCTATAGTAAATTCATATTCCGGAGAAAACATAATGACTTCGATACAAAAATGATTTCGATAGAGAAAAACCAAAAAAGAAGAAAACTAGTGCTCCATTCGCTCTGGTTGTTTGAAAGAGCAGCTTTTTCACTCAAACAACCATAGCGAATGGGAAGCTCGTTTTTTTCTTTTATGGTTTTTCCTCTAAGACATAAGACAGTATTTGTTGTAACCCACTTTTTTCTTTTAAACGAAGTACCAACATTTAAAATATTTCTTTTCAGACCTCTCTTTTGACAAATCGGGCTTCCTCTCTTTTGACATGTCTGGGTAATGTTAGTTGAGAGCCGGAGGAATAAACCTGCCTGCTGGCGTTAGAAATTCCTCCATTCTTCTCTTTACTATATTTCAAAATCTAGTGTCTTCATTCTTATTTAGAACGATTTTAAAGAGCCGTGGCGATTTCACTTAGAAGCAGATTGAATGATTTCACTAAAGTGTGTCGCACAACCGAAGAGCGTTATCAACAAAGTTTGGACGTCCATACTACTACTGTCGACAAAGAGATTAATCTTAAGCCATACCTTCAAGAAAATCGTAGAAACCAAAACAAATTTCCTTTGGATATACTTTTTGAATATCTGATGTAACGTCTCTGTGGGCCGGTTATTTTCTTCTTTGTAGTGTTTTCCTAAGAAAATTTTTTTATCATAGTTTTTGGTGTTAATGTTTTTAAAAAGTTTCCTGTTTAATTTTCAGGCATTTTTTATTTATATTACTACTAGTTGGGATCCGGCGCGCTTATGCTGCTCCCATAAGCCAATAGTAGTAATCAGGTGATATGAATTTTAATATACAGTAGGAGAGTTTGAAAAAGGCAATTTTTTGGTATTTTTGATTCCAAATAAAAAAATGTGAAACTATTAGGGATCTGACATTTTGCTGCACCCAACGTTTAAACATTTAAAATCAACCAAACCTTAAAAATTCAACTCTTCTTAACCATTAAAGAAAAACTTTAATAGTTGGAAAAAGCAATGCCAAAAAACCAACTTTTATTTTCTCTTATATTGCGAAATTGTGTTCGTCAAAACATGTGAAATTAATGCAAATATTGAAAATCAAACTATTCGCAATATCTAAGGAAAGAACCAATCCTTATTTCTGTAAAATTTGGAGACATTAGATTCAATATGCTTTCATATTAAGTGTGACCAAAATTACCTATGTATGTATTCTTTTGCAAAACTTGCTGGTAAACTATGTTTTTGGTTTTGTTTTCCGGCGCGTAAATAACCTATAAAATATCGAGAGTTTGGATATTGGTTTGTTTGCCTAATTCTGCGAAGTTTGTCTTCAGTCATGCCGTTCTTGTATTTTCCCCACAAAACCGATGGTTCTGTTGGGTATCATGTCGTCAATATAATTGCGAACAGTTGACGAATGTTATTCGGCGTGGATGCAAATGATGAATCAGTAAGTTTCAGATCCCAATGATTGTCGTCTTCCAGCAATTTCAACTCGCGACATGCATCTTGAAATGTATTGAATATTTGACCATTGACTGTTTGTAAAAATTCGAAAGACGTTGGTACATTCAGCAACAACAAACGCAAAAAGAAACATTCACGTTGTTTTGGATGTACTGTGTAAAGTCGTCCCAATGTCTTTGCTTGCAATACGCGTGCGATAGTTGGATGTCGTTCGCCTTGTCTACGTAGCTTCCATTTTTTACCTGATTTTTCCATGTATAATAGCGAGGGACGTCGGTATTTAACAATGTTTTTGCGAATTGTCCGAAAATATCAGGTTTTTGGCACAGTGTGAAAAATTCACTAAGTGTAGTTTTTGGTGGCTTGAAAACTCGTTGGAGAGCATTTTCTTCAGTGAAATATACACGTTGACCGTTTTCAAGATGTACCGCAATCTGAGGCGTAATGCAAAAACTCGACATTTATATATTTCCTTATTAACGCTTTATTTAATCGAACCAATTAAAAGCTTTTACGTAATTTTCGGTGGAAGTATATAAAGAACAATGGATGCTGGTATTTTAGAGGTTTCCCAATGTTCAAAAATATTTTTATTTTGTATATAAATTATATGTTTCTTAACTGGTGTGCTTTTGCGTGCTCCGGTAGTTATAGTATACAGTCCATAGTACATGGTATATAGTACACAGTACACAGTACAGTGTAACTGTACACACTGTACATACTGTACACACTGTACACTCAGTACACTCAATACACAAATTCATACGTTGTCACTCGTAAAAATCAGAGTGCTTTTTTAAAGCTAACGGTTTTTTATATGTACATGACAATTAAAATTAATTATTTTTTCGCCCCGCCAACTTAAATATAATCAGTGAAACATTCAAATTCTCTATATTTCGAGAACAGCTTCACTTATCTGGACCAAAACTATCCTATCTCTCAATCCGGAACCAACACTACACATTCCCAAATTTTTATTTAAATCTGTGGGGCGGTTTCGGAGATTAGCGTGAACAAAGCTTGTGACACGTAGTTTTTATATATTAAGATTTTTCGGCTTGAGCTTGCTGTTTGACATTGCAATCTGTCATAAGGCCCCCATCCACGGTCAAACAAATCATCAAACCAATTATCGACAAACAACGCACATATTTATGCTTTGACTTTTGTTGGCCATCAACGAGGGAAACTTTCTTCAAACATCCCGAGCGACAATTCCTGTAAACAAAACGAACTTTCATATGCTTTACATGGGCACACATAAAAAATCCACACACACATTTAAGCTGTTTGAAGGAAATATTAAACCAGACGAATATTTTCATCAAACAGCGGCCAACTTCGAAAACTTGTATTTTATACACGCACACTTAGAATTTTTTCGATGTTGGCCACAAATTTGATGGTTTGTTTGACCGTGGATGGGGGGCGTGTAGAACCATCGATGGGGCTTATATTTGAGCTCTAGTATTTCACATAAAAGGAAGCCTTAGCGAATTCTGGCCTGTGTCATTGGTATTACTGAGTACCATATTTCTATTTTATACTAGTCTACAATTTGCGCGAGAGCTCTTTGATCTAAGATGCCACCTTGCATACGCGGATTGAGATGTCAAAAGAACGCGCTGGAGCGGATAGGAAACTGCACGGACTACAATGAACGGATCTGTTCGCGTTTAAACGTCAAAGTGTTTTGGGTAATTTTATAACCACTTTTCGCCTTATTATAAAATAATTCGTATTCTTTTACTTCTCCTATTAATTTTGTTCGCCAGAAAATATATTTTAAATTATAAAAAAAAAAGAAAACAAAATTTAACTTGACTTGTTTACAAAAATTCTGACAGCCCAATCCGCCGATTTCTAAACAAACGAAAACGACTCCGTCCAGATCTGATCAAATGCGCTTGTATCCGTTCATTGTAATCCTTCAAATGGAAAATGCATGCTCGGAAACCCACTTTGACAGATCAATCCGATTCTGTTCCGCTGTCATCCGTTAATTGTATTTGGGCCTTTAAACTCTTTCAAAATGTCTCCAGGTTTCATCAATAAATGTAAATTAAAAAAAGACGACAAAAACAATAACATACGATCTGAGTATCAAAACCAATTGAACATGGCATGCGGAGAAAAATATAATCCGCAAGAAACACAGCGTTATGGTCAACTACTACTACACGAAGAATATGGTGACAGTCGGCCCTCTTGATCAATATATTTCACCACATTCATCAAACTTATGATGAAAACTTTTGGTTAGGAGAATGGAGGCATCCATTATTAACTCAAACATATTGTACAAGGAACTGTACAAGAAAAATGGTCGGAAAGTTATGACACATAATATAACACCGTTTCTGAGGGAACATGTAAAGAAACTTCTTGTAGGAGATTTCCAAGAAGGTGTCAACAAAAACAGAGTAACCATACAGATCAAATCAAGAAGAAAGACTTAGCTCCCTGAATGAAGAGAAGCAACTGGCTGCATTTGTTTTCTACTTCTTATAGTCGGGGAGCTGGGTGGCAAAAAAATCAACTGTTTTTAAAATCTGAAATTTTGATATGAAGTATTAAGGGTGTGTAGACCAATAGCAATGGCTTGCCGTTAGTTAGCTAGTTTCCCTAATGTTATGTTTGTTCAATCAAAGTTTATTTTTAATTAACTTCCAATTAATACAATACATTACAAATCAAATAATAAAGGCTACTATGACAAGTCTTTATACTGAGTACATGAACTGCAAGTGTACAGTTGTATATATAACACCTCCCTTTCCTATTTGGTAGCACAGTCGAAGCGGACCCTTTTTTGGCGAAGACGTTCGGACCTGCGTGGGGCTTTCAGTGTTGCCACTTTGATCCTTTTGGATCAAAAGAGATACTTTTTTACTTGATTTTTTTTAATTGATACTTTGATACTTTTTCCTTGGAAATAGTACTAATTTGATACTATCTATTTACCAAGATTATTTTAGCAAAAAATACCTATTAAAACTGTTTTAAATATATTTTTATCCGAATTTGCCATCTATAATGTCATACACACGTAAAATTCAATATGACGGTTGTGTGGTGTATAATTTGGGCTACCGCACGTGCTATTCTATTTTCAATAATAAAGAAGAAGACTTGAAAAAAGAGTAATCAGTCACTGTCACTGCCATTGGCGGCATTTGTGTTTGGGCGGACAGTACCACTATTTTCAAGCTGTTTTTTGCTAGCTACTCGATATAAAAGCGGTCTACCAAGTGCATACATATGTATGTTACATCGTAAAAATGGATAAGTAAAATTTTTAAAGAAAATTTAAAACTATCGTTTAAATAATGTATATCTTATAGGTTTGTGGTTAGAACAAAGAAAGTTTCTGAGGTTGAGACAATTCCACAAGAGAGCTGTTCAACGGAATCGGAAAGTTCCAATGATGACCAGTATGTAATTTAGTTTAGATAGTCTTTTATTTTATTTCAAGCAATATAATTTAGTAGATCAGGAACTAAAAAGAAAATTAAATTAGAGAGGAAATTCCGTCAACAATGGAAAGAAGTATTTCCATGGCGTGAGGAAAAGTTAGGCAAATCCTTTTGTACAGTTTGCAACAAATCTTTAATGAACCTAAAGCCTCATCTTGATCGTCATGAAAAAACTCCAGCGCACCAAAAAAATAATTCAAATAGTAAAAACCAAATTTGCATCAACAATATGGAATTTATTCAGGATAAAACTTTTTCTAATGCAGTAAAAAAAGCTGAACTGTGCTTAGTCATGTTCATTTTAATGCACCATTTGCCGATATCGCTTTCAGACTTCATGATACAATTACTAAAAACATGTTGCCCTGATTCCACAATAGCAAAACAAATTTCTTGTGGAAGAACGAAAGCATCTTTGCTAATTAAAAATGTTCTCGCGCAAACATCAAAAGAAGAGATCGCCAATTTACTGCGAAACAACTTTTTCTCAATAATCGTGGATGAAACTACGGACATTAGTTCATCTAAAGCCCTGGCACTTGTAGCCAGAATTTATGAACAAAAATCTAATCAGGTACGTGATAAATTCTTTGGGCTCATAGAACTAAATAAATCAGATGCTCAGTCAATTTTTGAATCTATTAAAAATCATATGGATAAACTTAATATTCCATTGAAGAATATTGTAGGTTTGGCAACGGATAATGCAAGTGTGATGGTAGGAGAGCTTAATGGCCTTAATGGCCTACACGCAAAGTTCAAAAATATCAATCCTAATATTTTTTCCATGCGATGCATCTGCCATTCTCTAAACCTCTGTTCTTCGTATGCCTGTAAAATGCTACCAACTAAAGTTGAAAGGCTTGCAAGGGATACATACAATTTTTTTTCTCATAGTTCAAAACGGATTTCCGAATTTAAAGAGTTCCAGGATTTTTATAATATAAAACAACACAAAATACTCAATGTTTCCAAAACTAGATGGTTATCACTGGAAATTGTTGTAAATAGAATTTTGGAACAGTGGCAAGGTCTGCAATTGTATTTCATATCTTGTTATTTAGAAGATGATCTTCATGATTCCCAAAAACTAGCTGAAGAGCTAGGAAATCCATACAACAAAATTTACTTCTATTTTTTGTCATATATATTAAAAGTTATTAATAACATGAATTTGGAATTCCAGTCAGAGAGTTTTAGATTGCACTCACTATATTCCACTATGGAAAGTCAATTTCGTGTTATTCTAAGCAATTTCATTACATTAGAACATTTAAAAGAAGTTAGTTGTTTGAGTTTGATTAATATAAGAAACGAAAGAATTTATTTACCATTGGAAGAAATTTATATAGGAGCAAAAGCTGATGCATATATTGTTGAAATGGGGCATATTACAACTAGTTGTTTAACAGAAGTAAGAAGAAATATTCTAGCTTTCTAGAGCTGTGCGTTCAGATACAGAGCCGATTCGATTTTAATAACAGAACACTCAAACTTCTTAAATACTTGGATCCTAAGGTAGCTTTGGAAAGCAATGAATCAATTGTTCCGCTTATTCAAATATTTCCAAATTTATTCTGTACTGGCAATATTGACTCTATCAATGCCCAATGGCGTTTATTAAAATTTCAAAAAAAAATATACCGTCCTTAGACGTCGAAAATTTTTGGGGTTATATGTACTCTGTAAAAAATGCGCTTAATGAACCTTTATTTAAAGATTTATCACGTTTTATGATGAACCTGATGAGTTTACCACATAGTTCAGCTGCAGCAGAACGCGTTTTTTCGGATTTAAAATTGGTAAAAACAGATAAAGCGAATCGTTTTAATTTGAAAACGGTAGAAGAAATAATGTTTGCCAAAGAACAGACTAAGTGTAAATCTATTGACTTAAAAAACCATTATTATGTATGGTATCCTAAAGATTGACTTATGGTATGTTTAGTATATAGAATTGTTTTTTTGTTACTGAATTGTTTTTGTTCATTATTATTTTAATTGAATTTTTTGTGTTTATTTTTTTACTAATTGAATTGTTTTTATTAAATTGTTATTCATAAATTTCCGTGTTTTTTTTCCCGATCTCTTACCAACTCAAGAAAATACTCTTTTGATACCTTCTACGAAAATTTTTTGATACTTTTGATACTTTTTTATATTTTTTCTGATACATTTATTATTTCCCTTGCGGCAACACTGGGCTTGATGCGTATGTTCTGGAACACTTGTTTCCTTAAAATTACTGGCTGGAGGAGATGCAATCCTATGAGGCGATGAGGATTCTGGTATGTCCTGTTGTTCATCAGTTCCTGCGGGCGGGCAAATTGTGAACTCTTCCTCGTTACATATCCTGGATCTCAGCTGATTGCAGTGTCGTTTCCAGATGCCGTGTTCTGTTAGTACCAAGTACATCATCCTTCCCAGAGGTCTAGTAATTTCTGCCTTAATCCATTTGTTACCTTTCCCGTAATTTCTAGCGAAGACAGGCTGCATCGTCTCGAAATGTCTCTTGGGTTTATTTCTCCAAAGTCTTTCATGAGTAGTTGTGCTTGGTAACAGGAGAGATAATAAGTTGCGAGATTGGCGTCCGTGAAGTAGTTCTGCTGGGGACTTACCGGTCTGCGGATTCGGTGTTTGTCTGTAAGTGCTGAGGTATTGAAGAAGCGCTGTCTGTTTATCTTGGTTTTTGTTAACATTTCTGGAAATTGCTTCTTTGAATGTTCTCACGAAGCGTTCGGCTTCCCCATTAGACGCAGGATGAAAAGGAGCAGTAGTTATATGCTGAATGCCATTGGTGTTGCAGAATTTTTGAAAATCTCCTGAAGTAAATTGTGTACCGTTGTCAGATACAATCGTTGTAGGTAGTCCTTCTAAGGCAAAGATGCCTTCTATTGCTTTTATGACTGTGGTGGATGCTATATTTAGCAAGCGGATGACGAATGGAAACTTGGAGTATGCGTCTACTACTATTAACCAATTTTCACCAAGGAAAGGACCGGCTAGATCGACATGAATTCTGTCCCAAGGTGCGCTTGGTGCTGGCCACGAGCTGTAATTTCTGTGGGGCATGCTGCTTTTCATTTGGCAGCTTTGACAGGACATCGTCTTTTCTTTAAGGGGACCCTCCTATGAAAAATGGTGAAAAATCGATTTTTTTTCAAAAAACTTTTTATTGCAGATTTTGATAGACTGAAGTCTCCTCTTTCAGATGATGTAATTGAAATTTTGATTATCAGCATAAAAACATGAAAATTTTAATGTTTTTTCGAACTGTGTCAGGCGAACGATCGTCGCACCACCGAGCGATATGGCGACAGACTGAGCATTTCGCGAAGCGCTAGGCGCAACACCGAAACCAGCCGATACGCACGAAAGCTGAAAAAAAAGAAGAAAAAAGCGGCAGAAAGCCGAAAAAAGAAGAAAGAAGGCATTACCTATGGTGCTGGCACGGCTGATTAAGTAAAACGTCGAAAAAACCTGAATTTTAATCGTTGTGTTGAGTTCATGTACAAATAAAACTTCAAATCGATTTTTCTCTGAAACTTTTTTTGCCAATTTTTCGAACTTCAAAAGAGTTCCGGTACCGCTACACTCAACCGATTTTGATGTTTCTTTTTTTAAAATGCTCAGAATTTCCAAACGAAAAAAATGGTCAGACAGAATTTTGATTAAACAATTTCTTCAAAAGTTATTAACAATAATATGGAAAAAATGTCGAAATTTAGCTCCTTTTTCGAGGTCGCCGTAGATAACCAAGTGTAACTTTGTCAAAACAAACAAAATCAAAAATCTGTCTGACCATTTTGTTCTGTATACAATTCTGCGTGTTTTAAAAAAAAAAATTAAAAATCGGTGCCAAAAATCATTCAATTTCATTCAAAATTAGAAAAGTTAGCCATTTCATAGGAGGGTCCCCTTAATTGCTTCATCTATACCTGGCCACCAACAATATCGTCGTGCTAGTTGCTTTGTTCGAACTATTCCCCAATGACCTTGATGTAACATGTTAGCTACCTTTTGTTGTAAGACATGAGGGATAACTACTCTTGGATGCTCTGACATGAGTAAAATGACACCGCTGTGGTGACTTAACATAAGACGTCTGATGAAATATGGTTGCACGTCCTGATTATTTTCATCTAATTTGTTAGGCCATCCTTCCAAAATAAAGTTCCGTACTTTGCGTAATATAGGATCCTGAGACGTATGATGAGCGATTAGTTGTGCATTTATAGGAAAAGAAGCGATGTTGTCTTGGATTTCAAGGTCTATCTCCCCGCATACTTCGTCTGATTCGTCGAAATCATGATCAGGTCCTGCTGGTAGTCTTGACAATGCATCTGCATTTGCATGCTTGTCTGTGGATCGATATTTAATAACGTAGTTATATCCCATGAGTGTGACGGCCCATCTTTGTAAACGGTGTATGGCTGTAGTTGGAAGCTGTTTATTTATGCTGACAACTATAAAAACTTTATGTCCTTGGCGGTTTATGTTACCTTTGAGGGTAAAAATTTGTTCAACATACCTTGTGCTGTGTTCATTCTTTCTATTATCGTTATTTTTTTGATTGAAACTCTTTGCAGCAATGTTCCGATTTGGCTGATTTTTGTACTCACCTTGACTTAAGCAGACTGGAGCAATGTGGCCTTTTCTTCCACACTTTCTGCATATTGCATTGAAAAATCTGCACGATTTTCTTTCATGGTGGTAGCCGCATCCGTTGCATGACTTAAGTGCGTTGCCTTGAATTGTATACTTGTTGTTTGTTAGCCTGTGCTCTCGACTTTGTGAACGACTGCGGTGGCGATCATTGGCGCTTCGGATTTGACAAATTTCGCTAACATCTGGCGTGATGCCCTTGATTATTTGCGATGTTCTTTTTGTTGCTTCGTATGTTTCTGCTATCTGAAGAACTTCCTCCAAAGATGGATTGCTCTTTTGTAAAGCCGTAGTACGTACAGTATCGTGAGGGGTATGCAGAATAATAATATCTCTTATGAGTTCATCAGAGTATTCGCTTTTATCTTTTAAACATACGAATTTGCAGTCTCGTGCTATCCCCTTTAAATCAGCAACCCATTCGGCGTATGATTGATTTGATTTCATGACACAACGATAAAACTCATATCTGGCCTGGAGAACGTGAGTTTTCTCATCAAAATGCTCCGTTAATTTCTTTATGATGTCGTTGTAATGCTGTTCTTCGATTTTCGCACTCCCATACAGTTTCTGTATTAATTCATAAAGCGAGCCACACCACGAAAGGAAATATGCTCGTTTTCTATTGTCGTCTGTTACAGAGTATGCTGCGAAATGTTGTTGCATTTGAGCTACGTACGTATTCCAGCGATGTATACTTTTATCAAATTTGTGGAATGGAGGCACTGAAACATTACCGGTGCTTGTGGTAATTGCAAACTTGTTATATTGCTCCATCCACTGTTTTTGATCTGCCAGCAATTGTTCCATCCATTTTTTGTTGTTGATTAATAATTCCTTAATAATTTGCTCTGACATAATGGTCTCGTTTTGTTTTGTTTTTTTCTTTTTTCTCGTCGCCAACTGTTATGTTTGTTCAATCAAAGTTTATTTTTAATTAACTTCCAATTAATACAATACATTACAAATCAAATAATAAAGGCTACTATGACAAGTCTTTATACTGAGTACATGAACTGCAAGTGTACAGTTGTATATATAACACCTAACATTTAGCGTGGACGCGAGTTCATAGTTGTCAAAGAGCCATGCATGTCGCAAATGCGTTATAAATTCTAAAAATTGATTTGTTCTTACCTTTCTTGTCGCATGCATTCTCATATAAAAAAACCCATCTTTCTCTTACGAATAAAACCTTTAGTTTGATCCTCTGATTACTTATTGCTTATTTTAAACTGACAATGCAACAAACATACTTTAACCCTCAAACCAGCAACCCCGCCTTTAGACGGGTCTTACGGAATGCGCTGTAACGGGATAATTTCAAATTTTTATATCGCTGAACTGTCTTGAACGACTCTCGTCGAATCCCTCTACACGTTTATAGTTATTTGAGCGCGATCGGACTCATAGTTTTACAGCTAGAATCATTTGAAGTCGAACTTTTGATGAAAGTGGTCCATTTAATTATTTTATAAAAAAGTGAATTTTGAAAAAACCAAAAATCATTTTCCCGTTGTTTGTTTGGTTAAAAAAAATTATTGATAGAGCATCTATCTAGCTTCTAGAATTGTATTTTTAGCCAAAAACTCCCACGCAGTATTCACGGATATTGAATGCAATGCAAATTCCTTAATCACAGTTTGTCACTTTGGAAGGTTTTCGGAGTATGCCACATCACAATGAAACGTTGATTTTGTACCAAATTCTACATTTTTTCGACTAATTTTCGAGGTGCAATTCTGAAGAAGACTTCTTTACTTGTTCTCTGCAAATCTCAGCTTTTGAAAGTGTTTTAATTCAAAACGCTTAAAACGTTTCATTTTGACGTCATCCATTTGATTAACTTTGTAGACATTTTTTAAACACTTTTAAGTGTTTTAAAAGTGTCGACAATGTTAATCAAATGGGTGACGTCAAAATAAAACGTTTTAAGCGTTTTGAAATGAAACACTTTTAAAAGCTCAGATTTGGAGTGTTTGAATGTCGTATTTAGGGCCGGATTTAAGCATATGGAACAAGTGCTCTAGCACAGGGGTCTCCACCAACACACAAAAAAACAATGTTAAAAATGGCAAAAAATTAGCATACAAAAACGTCCTTTGAGGAGATTCGTCACCATAATGAAAATGGTAAGATAGTTATAAAAACTATTAAAATTCATTTATTAAATTATTAAGAAAGTCGTGTTAAAATGTTAGGGTGATTTAGAACATTGTTTTTGATAAAAATTTATGCCACTGTTGAGTATTTTCCCGTGCGTTTGGGAGAAAAATAAAATATCACAGTAAAAGTTATGTAGCTTAGCCAAAAATGATTAGACAGTTATAAAAAATATGAAAGAAAGAGGGGAAAGTTGCAGTTCAGTACACTGTAATCCTGTAATGTTGTATTCCTTTTCTTAATTTAGTGTTAACTGGCCGATGAATTTTTAAGTAACATTTCTTTTTTCCTTATTTTGTTGAATATAATTTGTTACGAACAATTCAATTGTTTTCCGTGCCTTAGAAAACTATTGGGCTAAAAACTACAATCCACATTTATTTATTCACCGATGTAGACGAGTATTTTGGCTTAGAATTTCAATAATTCACTGAAATTGTGAAAAAAACGCCTTGACAGAATTGCTGTTCCAAAGAATTGTTTTTACAAGTTTCTGATGATAAACAACTTTCAGTGCACTTTTCCAAATGCAGAAATTCCACTACGAATGTATTTAGTATGCAATTGTTTAACGGAAAGGTTACTTTCAAAGCTAAACATAATTAAAAATCGTTTCAGAGTTACCATGATACAAGACAGACTATCTTCTTTAGCACACTTAGCATTGAAAGCGAAGTCATGATGAAAATGGACTTTACAGACCTAATTTTTGGTTTTACCAAAAGACAGCAAGCGGGCAAGGAAAGTTTGCGCACCTTCTCATCGTAAAATCAACTAATTTTTTTAAGCTGTGTTTACCATACTTGTACAATTAAGAATATAATGAATAATTATTGTTAAAAATCGTTTTTGTTTCATAATATGACTTGAATTTTACTTAATGATGAAATTAATATTTTCCGTCTTTTTTTATACTGCTTTAATGGATTTTTTATTCCTTTGCTTCTAAACCCATTCACAACTACAATATTAATGTAATTTGAGTCAATAATCCAAGAGCGTTTCGTTATCGAAAATATTTAAAAAAGGCCTATTTACAATAATTGCGAGACTCGCATGCAAGCCTCGCATACTAGTATCGCATCAGTCAAACCATTCAATGCAATTTACAATCTCGCACCTTGCAAGGCTGTCAAATTTTTATTTAAAACATTGTTAACAGAAGATTGTGAAAGAAAATCTTTCAAATTTCCTCAATTCTATTTATTTTTATTTAATTTGAGAAAAATCTGTGAGAAACACTTCATTTTGTTTATGAAAACACAATTTCAATAAATATACATAATGATTTTTACAAGCTCACACAGCTCGCATGCGAGAAATATTCAATTTTCCGTAAATCTACTTTTGACAACTATGCGATACTCGAATGCGAGTCGTCATGAGCGTCTCGCATAAATTGTAAATGGGCCTTTATTCACACTTTATTAAAGCTTGGTATTTAATATTTTTTAATTTAAGGGGCCTCCACCAGCAAGTTGCACAGGGCCTCGAAAAGCCTTAGTCCGGCCCTGGTCGTATTCGCCAATTCATGAATGTATCGTGTACAGTAAAAATCACGGCCTTCAAGTTGGTGAAAAAGGCTGAAGTTTACAGTATCGGATTGCACTTACCACACTATAATTAGCAGAATCTACAACTAAATACCATCTAAGCCTAAGCTAATAATTACTATACCCAATCTATAAGTATATTAACCAATATCCCGTTTTTAACAGAGAGTATACTCATTCTATAAGCCATTTGCATAACCAGTAGTTAAGCTGGAGGAATGCCACAATATCTGACAATCTTTACCGTGTTTCCATATTCTTTGATAGAATAAATTATTTCAATTTACGACTAAATAAAAAAAATTAATTGATTTAAAGTTGACATCTTCCACCTCCACTTTAAAAGCACACCATCACCGAAAAAAAGAACAAAATTCACCTTTCAAGCGATTTGCTCCTCATGAACCCGTCGTATTACATAAACATACGAAGGATCTTCTTCCACTGGAAAATTCACATCCTTGTATCCTGATAATTTTTTTTAAAGGGAAACCCATGGAGACGAAATATCCAGAAGGAATTATTATCAGAAGGTAAGATTATACAAGAATTGCCTATAGCGAAAATTTTTAGAATAGTATCCACTTCTCTTCTGCTTAACGTTTTGCGTGCAGCTGTTATACAACATATACGCGGGCGGCGCGGTTCACGACGACAATGTTTGAACAAGATTAAATTCCATTCCAGTTATCAGATCAGCGTCTTGAGAATATTGCCCTTAAGAAAGCGGATCCCTGCTCGGGAAACTTTAAGAAGTTTCGTTTTCAGCGCGCGTGTTAACAAGCTTCTTTGATTTCTTTGCTTGGTATACCAACAACCTCCCCCCCGAAAAAACAGCCCCTTTCAACCACCCTGGAAAAAAAACCGTCGAATAGCTGGGAATCAAGCTGCTTTTGTAAGATAATATGCAAGAGTTAACCCTGTTTCAAGCCTTTTGATAAATTAAAGATTATAAAGTTTACTAAATAAGTTAAACTGTAATAACATTGTTTTGTTGAAACTCTTCCCCAATATATGTACATACATAGATGCGTTTTTTTTTAAATGAAATTTCACTAATAACCTACAAATTTACCCTTATTCTGTAAGACAAAGTAAAGAGGGAATATCTTAGCAACTTTAGTCAAAATTATTTTATATGAAATTTTTACGAGATTCTAATAAAAATAATGTAGAAAACTGATTAAATTTATTTATCCTTCGAAGTAATAAAATCTTGAAAATTTTAAAATACTTTCTGAGATCTTGAGGCACTATTTATTTTAAAAAATATTAATATCGACCGATTTAAAATCATCACTTTTAAATAAACTATACATCTCACAAAATTGACTTAGTAGCTTAGGGCTCATAAAATAAATTTGCTGCAACCTACAGCCAAGCTCCAACCAAAATTTACTGAGTTGAGTTACTCCTTTCAAAATTCACTAAGAAGGATAAAGAAACAAATTTGTAGTTATAATACTAAAAAATACGCTTTTTTTAAATCAACTCTAAAAATTAAAAAATTATTTTAAATATAAAGTTTTTTTGTTTCGGCTACTATACGTCTCACTACGACTACAAGACACAGCCTAACTTCGAGATCAAGTCAATATAACTTACTTAAATCGTAGTGTAACATAAGGATTTTAACGGTTTTAGTTGCAAAACACTTGTTAGCTGTAAACACTTGTTGGAACTTTTCCACTGCAGTTATTTGACATTTAAATTATTGTATACTTTAAGGTTCCTTGTTTATTGGTTACCCTGGTAACCAACTAGTATAAATAGTTGTGCCTAGAGTACATTAATTAAGTTATAAACTAGAACTCAGAGTGAGCACTAACTGGCACTCCAGGGTCCAACGGTCTCACTGCGAGTTAGGTTATGCGTTTTATTTTAAATAAATAATTAATTATAAAAACTTTCTTTAATTTTTACTAATAATTGATACAGTAGGGCTTTATTTACCTATATTCTAAAGCATAGCACCTATATTCTAAATATAAAGCACTGCAACTCAAATGTGTAAAGTGGCTATCACTAATATTGTGCAATAATATTGAGCAAAATATTGACGGTTTCTTTCTTTGCCCTAGACAATCTTTCAATATCACCCACAGATCGTCAATAATATTGCGCAAATCAAAATATTGCACAATATTATTGATAGTCTAGGGGCAGCATAAGACAACTTAGGGATCCAAATGTAATTCCCTGATTGGACCTAAATTGCCCAAAAATCGTTCCTCCATTTTGACCATAAATTCGTTATTTGTGACCTTAAAAACCGCTAGATACATAATTTCGGTGAAATAGTAGCACAATTGGCAAATTCGGCCGTCATATTAGTGCCGCCATTTTGAATATCTCAACCATGACCATAAATTCGTTAGAGACCTTAAAAAAACCCCCGTTACCAATTTCCAGTAGAACCAGACCATAATATAGACAAATTCGTCAGCCAGTAGTATCGCAACGCAATTGCCAAATTTTTCTGCAGTTTTGGAACCGAAAACTATTTTTTTTTCAATTGGACTTGATCGGTTACGTGAAAGTTGGTTAAAATCAACTCGCACAATTTGTTGACATAGTTACATAGTTAGATAGTTACAAGCGAACTCACAGCAGAGTTAAGCAATGTTACCAAAGTTACTATAATTTAAGGTTTGATTTTATTAATACTACCAGGAGTTTTGATAGTACTTCCTAGATAATTGATACCCTGGACAGTTATCCCTATATGAAAAATTAATTCTAGAAATTTCGTTTGCTAAACAAACTTACTTACTTTTTCGACCTCTAAAGCCGTTATCCGATTCTGACCTGTCTCAACTGATCCTTTCACCGGTTCCGATTCGACAGAGCTGATATCATTCATTTAGCATACAGAAAACAGCACTGAAATTTCGACCATGGTAGTAGCGATGCTCCCCTCTTTATACTAATTTTTTCTTCAAATATATTCAGGAATTATCCCTTAAAGCAGCGTTTTCCACACTGGGGGCGTGACCCTCAATAGGAGCTTTCATACCTCAAAGGGGGGCACAGATGATTTTATCTTTTTGACTTTTTTGACTCGTTTTATAATTTCTAATTAAATTTTATTGTGTCTTTTTTATTATACATCTCATCGCCATCGAGCGTGACAGACACGTGCCGTGCCAGACAAAATAATATTCTTCTATACAGTGTGTATCAACGTATTTACATTTACCGTGACACGACCGCGCAGACGCAGACAGACACCGGCCGTGCGCGAAATAATATTTTGTTTCCGCTGTTCATGTCTGTTCGTATCTGTGGGTGTCTGCCGGGCAGTATGAATAGAGAGAGCATCGGAACCGTGCAGACATTTTTTCTTTTCTTTACGAAATGGATAACATTTTCAACAAAAATTTAACTAGTGTCTGTTTTCTGACACGGCACGCTAGATGTGAATAAACGGCGTCTGTCGGTGTCGGGCACGGCATGTGTCTGGCACGCTCGATGTCTGTAGATATAAACGGACCTTTAAACGTGAGTGGAACGACTCTAAGGAGTAGTATGAAGCAAGATCTTCATCTTTTCTCATACAAAGTGCAACTTAGTCAAAAAATGTTGCCAACGGACAAGCCGCGTCGCTTGCAATATGGAAATGCCGTCCAAAGAATAATCGGTGCCCAGCCAGATTTTGGTACAAATTTTGATGACGGACGAAGCTCATTTTACACTCTCTGGCGAAGTTAATAAACAAAACTGTTGAATTTGGGGAACAGAGAACCCACACGTCATTCACGAAACACCACTGCACGACGAGAAAGTCACTGTTTGGACCGGAGTGTCCCCAAAAACCAAAATCGGACCATTTTTCTTCAAAGTTGGAGAAACCGTCGACGGCACACGCTATTATTGGATGTTAGCGCACTTTGTGAGTCCGAAGATGCGTGAAAAAGGTCTGACGAACTTATATTTTTAACAAGAGAGCGCATCTTGCTATACCGCAGCCGCTACGATGAAGTTCTTGCAACACAATTTCCCGAGACACGTTGTGTCGAAAAATTGTGATTTGGAGTGGCCTCCTCGTTCTCCGGATTTAACGGCATCAAACCTTTTTCTGTGAAAATTAAAGTATATGCTGGCAAGCCGAAGACCATTGACGAACTTAAAGCTAAGATACAAGCCAAAATAGCTGCTATAACGCCAGAAATGCTGGTCAATGTTATGCAGGATGCCCGAAAGAGAGCTGCTTTTTGCGTATCGAATGGAGGTGGTCATTTAATAGACATTGTATTCAAAAACTGATTTCAACTAAATGGTAGAGAATATCCTAAATAAATCGTGCTCATTTGTCAAAATGGGCTAAAAACTGTCAGAGTTATTCAATGTTGAAATACCGAAGGTCCAGATGACGCACCCCATATAGTATTCAAATTTACATATTTTTTGGGGGGCGCAAGGGTTTTTTTTGTAACAGGGGGAAGGGGGCGCAGTATCATAAAGTTTGGAAACCACTGCCTTAAGAGATTAGCCGCCTAGTCAAAAAAACCCATTGTCTGTGATTTTAAAGTCTTCGCTGAATGATCCCACCATGCCAAATGACAGGACTTAACCTGATTCTGATCATTTTTGTTTTGTTACAAGTTTCTGTGCAGTCATAAGCGTAGTCTCCATCCAACTTTTTTTAAAAACTTAATAAAATATTATTATTCAAAACCGCGAAAAAGTTGGCTGGCGAGTTCGTTGTATAGCATGAACCTTAGGTGTTCTTCTAAATGTAACAAATTCCACTAGAAAAACTATATACTGAGATACACTGAATTCGTTCATAAATGCACGTGATTAATTATTACATAATATTAACGGTTCCTCTTGACTAATCCATATCACTTCTTTTTATTTAAGTGTGTATTAAACTTTTCCAATAAATAGTCTCGGCACCCACGAACTTTAAATTTGGTTTCTCTACCCTTTTCTTCAAGATATTTTTTTCTTTTGCCGTATCTTGATTGCAATTAGTTTGAGAGCCAACGCTGTAGCCACTATTTATATCAGGATTACAACCAATAGTACAACCGAACTACCTATTTCACAAATTCCTTCCTATCTCATCCGTTTGCGAGTTGACTATATCACTACCTTTTTAGAGATTTTAACGGAAAGGGGGATATTCAAAAATTTGTTTTTTTTCTTGGATCCAACTCAAAAAAAAAACGTTTTCGTTCAAAATCCCCAAATCAGACTCTCGAAAACAATTTTCATTTTTTTTTCCTAAATATTTTTGATCCTCGGCAAACTTTCTTTTTCCATAATTTTTTTTCTCATTGTAACCGGGAAGTGATTTTTAAGGAGTACTTTCGGATTCGCGCTAGGGGCATAAAACCGACCGTTATAAATTTCACCCCACACCCTAGTTGACACTATCCACTTTTATATGAACGCTTTTTGTTAATCATCGAAATGATTGGTAATGCCATCTGATATCAACAGTGCCAATAAACACTTTTCGACTAACTAGTAACGCCATCTCTTTGATTGAGCAATTGAAATAACTTATAACGCCATCTGATGGAATAATTTTGAGTACCTACTTTCGATCAACTAACTAGACTGAAGGAGAAAAAAATAGTTCATTTTGAAATGTAAAAAATGTAAAAATAAAGAAAATGAAGAAGGATAGGAAAAAAACTCATAGAATAATAAATTATTTATATTGTGGTTGTCGGTTACAAATAAAAAATATACTTATAGTGCTTTTAAAAAGGTGATAAATCGCATAAAGTTTATCAAAAACATTTTGCTAGCCATGTTTAGGCGTAAATAAGGCTTTAGTAGTTTGCCCTTAAGAACTCGGCAAACTACCGCTTGTTTTGATAATGATAATGTTTTATGGCATTTACCAACTGGAGCCCGGCGCTCCTCGCTGCACCCATCATAGCGAAATAAAAGAAGTTGTAAAAAATATTTGGACAACGAATATTTCCCATCCACGTAATTTGACTCAGGTGAAGCCATTGCCATTTGAACATCATATCCCAGGGGTTTCTTTTTGAAATTTTAAATATTGGCACAATTTGGACCAATCACAACATTGGGGTGAATGCTGTAATAGTGGTATTTAATGTAATTGAATGCTTCCATCCTAAAGCTTGAATAACGTCGGTCCATAGGCATTAACTAATACCAAACGTATATAAAAACATTCATCGTTGGTGGGATGCACTGTATAAATTCGCCCGAAAGCATCCCGAGATTCGGATGCCCTTTCAACTGGTGTTCCTTGTTTGCGACGTTGGATTGTTTTTGAAGTTTGATTCCAAGTGTAAGATCGTGGCATTCAGAGTAAAGTAAAATTATTGCAAATTCATCAGCTTCGCACATCGCGAAGAAACTTGTCAATGTTGTGGATGGTGGTCGTTCAGCCCTTTGCGCAGCATTATCCGTTGTAAAATATAGACGTTGGCCATTTTGGAGATTAAGTACCAGAAGAACCACAGTTGGATATCTTTCATGAATGGCAAATGAAAACATTCTTCTTTAATGCTAATATAATGTCCCATTTGATATGTCAAATTCGAAAATTTAACGAACATTCGTCAAGTTGGACTATAATTTTCAAAGCTTTCATTCGACCTCGCCTTGAATACAATTCGTTTGCTGGGCGCGGGCTCTTAAGACCGCCTTGACGTACTTGACAATTTGCAAAAATATGCCCTTGAGCCCACACCAGACACAAGACAATTTCCATTGACAAACCGCAGGATTGTAGCCAGCCTGACTAGATTCGAAACATCCTGCCTCCACCGCAAAGCTATTCATGTAATACCAATTTAGCCCATTCGGCTTTAGCTTATAGCCTAACGCCCTCTTTCTCACGCACATTTCAGTCTAAAAATGTTCATATGTAAATAGAACAAGGCGACCCTGGAACAGACTTCCGCATTTAGTATTTCTAAATTCATGCTGAATGCAAGAGCTCAAATGGATAGTTCATCGCCAAGCTATAGAGCACCAAAGACTTCTTCTAGCTTATACAGGAACAGAGTGTATTGGCTAAAGATACAAAAAGGCGGGCTGTGGATAGGTTTTGGATAGACGAACAAAATATCGTAAGGTAGGGGGAGGGATCGTAAAGGCTTAGCAGCTAGTAGTCCGGGGAAAATAGTAAGTAGGATGGCTGAAAATTGGACCACAGCTTCCTTGGAACTTTTTAAAAAAACCATTTCGGAATCACAAAAAAAACAACATGGCCGCCGGAGATATCACTTTTTGGCAAAAAATCACTCAAAAACGGGTTTTTTCGAAAAAAAATTTTGATCAGTCATAAACATTATTGCCATCAAAATATCCCTCTTGAATTTTTTTCGACAACCTTGACCTTTCCGAATTATTCAAAGTATTTTTTGGCCGAAATGTGATTTTTGGAAATTTTGACCTTGAATAACTTTGAAAGGGTTAGGTTTTCGCAAAAATGGCAAGGCGGCTTTTTTGTAGGCAATAACGTTTCGTATTGACTGATAAAAAAAAATTTCGAAAAAAACAGTTTTTGAGTGATTTTATTACAAAAAAGTGATATCTACGGCGGCCATGTTGTTTTTTTTTTTGTGATTCCGAAATTGTTTTCTTAAAAAGTCCCAAATGGTCCAATTTTCAGCCATTTTGGAATTTTGTCTCGTTAAAATGATAATTTTCTTGGACTATAGGGCGTTTTGAAGTTTTTATTTTTAGTTTTGCATATCACCCTGTATTTTTGAAACCCTATGACCTATTTTCATGAATAAGGTGTCGGTGTACGCAAAATACTCCCACCTATCTAAAACTGTAAAAGTAAATGTTCAACAACGTCCAGAGTTATGATGTTACAAGTGGCCTTATTGTTGGTTAACTACTTATTTTTTGGAGAAAAAGGTAGCTGAAGTTGACATTTTTGTTAAAACAACAACAAAATTTTTGATATCGATGACTCATAACTCTGGAAGCTGGTAGGGTAGAACCTTTACTTTTACAGTTTTAGAGAGGTGGGTGTATTCTGCGTACAATGATACCTTATTCATGAAAATATGTAATTGGGACATTGCATTGCATTGTTAGACTCAAATTTTATACATACATACACATGGGACGCGCAGATCAGGAAATTTATTCTTCAAGCTATATTGATCCAAAAAATAATGCTGAATAATGAAGTCTATTAAAACTTCTCTGATTTAATTGGTTTGGTTAAGTTAAGTTCAATCCTGTACTCTCATCAAGTATGTAAAACTGCATTGTCTATTTAAACTTAACAAATCAAAGACAATATTTTGTACGATATTGATGAGTTGTGCCATCTGTATACTTTCTTATGTTTAAGTCAATATCTTCAATGACCAAGCAAGAGTTAGAAAAATACAAGTCCTGCCTTGAATGTTGAAAACAGTTGACAGCGTCAACATGCATCGATATACTTAAAGGACCAACAATTGTGTATGAATTTTGAATTAACTGTCAACAAGAAGCAAACAGGAGAATTTGAAAGGATAATAGAAAAGTAAGGAGCTGCACTAAGGAAATGCTTGTTTTAAAATCGCATTAAAATATCAATTCAATGTTTACAAATCACAAAACTATAGTCTTTATAAGGACAGGACTCGCATATTGCGCTGCCATATTGTCGAAGATGTGATTGTTGGCTTTGTTATTTTTTATACATAATATTTTGTTTTTTTTTGTCAAGAAAGGAAAAAAAAATTTCTTTAGTATTTTTTTTTTGTTTTTTTTTTATATTCACCTCCTCTCGATACAAGAGTGGCTTCCTCCCAGGAACACATTTTATCCATTTATTGTGTATGGTGGCACGCCATTAAGCCAAGGAATATGGGTACACCGTATTCCTTTTACACTACTCCCCGAGGTAGTTTACCCCATTTACAATGCAAAAGTGTGCTTTCGTTTTTTTTATTATTTGAAGTTTTTTTTGTTAAATATTCACAAGTATTTAGAAACTGACCAAAGTTTGCTCCTCCACTCGATATCATTTCTTTTTCACTTATTGCCTTTTCTTTTCATCAGTTTTTAATGCGTTTCCAGGAAGTTTGTTTTTCTCATTGGAAATTCAACGGAAAGTCGATATTTTTCCGTTGTTAAAAACTTAAGACTTTGGCTGTAGTGTGCCTTAAGGCAAAAGGGTTGTAGAGTGTATTTTAAGTCAGTTTTTTTTCTTCTGGTTTATTTTTTTTTGTTTTTTTTTTTGCTATTTCCATCCCCCCCCCCCCCAAGTTGCTATTCCCAGTTTTGTTTTAAAACAACGAACAAATCAAAAATTTTAAGGAGAACAAGGCAAACTACGACCATTGCGAGAAAGTTCCATAGCCGTATTGTACTGGCATAGTGTAGTTTGGGCAACACAAGAAGACAAAAGGAGGAGCAGCCAACGACATCGCAAGTGGTGAGCGACTATACGAAGATGAGATGGGTACCAACCCTAAAAACTAACAAACAAGTCTGGAAAAATTTTCCTTCTAGCAATTCGCTCCAATGAATGATTTATTGCGTGCACTGCAGCTGTTTCTGCAATCGTTTGGTATCCTGCGACATCACATAAACTTGTCTTCGTTCGGTTAGTTCTAGAAATATGATAGGATTGCATTTCGTCCTTCTTTGGCTTTAATGTTTAGTTCTATAGATATATATATATATGTATGTATGTATGTATGTTCAGTTCAGTTCAGTTGCTGCAATGTACCCTCTTAAAACTTTGAACAACATTCCCTCTGTGCGCCTGCAATCTTACCTCTTCCACCTCAATTACATACTGTTACGTATACTCCCTGCCAAGGATCGAAATAAAGGACGACAACTTCAAGAACGGAAAACTTTCGAATAATCTTGCGTTGGATTAAAAAAAAAAAAATACAAAAATAAAGAAGAGAGTAACGAAACGAACCAAATTTATTTTTATGTCAATGGATGTACATGACACAGCCAGAAGGCGAAGAGCTGGTAACTTTTGCCCTTTTTTCCTATACCGCCTGGGTTACAATTTTACATGTTTGAAAGTAAATTGTGATTAAGTTCAAATAAGGATGCTTGTTCGTTTCTTTCGCATACATTACCAGGAGGTTGGGAAATGCAAATAAGGTCCTCGAAACATGATTTCCTGGTTGTACAGAGGGAAAGAGCATAGTGTAATTTTTTCCCCGTTTGAAGTCATGTGTATGTGCGACAAATATATTTGTTGGGTAAATTGGTTAATTAAATTAAATTGAACAGGATCTACCACTGAAGACAATCGAATCCTGCCTGTTCGAAAGATCTTTCAAGAATACTGAAGGACAATTTATCTCGTTTTATATTTGGCAAGTAAAAGTATAGCTACGATTACGACTCGCCAAAAATTGAGATGTAATATAAGAGTTTACATTCAAAACGAAATGCAGAGACTCTAAAAACATACAGTTACATTTTGACTACAGAAAATATTCCTCATATTTATTACCCTAGTGAATAGAAACAGCTATAGCCATGTAAAAGAATTATGACTCCTTGCGAGCAACTTTTTTTTCTATTGTTAGTCTAACACTAACTGAACAGAAATGATGCCAAACATTTCTAGATATATCATAAATAAAATAGTTGCAGCGGGTCCTAAAGGTTCTTGCACGACTTTTTTTTTAATAAAACACGAAGAAATCAGAATGCCCAAGTAATCTGTTTTTTTTTATCACAGCAGAGATTAGAGCAGTACTGACATACCGCCCCGTCATGTGGTAGCCCGCTTTTGCCAATAAATGTAACAACCAGACTATGCCAAGTCCAAAGAATGGCATATCTCGAAGTAAAGGCATATCTGGAAGCAATGAACTTAATTCTCGGTCTGATGCCACCTGCCCATTACTTAAGGTACTACTACCGGAAAAACGACCAAAAATAAGCACTTTTTTAATAATTTTTTTCTCAGCCGCTATGTTAGATATTATCAAGAAATTTTTTTTTATAACATTATTAGTCCTTAAAGGTTATAAAAAAAATGTTTTAGTTTATTTCTATTTTTTGCCAATACGGTAGGGGGCGCTGAAGTCAAGAGCTCAAAAAAGAGATAGTCCGATGAGTGAGAGGTAATCTCAGAATTGAGTAGTTTGCAACAAAAAATTCGAACGGGATTTTATAAAGGAAAGTTTCTTACCTTGTAATTTACCACAATTAGTTAAAAATTAAAAACAAAAAAAAAATGGTGAAAGTTTGAAAAAAAGTTTGACAAAATTGCATTTTTTTTCAACCTTTTTCACTTCCCAAATTTTTTTTCTTAATTTTTTTCTAAAATGTGGTAAATTACAAAAGGGTATGCCTTAACAAACAAAACGCACCCAAGTTTATTAAAATCGGTTCAGTAGATCCTGAGATTAATTCTCACTCAGCTGAAAAAATGCAATTTCAAGAAAAACGTGTTTAATGTTTTGGTTCGCTTTATCACTACTAATATTATAAACTCTGTCTGTTTGTCTGTTACGATTTCGCGCCTAAACCGCTTAACCGATTTTGATTAAACTTGGTACAGAGATATATTAGACCTTGGAGAAGGACATAGGCTACTTTTTCTCCCGAAACAAAGGCTTTAAGGGGTTGAAATAGGGTATGCAAGTTTGTATGGGAGTCCGTCATTATTGAGTAGAAAATTGTTAATGCCACCCACCATTTGAAATCGATTAACTTCAAATTTTGCACACATGCGTAGTTTTCTTGACAATGCAATGTGACCATTTTGTACAAAAATAAAGATAGCGGTTTCAAGATAGCGGCCGATTTTTGCATTTGTCTTCTTCGACCACCGACATGGGTATCAAATAAAAGGGTATGAAAGGTAGAATACAATTAGCGCTGTAGCTTCATTCCAAATTCAAAATGGCGCCCAACACAAAATTGCGGAATACATAAAATAGACTAAAAAATAGAAAATTTAACCGATCGACTTCAAATTTTGCACATACCCATAGTTCGCCTGACAGTGCAATCTGACCGTTTAGTAAAAAATTAAGATGGCGGTTACAAAATGGAGGCCGATTTTTGCAATTGTGTTCACCGACCCACCCACATGGGTATAAAATGGAAGCGCATGACAGGTAGAATACAATTAGTTGTGTGGCGTCATTCCAAATTCAAAATGGCGGATTACCTTTTTCTTCACAACCCTCTCAGTATGGGTATAAAATGAAAGGGTGTGACGAATATAATTCAGTAATCTATATAACGTCATTTTAAATCTAATATTGCGGACACCACAAAATGGCGGGAGATATATCTTATATTAATAAAAGAAAGTTCTGTATGTGTGCGCTATAGCTGGCGCACCAGTCATGGTAGAGCTTCGAAATTTTGCACGTATGTCCGTGGGGGTCTTCCATGATGCACCTCGAAGCCCGATTTTCGAAATTCAAAATGGCCGCCGAAAAATGACCGAAATTCCGGATTTCCGGTCAGCTGTATGTGGGTTGTTCAAGAGTTGGAAAATCTGAAAATCTTCACATCTTAGCTCCAAATGGAAGAACATCTTAGCTCCAAATGGAAGGCAATGAGTTTTCCGTTTGCTCTGGTTGTTTGAGTGAAAACGCTGCGCTTTCAAACAACTAGAGAGAATGGGACACACGTTGTCTTCTTTTATGGTTTTTACACTACGAAGGCGGTCGACTATAAAATGCTATAACTTTTATGCTATTACGAATTTCTTTATAAAAATGAACTAAGCTATTCTTCATAGTATAAGGAATCGAAAAATGAAAAAAAAAATCGGTTTTTTGAAATTTTTCCCGGTAGTCGTACCCTACAGTGGTGTAACTTTTTTTCTATAACGAATTTCCTTATAAAAATGATGTAGGTTATTCTTCATAGTGTAAGGAAACGAAAAATGGAAAAAAAAGTTTTTTGAAATTTTTCCCGGTAGTAGTACCCTACATTGCTGTAACTTTTTTTCTATTACGAATTTCTTTATAAAAATTAAGTAGGTTATTCTTCATAGTATAAGGAATCGTAAAATGAAAAGAAAAAAAAATCGATTTTTTGAAAAAATTTCCCGGTAGTAGTACCTTAAGGCAAAAACCAGCCTGAACACATCTTGAGGCGACGGGAAGCAACCTGCTGGGTGAATAAAATGATTGGACACAGTAATATACTGCGCTTGCCCAGTAAAAATACACACGGGGATGCATGCTCCCGCTACAGACATGAAAATTTAAAAATGCGCCCGCCAGAGGTATGTAAGCTTCTGGTACAGATATGAATGTATTCGTGATCGATCATTACAAACGCTAGTGTCGTTCCACAAAAGTGGTCCCCCAACTAAATACTAACCCCTCCAAGGCTGCTTGACCTACGTATTCGAATGATAACCGGTCTATTGAGTATTGTAATGGCACCTTTTATGGTAGCCAAGATAATTGCCCGTTTTCTTCGTCCTATACGATTTCTTAATGCTCCAATTATCCTCCCTTTAGTCCAGAAGAAGTGTAAGCGTACCGTGCTTTGTTTGGACTATTCCGTGCGGCTTTTATTGATACGTGCCTGCAGCGGGCTGCATTTGGAAAAGTAGAATTTTTAGTTCGGGTGCCATACAGGCGTTTTGACGCTGCGCGAGCCTTTTCAGGCTAAGAACGGAATTTTTACTCGTGTCTCTATCACTGAGAATGGTGTAAACGCCTACATCTGTGTCTACATATCATCGAAACTCAATTTCAACTCAAATTTCTCAATGTTCAGATCCCCACCAAAAAGGAATCAAAAAACTTCCAGCCTGATAAGAACTGTGACAGATGGCTCCAACTCAGAGTCAGATATAGGCATGTTCTCCCCGTGGTTTAATCTTCAAAAATACTACTCGAAGCCTGATTCTGCCAGAGCCTTCCTGGCCAGAAGAAACCAAGGCCAAGCATCAAAGCATATTTTCTGTCTGATAGCCAAACGTCCATCAAGTCACTCAAAACCGCCTCTATTCCTTGGCCAGGTGGTACGCTTCATTAGGTACCAGATCGAACATCGAAAGTAACTAGGAAAGAAATTGAGTTGGCCAGACTATGAGCAAACCAGTGAAGAACTTACAGAATCCGCTGTGTGGAACGAAAAACTATATATAACCAGGCCATTGCAAGCTCAGGTCGAAAAGCTTCACATCATACGTCAAGACTAGAAAGAATTGGACTAACTACGGGAAGCAGGCCTACTGATGATTACAAGAAAATACAACACCAAAATCGTGTCGATTATGGCAAGACACTAGCTAATTGTCCCCAATTCCGCCCTGGTTGAGAATCTCATATAACACCAAATGTTTTACAAAAGTTTTCCTGATATTATTGTACACTTCGGCTCTTATACCACCAATAGCTTCATGAACACTGCTTTTCTGTCGACTATATCATTGATCTTCAGACATATTAAGACAAAGTTAAAGCAAGAAGTTCAATGTTGATTGATGGTTTTCAATTCATTTTACATCTTAGCCAGAAGCACAGCAGAGTCACCACAGAAGCAAAGTTGCGCCACTTCTGCTTCTTGTCTGAATACGACGAATCTAGAGAGAAAAGCTCGATATAACCCACCATTATGAAGTGTTAACGATAATAAATTTTTCGCAGCGATAGGCTCTAGATTCCAGACGATTTTCATTTTGAATAAGTCTTCGCACAATATGTGAAGCTATGCTGTGGGTAACCCATATTTCTCATGCAACTCATATGACCGAATAGCGAACCTAAATAAATCTAAATCAATTCGCTTCTCGCCAGTCTCCAAAAGTCTTAATCGAGGATCACATTGACCCCACGATCACGAGTTAAGATAACTGAAAAGAGAAAAGGCTTATGGACCCTGTTGTACTAGACAAGGTGTCCTTTGCGTTTCAGACCACCAGTATTCTGTCCATACCAGGAGCTCAAACGGAGTTCGAAGAATAAAAATCAAAAAACAAACCGCCAGAAACGACTCACATGACTTCTGAGCCAACGATTCAGTTTCGAAATTCTATTTGTCGAGGCTATGATCTCTAGGAGATTTAAAGCTACAGGACAGTGCGGATCTTAAGGTACTTCAAGACGATTCAATTCATCGTGTCCTGATCATGGTCGGTTACTTTTACGATCATTTGGATCATTGTGGAAGACCCTATTCAGGAAAAAACTGAGGATCTCTAAGTGGTGGAATAGAGGGGCTACTCAAAGCACCTAAAACCTTCAGTCACAGAGTCAGCCCTCCACTTCGATCAAAAAAGAGCTCAAGAGCCATGGTACAGAACCGAACCGAAGAAGTTAAGCTACAGAATCTGTTACAACGTTTGGTTTAATGCTGTAAGGCTTAAATAAAGGTGGGGCTGCGAAACCCAAAACGCATTTGGAAATCCAAGTAGTTGCTGGCTCTGCCGATAATCCTTTACCTCTCAACTACAACAAGCTCGAAATCTAGTTCTGTGACTCCCCTCCCTCTGCGAAGTTCAGAAAGGCCAACCAGCACCTCGCGGCCACCAGCTCGCAAGAATAGAGAAAAAAGCAAAAGAAAGGCTCGATCCCTACGAAGACCTTAACGCTTCAACAGAAATGAAGGTTCCAAATCCGAAGGTCTAGATTACTTCCAACAGAAAAAAAACTGGAATAAAAACTGAGTCCTTGCGTGCGAATTTATTTCCAGATTCACTTTTTCTTACTTTTTTGAAAATATCAAATTTTGCTCATCAGGGACAGCGTATGATGCTTTATTTTAGCGATTTTTTCTTTTCACATTTAATTGATTTAAAATATATTGAAAAACATAAAAAAACATCCTAATGTAATCCCTCCATTACCGCCCAATAGCAATTACCTCCAAATCCAATCACCTCAAATTATCTCCAAAACAGACCTAGAGTCTATCCAAATCCTAAATGATTTTAGATCAGAAAGGTCCACCGATGACTTTTTAGTTTGTGTGACTGAACACCTCAGCCAAAATTTGCATTTTTTTCTTTTTTTTATGTGGAAGACTAGAGCTCAGGGAAAGCCCTTTGTACTGTCGACAATCTATTTTCTTCGTATAGAGTGCAATGTCTAACAGCAAGCTCTAGTCGATTTGATGATTCAGTTCTAGTTGCTCTAGATAACTTCAAGAGTTTTGATAGAGTTTGGCACCTTGATCTATTAGCTACACTCCAAGCTATTGGTATTGACTCAGTCCTGAAGAACTGCATCGACAGTTTTGTTTTTGGCTGTTCAATTAGTAGTATCCTTATTCTTTTACGACTTTACAACCGGGATCCGTTCCTGGCCTCTCGCAACCGTTCTCTCCACCGGTCCCGATTCTAAACCGATGTCAACCAGTTTGGCATCCCCAAGCTCTGGCGGTCCTGGTCTACGCTATTTTATCAGCCGCACTTTTTCTAATCTTCATAAATGACCTTCTTCCTGTTCCTTCCAACCCACTGCACAGTTTCGCTGATGACGGGTCTCTACGTTACTTAAGCCGGATCTACACGATGCGTTGAACGTTTCATTCGAATGTTGGCTTCCAACGTTGGAGTGATACCCATCACAGCCCGATCGTGTCCAAATACGAACGTTGGACGCTTGACATTGGTAGTTCGAGTATCTGCCACACGATGAGTCCTATCATCAAGCGTTCAAAGTTGGAAGGTGTTCATAGCATCGTGTAGAGCCGGATTTATGCACGCTTTCGATAATCCAAGACAAGCACGTGCCAGATCCTGTCTTGACAATCACGAACTTATATCCAACTCAATTAACAGGGACATTGAACTCATCCTAGATTTGGACCACTAGAATCATCGTGCCGAATTCAATATGCTCAAAACGCAAATTCTGTCCATGCAGTGGATCGTATAGAACTAATTTCTGACCCATCCCTTTACATATTTAGACATTAGCGAAAGACCTGCGATAGACTGACCACATATTCCCCCAAAACAAGCATTCCAGTGCCAGGTGCTGTAAACACCCCCTACATTGTAACATTTTTCATTCCTACATTGTATATTTTATTTACATTTTTGTGAACGGCTCCCATGATTAGGGAATATTAAATCCCGTTTTGCAAGACTTCTTTCACATGCAACGTAAACACATTAAATTAATATTTCCTTTCATATGCTCTGTAAAAAATTTTTTACAGGCAATTCTTATTTACTTTTTCACACAGAAAAAAACGCTGAATATTATAACATTTTTCCATGCGACCCCTTTAAAAGTTAGCGAAGCAAAAGAAATGAAAAATCAGTTCTCGTCCAGCGGTCGGTTTATCCAGTTGTTAAAGATTGACAAATGAAATCTAAAGTTCTTTTATTAGTTACAAATTAGAGTTGTTTTCTATTCTTGAAAGTTATTTTAAAATAAGGAAAGTTAAATTGAAGCGTTCAAATCACTTTTTTCCATTTTCACCTAACCGTCGCGTCGGTCAGTAAGGCTCAACAATGGTGGCAGCGGTGGGATAGCTCCACCCGCGGTTTATTTGTAACCGTCTGCCAGTTGAGCTCAACAGTGGAATTTCTTGAGAAATGCAAGTTTCTCCTCCAGACATCAGCCCGAGCTGTAATATACAAATCCTACGTTCGAGCTCAACAATGGTGGCAGCGGTGGGATAGTTCCACCCGCGATTTATTTGTAACCGTCGGAGAGTTGGGCTCAACACTGGGATTTCTTGAGAAAAGCAAGTTTCTCCTCCAGCCATCAGCCCGAGCTGTAATATACAAATCCTACATTCGGGCTCAACAATGGTGGCAGCGGTGGGATAGCTCCACCCGCGGTTTATTTGTAATCGTCGGCCAGTTGAGCTCAACAGTGGAATTTCTTGAAAATTGCAAGTTTCTCCTCCAGCCAGTCAGCCCGAGCTGTAATATACAAATCGTACATTCGGGCTCAACAATGGTGGCAGCGGTGGTATAGTTCCACCCGCGGTTTATTTGTAACCGTCGGCCAGTTGAGCTCAACAGTGGAATTTCTTGAGAAATGCAAATTTAGCCCGAGCTGTATTATACAAATCCTACATTCGGGCTGAACAATGGTGGCAGCGGTGGGATAGCTCCACCCGCGGTTTATTTGTAATTGTCGGCCAGTTGAGCTCAACAATGAAATTTAATGAGAAATGCAAGTTTCTCCTCCTCCAGCCATCAGCCCGTGCTGTATTATACAAATCCTACATTCGGGCTCAACAATGGTGGCAGCGGTGGGATAGCTCCACCCGCGGTTTATTTGTAATCGTCGGCCAGTTGAGCTCAACAGTGAAATTTCTTGAGAAATGCAAGTTTATCCTCCAGCCATCAGCCAGAGCTGTAATAAACAAATCATACATTCGGGCTCAACAATGGTGGCAGCGGTGGGATAGTTCCACCCGCGGTTTATTTGTAACCGTCGGCAAGTTGAGGTCAACAGTGGAATTTCTAGAGAAATGCAAGTTTCTCCTCCGGCCATCAGCCGAGCTGTAATATACAAATCCTACATTCGGGCTCAACAATGGTGGCAGCGGTGGGATAGTTCCACCCGCGATTTATTTGTAACCATCTGCCAGTTGAGCTCAACAGTGGAATTTCTTGAGAAATGCAAGTTTCTCCTACAGCCATCAGCCCGAGCTGTAATATACAAATCCAACATTCAGTTTCTAATCGAATACAACTCCCTTATTTGGGGACGGCTTTGAAGACCACGTGGTTAGGTAAAGTTTTAAAAAAGGCTCTCAATCTTATCTGAGACGACACCGTTTGCTACACGATCAACCCTTTGAGGTACCGTAGGAATGTAGCAGACTTGAAAAAATTCTATCGTGACTGCTCCACCGACATAACCGATATCTTGACTCTACGGAGTCTTATACCCGTAACACCAGATTGACCCCCTCAGTTCATTCAGCCTACAGCCCTTTTCGCGAAATCTACAAACTATTAACTCGTTCATACATAGAAAAACCCGACTATGGAACAACCTTACACAGTTTTTATTTTCGAACTCCTCCTACTCCTACAACCAAGAGTTCAAACGCAGGAGTCATCGCCATCTACTTAAACGCCCTCTGGACTCCTCGTAACCTGAAACTTCTTTTGTCCTTCGAACTAAGCTTACCAATAGACATTGCGCTATGATGTGTGACCAATGACCCGACGAGGCGGTTCAAAGGGTGATTCCTAAATTTAGAACTGTCATATAAATTTCAACGAAACTGATTAACACAGGATATCTAATTGTGACTGCATGAATCCTCAGGCAATTAAAATATTGATTCAAAATTTGCAAGGATGGCAGGTTGTAATTACGGCGGGCGGCGTCACCACATGTCCTCTGAAACACAAATTTCTAGGAAAACTTCACAAAATTTCGTCCAATATAAACTTGTAATTAAGGCTCACAGACACAAGCAAAACACATATATCCTTAAATTTAAATATTTTCCCCGAAAATCATTTCATTAGCACAAAAATTGATTACCATTGATACTTAATAAATTTGTGAACAATTCTGAATAAATAAAATAAAATAAAAAAAAAACTTGCCAAGAAATTACCATCAAAAATTGGGAATTGCCATAACCATCCCTTTTTTTCTGGATAATGCTATCCAAATTACGATTTGTAGGGTGGTGATAGAGATAGTATAACATGGTTGTATTTTTTCTTTTTTTTTCTTTTTTGGGAAGTAATTGTATTCCCCAATAATGGAAATTGAATAATTCAGCAAAAACGGAGAGTCTCCATTCATGTAGAAGTACAAATAGATACAAACAATTCCACTTCAGAATCATGCTGATTAGTTCTCCTTCTTTATATATATATGTATATATATATTTTTTTTTTATTCTATCCATAAACTGTCCACAAAAGCCTGCCGCCACCTCGCCCTCTCGCCCGTCCCCTGGTCGACTCTTGGATATCGTAGCTCCTCACTAACCCCTCTATCAGGACGACGTATTCCCATCCAAATATAAACAAGGATTGCCAGTGTTTGTTGAACATAAAATACGAACCATTGCAGCATTTTTAAGTATATCAAGTGGCGACACAGAAAATAGCCACTCGGCCAAATAAGGGCTCCGTTGGCCAACTATAAGTTTGTCTGTACTGTGAACGAAACAAAAAAAAAAAAACAAAACACAAGTCGAAAAAAAAAAATAAATAAAGGAAAATGCCTCATTCACTCACTCTCTTCCTCATTCTCTCACTCATTCTCTCGTTCTCTCTTTGGCCTTATGGTTGGCGCTTTAGCTTTTTGGTATGGCATGGAGTGTGTATAGGGTGTACAGTACAGTACAGGGTGGTGGTATAGTGTGTATAGTATCAGCTCTGCAGGAAATTCTTTGGCACGCAACAGTCATAATCACATAAGGAGTTTGTTCTTAGTCCTTCTCTGCCCGTTCCAGCTATATATTTCTCGAGTGTTTGTATTCACAGACATGACCCGTATATCGCACGCTCTAATTAGCATTCATCACTAATAGAGAAAAAGAAGCGGAAAGTGCGCCATTATTAAAAAAAAAAATTGTATTATTTGTATGTAGGCGCACATGAAATAAAAAAAGTCGAAGTTGATTCGCAAGGAAGAGAGCTCTTCATACAGGAGCAAGTTTTGAGTATATATTTTTTTTTGTTGTTCATGCTTGAACAGTTCAATATCTTTTCAAACGGAATAAAAAAATATACAAATATACAAGCCCAGGTATAATGTGTACTATACTCCTCCGCACGAAAAATGCCTATTGATAACCAAAAGAACTCTCAGTGCCGGAATCGCTGAGGAGTACATACATACATACATGCATACAAACAACCACTGCATATATTTATGATAACGCAGTACTCTCTTTTCTCTGTGCTCTAACAACACTGCGTACATATCGATTTTCAGTAGTGTGATGTGTTGGGGATTGTACACTACATAGAAAATCAAGCCAACCACCATCATCTCCACCATCACCACCACCACCACCACCACTAGGGACACCCTTTTTCGCAATGTTTCGACTTAGACATTGTGCTTTGATTTAGGCTCGTTTTGTTATGATACAACCCCGGCATTAATATGTTGTATGTTTGTATATATACCAAGACTTCCTCCTCACCATTGATAAGTTTGTTCAATTCATGAAGGTCTTCGACACATATCTTCGCTCCCTCATCGTTCTATACCCCCCCCGCCCGGTTGCTGCTCCCCTTGGAAACAACAACAACAACCACAACAAAAAAAATTTCGCCGAATCCTTCTCCCCGGCACATGTAAACCTCGGGTTATCCTTGTTTTGTTGTGCCACACAAAGGCAGCATTAGCACGGTTAAAGCGTGTCGATATAATTAGGCCTTAGAAAGTGGCATGTTTGTGGCATGGGGACAATCAAGATTAGAAGAAAAGATAAAGGGATATGTATTAGGAATATAAAATAATAGCGAATATAAAGTTCAGGCTCCTTAAGAATGCCCATGGGTATACAAAAGTTTATACGAGGCAATTTTTGCTTCTTCTTCCCAGTCTTCGTCTTATTCTTCTTCTTCTTCTTCATCATCACCAACCCCCCCTCTATTCCGGACTATTCCGGGCAGAAAATATTTCTAACCATTTCCCCAAACTGTATACCATAGTAGATATGTTGGCAATGCTGCCCAAAAGATACAACACAGGATCTACGAGCTACACACAAGTACAAGGACACCGCTGGCAACTCAATCCAATCATTTCGAATTGAATTATTGCTATGCATTTGCAATTAATATGTAACCATCGATATAGATTGGGGCATTATGTTAACTGCATGTCTTAGAGCTATCAAGTGTTTAATCAAGCTACTTTATTTATTGGGTCTGGGATTATTCTACTACTGGTATTGGTTTATCTAAATCGATACATTTTAATGGCAATGTAAATTGGTTTAATCGAAATTGTTTATTTGATTATTTTTTGATTGGAAGGTCCATTAGTGTGTTATACATATGTATTGCATATGTCTTACAAAATAAAGAATCACAACACGTTTATAAAAAAATTCAAAATCCTTGTTGAATAAACATTCCCAATGCAAAAGAGTCCTTTTTTAACATCCTTTCTAGACGGATTACGTTCTAAGAAATATCCGCACTTACAACCTTGACCATACTTATGAAAAGATCTAAAAGAAGCGAGATTTAATCTGTCGTTTTCTTTTTTTCTTCTTCTTTTTCTTCATCTTTTTTTTTTTCATTTTGTATAAAATCGATCCTTATTACCATATTAATAACAAGGTCCTTGTGCCATGTCCCTCTAGGCTTATAGCCATTTACTACTACTATACTGAACTGAACTGACCCTTGCTACTTGAATTTAGTTTCTTCGTTTCTTACACTATTTAACATCTCTGTTATGGTAGCGTTAACATAAAACCCGAAAGATTTTGTCCGCAGATTAGGTTTTGCGTTAATTTTTGTGTCCTGTCGAAAAAGGATAATAAAAATAAAACGGAAGACCAAAAAAAGGGAATCATGGTGAAAGCTTGAAGGCATTTTATGCGGTTTTAAATGGTGATGTACAAAAGGAAAGTTTTTTTGGGGGTGGGTGTGTGTAGGTGTATGGATGTTCTAAAAGTCCGTTTTGGTAAACAAATACATGATTCTGATGTTGTCTAAATTTTGATTACAATTTGTAATTTTTATTCATAAAATTTGGTAAGTTGTATAGAAGTGGATCGAGTCAAGTCAAGTGCGGAAGTTGATAAAATGGTCAATACCCTAGTAGTCCGGGAAAATTAGCATTTTAAGGAGACAAAATTCCAAAATGGTTGAAAATTGGTCCACAGCTTCCTTGGCACTTTTTAAGAAAACAATTTTCACAATCACAAAAAAAAAACATGGCCGCCGGAGATATCACTTTTTGGCAAAAAATCACTCAAAAACTTATTTTTTCGAAAATTTTTTTTGATTAGTCAATGCGAAACGTTCATCATCATCAGGAGCTCCACAGCCTATTGTTGGCCTTGGCTTCCTCCAGCATTCGCCTCCATGATTCTCGATCTCTGGCTCGACTTTTCCAGTTTCTTATTCCCAACTGCCTCAAGTCTTCTTCGACGTCATCGCGAAACGTTATCGCCTACAAAAAGCCCTCTTGTCATTTTTTCGAAAACCTAACCCTTTCGAAGTTATTCAAGGTCAAAGTTTCCAAAAATCACTTTTCGGCCAAAAAAAATACCTTGAATAACTTCGAAAAGGTTAGGTTTTTCGAAAAAATGATAAGAGGGGCTTTTGTAGGCGATAACGTTTCGAACCAATTTTCAGCCATTTTGGAATTCGTGCGTTTTCGTGCGTTTTTTTTGCTAATCCTTTCGTGAATTTTTTTTTTGCTAATTTCCCCGGACTATAGTGTGTGACTTGAATATAGCATACATAGTGTCGTATTCAGTAAAATGTGGTAAAAAAAGCTTACCTTCATTGTTGAACCAATAGTTATTTTATCCTAGACATCTAACCACGTAGGTGTTCAATATATTTTATACCCTATAAGGACTGCTTAAGGCTCTACAAGAAATCCAATAGGGCAGCAAAGAGTCAAACATGACGAATGCATTGCAAATGTATAGAGAGCTTCCAGATTCTCTCTATGCAGCTCTGCCAACTACTTTTTGTCAGGAGGGAAGATAGTAAATTGACAGAGTCCTTTGATGACTCCTCAGACCTTGTCCTGAATACCCCCTTCCCAAGTTGCGAACACGGGTCTAAAGTTACTCCCGGGACACAATGAGGCCGAAAACGACAATTCTCATATAAATTGTTGTTGTTTTTACGTAGAAGTTGTCGTTGTCAGGCTCATTGTGTTCTCAGGGTTATCCTTCGTCCTCAAGATGCTAGAACGCTTGCTAGACATATCATCATCGTCATCAGATGGCATCGCTACGCAAGCGAGTCTTACCGGTCCCTTGTGACTTCTCTCCAGTTTCTTGCTTGGGAGCATCTTGCCAAGTCCTTTCTTGCGTTGTCCCACCCAAGACTGGCGCTTGTTTTTTTTTGCGCCCGGTGTAGTATGCCATATAGCTCCCTGTTCAGCTGTTCATTTTTTAATCCCAGCGATGGAAAAAGACAGAAACACTCTTTGGGGTTCCTTTAATACATGAAAATGAACACACGGTAACACTTTTTAAATTTTTTGTTTCAAAGTTTTAATTGTTTTTTTAAAATCTTAATTTCTGAATTTACGCCCAGTCCAATTGCGCCCGGTGCAAGTGCACCATTTGCACCTACGAAAACGTCGCCTCTGGTCCCAGTTACTTACAGGTCTTCCTTCTAAGATCCTCCTTGGCATTCAAAGTCCAAGCCATCTCAGTTTGTTACTTCTTATATACGCAATTATGTCTATTTCATAATATAGGTAGATTTCTTGATTGATTCTTATCCTCCCTTCATTATTTTCTTGTATTCCACCAAAAATTCATCGTAATATTCCGTAATTTTTCCTGCTTTCCTGTAATTAAGACGTTTTTATCAACCATTTTAACCGGGGTTTCATTAGGACGAAACTGCTTCACATCGATACAGGCCTGAAAGATATCCTTTCCGATTGTGGCTGGCGCAAGGACACCGTTGGCTTGATCTTGCTAGCGAGATGCATTATGACGTGGAAGTTCGGGATTATGAATGGCTTTAGTTAATGGATTCTTCACTTGATGAAAACTAGAGCCATTCACAGCAATTTATCCAACTACACACCTGTTGACACGCTCTGGCACACCTGTGAGAGGAGTCCTCTCACAGCAAATACGACTCATGGGTAAGATTCTAAAAACATTCGTGAACCACAGGATAAGTGCAGTCGCTTATGGGAAGGACTTGGTGATCCTAGTATACGGAAAGTTTCTCTTACACAATCAGCGAGATTATGGAGATGGCTCTGGGAAAGCTAGACAAGTAGTTCAAGTGTTGCAAGCTATCCCTTAATTCGAAACTGGTGCTTTTCACCATTTGAACAAAAATCACTGATTTAAGTAGAAATCCGTCAAGAGATGGGGCTTGAAGCAGAAAATTTGTAAACTGAACTTTAAAATAATCTAAGTTCGCATACAATTTCCTTATATTAAATGAGAACTCATGGTAAAATAATACAAGGTAGGCTCAAAGAGAAAAGCTCTGTTTCCATCTTGAAAAGTGCTTACGCCTGTAACATTATACCCCAAGCTGGCCAAGCTGCCCTGTTGGCCATTAGATCTTACAGGGTGTCATCAAAGACTGTCCTGGATTGTCTCCTATCTCTGAAATCCCTCAGCAGGAACAACAGTGTCACGCTGATGTGGATTCCGGGCCACGAAGGTCACATTGGTAATGAAATTGCCGATAGCCTGGCTAGAGTAGGGGCAAACTCATCACCTATTGGTCCGGAACCTTTCTGCAGCTTAGCAAGCTGCCACGTAAGAACGGCCATCAAAAATTGGGTCGACCAGCTGTTTCTTCATAGTTGGACAAGGACCCAGGGTGCTCGTCAAGCTAAAAGATTGATCCAAATCGATAAAGCTAAAGCGGGCAAACTTTTAAATTTCAGAAGATGGGAGCTTAAAATAATAACAGAACTCATGACGGGCCACTGTTCGCTTAACTACCATCTAAACAAAATAGGACTGGCAGCCGACTGTAGCTGTCGGTTCTGCGGGGCAGCTCCCGAAACTGCGGAGCACCTGCTGTGCGACTGCGAGGCTACAGCGAGGAAGAGATTGAGCCTCCTCCATCGCGACTTCCCTACTCCCAGGGAGATTTGGGATATGAACCCTAAATCAGTTTTAGGCTATATTGGAAGCCTTAACCTAGATGGTTTTTAAAGACGGGGATGGCACAATAAACCAAATAAATAGGTCGCAGTGCCCGCCAAGGCGCCCCTCAACAAGAATAGAATAGAACATTATACCCCGGCTTCACCGGCTGAACTGCGCAAGTTCGAGCAAATTAGTCTGCTGAGCTTCAATTTTTGCCTGATTTCCCATACATTTTCACATTCCGAAGTCAGGAAAAATAAAGTTTGATTTCGCCCAACAGAACATGAAATCAAGCTTGAAAATAAAAGCTCGCTCAAAAGAGAGTAATCAACTGGAATATTGGAATGCCATTCCAGGGAGCTTTTGTATTTCTGACTGCTGGCGAAAAAGCAACAACAATTTCAAGCACTGAGCTCGACTTTAGCCGGTGAAGCGACTTTTGCGGATTGAATTGAACTTGATTAAACTGAGGCCGGTGAAGCCGGGATATTAGAAAAGATCTGAAAGGTAAAAGCTCGCTCAAAAGAGAGTAATCAACTGGAATAGTGGAATGCAATTTCTGACTGCTGGCGAAAAAGCAACAACAATTTCAAGCACTGAACTGGACTTTAGCCGGATTTAACTAAATATTATTGAACTGAGGCCGGTAAAGCCGGGGCATAAGACTACATGCAGCTGTTTTCTGATAATTTTAGTGCGTGACAAGTGCGAACTGAAATGGATTACTACAAAAATAAAAAGATTGGGGTAATAAATCATATTTTTGGGAAAGTTCACAAAATAGGCGGCAAGTATAAAGCAAAATAGTACGCAGATGGCATCGCTAGAAGCGTCAACTTGATATTTCCGTGATTTGGCAGCACGTTCCCATGGGCTGCATGCAGCACCGCAAAAGCTCGAACTTGACAGTTCCGTGATTTTGTTGCATGGCTAAGAGATTTCCTGTTTGCATGATTTTTGCAGCAATACTGTATAAGAGAGAAAACATGTGTCGAGACAGATATTTTTTCCTGGCCAATCAGGGAACATTAAAAGCTTTTGTCGTGCGGCATTCAACCCATGGCAACGCGACCTTACTGTAAGTTTTCGTGCAGCCCACCCTATACTAGGTTTCTGGTCGTGGTCTTCAGAGTGAAAATTTGATCAATTGTTGACTTGGCTGAGTGAGTGGTCACTCATCAGCGGAATAAGAGAAATAGTTTGGGCCTGGCCACAAGGCCCTTTATAGTATCTGAAAATTTTCATGTGACATAAGCATTCCCGGTTGCTGAAAGTACGATTATAAGCTCCAAGCGGTGGTCACTAGAAGCTGTCCTAAAAGAGACAATATGATTGGAATAGTCGAAGTAAGTTTGGCGTGAGTTCAAAATCATCACCCGTAAAGCAGGCTAGTACGGAACTAGATGACAAATGGATACAATACGATAATCCTTAGTCACTTGTTCCTTCTGATTTCTTAAATTTCGGTCTGTGCTGAACCAAAAACAATTTCAAATCAGCCGAATTAATGAAAATTATGACCAAATAATAATTTTACATTCTTAAAGCATTTTGAAACACCAGTAATAATCCTGAGCTGCAAATAATACTTTGCAGTCACACTTTTTTAATCCTTTTGATAAAAATTTTAATCTTTCTATAAAATAAAAATGAAAATACTAAACTAAAAAAAATAATAAAAAAAGAAGCGCATAAAACGACTTAAACAGAATTAAGAAAACTCATTTCAGCTTCACTTACAAAAAATTTAAATTTATCCCGAGAATCCTTCCTTCTAAAAAGGGGCAAATAAAAAGAAGGATTTGGCTTCTATTTTATACTCATTTTTTTTTTGCTTCCTTCGTGTATACTTTTTTTTTATTTTTACATATTCTACTCCTTTCTTGGGTAGAGTTTAAGCGAATTAAACGAGCGAGTGCACTCAGAGTCCATCTAAATTCACGTAGTTATGTACGTAAAACCGGATTATTGCGGTAGTACTAGTATTCTGTACTACAGCAGCATAGACTAGCTCTCACGTATCCTCCTCCTGTACTGGAGTGCTTAGAGTTGAATGAGAGAATGCTAGATGAACACGATGGGGCGGGGGTGTATGGGGAATATATGTATATATATATCTGCATGTAGCTTGTCTACCATGCAAGTTACTGCAGAAACTGCATGCATGAGCATGCACGCTTCGGTAACCTACCCCTGTCAAGTTAATGCAAAAAAACTTCTTCTGTAGATATGTAAAAAGAATTAAAGAAACGAGCGCTACAGTATGAAAATATATTGAAATTTATTGCTCTATTCCCTTAGATACATTTCCAGCTGCTAAAGTGCTCTACGCTTTAGATTAAACCTATTATTCCTCATTAATAGGGCTTCGGTGTTATAATTCAAACTTGCATAAAACAATAATATATAAACAAATCCATTTTTCGGGAGAGAGGCAGCTTGAGTACCTCACCCTTATTACTATGGGATCAAGATTACTTTGGTCGTTTTTCAAGTAGGGAAGAATCAGAAAATATAGATTTTTAATATGGTGCAAATAGAGAAGTCTGTTGCAGAGGTTTCACGAAGCATGAAGGTAGCTTGACTTTCGATTTTCAAACCAGGAGCGCCTTATTTCACTCTTTCACACAAGCAACCGGAAAACTTTGAATCCGAAAAGGTACTGGACCAATGTCCATGTAAAAAATCCGAATGCATCAATAATGTTCGAAATGGCAGTCTCTAAGCACTTGAAATCTATATTAATGTTTAAACAACTACGAAATTGGCTGCCACACAAATTGAAGCCAAGAAACGAAACGTTTCGAAACGATACGAGGCCCGAGCGACCATTAGCATCAACAGCAAAGCCTAAAATCCTGTTAATGATTTTGCAGTTATTAATCACTAGCAAAAAACCCGCGTGCGTTGCAACGCCTTTAAATAAAAAAAGTTTATGTGTGCACTGTCCGCGGTAGGAAAAAAATGAAAGAAACAACAAATCTGGAAAATATGATTTTGGATACCTGTTATATGGTTAATTTCTATTGACAGCTTTTTGACAGCTGTCATTAGTCAAAACCAGTTTTTGATATGATATTCGTATTCAGCGGTATCGAAAACCTAAGCATACCAAGTTTCACCTTGAACTGATGGAAATCAAGTGCCCAACGCTTGGTTGAACCTAAAAAAATTAAAACCCATATTAAATCCCATTTAAAATTCAACCTGCGTGGGGGACAGTTTATAATTTTGTTTTTCTCTTTTCGATTAGCCGTTACACTGCCCCCTTTTTACTTAGTGTTCGTTCCGAACACAGCTTCCGTCCCGTTCTTACCGATCGAACTTTTTGGATGCGATAGATGGCATCGTGTAACCTCGTGATGGCAGTGGAGGGTCCTTCCCTTTTATTTGTAACTAACTGGGACCCGGCGCGCCTATGCTGCACCCATAAGCTAATAGGAGTAATCAGTTGATATGAATTTTAATAAACAGTAGGAGAGTTTGCAAAAAAGGCAATTTTTTGGTATTTTTGATTCCAAATAACAAAATGTGAAACTATTAGGCAAATTCGTCGGCCATATTGGCGCGGCCATTTTGAATTTATAAGTTCTGATCACAAATTCGTTATTTGCAACTTTAAGAACTGTTTGTTTTGCGAGGGCGCGTTTCGCTTCTTTTTTTTTCTTTTGTACCAAAAATTTTCTCTGCAATTACCTTTTTTCTATTTTCCTTGGGCGCCATCTACCGGAGCGTATTTGCGCCATGCGGTTTACCGAAATTTAGTCAAAACGCACATTCTGTGAAAGTTTCAGTTCAATCGGCCGTCTAGTTTTTGAGTTTTAGTGTCGCATTACAAACCAACAGACATTCATTTTTATATATATAGATTTTGGCGATTTACCTTTAATTAGTCGATCGCGTGAAAACTTGACGACAATAGGGGAAATGACCAACATACACTATGTTCAATGTTCTTCCATTTGGAGCTACGATGTGAAGATTGAGATTTCCACACTCTTGAACAACCTGCATACAGCTGACACGGAAATGACACTTATTGGCAAAATTCGTCCGCCATATTGGCCCCGACATTTTAAATTTATTAGTTTTGATCATAAATTCGTTATTTGCTACCTTAAAAACCCCAGATACCGGTTTTCATGGAAATCGGAATACAATTGGCGAATTTGGGTGGCCATTTTGAAATTCGATCATATTTCGGTGGCCATTTTGAATTTTTAAGTTCTGATCAAACATTCGTTATTTACTACCTCAAAAAACCCCAGATACCGATTTTCATTGGATTTCGGAACACAATTGGCGCGGCCAATTTGAATTTTTAAATTTTGACCACAAATTCGTTATTACCGACCTTAAAAACCCTAGATACAAAATTTCATTGAAATCGGAACAGAATTTGCGAATTCACATTTGAGTGGCCAGTTTAAATTTCGGTAATTTTTCAGCGGCCATTTTGAATTTCGAAAATCGGGCTTCGAGGTGTTTCATGGGAGACCCCCACGGAACTTCGTGCAAAATTTCGAAGCTCTGCGATGACTGGTGTCCCCGCTATAGCGCACACATACATACGTACATACATACATACAGAAACTTTCTTTTATTAATATAGATATCTCGAACGATATCTATCAGAAAACTGGTCCTCGTCTTCCAGTTTACCAGTGTGTCCAGTAAACAAAACGTTGTCGAGGACTACTTGCTTTTTTCATTAGCGATCGAAAAGATCGATTCTATCACCTTCAATCTGCCGTTAATTCAGAGGCAGAAAGATGACACGGAGATACAAATTCTCATGGAATATCCAAGCGTCAATTAGGTAAAACAAGTGTTAACACATATATCGTTAAGAACCGGAATCCCATGGCCGGTGAAGCCGGGATATTATTACAGGTATTCATATGGATCCGACAGTAGGGGGCTTGCCAAAACACATTCTGTCCTCTTAAACGTGTTCCAGAGGGAAGTCATTGGGGACCCCTTATGGAACAAATGATAATTTTAAAGACTCTAGAATGACGTGATATACGAAGGCATAGATGTCCTGAATAAAATAAAGCTCCGGTGGGCAGCCACGCCTTGCTCGTATGACTGTAGAAGAAACTGTTTGGAAATCCTTTTGAGGTAGGATTTATGGAATGCTAAAGCGACGTAGACCAGGACGACCAGAGCTTTTTGAATGTCGAACTGGATGACATTGGTCTCAGAATCAGGACCGGTGGGAAGATCATCATAGAAATATCCACTTTGCAATCTTATAAATCAATACCCACAAGTTGAAACCCCATCATCCCCCACCATAATCCCCATACACTTCAAACAGCAAATGAAGCTCATCAAGTATTTCACTTGCATAAAACTTGTCATATTCAAAACACTAAAAATTGTTTTCTTATTCTTCGATCAAATGGTATATATCGATTCCTAAAGTATAGTATATATCGATTACTGGCAGGTCTTTGGCCTCAATTTAAGGCGATGGCATCAGGTGCTTGAGTAAACTTGTGAATTAATTTGTACGCAACCGTCACAAGTTCTTTTTCTTTTCATTGCAACCTAACAAATTCTAAGGCTGTTGTGTTTCGATCGTGGCTTTTCGTTTTATAAAGCGAATTATCAGCCCTACGTTTATCTGTATGGCAGCTGGATCGCTGGTGTTTTGTTTGTATAGAACATGATTCACCAAGCCAGTAGGTGGGATTTATTTTTGGATTAGCTTGACTATCTGTTAGGCATTATGACCAATGATGGATTATTTGTACAAGTTTCTGTACAATATTATGTAATATTAGATTTAGAAATTTTTTGTAATAATTCAAAGAAATTAGGAAACCGTTCAGAACAATTCAGCACAATTACCATACCGTGCTGAATTCACATAGCAATAAAAAAAAATTTTTAAGTTTACTACACAATATTGAAGTGACTTGTTATGGTAAAGTCGCCAGCAATTTGTTTGTTTGGAATAAAATTAACCAAGGGAAGATGAAATTTACATTTGGATGAGCTAAGTTGTGAATTAATCTCCATTTGAACTTTCAAACAAGTTATTGTGCTCTATTACAGAATATAATATTTAGAACTTTTTAATAATTATTCAGAGAAGTTAATAAATCGATCAGAACAATTCAGCACAACTAATCTGCCGTGCTGAATACACACATAACAGAAAAAACTAACTTTGTTGTAAAAATTCATCCCGCAACATTGGATTGGGTTGCTATTACGCCAGAACTTTGTTTTTTTAGAACAAAAGTCATCAATCAGGAAGGTGGGGTTAGTATTTGGATTTGCTAGGCAGTAGGTTGGGCGTCATGATCCTAAAGATCTCGATTTACTCAATTAGAATTATTTGCTATTATGAACAAGTAACTATGCAATATTACGTAATATTATTTTCAGATATTTTTGATAGCAGTCCAGAGAAGTTAGGAGAATATTCAGAAAAATTCAGAAAAAGTAAAATACCGAGCTGAATACACAAAATTTTTTTTCTGGAACTTGGGCATCTTTTGTGACGTTTACTTAGTCACCTCCTTGCCGAGAACAAGATTTAGCAAACAGGAAGATAGGGCTGATATTTGGATGAGCTAAGCTGCAAATTTCAAATTATTGTATTCCCTTCGATTATCACCGTAATTACTGACGCCACAACCCTCTGTGACCTTTGGTCTCTTCAAGAATCTTCTTCCGCCGTTCTCGGTCTTGCGACTTACTCATCTAGTTGGTAATCGTAAACGTATTTCTATGTCGTATTTAAATCTCCTCCTTCCTAGTCATCCCTATGACTTAAAATATTACAACATAGAGGAGAGGAGGGTATTATGGAATAGTCGGGGAATATGGAATACCGAGGTTTTGGCTATGTTTGTTGCTGCTGTTATGTCGGAATATCATGATCTAGTCAAGAAAAACTCCCATGATGCAATGCAGTAAGAGTTGAGCGCTTGTTGATGTCGTACCACTCGCTACAGAACAAAATGTGTTTAATGATTTTCAAGAGTTTCTGTTGGTAAGTTTTCAAACATTTGAATCTACCAGTATACATGTGTCTTGAACATTGATGTTAAGCACTACAAACACTAAAAGAATTGCAGTTTGTTATACTGTGGTCGTTTTTTAATTGACAATTTATTCTCCATCAGTTTAAAGGTTCATTTTCCAAGATGGCTTGTCGGGTATTATGGAATACATGGTATTCCATATAACCCAAAAAAATGAACTGAATAAAAATGAGTTTTGAGCATAATATTGATAGCTAAATAATAATTATTAATTATATAAATAGCAATATAGGTAGTCTAATTTATAACCATAGTACATTTTTTAAAAAAACATTGGTTGAGACCACCTATCCCATATTACCCGACTATTCCATATTAACCTCCAATTGCAACTTTTTTTTAAACACATTTTTTTTATAACAAGAAAATAAATAGTAGTTTTTTTACAAGTGACAGTTCATGACAATTAGTTATAGTATGCACTCATAATGATTTTGAGGATTTTTATTCCATAACCAGTTAGTAATTTTTAGAAATGTAAATGGTATTCCATAATACCCTCCTCTCCTCTACTGTAGTATGTTTTGTTCGCTAGGAGTATTCTTCTTTTAATTTCGGCCGTTATATTGTTGTCTTTATTAATTAGAGTTCCTAAGTAGGTGAATTCGTTTACGGAAGAAGTTGCTAAGCAATAATATAAAATATTATAATAAGAACTTGTTCATCACAGTCCAGAGAAGTTAGGAAGCCATTCAGAACAATTCAGCACAATTAATATACCGCGCTGAATATACTTTTAAAAAAATTCCATTTTTTAAAATTTTGTTTTTCAAAATTAGCACCCAACAATGAAATTGGTTACTATTGCAACTACTTATAATTGCTTATTGGGCTCTTTTCTTGCAGTAAATAGGAGCAATCTTCTTTTTAAATGGCTCTACAGTCCTAGTAGGGCTCATCCCTCTTGAAGTCTCTTCTTCCAGTTGTATTTACGTCTTGCTAATTATCTCCAGTTTTTTATACGAAGTTTTCTTATATAGGAAAGGAAATAAATTTAGATACGACTGAAATAAATTCAATTCTACGAAAAGATAAATTCATCACCCCTGAATGAAATATATAACCGATATCAGCAACCATCAAAAACGAAAAAGCGAAGGAACGAAAATATCGCAATAATATTATTCGTGAAATTCTCATTTATCAAGCAATTCCCCATTGTTGAATTCGATGAAATAAAAACAAGCGCCCAAATCAACACTAATCACTAATCAAATCAATTTCCCTTAATTAATTCCGATAAATATCTACCCCTGGCATTCGCCGAAAACTGTTTCATTTCACACAAAAAATAGATAAATAAGAAAAAAGTGAAAGAAAGAAATTTAGATAAGCAGTTAAAATTATGAAAATAGCTCTGCCATAAGTAGGGGTGGCCAACCCTTTCAGAAAGGGACCCAATGCTGGGGGACATCGCATTTAATTCTTTTTATTTACATATTTATTCTGGCCACTGTCTATTGTATATTTTCTGTGATGGGTAAAGGAAGCGAAGCAAAAGCAGGTCCCTTGCCTTTGTTTTTCACCAAACCGCTTTTAATTTAAGGACACTCTCAGAGATTCTTTCTTCTTTACTAGCACACCAGCGCCAGGACACCCAGCAGTCCTGGGCTGGCGGCCCTCAATGTTCATAACGTTCCTCATCTTGTCCTGGCTTAGTGGTGGTAGTAGTGGTGGGGGGATGTATATGCCAGCGAAAAAGATGCCGGATGGGGGAGCCAAATTGTGTCACGTTCTCTTCTCGCCTTAAAATGTCATTATTTAATTTTCCCTAAAATAATTAAGATGTTGCTACTGCTGTATATAGCGATATAGCGGAAAAGGGATGAATGCCATCAAATTCAAGGATTCAAATATTGATTCGCCCTTTCGTGAGATAGGGAGCCCGCAGGGGATTGATTTAAGACGTGAAATTGGCATCCCCACTTTGGGTAAATAATTTGCGGAATGTCTTGGCTTTGCATTGCGAAAGCATTAAAATAGATTTAAATATATAAAAAAATATATAGATACGAGCATTAGTGTATATTCCAGCTGCGAAGGGCCCTCCATAAAATTCTAAATACTTTGATTGTAATTCCACGGAGAATAATGACGCGCTTTATGGAAATGTCACTGTAATCTATCTAAAGAGCCCCGAAAAATTAAAGCCAACGCTGGGATATAATTTTAGGTTAAATAAAGCATGTATGATTGTATTTTGGAGTTTTCGGACATTATCTCGATTAATTGAAAGTGAAATTTGTAAATTTGTGTGTAATATTATTGTGAGGATGGACATTTTTCAGAATAAGCACAATTATTTTTGAGACGCTTTGACATCTGGAGCTGGAGTAGACTACCAGCATTTCATACAATGGTTGGCATTCCAAAATTTTAATGCATTCTGTGAATGATGTGTAAACTCTGTCGAAGAATAAAGAACGCTATCAATTGCTTCTTATTTAATTCGTTAGCGTCCTTTTGTACTCAGATTAGTAAAGCTTTCCATAACTCGCTCCACTCTATATCCAATTTTCTATATTTCGACGATCGTTGCGAGCGTGCTAAACTTAAAGCCTCTGGACCGATATCTAAACTTAAATTTGCCTTCTGATCTTTTCGTTAATTTCCATCGAATCCCTCATGCCCTGTTAGTGGGTGCAAACGCATTAAGGCAATCGATGCATAAATTTATACATGAAGTAAACGCATTTAGGACTTAGGGAATTTAGGGAACTTCGATTTAGACATTCATGAGGAGTGGTTTATATGGCGTCTCTTCGTTCGAAATACTAAGGCCTAGAGTTACTACCTCAGGAATTGATAACATCACAGCAGAATTGATCAAGCAAGGAGACGAACCGCTGTAAGAGGATACGATCTGCTATGATGTATATTGGAAAAAAATGCCCGAAGATTGGGAGGAAAGCATTATCTGCCCAATACACATGTGACAAATCCAACTAGGTCTTTCAAAAATGCCGGGAATACATCATCGACGTATGTATATTAACTTCGCCGATTTTAGCAAGTATATGACATCATCGACGGGAAAAAATGTACATAAAACATACCCGTGGGAAGAAGAAGGAAAAACCATGACACCATCCTTTAACTATATAACTTCGAACAGGTAAAGCAATCTGAATCTTCTACCAGATGGGAAAAGACCAGTTGGGAAACCACGGTCAAGGTGGGAGGACGGTGCTAAGACCAGCGAGCAATAAAAAGAAAAGTGATGAGCTAGAACAAATTTTTAAAAATGTTTCAATGTCCTTGAGATCAACTGATAAAAATTTCAATGGGAGTGAAAAAGTCAAAATATTAAAGAATTAATATCTGTGATAAAAGGAGGCAGAGGAACAATACAAGTGCAATAATGTAACCAAATATCTGTACCAACCAAAGCCCTCTACATTTACAAGCCATGCACTAGAAAATTTGGTTCTCAAAATTTCCTCTCAATAGGGCTTCATATCTCTGAAGTCAAGGGCGGATCCAGAAAAGTTTTTTAGGGGGGGGGCGATCTGAGTAATAAAAAATTTTAAGGATATTTATTATTTGTAATGTTTATATATGTCAATGAACTTGTGAATATTTATTTAAGTACACTGTTTGAATGCTTCTACTTCGGGATATGTCTAAGAAATAAAATGAAATCTGAGTGAAATAAAAAAGAAGTTGAGGCTGTAAATGCACATTTATCTATAATGTTTTGAAAAACCATTTTTATGCATGTTGGTGAATTACTTGAATTGCTCCATCATCTTAAAAGAAAACAATTCGCAGAAAACTTTCGCTTTTGGAATATACAAATTAATACAGATAGTGTTATTGATAGATACGCCAATACTAGAAAACATAGGATCGATTTTGTTCTATAAATTTATTTTATAAGTTTGATTATTAAATTTATAATAAATAAAAGTAAAAATTCTAGTTATTAATTTCATTTAAAATTCAAATATAAAGTTGAAAATTTTACTACTAGGTACATTTCTCATAAAAAAAACTTTAATTTTTTTTATTTTAGGGGGGCGATCGCCCCCCCCCCCCCTGTGGATCCGCCCCTGTCTGAAGTCACGTTATGTTTAGTGATGAAACGATTTCGATTACGATTAATCGTCATTATCATTGCGATTATTTGTCGATTTATCTGTCAAAAATATTTTCAAATAAATTTTCATGGAGACTATACAAAGAGGTAAAACTCTTATGGGGAAAATGACAGGAAATGGATGGGTAGAAGAAACTAAACTTCTGGTCCATTTTTGGCCACTGATATCACCTTTGTCCGATGTACCCCACATGAAACATCAAAAACTGATTAATTACGAATAATCGCATGGATATTAATTGAATTTAGAAGCTGGTAAACAGCTGTAAGCTGGTACCTAAACATAAAATATATTAGTAATAAACGAACTTGGCCATGAACCGGATAAATACAATCGGCCATTTTTTTTGGGATACCTTTGACTGCAGCGCCACCATTAATCAAACGAAAATTGACCACACGTAGTTTTAACTCCTTGTATAGTCTCCATGTAAATTTTGTTTAAATTCTCGTTAACAAACTTTTTAAACCCCACCTTGTAACTTACGCGTTTACATGACGTATCCGAACGCACATTTTGGGAACTCCACTTTGACGGCTTATGGAACTCCCCGCCTCGGTTGCAACTGAATACAGGTAGTATTCTGACGCTTGGAAAAACCATGTCGTCCCAACTTTCTGCCGCCTGGTTTATAAGCTTTCAAGTAATAACCGAGCATTTTTTATAATATCACTTTTTTTCGGGAAATGGACTCATCTCGTGATAGGGGGTTGGGGGGGTTAAAAAAGGGGTTAAAATTGAAAAAAAATTCTGCCGCTGCGTATGTAGGTTCAACTTAAATATTGTGTTTTTTGAATAAAAAATTGCAATATTTAAATTTTGAATAATAAAATTTGTAACATTTTAATTTTTACAGCTTGAATACACATTTTCTTAACTTTACAATATGTTTTATTTAAAATATACAAAATTTTGCGATAATCGTAATCGAAATCGTAATCGTCGGTTATTGTGGCTGATAATCGTAATCGTTATCGTAATTGCTAAGGCATAATCGTTTCATCACTAGTTATGTTGTTAGTGTAATTTGGAGATTTGAAGTCCTTTTCAGAGGAAATTGGCTCTCAATATTTTTCTAGTGCATGGCTTGTAAATATAGAAGGCTTTGGTACCAACACGAAATTTTTACGCATAAATACTAACATTCGATAACAATCGAAACGTGGTCTTTTCCAGTGTTGCTTCCATTTGAATGTAAACATTTGAATAGGGGAAACAAGGAGCATCTTTTGTTTCTTTCTTTCATACTCTTGTGTTTTTTACGTAAACTGGATATCCATCACGCGTTTGTTAATATTTTTTTGGAATTATTGCTTAATGTTATTGCTAATCTCTTCTTTCATATCTTTAACTCTTTTACTTGTGCTTGAGCTCCACCTAATCACTCTTGTTATTATTGCTCGCTGCTAAGACTGATTCAACAAAACTACTCAACAGAAGAAACTGGAGGCAAGCTCTGGAGTAGAGAGCCGTGTGGAGGAAGAAGCTAACTGCCTGTTCCCAATGAGCCCGTCACCGATAGTTTCCATGTAAATTATTGCTGTTCTGTCGTTGGCGGTGAATTATAGATTTAATTTTAATTCTGTCGTTATAACCCCTCCATGAGCAAAAACTCTCTCATTTTTTCGCTCAATTTTCTACACATCTGCCACCTAGTTGTCGATTTATTAGTTGAGCTTCATGTCCTTTCTTATGTTTTTTGTTGTTTTCTGTGCTTTTTTTATATTTTTTGTTTTTTTTTTATTTAAATTTTTTGTGTTTAATTAATGTTATTTTACAGCGACAGCTTTTTTTTAATAACTTATTCAACACTCTAATTTTTATTAATAAAAAAGAATACAGAATTTTCTTACACAAAAAATGACCCTCTGTAATTTACAGTGGCGGTGACGGTATCACTGAGAATGCTCTCACCGTACGTTGAGGGGAAATTATCGTGGTCGGTCTCATTGGGAACAGTCAGTAATGGAGGCCGAAGCTCGAATTGGACTGTAAGGCCACCAAGAAAAATAAGAAGGAGATCAGCGTGCACGTGGTTCCATATAAATCGGCTTTAGGTGCTCTTCCTTTGATTTTGGATCCATCTGTACACCATATTTGGGATCTTGTTTACGGGTCAACTCTTTCAAAGTACAACTTTTGAGGGTCTTGGTTCGATAGGTTGAAAAAACCGGTATTGAGTCTGTAGCTCTAAAAAAGGCACCTTGAACCCTTTGAGCATACTCAAGTGACATGTTAGCTTTGCAGGTTTCAAATTATTTGCTGCTGGTTTGTTTTAACCTCTACGTGGACAGGATGTATATTTAGCATTGCCTTTAACACTTCAACTAGGAATGTTTTCAATCGGTCTTGTGATTTCTAGGAAAACTCATCGAGATGCCAGCCTTATTCTCGTTGTCGAATGACGTGACAGATGCCAGTTCGCGACCTTAAATTGGTATTCTTATTGTCAATCTAAGAGGCTCCTGGCTGTTAAATCGAGCAACATCGTATTACCTGGCGTGTGAAGTGACGTTTTTCTTGATACATTTGTAAGGATCGACAGTTTCATTTCACCGCGTTTTTCGTAGTCACGTCACTCGCCAACGAGAATACCACCAGATTTTTAAAATAGTCCGTTACATTAAATCTTTGACCAACAAACTAAGGCTGCGTAGGTGGGTTAAATGATTGTAGTGTGTATGCATCTGTACTAATTAGCTTGGAGTTAAGCCCACAAAGGGGGTGCTATGTTGTGCAAAAAAACTTTGGAGGTATGATCTAGAGTAACCATACCGCACTAATTAAAAATTTGTATACTTTGGTTCGGTTGTTTTATAAGTCATATTATCTGCGAGGGTAATTCTTATTAGTGATCTTATAATAAACATCAACCTAGATTATCGCGTATTAAATCCCAGATTGGGGGAGGGTAAGATAATGGCTCCTTTGTTAGTTAATTAGATTATTTACTTTTGATATGGGAAATTAGGTTTTCTTTCTTTAACACTGCACTAAATCTGTGTTCAAATAAAATTTAAAAAAATTCAAAATCATAAGAAAGAAATATTAAAATAATTTTTCCGTTTTCCTGAAAGTTACCCCGAAGTAGAATCCAAGAAGAACTCAGTTCCTTAACGAATAAAACAAAAAACAAAAAAAAAACTAGAAAAAAGGAAGAGCATAAAACAGTAACGAAAAAGGCATCCCGAAAACCAAAAAATTCTCACATTTAACTTCAATCATTCACGAAGGATAATTTTTTCCTGTCGTGGCTTAAATCTTCTCCAACTTCCCATCCACGTTCCGAAGTTTTTATGAATCATCTAAGGACATAGCGAATGTGGAGACGACGCCGAAATACACTGGATATATTCCAATAACTGTGTGTGTTTGTGTGTGCATGTGACGACGTGTGTGCATCTGTTTGTAGATTTTTGTTAGTCCTGTTTGCTTTTCCTTGAAGCGTTTCGGGGTTGGCGTTTTTTTCCTTCTTATTTTTATTTTTATTTTATTTTTTTTGTTCTGCGGCTTCTATCTGGAAAAAGTGAGAAAATTCCCGCTGTCAGAACTTGTCTGTGTGCAAGGGATCTAGTCCTGCACTTGAAAGATTTGGAACGAACAGAAATGGAAACAGAATTGGAAACCAAATCCCCGAGAAAAATGTAAAAAGTTTTAGGTTTCTGCTTCCATAGTTGAACAGTCACGTAATACACAGCGATACCCTCAATCGGTTTTCACTAACACCACCGAATGCGGTTGCCGCGGATCACGGGCCAGAAGAGAGGTGGTGCAGAGGGCGTCGGGGTGGTTTTTGGGGAGTTTAAGGATAAGAAGATAGTATAGCAGTAGACACAAGTCCCTCGAAGATTGCATCTTAGACCGAATGGATCCTTGAGTTTGCCTTCTTAAGTGCGCTTCTAATGGATTACGTGGCTTTAATTGCAAGGGAATTGAAGATTAGTAAAGCTCTGCTCTGGTAGCGTTCTGGAACAAAAGAAATCCTCAAAAACGCCGTATCACATTAGGTGGAGGCATTCGCCGCCCACCTTTTTCTGGATATCCTTTCAGTATGGGGATTTGGTATGCCTGGAGACGATGATTGTGGGTGGTTGGGAAGAATGCGCCCTTTTCGTGGGTGTGGAGAAGTAAAACTACTTATCCCATGGTTTCTTTTTTTTTTTAAGAAAAAAGTTATTTCTGAAATCCGAGCAGCATAGCGAAACGATTAGATGATGATTTGCAATTTTATTGGGGTTTTTCGCTAATCGATTAATGATGGAAGAGTTTCCCTTATATCCTTTGACTCGCCGGCTGGTTCCTTCCAATAAACTTTTCATTTCGGTGGGGGAACTTTTTATCATGTTTCCGCCTTATTGAAAATTCGTTTCATTACAAGAACATAAAAAAGGGAATTAGGATGATAAATTGATTCAATATCAGGGATGCAAAAGATCCCACTCAAGTGATGTAATGCCGCATGTATACTGTGCCAGGGTGAATCAATGAGAGGGAAAGAAAATATTCCACCGGCGCGTCGTTGAACGTTATATAGTATAGATACATACAACAACAGCAACAACAACAAAAACCAGAAGAAAGAAGAAAAAAAATGATGGCTGTGTTGTTGGTGGGGGGGTGGGGTTTGGAGGACTTTAAAAAGTGCCTATCTAATGTTCAGTAATGAAGACATCCTTTAAGTTATTCCAACTAATTTTCTTTTTGAGGGAAAAGGAAACATGTTTCTCATCATTGTTGATGAAAAAGGTCTTGTAATGTCCCAAATGTGCTTCTTTCCACATTCTACCAATTTCATTTAATTTAAGTAAGGACAATTTACGTCCCTTTCCTTTTTGGGCTTTAATGCTCTTAAACTTGCTCTCCTATTTTTTTTTTCCTGGTATCATTTAATGTATAGAGCAGAGATAGTTTGTAGTAAAACCATTTAATTTAAGTCTTTGTACAATTTACATTAAGTTTAACTATTTAAATTGTTACAAACAAAAGTTACGAAATTAGAATTTAACGTAATCATGTGGAATGTCATTTTACAAAATAGCCTATTTCTAAAAGGGCATTTTACTTCCTTTATTAAAATTGCTGAAAGGACCTTAGACAGTTTGTTTCTAGTTTTTTTTTCTTTTTGAATTTTTTTTTTTGAAGTGATAAATCCTTGGAGTGAATTTAGTAAATATTTTTATGAAAGAATGAAAGTGGACGTATGTAATTTAGTTTTCAAATTTAGACAACAAATAGTCACAATAAAGTAGTAATTACGACTAGGACAACTAGCATTAATTTAAAATATTTGTTTTGTACAATCGTGCTTGTGATAGAGTGTTATGGGTTTAACTTTTTTAACAGCTAAAAGTTAAGATATTTGATGCTGGGTTCACAGTGATAAAGTGCTAATTTTGCTATGTGCACAGTGTTAAATTGCAACTTTCGGACAAATTTAAACAATGTCAATAACAGCTGGTAAATTAAAAATATTCATAAAAGAAACTGCCAACAGAATTCTCGACCTTTACTAAAACTTTTGATTGATCGGAGTTTATTTAATTTTAAAGTACAATTTACTTAATTTTTCAGTAAAGTGTTGAATTTGGAGAGATTTCTGTTAACTGAAATTTAATTCACAACTATCTCTTTCGGAAAAAAATGTATGGTACTGCTATCTAATGACCCGAAAGAGAAAATTACCGAAAATTAGCTTTTTATTAACTAAATTTTCAGAAAATATGCATTCGTAAAGTTCTCAAATGAATTTTGTTGCAATAACTTTTTTATTTTTAATGTTTTTATGTTTTTAAATATAAAATAATAAACATAAATCACCTACTTTGGTAAAACAATTCTGCTTATTCATTAGTGCGACAAACAGATGTCACTGATTATTTCCCAATTTCGGAAATAATCCTAAATTTGATTGTTGAAGTTGAAGTTGAGCCAACTTTAACTGATGTTCTCTAATTTTGACATGAGATGCAAATACAAAATTATGCAGTGGAATGAACGAGACGAAACATAAAATTAATTCAATTTCTCATTGTGAACGAGGCATGACTCTTATCCCAGAGGTTGGGGTTCGTTTCCGCGCAGCAGCATAATCTTTCGTCTATTTACTTCTCCTCCTAGAGAATGTTTCCTCTTATTTTTTTTCTCTACTCACTCTTCTGCCTTGACCAGTCAGAATTAGCGAGGGAACTAACTTATTCGCGATTATCGAAGTCAGAGATCTCTCGCGATATTATAGTTAAGGGCGAGTACCCACTTTCCTTTCTGGCCGTTCTATCTGCGTAGTATTGCGTCGAATTTTAACCTGCTCTTATAGGCTATTGACTATGTCGAAAAAAGCAGGGGTAAAAGGAACTAATTCGTTAAAGGTATTTTATTGTTTTATATGTTCGATTGTACATTAAAAAAGATAAATCCAAAAGTGCTATTAATTCTAGGTTTGGACTTTTGAGAACGGAGAAGATTGGTCCGTGGTCCAGAAATTAAAAATAACATGGTATAAAAGTGCAAGGTAGTACTATCGTTAAAAAGTAGGTAACTTTGATCGACTATATCTCAGTCAATTTTTATTGAAAATTCTTTAATTGGACACCATTTTAACGGAAATTACGTCAGCTTTCTTTTTTGTTCAGTACTTTCTATACCTAAATCCACCCAGAGAAAAGTTACACACAAAAATGTCAAAAAAAAAAAAATTGAAATTTTTCGGTTTTTTTAAAAGAGTTTTGTTGACTTATTTCGGCGAAAAAAAATTGTTGTTTACTTCAAAACGGGCTTATTCGATAGCAAACTCGATTCGTAGAGAATTTTTATAAAAATGCTTTTTTTGTAAAAATGCATAGTTTTTGAGTTATTGTTGAAAAACTAAACAATGGACCAATCTTCTCCGTTCTCAAAAGTCCAAGCCTAGATTTAATAGCACTTTTGGATTTATCTTTTTTAATGTACAGTCGAACATATAAAACAATAAAATACCTTTAACGAATTAGTTCCTTATTAAAATACATAGTCAATAGACTATTATTCCTTTCAAACCTATCTCAGTACGACACTTTTCGTTCTTCCTATACTTTTAATACTGAAAGAGCTTTTTTTATGATTGTGAATTCAAGTTATATTTACTCAACAAAGCCAATAAACTCCATTACTTGGGCCGGAAAAATGGTGTCGAATTCAAAGCGTCCAAACAACTATACTATAGTACATGTTATCTAAAAACATTTGCACAAATTTTGTGGAACGATGGATTCCTCTATTAACATCCTAACAAACATTGACTGATAATCACACGGTAGTCTAGGAAATAAGGCGCCTGGCAGCATCACGGTCCTTCGCCTTTCCCACTTTCTTTATTCTTCCCTCTTTACAATCCTCCTGTCATAGCCTTCCGCTAGCACTGCCCCGCTCCACCAGCTCATGTCATCGGTTGGTTGATGGGATTCAACTCGTTTCAGTAGGCATAGCATTCTCCAGGGAGTTGTTTCTCGTTGCCCCTATGCTAGAGTCGCGTTAGAAATGGTTGGGAGTAGGTGGTTGCGGAAGTTCCTTCCTTCACTTCTCTCTTTCCCTTCACTATCTATCGACCAGAGCTTGCTGTTCGACATAGCACCTCTATACGAAAAAAATAGATTGTCGACAGTACAAAGGGTCCCTGAGCTCTAGTCTTCCACATAAAAAAAATCTGCCATATTTACATGTAAATACTCATACATATACCAGATCATTAAACAGCAATATCTTTTCCAGGTCCAAAAGTACCGCAACCATCAGTTGACCTATTGCTATACAGTCCCTATACCCACAATTGCAGATTGCCTCCAGTTTTATCACTCAAATCTTGATTCTTCGAAACAAGTCGCGTTTACCAAGGAGACGTTGTTCCTTGTTATCGTAGAAAAGTTACAGGGATATGAACGCCAGATAAACTCCTCGATGCAAAGATTGCAGATGGAGTCCTCTACTCTTCCGGTTTTTCATAGATGGTTGCCTTGGCTTAGGGCCCAATGTCTGGTAATCAAACCAATGGGTGGTCGTCAACAATTCTCTGACCGCGTTGCGAGATAGTCTTGGAAAAAACCGCAAGGAGTTGGCTTTCTCAGGTATAGTCCTACAGAACTCAGTATGTTTTAACAGCGTACGATTGCCAAGGACTTTCTCCAGTAAGGTGGTGGGTGCGAGATATTCAAGATTTAAATATAACTCCGAATTTACGTAAATTGTTTTTAATTGGTTGAATACAATAAATTATATTTCATTTGAGTGCAGTTATCAAGGGGAGGAACAACCTGGATCAACGCTCCCGTGGTAACCCGTTTGGTTAGTGATAGTCTGTGTCTATATTTGTCGGTGTACTACCGGATCAACTCTGCGGCGTCCTGTTGATTTTTGTCGTACCACTGTATAAACTCTCCTGGGCTTTGTTGTTTTGTTGGTTTGTCTGGATACCATTGGATCAACTCTTCTATAGTTCTGTCCAGTCATCAGGCAGAGGAATCAACGCTTCTGTTGTTTGATTACAACTATCCCCTGCGGGCAAGCACCGGCCTTTTATATGTGTTGCTTGCTGCGCGTTGCTATTCTGTTTCGTATCGTTTTTACAGCGGTGGGGTTCTGTTTCGTTTTTTTTGGTTACAGCGGTGGCTTACTGTTTCTTTTTAGGTTTACAGCGGCGGCGTATTGTTTCGTTACAAACATCTCCAGCCTCCTCTTAGCCTACCGAAGGGTAAGTAAAGGTGGCAGCCCAATCCAAGCATACAATTAACGCTGAAAGGGAACCGTTTTACAACCGTGTTCATGAAAAACCTTTAAATATATGGTAATGTGTTTGAACTGACTTTAAATCAACCCTGTCATATTCAAATAACTTATCATAACTCCCATTTTAAGCTTTCAAAGCTCCCGCTTGTACGATGTCTGAACCTAGGCCGGCCGGACATCTGCAAAGAAAATGTTCGCTTGCCGCTCTTGCTTCCCATCTATTCCAGATACAGAAATATTGGTGTAGTATGGAATCCTCATTTCTTTAAATCAGTGGGCGGAATTCGTCAATTGCTTGCAACAATTTTTGACAAGATGACTTAAAGCTTGCGACAAACATGAAACTAAAGCTCAATTTACATATCCGACGTTTTTCTGCGGCGCCACTCTTTTTTTAAATTTCAGCCAATCAGAAACAAGTTCGGTCACGTCATAATGTTTTTGATTGGTTGAAATCTTAAAAAATAACGGCGCGGCAGAAAAACGTCGGATATGAAAATTAAGCTTAAAGGTCGATTCACACACATCAGTCACGTCACGTCTCAGTCACTTTTTCGAATCAGAAATGTCGCCGTCACGGCTCAGTCAAAATTATGACTGTTTTCACTTCCAGTATGCTTCTCGGAACTGACGTGACTGCTGTGTGTGAATCGACCTTAAGTCTTTCTTTTTATTTTCAAACTTAGTTTGGAGAATCTAAAACGCAGTTTTTGGGCAGTTGTGCTCGCATGACCAAAATATGGTTGTGGTGCTATCTCTTAGAAATTAGCCTCGACCGGTTTTTTAAGAGAGAGGTATAGAAAGGACAAGAGGGAAATGTATGAGAAAACCGGTTCGGTAACAGTTGAAGGAAAACCCGTGTAGATACTCTCAGTGAGAGTTCTTTGGTAGTTCTTAATAAAATTAGCTTATAAATAACTAGTGCGACCTTCCAAATTCTTATGTGAGAGAGTGAGAGAGATAAATGGCGCTGGGAGCTCGTGTGTCTCCCAAGAGCTACTATTGCCCAGCCCTGGGCTAGAGTAGTTGGTTTTAAGTATTTGGTTCAAGTTCTATTAGGGTAGACAGAAAGTTAATGGTTTTCAAGACTAAAACAAGACCGAGTCTTATTCGACTTCCGAAGTCATGCAGCAATGGGCCTGATTAGTATTTAGATGGGGGACCAATGTGAAACACCCCGTGCCGTCGGCAGCCCCTCTGCTTGGAAGGACGAAAAGTGGTCCAATTCTGTATCCCTCGAAACAGTCTATTATTATCGTAATTATCAAAAAATAAAGGATTAATCGCTTTCTGTCGAGTTTACAATAAATGTTTTATGTTTCTGTAAAAAAATTACTAATGAGACACACCGATGATAATCATGATGGGGTATCGCAATAATTTATTTCTTTTTTGTTTGTTAATATTTAGCATGGATAAATATTTAAATAAATTGTGACATGAAATTAATTGTTTTATCCAAATTAAAATGTCAGGCATGTCACAGTGCTAATTAAAATTGCATGACTTCCAGCTTGGGTAAAGGCAAACAGAAAAGGAATTAAGCACTCTATATCCATTTTTTAGCCCAGTTAATTAAAGCAATCCAACATTTATAACTTTCATCAATTTATCGAACCTGCTACCATAGCCAGAGACAGAGAGAGAGCGGTGGTGGATCCATAAACATAGCTGCACAGATGGCCATTCCGTGATAGATACGTACCGAGGAGGAACGATAATTTATGAGTCCCTAACGCATAATATAAATGTCAGTGAAACTTGTAACCACAAGTGTACATAAGCCGAAAAATATACACCATAGAATAGACCATAGCCAATGTTACGTTACTAGATATGGAAGAGGCACTGCTCCTGATATATGCAGAAGGGTCAGCATCCCTTTTGTGTGAGGGACAGTTTCGTCGTAGTTTAAGGCTGAGCTGGGGGTTTTATGGTCCAATAAGGCACTATAATGTGACCAAAATAAAATGGTTGTCGGTTTTTAAAGATTTCCCTCCTTCTATCTTATATATATATATATATATTCGAATTTCTTTCTTGATTTAAGGAAAGAAAAGAAGCTTTGACCTGACGTTTGATTTATTCGTATGTTTCGTTTCGATTACGTTTGATGTACCCTACTTTAACGGGCGGCCCTTATAATACATACAGAAGCACAGGAGAAAGAAGAAAAAAATCCTTGTTTGAGAAGTTGTTTAAGATGTTTCGGGCTATGAATATGAAAAATGGTCTGATTTAGATAAAAATTCAACCGTTTTTTTTCTTCTCTCTTCTTTTTTTCAGTTTTTGGAGTTGGGTTCATATCATCGAGAAGCAAATGATTTGATTTCGTCTAGCACAGCAACAACTCGAAAAGGATGTGTTAGTCGTTTAAAAGCATAAAATATACATAGGTATCTTTTGTCGTCTAAACAATTGATTATGATCAATGATCTTAATTTACAACTTGTGGTATGATCTATCTCCTTTTTCGCTCGCGTTTATTTAAAGACTGCCTTTTACTTTGTCTGAAACCGGCGATACCGACAAGCGTGCGAAAGCAAGCTTAGAAATCCCCCTTTGTACCACCAGTCTGTCAAGTCGTTCAGACCATGATGTAATGTCTGGTATTAAGCTTAGTATGAATATGAAGCATAGAAGAGGTGCTGAACCAAATTGCAATGAAACTAACATTTGAACTCTAAGATGTACAAGTTCGGAAATACTGGCAACGGAAGATGGTTCCATAGTCGAGTCGTTCTATTTAAGACCCAATTCCTAGTCTGCAGCATGCGCGAAAAATGAATGAGCCTCTATTGCGGGAATAATATTGCTGAGCAGGCACGAAGCCGTTAACTTCGATAGAACAAAACAGGTAATAGCGATAACATTTAGTCAAGATTCCTGCTATGGAGGCTGAAAGAGTTTTTGGAGACACAAAATGTGGCACCTCCAATGAGTTTGATGGTGTTGTTTTGCGCCTTATCCAGCCGGAACGGTGGCTGAACGCACAAACTCATCATAAACGTAGACCGATAAATATCACGGCGAAGTAAGCTACGATCTTACTCATTGTTTGAATGGAAATGGAAGTTACAAAGTATATCTCCACCTAGTCCACATGATAATCCATCGTACTGCACGAGATGTATATCCAACAGGTTGAATATATAAATAGTCCGCTCAAATTAGGAATAATTAAAGAAATTTTTCCCACAGCTATGAGACCGGTGCCAAATGAAGGATTTCGGTCGTCTAAACATGATTTTCGCAACCCGCAGCTCGAAAAAAGGGTTGTTTTTGAGAAATATACAAATACATGATGGTTTTCGCCTTTTTCTCTATTTTGAGGAGAAACTATGCATTTTGGTGAAAATATCAATAGAGCAAAGTTGTAGGCCGTAAAATTACCTACAAATTTTGTCTGAACTGTTTTTTTGAATTCCGTGCAGTTTCGCGGATAGAGGCTGTTTTGAGCCTTTTTAGATTTTGCGCCTAAATTATGATTTTGTATGAAAAATTAAATGAGATCAAAGTAGTAGTTGCAGTTTTTCAAAGGCTTTTCTTTGGTCGCTTTGAATCTGGAAAAGGCGCAAAACGGCCTCTAGCCGCGAAACTATACGGAATTCAAAAAAACAGTTCAGACAAAATTTGTAGGTAATTTTACGGCCTACAACTTTGCTTTATTGATATTTTCACCAAAATGCATAGTTTCTCCTCAAAATAGAAAAAAAGGCGAAAACCATCATCTATTTGTATATTTCTCAAAAACAACCCTTTTTTCGAACTGCGGGTTGTGAAAATCATGTTTAGACGACCGAAATCCTTCATTTGACAGCGGTCTCATAGCTGTGGGAAAAATTTCTGAAAAACAGCGCTTTTTTGACTAATTTGAACGGACTAAAAGGCACAAACTGAATTGGACGACGCGGGTGACAGCGGCGACCTGCGGCAGAATTCCACATACATTTAATTTCTCCCCGACGCCTGCTGTTTGTATTAGCACATATGGTGGCCCGTGTATTTTAAACTTTTTCCCGCGCCGCCGCAATCTGTTTGTGCCTTAATGCAGCACAAGCCACAACTCCTCGACTAAGGCTTGATTGTATGGGATGGGAGTCTATGTAGGTACCCAGCGGAAAAAATTGGGAGCGCTCTTCAGGGGAGCTAATTTTGAGCCCTGCCAAATATGCTCCCGAGGGAGCATTACTGGAGTTTTCAGAAATTTTATAGAACGAAGAAAATGGGCCATTATCTTGTTGACTATAAAGGGTGACATTAGCATACTCAATCGACCGGTTTTCGTTCGATACGGAGGACAAGCAGCATTGGACGTGGTTAGTATACTTAGTTGGGGGACCGCTTTGGTAAAGCCACACTCGCGCTTGGAAAGGAAAAGGCAATTGCAAAAAATGAACATAGAAGAATAGAAGCTTTTCGGCACCGGAGCTTATTCACATATCTACAGGCCTCCATGAATAGCTCTCCTGTGTATATTTAAAAAAAGCTCTATAATGCTCCTTTTTGGCTCCAACCAAATCGTTGCAGGAGTGCTTCTATGGGAGCTCAAAAGGAGTGCTAGCCTAAGCGGACATCTAATGTTAAAAAATATATACGGAAAGGGAGCACTCCATGCCTCCAAGTGAGTGCTCTTTCATTGCCTTTGGAGCATTCAATTTCCCTCTGGGTAGCTTTGCTTTCAATACTGAAAAAAAATGAACCATGCCCATTGAGTGAGTGAAACAAACTGTTGCGAATGGTGGCATAGAAGTGTTATCGCGCTGGTGGAGCTGCCTTTGTACCGTCAACGGTTCTATCGTAAAGTGCAATATCGCGAAGCAAACTGTAGACAAAAAGATAGAAGTGAGAATTATAAAATAATGCCAAAACCGTTCTGCCGTTTTACTCTTCTGCGTTCCATCCAATAACACCAAGATAAATCGTTAATTTTGAGAATCGAGAGGAGTTTACGGAATCCTTGATTTTTTACAGGAGATGATTTTCTTGCTGTCTTTTTAGGTAGATAATGACAGTAGAAAAAGACAGATAAATTTATATTAAAAGGGACAAAACAATAAGAATATAATTATATGGGCGGTAGAAGTATAAAAGTGAACAACCACGTGGAGGGACTCGAGCCCTGACCTCAAAGGTCTCAATCTGTAGACCTCTAGGATTTTTTAGTAATTGCCAAAAGCAAGTATTTTCATTTTTAGCATTAGGATTGAGGATTTTACTTTCAAATTTGACCTTCCTTGTGATAGATCTGATAAATTTGATATATACCTTTGACGAAGTGACTAATTCGATGAACGCCAGTATGCTATCGACCACCTATTTGTTCTCAACCAGCGAGGCTAGGCTACCTAAATTTAATTTATATATTTAGTAGAGTGACATTTCTGCCTATATAAATGTTAATGCAAAGAAGGGCCAAGACCAAAACACAGGTCCCAGTAAACTTTTAGAACCATCTAATAAGCCCCAACCAACTCGGACTCGTTAATATAATGCGAGGAAGTTTATTTAGGGGCTGGATTGGTTTGAATAAAGTATGCACTATTATGAAATAGTCCGAGTAATCGTGAGCTGAACTGAATTTGGCGGAGTATCACGTTACGTAAGAATTAAATAGAAGATCAAAGAGCAGACTCTTTCTCGTGCGAACACCAAAGTCAAGCAGTATTAGGCGGGGTTGATTATTGGAGAGGACCGTTTGGGTATCTCCTGCACTCCTATTAAAAGGGAAGAAAAAGGACTCGTAATAGTGTCTATTATTATTATTATTATCTACAAAGAGCTCAATTAAAAACTCACTTTTGGAGATGTCAAGTGCAATTCTTAGTGTAATTTTCATGGCATAGTAGACGACTGCAAAGAGTTAAGTCCACTAAAATATTTATCGAATTTGCCGGGCATAGCAAGGTTCTTAGTTAAAAATTTCAACAGGTAAAATACCGCGATCTCTCCTAATTTGAGGTCAGAACAAAAAAAAAGTTAGAAGAAAGAATAAACACAGTTTAGCCAGCATTAGTACAATCCAACGGTAGTTGAAGGTATAATTGTTAAGTTTGTTTGATGAAAAAGTATAGTCTGGTTAGACTTTTTAAAATTACGCCAGTCGTGTGATAGCGCGACTCAGCAGGTGTGGGGTTACGGTAGAGAGGACGATCCGCTCGCCATGCGATATCAACGGCAGATTGGTGGATTAAACAGATTATTGGTTGGTGGAAAACTAGTCAGTTTGTAGGATAGGTTAGCATTAGTAATTATGGATAGGGAGGACACAGATTTTGATTATAGCATATTTAGCGTGACCATATTTGTGACGGGTCGAACCCACGCGCGTGGGACCATAGGTACCTGGATGGAGTTATACAATGCCGGCAAGAAGCCACTTGGTCGGCGGCATGTTTGCCTCCTTTATAAGAATAAGGTCCTGAACATTTATTGGACCTTGCTTCCGTTGCACTTGTATTGCCAACGATTTAGCCTGTTTAGGGTGGTGTCTAACGGGCTCGATGTATTCGCACTGAAGAAAGGTTATTACAACAGAAACAACAGCACCTGGAGTGAGAGCAGTTAGATCGTCAGAATCATCATCGTTCAAGGGTCTCGAAATTAAGCAGGTTGCTATCTGATCCAGCAAGATCAGCATTTCCTTTAATGCAAGTCCATCCTATCACCCGCGTTTTTCATAATCTTCATTAATGATCTGCTCTCAATCCCCTCTAACCTACTTCACTGCTTCCCTGATGACGGTACTCTGCGTTACCCTTACGCCTTCCCTCTTTCAGATTTTTCAAAATAAATCGAAAACAAAGCAAAATTCGAGATTTTTACTAAAGTACTTTTTTGTACAAAATTAAATTTCCCATCGAAATGCGTTTTTTAAATTTTTTTTACCATTAGTAATTCAAAAAATAATCGAAAAACAAAACTAAAATTATTCGAAAAATCACATTTTTTTTATTAATTTGGTTATAACTTTTTTTACGGCATCCTGGGTATACATAAATGTTCAGAGAAAAGAAAGGCTATGAAAAAATGAAGAAATTGCATTTTTTTAAACCTATGTACGACCAACGGTGACCGAGAGATAGCCATTTAAAGGTGACCATTTTGAGCCATTTTTTAAATTATTTGCTTATTTGATGGTAAAAAAATTAAAAAAACGCATTTCGATGGGAAATTTAATTTTCTACAAAAAAGTATTTTAGTAAAAATCTCGAATTTTGCTTTGTTTTCGATTTATTTTGAAAAATCTGAAACAAGAATACTTAGGGTCGGCGCATCAAAAACGCACCCCTAAAAAAGGTTAGCAGAAAGTTTTAGCATATTTAGGTGCCAAGCTAAAATGCTTGAACGCAATTGTTCCTTTCTACCCTTAAATTTTGCACATTTTCATTAGCCTATTCCTCCTATATCAGTAGACTCCCTGTAACCCCTCCTATTCTCCTCTATTCTTCAAACCAAGCTTACAAGCACCATGACGATAACGACAGTAGAACCTATATATAGAGGGACTCCAGCTTGTTTTTTCACATAAAAAAAAGTGTGCGTGATCCAACGGAAGGAATGAAATGCCACTCTGTTCCCTCATTCATGAAGAACTCTTACACACATGGGATGAAGCAGAATTTAGCTGACGTAAATGGTGTTACAGTTTTTTGTCGGCAGCAACAATGGCTCGCACGATATCGCTGTACAATTTCGCCAGCTCCACAAATAATTCGTGTTGTATGGCTCGAGTAGTGAAACAAACCTTTCAGCAACCCGACGACGAAAGGTCCTACATAGGTCCTACTCTGCTGTGAAAAAATGGTAATTTCTTCACTGTAGGTTCAGGTACTGCTTCTGCACTCCTGATTTTTTCTTTATTGTGTGGCCATTAGCCGTGTTCCTTTTCTACTTTTAAGTACTCCGGAGTAAAAAATTAAAGGAACGCAAAATTTGTCGATTTGAGTAAAACCTATAAATTCTCTGTGAGAGCAGGAGTAGTTCCAAGTAAATACGAGTAAAAAAGAGCAGAAAAGGAACACGGCTATTATGTCCTTATTCATCTTGATCTAAGTGTTCATTTAAATCGATTTAGTATTGCCCTGTCTCGCTTAAAATATCTCCCTACATGTTTTTTTTTGTAAGCTGATGCCTTGGCTTTTTTAAACCATTAAGAAGACATCTAGTTAACACTGTCTTATAAAATACTCTTAATGCGTAACATTACAATAATCCCCATTTTTACTACGAATAAACTAAAATTCTACTTTTAACAACGTTTTACTTTTTACAACCAAGTCACAACCAAAGGTTTTATCTTCTCACATTTAATTATTCACCAACGAACAAAATAAAAAAAAGAAGTAAAAATAGAGGAAAACCTTTAATAAAAAAAAACGAAAAATATAATCTCACTTCCGCTTTAAAGACACTTTCGCAAGGATTTATAACAATCATTCCATTCGTCGTATCCTTTTTTGTTGTTGTTGTTGTTACTGCTGCTACTATAATTGTTGTTGTTGTTGTTATTGCTGGTGGTATTTTTGGTGTATTTTTTTTTGTTTGAAGGATATCAACATAAAAACGTCTTGCAATAACTTTCGTCCCAGCCCATGATTTAGATTAGTCCATAGAATAGCGTCATTCTGGTTGAGTGAGATTTATTTCCCTTAGAATAAAAGCTTTTTTTTAGGAAATACCCCAAAAAATAAAGGCTTGTCCAATTAACCACCCCCAGCTTAGTTTGGTTTAAAACAAAAGAGTGGGGAGGATAATAAAATAATAATAATAACAGAAAATAAAACGAAGTGGGATTAGTTAAACAACTGTGATATGCAAATAGGCCGTCAATAATCCTGTCTTATAAAATCCTTTTTCTTATTTCTTTTCTTTTTTATTTGTGTGGATATATGTGTGTATGTTTCTTTAGTATTGGTTTTTGTTGACTATTGTTGGTTTTTTGTTCGTCATGTAACAATGATGGTAAGGCATCTCTCCAGCTCCTGGTTATAGATGTGTTTGTATAAGTGTAAAAATTTTATCGCGCCTTTTAAATTAAATTATAAACATCATGAGGTTGCCTTCATTAAACCAAAAAAGGAACCTTATCTACAAATTACTAATTTTATCATTTTCACAACCAAGTTGCCAACTGCAAAATACTTCATACTCTGGTAAAAAATATATATATATACATGTATATATAAGAGGAAAGAAGACTCACAAAACTCGCTTCCATGTTAATTAATTCGACCGTGTTATGAGCCCCGGCATTATCTTATCTCAAATTCCATGAAAACACCCTATCTAACCAAAGAAAGGCCTTTTCCCTGTTGTATAAAATTAAGCTGCCGCATAATTTACCTCTCCCGAAAAATTTTATGTTTCTAAAAAGAGAGTGAATGAAGGAAAGAGAGAAAGATTGAAAAAGAGACACTATGATGCCTCATAGTTCTGTTGTATATCCTGTTGTACAGGACGAAAACAGGAGCGAGATGAAAATAATATTTAAAAAAAAAAACCAGAAATTTTCTGTGGAAAAACAAAAAAAAAGTAAGAACAAAAAATCTACATCTCTATATAAATATATATCAAAACAACAACCGGGGAAGTACCCCAAAACAGGATGATAACCAAAAAAAAAATGTTTAACATTTTCGGCGGTTGTTTATAATTCCTTCAGCGCAAATTATTTCAATTACCCACAAACGTACTTAATTAGCCAAACTAATGAATAATTCATTTTGGCCGCTCTTTCTCCACACTTTCTTTCAAACATAATTTTCGAAACAATCTCGTCGCATTTAAGGCACACAAAACAAAATGGCAATAGCCCAAAACAATATACACAATACAAAAAAAATAAAATAAAGGATAACACACAACACAAAAAAAGGACACAATCATAAAAATGCAAAACAAATTTATTTATGCATGCGAGGATAAAAGTTCTTGTGGCGATGAGCAATTGTCCCTTGGTAAAAACGTTATTAAAGTGACCAAATTCGATTAATTAGCGAACTAATTTCGGATTAAATTGAATAAATTCAATTTTGTGCTAGCCACAATTTGGCGTAATGTTAATATGTCAGGAGATTGGTCGCGAAACACACACACACTTACTCATGCATAGAACAGCCAGAGGTGGCGAAGCCTCAAATCCTGGCTTTGAATATGACACACAATATCAAAACAATCGGAAACATTATCGCTGGGTTGGGGTTTTTATCATCTCCTCCTACCCTCGAAAATCAGCATCATGCGCCCGCAAAATGATATGATTGCGAAACGAAAAAAAAATCGCAGAAATAACACAAAACACACCAAAAAAAAAAATAATAATATAACGAGCAAAAACGGATTACTGTGAATTAAAATTAAAATAAATTGCAAGGCGTGCCTTATTATGCATATAGGCGCGCCCCGATGCCTGATAATGCAATTCCAGATTATGGCGAGGACTAATTGATAAAATTCAGTTTTGGGCCAAAGTGGCAAATGATAACTGCGGAAAGGGATGCCACTAACAGCATCCGCAGAATAAAATTGATTTCTGCATGAGTGGTGCTATAATGGAGTGACGACCATGTCCAATGTACGTTGGGGGGAAGAAGACCTAACAAAAACCTCGGAAGGTGGTGGCACCCAATTTGTCACTTCTGCCAAAACCCGAGAAGAGTCATTGCAGACGAACACCTATAGCAGCTCTGTTAGCAAGTCCTAATCCCATCTCGCCGCGGTGCCCTCTGGGGAACTTCTTCGGAAGGAGCTAACGGGAGACGGTTGAATCGCGAGTTCTCTGCGCCACAAATAGTCCAGTAAATGGTGCAAAAAAAGGGCTATCTGAACATTTTACGTAAACAGCATTTTTTTTTGAAATGTGTAGGGGGTTGGGTGTGAGTATAAAACCGAGTTTTCGGGATTCGGAGGTGTGAAGTTCGGCCGCCATCTTGTTTTTAGTGGTGAAATATGGTTTTCCTTATTTCTCGGAAACGGTGAGTCCTACAGAATTTTTGTAAAAATATTTTTTTAGATAATCAAATTATCTACAACTTTCGTAAATAATGTTTTGCCGTAATATTAGCAATAAAAAAAAATATGGACGAAAAACGACATTTTGGGGGTGATGAGCTTTAAATCGCTATAACTTTTTTATTATTGATTTTACATTACAACGTTGATTTTGACGTTTTTAGATAGGTGGGAGTATTCTGCGTACACTGATACCTTATTCATGAAAATAGCTCATAGGGTTACAAAAATACAGGGTGATATGTAAACCTCTACAAAAAAAAAATACATAACGCCCTAGCTGCTAAACCGTTACGATTTATCCCCCCTCCCATACGATTTTTTGTTCGTCTATCCAAAACCTATCCACAGCCGGCCGCTTTGTAAACTTAACGGTATACACCCTGTATAGATGGAAGCATATGCAGAACTTTTGTTATAACTTCTCTGTTTGCATTGCTCCAAAATCTACAAAAACAACCCTAATTCAATAGATGGTCACATCAAATTATTCGCAAGAAAATTCTCTAGATAAAAGTTCCAAAGCATTTTTTATGTAAAATCAATAATAAAAAAGTTATAGCGCTTTAAAGCTCATCACCCCCAAAATTTTTGTCATTTTTCGTCCATATCTTTTTTATTATTAATATTACGGCAAAACATTATTTACGAAAGTTGTAGATAATTTGATTATCTAAAAAAATATCCTTACAAAAATTCTGTAGGACTCACGGTTTCCGAGAAATAAGGAAAACCATTTTTCACAAGATGGCGGCCGAACGTCACCCCTCCGGATCCCGAAAACTTGGTTTTAGACTCCCAACCAACCCCCCTACACATTACAAAAAAAATTGCTGTTTTCAGAAAATGTTCAGCGAATGTACCATTTGACTGGACTATTTAAGGAGGAGTGCATTTCGATATCTCAATGTGGTAGGTGGCACAAGCCTTCAAGGAGGGCCGGGAGAAGGTCACCAACGAGCCCGGTTCTGGACACCCAACAACAGCCCGAATCGATGAAAACGTCCAGCGTGTGCGCGAAGTTTTGAGTTCAGACCGTCGCGTCGGTTAAACATCCAGGCAATCGCTAACACCCTGAACTTGTCAACATTTGCGGAACATTGGATAGTGACGGAGGATTTGCAAATGCGCAAGATCTTTGCGAAGTTTGTGCTGAAGATGTTTACGCAGGAGCAGACAGCAGTTCGAGTTTGGCGCAGTGAAGAATTGTTGAAATTGATTAGAAATGATCCAAGCTTTTTAAACTCTTGTGTAACCGAGGATGAATCCTGGATGTTCGAGTACGATCTAGAATCCTTTCTACGTGGCTAATATTATCAGGGGTGATTCCTAGTAGTCCACCAAAGCATTTATTGAACGTCTGATGACCTATACAAGTCGCGGATGAGTGCATATGAGTATTTTAAATCTTTAAAATGGCGATATCTCATGAATGGCAATTCTTACAGGAAAATGTATAATATCTATTTTTGTGGATAATCGCATAATCTACAAACTTTGTGAAAACTTTTTTGTGATAAAACTTACCGTCGAGCAGATATTTGTAAAAAACTGATATTTTGACATTTTGACCTTGAATAAAAATATTTGGCACCGATCGAGGGGGATTCGACATTTTATTTATAATGATATTTGTAAGGGCTCAATTTTCAGGAACTTCAGAATTCTCAACCAGTTTGAGCTTTTTTCGTCTATTTTGACCGGACTATAGCGCTAGATAATGCGCGCAGCTCAGCAATGGCCGATAAAGTTGCGGGAATTTTTTATTAAAAATATAAGTATTCAACAATGACCCTTGCAAATTTCAGCGACTTATCTTAAAAGATGGCGCCACACGATTTTTTTCAAAAAAAAAATTATCTCAGCTCCAGAAGGTCGGAGGAAAAAAATTTTTTTGTAAATTTGTAGAAAAATGTCAGCTATCGATTCGCAATGATTTCATTCCAATGTAATTTAAAATCACAAATATATTCATGGTTTTTTGGGGTATGAAAAAAAAATCGATCTTTTGACTGATTTTGCGCATATTAGGGATAATTTTGTGATATGCGCATTAATTGCCCATGTAAGCGCAACTGTTAAAGAAAATTTTGGTACAGGTATGTTATAAAAATATGATGGCCTGAATAAGCTATTTGACATTGAAAAAAACACGTTTTTTCGAATAAAATCGATTTTTGCAAAAAGCTTGCAATATTTTGCAAATCTTTAAAAAGGTTCTTATTCGACTTATCTTGAACTACGCTTTCACCGTGGTTCGTTAAAAAATATCGTCTTTTCACGGAGCTACAGGTATTTCAAAAAAATTGCGATTTTTAGCTACTTTTTTGCGATTACTAATTGAATTTGCAATATTTTAAGACCGGACCACGGCAGCTCGATCCGTATTAAAGAGTTACACAACTTCGTCATTTATCTCTTTTTTGTACAACGCCAAGTTTCTTTTTTAAACGTAAAAAACTGTTTTTTGTTAACTTTGGGCGCCAAGCGCGTCATTTGTTTTAAAAATATTTCATTGAATTCTATGGAAAAATTTCCTAGTTTTTACATACCTTTGTAGTAAGAATGTCGATTCATTCCAAAAAAAAATCGATCTTCGATTCGATTTGAATCGAACACACTAAAATCGATTCTCCATTAAATCGAGAATTAAAGGATCGATTCTCGATTAATCGAATCGTAAGTCAATTTTTGTTGAGCCACGGACAACTAATTAGAAACAGTTTCATAAAAATCGCATTTATACATTTTTTATATTTTTATGTAGCAATCCTGTTAGGAATTCATTATGATATTGCAGTCCGGGGAAATTACCATTTTAAGGAGGCAAAATTCCAAAATGGCTGAAAATTGGTCCACAGCTTCCTTGGGACTTTTTAAGAAAATAATTTCGGAGTCACAAAAAAAACACGGCGGCCGGAGATATCACTTTTTGGCAAAAAAATCACTCAAAAACTGGCTTTTTCGAAAAAAAAATTTGTTCAACCAAAACGAAATGTTATTCCCTACAAAAAAGCCCTCCTGTCATTTTTTCGGTAAATCGGATGGGCTTTCTCGCAAGCGAAGTTTAATAACCAACTGTACTCTACAATGTTGTTGTTTTTTTTGTCTAAATTCTCTTTTGCCTACTGTGATTTCCCTTTCTTTTATGCTCCTAGCAAAAGGGAATTTCAAAAAAAAAACAACAACAACCACATAGCTGTCAAAAAGTTGGCTGAAAAATCCATTGAAAAAGTTGGTTGGAAAAATCCTCTCTCGCCCTCTTCTATACAAAACGATGTTTTCAGCTTGTGGAAGAGCCCAATGTGAATCGAGCCCGATCCGAGGGGTTTGTGAATCGATTCACTGAATCGATTCACTGTTTGAGATCGATCTAAAAAATCGATTATTTCACTAGAAAAGATCGATTTTTCGATTAATCGATTTTAAATCGACATGCCTACTTTGTAGCCTGTTAATAGTTTTTGCCAAAAAACTCGATATTTTCGACAGATTTACTGGACTATATCTACTGTGGGCGACGCGAAAACGAGAATCTAGCCAAACAGGCCCGTGATTGGAATCTGCAAGGATCCCGTCGAGTCGGGAGACCTACAACAACGTGGAGGAGATCCTTATTAGCAGAGGCCGCATCAACTGGGAGATCCTGGTCAGAGCTGAGAGCTGTCGCGCAAAACAGAGTCCGCTGGAGGGAAACTGTTTCCGCCCTATGTCCCAAAAACCGAGTTAGCCCTTTCCGAGCTTTAAGGTTTACAATTGGAATGATATAAAAACTTTCCACTCCCTTTCCTCCGACTATCGGATCAAGTTTTCCGTCTCAACCAATAGTCCGACCGGAGTGAAAAAGTAACCTAAACCATGCCCAAGAAAATACTGAATCTGATTAGCCGTTTCCGATAGTAGCCCCCGACAAATATACAGACAGACACAGACACACCGACAAAATTTTTTAAAATAATTTATTTTGTTTTAATAGCATGTAAATAACCATATGAGCTTATAAAATAGCAATTATGTAGAATATGAGCGTGTGGTAAACCGCGCTTATGCCATTCTACACTATACATATTGCAACAAACTGAACCGAAAAGTTTCCGTTCTATCATTTTCTTTAATTTTTGTGTAAAAACTCTTGCAACGATACCATGACGATGAGAATAGCACTCGGCTAATTTTATCCCGCTTAGGGTTGGTAGTGAATGTTATAAATAGATCGGTACGTCCAGACATTCTTCCATAAAACAGAATGCATCGTGGGTGCCTTCGTGCATACATCGAGGTGCATATAGCGAGGATGTTAAAATTAATAATCGTCCTTCATCGTCGTTCACTTGCTTTCCTTCGATTATCTGTTCAAGTTTTCGGTCTAAACCGATAGTCGGACACGATAGTCGGGACCGATAATCGGATCCGATAGACGGAACCGAGTAAAAAATAGCCTAAAACCCATGCCCATGAAAATACTGAATCTTCCAGTGAAAGTCGCATCGAAATCTAATTAGCCGTTTCCGAGATTAGCCCGGACAAACAGACAGACATACAGACAGACAAAAATTTTAAAAATACTTGATTTTGCTTTATTATCATGTAAATAACTATATGAGCTTAGAAAATAACAATTATTTTGAAATCACAGACAGACACTCCAATTATATTTCTATAGATTAGTTACAAAAAATTGTTGTTTTGATTTTTGTTAAATTGGGCTTCATGCAAAATTCTTCAACTTGTTCCTACAGCATCCATTAATGCAAACACAAAAGCTCCACATTGCCCCCTCCTATAGCATACTCCACACCCTCCACACTCTTATTAATAAACCTCTCCTCTATCCCTTCCTTCGAAGCAAGTTTGCTATCATACATTGCAAAATGACGACTACGACATGACGGACTGGTAGTACAAAAGTGACTCCTAAGCTTGGACTTTCACATAAAAAAAACATGACTCAATGTCGGTGATATGGATGGGCTGCAGAGAAATGCATCCTTACCGAATAAGCAACTCTTTCCAAAAGTTGACAACATATATATCAAACAAGGACGAGGAAGACACGAACAGATAAGCTAAAAATTCTGCTGAGTACACTTTAGAACGATATATGCAATTTTAAGCCCAGAGTGTGAGAGACGTTATAAATCAAAATTATCTTACCACGTCCAACCCGAAAATACCGCTACCCCCTCTTTCCACACACCTTCTCAATCTATCAATATACATGGTATATAATGCAGAATGCACATCTGTACACCTGGCACCTGATAAATGTAATCGAGTGAAGCTGTGACAAATCTTGTTACCTGATTTTATCCGAACAGACACTTCTTTTTATGTATGTACGAAACGGAATATGTACCTATAAATGTGTGTGTGTGTGTGTTTGTGTGCGGGGGTGTCTGTGTGAATTTCACAAGGTTTACCTTTCAATGAAATCCGGTATGGCACGTGAACCAAGTCAGACAGTCATCCGTTTTTTGTAGCATAACACAAATTGCATCTCTAGGAAATTTCATTTTTGAGCGCGTTGAAAAATTGATAAAAATCTCAGATAGAAAATTGTTTTTTATTTTATTTTTTTTATATATATTTTTTTTTTTGATTTTTTGTTTTTCTTTTCAAAACATGAATGATGGCTTTTAGGTAAGATGAATTGACAAGTTTTGTGGAAATTTTTCGTTTTCTCTAGAAATGGAATTGAATGCAGCTTTGTGACTTACGTACCTATATGTCAACGAGGGCAGTTCAATAAGTCTAAAATAAATAAAAATGTGTAATATCTTGGAACAAGAAAAACAACCAGCGACTAACGCAAGATATGGAGTCTTTAAGAAAATTGTATTCTTGCCTCCCAAGGAAAGGAGGAACTAAAACATATGCAATATACTCCACAAGACCAACCGTCTGTGATATATTGCTACAATCTAATCGCGGTTCCCCTGCGCAGTTGTGAGTCAAAGAGACGACACGGCGGATCTAGAGAGTAAAACTCTATATAACCCACATAATCAAGGTGTAAACAATCGTGTAATGGTACGAATAATACTGTACTAGTGGATCGATAATGATGGTCTCCGGATACGAGAAGAGCTGCCACCAGGTTCACTTAGGCTTTTTGCAGTAAGGGGACGCTGCTGCAAATGAGTGTTTCATTAGCCATTACTCTTGAGACCAGAAATGACGACCAAAATAAACAAGACGTAGGTAACGTGTCTCCAAACTCTCCAAACCTTAAGGGTAACTGAAAAACTTCAATTGATGTTGATATTGTTCATCCAACATCCAATGGAAATAGACTTCTTGGACGAGCAAATAGTTTTTAATCCTCCACATATAAGATGAACCTTTATAACCCAGCGCTTATTTAAACCATTGAAACTGAACTGAACTTGAGAATGAAAATCACCGCCCTATTCGAAATTGTGACCAGTCATAAGTCACAAGCTTTTGTGACTGGTGCTTGTCATTATGGGTATCTACACTGGTATTCCATCAATTGTTACCGAACCAGTTCTGCATCATAATCTAGCATCTAGGTCTACCCGGGTATTGGTTCATCACGAGTAACTTTCTTGTCTTTACACGGAGATATTTGTGTGTATGCCGAGAATTATACTTGCTTGAGTAAGAAGAATAAGCAGAAGTACAATTGTGTATGTGTTGATTTTTCACGCCAAATTTTGTGGTAAGATATTATTACACTTCACACTTGCCCTTTCTATACCTTTTTCCGAAAAAACAGATTCGGTAACAGTTGAAGGAATACCAGTGTAGATACTCTCATTGAGAGCTTGTGACAATTATTGTGCCTATCAGCTGTTTTGGTATTCTAAGCAGAAGAAAAATCACAAGATCAATCTTAAATAGTTTTCATATAATGGTGAATTTGTATTCGTGTAATGAGGAAAAGCAAATTCTAGCCAACGAACGCCAGAACATATTGATCCAATGAAAAAGAGTGATTGTGGACGCCCTATCAGCTCTCATCGAAGCTGGCTGTGTTGTGCGTTTAGTGTTTGATAAAATTATGAAAAATATGCTAGAATTCTGCTGTTTATATTCTTGTAACCTTCTATTTATACAGTCTCAATTGTCATACCGCTGTAAGTTTTTGCGGATTGTTAAAATTGTGATTGCAAATTTAGAATAGAGCTTGCGCCATAAAACAAGGGAATCTCAAAATCGCTGTGCTGATTTTTCTTTCCGGTCGTTTAATCGAAGAGGCACTATATGGCGTCAAATCCCAACTCCACCCCATCTCTGCCGGAATCCCCCAGGGATCAATTCTGTAACCTCCTCTGTTTTCAATCTGCACAAATGGCTCATACTCTCAGTCCCCTCAAAACTACTTCACAGCTTCACTGGTTTCGGTACTTCTCTTACACTTTCGATAATGCAAGACAACCTTGTGCCACGATCCTGTCTTAACGACTGATCGAATTCAATCTTGATTGAGGCACCAAGAATCATAATGAAATTCAGTGCTTCCAAAACGAAGCCCTGACAAAACCTTAGCGCCTACAAAACCCCTTTTCGGGTACGCTGCAGATTAGGAATTCGCTCCCAAACAGAACAACTCGACTAGGGAACAATCTTTCACAGTGAATATTCCCGAACTCCTATAACATCCAAGAGTTCAAATGAAGGATTCATCGCCATCTTCTCCAACATCCTCCAGACTCCTCATAACCTCACAACTGTTCTACCTGTCGAACTAAGCTTACTACATATTATAAGTTGCACTATGACGCCATCAACGACTTCACGGAATGGTCGTGCAAAAGTTGCTGAGTTTGGAACTGCCACACGAATCCATTAGACCCCGAACCAAGTCTAAACCTCACCGTGTGTGGGGGGGAAATTGGTTGGACTCGTGGTCTAAAGCAGGTCCGGCGCTTAGGTTTTTTTCGCCCGGTGCAGTATGCCATATTGCGCCCTATCAGCTCCTCATATTTTGATCGCAATGAAAGACAATGGGAAAATTGCGCCCGGTGCAAGTACACCATTTGTACCTATGAAAGCGCCACCCTAACTTAAGTTCAATAACCTTCTTGTCACATTGGAGCAAAGCCGAGAATATTTCGCCCAGCCGCGATTTCTTGAACGGGAAAAATGTATCTATAGCACGTTTCAATCCCTCTTCTGTCACGATCCTGTAAACCCAATCTCGGTCAGCCTCGTTTCCATTTGATTTCGAATAATCGCAAGATCATCCCAAGAAGTAGCTTCCTGGAGAGTGGACTTCCATGCTGATTTTACTAGTTTCCTCCTGCTTCTCTGCCATCCTCCTCATTCTTTCATGAACTTTGGGATTTCCCGATATGTTCTCAGAATTTCCTCGACCACGAAACTCTTCTTCATCGTCGTAGTGTTTTCTTCAGTTATTTTTTTGTGGCCATGCAGGCGAGTTGTGGCCCCTCATTACCCAAATTAGGGCCCTTCTAATCTGGGTGGTTCTCTACTGGCGTAGGAGGCAGGGCCTGCGCCTGGTTTTTTTTGCGCGTGGGCAGTATACAATATTGCGCCCCACCAGCTATTTTCAAAGTTTCAAATTTTTTTTTATTTTAATTTCTGAAATTGCGCCCGGTGCAAGTGCACCATTTGCACCTATGAAAGCGCCGCCCCTGGTCTAAAGTCAACGGGTTGGATTTTAAATCGCTCCAAAATCCATAAGACCGAGCCATCTTTCTATTTATTGGCTCGCTCGTGTTTGGGGGAGACCCGGAGCAGAATGGCGTCGAGTCGTCCACTGAACTCGCCGTATGTGTGTAATTCCCGGTTCAAACTGCGGGTCTGAAGCATGGAAGACTATTATTATGTACAATCATTCACATTGAAAGTTGCAAGCTGCAGGCTTCAAATGAAACCGAGCTCAGAAAGGACATAGACCAACTGGAATAGACTGACTCACTCGGGGCTCGATCGTGAGTGGGCCCCTAATTTTGGACTCGGACCAAATTGACTCAGGCCGCTAGGATCACTCGTGTTCGTGTATGAGAGCCTTTAGGGAGTGACACTCTAGCGGTATGGACTGCTGAATTGTCATGTTGGAAAAGCGATGATTGACATTCGCGATGATTGACATTATTTCCGCAAGCATCGATTTGACCTATTCTAACAGATTCCGGTGCCATTGACCTTCCTTGGTTTCCTTGACGAATTTGAGCTCCACTGGTGGGTCCCCATACCATTGCTCTTCTTTCCCGGAGGAGATGATGGCTCTAAAACCTTCCGTGTTTCGGTAAATCAAGGAAATAATATGCATTGACATTCGGTGAGCTGTGCTTATTCCAAGAGCTTTTCGTTGTTATCTGGGTAAGTAAAGTGGTAGAACTAACGATTTCTTTAAATTCCCTGAATGACCTACAATTCAGCGAATTTGAAAGCGGTCATTAGCTGGTATTTTTTTATATGGAAGACTGTCGCTCAAAAGTGAAACCCTTTGGTTCTGTTGACGGTTCTATTCATTGAGTGCAATATCGGACAGCAAGCTCTAGTGGGAAATATAGTAGATAGAGGAGTGACACATCAGAAAAAGCCCACACGCGGCCCTATTTCACAGACTCCCATCCAATACTACCGCCGTTCAATTCGGCGATCGAACAAGAGATGGCTTCGTCCCTTATTATGCTTAGTGGGTTTGGCGAGAGAGGAACTGGGATGTCTTTATAAATATAGGAAAGACAACAAAGAAGGAGAGTTATCTAGGTCGGAAAATGTCGAATGGGCATGGGATGGAGTGGAATCGAAACACGGACCTCTGGCATGGTAGTTGGGGTTTGGAGTTAGAGTTTTTTAGCAGTGTTCTGATTGATTCTTAGAACAATTAGCAAAATTTATAAACCAGTATTCCAGGAAGCTCATTACATTGCAATCTACACCCGACCATCCTTGTATTCCATTTTTCAACCTGTGGTCAAACTTTATTCGTACAGTGTATGTATCATTTTTCTCTGACAATGTCTAATACTGATTTTTTTTAGATTTGAATACAAAATCGTAACTTTCACCGTTAAAAAGAAAAGAGTAACTTTGAACTCAGAATTTTAGTTGTTACATAAAGTGCTCTTATCCTTACCCCTGATATTGGCAGAGTTAAATTACACCACGCTTTCCACAATGAGGAAAAATTAACAACCAACATTCCGTCACTTTGTATCAAATCCTGAACACACATACACACACCCATACAGCTTTAATACAGCTAAAATCAATTCCATTTTGGCCCATATTAAAGCCTCAACGTTCATTACAAGCGCAAATTAACTTTCAAAAGTCCTTTAAAATCCCTATCACGGAAAAAAACCAGCTTTTTGAGCACTTAGTAATTTTTTCTCTCAACTCAGCGCGCAAAAAATCAATACAAACACCGCTATTTATCCTTTTGCTTGTTCTGCACAAAGTCAAAAACGACGAAAAAAAAATACGAGGGAAAAAAACACCGAAAAAAAAATCTGTGATGGCAAAAAGCACGTACAGACATGGAACTGCACACCTATTTTGGTGCAATCCACCTAACAATCGCAATGTCCCATCAAGCCATTATCGGCAATTAACCTGAATTGAAAATGTGACAAAAAGAAAGGCCCTCACCCACCCACCAACGTTTCGCACCTGAAAGGATTAAAATCGATATCGTCGTACCATTTTGCACCACGTGTGCGTGTGAACGGAGCGCGTTCTTCACTTTCATTAAAGCGCCGACTATTGACGCCCACCTACCTACACCCCCAGAATGTCGCGCACTATATTGCGGGTGGTATGGGGGGGGGGGGGGTAGGTGTGCGGGTGGGTTCAGTGGAGTAGTGGACTGGGTCGCGATGAAATTTTTGCAATAGGGGTGCTTTATTGATGTTTCAATTTCCGTAGACGACAGTATTACAAATCGACTTACCAAAGAAATAAAGGACACTTGCTGTACTACGGCGTGCCATTGATATAAATAGGCAAAGCAGAACGGGCGGACGAACAGCGGAGAGAGATACTGCAATCATATGGAAATGGCGGGCCGAGGGCATGGGGTGCAAAAGGGCACACGGAAGGGACGTGATTTGAATCAACTGTTAGCAACCCTCATTCCGACAGCAGCAGCACAGGATTGAGCGTAGGAAACCTAAGGGTTTCTGCACACCAGCCAAGAGAGAGAAGAATATTGGCACCACTTGCCCACCACCACAGATTTCTGGGAGCTGGAGGGGGGGGGGGGGGTGGCTCCTTTGGAGCGCTTGTAAAACTGAAACTACCCCGGCAGTAAGTAGTTCCATGGCTCCATCGGTGTTAGTGCCGGGGTTGCTTTATCGCTTAGGCTCAGGACAGTTTGAACCCATCTCCTTTGGGGGCAATTTCCCTCTCGAAACGTAATAAATTACCTCCAATCAGAAATATCTCGTCCTGAGTGGTTAATTCGATAACCGCAAACAGTGCTCATTATGCTGGGTACACCCGCCAGGAGCAGCTACCAGCTCTACCATTCCCAGTATATACCCGAGAATCATCCAGGATCCATTTACTGAAACGAGATCCACCTGGGCTTGTCGCACTTTCCTCCTCTCAGTTCAGCCGCCCCCACCTTGTTCCACCTCCCCCACCACCACCACCACCCCAACCGAGCCATGACCATGGAAGGAGGTGATCTGGTGGAAGAATGCTTTGAGCTCCCGGATTACATTCAATAGATGGAATTAGGGCCTGTAAGATTGTCATTAATGCCAATTGCCCCGCTGATTGTACTTCTTGCTCCGTTGTGGGGCTCCGGCCTCTCCGGCCTCCAAAGACTAAAGGCTCCGGGTAGGCGCCGCCGATTAATGGGGGATGGGGGTCTCACGACGTTTGTTTGATGTCTTCGAGGGGATTAAGAGGACTGATTTGTCAGTTTCGCTCTGAATGAAAAAGATTTATTGTAAGATAAAGAATTCATGCTGCTACCCCGGCCTGCTTTTGATGAATTCATTGCTATTCCAATGGGCTTAGGCGTATCGTCGATCTAGTGGGGAAATTGTTTGTAACTGCTTTAGGTTATGCTTGCCTCGAATTAAATACTAAGTCTTAATACTTTCGGGTGTGTTTGCTTTTCATTTAGAGAAGCTTCTGTCAACAATTATAGCTTAAAATGAGGCTCATAATAGCCTTTGAACCGATTCCTTACAAACTAATGCTCCCTTAAGGGATTTACTGAATTGTAAAAAGGCGGTTTTTCGGCTGTCCTTTTGCGAATTCTTGTTTTGATTGAACAAATTCGAAAAGTTAACAAAAAGTGAAATTCGTAACGATTAAGTTTTGTGAAAGCCCAAAAAAAAATTTTTTTGGTACTTCTATAAGAAAATTCGCCCCAATTTTGTATATATTTTTTTTTATTTGAACGCTCGAGCAATGGATCGGTGGAGTCTTTCCAGTTGTGTAATGATTCTCCCTATTCAAAAGGAATTTTTAATTTGCTGTTCTTACTTTACAGCGGTATGGGAGGAAATTGATGAAAGTATTACGCAATTTTTTCTTTACTTGGGCCATTAGAGCTCAGAGATTTTTTTTATGTGAAAGTTAGAGAGCTTAGCTCAGAACCTCCCTTTGTATTATACTACCAATCCGTCATGTCGTTAGGCACCTCATAATGTAATTTTATATCCAAAAATGAAATATGTAAAGAGGAAAGACAAGAAAGAAATTATGTTATCTAGATAGGGCAGAAGAAAGACGAAGAACGATGCCGCTGCATGGAATAGAACCACGTATTTTTGGGATGATAGTTCTGCGCCATAACCCCTAGAATTCAAGTGACGTTATTTTAGACTTTTCTTCTCATTTTCATAGCGAAACTAGTAGAACTGTTTTGTATTGGATTTTCGGAGAAGGGCGTTCGGCAACCAGTGCCTTTCGTAATCCTTGAGCCGTAATAGATCCTTTTTGTAGCCCCTAAAATATTTTTTTGACCAAGAGTTCAGCTTAGACTAATTTTTAGCCTTAAAATATCTCTCGAATTTGTGCTCCTCACTTATTTAGTCGAACATAGCATTCGTCTATGATACCAAATCTGCCGCTCTCCAGTTTTCTATGATTTCTGTTGCAATTCTGACACGATCTACATGTATCAACATCAATTTAACTCATGGATATCTAACACAATCGTGTACCTTAAAAGGATCTATTAAAAATCTTAATTTGGCTTTAAAGGAGCTTAAGATGGAGGTGCTTCTTGGTTTTGCCTCAAAACTGAGTAACAAATTTCTTGTCATATCTTATACCCAGTACAAAAGTCCAGTCGTGGGTCGAGGCCACGTGCGTGACGTGGTCATGTGACTACTGGATTTTAGGTTAGACAATCTGCCTGGTCATTTCCATCGAATGTATCTTGCACTATTATCTATCTTAGGACAGCTATAATAGTATCCGGGAGCATTTATGTAAAAGCCCATTTACAATTAATGCGAGGCTTACACGAAATAATCGCATACTAGTCTGGCATCAGTCAAGCCACGCAATGCAATTTACAATCACGCACCTCACAAGGTTGTCAAATTTTATTTTTAAACATTATTCATATAAAATTGTATAACTAAAACTTTCAGATTTTATCAATTTTATTTAATTTGAGAAAAATCACCGAGAAACACTTTATTTTGTTCATGAAAACACATCGACAATAATTCTGACATGAATTTTACAAGCTCACGCATCTTGCATGCGAGAAAAATTAAATTTTCTGAATATTTCTCGCAACGGATTCGCGCCAAGCATCTCATTTTGGATTGCCAGGTTTAATTCTATGCGTTGAATCTACTTTTGACAGCTATGTGATACACGGATGCGAGACTTGCATGCGCGCCTCGCATAATTGTAAATGGGCCTTAATTTATAAATTGCTTTATAAGCTCAAGTTTCACTATATATGAACTGAAGCTGGTTAAGGCTGATTGACTGTGTGACTTTTTATAGATAGCAATGCCGTATTACATTCCCCGTTCGCTGAAAGGTGTTTTTTCTGAAAATCAAGAAAAGTGCCTGTTTTCAAACGAGTTTATGAGTTATTAAATCGGCAAACTTACAAACTTTTCCTGAAAATTAGTTGGTAGGGCAACTATTCGCGAATAAATAAGGCTTTTTAAAATAACTCTAGCCCCACTGTAGGCCTTGTTCAAACTTTTTTCTTGAAACAGCTGTTTTTACATTTTTGCGATTTACGCGAAAAGTTATAATTATTTTTGCATGAAATTTCAACAGAAGCCACAATTTAAGCCCTCAAACAAGGTTCTACGATAATTACAGTCCCTATTATTAAATGTCAAAAAATGGGCATCTCGTTCCGTAAAAGCTAGCTCCGATTGTTTCTAACTCCAAGTTGGATCCATCTGTGTAGCGTAGTTTAGATCCGTTTTTCGAGTTAAATTTTTAAGAGTGCCAATTTTGACGTATCTCCTTCGAAAACTTGACTAGGCAGTCGAAATTGTATAGAAACGGCATGAAATCAATGATTCAGGTTTTAAGCAGGAACAAGAAGGAACGTACTTATGTAACTTGTTAAATCTGTAGATTTAAAATAATTTCCAGGACTTCGATGGCTTTCTTTACTTCTATTTCTATAGTAGAGGGATATGGCTCTACTATAGAAATAGAAGTAAAGAAAGCCATCGAAGTCCTGGAAATTATTTTAAATCTATGATCACAAACACTGCGACTGAGCACGTATTGATCGCTTCTGCAGAGGTTTAAACCAAGTTTGGGCACCATTCCTTAACATATAAGTTAAGAGCACATAATACTCTAGTGAGCTTCCTCGGCAGTACTTTCGGTATCTAAGTATGAGTTATGTCTTTTATCTTGATCATTTATCTCTACTTAAATATGAATCGTTCCCTGATGCAGTACGAAAGATTGAAGATTCAGCTGCCCTTTTCTAATGAAGAGCACGAAGACCGCTTTTCTTAGCTTTCTTCTCGATTCCGAATGGTCGGTTATTTATTCGCGGATGAACCTAAAGTTACATAGTGCAACCTAGAATTGTACAGGTTTTATGTAGACAGAACCTTGTACTTAGCTCTAGGGCTCAGTACTCATCTTTCTGTCGACAGTAAAAAGGGCTTTCCCTGGGCTCTAGTATTCCACATAAAAAAAAAGAATCAATCCAGAAGCTATCCCAGAGGGAAAAATTCGAAGTACATACTACTAAGTGCACAAGGTGAACAAAAATATAAAGCTTTTCGACACTACAGTTGTTTCTCATATCCACAGGCGCTGCGCTATAACATAAATTGGAGGGTGAGAAAGTATTTCTTCTCTTTTGACTGCTTCAAAAAAGCTTCTAAAAAGCAGCAGTAAAAGGAGTGCTCCCCACTGCGGTCAAGCAATGTTAAAAAACATATAGAACTGGAATGAGAAGGGGAAAGGCCCAAACTTTTTAAGGAGCGTCCTAGCTCCATTTCCTGCTAGATAAGTTTTCTCTTTTTTCTTAATACTCAATTCGAGCTTCCCGGCGGGAAAAGTTTGAAGGCCTTTGTACTTCCAAAAAACTACGATGGAGGGGCGAAATATGGATAAGTATGTTTTTTGCGTTTTAATAAAATTTTCATACTAATAGGGCAGTGTTTCTTCCGTATGTGCTTCCGCAATTAAAGCAATATCTTCCAAGGATCTCACCGGACATATATTTAGAAGGTGTAAGAAATTGTACTTCCTTGGAAGAAATAAAAGATGACTTATCACAAACACCTTACCGGGAATATGTGGGGAAGGTGAATGAGCTTTTAGAGCTTTTCGACTCATTCCCTCTAATGACATGGCTGCACAAAAAAGTTATGGAGCAGAACGCGAAAAGGACGGACTTTTCGCCTTCCAAAAAAGGCTACCGTCATGCTTCGTGGTATGATTCCATTTCGCGCTGGGGTACTACTTCAGTGGTAGTAAAGAGACTACTTAAGGGCTAGCCAAATCTCCCAATCTAATCTTTGATAAAGGTCTTCAATCTGTTTTTCCTCAATTTGCTTACATCTTTTTATTGTGATAATAGGTATCGGTGTTGCAACTGGTGAACGCGGTTTCAGTAAATTAAAAATAATATAAAATTATCTAAGATCATGTATGGGTCAGTCACGTTTAAATCATTACATGATATTATCAATAGAACGAGAGCTGGAAAAAAATATGTCATATATGACGATGTCATCGACGACTTTGCGGAAATTAAAGCAAAAAATATAGTGTTTACTATTTAAATATGATGAGTAGAACAACCCATACCAAAACAAACATAACATATATTTTAGAGTGCTGCATGCTTGAGTTTTAAGCGCTAGATTAGTGCTTGCTTGACAATGAGAACGCAGAAATATGGCGGTTTTTACTTTTTGGGTTTCAAGATAGTTTCTGGGCCCCTAGGCGATTAGTAAGCACGGATATGGGGTTTTCACTTTTTGTGTTTCAATCTGTTCTCGGGGCCCCCTCTGGCCTGGGGCCCGAGGAAATTCGTTCCAATTGCCCCCCCCCCCACCCTTGTGCCGGGCCTGGTCATAGATAAGTTAACCTTACCCCTTTTTAAAAACCAGGTAATCTCTATATATAAAACCCATAATTAAAAGAATTGTATTGACAATTAAATTGTAACACTAAACGCGCGGCCTAAGTACAGCTCGTTAAAATGCTCTGCCATAATAGAATTGATTTGATTAGTTACCTTGATACTTCCATGTCACTTTGTTTATTTCCCATGTTAGTTTACAGCTTCTATTGCATAAAGATCAATTTTGGGTCAACTCATAAATCATTGCAGAACTTTGTGTTGATTGTGCGTTAGGCGATCATCAGTCCAAGCGTTTATGCTGTGTTTTTGTGCCTTTTAGTTTCTTTCTATGGTAATTCAAGTCTTGTGTTGCTTATTTTTTTTTAGTGATCTTGAATCTCTGTAGGTACGTTAAACCCAGAGGATTACAGCTTCATATAAATCGGGGTAATTAGGTGATAGTATTCCTCCCTGGGAGACTCTTTTCGAGGCTGTCACTGCTATTGACAATAATTATTCAAATTTAGGCTTTAACTGCACTGATTCTGAATATAGAGACAATCCACTTTACTACTTCGGATTTAATTCCCTTTCTGTTGGTGGCTCGTTCTATGGATTCATAATACGAGTATTCATAAAGCCATCTCCTTTGGCTCAAAAAACTTCTCAATTGTACTGGTGTGGATATACGTGTGGCTGTATCGGGGGATTTCGGTTCACTCTCTAAAAACGAATTAGTAACTATTCACTGGTTTCCAATGAAAATTCACTGGTTAAACCATTGCTTAGTCAACCAATAGGAAAACAGTGAAATTTCATTGGTTGAACCAGTGAAATTTACGTAAAAAATATAAAAAAGCTTTCTAACGCTAGTGTCGTTTTCCCAAGCGGGCCCACATCAAAGTACTGCAATGCTGCTTGGGCTCCGTGATCAAACGAGAGGCGGTTTATTGAGTATGCTAAATGGTACCCTTTACGTCATGAAGATAATTGCCTAGAATATGAGTCACATTTATTTTTTCAGTGATTGAACCAGTGAAATTAAAATTCACTGGTTGAACCAGTGAAATTTTTACTAATTCTTTTTTAGAGAGAAGTTTTCACTGGTTCAATCGGTAAACAGAAGTTTACTGGATGAATCAGTAAAATTTTCATTGGTTCATTTTTAGAGAGCAGGCACTGGTCAGGCAAATTTATATTTGTCACTCTTAAAAGTTGCCAAGTCTATCGTATAATACAAGTCATGGTGCATTGTCTTGTATAACTTTAATTGGAAAGACAGGTCTGGATACGATCGGACATAGAAGACTTAGATTGACCGACAGGAAAAGAAACTTTTAGCGCAGTTCTGAAAGATTGAGTCAACACCAATAACATCGAGTTTGGATAACAGAGCTGAGTGTCCTGCTCTGGTAAAAGGCTTGGAGATATCTATCTAGAGCAACCAGACCAGACTCACCACAGCGATGGGTGTTTTAGTTGAGGTGTCTCTAAGGCACTCTAAAAGATCGTATATGAGTGCAAACGTCGAACGCACCAATTGAAGCTGATATTCAAAGGATCAATCAAGGGTTGAGAAAATGGTTCATATTTTTTTGGTTTTTTTTTGAAACAATATGAAAACGACATCTTTTAAATTACTTGATATTTTCATTTGGATGCACCCAAAACTGCATTAACAGCCTCTTTTATACTGAACTTAAGCTACGCTTACAATAATATAAAAAAATTTAAACAAAAGAAAAATATTGAGAAGTTTCCTTAACTCATTTCCCCTCAATAATTTACAGAACAACATATTGCCAAAAAAAATGTTTTTTTTTGTTATTTAATGCTTTTCTGTGTGAATTTTTTTTTTTTCAAAATTCTTTACAACCCTTTCATGTAAAGATTGTGGAAAATTTTTCAAGGGGATTATGAAAAAAAAAAGTTGAAAAGAATGTATAAAGCCTCCTTTCAAATCTTGTCTACTAGTGGTTTTCTACGAAGCATGGACTTCATCAATGCCTTCTGTAGGCAAATGGTTTGACTAAAAATACTGGCTTTCATTCACATTGAAGTGCAGAGGTAAATCAAAGCCCGAGAAATCCCCAGAATCTAAAGGGGCGCATAAAAGTAAAAGGATGTTTATTTAGCATAGAGTATCTTTGATGGGATGTTAACCACCAGAGCCTTTACGGTAGTTACATCCTTACCCCAAAAGGTTTCACCCGGCCTCTACCCCACATCACAGGACGCGAAAAATCCCAGCTCATGGGGAGTAGTGTAGTTATCCTATGGCATCTAGGACACCCGCCAGTCGGCAATCATAGGTTGGTACATAATTTTTATCTAAATATGTTCACCCGTTTTCTGTATATGTACACACTGGCAATTTGTACCATCCTAAAGTATGCCATATACCAGAAGTTGCCCGATGAGTTGCTAAGCTCCCCGTACATGCACAGACACACTTTCTCTGCACAAGAGGAGATGCCTTAAATCGATTAGGGCGCCCCAAAGCCGCCAGACAACAAAAAGCATCGGTTGAACATAGAAGAAGAGCAGCAAAAAAATTACAGAGTGGAGCTTATATTCCCGATTCCGTTGGTTTTTGGTGGGGGGCCCCCGAAAGGGCGGAGGGCTTGGGGCCAGCGTGTTTCGAGTATGGCCGAAGGAATGATCGGACTAGTGAGGTCAGGTCATACAGAAAAAAAAGGCGAAGAAAAATTTTTTTTTGTGCTGGGAGGGATGTACATACATATATAGAGGGTGGGGGTTGGCTGGGTGGAGAACAAGGAAAAGCCCCAACACAAGTGGCAAATTCAAATAAAAATTTTCTGTTCTGCGCTGAATTGTTAGTCGAGAGTGGCTCCTCATGCACCATAAAGAATGGACAGCGATTCTGCTGCGGTTGTTACATTTCATGAGCCCTCAGCACCCTGGTGGCCATCATGACAGAATTTCCGATTTATCTATGACTATAGCTTTGTACACTACCAGTGGATTAGTGGTTGAGGGATGGTAGCGACCCCCCATAGTCAGGGTGGGCAACTGATTTTTGGATAATTCTAACTTTGAAGATGGAAATTCGTTGCCAACGCAAAAATGTTTTACTCAACGGCTACAGATGGGCATATATTCGTTGGTTCATATACCATATATATATTTATTTTTTTTTTAGGTTTCTGCCTTCCAGTTTTTTTGTGGTTAGAATAAACTATGCTGCATTGAAATTTTATGTTCAACTGTTGTGTATATGTGGATAACATGGAGTTCGACGGATTTTTGTTGCAGTAAAATGTAATGGCAGAGGAAGGAGATTGTGATGGTACTAAACTGATGTTTTACTATTTATACCAAGGACAAAATAGTTCGACAAATTTTACTATTCCAAGGACATGCTTCTCTATACATAATTGGCATTGCCTCCGCCTTAAATGATCAGTTTTTTGTCAGCATAATAGTGACATTATTTAGATTTATCACGTCCGCAAATTGTTTTAGATTTCAGTCAGACCGGAAAAAAACGGACATCCGCAAAATTTACAAGAACTGAATATTTTATTTTTCAATGTTAATCGACATTTTTGCAACGAATTTCAAAATTAATCGCACTTTTTACTGATGCTTAAAAGTTTCGCTGTAAAACTATAAAAATCCGTACTTTTTCTTCGTTATGAATCAACCTCTTTGGCGTGAAATTAATCAAGGATTGACCAGCTATTCCAAATCGCCAAATAAACATCACAGTTCAACTCCGTCTTGAATACAACAAGTGCAACACCACCCAAGCCTGCTCGGCCCAATCTCACGCTTTACAGTCCACCTTTTCTGCAAAATAACAATCACAGGTTTCGTGCATGAGCAAAAGAATAGAACCGTGGAACAACCTTTCACAGTCAACATTTCCGAATTCGTAGAACATCAAAGAGTTCAAAAGCAATGTCCGTCTCGTCGTCTTTCAAGACAAATAGCATTTTTTGATTTTTTCATGTGAAAGACTAGAGCTCAGAGGTAATTCCCCTTTTTACTGTCGAAGGTTCTAACATTGAGTACAACGGCCCTACAACGGGGATCCGATCCTGGCCTCTCGCAATAATTCTCTCCACCGGGCATCTCGAAGCTCTGGCCTACGTCATCCTTCCAGCAGAGGCTGGGTCTCTCTTGCTGTCGCATCCTATATATAGATCTTACCGCAGCAAATTTTCTACGCAGATTCCTCTCCGCTCATAAGCACATTTTCTTCACAACTATGGGTGTTTCCACACGAGCGTACACACGACAGACAGAAGTCGTCTGCAATCGTCAATTCTCTTTTGGTGTTCGGTAAAAAATCGTATGAGCTTCTACACGAGGGAACAACTTACAGACAACAAATCATACTGGCTTTGTTGTTGTTTTTGACGTTCTCTATGCGAGCAAAAGGGAATTTCAGAAAAAAAAACAACAACAATGCACGAGCTGTCAAAGTGTACGAACAAAAATATCGTGAAAATATCGTTCAAATTTGTGTGCCCTCCCCATCGTCTTCGCTCACCCTCTTCCCCATAACCCACTTTGCAATCAGCCTATATTGCGATAGCGCTCGACAACAAAAATTCTCCGAGAGGACTTGTCCAAGAGGGTAGAGTGCTTTTTGCTAAAGCCGGCTCTACACGATGCGGTCAACGTTTGATTCGAATGGAGTGATACCCATCACAGTGTAACGAACCACATTTGTTTACTAGAATCCCTCTCCACGAGCGTTAGAAAAATATTGAATACCTCGTTCGGTCACTAAAATCCATCTCCAAGAACTTTAGGAAAATATTGAATTACTAGACCGAAGAGGGGTGATTCTCTCTTGAAAGCTTCACTTCGAAGCTTTAAAGCTTCCTGCCCAGATGAGCTTTTTGACTATAAAATAAACCGCTTCACCAGGGCAAATTCAGTATTTAACCAGGCTCGTTCCGGAGAGGTCCAAGACCGTGTCGAGGTGTATGTTCCGACAATGTGCAGAAGCACTGATTCCTATACCGTGTCGAGGTGTATGATCCGGCACGGTTAGACCAAAGTCTAGAAATAACAAGTCTTTCATCTTCATACAAAATTCTCCCCCCGTTAATTGTGTACGTGCATATACGAACATCACTGTTGAGCACAACTCAACGCATACATCGTGAACTCGGCGAGACAAAGCCAGATTCTCTCTCTTCGATAAAGTTTGCAGAACAGAAAAGGAAGGAAATTGAATCAACTGTTTTTTTTTTCATAAATCGAATCAATCGCACCAATACATAAAATTTAACTCCATATAAAATCATAAAATCTTCCGCCCGCTAGTTGTGTGCGAGCGTGTATAAAAATCTTACATTCCCTCTCTGATAGCCTGACACCGTCATTTGAAGAATTTTTGCATATAGCTGTTCGCCTTTCACTCATTAACCATATGAAGATGAAAGACTTGTTAAAATCTAGACTTTGGGTTAGACCACATACATAACACATACACAACACATAGCGACCGCATACCGACCACACCTTGGACAACTCAATAGCCCCCGGCAACCCTCCTTTAAAAAAGGAAGTTTAGAGAACTACCGGACGAAACACCATTACAACAGGCCGAACGTGTCTAAACCCGAACGTTGGACGCTTGACATTGGACGCTCGTAGCTCGAGCATCTGCCATTTGATACATCCAACGTTGGAGAGTGTTCATAGCATCGTGTAGAGCATGCTTAAGCACCCAAGTACCAGATGCATACATATATGAGTAGCGGTAAGACCATCGTTTTATACAACGGCACTTGTTATAGAGAGCTGCTTGGATTTGAAGATCATTGACAGACTACAATAGGCTTTGGCGTTTAGCAACCGTGCGCGTATTTCTGGTTCCATGTTATTGTCGGCTGGTACTATTTACCCAAGGTAGATAAATGATTTCAAATTCGCGCTCTTCTACCTTGATTGTGGGACCAATGTTGCGTGTTTTGCAGACGGAGCCACCCTGTACTTAGTTTTGCTTTTATTAATGTGCGGTGCAGCCCGAGCTTTCATGCTGCCCGCTCAATCTGGCTGAAAGCGTCTTGTATACAGCCGTTGATTTTCTAACAAGACATGTTCTACAATTCCGGCTAACATTTAAACAGGGTGCAGATGGGGCTCCTATGAGGCTAGCCCCACTACCTCATGTGGTCCCAATGTGGATTGTCCCATAAGACCCACAAGGGGTATCTAACGCCTTGCCCCATTTCGAGTGGAAAATAGAGGCTAAAAAATTCGAGAAGTTTGACGTGGATATGGGCGAGTAATAAACAAATAACTTGCGGCGGTGTTGAAAGATTTTTATTTTCAAGCGCGAGCGTCGTTTTCCCAAGCGGTCCCCACACTTAGTACTAATCACGTCCAATGCTGCTTAACTCCGAAATCGAACGAGAACGGGTCTATTGACTATGCTAAAGACAGCTTTCACGCCCATCAACATAATTGTCTGAAATATGAACAAAGAAAACTAAAGCTTTATGAGTTATGAGCCCTCTGTCGGCATGCCCGTTTTTGCCGCACGAGGATCTCCTAGGGAAATCCCTTTTTAGGCGTGCCCCTCATTTGCCACATGAGGCCCACACGCTGCATGAGGCATGCCCGCTTTAAATGCTAGCCGGGTCTCAGTGGGCACTTTAGAAATAACAGCAAAACCAGTAGTACAAATGGTGACACACCTAAGCTTAGACTTCCACATAAAAAAAAATTTCTCCAGGGTTCTGGATATCTTTACGAGGCTTGTCACATTGGTCATAGCCAATCTACATATACTATCATATTCGGGATGCTGTATTCTCTCATGACATTGCAGAGTTCTACTCTGCCAGTGCTATCATAGGCGGCTTTTGAGGAGTTCTAGGAGTTTATCTACAACAAGGCACGAAATAATTATGTAGATATGGACATCCTTTGGTATACCAAAATGTACGTGGTCTTCTGCATGTATGGAACAGTAATGAGCTTCCTAGTTCACCTATGTTAGGGCCAGGTGGTGCTAAGTCCAACGCTTGATCCAAAAGAAGGGCCTTTAATTTATAATTTTAAAATTTATTTTATTAAAAGAATTTTATTGACAATTAAATTATAACACGATACGAGCAGACAAACTACAGCTCTTGAAATGCTCTGGCCGTAATAGAATTGTTTTGATTAGTTACGTTGCAACTTCCATGTCACTTTTTTCATAATCACGTTTCTACACTGCTCTTTTTGCATCAAAATCAATTTTGGGTCAACTCATAAATCATTGCAGAACTTTATGCTGACTTGTGCGTTAACTGATCATCACTCCAAGTGTTTATGTTTCGTCACTATGGAGTTCGCTTTATCGTTAATTTGTATCTTTCTTATTTTCTTGATTATTCCGGTCTCATGTTGATTGTATTCTTTTGATGTTTTGACCACGAAAATTTACTTTTGGTGGTTGCATACCCGCGGATTTTTTCGTTTTTTTAATTAGTTATATTATCGGGTTTTGTTATGGATTTTATTTGATTTTATAAATTTATTATTGATTTGCATCTTTGAGTGTTGTTTTCGTGTAATGAGTGCTCGCTTCAATAGTGCCTTTCTGAGACCACTCAAAAAGTGCGACCATTAGTTTAGAAGATCTCAACATAGGGTCGATCCAGTCACAGAAAGAGCCACAAAAACCTCACCTACTTAGGGCCCTAGCTCTAGTGTCAAAGAATGTATTGTCAAAGGCTCTCTCGATACCGAGAAAATCCGCCAACGGAACTCCTTTATATATTGCTACGCATTCCAGCATAAGCACTACAAGGTAAAGGGCTATTTCTGTTTTGTTATAATATCCTTTTCCCTGTCATTGATTTTGCGTAGGTGTTCTCCTAACAGAAATAAAATTATAATTTTCTGTAGCACGGTACTAAGCACGAACCATCTCTCTCTTTCACCTACGTTTAAATGACAGCCACCGGTAAAGGATTAATAGAAACCATAGCAGCTTCAAGATCACGCTTCAATTTCTATCCAATCTACACATATGCACCTATAAACGACTCAATGGCCAGAAAATAACCCTTAACCAGATGATGACTACATAACTTATACGTGGCACACCTTTTGAAGTATTTCGAGGCTGGTAAATGAATTTTTATGTTCTTCATAACTGACGGCGCTAAATTATAAGTAATTCAAGCCCTTTTCATAAAATATGTGTAACATTGTTGAAAATAAATAAAAGCATATTTTCCACCAACATAAAATTAAACGTTATCAAACGTACACGCACAGCTCTTTCTCTCTCCTCCTTTAACATTAGTGCCTGATCCTTGAGGACGACGCGGCGTGGCTGTTGAATGGGAATTTACTGGCTGCCACTCATGCGGCAAATGTAAACAAGTTATGTTCCATGATTCTATGGATAAAAAATTCACAAGAAACTTTTCCTATAAATTTAGATGGAAATAGCAAAAAAAAATTTTATATACATCCACAAAAAGAAAATTCTTTAAATGAAAAAAAAAATTCCACACTTCAAGATCCTTTTCACATCAGTTACGAATTAGACTTTCACTTTGCCGAAGTAGGAGCGAGAGGCGAAGGAAAGTGGCCGTTTTTAAACTGCTTTAATTAATAGCTTCTTATTAAACTTTATTTACAACAAGCTTCCTCCTCTAATTTTATTGCTAACCGCCGCCCGTCGCGCACCTGTATACATATAAATAAATAATTAACGTCTACCTGTGTCTTAAGGGACTACAGAGGTAAAACTAGGTGCAAGTAAACTTCTCAAGATGGTTTCCTTTGAATTTGAGAAATTTCAGAAATAATTGCGGGAAATGAAAAGTATTGAAACACTCGAGTTAATGTGGGAAAATTTGTATTAACGGAGAAAGTTTTACTTTTTCTTCACAAAAAAAAAGAAAATTTTTGTTGTAAAATGTTGTTTTAATTTTAAGTGACCTCGATGGGAAAATTTCTTAGTTTGTTTGTTTTTTTTTAGTTAAGAGTCAATAATTATAAATTTTTTGTAAGTTGTCTCAAAGTTACAGGTTTCTTAAGAAGCGATTTTTGTTTATTTTTTGTTTTCGTATTCCAAAAAAAGTCATTCTTTCATGGAAGTTTCGTTAATTTCTAGTTTCTAAACTTTCTTATTAAATTAAATTTGATATACATACCACGAAAATCTTATGTTGAACTTTCTATGCCTTAGCAATTAGATAGATCTTTTAGATTAAAAGTCGTTTGGCACAGCTTTAACGCCAGACACCATTTGCTAATATCAGCTTTAAAGTAGGGTTTTTTCAAAAACAGTGGTTTTCAAAAAACATCGATGACACCAAAGAACTGACAGGCTAGATTGCCTGCATAAGTTAGGGTACGTTCAGACGGCGACTGTTCGATACGAGTTTTTCACGTCATAGATGCAAGTTACACTATCCATCATTTCGTTTATTACCCCCATACCCAAACCGATTTTTTAGGCAAGGGGTCGCAGCGATGGGTGCAAATTACATATGCATGACATATACTTCCCTGCGACCCTTGCCTAAAAAATCGGTTTGTGTATGGGGGTAATAAACGAAATGGTGGATAGTGTAACTTGCATCATACGGTTTTATCGAATACGGGCTCTTCACACGGGACTGTTCGATTCGATTTTTCACGTAAATCTGGTTTTACCCACGATAGCCCAGTCGTCATCATGGATCCACGGATTTTGTGTAGCAACTTTATTTTTATAAATATCCACAAATTAGGCCTTTCTTCAATGAGGGAAATAAATAATTCGGTGGATATCGAAAAATGGCCTTCCATCTTGACAAGATTTAACTGACAATTAAAATTCGATGCACGAGTTCGAAGAACACCCTAGAACAAAAAAGTTCGAGATTCGGTAAAATTTCATGCACGTGAACGACGCAATATATAACTAAAGGCTACTTCATCACGTATTCGACAAAATACATTCGAGATTTATCGAATCTCAGTGGCAAGTACGTACGGTATGCGGGAATACAAATGTCACGAATACGGGCTTTTCTCGCATGGGCATAGTGGGAACATGCTAATGTAATTGTCATTGCCACTGTTCTATTCGATAAAATCCCCTATACGGTATACGGGGAAAAAATCACCGTCTGAACGTAGCCATAGTGAAGTTATGGAGTTTTATGGAGTGACTTTGGGATCCTTGAGACGTCGCAATAATTTTATGACATCCTCGTACATTAGGCCATCCACACGAATTTTTAAATTTTGCATGAGCTTAATACTAATGTCTCTGCTATTGTCAGAAAACTTCTTGAACATGAATTGTAAAAAGTTTTCTGCGCTCACCAACTTTGCGTCCTCACAACTAAGATTCGCGACAGCTAGTTTTACGAGCTCCATTGCCTTGACAAGTATGTTTAGAGCAGAAAATTCCAATCTCATTTTCCACGCCTTAAAGTCTTTTAATATCTCGCGAATTGCTGTTTCCGGCTTGGCCAGTGGCGATGGAATGGAGCACAATGACATTTAACGCCATTTGCAAAAATTAAGTACCTTCACATTACGACATTACTTTGACCTTGAATAACTTTGAAAGGGTTAAGTTTTCGAAAAAATGACAGGAGAGCTTTTTGTAGGCTATATCCCCCGTGTTCTTTTAATGAACTGGATTTTGAGAGCTTTTGAGGAGCTTTTGAGTTCCCATACAAAATCGAAGAACCAGAAGACCCAGATAAAACCTGGGTTTTCGATTTTGTATGGGAACTCAAAAGCTCTCAAAACCCAGTTCATTAAAAGAACACGGGGATCGTTTCGTATTGACTGATCAAAAAATTTTTTTGTTTTTGAGTGATGTTTTTGGCGAAAAAGGGATTTTTGATAACTTTGACCTTGAATAACTTTGAAAGGGTTAATCGGGTCAACATCTTTGTAAGAACTAAAGTTGTAGAGAATTTCATTGTCAACATTTAGGGCCTTTGTACGCGGTTGTACGACCTAGAGAAACCGAGATACAAGAAAAACACCGAAAAACCGCTATATTTCCAGCGGTAATGTTTTTGTTGTGATTCCGAAATTGTTTTCTTAAAAGGTCCAAAGAAAGCTGTGGGCCAATTTTCAGCCATTTCCAAAATATTGCTCTTTCGTGCGTTTTTTTTTGCTAATTTCCCCGGACTACTACTCTGGACCCAAAAAACTCAATATATTAAGAGATCATTAATCGGTATGTTTTCATACAGTATTGTCGTCCTCATATTACTTTGGTTGCTTTTACATGAGCGGACACCGAACAGACGAAACTTAACTTTAAGAAAGTCTGATGGAATGTCGAACGAACTATATCAAAACTTAATGGCTTGTTGCTTTATGAAATTCTCTTTTGATTTTTGTCCTAGCAACAACAACAACGCAGGAACTGTCAAAATGTTCGTTCAAAAGTTCGCTGAGAGTGTGCATTAAATTCGTCCGCCCTCGCCATCGTCCTCTCTCACCCTCTTCACCATTAACCAAATTCATTCGTTCGTTTTTTCTATTGGGTCGGTGCCCGGTCGTGTAAAAGAACACTTCGTAAAAAACCAAAACAGTTAATATTAGTGTTGGTTACAAATTTCTTTTATTTTTATATTTCGCCAAAATTTTGAAACTAAATTTCGAGAACAGTAAAAACAGTTAAGAAAAAAACTGTTGCTGTTTTTCGATTTTAGCCAAAAAACAGCTGTTTTACTGTTACTGTTAAATAGTTTTGAAAAACCCTACTAAACGAAAAAAAGACTTTGCACCCTTCGTATGCTAGGCAAATTTCAGAATACAAGCCTCTTGAAGGTTCATGCTACTACATACTAGTTCCGAAAAATAAAAAGGACGAATTCTTTAAAGTAGTTGAACAGTATCTTAATGCCTACTACAAGTATGATGCAAACACCATCCTGGAGGATTTGAGCCTGCATACTGGTAGTAAGTCGACACTAACGACTTTCTTTCATGCGAATATTAATGGCAATGGACATCGAATCATAAACATAGATGGCAGTAAGCAAGAATTTTGACGTTGTGACTACCACCCACCCGTGTATCCCCTACTAAAGCAACTCTCCCCGCGCTGCCACATTTTGGGTCTGAAGACGACACGAACGCACCAAGATGCAAACTGCAACTAGGATAACTATCTTGTTAGTATGGTTTTCGGAGCGTGCTTTTCATCAAAGAAATGTTTTTTTACCGGGGATCTGGCTCCAATCAACCTGCAAATAAACGGCCAAAAGTAACTATGGTCATGAATTGCCTCACAGTGACTGAATAGTAAGTCCCAGAAGCGTAAATTCAGGTTGAACACGTCTTAAAAATACTATCATTAGTACTATTGACACCATCTTAGAAAGAGTTCATATTAGATTGTAACGACTGACTTGATGATGACTGAAGCTTGACGACTGAATGTGGGTAATGCAGCACTTGAGCCTGGGAACCAGTGGGTGAGAAATGAAACAGTCTCATCGAATACAGGTCTGCAAAGAAAAATTCAAAGAGCTCCAGAGAAAAGAAAAAAAAGTCTGGAGAAGAATTTCATATATAAACTACTACCCTCCTTCCCCTTGCTCAGAACAGAGAGCGAAAACTGCAGAACGCCCTTAGAGTAGGCGGTATGATGCGATTTACATCACGTTGCACATTGGCTTGGATCTATGAGAAGCACACTTTAAGTATTGCTGAATGGCAAACAAACTGATAAATTTCATATCCACCAAAATCAGATGATGTTTCTAGGCTACCACCACCAAGCGAAGAAAAAGTCAACGAAATCTTAAGTAGTCTCAACACCTCGGACCTCGGGTGTAGACGGCATCACTGCGGGATTGATCATACATGGAAAGCCTATACTGCACCAAGCCATCCATGAAGTGATTGTGAAGATATGAGGGTAGAAACCAATACATTAAATATAAAAAATAGACATACATGGATAATTCTATTATTGAAGTAGAATTAATTAAAGTGAAAAACAGCTTGCTTATTGTCAATCAAATGACGTTGATCAAAGTAAAAAATTCAAAATTTCAATTTTCGAGATTTCTTTGCTGCCATAATCTCGAGAACCTCATTCTGATCAACACCTAAGTTCCCATGGATTGACATTATGGCGAGTGCACTGTATCTCATTACCCGTTGAGTTTGGTATGTAAGTTTTGATTCTCTTCAGTTTCGAAAATGACCTTTCCACACTTGCCGTTGTGGGCGGAAGAGTGTCAAAACTGTTAAAAGATATTTGATTGCTGGAAATCTGCTCGGGTCACAAAAATCCAAAACTTCCAAAACCTCGGCATCTTTCCCGAGTTCTGCTAATTTTTCATACCACAATTTACATTCAGCTCTTACAGCGGATTCTGGTACTCGATCGTTGAAGTATGGAGCAAGATGATCCAAGTCAGAATCTGTTTGACAATTAAAACGAGTTGTTTGCTTCAACATGAGTCTCGGAACTTTGAGCTCCATATCGAATGCCTCTTTCGCGAGTTTTTCAGCTGCTCTAAAAATTTCGCCGAGTGCATTTTTACGTTCTTCTTGAAGCGTATCCACAATTTCGTGAACATGCTTTACTGCTGATGGCAAATCACATGATTTTCCTTGCAGTCGAACTGGCAAAGGAAGCGTGAAAGTCAAGTATGTCACAAACCAAGAGACTGACGCTGAACTAGCTTTTCTGAATTGCTGCAAATAAGCACACCGCTGTTTTTGAGATGATCCAGGATTTCCCAGAAAGGACCCCGCACTTTTCCTATGGAAAATGGCTTTCGGCTAATTTTCTTGAAATTTTGCAGGTTGATAGTTCTCAATGGGCACAAGGCCCCATAACCCGGGGGCTAGAGGGATATAACAGATTTCTGTATGTAAAACAACTTATTCTTGTAGTCTACCCAACGGGTACCCCAAACAACCACCCCTTTGACGGTTCAACCACCGACCATATAAACCATCCTCTCCTATGTCCCCTCACACCCGACTGTCAGTAAAGGCAAAATGCAGAGTATACTCACCTTTCAATTCGTTCGTTCTTGATTTTTTGAAAAATTGGCCTTGTGCGCGTTTCATTCCGATTCGATTCGTTCGTAAACAATAATATCAAAAACAGGATTGGGGTTCGCGGGTTTTGGCGATTAAAATGCGAAAAGTATAGATTTTCGGGAATTCCGAATTTGAAAATTTTGAATTTGGAGTTGTGAGCATATTGGAAAATTTAAAAATTAAGGAAACGGAAAATTTCGAAAATGCAAATTTAGGAAATTCGAAAATGGAAATTCAAAATTTTGCGAACTCTTTGACATTCAAAATTCTAAAAATTCAAAATTTACAATATTAGCTGCGATACATTGGGACTGGTAAACAACTCAAAACTGCTGCTAGCTACTCACAGCTACCTTTGCTCTTGTTTTTGGGCAGATACATTTTACTTCTAATTGTCAAAAATCGTGTTTCATTGGCGATGTACTCACAAGTACTTACGAGTAGAAAAAATCGCCCAATGGATCGCAGCTATTGTGTCTCAGAGTTTCGGGGGGGCCTACAGGCCCTACCGCTGGCTACGGCCCTTATAATGGAGACTCCCACAAGTCAACGACGGTTCAGCCGGGCTCCTCTTCTGCCCGTGTCGTTGGAAAATTTGCCGAAAATCCAACCAAATACCTGACTAATGCTGAAGAGATAAGCAATATAAAAAGACCATAAAGAGTTACAATATGATTGTACCCGAAAACTGGGGTTGCATCGAAATTAAAGTGAGAAAGACGATCTAACATTAGGTCGAAAATCGCGGTACAAAAAGAAGTACCAAGAAATATGAACACCGTTGCTAAAAGCCAATAAAACATACTCTGGTCGGTCAAAACTGCTCAAATCGTTTTAACCATGACATATAAACTGCTTCTGTACAAAACGATGGTCTTACCTATATGCATAGACCCTATCTTCCGTCTTTCAAGCATAAGTGCATGCTATTTTCGCATATGTTACGAACAAGGAATTCTTTCATTAATAGAACCACTCGACTATGCAACAACTTTAAACAGAGAGAAAAGCATACAAATTTCTGTGCCATAAAAGAGCTCCAATTTGCGTTTCCACTTTGCGTTTGGGATGTAAACGGGTCTTTAGAACGATATGCCAAAGCGCTAATTCGCCCTCCGAGGTCGCCTTACACTTGACTTGCCTGGTTATTTATTGCAATACTTTTCTTACATTGATCATCAAACATTGCCATCTTCTTTTTATCGTGCTAGTTTTGGTGTTTTTTATTCAATGCTGTTTGTGAATATTGTATGCTATTTCTCTAGTAGTATTGCGGCATTTCAACAAGACTTTAAACATACATCTTTTCTAGAGAATATATGTGTGTGACTATATTACCTTCAACCTACAATAATCAGATTTGCATCGTTCCTTGCATAACCATATACAAGCACAGGCAAAACCAGAACCACTTAACCCACCCATCGATATGGCCAGCCACTAAATTGCTAATTAATTCCTATTTCCTAAAACGTAAACTGAAATTCTATTTCCAATAAATTGCCACGTCCGCAAAACTATGAGTAGCCAATCGAACATAGCGAAAAACCACCCGTTGGTCGGCCCAATGGTACGGGGCAGCAGGTCCGCGCGATACATAATGAACTGGCCGCCATTCGATCAGTTTCCAGGAATCATTTAAAGGTAATTTAATATAAATTAGTTACCAATAACAATTGTTGATCGAAATCAATGACCATAAAATTAAAATTAATAATTTGATGCCGAATTAAAGCCAGAGAATCTGGGTGCCAACGGGAAACGCTGACCGAACATGGAAAAGGGAAACGATTTCACACCCCCCCCCCCCCGCAACTAGCAAATTGGGGGTGGACATTTAACAACTGGGAAAATGTTCGATATTTATCGCGAGTCCTTTTATCTCTATTCAGGGGTGGTTTATGCACAAATTTGTTTACGATTTTAAGAATTACAAGCATTACTTTTAATGTCGCCATTTATGCCATTAGCATGCATAAAAGTCGCTCATAATTATGCAATTTAAATGACCAGCGGGAGTCTTGCGGTATGGCGGTAAATTTTTGACTGAACAGGAATTAAAAGTAAACCTCGTTATTATTCCTCGTTGCCAATAAATAAAAATTTAATGCCGCAAAAATGTTTACCCAAAAAGCCATTCGAGAAAGTTCTTTCTGCTTGTTTTTTTTTTTATGTTCCAAATTGATCTATTTCCAACCGAATGTACGTGAAGCGGGTAAGAATGCACACGAAAATTTTCCCAGTCATACAACGACTTAGGTAGATACTAGGTAAACTGCGGGTATCTCTTCCACCTGTAACCTGTTAAGAGGGAACGTGGACAACATGAGTAATCGAATAGACCAAGGAAATTGCACTCAGGCTAAGTATTATATCGTTCCGGGTAGTTAGCTTACGAATTTTGTGGCTTCCTGCTAACTGATTGATAACTTCTCGTTTCTATCCTCAATGAAATTTTAATGATTCACTTGAGCAATTCCAAGTTTTCACCGTGGCAATTTGAAAAATTGTTTACACAGGATGTGGCTCCTGCGGTGGATATGTGAATCCCGGGTATTTGGCAGTGGATTTAAAAGCAATAAAACGAGTCAACTTTGGGATTTCGAAACGAAAGAACAAAACTGGATTTTTTTTTGTGTTTCTGGGGTATAACGATCTGTGAGATAAGGCTTGAAATATATTTTGGAAATACTGCTTTTGAGGATAGAAGAGGACCAAGAGGCTTTATTCTTGTAAAAGAAATTTTGATGATGTTGTAGCTTGAGACTAACTGAGATACGATAAGAACAGAGTCATCTTTGTAGGTTTCAACTCGATCAGGCATGAAGAAAATTTCTTATTGGCTACATAACCAGTTTTCGGTCTTTGATTATATTAGCAGAATTTCTAGTGCAATCGGTCTTTTGTTACTTTCAGGTTAGAAGTTTGGATAAATTTGGATTGATGATGAATTTCAAAGATTGTTTATACTATACTCAATCCGATAAAATCTATGTAAGTCCTGAAAGCAAAGACAACAGGCACAACAAAAGCCTTAACAATGAAAATTATTTTGCCGCAAGTTTCACATAAGCCAACTAACATATTAATAAGGTATCGGATCCAAAAGCAACCTGGTTGTCACTGGGACATATTGTACTATAGTCCCTTTACCGTAGATCGCTTGAACTGATTCAGCAACTTGCCTACTGCTTTTTCAGGTACGTTTCCACTTACACACTTTTGAGTGGAAGTGTAAAGTTCACTCGCAAAATGAAAAATGTATATGTGCAACACACAAGATCCACCCGCTACACTCGAGTTTACATACACTTATTAGTCTACATTTCCACTAATCAGTGGAGTTGTGTAAACGTGTTAAATTGAAAAGGGTAGTTCCACTTTACAAGTCTATCCACTTTTTTAACTGAACAAAGCATTTCTGTTCATTTTGCGAGTGGAGCGAGTGTAGGTTATGCGTTTATAAATGTTTTAAATGGCACTTGTTCTTATCTTGTACCAACCGGTAAAATTGTTTACAGGACAGTTCGAAATACCCCTAAAATCACTGTTAAAACTTTAAAGACAAAAAAAGGATATGTTTTATTTTCATACTATAAAGTTGTTTTATCAATCATTAAATATTAAAATATGCTTTATTATAAACATCATTATAAACATCAAATCACTTTATTTATAAACTATTTAGTACTTCAAACAGTACTTCTGCTGCGTCATATTTAAAATCATACATCCGAACACTAAAAAATCTAACATTATTTTTAATGAATTCAATATTTATTATACAAGATCCGCAGTATCGTTGTAAAGCTCAAGCTATTCAAATTACCGTCAACGAATTCAACCACTAATCAAAATTCGAATGAAAAGCTAAGAGAAATGATGCCATCAGGAACCCGATTTTTCAGAACGGTTTTGACGTCCTAAATAATTTTAAGCCCGTAAAAAACCCCGGTCAGCATTTTGTCAGAGGAGCTCAGAAGTTTCTATGCTCTTTCTTTGAGTAATGTAAATAGGTTTAACCATTTATGTAAAACCCTGCTTGTTTTAATCCATTCACGAACACTTCGTCTTCGTAAAAGAAATCATCATTGCCATTGTAGCTGCAATAACTAATTCATTTGGCAACATTTTCCTAAAAATAACATCTACGGAAAAAGTGTATAACTTCATCTTACACTTTCCATTAAATGTATAAAAATGTAAACATAATTTCCACTTGAATGTATACATCTCAAAAAGTGGAGAAAAAAGTGTAACTTTCCACTTTCCACTGAGTGTAATCACTGATTAAGTTTGTAAGTGTAAACTCGTTTTACACTTCCTTTCGGTTCCATTCGCAAATGTATACACTTAAGTGTATAAGTGGAAACGTCGCTCAAAATTCTCAGAGGGCGACTGAAGGCCTGTCAGAAAATGAACGTTAAACCTACACAAGAATGCAGCATTGAAATTTTCTTAGTTAACCAAGCCCCCAAAAAAACTCTAGGCAAGGTGTTGCTGCGCTCTAAGCTAATGGAGCGATGCAAAGCTGCGGTAGATAGGCTCCGTAAAAAGCATAACGTGACTTCTCTTAGGCTGCTTCTTGCAGCAAAGCCAAAGTAGAATTTTACAAAAGCGATATTTCCACATCTCTAATATAGGTTAACCATGACCATTGTGACAATCAAAATACTATATTAGTCAGGGGTTGGATTCTAGATACCCCATAAGGAATTTGTTGAATTATTTTGGGAATTCCAACTGATGAGTTTGTTACTCTCGTTTAAGTACTTGCTCCTCTGAGCTTCGAATGCAATGATAAAGCGTTCATAAGATTGAAGAAGAAGGCTCTTGACAATCGGAACTTACGAAAAACCCCCCTTAACCCCTCTTGGGGGTGGTTTTTGACCGTTTTGGGGTGTTACGCAACCCCAAAGAGAAATTCTAACAACGTCATCGTGTCCAGCATCCTGAAAAACGGGGGGAAGAGGTACTTTTGTTCCGGCTCAAAATATTTACCTGTTCGTGCATGCTTTAAAAAATTCTCCTTCCCCAGCGGTCTTCGGTCCCAGCATGAGACTCAGGCAACTGATCTTTAGTGTCACCAGTCAAAATATATAAAAATTTAGAGAAAATTCAGGAAGAACTTTTTGAGATCCCCAAAGATAAAGGATACTTAAGGTGTCCTTTGAATGCTTTTTTCCTCAAATGTCTTATTTGGCAATTTTATTTAATAGCTTGAAGGTTTTCTTCAAAACGCTAGGATAATATTTGCACTTTAGACGATTTTTTAAAGGAACTTGTATTATGCATATTTCGAAATAGTACCGTTATTGTACGAAATATGAAGAAAATCGGAGAAGGTCGGGTCCAAAATTTTCTTTTTTTTGTCGAATATTCATGGAATGGCCCTATTATAAAAAATTGTAATATTTATTAAACTATAGCACTACACGAGCGGCCAAGCTACAGCTCGTTTAAGATGCTCTGTCGTCATAGAACAAGAGTTTTCTTTCTTATCCTAATCTCATTACCTATACACATGAAAATACTACCATGACCAATCGAATCTTGTTTTGCCCTATTTGTTCTCTTTTACGATTTTGCTTTTACTCAGCGAAATTCCAGGGCGCTTTCAAAAATTCAGCCGACTCCAGCAGTCGGAGCAGTCAATTGCAAAAGAATTCAAATGCCTGCTCTGTTTGCTTCCAAATTTTAACTTCAGCTGAATATTTGAACAGTTGACTGCTCCGACTGCTGCAGTCGGCTGAATTTTTGAAAGCGCCTTCAATTTCTTTATTTATTTCAGTATTCACATCATATCACAGATGCGTTCTAACCCAATTCTATGTCAATTATTTCATACCCATATAATTTCACAAGATCAATTTCGGGTCAACCCATAAATTTTTACAGAACTCTGTGCTGAATCGACCATTCTATGTGCCCTGGTGGCATTAGTCAATCACTTCACTACTCGAAGTGTATATGTTACACCACCGCAGCATTTCGATGCTTAACGCTGGCTCCAACAGACAAGTCCGTATATCAAGCTTCTTCAGAAAGTCTCCATTTCTCCACTCTTTCCAATGCTAGTCTTTTTTTTCGGACTGATGACTGAAAAATGGCCACAGTCTTTCTAGACAAAGTTTAAACCTGCACCTTTACACTCATCGAGAAAAAAAGCATTAAAGCATAATTGAAGAGTTAGTTAGTAGGCAATAACGTTTCGTATTGATTGATGAAAATTTTTTTTTGAAAAAACCAGTTTTTGAATGACTTTTTTGCCAAAAAGTGATTATCTCCGGCGGCCATGTTTTTTTTGTGATTCCGAAATTATTCTCTTAAAAAGTCCCAAGGAAGCTGTGGTCCAATTTTCAGCCATTTTGGAATTTTGTCTCCTTAAAATGCTAATTTTCCCGGACTATTTCTTATATAGACTCGAGGAGGTTTCGAAGCTTTTATTAGGAGATTTGATAAGTTACTTGTATACGACTGAAACCAAACCCACTTATTACAAAACTTTTGACCGCTCGACCCTTGGACAGGATTGTCGCTTGGTCCTACCTACCCTAAGCTAACTTCTACCCATAGAAATATGGACATGCCGGATATCTAGATCACTGAACTACGATCTAAGTAGCGTCCGATCGATAATCCTGATCGTGCCGGAGTTTGTTCTGTAGCTTTACGTAAACTTATAAAATAAGTTAAACGTGGCCACCACATAAAAACGAAACGGTACACCTAGTAAAGATTAGATTACATCAAGTACAATTTAAGACAAAAATTATTACACTTAACAACTTTTTCACATTCTTACAACCACAAACATGAAAAATCAATTTATTCTCCTATCATATCACTAAAAATTCCATTCCATATCCAATTCTATTTTGGGGGCGGGAGGGGCAAACAGAAGTACTCAAAAGATGCTTGTGCATGTCCGAAATATCAATACGTCAATTAATTAACTTAGACTCTTAGTAACTGTTATCGATTAACTGAAGCACATCTGAAAGGTGGTCACCTGGATACGTCATCATCATCATCACCTTCATATAACATTATACAACATAATATAAGGATTAATTTTGTTGCAATGATGTCTGTAGATGACAAGCTTTCATACTTATAATCCTATAATAACTAATTAAATTACCATCATTCTTAACCCTTAATATTTCTGCATAGATGTGTGTAGTTAATACTTGATCGAGATAATATACTATACTATGTAACTAAATAATTAATGCTGTAAGTCAAACACAAAGTGTAGATGATTTTTGATAATTACTATTATTAAGGGTGCACAGGTGAAATGTTATAAAATTTGACAGATGTCAAAGGCAGGGTTTAATGCCAGAATTATGATTATGTATAAAGTTAAGCAATTTGTTTTTAATTAAAAATAGTTATTTATATTTAAGTCGTAATGATAAATAAAAGTTATAAAATTAATATTTTGTTTTATATTTCAGAGCACTATCACATATTCGTTGGTGATCTTAGTCCGGAAATAGAAACACAGCAGCTAAAAGATGCATTTGCGCCATTCGGAGAAATTTCGTAAGTTTAATTTAAACAAAAAAAAAAGTAAAATTAATTGCTTTAATTAAATGTTAGAATAAATTTAAAAAAAAAACGAAGAGAAACTCTCAGACTTATTCAAGAGCATCCCCCCATGGGGATTTCGGGTTGCCAATTCGACGAGGTGGCACAGAGTGCTTGTATAGGGGATGATGATGGGGACTTAAGCCCAGCTTTTTAGCTTCCGGATCAATAAATCGATTTCAATTCTTTAACTCAATTTAAATTCTTGCTGCAAATAGCCTCGCAGATGACATTGATTGAAGAGAGAGAGAACTGCCGGGTTGTATGAAGCTGAGCACACAAAAAAAAAACAAGGAATTTACCTTCGACGACGACTTGTAGTAGTAGTCCGAAGAAAAGCTTTTCACACGCTACAAACACTTCTATGCAAAAAAAAATGAATGGGGAATATAGTATATCCCACCTACGAAGCCTGGGTTCGCCTCCCCCCATATAAACGAAAACTTGGGCTATATATCGTAGCCAGACAAGCACCTGTTTCCTTTAACTGAAATTGCATTCGTCTTTTCGGATTAAGAACTTTAAATGCAATTTATTATATGGGAGCAATCAAGATCGCTGTCTATCCCGCCTCTCATGATGGGTCCTTTCCCTCGACCCACCCCTGCCTACTCAGTGCCGCCGCCGCTACTCTTACCACCCAATCTTTTACGATTCTGAGTCGTCCTCAATATACACTTCATCCCCCATCCCCCACAATCCAAAAAAGGCATCGTCTGATCAGCCCCTAAGCTCTCCTTCCTGTGCAATGCTGGCGTTCCGGAAGAATATAGAACTTCAACTTCGAGCAGAGGAATGACAAAAATAACACTGTTGTTGCCATCGAGCAGCAGTCGTATCCTGTCGACTGAACCTATTGCACTCGCAAGTTACTAAAACGGTGGGCGACTGTACTACTAGTGGGCGGGTGAAAAAGGGATGGGGATGGGGGGAAAATGGAAGTCCTTTAAGGACATTAAAAGAGCCTTAACTGCCGTTTTATTATCCTCAAGTGCAATTTAAGAATTTTATCGTATACAAATTCACTTCTTCTACACTTTTTATGAACACACGCCCAATTATGCTGTGTGCTGCTGCTGCTGTAGAAGCTGTAGCTGTAGCTGTAACTGCTGCTGATACTCCTTGTGGGGGTAAAAATTGTCAACAAATTAGAAAAAAAAATGTAGAAAAACAAAAACAAAACAAAAAAAATTTATGTATACATATACATATATATATTGTATAACACAAAAGGACCGAAAGGCACAAACAATGAAGCAATTTGCAATGGAGCTATAAGGGCATGGAACAGGACAAGAAACGAAGAATAAGAAGAAGAAGAAGGACCCGGGGGCCGGTCTCGTCCTCTCTAACACTGTAATTCTAAAAGTCAAAAACAAAGATTTAATGCCTCTTTCTGACTACCAGAAATGATGAATAACTTTAGAGTCGAACTTTTAACATAAAGCGAAGTTTTCCCTTGTTTTCCATAGGGAAATTCACTCCATTTAACCAAAATTAAACGAAATTTTCTTTGAATTTTAAAAGACTCCGGCAAGTGCCCCAATTGTCATGGCCCCGATAAAGGAAACAGGATCTTGAACGGCTATTCCCTGAAGGTAAACGTTAATGTCTTTTCCGAGGCAAAGTAAAAATTATTAAATTTTAAATTTGTGAAAGTGATTTCCCATTTAGGAAACAAAAAAAAAATTTTTTCTTATGTTTCTTTGGGGGTGGAGGTCGGGTGAAATTCTGCTCACACCCAAAAAAAAAAAAAAATAAAGAAAACTTTTATTCGGATGTAGCCTCCGCACCATAAGGCCCGGGATAATGTGGATTTTGGTGTTTTTTTTTGGAACGACAGAATTTTTGATGATTTATAAGAGACGAGACGCGCGGCATCCACGAAAACTATGTTTGTAATAACATTTTCAATTCAATTCAACCTCTCTGTGAATAAACAACAGGCGTACACACGTTGAGGTTAAATCGATTCATTTAGGGATTGCGAATGTGTTTTTGTGTGTTATTTACTGAGATAAATTTCTTAGTCGTCATATCGTTTCGTAAGGTAAACAAGGACATTTTTTACAACTATTTTGTCTTCCTTAAAGGATAGGAGAAGGGGTGATAAGGAGGAATTTACGCGTTGTTTGCACTTTTCTTCTACTCATATATACATAAATGTGACCCACTTGTGGGTAAGAATATGGAATTTCTACACAAGCAAGTTGAAAGGAGAGATATGTTCTGTGACGTTATAAAATGTGTTTTCTGTCACTTGAAAAGTAACAGAAGTTTCATTATATCCTCCTCCTGGCTACGAATTTTTTGTTTTATGTAAAATTTAATATAAATGAATTTTCGTATTTTTTTTAGAACGAAATTAGATTAATTTTATTGTTTTTAGTTTGTGGCGTTGGTATACCCGCTCCTGTTGACAACTGTCAAAACAAATTAATCGCCATGTTAGATTTGTAGTTTCTAATATGTACTTTCATCAAAAGCAAAAGCTCTCCTCAATCTGGCGCCTCAGATGTTTTGGCTATATACACGACCGACGGACATAAGGCTAGTTGCGTTGTGGGTTTGACCCACTCGGTCCACACGATCAACTTTCCAATATGATGAATGCTGAATAAAGGGATCGACCGAATGTTATGAAATTTTTTTCAGAGCATTTTTTCATTAATATGCTTCGATTTCATTTCGTTAATATGCTTCGGCATCTCAAAGAAAAAGATTTCAAAAAAACGAGTCGACCGAATTTTATGAAAATCTTTTCAGATTATAACTTCGGTAATACACTACGATCGGCACCTCAACGAAGTCGGTATCATTGTTGGTTCGCACGATGGTTCGTGCAGGCACAAAAATCACGTACGTCGTTTAAACAAAAAACGGCTCGACCGAATTTTATGAAAATCTTCAGATTATACATATATTCGTTAATACGCGTCGATCGGCACCTCAACGAAGTCGGTATCTTACTTGGTTCGCGCGATATCGTGCAGGAAAAATTACCACATACGTACGCACCCACACACACACACATACTTCTAAAATTTATGCTTAAAATACTGTTAAAATGGGACCTTGAAAAATTAAAATACGTTGAAAATTACGATTTAGATTTTCGGACCGATTACAATAACTTCCCTAAAGTCTACCGTGATTAAGCTGGCCGAGTCTCAAAGGCTGGCTTGTCTCGTGGCGATAGACACACCTGCCCGATAGCGGCTATACAAACCCTACTGAAAATCCCTCCACTCCACCTAAGTACTGAAAAAGGAAACTCTGCCGAGGGCACTGAGTTTACGGAGGCTATTCTCATTTAAGCCAGGAGACCTGATGGACCGATGGATGGATCGATTCTTAAGTAACCTTGGAGCCAATGCTTGCATTGTCCTATACCACTCCTGCCAGGGTGGATTTCGACAAACCGTTTATGGCGATTATCAGAGGTTGGTCAGAATGGCAGCACGACAGGCCTCATTTTTAGAGAAAACACGCCCATTTAGTATACGGATGGTTCCAAAACCGATAATGAGGTAGCGCAGGACGTATATGGCTCAAGGTGCAAAATATTCATGGGCCTTGGCATCACCCTACCCGTTTTTCAAGATGAGGTATTCGGTGTGCTCAGGGTGTTGCGTAGGACACGATTATAAAATGAGTTTGTAAGAGGTGCCTCTTTTTTCTTTTGAGCCAGTACAATGTCATACTTTAAATGAGGCGAGGTGCTATTGTAATGCCAAAATGGCAAAAACAAGCATATTAAAAAAAGAGAAAAAATAAATACCAATGAAGTGCTTTTTTACGAGTTTAATTCTAATATGCATTAAATTGCCTTAGAGTAAGTAAGAAATCTATGCCTTCACAATGTATATTTATGTTTTGCAACTCCACCTAGCCTAGTTGGAAATTTTACTACCGCAAAAGAAGTAAGAAATGTCTCTCCAGAACGTATTTAAAATGTCGCCTCATCTCATTTCATTTTGGAAATTTCATTTCTTCAAAAAAAGTGAGAAATGTCTCACCAGTACAAAATTTCACTCCCTCGAAAAATGTAAGAATTTCCTCTTCAGTACAAAATATCGCTCCCTCGAAAAATGTAATAAATGTCTCGAGTTGGTATTTACAATCTCACCACGGCTCAGTTTAAATTGGATATTTTACTGCCGCAAAAGAAGTAAGAAATGTCTGTCCACTAATTACTTTACAATCACACCTCGCTTCATTTATCTCGATACACTCTCATATACCAGTAGGACATTATTTTTGAGCCGGGACATTTAAAAAATTGAGGCGCCAGTACAATTTACCATCGTGTAAGGGACAAATGTACTGCTTCGTGTAAGTCCGGCTCAACTCTATAAGTGTGTGCTCAGACTCGTATTAATAGAGCTCCAAATAGCTCTAAAATTGTATTTTCTCGGACAGCCAAGCTACCCTTTTGGCCATTAAATTCACAGGGTATAATCAAACACTGTCCTGGATTGTCTCAACGAAGCACGTAATGTAGTGTATGTAACCTCTATTATTTGTGCCATTATTCGAGCTACCAAAATATTGATCCCGAAAATAGTCATTTTATTTGTACTTAAAAATTAAAGTTGACTAACACCCGTATTTTAAAATAGTCACAAATCACAACGCAATCACAAATGTGTGGTGATTCTCAACTTGAGAGAATTTTATATTCTAATTTTACAGTCACAATTCACAAACAGACACAAAGCCTATCAAAATTGTGACTTTATTAATAGCAGGTCACAAGAGTAAAAAAGCAGGTTTCTGGCATATTTCTACCCAGTAGGAATATGAAGTAGTTCTAGGACTAGTAGAATAACTACTTTCTAAGGAGGGAGTAGTAGTTCTCAGTTTGATATGTTATAAATGAAAACAACCCACTACTTTTGTATAGCGTTGTCCTACGATTTAGTCAATTGCCGCCCTCTGCATAACTTCGAAATATTTCGAGAGTTAATTCATTTTGAACTACTTCGAGAACTAATTCATTTTGAAGTATACTTCGAGAACTAATTAATTTTAAAGTTCTTGGAGAACTAATCCATTTTGAACTACTTGGAGAACTAATTTATGTTGAAGATCTTGGAAAACTAATTCATTTTGAAGTTCTTGGAGAACTAATACATTTGAACTCACTGGAGAACTAATTCATTTTGAACTAACTGGAGAACTAATTCATTTGAAATAACTCGAGAACTCATTGATTTTGAACTAACTGGAGAACTAATTCATTTTGAACTACTTGAAGAACTTATTTATTTTGAGTTCTTGGAGAACTAATTCATTTGAACTAATTGGAGAACTAATTTATTTTGAACTACTTGGAGAACTAATTTATTTTGAAGTTCTTGGAAAACTAATTCATTTTAAAATTCTTGGAGAACTAATTCATTTTGAACTAACAGGAGAACTAATTCGTTTTGAACTAACTGGAGAACTAATTCATTTTAAACTACTTGGAGAACTAATTCATTTTGAACTAACTGGAGAACTAATTCATTTGAACTAACTGGAGAACTAATTCATTTTGAACGAACTGGAGAAGTAATTCATTTTGAACTACTTGGAGAACTAATTAATTTTGAAGTTCTTCGAGAACTTATTCATTTGAACTAACAGGAGAACTAATTCATTTTGAACTAACTGGAAAACTAATTCATTTTGAACTACTTGAAGAACTTATTCATTTTGAGTTCTTGGAGAACTAATTCATTTGAACTAATTGGAGAACTAATTTATTTTGAACTACTTGGAGAACTAATTCATTTTAAAGTTCTTGGAGAACTAATTCATTTTGAACTAACAAAACTACTAACTAAAAAACAAATTCTTTAGTAACATCTTGTAGGCTTACCACTGATACCGTGATTTGAACTAGCTCCTCTCAGGATGACTTTGACACCAGTGCTGGAACTAGCCAATTTGCCACTACTACTAAAATTATTTCTATTTTCTAAGTAGGCAGTTTATTCCGATTGTGTAATAACATTCTCATTGCGTCGACAGTAGACAGCGTCGATTAGAGGTGTTCGGACGTTCATATACACGCAGAGTATCAGAGCATCAATAATTTCTGGCGTCCGTTGGCTACGTTGTCGCCCAGGCTTTGCTTTATCTCACTACACATACAATACAAAATACAAATTCACCATTAGAGATGAATTATTAAGATTTTTCTTGTTACTGGGTGCTTAGAATACCAAAACAGTTCCAAGAATAGTCTCAAACCCCCAATGACAAGCACGGTGTCTCAAAAGCTTGTGACTTATGACTGGTCACAATTTTGAATAGGGTTTAAACCTTCTACTTCTCGGATTGCTGTTGGCATAACCGAGACATTTGATGACAAGATCATCTGCATAGCCGATGACATCGGATTCGTGAAGTTTGGTCAAAAGTTCATCCACAACCAGTGACCAGAGTAACGGGTGCGGGTGCGGCTGTGTGCGGATGCAGCTTTCTAAGAGCCAGTGTTCTAGAATTAGAGTCATAGCCAGTGTTATCGAAAGGACCCTCGACACGGATATAAGGCAGTTTCCTTAGCGGGGAGGGCTTTCTTGATTTTGCTGACCAGGTGGTGTAAACTAAGAGCTATGTAGAGGAAGGGAGAGCTCCGGCTCGCACTTAACATGAAGGTCTGACAGCGTTGCTATCGTTTTCAAAAGAACAGAGATTAACCTAATAGGTCTATACGATTTAGGCAGCTCCAGGGGCCTATTGCCTACTTGGGATAAAAACCACCACGACTTTCCTCTAGATGGTTGGAATGTAACTCCAATTGAAGCTGGCTCTAAAGAGACAGACCAGGTTGTCGAGAACCAGATCGAAGCACTTCTGCAAAGGTGCCGAGAAAATTCCATCTCCTTCCGGGGATTTATAGGGTTGAAAAGAGGCCACTGCCCACTTAACTTTGTCACGATCGAAGATGTTCCCAGAAAGGATCAGGGAATAACAGTCTGGGATGGTGCTATGACTACACTCAGCATCCAAGAGATAAGCGGTCTGGTGGAAGATTGACCCTGGAAAGTTTTCGCTGAGTAGATACATCAAAGTTTCTTCATGGTTAGAGGTGTATGAGCCATCCTTCTTTTTGAGAAGGCCCAATCCGTTCAAGGAATCTTGGAAAGGGGCTTTTGGGGTCCAGTTGCCTCTTTTAGAGTCTGCAGGCTCTCACAGAGCTTCCGTCAGGCAATCCTTTTGGAGCGTCTCAACTCCTTGTTGTTTCCCGAGTAAAAATAAAAAGCGGCCTTATAAAGGGCGAACACCGGCCGCTTGGCTTTTTAAGGGGCATATGATGGCCGTAGAGTTTTTAACCATTTTTAATGGGAGCACATACGGCCTTACGACGGCCAAATTTGACCAAAAGATTTAAAAGGCCAAGTACTGAGCTGTAGAAAAGGGCATTCGACGGGAAATTTGAGCCAAAAAAAGAATCTGCACCAAATGTATTGTTGAATGTGTTTTATGGGAACTTCATCATTTTCGTTATGTTTCGATTTATCCTACTTAAAGATATCGATGCACAAGAGGAACGAGCTCGCCAGTCGTCGATTTTTTTCTACGTGAAGTGTGTGGTGCGTGTTGATTTATATTTTAGTGGGAAATTTGTTATTTAACGGCTTGAAAAAAAAAACACAACCGAAAAAAAATCAAACATTTAATTGCAGTGAAATATATTTTCTTATAGGAGGGCGAATATCCACGCTGCTGCCACTGTACCACCGTCGTATACCCGTAATAGCAACCATACGCCCGCCGTACCATCGTGGTATGGCCGTTATTGGACCTGCAAGGCCGTTGTTTCACCGTCAATCGCCCCATGTACGGCCGTACTGTCCTGCAACGAGCCTTCTGTTAACCGCCAGATGGCCGAGGACTATGTTTCAATCACAGTCGGCATTTGCCCGTTCTAAGGCCTTAATTTATTTTTACTCGGGTTGCTGTAAGGGTGTACCTGTACTCTTCCCAAGGCCCAGCATTGGCATTGCAGCCAATCTGTCATTCCACCTGGGCACTTTACGCGACAACTGGGAGGAAGAGACAGTGTTGCTGTCATGGTGAGCGGAGATTACTATAAGACATCAGTGAGCTGCTTGGCCGCCATCTCCAGTACACACTCAGCTGATAGAGGCGACAACCAGGTTTAATTTCGAGGCCAGAAGCCCCTAAAACTTAGACCAGTTAATTTTCTTAAGCCGGGCGCACACTAACGTGGAGTGGGAGTGACATGGCAGTGGCGTGGCGGTCTAATGGCAAGTGGAAAAATTTATTCCCATATAATCAAATGAAGTCGCGCACATTGAAGTGTAGTGGCGATGGTGTGGCATCTGGTAAGTGGCGTGGCACCACTTGATTGCCACTAGTCTCCGACAAGTTTAATTTTTGAGTGGTCTCGTTTGCTATTTCTTGAAAGGGAAAGTACCCTGTTGTGTTTATTGCTGTTTATTTATGGTTTCTGTGCTAAAAATGCGGGATGATCAGGAATTTAATATTCGTTTTGTTGGACTTGTTGAAGGCCACTCATGTATATATGATTATACCCGAGAGGATTATGATATGTGTCCCGTACTTGGCATTTACTTGCCATAGTGGATGTACCCACTGGAGTCTTTTTTTACTTTTTTTAGTGGCATTTGCATTTATAATTTGCACTAATGCATGAGCGTCTTCATCCTTTGATGATGACATTTTGAATAACATGATATGGAATCACGCGTTACGCTGCTCGCCATTTCGATGAGCGCTTAATAATTTTAATACCACTCCGCCACCATTCAGCTGCCGCACCACTTTGTTTCCTCATGGCAGTCGAAAACCACGCCTCTGCCACGTTACTGCCACACCACTTTAGTGGGCGCCCGGCCTTAGGAACCAGGGAAGAGGCGCGAAATACTGAATGTGGAAGAGTGTTCCACAGTCGAGTTGCTTTCTTCGGGAACGAATCTTTTGTCTGTTGTGTGCGCGAAAAGGTGTGCTATGAGCTGTGGGACTGCAGGAAGAATACTGACCTTGATGCAGTTCGAATGCATCAGTACGATGTAGCAGTCGCATTGGTAATATAGGTAAAATTTTCCCAAGGCTACTATATTTCTACGGAGGTTTAATATTCCTTTGCTAGTCTAAATGGCGCTTTTTCTGATTTGGTACCGTCCCCAGCAGCGATTAAATGGCTTTTGGGGGACCAACCCAAATAAAGGAATTGTATTCAAGTCAAGGTCGAGCATTTCGCAATATTCTTGTTGTTCACATAAAGGCCCTTTTACATCCTAAGCGCAAAGTGGAAATGCAAATTGGAGCTCTTTTATCGCACCGCGAGTTTTTTTCTCGCTGTTGCACGAACGTGGATTCCAGACAGAGAGAAAAGCATACAAATTTCTGTGCGATAAAAGAGAGAGAGATAAAATGCGTTTCCACTTTGCGCTTAGGATGTAAACGGGCCTTAATGGTGCAGTGTAAAGTACTAAGCTTAGTTTGAGGGTTCGAATAGGTTTTTAGGTTATGAGGAGTCAAGAGAATGTTACAGAAGATTAACTTTTGTACAGGAATCGGAAACACAGACTGTGTAAAATGGTTCCACAGTCGAACTGTTCTTTTTATGAATTTAAGAATTTCTCATCTGTAACGTGCACTAAAGGGAGCATAGTTTATAGCAATTCAATTAAGAGCCGTACAATGTTGAGTTAATTGAAAAAACTATCATTTTGTTACAGAAGGTTTTGGTCGAATACATACTGAATTTTTGTAATACCAAACCATAAAAATGAACATCAACTTGATTAAGAAATCAGTGTTAGAATGTGGGATTAAATCTGAAGCAGACATCGGTTTAAATGATGTTTTCAATTTCGAAATTATCGAAAAAGATTATAATTTCCTCCATTTTTTTTTTTGGTTATTTATTAATGGATCCTCTCCGAAGTTGAAGGTGGGGGTAATTAATTTGTAAAAACCCACCCCGACAATCACGTGCTAATTTTAAACATTTTCCATTTGCGAATGCCCTTAGCCAGGCCAATGGGTCGTTCGCTGGGTTGATTTTTTTAAGGCACAAAGAGAGGAAATTTAGCCTTAAATTTTTCCACACAAGCCTTTTGGGAGGTGCTTAATAAATATGGAGAAAGCACCAAAGTGTGTATATATATATAAACTGGCATATACAATATATATTTGTATATATGTATAACCTTTCTCCCCAACCTCGGAAAATGTATAACAGCTCCTTGAATAAAAATATGTTTGTGGGTGTACTGTGGCTTCAGCATTATGAACGGCAACTTCGGGGGTATATTAGATGTTTTTTATACATAAAAATGCGCACCCTTGTCAGTTCTTTTTCTTATTCTTCTCCTCCCTTTTTTTAACAAAAATGTTTTCCTTTTGCCTCTTAGGCAAAGCTTTTACCGTCATTTTTATCCCTTTTTAGCCTTTCACTGTAGCGTTGAATGGAAGTCTTGGGGAGATTTCGATAATAAATTAATTTACCTTTTTTAATAGAAGGGTTTAGTGGTTTTGTGAAAATATTATGGGTATTTCCTGAATGCTCAGATAACTACGTAATTTTTGTTGTACACTGTGCAAGATGGGAGCAAAAAGGGTGGCTGAATGGAAGGTAGGTTAGGTGGAGGTGGTGGTGGTGGTGGAGCCATGGGGTAGAAGAGTTGGCAAAGGGCACATTTTTCGATGACTTGTGAATCTCGAACGAGGAATTACTTTTTAGGACTTAATAGCAGCATTATTGGGTTAGGGTTAAGTAGCGTGGGTATTTTGTTTGTTTGTTAGCATCAAGGGAGATTAACTTCTATTAAATTTTTGCTACTTTACTTAGAGTATTGTGTGTTATGATCATAAAAATATTTCAAGATTAACTAAGAGACGATAATTTTGTGGTATATGAAGGTTAGTTTAGAGCAGGGGTCGGCAACCTCGTTTACTAGGAGGGCATATTTCAGAAATGCGAGAGTTCGGCGGGCATCATATGAAGAACCGGAGAGAGGGTTAATATTTAAACAAGAAAATATTAATGCAACACAAAAATATTTCATAAATTTTTATTAAATAAATTAAAATTTTAATTGGAAAAAACATGATATTAAAATTGTTAATTAATGCAATATTTGACATTTGTAATTCTGCGGTCAACTCGTTGTAATGTGGCACATTCACATTATGTTGAATTCTCAGTTCTCAGGCATTGGTCCAAATGAGTATCAGTGAGGCGTGATCGGTATTTTGATTTTAGGTATTTCATATTGGAAAACAAAGATTCACACGCATATGTGGACGCGCAAAGAGAGTTCAATTTTTGAGCACATTTTCTCAACAATGGGAAGCTATTTTCATCGACTAAATTCCAGACTTTTTCTTCGTTATGATGCGATTTTAATTTAATGTCATTTTTTGTTTTTATAATTTCCAGTCCTCCTTATTGGAAATATCGAAATATCTTGTATTTTATCGGTCACATCGTCCTCTGTATGAAAAAGGGCAAGATGCCTCCAGTTCATAGAATTCTTCAAATCTGGAATTAAATTCTTCAAGTAAGGAATCAAAATGTTTGGCAAACTGATGAGTGCTAGTATTTCCATCGCAATAATTTACTATTACCATTTTTAAATTTGGGAAATGTGATAAATTATCTTCTTCCATGCGATTTGCAGAGCGCCAATTTAGATTTAAATGCATTTACCATACTTATCATAAAAGCAATATGATGAGTTCTACCCTGTAGTTCAAATTTAATTCCTTCACTTTTAATGTTAAATCAGTTAAAAACCCAAACTTTATTAACCAAGGCTTTTGTTCTAATTCTAAACAAATTTCATTCCTGGTTGGGCGGGCACTTTAAAATTGCTTCGCGGGCGCCCTAGAGCCCGCGGGCACCGCGTTGCCGACCCCTGGTTTAGAGACTTTATTATTTACCCTCATTTATGGTATATGTACTATATATCTGTGGCAACTGCATATAACTTAATCGATAAATTCACGCAAGCTGCTGCAATCAAACACCTGTCGACTACCACGATCAAAACGCTATCCATCCAAAAAAAACTAGGAGGACAGCAATATTAAATAGATTTCAAGAAATCTGCTGCAGATCCCCTGCACCGATCACCCAACGGAAGAGACAACAGTTTACTCTGCTTTTCATACAATCTCTTAACTGTTACAATGAAAATGCACGGTACTCTCAAAGTCTGATGGCTACGACCTTCAAGTAGTTACGCTGCTAACTCCGAATGGATGTTGGGCAACCCTAGCGGGAAAAAGGAGGGAGAACGAATGCATGTACTTTGATAAAAGACACCGAACGCCTACATTGGCCAACTTTAAGTGATTTCTTCCTGTGTGGTCTTTTAACGCGACCAAGGAATTGTTGGAGAGAAGTAGAAAGGCTTTCAGGACACTTGTTTGTTTGATTATCGAACATTGTGTGCTGAATTACCACTTATACCACGAGCAGGAAAAGATTTCAAAATGTTAAACAATTGCTTTATTGCATCCACCAAATCAATTAGAGCCGCGCCAGAAAAGAAAGCAGTCTCAAAATCGCTGTATCTATACACAGTGAGAATCTCAAGTCGCAACAAGTGAAAGACCGTGAGTGACTTTGTTAGTTTAAAAACGAAAATTACTGCGGCATTTACTAGGTGGGGGAAAAGTAACCTCCTTGGGAATGAAAAAAAAATTTTTTTTAAATGTGTTTTTATTTTATTCAATATAATCGCCTTTTAGCTCGATACACTTTTTCCAGCGATTTTCCAACTTCTTGATCCCGTCCGAAAAGTAATTTTCCGGAAGGTGTGCAAAATACTCTTCCGCGGCGTCGATGATTTCCTCGCGTGAGCTGAATTTTTTTATTGATGAGCCATCTTTTGAGGTTTGGGAAGAGATAATAGTCCGAGGGAGCCAAATCGGGCGAATATGGTGGATGCGACAGCAGTATTGGAGCCGTAAGTCATTGATTTTAGCCGTGGTTGCGATGCTCTTGTGCGCCGGCGCATTGTCTTGCAAAAACAACATTTTTTTCCGCTTCATGTGAGGACGTTTTGCAGCGATTTCGGCATTCCATCGCTCCAATAATGCACAGCAATACTCGCTGTTGATGGTTTTTCCTTTTTCGAGGTAGTCCACGAAGAGTATGCCATGACAATCCTCTGTAACCGCATCGGAGGGCCTGCCGCTGCGGACTTGATCGGTAGTGGAGTTGCGGCCACCACGAAACTCTCGAAACCAATATTTGACGGTGTAATCTGACGGAGCATTACCTTCATAATATTTATCCAACTTTTCTTTTGTTTCCTTCGCCGTTTTGCCTCTCAAAAAATAATGTCGTTTTTGTGCATACTCAACATGATGCCAAACACGTCAACATCAATCAGCTGTCAAAACAAAACTAAAGACTGTATCGCACTGAAATTTGGCATGTCTGCCTAAATGAGGCTATCAGTGCAAAAGTGGTGTAACCCCAGACGATGTAAACCACCGGTGTAGTCAGCTTACACCCTTTTTCTCTATTACTTTGCTATATTTTTTCTGTCCAACAATTATGTTATGCACTGTAAAAAATTTCTGTGGTAATTTTACAAAAAAAAATACTGGAAGTTTTATTCACAAGCAGTTTTGTAAATTTGCAATATATATTATTAGGAATATTCCTAATCTATTTTACGTATTTTTACCAACTGTGTAGTAAATATAAATAATTTGTGGGATGCAAAAATACAATCAGTATTGGAGCTTTCTCTTCATAGTTTTGTAAATTTCCAAAACTCTTGTTGCAACTTTTTACCAGAAGGAGACGAAAAGGGAAAAACCCAAAGCTGAAGATTACCGCCCTGTGCCAATGTGCTTGTCCCTGCCTGAAATATTTCCAAGCAAGAAATTTTGCACGAAGGTCCGTGGGGGTCTCCCATGAAACACCTCGAAGCCCGATGTTCGAAATTCAAAATGGCCGCTGAAAAATTACCGAAATTCAAAATGGCCACCCAAATATGTGTTCCGATTTCAATGAAAGTGAGTATCTAGAGGTTTTTAAGGTCGCTAATTGCGAATTTGTGGTCAAAACTTAGAAATTCAAAATGGCCGCGCCAATATGGCCGACGAATTTGTCATTTGTCATTGTGGACAAAATCGGTATCGGTTCCAATGAAAATCGGTATCTGGGGGTTTTTAAGATAGTAAATAACGAATTCATGATCAGAACTTATAAATTCAAAATGGCCGCGCCAATATTGCGGACGAAATTTTCCAATTTCATTCAGATTCCAATGAAAGTGGATACCTAAGGAATTTTAAGGTTGCAAATAACGAATTTATGACTAAAACTTATAAATTCGAAATGGCCGATGTATTCCGATTACAATGAAAATCGGTATCTGGGGGTTTTTAAGGTAGCAAATAACGAATGTATGATCAAAACTTATAAATTTAAAATTTCGGGGCCAATATGGCAGACGAATTTTACCAAATAAGTGTTATTTCCCTGTCAGCTGTATGTAGGTTGTTCAAGAGTTGGGAAATCTGAAAATCTTCACATCCTAGCTCCAAATGGAAGAACATTGAACATAGTGTATCTTGTTCATTTCCCCTATTGTCGTGAAGTTTGCCACGCGATCGAGTGTACCTATAAAATCCTCGGCGAATGAAAGATAAATCGCCACAATTACAAAGAGAAGGAAAGGGCCCTCCACTGCCATCAAGAGGGTAAACGATGCCATCTATCGCATCCAAAAAGTTCGATCGGTAAGAACGGGACGGAGGCTGTGTTCGGGACAAACACTAAGTAAGAAGAGGGCAGTGTAACGGCTAACAGGAAAGAGAAAGTTAAAATTCCAATTCACACCGAGAAGTTTCATGTTCACAGGCATCTACTTGAATACATTAGTGTGGTCCTTATTTTGGAAAAGTCCCGATTTTTTTGAGTGCTCCTAAATCAAAAGAAAAATAATTATGACGCAAAAAAAAGGCGAAAAACAAAATTAAAAACCCTCCCCCACACAGGTTGAATTTTAAATGGGATTTAACATGGGTTTTCGTTTTTTTAAGCGCGTTGAGCACTTTATTTCCATCGGTTCAAGGTGAAACTTGATATCCTCAGGTTTCCGATACCGCTTAATATGAACATCATGTCAAAAACCGGTTTTGACTAATGACAGCTGTCAAAAAGCTGTCAATAGAAATTAATTAATCGGGGGGGCCTCGGTAGTCTAGGGAGTAAGGCGCCTGGCTACTATCCCAGAGGTCCCGGGTTCGAATCTCGGCAGAGCTCCACCAAGCGCATGTCATCGGTTGGTTGATGGGATTCAACTCGTTTCAGGAAGTATAACACTCCAGCGAGTTGTTTCTCATTGCCCCGATGACAGAGTCGCGATAGAAATGGTTGGGGTTAGGTGGTTGTGGCAGTTCCTTCCTGCTTCTCTCTTCCCCTTCACTATCTATCGACTAGAGCTTGCTGTTTGACATTGCACTCTATACGAAGAAAATAGATTGTCGACAGTGTTTCCTTCCGCGGACAGTGCACACATAAACTTTTTTTTATTTGAAGGCGTTGCAACGAACGCGGGTTTTTTGCTAGTATAAAATAATTGACAGGATTTATTTGAGAGGATCTTGCTAAGCTTGACTCGTTGGCCTGGACTCTTTATATCTTGGTACGTAGTCGATATACTTAGTCAAATAAATAGCGGTAAAACGAGACTCTCAGAAAACAATATAGGAAGAATTACGACATTATAAGGAGAGAAGCAATAGTAAAAGCATGAATAAAAGTTTTCAACCCAAAAATTGTAATCATGGCTTGAGACTGCAGAAGGTAAAGTTCTTGCCTTGGACAGGATCAATAGATTTTCGCATAGATGACCTAAATAGCACCATTGAAAAAACCACTTCACCCGAATCCTTTGAAAATCAGTCCTCCTCCCCAATTACATCGCACAAGACCAGCAAAGATTCCTTAATACCCTCCCACAAAGAAACCGATTAAAGGACATCGAAAAACATTAACAAATCCCCACGACCCCCGCAATATTTTATTTCTTGGCATTTTATTGTGTTACAGTAATTTCGTCCTTCAAATAAAAACCGAAAAACCAAAAAGATTTCACGGTTAACCTGTTTTGGAAATTTTTTAATCTTTTAAGAAAAATAAATGGAAGCAACGAGAGAAAGGAGGAAGGCGAAAGTAGTCCACGAAAAGTTTCCTTGATTTCTGTTCGAATCATTAGAGATAAGGATCAACTTGGCTTTAAATCGCTCCACTCTGGATTATGGAAGACACCCCCCTCCTGGAAGGGATGTAAGGAACGCCATTGAGAGTGGAAAAGAGTTTCTCAGAATCTTCACTTATTTTTTTTTGTTTTTTTTTTTTAGGGGTAGAAAAAGTCCTTCAGAAGCCGGGGAAAATTGTAAAAAATTAAGCGAGCAGAAAAAAGTCAACGACAATGGTCGAATCCTTTGTCTAAGTGGACAACAATGTTTTAGGAAAGATAAAGGATAATTTATTTTTGCAGAATATTCTCTTCCTTTTTCTTGGAAGATGGTCCGCGCGACCGAAGGAACGGGAGTGAAACGAAGAAAGCTTCAAGTTATTCGAGTGAAAGTAATAAAACATTTTTAGGAATTGTTTTGGGGAATAGATAAGAAGAGGTGGCATATCAGCTAGATACGTAGATAGACGCCCAGAAAATACAGGGGTTTGGGAAATTTCTCTTCTATTTTTTTTTTAATTATTTGATACTCATTGATGGAGCGCCATTAAGGGATTACGAGTTTCCGTTGAGTGAACATTTTCCGAGATGGATTTCTGGATTGATTTTGAGATACATTTGATATTAAACGCAGCATGATGAAGGGTTTTAGGGTTTGATGTATTAAAGATTAATCAATGCGACATGTTTTAATTAGTACAAAACTTTTTTTCCGCCATCAATATGATGAGGATGAAGCTGGATAAGGGTTGGGGTAATATTGACTTGTTTTGAAATTGTCTGAAATATTTTGATAGTATTATGATCTCATCAGAAATGAGATATCACAAAAAACTTGAGGGAAGTAAGTTATAAATTTCTTCGATCGAAAGTCGTTTTCTCTTTAGTCGATAATAAGGAAATGTGCTGAAGTAACAAATCTTATCAAAGAAGGTTTTTTACAGGAAAAAAATTAATTTCTGTGAAAGATACTTGGTGGTTATGAAAGCAATCAATCCATCGTAGAGAGAATGCTATTTTAATGAGAATTAGGAATAAGCTGGTATAAATAGTAATAAAGTGACCACAACACATTTCTTTGCATGCCTTCGTTGGTAGCCTAGAGGTTACGACGTCCGACTACCATCCAGAGGTCTGTGGTTTGAATCCGCTCTGCGGCATAGTCGTTTGTCTTTAAATGTCTCCCACTGATTCCGGAGCCAAAAACTTCCATACCACCAAAAAAAATTCCATGAAAAGGTTAATAGTGTATATGACTCTTATAAATCGTATCTGCAAAACCTGGGTACCCAGAGGAGAGCAGGAGTCAGCGAGGAACACCCCAGGTCATATAACAAGATCGAGCGAAGAGCTATGTAAGTTGCAAAAGGCCGCCGCCACTGTTTTTGAAAATACCTAAAACTTCAAGTATCGATTTCTTAAAAACCAAGCGAGATACAGAAAAACAATATTTTAGGGGTGTTTTATTTAGGGGTGTTTTATCGAAATTCATAATTAAAATATCGGTGGCACGGAAATCCTAGCTGTGATATAACTAGAAACCTTTGGGAAATACCTCAAAAAGTCAACTTCAAGTGTCAATATCTCGAAAACTAAGCGTGATATCGAAAAATTTTATTATATATTTTCGTCTTATTTTGTGATGCTTCATCAAAACGCGAGCCACGGAAGCCGTAGAGGTCCCAATAAAAAAAGAGGGGGTAAAAAAAATTGGACCCAAAAATGGACCGGAAACATCCGAATTATTCATCTTTGAGCTATTTCTCAACTGAAATCTGTTGACGGAATGCGGTCCTCACATTTTGCACACTCAATTCCGCCCAGCTCCCAGTCTAATTAACAAAACGAAAAAAACTAATCGAATTTTCGGGTGGATTAAATACAAGCGTGCCCTACGAAAACGTACCCTAATGTGTTTTTGATGAAGACGCGCCCTTTCTTGTGAGTGCAGCTAACTTCAGAGTAGTGCAGTAAAAAAAGCATTTTAATTTGCACAGTCTGGTAACAGCAAGATTATGATTTTATCCTTTTTGGAGTATCACCAGGAGTATTACTACGTATATATGCTGAGTTGAATTGTTGAGTTGAGGTTTAGTTTAATTTTCGACAATCGACAAAATTCGATAAAAATTACAAACAAAACACAGAGATCAACTAAAACTAAACTAAATTCAACTACTCAACTACTGAACTCGCGTCTATATGCACAATTTCGATTCAACCCCGGCAGCAGAGATGAGTCAAGTTCAGTCGACCCTAACTTAACTCAACTCGTGTCTACATTTAGTTGCATTCTGGTTCAACCTGAGTTCAACTCATCATGTATACGTACTATATATTTCTAAGTTTTGGACCTCGAAAAACTTGTGCTACTTTTTTTATAAACAATTAAAGTATTTTGAAACCAATTTTCAGGTCTTTTTATAAGATCAAAATAATAGATTACATATCAAGGGCCGAAAGGAGGGTTTTACGTGCGTAAAGCCTCCGACGGCCCGAGATATGTACCGTATTTTTTTTACAAGTGCCCCAAGCCATATTTATTTATTGGTTAAAAATTTTGAATAACACCGAGTACACGCAGTAAAGTGTCGCGTTTATACCGCTATTTATATTTGTTGGTATGCATGGCTCGGTTGCCTAGAGACAGAGTGCCTGGCAATCTGAGAAGCTCTGGGTTTTTTTTCATAAGTTAAAAAACTATGAGGAGCAGGCAGTACATAGTAACTCGAAGCGGGAGGTAAAGATTTTTACCACCCGCCTCAATACTTTACCGCCCGCTTTCTCGGAGAGGTCTGTAAATCGCCATTTTCGGTCAAGAAAACATGCATGAAAAGAGGCACTTTCGGGGCACATGTGAAAAAAAGTATATTTTTTGAAAGTTTGATGCAAATTGGTCTAGTTGACTGTCTTGGTCACTAAAATGAACAAAATACTGTTTTTTTCTCGTTTTTTTTCAGTTTTGTAGGTTATGTATGTACTTCAGAGACTTGAAACCAACGAGGATTTACTGGCAACGAAGAGACTGGTATTTAGTTTGCCCCGATCCGACTTATAGAACCGGAGTAATTCATATTTTAAGCTCGAAAAACGTGGTAAAAAAACTTTATTTTTTTATAAAAAAAGTAGCACAAGTTTTTGAGGTCCAAAACTTAAGAATATACTCCTGGTGATACCCCAAGCAGGATAAAATATAATCTTGCTGTATCCAGACTATACCTATCTCTTCATTTTTTGGCTTTTTTTACTGGACTAGAGTTTGCAAATCAAAATATAATAGAAAGAGTATAGATCAACCAATCTTTTTTTTTTTTAATTTGCAAAAAAGTTCGGTCTGTTTTGGTCGCTTGGTTATGTTTTGTTTTTGTGTTTTTAGTTGGATCAATTTTGTTTTTTAAACAGCGAACCCTTCGCGGGGGTCACGACCCCCCGTGACCCCCCCCCCCTTAAATCCGCGCCTGATTGAGGCTGGAAAAGATGCAAAACCGGTCGCCGGCCTTGATAGGCTAGGGTTTAAGGCTCCTGACTACACTCCCAGAGGTCCATAGATCGAAGTCAGCGTTCTGTGGCCGTATTATTGAATGGGAGTCAGTGGAATAGAACAGTGGTTTGCTGTTGCCCCAGTTCTTTCATGCTTCTATCTAGTATCTTTCTAACCAGGCATCGCTGCCCGACATTGCACACAATAATCGAACCGTTGACAGTTCCAAGGTGTCTTTCCTCTGAACACTAGTCTTTCACATGAATATAAAAAAAATTACTTCAATTTTTATTGGCGATATAAAAATTTTCTGCACCATTGATCAATTGAGCCACATAATTGTAGCAGCAAGTTCTACCAAGACGACTGGCGACTCTTCCACTAAAATTAAAAATGTCCTATCTCTACAGCAATACTTCTTCCGCAGATTTGTTCACTCGACTCGCTATCACAGTCCGCAGTCGTTCTTGGGACAACTTTCGCCAATCAATATTTATGAACGTGTACAACATACAAGAGTTCTAACACAAGGTTCACCTCGTTCTCTTCCAGAACCATCAAGCTACCGTATCCTCTATCCTTCTTTCAAATCAAGCTAACTCTCCAGGGCCCGTAGCCAGCCCTTTAGTTTTGGCGGTTTTTTATGAAATTCCATAGAGAGATCGACATTCAGCCGGTTTCTTTCTTCCGGGGCCTTGACCGTATCATATAGCCCTTCGTCCGACATGCACATCGGGGAGCAATGGAGGCCTCTTTGTTGCTCGTCGAGTGTCATTTAACCGGATAAGAACTGCTGCACCTGGAAGTAAACTGGTTTACTTTTGCACGATGAAGATATGTAATGCCTGTATCTCAAAAAGCTCAAGCCTAGCCAGATTATCAGATTGCAAATTGTGAACGCCATTCTTTTATTTGATTATGAGTGATCTAGGTGTTTTTCGTTCGGTTGATAGCTGTTTAATTGCAGTGACTCGCGTGAACTTATCGATCATGTTATATGCCGCCATTACAGTTTACTAAATTCATGAAATGCCAAAAATTCCAACTAGTATTTTTGTATTTTAAAATTTGGGTCATCATTGATTTTATTTCCTACAACAATACTATCCACAATAAAATAATATATACTCACAACTTCTCTCATTATTATGAGTTATCCTGGGCCGAATTTTGATCGCAAAATATCCACAGGATCATTAAGCTTTTATTACAAAACAACTCAAAACACAAATACCAAAAGAGAAAAAGTCCATCGTGAAAGAAACTTTTCAAATCAAAAACCAGTTATTACCTATATTTACGCAGTTGATGCTCCTCTCTTATTGCACATATTCTTTAGTTAAAAACTTTTTCCCCCCCGACTATATAGTTTCTCGTACTGTGTATATGCATGCATAAATATATAGATAAAACTAGAAACGAAATGACCCAATCAAAAAAGCTACAAAAGCAGTTGAATTTCCATTTGAATACAGCAGCAACAACAACAAAAAAAACAACAAAACCAAAAACAAGAAACTTTTTAAAAGCTTTGATAGTTTATAGGTGTATAACATAACAAAAAAAACGCGAAAATAGAAAATACTAAAGGAAAAGTTTGTGGAATATAAACGGAAAATGTGCACCCGTCGTCGGTCGTCCAAAACGCGGTAAAGCACCTTGGAAATTAAAAGAGGCGGTTTCCTCTCTCTCGACCGCGAAACTACCATAAAAGTCGCATGAAAGAAAAATGCACGAACAAAGGAGCAAACTTAAGTCGCCTCATTTTTACCAAAAGAAAGCACATTACGCCCCGGAATGGATGCAAACTAGTTTCTTTCCTTTATTTTTTTTTTTACCTTTCTCTCATTTTTTTTTCTATTATTTTTTTTTATTAAAAACTTTCTCCAGAAACTTGTCGTCTTTTCCGCTTTAGACAAGAACTACGTAAGAAGGTAAGAGAAGCATATTCCCCAATACAACTAACCCCCAACTTCCCACCACCCACCACCCCCCAAAAACTAGATTTTCATCATCCGCTGAATATTCGGTTTTCCGCTGAATGTAAATGCGCTGAATTTTTATTGTTCTCATTCTTTTCTTAAATTAGGTCTCAAATATGAGTTGCCAAGGTGTCCAATGTCGGAATAAACCTAAGCTGAATGAAGGTAGGCAAATATCGTTATATATTTTTTTTTCGGCTTGTTTTCGTTTGATGGGTAGTTAGGCGGTTGGGGGTGGGCCGAAGGGAAGGGGGTTTGGTAGGGCTGCCTAAAGCCTTAAGGGGGATTTCTTTTTTGGCAACAGTTGGCCACCCGCCGATTTACTGCTTTATTTGCAGTTCTCATGCAAAACGCGTGAGTAATTTATGAGCTATTTACTAACACACATATGACGATTTCCCACATTTTGTGACCAAATAAGGAACCGTTACTCAGCGCTTTAAAGCCCCTTTTATTACCGACATTCTGGTCTTATTCCCTCTGTTTTGTGGAGGTATATTTGCCCATAATAAACAGATATAGGCACACAAACATAATCGTAATATATTAACCTCTAGGTGGGCCCGCATTCACATACATATGTATACGGGAGCGAGTGTTCATATATATGTATATACATAAAAACTTTTTCGACCTACCCCCACCCCTACTCTTCCGACCGACCAACATTGCTGTGATTTAACCCGCGTATAACATTGGCAATTTTTTTTTTTTGGTGGGGGCATGTTCATGGGCTTTATAAGTTGCTACCTATCTACCCTAGCCCCGAATCAAATGGATGAAATTTACCTGAAAATTGACGGTAAGTGCTTACAAACTACCGAAAATTTCTCAAGGATATCCATAAACCGATGGTGCAGAGGAGGACGTGGAAGTGGGTGGGGGGGATATTACGACTATATGCTCACACATCTGTGGTCGACATGATTCAGGAGATGAAAGTTCTCTCTCTGAATTAACTTTACAGGTTTTTGGTTTTCACTGCTGATCCCTCAAAGAGCATTTCATCTCTATGGCAGCTCGTTCCGCAGATAAGCAAATTCAGGTTTATAGCAGGATAAGCTTGCAACCAATCGTGTGTTTGCTTTCCTAGTTAAATATTAACGTTCTTCCTTCGAATTTATTTTTAGAGAGAGAAAAAATAAGAAAAAAAATTTACCTGTATTTTTGTTGCTGTTGTTTTTGTTGCTATTGTTGTTGTTTTTTTTTTGTTTTTTTTTTTAAATCCCCGTCTGGCTTGTTGAATTATTTAACATGGAGAGCCCGGGTGCTTGACATCGGAGAATAATTTTCTTTTGTTGTCCCGACGATTACGGTACAATATTGTCACCATTACAAACAGGCTGTCGTAATCGTAAATGAAAAGGTGATTAGCTTCACTTTGGACATTTAGGTTTATTTGACATGCAACATGAAGAACGATAAAAATGTATAAACGCGTGTTCATCAAATTCTGCTTGTAGACAATGTCGTTGAAAGACAATGTGGTTGTAGGGGGCAGGGGGAAGAGACGAGTATCGTTTGTTGTAAGTAGATAGGGTACATAATGTTAGCTAGCTATGTTATATCCAATTAACTTGGCAATACAATAAAAGTAATATATACAGAGGGTCTTTCAACAGGAGGTGTCATTTTAAATCAACAGAAAAGAGCAGTATTTTCGCAAAAGGTGATGATATTTTTATTTTAATCTAAAGAAAAAGTTCTGAGGTTAATAATGGAAGACAATATCTGCCAAATGTTTGCCCCAATTCTTCTTACAAACAGTTGTAGCAGCCGCGTATACACGATTCTAGGAACCCCTCCAACGTTGGACGCTTGATGGCAGATGCTCGAAATATGAGTGTCCAATGTCAAGCGTCCAACGTTCGTGTTTGGACACGTTCAGGCTGTGATGAGTATCACTGCAACGTTGGAAGCCAACATTCGAATCAAACGTTCACCGCATCGTGTAGAGCCGGCGTAACTTAATTGATAAGTTTACGCAAGTCAACACAATTAAAGGCCTGTATCAGAACGAACGGAAAAAACGCACAATAGCGGCTATATTTCGCCAATAGCAGCACTAATATTGTCTTTGAGTGCTTGAATCGTTGCTGGATCATTGGGGTGTAAAAAGTTTAATGGTGTTTGATCGCACGATCTCAGCGGTCAGTTAAAGTCTCCATTTCGAGAAATCACACGTCTAGGAAATGTTTCACGCAACAATTTTACGAGTTGTGTAGCAGATGGCGCCATCCTACTGAAAATAAACGTCAAACACGAAGGCAATCTATTCACTGTAACGGTCGAACCAGCAATATTGAAAAAGTATAGGCCGATTATACCGCCAGCCCAAAAACCGCGTCAAACTGACGCCAGCCCAAAAACCGCGCCAAACCTCTCCAATTGTTCGACATATTTCGACTCAAAATAATTTTGTTTTAAAATCTCATGATCTTGTTCACGCATTTCCACCAACGTTTTGCTAGTTGTGCATCAATCCATACCGCCCAGTTTTTACTTGTCAAATGTCAAGGTAATGACAGTTGTATGTTGACAGTTAAAAATAGCACGAAATTAAAAATGACACCTCTTATTGAAAGACCCTTTAGACGTAGTGCAGTTGTGTCAATATAATACAAAAATAATCTCTCATCTTCCATCATATAGAAAACCTTTATTTATTTTCTTCAGAACTCGATACTCAGGCCCGTAAACACCAACGGTGTTTTTTGTATTTCAAATCAAGATCTTTAGTCAGAATCCTTAATATTTTTAAAATGCTTAATACCCCGGCTTCACCGGCCTCAGTTTAAACAAATTCAATTCACTCCGCATAAGTGGCTTCACCGGCTAAAGTCGAGTTCAGTACATGAAATTGTTGTTGTTTTTTCGCCAGAAGTCAGAAATGAAAAAGCTCCCTGGAATGGCATTCCACGATTCCAGTTGATTACTCTCTTTTGAGCGAGCTTTTACTTTCAAGCTTGATTTCAGGTTCTGTTGGGCGAAATCAGACTTTATTTTTCCTGTCTTCGAAATCTGAAAATGTATGGGAAATCAAGCAAAAATGAAGCTCAGTAGACTAATTTTCTCGAACTTGCGCAGTTCGGCCGGTGAAGCCGGGGTATAAGCTACTTTTCGAATGCGAGAGTCTCGTACATTTTTCATATATGCATCTCTTCCTCTAATTCTCGCTGCAACTGCAATCTGGAGTTGATTTATTAACTTTCCAGTTTATAGGGAGTTATTGTAATCGGTCCGAAAATCGAAATCGAAATTTTCAACGTATTTTCATGTTTCAATGTCCCAATAGCATTTTAAGCAAACATTTGAGAAGAAGTATATGTGTGTGTGTCTGTGCGTACGTATGTATGTGGTCATTTTTTCCGGCACGATTTTGCGCGAACCTAAAAATATATCGACTTCGTTGAGGTGCCGTTCGAAGCGTATTAAACAAAATATGATCTGAAAATATTTTCATAAGAATCGGTGGAGCTGTTTTTTTGTTTGAACGAAGTTCGTGATTTTTTACCTGCACGATACCGCGCGCACGAAAAATGATATAGATTTTGTTGAGGTGCCGATCGAAGCACATTAACGAAAACATGTTCTGTAAAAAATTTCATATCATTCAATCAAGCCGTTTTTTTTTGTTAAATGAAAATCTTCGGCTATGGGTTAAAAGCACTTTAAATTGATTGGTTTTTCTAATATCTAATAAACTCGTTGAAATGAAACCCATTCTAAATGAAATTACATTTTCTGGATTCAGCAGAGTGATAACTTCCCATAAAGATATCACTTGTCAAAATCCCAGCACTCTTTAAAAACCGTGCAAAAATTATGTAACCCTTTACAAACATCACGAATTTTTCAAACTTTTAAATCAGTACTTTTATGACACAGAATTGTGTTCCACGTCCTACAGGTTCTGGAAATTGAAGTTCATCCCCGCAATTCCAGTAGTTACGAAACATTTTGCCTTTTCGGTCAAGTCTGACAAGTCCTTTACATTGAATAGTTTTGCTAATACATATCTCCTGAAATCGTTCGAATTTCCATATGAACTCATTTGGTTCCAAGTTTATCATTATTTGAACTAGGTACTCTCAGAATTACTTTGGCACCAGTTCTGATACTAGCCAATTTCCCACTACTACTAAAACTATTACTATTTTCTAAGTAAACAATTTATTAATATTATATTATTTAGAATTACAAGATTTTTGCTATTAGGTATAGGAGTTGTGTTAGTTTGGAGAACCAGGTGTATGAATTTGGTGTTATTTTTCCTACAATTTGTTGTTATTATTGTTCATTTATTATTAAAATATACATTCATAATATTCATCTTTCATCATACTGGAAAGTTGATCGTGTGGACCGAAAGGGTCAAACCCACAACCCAACTAGTTTCTATATAAAAATAAAATATTTTTTAAAAGTCTAGTCTAGTTTTTAAAAGTCCTTCTGACTCTGGTTCGTAAAATGTTTTTATATAAAATATTGAGAAAAGCAGGAGACGTTCGCGCATGCGCAACTTTTATTCGAACATACTAAGCCGTCGTAAACAATGCTGATTGCAGTTTTTTGTGATGTCTCACATTAAAAACGCTAACTTTGGTCATTGACCGCCTTTTGATATCTATTTTGCAATACAAACTTTGCTATCACAAATCAACTGCTTACTTCTTGCCACAGTAAAGTACGAAATTCGAAATTCGCGCTACGGTCTTACTTGTATTTCAATTACGGTGTTGCCATGAGCCAGAGTACAGTTTTCGTTAAGTAAACAGAAAGCTTTTTCTCTCTAGATAACGTTATTGCCTACAAAAAAGCCTTTCGTCATTGTTCCGAAAACTTAACCCTTTCGAAGTTATTCAAGGTCAAATTTTCCAAAAATCACTTTTCGGCCAAAAAATCACTAACTATTGATTTTTGCAAAATTTTTCGAAAAGTTTTCGAAAAAATGGCAAGGGTGTCATTAGGGTAGGCATAATCTTTTGTATAAATAGAACAAAAAAAAATTCTCAATAATCAGTTTCTGAGTCATTTTTCGACCAAATACTGATTTTTTGAAACTTTGACCTTGAATAACTTCGAAAGGTTTAAGTTTTCGTAAAAATGACAAAAGGCTTTTTTGTAGGCAATAACTTTTCGTATTGACTGATGAAAATTTTTTTGTGATGTTTTCACCAAAAAGTTATTTTTGGAAATTTTGACCTTGAATAACTTTGAAAGGATTAGTCGGGTCAACATCTTTGTAAGAACTAAAGTTGTAGAGAATTTCATTGTCAACATTTAGGGCCTTTGTACGGGGTTGTACAACTTATAGAAACAGAGATACAAGAAAAACACCGGAAAACCGCTATATTTCCGGCGGCCATTTTGTTTTTTTTGTGATTCCGAAATTGTTTTCTTAAAAAGTCCCAAGGAAACTGTGGACCAATTTTCAGCCATTTCCGAATTTTGTCTCCTTTAAATGCTAATTTCCCCGGACTATTAGTATTTTGGCACGAAAGGACACTGAAACACACTCATATGCAAAAGCCGACTTTACCGAATTGGCTTCTTTGAGTTTACTTGGATTTAATCTGAGTAAACTCTGCATGGAAACTCAGTAAATCTCAGGTGAAAGCACCGTCCAACATTGTAAACGGGCTTTTAAAGTCATGCACGAAACCATTTCGTCAAATCTCAAACTATACATTGTTGTTTGTAAATTTATAGAACAATCTCTAAGATTTCACATTCTAAGTGCTCTGAACACCATCGAAGAATACCTTTAACCGAGAGTCAAGGATTACCCTTACTCGCATTCTGTGAAATGTTTAAAATGCTTAAACACAAAATTCTGTAAAACATGAGAGTTTTGAAGTTTGGCGATTGTTTTCGAATAATTTCGAAAATCATTGCGATTTTGTATCGCGGCTTTTGGATATGGATATCTCTGTCCTACTTCTATTTCGATGTAAAGATCAATCTCGGAGTAAAGCTTACTCGAATATTGTGAACGCTTGTTAGTGTGGAAAATAAAAGCTTTCAGATCCACGCACGAGACCATCATCGCACACCTCAAACTACGGCATAGTTGTTGTAATTGAACAGAAACCCTCTCAGATTACTCCTTTGACGTTTCGAGATTTTACACAAGGCGAATACGGTGTAAAGTTATCATATTACTAGTCCGGGGAAATTAGCAAAAAAAAAACGCACGAAAGGAGATAAAATTCCAAAATGGCTGAAAATTGGACCACAGCTTCCTTGGAACTTTTAAGAAAACAATTTTGGAATCACAAAAAAAAACATGGCCGCCGGAGATATCAGTTTTTGGCAAAAAATTCACTCAAAAACTGGTTTTTTCGAAAAAAATTTTGATCAGTCAATACAAAACATTATTGCCTATAAAATACCCCTCTTGAATTTTTTCGAAAACCTTGACCTTTCCGAATTATTCAAAGTATGGAAACTTTGACCTTGAATAACTTCGGTCCGGAACTGGGTATTGGGGCACAAACTAGTCTGGTGAAAATTGCCCTAGGGCCTAGCTAGACCATCAGACTCTGATGAAATAAAGCGATCACTGGAGATCCAACCCTTGTCTGGTGAACTTCACGAGGTTTTTTCTTGAACCATCTCGTAACGCAGTCAGTGAATTACTTAGACACAGCAGGAATAAAAAGCCTTTCTCTCAGCCTTATATTACCATCTGGAGGATCTCTCAAGGTCGTGTGACACAGTTTTTAGGCTCTGGATCCAGGAAGACTTGTCTCCCCTCATTTTATAGAATAAGTAGAGAGTACGTGGTTCCTTTGGAAAGATAAGTCATACTCCAAACCTGCAACATAAAACGCATTCCATGTTTGGTTTCAATTTAATAATATTTTAGTGCTGACATAAATTTAGAACTTCACCTTCAACCAGGATATCCCACTCCTTTTTCTGTTGTTGCTGCTATATAACTAAGGATACACAATAGCAAATCATTTCGTTCCAATTTCATTCAAATTGAATCTCAGCGCTATCACGGCCATGGTAAGTTGCCTTTTATATGAAGAAATGAGCTCTGATTCTGATTGCGAAGCATTTCAACCACTTAAAGGCGAGCCTCATCCTTTAAGGATCGACTCTGTAAGGTGTCTGCATCAGTCGTGTGCTTGCGCTTCTTTATACAACCCGGCCTCTGGCATCGGCAATGTTGAAATTAAGTATTGAAAACTTTTAACTTAGTTTGCCAAGTTATTCTTTTTGTAAGACGAGGACCTTCCTCAATTCCCCCTCCACACAGCCCTCTTAACTGAATCCCAAGCAATCTAAAGTGCCACTGCGTCGACTACATAATGGACAAGATTTTCTGCCAGTTGATCTCAAGAAGCGAATAAGAGTAAGGGGCGAGGGGGGTTGGGTTTTTTAGGGGTAGGGTAAGGAGATATTAATTCACTTTTTTCCCTTCCCGGATTTCGTGAATTTCATTCAGTTTCAGAGGCCCGAAGTGTTCAAATTTTACTCTTGAATAGGATCCAGGAGAAAAATATAAAGTTGTGGAAAGTCATTTAAGTCGTTATAGGGACTCACCCTACTACACTGACAGAATGCCAGTATATATAGTAAAAGATCAGAATGGTGGCAGTAGTGGTAGTGGTGGTGGCAATGATGGTGGTTGGCGATAGAGGGAAGCTCCAATTGCCTAGGTGCAAGTACAGTTGTGGCTGCTCTTTTGATAGTCAAAAACATTATTAAAATTTATTTTGAATCCTTGCCAAAAATTTCAATAGAACTTCACTCAACTTCGTGGTGTGTGGTTATTACGGCCGTTGCCAAGTTATTAATTTCGTGTTATGCTATGCGAAGAAAGCTTGTCAGTACTTAAGATATCGCAGATTTTTGTTGCACCATCGGGGAGCAATTTAGTTTCACTGCAGATTTTAAATTGAGGCATTTTTTTTTAGAGGATAATTCTAGAAAAGTCATAGAATTAACTTAGTTGGTTTTTTCTTTTGCTAAAAAAAATGTTGAATTAGTTTTTAATAAAAATGTTGAAATTATGTCAAAACGAGTTGTTGTGGACTTGAAATATAGCTTAGTCCAGTGGCGTAGCGTGGGTGACAGCCGCCCGGGGCGGAAGAAAATTTTGCCGCCCTCTCATTAACTTCCCAGTTTATAGGGAAGTTATTGTAATCGGTCCGAAAATCGAAACTGTAATTTTCAACGTATTCTCATTTTTCAAGGTCCCAATAGCATTTTAAGCAAAAATTTGAGAAGCAGTATGCGTGTGTGTGTGCGTACGTATGTGGTCATTTTCTCCTGCACGATCTCGGGCGAACCAAAAAAGATATCGACTGATCCCGATCGTAGCGTATTACCGAAGTTATAATCTGAAAAGATTTTCTAAAAATTCGGTCGAGCGGTTTTCTTGTTTGAACGAAGTTCGTGATTTCTGTACCTGCCCAATAGCACGTACCAAATATGATACCGACTTCGTTGAGGTGCCGATCGGCGCGTATTAACCAAAACATGCTCTGAAAAAAAATTCATAACATTCGGTCAAGCCTTTTTTTTTTGTTTAAATGGAAAGACACAAGGGTCACAAACACCTTAAATTGATTAGTTTTTCTAATATCTCGTTGGAGTGAAACTCGTTCCAAATGAAGTTTTTTTCTGGATTCAGGAGAGCGATAGGCCCGTGTTTTGCCAACTTCCTCTCGTTTTGTTTTGGATCGCCTTTCTGAGTTGTTGCAACACCCCACAAAAGCGTGCATCTGTGATCGTGGTCCGCCGGGGCAGATAATTGATCAAAAACACCCCTTTGGAATCTCAAAAGAACGTTTGCCATTTTCCCGCGGATTCCACAACTTTCGCTTTATTTGGTGTTTTGGCGGTAGGGGCGAGTGGAGTCTCTATAGTGGCTGAAGCCTGACTGTGGAATCGATCTACGCACAGGCATATAAATTTTACAGTGCTGCCACTACACGCGAATTCCCTGACACTCCCAGACTTTTCCCGCCAACGACACGGATTTCCAAAAATAGTGGAACTTCCTGTTGAGACGACCCTCGTACAATATTGAACACTATTTTTTATATGATAGAAGTCATTCTTGTTGAATTTTAGTCATAAACAATCCAAGCACAAATTGAAATACGGGGAATCCGTGCAAGTCAGTACAGACGGTGTTGCCAGTCGCTACAATGAGCAAGACGTCATTATTATACATTAATTTAAAGAAAGGGGATTCCCCGATTTCGCACAGTATAAGTAATGAAAAATTCCGTCCTCATTTTGATCGGTCCGAATCGTAGGTGCGACAAAAATAATATTTATTATTATCATTCATTGTGAAATTTTGCCGCCCCCTAAAGGGGCCGCCCCTGCCACCCCTACTACGCTACGCCACTCGCTTAGTCTTTTTAATGTGATAGTTGTGGAACACGTACTAACCGCGCCCAATATTGCTTGGCTTCGACGATCGGTCTGAAAGCAAGTTATTTTAACAACGATTTCTCGTCGTGACAACGCCCGTGTGTCGAGGGTATAAGTACGACAATGGACAATCAGAACAAATTAAAGTTATTACCGAATCACGTACAGCGTTTAGGTAAAAGGGTTTTTCGACCTATGATGTAGTGTTGGGTAGGACACGAATATAAAATGAGTTTGTAAGAGGTGCCTCTTTTTTATTTTGAGCCAGTACAATGTCATACTTCAAATGAGGCGAGGTTAGAAATATCTCTACAGTATACGTATTTACAATCGGCCTCGCCTCATTTTAAGTTGAGTTTTACTGCCCCAAACGAAGTAAGAAAGAAGAAACCCTTGCCTCTCCACTACGTATTTATAATCATACGTCGCCTCATTTATCTCGATATACGCTCATATACCAGTAGGACATTATTTTTGGAACGGGACATTTCAAAAATTGAGGACTCAGTAAAATTTAGCATCGGGTAAGAAACAAATAGACTGCCTCGTGTTAGTCCGGCTCAACTCTACTATGATGTAATAAGTCTAATGCCCATTATAGACTAGGGTCTTAAATATCCAGACACAAAAGCTATTTCAAGCAAGGCAATTGGTGGATAAAAAAGATCAATGTTTTACTTCCGGTTTTAGCCTAGTTGAACGAAAGCTTAGGCTTCTCGCACACTGCATCAGAATTTGTGCGAATTCCGATGAAAATGGATACAATTTCATTAGAATTCGCACAAATTCGTACAAATTCTGATGCAGTGTGCGATGAACAAAAATAAAATCTTTTCGGCACCGGAGCTTATTCACATATCCACAGGCCTCCATGAAAATTCGTTTAAAAAGCTTTTTTATAATGCTCCCACAACGCTTTTGAAGGAGCATTAAAAGGTGTGCTCCCCTGCAATGACATTCGATGTTAAAAAGTATATGGATATGGGAACGGGAGCGCTGTAAGCTTTTTAAGGAGTGCTAAGAGATGGCTATTGCAGCACTCCATTTCCCGGTGGGATCCTTAAGCTTCAGTTTTACTCACTCAAAGCTTTACTTTTCGTTGTTTCTTTGCTTCATATTTAAGGCAATTATGTTGGTGATTGTGAAGGGTCATTTAGCATACTAAATAGACCGACTTGCGTTCGATTTCGGAGGTCAAGCAGCATTGAGCGTGGTTAGTAATCAGTTGGGGGACCGCTTGGTAAAACGACACTAGTGGTTGGGAGGACGAAAAGACAATTGCAAAGGGGCAACAAAACTATAAAACTTTCGACATTGTCGCAGTTATTACTCACACGTCCATGCCGAAATTTTCTAATTTGTCGGCCTCTTTTTTCTACTCGGGAATGGTACACTTATGCATGCAAATGGGTTATAGAGTTACAAAAATACAGGGTGATATATAAAAGTCAACAAAAAAATTTCAACGGTTCCTAGCGGCTTGACTGTTACAATCCCCCCCCCCCCCAACCATTCATTTTTTTGTTTGTCTGACCAAAACTTATCAACAGCCTGCCACTTTGTAAACTTAGTGTATGCACCCTGTATAGCAGTCCAAAGGCAGATGAGGCCAGCCTCACACGGGTCCTAGCTACACCTACCCAAATATTCTAGTCAGGAAGCAATACTTTGGTACACTATTAGGTCGGCCGTATGCCAAAGTTTCATATGCAGCTTTTCGTCACTTTTGCTTGGAGATAAATGTAGCAAAGCAGCATGTGACGATTTATTTCATATAAAAAATGTCGCTAAAAAGCATGTGAAACTTTGGTATACAGCCGGCCTCATACAACGATTAATCCGGCGAGATGCCTTATTAGGGCTACTTCATACTTTACATGGTGAAATCCTAATGGGACCACCCTCTATAACGGCGAAATTAGCAAAAGTTATCATAATTGGTTTTGTCGCAATAGAAAATCAACATTTTTGGGAGTGAAAATTACTGAAGCTGTCCAAAATAAATTAATGTGAGTGAATTCGGTTCTGATTTTAAAGTAGAAACTTTTAAAGTTACTAATTTAGCTGTTCGGTTGCAACTTTCAATTATAGACACTTTATAACGCAAAGATTATTTTTTTTAATAAATTAACCATACAAAGAATTCAATTTTGCAACAATGACGAAAGTACCTCCTCACATGATGATCATAGCGCATAAAATGTCATGAAAAAAAAACAAAAAAAAATGTTGAAAATTTCATGAGATATTTTTCATTCATTTAATGGCGTATTAAGCCATGATAAAACTCGCATTTAAGAACGAGGTCATCCGTTATGAGGTCATCAAGATTTATTTCACATTAGCATGTATTAAAAAATACCAACGTAAAATTTATTTCAGTTAACTTTTTCGAAAACTTCCCATGGAAAATTATGTAAAATTATTTATGAACCACTTAAGGGAGTCAAAAAATATCACAAAAGAAAGGTTCCACTTGAGTTAAATAAAAATAAAAAATTAAAAGCAACTCCAACGTGTAATTATCCTTAAAAGCACATTATCCCCATTAGCATTTTTATGCAGTATGGCAAAATAACAAAAAATAAAAAAAAAGATGAAAATGAAAAAAGGAAGAAGTAACCCGACACAGAGCCACCATTTTTTGCCTTTATTTTTTTTTTATTTTTTTTTTTTGTTATTTTTTTTTTTTAGTATATATACTGCTGGCAGGGGAGTCCCTGTCTCTACTCTAAGCCCTATAGCTGTGTCCATAACCCTTTTGTACATGATAGCAGTTAAGCGATAATAGAGAAAATGTCCTTATATGCTTCGGGCTCATTAAAGCTTGTTTCGTTCTTTGTTTGCTCCGATGTTTCGCCATTGTTAACAGAATTTCCCAAAGCGAGAACGGGAAATAGGAAGCAAGAAAATATGCGCGCCCACCAACTGAAACATTTCCGCTTTGGTGCTCCACGGGATGGCGCTCTGTTCTGTTCTGGTGCGGGGGAGAGTGTGTGGATGAGTGTGGGTCGGGACACCCTCCACCAACACCCAAATAGCCCACCATCCCATGAATGGTGGGTGGGTGGGTGGGTGGCAAAAGGATGCCGTATAACTGGTGAATCCTTTTTTATAGCGCTAAACTGCTGTGAAAGCTGGAGGACAGGAATAAACATAGCGCAAATATTTAAATATCCTTGGGTCGTAGGTCTTCATTTCATCTTATTGTTTATTTGCGAGAAATTTTCAGAACGGAGCGAGTAGTTTCCATGAGCTCTCGAGACTGGCTATATATATGTATGTGTGTGTGTGTGTCTGTATATGTATGCACAATATATGTATAGAAGGAGGCATGCCGGGGCCTTGCTTCAAGAAAGAAATATTCACAAGAATTCAAAAACTTTTTGAGAATATTTTGGAGTTTTGTTATTAAGTTATTCATTTTTCGTCCACCCTCCATTGCCAGGCGGCCCCATGCCCCCTTCCAGTTCCGTGTGGCCTCTTCAAGGATTCAGTTCTTTTCTCCTTTCTTTATTTCCTAAATCGACGTTTGTTATTGAGGCATTTCTTTTTGTTGTTGTTGTTGCTGGTGGTGTTGTTGCTGCTATATCTTCACAAAATGGAGGGTTTTTATTTTAAATTATTCAATCTGCATATTAAGGGGTTAGTAAATAATAAAATCTTCCACCGGACTTAATTTATTCTGATTGCCTAAAAATCGATATTGTACAAATGTCGATAACGGAATAGATTAAATAATTGAAACTTCTTTGTTCTTTTATTTTTTTCTGCTTTAAAACACCAACCAATTTCGTCCTGTAAATAATGCACTTTCAAGTCAATCACATCACTAAACTAAACAATTCACCTTTTCCCCCTTATATTATCACATACTAACAAAATATATAATCGTATCCTTAATAATACCACAAGTCTACCTATACTATACAAACAGACCAAACAGAAAATTCTTTTGTTTTTATTTGATCCAATTTCCCAGATGTTATGTGCGATGATACAGCAGAAGACCTCGATTTCTTCAAGCATCGTCGACCATTTCACAATCTTCAGGTTCATGAAAATTATGCGTTTTTGGTGGAAGAAACCAAAAAAAAAAATAAAAAAAAACAAAAAAAAAAACAAATACAATACACCAACGCAAATTTCCCATGGAAAATAATAATCAATAACTTCCACTCTGTTCGCATGTTTTCCTTTCATTCATTCACGGTTTATTCTCGCAAAACAGATGCTAACCAATGATGCTACTCATAAAAACCAACAGGAGACGATGCTATATATTTTTTTGTTTTGCGTGTCTTAAAATGAATATATGGAGACCTTACCTTATGTAATGCCGGAAAGAATGTATTTTGACATAAGTTATCTGAATATGGTTTGTTTGAGAAAAATTCTTTAATTTTACTTATATAGAATGGAATTGAATTTGGTTAGACTTCTTCTTTCGATCAAGCCTTTAAGCTATCAAAACGATATGTCAATGGTCATGCCAAAATAAGATGTACGCGTCCAATAATGATTGACGAATTGACTGCAATTTGTAATAAATCGTTCTTTATATTGTAGACCCTACATACAATTAAGTGGGTTCAGTATAATAGAATTTACCTTAGATATCATACGTGGAGCCTGCCAGTCCCAAGTCCATACAAAGGAGGACGGTTCAAGGCATCGGTAAATATGCCAATCTCTAGTAAAAAATCTATACCTGGTGTCTAAAAGTAAAACTAGAATCCCTTGCCACGAGAGGATATAAATATTCGGCGGCGGGTCCTCCTGGTACATTGATAGGTGAAAGCTGGACCAAAACGGTCTGCTGGCGACCTCCATGTTTGTTGAACCGAGTATCTGAACCAATTGCGTTGGTGAGTCTAATCTGATTGCTTTAGATATCTTCAAGGCTTCTGATAGAGGATGGCACACTGTTCTGTAGTTTAAACTTTAAGCTATTGGTATAGGCATTGGTATCCTAGGGGTTCTTCTTCTTGTTCGACTGCTCTACAGCCCAATTCTAGATTTGGCCTACATAAGATACTTCCTCCACACGTCTCTCTATTCCACAACTTGCCTCCAGTTTCTTGGGTTGAGGAGGTTTGCTGCACCGTCTTCCTACACTGACCGTGATTTTCCAACAGGTTACTGGGATAAGACCAAACATAAAATTTCCTAAAAAAGAACTAAGCAAGACTCAAAGAATACCCGGCAGCGATCGAGGTCCTGCTTACCGTTCCACTTTGAACTAGATAAACTCCTATAGGCACAGCGCTTGAGATGAAAATACCTAATTGGGCGATGGTCTTCAGCGCGGCTGTTTTAAAATTGTAAGCATTTTGGAAGAGACTCCAGAACGAGGAATGCTATAAGATTGATTACCCTTTTAAAGTTAAACCTCCTTAAGTAAAAATTGTTTTGCCTACTTTCCCAGGCCCAATCGATCCAACACCTACTCTTTTGTAAGAAACTCAAACACGACTAATTACCAGAAAATTTACTGAGATAAATCTCGCTACCAGCCATCTAGTATAGATCACTCAGCCTGCAGCAGTAACGAGATACCATCAGCAACACGCAAACATCCTCGAAGTCCCAAGCTGGATGACCAATTAGTCGCTTTCAAAGGCCGACTGAAACAATTCGAAATCCTCTTATTTACGCAAATTGATAAAGTGTGTATTGTATATATCGTTGTATTAGTTATGATACTGTCGTAAGTTTAAACAAGAACTTCCGTCAGTAGGTATTAGATCTGTTGGACCTGGGAACTAAAACGAATTTGGGATTAATTGGACAAAAGTCAATTTCAGGGCTGGTCAAAGTTATCGCAATTATAAAAGGCCTACTACACCAAGCATATCTTGAGCCATTTCCACAGCCAAACAGCAATTGACCTGACACCAAAAATGCCATAGACCAGTGGTGGCGAACCTTTTTAAGTGCGCGTGCCAGAAAATTACAAATATTATTTATCGTGTTGCTGGCGTGCCGGACAGTTTTTAATTTTGGTGGTTCAGAATTTTATTTGGACAATTTCAAAAATTAATATACAAAAATAATTTATTACCAGAATCAAAATTGACAGAACCATTGCAGGAAAATCAAACATTTTTAAATTTAATATAATATTGGAATTTTCCATCAACGCCTATTTTCACAATCACAATACAACTATAGATTAAAACTACCGAAAAACAACTCAACAAGACTTTGAAGCAACTCAATTGAAACAAGCCATGTAACAGAGGATCTGAAGCGTTGCAAAGTTGTACATAGTAACAGCCACAAAACTCTTTGTTATCAGCAAACGGTCAATACTTTCGCGAACGATATTTATAAAAATATGCCATTTCATATTTCGACGGGAGCGATTAATGGCAGATTTTTTGCTCAATGTTGATCAAAAAGGGAAGAACTCAAGTCAGCATTGTATTGATGAGTGTGCTACCAATGAAAATCGTTTCGAGCGCCCTCGACGTAGATTGAAAGAACGTACATTTACTGAAATGATCGCCAAAGAAAAGTAAGGCAGTGGACGGAAAGGTCATCTAGTTGAAATTGCAACGCGATTTATTCGGGCAGCTCTTAAATATTCCGTTAAGAAAAAACTTTCGGCATAGATAAAGTATTAACATAAATCTTTCATAAAATTTGGTCGAGCCCTTTTTTTGTTTAAACGATGTTGTGATTTTTGTACCTGCACGATATCGCACGAACCAAAAACATATCGAATTCTTTGAGGTGCCGATCGAAGCATATTAACGAAAACATGCTCTGAAAAAAATTCATAACATTCGGTTAGGCCCTTTTTTTGTTTAACGACTTCGCTAAGAATCACAAGCAATAGTTTAGCATTAGTTTTTCTAATATCTAATAAACTCGTTGGAATTAAATCCATTCTAAATAAAGTTACCTGTTCTGGATTTCGCACAGCGATAGCTTTCCAACTAGACATCACTTGTCAAAATCCGGGCACTATCGTGCAAAATCGTGCAAAAATTACGTTACGCTTTACAAACATCAGGAATTTTACAAACCTTAGATCAGTACTTTTTCGACAGGGAATTGTTTTCCACCATCGACCATGCGCTCTACTGTCGCGAACGAAGTACAAAGGAAATGTTCGTTTGCTAACGTTCAGGAAAAACAAATTCTCTAGAAAAATCCTGTAGATTTATCACTTCATAATATTCAACATTAATCATACTGGGAAATTTAGTGTGGACCGAAAGGGTCAAACCCACATCTTCTAGACTTGTTTCAAAGCAGCACGAAGTGCAAAGCAAGAGAGAAAGTGAGTCAGCGATACCATCTATCGATGTATTAGTCATTAGGGTTTTCGGATTCCCCAAGGAAACTCCCTTTGTTTCGTTGTGCACACAGTCGTGTTGGCGCTTGCGGAGTCCGGCCCCTGGATTATAATGTAAGTACATGATTGTACACTTTGCAATGACTGGGCGGGTTCATTTTAAAAAGGCACACGCAACTTCATCCAAAACATGGCTTAATTTTAAAATTAATTTATATTAAATCCAATTTAATAATAAATCGTTCACGTGCCAGCAAAATGTTCGTACGTGCCATCTCTGGCACGCGTGCCATAGGTTCGCCACCACTGCCATAGACCAATCCCAAATTAATTTCAAATTATAAGCGTCTTTCGTGATTTTGGGATTCTCAGTCGGATTCCGCTTGACCCAGTTTGGGTCTTGGTTAGTCAGGACTTTGAAGACAATGAGAAAGGGACGATATGGCCAGACAGTGTTCATATACAGCATTCAACGGTCTTAACCCGTTTATTGGAGCACCCATAAGTTTGGTGATGGAGGCCCTAGTCATTAGGACTCTGATGGAATTGACCTGGATATCCACACCTGGGATGATCAACTCCTAATGATGTTAATGCTCAGTAGGAAGGATCTCAAGGCATCGTTTGGCTTGATTACCGGGAGGCTATTGAAGGAGGTTTATCTTAAATTGGCTTGTCATGGACAACCTACAATTCTTTCGTACCCTTTTAGAATTCTTCTCTGGCTATGCTTTCATTGGCGGCCCTGAAGTGTTTGAAGAGATGTTGTATTGAGCTTCGAATCCCTGTACCTTACAATGCAGATACAATATGCCCATTTTCATTTTTAATTATTTCCAATTCCAAATATGAATAAAATGGCTCAGATTGTATTAAAAACACAATAAACTTTTATCCCCGAGTGATTAGTCTTTAAAAATATAATATCAAACTTTGACAGGTGCTATACAAACAATGAAGGATTAAAAATCAGAAATTTTAAATTGCAACTGAAATGCAGTTGATCCAGTACAAAGTCAAATTTCACAAACCACCCGCGTTTCATTGAAAGCATTTTGTAATATTGTATGAAGGTGTTTCTCAATGACAATCCGTCACACACATTCATGATATCGTGGCACTTCAAAAACAAATTTCAACTATACATAATGGATTTTAAATATCAAAATCAATTTAATGCAATCCTGGAAATTGCATACGAGAGATTCATTTTATGACTTTTTGCATGCGCGATTTTTACATGATTTAACTGGGATTTAAGGATATTATGGTATATTCCGTCATTGATGATGGAAACGAATTTAATTTTGATAAATTTCATTAAAAATTTCATTAAACTTTAATTTACTTATTGGTATATGTATGTGAAAGGGGATTATTTTATGAATAAAATCCTGATGTCCTTTATAAACCACGAAAGCAGCTTAATTATAGTTGTTTGTCCGCTATATGTGCACGTCGTAATCGCATTAATATAATCTGCTCCGGCAAAGGAATTGTAATATAGGCAGTACACAATAAGTTAACATATGGTATTTATTTACCATGACTATGGAAGGATAATTTACTTACACTAAAATTCATACAGATGATTTTGCCTGTCAATAAAAGCTTTCATCAATCTGCCAAGAATTTCATAAGTTGTTAGATAAATCCTAGAATTTCTTTTCGGTTTTTCTTTCAGTTCACCTTCAGAATTTTTTTTTCTGTAGATATGTTTATACCAAAAACCACAGTCGTTTCATGTGTGAATCCTGTGCGAATTGGATCGTGTACTGTAAGACGATATATAATACTTTTATTGCCATTCTATATCCACACAAAAAGTAAACACCGAAAAAACAAATGAAGATATAAAAATACAAGAAATATTAATAAACTGCCGTACAATAAATCTCTGTGCGGAACGTGTTCGAAATTAACTTGGCTACATTTATATATATCAGGAAATAAACCAGGTGAAGTTCCTGTTAATTAGGTACATGGATAAAAGCCTCTACCCCGAACATCACATGAATATCGCGGGCGTGCATAGCGAACAATTCACGCAAGTCGAAACCACATCCACATGGCATTGGTGCTACCGGTTCGGCTCTACCACTCTCTCTCTCTCTAGGGGTGAAACTCTTTTAAGTGATGAAGGGTGGTGGTGGTGGTGGTGGCATTCTGAATGTGGGGCGAAATTGTGAATGGCAGGTGGAGCAAAGGTGGCTGGATTTTATTTTTTCCCAGATTGTAAAAGAAGCAATTATTTGAATTTTTTACAGCACACGGAAAGCTAACTGGTGCGCGGTTAATGCCAGTGCAGAGGAAGCGTTTAAGTAGTTCATTTTCTTTAACGGTTCTTAACCATTTGACATGCATATCGAAATTTATGCCTGCGTATACGCATTAATATATTAGTGTTGTTAAATTAATTATACCTTGAGTTCGCATATTATGGCGGGATTTAAAGGAAGTTTCGCTATTGATTTTGAGGTTCAGTTCAGTTTAAATATGATTATATACAATCGAAAACACCTTAAAACTGGCGAAATCAAACGGATCTAGCTTCCAAATACAGAACGAGCGGTGGTATCTTCAAATAAGCCTCTCATTAGTACAAAAATAATCTTAAAAAAAAGCTCCAAGTTATATTATACCCCGGCTTCACCGGCCAAACTGGGCAAGTTCGAGCAAATTTAGGCGAGAAACACAATTGGAGCTTTTCTGCCAGCTTGAGCTTTTGGCATATGGAAAACCACGCATCTGGTCACAATAACAGCTTCAGATTTTCGGTCAGCCGAAATGCCGATTTTCGGTCAGCTCGAGCTTTAAAAAATTTTAAATTTTCAGCTGGCTGCTGCCATTATCTTTTATTGATCTGTGCTTCGCTAAACAGGGGAAAATGTCGTCGCGTTTTGTCTGCAAAATTTTATTTTATTTACAAGCCAGCCGAAAAGCTGGCAGAAAAGCTCCAATTGTGTTTCTCGCTTTAGTCTGCTGAGCTTCAATTTTTGCCTGATTTCCCATATATTTTCACATTCCGAAGTCAGGAAAAATAAAGCCTGATTTCGCCCAACAGAACCTGAAATCAAGCTTGAAAGTAAAAGCTCGCTCGAGAGTAATCAACTGGAATAGTGGAATACCATTCCAGGGAGCTTTTGTATTTCTGACTGCTGGCGAAAAAGCAACAACAATTTCATGCACTGAACTCGACTTTAGCCGGTGAAGCCACTTTTGCGGATTGAAGTGAACTTGATTAAACTGAGGCCGGTGAAGATGGGGTATTAGCGCATTTCTGATCGGTGTTCAAACGTGAAATTTGTCCATTTTCAATAATGTTTTTAACTATGAAGGTAAATGATCTCAGGAAGATAGTTAGTATCTGCTTTGATCTTTTGGCTATTCGAAAATAATATTTATTTATGTTAGTTCAAAGTCAAAATTTTGTTTTTTTTAGCTAAAACTCAAATAAAACCACCTTTTTCTCCAAAAAAATACACAGTTAACCTATAATTTTTTTTCCAAAATTAGAAAGCTTGGAGTATTTTCTATGAATAATGTTAAAACAATTTTTATGCTACGGCCTTTACTTTACCTAAGTTTTGTTGAAAAGTACCAAATAAGCACCAAACCTGCCTGGATGCCTTTATTTTTTATAACAATGAATTATTTATTTAAATGGCTTGATTTTTTATAATATAGTGAATTATTATTATTTAATAAAAATTTTATCAAAAAAATGTAATTTTTCTTTAAATATTGTACTCGATTTTTATAAAATCGATTTTTTAAGGCCAATTTATAAAAAAATCGATTTCATTAAAACAAAAATCGATTTCCAAAATCGATTTTATTTTTTGAAAATCGCACATCACTAACTGACGGATAATGAGGCGTTCACCGTCACGTCGTCGGCTCAAAACGGGCGCTAGCGGCGAAACTATGCAGAATTCGAAAAAATAGTGCAGACAAAATTTGTAGGAAATTTTATGCTCTACAACTTTGTTCTTTTAGTGAACAGTTTCTCCTCAAAATAGAGAAAAAGGCGGAAAACGGCGAAAAAACGCCTATTAAAAAATATAGCCTTAAACACGTTTCGTTAGGCAACCCATCACCGTTACTTTTATTAACATATTTTTTATCATAAAAAAAAAATATAGTTTAAAAAAACTAAAAAATACGCTTTTATTTTAAAATGAACTAAAGAGTAAAAAATAATTTTGAATGTAAAGTTTTTATTGCTCCAACCAGTATAAGAAAACAACCTACCTTTCGAAATGTAAAAAAGCGTGGGGCTCTCTATATATTCTTATTTTATTAACACCGGAACTTTTAGCTAGCGCCCACGCTTTTTTAGATTTCGAAAGGTAGGTTGTTTCTTATACTGGCTGGAGCAATAAAAACTTTACATTCAAAATTATTTTTTACTTTTTAGTTCATTTTAAAATAAAAGCGTATTTTTTAGTTTTTTTAAACTATGTTTTTTATTTTCTATTTTTTAGTCTATTATATGTATGTGTTCGGCCATTTTGTAGTGACCGCCATATTAGATTTAAAACGACATCACAAAGCTTAATATACTATACTCGTCATACACTTTCATTTGATACCCATACCGAGTGGGTTGTAAATAAAAAGGTAAACCGCCATTTTGTGGTGGCCGCCATTTTGAATTTGGAAAGACGCCCCACAGCGAAAAGTATTCTATTATCACATCCTTTTATTTGATACTCATACCGAGTGGGTTGTAAAGAAAAAGATAATCCGCCATTTTGTGTTGGCCGCCATTTTGAATTTGGAATGACGCCACACAGATAATAGTATTCTAATTGTCACACCCTTTCATTTGATACCCATATCGAGTGGGTTGTAAAGAAAAAGGTAGTCCGCCATTTTGTTTGCCGCCATTTTGAATTTGGAATGACGCCATACAGCTAATTGTATTCTACCTGTCATGCCGTTTCATTTGATACCCATGTCGGGGGGTCGGGGAACACAATAGCAAAAATCGACCGCCATCTTGATTTTCTTACAAAATGGTCAGATTGCATTGTCTCCCGAACTATGCATATGTGCAAAATTTGAAGTTGATCGGTTATACAGAAGTGGGTCAAAATCAAGTTGCAAGATTTGTTTACATAGAACATACATACATACATACATACATACACACATACATACAGGTGAAGCTAATATAAAGCGTATAAAAAGATTTCATTCGGTTACTCGATCGGTGAAGGTCGTTTTTCTACGTATCTTACACTATACGAAAATTCTCGACAAAAAAGGCTCTATGAATTTTTTACGTAAAGTGAAAGTCAAAGGTTTTCTCGGAAAATACCTTGGAGCATCATAATAACGCTCGAGTTGGAAACGCCCGACATTTTGAACAAGTGATAACGTTTTTCAAGTTGCGACTAATATTACTCAGGTTCTACTGGACGGATTTCGATGAAACAAACGGTACATTATAGGGGAAGACCTAAGCTTTCAAAATATTATGCATATATGGTCAAATTTTTCATAACCCCGAAACTTTTATAAATGGCCGCAACTATTGGTTTTCTTAGTACAAGTTTTTGAAGTGACTATACTAAAAATCGACGCGACGTATAGATGTTTTCAAACTCCGTGACACAAAAAATTCGAACAGTTCTGCGCACCTTGTTGCCAAATTTTATAAATTTTGTTCTATCATTTCCCCTCTTTTCATTTAAAAAGGCAACAAACGCAGAAAAAACTCAACAAAATTATTTGGGAAGGGATGCGCGCATGCCGAATGAATAAAGTTAAGTTATCTTTATATGTATTGAGCAGAGCTTTTAAATACATGTAAAAACCCTGCTCAACCAAGTAAATCTATCCATCATAATAAGCATAATTTTATTATAATTATGAGAAATATTTCTCATCCCTAAAGTTATAATAATTAAAAAAAAAATGCAGAATAATCCTTTTTTAAATTCATGAGCTTTTTCATTCATAAATTGTGAATTCTCGGCAGCCGCAAGCAACGTAACCTCCCCTGGCAGAAGCGCGCATGCGACTGGTCGAAAACGTCAACAATCCTAGTATCAAAGTATTAAAAACCCAAATTGCGTATTTTTTAATAGAAATTGCTACAAATTATTTCTGTAGCAAATATGCAACATACAAAAACCTAAAAATAAAAAAATATATAAAAAAGGACGTTTTTCATTCATAATTTGTAAAATTAGCAATACGCAGTCGCGATTGATTAAATGACAGCAAGTGATTTGATAAGGAGGAGGAGGAGTCAATTCCCGCTCACTTTTTACAATATACAATGGTTCACAAAATTATAAGAAAAATAAAAATTCAATTTTAATTAGAAAAGTGTTTCCTTTTGATTAAATTATGTTTAAAATAGTTTCTTCGCATTTTTATTTTACTTACGGTTAAGAAATATTTATCTTCCATCTTCAAATTTCTATCAATTATTCAAATAGGAAAATATAAATTTCGTTTTTCGTTTAAGATTTTTTAAGCCACTGTGGTATATACAGAAGCTCTAATAAAAAGACAGAGTCGTCATGGGAATTGCTGACAATTCTTTTGCGTGCGCCTTTGGCTTCCTATTTTGGAACTTAATTTCTCAATAGAGAGGAAGAAAAATTATCTCCAGCTTTTAAACATTTTTAAGAGCTTTTTGCCCCAACATGCGTCAAATGTCACCAGTTTTTAAGCTCATAGGCCTTCCGCACACTTGTCCATAACATCAAAACAAAAACCGGTTTTATAGGCAAGGGGTCGCAGGGAAGACCGTTTTTCTTCCATAATTTTCCATCATTTGTTCACCCAAACATTTTCTGGTTTCACCGTCCATTACACTAACACAAGCATGTTTTCGTTCTCGGCAAAGCTGCTTCGCTGTGCTTGCACCCCACACTACTCCATAGACATTACAATCGTTACACGAAAATGATGGAGAAAAGTGAGTTCCGATTGAACTCATATTAAAACCGGTTTGAAATTATGGACAAGTCTGCGAAAGGCCATAGTATGTAACTCGATTGAAGCTTAAGCACCCAGTTCATTAAAAGAACACGGGGATTATAAGTTAGTAACAGGAAAATTATTTAAAAATTAATTTGTTTAAACATTTTACAAAAAATGCGGATTTTTATTTTTTCCATGATTTGTGTTGTATGCGAATTTTGTTTATATGGCTTTGTCTTCTATTTCCATATAGTGGTTTACCTCTCCGTTTTCTGATTTTAAAGGACCATGTGTTTCTTATTATATTATTTTTCTATGTAAAACAATAAAATATAAAGAAAAAAATATATATTTGAAATAATTTTACATTTATCTGCTTCCGATTCCCGATCGAAAATCGCAGTGGATGAATTCTTTCTGGAGGGTCCATTTTCCTATCAAACGTGACGTTTTCCGGGAAAAGCTTATAGGAGCTTTTTTGTTGTTTGACATTTTTATTCAATTTCGAAGTTTTTCCGAGTTATGGCCGGGAAAACGTCGGAAAATGCGTTGAATCGAATTTTCTGCCGAAATATACTTTATATCAAAAATTCAAACATTTTTCAGCGCGGTGGGAAACGAGTTAGGAAAATGCTTTTAAATGACCAACCATACCATGCAACCTATCCAGGACCATGATCTTACAATTTTTTGTACATACGTACTTAGAAAAAATTACTCGGAGATAGTCAGTACCCACAGCCCCAATTTTTTTTATTTTTTTTTTAAACAATCTTAAAGCTCCCCTTTTACATTTCTTATCAGTGCCAACGAGCATTTTGTTTTATGTCATTCAAATCGTCAAGCTTTTGCACTTAAACATTTCCTTTTTGCCGAGTCTATCCTTTTTTGATGAGGGCTTAATCCAAATGCAAAAGGAAACATAAGCGGAAGCCGGACGTACCCACTTCATGGCTGCAATAGCACCTAAACGGAGAACGAATTTAAATGAAATTTTGTTTTTTATAAATCTGTAAATTTCGTGGCGGACTCCACGTAAATCGACACGTTGTATATCTACGAAATAAGAAGTTAACTTTTAAAAAAAAGTACGTTTTCACTGCAATCCTGATATAGTAGGTGTAGAGAAGGGAAAGCAATGCACCAAGCAATTCTCTTTCGAAATAGCTTTCTTTTAGTGATTACTAGATACCTAAGTATGACTAATCCCCCGAACATTTATTCAGCGTAGAACTGATGAAAAATAATGATAATACTAGTAATAAAGCAGAGAATGTTATTGGATAGTTTGCCGTCCAATGTTGGATTCAAGCTTTTCCATACAATTAATATTGTAGGGGAAAAAAAACTTAATAATAACTTAACATAAATTCCTACTTGTCCTCCGATGTTGAACAAACATTAATGAACAGCTTCCATGATGTGGAATCGCTTCGTCTCTAACCCAATTTCACACGCTCAATAAATAATACTAACGAGGAAGACACCATTAGGAGGCGACATGTAAATTTCAGATAAGTTCCTATAATTTTCCTTAATCAAATATTCCATGATGGGAGGGAGCTTAACTACAGAAAAACGGATGATCCAGGAAAAGTGGAATCCTGACAAAAAGGCTAGAGAATGTGATGTGGTGGTAGGGAAGGATGAGGACGAATAGTACGAGGAGGAGGATGAGGTGGATGGAATCCAGAACAGCAGGAGCTTGAGCACAAAAAAAAATACCGCTTGGTACGCCTCAATCACAATGAATGACATGATGGCGTATGTATACTTCAACGTTTACTTTTAAGATCTATGGGATCCTTTTAACAGGATAAAAGCGTGACTGAAATACTTATGCATGTTGATTTGCATTCCTTCAGGCTGAGGTAAATGTGTGCAGTTAAATCACAAAATGGGTTGGCTTTTGTGCCAATCGTAAAACTACATCACCCCATGAATATATCCGAGGGTATCCTTATCCGCACACAGGGATATGTAACCACCTATATATATCTGTGTGCTGGGGATGTGATGTACGGCTGTATACTATTTGCCCCCATCAGTTCGCTATATTGGGCCCTCTCGCCCGAGGAAAATTATACGGCCGTGTCTCTTCGCCATCTGTAACTATATCCTTGCGACGATGCTTCTTCTCTACAGAGAATATATTCAGGCTGTGTGCATCTGCATAAAAGGTTATTTTCTTGGTCGCCTTTTACAAAAGCTTATAAAGGCATAGACAGGACGCTCAAAATTCATGGTTATCGGCTTTTTGGGGGGGACTTTATATAATATTTAGTGCTGGGGATCTGTAGTCATCATGTAACAAGATATATTTAGATAAGTGCTTTTGGGCAGAAATTCTGGACATATTTCCACGTTACGCTTGATTAGGCATTTGAATTTTGTGATACTTTCTTCTTTCTCTCTTGTTAAGGGCATTACTTATTGATATCAATCCTCTCTTTAACTTTCAGAGACTGCAGAGTTGTTCGGGACCCCCAAACGCTGAAATCAAAAGGATATGGATTTGTCTCGTTTGCTAAGAAAGCGGTAAGTTTGTTGTTTTTTTTTTCCTTTTTCTTTTCTTTTTCCTTTCTTCATTTTTCCTTAAGGGTACATATTTCAGTATATGTTAAGGTTTCGGTATAGGGTTTTTTTTTGTTATTCTGGAATGTAGACGTTTTTGTTTTAAGTCATCAAATGAAGTTCATTAGTATCCCTTTGATGATATTCAAAAAAGAAATATCACTGACGGCATAGAAATTGTTTGATTAAATTAAATTTAAAGTTATTTAAAAAAATTAGTGACATCATTATATCATTTAAATGACTGTTATCATAGTCTACCTGAATTTTAAGACAAATTATATCAAAATTACAAAAGAGAAAACAATTGTTTAAAACTTACTCGTCAAAGAACGATGGACACTTGGAAATATAGAACGAATGCTTTCATGAAATACGGAACAAAGTAGGCAAAGACGATGGTGAAATCTGACCTGCTGAAACTATTGATATCAATGTCTCTATAAAAGATGACCCAAGGAAAGCTATAGTTCAACAAAGAAATGTCAAAGTATTTCAGTTGATTCACAGAGATATGGAGCTGGTTATGAAATCGATACGATATCGTGCCAACAATAAATGTTAAACGAATGGACTAAGGGCGTTAAATTCCTTCTACATAAATAAGAGATAATATGGATGTCTCTCAAAAATTACATCCTTTATAAAACAAAGCAGAACTCACAAGGTGAAAGTGTAGTAGAAAAGTATTGTGACTAGAAACATTAGAACAATCTGGTAACCGCATGGTGGTAAAGTAATGAAACTGGCAATATTGAAAGCGATCTGGCAACACTGCAAACATTTAATCCGCTTGTTTTGTTGTTTAATCTCTCCTTGACATCTAGTACAAGCATGGACGGCGGAGCATAATCATTGTGGGCGGGAAGGACCTGAACCGTACCGTTAAAATGTAAAAAGTCGATCGGGAATGACCCCTATGAGGCTATCCCAGTGCCTCATGTGGACCCCGTGTGGATTGCCTTATAAAGCCCACACAGTGCGTCTAAGGCGTTGCCTCATTCGCGCCTCGTCATAACGAATGCCCTATTTGGCCCTCTTGAGTGAAAAATCATTGCTATCCTATCCCGAGTGGAAAAAGGAGGCCGAAAAATTTCAGAATTTCGGCGTGGATATGTGAGTATAATAACTGCGCCGGTGTTGAAAACTTTTTATTTTTAAACGCCAGTGTCGTTTTACAAATGCGGCCCCCAAACTGACTACTAATCACGTCCAATGCTGCTTGACCTCTGTAATCGAACCAGAACCGGTCTACTGAGTATGCTAAATGATACCCTTCACGGTCACCAACATAATTGTCTGAAATATGAAGCAATGCAATAACAAAAACTAAAGCTTTGTATGAGTTAAACTAAAGCTTAAGGGTATTTCTTTAAAGCCATTTCTTTTGCCTCATAGGGCCCTTATGAGAAACTGATGAGGCATACCTCACTTCTGTGTCCCTGATTTTTTTGTATGGTGTTAGTGAGGAAACTAAGAAGAAATCCCTCTTTCGGCATGCCCCTCACTTGCTACATGGCCCAGTAGGAATTCTAGGTAGCACTTACCGATGGAGCACTGATATAAGTAGTCATTTGGTAAGGGCTACTCATATTTTCTTAGGTGTTAGAAGAGCCCTTATATAACGCATTACAAGAGAAGGCAGAAGGTAAGAGGTAATCCAGAATTAGACCCAAAGAGTTAGAAATTTGCCTTATGACTCAAATACCATTACAAAAATGCGAAAACAAATGAGTCATCGGGCAAATTTCTAACTCTTTGGGTCTAATTCTGGATTACCTCTTACCTTCTGCCTTCTCTTGTAATGCGTTATATAAGGGCTCATCGATGAGCAGCTCTGTACGTACTCAAAGGTAAGTACTTATGTAACTACTCTAAGGAAAGTAAAAAAGTAAGGCCCTACCTCCTATGACGTCGTGTGTAAAAATAAGCACTTCTGTAAGGGGTAAGGTAAGGCCTACCGCTTACTAGTAAAGCCTGATTTCAGTACTTCTGTAAGCTTACAAGTCCTACTGGGGGGACCCCGCCGCCCCTGAGTACAAGTTTCGATCTCGTTGGTTAAGTACGCGGCGGTGGTATAGATGATGAATTTTTGTTGGGAGTTGCGAACAATAAAACCGAAAGAGTTAGGGAAACACCGTTTTATGAAATTTTGTGTTTAGCTAAATGAGGCCTCATTTTTAACACGAATTTCCAATGCCAACCAAACAAGTTAAGAGAACTGTCTGGCGTTATGAGAAGGCAATAGCAGGGCGTTATTCGTTTTTCCAGTCCGCTGACAGAGTCGGGTGTTCCTAAACACAAAAGGCAACTCTGCCGCTATCCGTGTTACCAGGATCAAACAAACAAGAATGGATTAGTTCATTCTACCAACCGTGTGAAACCGAACAGTTGATTTAGTCGGGAATGCATGAACTCAATAAAAGCTAAGGACGTTCGGGACGTACAAGAGTTTCCCGAGTGAACCGTTCCGTCGAGAGTGCATTAAAGTAAGAAATTCCAGTAAATCCACTTTCAAGAAAGTCAAATCATTTAACAAGAGAGTAAAAAGTACACTCTTTAAAGCAACCGCTGACATCAAAATCTTATGGTCCTTGGTAACGTCCATCAAGAAGAATGCTACCACGTCCACTACTCCTTCCTTATAATAACCGACAGCAAAATCAAGGCTGACTTATTAACACCTATATTCCCTTCGAATTATTCTCTGACCGACACTCCTATGCCACCCGTTGGCTCCAAGTGTTCCTCTCACTCAATGTATAGGACATTCGACTCACCTTGAAATCAGCTCTACACGATGCGATGAACATTCGAGTGTTGGCTTCCAACGATTGAATCAGTACCGGCAACAGCCAGAACGTTTCCAAATGCGAACGTTGAAGGCCTGACATTGGACACTCGTATCTCAAGCATCGGCCACACGATGCGTCCTACCATGAAGCGTCCAACATTGCAGGGTGTTGGGGTAGCATCGTGTAGAGCTGCCTTACAACGGGCAAACACCGGCCGCTTGGCTTTAAATGGGGCCCCTAGACTATGAAAAATATTGTGCAATATTTTAATTTGAGCAATATTATTGACGTTGTTGTTGGGTGATATTGAAAGATTGTCTGGGGCAAAGAAAGGAACCGTCAATATTTTGCTCAATATTATTGATAATCTAGGGGCTACTCAAGGGGCGTATGATGGTTTTTAACCATGTTTAATGGGAGCAGTCACTTGCAGGAAAATCAGCAATGTTTCCAAACCGGTTGCGTCTTTTGTTCTGACTGCACCACCAAATACCGCTGAAAAGCTTTTGGACCCCACGTTCTGGCCTCTCGGTGCCTTTTCAAAGTGTTTTGTTCCCCGCACACGAGGGCATCGTATTTCTGACACTGTACAGGCTTCAAAAAACTCAAGACGCTTTCCCTCTATTACCAAAACGTGAGAGGAATCAGATCTAAAACCCACGATGTATTTCTGTCAACTTCGGCCAGCGATTTCGATATAATCGCTTTTACAGAAACATGGTTACACAGTGGGATCCTTAATGCCGAACTTTTCGACACCTCCTTCCAAGTTTTTCGGAAGGATAGATATACTGACTCGGAGGCTCGTGGAGGTGGTGTACTAATTGCCTGTAGTAACCTTCTCAACTGTTGCTTAATAACGCTTCCTAGTTTTTCCAATTCTTTGGACATTGAGCTCCTCGCTCTTAAAGTCTCCCTCGTCCATAAGAACCTATTTTTAATTTGCTGTTACATTCCACCAGGTATGTTCAGCACTCTTGACGATAGAGGTCAAAACCTCTATGATATTCTAATCTCTTGCACTAATCATATCCAGGATATGATGGACTCCAAAGACGAACTCCTACTTTTAGGAGATTTTAACTTACCCAATGTTCTATGGGTATCTTCCGATGAGGACGACAACTACCTACCTGAAAACAACCTTAATGATAGGGAATCCGACTTTCTGAATTCCTTATTCTCATGCGGTTTGAACCAAATGAGCGGCGTGAATAATACTTTAGGAAGGTGGTTAGATCTTATATTCTTTTCCGACTCAGACAACATGTATGTTGAGCCTAGCTCAATTGTCTTGTCGCCTGTTGATAATTATCACCCTCCTCTCCTACTCAGCTATTGTTTTGCCTTTAACAATAAGCTAATCCCGGAGGAGTCAACCTTTACTTTTAACTTTAAAAAGGCCAACCTTGAAGTACTGTCATCCAAGCTCACTTCGATTGATTTCAATACCTTGCTTTCCTCTAATGAGTTGGATGACGACGTAACAAGATTTTACTCCGTCCTGTATGAAACCTTCGCATCCTGTGTACCTATTGAGCCTCTAAAGTTGACCAGATCATCCCCAACCTGGTACAATAATGAGTTGAGACACACCAAAAACCGGAAGAATAAACTCTGGAAAACCTACCTGAAGAGAAAAGACACTGCGAGCTTCTATGCTTTTCTCAATTGCTATGACCAATTCCATGCTCTGTCCGAGGCTCTCTATAAGGAGTACCTCAGCAACATGGAAGGTAAACTGTATGGCGATCCCAGAGCATTCTTTCAATTTATCAACTCTAAGAAAAAAGTCGATAATTACCCGAACACCATGCAATACGAGAACTCTGTTAGTTCTAATTCATCCGAGATTTGCGACAAGTTCGCATCGTTCTTCCTCAAATCTTTCTCGTCTCCTGTCTTCCAACCTCATGAAGACAATTTTCGACATATCAACGCAATACAAACGGCTCAAAATTTATCTCTGTCTATAACCAGGGAAGATATCTCGAAACATATAAATGATCTTCCACAAGATTTTTCATCCGGCCCTGATGGTGTCCCTCCTGCTGTTCTAAAATCCTCTGCAGGGGCCCTACTGTCTCCTATCCTATGTTTATTTCAGAAATCCCTCAATACAGGGCGCTTCCCAACCTTATGGAAGAACTCTTTTATAATCCCTGTTCATAAAAAGGGTTGTAAGAACGAAATATCTAATTATAGACCGATTGCGAAGTTATCATGTATACCAAAACTTTTCGAATCCATTATTTATTCTGCTATTGCCCCTATCTGCAAGAGACTTATCTCAACTAACCAACATGGCTTTCTTGCAGCTCGTTCCACTACTACTAATTTACTAGAGTTCTCTTCTTACACTGTTCGAGGCTTTGTCACTGGCTGTCAAACTGACTGTGTTTATACAGACTTCAGTAAAGCTTTCGACATGCTCTCTCACTCTATTATAGTTCTAAAACTAAAAAAATTAGGCTTTCCGCATGCCCTGGTTATGTGGTTCCAGTCGTACTTAGCCGACAGAACCTACCAGGTTCTATTCCGCGGAGCCAAATCTAAAAACATCGAGGCGTCCTCTGGTGTCCCGCAAGGAAGTCATCTTGGTCCTCTTCTTTTTATTTTATCAATCGATGATATTGTTACCCTGCTGAGGCACTGTAAAATCCTTATTTATGCCGATGACATCAAACTGTACCGCCACATAAGGAGTATCGAGGATTGCAAACTTCTGCAAGCAGACCTAAACACCTTCTATTCTTGGTGTTCCAACAACAACCTGGTTCTTAACATTAGTAAATGTGAGGTCATGACTTTTTGTAGAAAACGTGGCGTTATAACTTACGACTATACTTTTCTCGATAACAAGATCTCCCGCACTAACTCTGTTATCGATCTTGGGGTTAGGTTAGAAAGTAAGTTGGATTTCTCCACCCACATCAATTATATCTCTTCCAAGGGCAATTCAGTCCTGGGATTTATAAAAAGATGGTCCAAGGAATTCAACAACCCCCTTATCACAAAGCACTTGTACATATCTTTAGTTAGGCCTTTACTTGAATACGCCTCCCAGGTATGGTCTCCTTACTACTCCTCCCATGTCGATAAAATCGAATCGGTTCAAAGGAAGTTCGTCCGTTTTGCACTCAGTCACCTCCCGTGGGATGACCCACTTATTCTTCCGCCTTATGTGAACAGACTTAAATTGCTCAACTTGAGCTCTCTCCATAAGCGTCGCGAGGTAGCTGACGTTATATTCGTTCATCGTTTGTTGAATGACAAAGTTGACTCAGGCTTCCTACGAACCCGTATGTCATTTAGAGTGAACAACTACAACCTGAGAGGTCCACCTCTCTTGTACATTAATTCCTCTAATACCAATTATGGGTTGTACGAACCAGTTAACCGCATGCTTATAAATGTTAACAAAAATGCGAGTGTTTTTAGCATGCAAACTAGCGAAGATGTCCTTAAAAGGGCTCTTTTTAATGTGGCGTGACTCCCTGTGTGTCCCACTTTTTCATTGTTTTTGCACGCTTCTCTGTTTGATGTTTTGTGCTCTTAAATGTTGCATTGTTTTTTGTTTTGTGTTTGCATGTCTTAGCCGAGCCACTGTGCAGTGGTAAATGTGACCGCGTTTGTGTGCAGGGACCGGACCGGATCGGTACAGGAGTGCCGGGGAGGGTTGAGAAGGAACCCGCATTTTCGGTCGCATGCTCGTTTTGCGGTGTTTTTTCTTCTTATACCTTTTTTGGTGCTTTCGGCCGGATTCGGTCCCTGCACATAAGCGTGGCCCGTTTCTCAGCCCAGCTGAGAAGTGTACTTCTGAGCTAGAAGATTAACTCGATTAGCACATACGGCCTCACGACGGCCAAACTTGACCAAAAAATTTAAATGGCCAAATACTGAGCTGTACAGACGGGCATACGACGGCAAATTTGAGCCAAAAAAAGAATCTGCACCAAAATGTATTTCTGAATGTGTTTTATGAGAACTTGATCATTTTCGTTAGGTACAATGATCCTTTCGATTTATGCTACTTAAAGATTTATCAATGCACAAGAGAAAGGATCTCGCCACGTCAGTCGCCGGTTTGTTGCACGTGAAGTGTGTGGTGCGTGTTGATTTAAATTTTAGTGGTAAATTTTCTTATTTCAGCGATCGAAGAAAAAAAAAACAGTCGAAAAAAAATAAAACATTTAATTGCAGTGTGTTGATAAAATTTTTGAAATGATCAAATTCGAAGATATGAGCACCGGATTTCATGATGTTTTTCTCAACAAATTCGCAGTGAGTTTTGAGTTTTGTTGGGGAGCGAAAGTCACACTCCCCCCCGCCCCCCTAAATTATTTCTTTTTTGAGTAGTTAAATCGCGCCAATTTTACGTATAGTTTTGCCGGATGTCGGCCTTGAATATAAAGAGAATGAGGAGATTATACGATATTCCGTGTGTGTATGCTTCTGATTTATTAGGGAACCCTAATGTGTATGCATTACGGTGTGTAAAAATATCATCTCTTATATGTATATTAAAAAGATTTTTTTTAATAGCATTATATACAAACAACTGGGGAATAGTATTATTTCCAGAGTAAAAATAATTTAGTTGGTTAATTTTCGTACTAGCACGCACCCGCCCGCAGCTAGGACGCATAGCAAACAAATAGGCATGCCACAAAAGTATGCACGCTTCCCCCACAGACATGCACGCTCCCGCCGCAGGCATGCACGCTCCCGCCACAGGCACAAACACCTAAAAATTTCTTCCCTAGAGGCATGCACGCCACAGGAATGCCCGCTCCCGTCACAGGCACAAAAATTAAAAAAATTTCGCTAGAGGTATGCACGCTCCCGACACAGCCATGGACACTCGCGCCCCAGGCATGCACGCTCCCGCTACAGGCACGAAAATTTAAAAATTTGTTCGCCATTCATACACGAGGGACCGTGGTTCCGGAGCAAAAGCTTTTTTGGGACAAGGGAGGCGTGCGGAGATGAAATAAGTGGAGAGTTTCGTGCTCCGGTGGAGACTTTTGTGCTCCTGCCTTTGGCCTGCGAACACAGAAAGCATTCACTCACACCAATAAGAAATTAATGCTTTGGCGATAAAAAAAATTTTCAAACAGTAAAATTTTGTCAAAATTTGTTCATATAATAAGAAAAAACTTTTAATTATTGGGAATTCAAAGTGAGTGAGTGAATTTTTTAAATAAATTATTTCATAAAAGCGAAAAAACCTCAATTTTGATTTTAATAAAAAAAATTTACATCTCACTAATACGAACAAATATCACGTAGCAACACAAAAGCTGCTTCCATCGCTGTTGCTTCGTGTGTTTTCAGAAAACTTTCAGCAAAGCTTTTGGTTGCAAAACCATGGTCCCTCGTGTATGAATGGCCAGAGGCATCCACACTCCCGCCACATGCATGCATAGTACCGCCACTGGCACGTAAATCTAAAAATTCAGGCATGAACATTTATAAAGGCATCCGCATCAGCATAGACAGTTCCAAACGCGAGTGTTGTTTTACCAAGCAGTCCCCCAGCTAAGCACTAACCATTTCAAATGCTGCTTGACCTAGGCAATCGAACGAGAACAGTTCTACTAAGTATGCTATTGGCATCCTTTATGGTCACCAAGATAATTGCCCCTTTTCTTCGTCCACTACAATCCATACAGGCGATTTCGTGCGACTTCGTAACGGTTTAGCCGCTAGGGCGTTGTGAAGTTTTTTTAGTGTTTTGCATATTATCTTGTATTTTTGTAACCCTATGTCCTATTTTCATGAATAAGGTAGCACTGCACGCAGAATACTCCTACCTATCTAAAACTCTAGGTTTTACCCTACCAACTTCAAGAGTTATGAATCATCAAATTTTGTTTTCTTTAGCAAAATCTAGCCACGGATCTCTGGAATGGTATTCGGGCGCCCTAATCGCTAGGCTACTGAAACCGGCTTGCAATGGATATGAGTTTCCGCACATATTTTTGTTTCTTACAATACGTTGTAAAGTGTAGTGCTGGAGTGACTTTGGTTGGACTGACTTTGTTTTTAAAGAGATCTTCCGCTTTTATAACGCCATAATAGCTTCTCATAAATTGTACGTTCAGAGGGTGCTAAGTTCCTGAGATATTGCTATACTATATTATTGACGTATGCCACAGAACCTAAACCTTAAGTAGCATTGGATGACAGGTAAACTAACAGTGCTTAATAATTCAAAATTTACAAGGCATTTCCTTGTGGATATTACCAGAGCTGCTCGAAATAAAATTTGGAAATTATTTCTTGAGCTTTGTTGAAACGAGTTCAGATGTTTGTGCTGTGCAGCTACACTAGAAATGCTTAAATTACTTTCTCTCTTGTAACGATACGACATCAGAACAAGAGCACATAAAAATTTCAAGAATTAAGACACAATTCCATACTAATAGAAAGTTTATATCAAGCAAAATTTCATTGAATATTTTCAATGTTTTATTGTTGCTCTCCACAAGCTGACCCTTAACCTGCTGCCAAGCCCAAAACAAATTACCTCACACGGGGGCACATAAGATATTTGTAAAGGTATGCCCCAAAGGAATCCTGACCACGTAGCTCTAAAATCTATCCAGGACCCCAAAAATTTCTAACATTCTAAAAGAGCAGCCTCCACCCCCCTTCCACTGCTACCATCCAAACGAAAAAAAAATACAAACTGTTGGAAAACTAATTATTTCAAAATCAGAGAACAAACAGGACTCAAAAACGAATTAATAATTGTCAAAACGTTTCACTGAGCAGAGAAGTATTTGGCAAAAATTTTGATTGGCATTGTAATGTGCAAAGGGCAAAAACCAACCCAGCTCCAAAATTGTGACACGTGTCAAATAAACGATCCCCAAAAAGGCTACGCAAAGCACCTGTGCTGCTTTAAATACGACATGTAAAGGGCGGCCTTCTGATATAATCTTTATACCTTCTCCTTATGCTCATGGGGATGATCTTTAATGGCCTTTGGTACAGACATCTGTTTATCACAGATGGACTTTTGCTATTTTGTTTTTGGGGGTTTAAATGATAGCATAAACATGTCAGTTAAATTTTCGTTGTAAATTTTCAGGCCCCTCGGATGGAAAAATATGGAATTATGGGGTATTTGGGGAAAATGGATGGACCCGGCTTCTTTCGTATTTATGATTGCCGGGGATTGGGCCCTTCCAAATAATTTATTCAAACAGAATTCACAATTTCAGATGAAATTGTTATGAGAGTTCTATCAAGATACTTCTCGTCTATTTTGTTTTTTTTTCTGTTGCTCTCTCCCATACTCGGGGCTCATCTATGTTTAAATACTTGTTAAAAATTAATTTGTGTTTTCTCTGAAAGACAGATTATGGGCAACTGGAGAGATAAAGAGAAAATATTATCGCTTCTTTGAATAGAGGTATTCCATTGAAGCTAAAACGTTAAAATGTTTTCGGTTTTAGAGCAGAACGATCATAAATAATTCTTCAGCTTTGAATTTTGTAAAATGACAATCATTTGAGTGAAACAAGCCGGGCACGTGCCATTTCGAAATACATATATTTGACATTGGATACTCTCCTCCAAATATTTCGAAGTCACACCCTTTTTTACAAATGTTAAATGTTTGGCAGCCAAAGCAAGGGCACTCAGGGTGGGCAGACATTCTCAAATCCTCCTATGCAGCACCGGCCCTAGCCCTTTATCAGGGTAGAGCGAGATTGACTTTCGGCGCCCTTAAGCCTGAACTATAACAGACGTAGTTTGACGTACGTTTTTAACGAATATACACGTACGTATCTCTCACCGTAGACCTTGACGTACAATCGGCTATAATAATCGCCGATGAATTTGAATTTGAGTCTGAATACAACAAGTATTCTACGATTTTGACATTAGCACGCCGTCAACTGGGATCCAGGTCTCATAAGACGGCGTTATACTACGTTTAACGAAACATTAACGAAAACAAGTACATGTGATGTACGTTTATTATAGTCAGTCAATCATTCATTTTCATCATAGAGCCCAGGGAACGCAGGGATTGACGTACGTTCTTTCACGTCTATTATAGTTCCGGCTTTAGGCTACTTAATCGCTCCGACCCGACTATCGGATCCGGCTGTCGTATTCGATTATCAGCTCAAACCGAAAACTTGAACCGATAATCGAAGGAGAGCCTGACAGAGTGAAAACATTTTTTATCATTCTAATTGTAGGCCTCAAAGAGCTCTATCTAAATATTTAAGTTTGCCTAAGTGAATCGTAATCGTACGCAACTCTTTTCTTTTTTGTCAGATTTTCGGGGATAGCGTTACCTGTAGTGCGAGCAATATTAGGGATTTAAATAGAGCTCTTTGACGACTTCAAATAGAATGGTAAAAAAGTTTCACTCTATCGGGAATATATTTTTTCCGATTAGGTTTTCGAAACGAAAGAAAAAATGGTTAATAATGGATTAATTACCTAAAAAACAAGCCTTAATATGTTGCTCTACGATAATCGGTATAGCAGCTATAAAAGTTTAAGTACATTAAGAACTTTTCAAAACGTAACCCTATATCTGGGCGGAAATTAGCAAAAAAAAACCCACGAAAGGAGACAAAATTCCAAAATGGCTGAAAATTGGTTCACAGCTTCCTTGCGACTTTTTAAAAAAACAATTTCGGAATCACAAAAAAAAACATGGCCGCCGGAGATATCACTTTTTGGCAAAAAAAAACACTCAAAAACTGATTTTTTTGAAATTTTTTTTTATCAGTCAATACGAAACGTTATCGCCTACAAAAAGCCCTCTTGTCATTTTTTCGAAAACCTAACCCTTTCGAAGATATTCAAGGTATTTTTTTGGCCGAAAAGTGATTTCTGGAAACTTTGACTTTGATTTTCAGCCATTTTGGAATTTTGTCTCCTTAAAATGCTAATTTACCCTGACTATCAGTGGATAGTGCCGATAGGTCCTCTCCCTTTTTTCTCCAAATACTCCCGGGAATCACCCCTTAACCGATTAGCATTTAAGTTTGAAACACCCTGTATACAGCAGCGGCTCTTTTGAGGATCATATCAATGTTAGTCGAGTCGCCACGATAAAAACATAACACGGCCATTTTTAATGTTGCTGATGTTCGTCTCCAGCCGGAATGCATTTATTCAATTTTTTAGGGGCCTCGAAGTGTGCATTTTTGAGCTACACAGAGGACACCAAATTTTGGAAAATTAATGATCTGTTTGGCGCTTTTTTTGGGAAAAATGGGAAAATGTTATGGGCGAAGTTCTGCCTGAAGATCTGGATCGTGCGATGGAGTAGAGGTTTTCGTTGGGAGCATTGCCCCCATGAAGATCTTGTGATCATGAACGACCAAGCACGATCAGCAGATGAGCGAAGTGTAAAGTTTGTGATAGATTTCTTTTCATGGGGAAAATGAAGCCTAGGGATCACCCTTTGCATTACCTGTTCGTCGTATCGTTCAATCCATGGTATAATTGCTAGTAGTAAGTTTAGTTTGAAGGATCGTGGGTAAGGTTCTGGGGTGATCGAGCAGAAAACCCTGAACCTTACATTTGAATTACATATGAACTCGACGGTGTTGTACGAGTTCGGGAAAACTATCTGAGGAAGATTGTTCCATAGTAGAGAGATTTTATTTAAAAACTTCTAGACCGTAGTGTACGCGAAAAATTAAATTGCATGAAGTATGGGGTGAGTCGAGCGGGCTAGGCTAGCATTTTTGGGCAAATATTAGCTATGGTGTAGTTATGGTGTTGGTTGGTTGGTTGATTGAAGTAGCGAGGCCTGCATATTCTGTGCTGACCTCCAATTATCACATTAGCGCGATTTTAGTCCACTCATTCTCATGACCACTAGCCTTGTTACGGTTTTGGAACATTTGTAGCATTCAAGAAATGTGTCAAGTACGGGCGCGTGGCAATATTCAACATGTTAAGAACCGCTGCAACCGAAGTTTGACAAAGTGTGACAATATTAAACATTTCAACGAACTTCACCTAGGAACTGTGGCAGTATTCATTGTGGTGGAATGTGGTGAGCTCAACAGTTGCACCGAATATTTTAAGTGGTAAAAAGTGGTAGTGTGAATAATTGCGAATTTCAGCGAATATCTATAACTAAATCCTCAAATAAATTAATTTTTTGGTTTTGACAATTGTCAAGTAGCAAACTGACAGAAGCTTCTTCTTTTACGCTACGCACTAGGTTGCGTGGCATTATTCAATAGCGGTGGAAATATCACCGATCTCCAGTGCTGGATTACCCATTAGGCCAGACTAGGCCATGGCCTGGGGCCCCCGATGAGCAAGGGCCCCCATGAAATTTTCTTAATGTAATTTTTAATTTCAATAAAAAAAATTTTCCATATTTTTTGAAATTTGTACAGGAGATTGTAACAGCGCGATATTTCAGTATTTCAGTCGATTCAACTCTAGATATTGCTCACTTTGATCAACTTAGTGTAGTTGTCCGGTATGTTGCGAAGAATGGTAAACCTGTTGAAAGGTTTTTAACTTTTTTAAACTTTGATGATCATAGAGGTGTTACGATGGCTGAACAGGTTTTAGAATTTCTTGTGATTTGCGGCTTAGATTTTAAATACTGCAGGGGCCAATCTTATGATAATGCCCCGAATATGGCTGGTATTTACTCAGGCGTACAAGCGATCTTGTTAAACCTCAACCGATTCGCGATTTATTTACCTTGCGCAGCGCATTCGCTTAATCTAGTTGGAGAAACCGCTGTGAAATGCTGCTTGTTCGCAGTGAACTTTTTTTCTATCATACAATTATTGTACACTTTTTTCTCAAGCTCGACACATCGGTGGCACGTTTTAAAGAAACATATTGGAAATGAAAAGGTATTGAAATCGTTATCCGAAACTCGTTGGGAAGCTCATGCGTCGCTGATGATTTGTCACAAAAAAGTGACTGTAGACACGAAGCTGAATGTATCGCGGTTAAAATTCAGACCTTCGAATTCGTTTTTATGCTTGTTTTGTGGAGCGATATTTTAAATAATTTTCGGGCAACGAGCAAAGCATTGCAGTCAGAAGAAATTGATTTGGAAACCTGCGCATTAATGTACTCGTCGCTAGAAAGCTTGTTAGATGGAATGAGAGAAAAATTCGAGGTTTTCGAAAACAAAGCCAGATCAATTTTACCTGACATCGATTATGCGAATGTTGCATCACGAGTTCGAAGAAGAAAAAGACAGCCAAACGATGGCGATGCTTCAGAAGTTGCATTAAATCCGCGAGACAATTTTCGCGTCAACGGTTTTCTCGTAATAATCGATACGCTTAAGACCGAAATCAACAGACGAAGCGAAGTTCGAAGGTTTCGAAGAGATTTTCATTTTTGGCTGATTTTAATTTGACAGAAAATGAGTACCGCGAAAAGATTGTCGATTTGGTCAACTTTTACCCTGAAGATTTGGAAGATTTTTACGCTGAACTCATACAGTTTCACGCTTTTATCAAATCGAAATTTCCATCGAAACCTAAGTTTACTCACTCTGACCTCTACGAAACTTTGATTCGAGATAATCTTGCATCTGTTTTTCCAAATGTTGAAATTGCTCTTCACATTTTTTTAACTATGATGATTACGAATTGTACAACAGAGCGCTCTTTTTCGAAATTGAAGCGCATCAAAAACGCACAAAGAAGTGTTATGCGTCAAGAACGATTAGACATGCTAAGTCTGATGCACATTGAATCGGATATTCTTCGCCAAATTGATTTTGAAGACATCATCAATGAATTTATTGAATTGAAATGTCGAAAAAAAGTTTTTTAAAGACGAGCTGCGTTTTTATTTTCCAAAGAGATGTCCAAAGATTGTTTCATAAACTATTATACTGTTAATTATTTGAAATCAAAAAATATATAATTTAACAGAAAAAAATGATTTTGTTCGTTTTATTGTGTTTTCAATGTTGGAATGAGATGAATTAGTTGTTCGAATTCTATTAATGCATAAATAACGGTCAATTTTGCAATTATTAAAAAAAAGGGGGCCTCAAAATTTGAATGGCCTAGGGCCCCCAATGAGCTTAATCCGGCACTGCCGATCTCACAACACCAAACCGAGTCTCCTCCGCTTTCGGTTTCAAGTAAACTACGGTGAAATCTCGTTGTTCAACATGTTGAATATTGCCACGCGCTCTACGTTGGATGATCTGTTGCTAGATCCTCAAGCTCGTTCAGTATGTAGCTGCCAAATGAACTATGCCTGACCCTGGCTCGGACATTTTGCGCACGAATTTCTCATTTGGATCCTTGCAGCTACGGCATGATGTATTTAATGGGATGCCCATTCTTGATGTATGCTCTCCTATTGGCCAGTCCCGTATACACAGCTATAGCTCTGGCTAGGTTCAAGGGATAGTTATCCATGTTCAAACGGTCAGGTGTAGTTGAGAGCGAAGATGTCAACTTGGCTGTCAGTTATCAAGGCCATATTCTCTTTTGTAAAGTTGTTTTCTCTCGCCAGCTGATATGTCTTCCAAATTGCTAGCATTTCTGCTTGGAAGACTCCGAATCCGTCCAGCATCAATGGGAATTTTAAGCTATATTGCATGATTCAGAAAAAACATTCGAACCGTAAGTGTGGATTACCGTGTCCTTATCTGCTAAATCGTATCCGCTTTTCCACTCCCATATTGTTGGTATTTTGACTTTGAACTTCTTGCCCAACTCCAACTTGGGGGTAATGTAACATGTGATGGCTGAGATCAACTCTCTTGCGAACCATACCATGAACATTGCTGTGTCCGTATGAGTTTTCTTGCCAAAATAATAACTGTTTCTCTCTCGTGTGTCCCGTTGAGCTACGAAAACAAACAAATTGTTTAATACCCAACAATAGCGAGCATGAGTTGGTGTTGGGACGGTTGGGCATGAGAACTAGGTCCTCTATGGGTCAATGTCCAGTGATGATTTCCGTAATTCTGGCAATATCTCTTCGAGGTCTGTTTAGGAAGTCGATTATTCTCCCTTTGTTGCAAGCAGGCCAAATCGTCCTAGATATAACGCAAGTCTTAACCGGGCTAGCAGCAGGTGTTAGTCGAAATTAGCGTTTTTAAGCCCGCCTATTGGGCTGCTAACCATCACAATTTCCGAGAGCCGGACATAGGCTTCCTGCTTGGCTAGGTAGTAAGCTTTCTTGTATCCATCTATTTTCCTATATCCGGGAACTCATTATGCCTTCTGTCTAGCCTACCCAGCTCATCTCTATAAGGTTCCACTAGTTTGGAGGCATGTCTAGAGCTTTTATTGTGGCTTTGCTATCTATAAAAACTCCAATGTTATATCCTTATGTAGATTCGTGGATCATTGGCTAGATCAGGTCGCCAGTACTTTAGTACGTCTACGTTTCTCTACTCTTTTTTTGAGAGTATTTCGGCGACGAAACCATTCTCCTTTTTTTCAGTTCCATTCCCTCAGTATAATCGAACTATACGAAACCAGGTGTTTGATGTGAAGGTCGGGAGCGAGCAGGGGCAAGAGCACGTGAGACATGTTCTAATACTGCTCTCACCCTATTCTTGGCGTCCTCTGAACTCTTTCTAACGTTCTGACGTTGTAGGTCATGTTCAGAGCCTGTACCAAAGCTGTGTACACAAAACCATCTTTGGCTTTTTAACGTGCGTTGGAAAGTGAAACACGCATCCCTACTGAAAATACCTCCTGGCCTTCCACTCTCGCGACGGGACTGGATTTTTATCATTGCGTCGCGAGGATGAATCTGCTTTTTTCTTCTTACTAATACTCCTGATGTTTCCTTGTCTTTTTCTATTTCTTTCGGCTTGTTCCAGTCTTAACTTCAGCGTTGCTTCCATTTTCTTCTACACATCCTCGAACCTCATCATGTTTCCTAGGATATTTTCCGCCTAACTTTCGGCGAATCTTGCACAATAAAAAAGACGTCCTCTGCCTCCTCCTGGATACCTCTGCACGCCGCTGTGTCATCGTACCCGAAACATGATGGAGGTACATCCTCTTTGTCCACCCAGGAACTGGGTATGGTCGTAATTCACTTCCCCACTCTCCCTCGTCATCTTTATCTCCAAGTGTGTGGGTCCAACGACCCTTAGCAGACTCGTCCCCTTCCCTTGCCATTCCTGCCGCAGAGTTGTAGGCTCCCCTCTAACATATTCTGGGTCATAGAGACGCATGCCTTCTCTCAGAGGACGCTTAGTCTGTATGCGGCCCTCTATTTTCTGCTGTAAGCCGCCCTGTTCAACTTTAAAATTTAGCCTTCTGTCGATCATCGCTCCTAGGTACCTTAGGGCGGGATGTGAGTGAATAATCTGTTCTCCCACTTTCATCCTTATGGACGTTGACTTTCTCGGTTTGCTGATCGGCACATCTTCTGTTTTGTCCTCGTCAGATCAGTGCTTTCCAGCCACGTTTTAATCTTCCAGATCACTTCGTTGGCGCACAATTCGATCTTATCGAAGCCACCATTACCACGATATCATTCTCGAACCCGATCGCAACTACTCCTTTTGGGAGATATAGCCTCAACACATCATTATATTTTGTGATCTACCGAAAAGGGCCCAGGATAGATCCCTGCCGAACGCCACATTCCACTTCCAATTCAGTTTTGGGTCCAGGATTACCCCCAGAAACTTCGCCCTGGCGATAATGTGGGTATGGCTATCCAACCTGGCTTGGTTGAAGGCGGCGGTTTTGGTTTTTGAAGTGAATAGTACACTGATAAAAAAAATTTCTTGGCTTAAAGCACTTTTTCTTGAACCAAGCAACTCCTGTTTTGGATATAACGAAAACAAAATTGTCTCGGGATAAGCAATACTCATAGTCTTGGTTTTATTGTCTTGGATGAAGACAAAAGTTGACTTGAAGTAAAAAAAAGCGAAACCGATGATATTATAATTTAAAAAAATTCAAGTTCTAAAATCGGTCTTAAAAGTCCGGTAACCGAAAAAAGTCCGATGAATTAAGAATTTAGTTTCTTGAGTAAAAAATGAAACAATCTTATTTTGAGAAAAATATATCTTGGTCGAAAAATATAAGTATTGAGCGAAGAAATACGATTGCTTGGCTCAAGAATTTCCAGTGTCTCATGTTAAGACTGAAAAATTTTTCTACTCAAGACAACGAAACGAAGACTATCGAATTGCTGGAATCAAGACAATTATTAACTTCCCAGTAGGAAGTTATTGTAATCTGTCCGAAAATCGGATTCGAAATTTTCAATGTATTTACACGTTTCAAGGTCCCAATAGCATTTTAAGCAAAAATTTGAGAAGAAATATGTGTGTGTGTGTGCGTACGTATGTGGTCATTTTTTCCTGCACGATTTCGCGCGAACCAAAAAAGATTTCGACTTCGTTAAGGTGCCGTACGAAGCGTGTTCAAGGAAATATGATCTGAAAAGATTTTCATAAAAATTGGTCGAGCCGTTTTTTTGTTTGAACGACTTAAGTGATTTTTGTACCAGCACGATTTCGCGAGAACCAAAAAAGATTTCGACTTCGTTCAGGTGCCGTTCGAAGCGTGTTAAAGGAAGTATGATCTGAAAAGATTTTCATAAAAATCGTTCGAGTCGTTTTTTGTTTGAACGAATACTGGGAAGTTAATCTTGTGGACCGAAAAGGCCAAAAGCCACATCCCAACTAGTTTTATCAGTGTATCACCTCAGTTTTGTCCATCTGGCAGCCTGCTGCTTAGCTACTAATTCTATTCAGGCATCCTTGCATCACTTCATTGATCACGTTTGGAAACATTCCTGACACAATTATCACTAGGTCATCTACGTATGCTACTACCTTAGCTCCTTTTCTATGCAGCTTTTTTTGGTATGCTATTTATCGTAGCTCACTCCATAGCTACATATATACCTTTGAAACCTTTTCCTTTCTTATATTATTTCATTCTAAAAATAATTTACAACAAAAATAAAAATTGTCCAAACGATTACATGTTTGTTATGCAGTCAATAAATTCTCTGTCCAGACTAGAAGGAATGTTGAAACGTTTATTCTGGCTTGTCTGCATCGGTTGAGGAATTTTAGGTCAAAAATTTCACAAGTAACATCTACGAATTTTATGCTGTAGCCATGGCGACAAAAAATAATTCCAGTCGTTTTACAGCAGCAACCACTGGGAGACGTTCCAATTTCCTTTTGGCTTACACATTTCCCAGTATATACCATCAAAAGTAATCTGGCATATGAAGACGTTAGAATTACATCCATAGGCTCAGGATATGTAACCATTTGGCAATGTGACTATGCCTGGAAACTATATCTAGGCTCCAGCTTCTGTTGTAATTTATTAAGCTAGACATATTCTTCGCAGTAATGGAACAATCCTCATTTACGAAAGATGTATTTACTTAGACTAATTTTTAACAAGAAATCTGAATTAGATCCATTTGAAGGAATTTTTAAAAATGAAGTACTTCCAAGGCGCTGTAAAAGAAATGGTCTAGAGCCGATTTTTTTTTATAACCGAAACAATTTCGCTAACACACAAGCAAGAAAAAAAAGCAACAACAACAAAACACGTAAATACTAATTACCAACTGTAAAAATATAAAACTCTCTTATGTCAAGAAGCACAAGTAAGTGACCCTTAAAGGACAGCATATAATAAACAGCAAAAAGGGGTGGCAGTAAAGTAAAGTGAACTTCCTTGGAAGTCGGTGCTATGAAGTGCCATCATACATTTCGCCTGAAATGGCAGGACATAGCAGCAGCAGCAGCAAAAATATTCACATATCAGAAACTCTTTGTCATTATACTAAAAGAGAGCTGAGATGTAGGTCGTTGCATGTTGGAAGATGAGGTAATAATTTATTTATAACAGTGCACATAACAACGACCCCATTCACGAGGTCCTTCCTCACTTCAGGAGGCACCTCTACTTCTATCTCACTTTATCGCCCTTTTTCTCTCGTGCCTTTCTTTTGCTCAACTGTTATCCTGTATCTTCCGTTTGAAACTGTAATGTTTACTACCGGTTTCGGTACACCCGACGATGATGATGCTCTTTCGTGTGCTGCCATATAACTTTGCTTGGGGTTGCTTTTTTGCCACGATTATATGTCGAACAGTTCTGGCATGTAAGTTATATTTGAAGCTTCCTTATGACTCTATAGCAGGAGGTGAAATGCCATTGTCTGATGCAGTTGGTAGTTTCTTGAAAGGTTTCGGTTTTTTTGCATTTTTATAAAAAAGTGTAGGACTCTTCAGTAAAGGATGAGTTAGTCCTGAAGTTTTTGGACTTTTAACACAAGAAACACAAATTTCGAAATGGAAAGTTAAGGTTGATGGCAACTAAAAATAAAGCATACCTAGTATAAAACATGTCCAGAGTTGCTTGGTAAAGTGCATTGAAGATTAACTAGCCTACTGGGGTAGTATGCTAGTAGTTTTCTAGTTTATTACTAGAACTTATTTATTGATATGGAAAATCAGCAAAGTAAAGATTCCACAGCCACCACGAGCACTATTTGTAATTGACAATGAGTTATATAATATGAGAGTGAATAATGTCTTCGTCTATAGTACCACGCAGGGGCGGCGGAGGGCGTGGGGATGGCCGGAAAAGTGCACACGCACTTTCGCTTTAGCTGGGGAAATCCACACCCAAAATATTTCTTGTACACCTAATAACCCAGACGTTGAAGGGCCGTCTCTGGCGACGAAAGAAAGTGGTCGAAGGGCCGTACACAAGCAAAGCTTTTCATACTAAAACTAAATATAATATATAGTAAGAACTTATAACTGTATAGCCTAAGCTTTTAAAACCCCACCGACTAGCATTTAAAATCGTGATTGCCTCCTGCAGCGTTTTAGCCGCTTGGCAAGCCTGTAAACTTAAATTTCCTTAAATAAAAACAAAATTTAATGCTTTCAAAATTCCTTCGAAACCGAGGAACAAACTTTCAAATAAAAAACGAAAGCTTTTATTTTATAGAGCTTTTATGACGTATGAGCAAAAAGCTTTTAAACAACAAAAAGCTTTTATGACGTAGGAACAAAAAGCTTTTTCGACGTAAGGTTAAAAGTTTATAGTCCAAAGTTTTATGAGTTTTGCGTCTTGGATAAAAGCTCTGTGAAAGAAATTGATACCGGTGAAAGGTTATTGTATAGGATTTAAATCAATTTTTAAATTTTATCGACAGATAACAAAGAAATTATAATAAAAAAAATTACTGTAAAAATAATTTAATTAGAATAAAAGACCGATAATTTCGAACAGTAAAAAATTATATATTAATAGGGTGGGTACACTTTTTACTATTTGTTTTGTAATGTTTCAAATTTTGAAAATACCTATTTCGCGAAAACAATTATTTTTAGTTAAACTATTTAAATTTTCAATGATTTAAAACTCTCTTGAATCGGTTTAATTCTTTAATGAACAAAAAACATTGCTTAACAAACTGGTAAGTAATCCGCTGAACCTACTACACAAAACCAACTCACAATTCTGTACCCTCAAACATTTTAATACTGCAAAGGCCATGATACTGAAGAGCTTTCACAGCACAAGCTAAATGGCTTAAGTGTTCAGTTCAACGCTTTCACAAAAAGTTAATACTAAGCCACATTCTCAGTTAATTTACTGTTAATAATACAAAAATATCCTTTTTACGCATCTTTAACAGAAATAGTTTTTCCATTTTCTCACCCATGAAAAAGGAAAAATAAAAATCAAGTAAAGGGAAATATGTAATAATATTTTCGCCAAGAAGTAATTACACTTAGGCAAGGCGCGCTAAAATTCCAGCAATTTGCGGAATCCGATGGAAAATCACAAATCTTACGACATTCCAGGATTGAAAATCCTTAACGGCACTCTATCTCGCTGCTATCAGTTTTCTCAGCTAGAAACATTTCTTTGACGGTCAACTACAGCTCAGCGAACTGTAAAATATCCTGAAATTCCCCAGAGAGCGAGAGAGCACAATGCCTTTTACTAGGACTAGAAAGGAGCAGACAAGGGATTTTGTTATCACTCTACCGCAAGCTTATGCCACTAAGGGTAGAAGGGTGGTTGTGGGTGTCTGGTGGTACGAGAAAGTGGTTTGGTGCACGTTTAATTTTCATAAAAATAATTTTTTTTAAGTTTGAAAATTTTCCACATCCTGATAATTCGTGCGCATCAAACGTGCTCCTTGCAAGGATTTTTTCGCAACCCCTTCGCCCCCCGCCACTCTTTGACCAAGGTTATTCCATTTGAGCGGGTATAGAGAGCCAGCAGGCGGCAGGGGGAAGGGGGTGGCGAACGTATTATGCCAGTGGTAGACCACCCTTCTATTTCGCCCGGGGAACTTAACTAATCTGACAAGTCCTAAATCCTCACACATCCTCACATAGGGGTTGTGTCAATGTGCACAAATAAATTTGACATGAGTTCGTTTGTCGGCGGCAGTGGGGAATTTCAGCCCTGATTTTGAGTGTGTGCCGAAAGGAAGCATTTTGGGGCCTGCATACAAAAAAAGGAGTATCGAAAAAGGGGGGAATACTATACCATCGGAGAAGAAAATAAAATCCTTCCGCCTTTCCATGGCCCCGATCCTGAAGGGTTGCTCTGAGCTGCCCTGATTTGCTTTCTGATATATTTATTTTCTAGCAATGCCTGTGTTTATTCGATTTATGGGCAACCTTTGCTCGCCTGTATTTGTGCAAGTCCTGCTCCTCAAAGTAACTGATTTGCCACTTGAATAATTTCGGTTATAGGAGTTTGTTGTATTCTTTTCCACTTGGTTGGGAAACTTTTTTGTGCTCTGACTCGGAATCATTTTTCTCCCCCAAAAGGTCGATTCGAATCGCCCTTCGGACTTGATGCTTTTGGGGCACTCAGCCCTAAGCCCCGAAGTGGAATCGGTCTCTGTCCGAGTGGATGGAAAGCTGCTTTATTAATATTTTTTACTAACACATTGACAATTATTTACTCTTTGATTTATTCGCAGATCTATAAATGTTGATGGCCGTAATGCGATTTCTTCCCTGCTAGAATAATTGTGTCTGAAATGTGATAAAGGTTTGATTGGGGTTGATGAATTCATACGCAAACCCTTACTCACAATATCGGGGGGCGGCATGTTATGTAACCAATGTGGAACTTACCCTTGTAATAAATGACGCCCTTGTTGTGGGCCAGGAGAGCTTTAATTTAGACGGCTGTGTCTTGGGCTCTAATTAATTACTCTCTAGCATTGTGCTCTTAAGCTAAATGTAGATAGTTTTGGTTCCCTTCACAGTTGGGGGTTCTGGGGTTTTCAAATGAAATAGAGGAAAATCTTACTATGGTAACTGACGTCAATAGGCGATGTGATGGTATAGAACAGTAAATTCCTGAGTCAGCTATCCTTGACGGGACATTCAGTTCGGGTATTTTGTAGGCACATTGAAGTTTGATGATGCATTCATTTGTGATTCATTTAAAGAATTTAGGGGGAAAAGGGGGATTTCTTTAGTGTTAATTTGCTTTAAATACACTAGAATTGGTCGAAAGCAATACTATGAGCTTTCATCAGTTCCAATTCCAGCTATAACACAGGATATACATAGTTTTTAAGTACCTAATTCCAATTCAATCCGAGCGCTGCCTGCAAATAAAGACTAACAACAAGAAATGTTTTGATTAGCAAAATTACTCCTTAACACGATAGCCTTAACAGTCGAAGGGCTAAGTCGCCCGACTACCATCCCGGGGGTTGGAGTTCGATTTTTCGCATTCGATGTGTCATCTTCGTCTTTTCACTTCTTACACCCAAGCAACATTCCTTCTGTACTGTCTTCTCGCTTTACAGCCGTGACCTACTGATTTTTCTGTCATCATCGATAAAACAAGGATGTCACAGCCAAAACGGCATTAATGGCCAAAGTTTGGGTTTGATAGATTAATATCCAAGAAATGCTTTGTTTTGCATCCTTCTTTATTTTTTACTAGCAACACACCCGTTACAACGCCCTTAAATAAAAAAAGGTGATGTGTGCACTGTCCGCGGTAGGAAAATAGTGAAAGAAACAACAAATCTGGAAAATACGATTTAGGATACCATTTATATGGTTAATTTCTATTGACAGCTTTTTTGACAGCTGTCATTAGTCAAAACCGGTTTTTGATATGATATTCGTATTCAGTGGTATCGAAAACCTAAGGATACCAAGTTTCACCTTGAACCGATGGAAATCAATTGCCCAACGCTTGGTTGAACCTAAAAAAATGAAGACACATGTTAAATCCCACTTTTTTTTATTTTTTTTTTGTGGAAGACTAGAGCTCATAGTCCGGGGAAATTAGCATTTAAAGGAGACAAAATTCGGAAATGGCTGAAAATTGGTCCACAGCTTCCTTGGGACTTTTTAAGAAAACAATTTCGGAATCACAAAAAAAACAAAATGGCCGCCGGAAATATAGCGCTTTTCCGGTGTTTTCATTGTATCTCGGTTTCTATAGGTCGTACAACCCTGTATAAAGGCCCTAAATGTTGAAAATGAAATTCTCTACAACTTTAGTTCTTACAAAGATGTTGACCCGATTAACCCTTTCAAAGTTATTCCAGGTCAAAGTTACCAAAAATCACTTTTTGGCGAAAACGTCACTCAAAAACTGGTTTTTTCGAAAAAAAATTTTGATCAATCAATACGAAACGTTATTGCCTACAAAAAACCCTTTTGTCATTTTTTCTAAAACTTAACCCTTTCGAAGTTATTCAATGCCAAATTTTCCAAAAAACACTTTTCGGCCAAAAAATTACTAACTATAGATTTTTGCAAAATTTTTCGAAAAAATGGCAAGGGTGTCATTAGGGTAGGTAATAATCTTTTGTATAAATAGAATAAAAAAAATTTCTCAATAATCAGTTTCTGAGTCATTTTTTCACCAAAAACTGATTTTTTGAAACTTTGACTTTGAATAACTTCGAAAGGGTTAAGTTTTCGAAAAAATGACACAAGGCTTTTTTGTAGGCAATAACGTTTCGTATTGACTGATCAAATTAATTTTTCGAAAAAACCAGTTTTTGAGTGATGCTTTCCCCAAAAAATGATTTTTGGAAACTTTGACTTTGAATAACTTTGAAAGGGTTAATCGGGTCAACATCTTTGTAGGAACTGAAGTTGTAGAGAACTTCATTGTCAACATTTAGGGCCTTTGTACAGGGTTGTACGACCTATAGAAACCGAGATACAATGAAAACACCGGAAAACCGCTATATTTCCGGCGGCCATTTTGTTTTTTTTGTGATTCCGAAGTTGTTTTCTTAAAAAGTCCCAAGGAAGCTGTGGACCAATTTTCAGCCATTTCCGAATTTTGTCTCCTTTCGTGCGTTTTTTTTGCTAATTTCCCCGGACTATCAGGGAAAGCCCTTTGTACTGTCGACAATCTATTTTCTTCGTATAGAGTGAAATTCATTCAACCTGCGTGGGGGACGGTTTATAATTTTGTTTTTCTCTTTTCGGTTAGCAGTTACACTGTCCCTTCTTACTTAGTGTTCATTCCGAACACAGCTTCCGTCCCGTTCTTACCGATCGAACTTTTTGCATGCGATAGATGGAATCGTTTAACCTCGTGATGGCAGTGGAGGGTCCTTCCCTTTTCTTTGTAATTTTGGCGATTTACCTTTGATTAGTCGAGCATTTTATAAGTACACTCGATCGCGTGGCAAACTTCACGACAATAGAGGGAATGACCAAGATACACTATGTTCAATGTTCTTCCGTTTGGAGCTAGGATGTGAAGATTCAGATTTCCCAGCTCTTGAACAACCTGCCTACAGCTGACAGTGAAATGATACTTATTTGCTAAAATTTATCCGCCATTTTGGGCCCGAACTTTTAAATTTATTAGTTTTGATCATAAATTCGTTATTTGCTATCTTAAAAACGCCGAGATACCGATTTTCATTGGAATCGGAATACAATTGGCAAGCTAATCGGCCATATTGGTGCGGCCATTTTGAACTTATAAGTTTTGATCATAAATTCGTTATTGGGAACCTTAAAAATTCCTAGATACCCACTTTCATTAGAATCGGACCACAATTGGCAAATTCGTCGGCCATATTGGAGCGGACATTTTGAATTTATAAGTTCGGATCATAAATTCGTTATTTGCTACCTCAAATTTGGGTGGGCATTTGGAATTTCATCCATATTTCGGCGGCCATTTTGAATTAATAAGTTCTGATCAAACATTCGTTATTTACTACCTCAAAAAAACCCAGATACCGATTTTCATTGGAATCGGAACACGATTGACAAATTCGTCGGCCCTGTTGGCGCGGCCATTTTGAATTTCTAAATTTTGACCACAAATTCGTTATTAGCGACCTTAAAAACCCCTAGATACCAAATTTCATTGAAATCAGAACACAATTTGCGAATTCACATTTGAGTGGCCATTTTGAATTTCGGCCATTTTTTAGCCGCCATTTTAAATTGCTAAATTTTTACCACAAATTTGTTATTAGCGACCTTAAAAACCCCTAGATACCCAATTTCATTGAAATCAGAACACAATTTGCGAATTCACATTTGAGTGGCCATTTTGAATTTCGGCCATTTTTCAGCGGCCATTTTGAATTTCGAAAATCGGGCTTCGAGGTGTTTCATGGGAGACCCCCACGGACCTTCGTGCAAAATTTCGAAGCTCTGCGATAACTGGTGCGCCTGCTATAGCGCACACATACATACATACATACGTACATACATATATACATACAGAAACTTTCTTTTAATAATATAAATATTGTTTTAAAGTAGAGTTTCTTCTTCCGGACATCCTCTAAAAATTCGCCCAAGTTTACACAGCCTCTAGAGGCTTGCTCTTAGTACCGATTTCCTAGAACCATCGTCATTGGATGAACCTGCTGCGTCTTTCCATCGATTGTTTGGTCTACCCACAGGTATACCACCTTGTATATCTCCAATGGCCAGTCTTTTTGAAAACTATGTTTCATCCAATCCCGCAATATGCTCAGCACAGGTCTCTTTCAAATAGCACATGGCAAAAGCAGGGCCCATTAGATTTTGCAGCGTTAGAACGCAGGCAGTAACCAATTTAGATAACCGATTTATCGATTACAAAGCCTCTAGATCATGTGATATCACACCTCTAGACTCTTTCTTTTGGGCTACATAAAGTCCAAAATCTACATGGATAGACTGGCTACGAGTGAGAAATTAAAAGCCAAAAATAATCGCTTCATTGGCCAAGTACCACTCGAAATGCTCGAACGTGTCATCGAAAATTTGCAGTTCAGAATGGCCTATGTTAGCTGTAGTTGTGTATATGTTTATCAAACTCACTTCAGTTTCAACCCAGCAGGAAAAGTGGAAGCAGCTTCCTATGGAATTAAATTCGAAGTTCTTCCTGGTCGCGCTTCAGAAGCATTTTGGAAGATTTTCCTGTGCATACCCAGCGGGAAAAGTTTGAAGGCCTTCCTCAAGAAGCTTTTAGGAAGTTCGTATTCGTAGTTCCACAAAAGTAGGATGGAAGGGTGAAATATGCATAAGCATGTTTTTTGCGTTTTAATAAAATTTTAATACTAATAGGGCAGTGTTTCTTCCGTATGTGCTTCCGCAATTAAAGCAATACCTTCCAAGGATCTCACCGGAAATATATTTAGAAGTTGTAAGAAATTGTACTTCCTTGGAAGAAATAAAAGATGACTTTATCACAAACACCTTACCGGAAATGCGTGGGGAAGGTGAATGAGCTTTTAGAGCTTTTCGACTCAAAAAACGATATAGAGGGGAATGCGAAAAGGAAGGAATTTTCGCCTTCCAAAAAAAGCTACCGTCATGCTTCTTGGTATGATTCCATTTCCCGCTGGATATGGCTAAAAATAAGTCATTCTCAACTTTGTTAGTAAATTTTCTGTTTTGAGAGATTCCCTGGATCTCTGCTTGCAAAACTTCAAAATAGCTTCCCAGGAAGCTAATTAGAAGAAAATCAGCTTCTTCATGCATCAGTGAATGCTTCTATTTCCCGCTGGGAATGGCTACTCAAAAATTTCCTATATTTTTTTATCTGTATACATACTCATAAAGACCTTTTGGTTTTATATGACCTTACAAAGCATCTATGGTATATACTATTGTTAATCAAGAACTTTCAACTTTCATATCAACTTGAATATAAAATTTTTACAAGTACTCAATTATAGCTGATTTTTACATGTACTCAGTTATTGACTTACTAAAATTCCACTCAATAAATTTTCACACAAATCCTTCCTGGTAAAATCAAAAAAAAAACAAACAACAACAAAATAATATTTCAACGCCGAAAAACAAAATCAACTCGCCAATCTCACTTCAGTTTTATTATAGGTGATTCTGTGAATTTTCTTATTATATTAACTCTGCATGAAATAACACTAAACGAAAAATGGTTGAAAGGTAAAAAAATTTAAGCACACACGTTCACTCCAGTCAATGTTAAACTCACTATACCATTTTTACATACATATACACCATTATTTGATTTAAGTCATTCAGAAAGGGCCGTAAATCAAGCAATTCAAGAAACTTACTGCCGATACTCATGCGGTATTATGCTCGGTCCTTATCGTCCTGGTAATCAATAAATTTCGAGGAAAATCTCCCAACACCCACCACCCCTCGGGGTTGTGTAACGTGTATAAATTTTATATCTTCAGGCAGTCAAGCTACCCCTGGGGCTGCGCCCAGCCACCCTCTTGCCGTAAAAAATCCTCCACTACTCGCTTCGTAAAATTTACGATCATCAACTATAAAACGTAATTCAACACTCAAACCTTATTATGAAATTTTCTCTTCTTCTTTCAAAAAAAAAGAAAAAAAAACATGGGCGTTGAAAAATATTCCCAAAACTGGTACCCAGTAGAGACACCCCAGATTAAATTAAGACAACTCAATCATACTTTTCTCCTTAACACCCCCCCCCCCTCCAGACCCTGCTGCCCCGGGGAAAGGAAACAGGATTAGAAGAAAGGTTTCCTCATATGGATGACAAGATATCGTTTTTCAAATTGGCTGTGGGGACGAAAATTTGTCACTCTCCAAGGTAAAATGATTCAACACATATCCGTTGTGCTACGTGTTGAAGCCCATGTGTCAAACTGAGAACACAATCCATTTCTCTAATGAGGATAAAATTGAGACATATTTTTGGTAATATAGGCTTCCTGCAAGGATAGCTTATTACGGATTTTTTTTCCGAGGGAATCCAGTGTAGGATAGAGGGCGGACGAGTATGTCTTCGTGATGTATGATGACGTGCAATGTATCCACAAGATGTTGTCATCAATTTACAAATTGAAATTGCTTTTTCCTCTTACAGCGAACGACGAAAAAAAAAAAAAGAAAAAAAAATAGGGAAAAAGGAGAAAAATTCGTGATCCTCTTTTTACGAAATTAGCTTTTGGAGGAATTTGAAAATTCTCCATCCATTTTTGGGCGGCGACGAATATGAGTGCGGTTAATGTCTTGCGTTTTTTGTTCAAACAGATCTTTGCGGTGTAATGACACGTGAAGATGGTCTATTAAGCGTAACATAAGCAAACACCTACTTCAATTTCATATTGTTCTAGAGATGGAAATATTAAGTATCATTTACCTACTCTCTACACTCTACGTGTAAGCAAAGCTTGATGTTATATTATCTTTATCAAGTCTAATCGAGGACTTTTACAAGATTAATTTAATCGAGAAGGATTACAATCGACGGATTTTCGTGATGTTGTGAAATTCAAATTTCATCATTTATCTCTGATTCAATTTTGTTCCACGCATTATAGTCACAAAAATTACAAGGAAAATTTTAAAATCTTATTTTTCTTAGAATATCTTAAATCTTTTTTTATGTTATGTCAAACCGAAAAAACAATTCCCAATCACCTTCGACTTTCAACTTCTCCCACCTAGAACATTCCTTCTTTCGTGTATTTTTTAATCCCAGTTTATAGGTCATTTTTTCCTGCACGAAATCGCGCACACCAAAAAAGATATCGGCTTCGTTGAGGTGTTTTTCGAAGCGTATTAACGGAAATATGATCTTAAAAGATTTTCATAAAATTCGGTCGAGCCGTTTTTTTTGTTTAAACGACGTATGTGATTTTTGTACTTTCATGATATCGCGCAAACTAAAAATTATATCCTCTTCTTTGAGCGCCGATCGAAGCATATTAACGAAATAATGCTCTAAAAAAATTTCCTGACATTCAGTCGAGCCCTTTATTCAGCATTTATCATATTAAGGAGTTGATCGTGTGAACCGAAAGGGTCAAACCCACAACCCAACTAGTTTTTTTAAGGAATGAGGGGGCAACCCATATGGTGGACCCTGCGGCCAAGTTATGCCTATTGTTTACGTACCCCACTAACGGAACAGATCATAAGCCCTCCGGTCTTTAGTTGAAAAAGACCGGACTGGAGCGGGGCTCATAAGCTCTCTGGTAACCGTTCTTCTTTAAAGGCCCTCATACACGGTCATGGATGTATATCGAAGTGCGGATGTACAACCAAAACTATCGATTGTGAGCCGGTCGGCCGATCAAAACTCGAGGCGCGCATAGGTTTGATGAAAATCATGGTACAGCATGGATTTCGGAAGGAAAAGTTCACTGTAAATATAGTCCGGGGAAATTAGCAAAAAAAAACGCACGAAAAGAGACAAAATGCGGAAATGGCTGAAAATTGGTCCACAGCTTCCTTGGGACTTTTTAAGAAAACAATTTGGGAATCACAAAACAAAACATGGCCGCCGAAAATATAGCGGTTTTCCGGTGTTTTCCTTGTATCTCGGTTTCTATAGGTCGTACAACCTCGTACAAAGGCTCTAAATGTTGGCGATGAAATTCTCTACAACTTTAGTTCTTACAAAGATGTTGACCTGATTAACCCTTTCAAAGTTATTGAAGGTCAAAGTTTCCAAAAATCACTTTTTGGTCAAAACATCACTCAAAAACTGGTTTTTTCGAAAAAAAATTTTGATCAGTCAATACGAAACGATATTGCCTACAAAAAACACTTTCGTCATTTTTTTGAAAACTTAACCCTTGGAAAGTTATTCAAGGTCAAAGTTTCCAAAAATCACTTTTTGGTCAAAAAATCACTCAAAAACTGGTTTTTTCGAAAAAAATTTTTGATCAGTCAATACGAAACGATATTCTCTACAAAAAACCCTTTCGTCATTTTGTCGAAAACTTAACCCTTTCGAAGTTATTCAAGGTCAAAGTTTCCAAAAATCACTTTTCGGCCAAAAAATCATTAACAATTGATTTTTGCAAAATTTTTCGAAAAGTTTTTGAAAAAATGACAAGGGTGTCATTAGGGTAGGCAATAATCTTCTGTATAAATAGAACAAAAAAAATTTATCAAAAATCAGTTTCTGTGTCATTTTTTGACCAAAAAGTGATTTTTGGATACTTTGACCTTGAATAACTTCGAAAGGGTTAATCAGGTCAACATCTTTGTAAGAACTAAAGTTGTAGAGAATTTCATTGTCAACATGTAGAGCCTTTCTACGGGGTTGTACGACCTATAGAAACCGAGATACAAGGAAAACACCGGAAAACCGCTATATTTCCGGCGGCCATGTTTTTTTTGTGATTCCGAAATTGTTTTCTTAAAAAGTCCCAAGGAAGCTGTGAACCAATTTTCAGCCATTTCCCTTAAAATGCTAATTTCCCCGGACTAATAATTTTTCTAGCGAATGCATTCTTATTAGATTGCGTATGAGGGCTCTATTTGGGCTAAATAACCGTTAAACACTAGTGGCAGAAATTTTTGACCATTTGCTGGGGTGTGAGGGGTGAAACGGCAACTTCAACTAGGCGTGGCTTGGGGAGGGTGCAAATGGTCAAAAATGTCTGCCACTAGTATTTAACGTTTATTTAGCTCTAATAGAGCCTACACACGCAGCGACAGACATTTTTTTTTCAAATTTTAAACCCTTTTTACCCCCCCCCCCTAACTACAAAAGAGCCTATTCTCCGGGCTAACGAGTGTTCATACATTCTCAACTGCGTATCACACTATGTATATACGAAATATCAGCTTTAAGAAAATGACGTAGGTCTGGCGGGCCTGGGCTCTGCGACTATTAGGGATTTTACGAATGTTCGTATTCGCAGTCGCTTATACGAATGATCGGTATCATTTTAAACATTCTTATCGACATTCGCATTCGCATCAAGTAATGCGAATGTTTTGCGAATGCGAATGTTGGTAGGTCGTGTGTCGCGTCTCGTAGAAAACAAAATTAAAATACGACAAATTGACAGATTTGGCTAGCAAATATCTGAGCGCTCCACCGGGCGTTCCGAGTGAGCAATTGTTCAGTGCAGCCGGCCTTATATATGAGCCCCTAAGGCCCCCGTACAAAGGAGCGCCGGCAGGCCGGAGCCTTTTAGGTCGGGTCAAGGGGTTCCGTCTGATGAAGGCCATACATTACTCAGTCTGACTGAGGGATGAGGACTTGAGGCATTACGTCAGACAGGCCGTTGACTGCAGGTGACCTCATGATTCCCTAAATAGATACACACAGGCCAAGACGACAGTATCGCGTAGGAGGTTGTTAATTGAAGGGCAAAAATGGTCATGGCCTCAATGAAAATTTAAGACTGAATAGAAGTTCAGATCTTCAGGCACGGACTGACGATAAATACCCACACACACATAAAGATTTTTGTCAGTTTTCTCAGACTATACAGGCCCTATCCAGTTGACGGTGTGGGTGAGTGAGTGTATGGTTATACTTGGGCTCAAGGCGAGAAACCTTCAGGCCATGGCCTGCCGGCGGCCTGTATATGAATGGGGGGCTTTAGAAATCGCCTCATGGAACTATAATATTCCTCTCTTGTACTTTGACTATTAAATACGAGAATAAGAAAGAATACCACTACTGTATATAACCCTGGTCGATGGTTCTGTTTTTATCTTTCGATCTAAACGTACTACAAGACATTGCACCATGACGTGATCGACATGACGGCCTGGTAGTATAAACGTTGACACCTAGGCTTAGGGAGGTAGGTTTGGGAATAGCTGCCTCCAGTACGACCGGATGCCCAATTAGGGTTTGGCGCGCCGTTTTGTTGCCACAACTCGGGAACTTTTTGTTCAGTGGTTGTTTGGTCGGGTGTGATGGATGCCTAAAGCTATGGAATTTAGGAAGCTTATAAGTGATCTGATCTCCAGTCTGGAGATCTCTTTTAAGTCTTCCAAAACGTAACTACCTACACAGAACCTATAGGCAGGAGCTCTTCGATTGAATGCTTTCCATCTTCCGACGCACCTATTCGAAGAAATCGAGCCATGTCGAAGTCGCCTTTTTCGCAAGAAAGCAGAGACGGTAGGTCGCTGTTTCATATGCCCTTCTGATCCGGCACTGGTGAGTTATCCTTTGAAGAACTGTTTTAAGGGGCACGCTGGTGTCGCCAGGACGAACAAATGCTTTTACGACTTGTGCCAGTCTGGAGTCAAACGTCATGAAAAAGTAGTTGGTAGTTTAAGTCCGTAGGAGTGTGATACCACTGTCCGAATGGCATGGTGTTTCCTGTAAGGCATAGGCCTTAAGTAAGAGGCCATGAATCTTACGTTTAAATTCCTGGAAGTTGTAGATGCTCACGCCAAAAAGTAGAAATTTCATGATGTTCATGTAACAACAACCAAACAAAACAAAAACCAAAACAAAAAAATTTTGTAACAGAGTTTCGATTTTTCCAGGATATAAAGATGTTAGTATAAACTTATTTAATAAAAAGATTATGTAAATCAATATTAATTAATAGTTTGTGGAGGAGGACAATCAAATTAATCACCATATATATAAAAAAACAGAGCTTTTTAATTGGCTTTACTTTTTATTGTGACAAATGAAAGATTTTAAATTACAAAAAAAAATATTAATTTTTCATCTCTAAAAATCCTGTAAAAATAAAACGAAAAAACAAACGACAGGAAAATTTTTTTTTTAGGTTTTTAATTTAAATTGCAATATTTTTTTTGAGTGTGTAATATATTGGCAAAAACTGAAAATATTTTTGTTCACCAATTCATTTGTTTAAATCATATTAATTTCACAAAATGTTTTTATGTCCATTCTTCTTTTTTTTTAGGAAGCTGAAAGCGCCATCACAGCAATGAATGGACAATGGCTGGGGTCACGATCAATACGAACGAATTGGGCAACAAGAAAGCCACCCGCAACGAAGGCAGACCGTACGTATATTTATTTTTTTTCCACCTGTATTTATCTATAGTATAAAATATCGATATCGATAAATTATTGCTAAGATATATATGTACATACATTTATATATAGTATAGAAAATAAAATTCCATCTACCTTGTTTTATCGTGATTCACCACCATTCTATGACCGCCCTACCACCGCACAATGGAATCAATATTGTCACCGTTTTACATTCATGACAAGTTTCCAAAAAAAATGAAAAAAAAATTTATATAGGGTATATAGTGAAAAAAAAAGAATTCTGTCACATATTGAATACCGCAATCAAGAATGAAAACGATGTGCACATGTTCAGGTGTATCCTGCAAGCTCTTTTCATTAGCTTTGATTTTGCGTTGGTGTGGACTGTAAAAAAAAAAATTCAGGTATTTTTCGGGTGAATTTTTCTTTTTTATTAAATTGCACTGAAATTTGAATGCTCTTTTGATAACAGATCTATTTTCTTTTTTTTTTTTGTATTTTGTTTGAGATAAATGTTTTGTGATAGAAAAGTTCGCGTCGATGGTATTTTGTTCTAAAAGGGCCTAGACCAAAGCATAATCTGTTACTAAAACCGCACAGCAGCAACAGCAGCAGCATGTATCTAGCAGCATAAATCCGCAACCCGTTATCATGAATCAAAACTTTCCTAAATTAATGGCTGCTCCTCTGCCTCGCAATAAATAACAGTCATTAACCAAAAAGTTGAGCTTCCAAGCGAAAATTTAAACTTTGATCAATTCAACAACACCAACAAAAACCAAAAAACAAAAAAAAACTGAAATGTTGCAACACAGCAACCAAAATGATGAATGAAAAACGCCTTTTGATAAATCGGAAAACAAAGCGCGTCTCATTCGATTTCCTGAAGTTTATCCCGGAATTATGATTTTCTTCTTTTTTTTTGTTCATTTTCATTTTCGTTTTACGCTTTTTATCCCAGTACCCAGTCCCGGATTGGTTAATAATGATTTATTCGGAAAAATTTGGTCAATTTTGTGGAAAAAATGAAAAATTACCAAAACTGAATCAAAATGAATTCATTGAAAACTTGAAATCCCCCGAATCCAAATATAAATCGATACAAAGGAGGAACCATCAAGGATATTAAATTATAACGCGAATAAGCTCCCCGATATCGCAGCCGAGAAGGTCGTAACCTCCATAAATCTTAAGGAAAAACGAAAATGGTTTCCTTTAATAAAATCAGAGGTGGGGATAATGGTAAATGGCGGCGGTGGCTGTGGAGGGTGACCTGGGTGGCTCACAGGAGGAAGGGAGGATGGGTGAAATTTATAAAAGTAATTGACCAATTGATTTTACAGGGAATTCTGTTCTTTTTTTTTGGGGGGGGAGGGATGCTGGTAAAAAATTGTCGCATTTTTGGAGGATTTTCCCTTAAGGTCGTTCGTTAGACTCTTAGGTTCTTCTTCTCACCTAAAAAGACTGGGCTCTTAAAGCTGCCAGAGATAGCTGCAGACGAGCAGACGATACATATTCGATGTTATCTAATTGGTAGACAGGCGGAAAAATTAAATTGGTTGAGATTTCATAATTTATTAGAGTGGCATTTTCAGAGAGATTAGGGAAAACGGGAATCTTCCCCATCTCTATGTATTATCCAAAAAATACTTGAAGAATAAAAGGTATCATCATTGCATTTAAGTCGTTGTCTTTATTCATTGTTCCAAAATGAGTAAGATTGATATCAGGTCTAAGTCTTTAAGACTCATTAAACCCATAATAGACGAGGACGTATGCTTCCAGACGCAAAAACTCTTTAAAGTTCAGCTTGACGTTTCTATCAGCCCGATGTGAACTAGAGACGGCTGCCACGGAGGTGCTGATTTTCTCTTACCATGAAAGCAATACTGTCTCTTCCTCCCATTCGTCGCGCAGCCATAATGGAATGGCAGACTTGCTGCAATGCGTTGGAAAGTTAGGAGACTGTTCAAGAGGACAAAACAAGGGAAATATTGAGAATACAGGTTCACCCTTATATCCCGGCTTCACCGGCCGAACTCCGCAAGTTCGAGCAAATTGGTGAACTGAACTTTAAATTAACCCCAGTTCGTATACGATTTCCATATATTAAACTGAGGATAATACAGACCTCAGTTCGCCCAAATGGACTCTAACTGAAGTTAAAGGTAAAAGCTTGCTCAAAAGAGGGTCATCAACTGGAATAATGGAACGCCATTCCAGTGAGCTTTTGCATTTCTAACTTCTGCCGAAAAAGCAACAACAATTTCAAGCAAGAACTGAACATCAACTGGAGTTTATCCGGTGAAGCCACTTATGTGGATTGAACTGAACATTATTGCCTTAACAGCCTAGAACAAAAAAACTGAGACGCTTCAAAAGCATTGCCTGGAATAAGCCTGGATTATTAATTAAATAACCATAGACCATCATAACTTCACCCTACACGTAAGCAGACCATATTTTCGAACGGCTAAACCAATTAAACTACCATAGTTACCGAAGACAATAAATTAAGCAATAGATGTGCATAGAAGAATAAATGCCAAAAATGGAAGAGATTGCACTTCTCACTGTCAGAATACTGTCTCAAAAAAAAAACAGATGACTCAGGCGAGAAACACAATTGGAGCTTTTCTGCCAGCTTGAGCTTTTGGCATATGGAACCACGTATCTGGTCACAATGACAGCTTCAGATTTTCGGTCAGCCGAAATGCCGATTTACGGTTAGACCGAGCCTTAAAAAATTGGCTGGCTGCTGTCAGTATATTTTGTTGATCTGTGCTTCACAAAACGGGGAATAGAGTCGTCGAGTTTTGTCTGCAAAATTTTATTTTATTTACAAGCCAGCCGAAAAGCTGGCAGAAAAGCTCCAATTGTGTTTCTCGCTTAAAGGTAGAAACAGAATGGCACGGCGACCGTGGCGGAGTCCGCCGCTCAGAGAGTTTCCCATACATTTAATTTGTCCGCGCCGCCTGGGGAGAAATTAAATGTATGGGAAACTCTCTGAGCGGCGGACTCCGCCACGGTCGCCGTGCCATTCTGTTTCTACCTTAAGTCTCTAAATTCACAAGGATATATGCTTCTGAAGCGAAAGGTTTTTTTTGTTAAAGTAATCTCTTGTAGAGCACGAAACATTCCGCTTTTTCCACGTCCGCACGCCTTCTTTGTCAATAAAAATGCTTGCCTTCAAAAGCATACATCCTCGTGTATTTAGACATTGAAATATGCCGGAAAAATTCATATTAACACACTAAACAAACGAAATAACAAAAAAAACTGTAAAAATTAAACTTTTATTATTAATTTTAATAACGATGTCTTCCCAAGCTATTCCAAAACTCTCTCTCTCTCAACTAAGAACAAATACGAAAATTTCAAAAAAAAAAAATATTTTAAAAGAGAACAAACAGCAGCATGTGTTTGCAGGACTGTTTGCTTACTTGCTTTGAGCGCATTGATGGAAATTTCACGTTTGACAAAAGTTAAGTAAAGGCTATGTATTTCTTTTTTTGTATGCTACTACAAAGCTTTCCATTGGCGTCAAGTGGAAACTAGTTCTATTTATTTTACAACTATTTCATTCTACAGAACTGAAAAACAAAAAGATCCGTAGGAGCTTTGCTGCCTTTTGGTGCCGTTCCAGTGGTTGCTTTTCTCTCTTTCACAAAACTGCTCCAACATACTTGGAACAAAACACAAAAAAAAACGAGTTTGCAGTTCAACTTGTCGTAGTACATGAAGTTAAATTGACACCACACTTTTATATGGCACAATGAAAGGGGTAAAATGTTTTGTTTAATCGTAGCCGGTTTTATTTTGAAAGGTTTGTGCTATTTAACTGAATGAAAATGGTTATTAGTTTGGTGAACGAAATTGAAGATTATTATTTATGTTTCATTATACTTAACGTAATTTGATTGTCGTCGAATTTTAAATTGTAGTTGGATTGGGTTTGTGGTAGAGTTTTAAGGGTAGCATTTTCAATTAAATGAACTCCTACTGGGCTTTTCATTTGTTTGTTCAGTTCACTTTATGCGGAATGAGCATGTGCGCCTGTGACAATGGCTTGTGAACAATGCATCCTCATGATTTTAGGCATACACTCTATAGTTTGAAAACTCATTGCAACAACTCTGCATAGAATTTAAGGTTGCTTATTATAGCTTGGTCAGAGTAGAACTCGATAAGGAAAGGACATAAGGGTATTTGGATACCCTATGAACTGATGCGATATCTAGGTTGACCGTAAACAATATACTAAGCCAAGTAAAAATATTCGAAGTAGGTACTAGTGTTGCGCCGGACTTACACGAGGCAGTACATTTGTCTCTTACATGATGTAAATTGTACTGAGGCCTCAGTTTTTTTAAATGTCCCGGTTCAAAAATAATGTCCTACTGGTATATGAGCGTGTATCAAGACAAATGAAGCGAGGTGTGATTGTAAATTACTTAGTGGAAAGACATTTCTTCCTTCTTTTGCCACAGTAAAATTTCCAATGTGAATTGCGGCGAGGTGAGATTGTAAACACGAACTGGAGAGACATTTCTCACTTCTTTTGCGGCAGTAAAATATCCACTTTAAGCTGAGCCGTGGTGAGACGGACGATATCATCCATCTTCTTAAATCGAAAAACGTGATCTGAGAGTCGGGTGTGACTTCAAGAGGCACAATTCTGAATACACTCACGCGAGTACTGGACCGCTGCAGCAAGTTCAACAGCCTGCTTAAAGATTTTTCACTTATACTTTATACAAGCAAAGTGGCGCCTAACAACTAGACAGTGTCCAGCGACCAAGCCTACTGTTTTGGGATCCGCCCTAGTGCTCAGTGACTTTGGAAGTTTAGCGAGCCGACACGCAAGAATAAGGAAGCGTAAGTCATTAACCCGCACTTTTGGAATGAAGGATACTAGTTGGCTTCATCTTCTCTTCATCCTCATCACCACCATCACCAGAATAGTCCCTAAGAGAGGTATATGTACTAGTTGGCTCCCGGTTTAACTATTTATTTGATGTGTATGATTCATCATTTCTCAGCCTTTTCTCTTATCTAAAATATACAGACAGTTATAGAGACCAGGCGGATCAGATAGATCAGACTGACTAGTTAGACCAGAAGGAGTAGACAGACCAAACAGATCAGATAGACTAAACAGATCAGATAGACCAGACTGACCAGATAGATCAGATGGACCAGACAGACCAGATGGACCAGACAGACTACATATACCAGACAGACAAGACAGACCAGACAGACTAGATGCAGCAGATGGACCAGACCTGAGCAGCTGTCCACCAGAGCACCAACTTTGCAAATGCCAAAAAATAAAGCCCCCAAATAATTTCGATAGAGAGCCACATTAAGCTGGCAAAAAAATCTCCAAAAAGCAAGTCATATGAACATGCGCAAACGAAACCAAAGTTTTCCCAATCCAAATTTCCGCTACAAAAAAAGCTTCCATTCTGGCGTAGTGATGTGCGATTCTGTATCGATTTAAGATAAAATCGATTTTTTCGTGTAAAAAAATTGAGTTTTTCCAATTCTTTTCCAGCCGATACGATTTTCGATAATCGATTCTTTTTTAGAGAATCGTAATCATCAATTGCACCTTACTTCTCACTATACAGGGTGTTCCCGGCTAAGATGCTAATCCGTTAAGGAATGATTCCTGGGTATATTTGGAGTAAAAAATTATTCTACAGAATGGAGCTATCGGACTTATCCACTGAGACACCCTAGTAAAAATGTGCACTGCGCTTTTGTTCCCAGCATTCCAGTGCGTACCTGCGGGCGAGTTTTATTTTTACTCGGGCACAGGAGGTTTAAGAAAAGACCTTTGAAGCATGTACATTCTTTTTAATGTATGATATCAATATCATAAACCTCAGTCGAATAAGTGAGTCCAAAGTCAAAATTTTGTTTTTTTAACTAAAATTTCAACTTTTTTCCTCCAAAAATACGTAGTTAACCTATAATTTTTTTCCAAAATTGGAAAGCTTTGAAAATTTCCTATCAATAATGTTAGTACAACTTTTATGCTACAGCCTTTACTTTTGAAGTTATAAGCAATTTTGATGTTAAAATTGGCTCTATTTCGTACCTTTTTAGTACCTTTTCACCTAAGCTTTGTCGAAAAGTACCAAATAAGCACCAAACCTGCTTGGATGCCTTTATTTTTTATAACAATGATTTTTTTTATTTGAAGTCTTCATTTTTTTTTATAATATAGTGAACAATTTATTTTAATTTGGCAATGAAATTCGTTTTTTTTTGTTTTGTTAAATTTAATAAAAAATTTATCAAAAAAATGTAATTTTTCTTTAAATATTGCACTTGATTTTTAAAAAACCGTTTTTTTAAGGCCAATTTATAGAAAAATCGATTTCATTAAAATAAAAATCGATTTCGAAAATCGATTTTATTTTTTGAAAATCGCACATCACTATTCTGGCGAAGACACTAACCTTAGGGCGCTTTCCCATGAGCTGAATGCTGCCCGGCAAAAGTTTTCAATGTTCTCTGATTGGCCACGAAAATATATCTGTCTCGATACATATTTTCTCTCTTAAAGTCATGCAAGCTTTCATGCGGCAAAATCACGGAACTGTCAAGTTCACTAGTAGACTAGTCTTACAAAAATTATCAGAAAACAGCTGATTTTTCACAATTAACAGATGCAGCCATGTGAACGATGAGACGCAGCGATGAAACAAATTTTTTCCAGACTCTCACGAAAATTTCCCAATTCTGCACCAAGGCAAGCCAAAATAGAGCTTTTGGAACGCACCTTTATTCTTAAATGCTGATGCTGCGAAATTCCAAAAATGAGGGCGACAACGGAATGGCAGAGTTACATCATATGCAATACGCACATACACACCCTTTATCTACCAGGGCCGGGCTGAATGTAGAACTTGTAGATTGTATCCCGGGCTGATGGCTGAAGGAGGAACCTGCATCTCCTATGTAATCTCACTCATTGCGATGCTTATTTGGCGTTGTGGAGTGTGGGATTATTCCATCACAGTTCCTCAGTTAAAATTATGAGTAGTACCCCGTTTATGACTAGGTTCAACCCAGGTTCAACCCAGGTTCAACCCAATCATAAACGCGGCTCGAGTTGAAACTGGATCCACTGGTCCACTCAACTCAACTCAGCTCTCCTACCTCAGTCAAGTTCATATTTCGCCTCATATGCGCGGGTTGAGTTGTAATTGGGTTGAAGTGGCATTTGTTTTGTTTGTTTACCGTCGGTGAAGTCTGCCTAAGTAAAGCAGCTGGCACAGGAATATAAAAATATTTCATTCTGATTACTTTCCACGTTTTTAAAAAATTTTTAAGTATCTATAAATGAGAATTTCACACAAAAATTTTAGGTTTTGTTTTTTATCAGTTCAAGTCTATTTCAACCCAAAGTGAACTCAACGCAACATCATATACGGTGGTCGAAATTTCAACTCAACCTCGACTCAACTTTTCAACGTAATCATAAACGGTGTATAGAATGTCAAGAGATGGATCAACTGTTAGATTCACACCATTGAAATATAGTTTATATTTCTATGATTCACACCATCCATTAAGATAGAAGGAGGGTGGTGCAAATTTTGTTAGAGATGATACATTACTTCATTTTGGAGGCATTCAATTCGACACCATACTTGCGTCCTCAATTGAGAATAAATTTAATATTCTTATTTATTGCACATCAATTCACTATCGTGAAGGCAAGGTGTTGCTCGTGCTTGTTTTATGCTATCGAAAGCGTAAGGACTTACCTAGAGTACCGACAGCAGCAAAGCAGTCGATTGGTTAGAGGGGATCGAGAGTAGGTCATTTATAAGGATTAGGAACAATACGAGTGATAGAATTGACCCCCATGGAACACAAGCGGATATGGTAATACTACCTTCATTGAACGGCAAGAAAGAAAACTCTCAATCCAGTTCTTTAGAACTAAGTCTATACTCAGTTTAGCCAACAAATCAGGGTGACATGTGTTGGTAAAAACCTTGCAGATATCTAAAGCAACCAGACCAGGCTCACCAGCCATAGATGCTTTGTTTGAGATGCTCGGTTAAAGACACAACAAGGTTGTCAGTAGAGTAGAAGCAGTACTGTCTGTCGTGGATGTTGGCTATTCGAAACTTTTTGGCCAAAAATTCGACTCTTTATCGTTCCGCAATCGCCCTATTCACCTTGTTTAACTCCGTCTGACTTCTGGCTATTCCCAAAACTCAAAAAAGCGGTTCGAGGATATCTTTGCTGAACTTTTTCACTCATTTTAAAAATTGTAAAATTCCATTTTGTGATGAAAGAAAACCAGCGTACCTCATTAATTGCCGAACATATTGGCATGGGTTGACACAGATATCAATTAGAGACAGTGGCGTATTTTCTCTAGGACCATAGGGGCCATAGCCCGGGGTGGTAGGTTGCCAGGGGCGGCTTGCGTAATCAGCGTTGGAAGCGTTTAATAATCTTACTTAATATACTAAGAGAAAAATAACTTTTTGGGGCTACAAAATGTATACGCTTTTTGACTATAAACGGAACCTACAACATTTCTGCTTATTCTTTCGAGCTAAGCCTGAAAATGTAACTGTGAAAAATTTGTGATATACGCGATGATCAGCTAGGGGCGATGCCTGTGCCAGCCTTAGAAAAAATTGGAACAAAACAATAGCGGCTCTTGAACCTATAAAAAGAGACGCGGGCCACCAAAAAGCTTACATAGTTTCTAAAATAGGTTTCGAACCAAACGTAGAGTTAGTTTGCAGATTTTACGAATCACTTATCACTTTCATAGAGAACAAATAGGAATATTTTGATGCTTTTGAGGAGGCTGATAAAAAAAATGCACAGAAGAACTCAGAAGCGATCACAAGAGAAAGAAGAAGAAACTATACCATGATTGTCGTGAGGGAGTATTGTTACAAGGACCAAAAGGTGACATTTTGTGACCAAAAGATTAATATCTTTCTCCCAATATGCGACCAATTGTTGGATGACTTCTGGAGGCTCAAATCTTCATATGACGCAGTAGCTGTCAATTCTGCATTCTTATGTAAATTGGATACAATGCCTGATGGTGAAGCTACAGTTACTTCCATAAAATTCCAAAAATTATACCCTTGATCTTGCGAATGATCTACAAAAAGAGTTTATTATTTTAAAACAATTCTTGGCGTCACATTAAAAAAAAGGGTTTAGGGAAACCAACCTGTCTTTTAAGCACAAGGATTTGAAGGAAGCATTTCCACATACCTACAGAAATAGCATTTCGTATCTCAGTAGGTATTGGGTTAATTGAGCCTGGGAAAATTTCTTGTCTTGCAGTGTAAAACTTTTGTTTCCCGTACTAAAAGAAATAAAAATTTACCTACTTATGTTCCCGGATAGGCGAAGCACATTTGACGTTTAAAAACTAAGCTGGTGATTATTCTTTCGTATGACCTAATTTTTGGGGCGGCAAATCTTAAAATGCCCCACTGATTAGAGTGCTACCAACTAAAACACTACTCTTTTAGATAAGCCCACACGAATTAAATGGGAAAAGTTTTACCAGACGTCAGCTGCATTCAACAATAAATATAACTCGAAAAGTAGTTAAGATAAAGCTAAAAACAAATTATTTCTCCTCTACTGTCAAAAATATGAATTTTTGCTGGAACAATTCACTTTTTCAATTCTAAAGAAACTTCGAAAGATCTTTACTTAAGTTTTGATTAACTATATAAAATCTCCCGCCATTTTTTCTATATATAAAAAACCTTAGAACCCCTTTTATATCTACAATAATAAATAAGGTATTGACCCGATGAGGCGATTATAGCCCTCCTATACAATTATTAAAAGTAGATTTCTTCTTCTTTAAACTTTCCGCACAATTAACTTCCCAAAAACTTGAAACTTAAACTGATATTCAACAAAAATTGCGTACAAAAGAGAAAGAAACCCTTTCCCCCTTAAAAAAAGGCAACTTTATGCCTTTGCACAACTTTTAAGTAGAAATTCTATCAAAATCTTCATATTGAAAGTAAAGTTTTTTTTTTCTTCTTAATTTATTTTTTTTTTTGCTGTTGTATTTAAATTCATTCTTCGAACCGAAAAACCACCCCTAAGCATTTCGGGAAAAGCTTTCCTCCATAAATACAAAGTTTCGATCCTAAATAGACTTTTCAAGTAAATTAGAGACCGGTAAATGGCTTAATTCCAGTTATAACGCTCACCGTCAATGTTATTAAGCGACCCAGCGACTCATTCCGGGCGATTTAAAATTTTCGAAGTTACATAACGATTCGCTCCCTCATTAGCTTTAGCAAATAGAATGCCCCTGTCTAACTCCATTTTATCCCTTTTTACCTTTTCAGTAAATTCAAAGCCCCTGACATTTGACGAGGTGTATAACCAGAGCAGCCCGACTAATTGTACCGTGTATTGTGGCGGAATTAACGGAGCACTGTCTGGAACATTAACAGAGGAAATATTACAAAAAACATTTTCACCCTTCGGCACCATCCAGGAGATAAGGGTATTCAAGGATAAGGGATACGCTTTTGTTAGGTAAGTACGGGGCCCCCGCAACATTCATAAACGGGGTGGTATATTGTTGTGCCGAGCTGCAGCTCCTGTCCAGGCATGTAATGGGATTCACAGCACGTCCTGTGAATTGCTTGCAAATAAGAACAATACTACCACCACCACCCCCCCCCCCCCCTGCCCACCTTCAGTCTTGGGGAAATCTCTGTCGCCCTTTAGCCTGGGCATTCCCCATTCCCGTCCCGCAGCCCCCGCCACGGCGCTCTATCAGCGAGTCCCTAGCGACTCGTGCATAAGGGCGCTGCGCCATCTAGAGGAATTTATTTGAGTAATAGTGTATGAAATTTATAGGTTCTCAACAAAGGAGGCAGCCACTCATGCAATTGTTGCCATTCACAATTCCGAAATTAATGCACAGCCAGTGAAATGCTCGTGGGGCAAAGAGAGCGGTGACCCAAATAATGCCCCATCGATTGCCAGTCAAGCGTTAAGCCAGGCGGGCTTCCCATTCGGCACGGCTTATGGACAACAAGTAGCAGGATATTGGTATCCGCCAGCGCCAACATATCCAACAGCACCGGCTCCATCGACTCCCCTGCAAGGACAATTTCTACAAGGCATGCAAGGATATGCATATGGTCAATTTGCTGGATATCAGCAAGGATATATGGGGTAAGTATTCCACATTTTTTTCTCTGCTTTTTCTCTCGTTTTTTTTTTCAAAAAAACTTGTTTCAACTTCACTTAGCTTTGAGCCTTGAAATTGGCATTTTACTCTTTTTTTTACGTTGCTCCTTGCAGGATGGGCGTACAGATTCCAGGAGCTTGGCAGAGTGTTCCCGCTCAGGCACAGATACCTGCTGCCGCACAACAAATTGCACAAGGAGTTGGCAGCGCCTTGCCGCAAACTGCAGGAGTTGTCGCATACCCTATGCAACAGTTTCAAGTGAGCCCACAGGTAAATGATGAGGGTTGATTGAGTTTGAAAGTTTATTGAATAGATTACTATTTTCACTAGTGTTGGATCGATTTTTCTTAAGAGCTTTCATCGGTGGTGGTTACTAAAATACTTTATTTTTTCAAGGATATATTGTAACACTCCTTATGTTAAATAAGTTTTCTGCATTTAAATTGATGATTTTCCTATTGATTCGAGGGTTTAACGAGATACAGTATACTTCGGTAATCGCTAATCATATAATTGCATTCGAAACAATTGAACTATGCAGACCTGCCCTACATATCCGATCATATGGTTAGTGAACTGCAGCTGAAAAGGAAATTCACGGGGTTTTTCCAGATCGCATCCTACCTGTGGGTCCAAGATACCTCTACTGGTTCACCAATGGGTCAAAAGTGGAACATGGTACAGAGGCTGGTGTAGCAGGACTCAATTCCGAGGCCTCGATTGCAAAGGATGCATGGCCCCCTGTTTTCTAGACTGAAATACATCCCATTGAGACCTGCGCTGGGCTCAATCTTGAGAAAGGTGTGAAAGGTGACCTGTCATCGCTGAAGTTTTCCTCCAAAATAGTTGCGGCTTGTATTGACGTACCCCGCTGACCGTACTGCCTGTCCAGGAAAACGAGGGTCACGCTCTACTGGGGCCCGGACACTAGGGTTATCGAAAGCTTTGAGGCTGTGGACAAGCTCGAGAGTGAGGAATCTTGAGACGCTGGGCAAGTGCGCCGAACTTTTCTTTGGTATCTCATGGTCGACCTACAAATCCCTGATAGAGGACTGGGTAAAGGGGCTTATCGGTCCCAGGTCTTAGACAAGTAGGACCAGGCCAGTGGGATAACCGAACATTTTCTCTGCGGATGTCCGGCTCTGGCCAATATCAGACACAGTGTATTTGGAAACCTCTTCTTAAATAATTTGGGGGATTTTCGAAACTCAAAATAGGAGATCAGTCATCACTTTAGACGGTAGGTTTTCCGTCAGTCATAGCAGTGACTGTGGAAAAACTGACAACAAAACCTATCGTCTAATGGACGCTTTGTTTGCTTGAACTTCGTAAGCTTTGAAAATGCTATATGTGAAAGCTGTGCCTTAGCCGTTTCACTTCATCACAAAGCATTGGTTTATTTGATATGTCAAAGCAAATCAAAGCGTGCATCAGGATTGCACCTTAAGGGAAGAGGATGCTTTGCGGGGTCAATATGGGTACTACGGATCTATAAAACGGAGAATCCGAATTAAATACGAGACTCGAAATAAGTTAAATTAAGCTGTAGTTGGGAGTCCTGAGATTTCCAAATAGTTTTCTAAAATCATATTATCAGCGAGAACTATTCGCCGTATGTACTATATATCGTTCCGCCATATGGTTCGGAAGTCGAATAGTAAAGATTCATTATGGGTCGACAATCGCAAAGTAAACTCAAAAATAATTAAAAAAAACATTCCAAATACTGGGAGTTAAAAAGTAGTTGACTACAGGATCATTAGTTCTTCACTATGTTAAACGTGATATTATCAGATTGAAGAAGAAGAAAACTCACGGAGGCATATCTCTTTCAGCACCATTGAATAAAAACACGATTACAGTACTCGTGATCTATTTTAGTTTATCTAATAAACCAAAGCAATTCTAGATAGCATGTAATTGAGTTGTAGCACAGATTTAATCAAGAGAACTCTTCTCCTATGTTGATAATATTATCAGTCCAAGTTGAACAATATAGGAAGACTTCGGCAGATTATAACAATTTTTGGTACATTTTCAGGAGAATAGGCTTACCTTGCGATAAAACGAACGCGAATAACTTTGAAAATGGATGGAGTTTTTGGGCACGAAAGCAGTGAGAAGAAAAATTATAAGTAAAAATAACTTGGTTGCTATTACAGACTTGCGATTTTGGAGACGACATAAGGTAGATCCTTGGTTGCACGTGATATTTTGCAGCAATCCCGAGACCACTTATGAACTTGGTAAAATGGTTCTACATAGTCAGAAGATAAATAGAAGAAAAGGAGGCGCAATCATAACTACCTGTGCTAGCATGGTTCAATCATTAACCGTATCACTAGGTTTGCAAAGACGCCAACTTGATCTGAATTGCTGGAATGCTTAAGCAACGTGACGATGATTATTCTTCGCGGCCTGCACACTATTTTTGTCAGCAAGTAGAGATGACTGGAAGAACAGACTTCAAGAGCCCGAGTCCTTCCTAAAAGTTCGAAGAAGTTAGGACGTTGTAATGAGCTAATGAGGATATTTCAGTCCGTCCTGATAAATACATAGAAGTCGTCCCTGAAACCATCGGTTAACAAAGCCGAAGAGCGAATACGATTTTAAGATAATTCATCGTACAGGAAAGAATATCTCATTTTAAGTCGCCAATCATATAGTATGACAGCTGAATTGGAGACAATAGGAAACGACACCTTAAATGTCCTGTAAAGACAGGATCCTAAAAAGAATACTGTCATCGAGACATTTAGTACTAAGGATTCAACCACAGAAGTGAAGAACCTAAGGCGATAGTATCCATTACTATCCGCGTGGATGGTTGCTTAAAGAAACAGCTAATGAATGTGTGGTTCCAAATACTGAGTCGAACATAGAAGTTCTACTACGATAATTTGGGATATCCTTCGATGAAAAGAACACTGCAACTATGTCAATGTCGATTCTGATTCCCGAAGATTAAAAACTATGTCAAGAGCTATGTCACCGCATTTGTGCTTTCCTGTTCCTGCAAGAAACCTGTTGAACATGTGTTTATGCGTTCTCAAATGGTATAGGTGGCAATTAGCTTACTGTGATCAACTCTGGTTCGAAGTCAAGCATCATTGGGAGTGGTTAGTACTTAAATGGTTACGGCTTCGGAACATCGCGTGTCATGAGCATCCCTGTGTATAGAGACTAAACAGAGCTCGTAAAAAAGTGGTTCGATTCGGTAACCTTTAAAACAGTGTATTATTATTGACCATGTGGAAGTCCATTATTGGACTATCAGGGACCATATCCGAATAGTATATGCCCAAACGAACACTTCTCGTAGTAGATTCTTTCAAGCGGTGTGCGATTGTCACTTGTGAGGAATACAACATCACGTCAGCAATCAACTTATTAAAAGAAATGACCGCTTTGCCAGCGATTATTGTTGGAAGTTACATTATTCTCGCTTGAACAATACTGTGAAGAGCAGAGTTTTAGGCATTGTAAATGTTACAGTGGGGATGCTAAGAGTGAATGATCTGATCGAAGGGATGTAGGTAGTCATGTGGCAGCCAAGACTCGTGAGGATAAAATAAATTGGAACTTGGAAATTTTTTTATTTGTGAAAGTCCAAGCTTAGGAGTCACCCTTTGTGCTACCAGTCCATCATGTAGTAACTTGGGTTCAAAAGAAAGAATAGAAGGACAAGGTAGGTAAATCGGAGTCTGGAAACAAAAAAATTTTGTGTCGAGCGTCGTTTTCGCAAAGTTGATATCCTCATTAGCCGCCGGCTGGGCCGAAGATGTAACCATTTGGATTACCGCTAATCCCGGCTGTGATGCCGGCTGTACCAGACTAGCAGGTGAACAAGAAGGTGTACCGTCCCCTAGGTGAATACCCGACCTAAGCGGAACATTTGCACCCTCTGGCATTCCGCAATGGTACCACGAATCGATCGCCTCATGAGTTGATCTTTAATAACACTGCGAGAGGCGACGAAATCGAAGGAAGCAATCAGCATTAAAGTAGAATAAACAGATTTAAGGATTCGAGACAAATCGCTGAAATGGAAAGAGCCATTCGACCATCATCATTATTAGATGCCAATTGAAAAACCTGGTAGTCTTTAAGAATGAGTCTATACCTGCATCTCATGACTGGTAGGCCCTGAAAGATTTACTCGTTCAAAAGTACTCGATTCCTTGAGAATCGATGAGCTACTTTTTTTAACATTTTTGCGAACTACCTTAGCGTATGCATTACTCGATTTTCGACTCGGATAGATTACAATTACTTGTGTAGCTTACATCCCGAGGAAAAATAATACAGTTGGTTAATTCACGCAAAGTGGCATGCAAATCTAAAAATGCGCCCGCAGAGATATGCATGCTCCCGCTACAGGAAAATTTAAAATTCGCCCCCTGAGGTATGGACGCTCCCGCTACAGGCATGAAAATCTAAAAATGCGGCCGTCATGAGGTACGTCTACACTGGTGCGCTTTCTTCTTCCTCTTTCAATTCAACATGCGTTTCAACTTGCGCTTTCATTTTTCAACATTGCATTTTTCAAGGTTTGACGCATGCAATAAGTGTCCACATTGCTTCATTCAGTTGATCAGTAATCTAGTGAGTTACCCGTTCACCCACAATGCCGACAGCTGATGTTTCCGACATTTTCACAGCCGTAATCACGATCAGAACGTCCATATCACTTTCTGCTTGAAGGGTAAAACCCAGAGAACAGTCATAGCAGTCATAAAAAATGCTTTTAGAAGGACGGTAAGAAGTAAAAAATAAATAACTGTAGATTCTTGATTTATAGACCAAAGACAATCAGAAAAAAATATAATATCAACTCTTCAAAAAACTTGACTTACCCAATTGCTTTAATATTTGAAGGAAAATAGATAAAATAGTAAAGTAATATATATTATTGAAGGGAATTTAATGCTCTACAACCCTTCTGCCGACATTTATTTTTTGGGTGCATCGTTATCCGTTCAAAAAGAGCAAAAAATGTGAGGCAAAAATGTTTTTTTCCAAAATTACAGACTGTAAAAGGACCTCCTAACTACTCGAAATAAAGTTACGAAGTCAAAAATTGCGTTCCAAGCATTTCCCTCTATACCTTTTTTTGAGCATTCGGTGCATATAAACTTGCAAGCAGAGTTGAACGAAAAATCCAAGTGGCTGGATATGCCTGTGTCGTGGCTTGCGCTGGTGGAATTGTCTTCTTTCAACATCCAAGAGGCATGCGCTGTGGGCATGCCTCCACTTCCCCTCCACGTGCGCTATGACGCATGCCCTTGTTGAAAGAAAAAGCGCACCAGTGTAGACGTACCTATAGGTATGCAAGCCTTTGTTACAGATATGAATTTATTCGAAATCGACCATTTCAAACGTGAGTGTCGTTTTACCAAGCGGCCCCCAACTAAGTACCTACCATGTCCAATGCTGCTTAACCTATGCAATCCAACGAGAACCGGTCTACTGAGTGTGCTTAATGGCTTCTTAATTGTTGGCTTAATTGTTTCTTCGTCCTATACAATTTTGGCTCCCTTTAGTCTAAAAAGGGTGAGCATACCGTGCTTTGTTTGGACCATTCCGACCATGCTAAGTGCGGGTGAGTACTATTTTACTCAGTCGTACCGTGCCTGCTTCGGGTGGCATGCTGGCGTTTTGACGTTGTGCATGCCTGTTTCAGGCTAAGAACGGGCGAGTCGGACTTCTTCTGAGGATCGAGTATGAATTCAAACCAATTCAAACGCAAGTTGGAGCTCTTTCATCGCACCGAAATTTTTTATGAATTTCTCTCTGTCTGGAATCTACGTTCGTGCAACAGAGAGAAAGGCATACAAATTTCTGTGCGACAAAAGAGCTCCAATTTGCGTTTGTAGAAGGGCATTTAACGTCCCTAAACTGTCCTTAATTGAGGCAGAAAAATACATACAATGTGCAAAGCGTATATATGGAAATTATTCAAGACTGATATAACCTTACAGTAACCTTGAATTCGGCTATGAATGCAAGTTGTGGTCAGTACTCGATTCCATCCTATAAGTAAAGATATGAGTAGAATCGAAAGTCAAATACTTATATGAGTGAAGAATCGAGTACCGATTCCGTATCCCTACACTGGAATCGTCATCTGATTAGTTGAAAAGACGAAGGGGTGCCTGACTGGGAAAATCAGAAAACGACTTCAAATAGGACGGCCGAGCAGTTAGCTGCACCAAACAATTCTCATTCTCTTGCTACGAACTTCGCAGTGATTGAATCGAAGAACGAAGAATGTTGTGTCAAATCCGCATAATGTTCCATTGCATTAACAATTAGAAATAAATTTATAAAACCAAAAATTCGACTTGTTTTTCTTTATACAATCTATAGAGTTAAGAATAACTTTTTGCAATAACTTAAAATAAATATCACTCACATACATTTTTTTCATATTTTATTCTATTATCACAGCTAGCAGAAGATGAATGGTTAGCACCAAGTTTACTGGTGTAGCTCCCCTGATTGCCACCACCCGTATGCGGTTGCCCTCCCGTACTAAATGACTTTCAAAGTGTGGCATTGTACAAACAATCCATTTAGCTAGTTATTTTATAATAAAATTAATTATAGTCACACAAAAACAACAACAACAACAACAACAACACACAACCCTAAACAAAATATGCGTACGTATAACAAAAAAAAATGACATAAAAAAAATAAAAATTAAAATTAATATAAAAAAAATCAAAAAAATTGATGATGAATAAACTCAAGAATCGCATATTGCATATATTGAAAATTACAACAAAATGACGAAATAACGAATAAGATGAAAAAAAAAATTTAGTTAATTCATAAATAAATAAAAAAAATGAAAGAAATTAATAGAAAAATTAGCAAAAAAAAATGGTAAGGAGAAGCATAAAAGCCCGTAATCAGATTCGTTCTGAATTATAAAATTTTTTAGATTAAAACAGAATATTTAATAACAATGAAAATGAAAAAAAATAATAAAGATGTGAAATAGTAAATAAGGCAATCTTTTGCAACTAAGTGAAATATATTTCTGTCACAGACAATGAAGTTTAGATAAAATTTAGTTTAATAGATAGAATTCTATTTTGTGATTAGTAGAATATTTTTTTTTAAGAAGAAGAATTTTTTCTGATATTGATGAGTACAATTTCTATGAGATTTTATACAAGACTTTTGGGTTTTTGTGATTTATTTAATTTATTTAGAAATTTATATATAAATTTATATTTTAATACAGTGGACTTTCTATGTAACACACTTTTTCTATAACGATTGGATTGTGTGGACAGAAACGTTCATGTCTACTTGTTCATGATTTCCACGAGCATTTGCAAATAAACTAGGTTTTTCACCTTGTATTATGATTTTTATCTGGAAATCGCACTTATTAATGCACCGGAGTATCCTAAGTAAAAGCCGTATGTGTTTTACCTGATGTTACCAAGAGTTTTCTAAACCAGCCTCGTCCGACTACCATCCCAAAGGTTTGGGGTCGATTCCTAGCAGTACCTAGCTCCTTCACTTTTCCATTTCTCCCACCCAAATAACTTTCCTTCTTTCCTCTTTAGAGCAATTCTTGTACCTACTGTATACACAAAGTTCGAAGAAGACATTTACTTATCGATTGTTAATATCAATGCAAGTAGTAATTCAGGGATCCAAGCCAACAAGTGTCCTGACTTCTTTTCTACTGCGCCATAAACAATTCCTTTTCCGCGTTAAGAGAGGCTACAGGAAGGAACCGCTTAGAGTTTCTTAGGCAATCCAGTCCATTTCGATGTGTTTCATCAAAGTTCGATCTAGCCAGAGAATCCGCCTTTTAATTTGTCCATAAAAGTCCCACAAGCATGGTTGCAAAAGGAAAGTCCAAACTCACACATCTACCATATCAAGATGAGGAATTGCAGAGCAAGATCGTTATAACGACAGTGCAAAAACAAAAACTGCGACACGATAACATTCACATAAAATTTTGACTTGGGGTAGGCTTTGAAAGATGTGATTCCTGACTTGTCTCGAAATCGTCTCGTCTCGTCTCGATTTTCGAGACGAGATCGAGACGAGACCTCCTGATTAAAAATCGATACGAGACCGAGACTACCATTCGAGATCTCGCGAGACATCTCGAAGTCTCGAAATCAAATCGTTATTTTGAAGTCATATCGACACCAACTATTTCAATATTTTCACACTGCGATCTTTGACGAGCACAAAATTCGACACCAATACATGACTTGAGCAGGCTGCGGAGGCAAGGCGAAGAGTACGGATTCCATAAGCATTTAAATGCAGAGTCCATTCCAAAACAGAAGAAGTATTTTACTGTCATTTCATTTCATTTCAAAGCATTTAAAATGAAATGCGTTGAAATGAAATGAAATGACTATAAAATACCTCTTCTCTTTTGGAACGGACTCTACGTAAATGTAACTCTACACAAATTAGAAATTAACTTTCGATTCATTGATCCCCTCTACCCCGCCCTGGTGCCACTGCAAAAGGCAGATTTACGTGTCTACGTCTGGGAAGTGACTAGCATGAAAACATAAGGAATATTTGTATACAATTTCATTAATATGGCACATATTGGTATTTCTCGAAATACAGAAGACTGAGCAATTTGTATTATTGACAGTGAAAATCGAGTCTTTTCGAGACGAGACGAGACTTTTCGAGACAAGATCGAGACGAGACCTGCAAATACCCATTTTTTCGAGACCGAGACGAGAAATGGGCCAAATCTCGTCTCGTATCGTCTCGTGTGCAGCACTACTCACTTTGCACTCAATGATATGATACAATCGTCGAAAGTGCAAAGGCTCATATCTCTGAGCTCTAGTTTCTATTTCGTTCAATGTTACCCCAGCGCTTAACTTCAAGACAATTCATAAGAGAATATTCTTTTCTTTTTAGCGTTACATCCCTGAATAGTATTTAGACTCTCGCATGACCTGCCTACATACTGCTCCGTCCACCACCATCGTTATTTCAAACTTCTTATTCCGTTGTTACCGTTCACAATCGGAGACTGTATTACAAGCTTAGTTGTTAGCTGCTCTAATAGCCATCAATCTAGATCCACATAGATGAACTTTGTACCTTAGGGTGTGATTGCCAAAACCATAGACTACCTTGGAAATAGATTGACCTACAAGAGACTTCGCCATAGAAATACAAGAGAGTTGAAATGCACGGATATTAACCGACGACTGCAAGACATCAGAGGACTCAGGGCAGGGGTCCATCTTGTGGACATTATTTTTTTTTTATTTTTTTTTATCTTTCATCTTGAGGTCACTAGCAGCTCACTCTCCTGGCTTCTGGCTCATCCTAGTATCTTTCAAACTTAAGTACTGCTGATCCTGAAGGCCCGCTCTACAATGACCTTCCATCCTATAGTATATAAGGATATTGCGTTTGAATTTGTATAGATAGTCAAGCCTCTATAAGAACGATACAGATCTGAGCAAAATAGACTCGGTAATATGAATCTAATGTGTCAGGGTTCCCGGACATAAGAGCGGCTAAGCCGACTATCTAGCTAAGCAAGGGGAGTAGCAGTACAATAGGAATGGTCAAAAAAGCTATTTTTCACTACCACTTGCTTTTATCAAGCCAAAGATGGAGCGCACTGGAGACCTACATCTCCAATATCTCTATGCCGACTTGGTCTACTTTAAGAAGAAGAAGAAAGAAGAATTAAAGGCCTCCTAAATAGCCTCAGAAGAGATATTGCCAGAATTGCGACAGTCATCTTGAGCATTGGCCAGTGGGTATCTAAAACAACGTATGTTGCCGTAGTTTCTGGGAGACGAACAAAAGAAAGACCCTAGTTCACTTCGTGTGCAAATTTCCAATTCTAGCCAAAGTCTACGATCTAAAAGGCCTAATAGAAATTTATAGGCTATGGTCGGAGCACTGATAGACATCGTAAACTCCACAGGATGACTTTAAAAATCCACCACAATCGATCAAACAACCGCCAAACCTGAGGAGCACGCGCTAATTGGACCTGCTGTGGCACTGGAGGCAGTCTTGCACTTACTTCCATATGTTATACTGCCATCTGTTGGTTTCTTCTTGAAGCACGTGCTATTTCAAGAATTGACAACAGTGACGAACTTAATATTCAGTGGCGTATTTACCCCAAGGCAATAGGGGCCATGGCCGGGGGCGGTAGGTCGCGGTAGAAAAAAATAACGTACACATTTACTGCAATACTTTTCAGCTAAGCCTGAAAATATAATTGTGGAAAATTTGTGTTATACATACGTAAATTTCTGATACGTAATGGTAGAAATAGCATTATGTATATCTCAGTAGGTATTGGGTTACTTGAGCCTGGGAAAATTTCTTATCACCGCAGTGTAGAACTTTCATTTCCCGTACTAAAAAGAATAAAAAATTTACTACGTTCCTGAATAAATGAAGAGCATTTGAGGTATAAAAACTAAGCTATTTTATAAGTGGTGATTATTCTTTTGTATGACCTAATTTATGGGGCGGCAAATCTTATAGGCCCAGGGCGCCAAATCTTAAAATACGTGACTGTTAATATTGATTGATATGTAGTGTCAAACCTTCTCTGTTAGAAATGGATCCTATTGGAACAAAAGGGGATTTTTATTTATATGACAAAGTTAAGCCACCCTCTGTATTACCTGTGCGTCATATCGCAAAGGTCACAATGCAAGGTGTAGTAGTAAGCTTAATTCAAAAGATGGATAGAGAATGTAAACAGCTTAACAGAAGTCTTAAAAACACCTGGAGGTGAAGGGAACGAACCTTACGTTTGAGCTATAAGTTGTTGTATGAGCTCGGAAATACTGAATGTGGAAGGTGATTCCACAATCGAGTCGTTTGTTGTATTCAAGAACGAATGTCTCGACTGACGTGTGCTCGAAAAAGTGGCTTGTTAGCTTTGAGTATGAGCTGGGAGGGCTAGTCTTGTGTTGCTGGGGTAATAGCCGCCATGGTAATATCGGTAAAGTTTTGCGAAGGCTGCTACAAATCTATGGTAGCTCAAAGATTCTATAAAGTTACATTGAATATAGCAAATGATACTCATAAATTTCAAAAACCCTTAAATCTTATGCATACTGATAAAACAGTAAATTAGTGATCGTCAGCTAAAATAGTTTTACTATGGGTAAGACTAGAGATCATCTTCAAACTGCCGTAGGAAATATTCTTCAGCAAAAAAGAGAGAAAAGCAATTATTATACCCTTCCTCGATTCCTCGTTTACCCACTTATATAATGCAGATTGAACATGGCGTCGAATGATAAGCCTTTTTCCTTTTTTACAATGGTGACAATCCACTCGACAAGGTTGCCCCTAGTATAAGTATCGGCCTAAAGACCACCTTTGTTCCGATTCTCGATAAGAACCACGTTTTGCTGATTCTATTGCTCATGATATACCTAGTCCCGCTTTTATGCACGTTCCACTACATGCTACTTTGGCCTCAAGTTTATCTAGTTTATTGGGTTTACCAACATCCAGAGATCTTAATGGCGGGGGGGGGGGATTTTTTAGTATCCATTTAAAAAAAATAGGAAACCATAGCAATATTAGATATTGATCGTTATTTCCTCGCCATATTAGAATCACAATGCATTGGTCTTAAATAGATTCTGTCTAACATCAAACGTACAACGTTATATGTGATCATCCACTGTAATTTTTTTTATAAAAATTTATTATTTTGAAGAATTTATGAAAATTCTTCGATATTTAACAAAAAATAAAAAATACGATGAGGAAAAACCAAAAAATAATAAGAATAATAATAATTGTAATAAAAGCTGCTTGAATCAAACAACAAAAAATCTAAGTTAAGACAAAAAATTTCCCTGCTAGCTAAATAAATAAATAAAATATATAAATAAATAAAAAAATTAATAAATAAATAAAAATATAAATAAATAAATAAAAATATAAATAAATAAGAAAAAAAAACGTAGGTTGTAGATAGAAAAATATAAAACTAAGCCAAATATAAATAAATAAACAAGAAAATGAGGAAAAATAAAATGAATCAATTATTGAAACAAAAAAAATTGTAAATAGTTAAATATTAAGGAAGATGTTATTGTAAAAAATAAAAAAAACAACAACAAAAAAAAAACAGACAAAATGCTTAAAAAACATTTAATTGTTATCTTAACGTTTAATGGTTGTGCACCGTGTTTAATTAATAAATAAGTGATCATTACAATTCCTTCTATGTTTCTTGTTTTATACTCGATCGTGTTTTTTTTCTGTAGGATAATTCAAAATTATATTTATTTTTTTTGGGAATTAATAGGAAAATTTTGTTGAATAATATATTAACAAAAGTATTTTATCAAAAAAAAAATTTAAAATAAAGTTATGTTTCTGTGATAATTGTTTTGTTGTTAGTAATAATATTTATTTTTGCATCTTCGAGTACAGAATGAAAATAATAATAAAAAAACATGAAAAAAAATCTTTAAAAATACTCAAAAACTTGTCATGGGTTTTGTTGTTATTAACTATAAAATTATTTTTGGTTTTGGATATATATTGACATAATATTAGTACAGTTATACAAAATTTTAAAATCGAAGATTATATTTTATTCGAAAAAAGAAAAGCTGACTGAATACTTTTTTGCATTTTTATGCTAATATTTTTTAATAATATTTTGGAATATGGCTTACAAATTGGTTTTTAAACAATGAAATATTTGAATGATTGGAAAATCATAACTAAAATATCATTGTTTTACAGTATATTAAATATATAATAATAATATTGTTTAAACATCGAGATAATGTAAAGACAGTATATATCATTTACAATTTCTTGTAGAATGAACTCTACCAATACATTAAAGCACAGCAGTTTTATTATTATTTTTTAAGATATTTATTTTAAATTTCTTGCAAGCATAAAAAAAGGTGAAAATTACACATCTTTTTTGGCCCAACTGCCATCCCAAAGGTTTGGGGTTCGATTCCTTGTAGCGGCATGGTGAAAGAAATTATAAAGCCGTCTCTGCTCGATCGTGGAAGTAAGCTTTCTGTCGCGGTAGTATTGGAGTTAAACTGTGTTAGCCAGTGTTCTCAATCCATCCCTTCTTTCAGACAAGACCGTGTTGGTCGAGGTGGGGCACATTGCCTGCGTAAACCGCACAACGTCTGTTGCCGTAACTACGGGAGAAGAACAAAAGGGAAACACTGGTTCATTTATGTGCAGTTTTTATTTATGTGCAGGGAAAGTTTTGATGCCTCCTGCTAAATATGGATGAAAGCATCCGGTACAGTTCTTGCTGTACTTCCAATTTGATTGTCGTCGGTCAAAAAAATAAAAATGCGATCGTTAGCCAGTACAGCGTATATCTCACCTTGAAATACCGTAACTAAGGTCCCGATGCTGGTCGCTCTACTAAACCTAGGACTTGCATTTTAGATCCCGCATGCTCTCGTTTTCTTTATAGTTCAGTGGAGATGTTGCCCGATCGATTTTACCCCTCACATAAGCCTGCAAAATTAATAGACACGGGAGAGAAGGAAATGCGCTCTCGAATGTGGTTTCATAAATCGGTATATATGTCGGATACAGACCACAACGAGACATATAACTTTTGAAAGCAACATGGAATCCATTTACTGAAGGATCACTTAAAACCTCAATAGATATCGTCCTTGGACAAAGGCACTCTAAGTCCACTACACCAGAAAGCCGTAAAGCAGTAGTAGATCCCACTACCTAGCCCACTACAACATTTGTGCAAAAATGGCTCGGGTGTATGGTAAGGCCCAACCCCATTAATTGATCTCGGACGACATGAGAATGCTTGATACGATACCATACAATAAACATTGACGGAACCCTCTAAACAATTTTGCGAACATTAAGTGCCCCCCATCCCGCCGTCACCGACAATTTGCTTTTCTGTCGGTGACGTTGTTTCAATTTTTCTGATGTCCCCCAGACCATCACACCTGCCTGCCTGTCGAAAGTAGATATCGAAAAAAGATCAAAGTCTCGAAAAACAAAATCTTCCATGAGAGCTTTCAAGAGCTTTCGAATTAAGAGAACTGAAAATTGTTGTTTGTATTTTATACATATTGGGCCATTATACTCAAGGATGTATGTAAAAGCTCTTTCCCGCAAGAGAGGGCTGCGAACGTGAAAAAAATGGGAAGTTTCGTGCATTCTTTTGAATTTTATACATCCACTTTTAACCTGGATGAACGAAAGCTCGTACTCACACACAGAAAAATTTAATGACTTAATGTTCCAAATACTTTTTAACATTGCATGTCATTACAATGGAGCATACCTTTTTGTGCTCCTTCAAAAGCGTTCTAGGAGCATTATGAAAAAGCTTTTTAATAAATATTATTCATGGACGTCTGTAGATATGTCAATAAGCTCCAGGTGTCGGAAAAGCTTTTATTTTGTTCATCTTTTGCCTTTTCCTTTCCAAGCGCGAGTGTGGTTTTACCAAAGCGGTCCCCCAACTAAGCACTAATCATAAAGGTTAAACCTCAATGTAAGCTTACTTGCTTGAACTCGGTGAGCTTTTCAGAGCTTTTCCGATTTTATATGTAAAACTTGTTCCCAGTCACTTGGGCATTTAGTTTTGCCTCATAACAAAGCATTTGTTTATTTAATATGTCAAAGTAAGGACCAAAGCAAGCCAAGCGTACATTAGGGTTTCACCTTTAGTCCAAAGATGCTTATCCTCCGTATCGACCCAGAACCGGTCTTTTGAGTATGCTAATGTCTCCCTTTATGGTCACCAAGATGATCGCCCGTTTTCTAGGTTCTATAAAATTTCTGAAAACTCTAGTAATGCTCCTTTGGGAGCATATTTCGCAGCGCTCAAAATCAGCTCCGCTCCCAATTTTTCTCGATGGGTTTGTTGACCATAAGATGAAAAATTTCCATAATTGAGCGAGTCCGTGCTTTCTCTGCTCGCAGGTCAAGAGGTAAAGCGCAAAAGTCTCCACCGAAGTACGAAACTTTCCACTTATTGCTTCTCCGCACGCCTCCCTTGCTCAAAAAGAGCTTTAGTTGCAAAAGGATGGTCCCTCGTGTATGAATTGCCTATGGCGTTCATACACGAGGGACCATGGTTCTGGGAGCAAGAGCTTTGTGCCAGGGAAGTGAGCGGGGAGCTTCTGAATAAGCTTTGCTGCTCGTTTGCTGAAAGTACATGGGAAGCATTCAAATGAAGCAGTTTCTTTGTTGCTATACGTGATAACGTTTATGAAGCTTTTTCTCAAATAAAATATTTTCTACATTTGAGAAACGTCTTTCTTATTTTTGTAAGTGTGAGCATCTCGTGCTCCTTAAGCGGGAAAAGAAGCGCTGAAATATCAATGACGGAGCACTCCCCTTCCCCTATCAGTTCTATATCTTTTTAGCATTGCGCGTCCGCAGAAAGGAGTACTCCTTTTACTGATGCTGTAGACACGTTTTTTAAGCAGACACAAAAGTAGAAAAAAGCATTCTAACCCTCTAATTTATAGCGCCTGTTGATATGTGAATAACAAACTACTTCGGAGTTGAAAATGTTTATATTTTGTTCACCTTTTGCAATTGCGGTTTACTAAGCGGCACCCCAACTAGGTACTACCCACGTCCAATGCTGCTTGACCTCCGAAATCGAACGAGAACCGGTCTATTGAGTATGATAATGGCACCCATGCACTCAAGATAATTTGCCAATTTTTGCGTTCTATACAAATTCTTAAAGATCCAATATTACTCCTTTCGGAGCATATTGGCAGCGCTCCCAGAAACTCTCCACTTTTTTTACTTTCCCAAGCTTCCCTTACTTAAGAAGACCTTTTCTTTCAGAAGCTTGCTTCCCGAGTAGTTAGAGCCTATGATTGGCAGTAAACTTTTATAAAAGCTTTTAAATCTGGTTACATACATCAAATACCTCAATCTACGGATAGAGGTAATTTCTTATTCGAGATATTAAAAATCTTGTTGATGTTTACGGATTTAAGAGTATGGCCTAGGCCCTAGGGGGTGAATATACTGTATAAAGTGGCTTTATGGGGAACACTATTAAGGACTTAGTTTAGTTATTACACAGGGTTTTGATTTGTGGAATTTTTAAGGAAAAAAACCTAAATCGTGTGCTAAACATTAGTTTAATTTTTGACATTAAAAAAATCCAGATAGAAAATTATAAAATTAATATTGGCAGTCTGCAAGTTTTTGTTTGTATTAATATATAGCATAATATTATATAAAAATGTACAATACAAACATTTACAAACTTCCATTAAAAAAAACAAAGATGCAACTTTAAATGAGTATAACCAGCAATAAATTTATTTCCTTCTGTTCCTTAAGTGATAAATCGTAATACTTTAATTTTATTATTGTTGTTTGTAATTTGTAATCATTACATTATAAAAAAAAACAAAAAAAAAAAATTATGATGCTGTAACCAGCAAATAAAAAAAAACCATCTTGTTAAATACATGGTAATATTGTAAAATGTTTAGAATAAACAAAATTTTATACACAAATTTATTATGAAATAAGTGAGAAATAAAAAATGAAAAATTAATCTGATATATATATATGACTGAAAAGTCTAAAAATAAGTGGATAAGTTTTAGCATTAAACCTAAACAAAAAAAAACCAACATGAAATCTAAATTTAGAATTTGCTGAACGAACGAAATATTGTATAAGAAAAAAAAAATTTAAACCAAAAATAAACACAAAAAAAAACATTTTAAAATTATATTTTAAGGTGCTCCAGGCACATACCCCTTAAATAAACAAAAATAATAATAATAATAATAAATATGTAATAATGATAAAAATAATAATAATAATAAATTATTGAGAAGAAGAAGAAGGAAAAGAAAAAAAACAAAAAATAGTTATTTTATTCATTTAAAAATTATGTTTAAGAAAAATGAAAAAAAATGATGAACAATTAAATATGAAAAAGAAAAATGCAATTAAATTTACGGTAAAATATTGTAACTAAAAAAAATAATTGTAATAATGGTAACTAAATAAAAAAAAAGCTTTTGAAAGAAAACAAACAACTGAAAATAATAATTTATTCACATTTAAAAAAAAAATCTGTTCAAAAAAAAATGAGAGAAATCCTAAATTAAGCCTTACGTACCAAAAGAAAATTAATTAAAAAGAAAATTTTCATTGTAAAAAGCAAAAAAAAAATATATTTAATGAAAAAAAAAATTGGAGATAAAATTCCATGATATTTTGTAAAATGGGATATTCTTGTCGTCATGGAAAAAAAAATAATATTGTGATATTGTAATGAAACTTAATGAAAAATAAAAAATATAAAAATTTTGATTTTTATAACATCTACACATAATTTTAAAAAAAGTGAAAAAAAAGTGAGAAAAAATTAAAAAAGTAGATACAAAATAAATAATCAAAACTGAAATGATCAAAAACAAAATAAAAAAAAATATTGAAAAAAAAATCATAAGAAAAAGCAATAACCCAGAAAAAAAAATATAAAATAAAAAAATTAAAAAACATTGATGTTCATATTTGTAAGGAGTAAAACATAATTTTACTTATAATCAAAATGAGCAAGCGCAGTCGAATTATATTTATTAATAAATAAAAATAATAATATACAATTATATGTGAAAATATTGCACTAGGGTTGTGAGTGTAGTTATGGCTAGTTGAGGCAATTTTTAATTTTTTTTAAAAGGTATCGATGTTGGTTTTACTAACGCACATAGAAGATATTTGATGATACCCTCTATTATGTAAAATTCTTCAATGAAGAACCACTACAACAAGGTAAAACAATTATTTTCAAATTAATTAAAATATTTAAGTATAAATTGATAACATCCCTTGACTAGGATAATTTTTGATCTTTCTCCAGCTGGAATAATGCAAACTCAAGTACTAGAGATATGCAAAGGTAATAAGGATATTCAGTACCCTTTTTGTGACATAGTCCAGTTAGTTCAGAAGAGTAAAGTGTAAAATGTCCCAGAGCTCATTAGACTACTCCAAGCAAGTAATTGGCAGAGGATTATTCTGTCCAATCATTAATTCGTATAACTGGAGTCGCATAGAGGATTAATGACCATGTTTTATGCAAAATTAACTATTTAGATCCTTTATTATATTAAAAGAAGGAAAATGTTCAGTTCAACCAGTCAATGCCCTCTAATAGTATAATAGTATATATTCAATTATTTTAGTGCTCCCGATGATTTTTGCCAATGTCTTTTAATTTCTGTCTTATCAGAATATAGCGGCAAAACGCACTAGTCGAAGACTCATTCTACAGGTGAGGCCTTTACCCTTCTAACGACCCATAGATAACATTTAGACTAGAGTTGAGCCGGATTTACACGAGGCAGTACATTTGTCCCTTACACCATGATAAATTGTACTGAGGTTTCAATTTTTTGAAATGTCCCGGTTCAAAAATAATGTCCTACTGGTATATGAGCGTGTATCTAGATAAATGACTCTGTGATTGTAAATACGAACTGAAGGCAGTGACATTTTGTACTGGAAAGACATTTTTTACTTTTTTAAGGTAGTGAAATTTCCAACATGAAATGAGATGAGGCGATATTGTAAATACGTACTGGAGAGACATTTTATATTTCTTTTACGGCAGCAAAGATTGTAAAATATTAATATACGTTGTGGAGACATAGCTTTCTTACCTTTTTTGAGGCAGTATAATGCATGTTAGAATAAAACTCGTAAAAAGACCTCTTCATTGGTATTTCTTTTCTTTCTTTTTTGGATTTGCTTGTTTTTGTCATTTTGGCATTACAATAGCGGCTCGCCTCATTTGAAGTATGACATTGTACTGGCTCAAAAGAAAAAAAGAGGCACTTCTTGCAAACTCATTTTATAATCGTGACCGATCCAACACTTATTTAGACAGCAACGTACTTTAGTCAATCCAATATGTCTGAATCTTGTCTAGTCAAGCTAATATGTCCTGATATCCATCCTACTGAGCCCAGTTCAATGGTCGCGTTACAAAACGACACAAGAAGAAACCAATTGCATTTGACTTAACAAAAAGCGGGGCCTTCTTTACCAAGCTGACGATTATCACAAAACAGAATGAGTAGTCGCATGGCGGTGTGTCGTCAAAAAGGAAAACTTAGTGTGGAATCCGGTTGTATCACGACGGAGATGGCGGAAGAGGCTAGATCACTGAAGCGTGATCTAGGAATTCTTCGATCGACCGTGTGAGAGTTTGTCTATTGTGACTTGGCGTTGACCTACGATCACGGATCTGCGCGGGCGCCACATACTGCCCCCCCCGGAGCATTTACAGAATGGTACCGCTTTGTACGGCTTGGCTGTCGCGGTCACAATCCAAGGCTGGCTTTAGCTTGTCGATAGATATGGACGATGAATGCCGAGTAATTTCGATGAATGCCGAGTAATTTGGAAATTTTTGCTTTAATTCGTGTGCTAGGTGGATCTTTTCACTATACGATATACTTTGTAGAATGGTTTGCAATATGTTCAATTGTTGTACTCGTCTCAGAATCGACAAGCCTAAGCCTTCGACGACACTTTCAGATACAGTAACAATGTTTTCAAGTGATTTGACTGGCTGTGTCCAGTCAACTGGTATTCTTCGATACAGCGGTACAGCTCGAGCTGTAGCTGATCTTTTGTGTATTCCCTTCAAACGTTGTTTATTCAAGGGCTGGACTGACTTATCATCTTTAAGATATCTCATGGCTGCGTGTTCCATACATCTGTGAGCGTTAATCGCCTTTCGCTTGTATGGCTAAACTTGCAGAGGACATGTTCTGTTTCTACTTGACAGTATATTTAATTTTAACTTTTGGAAAAAAAAGTATAGACTAATTACGTATTTTTTGGACAAAAAGCAAATTGAAGTTGCTTTTTTGTTAAAAAAAACAAAATTTCGACTTTGGCGACTCATAACTAAAAAAGTTGTTAAGATAGAACCATCGCTCTTACCATCATAAATAGGTGGAGGAATTCTGCTTTCATTGGTACATTATTCTTGGAAATAGGTTACGCACTTACAAAAATACAGGGTGATATGTAAAAATCTACCTTTGTACAGTTCTGACAGTATTACTCAGAACGGACAAAGATTTAGAACTAGGCGCCATAGTAACTTATATTCAGCTCAAAAAAACCTATCCAACCACGTATTACACATATCTATTGGCGCGGGTACCAAAATTTGCATTCTCCTTTGAAGAGCTTCTAAGCTGTTTCTCCACTCGGGGTAACGAATATCTTTGCTTGTCTCGTATCTGGTACATGAGTCCAGTAGTGAGACCATCCCATTTCGCACACCATATCTGAAGAGCTTCGTTCATGTGACTACTGAATATCCCACAGAAACACTCGGTTCTGATAAACGGGGTGCAAGTACCTTTTTGAATAGGCGATCTGCCAACTTATTTTACATTGAATCCTGTATGCGTGCGTACCCCCTTTAGGGCAATTCTGTAAGTGGACGCGAGACCGTTTAAGAAATCGAATCATAGTTTTTTAAGCATTGATCACACTATATATAAATTAATGGTTTTTAAGTCTATTTAACTCTCTGATGTTATATAGATAGTACTGTCGTTTGTCGTTCGGATAACACATTACAGGATCTATACGCCTGCCTGAAATACCGAAATCCCGGTTGCGGGCTAAATTCTTCCGAGTGCCACTTTTGACGATCCTCGATCATGATCATGAACTGGCAATCATAGCTGTTCCGTGTTATTTATTATTAAAGGAAGCCCAAACATTAGAATCTAATGGTGATGGTGAGAATTTTGTGAGACTCTTGCTAAAGCCGTGCTCTTGGTCTTGTTCAGCTAGTCATGGTCCTCGTCTTGCGAGCATAGCAAAGTCTTAGTATTGGTCTTGTTAAATGTGCAAGACCAAGACAAGACAAGACATAACTATTTAGCATACCTCTATTCCTCTTAGATCTCCAAGTCTGTACTTATTTGGTTCAAATTTTTAAATGACACCTCTTATTGGAAAACCCTATATATTGGCCATGCAAATTGCAGATCACTAAGTAGTGACAAAGGACATGAACGAAAAACTCATTCTCTAGGTAAACTAGTGTCATTCCTACAGTCCCCCAACAATAGACGACATAAGAAGAAACCGCTTGGAGTTGACCAATCCAGACATGGACTTCCAGTATTAACATATTTCATCAAAATAAAGATTGTGGGCGGCTCCGAACTGCTGAATACAATGAAAGTGGTCTGTTTGGACAGAACATCCACCATTTCATAGCCTTGCAGCCACAGTGACTGGAAACGCAAACAAGGATAACTTGATTAACATTTTCCCGCTCAGTAAGGGCACGTTGGTGGTCTGAGACAAACGTGATAAAGCTGCACAGAAATCTGCCGAGCACGCGAACAGATAACCGTTAAAATGTAAAAAGTTCGGCCAATTTATTTACCTGTTGAGTTATGCCCCGAATACGTAAGGCAGATGTTGGGATTGTCCCATTCATTTGTAATGAGGTTTGCCTCATAGGGCCCCTATGAGAAATTGATAAGGCATACCTCACTTCAGTATCGCTGATATTTTTTTTCGGTGGTGTTCATGAGGAAACTAAGGGGGAGCTCTCTTTCGGTATGCCCCTCATTTGCCTCATGAGGAACCTATAGAGAAATCCCTCCTAGTCGGGTGGGGTTTAAAAAGCTTAGGCCAGAACTGTTTTGTCTGAATTGTTACGTAATCCTACGCTACGATAGCGGTTGGAGGCCAAATCAAATGCCTGATGCAAACTCGTTGATGTGATGGTGGGTGTGATGTGACTGAGTAAAAAATGTACGACCCCGAGTAGCTATAGTAGTAACTCCTCCCTGTTACCATCATATTCCTTAAGTTTCCTGCGGATACCCCTTAAAACGAGGAACCTTTAGCTTGCGAGTTCCAACATAGATTCGATTCAATCACATATCGAAGACTCCCTCGATATCGATAAAGGCTGTCAACACAATTCGTTTTTTGAAACTCCTCCAGTGCCTCGCAACGCATATGTGCAGATTATGCATTTGCACTGGGCGGCACTTGCGAAGGGCGACTTTCTGGCGAGCGTAGCGAGCGAAAATGTGTATTTTATAAATATGCCGCGCCGACGGCAAAGGCGGCATCTCAATTTAAATGATCGACAACAACCGCCAAAGGCGGCATTTTTGGCGATATTTAGATGAGCGCAAAAATTTAAAGAGCGGCGACGATACGCGAAGCGGATGAGGCAAGAGATCGGGCCTTGGCAATGTTTGCGGAGCAGAAGGCTAAGCAAGAGTTTCACCGAAAAGAAAAGCAGTGGCACACCAAGAAGTCGAAGAGAAGTTGCCATCCGTTTTGAGCTTGTCATCGTGGTCTTATCATCGAAAGCGAAGAAATTAAATTAAATGAATTAATAGAATGGTGAATGAAATAAGAGAATAATAAAATGAAATGAACAATTGTCGAATTTCGTCGTTTTTTTTTATTGGGAAATATGCGGTGCGTATGTTTAGGCGTTTTTTTAGATAATTCCGGGGGTCGGGCGGTTTAATACCGCGAGCGAAGCGAGCCAAAAAAAATTTGCCTTCAACGGGCGGCAACGGCGGATGTGCACTGGGCAATAAATTGTCTAGGCTCTGCACTTCTTCCATGTTCAAGACCTTCTTCCTAGATTCGCCCGTATAATATACGTGCTGAAAATAGCAGACCGTTGGTGCAGAGGATTAGTTACCTCTTATCTTCTTGTCAACCATTTTCTACGTTGCCTTCGAAGCCAAAGATGAGAACGAAGGATTTAGCCAGGATGTAATCAGAACATCTTGGCTTAGGTATAGTTGCGTATAGCCTTTCATATTTTGCAGCCCTTTGGAGTTTTTAAAAAACTTGTGTAGTTAAAATTAAACAATCTAATAGTTTGGTTAATATGTTTCATGCGTCAACACTTCCAATAACTTTTGGTTTTTACTACAACTTGTTGAAATTTTTCTTCAATTGGTTCATCAATAAAATAACTGCTGTGGGCAATCACTGCCTGATAATTTTGAGAAATCCTCACAAATAAGACTCCAAAACCAAAAAAAATAAAATGCTTAAACCTTCAAGATCAAGGCTATGGGTTTGCTTGCAGCCTACTTAACAAATAACTGAAATATATAGTTTAGAAGACTATAAAATGATTTTGCATTGTTACTAAATTTCTCTATTTTTGATATTATTTTTTGTTATATACACATTTATTAAACTTTTTGCAACGTTAGAAATTAGCCAGAACTAACAACAACCCTAGACCGCAGGGCACTACAACAAAAAAAAATGTTTGAACAAAAATCATAATTTTGTGTAAAAAAAATAAAAAATAAAATGTATGAAATTATAATTAAAAAAAAAATTAAATGAAGCAAGAAAATTAAAAAATATATATATACATTCATATATCATAAGAACAAAACGGGAAAACTTAGATTTTTAGACGAAAAAAAACATGAATTGCAATTATTTAAACAGCACGTTATAAGGAAACGAAAAATAAAAAAAAACAATGTAAAAAATTATAAACAACAAAAAAAAACATGAAATGAAAAAATACTGTACGATAAAAATATTAAAACAAAATAAAAAAAAATATTTAATGAGTAAGAGATTATATATACATATAAAATATACGAAGAAAAAAAAAAATATATATATATATACATTAATAATACAAAAAAAAATGAAAATAAATTAAGAAATAAAACTTTGCACAGAAAGATGTAGCAGCACAACTAATACAAAAATATAAGAGAATGTTGAATAAAAATTGAATATATATTATATATAAAAAAAAATTATCGGAACAGAAAAAAAACAATGCACATTAAATTTAACAGAAAAAAAGAGAATAAAAAAAATAAACAATATTAAAAAAAAAACAAAAAACAAAACTGATTTAATAAAAAAAAATAAGAAAAAAAATAAAATAAAAGAAAAACTTTTCTTTTTAAGTTCTTTAAAATTGAATATTGGCTGTGGTTTGGTGAAATTTTTATATATTCTGTTTGAAGGAATGTTATTTTGCCTAAAAAAAAATTTTTTTTGGTGAAAAGTCAATCATAATAATTGAAATAATATTTTAGCCAAAAAAGAAAATTAAAAATAAAAAAAAAATACAACTCCAAAATTCGGAGAGAAATAATTAAATATTTTATTAACCACCGCCAAAATGCATGGCATGTCTACATTTAATAATTATTTAAGATCTTATATGATCTTTAAAAAAAAGAAAAACAGAATGAAAAAAAAAATAAAAATAATGAAGATAAAAAAAAATGAAAAAAAAATTATGAATATTAAAAAATATTTTATGTACACACAATGAAAAAAAAAACACCTTAGGCTATGGAAAAATTATATCAAAAATGAAAAATTTAATGATAAAAATATGGGAATGGAAACAAGAAATAGTTAAAATAAAAACAAAAATGAAAACAAAAATGTTGTGTCAAATAATGATTTTCTTTTAATTAATTTAACCTAGTGATGATTGTCTTTCAAAAATATTTTTTTTGGTCTTTTTATTATTGGATTTTGTCGACGGCTCAGACGTATCCCATAAATAATGCGGTTTTTTATACTTATATAAATAAGATAGATAAAACCGATCTTACACAAAATGTATTCTCATAATTTTCCACAATGCTTTTCCGTCTATCTAGAAGAGTTTGAACACCCTTTTTCCAAAATACACTTGGCTGTGCCGAAAAATACTCCTCAAGTACACCATGTTCTACTGAATCCATAATTTTTCCATCCAGATGATGTTGTAGACTACGGAACAAATGGTAATCCGATGGTGTAATGCCCGGTGAATATGTTGGATGATGAAGCGCCGTTTCCCTTTCCCTATCAAAGTCCTCCAGCTTCTGTAAAGTCGTTTTTGCTTGTGGCCGAGTGTTGTCTTGATGAAAGAACCCTTTGCGTCTTGATACCAAAGATGGTCGTTTTTCCAGCGCTGACAAGCCGCTCAAGCTGTTCGCCGTAGACTATTTGGTTATAGTCTGCTTAGAGTCTAAAGGCTCACCGTGGATTTAATCCTTCATATCCCACCAAGCACATAGAGTCAGCTTACGTTGGTGACGAACTCCATGAACTTTGGATTCCGAGGTGTTTTCGTTGTATACCCACAAACTTTTGCCCTTAACATTTTTATGTTGGATCCACTTTTTATGCCAGTCATAATTCATTCCAAAAAATGTTGTTTCCTGAGACGTGCTAAGGAAGAGCACACATTCACTCTCTGCACGCTATTAGACTCCTACCAAATTTGGTAAAGAACCTATTAATCTAGCTTCATCTTTCCATCAAATCCAAACTTATCCGCTAGTTCGTGAATAGTTACGATGGGATTTTGTTCCACCAAGGTTCGCAGGACCTCATAGTCAAGCTTCACACTTCAACCATCGAAGTGGATCGTGTTCAGGAATCGACTATATTGGAAAAATATCACGCAACCCTAGCAGAAAAAGAAAGCTTAAATACAAATAGTGCTGATACAAGTAAGCTAAAATGGGGTGGATTTGGGGACGATGAATTGAAGTTATGTCGCAAAGAATACTGTAGAGCTCAAATCTTCTTCTTAAATGGCGCTGCAGTCTTTGTATGCGTTGGGCCACTAGAAGTATTTTTTCAGTCGTCTCTACGTCTTGCTATTTCTCTCCTATTTGTTCTGCGAAGTTTTCGTATATCTTCGAGCATGTCATCCATTCACCTATTTCTTGGTCCTCCTATACACCACCGGCCCTAGCCCTTGTTCATGGTCGAGCGAGATTGTCTTTCGGCGCCCCTTGGTCGACGTTATCCAAGATAAAAGTTTTTTCTAGCACTAGCGTGATGGAGGTTTATCTGGGCAAGTTTCGTATTGGTAGCAATATTTATTTCCTTTTGCGAGCCTTTTTGGGCTGGGGGTTGCCCTGCTAAGGATTTAGGTGGTGGTTTTAGGGTTAGGGTTAGTAATATTGAGATGATGGAGGGAGTCACCTCCTCGTTAGTGGAGGCTCCCCCTACCACCAGCCCGCAAAATACAGTGGTCACCATCCTGACATTCGAGCAACTTACGTTTTCCATTCCTGGAGCAGACTCCTGCGAGGCTTCAGTTGGTAACCTCTGGGTTTCTGCTTCCTTGGTGATCAGAGCGGAATGATGTGGTTCCTCACGGAAGGTTGAACCATGGGACATTCTGAAGGATTCAATTTCCAGGTGATTCACTGGTGGTAGATAACAACGGCCAAAAGGTGGATCCCGAACACCTGCAACTGAAGAACAAATAGCGCCACCACCAGTAAGTTTTAGAGTGCGGGTGCAAGTCCTGCACGATAAGGCAGTTCACGAAGCCATGTCCTAGATAAACGAAGCCGACCTACCCAAAGCGATATCATTCCATTAATGCTATCCTAAGGTAGAGTATGTGGCGACCGCGGGCAACTTAATTTACAAGTTTTGAGTCAGGGGCTCTATTCTCTACTGCAATATTGTTAACTGCGATCCGATAAAAAAGCTAGTTGGGTTGTGGGTTTGACCCTTTCGGTCCACACGATCAACTTCCCAGTATGATGAATGCTGAATAAAGAGGTCGGCCGAATATTATGAAATTTTTTTCAGAGCATGTTTTCGTTAAAATCACGTACGTCGTTTAAACAAAAAAAACGGCTCGAACGAATTTTATGAAAATCTTTTCAGATTATATTTTCGTTAATACGGGTCGATCGTTGGTTCGCGCGATTGATCGCACCTTGATGAAGTACTAAGTGACTTGTGATCCCAAAAAAGGAACTATTTTCCGGTAATTGATAACAGCCCAACAGAGGTTAAGGGACAAGTACGCGATCTTCTATTATAGCAGCCATATTATGTATGAAGAAATTACTACCCTTATCTTTCCAATATCTAAATAAAGGTGACAAATTCAACTGTGCAAACAATTGAAACAGAATATATGTATAAGCTTACGACAAACATAATTGGAACCTCATGCAGAACCGGCTACTGGTGGGTTCCAAGTATTTTTTTGCTAAAGTCTAAGCTCCTAGAGTCAGTGCGAGTTCGGAAACGCAGGACTGCAGCCATTCTATAGAATTCAGCTACAGACTTTCAATTGCTGAATACTGCAGAATGACTGCAGTCCTGCGTTTCTGGTTCCATCTTAGCAACTTCCCGAGTTATGAGTCGTCAACGTCAAAATCAACTTTTATTCGGCATCTTTAAAGCACAAATACACGACGACGACGACTTTTTTGATTATTGGAGCCTTGCGGAGTTGAAAAATGGAGAGAACTGCGTGCTTCAGAGGAGAACGCTTGTCTTAACAAATATTTTGCTGCGGAAGCATGCGTCCTCGTGTAGTTAGGCCCTGAGTCATTTATCCTTTGGGCGCAGTAATTTCGCTATAAAGTACAAAAAAATCCCTTTAAACTTATCGGTGACGACGCCGTTTGCTCCACCATCTACCCCTTGAGCCACCGTAGGAATGTAGCTGCACTGACAGAATTATATCGCTACTATCATAGCGACTGTTCCACCGAAATAAATACTCTCCTGCCTCCACGGCAATCTTATGCCCGCAACACCAGAGTAGCCTACTCGTCTCATTCCCTCCACCTGCAACTCCCCATTTCACGCACTCTACAAACTAGGTATTCGTTTTTAAATAGAACAACTCAACAGTGGAACCACCTTTAGCAATCATTATTTCCGAATTCCTACAACATCCAAGAGTTCAAAGGCAGGGTTCATCGCCACCTTCTGCAACACCCTCCCGAACCCTAGATGTGACAAACGACATAACGGACTAGTAGTATAAAGGGTGACCCCTGAGTTTAGAACTGCCACATAAAAAAAATAAATATATGTTTTTATTCTTGGTATTGGTGTGTGACCTATTTGTGATTATTTGTAGGAAATTTTTTTGTCAAAGAAAATAGCTCAGAACTTTGACTGTTGAACTTTCGACTGCTCCTTCTAGAATACCGGGAGCAAAAGATTGCTTACTCGCATATTGTACTTATAGGCGATGGCAACAGAGACGGTAGAGAGTTGATGTAAGGAGTTAATACAAGATGTAAAAAAAATTATCTAATTGAGAAAAGTTTAAAGACGAAGGACCATGTCACTGCGTGGAATCGAAACACTGACCTCTCGAATGGAAGTCGGGTACGTAAACCCTTAGATACTGAGTAGATTGCATGTGTATTTACAATTCGGACATACCCAAAACTGATAACCAACGCATGGACGTTGGTTTCATTCTTTATGCTGTCGGTACCTGAGTTATTCGACTGGTACAGAGAGATGAAATAGAAAAGTTTCCCAGACATTGAAATTCAGTCATTGAGTATCTTGGTGACTACGCTGCAGGATTGTATAGAGTTATTTTACTGCAATAAACATATAAGTAAACCAAAAGTTGTGTGCATTATTTTATGAAATCACCATCGTATAAGCAGAAAACACCAAAATGAAAACAAGTTAATCATAGAAACTAACATTTCTATAAAATTCGAATACCCAATCCGTAAGATCTAATTTTAGAAATTCATACCTCAAGAAATTCATAACTTGAAATCGTGTTTAATCGTAATTTATTAATATTTTGTTTGAATATTATTAGTAAGCTTAATAAACATAATACGCACAAGGTAAGTAAAATTTATTTGTTCTACTTTTGTACTTCATTAAAAAACAAATTGCTTTAATAGTCACGACAATACAATACCCATTGAACAAAACACCAATAAATAAACATAATTTTAACAATGAATCATGCTAACAACACAAAAAAATATTATAATTTTAACAACTTACAAAACGAAAATTATAAATCACACTTCAATAACATCGCATTTATATGTTTCAGTTTTTTTCTTTTCTTTTATATGTATACGTATTATTATACCATATACCGATTATTTTAGTTTTAGCATAATGTCTATGATTTTATTTCCTTCATAAAGATATGAAACAATCAAAAGCCATAAACTTATCCATGCCCTGCTGATGCCTTCTTAAAGAAAAGGGAATAAACTTTAACCACATTACATATTCAAAACGAGCTTCCATCATAGAATTTATAGTTCAGACGACTATAAACTAGAGTCCCTTTGCCATATTGAATTATACTAAATAAGCCCAAAAACGAGAGATAACATATGAAAATTTGTTTGAGCAACATTTATTACTTTCTTAATCTACATAAACATAAAGATGTTATATTTATGACTTACTATGATATTATTAGGCAGATTTTTATCAATATTATACATTTATGTATGTATTTTTTTCTTTTTGCTTTCACCCATTTATAAAGTCATTTTTAAGGTCATCACTGGTTTCAGTTTTAATAAGTATTCAACGATTTTATCTTGAGGGAAATTTTTCTTTGAGGGTTGGAAAATGTAAGAGGTGATCGTTTTGATAATTGGGTGACCATTTCCGAAGGAATTTTGGTCTATTAGAGCCACGAAAAAAATAACAAAACAACATAATATTTGCGAGCAATTGGTATATTTTTACCATTCAAAAGCTTGGACCGATGGACCCAATCAGAACCTTTCCTAAACTGCCATTTATGAGTTGTTTCACAGAGAACTAGCTTTGGTAAAACAAATCTTGTTCACTCCACTATTTGTGTCTCCTAAATGCATAGCTCTTTTGACAATTCCCTAAATTCCGTCCAATAGTAAATCCTCTTTTTTTCACAACGAAAGATACACAATAAAAAACTTTCAACTTCGTCTTAGACGACCAGCAATACTTCTTTTAACAAACTAGCGACTTTCATATTTGTTTTACAGAATGTCTAAATTTGCCAGCCTAAATTTAGTCTTGTCCCATTTTATGGCATCCTTAAATCTAAAGCTTTTTTACAGCATCCTTAAAGTTTAAATACACGATGATGTATGCTTTTGAAATAAAAGCTTGTTTGAGCAATGGAGGCTTCCGGAAGGGAAAAGGGGCGAGCTTCATGCTTACCTAAAAATGGTTTGCTGCAAAGCATGCATTCTCGTGTATTTAGGAATTGGATTTGTCTAAAAGCCAAAAGGGACCATCGTTACAAAAAAAAATCGGGGAGGGAGAACCAAAATAAGAAATGACTAAGACCGGAGGACGACCGGAGGGGTATCGCTGAAACTAAATACCTCATCTGTACCGCCTGGCGGCACGACGGGTGAAGCTCGGGCTAGCTCGCCGTTGGGGAGTTCGTGGTACAGGGAGGTAGAAATGGTGGCAGTTAAATTTTAACAAATAAAACTCGTGCCTACACGTGAAAGTAGAAAGGGGGCGATAAGGGTGGTACCGAGCCATCAGAGGCCAACGAGAGGGGGCTAAGAAGGGGAGAGAAAGTGGTCACGGGTCATCAGTCATTGTTTGGGGCTACAATATGTCGATTAGTTTAATAAAGATGGCACTTACCTTACCATGGTTGTTGGCTGCCTTGTTTTCGTCTTTTTTTTTCTAATTTATTTATTTATTTTTTTTTATTTATTTTTTTTTATTTATTTTTTTTTATTTATTTTTTTTTATTTATTTTTTTTCTCATCCATTCCTTCATGCATGCTTCCATTCATCCCTGTATTTATTTTTTTATTTGACTCCAAAATAGAGGAACAGGGCCACCCTAACCACAGGGCTAAATGGGCTGCAGCCCCGGGGCAGCAATTTTTGTTGGTCTTATATTTTTTTTGTTATTTTTTGTTATGCTATTTTTATTTAAAATCTTTTCATTACAGAAATAATCAAATACATTTTCTAAAGATTGGTTATCCGTTATGGAAATTTTAATGATGCTTTGGATAGAATTTACGAATATAACTTTCAAAAGCCTGTAGCAAAAGTTGAAGCTGAGGGGTTGTAAAATGAGTTCAAAACACTGGAAACTGCTATTATGGTAGCATTTTGGAGCGAAATATTAGAAATCATAGATAAAACTTATATCACTTCAAAAAGTTACTACTACAACCATGCCTGCCATAATGGGGCGAATGGCCCTGGCCCCAGGTCATAGGCCCCAAATATGGATTGCAAGCCAAAAAGTGGACCTGGCTGCACTAAGTAACTTAAGGCCTATTTAGAAATCAAGAAGCGACCGTTCTGAATGAACTTATTCTTACCACGGATTTTAAAAAGTATTAAGTATTTTTTTAGTAAAAGATTTTTTTGAAATTTCAATCTCCTTAAAGGGGCGCCAATCATATTTTAACCCCAGGCCCCGAAAGGCTATGTGGCGGGCCTGACTGTAACTAAAAGCATTATGGAATTATATTAGCTTCTTTAGAAAAATCTGTACAGCCGAAACGAAATACAAAATAATTTAACCTTTACAAATCTGAAGGTATAAAATTGTCCGGATGTAATGAGTACAAACGAATGCCCAAAGGAAAAAAAACTAGGACGAAAATACGTCGAAAGAAGTTACATTTGATGCCAATAACGAATTCTGCATAAATACATATAATACTCTTGACACACTGGTCTCGATTCTCGAATCCAGCGGATCGGAAGTGATTGTGGATTTGACACTTTGCGATTCCCTAATCCGCCGTGTGGGTGTAATCGTGAATCTTAACGTATAGCAATGCCAACCTGTAAACGATCTCCGAGAACAAAATTAAGGAATATCAACTTAAACATACGGCATTTTGGACAAAAGTGTGAAATCCGCACTCGCTTCCAATCCGCCGGATTCGGGAATGGAGGCCACTATACCTTCGGTATGACACATTACACTTTACTTTCATTTGCATTTAAATGTCAAGTGAGATATTAGCCGTGTTCCTTTTCTGCTCTTTTTTACTCGTATTTACTTGGAACTACTCCTGCTCACACAGAGTTCATAGGTTTTATTCAAATCGACAAATTTTGCGTTCCTTTAATTGTTTACTCCCGAGTACTTAAAAGTAGAAAAGGAACACGGCTAATATATTCTGCGTGTTTTTTGCTTTTATATTTTTAAGTCGTTTTAATTTGTAATATTTTAAAAATTATTTTTAAAGTAGTAAAGGAAACATCCTTACAAAGTGCTGCTTAACTAACGTCAAATTAAATTATTTTATTTTAAAATGTATTTACTAGTTTCTGCAAAATTTACTAGTGTTTTTACTATTTACTGCAAAATTTCGAAAGGTTTTCGAAAAAATGACAAGAGGGCTTTTTTGCAGGCAATAACGTTTCGTATTGACTAATCAAAAAAATTTTTCGAAAAAAAACATTTTTTGGGTGATTTTTTGGCCAAAAAGTGATTTTTGATAACTTTGACCTTGAATAACTTTAAAAGAGTTAATCGGGTCAACATTTTTTTAAGAACGTTGTAGAGATTTTCATTGTCAACATTTTCAGCCCACTCACGGGGTTGTACGACCTATAGATTCAAGCAAAACACTGGAAAAACGCGATATTTCCGTCGGCCATGTTTTTTTTTGTGATTCCAAAATTGTTTTTTTAAAAAGTCCCAAGGAAGCTGTGGATCAATTTTCAGCCATTTTGGAATTTTGTCTCCTTTCGAGCGTTTTTTTTGCTCGTTTCCCCGGGCTATATGTAGTTTTTTTAGTTTTGTATGAATTTTTTGTTTTTATTTAGTGTAAATTGACTTTTTCTATTTCTGACACTTTTGTATAACTTTGCCGGCCACCCCCCGCTCCCCTCAGACATCCCGTGTATTTTCTTACCGAGAGGGGCGCATTATTTTTAATAGCCCACGGGCGCCGAATATCTTAGGGCGGCCCTGTAGAGGAGATAAGTGTGGGTACCGAGATCTGTAGAGTCTTAGCAGATTATTCAGTTTGGGTACCCTACCTATGCTTTCCAGGAAAAGTGTACGCTATATTGGCATGCATCTTTGAAAACTTCAGAATAGCCTATGAGAACAAGCCGAATTTTATCTTCTTCGACAGCCAAGCCCCTAATTAAAAGGTAGGAACAAGTTCAAATTCATTTGCTACTGGCGGACTGCCCTTGTTAAGCTAGATGCTTTGAATTGAGTAGTCTCTCATGCGAGTCTCCCGCCATAATAGCCTCGCGGGCAATGGAAAGGCGAACTCACAAACAGAAATATAGCACTGCCTTCATTGGTTCGAACCAGCTACCGGTCTTGTGAACTCCGACCACTTTAATCTTGGGCCATCTTCCAATCTATTAGTGGGGGAGCAGAAAGTATGCAGAACACTTATTGTCTTGGTCACTGGACAGTGCGCTTTCCTAAGAAGGTTCAGAAAGAGAACTTGACCTGCAGCGTGGATCTCGATGATGAATACTCTGTCGGGCACTGTCCCACGATAAGTAGTACCAGAGTCTCCTTGGGCACACGCGATAGACATTCAATTGCGGAAATGGAAGCATCGACTTAAGTCAGCTGCATAATCCAGGTAGATCATATTTCAAACTGCCCTCAAAACGTGACCCAAACTGTAAACAGCCCCAATTGTAGTTATTTGAGATCGCCTTACAAAGTCTTGATCTCTACAAAATTATGCTTGATTTGTTTCAAAATGTTGTCAGATTGGCACGATGACCTTTTATTTCAATCATTTTCTTGGCGCCATTAAATTTTGTGGAAACATTTGCTTTCTTATCTCATGGCTCCTATGAGTCTTGTTTGAACTCTTGTCAAGAGAAGACAGACTTTGCGCTTGGACTAGAGCTCGTGCGAAAAACCCGTGTTTAAAGTAACCTAGGTTCGAATCCCGTGCGGTCCCGTGAATTTCTAAGTTTTTTTACCTAAACCAGAAGTGTTGAACTTTAAAATAAAAGATTTGATAAAATAAAAATACAATTAATAAACATAAAGAAGAAAAAAAAGATAGTGGTGCGGAGCATGTACACAATATGAGTGGCATGTCTCAAACGGACACCGAAAATAAAACGGACACCAAGAAGTGCGGTGCAAGTGGAAATTTAACTATTAGCATTAGCGAAACATCGCTAACGTCGGTAAGTGACGATAGTGAACGGCGTTGTGGCAAAAAACGCCGCAGAAAACTAAAATCCCAGCGAAGCCTGGGCCCAAAGAAGGCGAAAATGATTAACCAAAAACAGCAAACAGCAACTGGATCTACGGTTCCACCCGCAACCGTAACAACGACTAACGATTTGGAAGAGGAATCGTGCAATATTCCTGCCTCTAGCGAATATAAAGGCCAGGGAAACAGTTTCGGTATTCTGGCTACTGAAACTGAAGCAGATGAGGCCAGATTAGAAAAACTGATCGAGGAGCTGAAAGAAAAAAATTTCCTTAAGCTCCCCAAACCGAAAGCTGCCAAGACGGCGGCTGAACAACAACAACAGCAGCAACAACAACAACAAATGAATAATAAAACTCAGCAGCAACAGCAGCAGCAATCACAGCTGCAGCAGCAGACAGCAAAACAACATGAACAACAACAAAAACAACAACATGAACAGCAACAAAAACAACAACAACAAAAGGAGAAGGTACCTCCAATTAACATTTTCCACCAAAAGCCGGTGAACACTATTAGACTGGCGAAACAGGTACTCAAACATACCAATTTCTATATTAGAAGATTAAGTGGAAATAAGCATGCACTAATTTTAAATAACCTTTTAGATCATAAGAAAATAAAAACTTTCTTAGAGAGGGCAAATACCCAATATTTCACGTTTACCGCTAGGGGTGAAAAAACCCAAAGCATATTACTCAAGGGACTTGATCCTGGTTTTGATCCTCAGGAGATTTTAGAAGAACTCGAATCCCTTAAGGTCAATGACCTTAAATTTACTGCGGTAAAAAAGTTTACCACCGCACACTCGCGAAGCTCAGAGAGACAACTGCCGATTTTCCTGGTCCAATTGACTCCCGAGAGCAAGCTGGATAATTTAAAAACTATTAAATATCTAAGCTTCCATGTAGTGTCATGGGAGAAAATAAATAAAAAAGACATCCTTCAATGCATGCGATGTCAAAGATTTGGTGAATGTCCTCTAGGTAAAGAAAAAGTAGCTGATAAAAGCAAGCTGTTCTGTGTACTCTGCAGATCAAATGGACATCCTGCTAACTATAGAGGATGCCCAAAATATGCAGAGTTCAAAAAAAGAATCCAAATGCGTAAAGAGCAAATCCAGACTCAGAAAGCGCAAAAGAGCAAAATGTTAAACAATTTTGTAACACCTGGAATGTCCTTTGCCCAAATGGCAGCGGGAGCCCAGCCTACAAAACAGCAAGCTCCAAAAGCAGCCACGGCAGCGAGTCCTGGAGATAGTGAGCTGAAGGCGGTCCTCTTGTCCATACAAGGGCAGATCGCACAGCTCCATAAACAACTAAGCGAGCAAACAGCTCGTTTAGACCTTGTATATAATGCTCTGTTTTCGACAGAAACCATCTCCGTGTAAATTGCTTTAATGGCACTATTCGGAGAGGACACGATCAAAGTCATATCTGTGAACGTCAACTCGCTGATAAGAAATGAGAGAAGGGCGAATCTACTAACTCTCTTGCAGAACCAAAATCCGGATGTGCTTTTGGCTAGTGAAACTAAACTAAGCGAGAGGCACAAAATGGACTACAAAGATTATGTGGTAATTAGGCGTGATCGACCTAATGCCATACGAGGCGGAGGCCTATTAATATTAATAAAGACCTCTCTGAAGCATAAAATCATGTATAGCAGGGATATAGAAAAGTTTCGGGTGTTAGAAGCGTGCGTTATATACATTCCTCTGTCTAGTGGCAGAAGATTGTACTTATACGCACCCCAAACATCTCAACCAAGACTATTTATAGAGGAAATGAACTCGCTATTTCAAACTCTTCATCTGGAGTCGGAGCAAAATTTTTACTTATTGGCCGGAGATTTAAACGCACGCCATGCGGCATGGGGAAATCAAACGGCTAACACCAGGGGCAACCAACTGAATGACTGGTTGGGCCAGAACAGAATTCAGCGGAAAGTTAATCTCCTTGCTACGGATATACCATCATACCCAAGCGGTGGGTCTTTTCTTGATTTGTGCTTGCTAGATTCACGGATGGGCCTACCAGGACTGAACACGAACGAGACAAACTGCCTAACGACAGTACCGTACGACAGTGACCATCACGGACTCGTGATAACAATACAAGTCCCTGACGACTCCATAGAACTTCTTGAATATTGCGAAGTGTATCCTTTTGTCTACCAGAAGATGCACTGGCCAAGATTTGAGAAGGCTATGGTAAGGGCAATACAGAATAACGGACGTTTACCTCCAACAACTAGGAACTTGACAAACAATGAGATTGATGAATATCTGAAAGATATGGACAATCTCATTATACAGATGATGGACAAAACTATACCAAGGATAAAGAATAAGAACAGTACAGACTGTTACAGGAACGCTGCAATCGACGCACTACTAAAACAGAAAAGTCGAATACTGACGAAACTGAAAACCCTACACCGTCAGTTTCGGGATAGACGAAGTCCGGAGATCGTAACTCTTAAATCGGTTATGAAAAATCTCCAACAACTTTTAAAGCAACAATTTTCACAGTCTGTGAGTCTGTACTGGAACAGAAAGATTCGTGCTATCCAAACTAATAGCGCGAGCATGTTCCCACAGATAAATAAAATCTTTAGGAGTAAAACACATAACCGGCTGGACAAGTTACGTATCCCTAGGACTCCGACTAACCAGGTACTGCTGAGGTCTGTGAACATAGACCCGAAAGAAACCAGCCATGTCGACGATAATTATTGCATAGAGGATGAGCAAGAGAAGGTGGATTTAGTGGGGGCCTACTATCAGGGAATTTATTCGGTGAACACTTGTGTTCGTACGAATTCTGACCTCGAAAATAGGGCCTCACTGAACCACTTGAGATTAGCCAATGAAATCGAAACTTGGAGATCTGAGAATCGAACAATTATCGAATTCAATGAAGACTGCCCAGCGAATGACATTCCCGAGGCCCAAGTAAACTCGACGTTCATTGGAAAAATTGACCTCCTGCTAACATTCCGTAGTCTGAATAATAAGAAGTCGGCTGGAGTAGATGGTATTCCGAATATAGTTCTGAAACATCTGCCCCTGGTGGCTATAGACATATACACCACTTTGTTTAATAATGCATTAAACAACGCCCATTTCCCAGATCACTGGAAAATGGCAGTGGTGTATCCAATACCTAAAAAAGGTAAAGACAAAACTAACCCGGCCAATCTCCGGTCAATAAGTTTGCTGCCGAATATCAGCAAGGTTTTTGAAACAGTCATTAATAGATCATTAGCCAAATGGGTTGAGGAAAAGAAGATAATTCCCGATAACCAGTTCGGTTTCAGGGCGGGACATGACACCATTCATGCCGCGTCCAAACTGGTATCAGACATACACTGGAACTTCATGAAAGGCCAGTGTACCGGAGCATGCCTGATAGATTTTGAGAAGGCATTCGATACAGTATGGATCGAAGGTCTTCTCTATAAACTGGTCAGACTCGGTATGACCGGACCTCAGCTATACATGATTTATAACATGATTTCAAAGAAGAAGTTCGTCGTCAAAAGTGGCAACTTCACATCAAATAGGGTCTTTGACATTAAAAATGGTCTGCAACAGGGCGCGGTAAACTCGCCGCTCTTATTTAATATCTTTACGAGTGACCTCATAAGTTCACTCCGATTCGCACTAGCGTATGCGGATGACCTGATCGTGTACAGAACGGGGCAGAAGATTAGAGTAATCCAGACGCTCCTGCAACGTGATTTCGAGACAATCGAACGCTATAGTGATGATTGGAAGTTGAAAATCAATTTTAACAAATGCGAATCGATCCTTTTCCGGACTCCTCTAAACAGAGCTTCTCGCGATGTGCGGAAGAACTGGAAAACCCTCAAAATATCGAACAATGCCGGACAAGCATTAGAAAACAAATTGGAAGTGAAATACCTTGGGCTCTGGCTGGACCAATACTTATATTTCAATAGAAATGTAAGTGCTGCTCTTGCCAAGGCAAACAAGGTGTTTCATATGACCAAAAGGCTTTTTTACAGCAGACACCTAAGCCCACGGGTGAAAGTGATCTGTTATCAAGCCTTGGTCAGACCAATTTTAACTTATGGTTGTCCTGTATGGTTCAACATATCCCCTTCTTACATGGAAAAGCTTCGGGTTTTCGAAAGACAATGCTTAAGGGCGTGCCTAAGCTTGTATCGAACACCCGAATCGGGCTTCACAAAATTTCACGCCAACAATATCCTTTACGATAAGGCATCTGTTAACAGGATCGACAACTTCATAATTAAGTTGATTCGACGTCACGTTGCTAGAGCGACGGAGAGCGACAATCCTCTTATTCGGGGAGCGTTCTACCCGAACTCTGAATACCACAAAGCAGCTTGTGGACGCGGATTTATCCCCCCAGAAGCATTCATTTACCTAGATGCCAAAAAATTGGTCCAGGATAATACGGGGTTACCCCTACTATATCACATGTATCGCCATGCATGTGATAAGCGAGTGCGTGCTATTGAAGAAGGCAGAGAGGTTCAGGATCTCTTGAGGTTCAGCACACGAATCCCAGAAAAAGATAAAAAAGAGGCCTCCAATGCCAGTAATGTGTACTGGTGGCTGGAGGATCCCCCATAGTTGGGTATTTGCCCTCTCTAATTAGGTTATAGAATATCTCTTAATGCATGCTAGTTTTAAAAGATTAGTTTAGTACTTAGATAGGATTTAGTTCTAGTTTTTAGTTGGTAATGAATCTAGATTTAAGTCAGACTAATTAAGTGGTGCGAGCTTCCACGAGCTTTTGTTATTTTTAGCAACTCAAACCCGTGGAAGCCCGTCGCCTGGACGGGAGCACCCGAGAGAGATTCACCTCTGATGCCCCCGCCCAGATAGATTCGCTAGAGTTAAGTTAGTTAGTAGAATAGAATAAGATAGCGTAAGTTTTATACAAAATTTAAAAAAAATATATATATACCTAAGTTTTTCAAATTTTTCTTAGGATTACAAATAATAAATAAATACAAAAATAAAAAACACATAAGTTTTAGCCGAAAGGCATAAGTTAAATTAAGATATAGATTAATTTAGAGTGCCTGCTGAGGGCCAGTAAGTTAGATAGATTAAAATAGGTTAGAATAATTAACTTTAAGCGTTTAGTTAAATTTATATTAGGCTAGTTGTTAAGTCAAATAAATGCTTCTTAAAAACTAAAAAACTCATGGCTCCTATGGTTCTCACTTGATTTTCTTGTTGAGCAAAGTTAGTAGCATCTTCCATCCTGTTTCTTATTAAAAGGGTAACGAAAGAAATGTCAACCATCCGGCTAAGTAATACCACTAAAAATATAACACACAGAGAAGCCACCTAGAACAAAAATTTGTGTACGGTTTTTATCTTCTTCTTCCATCATCGGTGGCTCCCAGTACTCGTATGGTACTAAAATCTACTTCAGAGTGCTAAATTGGTAGCAGATTATTGCGCATGATGTTGACAGGAGAAATGAGGTGAGGCAATTTAGGGAGGAACTTTTCAGGTCCCATACATCTGCTATGCGTCGAGATAAGCTGATCATGTGGCAGAAAACATCTAGATGATTTAAAGAGCACAAGGAAGTCGCACAAAACTTACTTGAAAAAATGCAAGGATCAGAAATATTTATTGATCGTACGCGCATGGTATACAGTTTAGGCAGTGTATGCTGTTGGTGAAACCGTTGTTTCCACTTTGCACGATTTTCCTCCATTCATAATATGTTTCAAAGAAAGACTTCGGTTTTCTTCCATCGTGATTGAATTATTGTCAGGTACATCGTCGCCATGTGGTGGGGCAACAGCATTTGGTGACTTCTCTATATGTGTTATATGCTTAATGGTAATGCTCAATGGTAAGATTCTACATATCCAAAAAACATAGTTTTTTTCATTTAAGGAATCCTTGTGTTAAAAATATGCAATGAGCCCAGAGGCTTTGCAATTGAAAATCGTTCCAAAACATACCTTCGACCATTGCCGAACAGGATCAAAGCTTCAACACCACCCTTTATTACTCACCTTACGTTTCTTTCAGCTCGGATTACGCCTTATGCTCTAATTACAAGCTTCATAGGCCCTTCGCTGAATACACCTTGAACAACGCTGACACCTTCTCCCCGAAGTCCCTGCGCGCATTATATGCACTCGTCTCCGTTCGTAATTTTCATTAATTTCCGCTTCACCCAAATTAATATTGTATCTGCTCGAGACAGATTCATTTGGGCCATGAATTAAATTTAAATCAGGGATGGAAAAAAAACGAAAAAAATAACGCCGAGGAATCCATGGAAAAATTTATGTTTTGTTGAAAGCAATAAAAGCCCCGGGGCTATTCGGCGGGCGTGCAAGTAAAGCGTTGCATCATTACTCCCGAGTCATTTTAACGGTTTTGTTTTAATTCCTCTTTTTCCCCTGGCGAACCGAAACGAATTACCAAGGTTTTCAATATAAACTGAACAATTAATTATCATGTAAAAGGAACAAAAGCTCCAATTCGGTTATTTGTTGATTTAACTAAAATGGGCGCAAAAAAAATTGTAAAACAATGCTTGGTCCCCGGCAACTATTGTGGAAACCTCCACCACTTGGCTCACATTTGAACCGCTGTTAATTGGGCTTTACGCTCGTTTGTTAAAATAAATTGTTCCCTCCGCAGCGACCAGAAAAGTAATTAAGTACTGCCAGATATGAGGGAATGCACGAAAAAAGAAAATATAGAGCATAATAGCTTACATAAATAAAATATGTCGATGATAATTAATATCAATTGTCATTTAATAAAATATCGGCTGCAATTACTTCCCGATGCTATGCAGCTGTGTTATTATGTTTTTGGTGTATTGCTATGGTGACACTGTTGAAGCATGCTTTAATGTTTAATATGGCATCAAATTAAAGTGATCGTTTGTAATTCAGATCACTAACTTTAAGCATCTTCCAATCGCTTTACTCTTGTCAGTGCGTATCTGGCAGAGAAGTTCGTTGAGACGGCCCTTCACAATCTGGCGGTCAAGCGAAAAATTTCAGTGCTAAACAAAAGAATTTTCCTTGTGACCTTCCTGGGTCTTGAGGAAGTCTTCGACAATACCGCAGTCGTCAGCCCGCGGCATAATGTATAAGTACTACATTCGTTCCCGACTTGATTTCAACTCATTTATCTGGGCCGAGGCTCCGAGAACCGGCTTAGCGTAATGGTGTGGCCACACTACGCGGTCTTGGGTCGTACGCGCTTTTGCCTTTTTTTTTCATATGGAGTTTTATGGCTTTTTTACGACTTTGTCCATGGTAAAGGCCGTGCGGCCAAACAACGCGGACAAAAGGCTGTGGTTAAAAAGGTACATTGTGCGTCCACACACTATGAGCTTTTCAAAAGCGCGTACGCCGTTTCAAAGGAGAATTGATTTTTTCTCACTCATGACTCAGAAAATTAAAAGATCACGCGCGCTTTTGGCTGGCCGTACGACCAAAAGCGCGTGGATTCTAAGTCCGCGTAGTGAGGACGGGCCTTAACTGGACAAACTCGAAAACGATGATGCCATTTGCTCTTCAATTGACTCACAATGACCACCACAATGGAATAAGTAACCTTCTACATCCACGGTAACGTTTTTTCTGCAACATCCCACTCGGCTAACTCTCACGTTTATGCCGGGGTTACACAGTACGAGTTAGCATGCGAGCTGGCCTAGTCAGTTACTGCAGTGCAGCTACTCTCACCGTTTGACCGCATCATACGAGTTACTGTCATGTGCGTGTGGGTCAGTGCCTGTGCATGCGAGTTACTACAACATTGTTTGTTTTTACTCGCCTCTGGCCTTCCCAACACGCCACAAGCAGCAGCTCGCACTCAGACGTCAACTGGCACGGTATTGGGAAATCGTAAACCAAGGACTATGCCATTTTCATGGCATTCTTCGATACTACGGAAATTTTTGAAAGCTACTGACATGCGAGTACACAAGTGCATCCACTGTCAGGCCTGCAACTCGTACGTGTGACCGGGCGATGCGAGTCGAGCTACTGTCATGCGAGTACACAGGTGCAGTAGCTGTCCACTGTCAGGTCAGCAACTCGTATTGTGTATCCACGGGTTTATTTTCCAGTATAATTCAGTCTAGAAATTCGTTAATAACAAGAACAACTCGACTGTGGAACAACCTTCCAAAGTCAGTATTCCCGATCTCACACAAATTCCAAGGGCTAAAACGCAAGGTTCATCGCCATGAATTGAAAAACGTAAAAACGGTGACATTTGAGCTTAGACTATCATATAGAAAAACCCATCCTACAACACTAAGCCTTTAGCCTCTAAATATACGAGATCTAAATAACACTCTCTGTGACTGGATCGACTCTATGCTGAGAATTCTCAAATTAATGCTCAATCATCTAGAGGAGGGGTGGCCAACCTTTTTGAAAGCAAGGGCGCAATTAAAAATTTTCGTGAACATTGCGGACGCAATATTATATTTTTATTGTTAAAGTTCATTTTTAATCACATCATATATGTTTATTGTTAAAGTTATTTTTAATTTTTTTTTAATTCTTTATCTACAAGAACGGCCTGCACTGCAACTACATGCCTTACTACTGGAGAAGGACCAAAGGGATCTTTATTTCCAAGGCAGGTAAACGATACGGCAAAGGATTTTTGTAGTCAAGACCCTAGAACGCATCCTTAACCTATACCTCCTAAATTCTATAGCAGAGGTCCCAATGCCTTCCTCTCAGTATACATATTGCAAGAGAAAATCGACAAGAAGTAGTGCGTACCGTAAAACAATTCCTAGAATACAACCAATTTACCTTGGAAACCTTTCTGGATATAGAAGACCCTTTCCGCCATCGAAGCTCAACAGGTGGCTTTGGCGGGATTTTACGGTTGTGGTCAGTGCATCCTCTTCATACACAGGGATGCACGCGCCCGCCACAAAGATGCACGCTCCCGCCACAGGGATGCACGAAATCGCCTGTATTGCTTTAAAAAATTGTAGAGGACGACGAAAACCCTAGTAAAAATGTGCGTGTTAGCTGTGACGCCGTACGTGCTAGTGCGTACCTGATGCAGGCTAGCTGCGGGCTACATTTTATTTTTACTCGGGAAGCCCTGTCATTTCCTGTGCATAATACCATCGGCGTGCGGTATCAAAATGATTTCTATCCTTAATGCCCGAGATACACGAAGCTAGTTTTTCAAGCTTGGATAGCAAGCTAGTGCTAGGAAGCTAGCAAGCTTGTAGGTCTGGCTTCGTGTAAACAAAACTAGAATCATTACTAAGCTAGTTAGCCAGTGAGAAAGCTAGTAAGTTAGCGTTTCAAGCTAGCAAAGTTTAATAGGATAGGGTTATTTTTGGAGCTAGTAGTGAGGCTAGTATATCCGATTAGCTAGTGTACAGTGACAACGCGTTTGGTTTTTCGGACCGCTAACCACGTGTGTTCGAGACAGGCATGCCAAAACTTAATGCCGAGGTAAACTTAAAGTTTGTGCAATAATATAGCGAGAAGGAATGTCTATGGAACGCCACCAGTCTAACTTCTAGAGACAAGTCTTTGCTTAGTTTAGCACTAAAAAACATACACGAAAAATTATTGACAATCGGCAAGCAAATAGCGATCCAAGAAATAAAAAATAAAATAAAAAATACTGATACTGGGTTCAAATTTCCTAGCGTCATGTAAACAACTCTAACTTGTGCCAAGCCAGGACAGTAAGCCAAGATAGGATACAGGACAGTATAGAATAACTGGCTTGCTATCCTAGCTTTGAAAAACTAGCCTCGTGTATCCCGGGCATAAGACAGGAAAGCGGAATTTAAGGGATAAAGGGTAGCTGAATCTACGTCATCAAGTCAGTTTAGGATTTTCAAGGCGCTTGTGATGAGCTGAGCATTGAGGCAATAAAAAGGCAGAGGGCGCAGTGGCGTAGCGTAGTAGGGGCGACAGGGGCGACCCGCCCTGGGCGGCACCTTTAGAGGGCGGCAAATTTTCACAATAAATAATAATAATATCTTGTAAATATTATTTTTGTCGCACCTACGATTCGGACCGATCGAAATGAGCATTACTTATACTGTGACGAAATTAGCGAATCCCCTTTCTTTAATTGAATGTATAATAATGACATCTTGCTCATTGTAGCGACTGGCAACACGGGCTGTACTGACTTGCAGGGATTCCCCATATTTTATTTTGTGCTTGGATTGTTTATGACTAATATTCAACGAGAATGAGTTCTATCATATAAAGAATACTGTTCAATATTGTACGTGGGTCGCCTCAAAATTACGCTCCACTATTTTTTTAAATCCGTGTTGTTGGCGGGAAAAGTCTGGGAGTCTCCGGGAATTTGCGTCTGGTGTAGTGGCAGCACTGTAAAATTTTTAGGCGCGTGCGTCGATCGATCCGACAGTCAGGCATCAGCCACTATGGAGACTCTACTCGCTATTACCTCTAAAACACCAAATATGTAAAGCGAAAGTTGTGGAATCCCGAAAATGGGAAACGTTATTTTGAGATTCCAAAGGGGTGTTGTTGATCAATTACCTGCCCCGTAGGACCACGAGCACAAGCACAACCGCACGCTTTTGTGGGATCTGGCAATAGCTCAGAAAGGCGATCCAAAACAAAAGGAGAGGAAATTGACAAAAAATCGTCCTATCGCTCCGCTGAATCCAGAAAAAAAATTCGTAGCATACGTAACTTCGTTCAAACAAAAAAACGGCTCGACCGATTTTTATGAAAATCTTTTCAGATTATAACTTCTGTAATAGGCGTCGATCGGCAGCTCAATGAAGCCAATATCATTTTTGGTTCGCGCGATATCGTGCAGGTATAAAAATCACTCATGTCGTCTATACAAAGAAACCGCTCAACCGAATTTTATGAAAATCTTTTCAGATTGTAACTTCGGTGATACGCTACGACCGGCACCTCAACGAAATCGGTATCATTGTTGGTTTGCGCAATGAAAATAAATTGAAAATTACGATTTCGATTTTCGGACCGATTACTAGGGTTCGAACGATACTCTCGATACTGAGTAGGTATCGATACTGTCGTCTTGAAAACCGATACTGAGCACTCGATACCAAGATCATGGTATCGTCAAGTACTACTCATTAAAAGTATCGAGTACTTTGTCAACCTACATACAGTGGGCACACGCAAGAAATTTTAAACTGATGAATTTCTTTTTTCTGTTATATTTTTTTTTAAATTTTTTATTTATAATTTAAATAATAAAATTTTAATCAATAAAATTTGGTAACATAGTTTAGTCTTATATCTTCCTCAGTTGTAAAATTTCTTTGGTGTGCCAATAATTTTGACAGCCACTGTATGTACTACTGATAAACCGCAAAAATCGGAATATTCTTCAATCTTTAGAGATGTCGCTACATACAAGTTACGTTTATTTCTGAATGCAGCTTTAACCAGTAGCTGTTTTTAAAGGAGCATTTACATCGCAAACGCATTGTGGGAACCCAAAATGGAGCTCCTCTATCACACAGAAGTTTGTATTCTGTTCTACCAAAAATGTGAACATGCTCAATTTGCGTTTCCATCTTGGGCTGAAGATGAAAACGGGCCTTAGTCATGCCTTTGTTCATATGTGCCTGTGCTGTTTTTTTGTCGACGGAGTCTTCATACCGTTGGGTTATGTTATTTACGTAAATTTAAATAAATATTTTTTTCTTAAATATATGTATTTTAAAAAGTACTCGATACTGAGTAGTATCGATACTTCCAGCCCGATACTTTCTAGGTATCGATACCACGGTTTGATTCTGTTATTAGTACTTGGTATCGATACTAGAAACCGATAGTTCGAACCCTACCGATTACAATAACTTCCCTTATGCCGGGTTTTCACTAGTAGAATTAGTGGTAGAGTATACTGTTCGACTAACTATCCTCTGAACTCACTTAATGAAAATTCGGTTATAGTAGAGTAGAGTGGGATATCACCGTGGTAAAGTTACTCTACCGCTTAAAAGTACGCCAGTTACTCTACCACTAATTCTACCAATGAAAAGCCGGCATTAAACTGCGAAGTTAATTAGAGGGCAGCAAAATTTTCTTCCGCCCCGGCGGCTGACACCCACGCTACGCCACTGAGAGGGCGCTGTCAATAATGCACTGTACAATGCTACCATTTGATCGTGTGATTGATCTGATACAATTGACCATAGATCATAATTTTTTATATCAAAAATATAGAGCCCAACCTAAAGCATGAAGCAGGATATTACAAACAATATCGAAATTATCATTTTGAATAAATATTGATTGAAAGTTTAAACTGGGAAAAACACGAAATTATTCTTTGTAAAACTGCGTAGGATCTATCCAACTTCCTACACAAGAATTTTGTATCATGATTTACTAAATTGATTTAAAACCAACAAAAATTGTTAAGTTAAAAAAAAATATATTTTATGCATACCATAACTTTTTCCGCTCTGGTATCAATAATACGTCAATACAAAAACCAAACAAAACTTTCTGCCCCCTCTCTTATGCCTTATATATCTTCACCTCTCCAGCGCTTCCTTTAGCCAAGTTAAAGAAGAAAAAAAATGGGGAAAACTTTTAGAAACGATTCAGTCTTTCTTATATCTTTCAAGAAATTTAATTCAAATTAAGGACAACTCCTCAGCTGCGGTCTGGAGGAAACTCAGATAATTCTATATACTTCCTACCATTAAATAAATATTTATACAGGGCTTCCAAATGCCTTCGCCTCGCCCCCAAAAGCAGAAGTGCTTATAGAATCTTTTGCGGAGTCTGGAACAGCTCCTACACCTCTGCTCCAATTTGTCCCCCTTCACATCGTTCGCCCGTCCACAGTACTCTAGTCTCTCTTTTCCCATTCTGGTAGAATTTTTGCTAAAGCAGCCAGACATTCACCTGCTGCTATTTTTATTCTATTCAAGCGTATTCAGTCGCCATGAATCGTTTTATAATTCGAATCCGCAACCACGAGGCTTTTCATCTAAATTGCTGCCGAGGGGATTGAAAAGACCAGAAATGGGTGAAAAATCTCAGCGCGTATTTCTTTCCACAACAACAACAACAACAACAGCAACAACAGAAGCAGCAGTAGCAGCAGCAACAAAAAAAATGTAAATTGGTTGCTTCCTTTCCCCAGGTGTCCCCTGCTGGCACGTCGTCTTAAGAGTGCTTAACTCCTGTAAGCACCTTGCAACACTTAAACTTAACGTACTCTCACCTTGTTATTGATCACAGCCCTTTACATCGCTCACACGTGTACAGCTCGTTTTCATATCCGCACGCTTGAAGGACCTTTCAACAACATGTTCCACACAGCACACACAGGTGGAGCCAGGAGTCAGCACCTAGCAGGTCTTCGTTCCACAATTGTCAGAAAAGCTTACGGACTATTTGTTGGGCTGTTAGTAGACTGTTTATTAAAAATGAGTCTTCTTCCTGCGTCCTCGTAACGGGCATAGTAGTAGTAGGCACTTTACTGCAGCAACGAAGATAGGCCATGTTTACACAATTTCACAACATTTTGACGTAGGCAAGTGGGGGTGGGGGCGCCCAGGGCGAAGGGGGTGGGGTTTTGGAGGGGTGGCGCCCTTTTTAATGGAGGGGCAACATTGTAGGACGCATTCAGCAAGGATTAGGCATGTTGATAATATGATAAAAGTTGTTTTCTGAACAATTTACATTTTTAGGCAATTATGATTCCTCTCCTTTGGCCGGGGTTAATTTCTTATTCGCTAGACAGCTGCTGCGTGTAAACGATATTTTGAGGAGAGTTGCCCTTTCTCGGTGGTAGGCAGTATAAGAGGCGGGCCCATAAGAGGGGCGGAGGGTCGGAAGGATGATAATATTTAAATGAATTGAGAACAAACTTTCACGTAAAATCGGTAACAGTTGATGGGATATTAAAATTCAGCATTTTTGGATTGTGGATGATAAAACTGCATGCAGCGACAGCACGATAGACCCCGACCCATACACCACTCAAGTAGGCAGCTTCAAGTTATACTTTTCTCTAAATGACGCGAATTTCATGAATATCATAAAGAAACAGTTCAGTACTTATGTAAATAGCGACAGAAAGGCGGGCAGGCGGGACCGCTCGGAATGTTGGGGAGGGGGGGGGGGTATATGTGCAATGCAATGCTTGCTAAAGTGGCACGTACGTTCTATAAAATAGCACAACTTACCTTCCAGTAATAGCTTCCACGTACAGCCTTAATATTTGAATACTCTCTAGACTCGAGACAAGATGCAGAATAACAGCGTGAGAGGGTGGCAACGATGGAAGGGCGAAGGGTTGGTGTATTGTGTAGGTAGGGTTGCTGCTGGGCTAGGATAGGAAATAGTTGAGCTTTCCCTGTTAGATTCATTTAAAACTTCGAAAACTTATTTAACTACCCGAGGACAAATAGAGCAAATCAAAATTATGCAATGTTGGATCGGTGTTGAATTGTTAGCGGTAAAGTGGATGGATGGAGAATGAGGCAACGGGGGTAGGGGATGTAAAGGGATGGAATGTAAATTTTCTACAAATTTTGACAACTTTGACTAAAACGTTACAATTTACAACTTGTTATTTTACATATACGTCAAACGCGTGTTGTTGAAACAGTTGTTTTCAATACTTGGGGTAAAGGGAAAATTGAAATCTGTTGAAAGTAAATTAGATTCAAAAATAAATGTTTGAGTTAACGTGTTACAAGTGTGTTAACAACAATAACAACAACAACAACAACTACAACAAAAATATGACATGGTATGTGCTCTAAGTGTGACTAATGTACACGTATTTGGTGTATTATTTAGTTAATTTTTGATATTATAGCATTATTATTTAAGGTACATGTAGAATAATTAACCAGTTGGAAACAGAGAAGGAAGGAAGGAAAAGGGGTATTTAAAGTGATTTTTAATCCTTCTTCCTACGTCTTGGCAGAAACTGTGACCTATTTGGTCTATTGTGCCAACTAGTGGCGTTTTTTAAGGTTTGATGCAATGGGCCTATAAGATTTGACGCCCCATAGCTTAGGTCATACAAAAGAATAATGACCATTTATTAAGGGGCGTTTGCTGGTTCGAAAAATGAAAAAATGTAAAAATATACAATATCCCAGTGGTGGCGAACCTACAATATCCCAGTGGTGGCCAGAGATGGCACGTAAGAAAATTTTGCTGGCACGTGAATGATTTATTAATAAATTGGATTTAATATAGATTAATTTTAAAATTAAGCCATGTTTTGAATAAAGTTGTGTGTGCCTTTTTTAAAATGAACCCGTCCAGTCATTGCAAAGTGTGCAATCATGTACTTACATATTGTCCAGGGGCCGGATTCCGCAAGCGTAAACATGAATGTGTGTACGACGAAACAAAGGCAATTTCCTTGCGGAATCCGGCCCCAGGTAGTGAAACGAAAACCTTAATGACGAATACATACATCGATAGATTGTATTGCTGTCTCACTTTTTTTCTTGCTTTGCGTTTCGTCCTGCTTAGAAACAAGTCTAAAAAATAGTTTGGGTGTGGGTTTGACCCTTTCGGTCCACACGATAAACTTCCCAATATGATGAATGTTGAATATTATGAAGTGGTAAATCTACAGGATTTTTTTAGAGAATTATTTTTTCCTGGACGTTAGCAAACGAACATTTCCTTCGTAATTCGTTCGCGACACTAGAGCGCATGGTCGATGTTGGAAAACAGTTCCCTGTCCAAAAAGTACTGATCTAAGGTTTGAAAAATTCCTGATGTTTGTAAACGGTAACGTAATTTTTGCATGAGAGTACTCGGATTTTGACAAGTGATGTCTTGTTGGGAAGCTATCGCTGTGCGGTATCCAGAACAAGTAACTTTATTTAGAACGGGTTTCATTCCAACGAGTTTATTAGATATAAGAAAAACTAATGCTAAACTAGTGCTTGTGATTCTTCGCCGAAGTCTTTTCATTTAAACAAAAAAATGGCTCGACCGAATGTTATGAAATTTTTTCAGAGCATGTTTTCGTTAATATGCTTCTATCGGCACCTCAAAGAATTCGATAACGTTTTTGGTGCGTGCAATATCGTGCAGGTACAAAAATCGCAAAGTCATTTTTAAATAAAAAAAAATGGCTCAACCAAATTTTATGAAAGATATGTCAATACTTTATCTATGCCGAGAGTTTTTTCTTAACGAAATATTTAACAGCTGCCGAAATAAAACGCGTTGCAATTTCAACTCGATAACATTTCTGTCCACTGCCTTACTTTTCTTTGGCGTTCATTTCAGCAAATGTACGTACTTTCAATCTACGTGTAGGGCGCTCAAAACGATTTTCATTGGTAGGGCACTCATCAATAAATGCTGACCTGAGTTCTTCCTTTTTTGATCAACATTGAGCCAAAAATCTGCGATTAATCTCTTCCGTCGAAATATGAAATAGCATGTTTTTATCAATAAAGGATTGACCGTTTGCTTAAATGCTGATAACAAGGAATGTTTGTGGCTGTTACTATGTACAACTTTGTGCTGCTCCAGATCCTCTCTTACATGGCTTATTATTTTTGTCGATTTTATTGGTGCTCAGATTTCGCAATTTCTGGGAAATTTTACATAATCAGCAGCGTGTAAGAACCACTTTGCACCACCCCCACCCCGCCCCCCGCCAGGTGTAAGAAATGGTTTTACGTTATTAGTTATCCATAAACTACATACTGTCAAGGTTTCATAGCTGCTCAGATTTTACATATTTTAAACAATATTGTGCAGAAATGCACCCACGCACAACCCCTGGACTGGTGGTGCCAATGGTTCATACTTTTTGCTAATATCTAATCTGACTATATTTCCTATTAGGAAGGATATCTTACAAAAAAAAACGCGGCCTCCAGGAATATTGTTTCAATTGAGTTGCTTCAAAGGCTTCTTGAGTTGTTTTTCGGTAAGCACAAGTATTGTTTTAATCTAGTATTATTGTGATTGTGAAAATATAGGCGTTGATGGAAAATTCCAATATTATTATTAAATTTTTCTTTAATTTTAAAATTTTTTGATTTTTGTGCAATTTAATAGGTATGATGGTTCTGTCAATTTTGATTCTGGTAATATATTATTTTTGCATATGAATTTTTGAAATTGTCTAAATAAAATTCTGAAACACTAAAATTAAAAACTGTCGGGCACGCCAGCAACACGATAAGTAATATTTGTTATTTTTTGGCACGCGCACATAAAAAGGTTCGCCACCACTGCGAATAACCAAAAAGAAAAACTAAAAAATATGGAAAATTGTGGGAGATACAGCGATTTGTGTAGAAAATCCCGCTCTCGCTAATACGTAATAAAATGTGTTCCCAATTTTCAAACGCCGTTTTCTCGAAACTATGTTTTTTACGACCGTGTACCGAATATCTTAAAAACCGTTTATGCGATTAATGTGAAATTTTTACACAATGTTAAGTATGAAGTTTCCGACATCTTGCACCTGGCGTTTTTGATTACGTTTTTCCGTTCGTTTATTATTAACAATTTAGTGCAGCGAAAATCAACTTTTTTTAAAACACCCGCCAAAAATCAATTTTTTTTTTTTTTAAAACTCCCAGGCTTAAGATGTTTTAAATGTTATAAACTATTAAAAAAAATTTGTTTCGTTTGGTTCAGACGAACACAGCCGCGCCAAACGGGTACACCGTTTGCCTCCGACGAAAAAAAGTGTCTCTGGTTTTTTTATTGTAAAGGGTTTTTTTGTAAACAAATTGCCATTAAAAAATTATTTTTCGTTACTTTAGAGTTTTCTCTTTAATATGAACCTTACTTCACGTTTCTAACTTTTATGATTTTCCTACAATAAATTCCCAAACTTTCTTAACATTTTTCGCCATTTTACCAGCAAACACCTCTTAAATACTTAGTTTTTAAACGTCAAATATTCTTCGCTTATCCGGAAACGTAAGTAATTTTTTATTCTTTTTAGTACGGAAAAGGAAAGTTCTACACTGCGGTGCCAAGAAATTTTCCCAGGCTCAAGTAACCCAATACCTACTGAGCTACGTAATGCCCCATTCCTCTATATGGAAATGCTTCCTTCAAATTCTTGTGCTTAAGAGATAGGTTGAGTTTCCTTAAACCCTTTAATTTTAGGTGACGCCATTGTTTTAAAAGAACACATTCTTTTTGTAAACCATCCGCAAGATCAATCGGGTATACTTTTTGTGGTTTTATGCCTTAACTTTAACTTCCCTAACAGGAATTGTATCTCGTTTTGCATAAGAATGGTGTCATATGAAGATTTGAGCCGCCAGAACTCGTCCTAAAATTGGTTCCATATTTGGAAAAAGGTCACAGAACGTCTTCAATACTCCCTCACGACAGTCATGGTATAGTTTCTTTTCTTCTTCTTTCTCTTATGATCGCTTCGGAATTCTTCTGTGAATTTTTTCTCAGCAGCCTTCTCAAAATTAATTGTAACGTTTTTTCTCTTGTCCTTAAACCGCTATCGATTTTCCCAAGTGCTTTTTTTGCGCCGACGCCTTTTCCACTAATTTTTCGGTTTTATTTATTATTTAACACGCCGATGAACAACAATCCGAAGCGCTGTCGAAACGCAAATGAATATGAATACTGTAGAGAGCAAAACTCTATTAAACATGCTTGATAGAGCGGAGAGCAGATGTAGGGTTCTACCAACACCAAAAAATTGCGTATACACTATAGAGTTTTTGAGTAGAGAAAACTTTCGTGTAGAGTGGGTGTAGAGCTCATGTGTAGAGCTCTAGAGGGTGTATACATTGCTCTACGCGTCTCTACGCGAGAGTTTTCTCTACCACTATGCAAAAAACTCTATAGTAGACACTAGGCCTTAAGAAAATTGTGAACATTCATGTCATTCGAAGCTCATTGTCTAAAGTGAGCGACAAGGGAGATATCGCCACCGAGCACCACAATTAAACAAGAATGCAGGGGCGGCGAAGCATAATCATTGTGAGTGGGGAGCACGTGAACAGATAACAATCAAAATGTAAAAAAGTGAATCGGTCACTGGTAAATGGTTTGTTGAGTTATAAGCCGGGGTCGTTCAGTAATTTCTGTACGAAAAACGAATCTGTGATTCACACCAGAAGCGGCGCGACGAGTCCCGGTTAATATTATTTTTCATACAGAAATGTTCGCACCGCGCCGCGCCACGTTTGATGTGATCCGGGCAATAGGGTTTTAAATTCTTTAGTTAGCGGTTATGCCCGACTAGCACTTTAAGGAAGGGGTGCAGATAGGGCCCCTATAAGTCTAGACCCACAGCCTCATTTGGACCCCGTATGGATTGCCGTATAAGGCCCACGCAAGGCATCTAACGCCTTGCCTCATTCGCGCCTCGTCATAAGCAATGCCCCACCCATTTAGCTCCCTTGAGGTAAAATCATTGCTACCCGCCGATCCCGAGTGGAAAAAAGAGGCCGAAACATTTGAGAACTTTGGCGTGGATATTTAAGCATTAACTGCACCGGTGTCGAAAGCTTTATGTTTTTAAACGCGAGTGTCATTTTACCGATGCGGTCCCCCAACTGGGTGCTGGCCACGTCCAATGCTGCTTGACTTCTGTAATTGAACCGGGACCAGTCTATTGAGTATGCTAAATGACACCTTTCACGGTCACCAACATAATTGCCTGAAATATGAAGCAATGAAACAACAAAACTAAAGCTTTTTAAAAAGCTTTCCGAATACGTAAGGCAGATGTTTCATGTACACCTAATAACGTTTGTCACGGATACGACGGTGAAGCAGCAATGAGCGGACTGTTTAAAGGTGCTCAAGTGTATGTTCGCGAAGAATGCCCCGTAGCTCTCTAAGTGAATCTAACAATTCTCAGTGCAATCTCCATAGCTCCTAGAAAGGTCAGCGAGTGGTCCAACCGTTGTAGGCTATCTACCTATCGGCACCAGCACTCTACCAGCAAATAACGCACAAACACTGATCGTAACTCAATCAGTTAAGAACTTGGATCTTATTTTGGACTTAAAGCTAAATTGCAGGCTTAACATCAAAGAGATTGCAAAGAAGGCAACATAGCTTTCTACATCACTAAGTAGACTGTCGGCAGAGATTGGATTTAAAGCCCCAAATGGTGCGCTGGCTTTACACAGCAGAGATTAGATCAGTATTGACACATGGCTCCTGCCGCTTTTGCCCACTTTTTCACAACAATATAACAAATCCAGACTAGACCAAGTCGGAAGAATGCCATGTCTTGGGCAAACGGGAACTTTACATTCAACTGCCACTGAACCAATGAACGTAATTTTCGGTCTGCTACCACCTGATCTGTAGATCGGACAGCAGGTAACCTGCCCGAATGCTGTCCAACTTCCGATGCATTACTGTCGAGGAACGAACCAACCGTCCTGGGACTTCTCATGGGGATCACAATGTATAACGATGTGTTGAGGCTATGCCTCCCAAAAGGATCAGTTGCGATCGGGCTCGCGGATGACATCGGAGTAGTAGTCGTATGAGAGATTAAAGCGTGGCCTGAAAGCCCTGGTCTGCCGCTTGCTAAGCACAAAACTGAAGCTGTGCTGATCAGCAAACGGAGAAACCAGTATTCGTAAACATCATGTATGATATGGGAACAGACCATTCACTCACAGCCCGCCCAAAGGTAAAGGGGTGATGATCGACCAGAGGCTTAATAAGGCCAGAAGCGTATTGGTTATCACAGAACACCAACATTTACTACAGGAGTTGTTGGGAGGAACAATCCAGAGAGACAACCGAACATTTTCTCCGTAGTTTTTCGGATCAGCGATCGTGAATTTGCAAACCTTTGGTTACAGGGTTGGTGATTGGTTTTGAAGCTTGAGATATGGTCAGTTACTTAAATATGGCGGGTTGGGTCTAAAATCTTTCCAATTATGACGCCTATACTAACAGATATATAAGGTGCCTTTTGATGCCAATTGTTATCCCGTCCTCGGCCTTGCAGTTCTACGTCCCTTCCCGACCTACCTACACCTTGTCTCTACCCACAAAAGAACCAAGTATTAAAATCCAAATCTACAAAATTTGAACAATCAATAAAGTAGCTTAAAGCGAAGAAGACGTTCTCTCGCCCAACATGAATAATAATTTTGAAGGAAATTTTGTTATTTCACACGCTCTGTGGCTCCTTTAACTTTTAATTGAGTCACGTCCAGCAAGTCTTAGACTCTCTCTGTACCAAACCCACCCACCAATAGTTACGTAGATTAAGTCAAAATGTTTTATTGCGGAACAATATCAAAATTATTATACAAAGTGAAATTGTGTAGCATTGCTGCGGTGTACCTAATTCAAATAATTTGCTCCGAGCTAAGCCACTGCCACACACAGCGCACACACAGCACACAGCACAGTGCGGCCCACATCGACCATAGTGTACGGCGATTTTATCGAACCCGTTCGGAATCAATAATAAATTCCCAGTTGTCCGAATATTATTCCAGGATGCAAATCAAATGAACAGACCATCTGATAGCCGCTGCCCATATATTACCATATCGTTTTGACGCTCCCCCACCAATAAGGGCTGCACCCACCTTTCTAGGATCCATATGATGATGACGACGACGATGATGACGATGATGGCCAGGCTAGAGTGTGTACTATTTGCAATTGTATAAAATTCAGGTAGGAATAGGTGTGGAACAATTTAAATTTTTAATACTGTATCAACCAACGTTTATGCCGTCAACTGAATATCGTACAATGAGTGTATAAATGACTAAAGCCTCGGATAACCACAGGCGAACGGTATATAACAACCGGATACCTGGATACCGTGATACCAGTCGTTCCGGTAGCTGCTGCTGCAGGCTCTTGATATACTCCACAGAGACGAGCCCACTAATGGAATGTAATTTTACTCCAAATACCAAGCCATGGTATCCAATTGGGGCCTCCTGAATGGCATGGCCCTAGCAAGGATAAAAGCAACTGAAGCGCGGCGCACATGCATAGGCTGATGATGCCCTGATTTCACCAATCGTTACCTATGCCTGTTGGGGAGGCCATCAAATCTGGCTATTGATTGCCTTGAGTATGGGTGTTGTGTATCCAGCGACGACTTGAAAGCGCCATTCAAAGGAAAACTTTTTTTTGGGGGAAAAAAAAATAATGCCACAAGATCGTCCTTGTATGGTGATAATAAATTGGTGAACATTTCAAACCTCTAATAGCGTGATTGTGTTACTTCCATACATTTCGAAGTGCCTTGGCAAGTGCCACGCCTACTGTGCTGCTCTCTAGTATCTTCAGTTGGGACTCTCTAGACCTTCATTACACCGGAATTGCTGATATTATTTGATAATCAATTTGTCTTAATCGTCTCCACGCGGAAGAGATGCCAACAAGACTTCCGCAATGTGTGCGACGGATCACGACGGGTGAGAGCCCCTATGACTTTGGGCCGGCCCCCCGTCCCCGCCCGGGCATCATAAGCGGAATTATTCGAATTGATTTTCAATTTTCATAAAATTTTAATGCGCCATTTATTTGGTTCTACTTTGCCAAATGAAAATCATTTGCACGGATTTATCTTATATTTTTTGCCCTGCCCTCCCGAAAGCTGGGGCTATGGGGCTGCCGAACAGGGACAGAAGTGAGAGCCCTTCCGGTTTTGCAGTCGGGAGGACATTTGTGCCCTGGAAGGAATCCTCGTCGATTCCAAGTTATTAGTTTTTGGTGGCGGACGGAGGAGGCTGGGCCCCAAAGTTTTTATGCTGTCCCTGGCTCTTCTTCGTCTTCTCACCGACAATAAAATTTGGCCATAAAAGTTTTCCCAGTGGGATGATCTCATAGGGTTTACTTGTCGTTTGCTAGCAAATGGGAAAAGTGTATGGAGGAAATGGATCCATCTATTCGGTTTTGCATGTTTAAACTTTGATCCCCAGGGATCGAATTGTGGGATGAATACTTAAATTGAGTTTGGAAGTTGTATCTTAAAAGTAATGTTCCGCTCAAGGATGTCAGCAAGTCCTAGATTCACGGGCTCAAATAGGATACATTAATAAAACATCACTCGCCCGTGTTACTGCTAAGTAATGGGAAATCCATAAATTGTTTGTCAGCTACCGGGGAATGTCCTGTGCTGGCCGGGGGGTGGCTCCAGCGGACAGGATAGTAAGTGAAAAACTAACGGTGATTACTACGAAAAATGTTAATCTTTCGATTGCTTGTCCCATAAAATATTTACGATCACGTAGAAGTCCTTATGCGATAGAAGTAGAAAAAAAAATAAAATTCCCAGAAAGCAGTTGTTAGAAAAAGTTGTGAGAGTTCGAGGATGCGGTTTATGGCTATTGACCCACCGAGGATCTATATATAAGTATATGTTTTCCCTCCTTTACATTCAAATGGAAATAGGCGATTAATTTTGCTCTTTTACTTTTAAATGAGTTGAAAATTATGAGTTTGGATATTAGACATCGAAAGGTGATAACCATTTACATTTTATATGAGGCAAGACTATGCATAATTTATATAAATGTCCCTCTTACAGGACCTTTACGAGACGTATGAGTATTAGTTTAGGTGAGGTTTAGGGCTACCTCCAGTGCGACCGGAGGCCTTATTAGTGCGTTGGCGAAACGTTTTGAGGTCACAAACTCTTGTACCTAAGATTAGGTGATTCTTTAACCAAATGTCTTAAGCCATCCTGTGGTATTTAGGAAGCTTATCAGTGCTCCGACTCCTAGTCTGTTCCAGGTACCTTATGGGCCTTGCGTGCCTCAAAGGAGGCTACATTATGTCAGCCGCATATATTTTGATTGCCTCCAACATAAAGGCAATCGCCAGCTGTTCAACGAGCAAATCAACAGGCACCACACACTTCACGTAAAACAAACCGACGACTGGCGAGCTCTTTTCTCTTGTGCATCGATAATCTTTAAGGGGTTAGTCTACTGTTAAAATGCGAAAAATGAGCTTTTTTTTTAAACTGCTGTATAAAAAAAACGACAAAAGATAGCGACTTGAAATTTTATATGCTCGTTTATTAAACTTAAAAGTTTACATTTTTATTGATAAAAAAAATTAAAAAAAACAAAATGGCGGCCATCCCAGGCATTCACTGTAGCACTGCCTGATGAAAATAAAAATATCGCGGGGTAAGATCCTGACAAAAATATATATCTGTAATCACAACAAAAAAAATATTCTATTAGTTTTAAGTACAATCAACGCCCCTGACCTCAATTTAGAGCAAAAAATAAATTTTTGGCGATTTGGCAGCACTTTTTCAAATAAAAACAAGACCAAAATCAACGCAGCTATGTGCAAATGTGTGCCAAATCACAAAAAAACTTATATTTTCGCCTAAAATGAGGTCAGGGGCGTTGATTGTACTTAAAACTAATAGAATATTTTTTGTGTTGTGATTACAGATTTATATTTTTGTCAGGATCTTACCCCGCGATATTTTTATTTTCATCAGGCAGTGCTACAGTGAATGCCTGGGATGGCCGCCATTTTGTTTTTTCTAATTTTTCTTAACAAGAAAAATGTAAACTTTTAAGTTTAATAAACGAGCATATAAAATTTCAAGTTGCTATCTTTTGTCGTTTTTTTTATACAGCAGTTTAAAAAAAAGCTCATTTTTCTCATTTTAACAATAGACTAACCCCTTAAGTATGATAAATCGAAAGGACTATTAAACATAACGAAAATGATCAAGTTCCCATAAAACACATTTGGTGCAAATTATTTTTTTGGCTTAAATTTGCCGTCATATGCCCGTCTGAACAGCTCAGAACTTTGCCATTTAAATCTTTTGGTCCAGTTTGGCCATCGTGAGACTGTACGTGCTCCCATTAAAATGGTTAAAAACTCTACGGCCATTATATACCCCTTAAAAGGCCAAGTGGCCGGTGTTCGCCCGTTGTAAGGCCATTTTTTATTTTTTAATCGGGTTAGCAGTGAAACCTGGGTGGAGGTTTTGGGAGATGGTTTTGGACCACATCCTCTCAGGCAAATGAGGACCCTTGCTATGACTCTTCGGGGATAGTGAGAGGTTTTGGGGTGATCTAATGTGAAGACTAGGCCTCAAAACACTTCCTAGGCGGGTAACGTTAACGCAGGTCTCCAGTGAACTCCACCTTTGGCTGGCTAGCAGCAGGTGGTAGTCAAAAATATTGTTTTTGTTCCCACATATTAGCCTGCCAACCATCTTAGTATCCGAGCAGCGGATAGAGGCTACCTTCTTGGCAAGGTAGTCAGTTATCTCGTTCATATATCTGTTCCTTAGTCCGCGAGCCCCAGGCGAGAGTCGCTATGCTTTCTACCAAGCCTATCTAGCTTAGCTAATGACTGAAATTAAAGCTCTTAAGGATGCTTCGCAATCTATGATAATTGCAATAGTACATCCGTTGTGTAGGTTCGGGGATCATTGTCTGGAAGGTCTTTAGTATCACCATCATCTCAGCTTGCGAGAAGCTAGCGTACATCGCAAAGTGCCAGGATAGTGATATGTAAGTGGTCTCTAGATAGTCCTTTTTCTTCAGGGGTCTCCGTTTCTTCACTCTTAACTGGTGGGTATTTTGACGGCGGATTCCTTTCTGAAGGTAAATGTAGGGCGAAGGTAGTTTGTGGTTGTTGCGACCATACCCTCGCATGGTTTTGAGGACCAGGTCCCAGATTCCCTTAAGGGCGTGTTTGAGCCATGTTCTTATTGCCTCTATTATTGCCGCCCTCTGTAACCTTCGCAACTTTATCAGGTTATAGGTTATAGCTGTGGTGACCACAAAGGCATATACCATTGCTTTGACTTGAAGGTCTTTTTACATTGGTAGAAAGCTATACAGGCTTTCTTTACCGTTTCCTCGGTGTTCGACCTCCAGTTAAGTTTTGGGTCTTGGAATACTCCTATAAATTTTACGCTGGAGGATAGAGTGAGGGCATACCCTCCCTTCCCAATGTGGGAATTTCCATTTTCCCCGTAAATACCATTAACTCAGTTCTGCCTACTAACTCTGTTCAGGGATCCTTCCATGATTTCACTAATCACGGTGGAAAACATTCCTGACACCATTATCCCTAGGTCGTCTGCGTATGCTACTACCTTAACTCCTTTGCAGTAAGCTTTTCCTTGTAATCTACCTATGTTGGCGTATTTTGTTACCATCTTGGTTCCCAAAACCACTTGGATTATTCTCGAACTCAACGTAGCCGCTAGCTATTGCCTAAGAATTGCTTCTACATTTAGAGCTATTAAACCATCTATTCGGCTTAGGGTTAATAAATCTGGTAGACTGCGGAATGAATAACCCCGCCAGTATCATATTGGTGATTAGAGATCGACAGAGTTTGCGTTGTCACTACGGAAACACACATCCCAGTCAGTGACTTGAAAGAAGAGAATGATCCTCAAGCTGTAGTTCGCTAGTGCCAGACAGTTATTTTTGAGAAATTTGTTTCTTGGAGCAGATGATGGATATACGAAATAAGCGATGAATAGGCAGTGGCCAACTCGGGGAAAGCCTACTTCGACGGAGTATCGTGTTGGATGAGAAGTAAGAAATATAGATCAAGGAAACCCGCTCGGAAATAGCTATAAAGGTTGAAGTGGAAACTTCTTTTGGACTTCTTTATAGAAAACAGAAGAATATGACGAGGCTATGAAGAATTATTTTAATTTATGTTTTAACAGATGGCACATAACGGTTAAGGAATTCGCAAAGAAGCCGCAGAAATTTTTTTTAAATCGTGGGCTCTTTTGCATAAGATACATGACATCAATTCTAGCAGACTGTGTCGGCGATACAACCATCAGGGCTAACTGGAAGCAGCCTTGTTGGAGTGTTATGCTTCCTTAAACAACGCGATTCCCATCAACCGATCTATATAGGTGGCGACGCCGGCGTAGCCAACCTGAAAGCACGAGAATGGGACTAAGCAAACTTGCTTGTTCCCCGTCAGTATTTTTTTCTGAAGTGAGTAATGGAAGGCTTCATTTGATTTTATTAATTTTTTTATTTTTTTATGTTCCTTTTTATTTTGTAGTAGAATCGAACTGGCGGCTTGATGCTGGCCCAGTCCAGACCATCCATATAATGAGCAGGAAGCAGTTTTCGATCTTTGCTTGGGTCTTATAATCCATCGATCCAATGGAGGAATACTTCAAATGGAGCCTTGACCCCCGCTAGGACATTTCCGCTATATTGATGATTTCTTGCTGGCATGTCTCCAGTTCCAGAGTGTCCAAAGTCTATAGGTACATCTCCTTTTGGGCCTACCTATTGGTCTATTCCCCGAAATTTCTGCTACCATGAGCCGTTTATAAATACGTTTGTCCTTTATACCAAGGGTGGGCAACCTTTTTATAACATGGGCCAGAATAAATGTTACGTTTTTTCCGCGGGCCGCAGGCGGGCGTCAATTGGCACCTTCTTTTGACCTGTAATTTTTTTAGAGTTGAGTCGGACTTACACGAGGCAGTATATTTGCCCTTACACGATGGTAAATTTTACTGAGGCCTCAATTTTTTTAAATGTACCGGTTCAAAAATAGTGTCATACTGGTGGTATACATATGAGTGTGTATCGAGATAAATGAGGCGAGGTGTGATTGTAATTACGTAGTGGAGAGACCCGAGTTTCTTCTCTCTTACTTCTTTTGGGGGCAGTAAAATTCAACTTAAAATGAGGCGAGGTGAGATGAGGTTGTAAGTACGAGAGACATTTCTTATTTTTTTGCGGCAGCAAAATATCCAATTTGAGCTGAGACGAGATGAGATTTTAAATACAAACTGGAGAGGTATTTTTTACTTCTTTTGAGGCTGTGGAATTTCCAACTTGAAATGAGGCGAGTCAAATACGTACTGAAGAGACATTTCTTACGTCTTTTGTGGCAGCAAAAGTTCCAACTTGAAATTAGGTGAGGTGAGATTGTAAAATATAAATATACATTATGGCGGCATAGATTTCTTACTTACTCTGAGGCAGTTTAAGGCATATAAGCTTCTTAATGGCCCCTCGCCTAATTTGAAGTACTGGCTCAAAAGAGAAAGGAGGCACCTCTTACAAATTCATTTTATAAATCGTGCCCTACCCAACACTAAATTTTTAGTCTGCACTTGAAATGAAAGATGCTTTAATGGGATAAGTCACACTATTCATCATTCGGTCCTTAACTCAAACAGGTTTGTGTATAATGTAGGTATAACCCTCTAAATATTCATTTTTCTGTCTCTTTTTCGTACAAGGAAACGCGAATGTGACGGGGAGTTACTCATAGTTTTCCCAGAACCCCGAGAGTGAAGTTATAATTGTGTTAGTGTGATGGATGGGTGAGTCTGACAAATTTTCTGAGGCAAAATGAGGAAAAAACAATCTTTTCTGCGACCTCTTGTCTATAAAACCGGTTTGTGTATGGGGATGATAAAAGAAATGATGCATAGTGTAATTTACCCCAATGGATGTAATATTCAATTTAAACTAGACGACATACATCGAAAAATAATTGTTTTATAATTTATTTAAAACATCGCCGCCGGATAAAAAGTTTCACGGGCCGTAGATGGCCCGCGGGTCGGAGGCTGCCCACCGTTGCTCTATCAAGTCTTGCTACCATGGCACAGTACTGGTCGTATTACTTTTGGTAGATTGAGAGTTTTTTTTTTCTACGCACAATCTCAAGTGCAGTATTTGCTTTTGGGCATAAAAGGCTCTACCAGCCTCTATTAGAGTGTGTTCCTATTGACAAACTTTTCTGGGCTGACGTTTTCCTTATCACCCATTCTAGGGCAAGATTGAAAAACATTGGTGCCAGTTAATCCCCTTGACTAACACCTTGTCGTACTTCGAACTCTTACTGACATGATGAACAATTAGTATAAAGGGTGATTCATAAGCTTTCTTCATTATTATTACCATTATACTACATTTAAGTGGTCATGTCATAAACGCAATGTGCAACAACAAGCTAAGTTCGAAACTATATGACATTGGCAATAGCCAGGAGAAATTGACACATAAAAATAATAACGTTGCCAAAATTCTGATTGACTTTGACGATCAAGGAGAAATTGAAATTACCCGCATGATGGATGGTGTTTTATTTCCTATACCATATATTAGTGGTTAATCTGAAATATGTTTCCTATTAAGCCGAGCGCATGCATAGTAAATATTCAATGTGATATGCCTCAGAATTAAATCAGTTTAATTATTTTCAAATTTAATAAATCATCGCCTGCCTGTGTACACCATTTTGCATTGTCATTTAGCCAATAATTTCGCACATACCAATGTCACACAGCCTCTGCATGATAATATTGTGCATTCCAGCAAAATAATTTCATAATAATTGTCAAAATAATTTTGAAAACTGCAATATTCACAAAATAGTTGTGTTTTACCCCACCATTCTCTAATTAATTGTGTTTCTAATAATGCCATTTTGTTCTTATTTAGTTTTTGTGCAAATGCACCAATTTCGCATATATATATTTTCCGCCCAGAAAATTATTAGTGGAATGTTATGAAATTAAATAGTGATTAGGGATTAAATTTATGAAATTTATCAAATATTTTTCTCTTCAACATTTTTTTTTTTTTGGTTATTTTTTGTGTGCGTTTTTGGTAAATTTACCGCCATCAACTAAACGGGAGAGAGAGAGCATAATTTGAATATCATCAATGGGTTTTTTGTGCAAATTATGTGGCTGGGGGCACGTGCGTTTTATGAAAATTATTGAATAAAATTGTTTCCGCGGAAAATTGGCTAATTTAGGAAATTTGGTTTTAAATTAGTAATCGATACTTAAATTTAGTATGGGTTTAGAGTATTGTGGGGGATGTGTTTTTTTTTATTAGTTATTATCAAACTATGAATAATGAGTGAAAAAAATGCAAACATTATGTGGAGAAGATAATTGAAATATTATTAAAATATGTTAGAACTTTTGTCTCTGGGAATTGCGAGGAATGAGCAGAAACGATGCATAATTTAATCCGCATCATCAAACTAAGGGAAACTTAAAATTAAGGGAACCATAGGGATTTAATAATTCGAAAATAAATCATCCCAATTTTTTTTACACGAAGAGTGTGATTTTCTACCTCAGAAGCAGTTTTTTTCCATGCCAGTCACAACTCGGTCCAAAAAAAACATTCATTCCCATGACGTGCCAGCAAGGAAGAGCACACATTTGGATCTGATTTAGATATAACAAATTCAAATTAACGTTGAATGATACCTGAATAATCTTTAAGACCGAAAATAATAACAATTAGTAATGCCCTCCGTATATAGAAGCACGGTGAAGGGACTGCAGTTAGAGGTGGGAGGCCAGAATGGCGCTCAGAGGGCACCTGCAGATGCTTGGAATCGTGTAGATGTAGATCAACCTCCAAGACTCTCTAAGCCAGCCCAAATAATCTTAGGATATTCTTTAAGGAGAAAAATCTGGTTATTATCAGCCAATCCATTGTCTCAGCCAAGAGAGATACATGGAAGAGCTACTACCAATCTATCGAGAGCTTAGGAGACTCTGCCAGACTATGCAGGATCCTCTTCAAAGAACACCCCAGTCCATCCGTGATAAAAAAAAGGGTCAGGGAGCTTGGAAAGAATCCCAGGTGAAGCCCTAGATACAATTTTCGCGAAGCAAGAACGGAAAGGAAGTCAAAGCCTCAGGAATTGGCAGAGACACTCCTTGGAGGAGATTTCAATTATTATCACAAAAAGAAGGCTATCTGAGTGATTAATAGCTTCTTCCTCTTTAAAGCACCTGGCTTGGATGGAATACTAGTGATACCTAAATCCAAAGCCAAACTCAAAATCGCTGTTTCCATGAGCAGTGATGGTCTCAAGGGGCCACTACGAAAGTAGATAGTAAACCATACACTGTTAAAATTCATACATAATAATTATATACTGAAAAAATTTAAAAATTTATTGCTTTTCTTATGGGAATAATTACGGAACAAATGGGATTAATATTAGTTCGGCGAAATTAGCAAAAAAACGCACGAAAGGAGAAAAAATTCCAAAATGGTAGAAAATTGATCCACAGCCTACTTGGAACTTTTTAAGAAAATAATTTCGGAATTACAAAAAAAACATGGCCGCCGGAGATATCAATTTCTGGAGATATTAGAATCGATCTGATTCGAGTTCTCATTTGTTCCCAAGATAGATTCATTTAAGACTTCTTCTACATCGAATACATCTTGATTGTCAACACAAATGTTGTGTAAAACACATCCAGCAACTATCAAATTGACAACCATATTTATGCGAATCTGTTCAGTAAAATGCAATAATCTTCTGAAACGCGTTTTTAGGAGCCCAAAAGCATTTTCAACTATAACTCTCTCTGATGAGTGCAAACTATTAAATTCCCTTTGAGTGGTAGTCAAATGACCATTATCTTTAAAGGGTGGTATCAACCAATCTAAGAAAGGGTAGGCCGAATCTCCTAACAAGAAGGTATCATTTGGAAACGTTTGGTTAATATTGTCTAAAGCTTTCCGATATAAAGAACTTCTTCGAAGAACGCGACTGTCGTGAAGGCTTCCGGGTTCGCCACAATAAACGTTTATAAATTTCTTCTCTGAATCCACAACTGCTTGGAGAACTACACTGTAATATCGTTTTCTATTGTAATAACTTTCCTTCCCTATAGAAGGCGCTTTAATTTTTATATGAGATCCATCTATGCATCCCAAAACTTCAGGAATTTTACAATTCCTCTCAAAATCACGATAATTACGTGCTAAGTTCGGACCTTCGGGCCATTTTATATATTCGTGACTAATTCTAATTAACCAGGAAGAAACCCGTCCAACAATTTTCCAAGCACAGGATTTGGTGACGCCAAATAAATTAGCTACTTCGCGAAAAGAATTGGTATTGGCCATGTACCACAAAAACAAATACATTTCCTTTTGAGCTCCAACTTTTTTCCGCCCTCTGATACGCACTTGGCTGAAAAACTCCGTTGTCTTATACCGATCTGAAAAATGATTCTTTGCATAAATAAAAATGCGTTATATTTCCCAAATCATTAACCAATCAGCATTTGAACAGTCGATCGATTTAATCTTAAATGTCTCTTAAAATCAATACCACTGTAAAGTTGAATAACTTTTACAAAATTGCGTATTTTGTGGTGGTTTGCGTAACTTAAATCCTCTGATGAGGAATCGCTTGAAAAGTCTTCACCCGGCAACTCGCTTGAAAGCAGATCATCCTCAGAATATGTCCAAAGCATCTATAAATTTAAATTGGAAAATGGCAGCAAAGCTTTATTGTATTTATTTTTACTGACCTCAATAGCTTGTACTTCGTCTAAATTCATTTTCTCTTTTTTTAAATGTAAATAACAAAACTAATCAAGAAACTGACATATAAATTGTGACAGAAAACATCAAAAATCAGAACTACAACTTTTAAAAACAAAATGTTTTCCATGATCCAACCCCGTTCTTTTATGCTAGGCTGATCTGATCTGGATCACGACGTAAAAAGAACGCAGCTATTATTGCCTACAAAATATCCCTTTGGTAATTTTTTCGAAAACCTTGACCTTTCCAAATTATTCACGGAATTTTTTGGCCGAAAAGTGATTTTTGAAAACACTGACTTTGAATAACTTCGAAAGGGTTAGGCTTTTGGGCTTTTTTGTAGGCAATAACGTCTCAAAAATTTTTTCGAAAAAACCAGTTTTTGAGTAATTTTTTTCCAAAAAGGTAATATCTACGACGGCCATGTTTTTTTTTGTGATTCCGAAATTGTTTTCTTAAAAAGTCACAAGGAAGCTGTGGTCCAATTTTCGGCCATTTTGGAATTTTGTCTCCTTAAAATGCTAATTTTCCCGGACCATTAAGAAAGTGGAAGGAGAGAAAGTTCATCACACCCAATGCTATTGGAAAAAATGGAAAACAATATCTCAAGGACTTCAAACGAGTCAACATAACGGAAGTTAAAACCCTCAGCACTAAGTGAGTCAAAGCAGAAAGGACTAGAAAAGGAGGTATGACGGCAGGAGATTGCCCAGCGAACGAAGATTAGCCCAGAGATTTTTAGAATTTAGAGTGGTATTAAGCTCGCGGGAATAGTATTCACGTTTCAAAGATTTAGCCTTGCTATTAATAAGGTTGCGGAGCTGTTTGTAGTCATTACGGTAACTAAGGATCCTAGGAGGTATTGTAGGGACATCGTCCTACTACTTCCGGTCTTACTTAGTCAAGGAGACTGGTAAAAACCCAGTCGGCCGCGGCTAAGTAAGTTGAAAAATTAATTATATTTTTCCAATCTGACAGTTTTGACTGAAATATAAAAGTGTCTTTTAAAAAAAATATTAGAGAGCGATTTTGAAAGTAAAAAAGATTTATAAAATATTCTGAAAAGTTATTATGTATAATAAAAGTTATTAAATAAAATAAATGTTATAAAAATAAATACTGTTTGCATATATAAACACTACAGTATATAGGTGTCTCAAAGAGCTTGACGTCGCTAAATCCACTGGCCCGACCTTATTCCACCCTTGCTCTTTGAGAAATGTCGTTCACAATTGGCTAAACCTCTGTGGTAGCCGCTTGCAATTTAATTTACAAGTTTACGCAAACCACAGTAAACAAACTCTTACACGAACAGAACGATCAGAAAGAACACCTCATATATAACAGTTCAGTTATTTGGGTTTCCGTCATTTTTCTCTTCTGTCCTTTTCCGTAAGTAGAAACAAGTGTTGCCGGGCAATAATTTGAGCGATGTTCCCAGGGGTCAATTCTATCACCTACACTCTTTCTAATCTTTATAAATGATCTGCACATCTTGACTGATGAGAGTACTCTGGGTTATACTTACGCCTTTGACAACATAAGGCAAGAACGTGTCAGATTTTGTCTTCATGATCTTGAATACAAAACCACGATATCTGCATGCATTTTTGATTGGGGCTGCAAGCACCGCGTCGAATTTAACGCTTTCCAAACGAACTACTGTCTCATTTCCAACAAAACCTTCCTTCTGTCTCAGTGGACGGTGTGAATCTAACAGCTGACCGATCTCTTAACGTCTAAGGTCGCATGCACATTTAACAGCGATGAGCGGTGAGTGGTGCGCGATGAGCGATGAGTTATGCGTAAACACCACGTAACCTACGTAAATAATCGAAAGTCGCGGTGAGCGGTAAGCGATGACCGATGAGCGTTACAGCTGAGCGGTGTTTTCACCGCTTAAACAATGTTGATTGTGAGCGGTGCAATTTAATTGGAGCATTTATTAATAGCAAAATATGTATCTTTTGTCATTTTTATTTAAATATATTAAATTAGTTAGTTTCACCTTAATTTTTACAGTTAATCAAAAATGTAAAAAGTGCTTTGCAAAATGATTTCGAATATTTTCCGCTACACTTTGTGGATTACGACATGCCCTTAAAGCTCTCAGTTGAAATTAAATTTGCGGAGTAATAACTTTTCATTTGCTGAAAATACTGTAGATCACTATAGCCATTCATTTTTCTTATCACGCTATGCAAAAACAGGTACAGGTTGCTTTTCTGGACAAACTTCGTTATCTTTTCTCAAGATGCGCCATTTAGCTCGTAAAATTCCAAATTCATACTAAATGCATTTTCTAGCATTTGATGAACGATTATTAAAATTTTCTTTTATGTTGTTTGTTTCTCGACGGATATGACCTTAAAAGGTATGGTTTGAGAGGGTAGATATGTCTCATCCCCTTTCAAAACATAAGACGCTTCGATATTGGTTCCAGGTAACTGACGGTGAGGCGATAAGTAATTCAAACTTTCGTAAAAAATCAGAAAATTTCTTTGGATTTTGACGGAGATTTGCATATAATGTGTAGAACTCTCCCATTGTCAGTAGGCTTTCTTTTATTCTACTTATGGCTAATCTTTTTTTGTCTTCTTAGCATAAGCCTTTTTAAATGTTAATTTTCAAGCAAAAGAACTCGCCTTGCCGTTTTTGACAACATTTTGCACAGACTACTCTCTACATAAACCGAAAATTGCAGCAAACCAATGTGCACACTAATCCGCTTACCGCTCATCGCTCACCGCTCGTCGCGCACCGGTCATCGGTGTTCAATGTGCACGCGATCTAAGGCATTTCTTTGACTGAGGATCTGTGATGGAATTACCACTACATATAGGTGCTGATCGAGTATATATTTTCAACAGTTAGATCAACTATATTTATTTATCTTTTCATTTCACAAAGATCACAATTTTGTGAACTATTCAAATTTAAATCTTGTATCTCTTTCTTACACACACACACAATGCCTTACAAACTACATTACCCAAGTCTTTTCCTGTTTGTAATAAAACCTTACTTTCGAGACTTTCCAATTTTGTTGAAGCTAAAAAGAAAACAAATCCTGAATATATCTCGATATCGCAATTTTATGAAAGCAATTTTATAATAATAACAATAAACAAAGTTTACGTCCTGGAATGCACTCTCTCGATGGCAGAACGGAAAAAAGATGAAACTGTTTCGCGTTTCTCGTTGCGCGCGTATATAATATTTTCGATACTTTCTAAGTACACGAGGAATAGGGGAATTTTTTGTGTAACAAAGGACATTTTTTTTTATGTCCAATGAATCTTTGATGACTCTTTGAACGACAAATCCATCATTGAGCATGTCGTTCACTGCCTCATTGAAGGATGCGCTCTCTCTCATATTTTATAGCCCACTAGGTGTATATTGTGGAATGGGTATACACGGGAACGTCGACGTTCTACTTCATTTTTCCTTCAGGGACAAACGACAGATACCAGAAGGAATTGATTGAAAATTTTAAAGGGAAAACAGAAATTCCATTCCCAGAATGTGTACGTATGTATGTTTTTTTGTGTATAGATGTTTCCTTCCATCGTTTATGCTTTCATTGATATATTTTATCTATTGTCTTTACAGAGAAATCGGGGTTTTTCGAAAAAAGTTTATTTTTACTATATATTGCAATATTTACCGTGATTACTCAGCTGTAGTTGATTCACTTATACACCTGACTGGAACTGTTGTTTCAGGTGAATTAATTTTGATGTAAAGATATACAATGCCTTACAGCCTTGAAAATCTCTTTTTGTAAATAGAAATCAACAAATGTGAAGCTGCTAAAACAACCGCTTCAGCGATTCCGTTGGGTTCTAGTGTTGACTTTAGAGCTTGGTGTTTTGTTGCTATGCTGTGCTGTTGATGTTGCTGATAAGATATCAGGTTGATAGGAGAAATTTCCTATGTACTTTTACCGGAGGAGATGACATGTAATTGGGGAATTATATTCCTATTAGCTGTGCTCCAATCAATCTATGGTTTTTGCCCATTCACCCGGCACAATTAGAAAGAGATAACTGAGGGAGAAAGAGAGAGAAGAAGAATAAAAAAAAACCGAGATAAGATTTATGATGATAGTTGCTTTCGTTACTTAAAAAATTGCCACTGTGCCACAAGCAAAAATCATGGCCCATTAATTCTGTTATCGATCTGCAGAAGCAATTCTCATCAGGAAATCCCAGTGGAAAATCGTACACAATTAAAAAAAAGGAAGCTATCAGCACTAGCCACAAGATACATGTAAGCCAAGACCGAGACCAAAAGATATGTAAGGGCAATTTTTTCTTGTTATCCAAGATCCATTTCGTACGGATACGGCTTTATTCCTTGCAGAAACACAACCCCTAAGCTAAGCCAACGCAAACAAAAACATTGGCAGAAAAAAAAATCCACCAAATAGTTAATTCCAACTGAACGATAAAATATTTACAAGTTGTACCGCTTTGCTCATGCCCTCGGCTGGCCGGGCGGAAGGACCCGGAGTCCGGTGGTGGTAGGTCGGGTGGGAAGGCGGCAACAACGATGGCAGTGGTAGTAGTCCTAGGACTAGTGGAGGCGCAAATGGAAACAACTTCAGGGAATTAATCGGCTGTGGTGGGATAATTAACACACTCTGATTTATTTATTTGTTTTCGCTTTTCTTCGTCCTTGCTGGTCAGTTAGTGGGGAGAGCCTTGTTTAGTGTGATACTATTGCAGAAACGATATCCACTTACCGCAAAACCGGAAAAGAAGCCACTTTATCGTGGATGTAGTTCAAAAGGGAGCCACTGTGCTGGAGGTCAAGTGGACAACACTCGTATTAATTACGGGTTAATAATCAATGAAGACATTTGCACGTAGTTATAGCGCAAAAAAACTGCATAGGGATTTAATTTAAAGCTGACGATAATTTATTATTAATATTAAATGAGAACAGAGAAGTCGGGACTTGGCTGTATTTTGAAACTAGCGAAACAATTATGGCTAATAGAATTGTGGTAAATGGTTTTTGGTTACAATAAAAAATACTAAATTTAGTAACAAAATTTATTTACTGAAGACGTCGCAGAAATAACAACCTTTGCTTTAAGCAATAATTAACATTTGCATCAACGCATGACAGTTTGTGAAAATTAAAAAAGGCTGGTTAAACTAGAGTTAGTTAAGCGAAGTATGTGGTGCAGTTCTAATGGTAGTTTTCCCCACCGCGCATAGCCATTAAACTTACGTTGTTGACGACCTGATTTAGCTTGGGGTCCAGGGTTTTTTTTTCTACGCAAAGTCTTCTGCGCTTAAGATTTTTGTATAGGATCCACTTTCATCGCCAGCCACAATTCGTTCCAAAAGTGGTTCATCCCTGAAATGTGTAATACCCCGGCAGAACTGTGCAAGTTCGAGCAAATTAGTAAACTGAACTTTAAAATAACCTCAGTTCGCATTCAATTTTCACATATTCAACTGAGGATAAAACGGATCTTAGTTCGCCCAACTGGACTCGAACTGAAGTTGAACTTAAAAGCTCGCTCAAAAGAGAGTAGTCAACTGAAATAATGGAATGCCATTCCAGTGAGCTTTTGCATTTCTAACTTCTGGCGAAAAAGCAACAATAATTTCAAGCACTAACTGAACATGAACTGGACTTGAGCCGGGGAACCCACTTATGTGGATATAACTGAGGTCGCTGAAGCCGGGTCATAGCGAACCACGATTCGTTACTAGAATCCCTCTCCAAAAAACTTTAGGCAGCAACCCAGCGGAAATGGAATCATACCAAGAAGCATGACGGTAGCCTTTTTTGGAAGGCGAAAATTCCGTCCTTTTCGCATTCCGCTCCATATATTTTTTGTGCAGCAATGTCATTGGGTGGTGCTCCACGGAGACTCGAGAAGTCGGCCGAAATCAGATTTGAGTCTCGTTATTTAATGCTACACGAGGCTACCTTCGGCTTGGAATAATTCTTTATCCTACATGAAAGCTTTCGTTTTGTGTGTTTACCGCGGTCATTGTTTACATCTGAGAAGGGAGAAGAGAAAGAAATGTGCGTATGAGTTAGTTTTCACCCCGGACATTTTTGGGTGAAAATTCTTTCGTTAAAGTTTCGTCATGTGCGTCCTTCTTTCTCACCTCTCCTTCGTTTCTTTCCTATAAAACCGGGTTTTTCGTACGTCTAGAGTCTCCGTGTAGCACCCCACATTAGAAGGAATGAGTCGAAAAGCTCTAAAAGCTCATTCACCTTCCCCACGCAATCCAAGTAAGGTGTTTGTGATACGTCATCTTTTATTTCTTCCAAGGAAGTACAATTTCTTACACCTTCTAAATATATTTCCGGTAAGATCCTTGGAAGATATTGCTTTAATCCTTTTATAATAATGTTTTAGATACACATTTTTATACACAATTTAATGGTAAATTGTAGTAACTGAATAAAAACTGTACATTAATTACATACTTATCCATATTTGGCCCTTCCATCCTACTTTTGTGGAACTACGAATACGAACTCCTTCCTAAAAGCTTCTTAAGGAAGGCCTTCAAACTTTTCCCGCTGGGAAATATTAAAGCCCCAGACCAAAGAGAGGTTTTACCATGGTTTTTCTCTCTTTGAAAGCTTCACGTCGCAACTTCGAAGCTAAAGCTTCCTGCCCAGAAGAGCTTTTCCGCACGGCTATAAAATAAGCCGATCCACTAATCTAAATTCAGTTCTTTCCCGGACTCGTTCCGGAGTAGTCATCTTCTCCGGTCCTAACCGTGTCGAGTTGTCGAAGATTTCCGAAACCAAGTCCTAAGGCGACAATATTTCCGACAATGTAACCCGAACCGTGTCGAGGTGTAGATTCGACAATATTTCCAACCATATTTCCTGAACAGTGCCGATGTCTAGACCTCTATGCCTGGCAACACTCCTGAACCGTGTTGACGTGTAGATCCTGCAATATTCTCAAGAATATCGCCTGAACCTAAATTTAAAAAAGGAAGCTTAAGAGAACCGCCGACCGAAACACCATTACAAACGTGACAGCAAGGAATAACACACATTCGCTCTATGTGCGTGATTTAACTCCAAAAGTTGGTTGATAAAGAGTCCACGATGGCGTGAAGGTGTCGATGAACAGTTGAATGGCCAAATGCAAGATTCTCCACTAGTTCGTCAATGTTTACGATGGAGTTTTGTTCCACCAGGGATGGCAGAACCTCCTCGTCAAGCTTCACACTTCTTTCAGGACTATTCTCAACTCGGAAGCTGCAGTTTCTAGCTCGGTATTTCTTGAACCACAGCTAGCATTGGCTTAAGCTTATGTTTCCATCTCCTGTATTAACATTCCTTGCACTTTCGGTTGAATTGTTGCTTTTATCGAACTGGCAAAGTTAAAAATGCCGAAAATTCTCCTTTGTCGTTTCCATTACCGTTAGAACTGCACTACACACTTCAAATCTTTTTATATAGGTGCCTAAAAGTGCTCAATGACAACAAATCCACTGGACCCGATAATTCTACCCCCTACCACTCTAAAAAAAATGCAGGTCACCTTTATTTAAACCTCTGCGCGAACTCTCTGTCTTATTATATTATCAGGAGTTTATCCAAACTCGGGGAAACTTGCACATATTCAGCCGATACCGAAAAAACGTGACTCCATCTATCTCTCCAATTAGCGCCTCAGTAGCGTTGTTTTGGTTTGTCTTACATTTCAACCAACGTTTTCATTGATCCGGCCAAATCGCCGAACAAGCATTCCAGTGGTTCGATTTTCTTCAAAGATGCCAATACTTCCTCTAACCATCCACATGTAATATAAAAGACCTACAGACGGCCTTTCGTTGAATATAACTCCATTATACTCACGGAGAAGCTTCGAAAACTACCCTATCGTGGGCCCTTAAGGTCATCGGTGACGAAACCATTTGATCCACCATTAACACATTGAGACACTATAGGAATGCCCTGGAAAAGGCGTTGTACTATTAAGTTTTCAACGACATGTAATTTTTGAGGTTATGTATCAACATATGAAAGTGTTTAAAACTACAAAGAGTCTTATTAAAACACAACTAGATAAACTTACTAATAAAGTATGAGGACAATTGACATAAGCGAATAGCAAAGGGGTTGCAGATACAAGCATGTCTGGGATGAGATAATGTACCAAATCTATCACATTCGGCGGACACCTTCTCTTCTTCTGATCCTTTAACCCCTTGCAGAAACAATAAATTGCCCTCCAACGGACTCTGTTCTTCATTTCTAGTTCTTCAACCATGCAAAAGCGATGCCTTAACGTTGGAGTTGAACAATCGTTTAGTACTATGTATAAGAAAAAGTAATGGCTAAAGAAGACATCCTTGTCGTACTCTTGAGCTCACCTCAAAGTAAAGTTGAAAGTAACATTACCTTGGTATTTTACCAATTCTTCTTCAGTCATTGAATTTTACTTTTCAACAAAAGGTTTTCTCTGTCAACCTAGCATAAGTTCATCGATGAGAACCAGCAGCATCTTGAGTTGATTAGAAGACCCTGAGGTATTGAGCATTCTTGTCGATTAATTTTAATACGGTAGGATTACTGGAACCAATATGAAGATGAAATACATTGTGCAACCCCTCCAATTGATTGTTGGTGCAAAGGCGCTAGTTTCGCTTTGGTCGTCACCTATCGCTCAGCTTTGGGCTCGGTTAACCTCGGATATGGAAAGGGGACGCGTTTTACGTCCTTCTTCGCAGCATGAGTAATAGTCATATCTGAACCTATCTCCTTCCTGTAACATCTGTACCCAGACAGAAACTAGGTGAGGTCATAACTCACCGCTCTAGTTACGTCGTGACACAACTTTCGACTTCCGGCGTGAGCCTACAGGTTCATCTACCACTTTCAAGGCCCTAAAAGCTTGTGGCCCCATTTGTCAAAATGTTTATAGAGATCATTTCCGCAATCAGGGATAATGGATGAATGGACGTGGTCCGATATGAGCAGCCATAGGGCACTTAAAATATAAGGCGCTCTCGCCTTCCTTCTGTTACCCAATCTACACAGTGCTGTAGCCCACACTACTGTTACATATGGGAAGATTGAGTTACCTACAACGACGTTACTCTAAAACCACAATGATGGATAAAACGACTGTTTGGGGCACCCTACAAGGATTCGTGCAACTTATGTACAAATGCTTTGTCCGCTGTGCCTACCAAGTGCTATCATCTGAGCCTGGTCCAACGGCGGTCCCATATAGCGAATGTTGCGATACTATCGCTTACTCTCACCCTTATATCCAGCAAATGACTTCTGGTTTATTTTCAGTAATCTCTTTAACCATTCTCTTCTTATAAAGCTTCTGTCGCGTCTAATTCGGGTTTATGGGATGGCTTTCCTACTACCGCGAATCGATGTGGTATATGCGTAACCGGCCGGGATAGCTCTTCTTCGAAGTGCATTCCTTTGACCCCTCATCCCAATAACAGTGCAGTGGCTCGGGATTAACTGGCCTGACTACCAGCTCAGAGGTCCGCGGTTCTATTCCATATAGTGCCATGGTTCTTCATCTTTCCACTTCTCCCACATAGATAAAATTCCTTCTGATTTGCCTTTCTTTTTCACAGCAATTGCCAATCGTAACCGAGCATGCCGCCTCCTGTCCGATCAGCCAATATCCTGTCGCGGTGTTAGTATTGGATCAGTGGAGTAAATCTACGTGTTGGCGTTTTCATATCTTTAATTCTACGACGTTCTACAATGCACTCTGTATCAGAATCGTGGACAACAAAAAGGGGCTTACCTTTGAACTCTAGCCTTGCACATCTTTTCTGTCAGTTGATCATAGATCTTTCATTGATTTTAACTATTCTCTTTTCAACTCTGACTGCCAATGTTTGTCCTTGAAGGCTAAGTTTGAATCATTTTTAACCGACACTATGTAAAAAAAATTTCATCAAAAAGGCTTAAATTTGCCCGGTTCAAAAGCCAGCGCCTTTGTCGTGACATGTCAGCGGGTAGAAACCAAGTCATAATTCAATTGGCGCCAAAAGTTCTCAAATAATTCTTTTGCGAAGAGAAAATTTTAAACTAAACGAAAAATTCGTCTGCCTGAACAAAACTATTGCATTGAAACTAGCGCTGACCGACAAAAAAAAATATCATTAAACACTTTCTGTATTAAAACGAAAACTGTAAACCAGCGAAAAAGGATTCTGGGCTCTTCACTCCCTAAAAAAAGTGGTAATAAATCCTTGTTACTCCCAGAGGAAATAAATGAAATCAAGAAATAAAACCGGAACAGGGTATGCTATGCCCGTTCCATATCCACCCCAAAAAATGAATATAGTCTCACCAGGCAACAAATTGTCCATAGATGGACTTCTTTATACCGCATCGAAGTTATGACTCTGTGGTTTCTTGGCTCCTTTGTAATTCTCCTCACCTAAATCAATTTCACCGAGCAGCAATAATGAAACGGTTAAAAAGGGACGGGAGGGGGTGAAGCGGAAGAGAACAAAGGACATCGCAAGTTTTAGAATATCATTCCTTTGCCCCCCCCCCCCCCTACCCACTTCATTGTACCCGCAGCCGGTAGTAGTTTTACGTCGTGCTTTCAAGCTTCCAATTTTACATTTCTGCCCATCCGTCTTGACTCGATTCCTCTTACGGGGGACGCAGGACAGAAAATACAAAGCGCTGTACGTGATTCAATTATCATATAAAAAGTGGAAAATTTATGTCCTTTTCAGTCAGGAGCATAAATTTTTTCAGCAAGTGCGTGTTCCTGTAACAGTACGGTTGGGGGCGGTATAACAATTGACAGAGTTATAATGTAATCTCGTTCTACTATTCTCTTTTGGGTTGGAGGGCTTGTGTAAGTGAGTGAGTGAGGGCACCTTTAAAATATTTTTTGGTAAGCTGGGTTCAAACAAAAGGTTACAGGCGATTTCTTAAGGATGAAGGAAGATAAGTACTGAATTTTGTAATGTTGGTAGTCATTTCCTTTTGTCGTGTGCATCATTGGTTCATGGTACGATAAAAAGGCTTTTCAAGCTGTAACTTGACTTCAATGGTTAGGCTTTACAGCTTGCATTGCTTGTACCGCACAGAGCGCTGACTTCGGTGATCGAGCAGGATATGACTTCCTGGCTTCTTGTGTAAAAAGGGAAAAAATAGAGAAGGAAATTAAACCAGGTCTTAAAAAATTGAAAAATGAAAGACCATGCCGCGGACTGGATTCGAACCACAGACCTCCGAGAGGGGAGTCGTGCGCATTAATCCCGAAGCTACCGAGAATTTTTTTCATACCTTTATAGAGTTATACTCTAACTGTGCTTTCATCCTTAGGAAGGAATCTTTGAAGTCGTACTGGAACAAGTTTTGAAACTCTAGATACCGCCTGCCTCAGGGTGAATATTTGAATATTTGTTAATTTTCCTGGAATGAAGCCAGACTGGTATTGGCCAATAATTTTTCTAACGTATAGGGCTTCCAGGTTGTTTTACAGGTAGTCCGGGGAAATTAAAAAAAAACGCACGAAAGGAGACAAAATTCCAAAATGGCTGAAAATTGGACCACAGCTTCCTTGGGACTTTTAAAAAAACAATTTCGGAATCACAAAAAAAAACATGGCCGCCACTTTTTGGGTAAAAAATCACTCAATAACTGGTTTTTTCGAAATTTTTTTTTATCTGTCAATACAAAACATTATTGCCTACAAAATACCCCTCTTGAATTTTTTTCGAAAACCTTGACCTTTCCGAATTATTCAAAGTATTTTTTGACCGAAATGTGATTTTTGGAAACTTTTACCTTGAATAACTTTGAAAGGGTTAGGTTTTCGCAAAAATGACAAATAGTAGAGGGAAATTGTCATATGACAATTGCAGTTGGGAAGTTGGATTTTTTTTGTTTTTTTTCTTTACATATGTTAAGATAAAGCGAAAAAAAAATTTCTGCAAAATCGGTCCTGTGCTGCAAGAGAAAATTGCATAAATGTCCATGTCCATTTTTGATGCATTTTGAGAGCATTGCTGCACAATTTTTTTAATTTCTCCAGTTCTGTTGGTCGTAGAAAAATAAAAAAAATTGGAAAATACTCGTGGATGAATAGACTATCGAACTTATTCGGTATAAATACTTTAAAATTGAATCCTAACCTCAAAAAACCAAAATGTATGAAATTTTCTTTTATTTTACTAAAAATGCAATAAATAACGGGAAAATAGTCGGATTTTGATAAAAATTGGAGAAAAGATGTATTGTGATGCTATTAATACGTGGTTGTAATTTCAAAAAAAAAATTTAGAATTTTACGGCAACAGCATACGCAGTACTTCGTTATTTTATTTAAAATGTCTATTTTAGAACTTTGAAAAAACTAAAAAATGTCAATTTTCAATTTTTTGCCTTTTGCCAACTATGAAAAGCTACTTGCAAACTATGAAAAAAAGGCAAAAAATTGTATCATATGTATAATTGTAAAATTGTAATTGTAATTTTTTTTATTTTTCTACGACTAACAGAACTGGAGAAATTTAAAAAATAGTGTAGCAATGCCCTCAAAATGCATCAAAAATTGACATTTATGCAATTTTCTCGTGCAGCACAGGACCGATTTTGCAGAAATTTTTGTTATCGCTTTATCTTAACATATATAAAGAAAAAAACAGAAAAATCCAACTTCCCAACTACATCATAACTTCGCTTTTTTTTGTTTAATTTCCCTCTACTAAAAGGGTTTTTTTGTAGGCAATAACGTTAATGTTATTTTTTTTTTTGTGATTCCGAAATTGTTTTCTTAAAAAGTCCAAAGGAAGCTGTGGTGTAATTTTCAGCCATTTTGGAATTTTGTCTCCTTAAAATGCTAATTTCGCCGGACTAAGGGTAGCGGAGAATATTTTGTAGACCGTACTTAACAACATTATACCAGGATAGTAGCTGCAAGATATGACATCGCCTTTTTTATGTACGTACAGGGCCCTAGACGCCTTCTTCCAATCTTCAAGCATCACTTCTTGGTCCTTATTCTATACGCGCAGAGAAGTCATCTTCATCAACCTTACCATTTTGGAGCCGGTTTATGGCTTTGTCATATTCTTGTTGGGTTGGTGACCGCAGTGCGGAATCATAATCGGATATTGATAGAGTCTCTGAATCCTCAGTTGCTTCATCATTTGGTTATTTATGAAAGTGTTCTTCCAACGCTCCTTTATGATCCTTGCGGTCCTTGCTGTATGTACAACGTTGTATGAATCGCGTCATACCGCGAATTCTTCGGTTCACTAACGACATTCATTTGCCACGTTCACATTTTATATTTTTCTTCATATATGTTCTACTAACATCCGATTAGCAGATTCATTCATCACTGAACCAGTCGTTCCAAGATCTGAGAGCCTGAGTTCGCCCAACAGAAAATGAAATCGAGCTTGAAAGTAAAAGCTCGCTCAAAAGTGAAATAGTGGAATGCCATTCCAGTGAGCTTTTCAACTCTGACTTCTGGCAAAAAAGCAACAACAATTTCATGCACTGAACTTGACTTTATTAGGTGAAGCCACTTACGTCGATTGAACTGAATATTAATTAACTGAGGCCGGCGAAGCCGGGGGCATAAGTCAGAATTGCAAAAGCTCACTGGAATGGCATTCCAATATTCCAGTTGATTACTCTCTTTTGAGCGAGCTTTTACGTTTTACTTAAGTTCGAGTTCGAGTTGGGCGAATTGAGGTCGGTTTTTTGCTTATTTAATATGTGGAAATTGTATGTGAACTGAAATTTTTCAAAGTTCAGTTTATCAATTTGTTCGAACTTGCGCAGTTCGGCCGGTGAAGCCGGGGTGTAGCGGACGTTGTATCTCGCCTCGGAATTATTATATCAAGTACCCTACGTAGGTGCTACGGGGCGCTCACGACCAGGTAAGTGGTGGTGTAGTAAAATAAGTGGTATCTCCGGCGGTCTCGCCACACCACGACCCCCGGCGAGGTAGCCCTTCTCTGGAGGCCGCGAATACCAACTTGATGCGATTGTTGTTATTTTGTAACGGTGGTTTAAATTTTCAGTTTATTGTGTGAGGATCTGAGGTTGGTCTCATTACAAAACTTTTCACGGATACTGTTCCACGGAACATTTTCTGCGATGTAAAATGCACGTTTGGAGACTCATATCAGTAAGATAGTGATCCAACTCGAAGTTACCACCCCGACACTTTCGTATCAAGACGTGGCCTATTCGGTTATGGGTGACTTCATCAGGGTATACTCAGGTGGCTTTTTTGTATATTCCTAGCAGTTGCATGATCGTTTTTTAGATTTATGCTCGTCCTGGCGCCTCTCGACGCACGCTAGTAATCTACTGGCGATCTTGAAGGCCTTTACGAGTGGTGGTGAGAATCTTACATCGGTCCAGCAACAGGTAATGTGTGAGCGACTGTAAGGTCCATGCCTAGGAGAGGCCGGTAGGGTCAGATTCCTAATGACTAAACTCAAAAACCCTTTTGCATGACGTTGGAGTCCAGAGCGGTATGAGTCGTAAAGCCATTACTTCAACCTGGCGCCATCAATGTGACCCTTAAAAGGGTCCGTCGAAGGTGCTCACCCGAAACGGTGGAGCTTAAGGATCAGTAACGAACCGTCTTTGTTTTCTTTGCGGGAAAGATGATTTCAACGAAGTTCGATACCCAACTCACTGGCTACATAAGTGCCCGTAGGTGCGTCGAAGCATTGACAGCATTCTACCGGAGAGCTCCTGCCTCTCGGTTCTGTGGGTATCTATCCCAGTCTAAAAAAAATAGCCACAGGATCCTGAAAGTCTGCTAGATAATGAACGTCAAACATACATAAGGATGGAGCACTGAAATTTTGATGGATAGCCAAGCCTCTATAAGACCTCTAAGCTCGATGATGACATGATACAGAGTTGAGCTTAAGAAGCTCGGTGAAAGGCAGAGATAGGAACGAGAAATCCAAACTAGAAAAAGACACTTCCCAGCGGGGAATTGAAGCGCCTTTGCACTGATTCTGAAGCGCTGAAAAGGAATGCCAATGCCCTTCTTATTCATATCCCTATTCCTTTCCCTTTAACACAGGCATGTCATCAGAGCGAAGCGCTTCTATTTTGTCGTTGAAGAAGCGCAATTAAAGCTGGGAAATTCAAGCTCTTGGGACGCTCTTGAAGCTTTCGCGACCCATAGTATCAGCAGTTTCCCCTGGAATCAAATTGGAAGTGCTTCCTGGGTGCGCTTCAGAACCATTTTGGAAGAATTTCGTGTGCATGTGGCTACAAATAAGTCATTTTCAACTTTTTTGGTAAATTTTCTGTTTTGAAAGATTCTCTGAATTTCGATTCGTAACGTCCTCTGTTGTGACATATTTCTCTTTTGAAAAATTTCGTTTTAGAGTTGTGCGCTCAGTAAAAGAAGTCGCGCGGTTTATAATTTATTATAGTAATTGTGATTTCATAATTGTGATTTTGATTAGTCCAGTGAAAAGTGTTGATTTATTTATTTTTTTATGCCTGGGAATTCAATTTTCTATTCTATTTTGTTGTTGTTCCCTTTTTATTATTCAAATAAAAATATTTATTTTTGAAATTTATTTGTATCCTTATTATTCAAAAACGAAGAGCGAAACCTTTTTCCCTGATCCCAAAAAAGCAAAAATGAAAGGTTTGCTGCTTATAAAACTTAAATCTTCATAATAGCTTCCCAGGAAGCTAACTAGAAGAAAATCGAACAAACTGCTTCTTGCTAATGAAATGCAATGGTAAAAAAGATATGGATAGGGATACCGAAGGGAATCACTTCTAAGAGGTTCAAGGAAAGCTTCTTCATGCATCAGTGAATGCTTCTATTTCTTAGCTAGGCAGCGCACACAAAGCAGATTCGTTCTAAGAGACTTAAGAGATCTCCAAATTAGGAGTGGGTGCACTGATAGGCTTTATTAGCACCGTAGAATGGCTATAAATATCTACCACAGTCAGTTAATCAACAACCAAACCTTAGGTAGACGAGTTTGTGACTGCGCTAAAAGGGCCTTCTCTTGCACTGAAGGCAACCCTAGTGTCCCAAACGCTCGTTGTTTGTTGTGCTTTGGCAAAGTACTGGAGAGAATCATAAATCATCAAGTGTGGGACTTTTTAACCAAAGATTTGTCTATGTGATTTAGCAAAAACCATTTGCTTTAACGGGAAGGACAAACCAACAAAACCTCAAGAGAATTAAATTTGATAGGTTTACCGCAAGAATCAATATTAGGTCCATTACTATTTTTTTTAATTTATATTCAAAATATTCTAAAAGCATTCCCTTCACTGGAATATTTTATACACAATTCGCTACTATGTACATGCAGCTTATTATTCAAAAGTCCTACATAACAAAGTAGATCGAGGTCTTTGTGCTCTACACTAAATGTCTACAAGGCAATAAAGTAACAAGGAATATAATAAAAGCCCACTTATATATCAAGGCTGTTTATGTTAAAGCACAAAATACGGCCTACAAATCATACACAATCACAAGAACAACAAAAATGAAACAATTAAACAAAATATGCTAAAGCTACAGCGCCTGTCTTGATAAGAACAAATAAAGCTCGCTAATTAGCACGCTAACTTATTATAAATCATTTAAATAAAAATTTTTAATCATTTTAACTCGACCATCGAGATGCCAAACACGCCACGGTGCCCATTTCTCTTTCATCTATGGAACTGAAGAATGTTATCCGAACAGGGAAATGGGGAGGTTGGCGTAGTCCTCGCAAAGGATTTTCTAGAATGATTTTTTTAAATTTATGCGTTCATAAGGAGGGGCTATACATCCACATCTTTATAAGCAATTAATAATTTCTGCATTTTAATATAAAAAAGAAAAAAAAATATAGGGCGACTGACCCCAAATGTCGTATAGACCTAAACATGCACACAGATATCAGGGCAAAGAGGAACTGCTATAAAACATGCGAAAAAGTCACGTACCCGCAAACTGCAGGAAATCATACTACTGCTACTACTACTACTACTACTACTACAACTACTACTAGTACGAACGGGAAGCAAGGACTCTGCTGCTACAAGGACGGATGAAAAACGCACGGTAATATTTCAAAATGTTGCATCAATCCTTCCATTACAAGCTTGAGTTCAGCTCTATGCGACTATGGGCTACGGAGGAGGAATATATAGTATATATTCACATATCGTAAATGATTTATGTCCTTAATATGTGGACCTTGGTCGTAAATATGTCCGGTCCGGAGGAGAGCCGAGAAAAACATTTTGAGTAGACGGCCTCCATCCGAAAGACCAATGAGCTTCGTCGTCCTGCAGAAACCGACGACCGAGAAAAAGAACTGCTGACATCCTGTCTGACATTTTTCATTGCTGTGAAAATGAAGGATATGGACTGCAGTGTAAACTAACACTTTTTTTTCAGCTCCTCCTCACCCAGAAGGAAAAACGTTTCTCACATAGAAATTTTAATTGCATTTGCAGCAGCGGAATGTAAATAGCGGATTTTGGAATTTTACTTATTTAAAAATATTGCAGAGGGCACAAGGGTAGCATAGCTGAAAACATAAAAAAAATGGCATTGCCGAGTGCTGTTTGGAAGATAGTCTAAGTTAAGGGGGAAGAAATTTATGAGTCCTTGATTATAAATAATTTTGGCAACAAAATACTCAAATATTTTGTCCTTTTAGAAATCCATAGTAACAAGAGCATAAAAAACTTCTCTCGGCCTAGCTTAAAGCTTTTTAAGAGTCGTTTCCCTTTAGGCACTCCTGTGATATGTAATATTATACTGCGTTAGATGTTGTAATTTGGCATCAGATACCCCAGTAACAACTTCGGATGCTTGCGATGTAATGGGAAAAACTATAAAATATAAAACGCCATGGCGTAGGCAATATCATCGAATATATCAACCATGTAGCGTCTCTGTGGGCCAGTTACTTTTTTTTCTGCATACTTTTAGGGTCAATTTTTTTTTTAAAAATAATTCTTATCTATATTCAATTCTCTATACTTTTAGGGTAATTTTTTTTATTTATGTTTTTAGCCACCTGCCTTTTCATTGCTTTGAAGTAGAGTTGAGCTGAGGCAGTACATTTGTCCCTTACACGATGGTAAGTTGTACTGAGGCCTCAATTTTTTGAAATGTTCCGGTTCAAAAATGATGTCCTACTGGTATATGAGCGTGTATCGAGATAAATTTCGTCCTGAAAAAACATTTCTTATTTCCAACTTGAAATTAGCCGAGGTGAGATTGTAAAATGTAAATATACATTGGGGAGAGGAGGCATAGCTTTCTTACCAACTCTGAGGGAAACTCGTAAAAAAAGCCCTTCATTAGTATTAATTTTCTTTCTTTTTTTTAATTTGCTTGTTTTTGTCATTTTGGCATTACAGTAGCACCTCGCCTCATTTGAAGCATGACATTGTACTGGCTTATTTTATAATCGTGTCCTACCCAACACTATTTTGAAGCCCTGATGACAGGACCCAAAATAGTGTGACCCTAGTTTATATACCTAGGTCATTAAGCTTGTGGGTAATCTCAAATTAATTAGGAATTGGTCCTATAGAGCTTTATTACCACCTCGCTCTTGCAAAATAACGATCGGCTGCGTTACCAGGTTGGTACCAATATTGCATATACCTCTACTTAAAAGAGAGTAAGCAGGGGTCCCAAGAGAAAGGCTCTGCTAAATCTGGGGCTACGCCTGATACCTCGGCCTCTGTCTTGGAGCCGTTCATCTTCTATGTTTGTCCACTCGGCGGTACCTTACACATAACTGAAGATAGCCTATTTTGCATGGTCACGGAATAGGGTTTAAACTTGTGTCTATGATCATCGCAGACATGCAATCAAAGAGCATTCGTGCTTCCTAAATATCTTCTGAAATTCTGAAACTTATAAAAGCCCTTATAGCAAAATTCACTAGTTCAATATGTAGTGGTATCTAGTTTAGCAGAACCTTCAGGCCATCAGTCAGGGAAGTGATATTACCCCACTCCCCACTTGTGACGGGAAGACAGGCCATTCTTTGAATCTTGCTTAATTTACTAACAACGTTATTAAGCCTGGTTCTATGGCATCACTGTAAGGCCCTACAGAAAACCTAACCCTTTCGAAGTTATTCAGGGTAAAAGTTTCCAAAAATCACTTTTCGGCCAAAATATACCTTGAATAATTCGGAAAGGTCAAGGTTTTCGAAAAAATAACAAGAGTGCATTTTTGTAAGCAATAACGTTTCGTATTGACTGATCAAAAACAAATTTCCAAAAAAACCAGTTTTTGAGTGATTTTTTTCTCAAAAAGTGATATCTCCGGCGGCCATGTTTTTTTTTTGTGATTCCGAAATTGTATTCTTAAAAAGTCCAAGGAAGCTGTGGACCAATTTTCAGCCATTTTGGAATTTTGTCTCTTTTCGTGCGTGTTTTTTGCTAATTTCCCCGGACTAAGAACAAATGCAGTCGCCAAATCCTATTATCCAAAAAATTTATCTCCACAATTAGGAAGAGTATGAGAAAATAAAAACCAGCGATCCAACCGTTGCAATGTAACCAGTTAATGCCGAAAAAACCGAACTAAAGCTTCTTACCAATAGAGAAAAAAATCCTTATTTCTGTCTACTTAGAATTTGGTCGAACTCTGAGCCTATCCCGATCAGGGATGTCAACTTGGGTCTTATTGAAAAGTGAAAGCTGAATTTGAGACAATATCGAAGAGAGAGAGGGGCAGGCCAGTATATCTCTCTATACTAGTAAGCATAACTTCGGCAAAGGATGAGTCGTGAAGCCGTACATGGAGCGCTGACTTACACAGCAGTGATTAGACCAGTGGTAACATACGGTTCTGCCATTTGGTGGCCCGCTGGTATCCCGCTGAACATAACAAACCTAGCCAAGACCACCTACAAAGAATGACATGTCTCGAGAAACGGGGCTCTTTGTAAAACAGCCACGAAAGGAAAGAATGTGATTCTCGATCTGCTGCTGTCTACTCTATTTTTCAGGCAACAGACTACATGACATTGAAACTCAATTTCAGCCCAGGTTTCGATGTCCATATCCACACCAGGAAAGAATGGAAGGCCAGGAGCCAGGTTAATACTGTTATCGGCGAGCTAAGCGGCTATTAAGACAGTAGGAGGGGTCTTTATAAAGACGAAGCTGTCCAAGCTGCCAATCTACCAAAGAGTGCTCTCTTCTTTGACTAGGAGATATAGAATCACTCTTCAGTAGGTATCAGGGCACACGAGCATCGAAGGCAACGAGAAGACGTTGAACTCATTCATGATTGGGGCCGCAAGAAACATGTCGAAATCAATCTGAATACAGCCCTCTTTTTCGCGCGTAAGGAATTTCGTTCCTCGATAGAATAACTGAAATGTGGAACAATCTTTCTCAATCTGTATTTCCTAACTCCCATAGCATCTAAAAGTAGAAATAAAGCTGTTTTTTTTTTATTTCAATATAAACGATTTTAAGGAATTTTTACAAATATAATATGACAAAGATCGGTAACATACAGGTTAATGCAGCTGACTATCATCTCAGAGGTTTGTGATTCGATTCCATCCTTGGCATGGTCCCATTCACCCGTTCTTACCGTTGCAATAGTATTAGATGCAGGGGCGGCTCTTTCATAGGTGCGAATGGTGCACTTGCACCGGGCGCAATTGGACGGGGCGCAATCTAAAGTTATTGAGAATGCCTTCTATGCTCAGGAAGGCTGCCAAGGTGGACTGTTTTTATTCTATGCAGAATTCTACAGTAGAAACTAATACATGCAGTGTAGCGACCACCGATTATCTCTTGAAATAGGCTTGCCTAAGGACATAGGGTCCTCTATTATGGAGATTCGAGTGTATAGATCTATAGATATGCGGAAGCCAGGATTGTGCCAGGGAAAACACTGAAACACATCCTAGAGCAGATGATGAGTTTGGGGGATGTGTGGAGAATGGTGGCAGTGGCGCTGCAGGCCATCTACCAGAAGCTTAAGCAGTAAGCAGCTTAAAGAAACAGCATAAGCTGGATAGTTTTGTGAAGTTAAAACGTAAGCAAACCCAGCATAAAAGCAAGATCGGGAACCAAATCCTGATTGGGCACAGGCTTTCATAGGTGCTAATGGTGCATTTGTATTGGGCGCAGTTGGACGGGGCGCAATTTCAGAAATTACGATTTTTAAAAAAAAATTTAAACTTTGAAAAAGAAATTTGAAAATGCATTCCCGTGCTTTCATTTTCATATATTAAGGTAACTCCACAGAGTGTTTGAGTCTTTTTCAATTGCCTTCACTGCGATCAAAAAAAGAAGAGCTGATGGGGGCGCAATATGGCATACTGCACCGGGCGCAAAACACCCCAGCACCGGCCCTGATTGGATGGGAGCAGGTAGAATAAAAACCGCGTCTTGACATTGTCTCAGTTATATCCCTGAATTCTCTTGTATGTTTCTGACTAGAGCTTGCTTTCTGGCTTTGAATTCAATCATAGAACGGTCTACAGCACAAAAAGAGGTTTAGTTCGGTTAGTTGTTCTAAAAATTTCATTCAAAAATATAAAAAATGATTCTGACGGGTCTGACCATAATTCGTAATAAAGATTTCCGTCTCTAGCAAAAGAAGAATGGTTTATATAAAAAATTATAATAAAAACAGAACTGAAAACGAATTCTTGTAGCAACAATGATGTTAAATTAAATCGGAACGAAAATGGGAAAATACGATTTTTCTAAAGCAAATACTCTCGTATACCCCAACCATAAAATACCTTAAAATTTAATGAAAAAAAAAAGAACTAAGTTTATGAGTCCTTCATGTCATTTATCTCCCGTTTCAAAGTTAAATAACTAGAAAATTATAAATTGCACAGAAATTTCAAAATGAATCAAGCCCCGAGACCCTTAAAGGTAATTGTATACAACATAAATGAGTGAGCGGCACAAAGCATAGAAACAAGATGGTAGGAGAGAATTTTTATAAGCAACCGTTTTGAATTACTTTCAGAAATTATTCTGCAGTCTTCAAAGCGAAATGGCAGAGGCCTCGGGCGCCCTTTCAAATGCTTTCTTCATTTCATAATTCAGACAGAAATGAGTTAAACGTGGGACTGCCCAAGGACTCATGACTTTCTTTGTGCGTTGTGCCTGGGCTTTATGCTAACTTTATTAAGTTAAATGCAAATTGTGCTAACCAGCTTTGATAATAATTCGCTGCAGCACTCTGGAAGCAGAAACAAGATTTGTTTATGGTGCATTTTCAGTTTGGTCTATAATATACATATAGTAACCAACCATCCAAGGATTATTGTATATGAGCCGAGCCGAGCGGGTGGGTGAGCGATGGAAGGCGATCAATATGCAATTATTATGCACAGCTGCTTTCCCTCCATACCTGAGGCTCTTTAAATATTCCACGAGGTGAGGGTGTGCTCCCCTATATATTTTACAATCAGAAAATTTTTCGAATTCGAAAATCTTTGCTTTTAAAATTAAGCTACGGTAAGCTTTTTTCATATATATACCAGAGGTAGAAATCCACGTAATCCATAATGCATTTCGATCATCGCATTCGTATCAGTGAACCGCGAAAAACCGTAAGCAAGCACAAAACCATCAGTAGAATTTCCCCGCGAATTTACAAACAAGTCTAGGTTCTAGGACAAAGACTGCTAGCCAATTTCCCTGCCATACACTGAATTCTGGTCACGTTCGAATGCTTCCTGTTTTGTATTTCGGGTACGTTCCCTGCATATACATATACCGCCCCCTCTGCCACCCGCCAACAAAACTGCAGGCAAAATTGCACAATACTAGTGCATCTCATAAAAAAAAAATCCTGATGAACAGGGTGGGTGCAGGTCCAAGGGTTTGGTGAAAGAAATTTCCTCCAAAAAACAAACCGTCTCCGGGTTCGCCCTGTGTAATAGTCGTACCTTCCGGGGTAAAATCACTTTCTGGACAGAGAATTCGCTTTAGTCACGTTCAACAATTTTCAGGATAAAACTTCCAAAATAAATTGTGAAAGGCCACACAGTAACCTACAAGGGATGAGCCATCATCGGACATCGGACTTAAGCCAAGCTCGGACTGGATACGCCAAATAATGTAATGCCAGATAACACTACTAGCTGCAAAAACAAAAGCAAAACGGACACAACAAAACAAAAAAAAATGACAGAGTCTGTGTGTGATGCTATGGCAGAAGAAAATTTCTTTTTGGGTGACAAAAGCTTATACTCTGGGATTCCGAATCGATTCCGAATCGTTTCGGAATTGTTGCGATAAATACTTTTAAATAAAATGAAAACGACCGGAACTGCAGCTGGGGCCCACCCTTTCGCTGTACCAAGCCGATATGGTATTGGCCACAAAATAAATGTGACGTTGACAATGTTCATAAAATATCGCCTTCGATGTGGCAAATTGATTTCTATGGTGTTCGTTTTTTTTAATTGTATGTTTTTCGGGATTAAAATGAGAATTTATTCATTTTTATTTTAAATATTGCTGCAATCTGGGGTTTTTTTTGGGTTTTTCGACATGAGGTAGTTCTAGCGAGGAGCGGATAGGGCCAGTGATCACTACCTAGTTGCTCGAAAGATGAGAGAGAAAGGACTAATGATAAGAAGTTGAAGAAATAATAAGGAACAAAATAGGAGTATGAAAGAGTTTTATACATTAAAACAGGAAAGTTCCCTCTAAAAATGAACCAGTGAAAATTTTACTGGTTCAACCAGTAAATAATAATTTCGGTGGAAAACCAGTTAATTCGAGTCTGTTTACTGATTGAACCAGTGAAAAGTTCTCCCTAAAAATGAATTAGGAAAAATTTCACTGGTTCAACCAGTGAATTTTAATTTCACTGGTTCAACCAGTGAATTTTAATTTCACTGGTTCAACCAGTGAATTTTAATTTCATTGGTTCAATCAGTGAATTTTAATTTCACTGGTTCAACCGGTGAATTTTAATTTCACTGGTTCAATCAGTGAATTTTAATTTCACTGGTTCCGCCAGTGAATTTTAGTTCCACTGGTTTAACCAGTGAAAAAATATATGTGACTCATATTCTAGGCAATTAACTTGGGAAAATGACACTCGCGCTAGAGAAAAGCTTTTTTCCTTTTTTTATGTGAATTTCACTGGTTCAACCAGTGAAATTTCACTGTTTCCTATTGGTTGACTAAGCAATGGTTCAACTAGTGAATTTTCACTGAAAACCAGTGAATAGTTACTGGTTCGTTTTTAGAGAGTTGGTTAACAAGAGGCTTGGAATGGAAACCGGTTTCAATCTAATGTGGAGTTTGAGAAAAAAGAAAAAAATATACAGAAGCAAATAATACTGTGTTATGTATACAAAACAACGAAAGGAGCCACACCCGGCTTTTGTAACAAAATAGTTGTAAAAAGCTCTATCACGTACAGTGTCTCTATCTAAAGCACGGAACCCTCCTTAAAAAAGGGCTTTCCTTTCGCTTGATGCGTCCCCGTGTATTTTGGGCTACATAGGCACCAAAGGACAAAATATACGATTAAGCATGCTTTTGAAAAATTTCTACTGCGAGTTTGGTAAGAATACACGAGAGATGAAAGGAGAGGAGAAGCAATGCAGGCACTGCAAACAATTTCTCAGCAGTCCGTTCTCTCAGACCATTCTAGAAAAGAAGTTTTACTGAAGAAAATCGCTAAAAATCGTTTTGATGTTTGCAAGCATGTTTCTTGCAGTTACACGATGTTACGTTTGTATTTTTATTTATTTATTTCGTAATAAATCATTCATTTCATGTTTGTGTAATTAATAAAAGGTTAAAAGAAAATCCATAATTTTTCATGTACCCTGTAAAAAAATATGGAAATTCACAGTGCGAGTGTACAGTAAAATTAGAAATCGCGATATGAAATACTAATTTACTACACAATTATTGTAATTTTACTATAAATTTTGTAATTTCACATAAAGAAATTTAGAATCTCCAATACTGCATGACGTAAATGTTGATTACATGAATGTGACGTATATTTTACACAATGTTGTGTATTTTTCTAAAACGTTTATGTAAGAAAATTACAATATTTCTATTATTTATCAATGTTATGTACTGACTTTTGTACTGTAATTTTACAGTAAGATAATTTTAATAATTTTAGATAATAATATAATAATATTATAATTTTAGAACTGATATTTTCAGTAAAATTACAAATTGTTCATTGGAATGTAAGGTTTAAATTTTTCCTCTCATAGATATAATTCACAGGTAACAATGGAATACTAAGCATATATGCCCGATTGTTCTTAAGTTAAGGTTAGACCTTTGACTTTGGTCAGGGTCTGGGCAGTTCTTGTAACCGCCAAGAAATTTTTGATAATTTTTGATGCTTAGGGCCGATGCACAATAAAAGCTTCAAGCTGCAAGCTTCAAGCTTCAAAAATTAGGATAAAAGGATTTGTACAATGATTCACATTCACAGCTTCAAGCTGCAGTGCTCAAATTAAGCAAAACTCAGATGAAGCTTGTGGTTTGAAGCTTGCAGCTGGAAGCTTGAAGCTGTCATTGCGAATCGGTCCTTGCATGGTGAACAAAATGCTATTTTTATGTATAGGGAGAGGGCATACACAAAAGTTTTGGAAAATTACAAAACTATGAAGTGAAAGCTCCAATACTGATTGTATTTTTACATCCCACAAATAATGTATATTTACTACACAGTTGGTAAAAATACGTGAAGTTGAATTGAAATATTCCTAATAATATATATTGCAAATGTACAAAACTGCTTGTGAATAAAACTTCCAGTATTTTTTTTTGTAAAATTACTACAGAAATTTTTTACAGTGTATGCTATTTCCACCCTCTATTTCGCATCTGTTTTTGTTCCTGCTTCTACTTTCATTTGAATGTTCCTTAAACGTCTCTACTGAAGCACGAAATACCCACAAACATCCCTCTTCGCCTCCCTTTTAAAAAAGAGCTTTTTGATTCTGATTTTGGTTCAAATACACACAGATGTATGCAGCTGAACCAAAAGCTTTTTTTGGTCAGGGAAGGTCTGAGAAGGTGAAAATAGTGCACAGTTTTATGCTTCTAAGGAGACTCTTTTCCAAAAAAAAACCTTTTGCTTTAGAAGCTTGTATCCTGCTTTAAGACCAAAGAGCCAATATACACGAAGACTCAGGCTGCAGACGTAGAATCCTTTTTTCAGCAGGACAAGGAGGGATGTACTTGAAGTACATTTTTGGGATGGATGCTGTTTGCTCCAGACGACTCATATGGTTTAAACGACAGAATCGTCTCTCTAATAATACTTTTCCGATCAAGCTATTAGAGCCTCTATACATAAGCGATCCATTCGTCCAAATGGTGCCAGGACAAGCCAAAACCACACCGTGTGTGGGGAAACTCGGATAGACTCGTGACCTAGAGACATCGATTTGGATTTTCAATTAATTCAAGATCCGAACCATTCACTAAGGCCGAGGCTATTCGCACTGCAGAGTAGATAAGAGTAGATAAGAGTAGATGAGAGTAGATGAGAGTAGATGAGAATAGATGAGAGAGTAGATAAGAGTAGACGAGAGTAGATGAGAATAGATGAGAGAAAATGAGAGAGTAGATGAGAGTAGATGAGAGTATATGAGAGAGTAGATGAGAGAGTAGATTTGAGTAGATGAGAGTAGACGAGAGTAGATGAGAGTAAATGAGAGAGTAGATGAGAGTAGATGAGAGTAGACGAGAGTGGATGAGAGTAAATGAGAGAATTATTTACTCTCATCTACTCTCATATACTCTCATCTACTCTCTAATTTACTCTCATCTACTCTCATGTACTCTCATCTACTCTTATGTACTCTCATCTACTCTCATCTACTCTTATTTACTCTCTCATCTACTCTCATCTACTCTTATCTACTCTTATCTACTCTACAGTGCGAATAGCTACTCCCATTCACTAAACTCCCCAGCTTTAATGAAACCTTCAATTAGGACTATAGGGGCTATATCCATACATAATATTAATTCCCATAGAACGCTGCAAGCAGTGGGGTTTAAATGAAGTTGAAGCCAACAAATGATATAGACCGTCTGTAATAGACCAACTGGCTGAAGGCTGCAGCTGCAGTTAGTGGGACCCTTATTTTGGACAGTTGTACTCAGCACTCGGGCCTTTAGAAATAGTATGTGCAAAAATGTAGACAACAGGGAAGAAAATATTTTTTTATACTATTCGGCATAGTCAAATCGGTTCAGGTAAGAAGTGGATGTTTGCCGCTCTATATGCTGTGTAGTTTTTATGACTTTTGTCTCAAATTTTCGTATGCCACCGATTTTCATCAATAGTAGTTAAGAATTTTTCTCACTTAAAATGACACTTTAAAAGACGCCTAGTAACGTCGGTTTTGCCTTACACGGATTTGTTAAACTGCCTTTTGTTTAATAATTCCAACCGCCATTCATTTCCCAATCAAGAAGTAAAGGACCCTCTTCAAATATAACGAGATTTACAAGGCACAACACAACACTAATGATTTTTGAAAGAACTTAACCATCCCTCGAGAAACATATTAAGTATAGGCCCACCCACTGTTGTGCTCATATTGTTTCTCCCCAGACCACCACAATAATAAAAGTAAAATAAAATACATTAGCTTTTAACAGCCAAAGTTATCTAAAATCATTAAAGGACACATTTTATTGCCATTACTAGGATGATTAATGACACCGGAGCCATTAAGTGATGAAATGACTCCCATTATGCCAACAAGGCCTCAAAGTTCGGTGCTCTCCATGTAGATTCAGGTCTAGTTTGAATTTTTAATGAGTATACACAAGAGCAAAGGATGTCTTCAAATTTATTGTCTTAAAAGTAACCAGGTGTACAAAGGTGAAATTCCCATGACGTCGTTTTTCATATTCCCTAAAAATTTTATTGAAGCTAAACAACTTTTTAGGCAACCAGAAGCTACTCTCCTCCTGATAAGAACCTTATTTATTGCAGGAATCTGGGGGGAATACAATGCCGGGTTTTAGTTACCTTTTCCCCGAAAATGGGGGGGGGTACATGCGGGGCGAAAATTCCTCCTACGCCTTCCCATCCTCCCGTGTTGTATACTCTCGGCAGCCGTTTTCGGTTGCCGCCGTCTAATTGAAGATTCAACTTAAAATTTTCAACGTTGATTTTATTATTACATAAATGGCACATGGCATCCGAAATGAGACCTTTGCCATATCCTTTGGGAAAACGTAGAAGGAAACTTCATTTCCGAGAATTTGAATGGAATGTTGAGTCACTTCCGCATAATGCATCCCTTCATTTCCTTCATTATTCCAGATTGAACCCGTTTAAATCTTGAATGGCTTAAGACGTCATGGGAGAGTGTTGTGTGCTTGTTGTGGCTTCAATTTTCTTAGTTTGCATATTTTTTTTTTTTTTCACAAAAGTTTTGTCGTCGTCTCATGATCAGTCTTATCGTATTGTGTGACGAAAAATTGTGAAGGTGTTGCAAAATTGAGGGTGGAAGTTTATGTGAGGGGTCAGGGTGGAAAAAGAATTGACAATTCGGGTTTTTAGGGCTTGGATTAGGTAACCGAGAATGCAGTTTATGATTGAATTTAATATTTCCACTATATCTTAATAAAAATTAAGTTTTATTACTCTTTACTTTTTCCATTCTCTACTTAAGGCTATGTTTACAATGCTGGAGTATCGTGGAGTGGATTTCAGCACCCAGTTTCACATTAATTGACATTTAGCTCCCGAGTAAAAATAACTTAGTTGGTTAATTTTCTTACTAGAACGCACGCGACCGCTGCTAGCGGGCATAGCGAACTAATAGGGACCCCACAAAATTATCCACGCACCCGCCCTAGGAAAACACCCTCCCGCCACAGGGATGTACGTTCCCGCCACAGGTACGAAAATCTAAAAATTTGTTCGCTAGAAGCCCACTCTCCCGCCACAGACAGGCACAGTACCGCCACTGGCACGAAAATCTAAAAATTCAGGCATGAACATTTATAAACACATCCGCATCGGCATAAACCATTCCAAACGCGAGTGTTGTTTTACCAAGCAGTCCCCCAGCTAAACACTAACCACTTCCAATGCTGCTTGACCTACGCAATCGAACGAGAACCTTTTTACTGAGTATGTTATTGGCACCCTTTATGGTCACCAAGATAGTTGCCCCTTTTCTTCGTTCTCTACAATTTTTTAAAGCAATACAGGCGATTTCGTGCATCCCTGTGGCGGGAGCGTGGATCCCTGTCCAAATTGACTTTAGCGATTAATATTTAATTTGGTGTTTTACGAAAATTAAAGTATAGTGAGAACATAATAAAAAAGATTATTTGAAATTAAAATCTGTGATGAAAAGATATTAAATAATGGAACATTTGGTCCTTGAATTTTGATTACTTTTTACAAATGTCAAAAATGTCTTAAGGCAATTATAGCTAAGCTTAAGATTCATTACGTTTTGACAGAAAATTAGCCAGTCTTAAGTGAATTTGATGAGGAATCTTAAGACGTCTAAATTAGGGCACGTTTGTATTTAATCCACCAGAAAATTCGGGTAGTTTTGTCGTTTTGTTAATTTTGTTTTTTTAGGAATAAAAAATTCCGTGACCCTTACCCCCCAAAACAAAATTCTAGATCCGCACCTGTACTCATCATGCTTAAATATTAAACACTATTTTTATACGCTTTATATTAGCTTCACCTGTATGTATGTATGTATGTACATATGTATGTATGTAGACAAATCTTGCAACTTGATTTTCACCCACTTGCATATAACCGATCAGCTTAAAATTTTGCGCATATGTATAGTTCGCGTGACAATGCAATCTGACCATTTTGTGAAATAATCAAGTTGGCGGTTCCAAGATGGCGGCCGAATTTTTCTATTGTGCTCCCCGACCCCCGACATGGGTATTAAATGATAGGGTATGATAAATAGAATACAATTAGCGTCATTCCAGATTCAAAATGGCGGCCATCACAAAAGAGCGGATTAACTTTTTCTTTCTAACATACTTAAAATGGGTATCAAATGAAAGGATATGACAAGTGGAATACTATAAGCTGTGTGGCGTCATTCCAAATTCAAAATGGCGGCCGACACAAAATGGCTGACTACCTTTTTCTTTACAACACCCTCGATATGGGTATCAAATGAAATAGTATGACGAGTAGAATACATTAAGCCGTGTGATGTTATTTTAAACCTAATATGGTGACTACCAAAAAACGGAAGCAGACGTAAGGCTAAAAAGTAAAAAACTAAAAATGTACAGTTTAGCAAAAATAAAAAATACGTTTTTATTTTAAAATGATCTGAAAAATATTGCACATATCTACAGTAAAAAGCCAGAAATGTTTAAATGCAAATTCGATGATTTTGAGTTTATTGCATTTCGTATTCCGTATTCCGTATTTCCTTCTTTATCATTGCTTTCTTGTCTTAAACTGAGCTGTGCTTGCTAAGTTAACGGACCGGCAAAAGTAATATGGCGGCCACAACAAAATAGCGGAAGATATATGGTAGACTAAAAAGTAAAAAATAAAAATATATAGCTTAAAAAAACTAAAAAATACGCTTTTATTTTAAAATGAACTAAAAGGAAAAAAATAATTTTGAAGCTTTTATTGCTCCAGGCAGTATAGGGAACAACCTGCCTTTCGAAATCAGGCAAATAACTAAATTAATGAAGTTATTGGTAAAAATTATAAATATAACTTACTTAAATGTAAAAAAAGCGTGGCCGCTAACTTCAAAATTATTTTTTTCTTTTTAGTTCATTTTAAAATAAAAGCGTGTTTTTTAGTTTTTTTAAGCTATATATTTCTTGCTTCAATTTCAGCAGTCGTCATAGTGTATATTTTTTGCCAGCTCTCGTTCCATTAATAATATCACGCCATGATTTAAACGTGACTGACCCATACATGATTTTAGATAATTTTATACGATTTTAAATTTACTGAAACCGCGTTCACCAGTTGCAACACCAATAGGTATCACAATAAAAATATGTGTTTTTTGGATAATTGTTTTGAATACGTAACATTTTTACCTACAAAATACCCCTCTTGAAATTTTTTCGAAAACCTTGACCTTCCCAAATTATTCAAAGTATTTTTTGGCCGAAAAGTGATTTTTTGAAACTTTGACCTTGAATAACTTGGAAACGGTTAGATTTTCGAAAAAATGACAAGAGGGATTTTTTGTAGGCAATAAATTTTCGTATTGAGGGTGGGTGCCAAGTTGCAATTCCGAATTTGCTACTTTCACCACGGACACTTCGAAATTACAAAGTGTGCCAAAATACAATTCACGCATTTCATTTGACAACATGGATGACAACAAAATTTTGTAATTTATAAAATTTTTAATAATTATTTTAAAGAAGCCCAGGGCTATGTTTGCCTTTAAAATAATGGAAATGTAATTGCTTCACGAACATCATCCAGTGAGGGTGGAATGCAAGAAGCATTGTACATATTTGAAAGAGTTTTAAAAAATGGTTCAAATTTTTTCCTGTCAAATGAATGTTTGGCTAATATTTCCCTACAATTCAAAAATTTCCTTACAATTCCAAAGACACAAACCTCCGAAAATTGAATTGTAAAATCGAAATGCGTTTTCCATACAAATTGACATTTGAATTGTAACTTGGCACAGGCCCTGAATGATGAAATTTTTTTTTCGAAAAAACCAGTTTTTGAGTGAATTTTTTGCCAAAAAGTGATATCTCCGGCGGCCATGTTTTTTTTGTGATTCCGAAATTGTATTCTTAAAAAGTCCGAAGGAAGCTGTGGTGAAATTTTCAGCCATTTTGGAATTTTGTCTCCTTAAAATGCTAATTTCCCCGGACTATATTAGGACTTCTGTATAAAAAGCAGAAGAATATGAACTGGCAAAGAAATAATATGGAATACAAAGATTATTTAAATCGGGAAGATGAACTATTGGACACATTCTGAAAGGCCTAGTATTCCTATTGTACACGGCTACTCCCCTATGTATGGTTAGGGAAGTTGGGCACTAAGGTTTACCCAGTCACCTGATATCGATGTAAATCAGAATCAGGAGTGCCTTGGATTGCACCAAGTGCAAGAAAAGCGAGGACATATTGAAGCAGAAAGCATATAACAGAAAAGGAGTTCACAAGAAACCCCCGAATATTACAAAAACCCAAACAAAAATATTTGTATCGGGGCATCTTTTGTATAAAGTTCATGACCTCATCTTCGATAACTACAAAAAAAAAACAGACAACATTCAACTCCGATATCCTTAACCTATTTTATAAGTGGTATTAAATCGATAACTCATCTTGCACTGTATAAAGGCATCTTGATCCCGAAAACATTAATTAATACGATTTCTGTTCAAGTTGTCCCTCTTAGCTAAAGACCAATTATAACAAGCAAAAGGCCAAAAGTTTTACCATTAACACGGGATGCATAATTAAGTAATCGAATTTCAGCAACTATTCAAGACCAAGTTGCCCGAACGAATTCAGATAACACAAATCGGGAGTAAATTTATCCAATTATCGATCATCGGAAATTAATTAACATCACCTGATTACCTGGACAGGGCCCGGGTCCAGGCCCAAGATGAGACGCACGTGTGGCTTATTTATCACTCAATCTAATCAGCATTGCAGGATAAATCAACGAAAATATTCTCTCTAAGGAATAAAACTCGCCTTGTTCCTTGACGGAAACACAACAATTCCAGCATGCAACTTCCAGGGAATTATTATTTCCTTCCGTCTTCTGATAAGCCCGCAAACATACACCCTTCCACCTCAAAAACACCCTCGACCCACGCCCCGCTCGCCCCAAAAAACATAGCCAGGGACAATGTCGTCCTGGTTTTCGTTTCCTCTCCTCCCGCCCGCCCGCCGACCGGTTTGTGTATAGTGCCCTGTAACTGCGGCATGAGCCCGGAACGCCCACGCTCTGGCCAGCGCCAAAGGACGAGTTAAAGAGAGCCTGTTGTCGGGTGTATGTTACAATTTCCTTTTCCAGATAATTACCTAAGTTGACCGTCATGAAACCCGCCATTTGGTACCTGTTATTGGCAATTTTTTATGTTGTGTTAATATTTTTTCTGCCTTTGACATCTCCGATTCCATGTTGCTCTTGGCCAGCGCCGATGCCGGGGATTCTCGGATAATGGTTGAATAATTTTTAGCAAAACGAAATGAGGGATGCCGGCAATGAAGGATTATTGTGTACTTAAGGCGGTATTGCTCAGGTATGACCTTATTAATACGCATTTCCAGAATCCAAATACAGTAATTGTTTGTGTTTACCAGGGTATAGCCTGAATACACTTTTATTTTTTTGGCTTAATTTGTTTCATTTGGCAACAAGAGCAAGTTCGCCCAGTAATTAAGAAGGTTCGGGCATAATCTTGATGATATCGCTTAGAAAATACGCAAGAAGAGGGCTGGAAAATACGTAACTAGTGACTATTAACTTTATCAGGATCTTTCAAAATTAGTTATTTTTTAATTGAAATCCACTCAGTACCTCTCAACCCTCCAAACATTTCTGGGGCTTCCATATTTCTGAACCCATGCAGCAAGGTGCCGAATGTGGTCTCAGTGAAGGGGAATTTTCGGGATCCCTCATCAATGAGGGCGGTCTGAGCCGGAAGCGAGGGAACCTTCTGCTCCATCAGAGAGGCGACCCGACAAAAACGTCCGCTTTGAGAGGACGGGTGGCGCAGCCCGAAAACGTTTTACACGTTTTTTCGAAGCTGGCTACTCCCGGCTCTGTGTGGCCCTTAAAGAGAAGAGGGATACCAATCTTCTCAATAAGAAGAGAGTTAGATCTTCTGGATTCTCTCTAGGCCACAATAACCCGGCGAAAAGCCTGCTGAAAAGCCTTCAGAAAAGAAGTCCGACACACCCATAATGAAGCCTAGAACGGCTCCAAAGCCACAAAGGGTCAGAATGGGCGTGCTTGGGGCTTACTAACCGGAGACTCTCCTGACAAGGTGCAAGGGACTCTTAGCCGAGTTGGGACAGGGCTCAGAACAGCCCAGGCTCCTGGGGGTTGCTGAGCGCCCGGGATAGCTAACCATTACTTGAACGGACTTTACCACGGCCACGTAATTCAGGGCCGTGAAGGGTCGCCTTGAGCCCTGGGAAGGAGCAAGCCTTGTCGCTGTAGCCGAGGACAACCGGCAACAAAAAACCCCACTGACATTATGTTGAAAAGGATAAAGGTTCAAAACAGGACAATAAGGATGCAGGAGTGGGGAATACACAAAGTCCACCGCTGACCATTCACAGAGATGACGTTCTCTGCAGACCAAAGGTCTATTGACGAGCTGAAGCGGAAGGGAGGCCAAATTGGCTACAAGTTTGGTTGGGCACAGCTTAGGATCAGGGCCGCATAAAGAGCCATGACCAAAGCTGCCCGAGCCAAGCTTGCAATGTCCCCTCAGCACCTCGTGAACAACCACGATCATTTCCTACTTTACGTATTTTTACCAACTGTGTAGTAAATATAAATTATTTGTGGGATGTAAAAATACAATCAGTGTTGGAGCTTTCTCTTCATAGTTTTGTAAATTTCCAAAACTGTTGTTGCAATTTTTTACCAGAGAGAGGCGAAAAGGGAAAAACCCAAAGCTGAAGATTACCGCCCTGTGCCAATGTGCTTCGCCCTCCTGAAATATTTCCAAGCGCCAAATTTTATTCTTAATTAATGCCCACTCCCTATATGTACAGAAAAAAAATTTGCATTTTGCTCACAATGCCTTATTAGGCATGTAGGTGAGGCAATGCCTATCAAAATTTTATGGCTGTTACAAGAACTGCCCAGACCCTGACAAAGTCAAAGGTCTGGCCTTAACTTAAATGCAATTGGGTTTATAAGCTTAGTATTTCATTGTTACCTGTGAATTATATCCACGAGCTGAAAAATTTAAACCTTACATTCCAAAACCGATTTGTAATTTTACTGAAAATTTATGTTCTAAAATTACGCCTCTTTAGTAAAATTACAGTACAAAGTGTGGATTTTTTCAGTACATAACATTTATAAATATATAAGAAATATTGTAATTTTCTTACATAAACGATTTAGAAAAATACACAACATTGTGTAAAATATACGTCACATTCATGTAATCAACATTTACGTTATGCAGTATTGGAGATTTCTAATTTCATTTTGTGAAGTTACAAAAATTATAGTAAAATTACAATAATTATGTAGTAAATTAGTATTTCATATCGCGATTTTTAATTTTACTGTACATTTTCACTGTGAATTTACATATTTTTTTACAGTGTAGGGCCGGCGTTGAGTGTCCCCCAGGGATCAATTTTATCACCCAATCTTTAAACCATACCAAACCTAGTTTCAAAGGGTGACGAAGGCTAACAAATCCCCGAAACATATGCTGGAATTTGAGTTTTTCCTGGTAGGGCTGATCACGAAGGAAGTTGCCAGTTAACTACAACGTGGTACTATATGGCCGCACGACATAATCGAACCATAGGCCTCTGGTTGACAGTCGGGCGTCTTAACCTATAACCTAAGGAGGCCTATTAACAAATACCTTATTGTAAGGAACATTATGCTTTGCCAAAAGCAGCACTTACATTTCTATAAAAATACAAGTATTGGACCAGCCAAAGCACAAGGTACTTAACTTCCAATATATTTTTCAATGCTTGTCCACCATTACTCAAAATTCGGAGGTTCTCCAGTTCTTCTGTAGATTGCGAGAAGCTCTGTTCAGAGAATTCCAGAAAGTGATCGATTCACATTTCCTAAAGTAAAGTTGATCTTCCAATCATTCCTATAGCGTTCGGTTTATGTGAAGCCACGTTGCAGGAGCGTCTGGAAACTCGAATCTTCGACCCCGTCCTGTACACAATCAGGCCATCCTTACTTACCACATTAGGTCACTTGTCCATCGTCACCATCATCTGTAGCACTACAGCCTATTATTATCTTTCGCTCCCGTCAGCATTTCTCTCCATGCCATGCGATTCCTGGCTAATGTCCTCCAATTACGTACGCCTAAATTAACTAAGTCTTCTTCAACGTATCGCGGATCGGATCGGGTCGAATTAGTATTTTTCTTTCAAAAGTGCCTAGAAGAGTTTCATCAGCCACTTTCAAAGTCCATGCCTCTGATCCAAACACCATAACGGGCTTGATTAACGTGGTATATAGTTTACACTTCATTCCTCAAGACAAGATTCGTGGTGTAAGATGTTGTGAAGACCAAAATAGCTTCTGTTGGCAACGTTTATTCTCCTTCTGATCTCCGTTGTCTCGCCAATGTCAGTTTGCAATACTGTTCCAAGATAAGTAAATTCTTTAACGGTTTCTATGGTATAAGTATCTATTGTAATGTTTTGTCTTGGAGTTGGGTATCTCTTAGAAGTGCAAAGGTACTAAATTTTGCTTCGTTGATAAGTAATCCCATTATTTTTGCAGCTGTTTCTAGTTTTATGAAGGCTTCTTTCACATTTGCAAAATACCTACCTATTAGGGCGACGTCATCAGCGTAAGCCACTGTCTGAGTTGACTTGTTAAAGATGGATCCCGCCGCACAGTGTTCTGAGAATGATATTTACGTGGAAAAAATATTAAGCTGGATTTACACAGAAATTGAAAAGTATAGGTATTTGGAGTTGCTGATTACAAATTTGAAGTCAAATATTTAAAAAAACAAAATGGCGGATCCAATATGGCGGCTAAAAGGCTAAATTGAATTGAATATTTCTAAGTTTTTGGAGTCACTGTTAACAATTTTCATGTCAAACATTTGGAAAAACAAAATGGCGGATCTAATATGGTGGCTAAAGAATTTTATTCTGGATCAATTTCGATTTCGTCACTTTCATCTATAACACAACACAACAAAATCAAACTTTTTTTTGTTGCATAAAATATTTTAATGGTTGTTTACTAATTTGAGGTCACTGATTTCGAATCTACCCTTCGTTTTATTGTATCAGCTCCAGTTTTATTGGCTTTATTTGGTACATTTTTCACATAGCTTATGACGAAAAGTACCAAATAAAGCCAACTTTAAATCAAAATTTGCTAATATCTTTAAAAGTAAAGGCGGTAACACAAAAATTGTCTGCACATTATTTATAGAAAATTGTCCATGCTTTCCAATTTTGGAAAAAAAATATTGACTAACTACGTATTTTTGGGAAAAAAGGTAGTTGAAGTTGATATTTTTGTTAAAAAAAACAAAATTTTGACTTTGATGACTCATTACTCTCGAAGTTGGCAGGGTAAAACCTTCACTTTTACAGATAGGTGGGAGTATTCTGCGTGCAGTGCAGAGTTTGTAGTTTTTTTAAATAAAATATTTTAGTACGGTGAGAGTATTTTTTCTAAAAAAACACTCCTCCTTAAAATTCATAAACTAAACCTGATATAAAAAAGCTGATAATATATTTGAAATCAAAAATTAGCTTAGATTGATGTAAAATATTCTATGCAACAGTCATGCTGTTGGGCAGTGAATCAGTAGCGCATTCCCAAGCTATTTTCATTTTTGTATGTGGTGTGTATATATGATATATTTATAATCTGTGTTCTCAGAAGTTATTGTTTACACTGATTTCTAAACCTTTAAAATGTGATACACTAGTTTCTACAACGTTGACTGCATGGCTATTTTCTTTTCACTGTGACTCACGCAGCTGCGCACAACTGCACATGAAATTTTTAGTCTTAACGGTAAATTATATGCTCTTTCAGAAGCCGTAATTAAATTTTTGTCTCTAAGTGACTCTTCGAAATAATATTTTAGTTTTCATATAAATATGAATATTTTCAATTTTGCATGTGCATATATGTATGTATGTATATGTATAAATTTATGGGCGCACGAAATACTCATCTGCGTTCTCAGAAGTTATTGTTTACACTGATTTATTTATCTAAAAGAAATAAGCCAAATAAAAAAAAAGCGTTCTTCACTAAAATATGAAAATAACGCCCATTCTTGACATAAGTCGAAGATAGCTGTCCCACTCGCACTAAAATCCCACTTTTGGAGTCCCTATGACAAATTACTGCCATAAATGAATCAATTTATTAAATTCGAAAAAAAGCCGTTTTTCCGCTTAAATTTCATTCTCAGACAACTGGGCGCCGTTTCTAACCCACCTTCTCCAACACTATGTTAAATAGAAGGCATGACAGCGCGTCACCTTGTCTCAGGCCCCTCTGTGTTGTGAAACTTTCTGAGAAGTCTCGTTCAACTCTTACTCTGCATCGTACCACCCATGGTACAATAATACAAGGTAAGCTCATAAGGAAAAGCTCTGTTTCCATCTTGAAAAGCTTTTACCCTTTTTACCTTAGTGACGTCACGGGAAAGCTTCCTTGTGAGTTAAGATTTGAGTGATGGGACCTTTATGAGCTTACCTTGTAATTATTGTACCATGGTACCACCTTGATTGTAGCTTCACTTCGCTTCACACTTCACGCTGTCATATGATTGCTTGAAGTCTATAAACAGTACGTGAGTATCGATGTTGAATTCCCGAGATTTTTCCCAAAATCCTTCTTAGAGTGGAAATATGGTTTGTAGTGGACCTACCTGGTCGAAAGCCTCGTTTATAACTGCCTATTATGCCTTATGCGATGGGTAGAAATTTTTTGTACAAAATAGTGGACCGTATTTTATACGCTGATTTGAGGAGGGTTATACCTCTGTAGTTCTCACATACGAGTTGATCTCCTTTTTTATGCAGGGGACATATCACACCTTCCGTCCATTCAAGTGGGATCTTTTTCTGGCGCCGGATCGATTCTATAAGCGTGTGTAATCACTTGTGGTCACTTGTAAAGATATTAAATAAGAGCGGCGAGTAAATATAGCAGAGACTCGATCGTCCCATATCTGAAAAATTTATAGGGATGACCCTCGACCACACTTTAATCTATCAGACATTCTCCGGTACACTGGCCTTGCACAAAGCTCCAGTATATGTCTGATATTTTGAAATTTTCGTAAAAGCCCAGTTAGTAGGTATGGAGTCGGATTGGCTTGGTAACCAAAATATGCATTAGTGATTAGTGTGGGAGTCGACTAGTTGTCGATGTTTGAAATTGATTTTTGATGAATTTTATTATATCTTATAGATTGTACCATTGATATATACTAGTGTTTTTAAATGCGTATCGAAAACTATTTATTTGTTCTTCAATGCATTTTGGAATTTCGTCATTTTCATCATTTTTAGAACGACTAATGGTCCGAGTTTATTATTTATTTATGGCAGATACTATTTAGAATATATGAAGTTTATATCTGCAATAAAATAAAGTATGAGAATATCAACATAAGTATATTTCGAAATTTCAGTACTGAGTACTTTGCAAGAAACGTAAACCTTCCCATCCTTTCATTCATCGCTTAATTTTGCATAACATGATAGCTTTTCCCAAAAAAAAACCTAAATATTTATAATAAATAAATTTCCCAACGTACGATTGATAAAATTAACAAATTGAATTCCGAAACGATTAAAGTTTAATTAAATTTCGTTTCCGGATTTAACAATTCCACTAATTTTTTTATGTAGCTGTGTTTCGGGGGATTCCCCCAAAATTAAAAACGTTTTCATTTTGTCTTGTCATTGGCAGCAGCTTACGGCATTACGGATGTGTTTTATAAACTCGAAATGCTTTTGGAGCTTGATTAAAATTTCGTTCCATTTCCAGTTGTCAATTATCTATTGATAGGTTTGCCCCGGTTTGGGGCCCGGTTTTGCCGGTTTTCCCATGAATCGCTTGCAACACGTTGATTGAACAAAAAAAAATGTTTGTTTTTTTTTCATTATTTAAAATTACATTTTTTGTTCGTTTTCGTTGGATGTATTCTTTTTAAGTAGTTTTGTTGTTGGGTAATACTACTGTAAAGTGCCGCTCTTTATAAAAGGATATGAACTTTTGTTGGTTATGAGAGTTGGGTAAATGCAGCACCTTATATAAGGGATGAAATAAAGAATTTCCAGCTGTTGCGTTTGGGAAAACAATATGAGGAAGAATAGGGGAGACAATTTAAACAATTTCGCTCCACCAAGTCCAGGTTGTATTAACTTAAAAATTTTCTATGTTAGCTAAGGACGCTGTTATCAAATGACTTTCACGTTGCTTCTGGCTCTGGCGAGCATTCTTGAATCCAGGGGATCCAGTGAAAAACGGACGGGAACAAGGCGGAAAATGCCACAAAAAGGGAAAAGCTGAGCACGACACAGCCACATAACACATTTTTGTATCTTATTGCTTAAGTACGTGAATCCTTCTCGACCATAAATAAATGTTGTATGCTGCAGTAAAACGTGATATTAAAACACATAATTCGAGGCCCTGTACTGAAACAATAAACAACCATCACAGTAAAAAAGAGAAAGAGAGAGAGACAGAGCGAGCTCCTCAGCTCAGTTTCCCCGGGTACATCGGGATAATTTTTCATTTTGGGTGCCGACCCGGTATCTCCTTCTACCTTATATTTTTTTTTTCTTTAACAAATCTTGTTATTGGGAAAAGCTTTTATGTGTAATAAAGGGACCGACTGGAGGGGAATTTCTTTCTTTATCTCTTTATTTATTTATTTCCTGAACTCAGACGAAATTAAATTCCTTTTATATTGAAAAGAGGCAAATAATGAAATTATTAGTAGGTTTATAACACCCAAAGAGAGAGGTGTACCTTGGGATTAATTTGAATTTTTACAACCTTTCAAGCATAGTGTAAACAAAATTATTTCGTAATTGTAATTTCAAATTTATGCCTTCTGTAAGCAATTGTTCTTTATTTTCACAAGAAAACATTATCCATGCCCTCTTTTGGTATGGGGAAGTTAATGAAAATTCTCAGTCAGTTCGCAGTAATACCGATGAAATTTCATTTTTACATGACTTTGTAGCTTTAAAACGACGCGATGTTATGTTAGTAGATTTAATGTATGCAGCAATTTCTTCAAAATACTGCCGATGTTAAAATAACATTAAGAAATTAAAATAGAATAAGTTTTAAAGTGAAATAATTGCCTTAAAACTAAACTTCAAATGTGGCAAAATATTTATATTTAAGTACGTCCATATAATATCACCATTGCACTGGAATACAAGCCTAAGACTGCTGGGGAATAAAGTACATAGGCGTACCCAGCGAGGTGTTCTGGGGATTCAAACACCTCCCGAAATAAAGGCAAGAAAATTGTGAACACTTATGTCATTGCAAGCTCATTGCGCTGGCGTCCACGGATCATCACGTCAACACTAAAAAACCCGATTTTCTATGATGTTCTTGGCCTACATGGCTATTCCTTCACCTAGAGTAACTTTATTAGCCTTACACGGTATAGTAAGCAGAAGCATTTGTGAATGCGTTAGTTTTCACTCCAAAATTTTTTGTTTAAACGTTCCTTTTGCCCCTCGATCCTAAAAATCGTTTTTTTAGTGTTGACGTAATGATCCGTGCACGTCAGCCCATTGTCTCAAGTTTCGCACCGAGCGACAAGCGAGATAACGGCATGGAGCAGCCCAAGAAGTATGTAGTCACAGAAGCATTTTTGGAGTTTGTTCCGACTACTGTCATGACAGAGAGAGAGATGTGCGCCTAATCTTATTGTAAGAGGTTTAAAGAAGAACGGAATAGACTACAGCTATATAGTTTGCCAAGGATACGACGGCAGCAATAATGAAGAATGCTCCTTAGCTCTCTACGTGCACTGCAGTGCACACTCACTTGCTCTCAAGCTGACATCCGCAATTGAGTTGGTGTGGTGCAGTCCTTCGGTGGTTTCTTTCACACGTCAGCTTAGCGTACAGTACTAGAAAATACAGTACTGAAAAGACAAATACGAGAACTTCTTCCAACCAACAGTTCTGGCAATGTTTGAAACTCGATACAGCAATTCGCGGTGCCATTGTGCCAGCGTTGGAAGAGTTGCAAGAAAGCCGCAACATTGATACCGCGCAGAGGGCATGTTAAATGTTGAGAATATAGCGATAGACCAACTTCATAATAGCCTTGTTTATCTTGGAGAAAATCATTAGTTATACCATAGTTTCATGCAGTCGACTGTGATAAAAGCGTTTAGTTGCATTGACGTTGTATTAGCTACCTTGAATCGCATTAGAAATAACGCGGATGATGAGTTCAAAATTGCTTCCGAAGCAGCTTCTGATGCTTTGTTACGAAATGGAAATATAATACAAATACCTCGCATGGCAAGAAGACAAGTGAATCGCATGAATTCTCCGGCCTCCCATGTTAAAAGCCAATACAAAATCAACTGTTTTATCCCATTTGTAGATCATCTAATAAGCCATCTGCTGGTTTTTCGTAACTCGATTTTTACTGAAATTTTTCATATCCATATTCCACACTCGTAGCATCCGTGGCCGCTGAAAACTTAATAATATTGCTAATATTGCTTAAAAACATAGAATTGCTTATATCTCGGAAACCGTTGCCCGTACGCGATTTTTAGCGAAATTTTCTCCCTTCAACTTTTATAATTCCCTCCAACAGCTTCCAGAATCCATTAGCACTGAAATAATATTGATATCGTTAGCTTAATTATATTACATATAAGCTTAACGAAGACGCAAACCAAAAATCATCCGGTCGAAACCAATGCACCGATCCCCATCAAGAATTGGAACGTGGATCAAATTTCCCACAAAATCCCACCGAAGGCACAGCGAAGTTCAACTAGAGATTCGACCCCTAGTTCACCTGCTCACCTAGTATGGGCGAAATGCTGAAAAACAAAGAATATTGGGATTTTGCTCACATTTTAAACCTACATATCTTTTAATCGGAGTCACTCAACTTTTAAATTTTTATTCCAAATTAAAGAATACACACTGACCTAAAAGATGAGCCTAATTTTGTTGGTTTACGATAATTAGTCTAGGAGTAATTGAAGCTTAAGTATATTGTAAAAAAAATATTTTTTTTTCGTAAACAGCCTGTATTAAAAAAAGGGGTAAGATTTAAAAATAAATAAATTTTTTTTAACTTCGAAATAAAAGCGTTGAAACTCTTTATATTTATTAATTAGAAATATGAAAAAACACTTATTTGCGTAACGCAGACTGTACTGATCAAGCGTGGATGATAGAGTAGAGCAAGTGTGGGCAACCTTTTTATAACGTGGGCCAGAGTAAATGTTATGTTTTTGCCGCCGGCCGTGGTAATCAATTGGCACCTTCTTGCGACCTGTAATTTTTTTAGAGTTGAGCCGGACTTACACGAAGCAGTACATTTGTCCCTTACATAATGTAAATTGTACTAAGGCTTAATTTTTTTTAAATGTCCCGGTTCAAAAATAATGTCCTACTGAGTGTGTATCGAGATAAATGAGGCCAGGTGTGATTGCAAATACGTAGTGAGGGGACATGGGTTTCTTCTTTCTTACTTCTTTTGGGACAGTAAAATTCAACTTAAAATGAGGCGAGGTTAGTTGAAGAAAATGGAGAAGTAAATGGGACATTCTTTTACAAACCGTACAGATTTTGGCAAAAATTTACCGACACATTTTTGATTTGTCTGAAACTTTTTTTACGGGTTCTATATTGAAAAAAAGATACAAGTATTTTTTTTTTATTTTTTTTTCACAATATTTTGGACGCTAGAAAGGATTGAAATTTCGCGATTTTGGTGATTTTGGGTTTGGGGAGTAATTTTCAAAAATTCACAACTCCGGTTCTATTTGTGCTACAGACTGCTTTTTTTATCATTTTAAAGATAAACGAACAAGCTTATTAATGTATATTCCAAAGAAAACCGATGAGAGACAAGAAAGAAGGCCGCGCAGTGGGACCCGAGCCTATGCGACATAGCGCGGTAAGTTAATTTTTTTTTCCGATAGTAATAATAATTTGTCCATCGATTAAAAAAGTGTTTTTGAAAGGAAATTTGACAGAGAATACGATGGTAATACTTAAAACTCGCTACGAGGTGGGGAAATGGTTAAAAACCAATTTAAACATTTCAATTGTTAATAACAATCTTAAATTGTTAATAATTTTTTTCGAAAGTAGTTTTTTCTTAAAGCTTGTTCTTTTATTTTTAAACTGAAAAGCAGTCTGTAGCACAAATAGAACCGGAGTTGTGAATTTTTGAAAATTACTCCTCAAGCCCAAAATCACCAAAATCACGAAATTTCAATCCTAGCGTCTAAAATATTGTGAAAAAAAAATGAAAAAAAATACGTGTATTTTTTTTTAATATAGAACCGGTAAAAAAAGTTTCAGCCAAATCAAAAATGTGTCGGTCAGAAAGGTGTTCGGTTTGTAAAAGAACGTCCCAAATACGAGAGACATTTCTTATTTTTTTTTTGTAAAATATCCAATTTGAGCTGAGGCGAGGTGAGATTTTAAATACAAATTGGAGAGACATTTCTTACTTCTTTTGAGGCAGTGATATTTCCAACTTGAAATGAGGCGAGGCAATATTGTAAATAGAAATACGTACTGGAGAGGCATTTCTTATGTCTTTTGCAAAAGTTCCAACATGAAATTAAGTAAGGTGAATTTGTAAAATATAAATATACATTGTGGAGGTATACGTTTCTTACTTACTCTGAGGCAATTTAATGCATATAAGCTTTAATTTGCTGGTTTTTGTCATTACAATGGCCCCTCACCTCGAAGATTGTCACAATTACACTCTTATAATTTTGGCGTTAGCCGAAAAATTTTGGGTTAAGCCATAATTCATATTATCCCGTTTATACGACAAAAAATTTTGTATAATCCATAATTCGAATTATTTTTGGAGTAGCTATAAACTAGGTAATAGACACTGAGCTATGAACTACGAGCCCCGAGTTAGCGCTCTGAGAGCCCGATTTTTGGGCTCCAGGAATACGCTAAATGGAACTGAACAAACATGTATATTTGAACTCTCACAGCTCAAAATTTTTTTCCGAGTAGTTTCGAAGTTCTAGTGGGTATTTTACCCACTCGGAGTTTTTCGAGTGGGTAGAACTACCCACTCAACCCACATCAACCGCCGGCCCTGATTGTGGTTGCTTGTTCTAGCCCCATAGTAGCGTAAAAAATCTTAAGGAGTCTTAAGAGGTCTTAAGACCATGGCAGTTAGCCCTTATCGCATTAACCGGTTTTCAAACTGCCTAGTACCTACACTGCCCAATATCTAACAGTACTCTGGCTCGTGGCCTTGCATTTGTCTGCAGGTTGTAGCATTTGAATATTGCCAGAAATTCCTGAAGATTTTGTCAGGCGGTAGTACTTTGAAGGTTTAACGAAAGCTGTAAAATATGGTAAGAAATGGCGATCAATCAATAAGGAAATCCTATTATATCGTGCTTATTTAAAAAAAACATTTTATATATTCTTTTGGGACACCCTATGCAAACCTAACATCAATCACTTTCCTCGGTATAACTGCATTGATCTTGTAAAGTACATTTGCAGGAAACATGCAGAAATAAATGTCTCCAAGTCCCAGATTAAAAAAAACAAAAAAACAATCTGTAAAAGTGTCTTAATTATTGTTTTTGCTTACTTACAAAGCAACCAAAGTTTTAAATCCAGCATAATTTCCCTTAAAACTCATTACAACGATTCATAAGCGCCCATTAGTATCGCCGCGGGCTTTCATATTAAATGAGGAGAAATTTATTACCTTTGCACCGCCATTGCAGTTCTCAAATGGCAATTAGTGAGGATAAAGCCACGTTAGGAAACGTATCTACCTCTGAGCGCAAGAAGGGGGCTGACTCTGACTATGTGACGTGTGTGCTTCATCCCCTGGCTTCTCGCTAAAATGCAACTGCACTGGGTCACCATATGCACTTAACGATAATAGTTTTCTGCGTAATTTGTTCATCCACGTTAATGCTTAGGTATTTGCCGGAAACCTTTTAGGTTATATCTCCCCCCATTTACCCATGCTGCGCGCTACTATACTGGAGCATAATCTGCCGAAACAACAGTTTTGATAGTTTTTGGCGATTTCTAAATGCGGGCCCGAACCCGAAGTCCTTCAGCAGAAGAAGAAAGTTTTATTGCTAAAATGCCAAATGCATTCTATACAATTCCCCCACCTTAAGGTTCTTTGCGGCCTCGTTGTTCTTACAAATTGTTTTGCTGCATTGCTAGCATGTGCATGAAATTGCTTTTAAGGCTCCTTATGCATTTTCAAGCCAGAGCATATCGTGGCCATGGCGTAGAGGAACATACACAAATGTGTAAATTGTTTAGGACGTGACAATATTCTATGGTTTTTTTTTATCTGTGCTCGTGTTTGTCCCAAAGGTATTGATGGCTTTAAGGATATACTCGTTGCAGTGCTTGGAGAGTTAACTGGTTTATAGTTTTTTGGTCACATTAAAATTTTCGGTGGTAAAATATAAGGATTTTCTCTGTTCATAATGGAGTGCATCCATGATTCTATGAACGTGACATACCGTTGTCCCAACTCATACATAGTTTTTCATTAGTTTATTTCCCAGAGCATATAGATCGAGCGGACATGGCGATAATGTTCTTGATGCAACTAGGGTCTTGGAATCTTGACTTAATATTGTTTTGCATCGTTTTTCAGCAACGCCCTTTAAGATGTTAGTTCTTCTGTTTCTTCCAATTACCAAAATTTTTCTACTACTTTATCGAGCCTTCTTTCCTCTTAAGTGAGGAATCGCTCAAAATTGGTAATTTTTTTATGAAAGTTTAGATTTATTTTTTACAAAAACTACTGAATGTATTTCAAAAATTTTTTTGATATTATACTTCTTTAAGCGCGTTTGGAAAATATTATGAGAGTGAATTTTTATCGAGACGCGAGACGCAACGCGAGTCGGTGACGGAGAATATAGGCGAAGGGGTATGGAGGGCAAGCATTTCAACTCCCATTCTTTAGCTGATGTCTGTTCACGACGTCGATGGGTGAGGGGGTTATTATCCTGAGGCTAAGGAGGGAAATAAATTTTATGTACGATTCATCAGCCAAGCGAAGGTTTGGGCTTTTTGTAGGTATAAGAATATTCGTAGTTGCTGGGTGAGGAGTTCTGTCGCGAGGCTATGGAGGGAAATCCGATCTGTGTTCTATTCATCACCTAAGCGCGAGTTTCTAAGGGCCAGTTTTACACGGGCCGACTTTTTCAGAAGATTTTTCTTGGGTGTTTGTCTGCCCGTGTGAAACTGGCCAAGATAATAATAAAGCTATATGGCAACTGTACAATAATAAGATAATTATTTACTGTTTTACTAATGATTTTGAATGGTTAAAACTTAATATAATTACTCAATCAGAAATTAGTTTGAATATATATTACAAAATATTTACTGATAGTGATATTTACTGTTATTATTTGGGAAAATCAAACCATGAAACAAGATATTAATGGTTTTATTTAGCTTGACCTCGTATATTTGGTTGGTTCAAATCTTGCGACAGCTTTTTCAACTACTTCTACTAAACCGATTCTTATGAAACTTTGCACACACATTGAGCTAACGTGTCAGTGCAATCTGACAATTTTGTAAAAAATCAAGATGGCGGTTCCAAGATGGTGGACGAATTTTTCAATTGTGTTCCAATTCCATTGAAAATCGGTATCCGGGGTGTTTTGAGCCACAAATGACGATTCTATGGTCAAAATTTGAAAATTAAAAATGGCGGCGCCAATATGGCTGATGAATTTTAGAAATGTGTTCTGAATCCATGGAAAATCGGTATCGGAAGGTTTTTAGGGCCACAAATGACGATTCTGTGGTCAAAATTTGAAAATTCAAGATTGCGGATGAATTTTGGAAATGTTTTCTGAATCCATTTAAAATCGGTATCGGTGGGTTATTGGGGCCACAAATGACGATTCTGTGGTCAAAATTTGAAAATTCAAAATGGCGGATGAATTTTGGAAATGTTTTCTGAATCCATTTAAAATCGGTATCGGGGAGTTATTGGGGCCCCCAATGACGATTCTGTGGTCAAAATTTGAAAATTCAAAATGGCGGATGAATTTTTCAAATGTGTTCTGAATGCATTGAAAATCGGTATCGGGGAGTTTTTAAGGTCGCAAATGACGAATCTGTGGGCAAAATTTTAAAAAATCAAAATGGCGGCGCCAATATGGCTGTACGATTTTGGCAATTACGATTCGATTTCACTGATAATAGCTATTTGGGGGTGTTTAAGGTCGGAAATAATAAATTTGTTGTCAAAATTAGAAAATTCAAAATGGCGCTGGAAATATGGTATGCATAACAAATCACTTCACCAGAATTTTGTAAAAAGTAAAATCCAAAAATGACAGAATCAAGACTAAAAATAATATAATAAAAATGGGTAAAAAAACTTGTAAGTTAAATGGTTTTATTTTAAATCTGCTGTACCAAAAACTAGAAAATAATTAGAACGCAATCATGGACCTTCTGGAATAGTAGCAGTGCTGTCTTCTCATGTCGTTTGCCAAGGGGCATTTTGTGTCGCTGCGTCAGCGAATTAAGTAATATTCTGGGACTTTTAACAGACTAAAATAAAAACCAGGGGGGCATAAAAACCTGTATAACTTCTGTAAATAAGAACAACTTGTCTAGAAAAATGTGTTTCCAAGTCCACCAAAACAAAATAGTTCAAAGGCACTTCGTATCATATTTCAGTTACCTAAAGCTGCTCAATTGAATTGAGTAACTATTAGAAGAAGAATCTAGGGAATTGAACATAATTTAGAAGTGACGTTTATTCAGTAGCGGAAAGGAGGTGGAGTAAATCTACCCAAGGTCGATGGACCCACAGGCTCATAACAAATGTGGAGGGAAGGGTCACGGGAGAGCATGGAGAGATGAGTTACGACCTCGCACAGTTCTTGAGTGGACATGTGTGTTCCAGAGCATACCTCCATCGGTTCGGACAAGATGTCTTCGCTGTCCCCGGCATTCCTAAATGTGATAGAAGACACAGAGCATGTCCTATTGGAATGCCCGATATTAGCCGAGCAAACTGCTGCTCTGCAAGCGACAGCTCAGACACGACTCAGAGTAGAAAACATCATAGACTACATGGTGACATCGGGTGTTGTAAAGAATAAAGTGGAGGAGACGCTAAATATGCTCCATCAGAAGGTACGGCGCAAAGAAACCAAAAGGAAGAGAGTAAGGCTTAGAAATATCGGTAGTATTAGAAGGTAGATAAAAGCTGATCCAGCTGGCGAAGCATTGCTGAAAAGAACCGACAGGCTGGAACGTGTCGGCATCATGCTGCTTCCACCTGCCAACGCACGCAAATTATAAAAAATCCAATAAATTATTTGCATGCAAATTAAAAATTAGCCTTAAATCACGCCAAAGAAGTATAACTTCTAATGCGCGTACATAAGTACACACACACACACTTTTTTTTAATTGTAATTGTACGTCATTATATTAATGAAAATATTTTTTTTAATTTTTTTGTATCAATGATTAATATCCAAAAAAATGGCGCTAAACCTAAGGTGTCAAAAAAAAAAGTTGTTCAAACGATTCCATAGTCTAGGATAATCTGAATAAAAAAAAACAATTAACATTAAAGTAGACACACTTTAATTGGCATTCATCTAAAAGCAAAGAAAAATATTGAAAATTAAGAAAATGGCACGCAGTGGAAAAAATTGTCCAAAAAATGCCTCATTTTTGGACACTCTTTTGCGTGTACAGCTTGAAAAAATAGTCAGATCTGCTTCTCTGTAGATGAATGCCATCTTAATAAGATAATAAAAAAGTGAAAAAAAAAACATTTGCCAATCGGATGATTAGTTTTCCCGCAATCATGTGGACAAATTTTTTTGACACCTTAGGTTTAGCGCCATTTTTTGGATATTAATTATTAATACAAAAAAAAAATTTTTTTTCATTAATATAACGACGTACAATTTCAATTAAAAAAAATTTTTTGAAATACATGCAGTAGTTTTTGTAAAAAATAAATCTAAATTTTCATAAAAAAATTACCAATTTTGAGCGATTCCTCCCTTAAGGGAATTAGGGATGTTGCATATCTCTCTTGTTGGGGTTTTAAGATACGGAAGGTGTTTTCGACGAAGGACCAGGTAGAAGGTCGACTAGAACGAGACAAAGGAACTACGTCAAAACGCCTGCACGGGGCTGAAACAGGCACGGTACGCCTGAGTAAAAATAAGACTCGCCCGCACCTAGCATGAAGCAGGCACGGTACCCCTGCCAAAAAATAACATTCGCCGCCTGCAACAGGCACCCCAAACGAAACTTTCACTTTTTCTGGACTCTTGCTCCCTTTAGTGTAGAAAAAGTGTAAGCCTGTAAATGGGGCTGTAAAAAATTGTATAGGGCGAAGAAAATGAAAAGCATACGCAGTAGACAGGTGCTCGTTCGATTGCCTTGGACGTGTTTAGTAGTTAGTTGGGGGACTGCTGGGTAAAACGACAGTTGCGTTTGGAATGGTATTGGTTTGGTGGTATCTTAGGGAAAACCTAGGTCTTACAACTTGACAATGATTGCTTAGATTCTCTCCAAATGTGAACAATGATTGCTTTTCGATGAGCTGTGCCTGAGCATAACACCCCAAACACAGGATAATTGAAAAAAAACTAAAGCCTGTAGCATCTTATTACCAACTATAATATATTAAACAAACGCTTTCTCCGGTATTGATTTGCACATAAAATTATCGGATAAATGCCAATAATATCACCGAAACACCCACAAACATTAATAAAAATAGAGCCAAATCCCTGCGAAATCGTAAGCATTAACAGAACTAAGTTTGAAATGAGCAGAGTTAATTGTTTACAAAGTCACTAGGCTCCTAACATTTCAGGACACTGAACTTGCTGTAATTGATTTAATTCAACATCAAAGGACTCATGCCTACTAAAACGATAAATCCACTTTCAAACATCAACACATCCTACGCCAAATGTTAAAGGCTCCTCCTTCAAGATTATTTTACAGACTTGAGCAACATTCACAATTTGTGCGCCTTTATAAATTCTTATTATAGGAAATTGAATTTGTGTCTGGCACTCATTTGATTACATTTTTACTTTTATTGCATAACGTTCTATCCTGACATAAAAGCGCCACTGGAAAGCTATATGGGTGAGGGGGGGGGGGGGTTGAATGAGGAATGTGAAAAAAGGGGGTGTTGGTTGGGTAGTTGAAGAATGGCCATTGGAATACTTGAAACTAAAAACCTTCCCCACTTTATATCAAAATGTCGCAATAATGGAATATTTATGTTGCCGTATTACATCGCATTAATATTCATACTCTGCCATTAATGCAACACATTTTCTTATGCAGATCGCGTCCAGAGAGGTGTGCTAGCACTTCCTTTTCAGATGGATTTACTTTCTCCAACTAAAGGGAGTGTAAATTAGTGTAGCGTGACCCACGCACAGCTTGTATAATGGCAAGAAAACGAGTTCAAATGGAATCAAGTTTCCGCCCTTTTTCTTCGCATGGAGGACACCCTAAAAGGTAATGGTCCCACTAAAGTGATGCTACGTAAATGAATAAATTATTGTTGAACAACATGAACTTATTAATAGCGAATTATTTTCATATAAAAGTCGAGAGCTTGCAGGGACCGAAGGGAATTTTGATTATAGATATGATTTACTGCGATGGAGAAGTTTTTATTTGTGTATATTACAAGTTGTTCCATCACTTTTCGAAAGGGGTCCAGAGGATTCTTATTGAATTTACGATTCTCAAAACGTATCGTTTAAAATGCAAATTTGGTAACAATACCACCAAAGTGTGATTCTACTCTATTATTTGTCAAACTCAAAGCTCTCCGCACAGTTATCTGGATCATACTAGTCCCGGAAAAAGCTCGTGGTATTTACCCGATAGATGGCGTCACATGCAAATAAGTCAGGAAACACTAAACACAGCAGGCACTCGCTTGAAAGGTGACAGTTGGAGTGGTACTTTGAGTTTGGGCGATTTCGAAAACGCAGGACTGCAGTCATTTGCAAGTATTCAGCTACAGACTTCCAATTGTTGAATACTTACAAATGACTGCAGTCCTGCGTTTTCGAAATCGCCCTTTATTATACATCCAGTTGAATTTTACTTAAAAAAACGCCACGAAAATACTCTGAACCTAATACAATTACTCAAATAGCATCAGTGATTTTGGCAGGCACCAAATTCTAAATTATTCAACCATGGTCCCTGGCGTTGTTGTAAGCCAAGGGGACCATCTCGTTAGACTATTTCTTACTTCCCATCCAATGCAGTACTCTGCCAATGTTGACTCACCTCTCTAGTGAGTGTTTATTTCCAATATATTCGTTTACGTTAAACGTTATTCCCCTGCAATTGTTGCACACCTAATACAACTGATCACATTTTTTTGGAGCTTTCTATTCTTTAGAGATACTTCTTCTTACCCCAACTTTCATCTGAATAATCCTAGAATCTTTGCTGAGAACCCCAGATCAAATTTTAAAAATTCTGTGTAAATACCATCTTTTCGGAAGCTTTAAGGTAATTCAGCTACCTAATTACTAATTCTTACTAGTTTTGCCTTTAGACGAAATATGCAAAGCTTTTCAGTTGCGTTTCTATTCAGCGTCGCTGAATTAATATTTGGCACAAATGTTCTGTTGTTCTACGTAACTTGATTATAATTTAATTTAAAAAAAATGTCTAGCACATTAGGGTTACTATTCAGCGTAGCTGAATTCTCCAGACTTGGTGCCTGCTGTACTCCCTTGAAAATGTTTCATCACTTTCATAATCTTTCCTCTTCTCCAATATTAATTTTCTTTTTTTTATCATGCAGTATTCAGCTACAGACTTCCAATTGCTGAATATTGCAATGATACATTTTCGAACTAACCCTATATTTCATTCAAGATCCATTCTATTATAGTAATACTGAAGGCCATACTTCAATCTAGGTTGATGTTAATGTTAAATTCACGAATAAAGATTATCCTCATTGATGTTTAATTCCCTCGGAATGAATTGGGTCCTTTAAAGTGTCTGACACCATTATTCCCTCAGGTTCTTTTTTTCTTGAGTGGTTTAATTAAGGTAGTACTTCGGCGTCCTATGTAACAAGCCTACCTGGCTTTATTGATGGGACTGCCATCGGATCTGGGTCTCGTTTTGCAGACTACATTAATTTAACTTATTGGATGTATGCTATGCCAATGATACTGATCTTGCACGTTTTGACCGCTCTGTTCCACGAAAAGGCGAAGATGGATATTGCTTAAAGAGGATGTATGTAAAGCTTCATGGACCTTGCCCAAAATGTATCTATTTCGAAAATTATGCCTCATTTGAAAATGGGCTAATTTACCGAATGATATCGTTGTTCAAAAGTGCTATACATCCATGTACGTCTGTGTCTAAAAAATTTGTGTAAATAATCCTTTAACAATTAATGTTTCAGTCATTTACCCAATTTTTAAAAACAATATAAATTATTTCTTAAAAAACAAATTCGTATAGAAAGATAAAATTATTTGTACAAATAAAAAAAAGCCTCCACCCCCCCGCCCCCTCAACAAATTCTGATAAAACATACAATATGCATTATTTGTTTTTCCGTTGAATCACCAAGGTCCAATATTTTTCAGATATCTCTAATATTCCATAACCAGAATATATGCATTTTTAAAATCCGCCCCCACCTAGACAGTATGGGCAAAAAATACAAATATGTTTTAAACCCCCACACCCTTAAACAATACCTCCAAAAATAATATTCCACACGTGAAAATTAAAATGTCTGCCTTTCAAAAAACTGTAATAAATCTACTTTAAAAAAAAATAAAAAATCTTAAAAAAATTATATAAAATTTTGTTTCCTGCATATTTAACTAGGAAAACTCACTCACACACACTTTATTGGCGCTGCTCCTATATCTCTCTGGTATGTGGCATCCCTCTATGCCGGTGTATCCACCCGGAAATAATTCATGATTTAGGTTTATGCTTCTGAATTAATCTCGGATTTAAATCATTTTCGCCGCTGGTAGAACGCTTTTAGAGTATGCTCGGTCCACTATGGCGGCATTAATTTATTCGACGATATTCTCGTATGGACTTTTATAGTTAATCTATTACTTGTATGTGGCTAGGCGAGAGAAAAGGATTTAGCATATATTTTTATTACCTTGATGCAGGTGTGAAAATTCCTTTTAGGGATAACGTGATGTTTGTGATTTTTTTTAGATTTTTTTTTTTGGTATTATCTTTCATATTATCAAACTGTATATGTTTTAGTAACAAATGAAGATATATTCTAAGATATATCGGGTGAGTTCAATACTCATCGATGTCGCAACACTGCAGAATTCAGCAATTGGAAGCCTGTAGCTGAGTACTGCAGTATTGCGGCAGTGATGAGTTTTTGAACTCACCCATCACCATGAAAGCTTCATGCAAAAGGGCGAGCAAACAGAAGAAAACTACAGCAGGGCGTTAAAGGACAAGGAAAAGATGATAGGACTGAAAAAGAACTTAAAAAGAAGATTAACTCCAAATGCAGAATTAAACGACGTCAAGAACAGCTGTTGTCAAACAGAAAAGGATTAATGAAATGAGACCTTCAGATCGAATGACGAATGCAATTGAAGCCTGTTACCTTGAATAATCCACGGAACAAGGCAATAATTCGTGATAAGGCATCAAGAAGAACGGGCATTTTTATAAACGCAGAACTGCGGTCATTCTGCTGTAATTCAGCAATTGGATGTCTGTAGCTGAATATTGCAGAATGACCGGAGTTCTGCGTTTATGAAAATACCCAACACCACATATCAGATTTAAGGAATTCAGCTGCGCTGAATAGCATCTCCAACGTCTTAAGAAATTGTTTTGCAGCAAATAACAATCAAGCTGTGTCATACAACGACGGAGATGAGCCAAATAGTAATTCAGCGGCGATGAATAGAAACACAAAGGAAAGGCTCTTCAGGTCTCCAATAATCATCAACGCCAATCAATGGATCAGTCCCTGCGTCAGTTTCTTGAAAAAGTTGTCTACTTCTTCATCACGACTACATGGACATCTGCTCTACAGTTACTATCCGCCAAGGGTAGTTTTCTGATTGCTGCTAGCTGTCAACTATTTTGGATTGATTAAGGTATGAAAGTACCCAAGTAATAACATAGACTTGTATGGTGCTTTGAGAGCGCGATTCATCGCAGAATACCTGCAATATTCAACGAAACGACTAGAAAAATCTAGCGCCATTCTTTAGAGCGCTCTCAGTGAGGAAAGAATAAATCTAGGAGACGAGATATATATACGCATTGAACTGCATCTTAACCAGAATTTGGTCAAAATGACTGACTCAATGAGGAATGCAAGCGGTCGACTGAATGTAATTATGTTTTGGGTCAAGCAGCTTTAGCAGTCTCATAGCATAGAACATGGGTATGGGACGATGAATAAAATGAGGTAAATCAAGAAGGAAAACAGTTCAGAGTAGTGCAAAACGCGAACACTGCGCTCCAGTCCAGTCCACAAAAAGATGATATCACAGATATGCAGCAACTATCGTGCAGTAACTTTGTTTAGTTCTGCAAAACAGGATATCTTCATACCACAGAAATACCATAGGCCAATACCAGTTGAGGCTTTGTCCTTGTCAAATCAACAACTAATCATATTTTCATTCCAATGCAAATTCAATTCAGCATTTCTTAAGAGTTTAAGTCCGCCTATGAGAGCATTATCAGAGTAGAAATCTACAAAGCCATGAAGGAATTCCGCATCGCCACATCGCCGAAAGAACAAGGCGGTCCCGGTTGCAGAACGATCTAAAAGTGGTCCCACAATCAAAATAGTGTAGAATGATTTTGAAGAAATACAGTTTTTAATCTAGCTGAGCAGCTGGTATCAGTATAGGACCAGTATAGGACGCATTAATGCAATAAAGCTTTTTATGCCCGGCTTCACCTACCTTAGTTCAATAATGTTCAGTTCAATCCATGCTTGAAATTGCTATTGCTTTTTCGCCAGAAGTCAAAAATGCAAAAGCCCGTTGGATGGCATTCCACTATTCCAGTTGATTACTCTCTTTTCAGCGAGCTTTTACGTTTAACTTCAGTTCGAGCCCAGTTGGGCGAACTGAGGTTTGTTTTATCCTCAGTTCAATATGTGGAAATTGTGTGCGAACTGGGGTAATTTTAAAGTTCAGTTCACCAATTTGCTCGAACTTGTGCAGTTCGGCCGGTGAATCCGGGTATTAAAGTCTGTGAAGGCTTTCGAAAGCTCACCTCAGCGAACACCAAATGCCAAAAAATATGACAACGGCTTGGAACTTGGGATCGACGGAGGGAGCAATTGCGCAGCTCCCCTATTGGACTAAATAAGTCTCTGAGTAGATGCAATTATGTGCCAACTCAATCATCTTTTCCTTTTTAAATGGCGCTGCAGTCCTTGTAGGATCCAGTCTCTTGAAGTCTCTTCTACCTGTCGTCTTTTCGTCTTGCTAGTTTTCTCCAGTTTGTTATACGAAATTTTCGCATTTCTTCTAAAATATCATCCAACCCCCGATTTCTTGGTCCTCCTACACTTTTTTCCTGTTGCGTCTTCCATTGAAAATCCTGGCTTTGATTCTTCCTTTCAAAGCTTATACAACATGTCCGAGCCATGGTACTCTGTCCAATTTTATGGGTGTACCTATATTCCCACCTCCAACTTGATGCAACTTGAGCGGTAGTAAATCTGATAGAAATAGTACGTTTTGGTGCAGTTCGTTCCATCTAAAACGTTGAAACTATATGCCATAGTGTGACCGAGACTCTATTCGTCATCAAGCTCAGGAACTACACATGTCACGGAGTTCTTTGAAGCAACATTTGACAAAGGCTTTGAATTTGCACGCCTACAAGGTTCAATTACCTCAGGAACTGAAACCGACGGACCATTTGAAGCGTTGCCAATATGGTGAAAGGATGCTTGAGGAAACGTCAATGGATATCAACTTTCATCTCGATGCATTCGTCAACAAGCAGAGTTGTCGCATCTACTGATGAAAGCCCAAGAGTTACTGTTGAGAAGGCTAGGCATCCACAAAAATTCACTGTTTGGTGTGCTTTCTGGAGAGGCGGAGTCATTGTACCATACTTCTACGAAAACGAAGCCGGCCAAGCTGTTACCGTGAATGCCATACGCTATAGCGTTATAACGGATTTTTTTGTAGCGCAATTGGAGGCTATGGATAAGGGCAATATGTAGTTCCAATGTGATGGTGCAGATTGCCACACAACGAACGGGAAGGGACAATGACTCTCTTGCGACAAAAGTTCGATGTTCGCCTTATTTCCTAAAATGGTGATCTCAATTGGCGACTCAGGTCATGTGATTTTACACTGTTGGAGAAATTGTTCCTTCTTTACAGAAATTGGAAAGAGAAGCCAATGACCATACAAGCCAATAAGCCAATAACCATTCAAGACCTGAAAGGCACGATAATTTGACACATTAATGAAATTGAGCCGCTATTATGCCCCAACGTCATTCAAAATGTACACAAGCAGATGTAGGCCTATGCCCAGAGCCGTGGTGAATATTTGGGAGTACATGATTGTAATAAACTACATTACTGATAAAAAAGTTCTCAATTTATTTTAAGCGCGTTGACAAAAAAAAATATTAAATTTGGTGAAAATCCCACCGCTGCCACCATTTATTGAGAGTAAATAAACATTCGGGTCTGCCTTTATAACCCTTTATAGTCTGGGAGCCAGTGACAGACTTTGGCGACCAATTTCATTTCGGCTGAAACTTCGTGGAAATATAAAGCATCGTGAACGTCAGCTGGCGCACCGTTGGTGGGTGGGGCAACGGCAGCCCCCCAAACACATAAAAAAAAGAATGGTTTCAGTAATTTCATTCCGGCTGAAAATTGATCAGTTGAGAGTTGACATATTTCTTTGAATAAAAACAATCGTCAGCCGGCCATACATCGAGGGAAATCCTGTCAGCTGACGCAGCGAAAGTTCTTGGATAGAAATTAGGTATGAGACTATATTGTACTAATGAAATATATCAGCTGACGAACTTTCCCCACGCCAGCTGACGGTGTTTTTTATTTAAAGAATCATATAAATTATCATCTGACTAACGCTATGTAACCCGCTCTTAAAAATGTTGATGTAGTTCTACTTTGCACGGTCGTATGGTTGAGCCAACAATATTTTTTTTGGGCAGTTGAAAAACGTCGTTATCGAGAAGTTTGTAGGTCCGTTGAAAAATTGCTACTCTTGCCTCATTGACACTTTCAATATCTTCTGGCCGTACATGTTAAACACAAACTTCTCTACCTTGGCAAATATTTCTTCGTTCGATTGTGTTGACATATGAATAAAGGCTGAATTGAGCGTTCCACGAAGTTTCAGCCTAAATGAACTGACTGACAAAAATCTGTCACTGGCTCCCAGACTATTAAATTTGTTTGTTTTATTCACACTTTACACAGAGAAATCTCTAATGGGACACCCTTTATATGTTACTTTGTTTGATTGTTGTTGCTTCTTCTGTCTTGTCGATAGTTTTTCGCCTTTATCTTCCCAACAGACGGTAAGTCCTTATCCTTTATCTTCCCTTCTTACAACGGTAAGTCCTTACAGTAAGTATACTACTACTATCATACTTTAACCAAAACATGGTAAATTTTTATTTATTATGTTTGCTATCTGGTGACGTCCATGTCGTACTTCATGCAGCGAGTACTTGCCAGAATAGGATTGATAATATGATTCCTTACCTACTTTTGCGTTAAAGCCGCCTGTTAATCAATAAGCTTAAAAAATCTCAAAATTTCCTTCACCTTTGACACAATTCCATCCATCTCTACTTCTTTCTGAAATTCTACGTGCCAACTATAAATTGATCTGCACACTTTTCGGTACATTCACATCCTCGTTGCTGGATTACTGGCATGAATGATTTGATTGAGCTGCCATAACCGGAAATTTAATAATATCTTCGATAATTGAAGCCGTCAACGAATTACCTTTCACCGCACAGCTCCACGAATCAAAGAAAAGTGTCATTCCAGGAAATTTCCTCCTTATGGGTTTTCAGAACGATGGAAGGTGGATGGGTGGTCGCCGCCCTCTGTATGTCATTGAAGTGAACGAACCTTTTCCACCCTGAAATTAAATTTCTTGTAAACTTCCAGCAAATATTTTCTCTTATTCTGAAAATGAAGAATAATTCGCCAAGTTAAGATTGTTCACCGATATTCACCTGAAAACCGTAAAGAATTGTATTTTATGAATTATGGTTTGAAGGGGGATTTTGTATCGCGTTTCGTTTTTTTTGTTTTTGTTGTTATTATTGTTGTATGGTTGGTTGTTAAGGTAAGTAGAATTTGGGATTATGTTGAATTTTCATTTGGAATTATAAATTGAGGTTGGTACATTACAAAATACCCGTAAGAAGAATATTTTCTTGGTATGCGCCTGCTATAAGCTGAAATGTATTTAAAATAACAAAAGATTATCATAGCTTACACAGCCGTAGCAAGGTTTAATTAAAAACTACTATTTAATCCGATATTTTATGCCGAAAACTCCCAGATTTTCCGTAACTCGGGTGAATAAACCATTTGTTCGCCGGATTGTAAGCCCCCGATTATCAGCAAAACGTCCTCGTGTACTGACGGTGTATGAGTGTTTATGTTTTATGTGTAAAATGAGTGATTTAATAATTTATTCATTCGCAGCAAACAGAATTATGTAAACACTTTCACATGACACTGGTGCTACTCTCTATATTTCGATGTATTATAGCTGCAGGGTAGTGAAGACACTACAAACGAGACCGACGTATCTAATGAAGAACTCACTCACTCACTCACTACACTCCCCCCCAATGCATCTATCTATATCAATCTAAATATAGAGATATATTGAAGCTCGAAGAACTACAAATGGAACTACATGTTGTAATGAATTTATTACCATGATAACGTTATAGCGAAGCACTGGTGGCAGCCAGCTACTCCGGGTCTCGCCTCCCCCCAAAAACACTTTGCTTTTTGCGATTAATAATGAACTCTCATCTTTCGGGGGGTTGCACATCGCCCCCAATGGTTGCGCTAACAAATTATGAATAATAAAAATGATTTTGGGTAGAATTTCATTGAACCTGGCTGCCTTGTTGCACTGCAAATGTTATTTTGCTCCATTCACCCTTGCCACAGTGTATCGTCGTGCATCAAACGGAATAGCAACAGGAGGGTTTAATTACGATTAGTCGTTAATATTGCAAAATGTCAGAGGAATTAATTTGTAACAAAATTAGAAGGCAAACAAAATTTTCAATGAATAATAAAAATTTGTTGATTGATTTTCTGGTTCATGTTGAATAGTTTTTGTGTTATGGTTTTGTTGATGTTTGCTAAAAGGTAAAGGGCAAAAAGGGGATTTGTTTCAATTTACCATCGTACAATTCAGACGCATTTGATTAAATTCTCAAAGTGTTTATTATATTCAATTTATATATTTTTGGATGTGATGATTAATTACAAAGGCATCACCATTCAAAGTTATTATACTGCATCCTCTATAAATACATACCATAGGTGATAATCATATAACCAGACATCAACCTCTCGACATGGAAACTCATTAATAAGATCACATAAGCAGCCTGAGAAGAATCCTAGGAAAAGTATCAAAGTATCATTATTCATCGACTTCATGATTGTTGCATAAGATAGCATATATTAAGCTAAAGACGTATCTACTATACAAAGCAATGGAAAAACTGATAGATATGACAAAAATAAAAACCCTTAAGAAATACTTTGTAGGGAGAAAATATAAGAGGACTTATCAAAGAACCAAAATACACGAACCATGCTTTATGAAGCAAAAAGCTCTTCTGAAAGCTTACGAAAAGTAACCGGAGAAACATACCCCAGCGGGAAAAATTGGAAGCGCCGCTCAGGGGAGCTAATTTTAAGCGCTGCCAAATATGCTCCCAAGAGAGCATTATTGGAGTTTTCAGAAATGTTATAGACCGTAGAAAACGACCGATTATCTTGGTGACCATAAAGGGTGACATTAATATACTCAACAGACCGGTTCTCGATCGATACGGAGGACAAGCAGCATTGGACGTGGTTAGTATACTTAGTTGGGGGACCGCCTTGGTAAAACCACACTCGCGCTTGGAAAGGAAAAGGCAATTGCAAAATATGACCAAAAATAAAAGCTTTTCAGCATCGGAACTTATTCACATATCCACAGGCCTCCATGAATATGTATTATTTTAAAAAGCTTTTTTATAATGTTTCCACAACGCTTTTGAAGGAGCATTAAAAGGTATGATCCCCTGCAACTACATGCAATGTTAAAAAGTATATGGAACTGGTATGGCAACGGGAGCGCTGTGAGCTTTTTAAGCAGTGCTCAAAGATGACTATTGTAGCACTCCATTTCTCACTGGGAATGAATTGATTGTAGTAATTACCTGGGATCAATAAGAAATCAATTTGGAATCGATTTTAGAATCTTATTTAAAAAAGTTTAAAACTAAGCTTTTAAACTAAGACAAGGCGAAAGGCGGAGGGCATACGAGAGGACTAAATTAATCCAACTGGAACCAAACTTCCAAATGGATTTTGTAAAGTTAGAGTAAAAACCATAAAAGAAGACAACGAGTGTCCCATTGGCTCTGGTTGTTTGAAAGCGCAGCTTTTTCACTGAAAAAACCAGAGCTAATGGAAAGCTCGTTGTCTTCTTTTATGGTTTTTCCTCTACATGTTTTTTAGGCTTTTATTAATTCACACAAGTGGAAAGACAAAGTTTAATGCCAATGTGTGGAATTGAACCACGAACCTCTGGAATGGTAGTCCAACTTAACTTTTCGGGTAGCTAGGCAGGTAAAGGTGGCAGCTCCGTTCAAGAACAGAGGATGGGAATTGGTGGAGCTCACGAATCACCCTTTATATTACCTGTCCGTCATGTCGCTGGTCACGTCATGGTTTAATTCCAGTAGTAAGCTTAGTTTGCACAGCACCATCTGGTTTTCAGGCTGGATACTATACCTAGGGCTCTAAGTAGGCTAAGTCTAGGTACCATTTTCTGCGACTGGATCTACTCTATGCTGGGAACTCGAAGGTACGCATGCAACAAACCAGCGAATTTTTTTTAGGTGAAAGTTTAAGCTAAGGTATCCACCTTTATACTACGCTGTCCGTCATTTCGATCGCGTCACGATACAATGTCAAGTAAATGTCAAGTAGTAGCTTAGTTAGAAGGATACAAAAAGGATATGATATGTTAAGGGTAGCCTGAGGATGCATGAGGATTTGTGTCTACAGCTGGTACGCCAGCCTACTACTAAATATCAATCTCGACATGAAACGTACTGAACGCTGGAGGTCCCCGCCTGGACTGGCCTACTCTAAGCGGTTCCTTCTAGTGCCGTCTCCCAATGCGGCCAAGGAGGCCGACTAGCCTAAGTCTAGGTGGAGGTTTTGCCTCCAAATATGAGGTGTAGGGGTGTAGTACAATAGGCCAAGCAAGTAGAAAAAACTTAGTTCGAAGGGTAGAATAGATTTTGGGTTATTAGGGGTCAGGACGGTGTTAACGGAGGTGGCGATGAGCCCTGGATATAAACTCTTGGATGTTTTAGGAAGAGGAGGAGGAACACACTGTGTGAGGTTGTTATACAGTCGGGTAGTTCTATTTATGAACGAATTCCTAGTTTTTAGATAGTGCAAAATAGGAGACTGTACACCGAGGAAAAAGACTTAATTGAATGAAATAAACAAATTTATTTGAAAAAAAATTATTTGAATTTTGAATTTGAATAAAAATTTATTTTATTTAAAAAATAGTTTATTACTTTGAAACAAAACAGTTTAGTTGAATTTACTAAATTTATTTAGTTAAATGTCTATTATTTAAATTAACAAAAATTTAGTCAAATCAATTAATAAATACTTGAATGAAATAAAGAATATTCTTCTCAATCTGCGCACGCCAACATGCGTAATGTGACGGCGCACCAGTCGGTTTTCTAGTGCGACAAAGAGAAGTTCGCTTATGCAAGTCCGCGAATCGTTCGTTTGTTGATCTCGGGAGAAAAATCGTTGTTCGTGTACAGTGTCCCTCGAGGAAGACGTGCCCATTTTAGGACAATTGTGTACTTGGCAGAACAGTAGTACTCTTGTCTATTAACGCATATACGGTGTATATATACGAACAAATATATGTATTGTTGAGTTGAAAAAAGAAAATATTTGAAACGACTAATTTTTATACGCTTTATATTAGCTTCACCTGTATGTATGTGTGTATGTATGTATGTATGTTCTATATAAACAAATCTTGCAACTTGATTTTGACCCACTTCTATATAACCGATTAACTTCAAATTTTGCACATATGCATAGTTCGCGTGACAATGCAATCTGACCATTTTGTAAGAAAATCAAGATGGCGGTTCCAAGATGGCGGTCGATTTTTGCTATTGTGTTCCCCGACCCCCCGACATGGGTATCAAATGAAACGGCATGACAGGTAGAATACAATTAGCTGTATGGCGTCATTCCAAATTCAAAATGGCGGCAAACAAAATGGCGGACTACCTTTTTCTTTACAACTGTGGTTTTAAATAAAAGATTAATACATATAAATGATTGAATAAACCTTTATTTCAACAATATCAATTGATGTCCATTCCTTAACGATATTAAATTGGGAATGAAAAAACAAAGGGAGTAAACTGACATTTCATATAATAATGATTAAAGTGTGTGATTGATTTATAAAACACAAAGTGGCGACAACCGAGTGTCGGGCTGGACAAACGATTTGCATATTACAACACCCCCTCTCAAATCTTTGGGCTTCTAATGAGTTTACTTATTGCACTTCATGACTCCCAACTTTTCTCTACATAAAGTGTGCTTAGGTCCGTTGAGTCCTTTGGTGAATATGTCAGCCGGCATTTCCGATGTTTGCATATACTCCAATTCGATGTCACCAATTTCATATGTTTTTCGCACAAAATGAAAACGAATGTCTATATGTTTGGTTCTATTATTATGAACGACGGGGTTTTTAACTAACTTCTGTGCCCCTTGGTTGTCGTTGTATATAAGTACCTTCTCTATGGGATATCCTAGTTCCGTCATGAGCTTCTTTAAATGAATAGCTTCCTTCGTTGCTTCGGAGATAGCGATATACTCCGCTTCAGTGCTCGAGAGAGCTACTGAACGCTGCTTTCTCGATTCCCAACTAATGCAGCTTCCTGCTAGGAAAAATGAGTATCCAGTATACGACCGTCGATCAACCACAGAGCCACCCCAATCTGCATCAGCAGCGCCTATGACGTTTTGGCCAGACTTCCTGAAAATTAGTCCGTAATCTATTGTCCCCTTTAGGTAGCGTAGCACTCTTTTCGCTGCCTTCCAATGTTCTTCGGAGTAATTGTTATTATACTGGCTGAGCATGCTAACAGCGTACGCAATGTCAGGTCTTGTTGAAGTTGCCAAGTACATCAAAGACCCTATTAAATTTTGGTACGGATATTCGTGTTGTTCGTTGAGGTCTTCTGTCGGCTTCTGTAGGCATGAATTTGCGTCCAGAGGTGTAACTGCAGGTTTACATTCCGTCATCCCAAATCGCATCAAAATTTGTTCAGTATATTTACGTTGATGCATGGTTACGATATTCCCACTCTGTGAAAATTCAATTCCTAAACAATAGTTAATTTTACCGAGGTCCTTCATCTCGAATCTAGTTCCTAAATTTTGTTTTACTTCTTGAATCCACATCTCATTATTTGACGCTATGAGTAAGTCATCGACATATATAATTATAATCATCACCTGTCCATTTCTTCTAGATATATATAAACACGGGTCAGCATCTGTTCGTTTTAAGTTAATTTCGCAAAGGTAACTATCAAGTTTTCGATACCATTGTCTACCTGATTGCTTTAACCCATATAAGGATTTTTTGAGCAAGCAAGCTTTCGGTCCCTTGTTTTGCAGATTTTTCAACCACAATTTAGAGATCCGTTTGATATCACTATTTTCTTCAGATTGTTCCACAATTTTTTGTAAATTCTCTTCCAAATCCTCTGGTAACTCCATCCAAATTTCTTCTTCAACTTCTCCATTGAGATACGCAGCAACTACATCCATTTGATGTACTACTAAGTCGTATTCGGCACTTAAGGCCATCAAAAGTCGGATGGATTTAGCTTTTGCTACAGGTGCATATGTTTCGTGGAAATCAATCCCAATTCGTTGAGAATATCCCTTTGCCACCAATCGAGCCTTTCTCTTGTCAATATTTCCATCGGCTTTATATTTAGTTGCAAATACAAATCTGTTTTTAATAATATTTTTGTTCTGTGGACGGTCTACTATTTCCCAGGTTTCATTTTTAACTAAGTTCGAGTATTCTTTTACAATTGCTAATTTCCATTCTTCTGATTCTTGTGTTTGAAGGGCTTCTGTAATACTGCAAGGGTCGGTTGGGGATACAAAATTGGTCAATTCATCCATTGTATTGTCATTTTGAATGCTGTCCGACTGAGTCCGTGCAGTTCTAAATATCTTGCGTGGTCTTCCTGGTTTGCCAGTACGTTCCAGTCTTGGTCTTCCAGGTAATCGATGTTCTTTAAAGTCATCTGTGTGTCTTCTTAATGTTGAGTGGTAATCAATTTCATTCTGTAGATTGCTTTCTATTTCCATATTACCTGGTATATGTCTCTCATCTTCTACTCTTATTGGTACTTCATTATTTGTATTTGGAGAAATTTCAATTTCAATTTCAAAACAATCTTCATACTTTCCTTCGATGTTATACTCGTTTGTGAATCTTACATTTCGGCTAACCATAACTTTTCTTTCTACTGGGTTCCAGATTCTGTAGGCCTTCGATTCTGTTGAATATCCCAGGAATATACCTTCCTTTGATCGGGTATCAAACTTTCCCTTGGTTGGAGATTTGTCTAAAAACAAAACTTTACGACCAAAAATTTGAAAATACCTAATATCCGTTTTCCTCCTTGTCCAAATCTCATACGGTATTCTGCCATTCAGCGACCTTGTGGCACATCTGTTTCGTATATGATTTGCTGTATTTACAGCTTCCGCCCAGAAGACTGTAGAAGAGTTACTTTCTATCATCAGACTCCTGGCGGTTTCTATTAAGGTTCTGTTTTTTCTCTCCGCGATACCATTTTGTTGGGGAGTATAAGGGACTGTTAGTCTTCGCTTAATCCCATGATCCTTCAAAAAATTTTCAAACTCTTTTGAACAGTATTCAGTCCCGTTATCAGACTGAAGACACTTAATTTTTTTTCCAGTTTGATTTTCCACAAGAGCCTTGTATTCCTTGAAACACTGTAAGGCTTCGCTTTTCCTTTTTAAGAAACGAACCTCGCACCATCGTGACATATCATCAACAAAAGTGATAAAATATTTTGCACCTCCTAGCGATTGTTGCTTCATAGGACCACATATGTCACTGTGCACTAGTTCCAGCACTTCCGCTGTTCTTGTCTCAGTTGCTCTAGGGAATGGTAGTTCGCATTGTTTTGCCTTAATACATGTCTCACATTTCAACTTTCTTGCATTCTTTTCAAAACTAAGACCCAAAACTGTTTTGTTTTTAAACATTTCCAGCATTGTTCCTTCATTCAAATGGCCTAATTTCAGATGCCATTCATAAAATTTTAATCTTTTATTTCTATCAATGTCTACTAAATTAACATTTTCGTAATTTCTTCTGGTTCTTAAAAAATATAAATCACCCCTTCTGTCAGCTGATGCGAGTATTTTCCCACTTGGTTGTAAGATGTGCGCGACATTTTTCTTAAAATGTACTTCCAATTTTTTATTTGTAATTTTTGCAACCGATAGTAAGTTGGTCTTTAAGTTCGGTACATGCATTACATTTTCCAGCTTAAGCACTTGTTCAGTAGCACCTTTGTTTGCTGTTAACTTGACAGTTCCTATTCCCTCAATAGGGGTTACTTCACCAGTTGCGAGATGCAAGTCTTTTTTAACGTCGTTTAAATAGCTAAAGTTTTCAGCTCCCATCGACATATGCGAAGTGCAACCACTATCAATACACCAATGATTATAAGACCCCGCGGTAAACTGTAGTAGAGCAATCTCTTTTTCCTCTTTTTTAACACCTTCCACGCAAATTTTTGTTGATTCTTTACGTGTCTTATAATTATTGTTGTAGATAGGCCGTTTGCTTCTACAATCAGCTGCTTTATGTCCCGGTTTCCTACATCGATGACACAAGAATTTAAAAGGTAATGCATTTCCATGTTTGTACTTTGGAATCTCCATAGGTTTTTCATCTTCGCCTTTTCTGAATTTGTTACCTGCTAGCATCGCTTTTGGTGAATTATCCGATTCCCTAGCCCTTCGTGCGTCTGTTTCCTCGATAATTTTAATTTTTAAATCGTCTGGTTTTGGCAAAGTATCTCTCGACTCAATTGCACAACGAAAGTTTTCATAACTTTCTGGTAGACTGTATAGCAACATAATCGTCTGTAATTCTTCGTTAATCTGTAATTCCAAGTTTGATAGCTTGTCAATTGTATCGAAGAACTCATGTATGTGCCCACGGATGTCTTCTCCCTCGTTCATTTTGTGCAACAAAAGGTGTTTTAATAGTGAAGCCTTCCTTGCAGGCCCCTTGGACTGATAAATGGAATGCAATTTTTTCCATACGTCATTAGAAGTAATACAACTTCGGATCTGTTTTAATTCCGAAGGATGTATCGCTAAAATGACATCAGCTTTCGCTTTCTGATCTTCCCGATCCCATTCTTTTGCTTCGATTATTGTTGATCCCTCTGCAGTGATTGTTGGTCGCTTACATTCACCAATCACGTAACAGAGAGAGTTGTTCTTTATTAAAAGAGCTTCCATTTGAATCCTCCATGTCTCGAAGTTCTCCTTTCCCAGAGGTTCAATCCTTATCGTCGTGCTCGCCATGTTAATTCTTTTTCCTTTATTTAAATTATTATTTAATTTATTTACGGGCTGGGCCCATAACCTGTGGTTTTAAATAAAAGATTAATACATATAAATGATTGAATAAACCTTTATTTCAACAATATCAATTGATGTCCATTCCTTAACGATATTAAATTGGGAATGAAAAAACAAAGGGAGTAAACTGACATTTCATATAATAATGATTAAAGTGTGTGATTGATTTATAAAACACAAAGTGGCGACAACCGAGTGTCGGGCTGGACAAACGATTTGCATATTACAACAACAACCCACTCGATATGGGTATCAAATGAAAGGGTGTAATAATAGAATACTTTTCGCTGTGGGGCGTCTTTCCAAATTCAAAATGGCGGCCACCACAAAATGGCGGTTTACCTTTTCCTTTACAACCCACTCGGTATGAGTATCAAATGAAAGTGTATGACGAGTATAGTATAGTAAGCTTTGTGATGTCGTTTTAAATCTAATATGGCGGTCACTACAAAATGGCCGAACACATACATATAATAGACTAAAAAATAGAAAATAAAAAATATAGTTTAAAAAAACTAAAAAATACGCTTTTATTTTAAAATGAACTAAAAAGTAAAAAATAATTTTGAATGTAAAGTTTTTATTTCTCCAGCCAGTATAAGAAAACAACCTACCTTTCGAAATCTAGAAAAGCGTGGGGCGCTAGCTAAAAGTTCCGGTGTTAATAAAATAAGAATATAGAGAGCCCCACGCTTTTTTACATTTCGAAAGGTAGGTTGTTTTCTTATACTGGCTGGAGCAATAAAAACTTTACATTCAAAATTATTTTTTACTTTTTAGTTCATTTTAAAATAAAAGCGTATTTTTTAGTTTTTTTAAACTATATTTTTTTATTAAAATCAAAAAAAAATCTGATTCAAATTAAATAAATTTTTAATTGAAATCAACAATATTTTTTTAAATAAAATTTTTTAGTAGTTTCTAATAAATTTTTAGTAAGCTCATATCTAAATATCAAAATTTAGTTATTTCAAATATTTTTTTTTTTGAATCAACTACTATTTTTTTCTCGAGGTAGGTAGGCGGAGTGAGCCGAGTGGGCCAATCTGGTGTTGCGGGTATAAAATTGTGAGGCAATCGCTATGATAGTAGCAATTAAATTTTTTTAGTGCTGCTACATTTTGAGCAAACGGTGTCGTGACCGAAAAGTTTGAGGGCCCTTTTTTGCACTTACCACGGCCAGGGTGAGTCAAGACAGGATCTGGCACGTACTTGTTTTGCATTATCCAAGACTTATGAGTAACGCAGAGTACAGTCATCAGCGAAACTGTCAAGTAAGCTGGAAGGGATTGGAAAGTAGGTCAGATATGAAAATTAAAAAAAGAGCGGGTGATAAAATTTAACCCTGCGGGACACCGGCAGAGATGGTGGGAGGCTTAGGCTTGACGCCATCCAATACTACCTTGATTGAACGGCCGGTAACAGAAAACTCTCTATCCTCTCGAAACTGAGCCAATGCCAATAATTTGGAGTTGAGCTAACAGAACAGGGTACTAAACTCTAAAAAAGCCAGCGATATCCAGATGAGCCAAACAGGACTCACCAAGTCGATGCATACTTTGGTGAAAGTGCTCTGCCAAACACTAAAAGGTCCTCGGTGGACCGTTTATCATGTAGGATGTGGTTAGACTGTAGGTGCCCTATGAGTTTTTTATTGGTAATATTTTCCATCGTTTTGGAGATAATAGAAGTAATCGCTATTGGGCGGTAGTTTGAGGGATTGCTAGAGTCACATTTTTTTGTAATGGCTCGAACATGTGAAAGTTTCCAAGAGTTTGGATAGACTACGAAGAAGTAGGAAAGGGGAAATATTTTGGGCAGAGTTTTAGTTAAACGTGAGATGTATGCCTTTAGGGTGATAAGGGATACATTGTCAGGGTCAAAGGACTTGTTCGCATCAAGCTCTTTGAGGCGATTAGTTAGCTTGAGAGTCCTGAAGAAAACCTTGTCCATTGAGTGAGGGGAACACTTGGGGCAGGAGGTTGTATTATAATTTCAGACAAAGAAGAATTCGAGGCGAACAGACATTCTCATAAGTCGATCTTGGATTTGCTCTCTGTTATCACTTCCCCCCCCCCCCGCCTGCCCTTAATTTGGATTTAGTACAATTCTTCTTGGGCGACGTTACCTTCGACCAGCAGTTTTTGCTATTTCTTTGATGTTGAGCCTCCACTTAATTTTTGGGTCCAGAATAATAATAGCTGATGTTGAATTTAAAAAAACACTAACACTTTTGTGTGATTTTAAACACATAAACGCCAACCATTTAATATCCTGGTGACTTTACTGCCATATATAATCAAATTCATAATTTCTTTTCACAAAGAACGTTACACCCTTGAGCTTTAAGAGAATTTCTTGATAACAAGGAATACTTTAGTTGAAAAGAAAATTTTATAAAAGCACAACAAAAAATCGCTCTTAGTGCATTTTCTTCCCCAACACTATTAACCGATATCACAACTTTTCGAACCCTCTACTGACTAACTTACCATATTCCTCTCGACACAGCACATATTGCCATACAGGATAACCACGACTAAACGAATATAAAAAAAAATGTTTTCCCATCCATAGTTAACTTTCAATAGTTTAACAAAAGCACACGGCGGCATATATCCGCACCTCCCCGTCCACAGTTTACTTTGACTATTAAAACTTAAAAGATTAAGATTTCTCTTAAAATAATCGCCCTTCAGAGGATATATCTACTTCTGGCATCTCAAAAATAGTGTCTCTTCAAGGATTTCTACCCAAACATAAGCGCGTCGAAGGATGTAATTTTCTGCTGTTCCACACAATCTGTCTTTAGGAGCTTCCGCCGGGGATTAAAAGAATTTGCAAAGCTCCTAGACTTTACAAAGAAGCGACATAGAATGAGGAATTTCCGGTAGCTCATTTGTGCTCACTTTGTTTTCAATGTTCTTATCGTTATTGAGTAAATCTTATCTGCTTTCAGCATCGTCTCATTACATTACATTCATTTGAGAGGATCTCCTTGACTGCTTTGACTGTCTCCTTTTAGTGCGACATTTTCTTCTTATCACGTCCCAGTTGTACAAGAGAAAAATCTATATACCACCACCGGTGGCTGGGATAAGGAGTCCCTCCTGGCCCCAGATCTATGCTACCCGGAATACCATATCTTTCCGTATCACATTCATCTATATATTTATTTTGTGAATATTTGATGATGATTATCTCAAATTCTTTATGTGCACACTCTCGAGCAAAGATATCCCTCTAATATACAGTATAAGATCATAAGCAAAGGAGCAGTACAGCAAAACGCTTATTGAAAAAGGAAATTATTAATGTCTTGATCCTGTTGGAGGCATTCTACGAATTCATGCTAAGGACAGCTCTTACCGGAGGAGTAGAGTAGCAAACGCCTATGCCAACAGTGGCAACTAAAAAAAAACCTTTCTTTTTTTCACTGTGTACCATTTTCTTGTTATTTCTGTGCTGGAGGAAATTTTCTTGTTCTGCTCCGTTTCAATTGTACACGACAAGAGCCCATAAATCAACTTGACACAATAAAGTCGACGAAACTGATGAGTTGAGAATTCCTTCTGTTACCCGCTTTTCTATGGAATCCACCTTGCAAGTGGCGCCGCTTTAAGCATAAAATACGTTAAATTTCCCTTAAAGGGTTCCATTTGGATCGCGCTAGATATGCGACTTAAACCGCGTAAGGAATTAATTACACACGTTCCTTTTTTTGCGGCGGGAAACACTCGCGGGTGGTGGAAGTAACCGGCTTATGGGCTTCTTGAAATCCTATTTTGTTTGGAATCTGGTTTGAGTTTATTTGTTATAAATTACACCTGAATTACATATATAATATGGAACCATGATTTCGTTTACAAGCCCCCAAAGAAAATAGCTAAGCATATTATTGGAGGAAAGAGCCTTATGAGAATTTCACATAGCACGGCAGACAAGCAACGAAAACGGCATGATTGGAAAGAGGGGTTTTAAATATGTATGACCTTGAGGAGTGCAGTAGCCTGTAACTTTTGATGAATTAAACTCCAGTTACCTTTTGAAAATTTAATTGGCAAGCTGTGCTACAAGTGATGGTCTTACAGAAATTACAAAAAAAAGCAATTGAATAGTTCAGTCCAGTTGATAAATAGATACTTTAAGTGATCATGGACCACCCGATTCCCAAAAAGCTGGCCAAATTCGAAAATTAAAGTAATTCACTCCAAAATGTACACTGGGGGTTTTTGGGGTCGCTGATTACGAATTTGATGTTAAAAGTACGAAAGTAATCCCCCCCCCCTTCACCCCTTTCTGACCACCCGCCTCCTCCAAATACAGTACCGCATATTTTCTTACATAATCTTTCTTTGTTATATTGAGAACTAACAAAAAACCCGTGTGTTGCAACGCCTTTCAATAAAAAAAGATTATGTGTGCACAGTAGGTGGGTGTAAGCAATTATCAAGCAATCAAAAACGATTGCTAAATGAAGGCAATGACGTTGTGGCGCGGAGCTACCATTTCGAGTTTCACAAATTTTGAACCTCCATTTCACTCCCTTAGGGGTTGAATTTCGAAAAATCCTGAAACACGTGTTTCATTATTTATGGTGTGGAGTATTTATACGACGTTTGAAGAAAATCTGACTAAAGAAAAAAAATCCCCATATAACCTATTCAACCCCAATTTTGAAAATTCTTCTTAGTGCCCGGCAGGAAATAGAAGAATTCGCTGATACATGAAGAAGCTGTCCTTGTGAATCTTAGAAGTGCTTCCCTTCCGTATCCCTATCCATATCTTTTTTACCATTGCATGTCATTAGCAAGAAGCAGTTTCTTCGATTTTCTTCTAATTTTGAAGATTCAAGTTTTGCAAGCAGCAAAGCTTTCATTTTTGCTTTTTTAGGAGCAGGGAAAAGGTTTAGCTCTTCGTTTTAGAATAATAAGGATGCAAATAGATTTCAAAAATAAATATTTTTATTTTAAATTAAAATTGCATACGCACACACAAAAAAAATAAAAAATTCAACACCTTTCACTGGACTAATCAAAATCACAATTATAAAATCACAATTACTATAATAAATTATAAACCGCGTGACTTCTTTTACTGAGCGCACAACTCTAAATGGGCATATCAAAAGAGAATATGTCACAATTAAAGGAAAACGTTACGAATCGAAATGCAGAGAATCTCTCAAATCAGAAAATTTACCAACCAAGTTGAAAATGACTTACTTGTAGCCACATGGACAGGAAAATCTTCCAAAATGCTTCTGAAGCGCAACCAGGAAGCACTTACAATTTGATTCCGGAGAAAGCTGCTTCCACTTTTCCCGCTGGGTGGATATCCACGTCATTATAGGAATGCACTGTCAAAATTTCAGCTCTTTAGGTCCAGCGGTTTGCGCTGTACGTTGTCTGTCAGTCACTTACTGTTTTATATACTTATATAGAGATTTCCTGATGTGGAGTTTTTTTTGTGAAAAACCAAAATAAAATTTGCTTTACAATGGAAACACCGTTTTTTTATTGAACTAACCGGGAAACTACACTTATCTGGCAAAATTCGTCCGCCACATAGGCCCCGAAATTTAAAATGTATAAGTCAAAAATCCACAGATACCGCTTTTCCTTGGAATCGGAACACAATATGGCGAACTCATCGGCCACATTGGTGCTACCATTTTGAATTTATAAGTTTTGATCATAACTTCGTTATTTGCAACCTTAAAAACTCCTAGATATTCCCTTTCATTGGAGTCGAAATAAAATTGGAAAAATTCGTCCGCCATTTTCAATTTATAAGTTCTGATCATAATTTTATTATTTGTTACCTTAAACAAACCCCAGATAGTGATTTTCATTGAAATCGGAACACAATTGGCGAATTCGTCAGTCATATGGGCCCATTTTGAATTTATAAGTTTTGTTTAAACATTCGTTATTTGCTCCCTCAAAAAAACCCAGATACCGATTTTCATTGGAATCAGAACACAATTGGCAAATTTGTCAGCCATATGGGCGCGGCCATTTTTAATTTATAAGTTTTGACCACAAATTCCTTATTAGCGACCATAAAACCCCCTAGATACCCACTTTCATTGAAATCGGAGCGCAATTTGCAAATTCATATTTGGGTGGCCATTTTGATTTTAGGTCATGCTGCGGCGACCATTTTGAATTTTGAAAATCGGCCTTCGAAGTTCATCACGAGAGACCCCGACGTAGCTACATGCAAAATTTCAAAGCTCACATACATATACGCATACCGAAACTTTCTTTTATTAATATAGATATGAGGTTACGAATGTACTGAAGCCAAACGGACGAAAAAAAATCCCTAATTATAAATATTTTTTTTTTCGACTTTTGGCCAGCAATTGGCGGCGGTTGAACACTTTTTAAAAGTACTGTTGGTTGAATCCATCTTAGAAAGAAGTCGTGCAGATTGTAGACTGGTTTCTTGGAGCTAAAAGAGGAACAGTGGCAGACTAAGCCCGTCAGAGGCCCGGGGCGGCAAAGCTGAATGAGGCCTCAGTCTAAGAAGTTGATGTAATTTTAGAAGCCTTTTATTCAGTTTTCATTTGTATGTAAAAGTGTGTGTGTATGTTTATTTCCCAGTAGGGAAAGCATTTAATTACCCATCGATTCCGAAAGTAGTTCTAAAGCCAAGTGTCCACTATAAATTTTTTTTGGTAGAGTGTAGAGTGTAAAGCTCTACCTGTAGTGTGTACACTACAGCGCGTCTCTACCACTCTACCACCCCACCGCCCGTAGATTTGCTCTAGAGAAATTTTGAGTAGAGCTCTACCACGTGCTCTACAGACTGTACCCTGCTGATGCGTTTTCTCTACTGTAGAGTCGGCCATCAACTTTTGCATGTCATTTAATTTCTCAGTTATTCAGAGATGCGGGCGTACCCATATTGTGTAAAAAATTTAAAGGAAATTAAAATAATAAAATGAGTTCTCGCCAAAAACAAGCTGCTGCCGTTTTATTTTTGCTCGAAGAAGAGAAAAAGAAGGAAAGGAAATGTTGGGCGCGAGATTGGATTGCGAAAAGAAAATAAAACGCTGGAATGTATCGAGAATTATTGAATGAGCTCACGGAAGAAGACACATTTTCTGCGTATGTCGTATTCGAATTTCGTTGTTATTTCACAGGCCGATGTACAACAATTCGAAGCGCAGTCGAAATGCAAATAAGAATGAATACTGTAGAGAGAAAAACTCTATCAAACATGCTTGATAGAGCGTAGAGCAGATGTAGAGCTCTACACAACACAAAAAAATTGCTTATATACTATAGAGTTTTTTAGCAGAGAAAACTTTCGGGTAGAGTGGGTGTAGAGCGCATGTGTACAGCTCTAGAGAGTGTATGTATACACTTGTGAAAAATCACCAAAAATTCCGCAGGTAAAAGTTTTTCCTTCCTTTTCATTAAATTTTATTGATCTCTACAAGATAAACATTAGTTGACATAGAAATAAATAATACATTAATTTAGGCTGAGGTGCCAATTATTTTTCCTTTTTTCCTCGATAATCCTGGTAAAGTTTATTCCTTGCTCTTCGTAAAAATTTGTAATATCTTCAGAAATTGTCTCTCTTCAAAATTTCCTGATAAGCTTCATAAATTGTCTCTCTTCCAAAATTTCCTGATAATCTTCATAATCTCAGTGCCAATTTATTATAAAACAAAATCTCTTTCTCTGACATTTTCCAAAAAAAAACGATGCTAACTCAAATATTTCATTTCTAACAAGAAAAATTACAAACAAGTAAAATTAGTGACAGTTTTTCAACAACACTTCTCTACGCGCCTCTACGCGAGAGTTTTCACTAGTTCTGTGCAAAAAGCTGTATAGTGGACACCAGAGGCCCGATTCCGCAACAGTGAGTTTTTCGCCAGTGAACACCGAAGGAAAACTCACTGACAACCTCGGCTGAGTTGGTACTGTCTTGACCTTTCCATTTTAAAAATTATAATTAAATAAAATCTTTTAGAACAATAAACTAAAACAACATTTTATATTTACATACCTAACAAATCCTTTCCAAAGCCTTTTTCTCAGTAAGAAATTTTTCACGGCGGTGTTCACCGCAAATGTCAAAAAAACTCATTCTCACTCTTGCGAACGCAAAAATAAGCAGTGTACACTGAAATCGGTGAGCACCGTAAAACTCACCGTTGCGGAATCGGGCCCCAGGCTTAAAATTAGAAAAACTCATCTTGCATGTTGCAACCGAGATGAAAATGGTCAAGAAGTATTGAAGAATAAGCGATGTACAGGATAACGATTCAATAAAGTCCCATTTTAATAATTACATGCTGTACTTATTTGTGTCTCTGACCATATTTTAAAAGCCTTGTTTAGGATTTGATCAAGGGAACTTGTAGACATTTGAGGGCCCCCGGAAACAGAGGCCCGGGGCGGACCGCCCCTTCCTCCCCACCCTAAATGGTGAAATAATTGAAGAAATGAATATTTCAACAATATCTGATGATGATTATAAGCGTAGAAGAAGCTAGCAAAACCATAAACTGTTCCAAAACAACAAGGCCTTGGTCGAAAACGGCGTCCCTGGGAAACTAATTATACCCGGAGGGCCTAAACTCCACCAAGCCAATCATAACGCGTTTGCGGAAGTATTAGGACAGTTACCGATGCCTACACTGCATATCTCAGCTTTTGAAAGTGTTTATTTAAGTGTTTTTGAATTAAAACACTCAGCTCAGATTTGCAGTGTAAAGATTGATAAAAAGGCGTCCCCTCGTCGGAGTCCATTATAAATGTTGTTTGGTCTGGACAGTGTTTCGGTTATCTTGTAACAGCGGGCTTATTCTTTTACTTAAAATCTACTTTAAAAATTCTATTTAGAATCAACAAGAAATGTGTTTTTCAATTTGAAAAATGAGGGCGAGGAAAAACAAAAAGGGTTGGGGGGAAGTCGGTCCAGGGACTCAGGCTAGATTTTTGGAGAGAAAAGGTCTATTTCTGAAGGTAGAAATGAAAGTTTTTTTTTGAAAATTTAAATTATTCGCGAATTTTGAAAAAGTATTATATGAAATTAAGTCAAGTTATAAGAGAAAAATAACGAAAAACTAACCCGAAGTTCAATCGATGCATGCTCTTCAAAAGTAGTAGCCATATGTACGAGGTCTGTTCAAAAAGTAAAGTGAATTTTCAAATTTCGCGGGCTACGTACATTCGATTATCGATTTTTTTATTTTGTTATGTTGGTATACATGCCCCTGAAGTATGATAAAATGTTGAGCTGTAATCATTATTTACTTTGTCTGTGGCAGCCGCTAAGGTTAGACGTGTTTTGCGTGTTCGGCGATTTTTTGCTGCCGAAAAAAATGGATTAAAGAACTTGCATCATATTTTGTGTAAAAAATGGTAATAGTTTTAGTAGTAGTGGGAAATTGGCTAGTATTAGAACTGGTGCCAAAGTAATTCTAGTTCAAATAACGATAAACTTGGAAACAAATGACTTCATTTAGAAATTCGAACGAATTGAGGAGATTTGTATTAGAAAAACTATTCAATCTAAAGGACTTGTCAGACTTGACCGAAAAGGCCAAATGTTTCGTAAATACTGGAAACTCCTGGATGAACTTCAATTACTAGAACCTGTATGACGTGGAAAACAATTCTCTCTCGGTCATAAAAGTGCTGATCTAAAAGTTTGAAAAATGCGTGATGTTTGTAAAGGGTTAAGTAATTTTTGCACGGTTTTTTAAAGAATGCTCGGATTTTGACAATTGATATCTTGATGGAAAGCTATCACTCTGCTGAAACCAGAAAATTTAATTTCATTTATAATGGGTTTCATTTCAACGAGTTTATTAAATATTAGAAAAACCAATCAATTTAAAGTGCTTGTGACCCTTAGCCGAAGTTTTTTCATTTAAACAAAAAAACGGCTTGACCGAATTTTATGGAATTTTTTACAGAACATGTTTTCGTTAATATACTTCGATCGCCACCTCAACAAAGTCTATATCATTTTTCGTCCGCGCGGTATGGTGCAAGTACAAAAATCACGAACTTCGTTCAAACAAAAAAACGGCTCGACCGATTTTTATGAAAATCTTTTCAGATCATATTTTCTTTAATACGCTTCGAACGGCTTCTCCAAAAAGTCGATAACTTTTTTGGTTCGAGCGAAATCGTTCAGGAAAAAATTACCTCTGAATATTATCCTCTTAGTCCTTGCAGTATATGCAGCGTGATGTAATTTGCTTCATAACACAAACTGCCGCGTCTGGTGCGGCCTTTTCTCTCTGTACTGTTCTAGTTCACAAACGAAATTTTTCTCCCAGGCTTGCTTATTCTGTCTGTGAAGTCTCTTTTCTTCTTTTCTGAGCCCTTCGTCTTTCTCTTCACGTGCTCGGGCTCTCTGACACTCCTGAATTGCTGGGTCGGCAGATTTACGTCGAACGAGGAGATCATTGCTCAAACATATCCTTATTTCAAGGATCTTCGAAAATGATAATTTTTGAATTGCTTAAAAAAGTTGGAGAATCGCTGTATCCAACCAAAGAGAGTTTTTGTTGAATAATAATATATAAAAAAATTACTCGAAATAATTTTTTTTTCTATATTTTTTGTAAGGACTTAATGAACGACTCTTGTATCATGAAAAAATGGTTCACAAACAAAACCCACAACATTCCTTCAATATGTTGCGTTCAATTGGTTGAAAATTTCTTTTAGTATAAAAACCGTAATCAATTCAGAATAAAATTCTATAAAAAAACCAAATCACTTAAAGAACATTTAAATCACATCACACCTACAATATTCATCAAACAAGCCTCTTGGCACTTTGCATCGATGAACAACTTTAACCAGGATAAAAATTACACTTGATTTGCTAAAATCGTTTTCTTGTTACGGAAACCCCTCATGAAGTGAATAGTTCCTCTGGCATTATTATATATATACTGTAGCAGCAGCAGTATGTGTCCACATGGCAGGCGATCAATTAAAGCCCCAATATATCCCCCGCAGGGTATACATTATACCGAGAATTGAACATCGACATTTTGCACATGGCTGAGGTTATATTCCTGCATTTTTACACACAGCCTCCCTTTGGCAAGGCATAATAGGACATGAGCATCGAGCGAGGTGGTCCTTCTCTAAAAGGTTCAACCAAAAAAAAAAAAAATATATGTATACTGAAAATAAATAAATAAAAAAAAGTAAAATAACAAAAGCAGATTTTCACTGATATATGTACGACAGGAACATAGCACAAGGGTATTTTTCGCAAAGGTTTATGGCTCTGTTTGTATTGATTGTTAAACAACACCGGTGAAATGGTAAAATGGTAAATGATTCATTACGGGGTATTTTACAGAACTACACCTTCCGCCATAGGGGCACACCTAGCCGCCCTTATCCAGTCAACAAATCTTAAGGGATATGAAGAAAAAAAAAAGAAAACGTTGCGAGTTATAGATTTTATGAGCCATAACATAACTTCCTTTAGCGCTGCCGGTGCCGCATTTGTGCCAAGAATTGTTTGGAAAATCAAGATGAATGCGAGAACTTTTTTATAGACAGTAAAAAAGCTTTCAAAGAATTTTCGTAAATCAAACCGCTCACTACATCTACACATGCCCACCCCCTTAACGTTCTGTTTTCTGTTCCACCTTAAGTTCCGCGAAATTGTATGACTGTAAGGTAGTATGGCCGTGCTGAATTATTATATCTTCTTATCCTCTGTCCCATGGCCGCGAGGTGCACCCCCCCCCCCCCAAAACACAAAGCCAAGAGGTTGGCCGGACCTGGCCAGAAACGAGAAGAAGGTCCTCATCGAATGATTAACTTACATAATCAGGCTATTCCATCCAGAATACTCTCTCTATTTTCTCCTGGCACGTCCTTTCTGTATAAAAAAAAACGTGCCCGATCCAAGGAGAACTTTCTAAACACTTGGAAAATTAAAACTGAGCCAAGAACAAGGGCACTCGAGGCTTCTTTACGTATATATCTCATAATATCTGGATTTTACGGCTCCCACGGGAGAAATTTTAAGCGAAATTCTAAGGTACATATGTAAACAGGACATACCCGGTTTACCCGGTGTACGCGCACTGGTATAGGTACCCATGGCCCCAGCATAAGGAAACATCTGGAATAACATTCGGAAAGTTCACCATGAAAAGCAAATAAAGCAACACTTGCTCCGCCTCAGACTTTCAATACGCCAAGGATTCAACAAGACCATTTTACCTACGACGAAAGTCTCTGGTGTAAGTTTTCGCGTTTTATGTATTTTTTATGGCTAGGGATTTCTCTGTATGATCCAAACAAATGTGAGGTTTTGTTTTTACATGAATTTATGATAACAAGATACGTAGATTCGTTTCTCCTCGGTGTTTCCTTTTTTTTTTCATAAACATCTTATGCTCGAAGGATGGTTTGATACTCGAGTTTGATTATGAATTTCCCGCAGGTGATTTTATTGAATTTTCCAGTTTGCCAGAGTATTCCGCATTGTACATAAGTAAATTTGCCTTTTTTTGTGTGTGGCGGCTGCAGGGGGGTAGTAGGACACGAAATGGTTTTTGTAAAAGTTTTTGATTTATTTTTTATTAAAATTGTAATATTTGACCTTTGTTTTTGGGAAGGTTAAGTTTATGTTTATTCGCCCTACCCTCCACCCATGCCTTCTTGTTCGATGTCAACTTGTATACCACAATGTTGATCCTTTCTATGTAAGTAATAGAAATGTTTTTCTCTTGATATAACATGCTTCCTGGAATCGCACACGAATCTATTGATTTATGGAAGGAAGTAACAAAGAAACGAAAACAGAAAAACTTGCACAATTACTTCTAATTTGGCTCAGTTCAAAATGTAATGCTACACAAAAAAAGGAACGCCTAAAGGCCGAACTGCAAGGATCCTTCAGTAAAAATATGTATTTTTGGCACACCCAATTAAATTAGTTCAAGCAATGCTAACTGGATAACTGAAATGTACATACATACATAAAAGACTCAATGAGAAATATCGAGGAATTTTTCGAATACATTTTTATTTGGAAGGTAAAACCTTCATTTCTCTTGTGTCATTGGACCTAAGTACACGGGAAGCAAGCTTCCGGAGAAAAGAAAGCTTTGCTGCTTACTTGAAGAAAGTGTAAGGCTAAGGTCACGTCTCGCGCTTGTAAGAGTGTAAGCTTGTAACTTTCCGTGTTTTTGATATAAAATCGTACTCGCGCTTGTACGATTTTACACCAAAAACACGGAAAGTTACAAGCTTACACTCTTACAAGTGCGAGACGTGACCGTAGCCTTAAGCCTGAGGAAAAATTCGTGCTGTTGTTTTAGGTAAAATTCTACTAACTTGAAAATGATGCTACAAGCACTCACAAGTCACAATGCAATCACAACTGTGTGATCAGTCTCAACTTGAGACAATCTGGTATTTTAATTTTGCAGTCACAATTTTGACAATTCGCAAACAGTCACAACGATAATTATCAAAGTAGTAACCGTATAAATAACACATTACAAGAGTATAAATGCGTGGAAAAGAGGTGCTCAGACATTCATATGCACTCTGCCTCACTGTATCAATATTTTCTGGCACACCTTGGCTACGATGTCTGTCGCCCAGACTCATTACACGATTACAAATTCACCATGAGAGGTGAATTTTTTGTGACTTTAATTTTGACTGGGTGCTTAGAATATCAAGAGAGCTGATAGTCACAAGAATAGTCACAAATTTTAAATGACAAGCATGAGTCACAATTTAGAAAAGCGGGGGAGGCTAGGGGGATTACAAATGGTCCATTCATCTTCTTATATGACGCTACAGTCCTTGTAGGACTCTGCCCTATATCCACCAATCGAGAAAAAACAGAATTGATGCTTTTTCACCAACAGGACTAAAATAATCACTTTTAGTCGACCTTCAATTAAATGTCGAGTACTGAGCCTACCCCAGTCAGTTAAGCACTCAGGTGAATTCGAGGCTCAATATCGAAAAAAAGGCAAAATATGACAGATCTAGACTAGGTCGAGTCCAATTAATGTTTTGGCAGGGAATGACGGGCGCCAGGTGTAGAACTCCGACAGAGACATTCAACGTAATTCTCAACCCGCTGCCACCAGATTTATATATCAGGCAGCAGGCAGCCTGCACAAGCCTCATGCTGCGAAAGACGGGTTGTTGAGTCGAGAAGACCTACGGACACGGTAATACACTGCTCTATATACTCTCTAGGAAATAGTATTAGGCCCTACCGACTACATATGCAGAGTACGCAGACGGATCCAAATCAGTGTCTGGGCTCGAGATTATTCCTATTCGGTTCATTTCCAAAAAAGCTCCCGTTTGCCTAACTTAACCAGCGTTTTCCCAGCAGAAATTTTTGGCAATCGTTTAAGTCTGCCTAGCAATACAGTCATACCCAAAGCCGAGAGCCAGAGTAATCCTGCTTTTAGATAGCCCAGCGACCATGAAGGCATTAGGATCGGTCGTATAATGTTCAAGCTGATCAACAACTGTCAGAAGGAGTTCTCTTTCCACCCGGGAGGTACATGGTCACTCTTCAGTGGGTACCGGGTCTTAGGAACATCGAAGGAAACGGGAAGGCAGAAAAATTGGCCAGACTGGGGGCAACTCTCACATGCACACCGGTGAGAAATGTACACAATATTCACAAGAACAGATGTACTTTCTCTTTAGTAGGTGACTCCAAATGGATGACCTAGTTAAACTTGGCATTGTTACAACAATCAGAGATTAAGCAATCTCTTGAGGATTCCACGCGAGGATATCGCCAGAATCGTGTCGATAATTACGGGACACTGGTCATCACGCAACCAGATTGAGGAATCCGTTTAACACCTACTGCCGTAGCTGCGAAGAAAAACAGGCCAGAGAGACAAGCAAACACTTTTTCTGCAGCTGTTCGGCTCTTCATTATCAGACATCGTGTATTTGAAACATCTTCTTAAAGGACTCCCCCAAAGCTCAAGAGAAGGATTTTGATCCGGTACCTACTACATATCACTGGCTGTATCTAAAATCTCTCCTAGTTTACTGCTTTTTTTAGCAAAAGTTTATCACAAGTCCGGCTTTAAAACGGCGCATATCATCGTCAACTACGGACCGCCTAAAAATATAAGGCATAGGGTGTAGTACAATAGGCCAAATGAATGGTCACAGTACCTTTGGATCCCGTACCTCACACAAGAAAAAAAAACCTACCTCCCCGGCGTCTTGCTGTCTCTCCTTTCAATCGTCTCTACATCTTCCTAGGTTTCTCTAGTTCGTTACACGAAGTAGTCGTATATCTTCTAGCCTAGCATGTCATCTATCTCCCTATTTCTTGGTCCTCCTACGCCTCTTTTTCCTGAAGGTTAACTATTGAAAATTCGGGCTAGCATTCTTTCTTTTGAAGCCCGAATTTGATCCATTATTATCGATAATATTTCGCCATTAGAGTAGAGTTATGATGCCACTGATGAAGAACTTCTGTGGTTTCTGGTTGAAAAACTGTATCAAGTAGTTTGCGCAAGATTCTTTTAAAGCCAGGGCGTTCTCGAAAAATTAGAACAAGTAATAATCAGATCGTGCCATGCCTGGCGTATACCGTGGATGCATCAAAGCTTCCCAACCAAACTCCCAATTTTTAATAGGGCATTAATGGAGGTTTGGTCAGAATACACCTTTTCTATTAATAAATTCGTTCAATTGAATGTCGTAATCTCTCTAGTTGTCCACAGCAGTGATGAGAATCTGGTCTCTGGAAGTTTCTCATAGTGTACAATTCTCCTTCAGTGGTGGACATACAGCATTACCTTTTTCGACGTTGCCAGCGGTTGTAACGGCTCATCACCTTTGATAAAAACATCTCCTGTTCATTTAATATTATTATTCTTAACCTTAATAAATCAAAAAGACTGCAAAAAAAATATAAGTCTACCATTAGAGAAATTCAGATTTTCTTCAAAAATCAATTGAATTAAAAAATACTATTCTAAAACTCCAATTCTGAATGTTGAAACTAATTTTTCATAAAAAAAAGTTGCGTTCAATTTCCTAATGTTGATTGGCGTTGGCAGTTTCTTCATAGCATTATTCAATTTCGAGAAATATTGCACGATGAACTTTTTGCCAAATAGTACATCAAACGATACCATTTCTATTACGTTGAAGTTTTTGATGAAATAATTTTGAATTATTTTAGAGTAGCAGAAGACAATTTTTTTCTGTTAGTGAAATTTAATTTGAACATAGATTAATACTCATAAAAATCTTTTTAAATTTATAGCAAAGGTGGTAGGTCAAAATTGCCCCAGGCGTGGCACAAAATAAAAGTATCTAGTAAATCTTGAAATTCTGTATAATTTCTTTATCCCGTGGCCAAAGTGTTAATATTTAGCAGTTTTGGTGCTAAAATTGGCTATATTTCGTACTTTTTTAGTACTTTTTCACCTAAGCTTATGTCGAAAAGTAACAAAATAAGGCCATGGAAGTATTCTCTGGGACAATACGGGATCAATACTTGTTGGGCCAAAATGATGAGGTTGGTTCCGGTTTTTGAATTCATAGAGGCGTAGTCAAGTTTCTCTCCATTTTATTAAACATTATACATTTGTTACCAAAAACGAAAAAATTATATCACAAGCTAAAATATTCATAGGTAATGTAAAACATTTTAAACAAAATTGCATCTGACCTGAAAGACATGACAGACTGTGGTAGTACAAACCATTTTTAATGGGAGCAGTCGAGTTGTTTTGTTTAGGAATGAATTTCTAGCCTGCAGCCTAGAGCGATCACATTTTGTCAAAGGGTGATTCCTAAGCTTGTTTTTTTCATATAATATGCGAATCCCTTTAAAAACAAATTTCCAAAGGGATACCATATTTGTTCAACAACCTAAATATGGGTAGGGGAAATTTTCCAAACACAATTCATATCCTCTCGAGTTTCCAAATATTACGGTTCATGTGTCCATATTAAAACACACAGGTCGATAAACCCTGATTCATTCCTACAATGTATCCTAATTTATTGAATACCCTGTATATAATTACATACAACGAGAGTCTCCCATGTTTTTTTATAAAAACAATCCCATAAAATATTGATTACCGAATTTTATCTCGTCTTACCGAAAAAGGTACAATTTTTTTTTGTGTTATCAAATCAAAGCGAAAAAAGCTTTCATCCCTTTTAACAAAAAAATTTGCAACCTTACACTACGCGATCACATTACCGTAGAAACATTACAAGGGTTTGGCTCTGCAGTTCATTAAGTTTCAATCGAGCGTTACCTTCAATAACAACAACACCAGCACCAGCGCAACAACGACAACAACAACAAAAAAAAATACAGAGGGAAGAAAAAAGAGAACGCGCGCGACAAATATCCTGGCTGCCGACAACGACAGCAAACACCAGTACTGTGCCGAGCAACTTAAAACCTAATTTATCGCCGGGAGTGTAAGCCCGAGATAAATCCATGTTTGGATTGGGTTTAGAATTTCAGTACGAAAATTTACACCAACAAAATTTATGTTTACTTGACGAGTGAATTATACCCAACCCTGGCTACATGACAATAGTACACCTTCCAGCTCTCCACCCATATCGCCATCGTACACATACCAGAGACCCAGGCAGCCCCCATCCGCCGTTGCCGGGTCTCGTGTAACAACCCGCCGGGGTGGCAGGGTGCACCAATAATATATTGATTTTCGCATAAGTTTGAAGCCTCGTTGGGGGCTGTTTACGTAGCAATTTCCTGAACACGGTGATACTTTATGCCGAACATGAGAGGGTTTTATCTCTTAACAACTTTACCACAGAGATTTACCAAATTGAAAGGAGTCTTTCTTCATATTAATTCCATTAATTCCAGGATATGGGTTTCCGTCCTCCAACGTTGCGGGGTTGGGTTAACTACATCCGATTAACGTTCAGGGGAAATTTTAAATTCCTGAGATTAGGTGCCATTGTGTACGTTATTTTTTCTTGTTATTATTTCCCTATCTTAGAGGAGGCTAGGGCGTACGCGACATAACGAGGACGCCGTATTTCAATTTCAAGGGGGCTTTAAAATTCTCGGTGTGCGTAGAAGCTGGCGTAGGCAGTTGTTTATCATTAGGGAGATATTTCGGTCATAAATACCATTAATATTGGAGAGTCCCCTCTGGCCGATCATCAAAATAACAAGATTAGCCTGCAGGCTATGTTAATTTAAGGCCATGGTCGCTTTGTATTCGACTCAATTGATAGCTCCCTGCTGTGTGCTGCAACGCAATTAGAAATAGGACGAAACTTTTTCTTGTTGGTAAATTCGATATTTTTATACATATGAAAAAGGAATCATCCTTTGCACTACTAGTCCCTAATGTTGTTGGTGCAAGGTCTAGTAGTAAGCTTAGTTCGAGAGAGTAAAGGTTCTGGGAAGTCAAGATGATGTTGAAGCAGATGGCGATTAATCCTGTGTTTGAACTATTGGATATTGTACGAGTTCAGAAATACTGACTGCGAAAGATTGTTCCATACCCGAGTTAAAATAAAAAAAAAAATAAAAAAAAAATTTTTAAAAACGAGCTTTTATTAGATAAACTAAAAAATATTAAATAATAAAAAATAAATAAAAAAAAAATAAAAAAAACAAGCTTTTATTAGATAAACTAAAAATTATTAAATAATAAAAAGTTTTTAAATATTTGCGTTAATAAGATGAACTAAAAAGTATAAAATAATTTTTTTTAATCCACCTGTAATTAACTACAACTACAAGTAAAAGCTTAGGGGCGCTTTATCAAGCTAGATATTAATTAATTTTCGTATTTAATAGTTAAATCATATTTAAATTATATTTTTTGGATTTTTGTTATACTATCTGAAACATTTGTTAACTGAGCGCCCCAGCTTTTACTTGTAGTTGTAGTTAATTACAGATGGATTAAAAAAAATTATTTTATACTTTTTAGTTCATCTTATTAACGCAAATATTTAAAAACTTTTTTATTATTTAATAATTTTTAGTTTATCTAATAAAAGCTTGTTTTTAAAATTTTTTTTTTATTTTTTTTTTTATTATTTAATATTTTTTAGTTTATCTAATAAAAGCTTGTTTTTAGAAAAATTTTTTTTATTTTTTTTTATTTTCCATTTTTTAGTCTATATGCCTTATAAAACTATAAATTTGATACTCAAGTCTATAAGGTAAATCTTATAGGTGCGGATTATTCTCTTCAACCGAGACTGTGTTTTTATTATTGATTATTAGGAACAATCCTAGATAATGACATGTGGCGATTCTTAGATTTTGCATATGACTTTTTCATGTTTCTTTGACCATTGTGCCATTAAATTTGTTGTGTAATACCATTTTTTTTTGTTTTAGCGAGGGATGGTGAGAATCTTCATCAGCCGAGCAAGATGTGTGCTCGACCGCCTATCACGACCCCTTCGTGACAGGAGACACCGCTGAGGGTCCGCACTCAGACGGTAGTGTCAAATTCCTACTGACTAAACTCACCACCCCTTTCGGTGACGTTTGTAACCCACCCGGCACCGCCGCAAAGCATTACTTCGGGCGGGCGTCACCAACATAACCCTTTAAGTGTCCCTCGGATGTGGGCGAATAGAGGCCAGGGCTCTATGGAGACGGATCAGCGACGCTCCGTCTCTGTCTTATTTGTTTTCAGGATGGCCTCGACAAACTGCGCAACCCTCGACCACTCCTCGGGGCCTCGAAGCATAATTCCGACAATTGTGCCGAGAGTCAAGCTTTCGAGATCCTCCTCCAGTTGTGTAATACGATAGCGGAATCTAATTTGCGTGTTATCACCTGCACTTTCAATGTAAGTTAGTTCTCATGGTCTAATTCATTATCTATGCTCCTAATTCTGCTGATTTCTGTTAATGCTTCGTTATTACAAGGCTTCTTGCCAGTTAACGTCATACAGTCTAGTTCTTCTATTTGTAAACCTTGTAAGGATCTTACACGATCGTCATTCTCTTTCGGGGGGTTGTAAAGAAAAAGGTAATCCGCCATTTTCTGGTGGCCGCCATATTGGATTTAAGATGCCGTCACATATCTTACTAACACAGCTAATTGTATTCTACTTTTCATAACCCTTCATTTGATACCCATATCGAGGGGTTGTTTGGTGGCCGCCATATTGGATTTGAAATGACATCACATACCTTACTGTATTCTACTCGTCATACTCTTTCATTTGATACCAATGTCGGGGGATTGGAAAGAAAAAGGTAATCCGCCTTTTTGTGGTGGCCGCCATATTGGATTTAAAATGACGCCACATAGCTTACTTTATTCTACTCGTCATTCTCTTTCATTTGATACCCATGTCGGCGGTTGTAATGAAAAATATAATCCGCCATTTTGAGTTAGCCGCCATATTGGATTCAAAATGACGTCACATAGCTTGCTGTATTCTACTCGTCATACTCTTTCATTTGATACCCATGTTTGGGGGGGGCTTGTAAAGAAAGCGGTAATTCGCTATTTGTGGCCGCCATATTGGATGTACCATACAATTGAATATACTATATTGCATTGTCTTCAGAAGCAAAAGGGTGTGCCAAATTTGAGCATCACCGGATATCGGGAAGTAGTCGAAAAATCGATCGCAAGATTTGGTCCCACACAGAAAACGAAGTTAATATAAAGCTTGTAAAATAGCCTTACAACGGGCGAACACCGGCCGCTTAGCTTTTTAATGGGCATATGATGGCCGCAAAGTTTTTAACCATTTTTAATGGGAGTCGAGTATTGTTTAGGAATGAATTTCTAACCTGAAGCCTAGAGCGATCACATTTTGTCAAGTCTGCTACATTCTTACGGTGGCTTAAAACATAGTTGGTGGAACAAGTGACGTCATCGCCGATGAGTATACAAGCTCTTTAGCTGTGGAGCAACATAAGAGAAATTGGTTTCTCGCAAAAGTTAATAGAACTGTGCAAAATGACGACGGATGATTGTAGTACACAAGTGAGAATACTTCCCTCAAGAATCAGGTCTGCGAAAAGGAGATGGGTACTAACCAACACTTCTTAACATTTCTTAAGAAGAAATACTGAGAAAAGGAAGGAGCAAATAGTATCTTCACATGAAACCCTCAGATACTAGTCTTTACAGATGATTTTCAATAAACCTTGCCATTGAAAATGTTATTCTCTAAGAGTGTCCCTCGTTCACTTGATTTCATCCATCACCATTCCTTCTACAAATACATATAAACGTCATTAAATCAAAATCATCTACAAAAAATATAGCTCTAATGTCCGAAATATACTTTCATGAAATATACCTAGGATCAAACATTTGCCGTACCTCAAAAAAAAAAGTTGTAAACATGAAAGGACCTTTTAAGGATTTCTAGATTATTTAATATTTCTTCTTTTTTTTCATTCAAAGTAAATATTCCATTAAGCTCCATCTTTTCCTCCTCAAAAAATAAGTACATTTCACAACAAAAAAAAACGAAATTAAATTAATAAATTATATTTTCCGCACGACAAATTGCAAATGCGAAGGACAAATTCTGCGTGTAATTTTCATCCTAAAATGTTTTAAATAAATAAAGCAAAAATTAAATAAAACCATCTGAAAGTTAAGATCTCAAGGATAGCAAAAACTAAATTAACAAAACGACAAAAAAAACAACAAAATTTTTTCCATGTGTGTTTTTTATTTTCCTCCCCGGGAATATTTTGCCAGGTCGACGGGCAGATATCTTGCTCGTAAGGCGAGGAGCGGCGGCAAGGAGCAGAGCAACACATATGACTAAATGGGAGGACATTGACGTAATGGGAGGCACATTTTCCCTCTTAAGGCTCAAACTTCTGAAAAAGGACCTGATTTATCGCATCCTTTTGCCTCTATGTGCTCTGGTGTCATTCGCTGTGTTTTTCCTGTTTTTAAACAAATGGATTCAATGTTGGCTTGTGTGGGACAGATTCGCATTAAATGTGGGTAAAATAATTTTTCAAATTTAATCTTTTTTTGTGTGGGTTTAATTTTTTGTTGTTGTTGGTTTTATTTTTTGGGGGGGGCGGTTTTTAGTGGTTTGATAGAAGTATTTTTGTTGAAGTTATTGCAAATAGTATACCTTTGTAGAAGGTTCTTTTCATACATTTTGATGTAGTCTTCAGTCGGATCTGTAACCTATAAGGATTAAGCAAACGACTATAATTCCAGAGGTTGGAGTTCGAATCCCAAACAGAGACTTGATTCTTCCTTTCTTCCACCTGAATAACACTCTTTTTTAATTGTTCTTTCTACAAGGAGCATAAATTACCACTCTTCTATCACGGGCTATAAGCATAAGCTTTCAAAGGTGCGAATAGTGCACTTGCACCGGGCGCAATCTGAAGTTGTTGAAAGCGCCTTCTATGTTCAGTAAAGCAGCCAGGTGGACTGTTTTTATTCTAAGCAGAATTCTACAGTGGAAACTAATACATGGATTGCAGTGACCACTGATTATCACTTGAAATATGAAGGCTTGGAGAACGACATAGGGACCTCTATTATGGAGATTCGAGTGTATATGTCTATAGATTTGCTGAGCCCAGGATTGTGCTAGGGAAAACACCGAAACACATCCTGGAGCAGATGATGAGGTTGGGCAGTGGCGTTGAGGGCCATCTACTAGAAGCTTAAGCAGAATGAAGCTTAAGCCGGCTCTACACGGTGCTATGAACATCCTCCATCGTTGGACGCTTGATGGTAGGACGAAACAGCATTAACGGGATAGTTTTGTGAAGTTAAAGCGCAAGCAAACCCAGCATAAAAGCAAGATCGCAAAACAGATCCTGATCGGCACAGGCTTTCATAGTCATAGGTGCACTTGCATCGGGCGCAATTGGACGGGGCGCAATTTCAGAAATTAGGATTTTTTAAAAAAAATTTAAACTTTGAAATAAAAATTCAAAAAGTGTTCCCGTGCCTTCATTTTCATATATTAAAGGAACACCTCAGAATGTTTGTCTTTTTCAATTGCCTTCACTGCGATCATAAAATGGACAACTAATGGGGGCGCATAATGGCATACTGCACCGGGCGCAAAAAACCAAGCGACGGCCCTGCTTCCATGATTGTCAATCTTTGGCCCGTCTTTTCCAACTTCTTATTCCTAACGGTTATTAGTGTTGTATACAGTTTCAATTTTGTCTTCCTTGATATATTTCTCGACGTCAGGTGCTTACGTAGACCAAAGAAGCATTTATTGTCCAGTGCTGTTCGTCTTCTGATATCGCCGAATGTATCGTTGCCTTTTGTTATATCTAAGCGTCCCAGGGTATAACAACTCATCTAATCCTTCTATATTGTCGGTGTCTATCGTTATGTTTTGTCTGCTACTTCTGGCGTTTTTTGTACACATGTACCTACTTTTTTTGTTCTCGTATATTTCAAACCCGTTTTTTTTGCTGCTTGATCGAGTGCCACAAAGATCTCCTTCATGCTTTCAAATGATCTTCCAATGATAGCAGTATCGTGAGCAGCTAACGTTTGCACTGATCTATCAAAGATACACCATAATGAATAAATCTCATACTGCTTTTTCTAGGGCCATGTTAAATAACAAGCAGAAAAGTGTGTCACCTTGCCTTAATCCTCTACTTGTTCTGAGAGGTGGGGAAAATTCACCATCGCACCTGTGATACGCCCAATTCTGACTTATGGTTCGCTAGTATGGTGACCAGCACTGAGCAGGACCTATAACGTCATAAAGTTGGGAAGGGCCCAGAGAATGGCAACAATAGGGGCAACAGGGGCCATGAGATCATGCCCCACGAAAGCCCTCCCCTCCCACTCCCCCCGACCTTAATATCAATCATCTCGCCTCATGTAGTCCCCTCAGAGTGAGGGAATCTGGGGCCTGGACCTCAAAACCATACGGACATAGCAATGTCTTGAAACCACAGATTACCTTCGCTCTAGATTGACCTTTAGCAAGGACTTCTCCGTCGAAATACCTTCAATAATAGAGTGGAGAAACGGAGACGACTGGCAAAACTTTGATATACATCAGATCTTCTTCCAGAATCACATTGGCCCATAGAAGACCGCGCTGCCAAGTTGGGCATCCCGTTCAACTTCTGTTGTCATAGCCGCAGGGAGACGAACGAGAGAGAAACACTTGTTCACTTCGTGTGTAAATGCCCGGCTTTAGTTAGAGCCAGGCAGCGTACCCTAGGCAGTTACGTTTTGGAAGACTTAAAAGAGATCTCCAGACCGCAGATTAGATCGTAATCAAATAAGCTTCCTAAATTCCACAGGATAGCTTTAGGCATCCGTCACATCCGACCAAACAACCAGTGAACGGTACCTGAGTTGTGGCAACAAAACGGCGCGCCAAGCACTTATTGGGCCTCCGGTCGCACTGAAGGCGACCCTTCACATACCTACCTACCTTGCATCTTTCATCGAAATTTTCGTCAGTTCTACTAGGTGTTTAAGTATTCCAAGTTTCTCCAAGTAACTCATTACTGTTCACACTATCGTAAGAATATTTATAGTCGATGAATAACATATGGATGTTTATGTTAAATTCTTAATGCACGCACCGCTTGGCGTTTTTCTACTACAGTAGGGGTAACTATGTGCTGTCATTCTTATCGTTCCCGTTCTGTATACCGGAGTAAAATAAAAAATGCCCTTACAACGGGCGAACACCGGGCGCTTGGCTTTTTAAGGGGCATATGATGGCCATAGAGTTTTTAACGATTTTTAATGGGAGCACATAGGGCCTTACGACGGCCAAACTTAACCAAAAGATTTGAATGGCCAAGTACTGAGCTATACACACGGCCAAAACACGGCCATACTACGCGACGGCAAATTTCAGCCATTAAAGTTTGCTGATTCTTCTATTTTTCTCATTTCTCCTTCCCAATGATGCCTTTTTTTTGCTTTGTGTATTCTTTTCTCAGTTCGTTTCTTTTCCCTAAACACCTCTTCAGAATTTCTTGCTCTGTGTCTCTACTTAGCATGACTTGGAATGCTCTATTTTTCTCCATTGTCGCCTGGGCGTATTCTTCATCAAACCAGTATACTCATCGTCCTTGCTGCACGAAACCCAGAACATCTTCTGCTGTTCCTTTTATTGTTCCATTGAATTTAAGAATAAGAAAGGTGTTATCCTCCATCATGGCAATGATCCATCATTTTCATACTATGTAAGTAGGTAATGCGTCGGTTGGGGGTGAGAAAATTTTTGATACCGTGGGAACTAGGTCAGTAGGTCAGAAGAAAACTAAGTCTTTGACCCAATTCCCACGTGACCAAGTTCACAAGTCAGTGACATAGTTTCCATTTCCCACGGTATCAAAAATTTCCTCAGGCCCATCCGACGCATTACCTACTTATGTATAAGAAAACCAATTACATTTTACTTAAAAAACGCTAAAAACCCAGACCTAATATTTTGAGTATAGGAAATATTGCCAGTACTTGTGGAATTTGAAATAAGACCCAATAAGGAACTTCCTTTAACATTTATACAGAACTTTCTTCAATATATATGCAAAAAGTCATTGCCCTAAAATTCATTACACTTTTATAAAAAAAAAATGCTTGATATATCATAAAATAATAATAATGCTTACCAAGCCATGGTATAGAATGGTTAACATTAACCTTGTAGAAAACCGTCATGGAAAACATTCAATAAAACTGCTCAAAACGATCTTCCTAGGAGCTCTAGAGAGATAGCATAAAATTGTGAAAGCTTTCCCAGGCATGTAAACAAAATTGAAACTTGTCGTAAATAATAAAAAGTGATATAGGCATATAAAACTGGCAACAACACTTCAGCTATGGCCTCCCAACGATGCTTTTCATAACACTTCAATACACAAATCGGGGGCGCATAAAGTTTTTTCCATTTGATGTCACCAGTAACGCAGTCACCACACACTCTGTTAAATTCTTCAAAGGATCATTTAAAGTTTTTTTTTTTTTTGGTTGGTTGGTGTGTATGTTTTTTTTTATTTTTGAAGAAAAATTTAATAAGGAGACAAGTAGAAAGCAACGCAATCATCTTAGGATGTTATTCATAACAGTTTCACGTCAGGCTATAATAATAATCCACCCTCGAGAGGCAAAACACATCCCTGAAACTCTCTGATGCTATATATAAGTAAATAAATATATATGTATGCATATATATATAGTATAAGGATGTAGAGGAGTCGTCGTTTTTCCGCGAATGATTCGAAAGGATCAAAATCCCTTGGCTCACATAAGGCAGCAATTTGTCAACAAACAACTGTGAAAGTGAGAAATGAGACCGACCTGACACGCTGGCTGCTTCCCCTTTAGACTTAACACGACAACCGAAATATTCAAAGTTTGTTACAGGCCATAAATCTCTGTAGATATCTTTCTGCTTCGATGAAAATTTAATTTTGGCAAACACAAGGTTTTAATTAGACATAATTTACGATACTCCCTGCGCACTCCCCATGGCCATACCGCCATTCCAGGTATTGTTGAACAAACAAGACTTTTATAAAATTTACCCACAGAAATACTCCCCTTACCCCTCCCTCAACAAAAAGAAATAAACCCAAAAAAAAAAAAACTTTCTTCACAACCCAAACCATCGGGCGCCGCTGGGGACTCGGGCCTAACCTTTTGCTACTTTTAATTTTCTTTTCATTTTTACGCTCCCTTCAGATCGGTGTGGAGGGAGGACAAACTAAATTTTAATTTCGCCCGAAACTTTTCTATAAAACTTTCAACTATTAAAATATTAAAATAACAATTACGGCCGCGAAAAAGTTTTTTTTTGCGCTCTCTCTCTCTCTCTCTGTGGCAATCTTTCTTGAGCCTCTGAAATTAAGCCCTGCAAAGTTAATTAATTACCATCAAAGGTAGAGAACCACTGAAATAATTTATTAAAAACCGAAGGAGGTCAGGTGCAAAACAGTCGTTAATTAATTTGCGTCTCTACTGTTGGTTATTACACACCGTTTTTAACCTCAATGCTTGCGTTTTCATAGAATGGCACAAGTCGAGGAGGAAAAGAATTAAGTTTTTTTGTTGTTTTTGTTGTAAATCTTGACGAGGTAATTACAAAAAAAAATAAATTAATAAAAAAGTAAAACAAAAATTTCTATGGTTAACAAGGCTCTTATTAATTTATCAATGGTTTTTGTTTCCTTTGTGTTATTTTATGCTTTATTGTTCTCGCGAAGTGATGCAAATGTGCGGTGAATGTAGAACGTGTAGAGGTCCTGATTATGAAATAAATCACTATGTCGAAAATATCATAATCAATGGAAAGTGGGGCGTTGAGTGTTACAGAAAGAGCTACAATCCTCTACAAGTCAACTCTAAAAAACTGCAGGAATTCTAAAAGTCAACAAACCCTATTACTGTCTCTCAAGGCTCTTCGAATCCAAGCGTCTAACCATTGGTTGCGAGTTGCAGCTGTATTAAAAGAAATTCTTTAGAGATTTTAAATGCACTGGAGGCAAGACGATTCCAAAGACTCTGCAATGGCTTGATTGGGAATGCACGAAAGCAATAAAAAAAACTAAAGAAGCCTCCTTCAGAGTTTACAAAAGTTCTCCGAATGAATCGTTCCGTACATAAAAAAAATAAATTCTTGTAAATCCATCATCAGAAAAATTCAAATCATCAAGTTGAGAAATAAATTTATTAATGCAACCGCTTCTGGTCCTTGGTAAGAAGCATTTTACTACCCCTTCTTTTAGCTACAAGATAGCAGACAAAGCCGACGTACTTGCATTTCTGTCCGCCTCAAATTCTTCTTTGCTAGCCTCAAATTCTTCGCTGCTTTGCCACCGCCAGCCTCTAAGTGTTCCACACATTCAACGTACTCGGAGGGGCCCGAAGGAGCTCGATGTCGCCATATTCACTGGACCCAACAATATACCCTGTATCGAACTGAAGAAATGCTCCTCACCTTAAGCTAAGCGCGAAATCGTTGGCCCATCATACTTCTCCGATGTTTATTCAAACTCTTGGAAACTCTCTATTCAAACTTTCGGAAAGGGTGACTCCAAAAACTCCTCCAACTCCTGAGTAAAATAAGACTCGCCCGTTCTTAAGAAAAACCTCAATGTACGCATGCTTGAACTTGGTGAGCTTTTCAGAGCTTTTCAGATTTTATTTGTGAAACTCGTGCCTTAGTCGCTTGGGCATTTGGTTTTGACTCATAACAAATCATTGGTTTATTTGATATATCAAAGCAAAGCAAAGCACCAAAGTAAGCCAAGCGTACATTGGGGTTTCACCTTTAGCTTGAAACAAGCACGCGCAGCGTCAAAACGCCTGTACAACACTCAAAACAGGCACGGTATGCCTGAGTAAAAATTCTACTTTTCCAAATGCAGCCTCCCAGCGGGGAATCGAAGCGCTTCTGAACAGATTCTGAAGCGCTGAAAAGGAATGCCAATGCGCTTCTTATTCATATTCCAACTCCCTTCCTTTTAACACAGGCATGTCATCAGAGCGAAGCGCTTATAATTTGTTGTTCAAGAAGCGCAATTGTAGCTGGGAAATTGAAGCTCTTAGGAAGTTTCTGAAGCTTTCGTGACCCATAGATATTATCGATATTTTGCTAAAATCTAACCCATAATAATTTTACAGATAAGGGTATTAAGAGAAAACATGAGAAAATGGGAGTATAGAGTGCGTGCTTCCAAAGAGCTTCCATAACATATGAATTGGAAGCGCTACATTCTTGCTACTTTTGGAAGAGCATGATAAATTTCCCGCTGGGCCGCTACAGGCACATACCAATAAAAGTGCAACCGATTAGTCCAAACGAAGCACGGTACGCGCACACTTTTTTAGACTAAAGCGAGCAAAATTGGAGCTTTAAAAAATTGTATAGCACGAAGAAAATGGGCAATTATCTTGGTGACCATAAAGGGTGTCATTAGCACACTCAGAAGGTCGGTCTCGTTCGATTGCGTAGGTCATGCAGCATTGGACGTGGTTAGTACTTAGTTGGGGGACCGCTTGGTAAAACGGCACACGGGTTTGGAATGGTCGATTACGAATCCTGTGGAGTTAGGAAGCTTATCAGCGATTTCACTTCTAGTCTGGAGATGTCTTATACGTCTTCCTGCTAGAGTGTGACCATTTTATACCCTTCATATTTTACCACCTCAACCCGAGACCTTGCTGTAATCCCGTTTATGGCTTTTCTAACTTCTCCTTAGTGTTGAGCCGGACTTACACGAGGCAGTACATTTGTCCCTTACACGATGTAAATTGTACTGAGGTCTCAGTTTTTTTAAATGTCCCGGTTCAAAAATAATGTCCTACTGGTATATGAGCGTGTATCGAGATAAATGAAGCGAGGTGTGATTGTAAATTACTTAGTGGAGAGACATTTCTTCCTTCTTTTGGGGCAGCTTAATGAATATTAGAATTAAACTTGTAAGAATGCACGGTATTTATTTTCTTTCTTTTTTTTAATCTGCTTGTTTTTGTCATTTTGGCATTGCAATAGCACCTCGCCTCATTTGAAGTATGACATTGTACTAGCTCAAAATAAAAAAGAGGCACCTCTTACAAACTCATTTTATAATCGTGTCCTACCCAACACTACTTCTCCTAAGCTTTATTGGCATGATCGGATATTGGTGAAGCCTCTACCTAATGACTAGCCGTTTAGCAATTCTTCAAAGAGCTCGTCCCAATTACCCTATTTGTCCAATTTATTGTGAATTACGTTACACCACAGATTTTTCGATAGAAACCCGCTCCTGGTGCGATTTTCACTTGCTGTACAAATCTAGTCAAGATATTCCTCCTCATAGCTTCTTTTTTTGTCCATGAAATATTTTTTCTTGTTTTCTGAACTTTTTCTATTCTTCTTCGTGTGCTCGTGCTCTATGAAATTGCATTGTTACTGGATATGCATCATTCTAGGCTCAATTGCGTTCATCACCGAATCAATTTCTTCGATCTTCACGATTTTTGCCTCAGAAAAAGTCACAGTTACAGGCATAAGGCCCATTCAGATCCAGCAGCAGCAGCGGCAGTAAGCTTAAAGGTACGATTCCGAACAAGGCGGCAGACTGCAAACCGCAGGCGACACTACTGGTTTGTATGAAAAAATCATAATTTTATCGTAATTTAATCATAGCAAACCGGATTTTATCATACAAACTAGTAGTGTCGCCTGCGGTTTGCAGTCTGCCGCTTTGTTCGGAATCGTACCTTAAGGCCCATTCAGATTCAACAGCAGCAGCGGCAGCTTTTTTAGTTTTACTAGCAATCCCTACTGCTTTTGTTGTCATTCGAACAGCATTAGCCAATAGGCACTGCCTCCTGCCGCTGCTGCTGATGGATCTGAATGGGCCTATACCCAACACTCGTTGACGCCAGTCAATTCCTGCGAACGAGCTCTTGTTTCATTTTCACATTTTCGGCCAATACGTTACCCAGGGAAGTTGTGTTGATTCGATGTCTATACTGTGCTGCACTTTTTAAAAAAATAGTGTGTGTTGCTTTTTAACGCGAAAGTCGGCAGGTGCGTCAAAGTTAAGAAAAAAGAGAACACTGTAGTTAGATGAGTACAAGGGATGCTGCCACAAGGCCTCCCGCAGTCCTGGCGACATTACCGGATGCCGTGAGGCACGTCAAGTCAATTAGGGTTTTGGCAGTTTAGCCTGCTTGGGTACCTCTAGTCTAAGTGCTTAATTTTTGTCAGCTCTATTGGCCAAACCTAAATGGGAAGTGAAGTGAAGTGAAGTTAGGTACCATTCCATATTATGAATGTATGGGAGTGACCAAAATGGAAGTGAAGTGGAAGTTTCATCTACTTCAGTGGAAGTAAGTCTACTTCACTTCTGCGTTACCTTTCATTTTGTTTGGGCTTATGAGTCGCTGCCAATTCTCGTTGATGTTTTCATGCAAAATGTGACCACCAGGCCCGTGCGCAGATTCTTCAAAGGGTTGTCTGAACTTATATTTTTACGTCACACTATAGAGTTGGTGGAAGCATTTAAGGACAAAAAGCACTCAAAACCGTTTTTCGATCATCAAATCGAAAACTTTCTGCACATCAATTTCGACCTCACGATGTATGTATATTCTATATGGTCATGCAATACAATCATGCAATAGAGTTAACCCTTCTAATTCAGAAGGTACACTTCTTAGCTGGGCCAAGAAAAATTTACCTGCTCAGCACAAGTAGCACTGAGATAGGTTCAACTAAAGCATGCAACATATAAATTGAATATGCAGTCCCGAAAAGGTCACACCTCGCACATTTTTATATGCGAGATGTGACCCCCCAGAGATTGCACATTCAATTAAAACAGAAAGAAATGCAATACACAAAGAAGCGTGCAAGAAAAGTGAGTCACGTGAGATTAAAAAGACTCCTTTTAAGGACGTCCTTACTAATGCTCACGCTAAAAACATCAATATTTTTATACACATTAATGAACATGCGATTAACAGGCTCGAATCTGCCGTAATTCGTGTTAGAGGAGTTGGTGTGTAAGAGTGGTGGCCCTCTCAAATTGTATCCACTCTCTCTAAACGACGCACGGCGACTTAGAAAACCTGAGTCGACCTTTCCATTAAGGATCTGATGAACAAATACAACATCGGCCACTTCACGACGCCTGGAAAGAGAGCTTAGGTTGAGTAACTTAAGTCGGGATTCATATGGTGGAAGAACTAATGGGTTATCCCAAGGAAGATGATCCAGTGCGAATCGAATGAACCTTCTTTGAACCGACTCAATTTTTCCAGCGTGCGAAGAGTAGTGAGGAGACCAAACGGAAGGAGGAACGGTAAACCGTTTAGTTGATCTTCAGAAATACCCATAACGAGGAGAATTTGATGTACATTCGGAAATGCTTCTAAATTGCAATTGTCTAGCGCTTCAAGGGAATTTTTTACGTCTTTTCCGGCAAATGCGTCCTTGTCAAATTTGAACTTCACTGATCCAGATGTCTTCAGAATGATCATGCAAAATTTAAGAGTATGGTGCAAATAATTATGCTCTCTTCATTGAGTTTTTACATTTTCCGGGGGAAAAACCAGGCAAAATTTGATTAGATATTGCGATGCTTTAGGAATCAATCATGAAGATGAGCGATGGACGTATCAAGATGTGGTATGTAGATGGTTATACGGTAATAATCTTCCACTGAGTCAGCCATCACGTTTGCGCGATGCGTTTGTTTCGAAGCGTGCCTTGGCTTTCGCAATTCGAAGTCGTATTCTTTACTGAAATGCTCCGCAACTTTTTCCCTCAATTCCTGCCTCGCGATACAGCTAATTCAATAGCACTAGAGAATGCACTTTATTAGATTAATTTCATTTTATTCTAATATTTTCTATTCATAGTTTATTGAATTTTTTGTGTAAAGGATCCTCATGGGAGGGTTCAAACCCTCTAACCACCGCCCTCCCTCCTGCCGATGTCGATCAACTTTAGCGTTCAAATTTCACAGAACTGCTTTTACTTAATACCTGGGCATATGCTTTAGTTCGGAGTATTATTTTTTTCTTCGTCTGGGAGTTCTTCTGTAGATGCACCAATAACGTTTGTTAGGCTTGTTGCTTTAAAAAAATTTACTCGATTATCTAGAGTGGATAGGCTTTCGTTTTAAAGCCAATAACGACAACTTTCATTCTTATACTGACCATAAAATCTACCTTAACTACTTGGTGTAACAGCTGCAAAATACGTCATAATCAGTTTTATGCAAAACAGCATTTCTGGTCCATCTCATCTCTTCGATGGCCGTTCCTTTGACATGATGCTTAGACAGGATATTTGCTAGCTCCTGGTTCCATGTTAACACGTTTTGAAGAATGAAGTTATTACGCTGTCGCCAAACATTTTTGGATAGTACTAGACTCTCTTTTAGAACAGTGACGCATGGTATTTCTAATAGTCATGGATAGCTTCAGAAATTTGATTTTTCATGGGTTTTTATTCCACTGATGCCCTTATCTTGAAGATGATACTGTTAAAAAAAACTCGTTTCTACTGAAATCAATAACTATCGCTTTTAAGCTAAATTTAAACAGCAATGTACTTTCCAAAACAAAGTGATTATAAACGATTACGTAGAATTTATTCAAGAATTTTAATAATGTCACCGCAGCGCTAAGCACTTTCACCACATAGGCTTTACTAATTTCAAACGCAATTTCTAGACTGTCAATAAGTTTTCCGTTTAACTTAAAACCGCGAAACTTTGATTTCAAAAACGACCCAAACCCCGAAAATTTGTCTTAAGAAGAGTTCTCCATTTCCGCAAATCTCCTAGGACTAATGCTCTCTGCATGTTTGGATGCATGAGACGAGAAGTCTTATCCAGAATGACACATGTGTTTAATTGGAATTCCATTCACATAGAAAGTGATATCATCCCCCACTCCCATCCCCCCCTCTTTGTGCTCCGTCTTTGGCCTTCTCTCCAGCCTCTTCATCAGTATTGATTAATAGCGCAGACCCTGAAACAGAAGAGAGCCTGCGATACAGCAGTTATATAGTATTTTGTCTGACTTTATGAGAATCTACACCCCCGCCATCCCCTTCCGTTTGCGTTTTCGTCGGGGGCTACGGGGGGTGGGTAAATAATTTGCGGAAAAAGTTTAATTAATGATGCATTATTCATGTTGAGATAATTTATTGAAAATTATTTTGAGCGCGATATGAAAATGATTTTAATGAGAGAACGGGTTTGATTGTTACAAAATGATATCTCTGCATGCCGAGGCATTGTTGCTACACACAAGAGCAATAACCACATTTATGTTTCGAAATAATTCACCATGAGAGGCATAGTCACAAAGTTTCTGCACGAACTGGTGATAACACCTTTGGGGACATGGGCAAATTTGAAGTTAAAATATGCAATCAATTTATCTAAAACGAGAGCGGGGGGGGGGGGGGGCAAGAAGAGATGCTGGAAAAATGTGAGCCCTGGCAAAGAGCATTGAGAGTTAGATCAGAAACTGGGTCATGTCCTGGTCTCATAGAATAAATTCCGCTTCAAAATGGCTCTCCAAACAGCCCTAGCCTAACACTGTGTTTCGAATGTAGATGCTGGGCGAGATTTAGTATCAAGTGCATTCCCCCAAAAACCAAAAATTCTTCATCCCCCAAAATCTTGTTTCATAGTGCCTCTGCACAGTCACATATCCACGCCGAAAGGGATATTTATATATATGTATGCCGCCCCGTTCCCCTCGCCACCCGCCACCCGCCAATAAAGTAACATGCCGAACTGCCTTAGTTGTCACATGTTTTCGATATTTATGTGTGGCTTTTCAGATTTTAGGGAAGTAATTCCGTCCCGTTGCCCATGAATGATATGCAAAGGGTTTACATCAATTGCCTGTCTCCGCCTGATCTTTTCTGCAAATTCGGGAAATGGGGTCACATATCACAAACTTGAGAAAATAGCCCGATTATTCGATCGATAAACGCCCAAATCTGAACAAACTGCCGGCATTGGGACATAATTTTCTGGTGGTCACTATATAAATTGGAGTTGTTGTCAACTGATCTTAATCCTGTATTGGAGTTCTTTCCTAAATACCTCCCCCCCATTTCGGCAGAAACGATTTCGATGCTATGTTGTGGGGCTGTTGGATTCATAACTTGGGTAATGTTTTGAGTGGTTTATTGAATTGAGAAATCTTTTGGAATATTGGAGCGATTTGAACAGAACTAACTAATTACATTTCACTTTATTACAGTTTGAGTTTTTTGGTGAAAGAGGTGAAAGTAAAGTTAAATTAGTTAGAAGAATTGACATTTTATCTTTGGAATTAATTGAGAATTTTGATTGCTCAGGAATTGTTGGTGAGAAAAAAAGTTTTTTGGTACTTACGATATAAGAAGACATACATTGTTGCTCTGGAATTCAGTACACTTGGAGTAAGACGTTTTCTCATAGTATATTTACTTACTTACTTTGACGGCTCTAGAGCCGGGATCCGGTCCTGGCCTCTCCCAACTGTTCTCTCCACCGGTCCCGATTCTGAGCAGATGTCCTCCAGTTTGACATCCCTAAGTACCGAGCGTCCTGGTCTACGTCATCCTTTCAGCGGAAGTTGGGTCTCCCTCGTTGTCGCATCCCATAGATATTGCCGTAGTGAACTTTCCGAGCAGAGTAGTAGGGCTATGTCACCACGAAGGTGGCTTCGTAGTGACATAGGATTTGGGGGGTCTGAAAGCTCTTCGTCTACGTGTACGAGGTGTTTTAGGTTTGCGTCTTGGATACACCGCCTTCAGCCCACCCCCAAGCTGTAAGATTACGTTCATATGTGTTTTTCCACTCAACACTTCACTTGGAAGTGGCTGGTTCACAGAAACAATTCATGTTTGATGCGTCATAAGTCCCACCAAAGCTTAAATCCTCCCACACAGCTTAATTTAATTCCACTAATTGTTCCCTCTTAGCACCAACCTCACATAGCGAAGTTTAGCCCGAGATCCTGCGGAAAGCCTTTTTTAATTATTAGTGGAAATCTTAAACACCTCATCGGGGCCACCTTATCCAAGACCCGCACACATAAACCTAAAACACCTCATGCACGTAGGCAAAGAGCTTTCACCCAAGCCCACGCCACTCCAGAATCACCCCCAGAGCCACCCCAGGACCCACCCCAGGATCACCTCCATCCAAAACGCAAACCTTAAACACCTCATATACTGTGTTTCCATGAGCGTCGCCGTTGGTATATGTGCAGTAAAGGATACTGAAACGCACACATATGCAAAACCTTGCTTAATCGGACTAGCTTCGTTGATTTTACTTGGATTTAACGACACTTTACTCAATCCCCGTTTCCATGGGCGCTTAATCTGAGTAAACTCAGGATAAACTCTGCATGGAAACACAGAAATACACGTACACGAAGAGCTTTCAGACCACCTTATCCAAGACGCAAACCTAAAACACCTCGTACACGTAGCCGAAGAATTTTCAGGCCCCCCCAAATCCATAGCCCTACTACTGAGCAGGTTCATCTTCACTCATACGAGCTAGATGACGTCTCCGGAATCGTCCTTCCTCAAATAAGGGACCAAAAATTCTCCGAAGTATTTTCCTTTCGGACACTGCCAAAAGGTTAGAGTACTTTTTGCTAAGCACCCAAGTTTCAGATGCATATGTGAGTATACCGTAAGACCATCGTCTTATATAGTAAAAGTTGAGACGTTATGGTTAGCTGCTTGGATTTGAAGAGCCTCGACAGATAACAGCAGGCTTAGTTGGCTTTTAGCAGTCGTACGCGTATCTCTGGTTCCATACAAGTGGTAAACAACATCTATAAAAATATATAATTTTTCGGTTCTTTTCAATTAACTCATTGTGTTTTTATAATTGAGGATTTCTAAGAGTGTCTAATAGATTTTCAATCCTTTGGCCTGTGCCGAATTTAGAAAGAGCTGAAACCGATTTTAAATGCTCGAAGGATTTTTTGCAATGCCTATCAACAACTTTATGGAAATTATTTAAATCATTAAATCCCGAAGTCTGCCAAACGTTCTTTTCAGTTGAAAATAAAATACAGAAAAAATATATATCTTAAAAAAACTAAAAAATACGCTTTTATTTTAAAATGAACTAAAAAGAAAAAAATAATTTTGAAGCTTTTATTGCTCCAGCCAGTATAGGGAAAAACCTACCTTTCAAAATCAGGCAAATAACTAAATTAATGAAGTTATTGGTAAAAATTATAAATATAGCTTACTTAAATGTAAAAAAGCCTGGGCCTCTTTACCTACATATATTATTATTTTATTAACACTGGAGCTTTTCGTTAGCGGCCCACGCTTTTTTTACATTTAAGTAAGTTATGTTTATAATTTTTACCAATTTTTAACTTTTTAGTCTACCATTTATCTTCCGCCATTTTGTTGCCATATTACTTTTGCCGGTCCGATAACTTAGCAAGCACAGCTCAGTTTAAGACAAGAAAGCAATGATAAAGAAGGAAATACGGAATAGAAAAATGCAATAAACTCAAAATCATCGAATTTGCATTTAAGCATTTCTGGCGTTTTACTGTAGATATGTGCAATATTTTTCAGATCATTTTAAAATAAAAACGTATTTTTTAGTTTTGCTAAATTGTACATTTTTATTTTTTTACTTTTTAGCCTTACTTCTTCTTCCGTTTTTTGGTAGTCGCCATATTAGGTTTAAAATGACGTCACACGGCTTAATGTATTCTACTCGTCATACTCTTTCATTTGATACCCATATCGAGGGTGTTGTAAAGAAAAAGGTAGTCCGCCATTTTGTGTCGGCCGCCATTTTGAATTTGGAATAACGCCACACAGCTTATAGTATTCCACTTGTCATATCCTTTCATTTGATACCCATTTTAAGTATGTTAGAAAGAAAAAGTTAATCCGCCATTTTGTGATGGCCGCCATTTTGAATTTGGGATGACGCCATAAGGCTAATTGTATTCTATTTGTCATACCCTTTCATTTGATACCCATTTCGGGGGTCCGGGAGCACGATAGCAAAATTCGGCCGCCATCTTGGAACCGCCATCTTGATTATTTCACAAAATGGTCAGATTTTATTGTCACGCGAACTATACATATGTGCAAAATTTGAAGTTGATCGGTTATATGCAAGTGGGTGAAAACAAGTTGCAAGATTTGTCTTTTTTTTTTTTTTATGTGGAAGACTAGAGCTCAGGGAAAGCCCTTTGTACTGTCGACAATCTATTTTTCTTCGTATAGAGTGTCTACATACATACATACATACATACATACATACATACATACATACATACATACATACAGGTGAAGCTAATATAAAGCGTATAAAAAATACGTGCTTATTTTGAAAATATGTAATATTGCTTTCGGTCTCCACTATTTTTAATTCTTAAAAATGATCAATAATTATTCTTTTGTTTTACAAACATTTTTTTTATTAACATATTAACATTTTTATCTATTGCCTGGCATTTTTTCTAGACCAAACTGTTATCGTCTCGAAATGAAAAATTATATGAGAGCAATATTTAATATTAGAGCCGTGTTACAATTGGGGCTTCGGCTTCGACTTCAGCTCCGACTGCAAAGAAAGCCCCCAGAGACTTCGACTTTAAAATTAAATTGTAGCTTTGACTGCAATCAGCTGTTTCCTTTCAAAGCAAAGAAGAAAATTAATATAACAAAATGCTTTGGAATAATTTTTAATGATGTTCGCAGTCTATAAAAAATATTCGAAATTCAAAACCGTTCCTTTCGCTTTAAAAAAGTGGTTTTCAACAATACTTTCACATGAAGTGAAGTTGGTTGCAGGCGGACGAAACTTTGAATTTTCTTAAAGCCGGACCGCAGTCGAAATACAGTCGCAGACAAAGTTCAGTCGAAGCTTCTATTTAATCAGCTTTAATGCCATTACATGTAATCAAAGCCGGAAGTTAAGTCAAAGTAAAGTCAAAACCGCAATTGTAACATCGGCCTTAAGGTGAAACCCCAATGTAGGCTTGGCTTGCTTGAACTTGGTGAGCTTTTCAGGTACCACGTGCCAAAGCAAAACAAGCCCAACAAGCCAAAGCAAAACAAACCCAAATACACGCTTTGCTTTAGATACTTTACAATTTGCTTTTCATGAGCACAGGAAATAGAAAGTACACGAAAGAGGTAAGAGGTATGAATTTTGCGGAATTTTTCCTTTGGAATGGACAATATTGTTTCATAGAAAGAACGAAGGATCGAATGTAAATATCTATTGTTGTGTAGAGTGATAAAGAAGCACAAATGCTTTACGGCATTAACTGTTCAATCATTTACGAGAAATTTGTTAAAATGGGATATAGAAATAGTTGTCTCAGATTAATTTTGAAATCTTATAGTTAATGTTATTCCCAAAAAAAATAATTTCTTTATGAAATAAATTTTCTCAAACCTCTACATACATTTATTTCTCTAAGCAAAATAAATATTAAACAAACGCGAAAGCATACAAAGCATCAAAAAATTGAACATTAGCCATTTCAAGCTTTGCTCTGCTCTGCTTGGGCTTTGCTTTGGCTTTGCCGCTTTGTCATTTGGTTTTGTCCCATAACAAAGCACTGGTGTATTTGATATGTCAAAGCAAAGCAAAGCACTAAAGCAAGCCAAGCCTACATTGGGGTTTCACCTTTATGTCCATTATTAGCGAGAGAGAGAACTTCGCTTGGATGCAAAATTTCAGCTGCTTCGCTTGACGCTGGTTCCCTTCCAGGCACAAATGTTAGTTGAGATTCGCACTCTCGTCTTCCCTCTGCATCCATAAAGGCGAGTTTACAACCCAAGAATAAAGTGGACGAAGAACAAAGTGGCCCTGTACAAAACGCAGGCGCAAAGTTTCGTCGAAAGCTCGAAATTTTTACAACTGTCAAACGTAAAATGTTTAACACGGTCGCAGAGGAAACAATTTATTAAGCTGCAAAGCCTTTTAGATAGTTATATTAAATTAATGTGTAGTAAAAAAGACAATTTTATTAGTTTCAAACATTTTCTCACTTCGTTGTTGAGTAAAAAAAATTAACGCATTTTTCAAACTGTCGAAAACAAGGTAAATATGCAAAAACTAGGGACAATTGCATATCTATAGGCGTTAGAATATTGAAATTTAACGAAATTAAAAGGTTTTTTTCGGTCTACGCATTCGTTAAGTAGAGTAGAGCCCTACTTTGAGGTTGCCGTTTTCTGTTGCCACGTTGGTGAAACAGAGATAGAACCATACTATCTTCTATGCGATAAAGGAGCTCAGATTTGCTCTTCCGCTTTATTCTTGGGATGTAAACCCGCCTTAAGCCTGAACCAGATATGACGTGCCGGACCGTAAGAAAACTGAACGAATTTGAGCTCAGTTGCGGCACTTTGACAGATAGCCCTAAATGAAAGTGTAAAGTGACCAGTGACACCGCAGTGAAAAGCGAAAATGCAGAGAATAAATAAAGATTTAAGTGATTTGATTGATTTATTTAAGTTGTGTACAGAGTATAAAAAACTTAGAAGTGCTCGGCAAAAAAAAAGAATCGCGAAATCAACAAAATGAGGAACAGCCACGGATAATACTGTGTTACATTTTTAAAAATAAAGAAATTGGACTCAGCACAATTTTTTATTCACACAAGAATGAATAAAAATTATTGTTCATAAGTCATAGTTTCTTGGTTAAACAATCTAGAAAGCCTTCAATATCTTCTTTATCTGTTTTATGTCATTTACTGCTCCAAATTTATTAAAAAATTGTTAGAATGTGAACAGATTTTTTCAATAGCTAACGGATGCTAAGGTTTTGTGCCATTCTTACGGCACCCGTACGTACGGTACGTACCATTCGAGAATTTAACGAACATTCGGCAAGTTCATTAAGTCAATTTTGGTCAGTGCCTTATAAACACTCATGTTCGTACGTTACGGTACGTACGGTTACGGTCCGGCACGTCATATCTGGTTCAGGCTTTAGAAGTGGTTTTCGTATGCGAATTCAGAGCGAAGGAGAAGAGAACTTTCGCTGTTGGACATAATATTAAATATTGCTCTCTTATAATTTTTCATTTCTAAAGGATGACAGTCTGGGCTAGAAAAAATGCCAAGCAATGAGATAAATGTTATGCCCATACTCCCGAATTCACTCACCCGTCGAGATCCGGCGAGTGACTGAAATTGGTATTCCCGCTATTCAATTCAATTCACCCATAAATTTGGTGAATGGAGGAGAAATATGACAATATAGTAGGTTATGATACTGATTGCTGATTGCTCGTAGGATAATGGCGGGAATTAATAACAAACGGTAAATACATATAGCAATAATAACAAAGAAATGATGGGAACTAGTGGAGGTCCTTATAAACAGGTTGCCCTCAATCCTGCAGAAAAGGCAGTAGCAGTCCTAGTAAATATACGGGTGTCATGCAACCCTTAAGGCACTGCTTTTGGGCTGTCATCGAACATCGATATCATTCCGGCTACGACACTTGCTCCTTTGGCGTCAGAATCGCCAAACATTGATGCAGTCGGATCTGCAATCCAGAACGATTCGCTAATGGAGCCTGCCATAATTCTCCCACAGACGTCAAGCTCTCGCACGCCTAATTTTTTCGGACTACCGAGGATTCAGAAACCCGAAAAATCGGAGCCTGAAAAGCATGAAAGGGAAGCGAAAAGGATGAAAATCATAGAGGATCAAAATACTGGCTTTGACACTTCTACCAGAATCGTAAAACATATCGCGAAGAACATGTACTGTATGAGCTCGACCTTGAAAATATTCAAGAAGACCTTCACACATTATGTCGATTTTAAAGAGAGCGAAAGGTAGGAAATTTTGAATTTAAAAAAGGAAGTGTTATTTTACTAATTAGAAATTATTAAAAACGCATAAAACAGCTTTAAGGAAGAAACAACTACTGATACCCATGTCGGGGGTCGGCGAGCACAATTGCAAAATTCGGCCGTCATCTTAGAACCGCCATCTTGATTTTTTTACAAAATGGTCAGATTGCATTGTCACGCGAACTATACCTATGAGGAAAATTTCAGCTCAATCGAAAACCGGAAGTGGGTCAAATTTAACTTCCAAGATTTTTTTACATAGTAAGTACAGGTGAAGCTAATAAAAAGGGTGTAAAAAATACCAATTAACGTAAATCTTCCAGTCCGCCATCGATTTTATATTTTTTAGTATAACTCAAACCTATTAAACCTTATTTCAGAGAGTAGACCTGACACTCAGATAATTTGGTACCTGGCTCTTGGTCTATAGTCTTGAATGCGTAGTTCTGATTTTGTCAAAACATATTTTTTGGAGAAAAACTTTTTTCGTGAATAGTAAAAACTGCTAAAACGCTGTCTTCAACTACACTAAAATCTATACTAGAACAAACTTTAAATAAAAAAAAATACCCGTGGAGTAAATTACATGTTTCCTTAAAATCCTTGTCAAAAACACGTACGAAAAATATAAAATAAATAAAAAAGGAAATAAGAAAATATATCGAAATTTGAAATGAAATTCATTTGGTCCCTTTTTCATCACACAAGTATTTTCCTTCCAATTTCGATAAGTTGTCAGTGCTGAGCTCCTTATAATGAAAAAAAAACACATATAGTAGATATGTTTTTTTTTGCTCCTTGCAATTTACACATCCACAGATGACAGAAATCGCACCTGGGCTCTTCGCCCCTTTTTTTCATTTATTTACATACCGGTAGCCATAGGTGATTCAATAAATCCAATAAATAACTGAGGAGATAAATGATAAAAATTCCGAAACTATAATAAAAAGCTACATCTCAGCCGGAATACCTTTTAGGTATAACCTTACCCTTGCATCTCAAATGCTCCTATAGTTGAGGTGGAATGGTGGCGAGGTTTGGGCAAATTGATTGAACAGGTAATTGAATGTGATCCAGGTACAACGTATGGGTCGATCCTGTGTGTTTTATTCATGGAAAATCCTTGTTAAAATGAAAGCTTCACTTCACCCGATATACTACTTCTCTGGCTTACTAGTGGGCTCTCTCTCAGCTCAGATAGATAGGGTTAGTGGAAAGAAAGAAAAAAATTGCTGCACAAGAAACTATCCACCCTCATTATGAGAAATGTGCGGAGAACCTTGTATGGTACAAATGTACTTCGGTACGAAAAAGAATGTCTGAATGGTACAAATTTAATTCGGAATTGGCGAGAGAGAGAGGATGGAGATAGGTGGATGATTTTTTTCAATATACAGGAAATAGATATGAATGAACTGTGCTGCATTCTTTGTTTAAGGGTAGTGAATATTTTGAATTAAGTAGATTATTATTAGAAATTGAAAAATTGAAATTTTTTAGTGTTTTTAAAGGCCTAAAATGGGCATTTCAAATAAAGTAACGAAGTATTGCGCATGCTCACAAGAAAGTACATAAAAAAACCTACAATTTAAAAAAAAATATTTTATCGTACGATGATTTGGCATAAAATGGCGGCAATTTTAAATTTTTTTTCGAAAACTGCCAATTTTTGCCGTGAAAAGCGAATTTTTTTTTTGAAATTTCAACCACGTATTTATAGCATCAAAGTACATCTTTTCTCCAATTTTTATCAAAATCCGACCTTTTTCCCGTTATATATTGCATTTTTAGTAAAATAAAACAAAATTTCATACATTTTGATTTTTGAGGTTAGGATTCATTTTTAAAGTATTTATACCAAATCAATTCGATAGTCGATTCATTTACAAGTATTTTTCAATTTTTTTTATTGTTCTACGACCAACAGAACTGGAGAAATTAAAAAAATAGTGTGGCAATGCACTCAAAATGCATCAAAAATGGACATTTATGCAATTTTCTCGTGCAGCACAGGACCGATTTTGCAGAATTTTTTTTTTCGCTTTATCTTAACATATGTAAAGAAAAAAAACAAAAAAATCCAACTTCCCAACTACATCACTATCATATGACAATTTCCCTCTACTATACTCACCGACTAGCGTAGGAGTACAGGGTGTCAGGGTGAGCAGAACGGGTTAGTCTTATTTGCGAGAAAAACATTGCCGTGCCCCGTGCGGCAGGAGAGCTATAGGTAATAACAATTGATAGTGGAACAAGCCACGCTTAATCGGTTTTCGAGTAGCCAGCCCAGATAATTCAGTTGTACTCGAGCCAGGCCGAATATAGGACTTGTAGAGTATAGCCTGGTGGCGAAAAAACAAATTTGCATCTTTTAAGAAATCACATGCGTTGAGATGCTTGTTTGACGATTTGGAATGTATGATCATTCTATCGCAGATCCAGTTATACCCAAGATGTAAAAAAAATATGGGAGCCTCATCCACATAAGCTCACGGGAGAAGTGAAACTTCTTTCCGTGGGTTTTATTTGTTTATTTAATTTTGTTTATAATTTCAAAATTATTAAAGAGTTACATACTTACCTAGTAATATGGTTTTTTATCTACAATAATAAGCAAATGTACTTACTAAAAAGGTTACAAATTTTTAATAATTTTTCAAACTATTATTAGTAGATACAGTCATTTGTCACTAAAAAAGAGGTTAACTGGAAAGTTTTCCGGAAGTTTTGAAAATGGGTAATTTTATAAATTTCGATGTGCTCTTTCCGAATTTCAACTTTGCCACTTCGTATCTTTGCCGCTCGCGCCGCCATGTTGGAAAAATGGCGCCTAAAAGCAGTTTTTTGACAATATCTCCTTTCCGACTCATTTTACTATAAAAACATTTACACACAAAATTAAACTAGCGAAAATTTCCTACGACCTTTTTTTTGTAACATCAATAGTTTTGGCGTACGAGTGCCGCAAAGTGTAGTTCAACACGCGTTTTGGTCAAAAAAGTCATTTCCAGACCACCTTGAGGTAGAGTAAACGGCGCGTTTTTTATCGTTGTATCCCCAGTAGGCCTAATCCACATGCAATTTGTTAAAAATTTTGTAGATTATTATTTTTGTCATTCATTCATTATAGACCGGGAGATGATGACAGAAGTTCAAGCACGATTTTCTCACTTATGCCTCTTGGAGTACCGAAAGTTACATCAGAGATAAGTGGAATCATCGCAAAATTGAGCGGTCCCCGCAGTGCCAACATCTTTTAAATAAATTTTTATTTTGTCACAAATTTTTGTTTTCTTAAACAATTTTCTCCCTTCTGCCAATATTATAAAACGATAGTTAAGCACCGACATTATGATCGATGAGCTAGGCATAAGTGCAGCCAGGGTTCTAAGGGTTGATATGGTAGGGTGAAAGTGTAAAAAAATGTGGGTGATAGTATGTAATTTTCTCACCGCTGCCAATGTAAAGTTTGAAATTATTCAACTTACACAGTCCATTAAAAATATTGGCATAAGGGCAGATAAGGGCTGAATGAATTTCGGTTCTGCAAAAGTTGATAAAATTTTTTAGCTTGGTTCTGTGATTTTCTCATTAATCAAACAAAGATCAACATAATATAAATAATTAAAAAATTCATTAGTTTGAATGGCATAAGTTCCTGGGTGGGCTTTCATACTTTAAAGTATCGGAATAGTTGTAAGAAATTTGTGGAAACATTGACAATTTTCTCACTTATGCCATTTTGCATGTTGGTTGAAAAAGATCTTATAAACCAATATTGAAAGAGGCATAAGTGCCACAAAGGGCTTTATGGTAGAAAATTATTGAAAAAGTTTTAAAAATTATGTTACAAATTACAATTCAATATTAATAATCATCAGTATTATTATCATTATTATTGTCATCTTCATAATCATCATCGTCACATGTTCCATCGTACAGATGTCCACACGAATGCGCAAGACATTATAGAGTCTTTTCTCCATTTTTTTTGAGAAGGAAATTCAAATTGAAGAAATATATAGTGAAAAAACTTTATATATGCATAATAAATATAAGGGAATTATATATAATATTTCTGGTCCAGGCAAATATCAAACTTAGAATTATGGAATTTGACAAAACAAGAACTAATTACACTGCGTTACACGGTTTTGGTACCCTCTTAATTGTTAGCTGGAATGAATAGGTAATGAGTCATAGATTAAATTTTCCAAATATATGTGGTATCCATCACGTCTAGTTTTCGAGGTACGTGTCAATTAATTAATTCAATAAATGTAATGTGCAATTCATGTAAATGTAAATTTTTATCACACGGACGACACATGGAAAACAATTAAAGCGATAATATTTCGTTTCGAATGCCTATTGTGTCAATTCTGAAGAACCCTCATTTTAAAAATATTAAATAACCATAAAAAACGGTCGAAATCCTCTGAAAAATGGTTGAAAACTCCGCAAAACTGAAAAACTTCGGAAAACCCTCAACTGAAATATTCTGCGACGCCCTAAAAAACTATTGAAAAGTCTTCTTGTTCAAACTATAGAAAACCCCGACGACTAAACTCTTATGCCGGATCCACACGTTTGTCAAGGCTTGGCAAGCGTTCGCAAATTCAAACGTGTTGATAAGGCGTTTGGCTTGGCTTGTGTAAGCTTGGCGACGCTTGTGGCCAATCCGGTCGAGTGTGGATGCTCGGCAAACGAACGCAAACGTTTTCAATTTGGGAACGCTTGCAAAGGAAGTTTGCGGCAAGCGTTTGTGATGCGTCCGCACGTTTGTTTTTAGCAAACGTTTTCAATTTGCGAAGGCTTGCCAAACCTTGACAAACGTGTGGATCCGGCATTAGAAATTCCGAGAAACCCTGAAAAAAGTTGAAAATTACAAAACCATAAAAAGTCGTCAAAATTCTGAGAAACTGGGATGAGCTAGAGTATTTGAAAGGGGGCTCACGCACAGGGCGTTTAAATGTAGTTGTATGCTGAGTTTTACTGGCCGCATCCAAATTGGGCAGTCTGACTTTAGGCGTAAAAGAAACAGTTAACGTTTTCAATGTATTGTACTTTTTTATTATTTTGTTTTGTTTAGTAATCGTTTCTATTCGATAACGTCGATATCTTTGTACATATTTATTTGAACATCCAATATGAATACTGGACCAAGTGGTCCTTGCAAGTGCTTAAATGCACGAAATAAGTTTTGTTACGTTTGCGGACAGTATATTGTGAAATCACAAACAAAAAATGTTTCCGAAAAAGTGACAAGTGCATATTTACTCTATTTTGGACGTGCTATTAATCAAGATAAACCATGGATACCAAAGTTTTTTTGTGTTTCGTGCTATGCTACTCTCATATCTTGGTTAAATGGGAACAAGACGTCAATGCCATTTGCCATACCAGCTTTATGGCGTGAACCTAGTAATCATTTTACTGATTGCTACTTTTGCATGACTGACATACGTGGTTTTACAAAGAAAATCAAGCACAACATCAAGTATCCTGATGTTCCCTCAATGTCGAAACCAGTACCTCACAGTGAAGAAATGCCTCCTCCTTTACCTCCCTCCAAAAATGAAATTGAGATTTCAGAAGAGCCAGATTTGCCAAATGTTGTAGAATATAATGACGGAAGCAGCGAAGATCCTGAGTTTTTACCTTCAACAAGTTCTCTTCGCCGTCCACATCTTATAAATCAAAATGAATTGAATGATTTGGTGCGAGACTTAGATTTATCAATTAGGCGAGCTGAATTACTAGGATCTAGATTAAAAGAGTGGAATTTGTTGGCTCGTAACACAAATGTATCTGTGCAACGAAAACGTAATAAAAAACTGGCTTCATTTTATTCAAATTTTGAAAACATATGTTACTGTAACGATTTAGAAACTTTGATGAGTGAGTTGAACATTCCTTATGAAACACAAGACTGGCGTTTATTTATTGATGGTTCAAAAACAAGTCTGAAGGCGGTATTGCTGCACAATGGCAACAAGTATGCGTCAGTACCAATAGCATATTCAACTGTTTTAAAAGAAACATATGAAAATATGAAGTCAATATTAAATTTAATAAAATACAAAGATTACAGCTGGAAAGTATGCTCTGATCTCAAAGTTATAGCTATTTTGCTCGGATTACAGGGTGGATTTACAAAATACTGTTGTTTTCTTTGTTTGTGGGACAGCAGAGCCACAAAAAATCACTATACTACAAAAGTATGGCCAGAAAGGTCAGAGTTTGTTTGCGGAAAATCTAATGTGAAACATATACCATTGATAGATACTAAAAATGTCATTTTACCACCACTCCACATAAAACTTGGTTTGATGAAAAATTTTGTCAAGGCTATGAATAAAGAGGGAGATGGCTTTTTATATTTAAAGACAGTATTTTCAAAGTTAAGTGATGCCAAACTCAAAGAAGGAATATTTGTGGGACCACAAATACGCACATTGATGAAAGACCCAAATTTTGACAAAAAGCTTACTAACAAGGAACTTGATGCCTGGTTATCACTGAAAGCGGTTATAAAAGGGTTTTTAGGGAACCACAGAGCCGAAAATGCGGAACAACTAGTTAACGACATGTTAAAAGCATACGAAAAGTTGGCTTGCAGAATGTCATTGAAAATACACTTTCTTCATTCTCATTTTTCTTTCTTTCCATCTAATCTTGGTGCGGTCAGTGATGAGCAGGGTGAGAGGTTCCACCAGGATGTAAAGAAGCTTGAAGAACGATTTCAAGGCCGTTGGGGCACAACTATGCTAGGTGATTACTGTTGGCGTTTAAAAAGAGAAGATCATTCAATGCACAAAAGAAAAAGTTAAAGTTTCACGACATTTTGTGCTAAAATTTTATAAGATGACTTTTTTTGAGTTTTTTTTACCTAAATGATAAAATTAAACTTGATTAATGTAAAAAATTCTGGTTTATTTTATTAGATTTATTTTAAATATGTTTTCGCCTTTTATTTTTTAATATAATTTGGCACATTCTTACGGAAGAAAAATGAGACGTGATGAAAAGAAAATTTGTCTGTATATTTAATAAACGATAAGTATAAATAAGAAAACATGACATTTCAAAGCGGGTACTCAATTTTTTTTTTCATTTGTAACGCAGTGTTATCAAACAGATAAAGGAAAGAAAATGGACGTGGATAGATACGAAAAGAAAATAATGCTTTAACGAAAAAAGCACTTGAATGGAATCCGCAAGGAAGTAGAGGTGTCGGTAGACCTAAAAATACATGGAGAAGGACAGTAATGAAAGAAATCAAAAATGTTGACAAAACCTGGATTGAGACCAAGAGGATAGCTCAAAACAGGGGTAAAAATTTATGTATAATAATTATTATCCTGTTTTACCCCTCTCTGGAGCATAGGGCTTCCACAAAGCTTCTCCACCGGACTCTGTTTTGAGCTATCCGGGTAATAATAATAATACATAATATTTATTTTTTTTAATTTTCCAGTTTGAATTTCTTGTATAAAAATATACTTTCTAAATTTACTTTTTCTATGTATTTTACATAAAACCCAGTAGGGAATTTACGAATTCACGAAATCGGAATACAGGATATCTTGGTAGAAATTGCAAGCCTTCATATTGGAATGTATGGTAAGGCAAAAAATAGCTCTTATACCTTCATATTGGAATGAATTGTATTGCAAAAGGTGGTCGTTATGCCTTCGACCCTAGGACATCGCAATGCTAATCGAAGGCATGATTCGATCTAGAAAGTAGACATTACGCATTCGAAGGAAAGTGTACAGAATCGACTCTGGAAGGCTTCCATTCCCTACTGGGAATAAGTGAGAAGATAGTTGCAATTTTTACAAATACTTCAACTGTCTTTATAATAATAAAGTTGTATACAAATACAGTATACATCCTTATAACTTCTGAAATAATTTTTAATAATAAGGCCCTTTATGACGCTTATGTCTCTTCCAATATTGGTCTATAGCATTTGTTTCTACCCACGTGCAAAATAGCATAAGAGCGAAAATTGTTAAATCAATTATAAATCTCCCGAAAGCCGACGTTACATTGGCTGATACTTGATTAATGATTTTAACGTATAAGCCTTTTGTAGCACTTATGCCTCTTTCACTATCAGTTTAAAACAACTTTTTCTACCAACATGCAAAATGGCACAAGTGAAAAAATTGTCGTTATTTTCACGAATTTTCTACAACTTTATGACTTATGCCTTCAGTATAGATACGCCCGATCGTTATGCTGATTCAAAAAAGTGTTCAATTTATAATAAATATTATATAGTTTCAATGGCATAAGTGAGAAAATCACAGAACCAAGCTAAAAATTTTTATCAACTTTTGCAGAACCGAAATTCATTCAGCCCTTATCTGCCCTTATGCCAATATTTTTAATGGACTGTGTAAGTTGAATAATTTCAAACTTTACATTGGCAGCGGTGAGAAAATTACATATTATCACCCACATTTTTTTACACTTTCACCCTACCATATCAACCCTTAGAACCCTGGCTGCACTTATGCCTAGCTCATCGATCATAATGTCGGTGCTTAACTATCGTTTTATAATATTGGCAGAAGGGAGAAAATTGTTTAAGAAAACAAAAATTTGTGACAAAATAAAAATTTATTTAAAAGATGTTGGCACTGCGGGGACCGCTCAATTTTGCGATGATTCCACTTATCTCTGATGTAACTTTCGGTACTCCAAGAGGCATAAGTGAGAAAATCGTGCTTGAACTTCTGTCATCATCTCCCGGTCTATTACAGTCTTGATTGCTTTCTACACATGTGAATGTGATCAGCGGCTTATGATAACTTAAATGTGATACAAATAATTTTGTGTTGACCGAATTTAGATATCTCGTATCTATTGTTGTTCCATGATTTGTGGTTGCTTCTGTAGGATTATTGGACATATGTAATCAAATCAAATTTGAAAAAGTCTATAAAGCGTGCTGACGATTATGAAGAGAAATTTGTATTAAAATCTCCACCAATAATTATCGGGATTTTTTCTAGATCTTGATTGAGTATTGCCGCAACTTCAGCTGAGTATGGTAAGAGTGATCTATAAATAAATCTAATTATTTCATTGATTTTTTGATCGCGTGATATATAGACAGATATTAATAAAATTGTCTGCCCATTTTCCACCTCACATTCAGCTGCACTGATCTCTCCTACAAAACTAACTTGCACTCCGGATAAATAACTCGATTTATAAATTTTTCTTCTTTTAATGTGTACATTAACGCAGTAGTCATCATCTACATCTCTAGGTAAATTCGAAACCATTGTGTTAACATCGACAGGGACATTAATAATTTGTTCAAAAATTCCATATTGACCATGAGCATGACGCAACCTACGAATTTGCATGAATGGCAATCGCGGTGAAATAAGCCTCTCTGATACAAGGTGGTAAATCTCTTGGTACTGGAGGATAGTATTTGAATCCATTGTACGTAGACATAAGTGGAATATTATGTTTCGACAATGCTCTATTGCACGATAATGTCTATATGTAGCAGAAATGGCCACTAAGTCATTTTTAAACCATAAACGATCGCATATGGAACTTGGGTATCCAAAAGGATTGTGATGAATTGCTGAAAAAGTTTACGAGCACCTTCATGAGTTGATAATTTGTATACTGTAATGGCATATCGTTACGACATTCAGTAATTAACAGGTTAATCACATCTCCATGATCTTATCAATATTTTTTATAGAATCATTATGATGTATGCCACTTGAAGTAGATGGGTTATTTACATACGATGGGCCAAGCGACGCGACGGTTCAGGTGTATTTATGGGCTCAATTCTATCTGGAACTTATATGTGAAATACAATGTATAAGTATTTTGTGAATTGGTAAATTTATATACATTAGTAAAATTATGAAAATTAACTTCTATAAATATTGTGATTAATCATAAATTAACCTTGAATAGTCACCAGTATTTGTATTATGGTTGGGCAAACGATTTTGTTCGAAATTACGGTTTCGATTTTCTTTTATTCGCTGTCTGTACTCTCGCAAACGTTGAGCAGCATTTTTTACGGGCCATGAGGTCGACCCTTTGTTGGTTCCATGTTTCCATTTTCAGGACATTCATTAATTTTTCACGCATTCACTAATTTTTTTCTTGACATATACATATATATATATACATATATTCAATCAGCTGGAGTGATCACAATATTGCGCTTGTGCTATGATAGAACTAAGATAAGTAGGCTTGGATTTGTTGTCTAATGTCACAGCAACCATAAAAATCTATTTTTTTAATTTCTCCTCCGTTGAATCTCTTCCCCTTTTTCATAACAAGAAATTTTCAACAGATACGTCGCTAAAGAAGTTTCACTTCAAAAATTGGATCAGCTGTTAGATTCACACTGTCCACTGAGACAGAAGGAAGATCAGGGCAAGTTTTATTATTAATACTTTGGGTTGGTATTGAATTCAGAGTTCAAAGTTTGGGCCTTTATTTTTTTGAGTAAACCTGCGCAACGGTTACAATATCTACTGATTGTATTATAAACGTGCTTCATCACTTTCTGGAACAATATATCAGTGTCCTTCAAGATCCAGATGCATGATTGCAATAGCCTGGGACTACGGCTCACGCGGCAAGAAGAATTTTTAATGGACGTTGGGTAACTTTTCCAAGACACTTATTCTTATTGTGCGGAAAAGTTGAGTACTCTTCACGTTCACTCAGTCTTGCCCCTAGTTAGCAAAGTCCTCCGGCATCCACATAACACTGACAAATTGAAAGAAATAATGCGGCAAGAAATTGGAGCAATGTTGCCTCAAATGCTCTAGTAATGCACGTGGTCAGGAATCAACTATAAATATTGTATGTACATCGAAAGAAATGGTCACAATTTGGACACCACAATTTTGAAGACCAAATAAAAAAACTACATTATATACACTTTCGTTTTAGAAAATAAAATTCTAAATATAGTTTACAATAGCAATCTAAAAATATGAAAGGGATTTTCTGATGTTTTCTTCCAAGTTCCTTCAATGGATTTTTTAAGTTATCTTCCTGCAAACTCCTTTTTATACGCTTTATATTAGCTTCACCTGTATGTATGTATGTATGTAGACAAATCTTGCAACTTGATTTTCACCCACTTGCATATAACCGACCAACTTAAAATTTTCCACATTTGTATAGTTCGCGTGACAATGCAATCTGACCAGTTTGTGAAATAATCCAGATGGCGGCCGAATTTTGCTGTTGTGCTCCCCGACCGCCGACATGGCTATCAAATGAAAGGGTGTGACAAGTAGAATACAATTAACTATGTGGCGTCACTCAAAATTCAAAATGGCGGCCAACACAAAATGGCGGACTACCTTTTTCTTTACAACCCACTCGATATGGGTATCAAATGAAAGGAAGTGACAAGTAGAATACTATTAGCTCTGTGGCGTCATTCCAAATTCAAAATGGCGGCCAACTCAAAATGGCGGACTACATTTTTCTTTACAACACCCTCGGAATGGGTATCAAATGAAAGGGTGCGACAATTAGAACACTATTAACTGTGTGGCGTGATTCCAAATTCAAAATAGAGGTCAACACAAAATGGCGGTTTACCTTTTTCTTTACAAAGCCCTCGGTATGAGTATCAAATGAAAGTAGATGACAAGTATAGTACAGTATGACGTAATTTTAAATCTAATATGGCGATCACTACAAAATGGCGGAAGACATATAATAGATTAAAAAGTAGAAAATAAAAAATATAGTTTAAAAAAACTAAAAAAATACGCTTTTATTTTAAAATGAACTAAAAAGTAAAAAATAATTTTGAATGTAAAGTTTTTATTGCTCCAGCCAGAATATGGAAACAACCTACCTTTCGAAATGTAAAAAAGCGTGGGGCGCTAGCGAAAATTTCCGGTGTTAATAAAATAAGAATATAGGAAAACAGTCCCACGCTGTTTTACATTTCGAAAGGTAGGTTGTTTCCATATTCTGGCTGGAGCAATAAAAACTTTACATTCAAAATTATTTTTTACTTTTTAGTGCATTTTAAAATAAAAGGATATTTTTTTAGTTTTTTTAAACTATATTTTTTATCAAACACGCCTGTTTATGGGCGCGCAATAACTTAAAATTCATGACTAGTTTGATCACCGTGTTCTATTGCAGATTTTCCTCTTTTTGAGAAGCTCATTGCTTAGTATTATTTCTTAAAGTTGTCCAAATGATGAGTTGGATAGTCTTTGCTGCGTTCGACAACATCCTGCTGAGCTCGACCTGCCCATGCCGGACCATATATCATTGTTTTTATTGCAATCCCAAAGACATTTCCCAAACACCCCCGCAATAAACGAGGAAAGTAAATTACATTTTTTTTTTAACAAAGAGGAAGCAATTTCGTAGGGACTTTAATTCACTTCAGGTCAGTTAATAAAGAAATATTCCCAGAATGGCATCGTACTTTATAACAACATAAAATTTTTTTCACGTTTTCATGATAATAAATAGAAATAATTTGGATGAGCAAAAGAGGCTCCGCAGCTTATGCACTCTCGAGGAACTTAGACAAAAGAAATTAAACAATTCAACAGAAGGGTTTTCTTTGCAATTGTAATTATATCAGTCAGCAACCTCCTTCGTCTTCTATGGTGAAGAAACAAAGAGCACGGTTATTTCTTGCAGAGTACAAATCAAGGAGATTACTTGTTTTTATCATAACTATTATCTGGAGGTATCACTGGAGCTAGAAGCAACCCAGTATACAAAGTAATTGCTCTTCTGGCAGCAAAATAGAATTAATGGCCCTTCTCCTTGTGCAGGCAGCCCAGCGAGAGTAAGTACGGTAAGTATTTTGCGGTGGCAATCCTCTAAGGAGATAGCAAAAAGTGACAAATTAACACGAGAATTTATTGCTTTGCGTCATACCATGAAGGGCATGGCCGGGCAGACCAAAACAGACAAAATGACTTGGTGTAATCCTCTTTTTGTTTCTGCTCCTAGTGTCTAGAATTATCTGCTAATTGAACTAAAACTCCCCGCTGGCTACTATAGGGGAAATGCTCACCGCTCTTTAGGGACGAAAACTATAAAATGCAGATGACGGCTTCAATATCTTTTGATTGGTAATAAGGTGGGCCTGTAGGGATGGGCGATAAATTAATCTAATTAAAATTATATTAAACGTTCAACGAAATTAAGTGCCGATGGTGAGGAAGCACAACGAAAGCACTTTGGTAGAGAGGATAATGATGGTTTATGAATTCAAATTTTATTTCATGATTTTGTGGCAAATAGTTGTTAATTTTGGAAGACCAGCCCAATCCGCTATGAAAATCAAAAATAAATTTTTTATGTGAAAGACTAGAAAAGTAAAAGCACCCCTATACTGCTGACTGTTGCATATCTAAAGTCTATGTCGAGTACTAGATTCTAGACGGAAGATGGGAGAAAGTATATGAAAGGACTGTTAACGCAACAGGCGCACAGTGGGACAGAATCCCAAAAAGCTGGCCAAAACCTCAAAACGCGCAATAATCGCTTTGAAATTTCTTACTTGCGGATTACGAATTTGACATTATTTTTTCAAAAAACAAGATGGCGGATCCAATATGGCGGCGACCACATGAAAAAATGCATATTTGCAGATGAAATTCTGTACCCGATGGTTTTCGAGGTCGCTGATTACGAATATGATATTCGGTCGGTCATACATTTCCAAATCTCCCTGTGTATAATGTTTTGTAAGATATTCTGCAAGGTATTAATGAAAAGCTCCGTTTGGCGACGGTCCACCTGAGTAAAAATAAATGATGGCCTTAGAACGGGCAAATGCCGACTGTGATTGAAACATAGTCCTCGGCCATCTGGCGGTTAACAGAAGGCTCGTTGCAGGACAGTACGGCCGTACAGGGGGCGATTGACGGTGAAACAATGGCCTTACAGTTCCAATAACGGCCATACTACGGTGGTACGGCGGCCGTATGGTTGCTATTACGGGTATACGACGGTGGTACAGTGGCAGCAACGTGGATATTCGCCCTCCTATAAGAAAATAAATACTGCAATTAAATGTTTGATTTTTTTCGGTTGTGTTTTTTTTCAAGCCGTTAAATAACAAAATTTCCCACTAAAATACACAAATTTCCCACACGCACCACACACTTCACGTACAACAAACCGACGAGCTCGTTTCTCTTGTGCATCGATATCTTTGAAAAGGATAAATCGAAAGAACCATTGTACATAACGAAAATGATGAACTTCCCATAAAACACATTCAACAATACATTTGGTGCAGATTCTTTTTTTGGCTCAAATTTCCCGTCGAATGCCCGTTTCTACAGCTCAGTACATGGCCTTTTAAATCTTTTGGTCAAATTTGGCCGTCGTAAGGCCGTATGTGCTCCCATTAAAAATGGTTAAAAACTCTACGGCCATCATATGCCCCTTAAAAAGCCAAGCGGCCGGTGCTCGCCTTTTATAAGGCCGTTTTTTATTTTTACTCTGGCACGAGTGCGAAATATGCTATTCAAAACGTATTGCAGACTATACTTTTTCGACGCCTCTAATTAGTTTTTATTAATATTTTGTAAAGAAAAACATACCTAATGTAAAGCTACTGTCAAAAATATAATGTATAAGGCACAGCAACACTAAATAACATATTAGTAGGGAGTGTCCATACATAACAATTTTGTAATTTAATAATTTGTTAATAGATGGCCGCCACAAAATTTAATAAAAAAATGCTATTATTTTCTGCAATTTAATAATTGAATAGTTTATTTAAAGCAAAAATATTCTAGCAGAACATCATTGATTGTTTATTTATTGAAACAATCCTTTTTTTTTAATTAATAAATCTTTTTTTTTCTTTAATTAATAAATCACATTCTTGGATTACGAGGAACAGATGTCGCCACTATAGTAGTCATTCCATAACAAGTGATGGAATGAATATTCCACACGGGTGTGGAATGCTGCTAATTCCGCAACTAAAAGTAATATCAGAATGCCTGTATTCTAACAGAGGCGTAGAAAAAATGGATTATGTACTACAATCGGGAGCGTCAAAGATGGTGGACCAGAAATGGGGAGCCGTCGAAAGTGTTCGTGAAGTCCGGATTGACGTCCAAAAAGTGTGTCGGTGGGGGACTTTTAATGAATCGTCCAATACGAGGTACTTCCAGATCAACACTACTCTAGGCAACTTAAGAGATTACGGCAGGTAATTGAACGAAAACGACCGAGCTGAATAATAGGAAAGATGCTTTCTTCCATCACGACAACGCTCGAACACAAACTTCTTTGATTCATCAATTGATCCAGCCAATAGCATCTTCTGACTATCACTTGCTCCGAGTGCTACAGAGCTCCTTTAATGTTATACTAAGTTGGGTCTAATGGTGTGGCCACACTACGCGGTCTTGGGTCGTACGCGCTTTTGCCTTTTTTTTCATATAGAGTTTTATGACTTTTTTACGACTTTTTTACGACTTTGTCCATGGTAAAGGCCGTGCGGCCAAACAACGCGGACAAAAGGCTGTGGTTAAAAAGGTACATTGTGCGTCCACACACTATGAGCTTTTCAAAAGCGCGTACGCCGTTTCAAATGAGAATTGATTTTTTCTCACTCATGACTCAGAAAATTAAAAGATCACGCGCGCTTTTGGCTGGCCGTACGACCAAAAGCGCGTGGATTCTAAGTCCGCGTAGTGAGGACGGGCCTTAAAAGAAGCTTGTGAAAACTACTTGATCGCGTTATTCAACCAGAAACCACAGAAGCTTTTCACCGATGACTGACTGACTCCTTTCTTTATCAGAACAGAAATCATGATTCATTTCCCTAAAAATTCCATTTCAATAAAAAAAAAAAGTCCAGCTTCTTTTAAAACATCCGTTGAACAAACGATAGAAATAATTCCAATGAAACAAACAATTTCGATTCCAATCAGATATTACACAGAACATCCATTCATCATAACCCATTTACAAATCAGGCGAAGGTACAACGCAACGCAAAAAAAAGCGAAGAGTGTAAACAAAAATACTTGATATAAAACGGAAAACACTATTTCCACCTCATTTTCTAAAAAAGCTATTCATTGAGTTTTCCCTGACGGAGGGAAAAATCTGTAATCAAAGGGGCAAACAACTTTCCCATCATTTCCGATAGCGAAGCAGAATTCCAGCCCAGCCCGGGGCCGGCTAACATAAACCAGAAATAGAACCTTAAGTGAGCGATCGTCCTGGCCGGGATGGAAGGACGTGTTCGTTAAACGGCCGTAACAATTGCTGGCCAAGTGTTTGTTTTAAGTTGTGAAGTATAAATTACATCCTTTTCAGTCTATGTAGTAGATATGGACATCGATACGTTAACGAAAGGCCCGTACCCCGTCACACTGTATACGAAAACGAATGGCACAACTTTTGCTGAATGCTGGCCATTTCAACTGGATTGCCATCGTCTAACTCATGTGCTGAACATAACACTGAAGCCTAACTACGTCAGAGTCATAAATTAAAAATAACTACCCCCCACCCAGCCAGCTGGAAGGAAAATAGTTTTCCATCCCTCTATCAGCAGTGTGACTGGGGCGGGCTTTGGGGTGGCGGCGGCAATGGTGGTAGATGAAAAACTTTTTATGTTCCAGGCACAAACAGGATGGGTTCAATTTCAGGATTTTAATCTCTTTCCATCCCTTTATGAAGCAAAGGATTCGAATACTGAGCAATGATGAACACTCCTGTTCAGGAAGTGGACAAAATCAATTGGTTGACCGCTACCTGCCGCTGTAAAACTGACCAACCACGGGCGGAGGCGCTCTTCCCTTCGCTGGATTGATTTTAATTAGCATTCTAATTGGGGTCGCTGCTGGCTTGATGGTACTTGAAGTCTTGCATCCAAGCTGTGCAGGCTCACTGGGCGCCCCAAGGCTGGGAATCTGTGCTCGATAAAAATCGGTAGTACTTAACCCTTTTTTTTGAGAAGTTTATGTAAAGGTTCTCACTTAGATGTTATTCATGCAAATATGCTGGGGGCTCACAGGTATGCGAATACGGGTAACGTTTTAAAGAAAAATTCTAGGGTGTGCAGGTAGAATTTAGAAGATACTCATTTGATAGAATCGGATTTTTTCTAGTGGAGTAAAGTTGGGATTTAAAGCATTCCGTTGAAAATGGAAAAAAATGTTGAACATATATTAAAGGTAACAGCAGCAATTCTACCTAAGAACTAAATAAAGGTTTCTGCTTTAAATTTAAAAATCAATTAACTCGGCACATTTCAGCGTTGATTCATATTGCATCACAAACAAAAAATTATCCAAGATCAACAAAGAATTAGAAAAATGTCAAACATAATTTTCTTTTCATGCTTATGGACGCTTCAAAATGGAATATCGTTACCTTATTTTTTTTTTAATGTAAAAGTTTGAAAATAAGAAGAACGGTATGTACGTCTTCCTAACTCCCATCCAATGGGTCTGTGTTGAGATGTTAATTTATTTCGCCAATTCATTTTTGGAGTTAATTAAACTCCTCAAAAGGAGTGTCATAGTCAGTGTCGGTAGTAGTGTCAGGAGTGCTGAAGTTCCAATAAGCGTACTTGGATAAATAGCTGTACGGGTTCCACCTTTCTGGAAGAGAAATCCGGAATTCGGATACATCTAAATTTAATCTCAAATTCACACAAGAACAATACACAATATTATACCTTGGTAAGGAATTTTGACGCGGACATCCTAACGCAAGTGCGGACCCTCCGGTAACAGGGAAATATGTATGCGGATCTTAAGAGGCACAATCTTGCTGCTTATCGTGACTCTCAACAAAAACGACTGCAGAAAGTCTTCCGATCTTTTAAGACTCAACCTGTCAACGTTCAAGCGGTCATTTACTGGTGTTGCTGCAATCAATAATTCCTGACTTAATTGCAATTGACACCATCTATCGGAAAAACAGACACTTCCCAAAATCTAATATTTTGAATTTTCTTTTCTTATAGTGTAATGATTTCAATTGAATGACCGATGATGCACCAGGCACCAAAAGTATCACGCTACCACGGACACAAACCCCATTGCATACCTCCAGGTTTTGTCGCCTGCAGGTATGCAAAGATTCTCCCTATGGGGTCGGGACCCCATAGCCTTACTATCATCCTAAACAAAGGGAGAAAACAAAGCCATTTAACCCCATTGCACCCCCCATCCGGCAATTGCTGATCCTGTAAAATTTCTAAGATTTCAAAACAGCTATGAATCACCCCGGCTATGATATTGCTAACATTAGCAAAATCATATTTCTACTAATCTAACACAACATGAGTGAAAGTTATCCTGATGAACAAGTTCAAACATGACATTGCTCTTAAACCCCAATAAAAAGCTCACAATCCCCAGAAACACTTAAACCTATTATATACCCATAAGCGCACACCCCAGAGCATAAGCTCCACCAAAAGCTCACCACACAACGGACATAAATCCCATTGCATACCTCCAGGCACCAAAACACACCATGGACATAAACCCCATTACATACCTGCAAACACCAAAACCTCTCACCACACCACGGACACAAATATCCTTTCCGAAAAGAAAGAAGAAGATAGGGAGAATTCTTCCTGGGGCAGCCTTCTGCCTATGGTGCAGGAACCTCTCTAGCCTTATTATATGTTCCAAATGCCGAAAAGGTGGCCAAAAGACCCTAAAATCGATTTTTGATTTGGGGACTTTTTGAGTCTAGTTATGTAGGTTGGTACCCAAGGTATTAGAAACAGCGTTTTATAACGGTCAAACTTGCATGGGGGGCTCTCGGGAGCCATTGTTACGCGAGCGTCTGGCACACGAGAGCCTCGGCGCGATACATAGTGAAACGGGTTTTTTGTGTTAACAGTGACCTGGAATCGTTTGAAATGACTTCTCCTAACGAAAGTAAGTACTTTTAAACGTTATTTCATTTTGACAATCAATTTTCTTAATTATTTTAGTAATGTACCATTCAAAACAAGTTTATTATAATTTCCCGTTGTAAACGTCAATGTTAAAAATTACATTACCCAAAAGTTCACCGACATCCCACTTTCTAACAAGTTTTGTAGCATTCTTGAGATCTTTCTCTATAATTTGGAAGTTTCAAAAGTTGCCCCAGTATGCCCCGATTTGTTTAATTTAAATAAAATTTCATAAAATTCTGGCCATTTTATAAGAACTTTGTCCGCCATATTGAATCCGCCATTTTGTTTTTTAAATTTTGAGTAGCAATTCGTAATCAGCAGACTCAAAATACTCCATACCAAATTTAATAAAAATTTGACCACTTTATAAAAATTTTGTCCGCTATATTGGATCCGCCATTTTGTTTTTTGTATTTTGAGTAAAGATTCGTAGTCAGCGACCTCAAAATACTATTAGTACGTAATTTCATACAATTTGAATAACGTCTACATATTTTGGCCACCTTTTCGGGATTTGGAACCACTGTGCGCCGGCCCAAATGGTGCATCCTACAGTCATTCTTCGAAGCTGTAATGGTCGTTGGTGCTTCAATTGGAGGATTTTGAATTCCCCAATAGCGGCTACTCTGTTTATTAACAAAGCCAGCCAAGCCGAAGTTTTCCTCATGATGGTGTTTTGCCAAAAATGCTGATCGTCTATACCGAGCTGTTGCGGCGTTAGATGCTCCATAATAAATTGTTATCGACTATTATCTACAACTGTCAAAAATGAACCGGCAAATGACAGGCAAACCAAAATTGCAAATCGGCCAAACAAAATCGTTCTGAAACATAAATTCACCTTCTAGTAGGTTTCATTATTTATAAAAAAATATTAGCTGAGTCAGTAGATTAGTGATTAGATCAATTATGCATACTAAGCCCGAGTCCAATCGACAATATAAATCTTCCACGCTAGAGCGGACAAGTATAAAATGGCTAGACCCAAGCTGAGTTCAACGAGATTATTGCCTATGCAATTGCACATACAGGTGTCAACGGACACAAAACTAACGAAAAATTACTAATATTAGCTGAATGGAACTCTCTGATGAAAATAGTTTGAAACAAGTTCATATCTTCAGCCAAATTCTTCACTGCAGTAAACAGAGCTCATGATGAGACATGTTTAGTCTACAATGAAGCAAGGAAAAATGACGAAAGGCTGAAACATCTACCTACCTTAACGTGTGTTCCTTACGAAGCTACTCACCATTAAAATAATAGTCCGGGGAAATTAGCATTTTAAGGAAACAAAATTCCAAAATGGCTGAAAATTGGACCACAGCTTCCTTGGGACTTTTTAAGAAAACAATTTCGGAATCACAAAAAAAACATGGCCGCCGGCAAAAAAATCGAAATTTTTTTTTGTTCAATCAATACGAAACATTATTACCTACAAAATACCCCTCTTGAAATATTTTCGAAAACCTTGACCTTTCCGAATTATTCAAAGTATTGTTTGGCCGAAAAGTGATTTTTGGAAACTTTGACCTTGAATAACTTCGAAAGGGTTAGATTTTCGCAAAAATGACAAGAGGAATTTTTTGTAGGCAATAACGTTTCGTATTGATTGATGAATTTTTTTTTTCGAAAAAACCAGTTTTTGAGTGACCTTTTTGCCAAAAAAGTGATATCTCCGGCGGCCATGTTTTTTTTTGTGATTCCGAAATTGTTTTCTTAAAAAGTCCCAAGGAAGCTGTGGTCCAATTTTCAGCCATTTTGGATTTTGTCTCCTTTAGTGCGTTTTTTTTGCTAATTTCCCCGGACTGTAAATAGAACTAGGAGACATGTCGAACATAGAGTAACTCAATTATACAACGATAAGTATGTCAACAGGTTGAGCACCAATATTTTCCCATCAAAACTCTTATAAACCATCAAGTCAACATCGCCAAAAGTTGGCCCGAGACCAAAGTCTGCAATAATTTGGACGGTTTTGTCGCTAACAATAGAGCAATACTTTTAGGCTAGTTATATGGCATATTATCGATCGTGTTCATCATTCAAAGATACTTTGAGTGTACTTTGAACTTTATTTTTACTTTCAAAACTATTTCTAAAATCAAACAGCATTTTTTAAATTCTTATCAGTTCCAACTTAGCTTGCTTGATCAGAGTAAAGTTGCATCAATATAATTCTCGCCCTAGAAGATGAGAAAAATTGAAATTGATTGAGGGGTTACAGTGCCTAACTACCAACCCAGAGGTTCGTGGTTCGATTCCTTACAGCGCCATGGTACTTCGTCTTTCTTCTTCTCTTACTTGCCTAACATTGCTTCTTTTTTTCTTCCTTCTTTTCAGCAATCCTCTACTCTTTCTCCTACCATCTCCAGTAAGTACAATAAGCGAAAAAGGCATCTCTTGTTCGATCACAGCAGTCAGTAATCTATCGCGATACTATTGAATGGGAGGCTATTGAGTAAAGCCGCGTGTAGGTGGTCGCAGTTCATCAACTACTCTCTCTACTATCTTTTTAACTAGAGAGCTTGCAGTCTAGATAAACCATTGATAGTGTGTATGACTCTGACCTCTAGTCTTTCACATAAACAAAAAAAAACTTCGAAATAAACGGCCAAAATTGAAAAGCAAAAAAAGTGAATACTCGAGTTCATGCAAGTACAAGTCGACACCGCAAAATTTCAGGTGTAAAGATTGGAATAATGTCTCACATTCGCTCCTGATTTGGCCCCATGGCACTTCTTCTTATTCCCGAATAACAAAATCTAAAAGGAAATTTTCGTTAACTAAAGATGTCAAGTGTAAAATTAGTGTTTTAAAATTTTGAGTCTTCCAACGAGGGGACAAAAAATTGGAACATCCTGTCAATGTTTTATTGCTTCTTTGCCTTATTTATTGAACGACCATTTGCTTATTGAAAACATTCAATTAAAGCGATACTGCGCGACCACCAATGCTTTTATTAACTAGCCAATTAAAGCCAATACCATATTCCGTAAGGCAAGCCCCAAACCTTACAAAATTTTCTTGTTACTGAACAAATTATTTGTAGCAAACAGTTCATTTCAAATTAAAGTATATTACAACTTGATGCGATCTTCCAACTACTAACAAGCAATGTGCAGCCAGCATTACTCCTTTCTGACAAACATTATATAAATTCGAAATTACCTTTGAGATTCCAACTTTACCATAAAAATATTCATTCAATTTAACAATAAAAAAAAAGCGTACTTAATAAAGTAAAAAAGATTTCCTTCATGTATAGCTGTAGGTCAAAGCTACTTTTCCCTCATAATAAAAAGTCCTTTGATATCCTTGTGTGTGCGTACACAACCTGCAATGGTAATTTCCTTCATGCACTTTCTGAATATATACTTTTGAATTTTTCATCTCCACAATTCCCCATCTGTTAGCCAACTTCAAACTGTGTTCAGGATAACCCCAAACTGGTGCAACTGGATGAGGAGAGAGTTAAATGTGGGTGCACTTTCGCCTTCCATTTACTGAGGCCAAATAAACTTTTAAGAATGGGTTTGATTGTTGGCATCCGGTAAGTGGGTTATCACGAAGTGGATTTGCGAGAGCTCTAGTCGAGTATATGTGCCTTTATTGCATGCGCCAAGAAATTCTGTGAAGGTGGTTTTAAAAGGAAAACTTTTCCCTTTACTAAAAATGCATCAGGATAACTTTTGAGCAAATACAACCCAACTTTTGTTAAGGAGCAGAAGAAGCAAAAAAAAATTTTTGTTTCAGTTAAGTGCAAATCTTGGGATTCTCTAAACGAATTTAACAACATGTAAACTAATTTTTTAAAAATGTTTTAGATGCCTCGAAAAGTAAAGACGAACATTGTTACCGAAAAAAAAAAGTTGAAACTATATTTTTTTGGGGGGATGAAACATTGTTGTGATTGTTTAGTTATAGATGCACGTTTCTTCTACTTGATATTATAAATCAGAACAATACCATTCGTCTATCAAAATAAGTAGGTACTCGTTATCGGAAACTCTAACGTTATGCTAATATAACATGTCAGTTACTACAGAAAATGGAATATCATAGCCAAATTTAGTAAGAAGACTGAACTGTAGATCAAAACTAGAAAGCAGCGAATTTAATATTTTATGGTCAAATCCCCCAAAAAGATATCTGACATGGCAATGTTACAACCTTTGGTACCTATGAAATAAAACAGTAATGTTTCAATTTTCAAGTATTCAAGTATCTTTTGAGCTACCACTGTCTTTACCCTCTGTGTAAATTCATATAAACTTTCTTATTTCGCCTTTCCTTATATAACCATTGTTTTAAAACTTTTCACAATAATAACTAAATTTTAGAATCAAATAAACCCAACATTTAAGACAGAACTGTTCCAGCAGAATAAAATTCAAACGGATTTAATAAGGCACATAAAGAGATTTTGAGCTTTTAGTATAAAATTAAAGTTTCAAACCTTTGAGCTTTTATGACGTAATAACGAATCAAAAAGCTTTCATAAAAAAAGCTTCAGACAATTGAATTTATTTGCAATGTATATGGACCGAAACAAAAAAGCTGGTTTTAAAGCTTTTCAATCAAAAAAAAAGCTTTCACATAAACAAAAGCTTCAGACAATTGATTTATTTGCAGTGTATATGGAACGAAACAAAAAAGCTGGTTTAAAGCTTTTCACATCAAACTTCAGTTTTCAAATTCAGGTCTCGGCAAACTGATTAGGATGCTTGCGTGGATGGAATTCCAGAAACGTAGAAATTCAAAGCCAATCGATGGTCTGGTTTACCTTTAAAAATTCTATTCTCAGATCGAACTTTTTTGTGTTAAACCCCATTTTTGGCGTATTCAGGGAAGAAAGCTTTAAGAGCTGGTCAAAAAAGCTCCTTCTGCCAGGTTTCGACCAGATTTGACGTTATATAGATAGTACCAAGTGTCTTGATAACCACTTCGATATCCAGCAACAGATTTGCTCTGGCTTCTAACCTTGTGTCTACATTTCTATGCAGGCTTGAAGAACAACCTTGGTAAGATAGTTGAAATTTGGTCGAAATTGACCCTACCCCCTGACTCGTACATATCTGAAGAAAATTTCACTGGTCATATGGGGTGGGCCATCTAGACCTTCGGTATTTCAAGATTAAATAACTCTGACATTTTTTAGCCGATTTTGACAAATGAGCAAGATTTATTTAGGATATTCTTTACCATTTATTTCAATTCAAATAACCCCACAGAAAAAAGTCTGATGCCTTAAATCCGGAGAACCAGGAAGCCACTCCAAATCCGGAACTTGCGCTGCAGGAACTTCATCGTAGCGGCTGCGGTGTTGCAAGGTGCGCCGTCTTGTTGAAAAATATTCCCAAAAATTCGACAGTTTTGTCTATTGACTTCGCCAGAGAGTGTCCTCATCCGTCATCAAAATTGGCATACGATAAGCACGCACAATTTCAGTGCATTCTTTCGGTGTGTATTGACTTTTAGCTAAAATGGTACTGAATGACCTTTCAGAATCGTGTACATTTGTCGAAATCGGATAAATAATGTCAGAGTTATTCAATGATGAAATACCGAAGGTCTAGATGGCGCACCCTGTACATATTGTTTGAAAACATAAAATTGCTTATATCTCGGAAGCCGTTGCCCGTATACGATTTTTGATGAAATTTTACTCCCCACTCAATTATCTAGTCCCTGAGACACCATCTAGAATCCATATTCCTAACTATATTTGCCTTTGAGGCAAACAAAACCAAACACTACTCAAAACTTAGCTTAACAATAACAAAAACCATGGGGAAATCATCTAATCATAATCTTTGACTTTTTTCCGAGACAAAAAGCCATTATCAATCAAAATTAAAGCTCAAAATATTCTCTATCGAAAAGGTAATAGTATTTCTAGTGTGGGCACAATTTTGATAAAAAAGGGCGAAAAGTTCAGTTTTTTTGCGATTATCTCGAAAACTCTTGGTTATTTAGGCAAGTAGCCATTATCAGAATTAAATCTTGTGATATTCTATATCGAAAGATAGCAATAATTTTGTCATAGGACTTCTAGTTTTGGCAATCAAACAAAAAAATCAACCTTTCTTCAACTATGCTACCACCAATACTCAAACCAAATCCCCCACCACATTCCGCATAAATGAAATTTAATTCTCATTACTATTGAATCATCAAACTCGAGCCACACCTCGCCAAAACCGCCAGCACGAAAGCTCACCCAAGACAAAAATCAATTACCCAAGCGCGAAAGCTCACCCAAGACACAGCGAAGCTCCCAAAAGCTCACCACATACCACATCCACACCCGAAGCCGCAACCGATGACGTCACTGGTGCAGAACTGACATAGCTATACTACTGGCCTAGTCTGAATTTATTACGACAGAGCCAGCAACAGTCTGATCATTGCTGTGTAAAAGCAGCGCATCATGTACGGCTTCAGGCGCTATCTCTTGCCGAAGGGGTGATTACTAGAATATATAGCTGCGTTTCTCCCCCCCCCCCCCTTTGATGTTATGCCTCCAATTCAGCTTTGCTCCATTAAAACACAAGTACCCAGCAGACCAGAAAACACATAAAGCTGTCTTTCTCACACGTAACAAAAATATTCTACATTTCGTATTCAATTAAACGAGCTAAAAACAGTTCTTATCGAAATATGTTTAAAACTTGCTCTGCCATAAGAATAGCAAGAAGAACTCAATACCCCTTTATTTAGTGTCAAAATAACTTGACTTTTATGTCATCGTTTCCTAAAAAATTCAAAGCAAAAAGGCATGAAGTAGATGTTTTATTATTTCTCTTTTGTATCGAACTGTCTTTTAAGGACAGCAGTTGCCACCCTGACACTTGAGAATTTTTTCTCCCTACTTTCAATGGGTTTTACTGAAAAGTTCTTTTGTTGTCCCGAAATGGTAAAATCCGACCATCTTAATAAATAATTCAATCAACTGCTAAATAATTTACGGCTGCACAGGAAAACCGCAGTACACAAGAAGAACCCCACTACTCCCGGGAGGATCCACGGCCATAGGGCGAAAATTCCTATTTTGCTGCGGCGCCCTTTTTTGGTTGCTTCGGAAAAGTGTCACGTCTCTCCGGCAACAGTGACAAATAAAATTGAGCTTTTTATTGACTCGATTCAAATTGCATTGTGGCTGAGTTTGTAGGTATGTGTTCAACCCTGTCGAGATTATACCCTTGTACAATTTTTCTTCCTTTTCGCTATACATCCCGACCTACACCGGGGTGCCATGTATAGTAATGGACGTCACTGTTTCTGTTATCCCTATTCACTTGACGATTGGAACAAGTTGCCCGAATTGGAAAATTGAAAACTGCTTTTCAAGTTTTATCGCATTTTCCAGCAAGAAAATGCAAGATAAGTGTGGTGAACTGGCATATATGCAACCACAATAATACAACTGCCACATATAGACCGGAGAGAAAGAGCAAAAATTCTATCCCTTGGTGAATAGGTTACGGAATTTTTGAACGTTTTATATGCATATGTATTACATATATGTATATGTGTATTCTTCTAGGATAAATTGGAAAAATTTTTCACGAGACCTTTTCTTGTTCTCGCACGTATCCAGAGACCCTTCAGATAAACCCGAATGATAGTGATAAATTGACAGGCGATATTATTTGTCAGCATCCAATGTATTTGCATATCTGAAAGTTCGACTTCCGCCCACCGAAAGGTTTGTTTCTTGGGGTAAGTTCACAATTTCACCTTTGAGAACACGACATGTCACTGTATATATAGTTGAATGCAGCTTTATTGTGCATTATTTTTTACCATAAAATATGATTCTTTAGGGATATTCAATATTCTGAATATTTTTAAAATACAATTTCAATAGACAATTGAAAAATAATGTTTATAAAATAAGTTTTGTCACAAAGAATTTACAATCTGTAGCAGTTACTTTAAATTTATACACAAATGTATATTGTCTCTCAAAACTGTAAAGAAGTTTGAAACACATTTGAAAGTTTTATTTTAAATATTTCTATTTATATGCTAAAATTTTAAAACAAAATTTCTGATTTGATAAATGTTCAGTACCAAACTCTGATAAATTTCTTTAATAATAACTAAACATTTTCCAAAAATTCCAGGAATTTTACCAATAACACAAACCGAAAGCTGGTACATACCCCAAAAATGTTCATTGATAAAATTTATGTTTAGTCAAGGCGCAAACCAAAGCATGTCGATGATCATGCATGAGCTTAAAAGCTTTTTTGTGTTTATTAATGAAGCGTGCATATGATAGATGCAATTAAAACTTGAAGCCTTAAAAGCTTTTTCCAATCAAGACCGGATTTTTATATTAGGTCAATCCATGAATAATGCTAATTTCCAAATGCCTGAACTGAAGGTCGGGGGGGGGGGGCAAATTAGATCTGGAAAGTTGGTAAGGAACCCATTGATTCAGCTTGCTGACTATGCCGATCTATCGATGCATGAAGGTGTCGTTGAAAGATTGAATGACCAAATCCAAGCTTCTCCGCTAGTTCCTCAATGGTTACGATCGGGTTTTGCTTCACCAGGGTTCGCAGGACCTTCTCGGCAAGCTCCACCCTACCGTTTTGCAGGTTAAATGCCCCAGAGCAGGGGGATTTTAACTCTCTCGCAATAAATAGAAATAGAAATCTCGCGAGTAGGCACCTTCACTTCAAACAAGATAAGTTGGGCTACTAATAGTATTAACCCTTTAAAATATGAAGAAGGGATTCGCATCTTTCCAATTCTGCTTTAACACGTCTAGAAATACTAGTCATCAAATGTAAGTATATATTCTATTCTGGTTGTCAGTCAGTCACGAAGTTAGGAGGGGCAAGTGCTGTAACGATCTGGGACTGATGGAAGTGGGATTTTAAACTCTTCGTGGTGGCCACAGGAAGCTGTCCTGAAAGGAATCAGGACCTACCGGATGGGCCTACCTCTTCTTACCATACTCGTGGGACATATCATACTCGTATGGATCAATTAGGCTGAAGAGGGCCAATGCAAGAATGTCGAAGAAGAATTGGAAATCCCCACATACCGGAGCCCCGCTTTCCCAAATTCGTTTCCAGTCGACCGAAGGCAGCACGGCGGTCAGGAACCTAGGAAGCCAAGCAGCAGACTCTGACAACAGCCGTTCTTCCCGGACCTACCACAAAATTGTTAGTAGCAGCTCCCATATCATCTAGGACGAACAGTCCCATGCCAAGCAGGCCCAGACAGCCGCCGCTCTAGCCTGCATTTCTGGACCCACCAGAGGGCCAAATCAAGGAAGGCCACAGTGGAATTGGAGAGCCCCACGAAGCACACTCGAGCCCCGCTTTCGTAAACTCCTTACCAACAGACCAAGGATACCAACAAGAAGGGGGCCCCTAACCATTCCTATGGTTGATTGTGATTAGTTAGAAAAAATTAGCTTCGACAGGATTACATACTCAAGAATACGACAGGATTTCATACATACGGATACAAGCGTGATCAAGTCATTTCTTACTTAATTCAACCTGTCCTCCATCTGGTTCGCAACTGGGGCATTAGTAAAAAAGTAAGCATCAACCCTGACAAAACAATACTTGTACCATTTCAAGGAAACGAAAACTGAATCTAACAAATCCAACCTTTACTGGTATGACCTGATCTTGTGTGATCTTCAAGTGAAGCCAAATACCTGGGTGTAACTTGGAACTCTCATCGAACTAAAACTAAAAACTGAGTAACTATATCTCTTCTAACTTGCGGTCAATACTATTGGCAAAATCTGAACAATGAAATCGAAAGTGAGGCATTGGTTTTTCACCATCGTGGTTAGAGCCATGGTCACCTATACTGCTGTAGGGACCCGGGTAGGCCGTGTCGGTAATTACCTGGTGTCCCCACAAACTGGTGCCGCAGTAGGCTGAGAATATTTTCTTGCTTACGTAAAGTAGACTGGGGAATATTTCCAGCCTCTATGTATAGGCAGAATAATCGACACCACTACCCTGTAAGCAACCCGTTTAATTACACAGGGTTTTAAAGAGCTCCGTTTTACTCTTTCGGATTGCATTTATAAGCAATCTCCTCGCCTCCTGTACTTTATAAGGGCAGCGCTGGAAGTGCCTTCTTGCCTCTGGGCAAACCCTTCGATGCTCCTTGATTGCATCAGTCCAAAAAAATTTGGTGGACGTCTTCGTGGTTTGGGGCGTTGTGGCATAGACATCACAATGCACGTTTCATCGCCGCGGGAATGCGTGCGACCCTTTTAATAGCTCATCCTGTGTGCCCAGTATTCTCCGGCGGGATTATCACTTTGAACAGCTCTTCATCGAGTTTCCACTCCAGGCCCATCTTAAGGCTTAAGGCGTTACTTTGCTTTCCACTTTCTGTCTTCTGCCCGTGCGGAAAGTTATGGCGAGATGGTCGCTGTGCGTATATACCACACTCACCCGGACGTCTCTAGCAATCGAGTGACTGATGAAGGTGATGTCTACACCATACACCTTCTTTCACCTTTTTGGAAGGTGTTTTGACCGCGTAACTCAATGCAATAAGTACCAAGCCAAGCTAGTGGCTTTAACAAACCATTTGCAGTAGATCTTGGCGACAAAGCAGGAAAGATTCCTGCCCTTTGGCCTGGTATACAGACGGCTTTAAAAGCAAGTAAATTTTGAAGTTGATGAGTTGGTTACTCATACATATACAGTTTTTCAACCTCAAGCGATTGTCATAGAAAAATGTCGCGAATCCTGTATCTCCAGAGACATTAATCATTCTACAATCGTTATCCATTCAAAGAGCCAGGCCACCGTTAAAACAGTCGGCCGTGGTGCTGCCGGGATTCGAATCCGGGACCTCTGGGATGGTAGCCAGGCGCCTTACTCCCTACACTACCGAGACCCCCTTTGGCAATGTCTCCTAATATTGGATCAAGCTACAAAGACTTCGATAGACCAAAAAATTCATTGAAACCGACGACGTCAAGGCAAAAACGTTATTGTAACTAAAGAGATAATTGTAGGGTTTCTCATACCGAATAACTCGGAATCGGATTCGGAGAATCTTTCCCCTGGGATTCGGAATCGGGATCCGTTTCTGAAATTCGCCGAATCCCGATTCCCCGATTGCTCAATATGAAATTCACTATTAAAAAAAATCGTCTTGATTCTGTTAGAAACTTTGGTAATTAAAAGTAACAAAATTTCAAAATTTGAAAAAAAAAATAAATCTCGGTAGGTTCTGGGTGTTTGGATTTTATGTCATGGTGAAGAAAATTGTATTGACATTTTAGGATTCTCGATTTTTTTAGTTTCAGTTTAATTTTTCAAATGCAAAAATTGGTTTAAATAATACACATACGTATAAATAATAATACCTTGTAAATTAAAGTACATATTCTAAAATTAATATGACCGTAGCTATGGCAACTAAAAAATCTAAAGTTTGGAATTATTTCACCGCGGAACCAGCAACTAGCAATTCAAAACAAGCAAAAGTAATTAGTACATTTTTGTTATGTTTTTTTATATTTTTATTGGCAAAAGTAGAACTATACAGGGTGTTCCAAATCACCTATGCCACCCAATTATCTAGAAAAGTTTCGATAGAAAAACCACCTTTTTCTCCAAAAAATACGTAGTTAACTAATTTTTTTCCCCAAAATTGAAAAGCTTGGACAATTTCCTATGAATAACATCTGGAAAATTTTTATGCTGCGGCCTTTACTTTTGAAGTTATAAGCACAAACTCTTTTCCACAGCCCTCGCGGAACAAAAAATTTTTGCAATGAAATTGCGCATGAAAAGCGTTATAATCAGTTTTGAAATAAAACGTGTAATTAAAAAGATATTGGCAAAATACTACTTTTGGATTTACGTTTTTCGATACTAAAGCGCTGTAATTCGTAAAATATTAGCCCTACGTAAAAAATGCTAATAACAAAAATTTTAGATAATCGCGTGTTCTATAAGTACTACGCAGGATTTTTTCATGTGGAATTAACCATTAACGAAGTATAGTGCAAAGAGAGTGATATATGAGGTTTGAAGCACTATATCTCCGTACATATAGACTTTACAAAAAAAAATCTAAACAAGAAAGTTAAATCACTTATTTATCTACAAAAAAGATTATATCAATTTTTGTCGTAAAATGCATAGTTTCTGAGATATAGAATTAAACGTGTTTCCCTTCACTATAAGTTTAGCATTTTGAATTTAAGCTCATAAAAATATATAAAATCATTTGGTAAAAAAATCGCCTGCGGTATTTTTCGCGAGGGCCTTTTTTCGACCTATTTATGGGACTATTGATACAATATATATTTTTTGTAAATTAAAATTGTGAGTTTTTACTTGGAATCGGAATCGGCGGTTCTCAATTTTAAGGACTCGGATTCGGCGAATCCAAAAAAGACCGGGTTTTGAGAAACCCTAGATAATTGTCCCAGTTAAGGGGACTATCCAGTGATTTTTGGTCTAAAATCGAGTTTTTGACGATTTTTTTATTGCATATTCTGATGGACTGAAATGTCCTCTATCATTTAGCGTTGTCAGATTTTAAAAAAACGACGTGTAACATGTTTTTTTTCGTGCTTTTTCAATAGCGTGCACGGCGTCAAAAAGCGCTCGGCACTCAGCGTACGCCACTCGGCCTTTTTTTTAATTGTTATTTAAAAAAATATTGTTAAAAAACAATTTTTATAAACAATCGAGAACGCTTTTGTTGTTTACTCGATAACAACAATGTTCACGCAAAATTTCATGTCGATTGGTCGAGCCGATCAAATTCTAGCTATTCCAGGTAGAAGCAACGGAACGTCACACTTCAAAGACAATTATCTCGAAAGTTTTTTTTTTCAACTTTTTATCAACTTCTAAGCGTAATAACAGCGCGAGTTTTCAACCGATTTTAATTTTATAAAGTGGAAAAGTGCGAATTTAATATAGAACAAATTTGTCTGGGGATTTTTGATTTATGAAAAATTCACGAAGTTATAAACAAAAATTTCAAAAAAACTCGAAAAAACCACAATTTTTGCCTTTTCGCCACATATTCGTGGATTGTTAATAAACAAAAGATGATATCATAATTCTGCCAGACAAATTAGTTCATTATTAATTACCGAACATTTTAATGCCAACAAAATTAAAATCGGATAAAAATCCACGTACTTATTATTCGTTAAAGTTGACCTATTTTCCAATTGTTATTTAATAAAAAGTTGTTATAAATCGTAATTTTTTTACAAATGACCACGATTTTGTTGTTTACTTGATAGCAGCTATGTTCACACAAAATTTCATCAAAATCGGTCTATTAGATCAATTTTTAGCCATTTCACTAGATAGTCCCCTTAAGTATCATATATTAACAAGTTAGGACTAACAAATGGCACAAGCTGTTGCTTCTGACTAAATGCTCCTTAAATATTGTAACACAATTGTGAAACGACTATATCCTTGACCATCTCGGCCATCTCAGCCTTACATCGAAAATAATATGCGAATATGCGATCCCACGCTCTTTAAAGTCTACTTCCAAAGCCTCCATGTAACCTGAGAATAGGCTGCATTATTTGAGGTACTCCTCGGTCATATCGTCCTTTTTATCATAAACGAAAAGCACCACGCACACATACACCCACAAAAATCTTTTAATATCCATTTAGTATCTTATCAATATTCAAAAATCAACTCGCATTAATCCCAAACCAAAAACGGACCATCATTAGTAATTTTTAATTATAAGTATCTACAAAAATTGTGACCGCAACGATACTATCCAGGTACGCCGAAGCACGTATAGAAAACCCATTACAGGGAAAAATTTCCATAATCCGAGAAAAGTTAGAAAATCCGGGCCAGTAACCACCGCAAAATTCCAATGTCAGTAATTTAAAATCCACCCAAATACAAACATTTTAAGTACATTTCTTATGAAAACGGGTAGAAGAGCATGGGTAAAGCTTGACGCCCATAATGGCAAGCCAATCTCTAACCAGAGGAGCCATTTTAAAATTCTAAGAGAACGAGAGAACGTCCAACCGCTGCCACCAAGTTTTTGGGGTGATTTGTAAAGGACTTCATTTACTGGCCTCCTGAAATTTTAATAACGAACAAATCATGGCATCAGTTTTTAATTAATATTTGATATGGCTGACTCGAAATCCCTCCGCAGTATTTAGCAGCACATTTGAGCAGCCCCCCATAGACCTTAATGGGACATGCATATGCAGCAACACTTGTTTGGGATCAGGATCAGGCATGGCTCTTCTCAGGATAGTCCACCCCCGCACTCCTGCTGTCAGTCCCCCAAAAAAGAAAGGTGGGGGAGTGTAGGAGAAAGTTTCTGCTGCTGGTACGTGAATTATAGTTTAATTTGCCAGGTTGCCAGTCTAGATATGTGTGCACACAGTTGGGGGGGGACTGGTCTCGGTCCCAGAATTTCCGGCCCTAAAAGGCTCGCTCCGAAGGAGGCTTAGTGTAAACATAAGTACATCGGGAACGGTCCTTAATTTCCTCGGGCGTCCTAATTTCAGGGCCTGAGGCTGGAGTTTCTTTTTTCTTTTTTTTCATTGTGCTTAACGTTTATTGCGATTATTTAGATAAATGGTATCATTACTATCTGGAAATGGCCCAACATTATTGCCATGGATATATTCAGGGACTTGATTGTTACTTCTCCTCAATTGTTATTTTATATATTGAATTCGAGTTTCCGCCTCGGTTGGAGGCATTAAAAATGAAGGAATCCCGATAAAAACGAAAACCTTCACAGAAATTAATGTTGCGTGTAAAAAATTATTTGCCTTGCTTGATCTGTTACGGGTTAATCAAAGTCTCTGAGGCAACTTCCTATATATATATATATATAGTATTGAAGGGCAGCAAAGGCAAAAACAACAATAGACTAAAATAGAAAGACATTTCCGGTATTAACTGTATAAAAGAAACTTTTATTTTCCCTGATGTGACAGTTATTTACGCAAGAAATGATATCGTTTATCTTTTTTAAGGCGATAATCTTCATGAAATTTACGACAGAAAATTATTAAGAGACTGCCATACATCTATACCCATGCACATTTATGCTTATATCCTTTATCCATTTTCCGTATAACACAAACCCAGCATTAAAAGGACACAATTTACCCCTGCCACAAATGTAGTTTTGTAAATAGTTATATCCAGAAAATTTGAAGCAAGTTCGAAACATCTTTTAGTTAATCCCATAAAATACATACACACACATACATTTAAAACTTTATACGTAATTAAAAGAATTGAATAAACCCCCAATCTTGGCAACTTGATTTCCCATGGTGCCTCTTTGAGAACCTGGAAAATGCTGTTTTCCCTTTTTCTTTAAAATTATTCTAGAAATTTCCCGAAGAAACTAAGTGGCAAACTTTTTGCATCCAGGGAGCGATTTCAGGATTTGCGTTTTGCAAAAAAAAAAAAGTAAAAGCAAAAAAAAAATTTCGCTTCGTCACCCTTTCACAATTATTAAAATTCAGAAACTTTCCCAAGGATAACCCGGGGTAGTAGAAGAAAGAAATTTTTATACTGTTTATCCTGATTTTGTAAAGATATTTTTTCGGTTCCTTTTTTTTTGTACTTTATTGAAGGATATATAAACCAAGGAAATTTATCCATACGCATATGTGTAATACAAAAGCGTATGTGAATATTGGAGATGATTTTTTTTTTGGGTGGTGGAGGGTAAAAGTGGATTTATTATAAGGGATTTGTAGAAGTTAGAAACTATTTGCAAAAAGGGTTTTTATTTTCAAAAAAACTTTAAAAAGGATTTCATCGAGGATTTACACGTTAACTGGCTAAACTTAAGAATGGAAAATGGAAAGTTGAAATATTCACGGAATTCCGCCTAATAAATTGAGCAAACAATTTCAATAAGTTGTAAATTCTGATCTTTCAGCTGTCATACTTGTTGATAACTTGATATCTTTTGAAAAATAAGAAAGGGATTTTTGTGCTAATGTGTGCGATTTGAACTGAAGAGAGCCATCCAATTAGCTTGAAAACCGGGAACGACCATAGCTTAGAGCAAGGGTGGGCAACCTTTTTATAACATGGGCCAGAATAAATGTTACGTTTTTTCCGCGGGCCGTAGTAATCAATTGGCACCTTCTTGTCACCTGTAATTTTTAAGAGTTGAGCGGGACTTACACGAGGCAGTACATTTGTCCCTTACACGATGGAAAATTTTACTGACGCCTCAATTTTTGGAAATGTCCCGGTTAAAAAATAATGTCCTACTGGTATATGAGTGTGTATCGAGATAAATGAGGCAAGGTGTGATTGTAATTACGTAGTAGAGAGACAAGAGTTTCTTCTTTCTTACTTCTTTTTGGGGCAGTGAAATTTCCAACTTGAAATGAGGCGAGGCAAGATTGTAAATACGTACTGGAGAGACATTTCTTACGTCTTTTGCGGTAGTAAAATTTACAACTTGAAATTAGTCGAGGTGAGGTAAATACGTACTGAAGAGACATTTCTTACTTCTTTCGCGGTAGTAAAATATCCAATTTGAAATGAGGCGAGGTGTGATTGTAAAACATAAATTGGTATTTATTTTCTTTAATTTGCTGGTTTTTGTCATTTTGGAATTACAATGGCCCCTCGCCTAATTTGAAGTATAAAATTGTACTGGCTCAAAATAAAAAAAGATGCACCTCTTACCAACTCATTTTATAATCGTGTCCTACCCAACACTCAATATTTAGTCTGCATTTCAAGTGAAAGATGCTTTACTGGGGTAAATTACTCTATCCATCACTCGGTTCTCAACTCATGATTGTGACAAATTGTCTGTGGTAAAATGAGGAAAAAAAGAACTTCCCTGCGACCTCTTTTCTATAAAACCGGTTTGGGGATGATGAAAAACATGAAGCATAGGGTAACTTACCCCAATGGATGTAATATTCAATTTAAACTAGACGAAATACACCTAAAAATATTTTTTATAATTTCTTCTAGGCATCTCGCGGGCCGGATAGAAACTTTCCACGGGCCGTAGATGGCCCGCGTGCCGGAGATTGCCCACCGTTTGCTTAGAGCAGAGGTGGCCAACCCTTTTATTATGCGCCCACGATACGATTCCCAATAAATTAAAATAATTTTTTTTTTATTTCAAAAGTGACAAGACATAGTAGTCCGGGGAAATTAGCATTTTAAGGAGACAAAATTCCAAAATGGCCGAAGATTGGTCCACAGCTATCTTGGGACTTTTTAAAAAAACTATTTCGGAATCACAAAAAAAACATGGCCGCCGGAGATATTACTTTTTGGCAAAAATATCATTCAAAAACTGGTTTTTTCGAATTTTTTTTTGATCAGTCAATACGAAACGTTACTTTGATTTAGACCTACCTGCTTGTTTCCAATAATAATAATCAAAACTTTTACATAAACACAGTATCCGATCATCTAAAACTTTAAAGTCTATATTTTCGTCATCACTGAATGACGACAGCAAAACTTCTAATACCCCTTGGTGTTTTCAGGGCCGGCGCTTGGGTTTTTTGCGTCCGGTGCAGTATGCCATATTGCGTCCCATCAACTCTTAATTTTTTGATCGCAGTGAAGGGCAATGGAAAAATTGCGCCCCTCTCCAATTGCGCCCTGTGAAAGTGCACTATTTGCACCTATGAAAGCGCCACCCCAGCTTAAGTCCAATGACCTTCTTTTCGCATTGGACCAAAGCGGAGAATACTTCGGCAAGTCGTCATTTCTTGAATGTAAAAAATGTATCTATAGCACGATTCAATCACTCTTCTGTGATGATCCTGTCAACTCAATCTCGGTTCAGCCTCCTTTCCATTTCATTTCGAATAATCCCAAGAGCTAGCCGAGAAGTAGCTTCCTGAAGAGTGAACTTCCATCATGATTTTACTAGTTTCCTCCAGCTTTTCTGCCATCCTCATTGATTCATGAGCTTTGAGACTTTCCGATATCTCTCTATGCTGTAAGATAATTTCCTCGGCCAAGGCATTCTTCTTCGATAGTCGTAGAGTTTTCTTTATTTATGTTTTTTCTGGCTTTGTAGTTCTCCCAGGAAAATGAGTGGTCGCCCCTCATTACTCAATTTAAGGCCCTTCTAATATCCGTCTTCTGCTTTTTCAGTTCACTGTATTACCAGAATGTATGATTGTGGTCCTCTACTAGCGTAAGAGGCAGGGCCGGTGATCGTTGAAGTATACCATATTGCGCCCCATCAGCTCCTCATTTTTTTGGCGCGGTGAAGGTAAATGGACAAAGGGAAAAACACTTAAATATTTATTTGAGGTTTCCCTATTAGATATCCAACGTAAATGCTCCGATAAAACTATATCGTGTAAATACTTGCGCCCGCTGGAAAAATAAATTGTGGCAATAAAAATGAATTCTTTAATAGATGAAAATAAAGTCACGGGGATACCTTAACAATTTTTTTTTCATAGTCTTAAACTTTGTTTTTAATTTTAATTTCTGAAATTGCGCCCCTCTCCAATTGCCCCCGGTGGAAGTGCACCATTTGCACCTATGAAAGCGCCGCCCCTGGGTGTTTTGTAGACATACCTCCACTCACTGTAGTCCAAACCTCAAAGAGAAGGAACACTCAAAGAGAAGGAACACTTGATCAAAGTACCTGAAAAAAAAGATTAAAATTAGTTCCTTTTTGGCAGTTCATGGAAGGCGTAGAAGCAGACAGAAGCAGATCAATGTACAATATTTATAAAATATACAGTTACATCTACAATTTAAGATAGGTTCGAATGTTTGAAAATATTTGAAAATTTTGTAGCTCTACGGAAAGTTAACGTAATAGCAAAAAATATACAATAAATTAATTATGGCGTAGCACGTAAACAGCCAAAATAATATTTTAACAATAAATTCAAAATACGACTAAATGTGACAAACATACGTTTTTCTTGAATTTCCATTGCAAAAACACCAAATCACACAACGAAATTCCGACACTTCACTTGTAATCGAACACTTTACTTAATAACTCAATTTGCAAGCGTAATGATGCGTAATAATGCGTTTACTTCACAGGTCAAGAAGTAACTGATAATGAAATAGTATATTCTGCAACAAGTTTGGAATGATGCATATTCCGCACAAGTGGCGGTCCACGAGTGCGGAATATGCCATTCAAAACGTGTTGCAGACTATACTTTTTCTACGCCTCTAATTAGTTTTTATTAATATTTTGTAAAGAAAAACGTACCTTATGTAAAGCTAATGTCAAAAATATAATGTATAAGGCACAGCAAGATATTTTAACGCTAAATAACATATTAGTAGGGAGTGTTCATTCATAACAATTTTGTAATTTAATAATTTGTTAATAGATGGCCGCCGCAAGATTTATTAAAAAAAATTTAATAGTTTTTTTAAAGCAAAAATTTTCTAGCGGAACACCATTGATTGTTTATTATTGAAACAGTCCTTTTCTTTCTTTAATTAATAAATCTTTTTTTTTTCTTTAATTAATAAATCATATTCTTGGATTACGACGAACAGATGTCGCCAATAGTAGTCATTCCATAACAAGTGATGGAATGAATATTCCACACGGGTGTGGAATGCTGCTAATTCCGTAACTAAAAGTAATATCAGAGTGCCTGTATTCTAACAGACGCGTAGAAAAACAATTATATGATATATATCACCGGACAACTTGTTGAATGCCCTATCGAAATATGTACCTTGATCCTGGAAATTAGAAATTCAAGTCCTCGAAGGCTGCCTTATACAGGGTGCTCCCGACTAAGATGCTAATCCGTTAAGGGGTGATTCCTGGGTATATTTTGAGGACAAAATTGTTCTAGAGAATGGGACTATCGGCTCTATCCACTGAGACACAGGGTGTTTAAGAAAATACGTGTAGACAATTTTTTAATTTACTTAAACTTTAACTACTGCTCAACGAGCAAGAGCAAGAGCAACGTAATTAGGCTCATTTTTTAGAGAAATGTACATTATTGATTTTGATATCAAAAGCATCAACCTGTCACTCCGTTTGGAAAATCTGTTAGTTCAAAGTCAAAATTTTGTTTTTTTAACTAAAATTTCGATTAAAACCACCTTTTTCTCCAAAAAAAAATGTAGTTAACCCATAATTTTTTTTCATAATTAAAAAGCTATGAATAATGTCCAATAATTTTTTACGCTACGGCCTTTACTTTTGAAGTTATAAGCAATTTTGATGTTAAAATAACTTACTTCAGCTCAATCCGAGAGCGAACCGTTGTCGTAGTTGAGAGAGATCTTGGCATTTTATACCGGTTCTCATTCGATTGCGTAGGTCAAGCAGCATTGGACGTGGTTAGTACTTAGTTGGGGAACCGCTTGGTAAAACGACACTCGCTATTGGAATGGTCGGTTATGAATACATACAAATCTGTAGCAGAGACGTGCATACATCTATTTTTAGATTATTGTGCCTGCAGCGGAAGCGTGCATGCCCGTGTGGCAGGCGTATTTTTAATTTTTTGTACCCGCTAGCGGGAGCGTATGATAATAGCACGGGGCGCATTTGTTCGCTTTGCGTGCTAGTTATGGGCGCATATACGCTTCCAAAAATATAAGTAGGTTTATACTTGGTTTGCGCGTACATAGATATACTAACTAATTATATTTGGACATCGGTACGTTCATACCATCAGCAGGCCCTAAAGGTAATGGCATTCTGCCAACATTTGGTCCATTTCTGTCAACACATGATCTCCATTATGGGTACATAGGCGGCTTTATGGGCATCATACGACTGTTACCATTGATCACTCCTTGAACGTTATGATCGCAATTCCATGAATCCAATATATTTAAAGCACATGCATTTTTTCATAAGCTACATTGGTACTCCTCCAATCCCTCTAATAACTAACTGCCAAATTTCCATTCAACAATTGATAAATTACAAAAAAAATACTTTACAAAACCGTCTTAAAACATTTTCATTATTGTAACTTTAGTGCCCATTTAACGAAGTTCTTTGCGTTGTTAATCAGCAACAAAACCACACCAAAAAAAAGTTAAGTAAGAAAAAATACAAGAAAATAAAAGACGAACAAAACTGAAGACAAGACGCGACACCAGCAAAAATATCAAGACAGCGAGAGACAAGCCTTAACAAATTTAAATCTATTACTGAGCACTTTAAGCAGACTGGCGGGTCTCTCGGTAGGGCTTCCTTAGCACAGGGCCAGTGGACACAACTAAATATAAAGAAGCCACAACAGCGATTCTAGTTAAAGAAACACATTTAAGTAGATGATGTAGAAATTCTTAGTTTTAAAGCTGAGCTTCTTAATCCTCACTCAGCTTTATCTATGCTTACCATGATATTGCCCAACAATGCTTTTGTGTTATCATATCGACCAATTTTGTCATTTTCCCTTCTAGACTTCTTTGGTAACGATTTTTTAAAGTATGACTTTAATTAGATGGAAAATAGTTTAAAGCTTCTTTTATTTATGTTCACGTGTAGAAATGATTTTTTTATTATACTCTCTTTCAACTATAAATTTATAAATCCTTTTCCTGGGATCCTATGAGTCCCCCGCACTATTGAATTATTAAGAAATTGCTGGGACATGCCAACAACAAACTATTGCATTTTTCTTTGTAGTACACAATCTGTAGTAGGTACAGTGCCGGTGACAGGATGTAATTCTTGATTGCAGTAGAAATGTCCTGTCCTACGTCGTACTATACGCTGAATACAAAGAGTATAATGGGCCATCAACTCGAGATCAAATTGTTTGTGCCACTGTCCATAGGGCTGGGTCGAAGCCTTCAAATCATAGGACAACAAAAGCAATTGTACGACCGAATGCTTATTTTTGTCATCAGAGCTTCTATTATTACCCATTACTGCCATGACTACAAATTTCCCATTTTCCCATTTAGCTGCGGAGCTTCCATATACTCGTATATATATAGAGGATATTCCCTGAGCCACAATGAGCTGCCCCTATAAAGGCTCCTAGCTAGTTTGGCAGCCGGAGGTGCTGTGTGGGCCTGGCGCCAACTATTCCCATTGTGAGCTAGCCATGTTATCGGTCTTTATATCTTCGCCATCCAACGCCAGCACAACACACAGGGTCATGCAAAGAACAAATAGTTAATGAAAATTCTAATTTATTAATTAATATCAGCCCGATTTAGTGGGGGCGTTCGCGTATGGTAGCGGGCGACAAATCCTTTGAATGCATTGTTTACATCCCCGCCTTTGATTTAACATCACCGCCGATTGCTTTGGTTGCTGTAAAACGCGCACCCGAATAAAGCCCAACACGAACACCAACCCTCGTGCCGGGGCTGCAAAAAGAAAGGAACGTGCCCTGATGGGAGAATTATTATTAATCGATGCTCCTTTATGTGTGAGCAGGGCAAAAGGAGCAAGAGGAGGAAATATTGCTGACATATTGCCGAGCATTTGCACCCTGGCGGAAATTTCATTTTCTCTGCATTTATGCTTTTCACTTACAGTGATCCATAAGCGACCTGTCAATGCCATAAAAAAAATACTGGAAACGGGGATGGTGGCGGTGGTGGAATGGAGTCGCTATACCGCACTAAGATGAGCATGTAGAATAATGGGGAGGGAATCTTCCATCATTGTTTATGATGTCCTGAAAGTTAGCGATGAGCTAAAAACCCGTCGGAGACATCATCTGTTTCGTGGAGGAGCCCATGTTTCGGATAGGATAGAGAGAAGACACATTCGGTCATGTTGTTATTGTGAAACTTTTCGTTGAGTCACTTATGCTCAAAAAAGTGATGCCTTAAATTGACTTAATAATTCCCCTTATAAATAATCTTGTCACTCTGTTCACCATAAAAACCGGGATTTTTTTTAGTTCTAGATGTCGATTTAATACTTTGCGTCTTCATGATTTATCCTTCTTTTATCAAATAACTTCGGAAATAGTTCAGGCAGGATTATCGAATCGAGACGAGACTTAGAAGGGTGTTTTATGATTAAGTTGATAACAAACTGCCGGAGTCTTTGACCTATACAGGGTGGTACGAAGGACACGGATTAAAGAGCTTCAAAAAATCAATGTGTTTAATACAATATTTCCGTTGTTAATTCACAAAACTTTTCTGCACAAGACCTGTATCTTAAAATAAGTCTTTTAAAAGAGATATCAACTCAATTTTAATAGGAGTAACATGTACTGTACATAAGTTGCCCACAAGGGATAGCCTAGGAGTTAAGGTGCCGATCCCCAGAGGTCCGTGATTCCTTTCCACTTCATGGTATGGGTCTTCATCTTTCCCCTTCTCCAACCTACACATTCCTTCTTTCTTGCTAGTCACTATTTCTTCTGCACTCCACTTTCCACTTTCGCAGCGCTGCAGGTAAACATGCCACCACCCATAATAATGACAGGGATGGCCTTGACCTACATAAGTAATTTATGCGTCGGGTGTAGATTCTAAGGTCAACCACTTAACATAATTACAGGTGGTTTATAGTCTTGACCTAGGCTCCACAGAGCCACCGGCAGTAACCTAGTTCCCACCCTAAACCCACCCCATACCTACTCTGATCCATCTGTTAACATCCTAGGGAGACATACCTTTAACTGACGATCAGGTAAAACCACATATCTCATCCCATCACAGACCATTCTTCATCATTCATTTTTTGTTATATTCAGTAAGGTCTTGCTTACAGACATACCAATTACTCGTGTTCTTAGTTATATTCAATAAGACTTCTGATTTCGAGTTTATTTTTAGATAATGCCTGGTTCCACCAAGGAACTGTGTGAAGTGATTAGAGAAAAAAAGCATTAATTCTACTCTTATTAATGAGATGCAGCGATATAGAGATCAGCAACAGTACCCATGTGGGATATTCAGATCACAGATTTTCTCTTCTAAAACGTTCATAGTACAATCCAGTTTGGCTAGGTACACTGAGCACTTCTTGTCCTGGACACTATGTGAATTCATAAATACATAAGCAGATAGGATAGAATAGAGAGGTAAGCCGTACGTCGATGGTCCAAGATTGATGACTCATTTGATACATTTCAACTGGTTATCCTTATATTTATAAGCACACTGGAGAAGGTCCTATGTATAATCTTTATCCTTATGTCATTTATAAAAGCGCTTTCGCATTGTCGGTTGATTAATTTGAAGTTCAATATAATCATAAAAGTCCTCACAACTCTAGTTGGTTTAGGTGGTACTCCTGGGCGTATAGGATACATTGTCATCGAATCTCTTCCCATTTTAGGCTTTTCTTCTAAGCGTTAAGTTCCTAAACCCGATTGTACACGATGATTAAAACTACTGTAAGGAGCTAAGGAACTATTATAGGCTAGTGCCAAAGCGGATTTAAATGAGGAAAAAAAATTAATAGCAGGGAGGGACCAGCAATGAAATGTCGTTAAGGTTATAACTAAAAAAACTTATAAACTCATATAATATTACTTACATTAAATAAATTTAATTACAGTGTGGAAAAACCTTCCTCAAAATTTTAAATAAATAAGAAATAGATTCGTCGATTGAACTTTGTCTATTATAACTAGCTTAACATTTTCGATGAATGTGAGCGGCTGTTAATTTTTCCATTATTTTTGTATTTGTGGTCAAATCTTTGTTTGCTCGACCGAACCAAACGATTGATAGCACCTGCTTTGATTTCATACAAATCATTTGGATCATATTTTTTGGAAATAATACGGTCCGTCCATATTGTCAACTATAATTTTTAAATTAATTAAAATAAATAATGTATAAAAAATCTCCCAAAACCATATTGAGTATGATGCTGTAAAAATTTTATTACGAAACTGGAAACATTTACCTAGTCACGGCGTAATTCAATTCAAACGAAATTGTTATTTTATTTCTTATTTATTTTAAATTTTCATGATGGTTTTGCCACCCTTTATGTAATTAAATTTATTTAAGTTCTGTCATTAAAATTTAATCCCGCATTAACAGAAAAAATTAAAAAATTTGAAAAAAATTGAAAAAATCGAGAAATATCTACGTGATTCGAAAAATCAGGTGTTCGGTTTTTCTTAATTTTAAACGGTTTAATGAAAATAAAGTATCAAAATGTATAGACCATTTGAAACTAGACATTTCAATGGTTAAATGAGCACTTATAGAATATCAAAATTCGAAAAAAAACATCAATAAAATTGTCCATGCAAGATAAGAGTATCTTTTTCGAAAAATGTTAATATCTGGGAAACTATCCGTTTTCCAAACAAATTATGATTATGTTTTCCAATTATGCTTATTTAACGCAACACAATGTATACTCTTAGAAATTTCCATGTAAATTGATTTATTTTTACAGGAGAAAAAAAAATTAAAAACTGAAAAATAGATTTTCCGTCATTTTCTTGAAAATTTGACGTTATGTCAAAATATGTTAAATACAAAAGTTTTAGATCTTTTTACTATCTACAACTTTTGTATTAAACATTTTCCACTAGGAGGTCATGTTTCACCGCAAATCGCAAAAAATCGTTTTTAACCCCTAAATAAAATCCCCATTTTACCATTTCCCTTTTTTTTCGAGTTTAAAAATATTTTTTTCTTTTAGTTATAACCTTAACGACATTTCATTGCTGGTCCCTCCCTACTATTATTTTTTTTTTCCAAAGAACTATCGGCACTAGCCTATTAATGAAGGTTCATGTTTATCGTATATGTGAGACTCTAATCCATCCTACAATATTTTTCCTACAAGACAATATTTTTCCCGCAACCCAAAACTAGCCCGCTGGACTCACTCTCATACCGTGCAGTCCCTCTTTTCGCGTCCACTATGGTGCAGACCTTAGAAGTTTATAAACAACTCGATTATGAAAAAATCTTTCGCAGTCAGTAATTCCAAACTCGTACAACATCTTAGAGTTCAACCATAAAATTCATCATCTACATCTACTCGAGCAACCCCAGATCTCCTCTAATCTGTCACATTTCTCGTATATCCTTCAAACTAAGCTTACCCCTATACATTGCACCATGTGGCCTGACCGACATGACAGACTAGTAGTATAAAGGGTGGTTTCTCGAAATTAAAAAAAAAGTCAAGTGCTTGCTGCATGCTACTTGATAGTAAGCCATAATAGACCCCGCGCCATAAAAGACAGGAAATGTCAAAATCGATGTTTCCATGCTTAGTGCGTGAGTCCCCACAAGCGAACAAGGTCACTCTGTTTGTATAAAAATGCAAATAACCGGCGAATTTTATATTTTCCATCACAATTCCACATGCACGCTCATTTCCCTTATTTTATGGCGCGGGGTCTACTATCTGTTTCCTTAGTTGGCACATTGACAACATTAAGTTTATACATAGTCTTGTATGAAAAAGTTTTGGAAACTGAGGAGGGCATCCTAGGAGTTCATCCAGGTCATCATCATCATCAGGAGCTCCACAGCCTATTGTTGGCCTTGGCTTCCTCCAGCATTCGCCTCCATGATTCTCGATCTCTGGCTCGACTTTTCCAGTTTCTTATTCCCAACTGCCTCAAGTCTTCTTCGACGTCATCTATATATCTTTTCTTAGGCCGGCCGGGTCTGCGTTTTCCGGACGGTACTTTCCCCAGCACTATCTTTGTCGGGTTCCGTTCCGCACCTCGTTGGACGTGACCAATCCATCGCAGTCTGTTTATTTTGATCACTTTGACAATGTTTGGAATCTTGCTGATTTCATACAACTCTGAGTTGTATCTTCTTCTCCAAATGCCATCAACCTGTATTCCTTTGTAGATCGAACGAAGAATTCTCCTTTCAAATCTTCCTACCAATGCTTCGTCTGCGTTTTTCAATGTCCACACTTCCGAACCATATAGTAGGACAGGCCTTATTAGTGTCGTGTAAAGTGCCAGTTTCGTCTTCCTTGATATATTTCTAGACGTCAGGTGCCTGCGTAGACCAAAGTAGCATTTATTAGCCAGTGCTATTCGTCTTCTGATTTCGGCCGATGTATCATTACCTTTTGTTATAATCGTGCCGAGGTACACAAACTCATCTACTGCTTCTATATTGTAGGTGTCTATCGTTATGTTCTGTCTGCTACTTCTGGCTTTTTTTGTGTACATATACTTTGTTTTGTGCTCGTTTATTTCCAAGCCGATTTTTTTTGCGGCTTGCTCAAGTGCTACAAAGGTCTCCTTCGTGCTCTCAAATGATCTTCCAAGGATAGCTATATCGTCGGCAAAGGCTAATATTTGCACTGACCTATCGAAGATGCACCCTGATGTGTTAATCGATGCATCTCTTACTGCTTTTTCTAGGGCCACGTTGAATAACAAGCAGGATAGTGCGTCGCCTTGCCTTAATCCTCTATTTGTTCTGAGGGGTGGGGATAGTTCACCATCTATTCTGACTCTACACCTTGCATCTTTCATCGAAATTTTCGTCAGTTCTACTAGGTGATTAGGTATTCCGAGCTGCTCCATAGCATCAAATAACTCATTACGGTTCACACTATCGTAAGCATATTTGTAGTCGATGAATAACATGTGGATGTTTATGTTAAATTCAACAGCTTTTTCTAGGGTTTCTCTGAGTACAAATAGCTGGTCGGTTGTGGATCTTCCAGGACGAAAACCGCATTGATACTCTCCTAATATTCTTTCCACGTATGGTCGTAGTCTAATATAGAGTACACGTGAAAATACTTTGTACGTTGTGTTCAATAGCGTTATTCCTCTATAGTTGTTGCAAGATAGAGGGTCTCCTTTTTTGTGTAAGGGACACACTATGCCCTCGTTCCACTCATCAGGCATTTCTTTCCGTCTCCAGATTTCCACTATTACTTCATGTAGTTTTTGGATAGTTTCCTCTCCGCCTTGCTTAATGAGTTCTGCAGGTATGCTGTCAGACCCTGATGCCTTATTAGTTTTTAGTGCTCGCAATGCCAGGCGTACTTCCTCTATGGTGGGGGCTGCTGTGCTGTCACTCTCATCGTCCGCGTTCATGTTCTGCACATTTCGGGTACCAATGTGCTCCTGCTCTGGGTTCATTAGTAGTAGTTCCTCGAAATGCTCTGCCCATCTAGCCAATACTTCGTCCTTATTACTTAATATCTCCCCACTTTTATCCTTGCACATTGTCACTCTAGGCTTAAATTCTTTCCGTTGTTGGTTTACCTTTTTGTAGAAGTTTCTTGCATCATTTAAGCTTGCTGATTCTTCTATTTTTTCCATTTGTTCTTCCCAATACTGCCTTTTTTTCGCTTTGTGCATTCTCTTCTCAGCTCGCCTCTTTTCTTTATACTCCTCTTCAGAGTTTCTTGTTCTGTGCCTACTTAGCATGACTTGGTAAGCTCGGTTTTTCTCCATTGTCACCTGGGCGCATTCTTCGTCAAACCATTCTACTCTTCGTTCTTGTTGAACGAAACCTAGAATATCTTCTGCTGATCCTTTCACTGCTCTTTTTATGTCATTCCATTGGTCGTTCAAGTTTTCATGTGCGCTTTGACCAATTTCATTTATTCTTACGTTGAGCAGGTTCTCATAATCAGCCCTAGTTTGCTCTTCCTGCAATCCTGCCACGTTGTATTTTCTGTCTCTGTTTCCTCTTCTTGTTTTTATTGTCGATATCCTGGCCCTAATTTTCGTTCCCATTAAGAAGTGGTCAGAGTCTACATTTGCGCCGCGGTATACTCTCACATCAAGGCAAGCACATTGGACTGGTGGCGCGCGTCTATAAGGACATGATCGATTGCGTTGTTGGTTACTCCATCTGGCGACTTCCAGGTTGCTTTTTGAATATCCTTATGCTGGAATTTGGTGCTGGATATAACCATATTTTGCGCCATGGCGAAGTTTATAAGTCTTAATCCATTATTATTATTATTATTAGTTTATAAGTCTTAATCCATTATCATCCAGGTCAAGGAGAGGAAATATAACTAATCCGTCCTGGACCTGCTATCAGCGCCCGCTCAAATGGTTACATCGCCCCCGGACAAAAAGTAAAATTTCCGCCCCTTAAGAATATATATACAGGGTGCGGCCAAAGTCCGGTAACGGTCCGATATTTCCTGAGAGGTGGGATTTCGTGAAAAAAGTTGTGAACAAAAGTTGCTCAACTTGGAGAGTGGAATCGTTTGCACACAAATTTCACCCCCCACCCACTCACCCCCTCGCAGGTGGTTGGGGTGAATCTAAAATTTCAAATGGCAATCCCCATTTTTTTTGACGGATTCTGATTCTCCGCAGGGAAATATGGAACTTTTGCCTGAAATTTTTTTTGCTCCCTCAAAAATCATCAAAAATCAAAATTATCCCCAAAATTCATTCATTTGGAGGTACATGGAAGCTTCTGATAAAAAAATGTTTCTAACAAAAGTTTGATATTTCTCTTCGGACAATTATAATCCGTGAGAAAAAATGTGGGTTGTCATTATTCATTCCCACCTCTTCACCCCCTCGCAGGAGTGGTGGTAAATAATTGTAATCCCCATTTTTTTCTTTCTATTTTTTGGCGCCGAAACATATGTGGATCCCTGGAAATACTAGAGGAAGAACAGGCCAAAATATAACAATTAGAATCCGTAAACGAGAAAAATAGTGCTAGCGAACAACACATACTACAGTATGATCAAATATGTTAAGTCAAAAAGAATAAGCAGAAGTGTAAAAAGTAGGTAGGGCAGCAGTTTAGCCTGGGAACCAAGGTGTCAGTAGAAACCAATCAACAGGCGAAGTTATTTAATAAAACCAGTATTCATGTAGGGGTCGGAAACATGGACGTTTACTAGGTATGATGAGCAGGTTCTCGGAAGTTGCGAGGGAACATAACCAAAAGCATCGATATCTCACGCCTATGCTGGATAGGATATGTAATGAGAATGCCTAAGAAGCGCTCTCAAAAATCCGGATCCTCCAAACGCCAGAGGAAAAACGGCCATGAGGAAGAGTTAGGAAGAAATATAAAGACGACATAAAAATGGACTAACGCACAATTGGGCTTACTAACTCAAAGATATTTTTCTCACACTTACAGCCAAAATGCCGCCCTCAAATTTTGACATCCCGGAAAATTGTCCGGGTTGTCTGCCCCTAGAGCGGGGGCTGCTGCTGATATGGGGCCCTTCGTTAAATATAGAGTAATAAATGCATCAATTAATAAAACCATTCGTTGATCTTAAAAAGTTAACGAATTTATTGCAAATTTAATCTCAGTCTCTGCTAATAAAAAATATAAATTTTTCACCTAACATTTATCAAAATAAATTGGCTTCGTTTTTTTTCGCGAAACATCCTATTACCTGGGTATAATCCTATTACGATAACCTCACCGCGAAATTCCTCCCTCCATACCACAAACTTCTAGATAATTTCCAAAAATCCTAGATCCGCCTATGCCTACAAGCCCAGGATTTCTACTAGAAGTTCAATGATCCCCCCCCTTTTTTTGCTCCATATTATTGCTAGAAATAAGAAGAAAAATTGAATACAAATTCGTACCCTTCAAGTTAACAAGAAACTCAAGGCATCAAGCCGCAGGGTGTCCATGCAACACTTGACCCGACTAGGGTACTGTGTGTATGTGGTGGGGGAAGGGGACGTACATTTAACACCCATAAAGTAATATTTCATAGAATACTCGAAAAAAAAATAAAAAAAAGGAAAAGGAAGAGCTCGCACCCATAGAGAGTAGTCCAGAATGTTGTCAAATAAAACAAAGGACACCAATTTAGTCTCACTTACGGCCATTTTTGCCCATGAACAAGGAGAGATAAAATTCCAGAATAGCACAGGACCAAACCGACCAACCGACCGACCGCACTGGCACGTTACATATATAACTCAAGGAGAAAATTTCTGCAATTATCGTAAACAGTTTATGTCCTTATTTCATTTGGTTTTTTTCTTGCTGGAGTAGTGGGGGTAAAGTACCTTTAGCCAGGTGTTAATATCGTCATCCTTTTTGCAGAAGGGATTCCGTTCTTTGTTATTTTTTTTTTCGTTCGTTTTTGTTTTTGGAAAAGCACACGTTCTCAGGAGAGCCTAGATTTCCATTTCGCAGCTTAGACTACCACCCTGCAGCAGCACCACCACCACTTCTAGTTCGTTGTTTCATCGTACATCATGTATCCTGGATGGTGGAGGTAGAGGGTTGGTGGAGGATGTCGCCCGGGGGCTACAAATCTAGGTATGAGTAAAGTGCGACAATCATTTTTGTAAGCGACGACTCTTTTTTTTTTATTTAGATCCCGCATCCTGTTGTTAGCTGGCGCAGGAGAAGAGGTGGAAAGCAATCTAAAACATGCTTTTGTCTGAATGATCCTTATTTTATTTGTTTCACTGAATTCCCTTTCACTTTGTGAATTTGTATGAAGCTTACAGAAAATGAAAGCCAACAAAAGCCCTGTGAAGGACAATCATGAAATTCTTCTGGTTAACAGAAGGCTCCTTTATTCTACGCATTTAGTGAGTGGATTAAGTGCAGCTAAAGGAGTGTGCCCGTTAAGGATCCTTTGATACGCAACGAAATTGAAGTTAGAAAATTTTCCACGTGTACTTATGTGTATGTTTGTATGTATGTACTCATATCCATGGAACAATTTGCTTGGGGTTTTCTCTTCTCTGCTCACTGCCTGTATATATGCCCAGCTCCGTTCCTCAATGTGAATCGGCATTTTTTTTTGAAAGGGTGCCCCTTTTTTTTGTGCCATAAGAAATATATAAATTTTTTAACAATATTTGAGTTAGGAAAAAAAAAATATATAAGTTCATATATGAAAGGATGAAAATTTTCGCATGTGTTTTATGACGGCAAACTGGTAATATTGAAAAAGGGAGAGAACGCAAAAAAAAATGTTCTTTGCCATCGTCTCTCTAGGGCATTCCCGTAAAATAGAATGCTCATAACTTCCATGCCAGCAATTGATATAGGCTCAATAGCAGTAACTTCATAAATAAATAAGCAGATAGGACCGGATAGAGAGGTTCAATAAATTTAGGAAACGATGATTGATGCGGTTCATTCGGCAAAAGCTGTTGATATTTTATTTGATTACCTTCAACGATCCTTATCGCTGGTCTGGGGCTGAGGCGGGCGGCCCCTTAAGCAACACAAAAACAACAGCAACGAAAAGAAAAAAAATAATAAATAAATATAACGAAACAACAAAACCATACCATGAAAAAAAAAATTTCTTATGTTTCGTGACATGAACTCATATTTCATAATAATAAAAAAAAATCGAGCTCTTAAACGCACGATCGTAATTGATAACTGGTTTCAACACACACGGATATGCGCCTATAACGATGAAATTCTTTTATCCTTTTACGAAGGAGAGCCTTTGTTGTAAAAGGAATCATTCCCAATATATATAACAAGCCTTTTATGGCTGAGAGAATTTTTCCTAGTTTTTATATTAGTATTGTATCCATATAAACATTGTGTTTTATTTTCGGTGATTTGGTTGTGTTTCATTTGTTAAAACAATTGACTTGCAATCGGTGTCTAGACATATTCAGTTTTAGATATGACGGTTAAGGTAACAAATGCGTGACGTTTTTAGATAAGATTCTAACTTCATTAGTTTATATGGGGATTCGGTTATAAACATACGAATGACATGATAGTTGACGATATGTATGCATATGATCGAATAAAGAACCAATTTGTTGAAATAGGTAGCAATTATGTTATCAGTATTTCTTTTTCTTTTTTTTTGTGATTCATTCATTCAATTTGGAGTGATTCTTTATTGGTGATTTTTGTGTGGCTTTTGTGGTTGTAATTTGAATGAAATAGTGCGAAAGATATTATGGAGAGATTCTGTTTGTAGTGTCTCTATAATAGATTAAAATTACATGATGGATTGTAAGTTAAATTTTGATGCCACAAAGTCTTGTTCCTTAGGTTATGTCGTTGTTTAGCCGGATGATAATGCCATCTTATGCAGGAAGCTTATCAGTGCTCCAACCCCTAGTTTGTGTTGTCTCGTTTGTCTCCCCGCAGCTACGGCAACAGAGTTTGTGTAATGGCTCCTCTACACGTTGGCTAATATGTGTGCCAATGGATGTGGCAAAAAGACCCAACGTGTGGACGAGACAGCCATAACTCTGCCACAACCCTTTCATCACACCACATGGATCTCGCGCCAAAGCAGCGTATTGGTCAAAAAACCACATCACACGGATCTCGCGCCAACGTGTTGGCCATCACTCCCCATCATTTTCAATATATACCAACATGAGCCAAAACTCTCGCTCTACACGATGGCCAAGGTATTGGCCGCAAACACATTGGCCAACGTGTAAAGGAGCCAGAAGAAACCTGGCTTGGCAGCGTGATCCCCTATGGGTCAAGGTTCTTCTTTTTTATAAGAAGGCAAAGTCGTCTAAAGATTATATAGGCCTCCAGTGTGCTCCCGTTGGCAAGCCAGCATCTCGTGGTAGTGAAAAATAACGTTTTTGACCGCACCTATTGAGCTGCTAAAGATCTTAATTTCTGAGTCCCGGAGGGACTTCCTGTTTGCCTAGCCCTAGACAATCGGCTTCTCGTTCCCATCTATGTTATGGGCCGTCCTAAGATATTCGTCGCCCGTGGGCTACTAAAAATAATGCGCCCCTCTCGGTAAGAAAATACACGGCATGTCTGAGGGGAGCAGGGTGGCCAGCAAAGTTACACAAAAGTGTCAGAGCTAGAAAAATTCAATTTACACTAAACAAAAACAAAATATTCATACAAAATTAAAAAAAACTACATATAGTCCGGGGAAACTAGTCAAAAAAACACATGAAAGGAGACCAAATTCCAAAATGGCTGAAAATTGGTCTACAGCTTCCTTGGGACTTTTTAAGAAAACAATTTCGGATTCAGAAAAAGAACATGGCCGCCGGAGATATCGCGTTTTTCCCGTGCTTTCCTTGTATCTTAGTTTCTATAGGTCGTACAACCCCGTGCGTGGGCCCAAAATGTTGACACTGAAATTCTCTACAACTTTAGTTCTCACAAAAATGTTGACCCGATTAACCCTTTTAAAGTTATTCAAGGTCAAAGTAATCAAAAACCACTTTTTGGCCAAAAAATCGCGCAAAAACTTTTTCGAATTTTTTTTTATCAGTCAATACGAAACGTTACTTCCTACAAAAAAGCCCTCTTGTCATTTTTTCGAAAACCTTTCGAAATTTTGCAGTAAATAGTAAAAACACTAGTAAATTTTGCAGAAACTAGTAAATACATTTTAAAATAAAATAACTTGAATTGACGTTAGTTAAGCAGCACTTTGTAAGGATGTTTCCTTTACTACTTTAAAAATAATTTTTCAAATATTACAAATTAAAACAACTTAATAATGCTTTCGATTACAGCCAGGCCCGCCACATAGCCTTTCGGGGCCTGGGGCTAAAATATGATTGGGGCCCAGTTTAAGGAGACTGAAAATTCAAAAAATCTTTTACTAAAAAAAATACTTAATACTTTTTAAAATCCGTGGTAAGAATAAGTTCATTCAGAACGGTCGCTTCTTGATTTCCGAATAGGCCTTAAGTTACTTAGTTCAGCCAGGTCCACTTTTTGGCTTGCAATCCATTTTTGGGGCCTATAACCTGGAGCCCGGGCAATTCGCCCCATTGTGGCGGGCCTATTTGTAGTAGCAACTTTTTGAAGTGATATATTAGTTTTATCTATGATTTCTAATATTTCGCCCCAAAATTCTACCATAATAGCAGTTTGGAGTGATTTGATCTCATTTTACAACCCCTCAGCTTCAACTTTTGTTACAGGCTTTTGAAAGTTATATTCGTAAATTCTATCCAAAGGATCTTTAAAATTTTCGTAACCAATTCCCATAACGAATAACCAAACCTTAGAAAATGTTATTTGATTATTTCTGTAATGAAAAGATTTTAAATAAAAATAACAAAACTAAAAATAAAAAAAAATAAGACCAACAAAAATTGCCGCCCCGAAGAGGCTTGCGCCCCGGGGCTACAGCCCATTTAGCCCTGTGGTTAGGGTGGCCCTCTCCTTCCTATACCTTTTTTTTATGTGATAGTCTAAGCTCAGGTGGCAACCTTTGTACTACCAGTTCGTCATGTCGTACAACTCATGGTGCAATGTCTGGTAGTAAGCTTAGCTCGAAGGAGAGAGCGAAGGATAGGATAGGTTAGGGGGAGTCAAGGGGGTGTTGGAGGAGATGGCGATGAACCTTGCGTTTAAACTCTTGGGTGTTGTATGAGTTCGGGAATACTTACTCTGAAAAGTTGTTCCACAGTCGAGTTGTTCTTGTTATAAACAAATTTCTAAACCGGAGTGTGCGCGAAGATGAGGGCTGTAAACTGTGGGATAGGGGCGCATTTGAACAATTTTTTTGTGGACTTGGAAACACATTTTTCTAGACAACTCGTCGTGTCGTTCTTATTTAATTATATAGTCGTTATACAGGTTTTTATGCGCCTTATGTTTTTATTTTAGCCTATTAAAAGTCCCAGAATATTACTTAATCCGCTGACGCAGAGACACAAAGTTCCCCTTGGCATACGACATAAGAAGACAGCACTGCTATTATTGCACGATTTCTTACCAGACGTCAGAATTTCAAGAAGGTCCATAATTGTGTTCTAATTATTTTCTAGTTTTTGGTACAACTTATGATTTAAAAAAAACCATTTAACTTAAAAGTTTGTTTTACTTATTTTTATTGTATTATTTTTAGTCTTAATTCAGTCACTTTTGGATTTTACTTTTTACAAAATTCTTGTGAAGTGAATTGCCAGCGCCATTTTGAATTTTCTAATTTTGACTAATTTTATTATTTCCGACTATTTTAATCACGCGGGTAATTTTCAACGTAGAAAACCGTAGCATTACACGAGAAGAAGTAAGTTTTTGGAAGTGCCGGAAATGATAAGATCACTGGAGATCTCTACATAGCTGCTTCCTGTCGCTACGTCTGCAGATATTTCAGAGCCGTCATTGATTATCCAAACATCAAACTTCTTCGGGACATTTTTGTTTCTTCACTCATCGTGAGTGTATTTCTATGGCAATATCCTTCCTGAAAATTAATCTAGGGAATTAGTTTTATTGGTCCCGTCTAGCAACTCCTAGATGTTGCTATCACCGTAGGTTTTGCGGCATTAGCTCAGTTTTGCTTGGAATAACTGCCAGATCGCTTGGATGACCAGTTCTAAAATTATTGCGGATACCATTTATGTGGATCTAATGTACTCTTAATAGTCCCTATATCTCAGATCACACCACTTGAACAGATTTATATGTTTCCTTAACCATTTACCCCTCAATCCTGACTGTTGGGATCAGGTTATGCTTCAAACTAAAATATTTTACTAGTAGCATCGCTAAACCATCTCTAGCACAGTGACGTCATCGATGTGGCTCGGTGTATGTGTCTTAGATTTTCGGTGCTTGTTTTGGGTGAACTTTTTAGTAGTGATCTTGGCTTGAAGGTTTGGTTTTGGTTTGTGTCTTGGTTTTTTTCACTGGAGATCTGGAAGCTTTTGCTTTGCCTTCACCACTAAATGCCACCGACACAATTTTTTTTTTTAAAAATTTCGCATAGAAATACGTTTGATATCTTGATCCTTTTGGTTATGTCTGGTTCTTTGTATATTTGGTACAACTTCTTCTCCAGACACCCTCTTCATTTATTACGTCTGTGATCCTGCGGAGAATTTTTCTTTCGCAACTCCCGAGAACCTGCTCGTCTTGCCTAGTAAGCGTCCATGTTTCCGATCCGTACATAAGTAGATACTGTTTTTATTACGGTTTTGTATAACTTGAATTTTATACTCCTGCTTATTCTTCTCGACCTGAAATATTTCAACATTACTGTAGTATGTTTTGTTCGCTAGCAGTATTCTTCTTTTAATTTCCGCCGTAACGCTGATGAACGGTAATGAACGCTGATGAACGGTGATGAACGCTAATGAACGCTGATGAACGATGATGAACGGTGATGAGCGGTGATGAACGATGATGAACGTTGAAGATGAACGATGATGAACTTAGTGTATGTATTACTCGATTTCTGCCTGGGACAGATTTCAAATACTTTTGTAGCTTACATGGGGTATGTATAAATTCAAACTTATATAGGTTTACATCCCAAACGCAAAGTGGAAACCCAAATTGCAGCGCAGCGTTGTATAAACAAGGATTACACGTTGGTGGATAGACAATAGTGATGAGCAAAACTAGCTTGCAGTTTTGCCTAGTCTTGCACATTTAGCAAGACCAAAGCAAACCAAGAAAGGACTGGACAAGACAAGACTGCAAGATCAAGATAGCAAGACTTTTTGGTCATCACCAAGTGTCAAAAGTCTGGCAGGTGTGAGCAAACTACAAACACAACCGTCTAGCATTTAAAAAGGGGATTGCCTCAGGGGCATGGCGAAAGAGGGATTTCTCCGTAGGTTCCTCATGAGGGTCCCATGTGTCAAATGAGGGGCATGACGAAAATGGGCTTCCCCTTAGAACAAGAACACCACACTCATGCAAAGTTTTAGTCTTAGTTGTTGTATTGCTTCATACTTGAGGCAATTATATTGGTGACCGTAAAGGGTATCATTTAGCATCCTCAATAGACCGGTTCTGGTTCGATTACAGAGGTGAAGCAGCATTGGACGTGATTAGTACTCGGTTGGGGGACCACACTCGCGTTTAAAAATATAAAGCTATCGACACCTGCGCAGTTACTACTCACATATCCACGCCGAAATTTTCAAATTTTTCGGCTTCCTTTTTCCACCCGCGATCGGATAGCAATGATTTTTCCTCAAAGGAGTTGAATTTTCCAGATCAATTACGCATAGCAAACAAATGCGCATGGCACATTTTTACTCGGGTAAGAACTGCCTCTTTCTTAGTCATTCGTGTACCTACCATTCGAATCCATCATACGGTAGCTTTGGAAAAAACTATCTTGTGGCTATCTTGACTTTACGTGACTATCTTGACTTGATTTGACTTGACTTGACTTGACTTGACTTGACTTGACTTGACTTGACTTGACTTGACTTGTAGTCCAATCAATCTACAATAGCTCCTTTTAAATGTAGCGTTAATTGCCAACAGGAAACAAAAAATATGGTTATATAGGAAAAAAAATTCTAAAAAAGATAGCGTTATTTTTTTTTGAATTTGGAATGGCGAACCTAACCTGAAAAATTTCGGAAAGTGAAAAAAACGATTTTTTGCGAATAACAAAAAAACTTGAGCTCGGATCGAAATAAATCAAATTATAAAGCTGTAGTTATTCAGATTATCTTTCGATTGATATATATAAAGTTATAGGTTAGAGCACAAAACATCGAGATAACTGCAAAAAACTGTTAAAATTCACGTTTTTTTGATTTGCTAATAACTTTTGTTTAACGCAACTTAGATCTCTGTAATTTGGCAAAAATATTGCTTCTTGCCAGCTGAAAAAACAGTTCTATTTTTGTTGCAAAATATTGAACACTTTCCTTAAAATTTCACTTTTTGTAAAAAAAGGCGTTCTTCTAAAAACGCTCCTCTTGGTCTACGGATTCTTTTAGAGTGCCGTTCTAGAGCTTAAAATTTTCTTCAATACTTGTACTATCCCGTACAAGTATCAAAAAGTATATTAAAAGGTTTCCCAGTACTTAAAATGGCCCCCAAAAACATATTAATAATGAAAAAACAGACTCAAAAAGTTAGTTTTTACAATCGAACGTCTGTTTTTTCATTATTAATATGTTTTTGGGGGCCATTTTAAGTACTGGGAAACCTTTTAATATACTTTTTGATACTTGTACGGGATAGTACAAGTATTGAAGAAAATTTTAAGCTCTAGAACGGCACTCTAAAAGAATCCGTAGACCAAGAGGAGCGTTTTTAGAAGAACGCCTTTTTTTACAACAAGTGAAATTTTAAGGAAAGTGTTCAATATTTTGCAACAAAAATAGAACTGTTTTTTCAGCTGGCAAGAAGCAATATTTTTGCCAAATTACAGAGATCTAAGTTGCGTTAAACAAAAGTTATTAGCAAATCAAAAAAACGTGAATTTTAACAGTTTTTTGCAGTTATCTCGATGTTTTGTGCTCTAACCTATAACTTTATATATATATCAATCGAAAGATAATCTGAATAACTACAGCTTTATAATTTGATTTTTTTCGATCCGAGTTTTTTGTTATTCGCAAAAAATCGTTTTTTTCACTTTCCGAAATTTTTCAGGTTAGGTTCGCCATTCCAAATTCAAAAAAAAATAACGCTATCTTTTTTAGAATTTTTTTTCCTATATAACCATATTTTTTGTTTCCTGATGGCAATTATTAGATGGATTTGTGTAGATTGATTGGACTATTTACTTGACTTGACTTGGCTTGGCTTGGCTTGACTTGACTTGACGTAACTATCTTGTGCCTATCTTATGTGTTCATGGAAGGAGGCCTAAATTGTGAGATCTTCTAGGGCATAATGATCGCGGTTTGTAATACCTTTCGGCCATTGCTCCTTCATAGCATATTTCAATGACCTCCCACAGGATCTCCATGAATACTCATCTGTAAATGTTTTTCCGTACGTCAAATACAACTTTCATATAAGACATACATACCTTCAAATTATGCCTTTTCAAATCGTTACTAAACTACTTCCATTCCATGAAAAATGCCTGAAGAAAATCTTTCAAAATTCTTTAGTCATTTTGAAACCGAATATCTCAATTAAAGCTATCGACCCGTCGCCGTCGGTACTCAACTGAATTTTAAAGTTGTTTTAAATGGGAACGTTCTAAAACACAACACGAAAACTCGCGCGTGTCAAGCCTTATAAAATCACAACGCTAGAAGCCCAATTCCTCATTTTACTTCTGTATGCACACACCTTAATAAAAAAAAAGTAAGAGCTTTTATAATTACAACAAAATTAATTACTGTTAAGTTACAAGAAAATGTTTATGCAAAAGTGAGCCCTTTCGTGAATATTAAACTTGGTAATCTTGCTTTAAGCTAGCAACGTGTGCCTCCTACATGTGAACCTGTTTAGTAGATTTCCAGTAAGCTTTCAGAAAGTGCCTCTTTTTGATTGTTTTAAAACAATTTTAATCTCACCTCCACCCACACACCTTCCTGCATGCTTACTTACGTTTATTTTCAAATATATTTTTTTCGGGGGTGTGTATTTCACGTTTTCATTTTCTTTTTTTTTTGGTAGGGCGAAATATATTTCACCAAATATAATTAAAACTCTGTGCAAGAATTGAGCTGTTAAAACTTTGCAGATGGGTGTTACTAATCCTCGTACCAGAATCGATACGCCACTGCAGATATTCCATCATCATGGATTGGCCATCCGTTGATCGGGTGCCGTATAAGTAGTGACCCAGAAGAATGGCCAGATGCGTGTATAAATAATAAATTTTAAAATAAAAGTAAAATTTATGCGCAAGTAAAATATGCAGCATAAATCTTTAATCCGACTTTATGTACACAGCGCCATCATTGGTCCTAGCAGGATCTCTGGCCATACCCGCATCGGTCCGCTGGATATGGCCACTCTAGCGGCAATGTTTCATTTCGAAGCTCCAAATGTAAACTAGAACAGTATCAGGCATCATGGCTGGGATTTCGGATATCGGATAGCGCGTTTCTCGGTGAGAATTTTGCAGCAAGCTAAAATCAGGATGGTTGCTTGCAGCCTCATCATGTGGTATCGGAATCAAATGGTACCGCTTTCGAATCGCGGACAGAAATTCCTACCCATTGCAGAAACGTCAGCGTTAAGCTGCTTTAACATAAAAAGTGCTTCGATCGCGGTTGGTCCCCGAAAATGCTGTAATGTCATCAATTCCAAGCATAAAATATATTTTATTAGCGAAAGCTCTGCTGACTTTCCACGATGTTGGAGCTAACACGGTGCTGGGGGTGTATCGTGTAGGGTGGACTGGGTCCTGGGTCCTTGAGTTCTCTGGTACTCTGCCCCATTGCTGAAATCACCCAGAATCGTGCCTTTTGCTGCAGTAATGTTAATGTTGCCAATCAATTTTTGAAGGGAGATTTTTATGGCCAGCTTGGGAAGGGCATTTTTTGGGTGAATGATAATCGAGTGCAGTGAAATAAAGTGGCATGTGATACGAACCCTTACGAAAAGGACGCATTTATGTAACAGCAATAATATTTAAAATATCCCAAAAAAAATATAAAAATAAACATTTCAATTTGCAGATGATAATAACTAATCCCAATGAAATATACTTTTGCGGGATTAATAAAAGAAATATTCTAAAAAAATATTCAATTTAATCTATTAAGTAATAACATCTAGAATGCTATCTAACCAATTGCTTGAGCAAACCCTTACCAGACCTCGAACTAACCTGACTGACACGTGCATTAATCCGTCTATTTATAACAAACACCTCCAAAATAAGGGACTGATGTTTAAACAAAAGACTCCTTTAAAAACAAACTCGATATTGCTATACAGTAGAAATGCTATGACGGATCCAATCGAATAAAATCTAATTTAGATAGTGAAAACATCTTAATAAGGGTCTCTGAATTATTCAACAATCCCGGAAACAACTTTCATGGACAAATTTCCTAGGGCTTTATTTTGAATAGTAAAACAGGAAAATATTGTTTTACTTTTTATCGTTTTATGTTACAAACAAATTAGCATAGAAAAATACTCTTTCCACAAGAAATGGAAAAAAAATACTTTAACAAAATTCGCAGTGGCGGACTAAGGGGGGGCGGAGGGGGCGGTCCGCCCCGGGCCTCTGGTTCCTGGGGCCTCCAAATGTCTACAAGTTCCCTTGATCAAATCCTAAACAAGGCTTTTAAAATAAGGGCAGTGCCTACCTAAGTGGTACTTTGGAGTCGGAGGTCGCGTACAATGTTCCCGTAGACACAAATAAATACAGCATGTAATTATTAAAATGGGTCTTTACTGAATCGTTACCCTCTACATCGCTTACATATACTTCAATACTTCTTGACCATTTTCATCTCGGTTGCATCATGTAAGAGGAGTTTTTGTAAACTTAAGCCTAGTGTCCACTATAGAGTTTTTTGCGTAGAGCTAGAGAAAACTCTCGCGTAGAGATGCGTAGAGAAGTGTATACACCGTCTAGAGCTCTACACATGCTCTCTACACCCACTCTACGCGCTCTGCACTCTACACTATAAAGTGTATACGCAATTTTTTTGTGTTTGGTAGAGCTCTACATCTGCTCTACGCTCTAACAAGCATGTTTGATAGAGTTTTTCTCTCTACAGTATTCATTCTTATTTGCGTTTCGACTGCGCTTCGAATTGTTGTACATAGGCGCAGTGCCGCGGCCAGACAATTGGGGGCCCTGTGCAAAAATTCAGCGAGGGGCCCCCGAGTCTCCAAAAAAAAATTTCTGTCATAAAGACCCGTCCCCGCGACAGAATTATGGAAAATGGGCCCCATGTAATATTTAGTGTGATGCGAGTTCGTCTGATATGACCCATATGCTGATTTGTATGACCCATTCATTGAAGTAAAAATGCAAATAAAAATTCAAATGATTTTTATTGCCAAAAAATGTTTTGCTCGCTTCGCTCGCGGTGCCCCAAACACGCGGGGCCCTGTGCAGTTGCACACCCTGCACATATGCCAGCCACGGCACTGCATCGGCGTGTTCAATAACAACCAAATTCGAATACGACATACGCAGAAAATTTTGGTATGAAGATGTATCTTCTTCCGTGAGCTCATTCCATAATTCTCGGTACATTCCAGCGTTTTGTTTTCTTTTCGCAATCCAATCTCGCTCTCAACATTTCCTTTCCTTCTTTTGCCTTCTTTTGGGGAAAACTCATTTTATTATTTTTTTGATTTCTATTAATTTCCTTTAAATTTTTTACACAATATATGTACGCACGCATCTCTGAATAACTGAGAAATGAAATGAGATGCAAAAGTTGATGGCCGCAGTTGCGCGCTCTACCATACGACTCTACAGTAGAGAAAAACGCATCTGCAGTGTACTCAGTCTGTAGAGCTCGTGGTAGATCTCTACTCAAAATTTCTCTAGATCAACTCTACGGGCGGTGGAGTGGTAGAGAAGCGCTGTAGAGTACTTACTACAGGTAGAGCTCTACACTCTACGCTCTACATTCTACCGAAACAAACTCTATAGTGGACACTTGCCTTTAGTACGACTTTCGGAATCGATGGGTAATTAAATGCTTTTCCTACTGGGAAATAAACATATACACACACTTGTCCATACAAATGGCAACTGAATAAAAGGCTTCTAAAATTACATCGACTTCTTAGACTGAGGGCCTCATTCAGCTTTGCCGCCCCGGGCCTCTGACGGGCTTAGTCCGCCACTGAAAATTCGTATTTTTGTGTTCACAGCATTCATTCATTTTAATATTCTCCAAAATGCGTGCTTTTTCTTATTTACAATGGTGTGTGTCTCAGGCAACTTTGAGTCAAAAAGCTTTTAAAAGTTTGAGAAGTTTGTATTCTTGGATGTCGTCACAAAAGCTTAAAAACTTCAAGTTTTCTATTCTTCAATGGTCTATGACGTCAAAAAAGCTTTTTTAAAGCTTTTAAATGCGACGATTCTTAATAATACTTAATTACAAAATCTAACTTCAGTTAAATGCCAAACTAAAAATGTTGCTATTGTTTAAAGCCATATATCTGCAAATTAAATACAAGCTTTAAGGTGTATGTAATATATTAAATTGTATGTATATATTAATTGTCACCAAATTGAGGAGAGATATGCAACCTGATGGCGGATTCTCGGATACGATGCCTCACATTCCTCAATCGCAATCCTCTAGTACAACCGTTAAGTGATGGTGCTGTTAACTCCAAATGGAAGCTGAGTACTCAAGCCCAACCGAAAGCAGAAAACTATCTAGCAGCATCTATTTAAAACCTTCCTAGATATAAATGTCACAGTGTCAAGAGCTGCATCACAATGGAAAATAGTTTCAGATAGTTGTCGCCGATGTCGCCTTATCCTGAAATAGAGACTCTCAGGATAGACCTTCTCCTCCTACCACACTGGTATGACTCTTATGAAACAAATCAGTTTAAATTTTAAAAAAAATATATGAAACTGAGAGCTGTGAGTCGGATGCTGTCAGCATCATTTCAAAGTTGTAGAGGAATATCCTCAGAAACTCTGCGTCCAGTACAGAGGTTTCGGCTTTATAATCTGCAGCTTGAAATGTTGAAGATTGGCTTGAAGTGGCAGAATGTCGAGTAATTGGGAGCTTCAATCTTACCAAGTCCTGTGAGCAAAAGCAGGACGGTAGTACGGCATTTAGGAAATGCCAAGAGCAGACCTGGTTGTTGCCTCTGTGCCCAAGGTTTCTAAATCTATCAATAAATCGCCAGAATAGGGGAGGCCAAAATGACTGATAAAAGAGCCCCCTACCCCTAGAGGCTATCAGGGACTCAGAAAAGGATAAAAGAAGAGCCGCAAGGCCCATAATACCGAGATAAGATGTTTGCGTGCGATAACCATAGCAGTGATATCGGCAAAGTGACGCAAGACCATTCCTCCTTGTTTGCGACTCCAACTCCACTGAGATGTATGAAGTGACTATTCATCTCAGCTTTTTGGAGTAAAGGTAATGTGAAGGTTTATAAAGCTCACCTGTCCCAATAAACTTACCATCCAATGGTTGATGGATGCTATCGCCAAGCTACAGCTTTGGGAGGGATTTTGCATCAAAGCAGCACCTAAACGGTAGTGTCTGACTCCTACTGACCAGCCTCACAAACCCTATTTTGCATGAAGTTTGAGCCCAGACCGATACGAGCCGTCAAGGCATAATACGACCAAGCGTTATCAACGCGACCCTTAAAATGGGTCCCTCGAAGGTGCTGTCCAGAGCCAGAATAATGGGGCATTTAGATCCGCGACCAACCAATCTCTGCTTTCTTTGCAGAAAAGGTGACTTCGACGAAAGTGCCTAGAATAAATGAAGCAAGGAACGCATATGCATTCTTGTTTTGCGTATGGAGATCGACGGAGATCTCAACTATTACCAAATTGCGGCTGTTCAATTCAAACGTTAAGGCAGTTCTTTTGTATGGTTTTGAAACCTTGACTCGTCCCACCACCTGCGATGGACTCGTCACGCAGCACTTCATGTTTTGTATATTCTCCACCCATTATAAGGCCCACAATAACATACGGGATCTTAACTTGGTGACATAAAACGCTCTAGAACTATCTAAATTTCATCATTAGATATGATAGTATAATAAAATTAGATAACGTGAAACCCAGGAAAAATTATAAATAAATATGAAAAATAATACTAAATTCAAACAAATTTTTATATTATTTCTTAATAATAATGTCATAGATATCAGTCCGCCTCTGATAAAAAATTGGCATTTGCTTTCTAATCTTATCGACTTCAGAAAAATCTAAAACCAAAAACAGTTTTTTAATCTTAAAGAAATAACAAAATCTACCCTGAAAATCTCACCAATATCGGCCACAATAACCTCCTCCTTCTCGGACGCTTCATGTAACACATTTGACCACGGATCCACTATCATAGAGTGACCATAGGCAACATAACTTGCAGATTCATTTCGTGCTGGTGAAATAGCTGCCACAAAAACTTGATTATCGGTAGCTCTAGCCCTTTGTAATAAGCCCCATAATACCGGCTTTTGTTCAACAGTAAAGGCGGCGGGATACACTAAAATGTCACATCCTATAAACAAAACATTAATGTAGAGTTGGGACAATGTTGAATGTTTATCACCTAGCTTCCTGTATAGTCTAGCTAGCTCTTCGAATCTTATATCATGGCAAATTCCTATGCCGAACTTCCTGCCATCGATATTTACGATAGTTAATTCAGAGCCGGCAGTTAATGTGTCTGATTCCTTGAACCTTTGCGTATCTATTTCAATGTCAAATAGATGAATCTGAAATTGAGAAATTTTATATAAAATATTTTTTGTTGAATTAACAAAGATTTTTGGGTTTTATTTACCTACCTTCCGGTGTTTTCCGATCATGTTTCCATTAGGACACCAAATAGTGGAGGTATTGTAGAATTTATTGTCTTCATCCACTTCGATAATGCTTCCACCAATAATAAATACTTTGAAATCTTTTGCTGCTTTTGCTAGCTGCTTACATGTTGGCCCACTTGGAATTGATTCCGAATATTGAGTAAAGAATTCTGTACCGTAGGGAGCATTAAAGCACTCGGGTAAACAAATAACGCGTGGTTTATGCTCTTTTACAACGCGTTCAATAGTTTCAATGGCATGAACGATGTTTTGAGCCCTATCGGGTCCAACCGATAATTGAAGAAGGGCGATTTTTACATCTAAAATATGTAAAATTATTATTTTTTGGTAATATATTACAGCTACTGAAGGATTTACTTACATTTGTTTGATGCAGTCATATTCAGCTTTGTTTTGACAGAACTGTCTGTTCTTCTCAAATGTTTACTCTCTTATCTGTTGTTTTCTAATTGATTTTGATTATACTAGTCGAAGCTTGTAGTGGAACCCACTAGACAAGTCATTCAGCTGTGGCTATTCTGTTGAAGAAAAGCTTTTATACACTTGAAGATGATGAAACGCCGACGATTATTTTAACTTAAACAAGTCTTGAAATAGCTCCATAATACTTAGATACTTAGAATGTAGAAGTTACTTGCCATCTATAATAGAAATCGTCTTTGGTTGATAAATTAATGGTCTCCTGTATGATCATTTAAAAATATTATTAAATTGCGAGCAGATAACTAATAGTAACAAAAAAGTCGTAAAGAATCCACAGACTTCATTTTTTTTTCAAGTATGAGGGCAACAATCTCCTGAGCGGGGCTCAGAAGGTCTCTGGTAATCATTCTTCTTCTAAGACAGATCAGAGCAGTACGGTTGTTTGAAAGTCTCGTCACCACCCATGCATAGTTGGCATTCTGCCTCCTGAGACAGTCCTAGGTTGTGGAGGTGATACCGCAGCCCAACATGGTTAGTCAGATATCTCACCAACAGCCTAAAGTCCGCCCTTTTTAGAGTGATAGCGCCTCTTAAGGCAAAGGGTCTTACTAGTTCTTTAGCCTGTCTAAGGCCTAGGACTGATCGCCAATAGGTTAGGTTCAATCCCTTAACCCAGTCCTCTATCAGGGACTTAGAGATGGACCATGAGATGCCACAGAAGGGTTCAGGGCCCTGAACCAGCGTTTCAGACCCTTCCCTCGCGAGCTTGACTGCGGCCTCATTGTCCTCGATATCCCAGTATCTGGGGATCCATCAGAGCGAGATTCTATTTTTGGCTCTGGCATCCTGCAACAATTTTTTGGAGGAAAACTTCCTTTGGCTCAAAAAGTTCTCTGCGGTAAAATCTATGCGAAGCGAAAGAGACCCAAGCTCCGCAGAAAAGTGTTGACGTAGACCAGGGGCCATATTTGGTTTCTCGAGTAGATTCATCTTGTCGATTTTCTTTATTTAACATTACGACCAAATCGACAGATAAGTGTTGCCATACAAAACCATCAAATTGTGTGAAATTACTTCACTTGCAGCAAACTACACCATTTATTTATATGTACTTACATTTTTTCTTATCCTGTGTCTGTCATTTTCCTATGATCCTTTTTAATAAACGCCAAACGTGTATATCGACACTCAAAGAGACAATAACGTTGTCGATATCGTTTTGTCGAATGTCCGCAAGTTCGAGAAAATTAGTCTGCTGAGCTTCAATTTTTGCCTGATTTCCCATACATCTTCACATTCCGAAGTCAGGAAAAAGTCTGATTTCGCCCAATCAAGCTTGAAAGAAAAAGCTCGCTCAAAAGAGATTAATCAACTGGAATAGTGGAATGCCATTCCAGGGAGCTTTTGGATTTCTGACTGCTGGCGAAAAGCAACAACAATTTCAGGCACTGAACTCGACTTTGGCCGGCGAAGCCACTTTTGGGGATTGAAGTGAGCTTGATTAAACTGAGGCCGGTGAAGCCGGAGTATTATCGACAGAAATAGACATCGACTCGAGACACCAAACATGGCCCCTCTAGACGTCCAGAGCTTTGGAATTCCAAACTGCGTGACATCGGATCTAGAGACCGGTGGGGAGAACATTTGCGAAAACCCTGAACTGGATTCTGGATCCCGGTAAATAAAAAGAGTTATACTCCAAAACGGAATAACACAAGCAACTTATTAATGCGGCTTTATCCCTCCAGAGGCATTTTTCAACCTGGATACAAAAAAGGCTGGTTCAAAATGGATCGAGGGTGCTTCTCTTTTATCATTTGCATCGCATCATCTTCGTTCAGCGTTATATGTTTAATAAAGACGATAAAGTTCAGGATCTCCTGAGCATCAGCACCAGTTCTCTGTTTTGGTAACTAGAATATATGTATATGGATACCACACAATGCCACTTCCACTGTGTTCTAGCCCAGATAGATTTATTATTATGTTAGTTTCTAAGTTATTTAATAATCTATTGGAAGTTTAAGGTAGTTTGTGTCAGAATAAGAATAGCTTAATAAGAGAAGCCGTGGAAGTTAGCGGACCGTAATATAAGATGGGAATTTTTTTGCTACCTTTCCTAGTGTTTCTCATTACATTAGAATAGAAAAGTTCACAGTACGAAGAGCCCTTCTTTTGAGCTACTTCCTACTTGGCTAAAATATTTAAGAAAAAACTTCCATATTGGTACTTAAGCTTAATCATTTGACCACAAAAGAATTTGGACAAACAGTAACTTACCGAGATATACGAAGAACCCACAATCCTACTATCTCCAAGGTAGCCCGACACGGCACGTGAGTTCAGTGTTCTTGTTGATTAACTCAGACAAAAGTTCACAATCAAAAAGGCAAGATTTGGCACTTGCTTATCTTACATTATCGAGGAACAACAAAAAGTATGGTCTTCAGCGAGGCTATGGAGTGGATCGGACAGAACTGACAGTAGGTGATATAAGAGAGCAGGTGATAGGATCACCGAAGCGAAGTGATAGATTTGACCTCTAAGCTTCGTTTTTTCATATAAAAAGAGCAACCAGATCAGGCTCACAAAAACCATGCCTACTTTTGTTAAGATTTTCTGTAAGACCGACAAAAAGATCACCAGCATTAGCAACAGTTGAAGTGGTGCTTAAAAGTCAGTTTTATGTTTCACCTAAGAATGTGCAAGCTTCGAAAAGTCTGAATAAACATCCGAAGAGGCGAAAAATCGTCATCTAGTACAAACATTCGTCGTGCTGGTACAAAAATTCACTTAAGTCGTTCAAACAAAACAACGGCTCGACCGATTTTTATGAAAATCTTTTCTGATCATATTTCCTTTAACACGATTCGAACGGCACCTCAACAAAGTCGATATCTTTATTGGTTCGCACGAAATCGTGCAGGTACAAAAATCACTTACGTCGTCTAACCAAGAACTCATTCAGATAGTAACTTCGGTAATACGTTACGATCGACACTTCAACGAAGTCGGTATCATTGTTAGTTCGCGCGAAACCGTGCTGGTACAAAAATCACTTAAGTCGTTCAAACAAAAAAACGGCTCGACAGATTTTTATGAAAATCTTTTCAGATCATATTTCCTTTAACACCCTTCGAACGGCATATCAACGAAGTCGATATCTTTTTTGGTTCGCACGAAGTCGTGCAGGAAAAAATGACTACATACATATGCACGGGCACACACCCAGACACCACATATTTCTTCTCAAATTTTTGCTTAAAATGCTATTGGGGCCTTGAAACATGAAAATACATTGAAAATTTCGATTTCGATTTTCGGACCGATTACAATAACTTCCTACTGGGATTTTAAAAATTTTTATTTGGTGCCTGAATAAAAAATGCAAATTCTTTGAAGGCGATTTTCTCGAAACACATATTTTGCACTTATGTACTCTGTCCTAAGCGGAAATTGAGTAATTCATCCGCTAAGGCAGTTCGCACGTATAGAACAACCCTTCATTGAAAGATATTAGTAATGCCAAAGCCAGGATTGGCAAATTTGCCCAAAATTTTCGTACCATGTACCCGAAACACATTCTCTCGGGAAAGAGTAGATATGTATATGTCAGAAGAAGTACTCGTCGATTCTCAAGGAATCGAGTATTTTTGAACGAGTAATAAGTACTCACTGAGTAATTTTCTTTCGACTCTACTCATGAGTATTTACTCGGGTACTTGCCACATCCCTACTCACAAGAGTCCACTTGTTTAATAAATCGTTCATTCACTATATTTACCTAAATAAAAAGGGAAATGAAAATAAATGAAATAAAACAATTTTATCTTGCTTTTTTTGGTTCTTACAACTATTTTATTTAAGATAAACATTATATAATAGTAGTTTGTCTTACAATAAATGAAAATCAATCAAAAAAAATCGTACAAATTTTTTACGACATCTAAACTGCAACCCAAAATAAGATGTAAACAGAAAAATAAAAAATAATAATAATAAAATTTAATTTTTTTTATTTATAGTATATATATTAAAAAAGAAAAGAAAATGTTTTTTTAGTTTTCTCCAAGGTACAAATTTTATATCTAGCTCAAAATTCGTAAAAAATTTATACAAATCATATTTTTATATCAAACCACATTTTTCATATTTCATTTGATTACAAAGTTTAACTTATCGCATTTTTTTTTGTATATTTATCTTTTTTGAAATTTTAAATTTTTTATTTAATTTTTTTTTAATCTTTCATTTAAATTTTTATAATTTTTTTTTTTGTTTGTAATTAATTTTCTTAAATGCTAATAATAAAAAACCTTTTAACAGCCTTGTATAATGATTTTTTTTTGTAAGTAAATAAACAACAAAACGAAAACAAACATGATAAAAAAAAATATAACAAAAAAAAGAGGGTAATAATTTTTTTTTATTTTCTCCAAAAAGAAACTGAAAAAATGAATTAAATTTTTTTTCTGAAAAAAAGTAAAAAATATTTTCTAATTAATGTGTTTTTTTTTTAAATTTTTTAGAACTGGATTTCAGTAAGAAACAGTAGCTTATATATGCGTTTAATTCATTTACAGAGATCTAGCTTACTTTTAGAACATACATAATTATGTTTATATATATTATTTAAATTTATTTACAATATTTTTTTCTTTTAAAGGCAATGGTTATAGTTTTTTTTGTTTTTATTTCACCGATTTCTTTATTATTATTATTTTGTTTTTAATCCATGGTCTAGTTGTTTCAGTTCAAAGCAGTAAAATTGTTTTTGAATCAAAATAAAAAATGATTTGCTATTGGTTAAAAATTAAATGGACAATCGATATCTAAGCTAATATAATAGTAACAAAAAGAGTTTTTTTTATTATTTTATTTAAAGAATATTTCATATTTCTGCTAGATCAACTATTAATGAGAACAGTCTCCGTTATTTGAGCTGATATAAATAAAGTGTTTAAGGGAATCGTGCAACAAAAGAAAAAAACGAATTTTTTTACTTATAATTTAGACTAATTATTTTCTAACATAATAATGATTGCTAATTTATTATAAAAGCAGGCAGTGATCCTTTTTTTTGAAATATCGTTTGTCAAATGCATTTTTATTATGGGGTTTCTACTAAACTTTTCTGTAAACCAAAAATATCCAACAGAGGATTTTTGTGACCTTGGGTTCAGTTTTAGCAGAATAACTAAAAGAGCCAAAATTAATTTTCCTAAAGACAAATAAAAGCAAATTAACACTCAGAATATTATTACGGAAGATAGAGTTGCTAGAGTCGAGTTTTGTTTGTTATTATAGAGAAGTTGACCACAACTTGTTGATATTAACTAGGGTCGAACATGTTTTTATTAGTAATACTCGCTTTCATTTTTTACAATCTTACACTATTAATAACAATACAGTGTCTTTCTTTTTGTACGCTTAATTGTAATTGACATGACTGCGCGAATAGATCATGTTTACCCGGAGAAAATGCTATCATGTGCCGCCAAATCATGCAGTAATACGTGAACGCTTGATTTTTTCCCGCTTCACTATATATCTCCAAAAATACTACTAATACTAACCCAAGCTCAGGAGGTAGGGCAATGCTGTTATCTTGTAGCCAAGCAGCTATAAAGAAACTAGGCGTAGTCTGTATAACAACCAAGCTGGTCGAAACCTGTCAGAAGAATAAGGTTTATTCTTGAGTCGAAACTAGATGGAGAACTAACTATGATTACAGCTGCCATAAGTAAGGCCTGTTGTTAGAGAAGCTTCTCGAAATTGATTAAAAATTAATAAAGATCTACAATGTCCACTTTAAGATTAACAAATCTAGCTATCTTGGCAATCGAACAAGAGGTTCGCATTAACATTGACCATTGTATTAAAGACATTGCCTTGCAAAAAGCACGATATGGTGCAATGGTATTAGTCAGTATATCCTGAAAACTAGAATCATCCACCGCAGTTTAGACAACAGCGTAGTGTTAAAATTGATCTACCGAGGTACACTCCAGGAAGGAGTTCTCTCGTCGTTACTATGGATAAGATTATAAACATACTAGAGAGCGACAGAATAAAGGCGCTGGCCTATCCCAAAAGTCATGGTGATCCCAATATGTAATGAAAGTCCAATCACAATCTGCTACATTATGGAGATGGCTCTTGGGGAGGTCCAACCGCCATCAGCAATCGATTAATCCAGAAAAGTCAGAACTCACCAAATAAACAATATTTCTAAATTTCAGCCTATTTCCGAATATGGGCGAGCACTGAACCTATCTAGATCAGCTAAGTACTTGGATCTATTTTGTTATTCAAGTTGAATTGGTCGCGCAAAATCAAAGAGCAATGAAAGCCAGCATAATTTTCTATGGCAGTAAGGCTTCTGCAAGAGATAGGGCTTGGTGAAACAACTTTAATTAGACCAGTACTCATTTTCTTGGCCAGGAGATATAGCATCATACTTCAGTGGGTGCTGGGTTACAGGAACATCGAGGCAATGAGAACGTAAATTGATTAGCCCGACTAGGACATCAGCCCGACATCATGTGCCAAGACTAGAGATACTTGGCGTGACTACAATAAGCGGAAATCACGTTGCCTGATGATAGCTGCGTTTTTTAATGAACTAAACAATTCTTCCCCATACCAATCTGAAAACCCAGGTTTTAGAAAAATTTGAATCACAGGAAATAGTTTTTAATGATGCTCTGATTTCCACAATCGACTGCTTTATGTAGGATTTATAAAGATCATGTACAAAATCTATCATATCATTTAAAATACAATTATTGTTGTTATGGTAATAGTAGACGCTTCATAAAATTCCTCTAGCCGTTATTTAATGAACTGGATATCCGGCCGAATCGTGTCCATCATCAGAAGTAAGAATAAGCCCGAGAAACATCCGAATATTTCATCTGCAATTTTCCGGCTCTGCCTGGGATCCAACACTGTCCATTTGGAATACTTTTCTTAGAATGTGATTCGTAGGATTAACTTTTCGCTAGTTTTATATTCAAATTAAAAAACAATCGTTAAACCTTTACCTAAAAGGAATCTGAAGCGAAAATCTTTAAAATTCATCCCAAAAGGAAAGAGAAGGTACAAAGAGACAGAAGGAAATCATGTATTACGTATTGCCATTATTATGCTTCATCTGCGGAGCCTCAATGACTATCTCTAACCTCGAGGGAAATAGAGGTCTTCAATAAAGTAATTACGTAATCCAAAATTTAAACATTTTCAACTGAACTTGTCTTCGAGCGCTTCGACAGCCAGAAACAAATTTGACTTTAGCAATATGCAATATGCGCTGCTTAAATTTTTTCTCGTACTGTGCGTACCCGGCTTAATGATGTCCTTAAAACCACTGGGTATCCCAATGAGGTATATTACACGGCCTATGACTTTCCCAGCTTCATTTTCCAATATTTCCAATAAACCGGGTTTTAGACAACGGGGCGCAGGGAAGGGTATGTGTTGGCCTTAAATGTTAATCCAAAAAAATTTCGGTCTCACCGCAAATTACACTAACTGAAGCATAACTTTGTTCTCTGGGGTTCACGAAAACATGGAATGACACCTTGTTATACACAACTACATATACATTTACTATCGTTACACGGGAAAGAGGCAGAAAATTAGGTGCATCGTGTAATAATGAAATCATACACAAACAGGTTTGATGTGAGTCCAAAGTGAATGGGCGTGTAATTTCACTCAATTACTCGCAACTAAATCGACAGGTTGTGTCTAATAGATCGCGTTCACCAATCACTTTTCAGGGCAAATAACTGCAGGATGTTGAGTAGATCGAAAATACTATTTTTGTGACTTATAATAGGATGGAAAATAGAATATGCGTGGCTACAGAAAAAGTAGGAGAACACGAGTTTGTAAAGAAAGAGGAGCAACTCACAGATCCTGTATTTTTCTACGTACGAGAACAGGCCTAATATCACTCATTTTACTTATGCCTTTTTCCCACAGAATAACAAAAGCGACTTTTGTTTCTTTCCATTATTCGTCACTTTATATCAAAAATTTAAAACTTTATTACTTAGGGCCTGTGTGAATTCTACATATAACTAAAATTAAGTGTTGATAATACAATTTAGTCACAATTCGCACAGACCCTTAGACAACCATTACCTTTTCAATGTTATCAGTAATTTTGCCGCATGAACTAACCACTGCTAAAAATATAAGCTAATGTCACAGTTTAAAAGTCGAAGCCAATGATTAGAAATTTCCTAAAAAATAGAGACAATATGATTTGAGTGCAGAGAACTAATTAAAATCAATTTAATATTAATCTTATATTCATCGAGATAATGAAAGCTGATAATCACTACGCATCTAAAGAGCCCACTGTTTTCTAGCAATCTTTCGAGTCATTTTTTAGAAATTCCTAAAATGCGACCTTCTTGTCCCTAACTCAATTGTAAAAATTAATAAATATACCAAAAATAGAGTCAATTGTAATTTCCTGACTATCAATATTTACTTCTTGTCAGTTTAACTTCTCTAAATCCAAGTTAAGCGTTATTACATAAAAATTTTTCGAAGCTCCTATACTTCCCGGCATTCCAACTAAGTTAAATGCCGTCGAAGGAAGCATGCAAGAATTATATACATCATTATCAACAAGCAAATTCAAACGTTTTGAATACATTGACGCCCATCCTTTAGTTTTACGAATAAATTTGAATAAGAATAAAGTTTATAAGGTTCTTGCATATACAAAAAGTAATTAGTTTTTTTTTCTGTAGTTAAAAAGAACGTAGAAGAAGAACTTTTGTAGATTCTTAAAAACTGCAGCTTAATTATTTTTTTGATATAGTAAAAAATATTGAATTGGATCATATAATACAGACTGAATGGTTCAAATTTCAGTATCACAATTGAAATATCTACAATATATTCATCTGTTTCTTTAACTCATAGAATTTCTATAAACAATTTTGTGAATATTAAATCGCGTAACTGTCGCGAAATTTAACTAATAAAATAAATCTTTTCTTTAAGTTGACTAGAATTGTCTCAAGATTGTTTCAATCGATGAAAAATTTTACAATTTTGTCATTGTGATACAAAAAATCCGAGAATTACAAATTTATGCAAGTTCCAATAATATGAAACTATTTTATAAATCGGGGTCCCCAACATGCAGATATATAAGTCCTCTTGTCAAAACGGAAAAATGTCAGAGCAAAATAGAGTATCTTGAAGAAAAAAAAATTTTTCTCATCTCTAAATTTCAGTGTGATAATAATGCAGTTAAGGTGATGGATTGACACAAGAGATGCGGAGTATAACTATTTAGTTGGTATCGATAATAGTCTTGACAACTTGTCTCTTTAAATAAAACTCTTATCCATTATAGTATATATCAACACTTTTCGCCAAAAAAATTCTTAAATGTTTCGTTATCTCTCCTTTTAAGGTATTATAGAAAGTAAGAATCCGAGGATATTTTCGTTTTTTAGCTATCATCAAATGGAAGAATACTAGAGATGAAAGAATAATGTAGACAAAACACACTTCGCAGTATGATAACAAATCTAAAGAATACTGATAATACTAACATTACTTTCGTTACGGTCTGATAAACTAAAACCATTGACGTTAGGCAATCATCACAAAGATGATTCAGATCAGATAGGGCATTGTACTGAATAATTTGGCAAAGAAATAAAATGGTTGCAAAAATTTCAAATACAGCTTGAATACTTAATTTCAGTTTATTCAATCTTTGCTTGTGCACAAACTTGCGAATTAGAACATAAAAATCAAACAGTACAGATAAATATAAGAACAGAAAGATAATACAAAATAGTAATAATGCAAGCTTCAAAAATTACTGGAAAAGTTACACTATCCATCACTCTGCCTTCACCTCAAACGGGTTTGTGTATGATGCAGTTATACACCAGTGCGTATCTAAGATTTACCAAGTTTATAGCAGCAAAATTAAATTGATTTAACTCAAGATTACGCCAAAATTTCGGGTATTTGATATCGAAGATTCTCACAATATTACATTCTTATAACTTTGGCTTAAGCGGAAAATTTTCGGTTTAAGCCATAATTCGAATTACCCCGTTTAAACGACAAAAATTTTTGTATGATTCATAATTTGAATTATTTTTGGAGTAGCTATAAACTACGGTAAGCTGGAAATTTTTTTGAGGCACAAGTGAGAAAAAAATACACTTTAATCGACCACCTGTCAATAAAACCTGTTTGTGTATGATATAAAACACGAAAAGATGGATCGTGCAATTTACCACTTAAGAATTATGTACAATCATTCACAATGATGGTTGCACGCTGCAGGTTTCACATGAAGCAGAAGCTCAGAAGCTTTTTCCCGACAATGGCAAACGGGCAACATTTCTTGTCAAAAGTTTTACTGCTGCGAAATAATTGCTAATTTTAATTATTTTGGCAATGATAGACTAAATGAAAATACCATCCATTATATTTATCTGCTTTAACCCAGAATAACGAAAGATCCTTTTGCTGAAAATATCCAGCTTGTTTTCAAAAACTTCTAAAATCCGACGTGTAAGGAAAATTCCTAAATTTGTAGCTTGCAACGCAGCCAAAAACAAGATATAATAATAATGGCCATTTTAAAATGTAGCCCATTTGATACCGCTCTTATGCTTATTTTATTGGTCTTTTAGGGCATATTACTATTTTAATGTGATAATTTATGAGAGAAATAAAACATTAAAACTCTTTTGTAACTATTATCCCTTTATCGGATAGTGAAAACATTTGTTATTACTGTGCTCGTTCTAAAAAAAGAGAACTATTGTATTTTATGTATAGTTTGTAATCATTATATAGTGCTGAATTGTAGGCATTTCTGTTTTTAAAAACTCTTCAAGCTTGACGCAACTAATTAGAATGAGGGTGCTGTCAATAATGCACGTTGCGCGAGCAATTGACTTTGTTGTTTTGCACACAAGTCAATAAATCAAAAAGATTTTCGTCAGATGTTCGATAATGCAGTGTACTTGCAAACGGCTGGAAATACGCAAACGTTTTCGACACTCTGCGAGAAATAAAAATCAAACTGCCATTTTACAGAATATGTTGTATGCCGAACAGTTTCTTAATATCTCAAAAAAAAGGAGTAAGGTAAATATAAACCCTGAGTGCTTAGTAAATACTCTATTTTTGACATCAAAAATGATGCCTATTATGATCAATTTTATCAGATCAGTCACACACGCATGTGGTTCGTCTGACGTTATGCTGATTGTATGGGCAGAGTCACACAAGCATTGCACCGTGCATTATTGACAGCGTCCTGAGCCTCTTTTCGCACATTTCTAACTGAAATATAACATTCTTATCGATTATAATCATGTCAAGACTTCTATTATCCTGTTTCATATTTTTCTTACATTAAAAGTGTTTAAGTAATCATTTTGTTGAATCATTTCTTGGCAATAATATAGAACTTATGGAAACTGAACAAAAACAGCTCAGTTTATTCAAACAAAAAATCAGTAAGTATATTTAATTTTGGGTCCACACGACAATGATTTTTGTCCGTTCGACTTTCCGTGCGGCTTCTATACAGACTGCGAAGTTTGAATGAAACGGCCGACGGAATGTCTGTGCGGACTTTTACCACTCGACTTTACTTTGTTTCACAGATAAAATTCTACGGAATTCTATAGACACAAGTCTCTGCGGCGAAAAGTCTAAATCGTGTGAACCCAGTTAAACGTTTTTAGTTCTCCTGTAAAATTTGTTCAAATGGGGCTTGTAACAACTTTACAGTATCGATGTGGTAATCGTATTATAGAAAAGTTGACTGTACTATATTTTAATCGATTACAAACTGCCCCATTAATAAATATACTCAACATTCGAATTCATTGTGATGCGACCCATTAAAGAAATTACCACTTCAATCAAATTCTACAATCATTTATCTCCAGCAAAGTAAATGAGAAATTTATATATTTTATGATATACAAAAAAAAGGAAAAACAAACAAATAAATCAATGTTTACTGTGCATCTTCACACAATAAACTATATCAACAACTGCCATACTACGTTTAATGAAATGAAATAATGCGATGGAATTGAAGTTTTTTGTTTTTAAGAGGATGAAAAAAATATATTATAAACTGTAGTGATTGAGATAAATAAATACATTATATAAAAAGCACAATTTTATCTCGATTGGAATGAACATTATATATATCAGAGAGGATGATTGAAATATTAAAGAACAAAATGCATTTTTTTGCGGAAAGGTTTTGGTCGTTTATGTTTTGTTTTTTTTTTGTTTTGTTTAAATATGATCTTAACTACAATAATTTTAACTAGAAAAAGGCATTGAGTAAGTAAAAATTATAACAAGGATTTTTTTTATCTAATTTACCGTCTGTGCTTCAATTTTCTTATGAATTAAACTAAAAACAAAAATTTAACCAATAACAAATCATTTTTTTTTTGTAAATCATAATAAATATTTTCAAAATTTAAAAAATAAATCCAAAATAATGTTTTGCCAAACATATGTATAAGTTTTCTACAAATTATTCAATTCCTTTTTAAAAAGAAATAAAAAAAAATAATAAAAATAAACAAAATAAATTCAGTGCAATAATTTCAGAGGTAAATTCTCCATTAAAATAAAAATAAAATAAAAATCATTTTTTTTATCGTAACGAATATAACGCTCCTTATTTAAAGCTTATATGTGTATTAATTAATTAATATTATTGAAACTTTTTTTTTTAAATATATAACTAAAAAATTCATTATGCTATCATATTTTTATTTTTTATCTAAAAAATATATATTTACAAATATTTTACTCACTAGTATTAGCGTTGTTGAGTTACTCAAAATATGCATTTATGCCTTTATATGTATATTTTTTTATTTTTGTTTTTTTTTATTATTTTGTTTCTTAATTTTGTTTTTTTTAAACTTTATGCTTATTTAGGGGGATATCATGGGGATCGTTGATTATTTCTGGAAAAAAGTCAAGATCAAAAAGTTTTGTTGTTGAAGAGAAATATATTTATATATTGAAAAATTAAAAAATTTGAAAAAAATATATTGATAGATCTTACGTGTAAATGCTTACCTAAAACAGTAAAAAATAAGAAAATCGTTTTTCCAATAAATTAACAATTCTTTTATGAGTTTTTTTTTATGTTTTCAATCTTCATTAAACTTGATTTTAAGATCTCAAAATAAAAATCAATATGCAAGGTAACAATTTTCAACATCAATAAAAGAACTGCATTAAAAAAAATTCACAAGAAAAAGTTGGGGAATTATTGAAATTGATGATAACTTCTTTTTGACTTTTTGTTTCTTTCTTTTTTTGTTTTTGTATATAAAACATATATAATATATGTGTAAGCAACTTTGAAGCTGGTATATCCTAGACTGTGTTTAACGATGTTAAATTAAAAAGAGTAGAAAAATAAATCCTTCTATGGGCTTTTCTTTATGTTTTTGTTTTTTTTTTATACTTTAACACACTTAAATCGATCGTTATTTTTTTTAAAAAAAAATCGGCTCATTTGCAAATTTTTTTTGTTTTTCATCATCATCTTATAAATTTTTTTTGGCACACGTTTCATTGCTATTTTTCTGTATTATTTTCTTTATTTTCTGACTTAGTTTGTTGTTGAAGCTCTACTTTATCAATTTTCGGATTATTATCTTTCTGTACATTTATTGTTGTTGTGTTATCGCGATTATTATTAATATTGTTATTATTATTATTATTTTTCTGTTTTTGATTTGGCTTATATTTGCTTGTTGATGGTGCATTACGTCTAAAATTTTGACTACCCCAATTTGTATCACCACCACCACCACTGCCACTGTGTTTACCAACAATTTGTGGTCGATTACCAACAGAGCCGCTTCTTACCCTACCAGAACCAAATGAGCCAGTTCTTTGACGATTTTGTTGATTAGGAACATTTAAGTGATGTCCAATAAAGTCGCTACGATTTGAAATTGTTGTATTTGGTCGATGTTTACCACCAGCAACAGCAACACCTTCACTTTCTGATATGCTACGATATCGTCTTGTATCAGATGCTTTACGTAATGTACCAACACCTTGTAGCATTTCATTTATTTCGGGTTCAACAACACGAAAATCTTCAACAGTCTTAAATTTCGATAAATATTCCTTTAATTTTGGATCAACGTGTAGCTTATCGGCATATTTGTAATATTTTAAAAATGCCCAGAATTTTTCGAGACCATAAAGCTGACCTAAAATATAAAGAAAAATATATATTTTAAGAGAGTTTATAATGATGAAATAGGAACCTCATTATTTATAGATAGCACGAATTTTCAATATAAAAACATTCATACACAAAAACAACAACGTACTAATCAATTTGAATGCCGCATCTTCATATCTAAGAGAAAACTATCGCCGGCCTCTGATATAAGATATTATAGAACTCCAAACTGTGATAGTTCCATCTAATATCTAAATAGGAGGATACTACAGATACAGGAGCACTTCGATGAAGTAAGAATAAGACAAGCGTACAAAGGAACACCCCAGATCAGCAATAACTTTCAGCCAAGAACGGACATCTGTCGAAAAATTGATAGGAAGCTATAAGCAGGCTCTCATAGGATAAAAGAAAAGTGGGGAGAATATATTCAAAACTGATTGAATCCGATCCCCTTAGTAAACGAAGACCTACTCACGGAGACAATTGCACTTCCTCAAGCTAATGTTTCAATAGAACCACCGACACTGGATAAGGTGCGTGAAGCTTTAAAAAAGCAACAAATCGACAGGTGTAGATGGAATCGCAGCTGAGTTGCTAAAGTACGGAGGATAGCTTATCTTAGATTCTTCAGAAACACGACATAGTTAATGACATCGAATCCAGATTCGGTAATTCATAAGTTCGTCGGCAACCAGCGACCATAATAGCGGGGATAAAAATCCACCTTGAGGGTAGCCCTTGACAGTAATGGTGGACTCACCCAGGATAGAAGAAATGTCACACCATACAAGCATTGCATTTACCCACTCAAATATGTTAAGGTGTGCCAGGAAAATGTCATCTTCTCCCAGAGATTTATAGGGTTGAAAAGAGGCCACTGCCCACTTAACCTTGTCCCAGTCGAAGATGTTTCCAAAGATACCTTAGGAGTATTGGTCGGACCTTTGCAGACTGATTGCATGACTATACCCAGCACCCAGGGGATAAGCGGTCTAAAGAACACGAACACTGGAAAGTTTTCGCCGAGCAGGCTCCGCAGGGTTTCTTCCTGGTTGGTGGTGTATGAACCATCCTTCTTTTTAAGAAGGTCCACGCCGTTGGAGGACTCCTTGGAGAGGATATTTAGGAGTCTAGCTGAATCTGGTAGTCTGCAGGCGCTCACAGTTCTTCCTTCAGGCAATTCTGGGTTTGCATACTCTATTAACAAGAACTACGTTGTTCATAACAAGAAATTCTAGAAAACACTGACTTACACCACTGGCTGGCTTACGTCAGTGCTCCCCAAAACCAAACCAGACTTAACACAGACTTAGAATAAAATTCACTTCAAACTCAATCATCACAACAAGCACAAATAAATAAATCTCCACTTAAACACAAAAAATTTACCTGATTCATAATCAGCCATAGTTTCTGTCTGAAAATCTTCATATAAATGTGGCCTAAATTTCTTTTCAAGTCCATAAGAATAGAAACGGAATAAGCATTCCAAACCATACCGGAATCCAGTGCTTGCATCTTCCAACGCTAACTGACGAAACTCATTATACATTGTCTTATTAAAATTCTCTCGCAAAAAGAATGACCAGAATCGGAATAACGTATTCATTTCTTGTGACTGTCCAAAACCTAATCTTCTTCGTTCCTTTAAGCAACGTCCATGATACTTGTGATAAGCTTGTTGTGTGAAATTATTTTCTTTTAGAAGGGCATGAGATGGATGTTGAAAAACTGGCAAACTTTGTGGTACTGAGGAACCATAACTCGAAGCAGGACTAGTGCCAGTTGAGCTGCCAATACTGGATGTGCGTGGACGATGTTCAACATAATCCATAACCCAACCAATATGACTTTCAACTGGCGGATTGCTAGAGTGTCTAGTTTTCCTTTTACGTGGAGTTCGGGGATCAATGCCTTGATTAGTTGGAGCTGCATAGAATCTTGCACGTCTTTGACTCTTCGATGTTTTTGAAGTATCAAGATCTTCTCCTTGATCATCTTCATTATAAGTTGGTGGCGGAGGTGGCGGCACTTGCTGACTTGCTTTCTTAACAGATTTAGGAATAATCTTTTCAAAGGCTTCTTGTGTTATTACATTCACAGTTCTATAATTTGCAGTTGGGTTCTGTACAGTCCATAAATCTTCTTCATAATTAAAAAGGCCATCATTAATTACTTGCTCTAAATCTTGTGAAATTTTCGTTCTTGTTGTAAAATCCGCTGTTCTATCATACCCCTCATGTTTAGGAACTCGTGGTACTTGAGCAACAATCAGTAATTTATTTATATCAAGATCAGCAAATTCATAATCGGATTCATCATCGGACCAATTTTCAGTAAAGTTATTAACACGACCAGTTGATGGTATTTCAAGCTCTTCATCGAACTGAAAATCCAATTCTTCTTTTTCCGTTTGCGGTTTAGGTTGAAAAGGGGGCGAAGGTCTAAGCGGTTCTTTACCAGTTACAGTTTGTTTCGATCTACGTTTAACTTCCTTCCAAAGATTAGGAACACCATCTGGAATTGGTGATTCACCTTCCAAATTTTCAGCTTTTTCATCTGAAGGAGTTTTACTTTTTGGGGAAGTTCCCTCTGCTTCACCTGCATTATTCACACCCAATATTGCTGATTCTGCTATTCCTTTTAAATGATCTTCCAACGGTTTATTTGTTTTGCCACTATCATTTTTCGTATACCCATTAACATCATGTACTTCTCCATTTTTTACGTTTTGTGATTCTTTGCCAGTTTTTTCTAATTGTTTTGTCAAAGCTCCCACTAGTCCTGCGCTCGTTTGATGGCTATCGGAATTTTTTTGTTCCACTGTTTCATCAACGGGTTTAGTATTATCAGTATCCTCAGAGTCTTTACCCAGTTTTGGCTCATCAAATTTATTAAGTATTGGTGCTGATGGCGGTGCATCATCCCTAATTGGCCATATAGTTGGATCTGTTTTCGTTCGCACCTTAAAACCGTCTACTAACTCTAGCTTATCGGAAGATTTAATAGCACTAATAATTAAGGCAACATCAGTGCTTAGAGCCAAAATGCGATGAAAAGATGATATTAACGTAACTGGTATAAAACCTTCCGCATCCATTTTACGTCTTAAAAAGAAATCCCCGCTCAAATTGGCTTCGCTAAAGTAGTATTCACTGTAAATATTAAGAACATATAATTATAGAACTCAAGATATTTAACGAACTACTTACACTTGTTTTGTAATGGCTTCTTTTATGGACAATGTATCTAATTCAAATAAAGCTGGTGGAATTCCATTGTAGTAATGAGTACCCATTATTACAATTGGATGTGGCTCTGAAGTATCATTCACATAACCTGAATAATCCGGAATGATTCGAGAAGAACGATTGTGACCTGGACGACCCCGTGCGCTATTATATCCACCACGTGGTGCTGCTCTACCTCTAAAGCCTGAAGTTCTAAATCTTCTTGTGCGCGCCATCCTATCGTATCCACCACCATCTTGAGTATCTTCTTTATTTGCTGGGCCACGTCGATTTCGTGAAGTCTTAGCTCGCGATGTTTTTGAAACATCTATTTGCAAAGGCCTCCATTTGTGCTTAGGAATTTTTTTGTTTAAAGCGTTAGCATTATTGGCAGTTGTGCCATTTCCATTTCCATTGGCATTGCCATTGCTATTGCCATTTGTTGCTGTTGCAGGCTGCTGTATATTAGCTGATGTCCCAGATGAAGTTCCATTGACAGGTTTAGTTGCTTCGGTATTGGCAGATGCGATAGCTGCTGCCATCGTTACACGAGAATTACCCTTATTAGATGATTCTGCAGCTGGTCCTGGCATGGATTTTGTTTTACTTGAATATGGTTGCGGCTTTTTCCCTTCTATAGGAGCTCCACCTTTTCCAACTAAAACTGGCCAATCACCAACATTGGAAAAATCGCTTGCCTAAAAATATAAAACGTATTTAGAAATATTTGTTATTTGAATTGTCGAAATATGTGATAAATTTGATCTGATTATGTGATAGATCCATACATGCGCATGAATTTCACTTTAACAAGAAGTTCATCAAGGCGATTCTAAAGTGCTTTCCAGTATGTTATAACGTAAACGGAGAACGTGATAAGAGAATTTCGAAATATTGGGAATACTGCATTATTGCCTCTATATGGGCCAGATCATTGAGCCAAACCATGAGAACGTTATGTTCCTCTTGTTTTGGTGTTTAGCAGCATTCGTTCCCTGGCAGTGTTTGTCTTTACTATTAATTTCCTGTCTCTGTTAATATCAGTTCTAAAAACAGATGAAGTTGTTTTTCGAGCTCTATGCTATATCTGTGCTGTTCTTTCTCTGCTGGTTCTATTTGTGATCAACATATGCTTCGAATTATTTTCATTGATATCCTAATTATCAAGTCTAGCTTTCGATAATGTACTTTCTACCATCAAGGTTTTCTTTCGTGGAACTTTTGTACTACCTACAATGACGGTGTCATTTGCATATTCCTTTAGTTAAACAAAGTTGTTAAGAATTGTCCCTCTAATTTCAATACGATTTCCTCAAAACGCTTTTTCAAGCATAGTGTTAAATAGTAGACAGGATAGAGAGCCGCCTTGTTTAAAGCCTCTGTTCGTTTCAAGATTACGTGAATAGGGGCTGTAAACAATCATGCTGAATGAATGCATGGTACTTCGTGAATGAATTACCAACGATGAACTCCGTATACGACCTATGGATTAACTTAGCCTTCCCATGATAATGCGGAGCTCAAGTATTGGTGACAGTCCTTTCTCGCACAACTCGTGGTATCAATAGGTTGAGTCTTACAGCATACCCACTCTACTGCTTGTAATTTGCTTAACAGCCAGGCAAATATTTAATAGTTGCTCCCGAAATAGCGTAGCACTTGCCTACAGCAAAAGGAGATACAATCGCAGCTTCCTTGTTCCTAGGGAGATATGGGATATGAAGCCTAAACCAATTGTCGACTGTATCCAAAGCCTTAACCAGGAAGGTTTTTAATGACGGGGTTAGCACAATAGACCTAATGCAAAGACGACCGTATTTGCAGTCAGTAAGACCTCGATAATTACACAGTTAAGTAAGTCTCCTTTCTTATGTCGAGCACAAATAAATTCTGTATTCCCGTAGCTGCTTTCTTGATTCGCATCTGCTTTCTTGGTTCTTTAGTTATTATAAAATGTGCGCTCGTTATGTTTTTCTTCATCTTGATCCAGTAGCTAACTAAAATGATCTACTCATCTATTGATTGTACTTGCTCTTACCACGTATACATGACCAAATCGAACGATCCAGAGAACGTAAGATTGAAAGTGAGAATCTGCGTATTTGGCATCGTCGGATCGAGTAACTGAAGTTTAAATGGATTCAAACGTAATCGAAAAGCAATGAACATAACCTACAATTTGTAGTTTTCGTATCGTTTTACTGTTGTTTCGCTTTTTCATCGAATTCCGCTCGATCCTATTTGAATTCGATCTGCGTATACACGGATTTTTCTAAGATCCAAGCTGGCTTGAATCCGGCTTCAATTTCGCATGTATACGTACTATCTGTCTCGCTGCGTGTTTCTGAAAGTTGATGTTTTACGTATAAATTCTTTTCTGCCGTCTTTTACTTTCCAGTAAAACAACCTAATTTATCCCTGTCTATGAAGGGTTTCTAGTTCCACTGCTATTTTCTTTCCTTTATGCATTCTTTTTCTTTGAATGATGTACTATTTTTAGCTTTTATTGTGTTATGCCTTTTAGCTTTCTTTTATACCCGTTATTCATCTCTTATGTAATTAGGTTTAGCATTCAGATGTTTGTGTTCTGTAAACAATATAATGGCGTAATGGCACAGTATTTACTGAAAAACCTACCAATACATTAAAGATTTTACAAATTTATCACATATGTACATATATTCCATCTTAACAAAAAAATTAGTTCCCTGAGTTCAATTAAATCAAGATCAAAAGTAAATACCTTATTATTTATTCTTCTCTTGTCTTTTGAAGCTTTAATTACAACTGGTTGTGATTCTGCATGTTCGTGCTTTGGTCCTACAAAAAAATAAATAATTAAATAGCATTTTCTACAGAATTAACGTTATAAGTGAAAATATTTACCAGCAGATCGTGAATGTTGCTGTTTTGGCTGCAAAACCCTTTTATCTAAAGGGACAGAACCTGCACCAGAATGTGGACTAGCTGCTTGTTTTGAAACCTGTAAAGTAAATAAATATATATTTATGAAATATGTTTATTTATTTTGAGTATATTGTCTTATAGGCTAACTCCTTATTTAATCTAATGAAACTTGTCCGTCAAAATTACTCCAAAAATTGCTCAAATAGAGTTGGTTCTGTAGTAAAATCTCAATTGATTAGAAACTATACTATACTAAACTATGGATCGAACGTGTGTAAATAAATCAGAAAGTGTTTATTTCGTACTTCTTCTGTAGTTTGTACCCAACAACCATGATTTGATTTCGCCATTCAACTTTTTTTTTAAATACAATTAGAAACACATATACTTTTTCTTCTAGAAACTACCAATTACGTATTTAAATGTGAAGCAACTCTGTAATTAACAATCTAACGTAGTAGAGGAAGTATACAAATTCTCAACTGCACTATTGTAATATAACAAAAATTCTACAAACTTAAGTTCTCAGGTTTTTGCGAGTTGCTTTAAAAACAGTTAATAAGAAATCAATATGCATAATATGAAAAATTATAATTACACGACTTTATTTAAAAGATAAAAATAATTACATTTTTGCATCGCCAAAAGAGATTTCATTCGATAAGTAGCAATTGTGATAATTTATTGCGATTGAGGTGAGTGAAACAAGGACTTTTCATCTCAATTATGAAAATGAATAAAAACAAAAACAAGAGAACTCTTGATATATGTACATCAAAATTAAATAAGCACAACGGGAAAACATTACAATATGCAACATGCAGATACTGATACAGATTGTTAATATTCAGGTATTCAGGATGATTACAAATGAGGTAGGCATGGGTGAATATTGGTTATTAAATGGGTACAAATAAGGAAAGCTTTTAAGTTCATTCGCTTTACAATACATTTTTAATGTACATTCTCTCGACGACAAAGAAATTCGATTGAATAATGGTTCCAATGAAAGCAAACTATTCGATATCAGCTAATTTTCTATCTATTCACCATTTAGTTTCACATTTCTGGAGGAAATTTAACTAGATTAACTGATTCGTTTGCATCTTGAGCTATCCTGTGGCACTTCCTTCCAGTTTCTAATTCCCAATTTACGCAGTTGCTCTCGAATACAACAGCGCTTTATAGTCCGGGGAAATTAGCAAAAAAAATGCACGAAAGGAGACAAAATTCGGAAATGGCTGAAAATTGGTCCACAGCTTCCTTGGGACTTTTTAAGAAAACAATTTCGGAATCACAAAATAAAAACATGGCCGCCGGAAATATAGCGGTTTTCCGGTGTTTTCCTTGTATCTCTATAGGTCGTACAACCCCGTAATGTTGGCAATGAAATTCTCTACAACTTTAGTTCTTACAAACATGTTGACCCGATTAACACCTTTAAAGTTATTCAAGGTCAAAGTTATCAAATATCACTTTTTGGCCAAAAAATCACTCAAAAACTGCTTTTTTCGAAAATTTGTTTTGATCAGTCAATACGAAACGTTATTGCCTACAAAAAAGTCTCTTGTCATTTTTTCGAAAACTTAACCCTTTCGAAGTTATTCAAGATCAAAGTTTCCAAAAATGACTCAGAAACTGATTATTGAAAAAATTTTTTTGTTCTATTTATACAAAGATTATTGCCTACCCTAATAACACCCTCAATTGTTAGAATGCAACATCGTATGACCACCCAGATCGCCGGATCCCACCCCTATGGACTTTTTCTGTGGGAGTATCTTAAGGCAAAAGTGTACCATAGCAACCCAACGAACAAATCGAAATTAAAAGAAAATATTGAGCGAAAAATGAAACGTCCTCAAGACCGATGGCCCTTATTTTATCTAACCGCCACAACGATTCTCTAGTAGTAAGCTTAGTTCGAAGGATAGAAAAAGGATATGATAGATTACGAGTAGTCTGGAGGAGGAGGAGGCAGTGAACCTCGCGTTTGAATTTTTGTATGTTGCATGAATTCACCTTTTTTAAGCAGCAGATGAAACCGCCGGGGGTTAGCAGGAGACAGCCTCTTTGGAGTGTTATGCCTCTAACCATCCGACAAACGCTAACGTCGGCACTACCAGACTATCAGGTGAACGTATACCGTCTGCTATGTGAAGGACCCGTCCCAAGCGAAACTTTAATGCCCTATTAAGAAATACATTCTTGCATCTCTTAAAAAATCCCAGGCACTGAGGTGCTTCTTTGGCCATTTGGAGTATGTGGTCATTCCATCGCCAATCCCTGGCTAATTTCATAACTAAGATGTTGAAAGCCAAATATAAACCATTAGTTCTACCTAGTAGGAAATAAGCGGAATACCGAAAATGAGTTGAATGTCGTACGATAGTCCGCAATCATAAAAGCCATTATCGAAAACGTAAGAGTAACGAAGACTCCCGTCATCATCGAAACTGTGAAGTGGTTTAAAGGGGATTGAAAGAAAGTCATTTATAAATATTAAAAATAGAATTGACCCCTGCGGAACACCGGCAGATTTGGTGCTAGGTTCAGTTTTGAAGCCATCCAATACCACCTTCATTGAACGGTCTGAAATGGAAACCTCAATCCAGTTTTGTAGAACTGGATCAATTTCAATGGCTTGGAGCTTAGCTAAAAGAACAGAATACCAGACTCTAATAACAGCCTCGGAGTTACCTATAGAAACTAGACCAGACTTATCGTATCGATGCGTACTTTGGTTGAGGTGTTCTATTAGATTCACAAAAATGTCGGGAGTCGATATTTTCGGTCTAAAGCATCAACTGCTTTTCGGATAGAATTTGATTGGATCCAAGATATTCACAAGCTTTTTATTGATTATGGGCTGCTATTGGAAAGAATAGAAATAAATACTTTCATTGAATGCATATTTTTTCGGTATTCGCTAAACATATGCTACCTTCCAAGAGTACTTTTTTATGTGAAAGGGTCTAAGCTTAGGTATCACCCTTTATACTACCAGTTCGTCATGTCGTTCACGTCATGGTGTAATGTCTAGTAGTAAGCTTAGCTCGAATATAGAAAAAGGATGTGATAGGTTAAGGGTAATCTGAAGGATGGCATGAGGAGGAGGCAGTGAGCGTTGCGTTTGAACTCTTGCATGTTGCTTCCAAGAGTATGGATACACTTCGGAGAAATGTGTCAGAACAAGGAGTTTGCGTAGAAATTTATCCAAAAATCGGCTTCATTTTATACTGTCAGGACCAGTAGATTAATTGACGTCAAGCTCTTTGAGACACCTATACATTTTGCAAGTCCTGAAAAAAATTCCGTGGTGAGTCATATACTCGAGGGTGGAAGGTGGCAGAGCAGTGTCTGATAAAGAATTCGACACGAACCGAGATAATAATAAATCGGCCTTGGATTTGCTGTGTTCAAATATTTATGTGATTGCTCTGTAGATCAGTCAACGTACTAAGTTCTTAGGTAAATACGAGTAGATGCGGAATGAAGATAATTAGGATTTGTAAAAATTGGTAATCGATGTTTTTTTATTGAAATTTGTTTAATCTTTTCTAATATAAATATTAATTTTATTTTTTCTTACAGAAACTTTGAATTAACGTTAAAAATACTTGAATTTGATATATTTTTGTAGGAAGAAAAACAAAAAATCCAACAACAAAAATTAAATATTCCGCCTTCGTTTTTAGCGAAAAGCGATTAAATTTGTTTTTTTTTTATTTTATTTTGTTAGTAAAAATAATTTTTAATCCGATGATATAAAAAAAAAGAGTGTACGAGTTCTTTTTCTTATTTATTTATAAGAAGTCACACGTTTTATGTTGTTTGCCCGAGATCCGAGATGTGGCGGCACACATTCACCACGCACATGCAGGGAAAAACAGAGATCTGTCCACACAGATGGGAGATTTTTTGGCACCGATCTTCTAATTTTCTCTAATCGTGTATGGTTTTAAAAATACACTCACAAACCTTATTTATTCTTTCGGGTGAATTTTTATCTCAATTCTTATTCGATGATATATCCATAATAATTTTTTTTTATCCACAAAATCTTTATTTTGATCGATTTTTTTTTCGCGTGAAATATAAGTATATTCAAAGTGAAAAAAAAAATGATTTCAAATATTAATTTGCTGCTGACAGCAAGGCACAATAATTGACATATTTTTTTTGTGTTTCTTATCACATGCTAATCAAACAATAATAACAATTAGCTCACGATTTTGTAACACTTTTTTTTCGTTAATTATAATTCCATCGATAAGCACCAAAAAGCACCGGTTAGTAACGCTTTTTGAGCGCTTTTCACGCGAATAGGACAAATATAAAAAGTATGTATTTTTTTTTATTGAAATATGCGTCTCAAATGTTTAAACAACTGGAAAACAAAAACGCGAACCGCAACCATCAAAACGTGTACAGAGAAATATTTCTAAGCCATAAACTTGAACTGAGCCGCGACTTCATATTTTCGAAAAAAAGCGAGCCGCGAAGCTTGCGTTCAGCTTTTTTAAGTAACCTTGACATTTATTTTTGGATTATAGCGCAGACAATCCGAGTGCGCATGTATTCTGCGCAGCGTGTGCTGGTATCTTGCGGGGTATTTGCGAATGTATTATGGTATATTTTTGTGGTTATAAGTTGCATAATTTTGTCATTATAACGAGTGGCATCTTACATTGTCGGCACAGGTCTTCTTCGGTATGGGGCCTCCAATTACTCATTTTGTTTATAAAATCTTAAAGGGGGCAAAGACTTCTAAATATTTGTAACTCTAGCTATAGTGTCTTTAAGTATAGGAAGCAAGACTTTTGTATTACTTTCATTGGTTGGGATTAAAATAGTAATAAACGTCGCAGCTTTCAGCGAAAATTATTATTGTTGTTATTTCTCGGACCAGCTGAGACCGTGAACCGTGTTAGCGTGTTGTTTACAATTCATTTTATAAAATAACAGGCGGAAGCAGTTACCGGGCGGCACCGAATGCGGCAATAACTTAAGAAAGATGATGCAGTTGCTGACAGTAAATTGCACAGATCAATCTATGTGAGAATAGTAAGATCAACGCCAGGCACATAAACTGCAAAAGATTGATCCTTTCTTCCTTTATATGACCCTGAATATCCAAGCTGAATCTGTCTTAAGTACCTTGATCGCAACAACATTCTCAATCCACTTTTCTCTTCAAGTCTCTTCTTCTTATTCAAACAAATGTTTATAAATAAATGCAAAAAAACAATAATTTTTTCAACAAATCCCGCCTTCTGGTCGCAGTTTACGATTAGCACTTATTTTATATTTTTTAATAATTATATATATTTAAAGGCCACTGGGTAAAAACTTTCCACGTGGAAAACATGCAGTAAAATTGGCCGACCACTATTTGCGAAAAATTAAAATTAAGTAAATCTAAAATTCGAGCTAATACGTCAAAAGCTCTGGAATTTATGATAGTTTAAAATAAAACTACCACACAATTTATATCATAAACAGGAAAGATAATTTGAATATTTAGATTTAGTAAGATGCTATAATTTCGTCTTCTTGAAACTGGGTCTTATTAATGCTGGTCAAGATAAACGTTCTAACCCGCTTCCTAGCAGATGCATCAAATCAAAACCCGTACTTTTCCGGAAGATTGGACGGAATGTATATATAGTAATGGCCAAAATATCAATCTTATAGTATGCCAAGGCTACAGAAGAATTCCTTTTTGTATGATAATTTAAGTTTCAAGAATCATTCTTAGTACTACCAGAAATTGCATCTCTTAAGAAATCTCAGGAGGAGTACTTGTTTAGAATTTTATAATATCGCAGATCTTCGGTTAATGTTGTGCCTAGGTAAAAACGCTTTCAACACGACGAAATGGAGCAAAAATGTTGGGGCGTTTATCAAACTAGTTAGAAACTAAAGTATCTACATACTGCGCATTATAATAGACTATCTCTGGGATAAAAGGTTCCTTTGTGAATCGAACGATGCACCGAAGGCATACAAGACAACCTGTGGCCTTCTGTGGATACCCATCAAGGGACATCTATAAGATGATGATGATAGATGTGGCCTTCTGTAGATACCCATCAAGGGACAACTATAATGAACCTTTTTCTTCTTAAATAGTGTTACAGTCTTGCTACAGACTCGGGCCTCTTTAAGTCTCTTCTTCCAGTCGTCTCTACGTTTAGCCAGTTTTCTCCAGTTTGGTATACGAACTTTTCGTATTACTTCTAGAATATCACCCATCCACATATTTCTTAATCGTCGTACGCTTCTTTTTCCTGTTGGTCTACCATTGAAAACACGGACTAGCCTTCTTTTTGCTGCAGTTCGTACAACGTACCTGAACGATCATAGTCTGCTATATTGAAGCTTATCCTCCAAAAAAAGAGCAGTTGCGGACGACATTAGGATAGTGGTTGTAGGACAATGAAACGATGAGATAGAGTTTGCGTGAACAACTATGACCCTAAAGGGCAAGATTGGAGAACATATCAGCCACTCACATCCTAGTCTCAGGTATCTGGTACTGATGATTGATCGAGGGCTGAATTTCCCCTCTTGAGTCGTAGCTGCGCAGCAGTAGCGAGAATACTATGATATGTGCAGCGCCCAGGGCAATGTGGGATAGCGGGATAACCTACATGGACATACTAGCAAAGGAAAGCATACGTCTTTCGACCCAGAATATCTTAGAAAAGATCTTAAAGATGTGCGGTGACAGATAGTGCGCTGTGATGGAACAAATCTTCTAAAATCGATGGACCAACAGACTTATTCCAAATAACAAGAGATGGGGTTACAATGGACGTGGAGAAGTTAGCTACGTCCTAACGCATTCCATTGGTAGACATGGAGGATAAAAATAATACAATACCTTCATCGTTTCGATCATGATGACTAACCGCTGTGCCAAGCATATTTGAATGTGGGAGAGGGCTCAGACCATGTCCCCTTACAAAGTCCGAGATTCGCCCAACCAAGGTTTGAACTAGAACACCGGACAACCTTCTAGGCCACATATTGAGAGCTGAGGATGTATTGAGATGACGCTACAGATTATATACGATAAGTTAAGACTGAAATAAGCCGAAATAAAGGCATAGAAACTCTAGGAATATTGGAGAAGTAAAAGTTGAGCCAATCCTGTGACGGATTGCTGCAAAGCCTACCGCGCGAGGAAAATGAAATACCATGATGTGGTTTGAGTGAGTTTGAATCCCACATAACCGAAAGGCAAAGACTTGGCAGTAGTTGTGGTAGCTTTCCGGTTTGAATGCAGGAAAAAAAATAACCCCTGGATTTTAAGAGATGGATCAGTTGTTAGGTCTAGTCTAGACCGTCCACTGAAACTGTACGAACAAAAGTACGGGTGATATTACAGTTGATCAAATAGTACTTCGTTTTAATTGCGTTAAATTCAACATGATTCTTGCAACCACAATCGAGAATAAGTTCCATGTTTCTGTTGGTAGAGATGGACACAAGCTCATGATCATAACACAAGTTCTGGCACGTTATTGTCTTATATTGTCGAAGACATAAGAGTTACACAGCGTACCGTCCTAAGCGAAACTCTAAAATGGGTATTGAAAGCAGGTCATTCATAAATATAAGAAAAATAAAGGGACATGGAATTGACCTTTAAAGAGCACCGGCCGAAATAGAGCCGGATATAGATTCAACGCAAAAAACATTTAATCTAGTCCTTCAGAACTAAGTAAATATCCATCAGATGGCTTGTGGCACTAAAACAACAGGACAAGAAAGTTGAGAATTGTTGAAAGGACCAGACGCTTGTGCCCGTTACATTCCGAGATGGCCACACACCTTTAAAGTATAGTATAGTATTCAAGTTTCCTCCAAATTCATCTCTAGTTTAAGTTTACATTATAATTACGTACAATTGGGATATCATATTAAAGTGAAAACATAAAAACAACAATAGTACATACATATAACCTTTTACAAATTAAACCGCCATCATCTCCGAAATTGAGCAGTTTGAAGCAATTTTTATTTAATGTAAAAATAACTAGGTTTAACCTATTGACTGCACAAAATTAATACAAGCGTGTGGCAAAAATACAATTTAAAAACAAATTTATTGTCGATAGACAATCGACATACTCATTATCATTTACAATTTCCTTAATGGAGGTGATTAGCTAATGATTCAAAGTGAATTTTAATGGCCTTGGCAGACTGGCAGGAGCTACTTTCATAAACTTGTTTGTGTCATTAAGAGATGATATATAAAGGGGCACGATTAAGCTGCAGCAATATGAGACAATATTCGAATTTCAAATCATAATTTTCAATGGATATGAATTTGGTTCAAATATTTCATGCAAAAATTTGTCTAAAGATAATAAACAAAAAGGGATAAAGACATTTCTATGATTTTTATAAGGGGTGATCCATTTAATGTTTCCTTAACAAAAGTTGCTTTCAGGGAACGTAAAGGTAGAGCAGAAAAGCAAGGCGTTTTCTAATGAAATATGGATGATGATAACTAAGCGCTCAAGTGGAATGGCACAAAATCATATCTATGTGGGAATCGTATGTACGAATCTAGGTTTAGACCCTACATAACATTTTTTCAACAGGCTCTTGATATCCCAGGTGATCTACAGTTGCAGTGTTCCTTGCAAGCTAAGTGAAACTCTTTTTAGTTGAGAATCAAATTTAGCATAAAAAAAGAAAAAAATCACGTAAAGAGAAGATATAAACTTAAAATATGTCCCTTACCAAAGATAGTTTCAAAAGACGAGACCTTGGCTTCTTGACTTCTACATTGGCTTGAAAAGGAATTTGATCGAGTGCCAAGAAAACTTATGTCGCAAGGTTTGCGTGCACAATTAGCCTCAGAAACGTACGTTCATATTCTCCAAAACACATACAACCACATAAAAACGAAAGTTGTACTCTGCAAGAAGCTGAGGTTGCAACAAGATTCAACACTCAGCCCAGTACTTAACATCATTGTAAACTGTCACTCATGGGCTCTCAAAACCCAATTCCATGGACACTTTTGTATGCAGACGACATACTCTTAATAGCAGAAATGCTGTAAGAAGTACAAGCTGACCCAATCTCATGGTACACAGCACGAAGACGCGGAGGACTTAGAATGAGCAAGACAAAAAAAGGGAGCCGTCTTTTATAGGTACCATCTCCTAATAAGTAGGCCACTTGAATTACGTGAGCTCAGTATAAACACCAGAACCGTGTATTGATAAAGATATTGACAAAAGGATAAACACTGGATGGCTAAAATAAAGATATTTAAAGTTGATGTAAAAATAACCATTAAAGAAGAACAGAATGCATTTTACTTTCCAGGAGCACGCGCTGTGTCATGTGACACTGTCCTGTTGGAGCCACATGTGTTGAAGGCCCAAATAATTCAATTTGGCCACAAGAAGGTTTTTCAACATGCCACGGTAGCGATCACCAGTAGCTGTTACAGCGTTGCCTCTAGCATCCTCGGCCCAAATGTCGCACATACAGTAACTATACGAGGGTTTAATGGTCATTGGTGTGTGTATCAATTGAAGATGTTTAAGGCAACAATAGCGGCTATTCTGTTTTTTTATGTGGAATACTAGAGCTCAGGGAAAGCCCTTTGTACTGTCGACAATCTATTTTCTTCGTATAGAGTGCAATGTCAAACAGCAAGCTTTAGTCGATAGATAGTGAAGGGGAAAAGAGAAGTAGGAAGGAACTGCTACAACCAACTAACCCCAACCATTTCTATCGCGACTTTGGCGTCGGGGCAACGAGAAACAACTCGCCAGAGTGTTGTCTCTTGAAACAAGTTGAATCCCATCAACCAACCGATGGACATGCGCTTGGTGGAGCGGGCAGTGCGAGCGGAAGGCTATGACAGGAGGAATGTAAAGAGAAGAAAGAAGGTGGAAAAGGCGAAGGACGGTGGGGCTCTGTCGGGATTCACACCCGGGACCTCTGGGATGGTAGCCACGCGCGTTACTCCCTAGAGCTAGACTACCGAGGCCCCCAGTCAGGTCGAAATGTGCCTCGTTACTCATGATGACTTTTTGCCAAATATATAAAACCCGTTGTTGCGATGTTAGATGCTCCATAATAAATTATTATCGAGTACTATCCACAATTGTCAAATATGTTCTGAAAAATGACAACCAAACCAAAACGGCGGCCAAACGCGATAGTCAGCCTGGAACATAAAACCAACGCTGTATTTTATGTGAAGAAGCAATAAGGCTAACCTATTTTTACTGCACCGAGTGTTGACTCATATGTTATTCTGATGAACAGAAAAACAAAAAACCCATGTAACAGAAATGAAGATCTTAAGGAGGATAAGAAAAATTTAGAAATGAATATATTTGGACAATTTTGAAAGTAGCAACAGAAAAATTAACTGAAAACCGGTTATGTTAGGCATCGTGAAGGGGAAACTGTAATTGTAGCGAAAACTGTAATGGATATAGAAGAATTCAGTAATCTGCAGAATTCACCTGGATTGGAATTATAAAGAAATTTATTTAATTACAATTAGGATTTTTGTGTTTTAGCCTACACCAGCAATAAAGAACACTGATTAAATTATAAAGAAAGCTATGAAGACTAAAAGAAAGGCAATAGGAAGAATGTCGAAATAGCACTACTAGGGCCACCTCAAAAGACTTACGAAATAACGACACGGAAGTAGAATTGATTTAATTTAAAACATTTCTTTAATATCTAAACTTTGGCATATCCATTTTTGTGAAAGTATATTTTTATGACACGACTAGAACTAGAATGAAAAAAACATGACCCAATAATCTCATTCGCCTTTCTTTTTTTTTGCAAATTCTATTGAACAAGTTTCGATTTTTAATTATATAACACAGAATATAAAATATATTTTATATAACCCTAAGAACAGATGCATATCACAGAAATACCAGAAGTAAAACATTATATAAAATTCCCACCAATAAAAAAAAACTATAAAATTTGAAAATTATTCAAAAACTATATGAAATTTGAAAAATCCACACCAAAAAAACCACTCAGATTATCTCAACACAGTATCTAAAAATACGATAGGTATAATAAAGGTATCAAAAATTTGAATGAAATGAAATTAAAAATTTGCATCACCACCAGCTGGAACGGAGCACGTGTCGAAAAGATATTTATCAATATTAACATATTCGATAAATCAAAGCGGTTGGATACAATTGATTTAAAATCTTTGCCACAGATACAGTTTGTGGATAAAATATTTCTTATGCATTAATTATAAAAAATATTAATAAATATTAAATTATTTTAATTTATAATTAATTTTTTTTTAATATAATGTTGCTTTCGTCGGAATTTTATACGACGGATGTAGGCGGTTATGATTTGTATTAATGTTATTCAGTTATATTAAAGCGGTTCGATTGTAGTCTTTCCTATATTCGAGGCGGCAGTTTCATTTTATGTGAAAGACTAGAGCTGTTAACCTATTTTTACTGTCGGCGATTCTATCTAGTATCTATGCATTGTTGAACAGCAAACACTAGCCGAAAAAAACATAGTAGAGAGAAAAATGAAAGAACTGCCACCGCCAAAATGCGGTTTCAGATCATTGGTTCTCATCCAATAGAACCACTGATTTCAGGGATGGAACTGAAGATGACTTCCTCGCTTATTGTGGAAACAGGCGATAGTAAGAAAATACGATACCACTTAAAAACTAAGCTGTTCGTCCGCATCTTTTGAGACGCAACTAAAACAGAATTGAAAAAGTTTCCTTGAATAACTAAACAAAAAAGATTGGTACTTCTTTCTTAAAGAAAAGATTAGTCTATATCTTTAAACAATGTTTTAAGTTAAAAATGAAATAATGGATTCGGATGTAATCTATTAACACAAAACTATAAAATATAGTAGTAATTATTACGCGATCGATCTGCTAAGATTCTTGGAACAAATTCACTCTTGTACTTCTTCACTCGTTGTACTTCCCTAATAGTCTAAGTCTCTAAGAGATAGTGGCCTCGACAACATACCCATTTGAATAAAGCTGGAAATTTGCAAAATGTTAGTTGAGGTCCTCCCAAGGAAGAAATGACCGGTATGGCTAAACGGGGTGGTGGGGTTAGCGCCCTTAAATTTTTGAAAATGGCGTAAAGATGAAAATTTTTACTCATTTGAATGAAGCTCAAATTTTCAGGAATGATAGTTCGTACCCTAATAACGAAAATAAAACAGCCATACCGCTGAGGCGGTGGAAAAAGGGGCCATACCGGGTCAAAGGTTACAGTTTTGGGGGAAATAGTATTCATTAGTCCATTCAAAACGCGCTTTTGGGTGTCGAAACATAACATCGTGTTGAAGCTCTTTCCCTATAGGTTGTTTTGGGTCGCTGATTACGAAAATCGGGGCCCCGGAGACCTAAAATATAGGCGTCACCCTTAAAAATGCAAAAACACCCCTCTGGGGGTTTTCGCGATAATTTCAATAAATTGAAATTCACTTTTTTCAATATTTATTTGCGAAGGTGATTGATTTATACCAAATCAAGCCAAATTTTATTATAAGGGATAGTCCTAAAGAGTTAAAACCACCCCCAAATCGACTGAAATAAAAAAAAAGGTAAAAAATTGGTTTTCCAACTTTATGCTTCAAATTCGCCCCAAATCGACTGAAATTAAAAAAAAGGTAAAAAATTGGTTTTCCAACTTTATGCTTCAAATTCGATTGAATGTTTATTGTCAGGCAAAAATAAATTATTTTGAACCCTTAAGGGGTTAAAACTACCCCTACAATTTTAAAAAATCAACTTCCACAGACTCGACAGTTCAAAATCTACCAGTGCAATGGCAATGGCGAGATAGATGTTGTGAGGAAAAGAAATTAAAGCTCGGTAGGGTCCGGTGGGCAGGAAGAGGAACCTGCTTGGAAAGTTTTATGCGGTAAGATCTATGGAGAGCGACAGCAAGAGAGACCCAAACTCCGCGTAGACCAGGACGTCCAGAGCTTACAGAAGCCAAACTGGATGACATCGGCTCAGCATCTGGACTGGTGGACAGAACAGAGGCCAGTATCGGACCTCGTTTGTAGAACCGTTAAAGTAAGTAAGTAACATCACAAACAGATCTTGTGTATCGCTTAACATCAACATCAAAGGGAAAAGGCAGATAGATGTCAAAAGAACTTTATCGAAATGAAAGAATCAACCGCTATAATAGATGACCAATCAGAACAATATCAAATGCCAACTTTTCCTCCCAAAAAAAGACAGCTTGAAACCAGAAGAAGACGTGTGCCCCAATCGAATGAGAATTACCAGCTCGGAACAGAAAGTAATAAACAGAAGGAAACGGAGAAAAAACACACGAGAGAAGATTAAGCCAACCAAAGACTGTTTAGCTGTCAATGATAATGATTCTTTTATGATAATTTCAATATAAATTATGCGTGACAAAGACAATCACACTAATATCCAACAAGGTAAGAACAAATAGGCCCATGTATGACCAAATCTGTATCAATCGAAACGCAAAGCCACGTTCATGACTTGTTTGTATTAATTACTAAATTCGAAACTAACTGAAATATCTACTATCAACAATCAAATAAAATAAACGCTTCTCATCGAAAATTACACGCACATTTTAAGAAAATAAATAACGATTTATGAATTTTAATTAAGTAGCGCCAAAGACAGCCGATATTTTTTTCCAATTAAAAATATGAACTTTGTCATTTCCATATAAAATACAAGTGCACTCAAGCCTAACAGACTCAGACTTAAAGCTTCTCCCCCCGATGTATTACACCTTCTGTGGCTTCAAACCACTTCAAAGACGACCGCGTGTAATATGAGCCAAAAAACTACACAATTTTGCCAACATTTCAAATTAAAAATATCGGTGTTCCGTATCGCTTGTTTTAATGGTTATTCTTAATCTTATCCCGGGACATGATATGGCGCGGCGGCTACCTGTAGTCACAGTTACTTTCAAAATGAGATTTAATGTGTTCATAAGCACTCATCTGGATTAATTCTATGGTGATGTTTATTTATATGACTGCAATTTGCAATTATAATGAGAGAGGCTATTAGAATAATTTTCCTAGATAAAATACCAAACGGGGAACTACTATATTTATTTTAATTGTATTGTATGCGATAGAATATTGCTAAGAGTAATTCAAAGTTCATAATCCTAGAGGAGTCCAATAAAAGACTAAAATTTGTCTTAAGGCGACTTCTTGTTATTTAAACTTGTTTAGTAGCTATCGAAACACCGGCAATTTTAATTTGGGACAACATCTACTTCGCTTGCCTTCTCATATTACTACTAAATATAAATACGCATATCCGATTCCTTCCATATATATTTAAACCGCAACGTACAAATGACCTTTCACTTGTTGATGTCTGTTGACGATGATATCTACGAGTATATTTAAAACGGCGAAAAACAATCAAAAATTAACATATGGATACGCTCCGATCGACAGGAGCCAAAACTTAATTAAGAATTATTAAAAAAAACATCGCAAAAAAATCAAATGTTGATCATTTATTCAATCTAAACAGCTGAAATTGATAATTGTGAACCCAAAATATATTAAAAAAATAGTTATATAATTTTGAAATTGTAGAGGATAAGAGGAGATACTATCCGACGGAGGAAATAATCCCAACAGAATAATCTAATCTAATTGTTTTGTAATCGTAAACATAACGTTGAGATATATGTTAAATAACACATATTTTTTGTACTTATTTAACTAAAATTACAATCAAATTATACGAAAGCAGCAAGAAAATTGGCACATGGTTATCGCATCTGTAACTAAGCCGGCATAACTAAAAATATTAAAAATTAATAAGCAGAAAATGATTTTTTCGACGGTTTTAATAAGCGAACAAGATCACATTTTCCTTTTTAATCAACGTTCTTTTCGATATTATTACTTATCTTATATATTTTCTTTTTAATTGAAGTGTTGACAATTAATGTGGAAAGCCCAAAAGATAAGATCATGAATGGACAACACAATGATAATAACTGATTTTTTTTTGTGTTGCTACCAAAATGCAATTAATAATGTCGTCAAAAATAATTAGGTTTAACAAAAAATATCTGAATAATGTGAAGGTAGTTTTGCTATGCTTACCTTCCACGCGTTCACCTTGGGCGGTGGTGCAGCAACAAATTTCTTAGGTGCTTCGTCGTTCTTATTTTCGATATTTTCCTCAACAGAAGATTCCTTCGGTGATGCTTCTACTGGTGGCTTTTCAATCTTATCGTTTTTATGCTTACGATCCTTGGATCTTCGTGGTGTTGGCTTCCGTTCTTCATTTCCATTATTATTAACTGGACGAGGATTATTGGCTTGATTCTTGTTCGGTCGATGGTCCCTTTGTCTTTCACGGCGACGAATCTTGCGGTCTTTACGGGTATGAGAAATTACTGGAGTAAAATCATTATTATCATCAACTTCAGATGAATTTTCTGGATTATCAACAGCGGCACGTTTTTCGGCAGTTTGAGGTTGTTGTTGTTGTTGTGCATTATTATCATCAATCTTTTTCGGTGCGATTTGATTTTTATTTGAGTTGTCGCACTTTATGTTTTCTTTATTGTCTTGGTCATGTTCAATTCCGGTATTATTATCAGCGCCTTGTTTTGTTTCAACATTGAGCACAACATTTGCATAAGATGCAGAAGAGGAACCGCCAGTATCCTCTTTTGGTGAAGTAGTAGCTGCAGTTGACATAGTTCCTTGCTTGGAAACAGGAAATATTAATTTTTTTTGTTTCTAGTTTATCCAAAAGACTTCCAAGTGGACTTGTCCACAAGAGAATGTGTTTCTCCCCGGTTATTTGGAAGTAACCCCAGCCAAGGGATTATTTAAAAAGGAACAACACTTTATTTATTATTTATTTAAATTGATACACCAAACACCTAAACGGAAGTCTGTTATCCGATAATTATAATTGCATAACTTGTTTAGGTTTCCATTTTAAATAGAGCAAACGTTAGCCACAAGTTAGTCTGTCAGTGACCAAAATGTACACAAACCACACCAATTCACACACTGACAAAATTATAGAACACAGTTACACAATATATTTTTCGGGAATCGAAAGTTTTTCGAATATAATCTTCTTAAATGGAAACGTCAAAAAATTACGGAAAAATGAAAAAATCCTTATAATTTCGTAAATTTACTTAATTATTTATTTATAATAATCGTGATATTAAATTAATATAAACTATAAACTTATTTTAATTAATATAGTGCTATAAAATATAATCGTAAAAACACTTTTTGATCTGATCCTAATGTCAAAGTCATACAACGTACAACACTATTATTGAATTTTTTTATAATATTATTGTATTTAACAAGAAGTTCAATTTATATTAATGTGAATCTATAAAAACTATTCACTTGCAGTCGAAATAATTAAGTTTTGCACCATTTTTTACCGAAAAATTTGCAATTTTTTAACAATCACTGCACATGTGGTTTGACGCCGAACGTAGACCTTTTTCGAAAAGAACAGTGGATAGTTGTTTTGTGGCAATGTCATCAAAAACGTGGGACCGGTTTGCGTCTTAAATAATTTTTACTAGTTCACTGAACTTAAATAATTTTATGGAATTATTTTATAATAATTTTTGTAAAAAAAAAATTTTTTTAAATTAAATTATTTTAAGAATAGAACAATAAATTAAAAATAAAAATTTAATATTTGTTTATTTTATATCATATAAAATATTTCATAAAAAATATTGGCGAAATGAACATTTATTAGCGATTTTAACATTTAAAAATATGTTCTTTACACTCAATATATTAAGAAAAAAATGTTTACTACAGTAAAATTAATTTATTAATATTGAAAATTAATATTTTTTATATAATTAAAAAAAAATTTCTATAAATTTTTTTCCAAAAATTATAGCGCGCCATCTACATTGAATGCTATAAAAATAATCCTACAAAATCCACAAAATGGCGATAATTTTATGGTGATGCTGTCACATAGCTTTGGCTCGTGGTGTGTTTTGAGAAAGTTTTATAATTTTATCGATTTTATTTACATTTATAATTGTAATAATATTGCAGAAAATAATTTAAATAATTAAGTCATTATGACTGTTAATCCGAATCCGGTTGATTCATCAAGAATACGATGTTTTTTCGACATCAGCCTTGGTGGATTGCCGGCAGGAAGAATTGTTTTTGAACTTTTTGCTGATATCGCAGCAAAAACTGTTGAAAATTTTCGTTGCCTTTGCACTGGTGAAAAGGGCGAAGGATTAACAACTGGAAAACCATTACATTATAAAGGAACAATTTTTCATCGTGTTGTTAAGGATTTTATGATACAATCTGGTGATTTTTCTGCGGGTAATGGAACTGGCGGAGAATCAATTTATGGAGGCACATTTGAAGGTATTTTTTGTTTGTTATTAAATGTATTTAATTTGTTATACAACTCCTCTTCTAATATTCATTTGTTTAAAAATGGAATAGAATTAATTTTCATGTACATGGGCAATTTTTTCACTATCTTAACTTCACTTTGGCGCTCTAATTGTGTGTTTACCCAACTGATCCTTATTGATTTAAAAATTTTAAGGAAAAATATACATATATTCTTGGCTTGCAGTTCTAGCAACCATTTGTGGTTGTTGTTTTAGTTTAAGTAAACAGTAAAGTATCAGTATTGTTTTGAGGGTGAGATAACGAACAACAACAATGAAACTAATCCAAATATTGGCCATTTTATTTCCACTCCATCTGAATGAGGCGTTTTTTCTAGGTTATGTTGGGTAGTTCATAATCACCGGCCTCCTAAAATGAAAACCTTTCATAGTTGGAGCTGATTTGGATGTTATTTCAGATTAATAAACTTAAATGGATTAGAAATTGCTGCTGTTGAAATCATGGCTCTATAAAATACACATCAGCAAGCGATCTTCATCAAATGTCGGACAAAATTGACGACATAGCCATAAATGTAATATCATCAGCTAAATAGCCGTTGCTTGGCCTGAGAATCACTAGGATTTTTCTCCATTCCATTCTGTGCGTTGCTTTCTGTTCCCAGCTTTTTAATTCTCAATATCTTCATATCTTCTTCTAACTCATTTGTGGCTTGCCTTTTCTTCTGTTTCAATCAGGTGATTCGTTGAAAAGCATTTTTCTAGTATGTTCTTTTTTTTTGGGATGTACTGGGTCCGAAAGTACCGCAGCTACTCGCTTGGCCTACTGTACTGCACTTCTTTATCTCATATTTGTAGGCCAGACCGTTTGAACAGGTTCAGTAGTTGGCCTAGTGAGTTGTCGCTTAGACCCGTAGAACAACGAGACCCTGATTTTCACTATCGCGGGCTATTCACTGAGAACATGAAGAACACACTCATCCTCCTGAAGGTGAAATCTTCATTTGGGGTCCTCTGTACATCCTATCCTCCAAAAGTGGTAATTCGGGGCACATTCCCAAAAAGTATGGTTGCATAACTCGATTTCAAAGCTGAAGAGTTTTGTCTAGTATACAGAGATATTTCCATTTTATCATCAGTCCTCAAACTCTTTGAAAAACTCGTCCACGATAAGATTTCCCCTTTAATCGACCCACACTTAAATGAACAGCAACACGGCTTCAGAAGAGGGCGCTAGACCACTTCAAACCTCATGCTCCTAATCTCCGAACTGCTCTATAGTATGGAGAAGGGCCATCAAATCGATGCTATTTACACTGATTTCAGCAAGGCCTTTGATAAGGTAGACCATCATATTTTACTTGCTAAACTCTCAAAATTTGGAATAACAGGTTCTGCCCTTGAATGATTAAGATCATACCGCAACGGAAGAACACAGGTTATTAGATTTCAAGGATTCCTTTCAAATGAAATCGAAGTAACTTCCGGTGTTCCTCAGGGCAGTCATCTCGGCCCTCTTCTGTTCAATATATTCATCTCTGACCTGTCCAAGAAATTGGAGAATATCCCTTTTATGCGGCGATCTCAAAATATATAGTGTCATCAAATCCCAAACTGACGTATCCTTTATTCAAACTCAAAAAGTTTATTCAATCTATAACATGAGTGGTATTTTACAGAGTTTCAACATAAAGTACTAGATACTAGTCCAAGGGACTACTGTATCCTTTATTCAGTCGAATCTCAATGGTTTACAAGACTGGTGCGCCACTAATAAATTGCATCTTAACACCAACAAATGTCAAGCAATTACCTTCTTTCGTAAACATAACACACAACAGTATTATTATCGTCTCAACGACAGGGTGTTGAATCAATTCGATCTAGGTGTCGTCCTATACAAAAAACTTAATTTCAATTTGCACTATGATAATATTACTGCCAGAGCCAACAAACTTCTTGTCATTATAAAGAGAAGAGCTAAAGAATTCGGCAATATATGGGTCACAAAAACTCCCTTCTGTTCTCTAGTTCGCCCTATCGTGGAATATGCATGTCCTATCTGGCCTCCCGTATTTCTCATAAGTAGCAACAGGATAGAATCAATTCAGAAGAAATTTATCCTTTTTGCTCTGAGAAGTTGTTAGTCGATCGGCAACTTTCTCCAGGGGACCAGATCTCTCACTTCTTGTATCCTTTCAACTTCCAAAGAAGTCTTATTCGAAATCTTCACTGATGGTCACCACTGTCATGTCCTTTCTGCTCATATATTGTTCATTTGTTGTTATCAAAATATAATAATTTTTTAGCTCTTACATAATAAAACTTGTTTTGTTTCTTTTACAGATGAATCTTTCACACTTAAACATGACAAGCCGTTCCTCTTGTCAATGGCTAATCGTGGTAAAAACACAAATGGATCACAATTCTTTATGTGAGTTCTTCAATACAAAACTTTTGTTTGGTAAAGGGAGTTTAAAATCAAATCGGATTCTGATCGTCAACCGGATTTTGTACTAGTGACAATTCTTTTCTTTTTCAAGCAAAATTTTTTTATTATTTTTTTTCTCTACTTAAATTCAAACATAATTACAAATTGGCAAAATCTGAACCAGTACATCTGTCCGGTTATGCTCCAAAAAAATAATTCTTATAAACATATTAACATTCATATAACATATTTCATGAAATTTGAATTTTATGACTTATGAACAAATTTTACATATAGCAACGATGCATGAGAGTTTAATCAGAGCAAAATCAGCCAACGACCATGTGAGTATCTTGGCTGACCGACCGACCTTCGCCAGTCTGGTCTTTCATATTTGATCGCTTTATCGAAACGCACTCTTGGCTCTGAGATTGTTTCGTTGCGTGTGAATTATAAAAAAAAATGTTTATTCGGAACATATTTAAATAAAAATTGACAAAAATATGTTCTTCAACACAGATCAACACTGTAAACAAAATATTCTTGTTCTTTTGTTTTTCTCATTGTAGTACTACACAGCCTGCTCCACATCTAGACAAGTGAGTATTGAATTTTATTAATGATTGGCTTTTTTAATAACGAGAAAAATATTTTTATATTATTTGCAGTGTTCATGTTGTATTTGGACATGTCGTTTCTGGACAAGATTTGGTGCGGCAATTGGAACATCTACCGGTAGATAGAAACTCTCGTCCTCTGCAAGATGCAGTTATATCAAATTGTGGGGAGTTGGTTCGGCAAGTAAAAGGTATGTTTTTACAGTTATTTTCCGTTGGTATTGTTATTTTAAAATAGTGGATATTGATAGTTTAGTAGTTGGTTCAAAAAGTTTCATAAATATCTTCAATTAGAGCTGCAACCTTCTATTCGCCGTGATCTCTTCTAGATCTCACCACTACGCCTCTCTGTGGCTAACCTTTTCTTTCCAGCTTGTTATGTTGGATTTTCTTCGATCGAGTCTAATAGTCTTTTTCTTGGCCGACTTCTTAGTCAAACAAGGTTGTGAAACTGTATTCAACTGACGAAATTGCTGTTGACGGTCAGGCTCTGTTGAAACGTATGGAACACTGGAGGTCTGGTTAGATCAACTCCAAGTGATTTATTTCTGTACTTTCTAGCAACGCGTCTTGAGAGTTGAAGAATGTTGTCAGAACTGTGGCGGGGGCGAACGGCTAACAAAGACCTCGGAAAGTGGTGGCACCCGTTTTGTCACTTCTGCCAAAACCCGAGAAAAGTCACTGCAGACGAACACGTAGCAGCTCTGTTAGCAAGTCCTAATCCCACCTCCCCGCGGTGCCCCGTGGGGAACTTCTTCGGAAGGGGCTAACGGGAGACGGCCGAAAGGCGAGATCTCTGCGCCACAAAACAGCGTATTAAGTCGGTTGGGCTGAGAGTTAACAACCCGCTCCCATAACACACACAATTGCTACGTCTCGGAACCGGACGAACAACACGGCGACGACCTTTGCTTTTCGAACCAGGGCACGAAGATGGAGAGATTACTTCTTCGCCGCCCTGAATGGCCCTTTTTCGCAGGAACCTGAAGAAAATAATAACAATGCACTGCCAATAAGAATTGCCACTCGTGCACCATCCAAGACAGAAATAGTAACCGCAATTCATGCAATGACCAATGGTAAAGCAGCTAGAAAAGGTGGTATCCCGCCAGAATTGTTGAAAGCCGACCCAAGCCTCATAGCAGATGCGCTACAGCCAATCCTGGAAATAGCATGGAACACCTGTTACCTTTCCGGAGGATTGGACGGAAGGTATCATAGTCAAAATACCAAAAGAGGGGGACCTAATAGTAGGTGATAACTGGAGAGGCATCTGTTTATTATCTACTGTGGGCAAAATCTTGTCCCACATATTACTATCAAAGAGAAGAGAGGCAGTAGATCGAACGCTTAGAAGACAGAAGGCTGGATTCAGAACGGGCCGCTCCTGCATAGACCATATTAACAGCTTGAGAATCGTAGTGGAGCAGTCTACTGAATTCCGATCCCCCCCTTTACCTGCTTTCGTAGACTATGAGAAAGCGTTCGACTATGGATGTGAAGCATGTAGTATCTCCCAAAAATCTGCAGATAAGCTGAATATATTTTAGAGCTAAATACTCCGAAACTTCCAGTCCCACTCAATGAAAGCAATGCATGAGCAAAACTTTGTAATGATAAATTGTATGGGCTATACAGAGTATAAACTACCAATGCCTACCGTGGGCGTATCATTTTCAAACAATATATGAGTTAAGGATCCGAAAAAAACCCTGAAACTATTGGCAGACTTGGAAAAGAACAGTCTGAATATTGGTCTAGCTCTTGACAAACGTAGTTTTTTGGTATAAATTTGAAAGCTCAAGATGGAATAGAGAAAAATTCATTTTTCATAGGGTACACATTTGGTATGTTACTTGGTATTTGAATACCATATGTATATAGTGCAGTATTAAATGGATTTTGCTACCAAGGAAATTTTTGCCGTTGCTGTAAAAGCTGTGTGATAGAGCTTCGTAACAAATGCATAAAACGATTTTCCTTAAAAGCACTATTTCATCGCTTTGAGCGCCACGTTCAGATCACTGGACCAGCGTAGCCTATGGCAACCTTGCTAGAATGAATTTTTCAGCAGCGATATTGGCCATGAGTTGTGAAGTTTTTGAGATTTGATGTCGAACGTATTTGGTACATTAAGGAGTGACCGTGGTTCGGATGCTTCTTAGACCAATGATCCAAAATCATTGCGCCATCAGAAACCTCTTTTCTATGCTGTAAATGCATGTATAGTACTTACTAGCGAACTGTAACGAGTTTCTATCATTAAAAACGTAATTGTGGATGTGGTTCAAGAGGGAAGCGTAAGCGGCTCATTTTTTATGGGAAAGAGTAGCGCTCAGGGGTGAAGCCACCTTTTTCTGTCGACGGTTCTATCATTGAGTGCAGTGTCGGACAGCAAACTCTAGTCGGAAAAATAGTATAGAAAAGAGTGAAAGAACTGACCAACACTCGGTTTTTTCAGCCAGCTCCTATCCAATACTACCGCGATAGAACTGTGATTTTGCTGATCGAATAGGAGATGGCTTCCTCGCTTATTTGTATACTTAGAGGGGGTGGCAGGAGAAAGGGAAGGACATTTTTGTAAAGATATGGTAAAAGAAGGAAGGAAAGTGTTTTAAGTCGAAAAATAGTATGCAGTGAATTCGAGCTACGGACCTCTTGGATGATTGTCGGGCGCCTGAACCCGTACCGTTAGTGTACCGAAGCCGGCTTTAGCCTACAAGTTGTGAACCCTGGCAGGATTTAACGATATGTTCTCGCTAGTGTTAAGCCATTACTTATAATGAACAAACAATTTTAACATACTCTTATCTCTTTTATCTTACAGTAAAAAAAGAAAAGAAAAAGAAAAAGCGCGTAGCTGCATCTTCAGAGGATGGGAGCTCTTCGGAGTCATCAGATGGAGAAAGGAGGAAACGCAAAGAGAAAAAGAAGAAGAAAGACAAAAAGAAGGCCAAGGAGGAGTAAGTATCGATAGTATATTGTTTTAAACACATCAATTTTAACTAAATCTTTACAGGGTAGAAAAAATTGAGGAGAAAGAAGATGCCCCAAATGAATTAGAAGAAGGCGAACTCCACCCACTGGTAACAGTTACAAAAATTGATCCTGATGAAATCCCCGAGGTAAATTTATCGCAAAAAAATATATCCTGATGTATTCTTGTTTATGTGATATATATAGGTATCGAATAAATTCTTAATGCGCGGCGCTGGAACGGATGATGAAAATAATAAGAAAACGGAACGTATTAAACCGGATAAAAAGAAGGAACGTCGCAGGGATCAGCGAGATAACTCTGCAGACAGAGGTAGGCGCGATTCCCGAAACTCGTTCGGATGGTCTAAGAGACGGGTGCCTGTATCACGTAGTGGTAGAGTTATTAAAGGCAGAGGCGTGTTTGTAAGTTATGACTGTTTTTCAAAATGACTTTGTTTATTATTATTATTGATCTGGGTTTATTACAGCGTTATAGAACACCGTCCCGATCACGAAGTCGATCCAGAAGTGTAACCCCTCCACATTGGAAGCAAGCCCAAAAAAGAACTATAAAATTGTCAGATCTTGAAAAGATCGAAGAAGAGAAGCGTATTAGGGAGGAAGAAATAAAGCGACGTGAACTAGAACGTAAAAAACGTCATGAAGAATTGGCTAAAGATTCTAAGAAATCATTTTATGAACTTTCACATGGAGATAATTTTGAAAATGATAAACGTCGAGATGAGGCGAAAAATGATGAGCCAAACTCTTTGAAAGATGCCAATCTAACGCCAGAAAATAAATATTCACCGCGTATGAGAAAGAAATCCGAAGGATCTGTTGATATGAACGCGTTAGATTATGAAGATCAGGCTGGATCTGATAATGAAGAAAAAGATGTCCAGCCGCCAAATCCAGAAACTAATAAATCTGACTCAATGGCCTTGGCATTCGGTGTAGAAGTTAAAGAATCTGTTGTACCTATTCGAGAAGAAAAGCCACGTAAAGATAAAAGTAACGATGATTCTTCAGAGAATCGAGATCGTGATAAGCGCAACCGAAAGGAAAACAGCAGAAAAAGATCCAAAGAAAGATCACCAGAACGCAATCGAAATCGTCGTTCTCGTTCACGAGGAGGAGGAGGAGGCGGTGGTGGTGGTGGCGGTGGGGACAGGCGTGATCGTGATCGGTTTGTTGGCCGAAGGCTAAACTTAAGATCTCCACGTCGAAGGAACTTCAACAATTGGGGCAATCGCTTCCAGGATCGTAGAAGGTTTCGTTCGCGCTCCTTAGATCGCTCCAAAAATCGTAGATCTCCAGAAAGAAGACGCTCCCGTGATAGACGAAGATCAAGATCAAAGTCTCCGCGAGATCGAAGGCGTAATTCTAGTCGGGATAGAAAATCTCGTACGAAATCTCCGCGCCGCAGAAAGACAATGACACCTGATCGACGTTCGAAATCTAGAAATCGTGAAAATCGCGAAAAATCACCTGAAAATAAGAAAAAATCTGCATCTCCTGAAGTCGATAAAGAGAAACTCGCCCGAGAGAAAATGTTGAAGAGAGCCGAAGCACTTCAGCTATTTAAGGATCATATGCGCAAGGAAATTGCCAAGGAAGAAGAGAAACGCGCTGAAAAGAAACGCTTAGAGGATTTAGAAAAGGAGAAAACTGCCAGGGAACTTGAACAGTTAGAGAAACTGAAGAAGGAAACCTTATTAAAATTAGAGGAACATGAGAAACTTAAGCAGATGACAGCGGTTAAGAAGGTCTTAGAGGCTGCAGTTTCAACAATTAGAGAGAAGAAACTTTCTATAACAAGTGGTAGTTCTGGTAGGGAAGATAAGGATTCTTCGAAAAAGAAGAAACGCGATGATAATAAACGTAAGAAATCGAAAAAATATTCTAGATCATCACGTTCGCGCTCATCATCGGAATGATTTCAATCAATCGCATATAAATATTTTGATTATTAATTCATACATATTAACTTGTGTTATTCATATAAATGAATTAGAATTGTATTAAAAAGTATGCGTTTCATTTTAGTTGGGCGAGAATTGATTCAGTTTGGTTGTATATAAGTTATGTCGTCGTTATAACACCGCATACTATTGAATTTCGCTTGTTTTGTTGAATACCTACTGTTATGCATACCTGGTAACTTGTACGGGAAGAAAAATATCAATCCCCAACGCACCTTTTCATTTGCCATGGTAATAAATAGTTTGGCAGACTTCCTTTGCGCCCACCTTTCTTTCTTTCAAGAATGTGTTGGGCCGCCACTTTTAGTTATCGCACTCTTAGCAGCTTGGCAGCTCCTGTACCTCAGATTTGCAGCGAGATCATGCTCCTCGCTATGATAGCCACTGATGGGAAAAATGCTTTCTTCGGTCGTAATGCCAAATACAAAACTTAGAGAAAATCGATTCGATTCATCAACTCGAGAAATCAAATACGGCCACTGAGTACTGAAAGCAACCTCGATGTTACGATAGACTCTATTTTGCTGACTAGGTAGTGCAATGGGGGGCGAACGGCTTCGGAAGGCGGTAGCATCTGATTTTTCACTTCTATCAAAACCCGAGGACGAACACCTAGCAGGTCTGTTAGCAAGTCCAAATCCCATCTCCGCGCGGTGTCGCCCGAGGGTCCTTTTTCGGAAAGAGTTAGCGAGAGACGGTCGAATGGCGTGTTCTCTGCGTCATAAAACTGAGTTTTAAGTCCGTTGGGCTGGGGCTTAGCAACCCACTCCCATAAAACACTTGCTACGAATCGGTAAACAATGCCTTGGAACTGTATGACCATAGAGTCTGCTGGAGGGCAACTGTTTCCACCCTGTGTCCCACGAGGGGTTGAAAGAACAGAAGAAGAAGGTGGCGTAAACCAGTCTCTATTGTTTTACCCTTTGAGTAAGCGAACTAAGAGCTACGTAGAGGAAGGGAGAGCTCCAGCTTGTACCTGATTTGAAGGTCCAGCAGCCTTTCCATCGTTTTCAAAAAAAAAAGAGATTAAGCTCATAGGTCTATACGATTTAGGCAGCTCCAGGGGCCTGTTGCCCTGTTCAGGGATAAAAACCACCACGACTCTCCTCCAGATGTTTAGAATGTATTCTCAATTGAAGCTGGCTTTAAAGGAACAAATCCAGGTGTTCAAGAATCAGCTCGGAACACCAGGAAGGAGTGCCGGGGAAATGCCATCTCGTCTCGAGGATTTGTAGGGTTGAAAATAGGCCACTGCCGGTCGAAGATGTTCCCAAAGAGACTCCGGGAGTATCGGTCTGGAAAGGTCCTATGATTGGACTCAGCATCCAGAGGAGGCCTTCTTTTACGACGGAGTGGTGAGAATCTTACATCGGTCTAACAGGAGGAAGTGTGTGCGACCAAGGCGGGCCATCGCTGGGTGTCTGCACGGTCTAACGGTAGGGTCAGATTGCTACTGACTAAATTCACCAACCCTTTGCGTGACGTTTGAGTCCAGATCTGTATGAGCAGTAAATTCATTACTTCGGCCTGGCCTAGTCAACGTGTCCCTTAAAAGGGTTTCCTCGAATGTGCTCAGCAGGGCCGGGACATTTGAACTTACGGTTCTGCAACCTACCGTCTATGACGTGACTGTGACTTCGACGAAACTACCTGCCCAATTCACTAGCTACATAGGTGCAACGGAAAGGGAACAGGACTCTACCGAGAAACTCCTACCAGTCTTGTGGTAGCGATTCTTCAGTGCATGTTCTCATCTTTTAAAATATGGCATTACTATTGGATCATTCGAATATCGTAAATATTCGAAATACAATAGCGCAAAATCTCTCAGCTGGCAATGCTCAAAATTCCGGTATTTTACTTTCCCCTATTTATTTTTCACCTAAAACTGCGTTAATATGCGGCGAAAAATTCCGTTCGCATGTGTTGGATTTGTTTATAGGAGTTCGTTCGTTTCCGTGAGATGAGAAAATCGCATTTTGTTAGTTCTTCAATGGCGTACAACGCGAGAGGATATGTTCCGTGCGGACTGCGGTTTGCGCAATATTTCCCAGCGGCCCTTTGAGTTTCATTTACCCGTGAGTGTTTCACCTTAATTCCCTCTGCCCGGAAGTGAAATGTGATTTGCGCGACGAAAAACCTACAAAGGGATAATTACTGAAGAAATGTTCACCGGCAATTATTTAACACCGCGTAAACGCAAAGTGATTCAGTGAAGTGTGGATTCTATTCGAATGAGAAAAAAAAATGTTTTACCGACAGATCAGTCAGTGAATCGCACCGAAAAAAAAGGAGAAATTACGTCGGAATTTCGATTTCCAGCGCGCGTTAGTATAAGTGCGAAGGAGTAAAAGAAGCAGAAAAGGGAATGAGTGTTCGCTGAAAAGCGGCTGTAATTGTGTTTGTGTTGCCGTTTCGTTTATATATTTTTTTTTGTTTCGTTGTATTATTGTTGTTGTTGGGGCCCCGTGTGTATATTCCTTCGAAATCGTGTCGTTTTCTTCCCTTTTCCCGTGAATTTCTCTCTTTTCGCGTTATTATTTATTATTATTGAATACCGTGTATATATATAGTTGTTTGTGTACACGAATTTGTTTGATTAAAATCGAGCGGCTCTCCCCCGTGTCCGTTTTTTTGTTGCATAGCTCTGTGTTTGTGTATTGGTGTTTTTGTTTTCATTTTGCATAAATTAGCGAAACCACATGCGGAATTTATGTCCGTTTCTCTTCAAAAAATCCCGATGAGCAGATTTTTTATATGGCGCTGTTTTTGTTTTTACGATTTCACTTAGTATTTCTGTTGATCGGGTTATTATCGAGTGAAAATGGACCGCTTTTGCCAGGTAAGTCGTCCCCCCATTTCCTTGAATAAACACGCATACAAATTTAAACTCCCCAACAAAAAAAAACACCACCATTCCAACACTGTGTAACATATGTACTCACAAAAAAAACAATTCTTTTATAAACATTCTTTTCGTGTAAAAATAAGAAAATTTCAAGTCGCTGTGTTGGTGTTTTTTCCTTTTTTGCTTTTGCGGAAAACACACCACCACCACACAACAGGGAAATGTTTTTGGTGGTGATATTTTGTTGCAATGCAGCAGAAAAAGGAAAAAAATTCTCGTCAAACATTTTTTGTGATTTTTGTATACGCGATTTTTGTTGTGTTCCACAACGATTTCCCCATGCGCTGCTGCCATTGTGTGTGTGTTAACATTACCTAATCTCTTTTTCACGAGTGATTTACTATGATTTGAAACGACGAATATCAGCGCGCAATTTTTGAATATTTCGGAAAAAGGAAATAATTTAAAAAAAAAAACAAATAACGGTATTAAAGTAAAGGTCATTTGTTACTCATTAATTGAGGCTTGTAAAAAGTTCACTTCGAGGACCGCAGTTGTCAATTTATGTTAATGAAGATATTTTCAGTTTGTCATCATGAATTGGGACTGGGTCAGATATTTGTGTGACAGATTCTGTGTTTCATTCCAATGCCGGAATATTTTGTAAAGAAATATTGTGTTGGTGCCGGGTTTATGGATTGTGTGACATCATAACAAAATGTTTTGTTAAAATCATTGAAAAACGTGAAATTTTGAGAGATATGAATATTGATTTACCTTGTCGTCGTAAAATAGTGAAGTACGGCCTCTAAAAACAGAAAAAAACAGATTGCAGGTGCTATTTTCAACAGAACACTTTAGTAGTAATGGAAGCTGAAAAATATAAACTTGTTGTCGCAGCATTATTGTGCCCACTCTCATTTACTTCTGTACGTTCTAATCAATTTTTCTTGCCTGACAAAAGTTTCTTGTTCTCATTGTAATTGGGCCTTTAAACAACGTTAATCAGAATGAACAAAATTTAAAAGAAGATAAGTGACAGAAGCTTGCGTAAAAGTTGTCACCCTATCTCGATGACCCTATATTTTGCTGTGAACCCTGGCTATAGCCAAAGTCAGGCTGCGCACAACTCACTACCTAAGTTTTGATGAGGATGACTTAAAAGAGATCTCCATACTAGATGTCGAAGAGTAAAACTATACAAGGATGCCTGGCAGCAGGCTACAGTCTTGCTGACGGACAATCTGGACAAAAACCGAGCTCATACTATTCACTTGAAAAACGAAAATTCTCACCTTCAACTTCCCCAGTTGGGATGGTCACATCCTCACTTTATCCTCCAGGGTTAAATTTCTGGGTAGAACGCCAAACTCAAGTGGAAGTCAGACATAGAGGAAAGGATAAAGAAAGCCTGCTGTAGTGTATGTGAGAGCCCACTATGAGAAACACTGTAATACAACTTAATTTTAATTGTGACAGTTGCAGTAAGGATTCATGAACTGCTATATTACAAATGGATTTCATATGGCCATAATTATGTAATATACATTTCTGTAAGCGAAATAGGATAAGTTATGACTGTCAATAGCTGTAAGGATTTTGTAATTAGTTAGTGTTGTCTAATTGCCTATTGGTCTTACACTAAATACGGCGGTCTTTAGACGCCCTGCACAAAGACTGGAATACTAGCCTAGTAACAACATATAACTGGACATCCAAACCCTCACAATACACTGCATAGCATTCTACGCCTGTAAAAATACCTTCGACAAGAGATGAGGTCTAAAGCCAAAGGTGATCCTGAAGATGTATACAGCCATGGTATGTCCAAATTTCACGGTTCACTGGTAAGGTGGCCAGCGCTGAGCAGCACCTATGTCATAAAGTTAGGAAAGTTCCAGAAGACAGCACCAATAGGAGCAGTGACAAAATGCCGTGAACGGCCTTGATGTTCCCTCGCACATATTTCTCCGAACTTCACATCGAACTCCTAGCCTTGCGTAATGCCTTCAGAGCTCAGACTGTTGAAATCCGGGACTTGACCCTCAAAATCTTACGGATATAGCTACATCTTGAAGTTGCCACCTGGGTATGGTCGCCACAACCTCAGACTAATTTGCTCCTAGATTGATCTACAGGAAGGACTTCTCCGTACAAATACCCTCAAGAAGAGCGTGGAGAAACGGAGATGTCCTGAAGAAGTTTGATCTACTGATATTCACCGACGGGACGGCTCCAAGGCGTCGGGTCAGGGTTTTATCACTAACAGTTCATTGTTCTGGGATCTCGCAGTGCACCCTAGTATCTTTGAAGCGGAAGTGCTGGCGGTCTAAAGGCCTGTCAGACAATGAACTTTGAACCTACACAAAGATGGAATGAAGGTAGTGGAGCGATGCAGAGTTGAGCTAGATAGGCGTGTTATAAAGCACATCGTGATTCTCGTCTGGGTTCCCGGACATAGGAACATCGATGGAAACGAGAAAGCCGACTACCTAGCCAAGCAGAAAGAGTCTGTGGGGGTCGGAGACCGAGTTGGGCGGCAGCCCAATAGGTGGGGTCAAGAACGTAATTTTTAACTACCATCTGCGTCTAGTCAGTCAAAAATGGAGAGTACTGGAGACCTACACTACTTCTAGGACAACTTGGCCTACTTACAACAAAGGAATAACAATGGGTCTTCTAAACAGATCCCAACGAGAATCAGAGCCAGAATTAAACAAACAACAAACCTTACGTACGTGAGTTATGAGCCACACACTAAACCTAACTCATCGTTTGTTTTGACAATTGAGAAAACTGTCGATAAAGAGAGCAAAGACATTTACCGAGGTAGATTTTGAAAACATTATCCTAAAGCTAGAAAAGTGCAGTGCTAAATAAAGAAATGGAGCTGACTGCCTTCTTCGATATTGAGGAATTTTTCGACAACACATCCTTCCCCACTAGAGCTAGGATCTAACAAGTCTCTCGAAAGCGCTTTAGCAAAACGATGTTCGAAGAGAGTAGTCATATTTTCGCTCCTGTAATGATTTGCTGAGGAACTTCTAGAGCTCCTTTTCACCAAGGCTACGTAGACAATGCTATGTTTGTTGATAGGTTGATTTGGTCTTCAGATGTTGGCCTAGAATATAACTTATTGTCCAAAATGCTACTGGTACCATTTACCAAGAAACGAGAGCTGCCGAGGTGGACAAAATCGGTCCTTGCAGGGGTAGAGATTCTCACAACAATCAACGTACTAATGTTGGTGGGGTCACGTTAAATGCCATAACCGTCGGGATCAACATATAGATAATGTGCTATGTACGACACGCAGGCCTATTTAAGCCACTTGGCATGTATAGGATATACAACAGTACAAGGGCTTAGGGTATTGTCATAGAACCATGCTCAATACCTTTACAAAAAAATTGGTACCGCTCCATTTTGAAGTAGAGCAATCCACAAGAAATCATGCGCTGAGTGTGGGAATGAATAGGCACCTGGACGATGATCCTGGCAAAAGATTCCTTGGTGACACAGAAGGCGGCAGAGTTCGCATTGGCACTACGGAAAAACAAATCCCAGTAAGTGGCTTGAAAAAATAGTCTCTTATTAATAGCACGATAACGATGCGAAACATGTACAGAGGGCATACATATTTATGTTGGACACCGCGACAACTACGTGGCTTAATACTGGTGTAATACTATCGATCAACCAATCACAAACCTTGAGAACTACTTAACCACAGACCATACTCTCCTAGAATGATCATTTTAGCATGGATTTGTGAAAAGAAGGTTCTTTGAAGTTACTACAGGTTATCTTTAAAACTCATTCGAACTTTGTATGTAATTTAATGTGCACTCAAATACTCCCTTACACATAAAATAAATCCATGTTGTGGCAGAACATATCGGCAGAATTATATTTTCAAAACGAAACATTTTTGGAACAGTTCAAAATTCCAGGTAATTTGAAAATTACTGATTATTCAGAATCTCGCTTACTTCCCAATAAAATTTGTTTCTTTTGTGAGAAATCTCCATTAAATCATGTGCAAGAAAAAGTTTAATGACAAATTCTAGAAATATCCTCTTTGAATTCTGTCGATGTTTTTCTCTTCCCATGTAATTTACATATACAATACCACTTCCAAAAAAAATTATAAAATTTAACAAGAATTCTTTACAGATGGTTACTATAGAGACAGTATGTTCTTCAAAGGAAGTATGTACTTGATTTATTAGTCAGCAAAAAAATCGTCATGTAAACTTCGGATGACAACTTTTAGGATCACGCTCTTCGTGAATTGAAAAATCGATAGATTTGATTATTTTAGAAAAAGCAACATTTGGTGGCTTTTGAGGGAGGCTCATTGTTGGTATTTTTAACCTACTTCAAAAAAGGAGGTTATAAATTCGACGCGTAGGTATTTTTTGGTCCTCTGTTCACGCATAATTTTGTAACGCAATAATTTTTTTGTTTTTGTTTGAAAGGGTAGTTTCCCACGGTGGTCCTGTGCAATTTTTTTTATTTCTGATAAAGGAGTTCGAAGGTAGGCATATAAAGCTGGTATAATTAGTACACCTTGAATCGATAGAAGTATTTTCAAAAGCATCGAACAAATTATTTTACTGTCGCGAAATTGATAAACACCACGTAGATGAGTCGGTAAAGTAAGCAGTCTAGCGAAGTAAGCATTGCGGGTTCAAACCCCAGATCGGGTAGTTCGAATTTTTTTTCATCCGTAGAAACCTTTAAGCCTGCTCTACACTACTCGCGAAGATGATCGAAGTTAGTCGAAGTCGAGAGTGTAGAAAGTCACTTCCAATCACTTTGTGTAACTTTACTTCGCCTCGGGCGACATCGCATCATTCGGGGTTTTTGCGCCCGGGTCAAAGGACTCGAGGTGTGCCCGTGTCGGGCGACTGAACTCCTCGCGAGGTTACACTTTGGTCGCTTTGTCATTCGGCAACAGGATTACCCTGGATTGGGTTCATTTGAATTCCGAGGCAGGTTTTGAGAATATTGCCATAAGGTTCGCCTGGAAAACACTGACAGAATTAACCAATTGGTAAAAGAAAGCGGACGAAAAATAATCCAGAAGATTTGAAAATTAGCTTTTTAAAATAATACTGAGCAAAAAACTCAAGGCTAGTCGAATGATTACCAAACTCTGCTCCAATCTGTCATGGTAAATGGGCCGAACAGGCCAGAATGGTATATGACTGTGTCATTAAATATGTGGATAGACACCGGTCTCGGTAGCTTACGGGCTAGGGCGACCGACTGCCATTCCAATGTTCCGCGATTCGAATTCACTCCTCGAGAAGCATGGGCCTTCTTCTTTCGATTTTTCCGGCCTAGATAACTTTCCTTCTCTTTTACTTTTCTCTTTACAAAAAATTCCCTGCTTCTCCTGCCATCGCCTCTAAGCATAATAATAATTATTTCCTCTACACCAGGAACTAGAGGAACTATTGATAACTATTTCATCGTCAGCTTTATTTGTTCCCCCATGCTTATTTCCCACTCGAAAAATAATGAAGTCATCTTGTTCGCCCCCGTATTGTACTGGTACGGAAAAATGATGATAAATTTTTCATAGGAAGCATTTTATCAAGCATGTCAAACCTAGCGCAAGGATTTACCAGTTTTATTGCTTTGAACAACAACTCTTCACATTTTTCTGTGCTGAAGTTAGATCTTGTTAAAAATTCACTCCTTCGCTTCACTTTCCACTGCTAACACAAATAATAACAACCCATAGAGCTGTCAGTATTTGGGCCATTTGAAAGAAATCTATCATCTGAGAAAAATGCATGGATGCGGAATAATGTCGACTATATGTGACACACCCGGATTCCCATTCATAAAGAGAGCAGAAATTTGGAGACGCTGATTTTGCATCTACATAACATATCATCCAATAACAACGAACCTTCATGGAATTCAGCCACCTAAAGCCTGTATGAATGAATGTAAATAAATAATTTGGTTGCTATATGGTTTATTTTTAATAATCCTATTTGCTCCGTGGGTTTATATTTAAAAAAGGACAAACGAATCGATCGACAAAAGTTCTTAATTTCCTTAAGTTTATTTCATAAAATTACATTTGTTATGCAGTTGACTGAGTATGTTGGGGATTTACACATTTTTCGTTTTATATTCATTGAACTTATTCAGCTTTCGATGTTGGTTTTCCTATCGCCACAAAGGCTTTTTTTACTGCATTCATTGCCTATAATAGCTATTTCATCTCGAATTGTTCCTTTGATTTCCATAAGCGCCTCTGGAACTCCTATTTCGAGTCGTCTTGTCTGAAATCTTTTTTCGACACTTTTATCTATATTTTAATGAAAGTTCAGGAGTCACCCTGTACTATGATTCCTTAATGTCGTTCATGCCATTGGGCATGGAATCTGGAAGTTGGAGGAGAGAGCGATAGACTCTACATTTTAATTCTTGGATGTTATCCGAATTCGGGAATACTGGCTGTGTAAGATAATGCAGTTTTCATTTTCATAAACGAATTCCTAGACTAGCATAGTTGGTTAGTCTTGTTTTACGGAAAAAACCTCGGTGAAGCAGACACAGGGATTATAGCAGGAATTTGGGAAGACTTGGCAAGCGTTCGCAAATTGAAAACGTTTTCTTTGGTTTGCGGAACATCCACACTCGACCAGATCGGCCACAAGCCAAGCCAAACGCCTTATCCACACGTTTGAATTTGCCAACGCGTGCCAAGCCTTGACAAACGTGTGGATCCGCCATAATCAGCCTTATTCTCGTTGTCGAGTGACGTGACAGATGTCACTTCGACCTTTGATTGGTATTCTCATTGCCAATCTAAGAGACCCCTGGCGACACTAGATCTACAAACGTCGTATTCTAATTGTCGCAAGGTGATGTGTGAAGTGATATTTCCCTCGATACGTTTGTAGGTATCGACAGTTTCATTCCACCGCGTCCCTCGTATTCACGTCACTCGCCAACGAGAATAACCACCAATGTTTTGGAGCCTTTGGTGAATATGCGTAGGTAAAACGTTATCCGGTAATTTTTTTCTGAAGGGCATTTCGTCGGAAAAGTCCGTCGTGAATATCAATAGAGGGTGAAGGAAGTCTGTTGTTATGGTAAACATACCCTCGGGTACCAAGCCCAAAATGTTGCTACGACCATATAGATTTTGGGTACAGGCTCAGATCCCCTCAGTCTAAGGACACTGTAGGATACGAACCGAAGTGAATGTCGAGTGGACCAGGTGTAACAGCACATCAAGGGCATTCGTGGGACATATTCTGATGGTCATTGTTGGCCCTTTTATTGTCGGCTCTGAATGTTTTACAAAGTATGGTTGGTTAGGTCTGTTCCAGGGTAGTTGTATGATTTAAACGACCGAATCTCCTTCCAAGTAGCTTCATATGTGAACTCGGCATTTGTTTCTCTCCAGATAGATTTTGTTGTGCCACGAAAAGGAGACTTTTAGTTGTCCAGCAGAAATCATACAATCTTTTTAGTAAATAGATCTGTACGAATACCTGTGAAGTGCCATTGAAGTAATGCTATCGTGTTTGTGCGAAAGATCCATCAGTTCTCTCAACTAGATCATTGGCAGTTAGTGTTCCAAATTTCGTTCACTTCCTTAAGGATTGCGAAAAACACTCTAAAAAATGTAGATATCCTTTAAGAGCATTTTTTTGGATAAAGGTACTGAAGATTTTATGTTGCCTCTCTTAAAAGTAGATACTATATTTCAATTTGCTAAAAGGAAGGCCAAAAAAAAGTGTGCCAATTTTTTTTTTGTGTAGCAAAGATAACAAACTCGGATATAGCCACTCGTCGTAACATTACTTTTCATTCATGTTTCTTCTGATCTGAGAATTTTTTTAATCTGGCAGTTATCTGCAAAAAAAAGAACACATACATATTTTTTATTCCCCAACATTTTATCCATTTTTCTTTATGTATTGAAGCTTGTGGGACATTGGGGGCCTAACCTAAAGCATGGCTACTAAGGCACTTTATTGTTTGTTTTTCTTCCTCTGTGCTCTGTCCACCTTCGCTCGCGCTTTTAAGCATGTGTGTGCCAATCAGCATATATAGAGCTGCTGGGAAAAGCTTTCTTGATATACTCACCAATCTTAAGATTTTTTTTTTTTACGTTAAGACGTCTTAATATTTTTCGTTCTTGTTTTTGCAGAAATCGGGGGGATTTTGTTTTGAAAGAAAATGTGTATTGTATTTGGTAAAAATGTTTTTAGTGGTTATATGTAGTATTACAAGTGCCATTTCAAAGGAGAGTAGAGAATAGTATCGTCAACAAAAATCTTTTTACCTTTTGAAACTCCTTCTGTTTTGTAAAGTAGATTTTTTTAGTAAAGCTCAAAAGCTCAAATACATCCGCGACATAAAAACACCATGGGGGGAATCCAAACCGCCGAAATTGAGTTGCTAGTATAGAAAATATGGCGGCTCTGCTGGATTGCGTATAACCAAACCCCCAAAAAAAAAAGAATACGCAACTGTTTTACTGGCAGAACATGAAAACAACAAAGGATTGATATGGTCATGAATATTGTCCATATTAAACAAACAATGAATTACAATAAATTACCGCACCGATACGGCTTACTATAGTAGTCTTCATTTTCCTATGCTGTTTCAAATTCTCTTGTTCCCTCTTTGTCTCCAAAAAATATACAATTTCACAATTATATCAAAAAGAATCCAGAACAACAGAACAGCAGCGCCGGCAAAATATATATAGAATACATGCAGATATTATATCTGGACAATATATATTTTCGGAGGCTCCTTTAATTTCCATTCCCTGGAATCCACTCTGCCTCTCTATCGACAAACGTGAAGATGTTAACGTTCTATCAGTTAATTACGAACACAGATTTGTTGGCGAATTTTTGTTGTTTTAATTCTCGTATTTTTTTTGTCTCTTTTTTTTGCTTGTGGTGGCTCGTTGGTGGTTCTTGCTTCTTGGCCATGAGAAGCTGCTTTAATTATTTCAGACACGCTTTATGCTACCTAGGCTTTATTTCAATTTATGTTGCGCAGTTTTAAATCTTAAAGGAAAATTTCCAAGAAACTTTGTTATTACTATAGTTTTTTTTGGTTCTTTCTTTCTTTCCTTATGGTTGCACACATAAAAAAAGTGAAAATTTGTTTATTAGAAATTTTGTATTTGTTGATATGAAAATATACAAATCTTTTCAATTTTTATTTACACATCTAACGAGAACATTTTTAAATTATTTTTGTAAAGCATTTTTTACTTAAAGGCCCCCATTCACACACACGCCTCAAGGCGAGAAACCTTCAGGCCATGGTCGGCCATGGGGGCCCTGCAGTCCAGGAAAACTGACAAAAATGGTCATATGTCTGAGCATTTATCGTCAGTTCGTGCCTTAAGATCTGAACTTCTATTCAATCTGAAGTTTAGGAAGTGAAGAAAGTGCAATCAGCCGGAATTTATTTCTGGTTTGATAGATGTGCATAGAAATAATTCTTGTTCGCTTATGTGTCCGTGGGGAATCATGGCCATGGCCTGTCAGGCGGTTGCCTCAAGTCCTCATTTCTCGTTCAGACTGAGTAATGTGTGGCCTTCATCGGGCCGTGTCTGCCGATCTGGCCTGAAAGGCCACGGCCTGCCGGCGGCCTGTAAGCGAATGGGGCCCTAAAATATACCCTAATCAAATTTTAACTACATGCTTCAAGTTACTTATCCTAACCTGTTCTAATCTATATACATAAATAATTGGGCCCTCAGCTGGCACTTGAAATTAATCCATATCTTATTTGTCTTTTGCCTAAAATTTATTTTTTACTTTGTTAGATGCTAGGAGGCGGCACACACTGGGACAGATCACAAATTTACGACGACAAAAATAATAACACCCAATTCTCGCGAAAAGTTTCGATTGAAAAAAAACACGTGTTCAATATTTTTTGAAAATCTATCTGACAATACAGAAATTGACTGACCCCCGGCCCCACCCCGCGGGGGGGCGAGGGGTAACTCTAAAGACTCAACTGTGTATCTTCTGGTAGGCAAAAGGATGCCCTTTGCAATATTCAACGAGTTCTATCGAATTGCCAGGGATTTGTTTTGTTATTTCATGTCCGTGGCGGTCACTGTCGTTAAACAGTTTGTTACACCCGTATTCGTCGCTGCTAAGCCCAGCCGGGAGTCTAGCAAGCTTAAAAAATATATTCTTCTTCTTTACGCTCCTTTAATCCCTTGTGGGACATGGGACGGAAACAGTTGCCCTCCAGCGGACTCTGTTTTGCGCGACAGCTCTCAGCCCTGACCAGGATCTTCCAGTTGTTACGGCCTCTGCTAATAGGGCTAATATTATATGCCAGAAATTGTTTCGTTATTTTTTATATAAATATTAAATATCAAATTTCTTAATTATTTAATAATGAAGTCACTGTATATTAAAAAAATTTAACCTAAATATTTTTTATGCTATATGCATTCTATTCTAACATAATCCCTCAACCCTCAGCCTAAAGGACTTGTATCAAAGTCAACCAATTATCAAAGTTTGGATTTAATAGGTCCTGCTGGTCCACAATTACCACCCCTTATATACAAAATTCTTGTTGTCGAACACCTTTTTGGGCTCAAATTTTTTCTGTTCTTGTTGTTAAAAACACACCCTAAGGCATTCCCGAATTTTTTAATCTAATTACGTATCACATTGTTGCAGATTCAACCCTTTCTGGATCCGTATTGCTTTTATTATAAAAAATTTGTTAGCTTTTGAGGTTTGAGTTAATTTTTGTGAATGAAATAAGTAAATTTTTCCTCGGAATATTTACTTATGAAAACAAATTGTGTAAGTTGAAATTAGCTGAGAGATTTCACAAAAATACTTTGTTTTCATGATAGAATTATTGAAGTGTGCCTTACGGCATTGTAGATCAGACCAAATTACTCTGCTTCCCAGCAGAGCTTGCCTACGGTCAGAATCTGAGACTCCCCAATTCGATTTCCATCCCGACTGATGAAAATTCTATGGAAGACTCAGAATTTCAAAGCAAAGGAGTCCAAAAGAATGTGCGAGTTCAGTAACTATTCAGCTCAGACTTCCAATTGCTGAATACTGCAGTCCTGCGTTTCCGAACTTGCACAAATGTTTTCATGCCAGCAGCCCTGTAAGACACCAAATATGAATTCGCACGGGTTGGCCGTGAATCTCCATAAGCCTTTTTGAAAAAGTGTACTTCGTTGTATGCTTCCTGTGTTTTGTTTTGTGCAAAGTTTTCCTCTGAGCTGTGTGTCTCAAAGAGCTTGACTCCAACAAATCCACTAGCCCCGACAATATCCCCCCCCCCTATATGGTTACTAAAAAATGTGCTTCACCTTTGGCTAAACCTCTGCGCAAACTTTAGCCTGACTCTTGGAAACTGGCTCATGTTCATCCTATACCGAAAAAATGTGACGCTAGTGACCCCGCTAACTACCGCCCAATAGCAATTTCTTCTATTCTCTCCAAAATCATGGAGACAATAATAAACATAAAGCGTGTAGAATATCTTGAATGCGACTCCCCCTAACCTATCCTATCCTTCGAGCTAAGCTTACGGCTACAGGCTAAGCTACAGGCACGCCTCTGTTACAGATAGATTCGTAATCGACCATTCGAAAGCCAAACGCGAGGGTCGCTTTACCAAGCAGTCCCCCAACTAAGTACTAACCACGTCTGATGTTTCTCAACCTACACAATCGAACCAGAAACGGCCTATTGAATATGCACCCTTTATGGTCACCAAGTTAATTGCACAGGTTTTCTTCGTCCTATACAATTTCTTAAAGCTCCAATGTTGCCTCCCTTTATGGTGGATGGTGGATCCACACTACACGGACTTGGGTCGTACGCGCTTTTGCCTTTTTTTCATATAGAGTTTTATGCCTTTTTTTACCATGGTAAAGGCCGTGCGGCAAAACTGCGCGGACAAAAGGCTGTGCTTAAAAAGGTATATTGTACGTCCACACAATATGGGCTTTTCAAAAGCGCGTACGGCGTTTCATATGAGAATTGATTTTTTTTGAGTCACTTTCAGAAAATTAAAAGATCACGCGCGCTTTTTCTAATGCCGTAGGCCAAAAGCGCGTGGGATCTAAGCCCGCGTAGTGAGGACGGGCCTTTAGTTGAGAAAATATATGAGGGGACAGTGCTTCGTTTTGACCATGTGCGTGCCTGTTTCAGGTTAAGTAAGGGCGAGTCTTATTTTTACTCGTGCGATACAGATTATCAACGTCGAATTTTTATCGTTTGTTGCTTAACTTTACTGTAGTGGACAGCCGACATCTGAATCTAGCTTTTAGTAGGAAGTGGTTCGATTTACAATTCGCACCTCTACAGGATCTTATTTGGAGGATACTGGAAGCTGCCCTTCTATCTATGAGTATATAGTCTATTTGATTGCAGTATTATCTTTTGCTAGGAGATTGCCGTGCGCCTTTGTGAATGTCCTTCCATGGGAAATATGTTGAACTAACGATCATTATACTATTTTTGCTCAATGCAAAGTCGATACCACATTGTCTGTTATAGTTTGATATTTCGTGGAGAGTTTCCTTTGCAATGACCAGCCTGTGCCAGCTCTATCTTCCAATTTTGGCATTCAGGTATCCTATTACCATTTTGATTTCATTGGAAGGGGCCGTATCATATGCTTGCTCAAGGTTATAATAGAAAGTGTTCCCTTTCTTTTCCGTCTCTGCATGTTGTTTATGATCGCTAGGTTGAAGAATTTCGTTCGGAGTCGTATTGAACACAGTTGGTTTGAATTCTATATCGTTATGTATAATGGACTTGTATATTATGAACCCTACTCCTTAAGCCAAGTATCCACTATAGTTTTTTTTCGGTAGAGTGTAGAGCTCTACCTGTAGTCTGTACACTATAGCGCGTCTCTACCACTCTACCACTCCATCGTAGAGCTGCTCTAGAGAAATTTTGAGTAGAGCTCTACCTCGCTATCTACAGACTGTGTACACTGCAGATGCGTTTTTCTCTACTGTAGAGTCGTATAGTAGAGCGCGCAACTGCGGCCATCAACTTTTGCATGTCATTTCATTTCTTAGTCCGTGCGTACACATATTGTGTAAACAATTTAAAGGAAATTAATAGAAATAAAAAAAAAATAATAAAATGAGTTCTCGCTAAAAACCAGCTGCCGTTTTATTTTTACTCGCTATCGGATTTCCCACGTAATTTTTTTGGTTCCGAAGCCACTTTCCGCTATTTTTCGGTTTTATTTGTTATTTAACACGCCGATGTACAACAATTCGAAGCGCAGTCGATACGCCTATGATAATGAATACCGTAGAGAGAAATACTCTATCAAACATGCTTGATAGAGCGTAGAGCAGATGTAGAGCTGTACCAAACACCAACAAATTGCGTATACACTATAGAGTTTTTTAGTAGAGAAAACTTTCGCGTAGAGTGGGTGCAGAGCGCATGTGTAGAGCTCTAGGGGGTGTATACACTTCTCTACGAGTCTCTAGGCGAGATCTTCCTCTAGCTCTACGCAAAAAACTCTATAGTGGACACTAGGCTTTAATGATGCTCCCTTTCGCAGCTGAAGAATATCCTATAGTTAACAAGGTCAATTATCCCGTCTTCTATTCAGCTAATCTCTGGTATCGCGAGTATTTTTATTTTGTATTTTGTTCAATTCATCTAGTAGAGATTTAACTGCTGCACTTCTGTACAAACATCGCGAATTCTATATTCCGAAAGTCTTTGCCAGGTGATGTTATCGTTGTCGTTATCGCTGGTTTCTTAACTGATGTATTTTACGGGATCCGGTAGTTAACCCAACGCCCAACTCCTCGGATCGATCACTTGAATTTTACCCCATCGGATAGAGTGGTCCAGCTATACCAACCAGCACTAGGTAAGTCCGTCGTCTGTTGGTTATCTAGGAGGCACCAGCAATCGGTACGATTTTACCACCGTCTCCTTATGAAAGATCAGGTGATGCTAATTCTTGAGATTGTCATGAAATCCTCAAAAATTGGGTCCATGATCACGTTCGTCTACAGCGGATATATTCTTTTCAAATAGTCTTCTTCTTCCATCTTGTTAGTATTTCTTTATAATATAAGCGATTTTAGAACGTGACCATTTACATTCTGAACAAGGATCCCCACAAAACATTTCGCCGCCAAAGAAAAGTACAATCACCTTTTCTCATCGTTTATTTATCATTCATTCAAACATTTATCATTCAATATCAATTCAAAATCAATTTTAAAAAATCAAAATCGCTTTTATTTTATTTAATTCCAAAACAATCCCCAAAAAGAAAAAAAACCGTTTTTTTTATTGAACTACCGGAAATTTTGCCACCAACCACCAGCAAACAAAATAAAACTGAGATAAACATCGTGATAAGCAAGTGTCGCCATGGAGTAGAGTTTATGGCTTCTTGTTTGTCGGATCATAAAGTTCCACACTGGCATTTCGTGACAATCGTTCCAAGTAGTCAACAAAATGCCTCCAAAATGCCTCAATTTAAATGCTCCCTCAGCCCACAATCGAACTGAAAAGAAATTAAATCGCATACATTACACGTCATTACCTTTTTATAGAATTTCATTTTTACGTATTCTTACCTTTTCTACGCGCTCTCATTAACAAAATAAACGAATAAAAATCGAAAAATACAAAAAAAAATTCAACTTGTTCGTCGCCTTTTGTAGAATAAATATTCCGCGTATTTTTTTTTTGGGGGTTTTGTGTTAAAATGTTATTGGGAAAGTTAATGGCACAATAAAATGTATAAAAATTTCCCATTTCACCTATGAACTTTTAATTTACCTTTTTGTGTAATTGTAAATTATTATTGTTTTAATTGCAAATTTTTTGTTTATAATTTCTGATTAATTGCTAAACATTTACATTTCGTAGGCGGCTTGAATGTAAATTATGCCATAAATCACACGTTTATATTTTGTTGGAAGATGTTTTTGTGGTTGAGGCAATGTTTCATAATTTCCATTATGCTCGATTTGATTATTGTAGAATTTAATGAACGCATGTAGTAACTGCCAATGGCAACGAGATAATGATGAGGTTGATGTTTCCAGGGAGAACATAGCCCTGCAGTGATATTGCGTGATAATTCGTGGAATTTAGTTAATATTATCCGATTACAATAGAACGAATTCTGGTACTGTTTTGTATCTATCGATAACACAAAGGATAATCTCACATTACATCGATTTTGTGTTAAATCCATATTGAAGGAATTATTTTATGATAAAGTATCCAACAACTGAATAAACACCACTTTTTGATATCTGATGAAATTGACAACTTCATGCCTTGTTTGAAGATATTTGTAATTTTCGGCTTTTGTAACTTATTAATGGATCCATTATTACCATGCACGACGAAAAACTATTTTGGTAATTGTAGTTCAATGACATTTTCGTATCTTGTCTTCTTTTCCTTAACCGTAATGTATGAGAGTTTTTCACGTTTTCGTATTCTTATGGATAAGTTGATTGATGGAAGATTTGCTTGGGTTCGGTCTTGGCTACCTTGCGCACATTCAGGGCCGGCGGTTGGAGTTCAGCCTGAGTGGGTAGTTGGCCGGGTGGGGGATATATGTATATAGTTGGCCCGGAGGGGTATATATAAAAAAAGGGGGTAAGATTTAAAAATAAATAAAAAAAATTTAACTTCGAAATAAAAGCGGTGAAACTCTTTATATTTATTAATAGTAGAGGGAACTTGTCATATGATAGTGATGTAGTTGGGAAGTTGGATTTTTTTGTTTTTTTCTTCTTTTCAATTTTTTTGCCTCTTTTTCATAGTTGGCAAAAGGCAAAAAATTGATAATGTAAATTTTTTAGTTTTTTCAAACCCCTAAAATAGCCATTTTAAATAAAGTAACGAAGTATTGCGTATGCTCACAAGAAAGTACATAAAAAAACCTACAACTTAAAAAAAATATTTTACCGTACGATGATTTGGCATAAAATGGCGGCAATTTTAAATTTTTTTCGAAAACTGCCAATTTTTGCCGTAAAAATCGAAATTTTTTTTTTGAAATTTCAACCACGTATTTATAGCATCAAAGTACATCTTTTCTCCAATTTTTATCAAAATGCGACCTTTTCCCGTTATTTATTGCATTTTTAGTAAAATAAAACAGAATTTCATACATTTTGGTTTTTTGAGGTTAGGATTCATTTTTAAAGTATTTATACCGAATCAGTTCGATAGTCTATTCATTCACGAGTATTTTCCAATTTTTTTTTTTGTTCCACGACCAACAGAACTGGATAAATTGAAAAAATAGTGTAGAAATGCACTCAAAATGCATCAAAAATGGACATTTATGCAATTTTCTCGTGCAGCACAGGACCGATTTTGCAGAAATTTTTTTTCGCTTTATCTTAACATATGTAGTTAAAGGAAAAAAACAAAAAAATCCAACTTCCCGACTACATCATAACTTCGCTTTTTGGTACTACTATAATTAAAAATATCAAGAAAACCCTTATTTGCGTAACGCAGACGGTACTGCGCTTTGTATGGGCCGAAATAAAAAACGCAATTTTTAGTGAGACTCACGTTTTTTAAGGTGCTGTACGGCAATACGCCCAATGAGAAAAGCGAGCAATGCGAATCACAGCATGCATGAGTGTTTATTTCCGAACGCCCGCGCCGCTGCAATGCTTTGAAATTTTTTATTTTACAGTTGCTTGATATTTAAAAGGAAAAGTATGAATTATGATTGTTTTTTTAAAAATTGAACTTAGTAATTTCAAAAACTATCAGAGGTCAAAGCATCCATTGGGCTTTGGTTAGCTATGGTCGCCGCGATTACTGCGATTTTTAAAGGCAAGCACGGCAATCGTAGGGAGCGCGGTCTTTATTGGACCCGCACCTTTCGTATTAGCTGGATAAACTAATTCATTACTTCCATCGACGGCTCCAGCAGCAGTGGCAGTAGACTCATCTTCTGCTGCCTGATGGAATCATCCACACTCTCCTGGTTTTTTCTTTTCAACCTTATCCCGAATCTATCCATCTTTCTTCACCACAGATATATAACTATTCTGTTCTGAAACTGTCGCAACACTTAACGGCAATCGCTCTCCCAGGCTAAAGGTATATATTTTGGTTTACAAACAGGTACTATCTCGGTGAAACTGAGCTAAGAACTGCGAGCCCAGAGTTAGCGCTCTGAGAGCCCAATTGTTGGGCTCCAGGAATTCAACGCTAAACTGAACTGGACAAGCATGTTTATTTGAACTCGCAGCTCAAAATTTTTTTCCAATACTTTCAAAGTTCGAGTGGGTATTTTACCCACTCGGATTTTTTCGAGTGGGTAGAACTACCCACTCAACCCCATCAACCGCCGGCCCTGCGCACATTAACGGTTAATTGAAAGTTAAAACTACATTTAACTACGGTACAAAACGTATTTTAATTATTGATATCTGTAAAATAAGATCTCTCTAACATTGTAAATTTACCCAATCATCTATTAATGCAAGAGATTTATCATTTTTCATCTGTTTTAAAGTTTACCTGACCGTTTGCTTGATGCCAATGCCTTAAAAGTCGAAATTAACCCTAGATCTCACGTCTCCAATAAAGAAGTCGTATTCTTGGGTAGAAATACAACTTGCACATTTTTGGGTGTTGTAAATCTTTACCCTTTTTTATACTTAAATACCTTTTGACGTCTGGGACAAAAAAGTTATGAAACCATTTATTAAAAAGTGTGGCAGTAACCCTTGTGCCTTCGAATTGACGATCCAATAAACTGTTGAAGGCTGTTGATGTTTATTGCTTTAAATGAGCGTAGCATTCTTGATTTATTAATAATCAATGGTTTCGTTATATGATCGCTTGAAGCGTTGCTTCATAAAAGAATTGTTAAAGGACCTTACCCCGTTTTATGACCACTACCTGATTTGTGAGGCTTAAGTTCTTTCTGGTAGTTTTTCCCCAAAAATAACCCGAACTCGTCATCAGTGGAGAGACATGGTCAGGAATGTAGAAATTCACGTTTTGATCGATATTGTTGTGCTGTATCTGAATGAGGAAAAATGGTAGTTCACTTTTCAGTCATAGATTATATAAAGAATGTCTCTGTTTCAATCTTTCGAATCAACCATAAGAAAAAACAGCTTCTTTACAACTGATTAATGGTAACTGACTCTTAATTTTTTCATAAATCAAATTTTATTTGTAATGGTGTTGGTAAAAATTAAAATACGGTCTTGAGTTTGGTCTTCTAGCCCTGTGAATACCTTTTCCATAATTCCTACCTCTTAAGCTGTCATACTCATGGAAGATCCAGTTGCTACAGCTGTTCTATATGAGGTATCGGGTCCTCTGCCGTCACTTTGACCTATTGTGCTCTTAATATCCCCTTTCCTTAAGTTTGCAGGCCAGTATCAGAGAGCTTAAACGGCAGACTCGTTCTCCACGAGGAAAAGTGTACAGGCAGGGACATTGGCCCTTTCATGACTGGCAATTTGGGGAGCAATGTCCGGTAGTCAAGTCAACGGATGTGCTGATATGGTTTCTACTTCGCCCCAAAAATTCTCTGGCCGCGTTCCAAGACGATTCAGGACGAGACCATTTGTAGTTGGCCAAGCCTGGTGTGTTCGGTAGGTTTCATCGGAGTCTGATAGTCATGGACCCTTTTCACAAAGCTGGTGGGTGCCCCAATAGTCGGTTCAGGATGTATGAATACAGTATCAAAGTCTCGTTTGGCCAAGATGTGTGCCTTTTCCTTTCTGTCTAAGCCCCAATGACCCGAGAATTTCGTCCGTACGTGCGGCCTTGTTGCTTTTGAGTCGATGGCGTATGACTAGTAAAATGAAGGACAAGTCTTCACTCCAATGAGTAGAGTTATCCTTGCCATTAAGGCATTAAGTTGTCGATGGAAACGATCAACCATACCTACCGACTACCGATTAGTTTTGCAACTTCATTGGATTCGGTTTGGATTCGAATTGACTACTCTGATCAATTGTTATTTGGAGCAGTGCGACAAACCATTTTGCCACTGATGAAGCCGTCTGTAGGAATGTATAGATGGAAGAAGAAAGAAGGTGGGAAAGGCCAAGGACCGTGGTGCTGCCGGGATTCGAACCCGGGACCTCGGGGATGGTAGCCAGGCACCTTACTCCCTAGACTACCGAGGCCGGCGAGGAGAGGCTGCTTCGGACTTCGGTTGTTATGTTACTGATCAGTCTGGGATCTCGGTTGCTATCTTATCCGTACTATAGATTTGGGGGGGTGCGATTTTGTGTCTTCATATCCACAACGCGCCCAAGCTCATCCCTGCCTAGATATGTTCTTATTATTCTTCCCAAAATCCAATTACCGCATAGGGGTCTTTCAGGTTTGAGCAAAACAAGATAACCGATTTGGACAATTTTTGAAGGTTTCAGCCATTTCGGACGTTGTTGCAATCTGGTCAAGTATTCTTGACTCCAAATTTTCCAAAAGTTCTGCTTGAGTCGTTCAATAAACTTCCAACGAAGCCCCGAAGCCGGGAACTGATTTTGGAAGATATGAGTCTCTCTTCCGGGCGTGATAGAAGGGCGTCGCCAATTAAAAAATGGCCGGAGGAGAGCGCATGAAAATCATCTATGTCATCATTTAAAGGAGAAAGAGGTGTTGATCTCTATTTGAGTTGTAAGAGTATACATTTCTTCAAAGGTTAGAGTACTATTGCCTACGACGCGTTCCAAGTGACGTTTCACGGATTTCACTCCCGCTTCCCACAAGCCACCGAACTAAGGTGACGCGGGGAGAATAAAGTTCCATTGGATCCCTTGAATATTCACGAGGTTTCCTGGCTTGCCCTAATCTAATATACGCGGCTTTGAGATCTCGTTCTAAATGATTCCTTGCTCCTTGAAAATTTGTGCCAGAGTCGTTGAGGAGTCTCCACCTATATATGTATGTGTCGTTTGAAGGTTCCTAGAAAGGCGTCTGTTGTAAGATAACGCAGTACCTCAATATGGGTTTTAAATGGGTGTGTGCATAACGCAGCTCGCTTTCCTCTCGCAGAAAAAGCTTATTGCGAGAGGGGACATATCTCCAGTGGGCGGTTTTAACATTATTTAGTATCTCCGAGACCCTATTACTGACAAATTATTTAAACTTGTTGAGTCCATGAAAGAACAATAGTCGAATTTGTCCATGCCACGACTTCAGGGTTACTAGACTGAATAGATGGTTGGAACTTCTTCATTAAATTCGACAACAAAACCGCGCAGTGAAGCTCTCACTGGGAAGACTGATCGATTTCAACGGAGCGACTTAAGAAGGAGATCACTCACTGCAGCTTTTGTTAATTGCTGCCCAGAAGTATTTCTTGACGATGGCTCGTCGTCTAGCGCGAATACCAGGGTGCGACAAGTTGTGACGGAGTCGACACTTCGTCGGTGGCTAGTGAACGTAACAAATAGCCTGCGACCACGTTTTGTTTCCGGACACTTGTCGAATATCAGAGATAAACTGTTAAATCAGATCCAGATGTCTGTTCTGCCGAGGAGATCGCTCGGTCTTTGTATGAAGTGCGCGTATAGAGTACTAAAGTCCGACCTTCAACAAAATAGTGGAAATGCGATCGAATGCAGAGTATTTTTGTTCCGCGGGTGACAGCGTTTTAGAATAAAACGCTAAAGGTTGCCAAGTTTGACCGTCGAATTGTTCCAATATCGCTTCGTTCGCATAATCGGAAGCGTCAGTCGCTAGACTGTATTTGGTTTCATAGAAGTCAAAGGTGCGAGATCAACAATGGCCTTAACCCAATCTGCCGATAGAAGTATCCATCCATCCAATGGCGCTACAGCCCAAATCGAGTTTTGGCCTCCTCTAGGGAATTTTAGTTAATTTCGAATCGAACACAACCCCAAGGTCATTCAGTTCAGTATTTCGACCTAGGCTTGAATAAGGGAACATCACAGGGTTATGACCACGGCTAAAAGTAAAGCAGTTACTTTTATTAATACTCAACTCAAGATGGTTGGAGCTGCACTAGTTGGTTAGGGCGTCCAAATCTCGTTGCATACATAAGCAGTCTACAGCATAAACAACCTCACGAAATAGCTTCAAATCATCCGCATACAGTAAGCATTTTGAAGAGGAGATGTTGCTAACGATCTCATTGATAAAGAGAATGAACAACAATGGCCCGAGATGACTGCCTTGAGGTACCCCGGATCTTGCTATGAACGTACGTGAGATTGATCCATTTACTTTTACGCTGATTTTTCTCTTATTTATAAAAGATTGAATCCAGTTAAGTAAGGACGAGTGAAAACCAAGAGCTCTAAGTTTGTGAATTAATAAGCTGTGTGCAATTCTATCAAAAGCTTTCACAATATCTAGTAGTCCGGGGAAATTAGGAAAAAAAACGCACGAAAGGAGACAAAATTCGGAAATGGCTAAAAATTGGTCCACAGCTTCCTTGGGTTTTTTTAAGAAAACAATTTCGGAATCACAAAAAAAACATGGCCGCCGGAAATATAGCGGTTTTCCGGTGTTTTCCTTGTATCTCGGTTTCTATAGGTCGTACAACCCCGAACAAAGGCCCTAAATGTTGACAATGAAATTCTCTACAACTTTAGTTCTTACAAAGATGTTGACCCGATTAACCCTTTCAAAGTTATTCAAGGTCAAAGCTTCCAAAAATCACTTTTTGGCCAAAACATTACTCAAAAACTGGTTTTTTTTTGATCAGTCAATACGAAACGTTATTGCCTACAAAAAAGCCCTCGTATTGACTGATAAAATTTTTTTTTCGAAAAAACCAGTTTTTGAGTGATGTTGGCCAAAAAATGATTTTTGGAAACTTTGACCTTGAATAACTTTAAAAGGGCTAACTTTTCGAAAAAATGACAGGAGGGCAGGCCAGTCTTAGTTTGTTAATTTTTATTAAAGTTGAGAGTTCTGGGTCGTCAAAATTTCATACAACTCGCTGTTGTATCTCCTTCGCCATATACCATCCTCTCTCGTTGGGCCTATTATGCACCTGAGGACTTTTCTCTCTGAATCGTTCCTCTATGTCCTGGGTCATAGTCCAGGTCTCGCTACCATAGAAAAGTACTGGTTCTAATACTGTTTTGTAGAGTGAGAGTTTCGTTTTGCTGTGCACAAATCTTGATTGCAGTATTTGTTTGGGCATAAAAGGCTCTATTAGCCTGAAGTATTCGTCTAGTTCTTTTTTTTCGATTCTTTCTGTGATTGTAGACCCAAGGTAGACTGTTTTATCGACTACTTCTAGGTTATGTTCGTCGATAGTTATATTTTTTTCCCCCATTCTAAATCGTCCAGGTCTGGATTGTTGCATCACCTTAGTTTTTTCTTCATTGATCTTCAGGCCTATTTCCTTTGCCGCCTCTTTTAGTTCGACATAAGCTTCTTTTACTGCCAAAAAGGATCTTCCCACGATGTTAACGTCATCCGCATAACCAAGTAATTGTACCGACTGTGTTGCACTTCTCTGGACTGACGTTTTCCTTATCACCCATTCTAGGGCGAATTTGAAGAGCATTGGGGCCAGCCCATCGCCTTGTCTAAGTCCTTGTCGAACTTCGAACTCGTCTGTTACTGCATTTTGGATCCATACTTTCGCCAGTGAGCCATTTGTTGCGCTTTTGACCAGTCGTATAAGCTTTGAGGGACTCCTAATTCCGAGATAAGATCTCGTACAGCCTCTCTCTGTTTATTGATTGTTTATTGTTTATATGCTTGTTGAAAATCGACAACTATCTGGTATAGCTATATCTACATTTCTTTCCCCGTTTTCTGCAGAATTTGCTTTAAGGTCAGCAGCTAGTACGATGTTGACCTGTTGTCCTAAAACCAGCTTGATATTCTCCTATAAGACCTTCCGCTATAGGTTCTAGTTTTTGTTTCACAAGGATTGTGAAGGTTTTGTAGCTGGTGCTGAGGAGTGAGATTCCTCTGTAATTTTTACAGGTTAATTTATCTCCTTTATCCCATCTTTCCATATTATAGTTGATCTCAACATTAGTATCACTATGTTTCTTATATGGCACAAAAAGTATAAGTCATAATTTTAGTCTATATTTTCCGACAAATAATCGCCAATAAAACGCACAATTGATTGTAGAGACAACAAGTGGTTACAGTAGGATGTTTGCTTACATTTTACAATATTATAATCAGGTTAAATCTTCCGGAAAATAAATGCGTGACAACTTCACATCTAATTTCTGTAATAATTCCGTGATGGGTGTTAGCCTTCGAGCTTAATTAAGTAAATAATTCTGTTCATAAATAATTTTTTTGTTTTTCTCTTTATCAACACCCACAAAAATAGATATTGGCTGTGTTTTAAGTGTCGTATATTTTAAATTTATACTTGGTTTAATGTTCGGCCAGAAACTAGGACATTTATCGTTTCAGAAGTTATAAAATTTGTAATGATTTCATGGTAAACTCCCAGAAACTGAGAGTTAGTTAGTTTCAATGCCGGCAAATTTCATGCGTGTTAAAGTTTTCTTGGCTGCAATTGTAGCAATATAGTAACAATTGTGGTTTTTGCGTGTATTTAAAATGTTTTTTTTTTCAAGGTTCCGTAAGGATTATCTTGAATGTCCAGAACACTAGAGTGCTGATGTCATAATCAATAAAAAGAAAACTAAATTCATAATCATAAACAGTCCCGCCCCGCCTTTTATCTTTCTCTCACTCTAGCTGTGTAGAGAGCTGCAAGATCAACAAACTTTGATTCAATTAAGTGTAAACTCGCAGCGATAGTGCGTAGTTAATTTATAGCCACTTCAGTAGAGCTAAGACGCACATATTCTAAAGACAAGGTAATTACCGCTCAAGACATTCAGCGGTATGTTGTCTGTGGGCCAAACAAATTCAAGGCCACGTATAAGCGTTTGCTTTGATTTTTGCTAAGAGCTCCGCGCGCGGAATCGCAGCTCTCAAAAGCACTCTATAGGCACGAATTTCTTTCTACAAAACAAAAAAAAACAAACTAAATAAATAAAAGAAGCTATATGTATGCTCTCTTGCGCGCTGTCATAGTGGCAAATAGTGGTGCTCGTGTGAATTTAAGAGCTGTGCACTACTATAAAGTTTTGCCAGAATCACGGTGATATCGCGCGCGGTATGTTGTACGCATATGCAGACACGTGTATATATACTCGTTGTGTATGCATTTATAAGTATGTCCCCCGTGGTTTTTCGCAGATTAAGTAACGCTTGGAATCAGAAAAAGGGGAGCGCGTAATGTAATGTATGAGGCGCCAGCCCTATCCATATCAAGGTCTACCTACGCGTGCCGAATGAATTTAAATACCCTCAGCTCCATCTCGCCGGACATTCTCGCAATAATAATCGCTGGCGATTGTGGAGTATATGCAATGAGTTTCAAATTTAAGAAAAAAAATAAAATAAATAAATAAATAACGAAAAATAAAATAAAAATAAAAATATGGCTAAAGCGACTCTGCTAGGCTCATATAGGTACACAGCTGGGCTCATATATGCAGAAAACCACGCATGTCGGATCTGGATTTGGTTTTATACTTCATATATCGGTAGTTGTGGAGCTGCTGGCTGATTCTACATATTGTATACCCTCTATTTTGTTGTTGTTGTTGTTGCCTGTAAGTTGCCTTAAGAGTTGCGATAAGTTATACCAATTTTTTGTGAAGGGGATTTGTGTGTAACATTGAAAAATATAAGAGAGACGGATTTTTTGGTCGAGAGTCGTTTTCTGTTATCATAGTTACCTTCATTGGGGCTATGACAGTCGTAGAGATTGATGGACATAGATAAACGGGAGTGCAATTACTTTAGATAATCTACAATGGGGTACTTTTGTAGCAGTTAAAACTGGATTTAGGGTTGTTGGATTGTTCAATAAAATACAATGAACCAAATTCATTTTTTTGGATATAAAATAGATTTTATCTGATTTTATTTTCCGGTATGTTCTGCAGCTCCTTCAGTAAATTTTGGTTTATAACACTATAACTGGAATTACATTTTTGAAAAAAGAAGCGATAAATTGAATTTAAGAGATATGAAAAGGTTCCAGAGGGTCTTATCTAGTGAAGAAGGTGCTTGACGAAAATTCTTGAAGTTGTACAACGGTGCGACATTATTCTAGTCCAAATCTGCTCTTTTTTTGGCGATCTTTATCTCCTTCAAACTGCTTTAGAGTACATTATTCCTTGCGTTCCTTCATAAGGAATACTAAGTGTCCGCGATGGCTTATAGGTAAATCGTTCTAGCTATATCGCCAGAGAACAAAGGTTCGATTCTCACTCGGAGGAATTATAGTTTGTCCTTTATTATCCACGTCCTCATCAGTCGTTTCTTTATATCTGCAGGACAACAATTCGATTCTTTGGGTTGTGTATTGTGTATTGTTAAACTTCTGCCGTTATATGACATAACAGATATTTATATTTATGTTTAACATTACAAAACCTGGATTAAAGGGGTCACAATGTTGACCAAGGCACAACACTTTGGATGTTTAGGACGAAGGCTGCAGTTCTTCGATGATCAAGAACCCGCCGTGAGAATCGCCACAGTCGTCAAAAGTTCTCAGGCGCAAATTTCAGGGAAATCCTGGCGGCAATTGTTGCGGGATTCAGTCTGCCCGGTCACTGTCCCTTTGGCCTGCGCGCCGAAAGATTGGGAGTTCCCCACCACGATTTATGCAGAAGTTGTGGCAATGAGGATGAGGAAGATACTGTCTCCCATCTTCTATGTACATGCCCGGCCCTCGCGAAGAAAACGGGCCTTCCTTGGCTGCTAGTGAGCTGCAAAACACTGGTGTTCCTTTCCTCTCCAAATGGCTCGAAATGGCCTGAATTTTGTCCCAACACTAGAATGGCATCACAATGGGCTCAATGGTGTGCCTAAGTGGGCTCCCTAGTGGGGGAGCAGCCATTTCAAGTCCGCTGGAGGGCAACTGTTTCCACCCTATGTCCCACGAGGGATTAAAGGAGCGTAATACCTCGGCTTCACCGGCCGAAATGCGCAAGTTCGAGCAAATTAGTCTATTGAGCTTCAATTTTTGCCTGGGTTCCCATACATTTTCAGATTTGCCTGATTTCGCCCAACAGAACATGAAATCAAGCTTGAAAGTAAAAGCTCGCTCAAAAGATCGTAATCAACTGGAATAGTGGAATGCCATTCCACGGAGCTTTTGCATTTCTGACTTCTGGCGAAAAAGCAACAACAATTTCGACTTTAGCCGGCGAAGCCACTTATGTGGATTGAATTGAATATTATTGAACTTAGGCCGGTGAAGCCGGGGCATAAAGAAGATTAGGAGCACAAATGGAAAACCGCCGGTTCTTTTTAAATTTTGAGGCTTTATTGTGGAAAAATGCTTACATATTTATTCTTCAAAATATTGTCCACTACTCTTTCCCATCTTTCTAGCAGCATACGGATTCCACGTCGAAAAAACTGCTCATCTTTGGAGGCAATCCACAAATCGATCCAATTTTTGGTTTCTTTTTGATTTTTGGTTTGTTGCAAAATCACTTTAGCATGCAACCGTTTTTCCTTCAATGTTCGGCTCAAAAGCATTAGTTGTGTTTGGTAGCGAGCTCCAAATAGCCATCATGTGCCGAGCTATAGATGTGTGGCTTGGCCGTCGATGTTGATGCATGACCAAGGCGCTCATACGATCACGAAAACGCTTTGAATTGTCCTAACGGATCCGTTTTTCATCGCGTTCCTTTTTGGTCGTCGGAACAGCTTCACTCGTATGGCACCCAATTTCCTTGCTTTTGGATCATTCCCAAGGGTTTCAAATGATGGGAAATGGCTTGTTGAATCACTTCCAATAAAGCTGCAAGTTCTTGTGCCGCCCATACATGACGAGACACGTTGATCAACTTGGTTGACTACTTTGTCCGTGTTGTTTGCCACCAACTTACAATTTGGTTGACCAACCACTCCACATACGACAAATCTTTTTGTTAGTTGATCAACATGTCTCGTTGTGTACGGGCGGCACAAGAACTTACATACTTCTTCATCCAGTCAGTAATGGCTCCAAGTCTGTGTCTCCAATTTTTTTCATCAGTGCGGATTTTCCACGTCAAAATCTTAACGTTTGTAGTGTTGAAACCATTCACGATACGTTCTTTCCCTAACCTAAGCCTCAACATGAGTTTCTACAATGATTCGACGGCGCCTTAGTCGCAGTTTTTATCGAATTGAATACAAAAAGCAAAACTTCCAGCAAATGACGCTTGTTTGGTTCAAAATCTGATATTTTCACACACAAAATAATATATGACGCCGATATAAATTCACAAATGTAATGTCAAGGAATTGTTGACAGATGCCTAGATTTGAAGTTTCTGATCTGACATTTATGCCGAATAGTTTACTGCTGGCGCCATCTATTGGAAAACGTAGGTTTTCTATTTGTACTCCTAATACTTCCACCACATCATCAGGAGATCGAGTGATAGTTGTGGTCAAGTCAAGTTTTTCTAGATGTTAAATACCTCGACCTGGAGCTTGCAGTTGAGACGAATTGCATGGTGATATTTTACAGCGTTTACATTACAGTACCCACTGAAGAGTGATCCTATACCTCCTAACCAAGGAAGAAAGCTTTATTCGGCCAGCTTGGGCACAGCTTGAGTTTTATATAGGCCGCGCGTAGTGATATGATGATCCCTTGACTACCTGGTAAAAGGATTACCCTGTCTCCTGGTCGAGTGTCCAGTGAGATTGATGATGTGCGATTGAAACTCTCTGAATATGACAGTCTCTGTAGATCTGCACGGGCGGTAGGCAAATTGCAAGCAGTGGAATGGGTTCGCTGCAGGACCTACCCTAATGCTTGTCTAAAACCTTCTCCATCGTTTTCAGGAAAAAGGAAGAAAGGTTGATGAATCCATAGGATTTTGCTTCCTTGTAGGATCTTCTTCCCGATTTAAGAATAAAGACAATCCCGGTCTTGGAGTTGCGTGAGAAAGGACGGTCATCCATGTCAGGCTAAGTTAAATTTGAGGTTACCTGGTATCCGGAGTTCATCATTGGTAATACATTTACGCAGAGTCATTCATCCATTCAGCACGATTGTTTATACCTTCGATTGCGAATGCCCCCGAATGTTCCGTGTTCGGGTCCCCTTCGGACACAGCACAACTTAAGTCTCCAACCGCCTGTAAATAATATTCGCCGCCAAAAATCCGTGAAGATTTTTTATGCTATGTCCACTAATAAGGCACAGAAACAGAGTCCAAAGTAGCTGGTGTAGATCTAAGGAGAGGGCATTTCTCTCATGGCCAGTTATATTGTGGCATGCTATTAGGATGAGTTCAATCGTTAGCCTGGTCATCCTCCTGCAAAGAGGGAAACCAGGAATATTGTATACAATTTTTAAGACCCTGGAAGGACAAAAGGTAACAATTTTGTTTTACTATGCGGACTAAGTTCCGGGCTATAACTAGTATTTTATATTACTCTTAGCCCTCGGAAGTTAAAGGTCATAAAATAATATTTCTTAAATGCTACTAAAACTGGCTTTAATGGTGTATCCATTATTCGAATATAAGAAACAATTAAAATAACTGTATTTAAACTACAGACGCCTTGATATAAAAATACCGCTCCTTTTTCTTACGTGCAATGAAGGTAATTTTAGCTTAACTATCAGCAATTAAGATACGCTAAGAGCCAACAACTAGGACACAATATCTACTTGGCGGCACATACATATCTTTTACATCAAACATTCTTTCCTAAGTAATTTATTCCAAATAAATAACCTCACGTCAAAAATCGTGTAAATGCCGCATTATAGGAAAAAAAAGGTAATAATATTTTCCCGCCCATAAATCCGTTAACTGGCCAGGGCAACCGTTATCCACAATTTATCTTCAATTTTTGCGAAATAACGCAAAAATCTCTAATAAAAAACTTAACACGAAAACAAAACATTTATTAAAATACGATAAATAAGAAGAAGTCGTCGCGTCGCGATTAGAAATTAGAAATTCAAATCAGGTAAAAAAAAAACCAAACCTAAGACGAAACAGTGTTAGACACAAAAGCAAAAAAAAAAAAATATGTGAAGAGGAAACCCCTCAGGCCGCGTTTGCCTCTTTCTTCTGCTGGAACCGTTTTATGTTTTATTCGAAAACACTTTGATGCGCATATAAAATTTTTGGCAACAAAATAAAGGTGAAATAAATAAAATAAAATAAAAAAACAAGACGAAAAAAAACACACAACTAACAGCAACAAATTTTTAGCCACCGAACGAATTTCGCAAAATTTGGCCTTAAACGTTTTCATTTTGGACAGCCTAGAGGACAATAAATGTCAAGAGTTTAGGAGAATCAATTCAAGAGATTAAGGAAAAGCTTGAATTTGAGATTTGATTTTAGATTTTTTGGAGTTTTTTCTTCTTTATATTTCTAAAATGGAAAGCTTTAGTTTAAATTTTCAATTCAAGATAAGTGTGTATGTACGTGAATTTTTGAGTGCTTTCTCGGTACCTTTTCAGTGATCATCAATTGCCAAGCTCAGTCAGATGGTCAACTGTGACTAGAGGTCAGATCACTGATAAGCTTCCGTAACTCCACCGGATGGCCTTAGACATCCGTCACTGTCGATCTAACAACCATCTAATTTTAGGTTCACGAGGTTGTGGCATCAAAACGGCGCACCAAAGCTCTAAGCTGGCCTCCGGTCACACTGGAGACAATCCTACATTTAACCTACTTATTCAGATCAATTATATAATAAATCATACAGGCATAAAAATCTAAAAATGCTTCCGCTATTACGCTATGCATGTCTCAAACGCGAGTGTCATTTTACCAAGTGATTCCCCAACTAAGTACTAACCACGTTCAATGTTCACCCTCTGACTAATTAGATTATTTCGTCCGATCAGTATTCTTCCATTACTTGCTAAAGCCTTTGAGAAAACTCTCTTTATCCAAGTCCTCCAATAACTTCCTTTCTAAATTCCAATCTGGCTTCCGTCAATCCCATAGCTGTGAGACTGCTGTATTAAAGGTGACTACTGATCTTCGTTCTGCGCTCGACAAGGGTGACTTGGCAATATTTGTTCTACTTGATTTTTTAAAGGCATTCGATTCTGTGGTACACTCGCTTCTACTTTCCAAACTTAGTCAACTCTACCACTTGTCTTCTTCTGCTACTCGGCTTATCTCTTCCCTTCTTACTAATAGACTTCAATGTGTTCGCCATAACAGCGCTATATCCTCTTTTCTTGGGAGTGCCACAAGGCAGAATTCTGGGCCCTCTCCTCTTCTCATTGTATATTAATGACCTTCCCTCTATAATCCATCGCTCATCCTTTCATCTATATGCTGATGATCTCCAGCTATACACCTCATGTCCTCTGAATCAGATTGAATCCTGTATTTCTCAACTCAATAGTACCCTATCCCACATAAGTGAATGAAGTTCTATCAGCTTCCTTTAACTAAATTCTAAAAAATCTCAAGTACTTCTTCTAGTCGTCGCTCGCAGTCCCCTGACAGCATTTCATCTCTTTTACTTAATGGTATTCCTCTCCCTATTCTTGAGTGTGTTAGTAATCTTGGCATTGTTATTAATTCAAAATTTTCTTGCTGTAATCAAGTCTCACTTAAGTTTTATGGGACTCTACGTAACTTTGACTTTATGGTAGTCTTCTGTCGTCCATTGTTCGGCTCAAGCTATGTTAAATCCCTCATCGTGCCACATTTCCTCTTTGGTTCCCTTGTATATATTTCCTTAGATTCATCCTGCCGTCAACGTCTCAAAGTGGCATTTAATGGTTGCCTAAGATTTATTTTTCACATGCGAAGATCAGATCATGTGTGCAAAATTCCTTGCTAGGTTGTGACCTCTTTCGTTTTATTGATGTCATGGCTTTAGTCCTTTTAAATAAGGTTCTCTACTCTAAAAGCCCTTCCTGCCTTTTCGACTTCCTCTGTCCTCTTCGTTCCTTGCGTTCACCCAAATTTCTCTGATTCCAGCTCATTGGTAGTCGTTTCTTCTTCGTGCATTCGTTTAGACTTTGGAATGATCTTCCTAGTCTGATTCAAAGAATGAGCTCAGCCACGGCTTTCAGAAGGCAAGCATCTCATTTTCTTTCTTCCTCCTCTTCGTCTTCTTAGTATTTTCTAATTTTTCTATCCGCACTTATTTTCATATCTATTTCCTTTGGACTATTCCAGGCGTCTTTTGATACGTGCCTGTAGCGGGCTGCATTCGTGCCTCACTTGGGTGCCATATAGGCGTTTTGACCCTGTGCGTTCGTGTTTCAGACTAAGGCGAGTCTTATTTTTACTCGGATCATGCCATGTTTCTTCGTCTTTTAATGAGATGTAGGATATACGAGTTGCGCCACTTGTGATCATATCGCGTGCTCTCCTGCTTTGATCCATACAGACGTGTTCTTTTGTCTTTTGCACCACATTTGCTGTTTGCTCCGCATGTTGGTTGGTTGGTTGGTTGAAGTGGCGAGGCCCACATATTCTGTGCACAATTTCTTATTCATTTGGATCCTTGCGGCTAACGTATGATGTGTGGTCTGCTATTGGGCATATTCACACGCTGCCATAATTGTGGTGAGTAAAACCGGTTTTATTCAACTCCTAGCAACTCAGACGGGGCGTAAATGAGTGTAGTAAATTTGAATGCTATACAGGAACCTTTAAATGTATTGCAGATGAAATTTACTTGTTAGAGAAAAACAGAGCTAAAGAATGCAAGAGATAGAAGTAACTTTTTATATGTGTGCCAGTTTTCACGCGTTTGCTTTTGCGTGAAAAATGTTTCGTTAAGTTCTTCCGCTCCCTTCCCTCTCTCATCTATAAAACCGGTTTTAGGCGCCATGAATGTGCACTGTGTGAATATGCCCATTGCCCATAGTCCTGTATACACAGCTCTAGCTCTAGCTAGGTTCGTGCGGGATAGCTTTAGGAAGTTATTAGTTTTGTTTTCGTAGTAGGATGGCCATGTTCTTGAATATTGTTAATCCGTTCCATCTTGTGTTGGCCAAGGAAAGGGAGTATAGGTAAATAAGTCTTTTAACTATATTGATTGGGAAGTCTACTTCTTCCGCTCTTCTGTTTAACCCTCCCTTGCTAATTCGTCAGCTCTCTAGTTCCCTTGTATATTCCTGTGGCCTGAAACCGACAATAGGGTTACGTTCAAGCAAATCTGAGCATTTCTTGACTAGTTTTGATGAGATCAAGATGGAGTTGAGTGCCAAGATAGAGGCTTCGCTGTAAGCTACCACCGCAATATTCCCTCTTCTAGAGTTGTCTTCTCTCACTAGTTGACACACCTTCCAAATTGCCAGCATTACCTCTTGGAAGACACTGTATCCGTCCAGGAGCCGCATTTTTTTTTGATATTTCATGATTCACAGAAGACCCCGGCGACTACTCCGCAGTTAATCTTTGAACCGTCCGTGTATATTACCGTGTTCATATCTGCTAAAACGTGTCCGCTTTCCACTACCGTTTTGTTGGAATTTTGATTTTGTATTTATTGCTCCAACTTGGGGGCAATGTAGTCTGTCGTTGTTGGGATCAACCCTGTATCAAACATACCAAGTATGGTACTATGTCCGTATGGCTTTTCTTGCCAATACCCATTTTCTTTGAGTCTGACCGTGCCAGTATGGAGTTCCAGTGGGAGATGACAAAGGATAGTATTTAGCACGTCCGTTGGAGTTGTGCGTAATGCTCTTGTGGTGCATATGCATGCCATTCTCTGGAGCCTGCCTTCTATATTTGTATATAGTTGTACTCTTTTCTCGATGCTGGCCACCATACTATTGATCCATATGTGAGGATGGGACATACGATGGCTCCGTACAACCATACCACCATTCGCGGGTTAGGCCTTTACTTTCTCCCAAACATTTATCGATTGCTCAGACAATTTTCTACCCAACGAGTTGAGCTACTACTCAGAGTACTACACCCCCCAAATCGGTAGGCCAGCTGATAACTTGCTCCTCAGTACCTATCGGAATTTAAACCAGTCTGTGTTTCTCGGGTTTCTATGGGGTTTGAGGCTGTCGAGATCAAGGCTAGCAAGCTCAGGTATCACCCTTTGTACCACTAGTCCGGCGTGTCGTTCAAGTCGTGGTTCAATGTCTAGTAGTATAAGCTTGATCTGAAGGAGAGACGAAAAGGGATAGGTTAGGGGTCTGAAAGGTGCGTGAGTAGATGTCGATGAACCTTGCGTTTGAACTGTGAGGTGTTATATGAGTTCGGAAACACCGACTGTGTAAGACGTGAGGTATTATATGAGTTCGGAAACACCGACTGTGTAAGACAGTTCCACAATCGAGTTGTTTTATTTATAAACGAAATTCTAAACCATAATGTGCGAGAAGAGAGGTCTGCAGTGTGTGGGTGTGAGCCGAGATAGCAAGTCTTGTGTTGCGGGAAAAGAGATGCCGTGTAGGCAGCAGGTTCTTAATTGCAGTGGAGCAGTCGCTATGGTAATAGCGGTAAGACTTTGTTAGGGCTGCTACCTTCCTACGGTGGCTTAAAGTAGGGATGCTACGAATGTGATATTTTTCACATTCGCGAATGCAAATAGGAATGTTTAGGAATAGCATTAAAAAAATTTAATTAAATTAAGGTCTCATTTCTTTATTACTTACAATAAGATATGAAAAAATATTAGAACAATAGACCAGTGTTATATACGGTAATGGTATTCTTTCTTCTCGTATTTAATAGTCTAAAGTTCAAGAGAGGAATATTATATTTCCATGAGGCGATATTTCCATGAGGCCCTTTCTAAAGGTCCCCATTCCTATACAGGCCGCCGACAGGCCATGGCCTGAAGGTTTCTCGCCTTGAGGCCAAGAATAACCACACCCCCACTCACCCATACCGTCAACTGGAAGGGGCCTGCTGGGCCTGCAGTCCAAGAAAACTGACAAAAATCTTTATGTATATGGGGATTTACCTTCAGTCCGTGCCTGAAGATCTGAACTTCTTCAATTCAGTCGAAAATTTCCGTTGAGGCCATAAACATTTTTGCACTTGCATTAACAACCCTGCTACACTAACCTGAGTCATGAGATTATCTGCAGTCCACGGCCTGTCAGACGTATGCCTCAAGTCCTCATCCCTCAGTCAGGCTGATGGCCTTCATCGGCGGTACCTGCTTACCTGGCTTAAAAGGCTACTGCCTGCCAGCGGGCTGTTGTGAATGGGGGCCCTAAGGGGCTCATATATAAGGCCGGCTGCACTGAACAATTTCCCGGAACGCTGCCCGGTGGAGCGCTCAGATATTTGCGAGCCAGATCTGACAATTTGTCGAATTTAAATTTTGTTTTCCACGAGACACGATACGATCTACACAAATTAGCATTCGCAAAACATTCGCATTACTTGATGCAAATGAGAATGTCGATGCGAACATTTAAAATGATGCGAATCATTCGCATAAGCGAATGCAAATGCGAACATTCGTAACATAGCTTAAAGGGTCGATGGAGGAGCAAAGGGTCCAACGCCAATGAGTTTGATACCGCGGTTTTGCACCTTGTCCAGCCAAGCCAAGGTAGTTTTTGGGGCGCCTGTCCATATTTCCGGGTCCGAATGTAGGACTTGTGGATTGTAGCCAGGGCAGCTGGCTGAGGGAGGAACTTGCATCTCTTGACGAATCCCAGGCATTGATAAGCTTGTTTGGCGGTTTGGACCATGTGATTATTTCATCACAGATCTGCAGATAAGGTTACCCCTAGGATGTTAAGAGATTGGTCAGCCATTAGATTTTTTTTGCCCACTGATATATAGAGGGAAGGCGGGTGCAGGTTTTTGTAGATATAAGACAGTACTTTGTTTTGGTTGCGTTGAATTCGACACTTCTGAACCATTGGGGTTAAATCATTGCTGGTCAAAGTAATATCAATCACATCTGCCCATCCAAGGAACCTTTCCGAGCTTGGGAGCTCTGCGTGTACTAAGTCCGGGTTCTATAGGTACTCCTTAATTTTCGCTTGATCGTCTTGCCTGCATATATTTCAATCTAGCCATTTCGCTGGGGAGACGTAACTTTAGTATTTCGTCGTACATTATTACCCAAATGTAATGAGTGAACCAAATCCCTGTGGAACACCACAGATTACCCAGCATGTCATTTATCAGTAATCTGATTCACGGTGGTGCTGCTTCTCTGATAGAAATTCGTCGTTGATTCGCAGTACCTACTGAAAGCATCGAACTCGGTTAGCTTTTTGTGTGCGTAATACCATGATTAGTATAGTTTCGAATCGTTCTAATTTTCAATAATTTTCATCAGTCGTCTTGTGACTTCCTAAACTGAAAGTATACGAATACCCGGCAAGAATTTGGTAGTTAGTTTAGTATTGTGGGTGCAGCCATTGGATCATCATTCATTCATTCGTCTTCAGTTTCATTGATAAAACGGAAATGCACGAGGTTAACAGTAAGCTTCCTCCAACACTGCCGCTTTATTAAAAAAAATACATACTTCCATCATCTCTAAACCACAATTCCAAATTTCAAACCCCACCAAAATTATTTAAATAAATTCAGCTCGCACCAGAACAATGTCCAAGAGACAAAAGTCTCTCCAAAAAAAAATATATTTAAAATTATTTATTAAAGTCATGACTATGACAAAAACGAAACGAACATATTAGACATAACTTTGTACCAACAACGATCCGAGCGGAAGAAACCTCGGAACAATACGCGACACTAGACGGGAAGTTTCCTCCTGTGGGGCTGTGGTGGCCCAGGCCCACATCCGAGAGTGATTCAACATAAAATTGACGCCTTCGCATATCTAAAATTCGGAGCACGCATTTTTTATAACGCTTTTTTCAGTTATGTAACACATGACATTGCCAAAAATTGCCAGTCAAATGCTAGTTCTTATTCCGAAAAGGTGCCACCAAATGCTTTGAACGTTTCAGTTTAAATTACCGCAGCCGTTTTATATCCCTTGCGCCAGCGGAATTGAAAATGAATGTTGTTGTCTGCTTGGGGTTTTTTTTAAAGGTATCACCCCAAAAATAATGATCTTTTTATGTTACCTTTAAATTTTATCACGTTGCTTGGATCTAATAAAAATTCGTCTGTTTTGTCTTTTTAAAAGAATGTAAAAAAATAAGCGATCGCAGTCTTTACATGATCTTTTCCCTGTCGATCGTCTTAGAATTCAAAAAAATCAAAACTTCTACGATTTTATTATCATAGCCTAAAAAGCGCGTAATTTAACTTTGATTTGAATTGAACAAATCAAGCAGATTCCGTGAATATCACTCACGTCTATTACCACCTGGCTGTGATCTAGATAAAAAGAGATAAGTCCGACTTGAGACTGGTTAAAGTGGTCGCGACAAATGCGCACAAAATCTGAAATGGATATGCAAAACTATTCTGGCTGATCACGTTCCACGTCTATGTTTTTTCGGAATTAAAAAATATGTTTTTAATTTGTTGTCCCACGATTTTGCGCACCAAATGTTAATTTGCGCGCACGCGCGATTTTCTAGCGAAAAAACTGATCTCATGAATGGGGAGTAGATTGGGTTTATCCCAGTTCAGTGAACTTGCAGATATAATCGTTGAATTGTGAATGACTTTTTTTTTGAAATATCTCAGAAGGAGCACCTGTTAAAACATCTCGAGGAATAGAAAAACAGACAAATACTGTATAAATAAGTTTTTTTGTTATTTTGTATCGTTTTTGGGGGTACTAAAATAAGAAATATGGTATTATGGCGGTTTTAGATGACAGATTTGCGTAGTAGCAATGTGGAATTTAAAAATTTGGATTTGTACTTTTGTAATTGACTGTTCCTAAAAATAATTTTGTTATTGAGTTTATTTTCTTGAGGTTGTTAGAGCTAATACTTGCTAAAAAGAAACACACCTGGTAGTTGCCGTTTAAAGCAAATTACTTTAAAAATAATTTCCATTTTTTTTCCTTTTTGAATGCGGTATCAGAGGTCCCAAAAACCTGCGATAGCCACTTGGGCCTGTGTACTATAACCCCTATATCTCAGATTTGCAGGCCATATTGCAGGTTCAGCGATTTTTCTAGTGGTATGTCACTCAGACTTGTCTGTTCGAACCAGGTTGCGTTATACAACGAGATCGTCCTCTTCGCTACTGCGGAAACGGAAAACATGCGGAGTTTGAAGATGGGGCCTTGCACCGCCTTCCTATCCTCCATAGTTGATTATTTAGAATGCAATTCCCGGTAATTAAGCCACCTAGTATATCGGCATCCATCCTACTGCGTCCCACCGTTAGCATTGACGACACAGCAAGAAAGTGTGTAGATCAGGTTCCGATAGTCAAAAGCCTTCCTAATGGTTGCCGCAACAACCGCTTCCGAACCGATGAATACAGTGTCAGAACCCTGTCTGGCCAGGGAGTTCGCCTTTGCATTGTTTTTTTAGTCCGAATGGCCCGAGAAGCAAACAAAGACAACTTGTTTAAGAATACCCCAGCTGAACAAGGCTACATCTTCGTTGTTCAACCCGTTGGCAGTCCCAGACTAGGCTTGGCCCTTCGAGACCTTATTGCTTTGATTGTCATTTGGTTGTCAAAGAAATAAAAATGTGCTTAATAGCATAGGCCCATCTTAAGTTTTCGTTGGTGCATGTCAGTATATCGTACGTAGAGCGAAATTTTACTGTCGCAAAAGAAGTAAAAAAATGTTTCTCCTGTTCGTGTTTACGATCTCACCTCGCCGCAGTTTAAATTTGATATTTTACTGCCGCAAAAAAAGGAAGAAACGTCTCTCCACTAAGTAATTTACAATCACATCTCGGTTCATTTATCTCGATACACGCTCATATACCAGTAGGACATTATTTTTGAACCGGGACATTTAAAAAACTGAGGCCTCAGTACATTTACATCGTGTAAGGGACAAATGTACTGCCTCGTGTAAGTCCGGCTCAACACTAGTTACATATAACCCCTACAAATGGTTTGACAAAGTCTGGCTTGGCCTCTAGTTTCTCATAAGGTCATTGATTCAAAGTTCGCATTCCTTGGGATGGTTCTAGGATCAAACTATACCCACTTGCCTTTAATGTCTCTCTCCTCTGCAGTCGCAATGCACTGAAGACAGCCTTGTTTGTTCTGATATGCAAATGGGGAGAGGTCTACGATAGCCTCTATGGATGCAGTAGGACAGGTCCTTGTTTCACCTGAATTATTCAGGCAAGCAATACTTACACAATTTACTTTAAACTCTACGGTTACGCCATTTAAGGTTGGAACTTTTATATTCGGCTTCCGTATCCTCGTAAATTATTCATGATATTGTTTTGTCGAGGCTAATGCTTAGTGCCTTATGGGCCGTCCACACGACAGCAAAATTTTTGCGCAAAGCTTGTTCCCATATGAATTTTGTGTAATTTTGCGCAAACATTTTTCTGTCGTGGGGACGGGCCATTCCATTACTGATGCACAAGCTACGGCTCAGACTGAGAGTTATTTGTATTACGACAAAGATGACCATCCCATGATGTCATCAAAAAACCCTTGAATGTTAGATCCTGGCGGAGTTAATTTTTCTAAGTGCTCATTAATCTCGATCAACAATAAAAGTGGTGAGAGAACAACTTCTTTTGAGTAGCCTTTAAAGGCTTTGACTGTAAAAGAGCCAGAGCCCAACCTAGCAGTTATGATCTATGTATCAATTCCTTTCCTTGCTGCAACTCATTCAATAGCGGCACGGTGAATTGGTATCGAGGACACACTCTATGTCAGCAAACGTACAAAAATCAATCTCCTCGAGGCTTTTCTCAAGGTCCCTAAATCTCACCCATACAAATCTCTGCATGTCAAAATGTGTAGCTCATTATTTAGCGAATTAAGATCAATTGAAATAGGTCCACGTTGCGGCGGTGCTCCTTGGATCCTATAGGCACCTTACACAAAAAAGAAGAACTAGATAGATAAACTGCTGGGCTTCTCTTATGAAAACGAGTATACATACATATGTATTAGGGCAACTAGAGCTCAGAAATAAACTTCCTTTGAACTGTCGATGGTTTTATCACAAAGCCAAAAATCAGACAGCAAACTCTAGTAAAAAAATAGCAAAGAAAAGAAAGAAAAACAATGGGGCAGATTTCCAACGACGTTATGCGGCCTAACTCACTCGGCCTCTATTCAATACTATCGTGTGCACCAGCTGACTTTGGAAATCGAAAATAAGCCGGCTTCGTAGCAATGCTTTTAAGCAGCCTGGACAATGTTAATGTAGGTTCACTACCATTTTTCCTGCATAACAAAATTGCTTTTGCCTGCGTCAGACCCTTTAACACCATTAGACGTTTTTCTTTGGGGCTACGTCAAACATAAAATGAACGATTCAAGCGCTCAAAGACAATGTATTAGAGCTGCTATTTGTAAAATACAGCCGTTATTATGCGAAAACATGATCAAAAATTGCATCAAAAGAATAACCGTTTGTTAGAAGAGGATGTGGATTGATCCGTTAATAATAGTCTGGAGCTTGCTGAAGGAAAAGGCAAGAGTTACTTACGTTTGAACTCCTCGATGTAGCAGCAGTTCACACCAAAGAGAAAAATTTGCAGGAAGCCCACGGATGTAACAAAAATCAAAACAAAACTTTTTGTAACGGGGCTTCGATTTCGCAGGGTCGATATCTTCAATAGCAGTCGGCTAAGCTAAAAACGCAACCATCGCGGTTAGCGGGAGAAATTTTCTAAGGAATGTTTTACCTCTCCTGAAACAAGTGAATCCTGCTAAGGCTAGTTTCACACGGGCCAACAGCCAACCAACAAAAATCGACTGAAAACGTCGTTTTGTTGGGAAGAGGGTGAGAGAGGACGAAGGGGTGGGCAGATTTTTTGAACCAACTCTTTCACTGGATTTTCGAGTCAACTTTTGAACAGCTGTGTGGTTGTTGTTTTTTCTTTCTGGAGGAAAAAAGAGAGAAATAGCAGGTGGGAGAATTAATATTAAAAACAACAACAATAAGCTAAAGCCTTCTGACGTCCAGTTGGTTGGAAAAGTTGGCTCATGTGAAAGCCCATATGACTTTTCATCAAATTCCAAAAGGGAATGACCGATGACAGCAGATTTTTATTGGTTGGCTGCTGGCACGTATGAAACTGGCCTAACCAGCCGACAAAGGCTGTGATGACGGCTGTACCAGACTACTGAACGAAAGAGGAACAGTACCATTTGCTAGATGAAGACTCGACCTAAGTGGAACTTTGGAATCTTTCACTATTTCAATGCGTTTTGCGAGTGTGTATCGATCCATATCTGAAAACCTTCTAGTTTTGACTTGTCAAATGTCATCGTAATGACTGTTGCAGATGCAGAGTTCAAAAATTGCGCGAAATTTAAAAAGACACCTCTTGTTGTATACGCCGAGTTTTCTAAATAGTAGTTTCTAGCCGCAATTACTTATAACATAAAAATTTTTATGTTATAAGTAATTGCGGCTAGAAACTACTATTTAGAAAACTCGACGTATACATTGATATAAAGTATGAAACATTGAAGTGAATTTATTGAGTGAAAATAGGTCTTCTACTTCGTAAATTCATTTCCTGCTTAACATGGATTATATAATGATCTTTAACCCTAGTTCGCTCCTTGCAACAGAAAGCCATTAACACGTCAACTTTAATCTTATAATTATTATTTAGAAGAATTCCACAGATTCCAAAACCTATCAGAGGAAATGTCGAAAAAATGTTACTAGGTACTACTCATTAAATAATCACGAATTTAAAATAGTAAAAAAACTAGTTTAACCCGTAATCTACCATCGCGCGAAATAGCACACAAACTAAGTATATGTTTCACGAAATTAAATCGCAGCAACAGAATGTAGTAAGGCTAGAGCACAGCAATCCAGACTCCCAAAGTTCTAGACAGTTTTAAGTTAATTTAAATTTATAATTTGTTTTATTTTATCGATTCTACGAAAAAAGCAAAGAGATCTACAAGTGTCGAATTGTTATTCAAATCGCTTCATCAGACCCCAACCGAAATGCGGTCTTTAAAATTCGATAGATTTGAAAATCTCTTTTGGTGTTGTTTAATTTGTAATGGAGCCGTGCTTGTGCCTAGGCGATAACAACAATTGTGCCGAGAACAACGGAACAGCAAATAATGCCGGGCAATAGACGACTTACAAAAAAGAACAACATATCTAAAACTTTTATCGATAATTTTTGCCTTTTAAATTAGTTTCAGAAAAGACATAAATAAAAAAAAAACATAGAACGTAGTTTGGGTGCCTTTCATTTTGGGAGGTGCTCTCTCAGAGCAATGTACTTAATGAAGGACCAACCTCGAAATTTCGATTGTGGTGTAATCAAGGGAGGAAAAATGATTTCTAGGAAAATTTATGTAAAGCAATCTCACGTTGCTTTATTTTATTTTTATTTTAATGCAGTCGAGTTTTCTGGCTATAATTGAGATTTGACGATATTGATCGGAAAATGCTCGTGGCTGTTTGGTCTGCTTTGAAGATACAACAAAACGTCTAAAGCTGTTTTTTCTTGATTTCCAAAAGAGCGATTTATCAATATTATCATAAATCTTCCTTTTTTTGTTGTAGGTAAATAGGACGATAAGAGTGTGTCGACTGGCAAGCAAGAGACTTTAAGTCTCCACTCGAATGTTAGATACCAAGGAAATGGAGCCTAGAGGGAAATGACTAAACCTTGTGACGTCTACTATTAACATCTATCTCTATATATAAATTATTTTATAGAAACTACAGGATGGGACAGAATAACGGGCGATTTTAGGGGGTTGTAAGAGAAAGTAATCAATATTTCTGAATTTTTTTATCACAACAGCACAAAAAATATAAAAATAGCATTTAAGGAAAATTAGTTTTCAGAATTTAATATTTTAAAATTACTTTTGCAAAATGGCGTCCGTTTAAACGGAAGCATTCGACAGGCCGGATGGACCCATATGGTAGAGAAAAATCAGACGCCAATACCAGTGTGGATTCAGCCAAGGCAAATCAACAACTAATCATGATTTTTATCCTGAGGCAGGTGATGGAAAAATAACGAGAATTTCAAAACGAAATCCAACACCGCCTCTTAGACTTTAAGACATCTTATGATAGCATAGTAAGAGCCATGAACTTTACAAAGCCTGAGAGAATTCTGCATCCGCAATAAGATGATACGATTATGTAGGTTGACCATGAACAATGTGACAAGCCAAAAAAAGATATCTGGAACATTGTCTATAATGGACTCCGACAAAGAAACGATCTGGGCTTCCCCTTTGTGAAAGTTGGAGAAGGTAATCCGAACGAGAAATATGCGCACGGCCTACTATAGTCTGTCAAAGTCAAGGCTTTTCAAATCCAAGCAATGCCGGATCCACACGTTTGTGAAGGCTCGTGTGAAACTGGTTTATTACAACATAAATGTCAAAGCACAATGACATTTGACGCCATTTGCAAAAATTATGGCTGCTCATTCACATTATGACTTGATTTTTGCCCCATCTTGTTTAAAGGGTGACACCTGAGCTTAGACTATCACATAAAAGAGGATAGTCTTGAAATGACGAGTTGTTCTGGTTCTGATGTGGTAAATTCAATTCCTGATTGGCTTAAAAAGATTACTTATAACTAAAGTGACCAGATTTTTTGTGGACAAAATTAGTACATTTTTTATTTTGAGTTATTTATTATGAATGAAGTAAAACTACAAAATTTAATTATGTAATATGTTTATATTCTTATATTACATAAAGAATAGGTACTAAGGGTGAGTGCCAAGTTACAATTCCGAATTTGCTACTTTCACAACGGACACTTCGAAATTACAAAGTGTGTCAAAATACAATTCGCGCATTTCACATTTTCGCATTTTGACAACTTTAATGACAACAAAATTTTCTAATTTATAAAATTTTTAATAATTTTTTTAAAGAACCTCAGAGCTATTTTTGTCTTTAAAATAATGGAAATGGAATTGCTTCACGAACATCAACCAGTGCGGGTGGAGAGCAAGAAGCATTGTACATATTTGAAAGAGTTTTAAAAAATGGTTCAAATTTTATGCGGAATTTATTCTGTTCATGTTTTTATTTTGTTTTACGTGTCAGCCGTAAATGTGTCATATTATACGGTGAGGACAATCATGCACTGAAAATTACAAGAATTCGCGATATTGTTCTTCAATAATTGAAAATATTTAGATTCAACCACCAAAAAGCAAATCCGACAAAACTGTCAAGCGAATGTTTGGCTAATATTTCCTTACAATTCAAAAATTCCCTTATACAATTCCAAAGACACAAACCTCCGAAAATTGAATTGTAAAATCGAAATGCGTTTTCCATACAAATTGACATTTGAATTTGGCACAGGCCCTAAATAAAAAAAAATAACAAACTAAAATACTTTCGTTTCACATTATTCTGTTTTTGTATAATTGAATAATGTATTATTATTTAAGAAAAATAAAATAATTTGTATAAACATTGTAATATTTATGTTGATACTATGTATGTATATTTAGAAATATTTTTAAAATCAGTACAATATTCAGTACAAATTTTAAGTCAGTACATGGCCATGAAAATCAGTACTGTACTGAATAAATCAGTACGTATGGTCACTACTACTCTCTACTTATAACTCAAGAAAAGAGTACTGCAGTAAAAAAACACGTCTAGTCTTATAAAAAATTATTCAAAGTATGAAAAAACTGGAAATTCTTTTTGTTTGTTTTTCAATTACTACATTTAGAACAGATGCAAAACAAAAATGATTTAAATTTTCTCACAGGCAACTCTCCTTTCTTCTAAAATTCAAATTAATTACAAAAACACCCCAAAAAACGAAACATTGTTATTCAATTTTCAATTCTAAAGGTAACGACCGATTGTCAAAATATATGTTCTGAAACTATTTTCCCATACAAAGTAACAAGGATACATACCTCTATAATATAATAATGCATTGTTTCCCCCTTTTTTTAAGCTTGAATTATCTCCTGAAAAATTACTACAGCTGTTCACCGAAAATGCTTCTCTATATATATTTTCAAAACTGCAGTGAAAAAGTTTCAATTTATATAAAAGGCGAAAATTTGCATTGGCGGCAATATCATGATGCACACAAAAAACACTATATCCATGCCGCATGCCACTTCACCAGACAGACAATATATCACCAGTACTGTGTGTCCAGAAACCCTTTATTTCACTACGAATATTGTTAAGGCTGTTTTCAAAATTGTAAACTAGTTTCACGCGCATGTGCCTTGCTCGCAGGATATTCGCGTATATTATTATTATTGCATCATTTTATTTTGTTTATTTTGGGGGTTTTTGTTGTATGCTTTCTGTGTATATGTAAGTATATTATTTACTAGAATTTTGACCACCGAATATTCAAGGATAATGTCTGGCTCCTCTACAAAATCTAGGTGTAAGTAGGTAGATTGTTGTTGTTTCTTTCATTGCGCGACTACCATATCGTCCATTGTGGTGGCACCAGTTCTTCACTCTATATACATCCTCAACCAAATTTCATTGTGCCGAAAAAATGGGTTTAGTTTTTTTTTATGTATTTCCAAAAAAAAGTTTTGTTTTTATTTTTTTATTATTTAGTTTTTTCCGTTGTTGGTATGTACCTGAAAAGAACACATGTCCCTCGGTTTCTTCAATATTTACGACTTACCTAGACAGTTCATGAATCTGTACGACGTAATTCACTCTTTATTCGAATTGATTTGGATTCGCATCCATTTCAGGGGCTCTCAAAGGTATTCACTGTTGTGTTTTTTCCTTGTGAAATGATGAACGCGAAATACGCAAAAAAAAATATATTGAAATGCGAGATTCACTTATATATACGTGAAAAACTTCACCGCGTGTGTCTGAACTGGAAAAAAAGGATTTGATATTTAATAAAAAAAAAGGAACAAGCATAAATCAGCGTTCATAATGGAGAGAGCGTTCAAATTCGCGAACGTAAGCACTTTGCACGGAGGAATCAAATGCCGCATTATTACGCATCCGGATTTTTCTCTTCCTCATGATTATAGGATTTTTTTTTCATATGTTTATTTAGTTTAATGTTAAATGCGCGGCGGAGAAATTGAACACTGGGCGAAATGGATCCTTTCAGGTGAAAGGGGAGATATGGCGTATGGTTATATTATTTTATAAAAATGAGATATAAAAGGATTCGATGTGTTTTGTTGGCTGGCTGTCAAAGGCGAACGAAGGGATTGGTGGCACTGGGGGGGTCTAGAAAGAAGAGAAGCTTAGTACAGAGACCAGACCAAGGACACAATTTTTATACATACACAGCCACACAGACAAAAAGGGATGGATTCTAATTTGTTAATGGATTTTGCGTCGTTGTTCAAATTTAATTACAAATATTGAGTGAAAGCTTATTATTTATTTTTGTTTAATAAACATAATTACCTAAAAGATTTTATGTGATTTTTTGATTAATGCCGTCGAAATCACAAAAATAACAGTAAAGTAATTACAACAAAAACAAAAATTTATAAATTTTTAATTATGTATAAATAAAATTTCACACTTTAATGACAGATTAAAAAAAATCTAATTGTTTATATACAGGAGGATAGCATTAAGTATTTAATAAATTTCAATTTATGAGCCATAAATCACAAAATTTTGAATGCAGTAATCAAAGTGGTAATTTATGTGATAATTACTTGCCATTGGAATCAATTGGTTGGCGCGGCTAAAGGAGCGATTGTCTTGCATTTATGGTATATGGCGTTAAGTGACTATTGTTTTTGAATATTAATTTCTGTATTAATTTTAATTTTATGTAAACGATATAAAAAAAATTTTGTTCTTGTATTATTTTTATATTATTTTTGTAGAAAATGTTTGTGACTAAGAAAATACTTTAATTTAAGTTTTATCAATCAAAATTTGTTCCTATGACGATTTCAATTATTATAATTTTTTCACAAAAGGATTAAGGATATAAAAACATTGCTCATGATAACTGTTATTACTCAAAGAATATGAAACATATACATATTTTAAAATGCTGTTGTGTTTCCCCAGTAGGACGTGTCAGCTTACAGAAGTACTGAAATGAGCACTTACTAGTAAGGGTAGCCCTACCATACCCCTTACAGAAGAACTTATTTTTACACACGATGTAATAGGAAGTAAGGCGTTACTTTTTTACTTTCCTTAGAGTAATTACATAACTACTTACCTTTGAGTACGTACAGTACTGCTCATCTTAGAGCAGTTACAATTACAATTACAAAAATACGAAAACAAATGAGTCGTCGGGCAAATTTCTAACTTGTTTGGGTCTAATTCTGGATTACACCTTACCATCCGCCTTCTCTTGTAATGCGTTATATAAAGGCTGTTCTAATACCAAAGAAAATATGAGTACCCCTTACCATATGACTACTTATATCAGTGCTACATCGATAAGTGCTACCTAGAATTCCTATTAGTGTTTTTATAAGTATTTGAACAAACAGAATAATTAATTCTTGATGGGTATGTACACTATGAACCATTTTATGCGTAATAAGATTCATGTGCTTTGCGATAATCATAATAAATCGCATATTTCAATATCAATGACGACTCACAAAATTTCACTTACACAATTGAATTTAGCTCAATGAAATGAATCAGCCTTTTGCGTTTTGCACATATAGGTGCCTCAAAGAACTTAATGTTAACAAATCCATTGTCCCTGCTAATCTACCCCTCATCGACCTAAAGACATGCGCCTCACTTTCAGCTAAGCCTCTGCGTAAACTCTTTGTTATATCCTACTTCTCCGAAGTTTATCCAGACTCTTGGAAACTTTCTCATGATCAACCCATTCCGAAACAAGTGATTCAAGCAATCCCTCAAACTACCGCTCAAAAGCAATTATGTACCTCTATTCTCTCCGATTAAATGTTGACGACGTACCTAAAGCTGAACCAACTCCGTTATGTGCAGTGCTAGGCTAGGCAGGCTGCTTTGTGGCAGTGCACTAAGGCTTCCATACCTAGGACAGGATACACGGTTGGGGGTCCTCAACCAGACGGTAGTGTTAGATTCCTACTGACTAAACTCACCAACCCTTTTGCATGGCGTTTGAGTCGTGACCGGTACGAACCGTAAAGGCATTACATCAGCCTGGCGTCAACAACGTGACCCTTTGAAATGGATCCCTCGAATGTGCTCACCAGAGCCTGGATAGTGGGTGTTATGGATCAGCGACCTACCGTCTGTGCTTTCTTACTATGCTTATATCTCCATGGCTTTTGATAGAGTTTGACATTCGTATCTATTATCTAAACTCCAAAGTATTGGTATTGACTGAGTTCTAAAGAATTGGATTGAAAATTTTCTGGGCGCTTAATTAACGTAGTTTTAGATGGCGTCAATTTTCAGTCCCATACCATCTCTGCCGGTGTCTCCCAGGGGTCAATTTGATCACCCCCTCTTTTTCTAATCTTCATAAATGACTTACTCTCTGTACCTTCCAACCCACTTCACAGCTTCGCTGATGAGGGTATCATCGTACGTCTTCGAAAATGCAAGGCACGCACCTACCAGATCCTGTCTGGACGATCGTGTACTTATGTCGGACAAAATCGTGCCGAAATCAACTCCTCCAAAACGAAGTGTGCGGTGCTGTATGAATAAAACCGCCATATATAATGATCTTCCAACAATTTTTTGATCTCCGTATACTGCAAGTAAAAGATCACTCTAAGTACTTGGTGGCAAATTAAATTTGTAGGTCGCCACAGGAAATACTGTCTTATTTCCAATAAAATCGGCAACATCTCTCCATCCGTGTTTTTGGATGGTGTATAACAAATGGCTGACGTTATCTTTTATCATCTTTGTCGTAACATTAGCCAAAGACCTGAGTTGGAATGATAACGTATTCGTGGTTTTTTTACCAATACTAAAATGCTAAACCTTCCATATAACATAATTATCATTTTATAAATTAAAGACATGGGTACAACTCCCAGTTAATAGGTATAACGATCATGGGTAGGTTCACGATAATGGGTAGGTTTAAAGGGCTTAAAAGCTAGTGAATTGTACAATTGTTTCAAAGAGCTCGACATCAATAAGTCGGCAACTGATTTCTCGATAATACTACTATAATACATCAGATCACCCTAATTAAAAATGTTTGTATTTGGCTAGATCTTTAAGCAAATCTTTGCATTCTAATACTTCATTCTACACTACAAAATTTACTCATGTACTAAAATAAGGTGACAATGGCCCAGATACCCCAGAAGTAAGACTTCCAAGTTGCCATATCAGGGATCATGGATTCGATTCACATCCATCGGTCATCGCGCGATCGATGAATATTAAATGAAGGCCTCTAACGAAAACCATATGACGACTTCGGCTTCTTTCATTCTTTCTCTACTTTCTTTGATTGTAAGTTTCTGCCAAACGTCGACAATATAAGAGGGCTCTTATCTAAATTCGTATTACAATATTAATTAATTTTAGTCTTTCTCACAGAACCAAATTTTAAATGATAAACAAAATAGCTTTTGACAAAAATAGTTTAATTTCAAAGGTACGATCATGAAAATTGGTCTGATTGCTTTGAATATTTTGAAAGATATTGACAAAGTAGAAAAGACGACTTTTTTGGCTAATTTAAAATCTATTAGTATTAATTTTTTTTGTAAGAAATTCCGAGTTATGTTTCTGATTATTCAATCAAGGTTTTGTTGCATTATGGCAAATCTAAATTCTGCACCAGCGTTTAATTTAAACAGCCTTTTCTTATTCCTGTACAAATGGCTTCATTGCAACCCAGTCTTGCACAATTCACTACAGAGTTCAATTTCGTTGGTGACATTGCTGTTAACTTGACTGTCATCGTGCTATCTTCTATAGGACGACCTTAGTTTTCCATCTTGCATACATCATGTCATGGATGCGCCACGAAGTCAATGGATATCACATACCCGATGCTGGTTCTTCCAACGTAGTTTAGTTTCCAGAGAGCATAAGTTTGTTTGAGGCTACCATTCTTCGCTAGTATGTTATCACGCCCAGTGGTGGTGCTCAGGGTCGAATATATCACTGATCACTCTCGAACTTCGATCGAAGATTTTTTTTGCAGCCCCTAACTTTTTGAAGCATCCTTGCTATAGTAACGCCAATAGTAGATGCCTCGTTCGCTGTGATCTTCAGTGTGATTTGAAGTTGATTTTTTTGCCGCATCCGTGAAACCGATGGCGACTGTCCTCTTCGCGATAGACATAGTTTCAATACTTCATCGTACAGATCCCAGGACAAATCCTTGTAGAATCTTGCAAGTTATCCGATATATCAGATTCACAGTGTAGCCGTCTCCAAAGTAGGAACTTGGTAGTAATTCGTACCATGCAGGACCGCAGCCCAGTTGTAGAGCTGTTAAAGATGAAGAAGTGTCCACATGATAGAGCCTTTTAGTCGTAGAGACTTCTGTCTATAGACATCTATAGAATTTTGTCTGCGAAACAAAGCTAAGTCGCTGGAGAAGTCCCTCGAGGCATCTCGGCAGAGATGTCAATATGCTGCATTTAAACTTCACAGCCTGTGCAGAAGTCGGACGGACAAAAGTCTTTATCGTGTTAAGCCTTATAAATGAGCTGAAAATTTTGAGTATGTGAGTAATAACTGCGAGGGTGTCGCCTTACCAAGTGGTCCCCTAACTGAGTACTAGCCACGTACAATGCTGCTTTACCTCCGTAATCGAACGAGAACCGGTCTATTGAGTACGCTAAATGGCACCCGTCACGATCACCAACATTATTGCCTGAAATATGAAGCAATGCAACAAGAAAAACTATAGCTTTGTATGAGTAATAGTAAAGCTTAAGGGTAACCAGCTTACCGAATACATAAGGCAGATGTTGGGATTGCCCCATTCAATTTGTAATGAGATTTTCCTCAGGGCCCTAATGAGAAATTGATACGGCATACCACACTTCAGCATCGCTGATTTGCTCATGTAGTTCTCATGAGGAATCTCCCTCTTTCGGATGCCCCTCATTTTCGATATGGGGCCTATATGCTGCATGAGGCATACCCCTTTTAAATGGTGGTGCGAAAGGTGCCATCACCGATGAGTTTTATGGTGCGGTTTAGTACTTTGTCAAGCCACGCTAAGGTGGGTTTTGAGGCGCCGCGCCAGTCCAGATAAAAGCATTGTAATTGTGGAGGGATCGATTTTAGGACTTGTAGATTATAGACTCCGCACCATAAAAGAAGGGAAATGAGCACGTATGTATATTGAGAATATAAATGAGCCGGTAATTTGCTTACAATTTGATACAGCGATTTTGAGATTTCCTGCTTTTATGGTGCTGCCCATAGCTGGCACTACTGACACTGACTAAAGGAGCGTTGCCGCCTGAAGTAACCAAACACAAGCATACACAACAAACTCATGCAAACGTCACTAAGTCCCCTGTAGGAGAGTGAACTAGTTCTATGACTAGTAGAATAGCTACTTTTTAATGAGGGAATAGTAGTTCTCAGTTGGATACCTTTTATATGAAAACAACCCACTACTTTTGTACAGCGTTGTTCTACGATGGAGTCAATTGCCCCCCTCTGCATTACTTCGAAATACTTCGAGAACTAGTCCATTTTGAAGTACTCCGAGAACTAATTCATTTTGAACTAACTGGAGAACTAATTCATTTGGAAGTTCTTGGAGAACTATTTCATTTTGAAGTGCTTCGAGAACTAATTCATTTTGAATTTCTTGGAGAACTAATTCATTTTGAACTACTTGAAGAACTAATTCACTTGGAAGTACTTCGAGAACTAATTCATTTTGAACTACTTCGAGAACTAATTAATTTTGAACTACTTGAAGAACTAATTCACTTGGAAGTACTTCGACAACTAAATCATTTTGAAGTACTTCGAGAACTAATTCATTTTGAACTAACAAAACTACTAACTAAGAAACAAATTCTTTAGAAAAATCTTGTGGGTTTACCAGTGATATTGTGATTTGAACTAGCTCCTCTCAGGATTACTTTGGCACCAGTACTGGAACTAGTCAGTGTCCCACTAGTGCTAAAATTATTTCTATTTTCTAAGTAGTCAGTTTATTCCGATTGGGCATGATCAAAGCCTTCTATATTTACAAGCCATGCTGTAGAAAAATAATGAGCCGATTTCCCTGAATAGGACTTGAAATCTCCAAATTGCACTAACAACATAACGTGACTTCAGAGATTTGAAGGCCTATTGAGAGGAAATTTTGAGAGCCAAATTTTTTGCAGCATGGCTTGTAAATATGGAAGGCTTCGCCCATGATACATGAGTCAATGTCAATTCGAACTGTAAATTGTCGTGGGAGGGAGCCGGATGAAGTTTGCGGGATTGTGCGAAAATAGAATCGTTTTCTATTTCCCAGTCAATGGCATGGGAAATGATTAAGTATGCGTGACTGTCAAGTTGGGCGAATATCATATGCCTTATGAAAGATTACCTACCTACCTTGCTCTACACACGGAATTGAGTGAAACGAATTGATTCGTGTATCAACCATGCTCAATAAACTGGCAGTTTTGACGTAGGTGTTGAATCAATGCATTGGCTTGTGTAACATCCCCTTTAGATTTTATTGTTATGTGTGATAGACAAGACAAGAGGCAAGCCACGCAATTATGTGTCAAGCCTACTGTGGGACCATTGCCGCACCGCACACACGCTTGTTTCTGTTTCAAACTTTAGGGAGGGAATCCAAGTTTGTCGATTTGAAATATTTGATCCTTCTATCGCAAAACCTCAGTTAAAGTTATACCTAGGATGTCAGATGGGCTTCCATAGACACAGAAGGAATATTTCTGGGTTTCAATAAAAGGGTCATCTAATCAGGTAGTCTGTCCACCTGATTTACATTACAGCAATTACAAAGCAAGAATCAGATGAAAGCTTTAACAAAATATGGTAATATATGAGTACATTTGTACTGATTTTCAAAAGTTATGTTTTCCTGTATGATTGCTCCAATTTACCATAAAAATCGCTGTTAAAATAGTTTTGATTTAGTTGTTATATTAGCCGTGTTCCTTTTCTGCTATTTTTTACTCGTATTTACTTGGAACTACTCCTGCTCTCACAAAGAATTCATACGTTTTACTCAAATCGACAAATTTTGCGTTCCATTAATTTTTTACTCCGGAGTACTTAAAAGTAGAAAAGGAACACGGCTATTGTTAGGAACATTACATCGACCTGACGGAACGTAGGAATGTGTTGTTCTCATTTTAAAAATACTCCAAAAGCGGTCTCAATACTGTTTACATCCTCCCGATTCAGATTGATACTTTAAAAATAACATTTACTCGTATAATCCAACAAATTCGTCAGTTCCTTTTACCTGTACGTCCCTTAATCGGCCAATTACGTCGTTCATCATCATCGAGTGTGTTGAAAATAAATGCAAAAATAATCTGACCCACCTACACCACCAGCTCCAACTCTCTTATCCTTATTCAACTAAAAATAATTTTTTTAAATAAGAAAAAAACCACTAAAATTTGAACATCTGTCAATTTCCCTTAAAATTAATCCGCAATGGATGACATCAACATATTCGTTCGCGGGGCCCCAGTTCATTGGTCCGCCCGTGTGATTCATAAGCGCGGCGACGACTTTGTATTGCAAATGTTTACATTGAAACTTAAAATTTGTTTGGACAATAATTGCAACTTTATGATTATCAGCAACATTAGCATCTAATTTTCAAATAAACAAGATTGCAGCAGGTGAAGTCGCCCGTGTATTATTATTACTATTTTTTCGCCCGCTCTGCTGCAACATTAACGAACATCTGTTGTTGGTTTGGTGGTAGGAGAGCTGGGATTTGTTTAGTTTTTAATTTTCATTTATTTATTTTTGTTTGGTTCTTGGCGAAGAAATTATTAACTAAAAGCGAGAACCTGATGGGAATTTTTTTTTTTTTGAAAAAAAAAGAACCGAAAACGAAAAGATTAATAGAAAAAAAAATCGATGAAAGCCTCGAATTCGGAAGGAGTTCAACGACCACACGGCAATGTGCTAAAAAGCTTTCCTCGCCCGGCATTCATTCTGCAGCCATAATGGAAGTAACTTGGCTGGAAAGCAATCGATTTTCTGCCGACAGCCGGTAATTGTTACTACTCGGAACACACCCTGAAGTGTAAACAAAGCGGATAATTTTTTGGCCTGTGCTGGAGCATGTCAGCGAGCACGGTGGCTTCCCCAGTCCGGGGGCTCCGCCGCGCTGCTGCAGTCAGCTTTCTAACACACCACAGCTCAGAGCTGTGTAGTATATATCGCTTTGGCCGTTTTCTGCATCAGTATGCATCCATGACTCTTGCACTATATATGCTCACATACATAACGTGGAGCACATATCGCAGCTGCATGCCTCTATATCTCTGTGCTGCACTTTTCAGGTGGGGAATCACATGCGTCATGCTGCACATACTTATAAGACTGATCTGCACCCGCTGGTGATGGGAAGTGCAGTCAGTCATTGCGCAGAAACCCACTAGAAATCTCGTTGGGGTAGGCCATGGCTGCAGCCCGGCCGCCCCGTATTCCCGGTGACACATACACCACTAAAAAACCGGTGCCAACAACTCCTGATGAATATATAGTGACTGACTGACAACGACGACGACGACGACTACGGTAGAGACTGGGCCACATCTGGGGTGCATGAATGGAGCACTGCTCTCTACCGCGGTACCCCGTTGTGTGGTGGGTGCAAAGGCATAAGAAATCTGCAGCTCGAACTTGTTTAGAGTGCAGCAGTCCGGTCCCGGTGGCTGGGGCCGACTGATAGTGGGGCTCCCACACCTTCTCTTCTCACCACCACCTCGATCGAAACTGTAACTAAAACAGGCGCTGCTGCATGCAAGTGGTACTTCTTCTATCTGTCTGCTTGTGGGTGGGTGTTTGGGGATGAACGGGGCAAACAAGTCTGATATTGCGGAGGCAAGTTCCGTGCTGGAAGAGAGCTCGTCGGGCGAGAAGCCCGAGGACTTCGGTGAAAATCAATAAATTTCAAGGGATGGCAAACAAACAAAGTTGTCAGGGTCAGGGATTTTAATTTTTTTTTCTCCCAGTTTATTTTCGATTATCGCAAAAAGTTTTCGGGGGCTGCAAAACGGACGAGATTTACTTACACAGTGTGAGGGTCGGGAGTGTTGGACGAAATGTTAAAATGTCTTGTTTTCAGGCAGCAATTTAGCATAATTTTGGGAAAAGTATATTTAAATTTGAGTGGCGATTGGATTAATTAGAAATAAATTACTTAATGTTAACAGCTGCTTTTGACTCAAGTCCTCAAGGCTTGTTTTAGCAACGTTGTTACTTAAATTAGTCATTGAATGTGCGATGATTAAGTAAGTTAAGCCCTTCGCAAGATCCTTAAAATACATTTTGCGTTTGAATTTGTTGCTACTTTAAAATAATATACAAACCTTGAGTTACAAATTTTACGTCAAAAACAAATTTAACTAGAAGGTACGACCGCCATCCAGTGTTTGCTAAGTTATTGTTAGCACGTAGTTGGTTTAGTCATCAAATTAATGATTTTTCTTAATATTCTTAAAAAAAATTCAATTCTTTAACAAAAAAATATTACATGAACATCACGAAACATATAGTGGTCTTCATGAAGTAGTGTGGCTGCTCCTGCCTTCCTTGATATAGAATGTGCTTTCAATTACATCAGTTTCGTGGTCATTCGGAAGGCTCAATGGAATCAATCAATGGATCCTCTGTCTGCTGAAAACTGCAATCATCTACAGCAGCTGGGACAACGTAGACGTGACGCAGCACCACTCAAGGTGGAGTCCTATCGCCTCTGCTGTGGTTCATGGCGATGGACAAAATCCTAAAGACACTAGAGAACCACAGAATAAAGGTAGTAGCATATGCGGACGACTCGGTGATACTAGAATTGGAAAAGTTCCTCCACACAATCTGTGAGATTATGGAGATGGCGTTTAGAAAGGTTATCGCAAGGTCCAACCGCTGCAGGTTATTCGTCAACCCGGAAAAGACAAAACTGATGTTTTTCACCATTAGGACTTTATACCCATCATCAACGGTCCAGTACTGAGCCTATCCCAGTCAACTAAGTTCGTTGGTCTTATTCTCGATTCAAAGCTGAACTAGAGGCTCAATATCGAAGAAAGGGTAAGGAAAGCCAATTATGTAGCTTTCTATGCCTGTAATCAGATCTTCGGCAAGAGATGAGGTTTGAAGCCGCATATCGTGCCAGAAGGCCCAGCAGCCATCAAGGTATTAGGTTTGGCCGTGTAACGTCCAAGCTGGTGGAAAACTGCTAGAAGGAGCCTTCTTCCCTGGGCGGGATGTAGAGGGTCTCTCTTCAGTGGTTACCGGGTGACAGGAACATCGAGGGAAACGAGGATGAATAGGCCAAACTGGGGGTAAATCTCGCCCGCACAACGGTGAAGAATGTACAGAAGTCGCTGGTGGTGCTAAAGAGAGTTATTTCCATACATTTTCTCTCAGCACCTAGCAAGACTTGGCCTTGTTATAGCAATCAGAGATTGCGCGACCAGTTGGAGTTGCCTCGTAAAGACATCGCCACAATCGTAGCGATAATTACGGGCCAATTGGAGGCCATGCAGCCAGATTTATTATACCGTACAACACCATCCACCGTAGTTGTGAAGAGGAACAGGACGGTGAGAGAACCGAACACTTTTTCTGCCGTTGTCCGGCTGTACGCAATATTAGACACCGTATACTTACAAAACTTTTCTTAAAAAATTTGGGGGGGGGTTTACAGCTCAAAATAATAGATTTGATCCGGTTTCCTCAATATTACTGGCTGGATCTAAAATCTTACCTAGCTTACTGCCTAACGCCAAAGTTTTTCGTGAGTGTGTCTACAAAACGGGGTATATCAGCGCCAATTGTTTCCCAGCCGTCCGTCCGTCTGTTAGTGATATTACCCTCTTCCTTACAGTATGTTCAGCATGGTGTAAATTGCATCATGTTATGGGCTCTTCCGAGAAACTTCGTCATCTGGTGCGGTTTTCGCTATCTGTACAGTTCTTGTTCACATATAAAGGTCCGGTTACACGCAACGACATGCTTGTACCAATTGGCTTACGCAAGTCAATTTGCGCAAGTGAATCGTTGCGTGTAAATGCAAATTTCGGCTTGCGCATGCCAAAAAGGTTGCCTTGTGCAAAATATGTGTTCTTAGAAAATCGGCTTAAGGATGGTGTTTTGGCATGAGCGATTAAACGATGTTCAAGCCTCAGCTCCAACCCTCAGCATGCCCTTGGGTGAATGGTGAAATTTTATGACGCTCCTCCGACCTTATCATAATCAATATAATATAATAATCGTGTCAAATTAGCGTCATTTAGTGTCATTTTCACTCATTTTATTTGCACCAATTGACTTGCGCCAGTCAATTTGATCGCAGATCGTTGCGAGTAACCGGACCTTAAGATTCCTCTCGCTCGCTTGTTACGAATTCGTTTTTCTTCTAGTCTCGCGATCTTTACATTTCTTTTTACATGTCAGTGCGCTATGACACTGCCAGTCTCCAGCTTACATTCATCATCGAACCAGTTGTTTCAATCTCCACAACTTCTGTTAAGATGGAATCAGCATTACTGTATTGTGAAGGGAGTGCAACTCTCGTCAACTCCCAAAATTCTGCTTCCCCCTACATCCTCTTGTTTCACTGGGGGCGAATTCTAACCTATGAGCAAGGGTTTTTCTTTCCATTTCGTTACGTACACTGTAAAAAAAACTTCCAAAACCAAGCAGTTTTGTAAATTTACAATACATATTATTAGACTGGGAGCTGGAGGGAATTGAGTCTGCAAAATGTCAGTAAATCAGTATTTCATATCGCGATTCGTGTAATTTTACTATATATTTGCACTGCGAATTTACATATTTTTTTTACAGTGTAGGCTAGTTGTATTGATTCGAAGCTTCAGTCTTCGAGCACCACACCAACAAGATGATAATCCGAGTCAAACTTGGCACCTTGGTACGTACGTACTGTCTTCAGGCTCGTACGTACTGTCATTTGGCATTCAAATCACTCCATATAATTTTCAGACTGTTCCCGTTCAACTACTACGAACAATTTATGTCGCAAAATACCTCATGAACGCTCTCGGGTAGAAAAAAAGAGTGTAAGGGTCTCTACTGTAGAAAAATGCATAATCTATAATTTTTATTTTCACTTTTTCTTGCCATAAAACTTAAGGAAATATTTACGAAATCACATTATATTGGACCCACCATAGGAAGTTCAGTTTATAATCCAATAAAAATAGCCATAAAACCTCCGTAAAAATTCCCCGAAAATTGGCACAAAACATCGTGTTATAAATGAAATGTCAAAATCTTACATCGATCAGGTTTGTTGATAGAAATGTTATTCAAAGTCAACAACAAAGTCAAGGTTTCACATGGTTTCACAGCCGCTTATGAGTGCATATTAATATTGGCACTTTTTGAAATCGTTTTATGTTCAAGAACTCTCAGTGGTAAAAAAAATGTATAAGAATCTGTTTATTGTAGGAAATTGCATAATCTAAAATTTGCAATAAAACTTAACTTATTTAAAAGAGATATTTGCGAGAACTGTACTTTTTGTTGATATTTTCATTAATGAATAAATTTTTTAGCCTGGTTGATGAGAATTCTTGGCATTTTATTTAATGATGTTAGTTAGGCCTTTTTTGTACATACCCCACTAACGGAAAATACCGTCGGCCCTCCGGACGAAGGCAAGAAGTTCTTTGGTTGAAGAAGACCGGAAGTGATCGGGGCTTAGAAGCTCTCTGATAAACTTTCTTCTCCTAAGGCAGTTCAGAACAGGACATTCACAGTAGTGATGAGCAAGACTCGTCTTGCAGTGGTCTTGCATTCTTCCCTGTTTTTGCGCATTTAGCAAGACCAGAGCAAAACCAAGACAAGACAGAACAAGACAAGACTGCAAGATCAAGATAGCAAGACTTTTTGGTCATCACTAAGTGCCAAAAGTCTTGCAGTGATGATTAATAAGTCTGCAAGAAGTCTTGCAGTCTTGTTCTTGCAAAATTTCTTGCAGGCTTAGCACATTTAGCAAAACCAAGACAAGACAAGACTTTTTGCTCATCACTGCCAGACTTTTGGCACTTAGTGATGACCAAATGACTTAGTGATGCTATCTTGATCTTGCAGTCTTGTTTGTCCTGTCTTTTCTTGGTTTGCTTTGGTCTTGCTAAATGTGCAAGACCAGGCAAAACTGCAAGACTAGTTTTGCTCATCGCTAATTCACAGGGAACATGTATAGAAGTATTTTCACCTTCCATTCATCGGAGTTCTGTCTCTTGAGACAGTCCTAGGTTGTGGAGGTGATACCGAAGCCCCACATTCCCAGTCAGATATCCCACCAGCATCCTAAGGTACGCGCTGTTTAGAGTAATAAGGTCCCTTAAGGCAAAGGGTCTCTTTCTTATTAGGTCTGTAGCCGGGGCCAATAGCTCTAGTAAGTCTGCTGCACTTGAGGATCGCCGTGGGCCACGAGGCTATAGCGGCATAAGGGACATCAAGTTTAACGATCGTGTTGTACATTCAGTATATTATTATTGGTGTAAGACCCCATGTCTTATCCCAAAACAATAATTATTAAAAAGCGTAAATGTTGACTACTACTGCATCCTGCAAACAAAGATAGAACACAACTACTTAACTAGAATCCCCAAGAATAGATAGAGAAAAAAAGTTGCGAATGAAAGCTGAGAATAACATTTATACTATCAGACTTAAAAGAAATCTAATATCTGAAGCTTAATAAAGGTGATAGCTCAAAACACCAGTCAGATGACATGTTTCTCTTGAGACTCTTCCACTAAGGACCGGTTGATCATCATTTTGCACTTAACTTTGAATTTTTTACAATTATAATTCAGAAAACACATCAATCTATTTTTACGATTAAAGTTCAGTCTCCTCTCGATCTTGATTCATTTTACGAAATACTGGAAAGAGTCACCATCAGATATCGCAAAAACAAAACAAAACTATCGCCTATAAAATCCCTGAGCAAACCAAGATCAGTTTATTAATTAATCACAACATTATTACTATTATTAAAACTGCTAGATATAAATCACTTGAATAATTAAAATAGCTAATCCAGCATGCAAATTCCTTCTGGTCCACATTCCCGCTCTATAAAACCCCTGCTGGAATGCTGAAAATCCAATGAAGAGCCTCCGCGCAGCAGATGATAGCCGCACTAAGCCCCGCTGGCATGTTACTGTTGTATGGTGGCACAACAATCAGAACGAGAATGTCGGGAGGCCATCCTATGCCTGACTAGGTCTATCTAATGGTGGCTACCGAGAAGGCTAGAGAGATAGATCTCGGATAGACCAACGTTGATAAAAACTGATTACAGTGGAATTGCCGGAGTTATTTTCTTCCTTTTTACGTTCTCCTTTTTGCCACCACCAGTTTTGCTGTGGCATTTCCTCGTTTATCTTTGTCGCGGCACAGAAAGCGATAATCTACATGGAGATCAGTGACAAACTATCGTAATTGAAATTGTTCGCTAGTAAATAGTGTTTTGGTAGTGGCATGCACACGTACCTTATCTAACATTGTAAGAAGGAGGAGAACGAGTTTGATTAGATTTGAGCTCTGATTTGGATTATATTTTAATTACATCTATTAACAATGTTGCTGCTGCTGCTGTACTTACCTTTTGGTTATGGTCTCAGCTGCAGAGAATGAGAAAGCTTGGTGTATGCTTGTTAATTGAAGTTGTCCCGTATCATAACATTGCGCGGCATAAGGGAAAAGATTTGAGCCGCATTCATTTTATATGTTACAAATGTTAAACGAGTTTGCTTTGAAAAGGAGTGAAGGTTTTGAAGTAGTAAATTAAATTTTTAGCCTTTCGTAGTTTTGATTTAATGCATTTGGAGCTGGTTTAGATAAAAAGGATTTAGATTAACTTAAACACATTGTTGAGAAATAGTTGCGGACATACAAATAAAAAGTAACTTTGTAAAATCAAACTGCATTCTTTCGTAAATAGAAAAAAGACGGTTCACCATGTAAATAGTAAGCATACATGAATTACTAGGGAAGTGCTAAACTTTTGGAAATATTTGGTCAAGGTAGTCCTAAATTTAATTATCAGTAAACGCCTAGGTCTAGGATACGGCAGTTGAAGTCTCAGACTCAGTCAAACTAGGAGTAATGCTCCTAATGCATGCCGAGCTCTTTGCAAACTTCAATAATTTACATCAAATTTTAAATTTTCCTACGAAAGTCTGTGACATAGCAGACAAAGAGGACCACCTACTTGATCTCTTTCTCACCTCTCATCTAACACGATATTCCGTCGAAATAGACTCTCTGTTTTGCAACTCGGACCACTGTCTAGTCAGCGCCATCCATGTTTTGCTCTAACCAACACTGTTCCCAAAAGAACTGTCTGGCATTATGAGAAAGTCCACTGGTTGGGGCTTATTCGCTTCTTCCATTGACTGGGATTTATAGTGCCAGTATGAACTCTGCCTCTCTCTCTGTGTCACCAAAATCATACGGGCGGGAATGGGTTTGTTTATTCCTCACTCTACCACATCTATAAAATGTAGGCCGAACAGATGGTTCAATGGGGAATGTATGAACGCAATCAAAGCTAAAGAAGCCGCCCCAAATGAGTCCCTTCGTCGTGAATATCTTAAATTGAGAAACTCCTGTGATATCATCATCAGGAAAGTCCAATCAGGTTGAAAAGTACGATTCCCAATACAGGCCAAGTGGTCCTTGGTAAATTCTGGTGTTTATTCTCGTTGGCGAGTGACGTGACTATGAGAGACGCGGTGGAATTTCAGCCGGGGTTCCCCAGGGGTAAATTCTATCACCCACTCTTTTCCTGAACTTTATAAATGATCTGCACTCAATATTCTTCAACTCACTTTACAGCTTCACTGATGACTGTACTCTGTGTTACTTTTACTCCTTCGACAATGTAAAATAATCATGTGCCAGACCTTGTCACACGATCAAAAGGAAGTACTGTCTCATCTCTAACAAAACTTGCACCGACCTTGCTTCTGCCTCACTAGCCGGTGTAAATCTTATGGCTGACCCATCTCTTAACATCGTCCAAATGCCTGGGATTCCTTAAGAGATGCAAGTTCCTCCTTCAACCAGCAGCCAGGGCTACACTCTACAAGTCCTATGCTCGCCTCGTATCGAGTACAACTCATTTATCTGGGCTGGCGCCTCAAAAACCGCCTTAGCGTGGCTGGAGAAGGTGCAAAACCGCACAACTCCTCGTAGATGACACCTTTTGGTACCATAGACTCGGAGCCACCACAGGAATGTAACAGCCTTGACAAAATTGTATTTCTATTGCCAAAGAGACTGTACCAATGAAATTATCAGCCTCCTGCTTGCACAGCAATGTTGGAAAAGCGCACAACATAAGACTAGTATGATCGGTTCACTGCGAACTAGAAAGATTGTGGACCAATCTCTCGGAGTTAGTATTGCCGAGTTCAAACGTAAGGTTCATCGCAATCTGCGCCAACACCCCTAGTCTCACCTTACTTATACTCGTCTATCCTTCAAGCTAAGTTTACTACAATACGGCCCCTATTCCCATAGTCACGTCACCCATTGAAAAATGTGACAAACCAATTTTCGCATTCTCGTAGTCACCTGCTGTAGAAAAAGTGACGCTAGTTCTATATACATATGATATGTTTCTATTTACATATCCTATTCGTTATTTTAATTCTAGGATATAAGAATAATGTTAAATCATCAAAAATATTAAAATAAAAAATATTTCTTACCCTCCATTTTAAAAAAACCGAAGCGTCACCTACAAATTCCAAGTGATAAAAAATGACAATTTTCAGTGACATTTGCTACAAAAAATTACTTCGAGAATACCACACCTAGTTTTGTGACATTTTCTCTCATTAACTTTTTCCTTGTCACTCGACTATGAGAATACCACTTTAAAAGTGACGTGACAAAAAATGTGACGTGAGAAAAAAAGTGAGGTGACTATGGGAATAGGGGCCTAAATTGCACCATGACCCGAACGACACGACAGAGTGGTAGTAAAAAGGGTTATTCATAAGTTCGTTTTTCCACATAAAAAAATCTTCCGCAGTTAATATTGCCGAAATCCTACAACATCTAAGGGCTTGTTCCCACTAGCACGGAGCGTCTGTTTTCTCGGTCCGTCTAAAGAGACGGATATGCCAATGGCAGTACAATTTATATGAAACTGTTCACATTTAAACAGATCCGGGAAAAAGAACGGATCAGGGGTTTTAAACGGACGTTTTGTCACTGCGAAGAGCCGTCTAAACACTCGGAACGGATATAGTGTGAATAAATCCGCCGACGAGATGGCACCGATATGCCCCCATCCAACCCCGCGGAGCACGAGTTTAAACACAAGCTTGATCACCGTCTCCTACAATCTTTCTCTCGAGGTAGGCCAATTACTCTAACTTAGAGAAACACTTTCGATTTAAAGTTTCTCTAAGCTCTAAACTCTAATTCGCTACGGAATCGCACTGCTGAATCCTGAATCTACTGCCAGATGGGAATAGACCAGTTGTCAAACCACGGTCAAGGTGGGAAGATGGTGTTAAGGCTGATGCTCTTCAACACAAGAAAGGGGGGGCCATCTGGGGAGCAGATAAGCGTGGGATGCCTGAACGTAGAAGCTTAATGAGGCCGAGGCTTGAATTGGGCTGTAGAGCCATCGAAGAAGAAGAAAACTAGGGTAAAAGTTCGTGTCACTACATGAGCTATCGAGGCCTCATTTTATTTACTAACAAGGTATAGAGTAGAGTCAAGAAGAGACCTACAATCACTATAGCGTCATTTAAGTAGAAGAACCTTGGTATAATAAATAAATTCACCTGATATAAGATGATTTTACTTCAAACTCTCAGAATGCAGTCTATTCTAGTCCTAATCGGCTCATAACGCGCGCCGTTACTATTTCGTAGGACTGGTTAAATTGTTCTAGAAGATCTAACTATATATATGTCACAAAACCCAGTATAGTTAACAATAGTCTGTGCTTGAGCACAAACACTCTAAGAGATTAAAATTACTTTAAGGCCGTTTTACATCCCAAGCGCAAAGTAGAAACGCAACTCTTTTACCGCACAGAAATTTGTATGTTTTTCTCTCTGTTATGCCGGGTTTTCACTAGTAGAATTAGTGGTAGAGTAACTGGCCTACTTTTAAGCGGTAGAGTAACTTTACCACGGTGCTATCCCGCTCTACTCTACTATAACCGGGTTTTCATTAGGTGAGTTGACAGGATAGTTAGTACTCGACCAGTATACTCTACCACTAATTCTACTAGTGAAAACCCGACATTACACGAACGTGTATTCTAGACAGGGAGAAAAGCATACAAATTTCTGTGCGATAAAAGAGCTCCAATTTGCATTTCCACTTTGCGCTTGCGATGTAAAAGGGCCTTTATCCTTAAATTGACAATTAACCAATTTAATGTTATAATTTAATCTTTAGGCAATGCTGAATGCTTGGTAGGCCATAAAAGCGCGAGAATTAAATCCAGTATATTACTTCCAATAACTTTAAAATCTGTAATTTAACAACGCCTTTATGATCCTAGTTAGTATATTGTACTGGAAACTAAAAGAATAGTTTTCAGCTATAAAGGCTGAACGTTCACAATTTTATCTGATGCCAGATGATTCAGCGCTATTTGAATGAGTAAACGTCGTTATTAGCTAAAAAGCCAATCTCAATGATTCACTACTTAACTGCTGATGGTCATAGTTAAGAGTAATAAACTTCAGTCTGCCTAAGCAACAATTTTTTAAATCGATATTTTTTTCTAAAAAAAAAACGTGGTATAAGCATTCCACGAATGAATTTGAGAGGAGCATAAACTTGTTAAAGATTATGAAAACAAAAATCAGAAAATTCCACACGTCTTTAAGATATCCATGTTCTTTTCAGAAATCATTATAATAAAAAAGCACTAAATTAGCATCGTAAAACATATCCAGAATCTTTTTGTTATTTCTTATGTAAATTTACGTGTCGTTATTGCGCATAGCTTGAAACAGGTGTTAATTTCATGATTTCTTCTTGCCTTTCTATAATACAATATTAACTACGAAATTTTTGTATAGTTTTTGAGATTGATTGAAGCTGTTTCGATAACATTTTTTTTTGTAGATGAAATTGTACCTTAAATTCATCGCGCAATGCTCGTTCATAACACTTTAATCATAAATCAAATAATATTCACACAGGAAAAAAAAACGATTCCATTGAAAAGGCAACTAGAATGCATTCAGTTTATGGTAACTTCTTCGGTAGGAGATGGAATATTTTCCAGTTTGCATGCCATAAAACCGGAATATTCAAGAATGTTGCAAATTGTTTGAACTACCCCGTGTTTCCATTCTACCTTTTCATCTCTCTATTTTGAATTTAATTCTGTTCTGCTTCTCTTTGTTCAGTTTGTTTTGGTGTGGGTTTTTGAAATAAAACGTGATTGAGCCTAGGTTAAGGCTACTAAAGGAGGTTGAAGTCAACTTTATCTTCGTTTTTTTTTGTTATTATTGTTGCTGTTGTTGTTGTTGTTATTATGGTTTTTTACCTGCAAAACTTTCTTTATTTCCATGAGAGAATTCGCAATTCTATATACTTATCATTTTTTTTCATCTTTAATAGATCTTATCCCACAATTTAAAAAATAAAAGTCTCGTTTAATTACGATGGTATGCGATATAATATGCCCATATAAAGTATGACTTAGTATCAATTTCTAAATGAATTCAATTACGAAACGTCTTAACGAAACGGAAATATTTCAAGTTCAATTGGCAAAAAAAAACGAAAAAGATGACAATTTCTAGTATTTTCAACGTTTTATAATTATCACTTCTCTTTGGTCTTCTTACGTTTAATTTAAGCAATTTATATCCAAAGCTGTTACAGTCATGTTTGATGCATGAAACATGAATATTGTTCCTGTTGTTGCAGTTGTCTTATTTTAAAATTTCATTTGGAATTTTATTCGTTTTGTATTTATTTATTTTTTTTTGTATTGGTGTTGGTATGTTTTCGTAATTGATCGGTTATGATTAGAATACAAGATTTAAAAAAAAAGATCATGTTTAGAAAATAGTTATGAATTTCTATTTGTTATCAAAAGTATTACAAATATACAAAGTATGGATTGAATAATATAATAGCGATAACATCAGGCTTTCCACTATGCCTTAACGTTATATTATTAAAATTCTAACCATTGTTCGTTTTGTGGTTTAGCAACAATTTCATTTTTAGTGTTTCTATACTAGCTGCTGAAATTATCAATGAGATAAGATCGTACATTGTTTCATTACTTTAGTGAGCCGGGAGCCTCGGTAGCTTAGGGCAGCGCTGGGAACTAGGTGCTCTTGGGTTGAGCCCCCGGAAGTTCTAGAGCCTCCCCAATTTGCTTGTGAGTTCGAGTGAAGAGCAATTGGCAAAAGCTTTGAGTTCGAGTGAGATAGGTATTAACAAAAGGTTTGCTAGTGTTCTGGAAGAGTGAACTATTGCCTAGCACTGGCCTAGGAGTTAAGGCGCCCGCCATCCATTACAGGGGTTCGCGGTTCGATTCCGAACAGTGCTATGGTTGTCTTTCCATTTCTCCCACCGAAATAATATTCCTTCATTTTTGTATTTCTCTTTCTTTCATAAATACCCTTTAAGCGCAATCAATGAAGAAGCCATCTTTTGGTTAGTCAGCCTTCTTTCGCTGTGGTATTCGAAGCGAGCCGGTGGATTAAAACTGTGGATTGGAAGTTTTTTCGTTTTTCTCTCTGATATCTTCGCGACTAGAGATTTTTGTTCGAAACTGCACTCTAGATGAAACAGTCGATTACTAAAAAAGCTTTATCTCTGCGTTTTACTTTTTCGCATAAAAAATTTATAACAAACCACTTTTTGCCAACAATACATATATTTTCAGCCTTCAGAATGACTGATTTCTACAAGGCCTCTAAATGAACTGCAACTTGATAGAAACCTATATTTGAAATCCAGCTTCATCGTACGTAAGTTCACAAAACCTTCGTCTAGATATGTGGCTTGAAACCACGCATGGTGCGCTGGCATAGGCTAAGTTCAAAGAATGATATATCTCGAAGAAGCGAGAGCTTTATATGCAAAACCCCCTGAACCAATGAAGGTAATTCTAAAACTGTTGCCTGTTGATCTACACATCAGGCAGTAGGCAGCCTGAACTAGTTTAAGGCTATGAGGAGTGGACTGCTGAATGGGGAAGACATATAGACACAACAGTAAACTACGCTCTATACCACAGGGTATGGTAGAAGGGTGTTCTGTAAAAATTACATCGAAAGCCAACTGAAAGGCCAATAAGTAAACTTCTTCTTATCCTGCAGTCTGCACTCCGAGCTTGATCGTGCGGGTTCCGTAGCCTACATCGGTAGCTGATCGGAGCCGTTTTGTTTAACATTACAACAAAACGGTTTCCCATTCAATGGTTTTTTCACTTCATAGTCAGCTATTGTTGGGTAGGACACGATTACAAAATGAGGCGAGGTCACATTGTAATACCAAAATGACAAAATAAAGAAATTAAAGACAGAAAAAAAATACTATAATACGCGCAAAACAGAGTCCGCTGAAGGGGAACTGTTTCCGCCCTATGTCCCATGAGGGATTAAAGGAGCAATTAGTAGTAGTAGTAGTAATGAACAGCTTTTTTACGAGTTTGATTCTAATAAGCATTAAACTGCCTCAGAGTAAGAGTAAGAGCGTAAGAAACCTATGTCTCCACGATGTATATTTATATTTTACAATCTCATCTCGCCTCATTTCAAGTTGGAAATTTTACTGCCCCAAAAGAAGTAAGAAAGAAGAAACCCATGTGTCTCCACTAGGTATTTACAACCACACCTCGCCTCATTTCCTCATGTATGTTAAAAATCCAAAATCGAGAATAAATTTACCTTTATATCCGCTCATACCAGTAGTAGTACATTATTTTTTAACCGGGACATTTCAAAAACTTGAGGCCTTAACACAATTTACTATCATGTTAGGGACAAATGTACTGCCTCGTGTAAGTCCGGCTCAACTTTATAGTCAGCACAACATATACTCAAGCACTGCGCAGACCTCTCTTCTATCCATCAAGTTGGGCTTACTACTACACATGGTACCATGACTTGAAAGACATGCCAGACTGGTAGTACAAAGGGTGATTCCTAAACCGGATTTTGTAACATAAAAAAAATACAATCCAGGATTCGATGTCCAGATTTATATTAAAGATAAATGGGAGAACTTACGGAGCTCCTGACCAAACGCTGCTAGTGTTTTTTAGGCGGAACTAATGTTATCGAATCGTTAAAACCTGTCCGGCAATACAGATGTATTCAAGGCCAAGAGTCATGAGTAATCCCGTTATCGGATAGCTAAGCGGCCATTAAGGGGCCGTTAATAACGCCCAAGCTATCAAAAGGATATGTTAGAATGTGCAGGATCTGGTTGGCTAGAATGTACAGTGTGGAATGAATGTTTCTTCAATGACTACCGGGTCACAGACTTGATCATGAGCCAAGACTAGAAAGACAATTCGAAGCTGACGAAAATTCTTGACGTTTAATACCATAAGATCATTGAAATTGCGATAATACTAGATGGCCTTCTTTATATTTTGAAACCTTTCGTAGGTTCAATTCATTGAATCGATCTCATCAATCATAATATATTCTTGATATCGGTCGACTCACTCTAATGTGTGATTCAAGTTCTCGTAACATCTATTTAATTCTATGTAAAAATTTTTCACTTTAAATATCAATAATAATATTGGACAGTTTTCTTTCCAATATTGAGAAGAGTTCTATATGGCATACGAACATTGTTTAACAAATATTATTACACCATTTATATATTGACACAGTGTCCAAATTCCTATCCTAAGCTCCTATTTCACTAAAATATTTTATATTTACAAATCAATTTCTTACCAAAAAAATAATAATTTTCTATCATTTTTCCAGTAAATGCAGCAGCAAACGTTGAAATTCCTGGACCAGAACTGAACATAGCCAATCCGCCACCTCCGGAAATTATACTTACACAACTCAATACACCTTTACTTCTCCCGTGTACAGCTACCGTAAAAAATATAACAGGTAACATTCAGTAAATAAAGTCAACAATCTGTTGCTAAAAATTTTATATGGGAATATTAAAGATAGATTTGTGTTCATTTCTTCCCCACCAGTTGCCAATCGATTTGATTTTGAAATTCAGTGGAGCTGGCATCGAAATGGTAAAAAATTATCAGTAGGAAAGCGAAGTGATTTTCAACTTTATGATAATGGTTCCTTGAGCCTTCCATTTATAGAAAAAGCAAGTGGAATTTATCGTTGTATAGTAAACGCCACTGAAGGCATTATTCTCTCAACACAATCTGTGGTTAAATACGCAAGTAAGTACATATATTATGAGTTGATTGAAATGAAAATAAACAAAAGCGAGAATATATGTATATAGTTACTATTTCATTTTCTCACCTAATGTTTATTTACATATTTACTTTATAGGCTTAAAGAAAATTTCTGCTCAATCTAATATACAGTTGATGGAAGGAATGCATCTGGTTTTAAATTGTCCTGTGATAAGCGTTCCAAACGCTAACATAACCTGGAGATTTGGAAATGATCCAATTGAAACAAAATTTCATAGAAATAGGCGAGTAAAGATCTACAAATGATTTTTGTTTATATTATGGCATTTATTTTTAAAATACATTTTTATTATTTATTTATAGGATTTTACAATTAGAAAATGGAACATTAATTATAAAAAATATAACTAGCAAGGAAAAGGGAAAGTATAAGTAAGTTTTGAATTTATAATAAATTTTTCATACAAAATTTTAAGTAGTGTGCTTCTTAAATGTATCTTTATCTATCTCAAATCGTAACGGTTTAGCCGCTAGGGCGTTTTGAAGTTTCATTTTTAGAGTTTTACATATCACCCTGTATTTATGTAATCCTATGACCTATTTTCATAAATAAGGTATTAGTGTACGCAGAATACTCTCACCTATCTAAAACTGTAAAGAATTATCTATTCCTGTCTATTCTATTCTATTTTATTAAATAAACATTAAAGCTTACTCCGTCAATTATAGAAAAATATGATTTTCTTGGCACACCCTAAAGTTACAGTTCTAAGAAACTTCCTAAATTCATAACTAGTCTGGCGACAGGCTTTACATTAAATTAATATCTATTATGAAACTTATGGAGATTTATAATATAAATTCATTTATGTAAGAAGAGGTAAATGAAATCACAGTTCATCGTGTGAGCTCACATAGTATTTTTCAATTTTATAAAGAGAGCGAGCAGAAAATTATGGTTATGGCAGATTTACACGCACTCGTCATTTTCTATCTTCCACAAATAATTATAATTTTTTGATGGTTGAATGGTGGAAACTCCAGGTGCTAAATGTCGGATGAAAGGTATACTCCAGGAGATTTAACTCTTTTATGTTTAAAATGAGATTGGTAGAATGAATGGTTTGTAAGAATAAGAATGAGTATTTCGCTTCGAATAATAAAGATGTGTCTTTCAGACCAAAGATATTGTTGTGCTAACATATTGCAAGAATATTTTTTTCCTGATTTATAGCTGTTCCGCTACGATCAACTCGTAGCCACGAACTCATCACAAATCATTTAAAAATACATCCGACACTGTATCTCGAAACTGTTTGGCCATAACTTTTACCAGTAACCAACGAAAGGATGACAAGGGAAGGTTGAATGGTAGATTCTTTCAGATGGGACACATTCATGCAATATTAGCTGTGTTCTTTTTCTACTTTTAAGTACTCCGGAGTAGAAAATTAAAGAACGCAAAATTTGTTGATTAGAGTAAAACCTATATAAACCTCTGTGAGAGCAGGATTATTTCCAAGTAAATACGAGTAAAAAATAGCAGAAAAGGAACACGGATATTGTTTCATCAAATTTTCAACTGATCTGCCTTTTTTTATAAACATTTTGAATTTTTTAAGCTTAAGGTGCATAAAATTGATTAAACATTGGTAATTGAAGATATCCTTGCGACGAAATGAATTGTCTACTCTATTTTAAACGTTATATTATCGAAGCGCACTAGCTATAGAAAGTCATATTCTATAGTATACAGAGTCTTAGGAAAAATAAATAAAAAACTACTAAATAAAAACCAAATGTATAAGACATATTGTCAAAAGTCTTGCTCCCATAAGTATTTATTTGTAGGAACAAAAACCTATTGTAAACATAGCAAATCAAGGGTAATATTTTCTTCTATATTCTGTTCATTCTCTTTCGAATTCTTCATTTACTACTAAACCTATAAAATAGTCCAATAATAGAACTGACTCTAGGTTACACGAAATTATCTCCTTAGGTTTTTATATTATTTGTATGATTAAAATAGAATCGAAAAATTTGATAGTTTGTCTTAGATATACCAAAAACTGATTTATCAACTTTACATCTACAAAATATTTTTTACACGCACAATAATATTATTTTCTTTTAATAGATGCACTGCTGAAAATCGATATGCAACAAAAAAAGATCGTCGTTTCAATTGGAATATTTCTGTACAGCCATCCAGTGATAATTTCTTTAAAGAATTACTTTTACCGCCATTACAAGATGAAACACAGTATATACCTAGTCGAAGTGATTTTACATTACGTTGTCTAGGTTATACAAATGTTATTGAATGGTTTTTTGTTCCTCGATTAAATGGAAAATATCCTATAAAAATAAATAACAATAGTAATGAGATTATAGTTAGAAATGCAAATGAAGAAATTCATGGCGGATTTTATAATTGTTCAACTAAGAAGGATTTTCAGGTAATTATTGTTTTTCATGTTTTTATTATGAATTTTGGATAGTACTCTTTTCGTCGGTTGACTTGATTATGAAAAAAAGATTCTCGTCATTGTTGTCGTCCTTTAGTTCGGAGTACGATCGGTTAACATCATCACAACAATTCGCGTGCTTTTTTCTACAACTATCCCAGTGTATCCCAGGATTCAATTTTATCACCAATTTTTCCAAATATTTACAAACAACCTTATCTCAATCCCCTCTTAATACCATTCACAGCTTCGTTAATGTTAATACATTTCCTTACCCTTAGGCTTTCGATAATGCACGCCAAGCGCAGACCGGACCTTGCCTTGAAGATCAATAACTCATATCGACCTTAATCAACTGGAACTCTGATCTATTGCTTGTTTTAAACCGCAATAATTGTGTGAAATTGTCCTTCTCTAAAAAGAAAATGTAAATAAAATTTGCCCTTTTGTTCCCCCGTTTCAGTGGACGGTCTGGAACTAATGACTGATACATCACATAACATTTAACAAGACTCGCCACTTATCCGAGGCTGCACTCGGTAAGCCTAGGTGTGAAGGCGGCCAACTACCATTCAACAGGCCCATGGTTCGAATGTACTCCGCGACGCGGTCCTTCATCTTTCCATTTCTCTGACGTGGGTAACTTTCATTCTTTCTTGTCTTCCCTCTTTAAAACAATCCCCTGCCCTTTCTCCTGCCATCGCCTGTAAACATAACGAGCGAGGAAGCCACCTCCTGTGATCCTCGAAATGATCCACCTCTATCTCCGAAATCAGCGTTCTATCGTGGTAGTGTTGGAAGGGGAGTCGGTGGAATAAAAACCCTTTCACTCTTCTCTCTACTATCTTTCCGACTAGAGCTTGCTTCTTTGAGGGGACGTCTTTGCAGGCACTGTGAACTATTTAGTGCATTGTACAAACTCCGACGGGTCGATAGAATTTTACTTCCTTGTATGATCTCCTCGCTTTGGAAATAGAGACCACTCTAGCCTCTCTCCAGCACTTCAGAATATAGATCAAGATTGATTCCACGAATTGCATGAGAAAGGACGGTCATACAAGACAGAGCTCTGCATTACCATGGCAAGGCTAAGGTAACCCGGAGATCGCCTGGGTTCCGGAGTCCATCGTTGGTAGGACATACACGCATTCCTTCAGCACGATTGTTTACACCTTTGAATTGTGTTATCAAGTATATCCTCCCTAGATCCGGCGTGTTCCATGGACAGGCAGAGCCAGGGTGATAATCCCTCACCTTTCCACGCAGTAGTGAAGGGCCACCTCGAGAAAAAGGGCTGGCTGATTGCACCTTGTTCGGTCACGTTCAGACAGAGCATAACCAATCTGGCTAGACAATCATCTCAATACCCTTAGATTTATTAAGATATACAAATTTCTCCTTCATTCAAGTCATACATTTGGCCTCTCTTGAATATTATTCGTTTATATGCACGTCACCTCCACACTATTTCTTAACTGCACTTACTTTTCGAACAACACAAGACTTTCCACAATCTGCAGTCCTCCATTTCGCCTTCACTAAAGTCGACCAGTTCGTGTATAAAAAGAACAAGTCGACTCTGGAAAAGTCTTCCGCTGGCTTTTACCAAAGTGATACAACATTCTAGAGTTCAAACGTAAGCTCATCGCCATCTCCTAAAGCAAACCCAGAAAGCCCTATTCTATCCCCTTCTATCCATCACACTAAGCTTACTACTAGACATTGTTCTACGACCTGAACAATATGACTGATTGGTGGTAGAAAGAGCTATTTCTAAGCTTAGTTTATCGTACAAAAAAGGGGTGCTGACACCCTGATAAGGCACGAAAATGGCAAATGACAAAAGTGACAAAATTACAAAGAAAGACTAGCCAAGCCACATAATGCGACCAGTTTTGTATTGTGGGCCGCTCAGGATCCTGGAAGAACGTTGAGTAGTTGTATCGTCGAAATTTTAAAATAATACAATCGTGATTGTTCACCATCGTTTCGTAAGGGGTTGATATAAATCGTACTGATTCTTTTTTAAATTAAAAATTATAAATCAATTTTTTTACTTATCAACAACTGAAATATATAATTTTAATTATAGGTTTTTGAAATTAAAGTGACAACTCCACCACAGATTACCGAATCATACAAGTCATACGAGTGTACATTAGCAGCCCCAGTTTCATTAAAATGCAATGCAAAAGGCAATCCTCCGCCGGAAATTACATGGTAATTACTGTCAACAATAAAAACATACACAATTATATATTTCATTTTAATAAATAACTTTTCTTTATAGGTATAGAAATGGGATTAAAATTGAAAATGAAAACACGGTTTATTATACTCAACCAATATTACGGATTCATTCATTCGATCTGAAAGACGATGGATTTTATCAATGCTTTGCTAGAAATGTTGCTGGCGAATCTAGTATATCAGGAATTTTAAAATTGAGACGTAAAGAATATTTAGATACCTTACCGCGACGTCCTGAAAATGTTAAATGTTTCCCAGTCAATTATACTACACTTAATGTAACATTTAATTCTACTTCAACTTTGGTATGTATTAAATGATCGTATAATCTGTTTAAGCCTATTAATTTTGTTTTCCTTCTTAACAGTCATTCATGAGCATTCATTTCGTTACGGAAAATCCTTACAAATGGAATTCATCATTGCCAATTAAATTAAAATCGAATTCATTTCTGATAATAAGCCAGGGTTTGCCGATTTTAAAGCCGTTTTCTTTATATATGAGAGGATTAGTTCAAACTTCTACGCAAATAACATTCGATGGTAATATGGAGCATACATTTGATACTTCACTGCTTACAGATGCTATTAAATGTGCCACACAAGGACGTAAGTTGAATTGGATTTATCTACTCGTTCACATTACTTATAATTTACTTTTATACAGTCATTGTTAACGGTGTGTTCTTTCCAAATGGAATTTTTATATGGTGGCATCATAATTTCGTACAAGCCAAGTATTTCATTGTTCAATTCTGGAATAATGAAACTACAAATCCAGTTTTTGATAGTACAATTATTGGAACAACACATCCAATTAACCTGTATTATACACGATCGAACATTGAAAGGCAGTTATATAAAATCCCGGTTATACAGCAGGCAAATACTGCGAATCAGCTAATAAACGGAAGAGATATTTTACGTAATGAACAAACCGATGATAAGACATTGTTGGGTGCTATTACAAATGTAATTATCCCTGGAAATGTTACTGGAATTTTAATTCCAAATACAACAAGAGTAACAGTACGAGTTTTAGTTATAACCGAAGAAAATGAAGATTTAACCCAGGATCTAAGTTATGTACAATGGAAGACGGTATGCATTTTATAACATGAAATTATGTACGTTCATTATTATTTATCTTTGTTTTAATATTTATTATTAGATTGAAAACACAACAACACACAATTTCCTATTTAAAGTCTCAAATGTAGAATCTCGAACTATAATGCTTATGTGGAATCCCGTTGAAAGTGTATCATGCATTAAGGCATGCTACTACAATGTTATAAAAGCTGCTATACGCGATGATTTAGAAAAGTTTTGTCAAGATATGTGAGTCGGTATTTCATCAGCCACAAAATATATATTTTCATTTAATAACAATAAAATTAATTATTTATATATTTTTGCAGTAATGTTTCTTCAAGTGTATATTTCACTGTAAGAAAACTTAAGCCACTTACACCATATCGTATGGACTTTATGGATTGCAAAACAATGCAATTTTTTGGATCAACTGATGTTCATACGAAATCGGATCGTAAGTTATATCTAAAATATTTGTTAATAGTAATTTTATAATTTCCTTTCTATTTATATTTATAGCTCCTGGGTCAATAAGAAATCACAATATCAGCAATTCGAATGGCCTAAAACTTAGTTGGGATCCACCTCTCAACACAAATGGAGATATTATGTATTACGTAATTTGGTGGACAATAAATAATTTTACAAATGAAGCAAACGTTACAGATTCTGAAAATTCTTTTAAAGTAAGCATAATTTTCTTTATGTAATACTAGATACATATATACAGCTCCAAGGAATCACTTTGTAAACGAGTAGTAAAAGATTGTTTATATTAAAATGTATTGAATATAGTTTGGAATCGACCATAAATTGTCACTGCATTTCAGATCTTAAATCATTTAAGTCTGATGTCGATTTGCAGGGCTTATCAACTTTTCCATTGCCACTATTATCGCAAAAAGGTTGATTTACGCGTCCTTATTTAAAAAAATGTTTACCTAGCTTTAGCTGGATTTTGAACTATTCCCAGTTTTTTGCAAATTTCTTGTTGTTGTTGTTGTTGTTGTATTTTTAAATTTTACTAGCTACTCAGAGCTAGTGTACCCTCAGTGGGTCCCTTAATGATCTCGGCAATTGAAGCCACAATGACCATGAAACTGTGATTAACAACTTTTTGGCCTTTAAAATTTTATTCCTTCTCAGTGTTAAATAGTCCCTTGCATAAGGCCAAAGCAGAGGGGATTTCGTCAGCAACTTTGTTTTATTAGATTTGATCAAGTTCAAAGTTAATGTTGAAAATTCTGACTTCTCAACTCTCTCTCTATTGTGTCATTCCCATGCAACGTTGCTATACCGCAATAGGGAAGTCGTCTTGAATCCAGTTGATAGTTCAATATCGTCCAAAAGATTTTTTTGGTCTAACCAAGTTTTATAAAGGTTTAATTCAATTACATTACGTTTTCTGACTATATTATGCAATTAGAACTAAACCCCCACTGCCTTTTAGTGACCTTACATTACCAATGTTTATGAATTTATGAATTAGATCAATGATTACATTAAAAGAAAAACAGTGATTTGTGAGCCCCTACACCCTAAGAAAAAATCAAGAGCATAAAAGGATGTGTAGACAAAGATATTTGATATGTACATAAAAAACCAGATAGTTGAGGTAGTTTAAACTCATGTTTTAGACAGCCTGATCCAGAATAGAAATACTTGAAGATATGAATTTCCAGTGGAAAACAGTGTCCACTTTCGTATTTAATTGGGCTTAGATGGCAAATTTCTTTAATTTACACTTTATCATTCATTGTTTTACTATGACAAATGACAAGTTCGATTGAATTGAACATAAGTTCACTCCCATGAAGACAAGGTCTTGCAGGTGCTTGTCTTGCATTATCGAAAGTATAGGAGTAACCCGCAACTCGAGTAATCAGCAAAGCTCTGAAATGGATTGGAGTTTATTGAGATCAAGTTTTGTATAAAGATCAGGAAAAAGCGAGGGATAGAATTGAGCCGTTGGGAACACTGGCAGAGATGATGTGGGATTTACATGGACGCCATCCAATACTACCTCTATTGAACGGTCAGAAAAGAAACTTTCAATCCAGCTCTTTACCAAGGTACCATTAGCAGTTTATGTTTAGTCAACATATCAGAGTACCATACTCTGTCAAAAGGCTATCTTAAAGCAACTAATCAAACTGAATAAAACTATGCATACTTCGGTTGAGGTGTTCTGTAAGAAACACTATAAGGTGGCTGGTTTTGGTGGCAGCATCGGCATTAGCTAAAAATCTTAGTTCTCAACCTCTCATTAAATGATAATTAGCCTTTTCTGATGGTTGACTTATAATAATTTCTCAACTTGATGTATTCACGACGATTTGATGCGTTCGAAGAACGTCTGTACGCTCTATAGGCGACATAGTTAGATTTAATCGCTATCACACACTCTCCATTATGGGGAGAAGGTAATCGATGACCATAGAAGATGACATGGGTTTGCAACGTCAAGAACTCTAAAATTTGCCGTAGATTATTTAGGGTTACCAGCGATTTTGGTATCTGCCCAAAACATTGTTGCAATTTGCCTAGCAAAGCCTCGCGCTCTGGATGAAACGATAAGAATCCAGATAATTCCCAAAAAAGCTATATTCTCTTACAATATTTGACATGATAACAATTGAGAGTGTTCTCATTGTCGTCTCTGAATTTGAAGAACCCTTACTGACTATCATAGCCTTTAGCCTTTAACAATTTTTCGCATATTTCTAGCTTTATGCTGTTTTCGGTCATTATTATTGACTCAAAGTAGGCGAATGGTTGCATCATGGACCTCTTGATTGTAGGCCAATTAGGGGTCGTCTCTGTATAGCAATTGATGCTCTATTAATGTCGATGCCGTCTGCGTAAGAGTCGAATACCTTATACGTAGAAATCAAGAACGTTATAACACGATAATTACTGTAAACTGTAATATCTTATTTTTATGTAGACTGTACAGAATGCCTCTTTTCCAATACTCTGTCAACGTTTCATGCTGCCATACTTGCATACTTTTTTACTACAGCCTGCAAGTTGAAACAAGATATGTGGTTATCCTCTCTTAAAACTCTTCTCTTCTTACATCTAGAGCAACTTCTTTTTTCGTCTTTTTGAATTTAAAAGGAATTTTTATTATAATTGATATCTTCAATATATATTTTATTACAGTTTCCAAATGTAACTGAAAATGACAAAATTAATGTAACAATTCGAGTTGTCGGCCGAAATGGGATTGGTCCTCCAGTGTTTATCGATTTAAGAAATATTGAATCAGAAATTTTGGAAAAAGATAAACATTTTTCAGTTGATCCTACATTAGGTAAGTTATACTAATTCTAATCTTTAAGTAAAATAAACTTATTAATTTATTATTACAGGTATCATACTCGGTGTATTATTATCTCTTATTTGTATATGCGTCTTTATATATTTATTTATACGACAACGTAACCGTTTTAAATCTCGCATAAATCGATCACAACATGATGAACAAAATCTTCCAGCTGCTATGACACCTAGTATAGAATTACATGAAATGCAAACATTAATACCAAAATATTCAACACCATTTAGTGTTGTTAATGATTGTGAAGAACCATTACCGCAACAACCACAGCCACCAAGTACATTACCAAATGGAAATGGTGTTCAACATAACCATGATAATAGTACAGATATACAACAAAGCGATAATGAAGAATTAAGTGATATACCAATCGCTTTATGTAGCTCAACACCATTAGCTGGTAGACGAAAAGATTTAAGTGAAATACTATATGATGAGAATTCGCCTAAATTAAATGTTATAACACCGGCAAATACTGATAATATTCAATTAAATAAAATAAGTTCCTCGCCGAATTTTTTCAATAGTTCCAAAGCGATTAGTAATAAAAATGCAACACAACTTCAAAATGGTTACATAAAAACTTTACTACCTCCACTTAAACATTCCATTTCTACAGTTTCTTCATCGGAACCTAAATTATTACTAGTAAATGGAGGTTGCAAGTTACCTGAGAATTCTAAGGTAAGTACATTTATATAGTTAAAATTGACTTTCAATTAATGAGCACGGTTTGATTTTGCGCATTAGTGGTGAATTCTTCCATTTTTTGATCAGTTGCTTCCGCCTAAATATTAACCCTGTCTAAAAATCGCTGAGCTCATTCCTATTTGGGCTTTTCGTTAATGGCTATTACTATGGAGATGCTAATGTCGCTATCTGAAATCAGTTGGAGGGAATCATCTGTACGATCAACAGTTTTTAACATGTTCCGCTTTAATAATATAATAATTGCTTGCGATGTTTTGGTAGAACCATTTTTTTACATCTACAAAGCCCCGAACATTCTGAAACAAAAATAACTTTATTACCCAACTCACCAAGGTCATATTGACATTTCTTGACTTTTTTTCGTTCGTTGGGAGGTGAAAAGACGAATCTCACCCATTGAAAGGTGCCTTCATGGACACCTGGGCATGCTGGGCACAGCGGTGGTCATCGTGCCCGCAACGATGCAGGTATTTTCGGGCCCCTCACGCTCCCTCATAATCCATCAGCCGTTTTAGACGGTGCGCTCTAGCTTATGTGCCTCACGAACGTTTGTAGATGAAGGGAGAAGTAGGGCTAATGAAAGATACCTTCGCACGAAGGTCAGAATATAAGGCGGCCAAGTTTAGCGCTCTACTAAATTAGAAGCTTTCACTCCAGGTCCTGGCGCCCACACGTGACCCTTTTATGGGGTTATTTGTGTGCTTAACAAGTCCACCTTGCAGTTTATTAGGATAAACTAAGAACAGTCGATCTTGTATGTTCACAGAAGAACTTTTAGAGAAATGACTTAGTATTTCCCAAAAAAATCATTATTCCTCAAAGATGAAATGCTGATTACCAAGCCCAAACTGTTTTTTCTGGATTTGGGAAATTCTCAATTCCACGGACGAAACAAATGATCGTACTTGGGTGGTATCTTTTCTTTTGTTGAGTGAAAAGATTTGTCCAAGGCATTGTAAATTTTTTGGTCTATTAATTTTTGAGTGACGACTGACGGAAAAGTATGAAGCAACTCTAGAAAAAGAATACAGTAGGCGATCAAGCGGTACTCCTCCATTGAGCATGTTTCGTCGTAACTACTTTTATATCTCATATTAAAACCTTCATCACTTTAGATATAGTCTTCTTTTTAAACATTCATTCAATAGTATTTTTTTTAAACATTTTCAGTGCAAAATAAATACAAATTCAAATACATCCACAACTGACAATAGTCAACTCAAACTACTAGGTACCAATTTAGATAGAAATAAAAAACATAAAAATTATAGAAACAGTTGCGATGAAACAATAAACAGTGAAAACAACGATACAGCAACAACAATGATTAACATGGACGATACAATTCAAGGCTATAGAGATCCAGTACACCCAACTAATTGGAATTATAGACGTCCAATAATCGATCCAAATGGATAAGGTATTTATACGTATATATATTTAGATATTTAGATATATATTTAAATCTAGGTCACTATACGGGTGTAAAAGGGTTGTTTCTTTTATTTTGTATATTTAAAAAAAAGCTTCATAAAAAGAAGGTAATAATTATATGATTTATATATATGTATGTGTTTACATATGTACAATGTATATGTTTATGAGGCTTATATAAAATATATACGAGTATATATATAATACAAACATGATGTGAAAGAAAATTTTTGAAATTTTGGAATATGATTTTTCTGTTATTTATTGTATTGCTGTTGGACTGTTGTAATAAGAAAAAGAAAAATAATGATATTATAAGTGATCAATAAGTTTTTTCGTATGCCTTGTTTAAAACATATATGTATAGATATACATATGTATAAGAAGGAAATAGATTTCAATAGCAATATCTCTTATTCACGAATGCATTTTTTTTTTGTTTTTAGGGCATTCTCATAGATATTCTATATTTTCATATTTGGTTTATATCCAGGGTAGTACTTTTGCGACAAATTACAAAGTATAAGGAGGAGTGATACCAAGATTTTACAAGACTACATGCCGAAAACAGAAAAACTTCTAGTCAGTTTAATCATTTATTATAGATTTCTACTATGTATCAGAAGGGACCTCGAGTCCAAAATTCAAAATCTTTAGTAATCAGCACAAAGATTAATTAAAATTTTCCATTTGGCCAGATGTCTCTGGTTCTGTCGTTCCTTGTTCTGGTTTTGATAAAAAAAAACTTCTGATGATTCTGGCTGAGAATTTGGAATCGATGTGCTCACCACTCGGTTGCCAACGCTGAATCTTTACGTTCCCGTAAATGATCAGCATGTCTTCGATGCATAAGTCCTTCTTCTGTCTTCACCAAATAAGAATACCGTCGCCGTCAATATACAATCGTTCCTGGACCCCACAGTTTCTAGACTGTCGACTGTAAATTCTTTGACTCGGTTGATATTTCTCTTCTCGCCTGTGATGATGTAGTTCTTTCTGCAAATGTCGATACTGCAAATTTCCCCCTCGCATCCGGTCTCAAATTATCTAAGGCATTGCCCAACCTTCTTCCAAACACGGCTCGGATCATCCTGCGATGTTCACATCGTAAGCATATCCTAATAATTTGTTAATGACAGTTCTTTACATATTTATTCTTCTTATAATCCATTCTACGCTGAAGTTAAATAGCATCGGAGCTAAGGGGCCCCCTTGTTTTAACCCTGTGTGACTTATTGTATTTTAAACTGCGAGGTCGTCCTTTCTGCTGTTCATTTTATAATTCTTATCAGCTTTGACGATATTTTTTAGATCCATTCGAATTTCTTTGAGTTTTTTTTGTGTATAAAGTCTCAAGCTTGCTTATAGCTCCCGAAAATTTGGAATATATTATGTACTTGTACTGACTCTTCGAAATTTTGTAAAGGCGATGGGCCAATGCCGACGTCGCGTTATACGCGGCAGGCGCTTCGTGCGCGTTAACGTCCGTTGAAGGTTCATTCATAGCGTCAGGACGTCAAAAATATTGTTTTAATTTAAATTCATGTATGGATTTTTGTGTATATACTTGTTAGAAATGTGATTTTTTTAAATTTCATAGCCTGCCAACGCCAAAAAGTTGAAAGTTGCTCGACTTTTGCCGTCGCTTGTCGCCGCTGACGCCGCAAAGTCGTGAATGGGATAACTCGATTTGAATTACCCACAACCAAATGTCGACGTCAACGGGCGTCAAAGCGTTGACGCGCGTAAACGCGAATAAAGTCGTGATTGGGCCGTCGCCTTTAACACTGACTCTTCTCACAGCAATTATCCTCATCACTGAAGATCACAAACGATCCCTCAACATCTTGAAAATTTGCAAAAGCTATGATTTCATCAGAATATGAAACTATTGAGTTTTTACGCTTTAACTGTAAATTTTTTTGGGTTTTCACCAGTTTTTGGCGTAGATTTTTAACAAGACTGAAAACATGGCCATTAAAATCATTGATCTGTCTACTCCCTAGCACATGATTAACTGGCAAATATTAGTTAATTTTTGAAGGCTTTTATCGATTTCTCAAGCTCCAATCCCAAAGCTGTCTCAAAATCTTTGCACTGGCGTCTCCATCTTTATATATGTACCTACACAAACTTATAAAATTTGAAAAAAAAATACGAATGATCACATGTAAAGATATTCTTTAAGTCCACAATGTGATTTCATACATCGTAATACTACAACCGTTGTTCATACATTAATTGATGAATTTCTCACTAGATCACATTTTATCGTAGATCTTAGATTATGATAAAGGTTCTTACGGGTAAATCCTATTGTAGAGATTGCAATACCTTTGAGACAAATTATAAGAACTAAGGGTTAAGGCACCCCCGACTATCATCCCAGAGATCCATAGTACCAATCCACTTCGCGGTTAGGTTCTTCGTGTTTCCATTTCTCCAACCTCTTTTCACCTATCTTGTGCCTTCTCTCTTTACCAAGCCCTTTCTCCTGCCATGGTCCTTAAGCATAGTAAACTAGGAAGCCATCTCCTGTTCAGTCACTGAAGTCAGCGCTCTATCGCGGTAATCTTGAATATGAGACAGTGGAACAAAAAATCGCGTGTTGCCGTGTTTTCGACTAGAACTTGCTGCCCGACATTGCATTGCATGTCGACAGTACAAAGAGGCTTTACCTCTGAGCTTCTAGTCTTACACATTAAAAATATCTTTGCTGATTAAACTTAACCACTTAATATGAAATGTACAGTTGCACAATGCTTGTTCGTTTAAGATGAACTCACCTGAAAAATTAACCGAGGCATAACACTCCAGCTAGTTGTTTCTCATTGCCCCGATGCCAGAGTCGCGATAGAAATGGTTGGGGTTAGGTGGTTGTGGCAGTTCCTTCCTACTTCTCTCACTCCTTCACTATCTATCGACTAGAGCTTGCTGTTTGACATTGCACTCTATACGAAGAAAATAGATTGTCGACAGTGCAAAGGGCTTTCCCTGACCTCTAGTCTTCCACATAAAAAAAAATAAACAAAAATTGAATTACATTTGCTTACAAGAAACATTTTTGATCACTTAATTAATATACATATATATAGACATATTCTATATTATTATTATTACTATTGTGGTATAAAGTAAAAATGATGTTTTTGTTCCTTTTTTTACCTATATTTAAGGAAAAAAATAATTATGTTCACTCTTTTTTTTTAAAGAAAAACAGCAATTATAAATTTACGTATAACTTATTAACGCTATAATAGAAAAATAACCGAGAGCCTTTATTTTATTTAACTTACTTTTTCAGTAATACATATTTTAAAAATTAAAAAAAAAGTCCAAAATTTCACTACAAAAACTATTAATAAACTTTTATATTTGTTTGTTTAATTTTTTATTTTTGAATGGTTGCTCACTATTAGAACCTTAAGAGATTGTATTTAGAAATGGTTAAAAAAAAATTAGAGATTAAAAAAAAAACTATAAATTATTATTTCATCATGTGAAACAAAACAAAACAAAAAAAAACGATTTATGAAAAAAAAATAATAAAAGAAATAAAATGAATAGGAATGTAAGGAAAAGAATTAAAAATGAATGATATTTATATATATAATAACATTTTGTACCTGATAAAAATAAATGAAAAAAAAATAAAAATATTTTAATAAAATTATACAAAGCAAATTCAAACGTAAGCAGTAAAAACACATTCATAAAAATACAAAAAAAAAGAAGAAAACTACAAGAAATTAATAACTAATTTTATTTACCTTTAATATTTACTTTTTCTCTAATTCCTAGCAGAAAAAAAATTAAGAAAATTATAAAAAAAATGAATCTTATATAAAATAAACTATTTAAAATAAACAAGAAAAAAAATACAAAAAATTTTAAAGTTAACTATCAAAAAAAAATTTATTCCAATTCAGAGATGGCTTTTTATAAATTCTCATATTATTAACTAAAAAGTTATTAACTTTATTTAGTTTTTTATTATTTTACTTAACCACACGCAAAAAATGCTGAAATACGATCTGTTGATAACTATTCGCATGCATCATGTGAATATTAAGCAACATTTTTGGTTTGGTCTAGTAGCAGTAAGAATATTTGATTACGAAGCCGAGGGTTTCTGTCCTTTATTCAGAATTTCATGATTCTTTGCCTCAGCGTGTATTTTTAGTAGAGGAGCTTGTTTATAATCTATATTTTTTTGCGAGGGAGTGGTGAGAATCTTACATCGGTCGAGCTTAGGGAATGTGTGACCGCCTGTAAGGTGCATACCTAAGACAGGATCCGCACCCAGATGGTAGAGTCAGATTCCTACTAACTAAACTAACCATAGCATGACATTTGAGTCCAGACGGAACGAGCCGTAAAGGCATCACTTCGGTCTGTCTTCATCAACATGACCCTCACCAGAACCGGAACAGTGGGGCATACAGATCAGCCACCTAGCGTCTCTGCTTTCTTTGCAGAAAGGTAACTTCGACAAAGCTCGCTATCCAATTCAATGGCTACAGGAGTGCCCTTAGGTTCGTCGGAAGGTGGACATCATTCTACCGAGAAGCTCCTGCCTCTCAGTTTTGTGGGTCTCTAGCCCAGCCTAAAAAGCCACCTTATTCTTATCTCTTATTCTACCCGCCATTGCGTCACGGGGCTGGATAAGCTATGTAGCTCTCTCCTGTCATTTCTTTGTTTTTCTCTGTTTCTTTGAGATTGGATTGTAAGCTGCATTGTAATAGTACAGTATTAAACGAGGTTTATCTGTATTTTTTTATATAAATAATTATTTAAATTTCTATAAATTTATTTACAAAATTCCTGCAAATTTTATGTTATCTAATATAAACTTAAAGGTCATCGTCATGAAAAGAAAACTTCCATCATCATGAATAAAAGAGTTGAATTGACACGCAATCCCTTTCGCTGCTCTAGTCTTATTATATTCCGTTTTACTTATTTAAACGTCAAGAAACAAACTTTAAATTTTACTGCACTTTCGTTAATGCTTGCGATACGTTTCACTATTATGATTCTTATCGATTTGGTACAAGACGTACGAAATATATAACTTAAAATAACTTTTGCAATCCTATGTAAATGCTCGGGTCTAGCCAAAGCCAGGCAGATCACACTAGGCAATTACGTTCTGGAAAACTTAAGATAGATCTCTAGACTAGAGGTCAGAGCATTGATAAGCTTCAAACAACCACCTAATTTGAGGTACAAGAGATTGTGGTATCAAAACGACACCCGAAAGCGCCAATCATCCTCTCCGGTCGCTCTGAAGGCTACCCTACACCTAACCTAACCTAGCCCATTGATTAAACGAGAATTCGGTAGTATCAGTACTTCTGTATGTGGTTAACAACTCTCATTCAAGCTCTAGTCCTATTTAGTTGCTTGCTGACTTTGTGATTACTATTTATAATCAATTAATAAACATTTTTTTCTAATACATATATATTTGCAAATCAAAGTCTCAATTTTAAACGGGGGAAATTATAAAAAGCCATTCTTTGAAACCAATAAAATTAAATATTTCAAAATTTTTTTTATTAATTATTTAATAATTCTTATTGAAAAGTTTACTTAATGTTTTTAGAAAATATATATATAAAAAACGGCGAATTTTCTTTGATTTTCTATTAATTTAATGTCTGGGTAAACAATTGGCAATTTATACTATATATAAACGTGCCTTGCATGTACAAATTGAAACAAATGAATCTGATTAAACAAAAAAAAAATTAATAACACTACTAAATTCATATTTGCATAATATTGTATGATTATATTGGAGCTAATTCTACATATTTGTATCTTTTTTTATATTTTAACATCAGATGCAGCATTTTGAAACATAAATTTTTATGTAAATTTGTTTTGTTTTCATATTAAAAAAAATTCAAAATATGTAATACAAAACTGAGAAACAAAACGTAGTACAAATAAAAACAAATTAAACAAAATTAATAATAAATGAAATTATTATGATAAATAAAAAATGAATCATTTTATACCAATTAAATTTTTTTGATTTCCACACAATAATAACAAAAGAAACCCTATGGTGCCAATAGATATTACAATTACAATGCATATACACAATAAAATTACTCAAATTCCAATAGCCTTGTAAGAAATATTTTATAAATAACATTCCGTAAATAATAAGATAAATAAATAAATAAAATAGCATTTATGAAAATATTTCATATTAAATAAATATAAATAGTGCAATAGATAGCTTTAATTTATTACATTTTTTTATATTCAAAATTTTCCGTATAAAGTGTTCTCTAAAGACAAAAAAAAATAAGCGGTTAAAATGATTCTAAAAATTTATTATAAAAGACCAAAACTGTTTTTTTTATGTTTAGATAAAAGATTTAAAGAAACTACAAAATATACAAATGTACCTATCATGAATAATATTGCTGTATCTGATGTTTTCTTGAAGATTAATATCACCTATTTAGATTTATAAAAGAGCTAACAAACTAAAGTAATGAATTTCTAAATTCAAAATGTCCTTAATCTGTTTTAAAGTATAGTAATAGTATTTAATAATTTCATGAAAACTTTTTTATATCATCCATTATACAAACGTCCCGATTCCGAGCCTATATTATCTATTTTGACATTCCTATAATAATTTACACCATTAATCCATGATTTGATAAACCTCGCTGTGATGATATAAATCGTATCGCAAAAAAATTCCCGAGCAGGTTGCTCTTTACTCATACGAGCTACATGTTCTACTCACCGGAGTCTATCGGGTTTGGTTCTTTTCACTTTACATGAATTTCCAGTACTGTGTTTCCATCAGCCGGGGTACAGTTTTCGTTGAGTAAACAGAAGGCTTCTTTCCTCATGTTAACTCGATGCGTAATTTTACGTTGTGTCACTTTTGGTATATGTGCAGTAAAAAGCTACTCAAACACATATATGCAAAATCCATCTTAACCCGATTAATTTCGTTGAATTTACTTGGATTTAACGAAACTTTATTCAATCCCAGTTTCTATGGGCGGTTACTCTGAGTTAACCCAAGGTAAACTCTGCATGGAAACAGCACAAAATCATCTTCTCTCACGTACGTTACAAACAATACTTCGAAGGTCATTCATATCAAATACTAGCACATAGCCAGATCGGTTTTTGGCCATGGATAGGTGGTTGGGTTTGAAGAGTCTTAACATTAACCTTTTTCATGAAAGGCACTATAGTCTTGGAAGGATTCGGGCCTCTTGAAGTCTCTTCTTCCAGTCGTACGTCTTGCTAGTTCTCTCAGTATGTTACACGAAGTTTTCGTATATCTTCTGGCACGCCATCCATGCACTTATTTCTTGTTTTTCCTACTCTTCTCTTTCCTGATGGCCAAGGACAATAGAACTCTTAAAACTCATGTTCCTCTACCTTGATTGTGTGACCAATGTTATACCATCTTGCAAACCAGGCCAGTTTTCGTGCTATCGTCTTCGAGCCGGATTATGGCTTTTCTATATTCTTCTAACCTTTGGGTCGACAACGTAGAATCATCATCAGATATTCCATTGGTCGAGCCTTCACTTCTTCGCCATTTAGCAATTCATAGAAGTGCTCTTCTCATGGCCCGAATATACATTTGGGATCAGCGATCAGATGATCCTCGTGGGCCGTGCATACCAAAGACTTCGGTGGAACTTCTGAGTCTTCTCTTCTGAGCTAATAGTATTATTTCTCGTATGCCGGTGTTCTATGAGAATTCGTTGCACGTTATGCAGATTTCTTACATTCAGTGCCCAGCTTGCATTAGGATGTCCAATTTTTGATGACGGCCGTTATTATCATCCAGAACTCACTCTTCCCTTAATGAGAGCGTATTCTAACGCATGTTTCGTGAAATTTGCTGCCCATTCCGTTGCATTGTTCACGAATACAAAACTTTTCTGCGTTGTAATACGCCCTTGGAGTTTGCGCCTCGGAACACATATACTATATTAAGCCGAAAACGTGGCAGTGGTCAACCATGTGTACAATTGTTTTTAATATGACTGATTCGACTGAATAAGTCTGCATTACTGCATTCTGTTGCTTGCGGATCCTGATAATGCTACGAATTAATTGCTAATTGAGAACATTTCATATAATCAATTTTTGAAATTGTCTAAAAAATCTATTCAAGCCCACGTGTAGTAATCAGCAAAATTGCAATTTTTGAATAGAACGGAGTCATTTATTATGCATTTATCTATGCTCCCAACTGAGCAAGAAAGCAATCCCCTGTATCGTGAGTGGCCCAGCTAGCAGTGGCAGCTACAATCAATTACCACCCCTATTGTGCTTAAATATGGCAGTTTCTATAGATTTACCCGGCTGGTAGGCAAAAATTGCAAGGAGTGGTGTGGGTGTTGTAAGAACGCTTGTCTAAAATCTTCTCAATTGTTTTGAGGAGAATCGAAGACAGGCTGATGAATCGATAGGACTTTTCTTCCTTGTATGATCTTCTCTCCGTTTTGGGAATAAAGACCAACCAAGCCTACCTCTAACACCTCAGAATATGGATCAAAATTGATCCCACGAGTTGCGTGAGAAAGGACGTTCACCCATGGCAGAGCTCCGCATTACCATGGGAAGGCTAAGTTAAACCGGAGGTCGCCTGGTATCCGCAGTCAATCGTTGGTACTACATTGTTTACAACTTCGGATTGCGAGTTTTATCGAGTATGTCCTCTCTAGATCTGCCGTATTCCATCTGTTCTATGGACAGGCAGGAGCAGATTGATGACCCCTCACTCATCAACGCAGTAGAGCAGGGGTGCCTCGAGCAGGATGCGGCCTGAGGGCCACATAGGTTCGGTCCTGGAGTGAGGACTCCTTGATTGTGCTGCATCCGGCCCACGTTGGGAGACAGCACAAACAAGCCCACAACCCTCTGTAAAGAATACTTTGCCCTTCATCTTACCTAAAATACTGTTTCAAAACAAACCAATATCTCAACAAATGAATTTCACTGTCTTGTCTTTTACACCTTATAAGCTTAAAAAATAATTTGTAGTGCTTTCTAAAAAATAAAATTTTTAAAAAGCATTTTTTTTGCCTCGAATAATTTGAGTTAGCAGTTCATGTTTAGTCTTACTTTTGACTGATTTTCTTTAATTTAAACAAATATTGTAGAAACAGCCCAATATTAAAAGCAAAATACATTAACACAATACAATCAAATTTAATTTAGCTTTATATTTTCACATATTTTTAAATAACTGTGTATCCAATAGCAAAACTTATATTTGCATTTTTTTTAAAATACTTCCGTTCTCAAATATTTTCAACAATGACACTTTTTTTTGTTATAAATAATACAGTTTTTTTTATTATATATAATATTATATTTGTATAAATGCTTTTATATATGTATAAGTAAAGTTTTAAATTATTTCTATTACTGTACATAATAATTATAATAATTTGTTAACTATATAATTTTTTTTTGTCATAATATGCACCAGTTACCAACTTCATTAAATACATTCATAAATAGTTAATTTCTCTTTTGTACAAAATGATACTTTTGAGCTCTTTACAATATGGTTTAACCAAAGAAAAGAAAAGATTATTTGAATTATAAATAAGTTGAAAAGAAATATTTAATGCAAAAAGGCTTCTTATTATGGTTTGTTAGTTTTAATAAAACAAGTGTCTCTACAGGACAAGTTGATTATTGAACAACATTCATAATAAGAAGGGAAATATTTGTAAAATTTTAAAATCTATGCTGTTATGTGTCCACTTATAACAATCAGAAATTTATACCCTTGACACACTATACTTTCATTATGATGGTAACTTTCTACAAAAACAAATTTTTCTTTAGAGATTTAGCCAGAGCGCAGGGCCGCGGCAGTACGGTAGTGTTTTACTTCTGGAACCAGTTTCCGAATGTATTGCTACATTATTCTGTTTAAAATGCATCTTTATCTTTTGAATTAGTCTTTTATTTCGATCTTCTGGAGTTCAAGGAGGTCCACGTACTTTTCGGAAGATATCCTTCCTTCAATGATGAACAGATCAATCGGTACGTGATACGAGATTGCTACCCACACCATCATTGATTCGACTTGACTGTGTCTTCGGGTCAAAATCACTCCTTCCTGGCGCAAATCGTGAAAGTAATATTGGTTCTCATTCAAATTGAACTTTTTTTATCACTGAAGATCGCGTGTTGCCAGTCTGCTTTTCATTCCGTGTGCTGCTGAGTAAACTCAAATATTGGACCTCTTTATGAAGTTGTACCCTGCTTTCGTTCAAGTCTGCTTGGCTAAAGATGAAGAATTTGATGCTTCTCGTAAAATCCTTTGCCACTCTTGCTCCGTTGTTGTTATTGCAGTTCGACCTTTACGACTTTTACCATAATTTTCCTTATTTTTAAGGAAGTTATTTATTGTCCCCGTATTTCGTCCAATTTTGTTCAGTTTGAATAGCCTTTTATTTACGCCTTGCAAAATCTGCTCCTTGCTTCAAAAGTTTTTCCACGAAACAACAATTTTGCCACAATTAAGTAAAAAAATTATTTTTGCTTTTTTATAAATTCTTTTTTTTCTTTTTTGAATGTAAAGTGCATTGTCGGCATGTTGTCTCCTGAGACAGTCCAGGGTTATGTAGGTGGATCCGCAGCGCTAAATGGCCAGTCAGATATACCACCAACAACCTAAGGTCCGCCCTGTTTAGAGGGATAACGCTCCTTAAAGCAAAAGGTCTTATTAGCTCTTTAGTCTGTCTAAGACCTGGTACCGATTCCCAATAAGTTAGGTTCACTCCCTTAACCCTCTATCAGGGACTTTGAGGTGGGCGATGAAATGCCACAGTAAGGTTCGGGACCCTGGACCAGCGTGTCAGACCCCTTCCTCGCAAGCGTGTACGCAACCTCATTGCCCTTGATGCCCCAGGGCCGGCGACCCATCAGAGCGAGACCCTATTTTTCTTGGCCAGTCTCTGGAATAAGTCAAAGCACCCTATAACTATTTTGTTGGAAAACTTCCACGATGAAGTGCCTTGATGGTAACTTGACTGTCCGAAAAAAATTTAATTTTGGCGCACAGGTCTTAATACCATGTATTTAAGTCTGCAAAACAGAGTGCAACCTTCCCATTGCTGCAATTGAGAACTTGGAGTTGGATCCTGCGACACCAGCCCTTTTTTATTCTGTATGCTTCTGGGTACGTTCTTGTTGATCTGAATAGGAATTCGCGTTGACTTATATTTTTCTCTGCGATGACGAATCTACGTAAAACCAATCAGTTCTCTCTTCTAGTTTCTAACTCTTCTGTCTTATTGTCTTTTGAGCAGCTTCTTTACGAACTCGTTTAATGAATGTCCAGTTTCCGTCAATATCGTTAGGTATACACCCAGAGATCATTATCGCCTGTTTTAACTGTCTAACAATCAATTTCTTTACCCAGTTGCACCTTGGATAAAGCTATACCCCGTTTAGATTATGGTATTGCTTTCTTAAGCTCAACAGAGTATAACTTTTTATCCTATATATAACCGGCAGTGAAAAAATCTGTCTTAAATGTTTTAACAAATAAATCATTTCATCTGAATCTGGTCGTAATTTTCCAATTATCGTATCTGAAAGTTAAGATATTTCTCATCGTACTTTTAACTAATAATATTTCTAGCTTAATATATTTCAAATTCAACAATTTTTACAAAACAATTTTAAATTATATTAACCAAATTGGTTCTAGATAATTTCAAATTTATATGTAATCCTCGCAATAGTTATATTACTGAAAGAATAATTAAAGTATACGTAATAAAATAACAAAATATGAACACTGCCTAAAGAGCTCAAAAGTTAGTTTAATATTTAATCTATATTAAAAATAGCGAAAACAGAACATTCCGAAAAAAAATCAAAAGAAAACCTGAAATAATAAATATAATTACATACAATGCACTCAAGAAATAATTAAAAAAAACGCCTAAGAATAATTGGAATTGCAAAAAACAAAAAGAGACAAGAAACTTCTTGTATAATTTAAGAAACACGAAAAAAGGGGATTACTACACACATAAGTGAAATGAATGTGATTCTAGAAATGTTTGATCCTTTTTTTAAAAAAAAAACAAACGCTATTCTTTTTATATTTTTGTATAATTATATATAAATAAAAAAAAAATGTTTGCTCTCTTAAGTATAAATCTTTAAGTTATTCTCTAAATCGATACATTATTATGTAAAAAAAAATGAAACAAGAATATGAAAAAGAAAATTAATATATTTAAACAAAAAAAAACAAATAGAAGAGGAAATAATTTTAAATTATGTGTTAAATTGTTATTTACTTCATTTTGAATAATTTATTATAATTTCTTTTTGCTCTAAAAAAAATGGGAGTTTATATAACAAATGAACTCTTTTTTTTTTACATTCTATATGAATAATTGAAGGTACATGTGAAGTGAATGATGTTTTTCCGATATTTGTTGTATTTTTTTTTATAAAATTTTTATTTTATAAGATTTTTTATTGCTATTAATAAAGATAAAATTTGTCGATAAAGCTTGGTTTTGTTTTTATTAATGTCCAGCCCGAAAATTATATAATTTCATGTTGAATCTTGAATTTAACTCTTTTTTGTTATGTAAAAGTCTAAGCTCAGGGGTCACTCTTTATACTACCAGTCCACCATATCGTTCACGTCATGGTGTAATGTCTAATAGTAAGCTAAGAATCACCAAAACTCCACGAAGAGTAAAAGATGCGCCGGAATATCTCTTGAAATTAAGGACCCTGTGCTGAAAGTGGAGTCGTGTTTCGTGACAAGTCGTTTGAGTTGAAGAAAGTGACGTTTCAGTCGAATTACGACCTTCAGCACAGGGGCCTAGAGTGGAAATGCTAAGTTGAGTTTAAGCCCCGGTACTGATAGTCTTGATTCGACCGAAACGTCACTTTCTTCAACTCAAACGACTTGTCACGAAACGCTTCAACTTAAACGACTTGCCGTGTCGTCACTACTCGACTTCCAGCACAGGGGCCTAAGAGAACCGATGACTCCTTTCCTTCCCACAAACTAGGAAAGAAACCTTGATAATACTACTTCAAGCACACTTCTCAGGCACAACCATTTATTCAAATGAGATTGCAATTTCTGCTTGGAAGCTAACAGACGCTCAGGCGAGTGAGGCGATTAGATCGTTCAATTCAAACAAGTACAAGGAACAGACGGTACTAATCCCATTCTGCTACAGGAGGACAGCGACATAGTTACATCTTATCTGTCTGGAGGAATGTCAACATCACATTTTTACCAAGCTAGGCAGTTCGGAGTAGACCTTGGCTAAATCTTGAAGGTGCATCAGTCTCTCGTATTTTTCTTTGAAAACAATGGAGAAATTTGTCGACAGTGTGATAAGCGAAACTTATCTTCTGCGCTAACCACTAAGTTCTTACCAAAATGCGTACCAGGCGGAAATGTGCTGCATGCTCAAGCTGGAATGTGCAGCACTAACTGCAAATCCCGACAAAACGATTCTGGTTCCACACAACAGGACACGAACATTGCCGGGAATGGCAGAACTAAGCAAAACTATAGGGTTTTCGCAATAAGCCAAATACTTAGAAGTGACGCTAAAGCCAAGCTCAACTGGGACCATCTCTTAGGTAGTTTTTGCGCTAGGCCAGTTGTATAAAGCCTTATCCTGAGGGGTTCTTCTGGAATGCGATGCGGCAATGAAGAGCAAACGGAAGCCAGCTGCGATCCAATTTAGTTTTTGTATCGCTGAATGCGATCGCATCGTATTGAAATTATTGCCTGATAAATATTCGAAAAGAAATTATTTTCAGCCAGCCAACTTCATTTGTCAACATAATTTGACATTTTCATGCGAACAATTGTTTCAAGAATATTTTAAAACAAACAAATAAATTCAGCGCATCCGTCAATTGCTTTTCTCACGGACTGAAATGCCATGAATGATGGACAAATTTAATTCGAATTCGCATGGGGAGATACCATTTTCTTATTTGCGAATTTCATGAATTTCGAATTGCATTCCAGGATAGCGTCCCTGATATGGAGGCTCTGTCAGGATGGATCTCCGATGCATCGGTCCGGAACCGGCTAGGAGGATATTTACTAGTTTTGTGAAGGATGGGGGGCTCTTGTCGATTGGACTGGGATGAAATACATCGAACGCCGGAGACTGGGTTGACAAACTCTAAGCGGTTCCTTCATGTGCAGTCACGCTACTGGTTGGCTACACTTGTTAGCTGATTACTGGACATTGCGCCCTGAATTACCACTTACGGAGGATAGGATGGTCGGAGGACCCCATCTGCAGGCTTTGCTTTGAGGAGGATGAATCTCACCTTCATGTTCTCTGTAAGTGCCCGCGATAGTTAGAACAGTCAAGTCTAAGCGACGAATCATTAGGCAGACTGCTGAACATCTTCAAGCGGTCTGGGCCACAAATATGAAGTATAGAGGTGTAGTATTTTTTTTATGTGGAAGACTAGAGCTCAAGGAAAGCCCTTTGTACTGTAGATAATCTATTTTTTTCGTATAGAGTGCAAGTCGATCGATAGTGAAGGGAAAGAGAGAAGTGAAGGAAGGAACTGCCACAGCCACTTACTCCCAACCATCTCTGGCATCGGGCGACGAGAAACAACTCGCTGGAGTGTTATGCCTCCTGAAACGAGTCAATTAAGTGAAATGGCCGCGGTACTTTTGAACCGAATACAGAAGAAGAAAAAAATGCCATTTTAGGATCCCAAAGAAAGTCCTATTAGAGAAAGTAGATGACAAGCATAGTATTAGTAAACCCAAAAATACAATCGATTGGTTATCGAAGAGGCTAGGGCTTGACTTGGACTGTGCCGCTATTGATGGATGGAACTAAAGTTTCTATAATTTATCTGCGAATTCGGGACAAGAAAATATAGTGTCTCATTTAACAGTTTACTTTTTATAAATCATTCGCATTTAAACAAAATAGCAAAGCTATGTAATATTAATATCGTCTTTATTTCTTATCAAGCACAGTCTTTTCAATCCATTCTAAATACGGTGGATTTCCATTCTGTATTGGAACAGTAATAACCTCTGCCACACTATAAGGATGATTTTCTCGTACAAATTTAGTTAATTCATCAACTCGACTAGTGCGTGTCTTAATCATCATAAGAACTTCAGAATCTTCTTTAACCTGTCCATCCCAATGATAAATCGATGTTATCTGTGGAATAATATTAACGCATGCAACCAATTTCTGTTCTACTAATGCATGAGCAATTTTCTTAGCAGATGCCACATCTAGCGTTGTAACAAATGCTACTGAACTTGATCCCGGCTCATAATCTAGATTCGGACTATCTGTAGAACACTGAGACATTCTGCAAGCGGATGATACTGTAGCAATAATATCTGATGATCTTGCTGGAAATAGACTGAGATATGATGTTCCAATTAAAAATGATGTGAGGATTCTCATATCATGTAATAAAAGTCGGTTGTTGAAATTCTGTAAAGATGTTGACAAATTTAAATTTAGATGAAAACAAATGTAGCACCAAAACAAATTTTTGGACTTACGGGGAAGTGTTCTACACTAGTTACAGCTCATATATATATAACATTGCACATATTCTTTATGTTAAGAATCTTTATCACTTGTATGCACTCGCAAAATATTTTAAAAAGCTTTTAGATTTGAAAAAGAAGTAAGTGATAAGAAATGTAGAGATTCGTGGGATTAAAGTGCACTTATTTTAGAGGTTATCTGTCAAAAGCGGCGTTCCTGTACAAGAAAAGGCAAACTATTTACTTTAAAAAATGCCTTCAAAACTGCTTAATAATGCTTAGCTTTTAATTCTAAATAAAATTATTTAATTTTTTAAAATGTAGAATATACAAATTTTAAGTATTTATATTTTTTTACAACAGATGTCCTCGATTTAACAGCAACATACAGTCATGCCAACTTTTAAAATATCATGTTTGTTTACATTTTGGCGCGAAATCACGTCAATTGTACTGTTTGTCATAATTTGAATCGTATGGAGCTAAAAAATTGAAATAAACATGAGTGATTCAGATTCTGCCTCAGCTTTAGATTGCATGAATGAGTTGGAGAAAGAACTTGAGTTAAAGTGGAATATTAATAACGGAAGGTTGATGCGTCCGAACACTAGGCCTGTGAAAGACGCAAAATATGAAATGGCTAAAAGGGAAAAATATATTCCTCCTAGGAAAGGTCTGCCCATATTTCGCAAAGAAGATTTAGAACAGTCTAAAGCGAATACCTCTAAGCTACGACGTTCTACTAGAACACGAACACCTAATAAAATATATGCAGATAATTCAGATGATGATGATAAAAAGAAAGTTTCAAAAACATCTCGAAAGCGTACTTCGTACATTGATAGCAGTTCTGAAAGTACCGCTGACAATGATGATATTAAGAAAGATAAACCAGTACAATTATTTGAAGAAAGCACTGATGTAGAGGGAAAACGTTTATTTGGTTTTAATACTCCAAAGAAGCGAACTGCATTACTTTTAGCTGCTCTTAAAACACCAAAACATACTCCACATAAAAGTGCAAGTAAACGTACACCTGAAAGTAAAAAGAAGAAAAGTGATCTTAATCCGAAAACTCCTAGACATGTAAGGAGTAATGTAAAGAAAGGTAAGAATTTCCATTATCTTGTTACTATCTGTTTAAAATATATTTTGTAAAATAAATACTATAATAGGGCTGCCATTAAGGCTGAAGCGCCGATCGGGACATTTGCAATAGAAATAGGGTAAACATGGGTAATTCAAAAGCCGATTAATATTATAGAAACTTTAATCAAAAGAAACCAAACTCTCACAATTATGACTTGGCTTATGATCTTTTACATTTCATTGTTGTTAGATACTTATTTACTTTAACCGCTCCATAACCGATATGCGGTCGTGGCCTCTTGCAACTGTTTTCTCCACCGGTCCCGATTCAGAGCCCATGTCATTTAGTTTGGCATCCGTAAGCTCTGAGCGTCCTGGTCTACGCCATCTTTCCAGCGGAATTTTGGTCTCCCTCGCTGTCGCACCCCATACTCCGCAGAGAACTTTCCGAGCAGGCTCCTCTTCGCTCATATGAGCTAGATGTCGTGCCCACCGTAGCCTACCAAGCTTTATTTTCTTTACGACATCTGCATATTATGTCGCGATAGCGCTGGTAGATCTCGTCACTGTAGAGTCTCCGGAATCGTCCTTCCTCACATAAGGGGCCAACTATTCTCCGAAGGACTTTCCTCTCAAACACGCGGTAAAGAGTGCTTTTTGCTAAGCATGCACGTCTCGACATTGCGCTTTATACGAAAAATAGATTGTCGACAGTACATAGGGCTTTTCCCTGAGCTCTAGTCTTCCACATAAAAAAAATTTATGAGTACAGATAAGACTATCGTCTTGTACAGCAGCAGTTTGAATGTTACTGTTAGATGCTTGGATTTGCAGAACCTTGATAGATTATACTAGGCTTTGTTGGCTTTTAGTAGTCATGCGCTTATTTCTGGTTCCATGTTATTGGCGCCTGCTATTATTGACCCAAGGTAGGTAAATAATTTTACTACTTTAAAATCTCGCTCCTATACCTTGACTATGGGACCAATGTTAGGTGTTCTAGCAGATGGGCCACCATGTACTTATACTTAGTTTTGCTTTCATTGATGTGCACTCTTAGCTTTCGTGCCGCTCACTCCATGTGAGTCAAAGCGTCCTGTACAGCTCTTGATGTTCTACCATTATGTCAACGTCGTCTGCATAAGCTAATAATTGGACTTGTAGAGGATTGTGCGCCTTTTCCAATGACAGGTTGAAATGGAGGCAAGGGAGACTGCCCCACTGTCGGGGTCCATTATAGATGTTGATTGGTGTAGAGACATTGTTCCAGATATCATTATTTGGCTTGCTTGGTTATGGCCAACCTACAGTAAGTCGAATTCTCTCTTGGCGTTGTATAGTTCTACTCTGACTATGTTATCATAGGCGGCCTTAAAGTCGATGAAGAGGTGTTGGGTTGAGTTTTGATACACTAGACATTTTTCCATCACCTGTCTCAGGGTGAAACTTTAATCAGTTGTTGATTTGCCTGGGCTGACGCTACACTGGTATTGTGATTTGTGATTTTGTAGCCCAAGGACCGTATTTCCTTGATCTTTTTCTTTCTTTCTCTTATTGAAGTTGTGGGGTCTTCAACAATTCAACCTACCCTCCACCCCAATCCACTACTCATACCGAGCTATTCAAATAGATTCCACGTCAATCGACATCTTATCGGTGGCAGTGGAAACTGTATTGTGGACTATGTGCGCTGGGCAAGCAATGCTTTCAATACTTTTGGACAAAATCTCTTTTACCCCATACGAATCGTGCATGCATGCCTAACTACCAAACCAGGATAACTATCTTACTGACCGGGACATAAAGCTTCAAATAGGTACATGTCGCGGTGTACCGGGTCGTATGGCAGCCCTATTCTACAAGCCACTTTTTAATAATTTAATAATTTTTATTCAATTTTCAGAATTATCAAAATTAATGCAAGAAAGTTCTGCGTCTGATTTCTCTGCTGATGATAGCGAATTTTCGCCAGATGATGATGATGATGATGAATCAACAGACAGCGAGAATTCTGCAGATGAAGATGAAGCAAAAGAATCGCCACAATCAAAACGCCATTCTGTTAAACCAAGTTTTACAGAAAAGGTACCAATGACAAGACAAAGAATTAACAACAAGAAAGTAAATGAATATGTGCCAGAAAGTGATGGTTACTTTACTGCACATTCGAATAGAAAAATTGTAACGTCTAACCACACATTGGCATCTTTAAAAACACCAAGACTTCCAGCTGATACTCTATTTAAACTGTTAGCTTCAATGAAGCTCTCTACCGAACATGAAAAGGCTATTTCAACATTAATGGATGATTACAAGCGACATTTCAATAAATGGTTGTACATATTGAACGAAGGATTTAATATTCTACTTTATGGCTTGGGATCTAAGCGAAATTTACTACAATCATTTCATAAAAAAGTGTTAGAAAAGCAAACAGTATTAGTCGTAAATGGATTTTTTCCTAGTCTTACCATTAAGGATATCTTAGATAAAATATGCTATGATATATTAGATTTAAAATCTACACCAGCAAATCTCCATGAAATTGTTGATTTTATTGAGGAGGAATTTTCATTGATTCTGGACATTCATATGTACTTGATTGTTCATAACATTGACGGGCCTATGCTAAGAAATGATAAGGCTCAAGAGATTTTAAGTCGTTTAGCTAAAATACCAAATATTCATCTATTGGCGTCGATTGATCATATCAATACACCGTTATGTAAGTACTTATTTTATTTATTTGTGACACGACAAAGGTAAATTTGACATGTAATAGGTAGAGAATTTTTTTTATCCAGATTTGTCTGCTTCTGATCTTATGGTTAAAAACTTCCGAGCACGTTGCTCTTGAATTATACGCGCTAGGGATATCCTGCCAATAAAAGCAAACTGATCTTGTTTGTCTGCGAAGTCTGGGTCACGAAAGCGCCCGTGAATCTCGGCATTGTAGTCTTTGGAACTTCAGAGCCTCATCTCTGCGACTTTATGGTTGAAAGTAGTAAAAATACGCGTAGGGTAATGCTCCCTTGGTATCATCTGATGGAGCAACTCGGGAACAAACTGAGTCCATGTTGATAGCCCCCGCTTGAAGATAGTGCGAAAGTTCCAACTTCGACTTGAATTACTATCATGTTAGTATGGTGTTCCAAGAGCGCATTAAAATGCAGAAAAGCTTTGTAATCGCAGTGTTTTTTGTACTTTTATTCTACTCATGCTTCCTCTTCAATGCACATATTTCTAAGCTATTTTCATCAGTATTTCTTCTTTAGAAGACTGATATGATCTTCTTTGTATTCGAGATAATCTAACCGTTCAAAATATTGAAGGTAACAAGTTATAACATTAATAAAATTAGCTTATATTTCTATATCAAAACTTTCTTCTCCTAAATGCTTCATTTGTTTTTACAAAAAAAAAACTTTTTTCTTTTCAGTATGGGATCATGCAAAATTAAGCAAATATAATTTCTCCTGGTGGGATGTTACTACAATGCTACCATACACCGATGAAACTGCATTTGAAAACTCCCTGCTTGTACAAAATTCTGGAGAACTTGCGCTATCATCTTTGCGCAATGTATTCCAGTCACTTACAACAAATGCACGTGGAATTTACATGATTCTAGTCAAGAATCAGCTGAAAAATATGGGAGGCCATGCAGGCTTTGAAGGTAAACTACTAATTTAATTTTGTTTTGTTGTTTTATTCAACCTATCTGTATTCCTTTCAGGAATCCCATTCAAAGATTTGTACTGGGCTTGCCGTGAAGCGTTTCTTGTCAGTTCAGACTTAGCTTTAAGAGCACAATTAACAGAATTTTTGGATCATAAATTGGTTCGAAGTAAAAGATCGGCCGATGGCGCCGAATGTTTGCTTATACCTATTGATCAAGCTCTTTTACAGCAGTTTATAGATGAACAAGACTAATTTACTATACATAAATACTTCTAAGATTTAGTTTTTGTTGTGTCCTAAAGGATATTGTTTTGTTTGAATAAAATTAAATGTAATAAATTGAATTATATGTTTAGTAGAGTCTTGCTTTCTCTTTTTCTCTATATTACTGTTCTTCTAATTGGCAAATAAAGCTGCTAGATTCTATTATAAATAAAACCCTTTATAGGATCTTATCGGTAAGTCTGGCCTAGGGTTGCTCGATATACATCGAGGTTTACAACTCGATGTATCGAATTAATCCGATGCGTCAGTTACTTTCGATTTTTAACGATGCATCGATTGAACGCAAGCATCATGGAGGCTACACAAAGAGTATAAAAATGCGAAAAATGACATCAATTTTGTAAACTGATAGTTCAGTTTTGTCCACAGGCAAAGTGAAGAAAGGGTTTCTGATGAACTGTCTGTCTACTTGATGGTCGGCTTAATGAAAATCCGTTAGAAGTATGATCAGATTACAAACAATTTCAAAAATTGTACAAAATAACCTATAAATATACTTTGGTAATACGTCTGTAAGTTTACTGTCATGACAAAAACCGATGATAACGAAATTATGGCATACAGTTTTGAGTTGCAGCTCAAAAACTATTGTTTATATCGAAAAAAAAATACCATGACGTAGATGAAGGATTAAAGACTTTTATTGTTTACTTTCAAAATGAAATTTAAAATTGCCGAAATATGGCCGAAATTCAAAATGGCCGCCCAAATATGGTTGAATTTGCCAATTGTGCCAATTTGCCAAATTCAAAATGGCCACGCCAAAATGGCGGACAAATTTTGTCAATTGTGTTCCGATTCTAATGAAAGTGCGTGGAGGTCTCCCATGATGGCGCTCGAAGTCCGATTTTCGAAATTCAAAATGGCCGCGCAAATATGGCCGAAGTCTGTATCTAGGGTTTTTTAAGTGCCTGTTCACACAGGTCGCTTTGAGGCGCGACAAAGCGAACGAAAAAGCGAATATTTGTTCACACGTTTCGCTTTGTGTCCAGTCGTTTTTATGACAGGCGGAACATACGGTACGGGAACAAAGTTTGTGATTTTCACAAAAGTGACATAAATTTTTATAAACTGAGATTACCTGAATATAATTAATTTTAGTAAAAAATCTGTGCAACAAAACTGAAGCCTGAAAATTGTCCTATCGCACGTTTGCTCCCAATACGGGTGAAACGAAAATAAAATGGAACAGTAAGGTGATACAAAATGAAATTGGAACAGTCAGCTGGTCAGAAAAGCGAACGTGAGTCGCTTTCAAATCGAGACGCACTTCCTTCACACCCGAACGCTCCCCGCACCTGTAAATTTCGTGTTGAAAGGTCGCGGTGACCACCCGTGTGAACAGGCACTAAGGGAGCAAATAACGAATTTATGATCTTTAAGATTGAATATGGCGGGGCCAATTAGGCTAACGAATATTGTCAATTGTGTTCCGAGTCCAATGAAAGTGGGTATCTAGGGGTTTTTAAGGTCGCAAATAACGAATTTATGATCAGATCTTATAAATTCAAAATTGCCGCACCAATATTGCCGACAAGTTTGCCAATTGTATTCCGATTCCAATGAAAATCGGTATATGGGGGTTCTTAAGGTAGCAAATGACGAATCTATGATCACAACTTTTGCAGGGCCAATATGGCGTACGAATTTTGACAAATTAGTGTCATTTTCCGGTCCAATCTTCACATCCTAGCCCCAAATGGAAGAACATTGAACATAGTGTATCCCGAAGCTCTCTGAGCAATCGGTTCAGAAATGATCAACAAGGTTTTTTCAATTTGTTTTTTCTTGTTTATTTCCTACCTTTTTGATACCAATAACAGTGTAGACGTATATTCACGTGATACAGACCCCCGCTTTTTTTAACTCCAACAAGCAGTTTTTGAAGCACTTAATTATTTTGGTTTCAGCATGTTGGTTATTTAAAGTTGTCCAAACCAATTTCAATATCTAAGGGAATGAAAAATCGTAAACTCGTCGCCCATTGAAACAAATCTAAAATAATATTTACCTCAACATCATTTATATCTAATTATTATTTTCTTAAATCCTAAAACTGTTTTTTTATTTTATACACGCATTTGCGTTACTAAATTTTTGTATCTAAGTAATTGGCATCTCTGCAATCGAATTAAATGTTAGCAACTTCACGTTAGTTTCGCATGTTTGCCATCTGCCCGATTACGTGCTGTCAGTGGCGACGTCCGATTTTGTTATTTATTTTTGTTTTTCAGCGATTACGGAAATCAAATTTTTTAAAGAATATCGCGTTTATAATCGATTTATATTGTGTTTGTGCTCCTAGGGCAGATATTTCTGTATCCTTTGGCAAGTTAAACATCTGGAACAATTTTACGCATTGCGGTCCGAACATTTTTGTGTGACAGTTTGACTTCGTCTTGGATACTCGCAATAAATAGGATAAGGTCAGTAAAGAAAGTACAAATATATCTAATCAGCATTTGACTTTTCATTTATTTCCAAGGACAAATAAAATGCCCTAAATTATTTTAATTTTTGCAAATAACTACGACAATGATAATTGAAATAATCAAGGAGAAATCTTGAAACGCAATCTTAACATGTAAAAAAAAGTGCAGCATGCATGCCCCAGCTCTAGGCTGCCCAGCAGCATGTTGGCACGAAGGAAAATGGAAATTTCATACTCTTGATTAGGTTGCTTGATATTATAATATATTTATTGCCTTTGTTTGCTAGTATTCAAGCGGTTGGAATTAGATTTTTATTTATGATGATGTTATTTTTAGGAAGTATTTAGTTGGTTAATATTTATTTTTATAAGTTGCGGGGAAGTGCGTGCGGACGAGTTATTCTTAAATGGCAATTGGGACTTAAAGTTTGATTTACAAAAGTACAGAGAGTTGGACACCACTCGAAACAGTGTAATGTAATGTCTTATTAATTAGGTGAAATCAAGTTAAATATAGCTAAAGGCGGGCGGGGGTATTCCAAGCTTAAAAATGACGTTTCTGGCTGCCTACTAAATAAAAATTCCACGCCTCCATTTAACTTAATGATTTACGCTTGTTATGAAATCGGTACTTTAAATATATATTTCAGCACTGGCCATGCATAATGTTTACGATTCTGTAATAATGAAAAACTTTAGTGTAAAAGTCGCACGCATTTAGGAAATGTCTCGGCATTATTTCAGGTGCAAAGCGAAATAAAAAGACCTAAAAATGTCAAATTTTTATTAATGTCGATATTTAAATACAGCCGCGAGCCGGTTTTAAATTGTTTGCCGGAATATTCTAAATAGTTGTTTAGTTTCTGGTAGCTTGAGGTATGTTCATTGTATTTTTTTCCACTTAAGGGCTGACAATCATCGAAATAACCCTTTGTAACTAAAAATAGAAGAAATAATGATAGACAAACAAAATGGAACATAGAAAAATTAAGAAATGAAGAAACCAAACAACAGAATGAAAGAATGTTAACAGGAAAGCTAGAGGAAATAACAAGGAGTCTGGAAATGGAAAATGATCTTAACATGATGTGGAACTCGATAAAAGAAAAAATTACAGAGACAAAAAACAGTGTATTAGGCACACAAAACCACGAAAGAAGGAGGCACTGGTTTGATGATCAATGCAAAAGAAGCATTGAAATAAAAAATCAAGTAAGACAGGTGTAGAATAAGTGCGATTAACCAAAGCTACAGTAATAAAGACGCTAGGAGTTTCTACAAAGAAGTTAACATGATTAAGAAAGGATACAAGCCCACCTGCACCATGGAGAAGATGGTACTAAAGCTAGTAGTATCGATGACATACTCGAGGTGTGGGAGAAATACTTCAGAGACTTCTTCAAAGATAATATAGAACTAACACAAGGAGAGCAGACAACCGTAGTACAGATGACCCAGAAAATTATACGCCAGATCCTACAATAGAAGAAGTTGCAAATGCCATAGCGAAACTGAAAAATCATAAGGCTCCAGGTTCAGATGGAATACCCCCGGAAATCTTAAAAAATGGTGGGGAGGGCAAACTATACTACGAAAGCTTCATTGGAACCGTGCTACTCCATATTAAGGAAGGATGGGTTGGGCTCATTACTACAACGGGTCTTAGGCGAATAGCAAGCAGGCTTCAGAGAGGATCGTACTAGCTATTTACCTTGAGACAAATCTTTGAAAAGGCTAGAAGAAAATCTTTAATATATCAAATATTCTGGATTATAAGCAAACTTACGACTAGATCAAAAACCCACTCTCAAAACTGATAATTGATAAAAAGCACCGTAGAAAGCATGAGATCACAGGTGAGAGTACAAAGCTCACTCATAGATAAATTGCACATCACACAAGGAATAGATTATTAAACTTGACCCTAATATTGATTATAAAAGGAGCAAATACTGAAATGAATGGGACTTTTATTAACAATTCTTTTTAGCTGTTAGAATATGCTGACGGTTTAGATATTGCAGGATGATCGCTGCAAGCTGTGTGGCAACCATTAGAGGAAGAACTTAAAAGATCCAGTGAGAAAACAGGACTACAGATAAATAAGGGCGATATTAAACCAAATAACGTGAACTCTACAAGCGACTCGAAGAAGCGCCCTCAAGAACGGGGATACTCCCAATCACACCGGTAGGTAAAAAGAAGTGCCCGGCGTGATAAAAGGCGGCAGATACACGAGCTCGCAGAAAAAGCGGAAAGTGCGGCAAACACAGGAAACAGTAAAGTGCTGTACCAAATTACTAAACAGCTCTCTGGGAAAGTATACTACTAAAAAGCATGCCGGATGGAAGGCTGCTGTGCAGCGAGGAGGAGTAACGCTAAAGACGGAGAGATTATTTCTTCGCCGCCTTGAACGGTTCATTTTCAAACGAACCTGCAGGAAACAGCAACAATGTACACCAATAAAGAATCATCATTCGCGCCCCATCAAAGACAAAAGCAGTAACCGCAATTCATGCAATAGCCAATGGTAAAGCTGCTTGAAAAGATGGAATCTCGCTATAATAGCTGAAAGCCAACTCAAACCTCATAGCAGATGCGCTTCATCCAATCCTGGAAATAGCATGGAATACGGAGGAATGGACGGTAGGTATCATAGTCAAAATGCCAAAAAGGGGACCTAAAAATATGCGACAACTGGAGAGCCATCTGGCTATTATCTACTGTGGGTAAAGTCTTGGCCCACATTTTATTGTCTAGAATAAGACGGGTAGTAGATCGAATTCTTGGAAGACAGTATGCTGGATTCAGAAAAGGGCGCTCCTGCATAGATCATATTAACACCTTGAGAAATATAGTGAAGTACTTTATTGAATTACGATCCAAACTACATCTTGCTTTCATAGATTATGAGAAAACATTCGAGTCAGTTAATAGAAGCTTTATATGACAGGCACTACGACAATATGGCCTGACAAAATAATAGAATTGGTAAAAGCTCTATACAACAATTCCAGATGCAGAGTTCTCGATAAAGGAAATTATTCAACAGCTTTGAGGGGAGCTCAAGAGTATGGCGAGGATGTCTACTTTTGCCATTACTCTTTCTTATAGTAATAAAATATATCGTAGCTAAACCAAGAAAAATATGGATTGAACAGCAGAAACTGTTAAACCCGCCTCCGAAAGAAGTCGCATGTGTATAGCAAAGACAAATGATGATAAAAAATGAATGATGAATATTCTGATTGATTGCGCAATATTTCTCTATGATATTTTTTGAATTTTGAGAAAGTTGGCTTTATTTTCAATCATTCCGTTACAGTATGTATGTTCTGTTATCTTACCGCGATGTTTTAGCAGATAATGATATGGCAGAGTATTATGAAGGTACATATAGGAAAACATTGGATGATGGCGGAATTGCGGTTATATCATATGACATTGTTCACAAAATAGAGCTTTTCATAACCATCCTTTCTACGGTACAACTGTAACTCTCTGGCTGCGGTGTGAAACGCCCCAAGCATATACCGCTTGGAGTTTACCAGAGCAGGTGTGGGTGGACATACGCTATTCGGTGACTTTTTTTTGTGAAAGATTAGCTCTCAGAGGTAAACCTCCTTTGTACTGTCGACGGTTCTGTATCTGATAGCAAGCTCTAGTCGAAGGATAGTATAGAGAAGAGTAAAAAACTGACAACGCTATCGGTTTTATTCCATTGGCTCTCATCCAGTACTACCTCGACAGAACCCCGACTTTGGCTATCAAACAGGGCTTATTAAGCTTAGAAATTATGTCAGGAAAGCGAGGGAGGTTTTTGTTATAAAGAGCTAATACTCGACTTGAACCACGGACCTCTTGAATGGTAGTCTAGCGCCTTAACCCCCAGGGCTATCAAAGTCAGCTATATTTCATTACAATTCGATCGTCTAGGGCTCTTCACAGAAGTGGTGGGTGGGTGAAAATGCCCAGCTCATCATGCCAGACCCAAACTAATTTGGACCTGGTCCTACGGAAATGCAACGTTCTGATTGTCGCTTGGCTTTCGAATGAGATAAAAATGTGTTTGTTAGCGTGGTTCTCCTGGTTTTCACAGGTGCTTCCTAATATGCATGCCTGTACTTCTGCTTGAAAGACAGCAGCTATGATGCTCAAACTGAACGCTGTAACAAATCTGGGGCTTATTGTCTTATCTGGCTTGGAATCATCCCTGTAGCATATACCTCGTGCTGGTACCTTAGAGAAAATCGAGCTACTTACCAGCTCTAAACTGTGAAATTTTCGTGTCCATGCAATCTGATAGTATTCCCGCTGGTTGACCTGGTGACATATTTGGCTTGTTGTCAGAAGCCTAAAGCTTTGCCCTCAAGGACCAGATCAGACAATCCAGGCATTATCCCTTTCTTGATGAATGATATTGAATCGTTTTGTCGAGATTGAGTGAGGGAGATTAAGTGAAGTGCTTCCTACATGGCCTTGACGTGGTGCTACCAGTTTTAGGCGAAGAAGTTTTGGACACTTTTGGTACCCTCCAAATACCCATCAAAATAAATGACCATTAATCTACGAATTCTCAACATAGTGCATAGCACCTCCTAGATCTCGTCTTTTTAGAAATCTTGCTAAGTGTCAATTTTTTATGTAAAACGATTATGTACTTTTTGCTTACCTAGATTCTCCAATATACATTTATGAAGCTAATCACCTTTCAGCAATACGATTGTGTTAGTTCTGTGCATCAATAATGTATTAAACTAAATTACAATCATCATATTTTCTGTATCTCATCGATAGATACACATGACTGAGGTCAATCGTCTAATGAACCATCTCTCCCTCTTACCCAACAGACTAAGGCTATGTCCGATTTCTCTGTATGTACAACGTAGCATAACAAAGAATTAAGTGATAAATTTATTTGCTATTTTTATTCTATTTATAAACAAGGTATAACCGCAATTTTTTTTATCTTAATCGCTCTAAATTGACCAGGAAATTCTTATCCAAAAATACAATCAAAAATTTTGAAATAGGTCAAGTCAAGAGTAGCTGCAAATCTGCCGAATTCTTCTTTTTTTTTCATTTAGTTTTCTGATACCGCCTCCGCCCCTTGGCTCATGGCTGATATTTTGAGCAAAAATTGTTCCCCCCTCTGCCCCGAAAAAATATGTCCTAAATTATATTCTTTTGTGGGAAACTGGAGAATGGAAAAAGCTCTGAACTTAATAAATATATATATAAAAAAAAATTAGGTCTCTCCCTTGTTATCGCGACATGTGTCCGCAAAAGCACCCAAGGTTCGATTATATATTTTTTTTTTATAGAAAATAAATTTATATTTTCATCGTCGTCATGCAATGACAACAACCTCATAAATTCCATGCTGCTGCTTCTGCAATTTCATGATATATTTATGGCTTTCGTCCATTTTTTTTAATTAATTCTTAAATTAATATTCAATTTATTGCGGGGTTTATTAAGTCCTCGGGATTTTTGCTTTTGTTTTTGGGGGCAGATGATACGAAGTGCAGGTTAAGCTTATCCTTTTAAGGATTACATGGTTCTGTTACCTGAATTTTTTTTCATGGAGTGAACCTAGTTTAATTCTAGGTGACATACTTAGGAATAGGACGGGATCAGGTGGGGCTGTGCATGGTGTGTACCTATTTTGGTGTTGGTGAAGGTGAGATTACGATTTTTTTTGTACTGGGTTGAAGGATTTTGCTGCCTTTTTTCCTTGAGTTGAGCTTTAGAGTATATTAGGATATTTATAGGATTTTGGGGCATTGTTATTTGTTTCATAACAATTTTTCGAGTACATATTTTTTTTTAAGATAATATTTTTAGTATTTAGGATAACATAAAAATCGATTGTTGTACTTCAATTGGAAATATTTATATGGAATTTGTTCTTACTTACACGGCAATATTAAAATTTTGAAAAGAAAAGAAGCATATCCTAAAGGGATAATATTACACATTGACCCAAACTAGCTTCTTTTCCTAACACAGCATGATATTGGACAATTATTAGATTAGAGCATGCGCTTTATTTCTCTTTTAATAATATGTTGTTCATTTTATTTGAGTTCTTGCGAAAGGATGTCCCATTTTCTTTAGAAAAATGCATAATATGTAAAGTTGGAAAAATTTAAAATCTATATCGGTCTTCTGACATTTAAAATAGCACCCTTCATTTTTCATTTTCATTCTCCCGCGGTAGTGCCGTACAGCATTTCCTTGCAAGGTTGGGGATTCTCCTTCCTATTGGATTACTCCAACTTTAATGTACTGCAGATGCGGCGGAACAAGTCCAGGCTATAGGCCCATTCAGATCCAGCAGCAGCAGCGGCAGCAAGCTTCGTTTTACTAGCAATCGCTGCTGCTTTTATTGTCATGTGACCACCATTAGCCAAGGAACTGTTTGCTGCCGCTGCTGCTGCTGGATATGAATATGCCTTATGTGTTGAATTCGAAAGGTTAAAAGAAAGAAGTGGGGGAAGAGGAGGGAAAAATAGAAAAAATTCGGTAGCTCGAAGGCAGAAGGAAACTTGTTCCATCCTCGAGACGTCGGAGGTTTCGTCAAGCAATATTGCGTAAAAGTCCACATTTCTGATGTTTTAAAATTATTCTCGTAGAGATAAGGTCCAAGATTTCGTCTTGCACATCATGATGGAGCCACTTATGGCCACTTCTTTCCAGCCAGGAACGTAATTCAGCAACGGCTTCTGCTCGAGTAGTTAGAATCCGCACGAAATTAGAAGTTTTCCCGCTTCCATTCCCTCGTAAAGGCAACCCCTGCTGATAGCAATTTGATGGTGCTAAAAAAATTTCGAAGCGCTGTTCGATTGTCCATCATTTGTTTTTGCGTGCTGTCACTGATGTGTTGTACGACGTTGACTGTCTTTAAATTATCGAGCGCTCGGGCATTTTCCACATGAAAAGAAGAGACCTGACAGAATGGTTTTTTATTCTTGTTGCAGCTTGACCCATTCAAGTAAGGAACATTTTTTGAAGACCTAAAATAGAAACGGGATCTCATGTGTTGATTTTCGACCCTTGAGAGAGTTCATGTGTTGAATGGTCAACACACATAACAGATGTTCCGCCGCCCCTTATGTACTGTGGGACATTTTCATCGTTTCCTCCAATCTATTACACATTTGCTCTCATCGCAGCTCTAGTATATTTTGCGGTGCTAGTTGCGTTCGGGCTACAGCTTCCAGTTCTAGTTCACCCTGGTTTGCAAGCAGCCTTAGGTACTGGAAGATAACGTGTTCTACGGCTTCCATCCATTTCCATTTCGTCTCTGCATTGGGCTGTACCACGACTCATCATGACCGAATCAGTTATGGTTTACTCTGTAATCCCCTAAGCACTAAAAAACTGATCGTAGCTTACGTCGCCATATACATCTCGAGAAATTTGGGATGAGTCTGTGTTTTTTTTTATGTGGAAGACTCGAGTTCAGGGAAAGCCCTTTGTACTGTCGACAATCTATTTTTTTCGTATAGAGTGCAATGTCGGCAGTTCTAGTGGAAGGCTATGACAGGGGGAATGAGAAATGTAAGGAGGGAAGGAGAAAGAAGGTGGGAAAGGCGAAGGACCGTGGGGCTCTGCCGGGATTTGAACCCGGGACCTTTGATATAGTAGCCAGGCGCCTTACTCCCTAGACTACCGAGGCCCTCAACCACCCTTTGCGAATTATTTCATATCCTCTGCGTTTTAGCATTAGATTGGCATGGCGCTATTTGCCGTTGGGAGGTTTATTCTATTCATTGGTTCATTGTCATTCGACAGGGTGGTAGTGGGTATCATTCCAGCTATAGCCCAAGCCATTTTCTTCGTCGGGATTCCGTAGTCGCAATGTATTCGGAGAGCGCTTCATCTATATATGCGGCTCTTATTTTCCACCTGTCTTCACGCCTAGTGCCATTTCCCACATCGTATAATAGGACGATGTTTACTCCTTAGTGCGTATAAAAGCAATGAGGCAACCATTCATGTGAGAAGGAGCCGGGAACTTTTCCTTGGGCTTTTAAGCGCGAAAGCATCTTTGCGATCGCCGCATCAATATCATACCTATTATGGTGTGTACTCTCCAGGTATGATTTGTAGTTGATCTTTCCGTCGATCATCACATCCAGAAACTTGAGTATCACTTGCGAGCGTAACGATTTCCTTCCTACTCTGATTCTTACTGATCTTCGTTTTATTTTCCACGAGTACTAAACCTACGTTCTCTAACCAGTCCTTAACTTTCCAGATCGCCTCATTTCCGTATAACTCGATTTCTTCGGTAAAACCTCCTACGATCGTCATTCCGATATCGTCGCGAAGCCAATAACAAACGTGCTGCCCCAGGAAGACGTAACTTGACGCATGTGTAACGCTTACGACAACATACATTACAAGTAGAATATTATTATAGATTATTTATAGGAATTCAATTCAAGTTGACTAGCAAACCTTTGATTTTCAGTTCTCGGTGCAGCCGCCTTATCAATAGGTACTCCAAGATAGTCCGCACTATATACAGTGAGCGTCAAAAGTGAGTCACCACCTATAAATTTTTTTAAAATAACACCAAAATTTTTGCATTTTTAGGGGATTTGCAAACGTTTTGTTTTATTTACTTTTGAAATAAAAGGAACTCTGCCATTTGTCATGGTTCTGTCATGGTTTGGGGGTGGATGGCAGCGTCAGGTGTTGAAATATAAAATTTTTAGGTGTTGACTCACTTTTGACGCTCACTGTATGTACATTGGGGCACCGAATCCGATTATTACCTCGATTGTATTGCTCCAACTCACGGAGTTGAAGGTAGTATTCTTTACATTAACGAATATCATCGCGCAGCATTCATGTTTGCCGATTGCCACCCTAGCCAGGTTTATCGTCATGTTGAAACGCAAATTGATATTCACAGTCTACGATGAGGGACAATCGATTCTAGATTGTCCTTTCAAATAATTTGCTTATTGTGTTTAGAAGGCATATTCGCCTACTGGATTAGCAGTCCCCAAGGGCTCCGCGATGAGTACCAGCTTTTGCTGCTTCGACTGAGCTACTTAAGTGAACTGTGGACACCTATGCAAACTCCTCTTGATATGTCATCCAAACCACAGGTCGCTTACTCCAGGGTTTTGCCTTGAACGTAACCTGTAATTAACTATGTTCAATTCGATTGTCCTCCATTTTTTCGAAAGCTGCAATGCCTTATAACTCTCATCGAGAGTTCTAGTAAAAGAACAAGTCTAGGATATTTCTGTGACTATCAATGATTTTAGATGATGCTGCTCATAATCACCAATTCCCTTCCAGTTCCATTATTTCCTACAATCGTTTGTTTTAAAAGTACACCTAGCGACAAAAAATTGCCGCATTTTGAAATACTTGGAAAAGTAGTCATTCGTCCTTAATTTCTTCCTAGAAATCGTTTCAATAGATGCAGGTACATATTATGTACAAAGTATGGTATAAATAGCTCTCAATATCCGTTTGATCATCAGTCGATATTGAATGTTGTATGTGAAAAGTGTGAAAATATGGCAAAAGGTAAAAAAAATTAAGTCTTGAGAATTAAGTGAAATAAATAAAGAGAAAATGCGCGAGTGATAGATACTAGGTTGTGACGAATCAACAGTGCTTCGATTTTTACAGAATTATAAAGAAAGTTGCAGCTTTACGCAAGTGAAAAGAAAAAAATCCACAAAACCCTGGGACGAGCGTTATTTGAGTTGGTAAGTGCTACGGGGTCGATTCAAACTAGCCTCAAGGATAAGAGAGGAACTTGCCAAGCCAGCTTGCGGATCACCAATTGGTACAAGAATAGCTCTACGGAGGGGCAATGAAATGGGTCTTACGAGGCCGGCCAAGAAACTTCTGCTTACGAGAAAAATGAAGACTAAACGTTTGGAATGGGCTCTAATAGCCTCGACACACGCACGCATTTATGACGAAAATTCATCATTAATTAGGAATATGAACCTCATCAATTAGGAAAACCGATTAGGCAAATTTTGGTTAATCTAGTACGAAATCTCAAAAGAGAGCCATCTGTCGAACGATAGAAAAAGCCCACTTTTAGGCGTTTTTCCAGAGTCAGCTGATTTTTATTTTAATTTTCAAAATTAATAAAAGATATTACTTTTTTCCATATTAAAAAATTAAATATTACTTGTTTCTCTTCCATTGGGGCAACAACGTACCAAAGATATAATTTTTTTTTATTTTTCGTTCTCTGACATTTTTCACTACACCACAACTGTCACAATATAAAGAGGTATTTTAACGTGTGTCACCCCGTTAGGGCGTTCGTCATAAATTAGGAATTTTCGTCATATTTTGATTGCCGTGTGTCGTATCAAAGATGAATTACTAATACAAAAAAAAAGAGTCTTATCAAAAAAAAGTGGAATTTTTCTAGAAAATTGACGAAAAAATACAAAAATTCCCGATTTTCGATTCGATTTTTTTCACTTTTATCAAGTTTAAAAAATTTTCTTGTTCACCATCATAAACTGCTTAAAAAACCTACATTTCAAATAAAAAGGAAACTCATTCGAAGTGATGCACAAAAGTTATTGGCCAATTAATTTTCAGATTTGAGGTTAATTTTTGAGACTTGTGGTGGATATTTTGACTTAAAATTTTAACCAGGCATTCTTCACGTTCTAAAGTATAAGTTCTAAAAATTTCATCAAATTTTACTTAAAACATCCGAAGTTAGAACTAAAAACCCAAAATTTAGCAGTTTCCCCAGTTTTTAATTTTTTTGAGGTTATGTGTGCATATAAAAATTTCATATTGTAACCGCTGAGAGCAAATATCATAACAAATAGCCTCAATTTTTTTCGCTGTTTTTGGACCTACACATTCCGAGAAATTCTTATCTATATTTAGAAAGAACGACCAAAATGGTAGTTTTTTCACAAAATGGCCCATAATTTACGTAGCGGCGGTTGCGAGAGGCAGAAAATTTCCATTTCGTATAGTATTCGATGTAACTAACATATTAAAAAGAAAATTTGAGACTGGAAACAATTCCTTTTTCACTCAATTTTGATGCTTGTCCGACTCCACTACTTTGAATTTACGTAAAAAATTCATAGAACCTTTTTTGTCGAGAATTTTCATAGCTTTATTTTTGTTCTCTTGACATATTTCCAATTTCGACGTTTTTCAGGAGTTACGGCCGGGAAAGCGTCGAAAATTACTTTCAATCGAATTTTCTCTTGATTTTCACAAAGTACGGCCCGGAACTCATCAGATTCCTTGTCCTTTATTGGAAAAGTGACTCCATACCAACTGACTGACAAGATCTGGAATACACAGATGATATGGTACTTCTAGCGCATTTAAGAGAAGACATGCAAAAGAAAATAGACAGTTTAGAAATATGTGCATTGGAAGCAGGTCTAAAAATAAATGTAGTATAGTACTCGTATAATTACTAAAGAAGGAGGCGCGGGAAGAATATCGATGGCTTAATTATCACACATCGTAGTCATAGTCAAGTGGAGTTATGTGTACGATCTGTTGCCACCTAATCAATATATCAGGCAGCAGGACCTGAGGCTATGAGAACCCGGCTACTGGGTGGAAAAGACATAGTATGGACAAAACAATATACTGGGAATGGACTTTTGATTACATGACATCGAAAATTTAAAATTAATTTCAACTCAGGTTTCAATGATCTCCACCAGAAAGGGCAGGGAAATCTCCCAGCCTAACAAGAGCAATGCCGTGTTCTATACATAGGTGGCTCCAAATCAGAGGCGGTTATATGAACTGTTGCTTTCCCCTTTGATGAACCTCCAAAAGTACTTCCAGAAAGACAATCGAACATTTTCTTTGCAGTTGCCTGGTTCTTGCTAGGATCTAACACCGTGCATTTGGAAACATTTTCTTATATAGAACTTAGGAGAGATTTCGAAGCTGAAAGTGAGAGATATGATTCGATATCTGAATATGACAGGCTGGATTTAAAGTCAGTCTTGTGTAACTTTGGAAATAAAATAAGAAAAATTATTTTAATTTATCGGGAATTGTGCCGTGGGTGCATAATAAATCGCTTACGGGTGCGGAGTTGCCCATACCTGCTATAGACAGCAGTCCTTACGACCTAAAGTATTTATCGTGTGGACCCACCATTAACAAACGCGAAGAGACTATTGTCGACGATACATACCTAAATTGTGAATTTAATATGGCTACAGATTTAGAGAGCTGTCAAAATGTTGACAGCTGACAAGCGTATCAACATAACAAGACCAACTATTTGTAGCCGAACTATTTTAGTACAGAAATTCACAATTTGTACTTCGTAAAGATGTCTTGTGATAAAACTAATTGCAAAATTTGAGGAATCGTTCTGATAAATAATCTTTTTTCGCAATCATAAATATTTCTTCCGTTCCTGAGCCCGATTTTAATTATTAAAAAAAAATGGTAACGGTCATAAAGTACGCAGCAGCACAAGACTAAAATTAACCAACAATTCTTGGCCATTTTATTATATTTTATCTTTTCTTTTTGCTTATCCAAAGCTATTTGAATGTTTCTCTCTCTCCATGGGGCATAAATTTCGGTCGGCGACTCGAGATTCAAATTATTGCCGGGGCTCCATTAAAAGTGCACACAGCATGAACTAGATACTCAAGTACGGCATACAAAGCAGGCCCAAAACTCGAACAATTGAAGCAATCCGCCCCCAGAAAATCGCTGCTTTTCGCTGCTTTGTGGCATTTTCACGAAATCTTGTAGGATCGAACTGAGGAATGGGCTAGCGGCTAGTGGCTATAGTATATATATTTATATGTATGTATGTTTGTCTTACGAAATAGCGCCTCAGCGCTGAAATTCCTGCGATTGCTGCAACTATTAATGCGCCTGATGGCTGTTTGCGCTCCTTCCCTCCTTCAGAGTATATAGAGTGCGCTATCATATGCGGATTGACATGTTACACTAAAATAGTGCAGCAATAAATTTAATTCGTTGTTGGTCTTTTTTTTTTATTTGAATAATTATCCGGCCTCTTTACGTTTGTGATATTATATTGGGCACTTGGGTCGCGGACATGACGCGCGGCGTTACTTCATCAGACAGTGTTAAGTAGTGCATAACGCGGCGACGGACTGATACACAACAAACCAACAACGAGAAAAAAATGAACGCGGTTTAAATGCTGTTTGGGTTGCCTTCAATAAAACAATACGAGATCAACACTTGCTGTTCAATGGCTGATCACTCATTTGGCAAATGCAAGCTCAGCCAGTCGATCGCAGCAAAAACAGAAAAAAAACACCGTCGAACATAATCAGAGTTTATCTTTTTGTGTGAAGATTTATCCCACATAATTTGCTCGGCCAACAGACAAATCAATTGATGGCCCACACCTTGCTAATAAAGTAGCGGTTATTAATCATGGTAGCTAGTCAGCATTCATGATATTGTTATAAGAGTTTTCGAGAGATGTTTTTGTCTGTGCGAAATTTTTAGCTTAATTAACAGGCGTAACGAATGCAGATCGCGCTTTTTATGCTCTGTTCTCAATATGAGATGACCGTGAGCTATATTGGTTAACAGCTGTTGGGTCAAATGTTGCAGTTTCTTAAGTAAGCATAAATATGATCCCAATCGTCCCACCTTCATTACGTCATTATTCACATGGTTCAGCTTTTGAGTCATTATTATGATGCTTACGGTGGAAAAAAATATATAGATGAATACGACACTAACACCATTTATTTATGCAACTAACCTACAAAAGGGATTATAATCACGCAATTTTAAGCCGGACATAATACCTGTTGATGATCAAACTGCAGGAATTCGTCACACAGAGATTATTTATGGCCAATACTTATTGTTCATGTCCGCTACTTGACTTAAGAATGCCAAGAAGGAATCATTTTGTAATTGCATTCTTAATAGCTACGGGGTAATAAAGAAAAGATCTTAAAGTTTAAGCTGCGGGTGTGCCGCCACTGTGAAAGTTGTTTGTGAATTTTAACGTCTTTCTAAGATGTCAGTTGACCTAGCTCTTGTTTAGATTTTGCTAGGGTTTTTGCTTTCACGGCAATAAATTAGAGAACAATGGACAGTTGTGCTAATGAGAATCTATGTTTACTAGGAGAGCCAGTATGCACTTGTACAGTCAGCGATAGGGATAAGGGTACGATGAAAAAAGAAGGAATGTATAAAATTGGTTTTCTCATTTACTTAAGTTTTAATAACATCAACAAAAACTGACTGAATTCATCATAATATCTAAAATTCAATGTTTTACTTGAGATCTTTGACATTTATGATCATTTAAAATATAGTAAATGGCTTAAGATACGAAAAATATAAAATAATCTCGCTGGACGTAATCCAATGTTTATCTCGCAGTTCTTACACGAAAAATAGAATTAACAAAAAATATCTAAAACAAACATCTAGGTACCTAACATGACAACAACACTGTCTTTTCCTTCCAGGAGTCGTGTAAAGTGCCCTGGTGGAACGACAGACTGGCTGCAATACTAGTCCGGGGAAATTAGCATTTAAAGGAGACAAAATTCGGGAATGGCTGAAAATTGTTCCACAGCATCCTTGGGACTTTTTAAGAAAACAATTTCAGAATTACGACCAAAAACTGATTTTTTGAAACTTTGATCTTGAATAACTTCGAAAGGGTTAAGTTTTCAAAAAAATGACAACAGGCTTTTTTGTAGGCAATAACGTTTCATATTGACTGATCAAAACAAATTTTCGAAAAAAGCAGTTTTTGAATGATTTTTTGGCTAAAAAGTGATTTTTGACAATTTTGACCTTGAATAACTTTAAAAGGGTTTGTGTACATACCCCACTAAAAGATCGTCAGCCCTCCAGACGCAGGAAATAACGTATTTAGTTGAAGAAGATCGGACTCGGGGATTCAGTAGAGTGAGCATTACTCGGGATACTGTTGAGGATATCTATATGACCTTTGACTTTATAGGGCCAGTTCAATGAGATCTGAATTCTCAAGGTACCTATGTCGGCGGAATCCCCTAAGAAGATGTACAATGGAGTCAATCCGATGATTGCCTTCATCGCTGCATCGCATCGCATGTCTGACCCAAAAGTCTTTTAAAGGCCAATATAGCCCTAGTGGCGTTACTGATGGCGTAGTCAAGTTCAGCGCTCCAGTTCTAGTGCTGCACACGAAACGAGACTTGTCTCGAAATCGTCTCGATTTTCGAGGCGAGAACGAGACGAGACCTCCAGATTAAAAATCGATACGAGACCGAGACTACTATTCGAATATTTGTATACAATTTCATTAATATGGCACATATTGATATTTCTCGGAATACAGAAGACTGAGCAATTTGTATTACAGTGAAATTCGAGACTTTTCGAGACGAGGTGAAATTCGAGACTTTTCGAGACGAGGTGAAATTCGAGATTTTCGAGACGAGACGAGAGTTTTCGAGACGAGACGAGACGAGATCGAATCGAGACCGGCAAATACCCATTTTTTCGAGACTGAGACGAGACTGGGCCAAATCTGGTCTCGTCTCGTGTGCAGCACTATCCAGTTCAGTCTCTTTTCTAGCATTACTCCCAGATATTTAACTGAGTCTGAGTACTCCAATTTGTAACGAAAAGGGAACAGGACGGCCTTATTTGGGTTGATTGATAGGCCCTGGTACGCCATCTTTGATCTTCTCGGAGTGCTGTTCTCATGACCGCATTAATGGGCAAGTCAAACTTCCCCGAGACAATGATGACAAATCATCTGAATAGCCGATGACATCGAAACACGATTCGTGTAGTTTGGTCAAAAGTTAATCCACTGCCAGTAACCAGAGTAACGGGGACAGAACTCCACGTTAAGTGTAGCCCTTGAGACTAATTGTGGAGACATCCACGGTAGAAGAAATGTCACAGCCTACCAGCATGGCATTTCTCCAATAAATTGTGTGGGGATCCAGGTTCTGAGAGCAAATGCTCTAGAAATAGAATCATAGCCAATGTTATCAAAAGCCCCTTCGTTGTGAAGGCAGTTTCAATAGCGGGGAAGGCTTTCTAGATTTTTCTAACTAATTGGTAAAGCAACCTCTGTTGATCTACCCTTTGAGTAAGGAAACTGAAAGCTATGTAGAGGAAGGGGGAGCTCCAGGTTGCACCTAATATGAAGTTCCAGCAGCCGTCCCCTCGTTTTCGAAAGGAATGAGATTAAGCGGATAGGTCTATACGATTTAAGGAGTATCCACACATATCAGGGCCGTGCCCGGAACGTCACAGGTCCGTATTCCGACAGGAGCTCAAAAAAATATCGGTGCGTACATTTTATATGAACTCGTTCACGGAACACGGACCTGTGGCGTCCCAATCACAGCCCTGATGTGTGGATACTCATTTAGGCAGCTCCAGAATCCTGTTGCACCGTTTGTGGATAAAAAAACACCACAAGTTTATTCCAGATGGTTAGAATGTATCCTGGGGTAGAGGCTGGCTCTGAGGAGATAGACCAGGTTGTTGAGTTGTTTTTAATGCAATTGCAATGCTTCCTCCAGGCAATCTTTTTGGATCTTCTCAGCTCCTTTTTGTAAACTTTTAGGGTGAACCTATATTCTTCCCAATGCCGCGTATGTTTTGCCCTATTGAACATTCTTCTAACTTTCCTAATAGTCCGGGGAAATTAGCAAAAAAAACGCACGAAAGGAGACAAAATTCGGAAATGGCTGAAAATTGGTCCATAGCTTCCTTGGGACTTTGTAAGAAAACAATTTCGGAATCACAAAAAAACATGGCCGCCGGAAATATTGCGGTTTTCCGGTGTTTTCCTTGTATCTCGGTTTCTATAGGTCGTACAACCCCTTACAAGGGTCCAAAATGTTGGCAATGAAATTCTTTACAACTTTAGTTCTTACAAACATGTTGACCCGATTATGTCTAAGTTGGCGGTGTTCACCATACTAACTTAAAAAAACCTCTCTGTAGGTTGGTATATACAAACGGCAACCCAGTCCAAAGCCCTAGAGGTCCGGGAAATAATAGCCACTGTAAGGCAACGATTTTTCAATCGTCCTTTTGCAATACTTTCGACATCTACGGTAGTGAATGTTGTATAGAATGCTCAATCTGGTCGATTTTTCTCCAACTGGCCACAATCCTTTAATGATCGTCACGATCCTAACGATCTCCATCCGCGGCATCATGAACAGGTCGCGTAATCTATGCTTGCAGGTAGTTAGGCCGAGAAGGGAGGTGATATCCCTCTTTGTCACCACCGCCATGCACCGAAGAGTGATCTTGTACCCGACTTAGAAATAGATCTCCTTCTGACAGGTTTCGACCAGCTTGGATGTTATGTAGACCAACCCTAGAGTCTTGATAACTGTTTGGCTATCAGGTAACACGATTATCCTGGGTCATAGCCTGGGCGGATGTGAGAATCGATGACCTTTTCCAGTGTCTTGAGCACGAAGGATGTAGCCTTCCTGTCTTGGGAATGAAGAAACTCGTACCGTCTCCAACGCAGCTCTTAAACATGATCACTAGCCATGGTATTACTAACTCGGGTAATTTCTGCAGCATGACTGGTAGTATGGAGTTGGGGCCGGATGCTTTAAAGGGAAGAAGCTATTAATCGCCCAGAAAACCTCTCTCCTTTTAACAATCGCGGAATTCTCATCCCAAGAGTGTCGCTGCCCATTCCCTGATGGAAAGTTTGTGTTCATTAGTAGATCTATGGAATGGACCCCGCCTGCGATTTCGCCGAAGCTCCATTCCATTTTTTATAAAGAACCGTCTAAAATGTTCTTTGAAGAGGATCCTGTATAGTCTGGCCGAGTCTCCTAGACTCTCGATAGATAGGCAATAACCCTGTCAAGTATCTTTCATAGCTGAGGCAATGGCAGCCATGCTTGAAAGCCATTCGACAGTCTTTTGTATTAAAAGAAAATGCCACAAGACGATTTTTATTTACAGTCCAAACTTCCTTCTTCATAATTGAAAGGATTAGTTAGTGACTAGTAAACCAATTTCATTTGTCAAAACAATAAACTTAATGTATATTTTCCGACCCTGAAAGGATGTTTTCACAACTTGTTGTTTTGTCCCTTCCGAATTATATTCGTGACCCTAATAAATCCCGTTGGGTTTGGCAAATGCTTTTAATGTTTATTTAGTAAATAAAGCCAATATTTATTTTCTCTCAAAAATTTCAAACAGATTATCAGAAAATCTGTTTTTATTGCTATTTTAGAGGCCAGTGTAGTTTATTTTTACTCAAGGGTATGTCGCCAGAAAACTAGAGCTGAAAATGTACCCAACAAGGAGCTATCCTCTCAGCATCCATCGATTGTAGGGCGTTGCCTTCAATAGTGTGAGTAAATGTCGCCTTTTAACAGAGTCGAGAATATCATATCTTCTTAGGAGGGATAAGCAGACGTTAAGGTAATGCCAAAACGTGCACACCCATACACCCGCATGTATATACATGGTTGTCCCCCAAAACAATAATGAATGCTGCTTAGGCGAAAATATATTTCATACGTAAAGCAAGGCATTTGCAAAAGCATCATAAAATTGGGGTTAAAATAAATTATGCTGGCCATAAAGAAATTGTATGGGGGGCGAAGCCCGAAAAACACGAAGCGCCTAAGAGACGATGAAACCAACAGAAATGGTGGTGGTGAATGGTAGTGGGAGCATGTGCTTCTTCTATAGTATATCCTTGTGAACCCCACTGATATAAGAGTAAATATCCTGTCCGACCCCGTTTCATTTCTTCACTTGTTGTTGTCTACTTTATACCGCATTACAATGGAACATCATCTCGCTCTCTACAACTGTAGAACGTCCCCGGCGTTTTTTTTTCTTTCTATCCTGCTAAAGGGGGAGAAGAATTGGGATACAGGACGAACTTACACAAGGATAGAAACCCCCAACGTCAACATTATACGCTCTATATATACACACAAAAAAATATTTCGCACAAATACACTCTCTTTAATCTCACACGAGAAAAATTCATTTTATTTCAGGAGTAAATCGTGCTCAGGGTTATTCCATTGAATCGTTCAAGGACTTTAAAGAGGTCGAGGCAAAGTTATCCTTATGATAGTCACAAAATGTGGGGATTGAACCCTATTATATGAAACAACTTTTACGGATGTAAGAAATATCATGTGGGCTCTTAAATTAGGAGATAATAGATGTTGAGTTAAAATCCTTTCTCCATTGATTCTTTAAAAAGAAAAAGGGAAAATACAGAAATTTTATAAACAGAAATGATCAAGTTACAATGACGTAATGTTTGTCTGATTAAGATGTGGTTAAGGATTTTGGATATTAATTTCATTTATCCTTTTACCAAAAAGAAGGGAGGGGGGAATTTATGATAGCAATTAATTAAAACATTTAGACAGTCGTTGTAGATAGGAGTTTGGTAGACTGTGAACTGTAGAAAATAGAAATTTGTAGGTTTTTGCTTAAATATCACAATCAAAATTTAAACTAATCAATAGTGGTCAATAAGCTAATCGTAGTGGTTTCAAAGTTAATCTCCAGAGTCAATAATTCAATCTATTAACGACGTAGCGTCTCTGTGGGCCGGTTACTTTTTACTGCATACTGTTAGGGTTCAATTTAAAAAAATGTATTTACATTTAATGTTGCATACTTTTAGGACGAATTTATTTATGTTTGTAAAGAATTTTTAGGGTGAAATTTTGGTATTCAACTACCTAATCACTGGCTTCACGGTGTTCGATTTTGCCATCAGCAAGGTTTTGACTGGATGTGGAGGATGCGTTTTCCTACTCCTTATATGTCGTGAAATGTTGGTGCAGCATATTGATTGCCTTAAAAATGATGTAAACCTGAGAAGTTATACATACTCGTACACGCTGAACAATAATTTTTTTTAATTTGAATTAGAACTTCAAGACTATCTACTAATAGTCCGGGGAAATTAGCATTTTAAGGAGACAAAATTTCAAAATGGCTGAAAATTGGACCACAGCTTCCTTGGGACTTTTTAAGAAAACAATTTCGGAATCCCAAAAAAGACAACATGGCCGCGGAGATATCACTTTTTGGCAAAAAATCACTCAAAAACTGGTTTTTTTCCTAAATTTTTTTTTGATCAGTCAATACGAAACGTTATTGCCTACAAAAAAACCCTTTTTCATTTTTGCTAAATCCTAACCCTTTCGAAGTTGAGGGGTATTTTGCAGGCAATAATGTTTTGTATTGACAGAACAAAAAATTTTTTCGAGTGATTATTTTGCTAAAAAGTGGTATCTCCGGCGGTCATGTTGTTTTTTTGAGATTCCGAAATTGTTTTTTTTTAAAAAAGTCCCAAGGAAGCTGTGGTCCAATTTTCAGCCATTTTGGAATTTTGTCTCCTTTCCTGCTTTTTTTTTGCTAATTTCCCCGGACTATAAATTACGTCTTGATTGATTTTTTTTACAATTACAATTATCGTTTTCTTTGGAGTTTATCGTCTGTTTCATGAAGCGTTCATAATGAATAGGAATTAACCGATATACACAAATCTCATTTTGCTAAATTCTAGGTCAATCCCAATCACTATTTAACTCCTGCTGGCATTCAAATAAAGCACCAGGAAATCCTCTGAATTTGCTATTGATACAATCCAGATTATAGAGGTGATCCTCCATGAATAAAAAACTTAAATAATTTAGCAAAACCCCCGAAAAAAAAACACACCATCAAAAAGAAAACATCAAACAAATCTTCACGTAAAAAAATTTCAGTGTTGCCTAATATATTTAATTGCAAATCTGCACCACAATATTTTTAAAATCGAAAATTTTCTTATTTATAACTTTTTTTTTTGCTCAATCAATTGAATTTCTTAAAATAAATCCAAATTTCATGTGAAATTAGTTGGTTTGTAGCCAAGGATAAAGATACACAGAGCTTAGAAGAATGTTTATATGAAAATTTTGTTCTCAAGAATTTTTAGTACTATTTTTGCAAAAATCGTGTTTATTTGATCTAACATCGCGCAAACGATTTAATATAATTTTTGCGCAAATTGTTAACTGATTGGAGAAAAAAGATTGTTCAAGTATATTTACAAATCTAGAATTTAAAATGTAAACACGGATCGTGATTAGTGTGTGACTTGATTAGTTTGGAATTGAATGTTATTTGAGGGGGGGGGGGGAGGGATTAAGGTGTTTATGTTAGATATTTGGCAAGGAGAACTTCCGTATAATTAAAATGGTTGTGGTTGTGAATGATTGGTTTACTAGTTGGTTTTTCTTGAATGTAATGAAATTATGTTGCTTCATACAGTTTCAATCCCATCAAAGAAATCCTCGTCGTGCTGGTGGCAAATAGTGATGAGCAAGACTCGTCTTGCAGTCGTCTTGCATTGTTGCCTGTTTTTGCACATTTATCAAGACCAAAGCAAATCCAAGACAAGACAGGACAAGACAAGACTGTAAGATCAAAATAGCAAGACTTTTTGGTCGTCGCTAAGTGCCAAAAGTCTTGCAGTGATGAGCAATAAGTCTGCAATAAGTTTTGCAGTTCTTGCAAAATTTCTTGCAGGCTTAGCATATTTAGCAAAACCAAGCCAAGACAAGACTTTTTGCTCATCGCTGTCAGACTTGGTGAAAACCAAAAGGTCTTGCTATCTTGATCTTGCAGTCTTGTCTTGTCCTGTCTTTTCTTGGTTTACTTTGGTCTTGCTAAATGTGCAAGATCGGCCAAACTGCAAGACTAGTTTTGGTCATTACTACTATCTATCGTTAACCGGTGGACAAGCTGGGCAGATCTAATCGTCCCAGTGGAGCCTTCCTGAAGAGGCAAGATCAAACTAGTTGGGTTGTGGGTGTGACCCTTTCGGTCCACACGATCAACTTCCCAGTATTATGAATGTTGAATAAAGGGCTCGACCGAATGTTATGAAATTTTTTTCAGAGCAAGTTTTAATTAATATACTTCGATCGGCATCTCAAAGAAGACGGTATTATTTTTGATTTGCGCGATATCGTGCAGGTACAAAAATCACGTACGTCGTTTAAACAAAAAAAAACGGCTCGACCGAATTTAATAAAAATTTTCAGATCATATTTCCGTTAATACGCTTCGAACGGCACCTCAACGACGTCGATATCTTTTTTGATTAGCACGCTATTGTGCAGGAAAAAATGAGCACATGCGTACGCACACACACACACACAGAAATGGTGAAAAAATTGTTTGTTTAAATCCTAATGGCTAGTATCTGCAGTTTAAATCCTAATGGCTAGTATCAACGCATGAGTTATATAATCGGAATGTCGACGTAGTAAAGTTCCCGTGGCCTCATTGTATGCTTCCTTGATGTTCTATCCTTCAAACTATGCTTATTACTAGATATTGTACCGTGACCGGAACAACATGTCAGACTGGTACTCAAAGGGTGATTCCTAAGCTTGGTTTTTCCAAATTAAAAAAAGAAGATGATAAATAGGCTCAACACAAACGAATCCCAATTTTGAATATTTTCCATGTATGATATAGACCGCCAAAAAAAACTCGAACGAAATATGTGGGTTCTGTCTGCAGTAATGCTAAATGCTTTGCAGCTTTTCATAAATCAATCAAATGTTTAATAAAAACGTTTTTATAAATTATTTTTAGAAAATCTTGTTCCATTCTCCAAAAATTCTACAAATTGCTTATGGGGATATATGCTACTGCAAATCGTAATCGAGATAAAGGAGAGAATTTCTCATGTACGCCAAACTTTATCTCAAATTATATAACTAAATAAAACTCTACAGTGAAAGGCTTCGCTTTTAACAAAATATTTCGCATAAACCACACTTTTTGCTCCAATATAAATAATCAAATTGACTTATATCAATTCCGAAACAGCATTATCCCAAGCACAATCAACTTGCGCAGAGCATTTAACCACCAACTTACAATCCAGAAGTATAAATTAAATCAAACATAAATCAAACAACCTAAAAACGTTTAAAAACTCCCATTGTAGCCCCCGCGGTCTGTGCGCAATCGCAATCAGCTAAATTTTTAGTTGAATGGAGATTAATCACTAATGCTACTTTAGTTGTAAAAATCTGACACAGTAAACTTTAAATTATGGCATGTCATGCTCGATAGTGACATGTTTACTTTGAAGGACAGTTTACGAAGTGTTTGGTTGTGGGGCCACGTTCTAAAATCTCCAATATTGTCGATCAAAATCTGAACTTGATTATTTTTTTTTTGATAATTGAGTTATTTATTGGCGTGTTTAAGAGCCCACACAAAGATCGACAAAATGGATTACTTCAATTGTTTATTGATGGTGATGGTGGCACGAGAGAGTAAATCACGACCTCAAAGGGAACTTGTGGCAATGGAGAGTATCAAAATAGTTATTAATAATAATTGGATAAATAGTCTCGTCTGACAAAAGAGGAGTGTCAATTATTGAATGATTTTATGGATTTTGATAAATAATACGATGATTTTGTAATTTATCATATTTTTTTTTTAAAAAAGGGGGAATTTGTTGTTATTTTGAATTGTGGGCTTGGAGCAACTGTTTGGGGACATCCATAAATTACGTGAGGTGATTTTGGCGATTTTTCGACCCCCCTCCCCCTTGGTGAGATGTCGTGAGATTTGGCTTGACCCCCTCCCCCCCCAAATCTCACGTGAGATTTTTAAAATTTTAAAAAATTTTTAGGATTTACACTATTATGCGTATTTTTAGTGTAAATACCTTAATCTGTGCTTGATTGCTTTTAGAAATCATAATTTGTGTTGAAGAACAGTACCACAAAATCATAACAGCACCAACTAGGCATGCACCCAATATAAACTACAATACCTGTGGATTACCATTTAGCAGGTGATTCTGCCTACCCTTTGGAAACCAACCTCAGGGTGCCTTACAGGGATAATGATTTCTTAACAAGAGAACAGAAAACTCGTGTATTTGTAGAGCAAGCATATGGAATATAAAAAAAATTTAGAATTTTATAATATATTGACATACGAAGGTTGGCTTTGGCATCCACTGATTCGTTTTTAGAGAGTAACGACTTGACTGTTTGAATAGTAATGGTAGAGCCATTTATGACTCTGGAGTTATACAAACTTCGGAGCATTCTTCTATATATGTCATCGTTAGGTAAAAAACCTGTGACTGAAAGACCCAGGGGGGTTATCCTGGAATCCGATTCGAAAGTCATGAAATTCGGAAATAAGAAAATGGTATCCTCCACCAATGCGAATTCGAATTAAATTTGTCCGCCTGTTATCGGATTTCAGTCCGCGAGTAACGCCATTGCCGCATGCGCTGCATTTATTTGTTTGTTTTAAAATATTCTAAAAGCTCTTTAAATATTCTTGAAACAATTTATTGTTCGCATCAAAATGTCAAATTAAGTTAATAAATGAAGTTGGTTGGCTGAAAATAATTTCTTTTCGAAGATTTATCAGGCATCGCTACTAGTTTCCGCTTGCTTCCTACTTTCGTATGGCCTTAGAAAAGCGGAGTCTGAAGTCACAGCCAGCTTCTCAAATTGACGTTTGAGCCGCCTGTACATCAGGATACAGATTCAAGAAGTGCGGATCTGTTAGACTTCAATTTTTCACAACTCTCGATAATGATAACAAAAGGTTTTTAAAATCTATCTTGGCCTCTAGTAGGTATGTCAGAGCAGATGGTCGTCGATTCAAAATTCGAGTCCTGTAAGATGCTTAGATAACTAATGTCGCCTGGTGCAAATGTCTGCTTTTGTAGTGACAATGCACTGCAGATAGCATGTGTTCTGACTGATGTGAAAAGAGCCGATTCTTAATATAATCTCTATGATTGCAGTAGGATTGGGTACATTATGCACTTGAGATTCTTAGGAGCGCATTAGGTTCCAGGTTTTTCAATTGGGCTTCTAGGCCTTTTTGTTTTGTTTAAGCTTAGACCCCCACACTAGTTCATCGTAGGGTCGCAATCTGTCCAAAAATGGTCGTATAAGTCAATGCATACATTACTTTCGCAGTTTTTCCCAGACCATTGTATAAAGAGATAAGAATTTTTCATCACGTCATACACTCTTCATTCCCAGATATTTAAATTATTTTCTTTACTTTTTTTTGGATGTTCCAGTTGGATGGTATTTGAAACAGTGAACAAATACAGTGTAAACGGCAGTGCAAAATTTTTATACCCAATTGCTATTGAGTCGAAATATAGTAATAGTATCACGTATACTTTTGATTCATTATTCCTTCTCTATTTGCAATATGTTTTGATAAAACCTTTCACCATGTTCATCTGAAACTGCACCAAGATTTTCGTGAATGAAATCTAAGTGCGGGTCCGAAAAGACGATTTTAAAGATTTTCTCATTTACAGATATTGTTAAAATTGAAAAAAACAAAAAGATATTAAGAAATATTGCAAAAAAATTACAGAAAAATCTAAAAATACCCATTTTGAGGGCTAAAACCCCCTAAAAAGTGGGCTTCTCGGAGTAGAAAATCGGTAGACTTTATAACCCCTTATTAAAAAGCATAAAAAGAAGCGCTCTGCCAATTTTCAGCCTGTACCTAATTATTTCCGCTATATCGCTTTTTTCGGCTTAATTTACCTGTACTATTAATTTAACCCAGTTTTCTCGCGATTTTACACTGTTTCTTGCGGAAAAAAATTACGTCAGATTTGAGGAGACCCTCCCCCTCCCCCACGTGAGATTTGGTGAGATTCGGCTCGACCCCTCCCCCCCCTAAACACCTCACGTAATTTATGGACGTCCCCTTTGGTGTGATTTCGTAATATTATCAGCCTAAAAATTAATGCTTTTAGTTTTACTTTAAATAAAATTGTTTAGACTGTCGTATTTTTTCCCCCTTGTTACCATCACCATAATCAATGTCGACACAACCCTGTTTCAGTTTCCATCTCACGTCAGCTCTGCCCAAAATTTGAGGGCCATCTGCCATATTCCGGTACCAGATCATATCTCCTATGTTAAGCTTCGAAACCTCTCTCAAGTCATGAAAGAATGGAAACCTTTTCTGGTGACTGATCCGAGCCAGAGCCTGGTAACTGTACAGAAAATGTTCGGTTCTCACTTTGATTTATTCAACCCTACAGTTGCGGCAGTGGGTTTTGTATGGTATTCTCAAACTAGCCGCATGCTTCCATTGGATCATTGTTTGCTGTGATGATCGGCACGATTCAGTTCTGCGTCATTAAGAAGGCCCATAATATCTGCTTTCTGTAGTCAGATAAAGTTGTTCTAGTCTTGGTGCATGATGCTCAACCCTTCATCTGGACTCTGCTATGAAAGGAAATGCATGGTGATATCTAACTTCATTATTGCCAATTCACGGTTTCTGTATATTCTTCACTAGCGTGTCTATAACATTTCCTTCAGTTCCGCCCAATTCATATGCTTTCTCGTTGTCCTTCATGTTCGTGTGACTCAATACCCACTGAAGAGTCATTCTGTACCTGTATAAGGATGATAGCCAGGTTTTAACTTACTTGGATCAACTAGACCGTGCCAAGTGCCTTGATTGCCGTTTAAGTATTCTATAATAGGACAACCCTAGCTCTTAACCTTGGATTCGTCTGTGTTTCTAGGCAAGCATTAAAGATTGCCAGTAGTTTTGCCTGGAAGATACTGGCAGAATTAGACAGGTGGCAGCGTTTTTGGAGATTTAGTGATGGGAAGAAAACTACAGTGCCAACACTCTGTTCTGATTTAGACCAATCTGTAAACTAGTTATAGCAGTTCTTGTCAGAGTGGAAGTTCTTCGTCTTTGGTTGGGATCTGTAGATTGAAACTTAGATTAAAGTTTGTCATGTATTTAGATGGCCTTTCTATCATTTTCTACGGTTGAACCAGCGACATCTGGAATTTTAGCTTGTTTTCTTTCTCCGTCGAATGGAAAAGCTATAGAATTCCATTCAGCAAAACAGAACTATCGAAATCTCTCATTAAACAAAGGTTTTTTTATTTGAAATAGTATAGCTTTATACTTTATACTGTCGACAGTTCCAAGGGCAATGTCGAACAGGAAATTCTATTCAAAATGATGTAGAAAAATGTCCACGACAGAACGCGATTTTGCTTCAAACTTTCCACGACAAAACACGTTTGGCCGTTTGGCCAGCAGATGGATCCCCTTTAATTGTGCTTCCAAAAGCTATGACGAAAACAACCCGAATACAAATAATTCAGTTGGTTAATTTTTTTAAAAACATATACATATAGCGAAAAAATGCGCCTGCCACACGGGTAGGCACGCTCCTGCTACAGTCACACAATTCTAAAAATGCGCCCGTCAGCTTCTGCACGTTTCTGTTACCGATATGAATGCCTTCGTAATCCACCATTCCAAACGCGACGTGTCATTTTACCAAGCGGTCCCCCAATAAAGTACTAGCCACGTCCAATGCCGCTTGACCTACGCAATTGAACGAGAACCAGTCTATTGGCAAGGTTACCAAGTTAATTGCCCGTTTTCTCCGTCCTATACAATTTCTTTAAGCTCCCTGCAGTCTGAAAAAGTGTGAGCGTACCGTGCTTCGTTTGGTGTTTTGGCATATTCGGAAAAGTAGAATTTTTTCTCAGGCGTACCGTGATTGATTTGAGTGCCATACAGGCATTTTGACGCTGCGTGTGTCTTATTCAGGCTAAGAATCGACGAGTTTTATTTTTATTCGTGAAGTAAGGAAGGAATGTTATCGAGGTGGAAAATTGGAAAGGCAAAATGCCATGGAGCTGCGTGGAATCGAACCACAGACCTCGGGGATGCTAGTCGGATGCTTTTGCCTATAACCTATCGAGGCCTGGTGATCTTTCTATAATGCACGCGACATATCATATCGAATTTCATACAGCTCTTTTATCGATCCAATTTGGTTTCGACCATCATAATCACCAATAGGTTTACAACGTGTTATTGGCTTTGTCTTCCTGCGACATCCTCCTCCAGAACTGTCAATCTCTAATTTGAAGTCTCCTACTATATCTTATACCTAACCTTCGTAGATCTTCTTCGATGTTATCTATATATTTTTTTTGGGCGCCTCGTGTCTTTGTGCCCGTCTGGTCTTTAATCATATCATGTTCCCCGTTAGCTCTTCTCCTAGTTCCACGTTTTTTCCTATGTTGTGCTACTGACACGACGCCAGCAATTCTTTGAAATGTTCACACCATTTGGTTAGAACTAGTTCTTTGGTGACTCGGAATCTCTCATCCTTTCTTTTACACATAGGTTTGAAACCGTTTTGTTGCTCATCTATTTGTTATATAGTTCTTCTATTTTTAACATTTCGTGTTTCCAGTAATCCTTTTTTTCACTTTATGCACCTGTTGATCCTGCCTTCTTTTCTTCTTTGTACGTCTCCATCGCATTTCTAGTTCTGTACCATTACTAAATATGCTACATTCTTTTCCTGCGTTATTTGTGCACGATTACTGTCAAACCGTTTAGTTCGTCGTTTACGGAGTTCCTAGAGCGTTTGTTGCTGATTCTTTGATTACTGTTTTCAAGTTGTTCCATTTAACTTCTATGTTTTGTATGGTTTCGACGATCATCCAGTACTATTTCCATACTTTTGGATATTATCAGTGATAGCCACAATTGTTGTCCATATTGTGATGATTTATGCAGTAATAGTGCGCCATCTATTAGACATTATTTGAAGGAACTGTAATTTAAGACTCAGAAAAGTTTCGAATGTGCGAGAAACTTAAATACTGTGGAACGTAATTCGAAGCTCCCAAAATAGTGTGGAACGAATGTTCGAGAAGCTTAAATATTGCGGAAAAGCTATAAAAGTTTCCAGATTAGTGTGGAACGACAGCACGGAAAAAGAGAAACGTAGAAATATTGAGAAATTAGCTTAGAAAGGAGGTTTGTGATAAAAATACAGGCGTAGCGATAGTCTACGATACGAGCTATTGGCCCCTATGCTGAAAGTCGAGTCGTGTCGCGTGACAAGTCGTTTGAATTGAAGAAAGTGACATTTTGGTTGAAATACGACTTCACAGGCGCCATAAACTCAACTTAGACTTGCATTCTCTGGCCCCTGTGTTGAAAGTCGTAGTCCGACTAAAACGTAATTTTCTTCAACTCAAACGACTTGTCACCCGACACGACTTGACTTTCGGCACAGGGGCCATTAGTGAGAATTATTAAATTATAAGTTATAATAAGTGAAGAAGACTGTAAAAATGGCCTTTGTAGTCATTGAATTGATAATAAAGAAGCTTTGTGCGAAAGTTTAATCCTTAATTAATCCTACGAATCCTTTAGGCCGGAAAAAACGTAACAATTTTAGTTCAAAACTAAGCTGGAGCAAGTGTACATTTCATGTTGGTGTACAACGGCCATAGTCTTCGCAAGCAACATACAAGTCAATTCAGCCGCAATGTTACGATATCAATTCTGCTATCACTGACAGCGACTGTCACAAGTAAATCTCGAAAAATAATTCGACTGTCATATTTCTGAAGATTTTATATAATTGTAGAATGGTTCTGGCAAATAGCATTATCTACATTAGAACATCCTACACCCATCAGAACTTTTATTATAATTGGTTTCTCATTTGGTAGGTCGACCTTTGCACATTGCTTTACCAGCAAAAATAACTTGCCTTAAGTGTCCTTCCGAACAATCCAAATTTGAAACCAATAAACCCCAAAAGCACATAAAATAAATAAGAAAACTTCCCTGCAATAGAAGCCCACTTCAACCTGCAAAACTTATCGCGTGAATTAAAATGGAAACAATCAACAAAAATTAACAACCCGAACTGACATCAATATAATAAACATAAATCTGGATAGCTCAGTCGGCTTCCTTCGATAAAATCTATTTATCCAGCCGCACGCATCGACCTTTTCCACCTTGTTCCTCCCTTAAGCGCACCGCGGCAAAGAATTTTCACAGCACTTCTGGAGAAGACGTTGCCAATGGCTGCGGCTAATGTCGAATGGCGAATCCAGACAGGGGGGCATTAACGAAATTATAAAAGTTGATGACAACAATCACATCCGTTCCGAATCAGGTTATCAGATAATACACGGGGCACACGCGGGGGGGGGCACAGGGGGAGGATGAGCCAAGAAAGAAGAACATAAAAAAAAAATGAATAAAACATTTTCCCCACAAAACTCGACTCGAGGATCGAAGTGGGTCACACATCATTACTGACATGGAAGCGGAGCACCTTGAAACTCCTCTCCTCCAAAGAATTCATTTTCCAGGTCGTCCTATTTTGATTCACGAATTTCGTTTGGAGCCAAGCAGCGTATGCCGGAGCGATTCTATTTTTTTTGTTCGTGCCGTGTCATGGCTCCGCACTATATGCAGCCATAGTGGGGCTCTTTCTCTCTCTACGGATAGTATAGTGACACATAAGGTATAGGCCGTGCCTGACGTCATCGAGGCTGAGGCACTTTGCGTGAAGATTAATTTACACGGCAGCTTTGGTGTTTTGACACTTGACGAGTTCTTTCTTACCAGGAAACGACACGGTTTCCCGGAGACTTCGCATGCGCCCCAAAACGGCCTGAGTTCTACCAATATGTACTTTATATGGCGGAGTCCCCCTTGTTTTCACGGCGCTTTATTTTTTGGGGGGGCCTATCGCATCTGTGTGAAATGGAAAGCACTGGGGCTTGTCTGGCTTTGTTTTCCATGCTGCGTGATGATTGCGGGCGATTTGAATCCAATTTCAAAAATTTCTGTTTATAAATTATTCAAATTATCGCCAAGATCGACGCCGCAGATACGGCGGCACTCAAGTATTTTTGGACTCATTGCAGTTCCTGATGGATTGAATAGAGGCTTCGAGATTTTTCGGATTGTGAAAAGACGGGGAAAATCGTTCAACACTACGTCGGCGGAGTGTAAAATGAGAACAGGTGAAACTGAATTTGTTAAAAAAAAATCGTTTTTCTCTATGTGAGTAGACTTAAGCTGTATTTGCAAGAGTTTGTTATATATCTTTATATATCTTCCTATATCGTACTTCTGCACGAATAACGATTGAGAGAGAACGGAGAAGGATATAAGAAACGAAGGATGCTGTGATATCATCATAGAGCTAGAACCGAAGCAAGTGAGAATATTGATTCCATTAAACCCCCAACAGTCTTGGGGAGAATGGTCGTTGCCAAAAAAATTTCAGACAGCCCTATGTCATCCTTGAGCACCCTATACCGTCGTTTGCTAGATTCCTATCTCCAAATCGCAGAGACATTTTAATCTCGTTTATTCTCAAGGTTTTCAACGTTCAAAAAATCGGAACTCTGGAAAGTTACGTAATTTTAAATATGTATAATAAAAGGATGAATCTAGCAAGGATTTGAAAACAGGAATTTTAAAAATTAATCTGGTGAAATTTCATAGTTGGAATTTGTGCCAAACTGAAACGTACACGAAAACGCTTTGTGGAAAATGTGGTTGTAGAAATATGGCTCTGCATTCCACTAGAGACTCACCTTTTGTCCTTACTTTAACGAGTACTGTGGTGAGTAGTATAAATGGGGATCTGGGCGACATCTCTTTATCTGTGAGGGATTGTGATTGGTTGATTGATAGACAGGTAGGAACGACATGTACAATTGACAGAGTTGTGCTCAGAATTAAGGCAATTAACGCCTTGAGTCTTCCATTTCGACCTGACGTGTCTGTCAGTGTTTTTTTGATTGCGGGATTGCTCCAGTTTCGGTACAGATATACTTGGGCTATTACAATGATGTGGTTTATTGCTGGTTGGCTTCACAAGGACCTTTTCTGTTACGGGATCGGCTACTATGTTTAGTGGACACACCCCCCGCCCTAATAGATCTCCTCAATCTTTTTAAACCTTTTTTGCCTGTAAAAAGACTTTCCGGCTCGTTAAAACGCCTGACTACCATCCCCGAGGTCCGTGTTTCGAATTCACTCCGCACCATGATCCTTCGCCTTCATTTCTTCCACCTAAATAACATTTCTTCTTCAGAAATTCTCTGTCCTTTTCCTGCCATCGCCTATAAACATATTAAGCGAGGAAGTTATCTCCTGTTTTTGATCACCGAGGTCAGTATTCTGTCACGGTAGTATTGGATGCGAGCCGATGGAATTAAACCGCGTGTTGGCGTTGGCAGTTGTTTCACTCTACTATCTTTTCGACTAGAACTTGATGTCAGATATTTCACTCAATGATAAGAACGTTGATAGTACAAGGGACCTTTAAATTTGGGTGCTAATTTTCAATTTTTCACATGACGCCACAAATGGTGCATTGCCTCTACACACCGAGCTGCAAATTGATTTTACATGTACTTTCAATAGGAGGCTCCAGGTACTTTCAATAGGAGGCTCCAGGTGGAGGGTGTAACATTATTTACCAAGAGGCATATACATACATCAACGAAGTTAATCCTTAATTTTAAGTTTATCATAAATATCAACCAAGATTATCTCAGACAAAATCTAGGATTGAGGCTAAGATAATAATTTTACACCTCGTTTACCATGTGTAAAATTTCGATATCAAAAGTATTCGAATAGCAAATCTACTATCCACTAGCACTACCAATCACCACTACTGCCGGCACTAGTGCCATTAACTGCCAACATCTGAAACGGCAAAATGTAAATTAACTGAAAAATTCACACATTTTACAGGATTTGGTGTTCAAGCATGTTAAAAATACCGCCGGTTAAAGGTAGTCCTTGACTTTTGGCTAAAGGTATTCCTCGATTGTGTTTACGGCCCTAAGACTATAAACATGTTACCTGACTTCAGCAAGCCAAGATCATTCAATCTCTTATCACGCTAGAATCGTGTCGGTCATCACAGTACACTGCCAAATTGGGAAGCATTAGGCCAGATTGAGTATACCGTACAAAAATCCACTGCCGCGACCATGTGGCGGGAAAGTCAGAGAGGTATATGTTGTCTACAGTTTACCGGATTTGGCAAGGATCAGACACCTGAAAATTTGGAAATCCTTTCTTGCAGGGTTTGGAAAAGGCTTCGAAGGTTTCCAAGTAGCACTTACGATTCGTTATTTTAATATGATTGGCTAGATCTAAAGACCCTCGTAACCTTACGTAAACCTGCTTAACATTTTTTTACGCCCATTTCCTGAAGGCACAATTTTGGTACCTCTTTGTCCTGGCATCTCATAAAAGTTTTGTAGGCATTAATTGATGCACTGTTTGCAATTTGTACACAAACATATGTTCGCTGTCCTAGTCTTGGTTAAAGGTGCCCGAGTACCACCCTAGAGGTCCGTGGTTCGATTTTACGCAACGCTTGTATTTCAACTTTTCAACTACCTATTTTTCTTCTCTCTTACAAAAATTCTTTACAAAATTTTCCTATCAATGCCTATTACCACAATAAGCGAGGAAAGCATATCCTGTTCGAACGCCGAAGTCAGGTTTTTGTCGCTTCCAATAAAAAAATCATGCTATCCCCAAGCTTCGATTATATCTGGAATAATCTAATTTAATGTTTATGATAAAATTACGAATAAAGACTATCCTTTTTGATGTTAACAGCCTTTAGTGTAGGGTGAAGAGAGGTGTAGGACAGTCAAATTCCAGGATAGGTTCTATTGTTGGGTGTCTGTTTTTCAGGTTCCTGATTGAGTGGAGTACGGGTAGCGAGTTAGTTATGACTAAAGCAGACTCTGAATTTTCTGCATGCAGACAAGCTTATATATGGCTGCTGCTATGCTATGTGTTAGGTTTGTGGGCAGATCTCTACTAATTTCCAAGCCTTTGGAAGTAAGCCCATTTAAGGGGCATTTCTCAACATCCCGCAAGTTATTTTGTCTAGGCCCGAGGTTGAACCTTCGTAAGAGTTCAGTTGGTTCTGGCAGTAATATTATCATAGTGTAAATTAAAATTTAGGTGTTTTTGCCTAGTGCAGCACCTTGGTCCACTATTTGATCAACTTGATTCAATACCTCGTCATTGTGATAATAATACTAGACTGAATAAAGGATATATCAGTTTGAGGCTTAATGATTTTTAAGGTTATCTGCGTAAAAGAGATTTGCGATATTTTCTAATTTTTTTGGACATCCCAGAGATGAAAATATTGAACAGAATAGGACCTAGATGACTACCTTGAGGACCACTAGAAGTTACTTCGATTTCATTTTGAATCTGATAACCTGTGCTTTCCCGTTAAGATATAATTTTATCCTTTCTAGATTTTAAAAAAAATATCAATTATATTATGATGATCTCTCGATCCAACCTTTGCCGAAATCAGCATAAACAGTATTAATTTGATGGCTGATTTCCATTCCACAGAGCAGTTCAGAGAGTAATACCCTAGACCCACTGAGGTTGAAATTAAGTATTTTGCTAATTTCAACTTCGAAATCCGGAAAAAACGACCGATTTCGGTTGAAATCTAGTTGGCGAAATTACATAAAAAATACGTAATAATCGTTGAAATCTACTAAAGTTTCGCTCGTAGAACAGAGACATCTATTAAAAAAAGTTAACCAAAAAATGTTCATTGACATTTCATTTTTCCGTTGAAAACCAAAAATAAAATAAATGTATTTGCTTTTCTCTCATTAAATGTTTTTGCTTTTCTTTATTCAAAGAACGCTTTTGGTTGTTATATATATTTCTTCAAAACTTAATAGTTTCACTAAATTATTTTGTAAAAGATTTGATAATAACACATGCATGCACATCAATTTTGACACGTGAAATTAGCCAAATTTTCAAAATCTCTGTGTGTCACTTTTGTAATTTCAACTTAAAATTAAAAAGTCTAGGGTATAAGACCATATGTTTTGAAGTGATCGAACGCCCTTTTCTTAATCTGTGTTGTTGTTCGTTAAGCTAAGTATGCTGTTCCTAAGTACGGCGGTCAAGAAAAATTTCCCCATATAAACTTTATGTAAAAAAACGCTGAAGTAATCGGTCAAGAAATGCTCGAGGAATTTTTGCTCAAGAAATTTCTGTACCGAGTACGCTGTTTGGTCAAGAAAAGTGCTAGTACTATTCTGACACGTAGATGGAGCCTTTTCCTGATGCGGTAAAGAAAAAATTGGGAAGACAATTTTTTCTTGACCGAAATTGGCATTTCGTTTGTGGCGGAAAATAGATTTGGCTGCGGGAAGTGTTTTCATTATTTTTTAATAGTTTTTATAGAGCTTAATATAATTAAAGGAGAATTTAAGTGATTATTCATTATTTTAGTGTTGTTTTAAAATACGTTTCTGAAGAAAATCCTTTTTTTTATTATGCGGAAGGACTCTAAAAAACATTTCCCGCAGCCAGATATTATTTTCCTACACAAATGCCAATTTTAGTCAAGAAAAAAAGTCTTCGCATTCACTTGTCAAAATTTTCTGTACCGGGGTCGAGAAATAATAAGAGCATTTTTCTTGACCGCCGTACTTAAGAACAGCATACTTAGCTTTAGAGTATAGCCCGGTATGCAAGGCTCAAGAAATTTGCTCAAGAAAACTTCTGCATTTATATCCCTAAGAAAAAATGACAGCAGTTCAGAAATTTTGACAATTACTTATTTTCATTGCAGACATTAAATAAATTGTTTTATGATAGCTTAGAATTATTGAAATTGTTTTAATTAGTAAATAATTAAAAAAGAATTTAAAAAATCTGAATAAAAAATAACAATATGTAATTTTTTCCATTGCTGACAGTTACTTTCAATTTCAAAAACCACCTGAGACGTCAAGACCTCATGAACCGTTAAAATTTCTTAAGGAAATAAATGAATAGACACTTATTTCTGGAGGAAAAACTAAAATTTTATCAAAAGCGACATCTGCGTGTCACTAAAAAACACGATATTTCTTGTGAGAATTTCTTGACTCTAGCATACTGGTCGCAGAAATCGCTCCAGAAAATATTTCTGAACCATTTCTTGACCATTTTTTTTTACATAGGTTTAAGATAGGCAAAGAAATTTCTTGAGCCTTGCATACCGGGCTTATAGGTCGAATATATCGAAATTAGAATTAAATGTACCAGATTGAAATGGATGGGATATGGTTGGTAGGAGTTTAACATGGATCAATTGAAATTTCTCAAAATTAAAAAAAAAATCATTTACTATTCCCAATCCATGCTACTAATAAAATAATTTTATTAAAATCACTTCACATTAAAAAAATATAAAAAACTAGTTGTAAATTTTCAATTAACATTGCTTTCATCGAATTTGCATTGTCATTGTTGGCCCCCTCGAAATTGACGAATACTTGTTCCACTAATGGAGTTCGGGGGAAAGTCCGCTACCCTCGAAATGCTTGGACTTTCGTTCAGGGACTTTTCCCTACTTGTAGTTAATGGATTTATTTTTTATACATCAGTGGAGAAACGAATCGTAATTCTGTCTGTTCCCTTGAACCATTGGTGGCTTTTTTTTAGAGTAAGTTGATTGGTGGATTGGAACCCCATCATTGATGGATGAATGTTATGCACCCTTTTTAAAGCTAAATGCATCACTCCTAAGCTGTATAAAAGAGGATTTGAAACATTTTGTAACTTTGTAATACAAATTTTGTTTCACCCCAAAAAATGGATATTTTCTTAGAAGTTGTGTGTGTGTGTGGTACCTGCCCCTAGCACTGTCGAATGCTGTAAGAGTTTGTATCTCTTAAAGCTGCGATACATTCTTTACTGTTTATCTTAGTAATTTTTGGAATTTATCGTATCTTTCTCTTAAGATACATGTGCTCTTCAATACTTTCAAATGTTTTACGTATGTCGCATGCCCTTGAGGTTTTCCCAAACACAAATATTATCACAAAACAAACACATCGCCTTTTTTTCAAGGATATACAAATGTACACTCAAAACGTTTAAATCACACCGCAATCAATAATCGCCTAAGAGCCTGAAAACCGTAACAAGGACATTCATTATCAAACTAAAGCCGAGTCCTACCACACTCTCTGTTAAGCTGTAATTAATTTAATAAGCCACTGTAGCGGTGAAAGTAATAAAGATAAGGGACGAAAACACCCTCTACTGTAGTGGAATTGATCTGGTGAAGTTGTTCAATTTTCCGGAGTTAATTCACCTCAAACCACACGAATCTGTTCATCGAAGATGATTTATTGCCTTTCCATACGAACTTTGTACAAGATTTATATCCTTGTGCTCCTTGTTCCAGGAGTGTTCGTGGCAACAAAAAAAACGAAGATAAAAGTAACAAAAACAGGGCACCAGCAACAAAAAAAATATAGCAACGTTTTTACACACAGGACAAAATTCGGGCTAATCAAGGCGAATTCTTTTTACGTAATTTTGCGCCCCCGTAAGGCTTTAAATTTCGTCCTTAATTTTTGCTCCACAGAATGGCGGACCGGGGTGGGGTGGTAGACTTTATCCTGGTTCTCGTGCTGTTTTTTGGTACGCTTTGCGGCGATCTTACAGCATCAACTGCCCTCGGTCGGTATCGATTTATTCTTTATCTCGTTGAATAAGTGAAGTGCTTGCGGCTATTTAAGTTTTAATTGCTTTGACTATAATAATGTCCTCTGCAGGACGATCCCGGGATGGAGAGAGCTCTGAGCCGAAAAGAACATTTCGCAAGTCTAATTAAATATTGATAGGAAAAGTTTTCGGTCTCGTTTTGAGGATATTAAAAAATCAAGCTTGGATTTAAATATGCGATGAACTTCTCAAGTCAATAGATTTTGTTTTAATTATTCTTGTGATGGCAATGGGAAGACGAGTGATTTGCTATTCTAGACGAATTGAATTTCTTTGAAAGTTTATTCTAGCATTAAAATCTTTAGTCGAACGTCAATCTTTAATGCGAATGAATGAATGGCTGAGTGGTTACTGGAAAAGTTAGCGATTGAAACATTGGCTAGATCTACATCAGCTATTAATATTTTTATGGATAGATGTAGTAGAAATCTATTTGGACAAATGTTATCCAAGAGATATGATTTTTGCAACCAAGCCATCTTTTTAACCCTTCCGCGTGGGAGCTAAAAGTTTCAAAAACTATCTGAGTTGCGGGAGGAGGAAATTAAACGAAAACTTTTAAATGTGTGTCATATTGTTTTTCATTTATTTAATTAATATTTTTTTTTAATAAAGCAAACATTTCTAAATATTAGTTTCATTGTTTTTTATCTAATTTTTTTTTATATGTTTCATTAATAATTTTCTCGTGTGTGATATATCTTGAAACACGAGTCCAAACATAGTCCAGCTTCACAATCAGGGCACCAGTAAATTGTTTCCTTCCTGCGTCCACGTTTGTAGCAAACAACACATCTTTTTTGCGGCTTAGATTTTTGTTGAGTTGGAGGAATTCTTTCAATAAAATGACGACAGTAAGTCTTGATAAATTTATATCTTGAGAATGTCTCCCTGGAGCCTTTCTCTATTTACATATTTCGCAAAAATTTGTTCGACAACTCGAAATTTTAAATGGTCGACTTTTTATTGTTTATTGCGTTTGTAAATGATGAAACTATTTAGTATACTATCATCCAGTAGCCTTCTAAATAGTTTCATATACCATTTATGCATTTTTTTTCTTTCCAATAAATAGCCTTCCAACATTTGGTCCTTCAAATCCACTCCACCCATATTAGTAGCTTACTGTAGTATACTCGTTATACCTTTTCATTTGATACCCATACCGAGTGGGTTGTAAAGATAAATGTAAACCGCCATTTTGTGTTGGCCGCCATTTTGAATTTTGGATGACGCCACATAGCTAATTGTTTTGTACTTGTCATACCCTTTCATTTGATACCCATGTCGGGGGGTCGAAGAACACAATTGCAAAATTCGGCCGCCATCTTAGAACCGTCATCTTGATTTTTGTACCAAATGGTCAGATTGCATTGTCACGCGAACTATACATATGTGCAAAATGTGAAGTTGATCGGTTATATGGAAGTGGGTCAAAATCAAGTTTCAAGATTTGTCTACATAAAGATGCACTATAAAAGTGCATTATTCGATGCAGAAATGCAATTTCAAAAAAGTACTAAACCAAAACATGGCACAAAGTTTCTAGACGAGCTAACGAAGTGAATGCAAAAAACCCCATCTCAATCGGACTTACTGCATAGAAAATTTGAGATGATTTTATACATTACACGTGTACGGCACTCCGCAGTAGAGAAGATTTTAAGCATGACGTACACATGTGCGACACTCCACGCGGATGAGTTAACTGTAGAGACAAATACCAATCAAAGAAATCCAGCTAATATTTTTTTATGTGGCAGTCTTAACTCATCATCTAGAACTGTGAATGCTCTCAGGCAGATGTAAATTCCTTCTTCAGCCAGGAGAACGGGCTACAATCTACAAGTCTTTCATAGGACCTCTCCTATCATACAACCCCTTTATCTGTGGTGGTTCTTCTTATCTCCAAATCCACCTTAACGTGACTCGACAAGGAGCAAAACCACACCATCCAACTCATCAGTAATGTCATTTTTTCTCCTCCATCGAACCAATGACCCTTCGTAGAAATGTTGCAGCGCTGTCAAAATTTTATCGCTCTTGCTGTAACGACAGTTCTACTAAAATTATGGCTGTGCTGTGAAGACCCCATCTGCAGACTCGGCCCTTTAACTTCTGTCACTGTTCTAGGATTTCGAGGAGTGGGATTTCTTTGTTAGGCGTGACCTTGCTTGACAAGTCTTATGGCCTCCATACACGCTACGGTCCACCGGAGAGGGCATACCTGCGCAGGTAGACCGGAGCGTGTGTGGGAATAGACCTGTGCAATTTTTTGAACCTGCGCAGGCGACCGGAGCAAAATCGAAAATCAATTCTTTCAGTGACACCGTACAGTGTACCTGTTGCGTGTGTGCGTGTACTCCGGTCGCCTGCGCAGGTCGCGCTAGTTGTTTTCTTTAAGTTTAAATAAATATAATATATACAATTCGTCAAGTAAAGTAAGATATAAAAGTACGTGATTTCAGTTCATTCAAATATTTACAAAATACAGCGTCAAAATCGTTATTCCAAATTTTCTTGCTATTATTTTATCGTTATTCAGCTTCAATTTGAATTTATTATCTAAGAAGTTCATCAGTGGTTGTGCTTCTGGCTTGGCGAAATTTACATTAGCCGTGTTCCTTTTCTACTTTTTAGTACATACTTGTGAGCAGAGCAGAAAAGGAACGCAAAATTTGTTGATTTGAGTAAAACCTAACCTAACATTTTTAATGTTATTTCATTTGTATAAAAATAAAAATGGTTAATTTTCAAAATAAATCGAAAGAATAGTTTTAGATAATTTATTATAAAATTGAAATTTTATTTATGGACGATTTTCTATGAAGAAAGCTTAAAACAATAAAAAGCCATCTATGGGCTTCTCAGTAAGTGAAAAATAATTTACAATAGACTGCAAATGGGAACTTTCCTCTAGCGGATTTCAATTGAGTAACTACAAGTGTTATCTACTCGTATGTTAAAGCAAGAGTAGTTGCGAGTACTCACGAGTAAGAAATAGTAGAAATTCGCAGAAAAGGAACGCAGCTAGTGCTTGCGAGTACGAAATAGTTAAAAATTAGCAGAACACGCCTATCAAAATCACCGCTTAATATCATTGGCATTTCAATGCAATTTTTGTTTATTACAGCTGGACCTTCTGTTGTGTATGGCAGTAGTATTTCGTGTATAAAATCTATTCACTAATTCTTTTATTTGGTGATATATACATACGCAAATTTTTCCTACAGAACCACCTTTTGCCCTAACAGGAATAATTTGTCCAAGCGCTTGAGGTGAAATAATTGCTGAAAATTTAAGGTCTTCATAGTTGCAAGAAATCACAAAGTAACTGATAATCTTTTCTGCGAAGAAATACTATTTTCCATAACTGTATCATTTTTTACTATCATAGGAGTAACCATTGTAAGTAATTTTAGGTATGTCTTCTCGTCCATTCGGAGATAGTTTTTAAAATCTTCAAGTTCGAATTTTAATTCGTTCAATAAGTTGACATGACTATAAATTTTTCTTTTCAACAATCAATTTTTACACCACCTTTTCGCTTTTTTCTCACTATTTTCGTGTCATTTTTTTCATAATTAACGCAAGACCGATCAATGCCAGCGCGTCGTCGTCTTCACTCAATGACTTTGCAAAACAAACTGAAGGCCGCTTCGGTATACCGGATCGTTCCCATACACGCTACCGGCATGCGGACGACCTGCGCAGGCAAACCAGTACAGGTAACCTCTCCGGTATACCGGAGCGTGTATGGCTTACATAAGTGAGCTATTGGTTCTGTTATGGTTATTTTTATTAGCCTCACTAATTTTGCAGGTATTCTAAGGTCTATTAGGTTGTCAATGAGTTTTTCTCTGGATATTGAGTCATACGCCTGTCGTATACATTTTCTTACGGAAACCCGCTTTGTATTTTCTCAGCAATAGCCCAGTTGGGAACCGAATGCCTGCAGAATGGATTCAGAATTGATTCCAGCACATTGGCAGTGATTCCACTTTAGATTCAAAGACATGTATAGAACCGATTCTTTTTATATTGAGATGTCATAGGACGGAATCAATTCATTCCTCTCTGCATTCCCTAGAATCGGTTCGGAATTGTTTCCTTAGAATTGAGTGGAAATTTTTTTACGCTTAGCAACGAGCTGGGAATACATTCTCCAGAATCAGAAAAGGAATTAATTTGTTCCTTCGGAATGCATTCTGAATCAATTCTTCTGGAATGGGCTCTTCTTTTCCCAACTGGGAGGTTCTATCTTATCTTTTAGGATATTGGTGCATACTTTGTAGCCTGAGCTCAGTAGTGATAAACCCTAGCAGAGTCGGTCGCCGCTCTTGTACACTGGCCATATAATTGCTTTCTTCCAGTCTTGTGGTAGCGATTCTTCATTCCATCCTACATATTAGCCTATGTAGACATTCTACGACTTTGTTGTCGCAGTATTTAAGTAGTTCAGCAGCGATTTCATCTCCTCCAGGGGCTTTATTGTTTTTGAGCTTATTTATGGCTTTTTTAACCTCGTCCAGGGTTGGGCTCGTTATTATTATATGGTCCTCTGCTATGTCTCTTCTTGTTGATGTTGCAGCATTTTGGTTAAGTAGATCTTCAAAGTATATTTTCACTGATACTTGCCAAAATCTAAGGTTTTACGTTCTATCGTGTATTTATCAATGGAGACACACTAGTTGGATGACAATTCTTTGGGTCTATAACACTGTCTAACGTCTCGGAGAAAATCTCATAATTTTTTTGTCTCTTTAAATAAAATTTAATTTACTCTACTATAAAAGTCTTCGTAACAATAAATATAAAATTTACTCAATTCAATTTCTTTACTTCCAGGTAAAAACTTCACAATTGGGTTAATTCACAATTCCCGTTAATGGACAACTCTCCAACGAGTTATCTGGATATTGATTTTCGAAGGTTTGTATCAATTAAAAGTTTGTTACTAGCTTTTTACAAATTCTTTATTAAGTTTTATTGTGAAGTTCGAAAATCTGAGAACTTTTTCTTTTTCAGTCTGTGAATAATTTTTCATATTTTCTTTCACGGTGAAGTATTAACTTCAAAGCTATAATGCAGCTAATACATGTAGTCCCACGCTGTGAGTAAATGTTGCACTACGCATAAATCTATTGTTCAATAGTCTAACCTCAACATTTTTCTGAACTCAATACAAAGAATCGATCGGATATCATGAGCCTATTCTGATCACCGCCAAGATCAGACAGCCTTTCCGCCTTATTATAATTAAAGATTAACTTTGAAACATAACGAATCAGAAATCGTCAGACGGCCTTACAGTGTCGATCGCATTCAAATCAATAAAAGCAACAACAGCACAACATCAAAGCATAAACCAATTCGACCTCCTTATTCCCGTTACTTTAATATTTCACTAAGATCAGTCGCCATAAGGTACAGCAGAAATCACTTTCGAAAAATGGGCACAAGGAACGATTCCAATCGCGGGGCTCGACTTTGATCGAAAAGAGCACCAGCACCAGCGAGCGGTAAGCGGTGCGCCGCAGTAAAAAGTGAAATGCTCCATTCAGCGCTCTCCATTGAATTTTATATACATATCCTCGCTCAACATAATTTCACATCAATGCAAAACGTACAACAACACATTATGATGGCCAATCTCTGGTGCTGCAGTTGGTGAGTGAATTCATGCTGAAATGTGGAGCTCCGCACGTCGCTGAAAGTTCCCCAATGCAGCGTAGCAATGGTGGACAACATACACGGTCTTCATTCCAGTTTCGCTGTTTGTGCCACCACAATGGAGAAGGTCCGTCAATGCGTTCGCTACTGGAAGTCTGGCGTATGCTAGAGTAGCGCTCCATAACAACCAAGCCCAAGGTATTCTGTGTGGGATTGATGCTGGGCCCCGTGGCTGCGTGTCCCCATGCGCGATCTTGATATGAGCTGAGATACCTTTGATTTACCTGCTATCAATGTCATTCGCAGATGAGACTCGTTTCTCGGCTTTTATATTCCCTTGAGTTTTATACGTACGCCGATGTCAGCTGTGCCGATGTCAATAGTTTAAGGTGGATGATAAGATTGCAGTGTGTGAGCTGAATATGAAATTTTTCAATGCATGTTTTTTTTCTGCATGTCTAATTACGGAAGGTGGACGGATCTGGTTGTTTCGTTTCGTTGAACTCCTTTAAGTGGTTGCGATTACGCCAGTTTATGCCAATTCAATAAAATATTCCAACTTGATCCTTTCCAATATAATAAAAAGTTTAGAAGATTCTATCATTACTAACGCAATCCACACTTATACAAGGTATGACTTATAGACTATGGAATGTGAAAATCTAGTCTTGAACGATTTTAGTCATCGGCAGAATAGTCTATGCCCTTTTAAGTGATGTTCCATGCATTCCAGCAGACCACTAGAAGAATTCTAATCACAGCTCCTGCGACTCGTTTAATTATTCTAACTGATCGCTTACTAAACCAGATGTATTTCAAAAATGGTTGGTCTAGCCAACTTGTTTCATATTTCATTTGCTTTTTCATTTTTTTATCGAGAACTTTTTTAAGATCGAAGCTATAAACGCCATCGATACTGATTTTTTTCGATACATAAGTGGTTCAATAAGTCCTTATCAAATTAAAGAGATGGCGCTCGTAGATGGCTTGAAAGGTATACAACTTATAAGCGTCATGTGTCACTAGACTGCTGTCAATGGTTCAGCTATATCCATCTCCTTTCTCTAATAACTCAATAAAATACTGTTTCTGATGGCCAAACTATTGAAGATTCGAAAAGAACAGGTGATCAAATTCACCTCCGGGGGACACCGACATAGATAGTGTGGAGCTGAAATTTGAAGCCATCCAATACTACCTTGATTGACCAGCCAGAAAAAAAATGTCGATCCAGTTCCTTAGAGCTGAGTCAATATAGTCCGGGAAAATTAGCAAAAAAACCAGGCACGAAAGGAGACAAAATTCCAAAATGGCTGAAAATTGGACCACAGCTTCCTTGGGATTTTTTAAGAAAACAATTTCGGAATCACAAAAAAAAACATGGCCGCCGGAAATATCACTTTTTGCTAAAAAAATCAATCAAAAACTGTTTTTTTTCGAATTTTTTTTGATCAGTCAATACAAAACATTATTGCCTACAAAATACAATCTTGAAATTTTTTCGAAAACCTTGACCTTTCCGAATTATTCAAAGTATTTTTTGGCTGAAAAGTGATTTTTGGAAACTTTGACCTTGAATAACTTCGAAAGGGTTAGGTTTTCGAAAAAATGACAAGAGATCTTTTTGTAGGCAATAACGTTTCGTATTGACAGATCGAAATTTTTTTTCGAAAAAACCAGTTTTTCAGTGTTTTTTTTGCCATAAACTGATATCTCCGGCGGCCATGTTTTTTTTGTGATACCGAAATTATTTTCTTAAAAAGTCCCAATTTTCAGCCATTTTGGAATTTTGTCTCCTTAAAATGCTAATTTCCCCGGACTAATACCAATAACTTGGATAGCTTTGTTGTATTTTATACAAAAAGGTTCAAATAAAATACACTGTTGATTATTCGTATTTTTATTGCACGATTTGAAAATATACGTTTGTTATATAACTATAGGTTATTTTATTTATTCTCGATTGCTACTTTGCGCGTGGACTGAGTATCGCTTGAGGAAACCTTCGAACGAGAGTTTTTAGCGGAGATGCCGGAAATTGGCTATATCGATAGGGACGGAACGGAAAGCGGCTAGATCACTGAACTTTGAGTTCGGTGATCGATGAAGTGTTTCAATTGATCGTTATTGATCGTGTTTATCGTTCCGGAATATGTTGTGTGACTTTGCGTAAAACTTAGTAATAAAGTTTGTACGCGGTCACCACATATTCCCCCACCCCCACCGTAGCGTTAACGGATTGTTACTGCTTAAGATGGCTTAGCTTCGTTGTCGCGGTCACAGCCGAAAGATGGCTTTAGCCTGTCAATGGATATTGACTTGGTTGTGCCGTTCAATTTGACGACGAACTGTTTTCGTAATCGTTTGACTACTTCATATGGGCCCTAATATGGAGGTTCGAAAAGTTTTCGAACTCGGTCGACTCGTATGAAAACGTAGTTGGCGTTCTCCAGGGCTACTGGCACGTAGGCATCCTTTTGGACGGGTTGCCGACGATGTATTGCCTTAATGTTCTGCATATGAGAACGAATGCGAGAGAGGAATTTTGATTCTTCAATTGGATTTTCATCGGTTGCGATAGAAATCGAATTGGGAAGTCTCAGATTCTGACCGTATACGAGCTCGGCTGGTGAGCATTGTAAGTTGGTCTTAATTGCTGTGCGTATGCCTAACATGACAAAGGGCAAGTCTTCACTCCAATGAGTAGTGTTGTCCCTTGCCATTAAGGTTGCTTTTAGTTGCCTGTGGAACCGTTCGACCATCCCGTTTGCCTGCAGATGGTAGGCGGTTGTCCGGATTCGATGAGTGCCGAGTAATTTGGCAACTTCATTGAACAGTTTCGATTCGAACTGAACCTTGATCGGTTATGATCTCAAGTGGTACGCCGAATCGTGGGACAAATTCAGTGACGAATCTTTTTGTCGCTGTTGAAACTGAGATATCCCGAATTGGGTATGCTTCGGGCCATCGCGTGAATCTATCGACTATCGTTAAGATATAAGCGTATCCACGAGATGGGGGTAGGGGTCCCACTATATTCATATGGATATGGTCAAATCTATTATTTGGGAGCTTGAAAGCTTCAAATGGAGATTTGGTATGTCGTGAAACTTTGGACTTTTGGCAACCTAAGCATGATCGAGACCACTCATTGCAGTCTATTGATCGATGGCCAGAAGTATTTCTTGGTAATGGCTCTTCTTGTAGCACGAATACCAGGGTGAGAGAGACTATGTTCGGAGTTGAACGCTAGTCTACGTAAGGAAGTGGGTATATACGGCCTAGGATTCGCGATCGAATGCAGAGTACTTCCGTTCTGTTGGTGACAGCTTTTTGGAATAATAGAGGTTGCCACCGGTGACCGTTAAATTGTTCCAATTCGCCTCCGATTGCATAAACAGAGGCGTTAGTGAGTTAGATTGTATTTGGCCTCCTCGAGCAATTTCGATTCTACTATCGAAGTCTTTACCTTGAGGTATGCCTCTCCCATTTATACGGGCCAAGGACGTTCGTTATCTTTCGCGGCACGGGCACGATTGAGACAAAATCTGAAATGTTTATTAATTGGTACCAGCATTTTAGTCAAATTACGGATGAATCGGTGATAGATCCTAAATCCCTACGGATTTCTGTATCTGTTTGGCAGGAAGTTGGTGATGCGAGGTCAACGATTGCCTTAACCGAATCTTCGGATGATAGTCCCGAGTAAAAATAATTTATTTGCTTAATTTTTTAAAAAGCATATACGTGGCTGCAACTAACGAACAAATGCGCCTGCCACACTGGTATGCACGCTCCCGCTACAGGCATGAAAATCTAAAAATACACCCCACCGAGGTATGTATGCCTCTGTTACAGATATGAAGGTATTCGTAATCTACCATTCCAAACGCGAGTGTCGTTTTACCAAGCGGTCCCCCAACTAAGTACTGATCACGTCCAATGCTGCTTGACCTAAGCAATCGAACGCGAATACCGGTCTAATAAGTATGCTAATGGCGCTCTAGGTCAGCAAGATAATATACAATTTCCTACAGCGCCAATTTTGATCCCTTTAATCTAAAAAAATGTGACTGGTAGCGTGCTTCGTTTGGACTATGGCTGTGCGTCTTTTATTGGCTCGTGCCTGTAGTGGGCTGCATTTGGAAAAGTAGAATTTTTGCTCAGGCATAGCATGCTAGTGGCGTGTGTGAGTCGGACGAACATATAAATATTTTTATCCGGAACAAGAGTACCTCCACCCCCCCCCCGTTTTCGAGGATGCTGAACACGATTGCGTTGTTAGAATTTCTCTTTGGGGTTGCGCAAACGCCCAAAACCACCCGCAAGGCCCAAGCCAGTTGGCCTTCCAATAGCTTCTTTGACTCGTTTGGTTTGGGTTGGAAATTGATATGGGAAGTTAACGTTAATTAGTAGTCTGAATTACTAAGAGATGAATACTTAATATGCTTCTTCGTAACTTTAACCAAAAAATGGCATAGTAATTTGTTATTATTTGTATCTATATGTATCTATAATCCTTAAATCACACAAAATCATTGCTATTAAAAAGAATTCCCTTTGAAATCGAACCCAAGACCCTTTGTTTACCAGCCCAAATCTTTATCCACTCTATAACGAACTCATCAAACTAATCGACCATCAATTCTGCATGTTTATTAATATACACCCGTTTACCATATCATCCATAATTGTTATTTAGCGCAAAACCCTCCGTTAACCAAAATTTGATTTTAGCATAACCAGATTAAATCCTTTCAAAAAAAAAAAACCAAAAAACTCCCAAAAATATTCATTCCTCAAATAATTCAATTATCGCCACTTCCAGTGTGTGTAGTCAGTCTACTTTTCCAGTGGTGGGCGCTTTTGTTGTTATATCCATTGCGGTCATTCACTTTTAAACAAAACACCACTAATTCCAAATTCTAATGGCTCCCAGGCAAGTGGTCAACTGGTAATTGCCTGTTAGTTGCTCTTAGTGCTGGACTTGCACACCTGACCTGACTATCGGATTGAGAGCATTGGTGTGGTGTATCTCAATTTCTGCCTAACGTGCGCTTCTCTCCTACACTGTGATTAATAATGCCGAAGCTCAGCTTCAATTCAATAAAGATATGAAATTTTGAACAAAAAAAAACGAAAAAATCATAATAAATAAAACATTTAAAAAAAAGGCCAACAACTGCTGAAACTATACCAGGTGATTTCCTTATTTTTTTACGAGTGCAGGAGCAGGTGAGAGTTTCTCTCTTGGGTGAAAGCTTTCGCTGGTGTTGTTTTATTAGTTCATTCTCAAATTTACTTTGTTTGAATTTTTGTAATTCATTGCGACAAAAGAGTAAATTGTTCTCTTAGTAAATTTTGTTTGATGAATGCGAGAGCGTAGTTCACCGTTGATACAGATGCATGCAATCTACCTGAAAGGGTTAACTTTGACAGCGCAGTCCGCAGCTTTTTAGCAAGATGAGCTCTTACTAAAAGTCCCTTATTGTTGGTTGAACTGTTCACTCTAAAGGTGCTTTGTATATTTTCTCTCTTTTTCCGAAGTTTAATTTGAATGAGACAAGCTTCCTGAACTTTTAGAGCTTTTGACACTTGAACATCATTCGAAACATGAGCTTTTTTGAGATATGGTCCATATGGGCATGGGTTGGCAGTAGTCAAGATGAGTAAGACTATTTTGGATTTTTCTTCAAGAATCGCTCTGATCTGTGTACCAGAAATTTCCGGCTGCTTTAACAGAAAATACTTCTTTGAATAAAATATTGATTTTTAAAGATTTTCGGTGCATATAATTCTTTTTGAGGAAGAAGGGTTCAAATGTAATGGAAATGCGTTTTTATCAATAAAATTGTTAAAGAATGTCACAAATAATGGATTAAAGAATTAATAGAGATCAATTATACTTACTCAAATTTTTTAAACAGTTTCAAATTAAAAAAAGGTCTAATCAATAAGTTATCTACGAACTAAACCATTTTGTCTATTTAGATAGAAGCTATGGGAAAAGCGCTACCAGAATTTTCTAAATTCTAGAAAATTCAGTCCCGCAATATTTCTTGTAAAAGGGGGAATGAAATAGCTATTTACATACAATGGATGCTTGACAACAGTTGGAGAATGTTAAATTTTGGTGAATGAGGGATGACAAAAGTGTTGCAGAGTAATTTCAGGAACTTTGCCGTTACAATTGTAGAAACGTGGGGTTGGATTTGGATTATTGAAATGAAAAGGGACGATTTTTTTTTTGCTTTTTGTAGATTTTGAAGGAAAATGTTATGAACACAGAGACGTTTATGTTTTTTTTCACCTTAATTATTTCCTAGTAGAGTGACCTTAACTGAAGGCTTAAAATGCTCTATTTTTGTTACAACTTAAGATATGATGCCTATATGTATATAAAATTTAGCTGGTTTAGTGTCACATAGAGTATCTCTAACAACTGCATTTCAATAAGTTTAAAAGATACTTCAATTGAAAGTTCTTTCAGTCAATGTTGATCACAGTTTTTTTTTCTCTTTATTCTAAAACTAACTTTGCTAATTATAATCCAATAAAAATTACAAGAATAAATAGAATTTATCTATTTTTATTAAAATTCCGACCATGCTACTTAGCATTCTTGGCAATTGTATCAAAGAACATGTACACCGACCCGACCCGTGCCACTGGTTTGTGAAATGATCTCTGACATTAAAACGATTAGTTAGGTGAGGTTAGTTGTCAATACCGTTTGATCTTTTAAACCAACTATGTATGTACCTAAATATTTGTTTGTTGGTGTTCTTTCACGTGTCCGAGATCTACCTTTTTTTCTTACTTTTTTTTCAGTGATACATACGACAATACATACTTTTCAGACCAAGTTTCCGACCTCAACGTGAAGATGGCAGCACTCGTCAATAAAAGCTAGTGAATGTAGTTGTGCATGTTTTGACAGTTACTCACCAAAGTTTCAGGTTTCAGCCATTTTTGACGTGCAATTGTTATTTGACAGTCGTTTGAGTGAGTGTTTTTTGTGAAAATGGGAAAAATTGAGTATCGAGCTGTCATTAAATTTTTATTTTTGAAAGGCAATGCGCCTACGCAAATCAAATATGAGTTGGACTCTGTGTACGGGGACTCTGCACCATCATTTGCCACAGTGAAATTTTGGGCAGCTGAATTTAAACGTGGCCGTGAGAGCTTGGGAGACGATAAACGTTTGGGTCGTCCAAAAACTGCAACTACTGACGATAACATCGCTAAAGTTCACCAAATGGTGCTAGACGACCGCCGAATTAAAATGAGAGATATAGCAGAGGCTATGAAAATGTCCAAAGAACGTGTTTGTAACATATTAAATCAAGATTTAGGCATGAGAAAAAAATGTCCGCGCGTTGGGTGCCGCGTTTGCTCACGTTAGACCAAAAACGTGTTCGAATGAACATTTCCAACGCTCTGTTGGCGTAGTTTAGGCGCAATAAATCCTAGTTTTGGAGTCGATTACCGAGTTACAAGGAGATGCAGAAAAATAAATATAAATTTAAAAAAAATGTGTTTATTAGGTCGGAAACTTTTCAGACCACCCTCGTATATTCGGTCCAAGGAGTACCCGACTGCATCTTGGAAGTATTATACTCTCTCTTATAACTAAATTTTTTTGGTCAGGCCGCTTAAACAAGCTCAGAGGTAAGTGTGCAATGTTGAACAATATGGCCTTGTAGGAAAGAAAGTAGAGGGGAAAAAATGAACAGCGAAGTGAATAGAGGATATTGGGTCGATGTTGTATCGATAGGACACTAGGCACTATGGACACATGATCCAAAAAAGTTATTTCGACAAGTGATCTTCCCGTAAAGCCCCTTTTTCACCTCCGTTTGGTTCCTTTCCCCAAAATAGGTTAATGCATCTGCTTCATGCATCCTCGTATATTTTGGTTCAACTTGAATAGATTTTATCGGATCTATACCGAATCGAGACTGCATTGAAAGCGGATCTGTAGTGTTTCAAGGACTAATATTTTATATTTAAAAAGTATGCCGAACCGCATTTGTCGTTACTAGCAGTTCTATTCTGCTTAAGCCGGCTCTACTCGATGCGGTGAACGTTTCATTCGAATGTTGGCTCCAACAATTGAGTCAATACCGACATCAGCCCGAACGTGTGCAAATACGAACGTTGGACGCCTGGCATTGGATAATCGTAGTTCGAACATTGGCCACACCATGCGTCCTACCATCAAGCGTCCAACGTTGGACGGTGTTCATAGCATCGTGTAGAGCCGGCTTTAGATGATAATTTAGCGAACAGTGGCCTGTCAAGAGTTCTGTTATTTTTTTTAGCTCCCGCCTCTTGGAAATTAAGTTTTCCAGCTTTAGCTTGATCGTTTTGAATGAATCTTTTAGCTCTTTGTCCAGCTATGATGAAACCTCAGCTTGAAAAACTCTCGGTGGAATTTTGTACATTGGGCCATAAACGCTCAGCTTTACCCTAATATCGGTTTTGGAGTCGTCCGTATACCAAACGGCAGTGTTTTCGTTAAAGAGGGAAAGATTGGCACGAATGGTATCGGACAACGCGTGCATTAACTCCAGGTTTCCTTGAGAATCGATAGGTAATCCACAGTCTCCTGGGTTAAAGGAGAACATCCCCCGTAAAGTTAGCGCCTCCGTCCGAGTCGCATGACGAATTTGAATACCGTGATACCGATACGGACCAGCCAGTTTCAGGTCCATAAGTTACTATGGGCTTGCATGAGGTCGGAGATGGTGCCATCGTGAACACCTCTGATCGTTATGACGATGTCATCTTTGAAGCCTCGGTTATTCAGGTCGACAAGAAGTTCTGCGAATACAATTGACCATAGGAGAGGAAGTAGGACGCCCCTTTGTGGATAGCCTTTTGCAGACGTTATCGTTACTGATTCACCATTCATCTCGGCAGTTATCAATCTACTACTGAGAAGCAACGTGATCCATTTCGCGGTGGGGTTCAATGCTCTATTTTTGCTGGGGCTTCGTTTTTCGCTTCAAAGGTAAAGGTGAATCCCCAATGTACGCTTGCTTGCTTGAACTTGGTGAGCTTTTCAGAGCTTTTTAGATTTTATATGTGAAACTTGTGCTTTAGTCGCTTGGGCATTTGGTTTTGTCTCATAACAAAGCATTGGTTTATTTAATATGTCAAAGCAAAGCACCAAAGCAAGCCAAGCGTACATTGGGATTTCACCTTAACGTTGTCAAATGCACCCCCGATTTTTGCAAAAGCGCACGGAGATTTGCTCTTGATATATTACACTAGCACGTGTATGGTAGACTCTGTAGATCTATGAAGGCACTAAGTGCGATCTACGGAAGATCCAAGGCGGTCAAACGCAGTTATTTTCCTTAGTTAGGAAGTACAGGATCTGTCTTCAATGGGTACCGAGTCGCAGGAACGTCGATGGCAATGATAAGGCATATGAATTGGCCAGAATAAGAGCAACTGTAGGCTCCTGTGTTGAAAGTCGGGTCGTGTCTCGTGACAAGTCGTTTGAGTTGAAGAAAGTGACGAAGTCGAATTACGACGTTCAGCAAAGGGGCGTAGAGTGGAAATGCCAAGTTGAGTTTAGGTCGATGTACAGAAAGTCGTGATTCGACTGAAACGTCACTTTGTTCATCTCAAACGACTTGTCGTGTCGTGACGACTCGACTTTCAGAACAGGGGCCTCTATATACAGTGTGATAGGAAGCCGTTGCATTTGACGAAGGGAGGTACCACCATGTATTTCCTTTCAAGGGAAAGCTGCAGATGGAGTTGTTTAATAACATCATGCGTCAATACTAGAAAGACTTGTACTATGCTGTATTTAGTGAACATGCTACGACTTAATGATAACGAATTCACACTTACTGCCGTTGATGACTGGAGAAATAAGTTGAAAATGGAAAATCTTCTCTGCAGTTGTCGGCCTCTGGCTAAGATCAAACACTGCGCATTTGAAAGGCTTTTTTAACAGGGGCCTTGGGTGAGGCTTCGATGCTTTAAATAAGAGATTTTATCCGATACCTGAATATGACAGATTGGATCAAAAGAAATTTCAAGCACACTTCCAAATACTTAAATAAATGTTTTTCACAAATTCGGTTACAAAACGAAGCCTTCACAGCATGAATTGTGTCTCCGTCCTTGGTCCTTCTTCGGGGCTGTCGTACCAACCTACAAACCCTAGCTATCAAAGACTTTAATTGGCAGATTCAATCAACACCTGAGCCAGTCGGGTATTATCTACAAAATTTATTAAAGTTTACAATGGGATTCGCCCTCGGGGATTCGAACCCGGAACCTTGTAGTTGGTATCTGCATTGCATTACTTACAAATCTAAAAATTTTTAGTCTCTTTGTGAGTTCTTTCAATATTTCCATTTCTCCAAAGATCGATGAAGGTCCAAAAAAAGCTTTTAGATAGTTTTAAAAATCTCAGAAAAAGTCTTATGATAATAGTGAACATTTTCCATGAGTTCAAAGCCAACCTTTATGTATACATGGGTGCCTTCAACCCTTCACCGGAACATAAAATCTGCTTTAAGTTGAAGTACACCCCAAAAAAGGAAATGAATATTATCTTTGTGTATCCTTTCAAGTTATCCTTGCACCAATGAACCCTAAATATAAAAGTACCAGGACTACAGGTATAGTAAGTAGATTTTTATGTATTGGAGACTCAGACTATCTCCTCTCTTGGGATATAAAATATATAAGCACCAGCTTTGGGAATTCAAGGTAGAGAGAGGTAGGGTAGAGATCATGGAAGACCAAAACCAGTTTGCGAGATAAAAATGCTTTAAAAAAAACGTGCACGGCTACACAAAGCCCAGAGCATGCGCTCTTTTTCGCTTATACTTAAGTCTCCCTTCTCTTTATTGTGTCTTTCTTGCTTCTTCTTCTTTTTGTGTTCTCGTTCATCGAAAATTATTATACACTCACGGAGGAAAATTCATTCTCTGAAAACTCGAGAAACCCTGAAGGAAAAAAGCTCTTCAGTCATCAGCTGCTGCGCGTGGAAAGGTGGTCGTTATATTGTTTAGTTCTCGACTTGATTTACAGCGTGCGAGCCTTTCTCTGAATTAAAAAAAAATAATAAATAAAAAGAAATTTTTGTATTTTTTTTCTGTGGTTATTCAGTTAATTTTTTTCGTTGAGTTTTTCAATTGAAGAAAGTTTGTTTTTTTTTCTGAGCAAAAAAGTGAGAGCAAAAATTTCTAGTGTATTTTCTGTGTACAATCCTCGTTTTTTCCGCTATACTTTTTGATGATATGAAAGCTACAAGAAATTTTTAAATTATTTTTTTGTGTATTAAAAATTTAAATTTGTTTAAATTTACAACAACAACAAAGCAAAAAAAAAATATTGAGTGTGTTTCTCAATAGGGAAAAAGCAAATACAAAGATACAAAAAAAAAGTGTCAAAATTAGTTCAAATCAATGATATAAAAGCTCTTCGCCAATTAAACTTAGAAAGCTTAGCCTCAATAATATGTAGAGAATTTCCTCTTATCCTATACTACTTAAATGTGAAAGAGACAGAAAATATAGGGAAAATATAGTTGTGCAAGAGAGAAGGCGCTATATATATAAAAAAAAGATATATATAAAAAAGTTCCCATCTGCCATAGGGAAGAGCCTTGTATGTGCTCTGCTATAGAATATTTTGCTGCTAGCTTTTTTTGACACAGAACCTAGAACTTATCTGGTTTTTAGTGTGATAGAAAGAGATAGAAAACGATCAGCTGTCTTACTTTAACATATATATATTAAGTAAGTGTGCATAACGGAAATTCGTTTTAGATAACTCGAAAATCATCGTTTTTAAGATAACAAAAAAAACACACACAGGGGAAAAGAAAGAAGAAGGCAAAGCAAAAAAAAACAAGATCGTTTAAACAGATTGATTTTGGAATACTGGATACAACTACACGAGTAACAACAACTACTATACGGTCCTATCTAGGGTAGACCAACTATTCCACGATCAGCTTGTTCTGGAGACAGAAAGGACTTGTTAACCTGAATTATATTTTCTTTTTGTTTCGTTGGTATGTCTTCTTTTTTTACCGGCGAAATCTAATGAACCAAAATTGTATCTAATTTTCGGTGAATAGAGAGCTTAAAAACTTCATCAGTTTCCGCCTGCGCAAAAGAACGACTGAATTTAAAAGTGCATTTTCAAAGTTTTGACAGTGACAATACGTTATTTTTGATGCAGTTTGATTTAATTGAGTTTTAAATGTGCAAATCTTTTGAGAAATTTATATATTTTGTAGCTTTTGAGTTGCAGACAGAAATAATAAATTTTTACTAAGCGGAAAATATAAAATTTTGTTTCTTTAGACAAAAATCGAACCCTGACCCCTTCACTATACCAGACAAACAAAATTCGGGAGAGTTTTTGTGAATAGTTTTTTTTTTGAAATATTTTATAAATTTGTGTATGTTTCTTTATGAAACAAAATAAAACACAAAACAAAAAGTGATTGTTTTTTTTTTGGATAAGAAATTTTTTCTTAATTTAAAATAAAAATATTCTTAAAATATCCTAATGAGATCGTTTAATACTTTTCCGGTTCAAGTGTTTTCTATATTATTATCTAACGTGTTTCAAGTGATAAAAATTACAATACTTTCCAATAACTAAGAAGAATTATTAATAATACCAACAACTAAAAAGGAAAAAAAATTATATAAATTTGTTTAATTTCCCAATTTCTTATATAAAAAAATTAATAAAAAAGAATAGAAGGAATTTGGGAAGAATCTTTATTCTTTAGTGTTTAAGTTTTATTTTGGGTGATTTTTTTCGTTGTTGTTGTTGGTTGTGTGATTGGTGTGGTATCTTACATATTTTTGTGAAAACTGTGTTTTATATAAAGAAATTCACCGTGGATACCATATCGTTGCCGCTGGTTGGATTATCACATGTTAGGATGGCTCTAGCTAGGTGAGTTTTAAACTATTTTATCTATTTTATAGTTGTTGTGTTTAGTTTTTTTTTGGACCATATTGCTATTATAGTCTAGTACATATAGGAGAGTTCTTACTATACGTGCATTGTTATAAAAGAAAAATACTATAAAAGCTGAGTTTTTTTTAGTATATCTTCATTATAATATGATGTCCTTTTAAAGGGTAATTTTTGTACTACCATTATTCCGTCATATCGTTGGTCAGGTCATGGTGCAATGTAGTAGATAAGCTTAGTGCTACGGGCGCAATAGGTTTGGGGCTGTGAAAAGTCAGAAGTGTGTTAAAGGAGATGGCGATGAACTCTCTGTTGAATTTGTCCCATTCTACTGACGCTATAAAACCTAGGCCGAATGGAAACTGAAGAAGCTACTTATCGAAGAACGTACAAGCGTTCATCGAATGAGTCGCAATTATATTAACGCAAAAAATTTCCGCAAATTTACACCGTCAGATAAGTTATCTTATCAGTCGATGCCAAGTTGCGAAGTAAACTTTCTATTTCCGAAGTAAGTGAACTTCGTGCTCTTAAATTCATTACCCGACACAGCTATGCCTGTATACTGTGTCCTAATATACCACCCACTTATTAAACCGGGTTTTTTTCAGGGCTCACGAAATTTGGCATCAATAAATTTACTGTATCTGACAACAGCTGCGATCCATTGCGCGATTTTTTCTACTCGCAAGTACTTGCGAGTACATCACCAATGGAACACGATTTTTGACAATTGACAGTAAAATGTATCTGCCCAAAAATAACAGCAAGGGAAGCTACGAGTAGCTAGCAGCAGTTTTGGGTTTTTTTTCAGTCCCAATGGATCGCAGCTAATATATCCCTAAGCTGCTACGCAAGCTCTCCACACTATTATATTTGTCCTGAGTTTTTACTACGAGATTTCCTCTCTGGCCGCTTCTAAGCCCTACGTCATCTGCCAGGCCTTCATTCTACGGACCAAAATACACGAGGACGCATGAAGCAGATACAAAAAAATTTCTTTTTTGGTGAAGAAGGTATGTGGATGTAGGCAAACGTGCTTTTGAAGAGATATATTGCCGAGGAAAAGCATTTTGCGTATACATAATCTTATTTCTATTTCTTAATTTAAAAGCGACTTTCTCTAAGTCTTCTCATTCAGCCTCTAAAACTTTATTGAAAACACTACTCTGCTCTTGTCCAACTCTTTAGATTGGAGCATTCTCGACTGGGGTCGCAAGATTAATGTCGAATTCAACTTGCAAGGTAATAAACTTGAACTGCTAAAAAGAAAGAGAACAACGAAAGTGAATCTTCCGATAGTCACATCTTTTATCGCTGCAGGGCAAAGTATTGTATCGATAAACTCTGATCCAGAACAGAAAGTAAATTGGCTCCAAACATTCATTGGGAATTCTTCATCTCTATTCTTCGGAGGTTGATATTTTTATCCAGCCTTTTTTGGACTTATCCTCGAAATAAATGCGGTTGCGATGTTTTTTCTGTTTTGTACGGACTTGTTTCTCTGCTTTGTTTTCATAAAAGAAATCTTGTTCTTGCAACCACTTCAATAAATCAATCTAAACTCTTTCAAACTGCTCAATTGAGCCAGGCTTCAGGAAAAAAACGTAGCCGAAGCTAGGATTATCACAGGCATCGATCAAGGAGAAACTGTCGCCATTCCTCGAACTCCTCTGATCACTTTTTACTACTCTTGTGAGTTAAAGTGTCTGGAATTTTCTATGATTTTTTTTTTGCAGCGCTATGACCATAAATAAATCACAGGAATAGAGTTTGAAGTGGAGTATGTGGATCTGAAGAGAGTATGTTTCTCTAATGGTCACTTATATGGGGTATGTTCAAGAATCAGTTCATATAACAGCCTGGGGTGAATTCTGAATTTTTGTATGAAGAGGTCGATTGAAACAACTTACGTGCTACCACCCCTGGTCATCGTCTAGCCAAAGAAAAGAGTCAGGAATTTTGTATGCAGGAAAGTCCTAAAAAAATAATATCTTGCACAGGTAGAAGAACAAAAGGTACCAATTAGATAGTAACGAAACAAATACATATTCGTATCCTTCGTTGCTGAGAAACTTACACATAATGAACATACCATGGCTGATATTCTTCTGTAGATCCTGGAAGTTGTAAATAAAGAAGACGCTGCTCTATTATTTATATATTTTTTGTAGTGTTTTCATAGCCATTAAAAGACCATTCGAAAATCATCGTCAATCTAAAAAAAATATATATGTATGCATGTATATCATAGTATGGTAGTTATAGTAGTCGTTGCTAAGGTGGTGTAATAGAAGAATTTGGACTAGATCAGTGCTGCATTCCATTACCTATAACGTAAAGAACCTAAGTTAGGCTTAGGCCATAGTACCATTTTCATACACAGCTCAGAATTTTCTTAAGCAAACTATATTGGTATACACCTATGAAAACTTATGAAGGGTTTACGCTAACAAGCGGAATTTTATCTTATCTGAAAACCAAGCCGCAATCAAAATTATTAAATCCCATAGAACCAAGCCCAAATTAATTTAGGACTGCCGACGCGCCCCCGATGATCTCGGGACTCTCAATCAGGTCATCCTTATGTAGATTCCGCTCTATCAGGAATTCACGGGCAATAAAAAGACGGACGCCTTGTCTAGATAGGGCTCTGAATCGGTTTTCATCGGTCCGTGATCTAATACCGGAGACAGATTAGAAACTTAATCCGGATTATGACGTCAGAATGAAAAGATATGGAAATAAAATGGATTCTACGTCATTCTGACGTCATAATCCGGATTAAGGGTGCTAATCTGTCTAGGGTATAAGGCGCACATTGAGCTGTGTCAAGCAGTAATCGCAGAGCAGGGCAGCACCAACAAAATCTGCGTTATACAGTTGTCGTAAGAATATTTGGAAGCAGTTTTGTTAGACAGTTTGGCGAAAGTAGCTATTCTTCCCCGGATTGGATTTTTAAGTTTTGACCTCATATATTTTGAGTGGCTGAGTCACATAACTCGGGGTTATTTCGAACTAACTCGATTAATTTTTCTTCCATTAAAAAAAAACTGGACTCGGCACGAGTCACACAGTTTCTGTGCACAAGTGTCGTGAACCCTGCCCCTGGCATTCGTGTCACCTGCTCTGCGTTGCAAATCGCGGTTCTCCCTTAAAAAGCATGAGACACAGAAACTCGATACAAACTGTGCTGCTGTGCTCTGTGCTGAACTTCTGGCGAGCAGTAGAAAGGATGTTAGTTAGGACACAACCTGGCATGGTCACCTGTGGACAATTGGAAGGGCGGACCATCCCACTGGCAGGCTCTACCTAGAGGAGGATTAGTCTATCATTCACACTTTCTTTCATTATCCCGTGATAATGAGGAGCAGGGTCTAGTTGTTTGGTGTGATCTTGCTTGACCAAACAACTCTGAGCCACAGATCTTTAAGTAGACTACTCAGCATGTTCAAGAGATACAAATTTGAGGTATAGGGGCTGTTAAGAATAAAATATGTCCAAGTTGGGCTGCCCTGGTACTCGTATAACCCGATAGCTCAGTAGGAGAAAAAGAAAAAGCAGATCCAAGGTTGATTCTTTTATTGGGTATTGTTATATTTCTTATTTGTGTGTAGGCCGGGTCATGCCTCGTGGAAAACAAAATTAAAATACGACAAATTGACAGATCTGACTCGCAAATATCAATTGTAATATCAATTGAGCAATTGTTCAGTGCAGCCGGGCGTATATCCTTAAGGCTTCCATTCACAACAGGCCGCCGGCAGGTCGTAGCCTTTTAAGCCAGGTCAGCAGGTACCACACGATGAAGACCATACATTACTCAGTCTGACTGAGGGATGAGGACTTGAGGCATACGTCTGACAGGCCGTGGACTGTAGGCGACCTCATGATTCCCTACAGGCAAAGACGACAGTTTAGCGTAGTAGGTTCAAGTGTTCATGGCCTCAACGAACATTTTTAGACTGAATATAAGTTCAGATCTTCAAGCACGGACTGACGATAAATACCCATACACATAAAAATTTTTGTTAGTTTTTATGGACTGCAGGCCCAGCAGGCCTCATCCAGTTGACGATATGGGTGAGTGAGTGTGTGATTAAACTTGGCCTCAAGGCGGGAAATCTTCAGGCCATGGCTTGCCGGCGGCCAGTATAGGAATGGGGCCTTTAGAAATCGACTCATGGAAATATAATTTTCCTCTCTTGAACTTTGACTATTAACAACGACAAGAAAGAATACCATTACTGTATATAACACTGGTCTATTGTTCTAATATTTTTTCATAACCTATTGTAAAGTAATAAGAAAATGAGGCCTTAATTTAATTAAATTTTTTTAATGCTATTCGTAAACATTCGTATTCGCATTCCCAACATTCGCATTCGCCAATGTGAAAAATATCACATTCGTAACATCCCTAGTTCAGACCTATGTCCTTTGCCACCAAAAACGAGCGTCTCACGATGTTCACGTCATCTGCATATCCTAGTAATGTCCAGAGTGTGTATTGACACCGAAGCGAGTCCATCCTCTTGCTCGAAATTACTTGAAAAGCTTATATACCAAGCGTCAGAAAGTTGGGACGACATTTTTTCAAGCGTCAGCTCCCCTACTATAGTAGACCCGTAGGCCCGAGTCCTGAGAAATGTCTTCTTGGAATCATTTTTGTTTTGTTTAACATCAAATCAACGAAAATATTCTGTAACACACTGTATACATACATATAATAATTCCTGACATCTTTCCTCATAAATCCCCCCCCCCCCAATAAAAATTTAGGTTAAAAGTATAAAATCAAATCATCGCGCCACAAGCTTACACCACAAAAAAACTCACCCAATAAATCTTCCTCAAAATTAGTGTATTTCATCTCGAATCGCGCTGCCAAAAACAATATCCAAATTACAATAACACCTTTTCTCCACGCTCCTCCTCAGGCTATGCGAGGTGACGCGGGAAGGAGCGTGTAGCGAACCGTCAAAAGCGTTTTGCGGCTGCCAATCTGTCGTGAATCAGTTTTATGTTTTTTTCTGCTATTTCCCCGCAAGAAAAATCAACCTTGAAAGTCAATAGCATAAGTCAATCAAAAAAAAAATTGAATATAACATTACAAAAGCGCCAGAAAAGTGGATGGAGGAGCACACAGGGAGGCACACACTAAAGAGTCGCTAGATGGAGATGGAGAAGAAGACGACGAAAAAAATATAGTCAGGCTCTGGCAGGCAACCTTCTCCCCTGGCGATTTTTATGCTTTATGGTAATTTCCGCCTATTTCCACCCACTTTCCCCATTTAGCATTCACAATGTTGCTTCAGTTTTTATAATGGGCACGTGCGTGTGTATATTATGCTTTAATATATATGTATGTATGTATATAAGAACACGCGGATAAGCTACGCAGATTTAAAGCTTAAAAGCTCAATGGTTTTTATAAGTTTTATTTTTTTTAGCTTAGTTGCGGGGGAGGGAGGTGGAGGCACGGCCAGGCGAAGGCTTGAGTATCGGAAATGTCAGATTACAGTTATGTGCGTATTTATGAGCTTTTGAACGTCTCGTGAAAAGAAAATCGCGAATTGCTCCTGCAAAATTTGTTACAAAGCTCATAGGTGTTTTTTTCTCTCTCTTCTTGTTTCTCTTAAAGCTTATAAGTTCAACTTCCAGCCGCGTGAGCTCTTCTGAAGATTTACTCCCGCATTCGTAGCTTTTTTTGTGGGCTTTTTGTTGTTGTGTTATCGTTATCGTAAGCTTTTGCAGTACGCGCGCGAGTAGAGGAGTACGGGAGCGAGTATAGGGCGCTTTAAAAGTAGCGGAATACACACGCATCAAGAATATGCCGAAGAGTGCCGCGCGAAAGCGCGTCCATAATCACGTGCTTGTAGTGGTGTACACGTGTATATCTGCCAAATTTGCTTAATCTGTCATATTTTTTGTTGTTGTTTTTGGTCGGTTGGATGTTGTGAATCGTGTGTAAGCCGTGAACCCGTGTGAAGGAAGGGATCTTGAAACGTGCTTTTAGCAAAGCGCCGACCTCGCTTTTTTTCTGCACGAAACAAACGCGAAAAAAACAACTTTTCACAGAATTGAGATGACTTTTATGTTAATGTTCATAATAGCATAAAATGAGAGTAGTTTTTTTTGTTGAGTGGTATTGTTGTTGGTAGGCCCGAGTATTTTTTTTAGGTATATAGAAAGAGAGGCAAATGGCATTGCGTATAGAGAGGATAACGTGAAAGGGGGCAGCAACGGGTGGTAAAAATTATGTTTAGGGCTGCCAACATTAATTTTTTTTCGCTCTTTGGTGCGATTTTTGATGAAGTTTTGTGAAACTTTTCATTTATTGAGTGTGACCTTCCGTAACGAGGTTACCTCATTTGAGGTGCGCCTTGCTGGTCAATCCGGAAAAGCGAAAAGCAACAGTTTTTTTTGTTGTGTTCTTCTTTCTACTTCTTTCTTGTATGTAATATACATAAATATTTTTTTCGCTTGTTGTTCTTTCATCGAGGGTTTATATTTTTTTTTCTTTTTTTTTTTTTAATTAACGTTAATTGATTGTGTGTAATAAGCGACACAATTTTGTATTATCAGAATTTTAATCTTGGCGTCTTTTTTTTTTGTACTGATCTAAATAAAATTTTATAATATAGGTCTTTTTAATGAAACTGTGTGTGCATGTGCTTTTTCTGTTACACGAGTTTATCGATTTGTGTTGTAGGTTTATTGCTTTACCATTGATTATGATTTTCATTTATTTTTGAAGTGGTATTTATTTTTATTTCTCGATTTATGCCAAACATAAGGAAATATATCACATTTATAAAGGTCGAAACAATTAAAGATTATAATTTTTGCGCACACACTAGTTTTTTTTTTTTTTTTTTTGAAAATTATGAATTTTTTTCAAGTAGCATGTTTATTTGAATAATATGATTATTGAATTTTGTATAGTTCAGTTGGTGCATTAATTTAGTCATATGTTTTTTAACAAGTATCTTGAATCTTTTCTAGGATTTTTTACTTATTTAGTCAAGATGAGGTGTGTGATATAGTATCTATGTATGTATTAAATAAAAATTAGATTTGCTTTACTTGAGAGATTGAGACGAGTCTTTGCTTTTACTAACAAGTAATTCTGGTGTCAATAACATTTTATGATATTTTTAATCAGTTTAAATGAAGATGTTTTGCTAAGTCTAAATCTGTCTTGTGATAACTCAGTCAACGAACGCTGAAAAAAAGATGGTTTAGACGGAAATACTTAAAAACGGGATTTTAGACTTCAGGGCTGTGTTTTGGGTGCAAGTAACACTTCTATAGCACAATAAATAGGTTGATTATAAAATGATAGGTAATTACATATATCGTTGAAAACTGCCCTACTTTTGTTTTATCATCAGAATGGAGTCAACCGATCTCCTCTACTACCTCCACTCCTCCATCCACAGACCGATGGTCCACTTATCTATTTATTTACCAAATCCATCTTCCATTTTTTTTAGCGTTTTTATACTTCCTAAAATCCTGTAAAACATCCCGAGTTGGAGATGGTGTAAGAAGGCGTATATTAAAAATTCGGACAATCTTTTCAACACCTTCGTTCTACACTCTCTCCAATTCTGGATGTTAACAGAATATTGACGATATATCGTTTCATCACTTATTATTCGAAGCCCGGAACTATGCTTAGTAAAGTAATGGTTTCCGCGCCTAATATATAGTAGTCTACGTTTTAAAGTGCCCGAATACCACTCCAGAGGTCCGTGGTTCGATCCCACTCAGCAATATGGTTTTTGGTCGCTTTGTTGTCCTATGGTCATAGCCGGCGGATAATGTGGGTATGGTGGGTAGCAGTACCAACCCAGAAAATTTGAGAGTAACTGAGCGTGTGACATGAAGAATGCCTCTGGTTCCGGCCCATATTCGGCAAATATCACACATTAAAAGCAGACGTGCTCTGCGTTATTCTGGATATCTAGCGATACCAGTCACAGCGCTGAGCCATCGTCCTCGAAACGATGGAGGTATCTTCTAAATCCTCTATTTCCAATCAAGAACGGCGTGAGGTCGTGACTCACTTCACCACACTCCCTCGTAACCCATCTACCCACGTTTGGGATAAGTCTGAGGGGCCACCGACTTTAACAGACTCGTCCCACTTACCTTGCGTTACAGGCTCGCTGCAGCCGCACTGAATTTGTCTCCCCTCTAACATATTCTGGATCATAAAGTCGCTTCTCTCGCCAGTATCTCTATGGGAATAATTCCCGCTATCATGCACGCCGCATCGTTGGACGAAGGACGCTTAAGCTGGAGACAAATACATGCGTACGTTGGCGCGTGCGGTGATTGATATAATAGAAGTGCGTACATTCAAATGCCAACTGACATATAGTTACGTAAACGGAACGAACGCAAAGCAAAAACTGGTTTACTTTCAACTTTTCCGCATTGCCGCATTCGCCATAGCCTCAAATACCCAAACACAAGCACACACAACCGACACATGCACTCGTCGCTTAGATGTTTTGATTATTTGTAAGAGACTAGACGGAACCCAAGCACGCAACTGTCTGTCAGCGAAAATTCACTGCATTCACCGACGCACTAGATGCACGCACGTATCTCTTTCTAGCTTTAGTCTGTATGCGGTCATCCATTTTCTGCTGTTAGCCGTCTTGATCCACAGGAGAGTTCCCAAGACACCACATGTTGTTTTGTACACCGTCGGCCCATCTTTCGCTTCACAATGAAGTGACTCCTTTTTAGGAAAAGTTATAACCAAATAACAGTTTCGGAGGGGGGAGTGTGTTTGTCTGACTACCCACCACGATCCGCCGGCACTGCGTACATTGACACCTTATTCATGAAAATTGGTCATAGGGTTACAAAAATACAGGGTGTTATGTAAAACTCTACCAAAAAAAGTTCAAAACGCTCTAGCGGCGAAGCCGTTACGATGGTAGACCAAGAAAGAGTTGGAAGGGTGCAGCTACAGCGCAACTGAAATCAAGTCGCTATAAATCCTGTAAACTGGAAAAATCGTGTAACGTCAAAAACTCATCACTCCCGCATCACTGCAGAATTCAGCTACAGACTTCTAATTGCTGAATTCTGCAGTGATGCGGCAATGATGAGTTTTTGAAGGTACCCAATCTTTAAATGGGTACGAAGGATGTAAAGTTGGTGGTAATCAGTCTTGATAAAACTATAATATAGGGCCTTTTCATAAACGCAAGATTGCAGTCATTTGCAAGTATTCAGCTACAGTTTTTAATTGCTGATTGCTTACTTACATTACATAAAAATTGATTTAAAATTGTGCAAGCCTCTAAAAACTTTTGTACATAAGATATTTCTGAATAATATTTCGAGTTTCTTGGTAATAATTCATAATTTTTTTTCCTCATTTAAAACAATAACTTCGAGTAATTATATTCCAGCTGCGCGCTCGATAAGTTATAACCTTTATTTATCAGGAATTCTGACCGTCCAATATGTAGTTCAACAATTGCACATAATCGTAAAATTGCTCATAAACATCAGGGACACAATTACTGATGTATAAAGTTCCATTTACATATCGGCAAATGCAATTCAGCTACTAATTCAGCACTTAGCAATAAAATTTAACAGTGCAGATGCAATATACGAAGTCCATAACTAAGAAACTAGATTAAAAATGGCATAAAATTCTTCACAAAAACATCGATTGTGAATGTTTTTTTTTCTGTATCACCCTGTCTCACTGTCTTATTAACTCACCACCAGCTCTCTCGCCTGTTCATCATACACAATTTTTTTTTCGTTGTTCCAAGCTGAAGCAATAAAACAGTTTCGAATTAATGAAAATTTCATTGAAAAACTCACAGGCAACGACTTAAAACGGCGCTGCTGAGCTTGAGCTCTGTGCGCGCTGAGCTGAAATAAGCGGAAAACAGAACCTCAGACTGACCGAGAAACCTACTTTCGGACCCACTGCAAACACGCGTCAGTTTTCAGCTGCAGACCTTAAAAAATTGCCGAACAAAATTTTTTTTTTCTAGTTTTTTAGGTCAAGGTCTTTCGCCGTCGGATTTACGACAAACGATGCTCGCACAGCTTCACTTCAGTCCGTCGCGATCTGAAACGTGAGAGAAAAATTCAAATTATCCGGATACAAAAATTTTATTATCAAAAAAAAAAAAATAATTAAATTATGTTTCACAAAAGTGTTGCCTTTGTTGGAAGGAAAACCAATGACGACTGTGCGTCGCCGTTGGTTTAAGCTACAAAGTTGTGTATCAACGCACAATAAAAATTTTCGCCTTCTCGCTCTAAAACAGGAAAAGCTTACAAAAGAAAATTAATTATTAAAAAAAAAACTTGGACTATGAAAATACGTGACTGTTTTACTGATTTCAAAGAAGCAAAAAAAAACTTTCAGTTTTCTCAACGCATGGCGTCAAACATAAACAACGAATTCGCCTGCAGCCCCTCGACTCCCCGCCATTTTCTCGATCAATTCGACTTCATTTTTTTTCGATCTACATAGTATTCGCCGCATTTCTGCTGTTTCGCTGCTGTTGCATAGCATAAAATATGTTGTTGCAGTTGCGTCGTAGCTCGGAATCTCGATCGGCCAAGCGAAATTCATTGCAGCCGCCGCCATTGGAGCCATTATTTGAGTGAAAATTGGGATCAGTGCTGCTGGGATTCAGTGCCGTCAGAAATCCGCAACGGTAGTTATTGGAGTGCGTCATGGGCACGCTTACACCAACACAATTCGGCCTGCATGACGGGCGGCGAGGGGCCGCGTCTCTTAATGAAAGGAAAAAAAATTGGGCCACGACCAAGATGTTCGCCCAAAACGCACAGCAATTCCAAATTTAACGCGTTTACTTTGTCGTTTTGTAGCGTTGTTTTTGTTGTTGTTGTTGCTGTAGTTTTGGTCTTTTCTTTAACCATCACAATTCACTCAATATTGTGGACAACTTAACTGTTTGTACTATGACACGACCTCTATGTGCCGCCATGTGTGCGCTCGCGTTGGCTTCATTATATTATTATTTTTGTTGTTTTCCAAACTCTGACGATTTATATATTTTACGTTTTCGCCGTAAATTTTGTTGTAAATTTTGCACTGGTGTTGGCGGATTGCATTAACGGTTTTATTTAACATGGAACGTACTATTTAAAAAATCTGCTTCTGCTGCGGCCTGGTGCAATGCGCAATGTTGTCTACTTTTTATTTTTGCTGATTTTCAACTTTGTGCAATGTGCGCTGCGGGCCCGCTTGGTGCCTGCCTACTTTCATGTGGCGTAATAATGTCAAAGCGATTTAATAATATTATACATTCTTTTTTGTTGTTGTATAGTTGCTGTGACATATTTTTTTTTCTGTAATTTTTCATATCAATTACAAAATTGGTTGCATTTTAGGTCTCAAGTTGGAAATGCTTTTGTTTATTGATTGTTATGACATAAGGAAGTGTTATGTTTTTGACAGATGATGGTTGGTTGTGCACGATTTGTAACAATTGCTCATATGATTAGTAATTGAAGATTGTTGTTTTGTAATGTTAACTGCTTGATAAAGCAGTCTTCTATATATAGGTTGGGGCAGACAAACGATATTTTTTATAGGTATTAAAAACATTCATTTTATTGATTACAAAACATTTTAAAAGGACAAGTAGGAATTGGCATGCCGGTCCCAGTAGCCTAAGGATTATGGCGCTAGACTACCGTCCATCATTCCAGAGACCAGTCCAGAGGTCCGTGAATCGATTCCGCCCAGAGGCATTATCCTTCGTCTTTTCACTTCTCCCACTTAAATAACATTCCTTCTTGCTGTTTTCTCTCTGCTGATATTGTCTCTAGGCATAAGAAAGCTATTTCCTGTTCTATTATCGGAGTTAGGATTTTATCGTGGTAGTACTGAGTGGGAGTTGGTGGAATAAAAACCTGAATTGGTGTTGGCATATAACTCTTCTCTCTACTATATTTTCCACTAAAGCTTGCTGTTCGGCATTGCTTGCATTGATAGAACCGTTGGATCGCATAAAAGATGTGTTCATCTCAAAACTTTAGTCTCTTCTCCATGTAAAAAATATAAGTGAACAATTTAATTTTTTGGAATAATCCAACAATGGAATCCAAGAAGGTGGCGATCATTATTTTGTACAAGTTTTCTGAGTCTGGTGTAATTCCTTAATAGATAGGAGTACCAAATGTGCCATTGCATGAATTCCTTCTTGAATCCATACTTTTAAATCTTGTGTCTACTCAAACCAAAAAAAAACTGCTTCGGCATGAGATAATGCTATAAAAAGGGGTAAAGTCTGGTGGCCTAATTTCTACTGACAGCGAGGCGGTAGGGATAAATACCATTTCTAAGTTTCATGTCACCTTGGTTGTGTAATTAGATCTTATGTTGCTCCATGTTATGCGCAAAATGACAGTTTTCATTCACGGGAAAATCGTTAAAAATCTGGAATCAGGAAGTTTTTCATCATTTAGACATAGCTTTTACTGATGTTTCTTTAACTACAACGCTATTATCATCGTCAAAAAATACTTGCCAGTTATTCAACTCGAAGATATCGTACGCTAGACTGCAACCGAATGTGGAGGCCGAGCTGTCAGCGACCCAGTAGCGCAAATTCTGTTAATTGACATATGTACAACTTAGGACAATGAAGAATTTAACGCAAAAACAGAATAGAAACTGTGATACATAGATGGATCCAAAAGTCAAGATGGATGCAGACGCAGGCTGGTAGTAGCTCTAGGCAAATTCCTTTCCATATTTTGGGTGGCAGTATATGCCTTAAATAAATTTTCCCGCAAATGTCTAAAGTGAAAGATAAACGCCACAGCTTTCTATATAATGATCGACAGTCAAGCAGACCAAAAACTATCTGGCAAGACACTTTATAACTGAATTCATCCCACGATTCGGCACACCCTTCGAAATCACGACTGATCAGGATACCTAGTTCGAGTCCAAACTGTTCAATGAAGTTCCCAAGCTAATAGGTAGTCACCGAATCTTGACAACCGTCTCCCATCCGCAGAGAAACGCGATGGTTGAACGGTAACATTGAAAACTCAAAGATGCCTTAATGGCAAACGTCAATACTATTCATTGGAGTGAAGACTTCGTCCCACTTGGCATACGTACGATAATTAAAATCAATTTGCAATGCTCACCAGCAGAGCTCGTCTATGGCCGAATGTGAGATTGCTCAATTTAGTTTCCAACGATGAAAACCCAATGGAGCACTCTGAATTTCTCACTTGTCCGTTTGCATATGGAAAATTTCTAGGTAATACTTCCAAACCAAGTCAAAAGGATGTTTACGTGCCTCGATCTTTGGAGTACTCGGACTATAATTTCCTTTCCAACCTCTATATGAAGGCTCGTACAAAGTAATAAAAGGCTGCGAAGGGCGAGTATATGGCAGCGGTGTATAACTTAACCTATAAGTGATGCAACCCATTGCAATTAATCGGTCAAAAGATCAAAAAGCGCCTTGAGCATCAATTGACGATCTAGGCTTCCGGCATCTCCAGCTTTCATTATCACTCAAAACGTCATTCAAAATCGAAAGAAATTTTTTTGGTGAAAAGCTTGTCCCACTACTAGATTCTTCCATCGGGGGAATGAAACAATCCAAGAAAGTCATTACCTCTGTTTGAGGGGAAAGCTAAAAAGGCAGCTTTTGATGATTAGGTCTTCATCCAAGACAACGTCTTCTGTCCGATATCACCTGAAAAACATGGGTAAAATGCATATCAACGCGTGTAGATATTTTCCCGTAGAAACAGGAACCACAAAATACATCCTTTGCCCCTGGTATTAATATCAGATTTGCGAATGATTAGAAGTCACATAAAATTGGTCCCATGTGGCATCTTTCTGTCTAAGTCCGACTGTGGCGATAAAGGAGTTAGATATGTTGTTACCAATGTTGATGGCGTTTTTGGTATTCCTCAAAGTCGTTTTACCCAGGGAGGTCAAACTCTACTCCGCCCACTTTATTGAATGCCGATAGAGAATTGCACAAGGAACATTTAAAAAAAGAGAGAAGTTGATTTGATGAAAATTGACGGCTCCACCGATTTTTGAACGGTAATTTTTTTCTGACCCCACTGTTTGTGGCCGCCCGTAGGCCGTGGCCTGCAGTCGAAGAAAACTGACAAAAATCTTTATGTATGTGTACATTTACAGTCAGTTCATGTCTTAAGATCTGAACTTCTATTCAGTCTGAAGTTTCCTTTGAGGCCAAGAATAAAAAAAAGTGCAATCAGCCGGAATTTATTTCTGGTTTGATAGATGTGCATAGAAATAATTCTTGTTCGGCTGTGGGTCTGTGGGGAATCATAAGTTGGCCTGCAGGCAGGCCACGGACTGTCAGACGGTTGCCTCAAGTCCTCATCCCTCGTTCAGACTGAGTAATGTGTGGCCTTCGTCGGGCTGTGCCTACCGACATGACCTCAATGACCACGGCCTGCCGGCGGCCTGTGTGTAAATAGGGGCCTTTAGAGGCTTATGTATACGGGCCTACCACATGACTTGGTGGGGCCTGGGACAAAAATATCAATATTAGGGCCCTTTCAAGTCATACAAAAAAAGAACGCTTTCGGTGTCAATCTATTTTCGGGGCCTTCTCTGACCTGAGGCGCGGGGCAATTCGTCCCAGTTGTCCCTCGATTTTGCGGGCCTGTGTAAAGTGTTCTTTTGCTTCATATTAAGGTCTACTATTGAATAGCTCACAGAAATGCTGGAACCATTTGTCTATAATCTGTTAAGGAACTGTGAGCGGCTTACTATTCTTACTATTACAGTATGGAACCAGTAAATCTGGGCCAATCTTTATCCTTCCCATATCCTAATAAAACTTCGAATCGCACACAAGGAATGTTCCTCTGTAGGTCTTTACCTTCAAGATATATGTTTTATGTTTTTGGTTTAGGAGGAGGTGATGAATCTGGTTCAAATTTTGTTGATCAAAGGATATCCAAAGCATTTTGTGAGTTTATACACCAGGGGAAAGTGTGTTCAAAATCAGCTTTACCCTCGAGCATTTTTCGCGAATCGATAATTTCGTTGATAATTTTTAAAAAAGAAGGACAAACTCGGCCAACTCGGTCTGCGAAGAATTAGGTTTATGAACGCTGATTTATAAAGATAGTGAAAAGGGTTGGATTCAAATTCGAACCCTGAGGGACACCGGATGCAACAAAGAATTCATTTGATAGGTGGTCATTAATTCACACCCGGAGACGTCTGTTAAGGCCCCCATACATGGTCAAATTGGATGTACATCAAAGTGCGGATGTACAACCAAAACTATCGATTGTTTGATGAAAATCATGGTACAGCATGGATGTACATCCAATTTGATCGTGTATGGGGGCCTTTACAAAGGCATGAGCGCGAAAAAACCGTGCTAACTATCATAGTTTTGAAGGGAAAGGTCAGTTGAGTAAGACTATTTCCTCCAGGAGTTTAGCTAACGATTGGATACAAAGTTAAGATCACGTTAAACACAGATAAAACTTGTAATGTACCCCAAATTCTCGAATCTTAAATGTTCTTTTGGACCTCGAATTTCTGGATCGATCAGTGACCGCAATATAATGATCTTTGGGTGATCTTTTGAGCGAAATACAGGCCTGTCTCAAACACGTCTCTTATTATTTTTCACATTTTCATAATATCTGTATTTCCAGGACTTGTTTTCAAAACATTATAAAATAATCACGGGGAAGATCAATTGCGATAAGCCAGTACAATTATATGTGGAAGATCATATCATCGATCGATCTGTTCCATCTGAAATTTCATTTAAGTGTATTAAGCGCCATTGCGGTAAACCTGAGTACTAAAATTTGGTTGCTACATGTTTTAATTCGATAGTAATGTGCCAAATAGTGTATTAAAAGCGCGAGCTTTGGTGAAGTTTGTGATCTAGTTACCGTGCTTAAATCGTTGCGGATTTGAAGTACTACAGTTTTTTTCAGTAAATTCGAGTTCATATATTTTAATAGTGGAATGCTTAAAAAAAGAATGCTTTGGCAATATTCTAGAACGTGTTAAGATCTTAAAAGAGTTTTACAAAATTTTTTATATCTGCCTCCGTTTTGCAGTTAACTACATCAGAAAAAGGTGAATGCAACTGATCCTCAAACCCAAATTTCTCGAGCAACCATCGATCGGCCACCAAAACATCTCAGCTCTATCCATAACTTTCTGGTTCTCACCTCGTCCGTACTTAATCTCGGTGCACCCAAGTCACCTATAAACACTCCGTTCGTGTTTAGTTCACAGCTTCACGAAATCCGCGATAATTAATAAAATAAAATAAAAAAAGATCAAAGTCTGTCGAGAGCCGCGATCGTTAAATAGCCAGCATCTTTGCGGTGAAGGCGAGGCTTGAGGCAGCACATGCAAGAAAGCGGGAAACCAAGCGACGACGACGCGACGGCGCGGCAGAAAAGTGGGCAAAAACCCGTGCAGCTCCGGTTCCAGACAAGGTGCCCTCGTCTGGCAAAGTGAACGAAGCTCACGGATTTTCTTGGCCTGCATGCTGCGACGACGCGACGGCGGCTGGAGCGGAGCTTCGAGCTATTTCGGAGCATCTTAAATAGTGCGTAGGGATCGGATCGGGAACGACGATTGCTCAACTTCGTAACGCGGCCGCGTTTTCGGCTTTTTGGGGCTCGTTTTATCTCTCCGCAGACCGAATTGAAAATTTTTACGATTTTCCTTGAGACTTTCTCTTTTTCAGGGATTTCAACAGCATAAACGACACGGCGCGGGGCCTATGCTGCTGCGCTGCTTGTGGTGCTGGCGGATTGGAGCTATGTTGCTATGTTGCATTCCGTCGACTTTTATTTTTTTGTTTTTGTTGCCCGAGCGCTTAACTTATAGATACTCGTGTAGCAACACTGCAGAGTTGGAAAACTGCACCGTTCCCGTCTGCGAGTCCGTCTCTCCATGGACTTGGCGTGGCTGTTGGGCACTTTTATCTACTTTTGAGAGTTCTCGTTTCCACGTTTCGTTTCATCTGGAAAATGACTTTCTCTTCCTGATGTTTTCCCGCTCTACCTTGACGCGCTCTGCTCGTGGCTCTGGTTGCGGCTGCAGGCGATTTTTGCTGTCACAGTTTCAATATTGGCCCATTCTCAGCGGCCGCGGTGATGGGGAGCTCTGCTAGAAAAAAGATCGGTAGATGATGACGGAAAGCAGCAGCATAGATGTGCGATGCTTTTACATATCTAGGGCATTGCGTTACATCAACCGATGCTGGGCCTAATTTCTCTCTTTACATAATAATATCCAACGCCAAGTCTCGGAGTTGGAACGCGCGGCAGATTTCACGTCTATAGACAACACAGCGTACAGCAGCACTATACAACGGGCAAAAAATAGAAACTCTATAATCTATGCCGTTGTGAAATTGCTTGACACGCATTGGTGGGCGGATTGAATTAAATTGGGGAAAAAATGAAAACTGGAGAATTGAGCACTTTCCTAATCTTGTTATCTCTCTGCTTTGTGGAAAGTTCGGTGATAAATGGGCATTAAGCAGGGAAATTAAATGGCGCTTTTATTTGTTATAAAATTTTTTAATTGTGATTTTTCTTTTGGGTCAGATTCGGTGTGCGGAAATGTAGGCGAAAGTGTCGATTGGTAAAGGGATTGTAGATTTGATTGGTGGTACCAATTTTGTGAAGGTAAATTTTTTTTTGTTTAATGCGTGCTGCTAATATGCATTTTCTATAATGTAAGCAGCAGATATGTTTTCGATTTACGCATTGTGGGAGTGTACAATGGGGTTTTGGGTTTGTAAAGAATGAATGTTCGAACAGCGCGACAGGACAAGGTCTATTTCTTAAGATTTTGTAGCATAGAAACCGTGAGCTGAGTTTTAATCATTTCTAAAGCAAGCTTAGGAATTTTCAATAGGGAATTACATTTTTATTAAGAGTTTGTATGCATTCAAATTGTATTAAAAGAGACCACAAAAAAAGATTATTTCCTAGACCTTTCGACTAGAATCGATCATATTGCATTATTTTGAGAGGAGGTTCGCGCCATCTAGGAGTAGGGTTTGTAATACAGTAGCATATTTACTGCGTATACATGTTGAGTTGAACTCAGGTTGAACGCGATTTCAAATGCATGTAGACGCGAGTCGAGCTGAGATAGGGTCGACTGGACTCGACTCAGCTCTGCTACCTGAGTTGAGTTGAAATTATGCATATAGACGCGAGTTCAGTAGTTGAGTAGTTGGAGTTAGTTGATAGAAGAATCTCTGTGTTTTGTTTGTGATTTTTGTCGATTGTCGAAAATTGAACTCATCATGTATACGTAGTAATTACTTACAATGACACTATAGCCCTACTCGTCCCTTGGCCTCCTCTATTGCTCTCCTTCAGTCGTCTCAATTTCTAGGCTGAGGTTCTCCAGTTCGTTGTATGAAGAAGTGACTCCGCGTCCACTGCAACCGCATCTGTCCACCTTTTTCTATTCTGTCAACTTTCTTTACAACTCTTCCTTCTGGCATACGCTCAACGTGTCCAGCGCAGCAAGATCTGTTAAGTTTTATGATTTTTACTAGATTTATATTGTTGTAGGTTACGCTTCTTAAAATTTTCCTTAAGAAGAAGTTAAGCATGTCTCTCATCTTTTGCGCTCATCTATCGTCAGGTCGCTTCCTATACTTGGTCTAATCGCTCGTGTCTTCTGCATTATTTTGGGTTTCTCCTTATCGAACGTTCTGCTGCTTCTTTGTTGTGAAAGTATTAAATAGCACAGGGGCCGCTCCACACCCTTGTTTGAGCGCTTGATTAACTTGGAAGGCATCTGTTAGAGTTTTCCAAATTCTTACCCGGGATTTTGGGTCGAGGTAGACTTGCTCTATTAGACGTACTAGTTTGGCTGACACACCTAATCCGCTAAGTGCATCCGCCTGTCGGTATCAATTGATGATCTTCAGATGATATATAAAGGGTCTTCATGATCTTCATATAATATCTAAAAGGGGCATGTCCTGTGAGTAGACCTGTTAAGACTCTTAGTACGGGTTTTGATAGGCTCGAGAAGGTTCTTAGCTTTTGCTCGAGCAAGGGTAATGATTTTCTTGGCTTGCCCCATCCCTGGTACAAGAGTCCAGTAATGAGATAAATCCCTCGAAGAGTTTATTTCGTGTGATTGAGGTCTGAGCCGATAAACGAAATGCACCTTTTTTGACTAGACGAGTTGCCTGCTTATTTCCATCGAATATGTCATACACACTCTATGACAACGTATACACTCTATGACAACGTGCCAGATCCTGTCTCGACGATCGCGGACATCTTTCTGGACATTGAACTCATTCTTGACTGGGGCTGCAACGGAATAACCATATATCCCAAATCACAAGCATCTTAATCTTTCGATTTGCTTAAGAGATGCAAACCCGAGTAAAAAGAAGACTCGCCCGTTCTTAGCCTGAAACAGACACGCATAGCGTCAAAACGCCTGTAAGGCACCCAAACCAGGCACGATACGCCTGAGTAAAAATTCTACTTTTCAGAGAAATCCGTCAGCACTAAAATCGCATTATATCTTTCATCGCCAGGCGTTAGGTTGCAACACTCTTCCTAAATGCCATAAAAGTAGTAAATGTGTTATCAAAAGTAGTCCCTTAAATTCACGCCTTTTTAAAAATCTGTGCATTGAAATGGAATCCAGAGAGGTTCGCTGGTTGTCGAAAGGCAACATGCTGGAAAGATTATACGAGCGAGAAATAAATAAATGAGTTAGGCCCTCCGCACACGAGGCAACTGATTTGCAATCGCAGTTGCGTACGGAACTGTTTAGTGACCTTGCCTGTGTACGCAAGTGGGAACCCACACACGGGTCGACAGAAACGAGATCGATTAGAAACTAGTTTGCAACTGGTCGCGTGCGACTGTTCTTGCGTGGTTGCACTTCATCTGAACTACTTGACATATTGCCAAATGTTCGTGACTAAAAACTTTGCGAGCACAGAACATCGATTGATCAAAAATCAGTTGCACTCGTGTGTGGACAAGGGTCTCTTTTTGGTTGCAAACTGGTTGCGAACGTCATTATTGTGAAACCAGTTGCAAACTTGGATTGCAAAACAGTCGACTCGTGTGCGAAGGGGCTTACTGGAGCAGTTTTCTGATCTAACATCCCAGATGCTTATCTTGTGGATATTTTCACTCAGTTTTTCACCGGGCGAACTGCGCAGGTCCGATCAAATTGGTGAACTGAACTTTAAAATAACCCTCAGTTCGCATACAATTTCAACATATTCAATCGAGGATAAAACAGACCTCAATTCACCCAACTGGACTCGAACTGAAGTTAATAATGGAATGCCATTCCAGTGAGCTTTTGCATTTTCTAACCACTGGCGAAAAATCAGTAACAATTTCACGCACGAACTGAACATGAACTGGACTTTAGCCGGTGAAGCCACTTACAGTGGATTGAACTGAACATTATTGAACTGAGGTCGGTGAAGCCAATTGCAATTGCAAAGTTCGGGAAACAGACATTTAGAAGGTGTTGCAAATATATTTATCTTTGAAGATGAACTTCGGGCTTACTTCAATTATGGATTAGTCATGTCGGCGAGGACAATTATAAATCGTTCGCAACGTTAAAGGCACTCCTTGACCACAAAAAGTATGACACGTTTATGGAAAGCATAGAAGAAAACATCAAATGTCATCTACAAACGTTGGCTGATGAATTCAATCGTTACTTCCCAGAATATAGGAATACAGAAGCTTAAGTTGACCAAAATCTGATTCGCAATGCTTTTGGCACTAATGCTAGAGAAGTTGCAGAAGAAATCCAAGAAGAACTTACTGAATTACAAAATGATAGAAAACGTAAGGATGAATTTGAATCTGATTCTATGGAGCAGATTTACCGTTAAAAAGCAATTTCATACACTAAAATTCAAGATATCTTATGCTTTTCTCCCCAACTTATTTATGCGAACAAGGATTTTCTGCTTTACTGATAATTAAAAACAAGTCCAGAAATCCATTGAAAGTATTACGCCAAGAACTTGTGCAGAAGTTTCAAGCTCAAAAATCTGATTGATGCAAACTGAATTATCTACTAAAAATTATGTTTTCAATTATAACACTGTTACTTATGTTAATTAAACGTTTCGATTAAAGTTTATTTTTAGATTGATACAGTTTTTTTTAACCTTGTGGTCCCTGCTAATAATTATGAAATCAAAGTGGTCCCTGGTTAAAAAAAAGGTTGGGAACCACTGGTCTAGGGCGAAGAAAACGGGCAATTATCTTGGTGACTATAAAGGGTGCCATTAGCATACTTCGTAGACTAGTTCTAGTTCTATTGCGTAAGTCAAGCAGCATTGAACGTGGTTACTACTTAGTTGGGGGACCGATTGGTAAAACGACACTCGCCTTTGGAATGGTCGATTACGAATACATTCATATCTATAACCGAGGTATGTATACCTCGCTGCGCTGAAAACAACTTGTTTATTTCCGCTGGGACTAGTGCTGCACACGAGACGAGACTTGTCTCGAAATCGTCTCGTCTCGTCTCAATTTTCGAGACGAGATCGAGACGAGACCTCCAGATTAAAAATCGATACGAGTCCGAGACTACCATTCGAGATCTCGCGAGACATCTCGAAGTCTCGAAATCAAATCGTTATTTTGAAATCGTATCGACACTATTTCAGAATCTTTACGCTGCGCTCTTTGACGAGCACAACATTCGGCACCAATACATGACTTGAGCAGGCTGCGGAGTTCATTCCAAAACAGAAGAGGTATTTTACTGTCATTTCATTTCATTTCAACGCATTTAGAATGAAATGCGTTGAAATGAAATGACTGTAAAATACCTCTTCTCTTTTGGAACGGACTCTACGTAAATGTAACTCTACACAAATTAGAAATTAACTTTCGATTCATTGATCCCCTCTACCCGCCCTGGTGCCACCGCAAAAGGGAGATTTACGTGTCTACGTCTGGGAAGTGACTAGTATGGAAATATAAGGAATATTTGTATGCAATTTCATTAATATGGCACATATTGATATTTCTCGAAATACAGAAGACTGAGCAATTTGTATTATTGACAGTGCAATTCGAGACTTTTCGAGGCGAGACGAGACGAGATCGAAACGCTGTTCTGCCTCCACGGCAATATTGCACCCGCAACAACAGTTTATAAGGCTCGGCTTATTCCCTCTACCTACAAAACCCTTTCTTTTATACCCTCTACAAACTAGGAATTTGCTCAAAACTAGAACTGGAACAATCTTTCATCGTCAGTATTTTCGAATTGCTACAGCATGCAAGAGCTCAAATGCAGAACTCATCTTCTTCAAAACCCTCATGACTCCTCATAACCCCTCGTTACCTAAAATCTATATTATCCCGCCATACTAAGCTTACTACTAGACATTACACCCATGACTTGACCAACGGCTGGTAGTACAACGCGTGATCCTTGAGCTTAGAACTGCCACATAAATAAAAACGATTAGTTTATGCGAGAACGATTAAGGAATCGATGCATACATGAACTAAAGGCTTTTAGAACTGCTTGAATCTCGATATTATGTAGAAAATCGCTCCGTTTATCTTTCACTTTATACATTCACGAAGACGGATCTCTCTGGCGTATCTGGCCGCCTGAAATACTGAAAGCCTAGAGGTACTGCGAACCTGCGTTTGTATCCATCAACATCAGTTAATCGGTTGATCCTTCTTAGATTTTTGGATTCATTTACGTATCACAGTTGTGATCCTATTTGCTAATTCTTCAAAATGCCACTTTGTCGATCATCGATCGAGACCTTGATTTGGCAATGCAAGTTGTATGAATTACACCGGTCAACACAAATTTTGAGTCGGAGTTCTGCGTATCTGATTTGTATTTCTCTCACATTACTAATTAAAGAAAAAATAGCTTTACCTGAAAAAGTTTGCTTTTGTAGATGACAGAATGAAAGTCTTGATGAAAACATTCACCTTATTCGTGCGAACAACCACCAATGTTTTCTTTAAGAACTTTCTGCAACACATGTTCTTAAAGTTAACAAACGTAGTTGAAATAAGGTTTGTAATTGTCAGCTCTATTGCTTTCGAGAAAACATGAACCGCTGCTTTGAGTCTGCCCCACGCTTGACTTTCGTGAGTTTTGAGTAGCTGTCAACATTCATTGCTGGCCTTTATTTGTGGTCCGACTAAAATTCATACCAGCTTTTACTTTGGCTTCCGATAAACTAGGATAGAAATTCTTTAAATTTTGAAAAGCATCAGAAAGCTTTAACGAATTGCTTCCAGTTGTATAGATATGTCGGTTCTGACGCAGTGACATTATCGGTTGTAGTCCAGAATATCAAAGCTAGTGGCGATATCTCTAGAGTATTAAAGCTCATCGAAAGCTTTTAAGTCCACCCAAAACTCACCACAAAAGTTGTTGTCCAAGCTTCAAGCCAAGAACAAACCAAAGTCTAAGCTTCAAGCTAAGCCCACTTTCACACCCGAGGCTAAAACCGATGACTTTACTGTGCCAGAAACGACATAGCTATACTAACAGTATTCGTAGATCTCGTAGGTGTAGTCTCAAATCATCCTCCCTCATATAAGGAGCTTAACAATACTTAGTTATCAATACATTTAACAATACTTAGTTATTTGCTCATACAAAAGCTTAAATATGTATTGATCATTGTTAACGGTACAAAAGCAAAGTTTTTCAAGAGTCAACGATGGTTTTAGTTATTTTTTGGTACAAAGGCTTAGAAAATCATCATTAAAATATAGACTCAAAAAAAAATTTGTTTTTGTTGACCTGTGTTATTAATGGAAGTGGCATAAAAACGGCAATTCTAAACGGGGAATCCTATTGATTTTTTTTTGAGTATACAAAGGTTTAACTCGACTGGAAGTCGGAACATCGAGGAAAGGGTAAAGAAAGCCTGCATAGCCTTCTTCCCCTGTAAAAACACCTTCGGCAAGAGATGCGGTCTTAAGCCAAAGATGATTGTGTAAATGTACACAACTGCCCAATTTTAACGTATGGTTCGCTAGTATTGTGGCCAGGGCTGAGCATAATCAATAATGTCATAAAATTGGCAAGGGGCTAGAGGACGGCAAGGGGGGGGCCATGAGAACATACCCCACGAACGCCCTCGATATTCTCTTGGACCTACTTCCCCGACCTTCACATGAAACACTTAGCCTCGTGCAGTGCTCTCAGACTGAGGGAATCCGGGTCTTTGACCTCAAAACCCCATCGACATAACAATATCCCAATTTTTTTTTTTTTTATGTGGAAGACTGGAGCTCAGGGAAAGCCCTTTGTACTGTCGACAATCTATTTTTCTTCGTATAGAGTGCAATGTCAAACAGCAAGCTCTAGTCGATAGATAGTGAAGAGGAAGAGAGAAGTAGGAAGGAACTGCCACAACCAGGTAACCCCAACCATTTCTATCGCGACTCTGGCATCGGGGCAATGAGAAACAACTCGCTGGAGTGTTATGCCTCCTGAAACGAGTTGAATCCCATCAACCAACCGATGACATGCGCTTGGTGGAGCGGGGCAATGCTAGCGGAAGCTATGACAGTTCGTCGCTCTTGAGATCCGTTAGGAAGATCGTTATACCCTAGACAGACCAGCACCCTTAATCCGGGTTATGACGTCAGAATGACGTAGATTCCATTTTATTTCCATATCTTTTATATGGGTCTACGTCATTCTGACGTCATAATCCGGATTAAGTTTCTAGTCTGTCTCCGGTATTAAGAGAACGATCCTTCGAACCACTTTAGGGGTGTATAGATGATCATGATTTTGACAACAAGTTTTTCCCAGTAGTCTATGACAGACTTATAACGCTATTTAGCCTTGCTTGACAACACTTGCAATATGTAAATTTAAGCTGAGTCTCTTATCTTGAGTGATCCCTAAATATTTGGCCTATTTTGAAAAATTAATGGTTTCTCAATTCAGTACGGAAGCGTGAGAATTAAGTTTCCTTCTTCTGTTGAAGAATGGCACAATGACCGCTCAAGTTATTATCTTTGCACCAAACACAAGCTTTGAAACGAGCTCTCTGTCACTTGATCGTGTTAATCTTGAAATTTTCGTAGCCAAATAAAATATGGTTTTAATTTTCGGTTTCGCATCTTACATAGAAAATGTCTTATTTGCTTGATTTTGGATTTTGGTATATATTTTTTGTATTTCCACTGAGAGTAATAGTGCCAATCGGCAAGGGATCTTGGCATCATCGATCTTTCATTATCAAATTTTGACATTATTTTGCCTGGCAACGTTATGCTTGAAAATTTTCAGTGGTTCTCACTGATCAATAAGTTATTTCAATACTGTTTAACAATTAATTCGTTCAGCACGATCAGCAATTACAAAAGAATACTTCCAGCTCACGATCAAACTGTAAGGAGTTGTATAGATCACATAAGTGTAATAATATTGCTGAATTTTATTTGTTCTAAACTGTCGACTAGACCCGTAATTCAAAAGTGATCTTTGTGATCGCAGCCAAAAGATCGGGTGTCCTTATTCGCCATGGTGTAACGTTTATTCCCTTAACACTATCGTTCTGTGGATATTAAGTTGATTGGGAAAATTACCACAAGCTGAACGATCAAAATCAAAAGGTGCAAATTCAATATTATTTTTTTAACTCTTTTAGTTATATTAATAGTTTTTTAATTATGGTCTGTCTGTCTGTAAATTTCTCTACTTATTATATCCCCAAAACTGCCTATAAAAACTCCCCAGTTTCTCCACTGATCATACCTAACAAAATGATCGTGTCTATGCCAATAAAAATTCGACCCTATATTAGTACTAATAAAACTTCCCTCGTTTTTTTTTTTCTGGCGCTGTAATAAACCCTAGCCCATATTAAAGATGCCTTTCCAAAAAAAATAAAAATATAATTATTGAAGAAACAAGAACATTTTTTTTAATTATAGATCTTCCCCGAAAACAATTCCCATGAAACCTATCAATTTCGCATTTATTTTGATCTTTATTTTCTTCTTAAGAGCATAAGAAAAAAAATTAAAAAAAAAAACACAAAAAAAAGGAAATTCTCAGAATTCTGAATTTTTTATTTCTTGAAACTTCTTGCAGACACATAAACACAACCACCAGGGAGACCTTCAAAGGGTCATTTGGACCCGTTCAACGACCCATCTACATAAAACGCAACCAGTCAAGGTTTGAGCTTTAGTTTCAAATTAAAAAAAAAACCTTTTTATTGCTTTTTTTTTTATAAAAAAATCTCTTTTATTTTTTTATTTATTTTATATTTTTCTTTTAATTTATTATTATTATTATTATTATATATAAGTATCTACCAAAAAAAATATTGACAGGTGCGCGGTGGTTCGTCTTCTTCTGCTCTCTCTCTAGAAAGGTGTGCGCCAAGTGATAATGTTTCTTCTATGTGTATTCCAGCAACACTTTTCGCCATAATCTTCTTATTTAGTGCGATTTTGTTTTTCTTTTTTTTTTATAAATTATTTCTCCAAAATAACATTTTTTGGCTCATTTCGTGACTTCGCCATTTTTTTGTTTTTGCGTTCTAAATGGGACCCTCGAACGTAGTGCTTCAAGGCCTTTACTTTTCTTCAATCAATCACGATTTTGCTGGAGGAAGATTTTTATATTTATGGTGAAATTAGTTAATTTTTTTGGGGGATTTTTTGTTCTTGAAGAATGTTTCTTGTTTTGAATATAAAATATATTTAAATTTTTAAGACATTTTTTACGGTTGAATTAAATGTGATTTTTATGTATTTAGAATGCGATTCAAAAATTTAGATCATTTTTTTTGGAAGTTAAATACGCGAAAGACATTTGTCAAGATTTTGTCATTTACTAAAAAAAGGATTATAATTTATTATTAAAAAACATCAATCTTTGTGTATAATTTAGGTCACGCATTTTATTTCTGATTCTTCTCTATCGCTTTAGTAGTAGCTAACCACTAACAAAATAGATTAATATTCTTTTAACAAAAATTTAGGTGTGCTTAAAACAATTCGTTAGAAGTAAAATTTCTTTGCCAATTCGAGACATATTTTTTAGGATGTTCATGAATAATTACTCATGTTTAAACAATGCGATCGTTTCCTTAAATTTTTGTGAAGCATCTAATTTTCACATGCTATTTGTTTTTTAAATTGAAGACTAACTTAAATTTGACGAATGATATTTGCAATTTGACTAGAATTAATTTTACTGCGACCAATTGCATTCGTTATTACAGGGTCTACTGGGCCGATAAGACAACCAAGCACATTCTCTGCAGCTGTCCGGTTCTTGACAACATCAGACACCGTATACTTGGAAACCTCGTCATAAAGGATTGAACGGCTTAGAGTTGGGCAATCCAGACGCGGACCTTCAGGGTTTAGTGTGTTTCATCAAAGTCCGTTCGGCAAGGAACCTCTTCACCATCTTCACTTACTCTCTTCAATGGGTGTCTCAACCGCCGATACCGGCCCGCCGAATACAAGTTCAGAATCGTGGAATGTAGCCCAGGTGACCATATTCCGGGGCCCGTACCTGTCTCTGTTTCAAAGCCATCCGTGTGTCAGCTTGTCCACCCTGCGGTACTTTAGGAAAAATTCAGTATAGCCTATCTTGTATGTGCAAGGACGGTCGGTAGCTTAAATTTTGAGATTTTACCAAGCATGCGAGCCAACGATGAAGCGATGTTGTGCCTTATCTAAGTTCTATGCGTGCCCAATGCTACTGACTTTAGTGACGAATAAGAACAGCCCATGCAGTATTGTAATGACATCCTTTATGTACGAATTACTTTCATTCCAATATCGCAAATTTTGATTGCTACAGTGAAACCATTCATCTATAAATTTATTTAATCACTGAAGATGTCTTTCTGATGAAATTCAGCATCAGCTTCGAATAATCACTCGAACTAACAATCATCACGATCTTGTGACCATATTTCCTAGTCAAAACAATCTTATAGGGATGCATGGCCAAGTCTTACATCAAAATTTATCACATGGTACACGGTAAAAAGTCTTAAGGCCCATTTACATCCCAAGCGCAAAGTGGAAACTTTCGTGCAACAGAGCGAAAAGCATACACATTTCTGTGCGATTAAAGAGCTCCATAGTTGCGTTTCCACTTTGCGATTCCACTGTAAGAGCTTCGGTAAACAGCAAAATGCGATCTTTTTCGCCCATACTCCGGTACAATGTATATAGAAATTGGCTTTCGGCGAAGAACAATTTAAAGTGGGTATTCTGATGCGGAAGACGATTCTGAACAACTTTGTTTCTGGGCACTTTCACAAAAAATGTCACTGGAAAAAATGTACAACCAAAACTATCTATTGTGAGCCGGTTGGCCGATCAAAACTCGATGCGCGCGCAGGTTTGATGAAAATCATGGTACAGCATAGATGTACACCCAATTTGACCATTTGACCAGGGGCCTTTAGCGTTAGCTACAGTTAAGTATCTGTCGGCCGACGGAAGGGCTGTAGTGTGCGGGTTGTCTTAAGCCTCAGTAATTTTTCCAGTGACGTTTTTTGAGAAAGGGCCCAGCAACAAATTGTTCAGAATCGTGTTCCACTTCGGAATACCCACTTTAAATTTTTTTTCGCCGAAAGCCAATTTCCATATACATTGTACCGAGGTCCTTTGGCACGCTAAGAAGACATGTGTGCAGGAAAGAAGGTATTCTAATACTTACCTCATCACTAACTCTATCGAGAAGAGAAAACCACCATCAAATAAAGGGTATCTTTGATGAATCAGATCACGTGCCAGACCCTACTTCACTTCAAATTTATAGCCAGACATCTTGAAGTGTGTTTAAGCCATCGATCGCTTTCCTTCTTGACATTTCTTGGTTATCCCCCATTTGTTACAAATTCTCCATGTTGACATTTCGATCAAAAAAAAAAACCTAAATACAAAAATAATTCCTTTGATCTCGATTATGCATTTATCATTGGTTCATTGAATTGTGAAAAGCAAAGTAAATTGCCTAGAAATTATTTTATTAAGCACAAAAATCTTCATGAATTTATCTCGCAAAAAAATCACTCATGAAGGTTAAGGAAAACCCCCAATTTTCTACTTTGATCTACTCTTAAATAAACATTTAGAAAATATGCGCCTTCTTTCATCCGTAATTATTTTCCCATATTTTTCCCGCACAGTATACACACAAACAAACAAAAAAAAACAGCAAGCGAAAACATTTCTTCACATCATTAAGACATTTCGCATTCCATATAAATAACCCATTTTAAAAACGTTTAAGCACACACGATGGGAATCATTTTTTTCTTCTTCTTCATATCAAAATAAAATTATCTACACCAAAAAAAAAATATGTCTGGGGGTTGTTTCCTCCATTAATAATCGTCCGAATGCAGGCCCACCACCACACATAAACAATTCAAAAATCACCCATAAATATTCGAGTCATGAAGATGACAAATAATATGCAAAAATGCTGAATAAATTTAAAAATAAATTTTGGAGTTTTTCTTTTTCATAAAATTCATTTTTGGCTTTTTGTGTGTCGTGGTGGTTGTGGCTGATTATGGGTGGTTTGTTAACTCTGATAGCTTTGTTTGGTGGTGGCCATTTTGTTTTTGTTGCTAAATGTCAGTTAGTGCGCTTTAGGGTTGCGGGGGTTGACGGCAGTTTAGTTTTTGGGCAATTTCAATAATGACTCAGAACGCGCAGAAATACAAACGACAACAAGACTCGAAAAAATACAGTAAAAAGATGAAGAAGAAGAAGAAGATACCGTTCAAGGATTTTTCCTCAATGTCAAATGATCACAAAATTGTTAAATAAAAAAAGGAAAAAAAACATTTATATGCCTGTGTGTGTACAAAGAAATATTGTAACAAAAAAAAAAGAATTTTGCGGTTTGTTTGTTTTTGCACATCAGTGATGGATTCCTTTTCTTAGTTTGGTTTTTGGGGGTATATTTTTAGTAGCGATAATCCCCCCAAGCCCCAAGTCGGTGATGGATGAATGTGAAACGAATGTCGGAATCGTTGAGTAATCGTTGACCTTTGAGTGCCCAAAACAAGCAGCGGGCAAAGTCAAAGTGAAAGGAGTAAGAAATTATTTCTTGTATACAATCACAAAACGGACGAGCAGGATACAAGTTTATTGTCTAAAAACGGAAAGACTACTAAAGAAAGGCATTAAGCTAATTAACATGGGGGTGGGGGTGCGCTGGTTCACTTAGATTAGATTAATATTTCATGGTGTTCTTACGTCGCTACTTTAGTTACGTCGTGACAGGAGAACAGTATTTTTTATAATTATATAGAAATGTAGATATATACCGAAAAAAAAAAACAAAAAAAATCACACTCATGGTTCATGTATAAATTATTCATTCAAATTTTGACAGATGTCATTGAACAGGCTTACCAATATCACGAATTTAAAAGGTGCACTTTCATACTTTAAATTTCGACCTCTCAATAGTTTATTAATTTTAAAAATTATCGAAAACAAATTTGATCAAGGTTTTTTTAGGAGTTATGTTAAGATTGTAGAGTACAACTGAAGGTACTGCTCGTTACATATTTTTACTATTAATACCAAATGAACAGTGAATAATTGAAGTATGGATCCAAAATGCAGTAACAAGAGATTTACGAAGTACGACAAGGTCTTAAGGTAGATTTACACACAACGATTTACTTGCGTGAACTCAACGGTTTGGCTTGCGGAAGCTAAAAAGTTTGGCATGTGCAAAATATGTGTTGACAGAAAATCGGCTTGAGGTTGGTGTTTTGGAATGAACCTCTAAAACGATGCTCAAGCCTCGGCTAGAACTCTCAGCATGCGTATGGGTGAATGGTGTCGTTCGACCACCCGCTCCTCCTACCTACCTTTAGACAAGAGGTGAGGCCCGTACACACTAGCGTCGTTTTACCCGTTGCCCGAACGACGAACGACGTAAGCCTCTATTCTATACACATTAGTCGTCGTTTACTTCGCATAGTACCATGGGCGAAGATACTTTGTTGGCAGCAGCGGCGGTTCTTGCTGGACAAAGTTGTAGAAAAAAAATCGTGTATGGTGCAAACTCTTCTTTGTGCACAACAGATACATACTTCACTGCTTAACGACGAACGACGACACACAGTTTTCATCCACACTACCTTTGTACAGCGCAAAGAAGCTTATGACGAACTAAAACAGGCGGTAAAGGACATATGTAGGCTTGATCATCAAAGAAGAAAGAGGTTATGTAGAATTTGTCGCTTGTGTAACGGGACTTACTTGTTTCAGCAGGCATACAATTCCGACGAGGCTGTCTCCTACTAACATCGACTGCGAAATCGAAGCCCCATTGCAGAAATTGTATGTCTTCAATTTTGTTACAGTAGTCTTGGTGCAAATTCGAATAACACCCTGGAGTTCAAAAGTAAGGCCATCGTTTCCTCCAGACTCTTATTAATCCATCCTGCTCTCGATAACTTCCTTACTAACTTACCACTAGATTTCGCACAATGACTAGTACTATATGACGGACTGGTAATATACAGGGTGACTCCTAAGCTTGGACTTTCACATAGAAAAAAAGGTTCAATGAAAATGATGTGTACTTGATGAGACTTGGTATTTGGTCATTGATTAGATCTTTTGGTATATGATAATCGTTCGAGCTAGTATTGGTAACAATCCCGAAGCCTGACTCTTAACAAATTGATCGCTATACCAGAGAGTGAGAGTGACGACTTGCAAAGCCCACCAGAGCCCAGTTGAAATGAAAGAGCTCGACCTATCATTCAACTGGATGGAACCATCTTGCTCGAACCATTACCCATCATTTTATCGCTTCAGTTGAACTACATCACCTGGAAGCTGAATGCATTTTCGCAGTTTCCACTATGACCTTTGATTCGATTCGATTGTCGAAAGCTTGTTACATATTTGCAACTGCACATTCGCCAAAAAAATTGTGCAAAATATATTGAAGACGCTGCCACTAGTTCAGGAGTGTTAAATTGTTTTCAGAACCTTTGTTTTCCGGAAGGGTGGTTGAAGGTGTCCTCAACTTAATTTGATTTCCTCGCCTAAGATGACATTTCACTGACTAAGGGGGAAAAAGAGAAAAATTCAATTTTCATAGGTGACACTTCTTTGGTAGTTTTATATGTTCCATGGAATGAATCTGACTAATCACTACTGCGCATGTTTCTTTCTGCTATATTGTCAACACTGAACCCGTTATAATCTAGTGGTTAAGGCGTCTGATTGCCATCCCCGAGATCAAGGTTCGAGTCCCACGACACTTGGTATTTTCAACTCTATAATTTCTCCCTATTAAGTTACCCTTTTTATTATAGAAATTTTCTTACTTTCTCTCTTCGGCCATAACGTACGTATATAAGAATACCGAAGGAACCTGTTCCTGATGCTTTACCATTGCCGTCAGAATTTAGTTTCAGGTAATATTGTGACGAAGGGTCACTTCATTGCTTGGACTCGAACCACGAACCTCTGAAATTATTGCGGTCGGCCGCTCATTGTTGGACCAACAGACCCCAGACCTACTCCACAAAAATTAGACTAAAATACATTTCTATAACTTTTAACATCAAACAATAATTTTGACAAATCACATTTAATTTTTTTCTGGTACATTATCCTTGGGGCAAAACTTTGTTACATTTGATTACCTCATAACCGTGTCCCCGAATATAATTGCTACATCTGCAGATGACACGAAATATTTCATTCTCAAGCCCTTTTTGATAATAAACATAATCCGGCAATTTTCTTACAGAAAAAAAAGAACTGCCACGTGCCTCCCTCCATTGTTCTTCACTTCTTTCATTCAAACTTTTCTTGATTTTTGCTCCACAGAATTCGTACTTATGTAACATGGCAACTGTCAATCGACTGTCATAGACACAAAAAAATGTTTTCTGTGCAATTTTTTTTTTTTTTGGGAATATGATGCTGCTAAAAAAGGGTGTATGAAAAAGAAAGTAGGGTGGGCGGGTTTTGAGCCGTAATAATTATGTATACTTCTTTTGGGGAAAGTTCTTTGATTATTTAGACATATGCGTACTTGGTTATCAGGGGCTGTGTATTTTTTTGTCTGGAGTTCAACCAAACAAATCAAGAACATTTTTGAAATTTTGAAAAGAGGAAATATTTAGGGTGTTTTGTGCACAATAAATAGTATTGAGAGCTGTGAATAAGTTAGTTGAATCGTGCAGATGCCACGAGGCACTACTAATTGGAAGCTACAATGGTGATTTCAGCAACAGACAAGACTTCTTCGTAAGGGATACATCAGTATTGTTTTTCGCAAAAAAATAAAATTGTGTAACCTATATCCGTATATGAAAATGTTTTAGTTTTGGACTAGGTGAACAAATTATATACATAGTACTTATCGTTTTACCTTATATAGTGTTAAAAAATACCATCGCTACATAGTCTGTCAATAAATTAATACTAAGGCTGGCTGCAGGTATGTAGGTACAGGCGGCAACCCGGCAAAAAATCTAGCCGCTGAAAAGTAACGTTTTGTACCCGCGCTTGTGAAAAACCATTACGTAACTACATATATGCCAGTGTGCTTGGTGTGTCTTAACGTTCAGTCTGTCATATTCAGATACCTGATCACATCTCTTATTCCACGTTTGTAACCCTCTCCCAAACCCTTTAAGAAAAGAATTCCAAATGGGCAGTGTCTGATCGGAGCGGAAGGCGGACAACTGTTGTCTTTTTGGTTTTTTCCTCCCAACAGCTACGGCAATTGTATGGAATTCTCTACTGGGACTCATATTCCCTAATTTGCGATGTCATTCCGCGGCATCGTCAAGAGGTTGCGTGATATCCGCTTGCTGAAGTTAGAACGTTCTTTCTAGTTTTTGCAAATCATGTGCAAGGTTAAATTCCTTCACCAAGAACCAGCTATTAAAAAGAAGTGCGTGATGATATCTCTCTTCGTCACAAACGGTGTGCATAAGATTCGCTCATAGTCGGTCCAGTTCATCTTTCTTCTTGTTGTCCTCGATGTTCCGGCTGCGACAGATTACAAATGATTATGTAGCTTACATCTCGAGTAAAAACATGCATAGCGAACAAATGCGCCTGCCACAGTGGTATGCAAGATCGCATGCACGAAATGGACGAAAATCTAAAAATGCGCCCACCAGAGATATGCACGCTTCCGCTACATGCATGAAAATGTAAAGTGCACCCGACAGAGATATGCACGCCACTGTTACAGAAATGAATGTATTCGTAATCAACCATTCCAAACGCGAGTGCCGCTTTACCAAGCGGTCCCCCAACAAAGTACTAACTACGTCCAATGCTGCTTGACCTTCGCAATCGAACGAGAACCGGTATACTGAGTAAGCTTAATGACACCAAGTTTATTGCCCGTTTTCTTCGTCCTATGAAATTTTTTAAAGCCCCAATTTTGCTCATTTAGTTTAGTTTGCACTGTGCTTCGTTTGGACTATTCCCTCCGGGCCTGTAGCGGGCTGCATTTGGAGAAGCAGAATTTTTACTCAGGCGTATCGTGCCTGTTTACTCAGGCGTATCGCGCATGTAGTCAGATAGCCTTTCTACCATTCCTAGTAGTATATAGAGCAGAATATTACTGTGATCATAAGTGGGAGTTGTATTACATGACCTCCGTTACTACGAGACATGCCATCAATTGATTTTGGCCTAGTCTGGAATTCTTATATTCTTTTGCGGCAGCGAGCTACCACAAAGCCAGCATTGATCGAATTACTGATATGTCGAACCGGCGCACCATGTTCGACTTCAAGTTCAATGTCTTGTCGAAGAACTGGTTACTGTCATCGAAAGCTATGCTTTTATTCTGTACCCTTTCTTCGATGTCGATCCTTCAATTCAGCTGTGGTTTCAAGATAAGACCCAAGTACTGATTGAGATATGAACAGTGATAACCAGTGAAAAGCACAATTTCGGTCATTTAAGGGTTAACGGATAATCTACAGAAGTTGGACTAATCGCTAAACTTTCCAAAAGCCATATCTATAGCTTCACTGATTGTGTAGAAGAACTTTCGGGATTCTAGTGCCGCTATGTCGTCGGCATAGGTGGCTGCCTTTGCCCTATCATTTTCTTATATTTTTAGAATCTTATCCATAACCATAACCCCACCGACTCCCATCCAATACTACCGCGACGGACTGCTGACTGTGGCGATTGATCAGAAGGTATTTCGCCGCTTATTATGCTTACAGCCAGGCGTTACACAGTGGTTCCAAATGCCGAACAGGTGGCCAATAGCCCCTAAAATCGATCTTTGATTTGGGGATTTTTGGGGCTAGTTATGTAGAAATAGCGTTTTATAATCGTCAAACTTGTATGGGGGCTCTCGGGAGTCATTGATACGTGAGCGTCTGGCACACGAGGGCCTCGGCGCGGTACATAGTGAAACGGGTTTTTTTGCCTTAACAGTGACCTGGAATCGCTTGAAATGGTTTCTGCTAACGAAAGTAAGTACTTTTAAACGTTATTTCATATTGACAATCAATTTTCTTAATTATTCAAAACAAGTTTTTTATAACTTCCCATTGTAAACGTCAATGTTTAAAATCACATTACTCAAAAGTCCCACGAAATCGCACTCTCTAACAAGTTTTGTCGCATTCTTGAGATCTTTCTCTATAATTTGGAAGTTACAAAAGATGCCCCAGTTTGCTCCGATTTGTTTAATTTAAATAAAATTTCATAACATTCATTTTATAAGAACTTTGTCCGCCATATTGGATCCGCCATTTTGTTTTTTAAATTTTGAGTAGCAATTCGTAATCAGCAGACTCGAAATACTCTTCATACCAAATTTCATAAAAATCTGACCACTTTATAAAAATGTTGTCCGCCATATTGGATCCTTCATTTTGTTATTTTTTATTTTGAGTGAAGATTCGCAATCAGCGACCTCAAAATGCTATGAGTAATTTCATACAATTTAAATAACGTCTACATATTTTGGTCATCTTTTCGGGATTTGGAACCACTGTGCGTTAGTAGGGTGAAAGTCAAGAATTTTTTTTTGTAAAGAGGAAAGGCAAGAAAGAAGGAATGTTAGTCTGGTCTGGGTCGAAAAAATGAAAATACGAGAAAAACCATGCCGCGGAGTGGATTCGAACCCTGGACCGCTGTGATGGTAGTCGGGCGCCTTAACCCCTAAGCTTCCGAGGCCGGTACCTTTGTGACGTCACGTCGTCTTTACCACTCTGCTTTTGCCTAAGGTACTGTAGATGATTATTGTTTTCAGCATGTGGACGATTGACTGACTGCAATTCATCGTGGATGCTGAATTTTGCCAGGACAACGTGGAAGAACTCGGTGATGATGTTGTGTAAAGCGCTTTCTATGTCCAGGTAGAGTTTGCCGAGGTGAACTGTTTGTTCTCTAGAGAGTAGGTATTCTACTTAGTGCAGATCTAATTCGTATAAAGTTGTGCCTTCCGAGACAGAATATACGAGTATGTCTAGCATGCGTAGGGAGGTAGAGGTTTGGTGTGTGTTCTATGGTCCCTAGGGCAAAGAATGACAAATTTATCAGCTTATGCTGTTTCGGGCGCATGTCTAACTCTCTTCGGAAAAATTAACTCCTAAGTTTGGGGAAGTTTTTATTTCATCACAGTAGAAAGAATTTTTTATTATATTTAACTGGACATGACTCCTTGTATTCCGTGTTCAGGAAACACTCTCACTCTTTTATCAAGATTAGCACTCGACTTTATTCTTTTTTTATGTTTAAAAGTGCAAGCTTAGGAGTATAATGTCTAGGTGTAAGCTTAGTTGATAAATTAATAGGGGTCTGCATTCTCCAGATGCGATGGAGGTGATGAGCTCCTGGATGTTGTAGGAGTTTACACCAAAGAGCAGAAATTTTCATGAAACGTACTGTAACAAAAATCAAAACAACAAATTTTTGAAACGGGGCTTCGATTTCGCAAAGCCAATATCCGCAATAGAAGCCGACTGAGCCAGAAGGGCAACCATTGCGATTAGCGGGAGAGCCTTGTCGAATTGCTATGCCTCCTAAAACAAGTGAATTCCGCCAACCAGCCTACAAAGTCTGTGACGCTGCCAGTACCAGACAACCAGATGAAGAAGGAGGTGTACGGTACCCTTTTATTAATCGAATAAGTCGTCTGTAACGAAACAGGCCGCTGGAAATAAAAAAAACACAACACCACCACCGCTGTTAACACAAACACAAAACCGCTGTAAAAGACATTACGAAACAGAAGAGCGACGCGCAGCAAGGCACCAATATAAAAGGCCGGTGCATGCCTGCAAAAGGCAGTCGTAATCAGACAGTGGAAGAGTTGACAGACAAGCTACGGAGAGTTGATCCAGTGGCGCCGACAGACCAATCAATTTACAATCATGCAGAGTTGATCCAGTGGTACCGAAATACCGATACATAGACAAGCCACAGAGAGTTGATCGAGTGGCGGCGATCAAACGATAAACCGACAAGACCCGGAGAGTTGATCCGGGAGTACTCCGACGTAAATTCCGTAGCGTTGTTCCAGAGGTAACCCGCTAACCCTTTATTTCCTCTCTTTCCCTCCGCACGATAGTCGTGTAATATAGAACTTCTAGAAATAAAAAGAACATAAACGTAACAGGAGTTTTTTTTTTTATTTGAACCTTGGACATCTCAGAGCTGACCCGCCACCAGGGGCGGCGCTTTCATAGGTGCGAATGGTGCACTTGCACCGGGCGCAATTGGACGGGGCCCAATTTCGGAAGTGGGAGATTTAAAAAAATTTAAATCTTTGAGAAAAAAAGATTGTTCTAATGCAAGAAAAGCTAGATTTCAGCTTCGAGATTATCATAAAATTTTACTCAAAAAAATTTTACTCGAGATTTTACTCAAAAAGTGAAGGAATAGAACTTCGTCTTCGAGAATCAGAAGTAAAGATTCAGGAGAAAAATCCGCCAAGTGAGAGAAAAATCCCTGAGTCATTTATACTTCGCTGGAGCGATGGGGCGCAATATGGTAGGCTGCACCGGGCGCAAAGATCCCAAGCGCCGGCCCTGCCCGCCACTCTCGACGTTACACGTCGAGATGTCTTTTTACGGCTACTAGGTAAGTCTTTAAAATTTCTCTGAGCTGTTGCTCCCTGTAACTATCTTTGAAATCAATCCGATTTTTTGTAATATTGCCTGAGAAAGTGATTGTAAATTGGCCAGTTGTTACCTCAAATAAACATCCGGAACTAAATGTCCGACGAAATAACAATCATTTCGTTTTGAAACGTCTCTTTTGAAAACAAACGTCCAGCAAAGATCAATGTTATGTTATGTCATATGAAATTGGTCTTATCCTAAACAAACACGCAGTGCACTTCTTCAAAACTCTTTCTTATGTTAAAGCACTTTTTTCTCAACTATTTTTTAATTTTAAGATATTAGCAATTAAAAATGATGATTATTAAATTATTTTTCTATTTTTTTCCAGGTAAGAACACTGCTGCAAAACATGATTGTGACTGCCTCCATTTTTTCGTAAGTTCATACATTTTTTCTTAAACCTTTTATCTCCAATGACAATAAAAACTCCTCGAACCCAGCATCAATATTAACTCGACGCCTTCTGGATTTTTTAATCCACGGCCAGCGGAGGCTCTGCTATCACAATCTATATGAAAATAATTTTCAGGGAAGCATCATCAAAAACTAGGAGTATACTCGCACACTCCTAACCCATGCAGCTGCTGCTTACTGCCTTCACGCGCTTATCTCCTCCTCTGTAATTTCGACCGAGCATAGCATCCGAGCGGGGACGAAGGTTCATTGTTGCTTAGGGTCAACAATAAATTCGACCGGGTAATCACTATACATGTGGCCGCATGCTGGGAAGAGCACCAGTTTGGGGACGGCTCGTCCTCAGTCGAACGGTGTGTCACCAGCAATTACTGAGTGCGATAAAGCGACAGAAAAACACCACTGAAAATAGAGAAGCCGGCAATTTTGGCTGGCACTCGGCACGGGGGCGATGAACTGCTGCTGGCGTTGGAATTGCGGAGTCCTGGGCTTCCATCGGATCCGAAAGGACCACTAAGCTGCGAAAAATAATGAATTTACTGCCGAGCATCACCAGGGCCTAGAAGGGGGTAGGAGGGATGGCAGAAAATATCGTAGATGCATGTGGAGATGGGGCCCCCAACCCAGTAGAGCTCCATGCAGATGCAGTCGGCGCTGACTCTGAAGGAGTCTTCGATTTGTCTAGACAACAGGAAGAACAAGTTCTGGACAAGCTCGTTTCGTTGTTGTATATCGCGGAGGGATTGCAAGGGTCGAGGAGTTAAGCTTCCTCGCCGTGAACTCGACATCCTCTCCCGGCTTGGTGTGGAGTGTTTGCTGAATGTTCAGGGCAGGATGCGTCTAACGTTGGTTGTTTGCTGATTACTGAATTTATCACTATCGAATGTCGGCGGAGACTTCAGCTAACCCATGGAATTTAATCACCCTCAAGTTGAGTGAGAGACGATTAATTTTTTTTTGTACCCTTCTTCCACATTTGAATCGATAAAAGCCGGTGGGTAAACATGCCGCAGCAGAACGAAGGGCATTGGGGACCTCTACTCGTCGCTGCTGGCTGAGGATCGGTATATGTACATACGGACTGCATTCGTCAATTGGCTATATGGAATGGGGAAAGGGCAAACATTGTGCAGTGCTCTGACAGGCATGTAATTCTGAAACGTATTTTAGAGAGGAGACTCTGACAGACTCGGGGAATTGTGCATGGAGCCACCGACCGTATCATCTGCGTTCGTTTTTGTATATGGAAGTTGGCTGTGTGTATACGCGCGGGCACCAGATCCCAGACAGTCAATTGCCTCGCTCGAAGGTTGTTTGAACAAAAAAGGAATGTTTTTGATGGTGACCGTCCGGTCATGGTTTTGTCCTTTTTAATATGAACTTCACCATTTCATGGGTGATGAAGTGCATTCGACGAAGCGGTGAGGCCACTAATTATTTTCTTTTTTCTGTGGTCGCTGAGATATGAAAGTTTTGATGGAAGTACATACATATATAGCGGCTTCGGTGTTATTAACTTTTCTATAACAATCGAGCCATGGTCGAGGCTGTGGTCAACAGCAGAGGATGCGAAAAAAGGAATTACTCTTATGGCCTTGCGGTATTGTACTCGCTCAACATATTATCATTAATGGAATTCGAAATGTCAGTCCTTAACTTAAGAATTCGTATTGCTTCTCGTCTGCATTTCGTACCTCTTTTTTATTTCCTACTAGCAAAAAACCCGCGTGCGTTGCAACGCCCTTAAATAAAAAAAGTTTATGCGTGCACTGTCCGCGGTAGGAAAAAAGTGAAAGCAACAACAAATCTGGAAAATATGATTTTGGATACCTTTTATATGGTTAATTTCTATTGACAGCTTTTTTGACAGCTGTCATTAGTCAAAACCGGTTTTTGATATGATATTCGTATTCAGTGGTATCGAAAACCTAAGGATACCAAGTTTCACCTTGAACCGATGGAAATCAAGTGCCCAACGCTTGGTTGAACCTAAAAAAATTAAGACCCATATTAAATCCCATTTAAAATTCAACCTGCGTGGGGGACGGTTTATAATTTTTTTTTCTCTTTTCGGTTAGCCGTTACACTGCCCCTTCTTACTTAGTGTTCGTTCCGAACACAGCTTCCGTCCCGTTCTTACCGATCGAACTTTTTGGATGCGACAGATGGAATCGTTTAACCTCGTGATGGCAGTGTAGGGTCCTTCCCTTTTCTTTGTAATTTTGGCGATTTACCTTTGATTAGTCGAGCATTTTATAGGTACACTCGATCGCGTGGCAAACTTCACGACAATAGAGGAAATGACCAAGATACACTATGTTCAATGTTCTTCCATTTGGAGCTAGGATGTGAAGATTCAGATTTCCCAACTCTTCAACAACCTGCCTACAGCTGACAGTGAAATGTCACTTATTTGCCAAAATTTGTCCGCCATATTGGCCCCGAAATTTTAAATTTATTAGTTTTGATCATAAATTCGTTATTTGCTATCTTAAAAACCCCCAGATACCGATTTTCATTGGAATCGGAATACAATTGGCAAACTCATCGGCCATATTGGTGCGGCCATTTTGAACTTATAAGTTTTGTTCATAAATTCGTTATTTGGAACCTTAAAAATTCCTAGATACCCACTTTCATTGGAATAGGACCACAATTGGCAAATTCGTCGGCCATATTGGAGCGGCCATTTTGAATTTATAATTTTTAATCATAAATTCGTTATTTTCAACCTTAAAAACCCTTAGATATCTACTTTCATTGGAATCGGAATACAATTGGAAAATTTCGTCCGCGGCCATTTTGAATTTATAAGTTCGGATCATAAATTCGTTATTTGCTACCTTAAAACCCCCAGATACCAATTTTCATGGAAATCGGAACACAATTGGCAAATTTGGGTGGCCATTTTGAATTTCAGTCATATTTCGGCGGCCATTTTGAACTAATAAGTTCTGATCAAACATTCGTTATTTACTACCTCAAAAAACCCCAGATACCGATTTTCTTTGGAATCGGAACACGATTGACAAATTCGTCGGCCATATTGGCGCGGCCATTTTCAATTTCTAAATTTTGACCACAAATTCGTCATTAGCGACCTTAAAAAACCCCTAGATACCCAATTTCATTGAAATCAGAACACAATTTGCGAATTCATATTTGAGTGGCCATTTTGATTTTCGTCCATTTTTCAGCGGCCATTTTGAATTTCGAAAATCGGGCTTCGAGGTGTTTCATGGGAGACCCCCACGGACCTTCGTGCAAAATTCCTAAGCTCTGCGATGACTGGTGCGCCCGCTATAGCGCACACATACATACATACACATACATACATACGTACATACATACATACAGAAACTTTATTTTATTAATACACTACAACACTACAACCAGAGCATTTCTCCTGCAATTCACGAGATTCAAAGTATACTCGAGGATATGTTGTATATTATTACATCAAATTCCTGCGACTGAACTGCATAAGTAATCCAAGGCATTATTAAAGAATATTTCAGACACTGCGTCATCGTACACTAATTTTTTCTGGACTTGTTATTCTAAATGCGTTCGCCAGACTCTGCAGTGTTAAATGCCAGAAAATTCTTATTTTTAGATATCATTCAAGACCTTAAAGATTTCGCCAATAGCATTGTCAATCAACGCGGCACAAAGTGGTGTGCATTCGGATGTCAACGATTTTAATACTACTTGACATGCGATGAAAATCTGATTCTTCTAGCAAAGATCAGTCTTAGATTATACCGGCTATGGTCGATCGGTGTTCGGTCTTTTCATCTGCATAAAATGTGTCATCAATGAATCACGGTAAGATGCAGCAGCATGCATCAGTTGTGATTTCAAGTGATATGTAGATGTAGTTTCTGTGCATTTTGGTTGCCTTGAAAAGATTTTTGCATGAGGACAAAAAGAGTTTTTGATGTTTAAATGAAAATTTCTGATGATTCAACGTTTCAGAAATTTCGACAAAATGATAGTGTAATAAGACAGCTTTCAATTACACATTTCCTAGATGTCGATAGTTTTGGTATAGTTGAATGATAATGTTCTGGATTTTATTTGTGGGTTCACTTGAATGCCTGTAAAATCGAGGCTCTTGAATTTTGTACTATTGTAGTATAGTATAGCTATGGGCGTTCTAGTACACTTTCACCCTGTAAAATACACAGGACTGTTTCTTGAAAGACAATAGGTGCGCTCCATTGGGCGATTTTATCTACTCGCAAGTACCAATGGAACACGATTTTTGACAATTACTAGTAAAATGTATCTGTCCAAAAACAAGAGCAATGGTAGCTGCGAGTAGTTAGCAGCAATTTTGAGTAGTTTACCAGTCCCAATGGATCGCAGCTAATATTACCACATTACCACTAATATTATATTAATTGATGTAAATAATGTATTAAGATGACATTTATAGCCAATTACCACGCCTTTTATTGACCTTAATTAACCTTGGTCTCAATTGTCAAAAATCGGTATAGGTTCTCATGCCCAACCGTTCCAGTACCTACTTACTATAATCTCAGATCGTTGGGAAATTGTATTAGCTTGTATGAAGGACTCAAGCTAAGGTTTCTATTTTTGATTGGAAATTCATCCCAAATACCCTTTCTAACTTTCTACTGTTTTTGGTGTAGTAATAGTAGCCCTAACTGTGCGTCATATTTAACAACATAAGCTTTATTTATTATAAAGCAAGACAGATGTCGCGTCGCGTCATGGCTCTGGACGATGTATGGTATTGAATAAGCGTGAATTAAAATAAATTTTCGGCGGTCTTATAAACATTAAATAAACATGGTTCCATTAGTTCATGTCAGTTTTTAATAGGCGATGAGAAAGCTTCCAGAAATAGCCAACGAAGCACCAATCAGGCATTTTGGGGGGTTGGACATCTATGAGCCCCACTGTATTATGACAGGGCCTCTAAATTCACACACAGGCCGCCGGCAGGCCGTGGCCTGAAGGTTTCTCGCCTTGAGGCCTAGTATCACCACACATTTACCGGCCGCCGGCAGGCCGTGGTCTGCAGTCTAGGAAAACTGACAGAAATCTTTATGTCTGTTGGCTTTTCTCGTCAGTCCGGGCCTTAAGATCTGAAATTACATTCAGTCTTTCTCAGTTTTCTTTGAGGCCATGGGTGACAAAAAGTCCAATAAGCCGGAATTTATATCTGGTTTGATAAATGTGCGTACAAATAATTTCTGTTCGCCTGTAGGTCTGTGGGGAATCATGAGGTGGCTTGCAGGCTGCGGCCTGTCAGGCGGTTGCCTTAAGTTCCCTCGAGCAGACTGAATAATGTGTGGCCTTCATCGGGCCGTGCCTGCCGACCTGGGCTCACAGGCCACGGCCTGCCGGCGGCCTGTAAGTGAATGGGGACCTTAAGGAATGCTCCATTTGGCCCCTTGAGGAAAAATCATTGCTGCCCGATCCCGAGTTGAAAAAAGAGACCGATAAATTTGAGAATTTCGGCGTGGTTATGCTAGCACACCTTGCGCCCGTAGCGAAATCTGTATATTTTTGGGTGCGAGCGTCGTTTTACCGATGCGGTCCCAACTGAGTACTGATCACGTCCAATGCTGCTTGACCTTTGTAATTTAACTAGGGCCCGAATTCCGCAAGCGTGAACACGACTGTGTGCACGGCTAAACGGGTTCACTGCTCTGTTTTTGATTCCCCAAGAATGGACATGAGTTTTTCTGGCAGAAAGCGTGCACATGAGTGGGACGATATATTCACAGTAGAAACGCAAGTGATTAAGTGGTGAACAATGGAAGAATAAAAGAGTGTAAAAAAACGAGTGGGGAGCGAGTGAGGAGCAAAAACCAAATTCAGCGCTCTAAGATTTCAGAATGAACTTATTCAGCGCAACAAAATTGACACTCTGTTGCGGAATATCGTGAATCGAAAAAGTGCAAACCGCCATTCCATTTGTAATGAGGTTTGCCTCATAGGGCCCTTATTAGAAACTGATAAGACATAACGCAATTTTAGTATCGCTGATTTGTTTTGTGTGATGTTCGTGAGGAAACTAAGGAGAAGGCCCTCTTTCGGCATGCCTCTTATTTGCCACATGGGGTCCTCATGAGGAACCTACGGGGAAATCCCTCTTTCGGCATGACCCTGAAGTAACCCCTTTTTATACGCTTTATATTAGCTTCACCTGTATCTTGTATGTTGTATGTAGTATGTAAACAAATCTTGCAACTTGATTTTGACCCACTTCAACTTAACCGATCAACTTCAAATTTTGCACATATGTATAGTTTGCGTGGCATGGCGGTTCCAAGATGGCGGCCGAATTTTGCAATTGTGCTCCCCGACCCCCGACATGGGTATCAAATGAAAGGGTATGACAAGTATACTAGAATTAGCTATTTGACGTCATTCAAAATTCAAAATGGCGGACTACCTTTTTCTTTACAACCCACTCGTTATGGGTATCAAATGAAAGGAAATTACAAGTAGAGTACTATTAGCTGTGTTGCGTCATTCCAGATTCAAAATGGCGGTAAACACAAAATGGCGGATTACTTTTATCTTTACAACGGACTCAATATGGGTATCAAATGAAAGGATATGACAAGAAGAATACTATTAGCTGTTTGTGGTGATTCCAAATTCAAAATGGCGGCCAACAAAAAATGGCGGTTTACCTTTTTCTTGAAACGCCTCGGTATGAGTATCGTACAGTATAGTACAGTAATCTGTGTGAGGTCATTTTAAATCTAATATGACGGTCACTACAAAATGGCGGAAGACATATAATAGACTAAAAAGTAGAAAATAAAAAATATAGTTTAAAAAAACTAAAAAAATACGCTTTTATGAAGTAAAAAGTAAAAAATAATTTTGAATGTAAAGTTTTTATTGCTCCAGCCAGAATATGGAAACAACCTACCTTTCGAAATGTAAAAAAGCGTGGGGCGCTAGCGAAAATTTCCGGTGTTAATAAAATAAGAATATAGGAAAAGGGTCCCACACTGTTTTACATTTCGAAAGGTAGGTTGTTTCCATATTCTGGCTGGAGCAATAAAAACTTTACATTCAAAATTATTTTTTACTTTTTAGTTAATTTTAAAATAAAAGCGTATTTTTTTAGTTTTTTTAAACTATTTATTTATCTGTTGGTGCTGTGAGTTTGAATAGCACAAATTTTGTTATTCCGACTCCGTCTGTCTTGATTCTAACGATGAGCAGCTTTCAGTGTTGCAGACTTCTGTATTTTTGTAGTATATCGATTATTTCGTTCTTAATAGCAGTCAGACAGCTATCGAGGACTGATTGGTCATTCGGCGATATCAGAGCACCAACGTTATTGGCGAGCGAGTCCATCTTGATGTCATCATCGCCTTCTTGGAAACGTTCACAAACTCAATGAATTTCAAGATCTTATTTCGCCAGGAATGTAATGTTGATTCATTGTTCATTCTTGATAAGCTTAAAAACGCATAGTACAAAATGTGCAACTCAAATCATCATATTTATCCAAAAAAGACACAATTTTCTGATTTTTTACTCATAAATGTTGAAATTTAGAATCGTGTATTGTAAACTAGAAATTGAAAAGATTAAAACGATTATGGCGGCGTTCATGTAACAATTCAGGAGATAAAGATTGAGTCAGCTCAAAACTTTTATAATTTCCAGAACAATTGTAAAAACTCTCACCTCCTTAATCAATGCCGTTCGATACTGGTGCAGTTGTAGACATTGAATGGCAGCTGTATGTTGCCATGTTGTTATCACGATGTCACTTCAGTCACAATTAATTCGTCCTAGCACCTTCTCATTAATTTTCGAACATTTCAGATAAATAATAGACGACCACACCACATTCAGATACCGCATAAGGTCAGAATGTAACGATGTCGCCTAATTGAATAATTACTCCCGTCATTTCTCACGGCTCTCCAGCAGCAGCTCACTTCGTACTGTTCAATACCATCAATTTATGGCGTGCATGAGCGGAGGGTGGGGAGTACAGCAGAGCCCCCTTGTGATTATTTTCAATTATTCCAATTATTTACTTCGCTAGAAAATTATATAAAATGTTTTTTTTTACAATCCAAGCATAAAAAGGTCACCCACACCACACAATAATTGTTCCCAGAACAGATCAGAGCAGAACAATGTCGCCCCATGCCGCCCCGCTAGCACTGATGACCGTCCTCAAACGTCCGTCACTCTACCGCAATTTTACCGCCAAGTTTCATGGCTAGAAATGAGAGCCAGGGCACTCGGCCCTGGGAGAAAGTCATGTGGATCTTATATATATAGAGTTATCAAGATTGCAATCAGTTAATCTGTCCAGAATGCGAGATTAGCAGAAGTTCGTTAATCATATGCCGCACAACTGGTGTCCCCGCGCCGCCGCGTTCCCGCTGCGGAGCCGCGCGCTTTTTATTATCTCATCAGGAAATGAGTCGTCGTGAAGGTTAAGTCAACATCTTAATTAGTAAGTAAGGTTGATATGGAAACACTTCGGCTCATGAAATCCGCTTCTCATGCCCACGACGACGACAACAACGACGACGACTATAGCGAATTGTTTGTTTGAGGGGCGATGGGGATTCGGGCCTGGAGCCCGGGGATTTGCGGTATAGTCGTTAAGATTCCAGAGCATGTAACCGAGATAAGAGGCAACATTCGGGGAGGCTGTGGAGCACTTACTTTAGAATATAGCTTTACTCTATGCCGTGTCTCTGGATAATACCGCTTTGCTTTGTGGTGGTTTGGCAAACGCTTCACAGTGTGCACATAAACGCGCCGCTGCTTCTGGGCGCTGACATTGAAACCTGACGGGTTGAAGAACACTTGAGGAAACACTGAAATTGTAATCGCAAATTTTTTGGGTGTTGTTTCGTGTTTGTTTTTTTTGTTTTGTTTCGCCGATTAGAGGCGAAATGCGTAGGTAAACAGTGTAATCTGCCGATAATCCGCGCGCGATAATAGCGACACAGCCGCTCAAGGTCCCTGGCTGGCACAAGCAACAATGACTGCGTGTGGCAAGAACATGACAATTTCGTCGAGTGTCCTTCAGCCACATCAGATTTAAGTACCGCCTGAGCCCCAAGGTGGTGACCATTGAAGTTCGACCATTGAATTTTCGCAAAAATCATCACCCATCGATTATCAGGAAGTCTGCTGCTTTTTCCACCTCATTATACACCATTGCCAAGCAGACGTCCTCATTAACAACTCTCGAGCTCCTATAATCATAATGTTTTTTTTGTGTTACTTTCCTATGCGTCCGTGGAGGGGGTGGGGGGTATATTAATTAATTTCACCTCTCCCCGGCCTTGGGGCGATAGCCACCGAAACGGATCCTAAGGGGCTTCACTTCGGTATAAGTGCCCACCCCCAGCTCTCTGCGGTATATACACGCTGTTACAGTTGGCTTGGTGTTCAAGAGATTAACGCCTAATTTCTCATAATTACGCTCTGTGCCAAAAAAAAAACCACACCACGAAAAAAACCAGCGCCGAGTCCAATTTATGATTAATTCCGGGGTTAATTTTGACCTACAAACGTCGGAGCCGCTTATTTTCTTATGATTTGCGTCTGGCGAAATAAATTCGCCGTGGGGCGAGAGACGGAGGACAACCAGCCGAGTGTGTAGTTTTTATTTTTTTTATTATTATTATATATATGCTTGTCGCCGCGCTGCGCTGTGCTGTGGTGGTTTATGGCCGTGCCAACAATTTTCCCCAATAATAGCCATATTTATGGCAGCACTAAGAACCGAAAGTAGAGAACGGTTTCATGCCATTTCCACCACAGACTCTCCTCTTCACTTTGGGTCTTGTAATTTGCGTGCTGATTTCACGCGGCGAATTTAATTGAATTATCTTCACTAAATTATGGGGACGCACAGATACAGAAGCGTGTGTGCGGACGGTTTTAGTGAAATTACCTTCTTTTTTGGGGACATCCGGTAGTTTTATTTTAGTGGAAAATTACTAGAGAGGAGATTCTGTTTTTTGGGGGGAGACTTTAAATGTCAGTGTTTTATTGTATTGTAAAAGAGTATAGTGTCATGCTTCATTATTTCACTAATGAAGATATTCTTCGTCTTCTTCCTTTTCTTCCAATTGCACTAAAGCTCACCTCGAGCCTTCCACCCATCCAATGACGGTATAGTCCAAATTTAGCCTTGGCCTCCTCTACGATATTTCTCGAAGTTTGTCCGTCGGTCCCTTGCAGCATATCTCCAACTCCTAATGTTAAGCATTGCCTCTGCATCAGCTGTCACAGTCTATTTCTGCTACCATAAGCCATTCTGGAATACGCCCAGTGGGAAAGTGAACTAGCTCTAAGACTAGTAGAATAACTACTTTCTAAGGAGGGAGTAGTAGTTCTCAGTTGGATGCCTTTTATATGAAAACAACTCACTACTTTTGTACGGCGTTGTCCTACGATGGAGTTTATTGCCCCCCTCTGCATTACTTCGAGATACTTCGAGAACTAATTCATTTTGAAGTTCTTGGAGAACTAATTCATTTCGAAGTTCTTGGAGAACTAATTCATTTTGAACTAACTGGAGAACTAATTCATTTTGAACTAACTGAAGAACTAATTCATTTTGAAGTACTTCGAAAACTAATTCAGTTTAAAGTTCGTGGGGAACTAATTCATTTCGAAGTTCTTGGAGAACAAATTCATTTTGAAGTTCTTGGAGAACTGATTCATTTTGAAGTTCTTGGAGAAATAATTCATTTTCAACTAACTGGAAACCTAATTCATTTTGAAGTACTTCGAAAACTAATTCATTTTGAAGTACTTCGAGAATTAATTTATTTTGAAGTACTTGCAGAACTAATTCCTTTCGAAGTTCTTGGAGAACAAATTCATTTTGAACTAACTGGAGAACTAATTCATTTTGAACTAACAAAACTACTAACTAAAAAACAAATTCTTTAGAAAAATCTTGTTGGCTTACCACTGACATCGTCATTTGAACTAGCTACTCTTAGGATTACTTTGGAACCAGTGCTGGAACTAGTCAGTTTTCCACTAGTGCTAAAATTATTTCTATTTTCTAAGTACATAGTCAGTCTATTCCGACTGGACGGTTGTCCTCCATCTTGTGGCCGACTAGTCTTAGTTTGTTGATTTTTATAAAGGCCTAGCCCCACTGCCTCATGTGGACCACATGTGAATTGTCGCCTACATGGGACATCTAACGCCTTACTCCATGAGGAATGCTCCATATGACCCCCATGAGGAAATATTGCTGCCGATTTGGTAAAAATAGGCTGAACATTTTGAGAATTTTGGCGTGGATATGTGATTAATAACACTGCAGAGCTGTCGCGAAAGCTTTATATTTTAAAACGACAGTCGTTTTCCAAGCGGTCCCCCAACCAAGTACTAATCACGTCCAATGCTGCTTGACCTTCGTAATCGAACGAGAACTGGTCTATTAAGTACGTTAAATGACACACTTCACGGTCACCAATATAATTGCTTGAAATATGAAGCAAGGCAATAACATAAACTAAAGCTTTCTGTGAGTAAAACTAAAGCTTAAAGGTAAAAAGCTTATCGAATACTAAAGCAGATGTTGGGATTGCCCCATTTCAATTACAGGTTGTCCCGTCCTGGCTTGCCAAGCGGTTAATGTTAGATAGTGGACAAAAAATGATCGACAGAAAGCACAAATAAAAGCGAACGCAGCCTGTTGATCGTTCTGAGATTCCAAGCCCCATATTTTGTTCCCTGTTCCGTTGCCGCTGAATCCATCCTGTCCGTGTCATACATTGAGGATTCGAGATTCCAGCTTTGGCCTTCTCCATTCTTCCTATCCACTCATCTCAATCTCTCGCTGAGGTTCTCCACTTCGATGTATCGAGATGTGACTTGATAAGGTTCGTGCCTTCGCTAAGACGAAAGCTTTTTTGTAGCGGAAATTTTGATAAGGTTCATGTCCTCGCCATGATAAAAGCTTTTTGTGGGTGAAATTTTTAATAAGGTTCGTGTCTTCACTAAGCCGAAAGCTTTTTGTAGGGGAAATTTTGATAAGGTTCGTATATTCGATAAGATGAAAGCGTTTAGACACGTCCGGTGAGTCTGCTAAGTATTTGACAACCTGCGAATTTGTTTTCGCAAATCTCGAAACAGCACCGAAGCAGATTTAGACATGTTGTTGTTGAGTTAGTTAAAATCCACCATCCTTGTTTTTTTCGGGGCTATAAAGCGGTAGTTTGATAGGTAAGAAAAGAGGGTAGAGAGAGCACATGAGGCTTTGATGTTTTCAAGACCTAATTGGTCTAACCAACTTCTTCTTAGCTTGGTAGCAGCAGCGCAGAATGATCATCAGATATTAGGTGAACCTTACAATTCCTCAGTTAGCTCGCGATTTAGCACATCAATTCATGAAAGTGCCCTGTCGATCACACCAATATACTCTTGGTTGCCCTTTTTGTCTTTAAACACAACGTTTGATGCGTTGCACCATACCGACTTTTTGATAGAGCTTACGTTTTGTGCAGCTTCTTTCTATGTATTGTTGTAATTCGCAAACGTCATTTTTCACCAAGGCTTGTTTTTTTCGTCTGTTAGGTCTCAATCATCCTTTTCCTTCTACACCAAACAATGTTTTTCTTGTCAGGCATTATTATTTAGAAGGTATAAATACGAAGCCAAAGCTGTCAACTTATATTTTTCTGGTGAAATCACTAAAAAAAAACTTATATTCTCTAAAATCAATTTTAAACAAAACTTCTCTAAAACCACACATTATTTATTTTAAAATTTCGAATTTGCCGAAACACAATTACACCAAAAATTTCGCTTCTAATTTTTATTTGTCGCCTAATACCCAAGTGTACCGCCACAAAACATTCTTGAACTCAAAACTCACCACATTTTACTCTTACCAGTAGATGTAGCGCTGCAGCAAGTATAGCAAAAAAAAGTCACAGCGCAAAATTCGTTCACAGTTTTAAAGTGTGGTGAATTTTCTGAGTGCTGTGGTGAATACACTTTGGTAATGAGGAAACCATTTTTTTTACTTCTTTTTCGATGTTTTCGTTTTTTTTTTTTTTGCAAATGGTTACTTCAACTCAAATCGAACACTAGAAACACGAGGATTATGATGACTACCTCCATCTTCGTGGGTGGGTAGGCTGGGGTGAAAGACCACTGATGCTTCCTTCGCTCTGAAGTGTCGTTCTGTCAGATAATGTCAAGCCAAATTGATATTAGATATTTGAGTCTTACCCATCATTATTATTATTGATTGCTTTCTTAGCCTTTCGCTTCTTCAGCGTCAATAAAGCGTGCTTCATTATAAATGTTATATGGGAGTTCTGGTAGTGCTTGTAAAATAGAGGCATTTTGCATAGTTTGCACTAAAATAAAAAAAAAATTTTTTTAAAGCAATTTTCACTTCAGAATCAAATAAATATTTTTTTTACATTATATCGATACTGTTTTTCATATTCAATGTCGTCTCTTTTTATGAAAGCTACACTTCCTTTGTCAGCATCGATTTGAAACGTCCTAATAGTTCCATTTATAATACGGGAACCGTCGATATCTCGTAATGGCAGTGAGTCAAATCGACAATCTGATTCGATTTGATGGATAGATTGAAAAGATATTGTTAAATATATAAGTCGATAAAAACTAGATATTTTTTTTACCTAAAACTAACGACAATCGTCCGCAACGGCAGTAGTACAGATATGGATTAGGCTTTACGATGTGTTGCCTAGATTTTTTCGCATCTGCTATCTTCTTCAATGTAATCATTTTTGCATTTTTTTTTAAGTTAACCGAACTATAAAATTTTTAAAAAAAAAAAATTAGACCAGAAAAGGTTTTTTTTTAACAAGAATTTTTCACGTTATTTTTTCAGAAATTTTGAGATTAAACTAATTTTTTTTGGGGTTGTCAGATAAAATTGACAGTTCCAAGGTTGCTATGTCGATAGCTCGGACATAGTAGTGCTTGAAGTAGAAGAAATACTCGAGTAAATATTTACTGTTATGTAGTAGATGAAAGATATGTGCTGGTATATGGAAAAAACATTTGGTACGTTATCATCTCTGCAAGGTCTGGAGAATATCAATATTATGAACACAATCGGTCAATATGATCATTGATCATACAAGTATGTGTTAAAGAGTCTAACTTTCAGTACAAATCTCAAAGCGTATGTTCCATTAGAATAACCCCGTATTCTAAAATTGTGACCAGTCATAAGTCACAAGATTTGGCGACTCGCGCTTACTTTTTATGAACTTGTTATTTTGGTTTCTATGTCAATCTTGAAAGATGTTACGTCTACTTTACTTCTACTTCGCTCTACGTTATTTTCCATTTAGTATAGACTTTCAAAACTCATCACACACTTGTGACTTTTTTGTGACTTGACTGATTTTAACTGAAACTACTGGGTAAAACTATAGCCCCACACGCACGATGTTACTTTAGGTTTTACGTCTTTTTCTGGGTATCTAAGGTGAAAAATAATGCCCGATCATATCTGACATTGTGCATTTCCATTAACCGCGCTTATTTTCCCAAACTGTCGAAATCGTCGTATGACGAAGACTTATATAAATACGCTTTGGCTAAATTTCTACAAAAACTCCTTGCCCTACCTATCACCATATTTCTCTCGAATTAATCCCAACTTCTGTAAGGTAGCTTATGTTCACCCTATACTCAAAAACAAGGTGCGTTTTATCTTCCAGGCCGATGGCCATACTCACCTGTCGTTCTCTCAGATAATATCAAGCCAAATTGACATTAGATTTCTGCGTCTCTCGACTTATTAACGCTCGCTTTCTTAACCTTTCGCTTCCTGCGCATCAATAAAGCGTGCTTAATTACAAAAGTTACATGGGACTTCTGGTAGTGCTTGTAAAAGAGAGGACTTTTGCATACTTTGCACTAAAATGAAAAAAATTTACTTCAGAATCAAATCAATATTTTTTTTTTACATTATATCTATACTGTTTTTCATATTCAGTGTCATCCCTTTTTATGTAAGATAGAGCACCAATGTCAGCATCGATTTGAAACGACCTTTGAGTTTCATTAAGAATACGGGAACCGTCAACCTTTCGTATTGGCAGCAACTCAAATGGACAGTCTGATTGATTTGATAGAAGATTTATTTGAGAGGAGAGATTGAGAAGACACTGTTAAATATAGATTAGTTATTTTCTGTTACCTAAAACCAACGACAATCGTCCGCAGCGGCAGTAGTACAGATTCGCATTTCCTACGCTCTTGAATGAAGCAACGTTTTGCATTTTTTTTTTAAATTTAACAAACTCTAAAATTTCATAGAAAAAAAATTAGGCCAAAAAATGTTTTTTTTTATCAAGAATTTTTCACGTTATTTTTTAAGAAATTTTGCAACCAAACTAATTTTTCTTTTGGCTGTCAGAGAAAATTGACAGTTCTAAGGTTGCTTTGAAGATAGTTCATTGGATAGTAATGGGTCAAGTAGGAAAAATACTCGAGTCCTTAGTAAATATTTACTATTGTATGGATGATGAATGATTTGTCCTGTTTCATGGTAAACACATCTGTAATCATTTCTGCCAAAATGCCGTGCCAAAATGTTGTGATTTTTAAGTTATCCAAGAAAGTAAGCATTTGGCATAAAATGGCGGCAATTTTAAATTTTTTTCGAAAATTGCCAATTGTTGCCGTAAAAATTTAAATTTTTTTTTGAAATTTCAACCACGTATTTACAGCATCAAAATACATATTTTCTCCAATTTTTATCAAAATCTGACTTTTTTCCCGTTATTTATTGCATTTTTAGTAAAATAAAACAAAATTTCATATATTTTGCTTTTTTGAGGTTAGGATTCATTTTTAAAGTATTTATACCGATTCAGTTCGATAGTCTATTCATTCACGAGTATTTTCCAATTTTTTTTATTTTTCTACACGACCAACAGAACTGGAGAAATAAAAAAAATAGTGTAGCAATGCACTCAAAATGCATCAAAAATTGACATTTATGCAATTTTCTCGTGCATCACAGAACCGATTTTGCAGGAATTTTTTTTTCGCTTTATATTAACATATGTATAGAAAAAAAACAAAAAAAATCCAACTTCCCAACTACATCATAACTTCGCTTTTTTTGTTTAATTTCCCTCTACTATAAAATGAGTTTGTAAGAAGTGCCTCTTTTTTATTTTGAGCCAGTACAATGTCATACCTCAAATGAGGCGAGGTGCAATTGTACTGCCAAAATGGCAAAAAGAAAGGAAATAAATACCACTGATGAGCTTTTTTACTAGTTTTTTTCAAATATGCATTAAACTGCCCGAGAGTAAATAAGAAACCTATGCCTCCTCGCCTAATTTAAAGTTGGAAATTTTACTGCGGCATAAGAAGTAAGTAATGTCTCTCGAGTAAGTATTTACAATAACACCTCGCCTCATTTATCTCGCTCGACACATTCTGTTACCAGTAGGACATTATTTTTGAACCGGGAGATTTATAGAAATTGAGACATCAGTACAATTTACCATCGTGTAAGGGACAAATGTACTGCCTCGTGTAATTCCGGCTCAACTCATAAGTACAAGTAGCATTCCAATGCAAATCGGAGTTTGGGACACAATTGGCGCTGAGGTGCCCCGTTTTGTAGCCGCACCCGTGAAAAACTTTTGCGTAAAAGAAGCAGCAAACGAGAAGATATTTTAGATTATATTTAGGTAACGGATCAAATTTCCTATAAGTAGAGCTTCGAAAATCTCCCAAAATACACGGTGTCTGATATTGGTCAGAGCAGTTCAGCCACAGAGAAAGTGTTCGGGTCTCTCTCTGGCCAGTTCCTATTTTACGGCAGTGGGTGTTATATGGAAATGTTAATCTGGCTACAGGATCGTCCCGTAATTGTCGACACGATTCCGATGGTATTCTTGCGTGGCCTCTTGGGGATAGTCGCGTGATCCTTGATTGTTGTAATAAGGCCAAGTCTTCCTAGCCTTGGCGCATGATGATAGTCTTACTCATCTGAAGCCAGCTACTGAGAGAAAGTACATAGAAATGTCTCTCTTTAGCACGCACAGCAGCTTCTGTACATTCTCCACCTGATGTGGCTGAGATAGTTGCCCCCAGTCTGGCCAATTCATCTTCGTTATATTAGCCTCGATGTTCCTGTAACCCTGTACCCACTGAAGAGTGACTATATCGCACCCACTGAACAGTGACCCTCTACTTCCCGCCCAGTAAAGAGAGCTTCTTCTAGCAGTGATCGACCAGCTTGAAAGTTCACGGGCCGAGCCTAATAACTTGATGATCGCTTGGCTATCTGATAATAGGATTACCCTGCCTCCCAGCCTTGGACATGACTGTATTGCTAGGTAGGCTACGTCTTCCAAAACGTTACTGCCTAGTATGCGCTCCCTGGCTTTGGCTAAAGGAAGTGAACAAGTGTTTCCCTCACGTTCTTCTCCCCGCAGCTACGGTAACAGATGTTGTACGGGATACCCAAATTGGCACCGTAGTCTCCTATGGGCGCATTGAAAACTCAGTCTGACAAGTTTATTAACAAAAATTGTCAGCCAGACAAGTTGTAATAGATAGAAGAGATCTTAAATTTTATTTTAAAAAAAAAATCAAAGAGGTGTTATGTAGTGCATTTTTATAAAAAAATAATTTATAACAAAAGGTCTGTCAGAAGTTAATTAACAAAAATTGTCAGTCAGACAATTTTTTCAAAAATGGTTCATTATTTACTACAAATTGTATAAATTTCAAGCAGGTGTTTTGGAAAAACAAATCATTTTTTTTAAGCTAAATTCAAAAATTCATAAAAAATAACAATTAACAAAGTTTTACTAGTCTGGCGGGCGTAACATGTTTTTTACATGTTTTTCAGCCATTCTCACTTTATAATTTTCAGGTGTTCGATGGGGTAGCTTTTTTTCCGATGGGAGCCTACACTAGGACGGCATAGTTGCTAGACATTGCCTGAGGCTGGCTTCTACTTTTAGGGCTTTGAAAGCTTTTCGAAACGATTCAGTGCGCTTTCTATATCTAGGAATGCTGCCAAAGTATATTGTTGGTAATATCGGGTCTTTTCAATAGTTCCCACTATATCGTGCGGAGCTGTCGCGGTCGATCTACCACTGAGATAGCCCTAGCCTAGCCATAGCTGGTGGCAGAGTTTGGAAACGCACACTCGCGAACGCTCCCGCCACAGGGATGTACGAAATCGCCTGTATTGCTTTAAAAAATTGTAGAGGACGAAGAAAAGGGGCAATTATCTTGGTGACCATAAAGGGTGCCAAAAGCATACTCAGTAGAGAGGTTCTCGTTCGATTGAGTAGGTCAAGCAGCATTGGAAGTGGTTAGTGTTTAGTTGGGGGACTGCTTGGTAAAACAACACTCGCGTTTGGAATGGTTTATGCCGATGCGGATGCATTTATAAATGTTCATGCCTGAATTTTTAGATTTTCGTGCCTGTGGCGGGAGAGTGGATACCTGTGGCGGGAGCGTGCATGCCTCTAGCGAACAAATTTTTAGATTTTCGTACCTGTGGCGGGAGCGTGCATACTTTTGTGGCGTGCCTATTTGTTCGTTATGCGCGCTAGCTGCGGGCGCGTGCGTGCTAGTAAGAAAATTAACCAACTAAATTATTTTTACTCGGATAGTCCTTCGCCGATTCGTGACCTCTTCTCCTTATTTTTGGACTTAAGACGACCCTCGCCTGTCTCCAACTCATGAGGACGTAGATGAGCACCACGCAGCTCTTGAACATTACCACTTTCTCAGGAGGTAGTTTCAGTAGCATGACTAGTAGTATGCCGTCCGGAATGTTTATCTTACTGCACTGTATTTCATGTAAGACTCCAAGAGTTAAATTTTGTTGGTGTAACGGTCTTCATTTTCTTCAATAAGAAAACTTAAGTAGCAAAAAGTTTCGGTTTATGTACTTTCATATCCTAGCATCATCCTAAATAGAGATAACATCAATCCTCAGAACTCTCCAACTGTTATCAAACTATTAACTAATATTATGCAAAACTTTAATACAATAAACAATTCAAAATTACTTCCACCACATAAAATTAACCGAGAAAAAAAAATTGAAAATCGTGAAAATTTCCCAAACAAAAGCAATACTCATAAATAATTCGCATTTAACGCTTTTCAAAAGGAGCATAGCAACAACATCAACAAAACAGCGGCAAAAATCGAAATCAAAGAGCAGCTTCCGACAAAGTTTTTCCACTTTCCACAATTTCTCCGAAAGCATGCTCGAATGGGGCGTTGTAGAAGCATTATACGTGCCCAGAGCCATCCATACATATTCCAATTTAATATAATCCGATACCATCCAGAATTCCACCTTTTTTCCATTCTATCTGCAAAAGATCAGGGACACAAAACGCCCTAAGTATAAGGGCGCAAACGGAAGCGGGACGACGCGAGGATAGGATGGGAAGGGTGCAAAAATATAAAGTAGAGGGGAATAAACCGCCAACACCACCACCACTAGTCTTTCTCTCGAATGTAACGGATCAAATGGAGCTGGCAGCGACAACGACTGGCATCGTAAACTTCTACGTTTTTTTTTTTACTTTTCGGTTTCAAATTTTTTTTTTCGTCCTTTTTTGTGTTGTTTCACCCCAATTTCATATCCTTCAGGTCCTTTGGATCTTGGTATTCAACAGCAGTAATTTACTTTAAAGGGTGTTCGTCTAAAGGGCCTGAGCGGAGAGGTAGTCTAGTGGCTGTGTTTGGCGTGCGAGGGGGCGACGGATCAGGGGCGAATAAAAGGAGCCAAAGTATGTTGCCCTGACGTCGTAGTCGTTCCGTTTTCTGCTGCTGCTTGCTACACAGAGGGGCCTTGGGACTTTGGATGGTGCAAAGTACCACATCAAGGACTCACGAAGGCAAGCAAAATCCACTCTTGGCATGTTACGAGAGAGAAACAACGGACGTGGGGGGAAGAGTTTACCCCCGAACAAAAGTTCCCAACATTCAACTACGCCTGTGCAATAAAAAAAATATAAGCAAAACAAAACGTTGATTCCGACATCGTAGTCGTCGTCGTCGTCGTCTGCCATCGCAATTTATGGAATAAAAACAATTTTGAATTCAAAATCCTTAATTTCCTGTAAATCCCCTCCTAAAAAAACACACAACGCTAGAAAATATTCAATTCAAATACATTTAAGCAAATTTTGTAAGTCACTGTGACCCAATAATTTTCGAAACATTTTCTTGTACCCAATCCAAAAAGGATACAAAAAAGGGCTTTTCACAGAGGCTTGAATAGAGGAGTCAGAAAAGCTGAGGACTCAACTCCATATCGATGTATACATACATACTGTGTGTAGGGCTTTGTGTGTGCATAGGCATTGCTGGATTTATCCTTATCCATCCTCGGAAATTTCTTTCACTGCGGTAGGTACAAGGCTGAAGGCATTTTTTTGTTGTTGTTGTTGTTGTCTGTAAAAAAGAAGCGAAAAATCTATCGATAAGCAACCATTGACGACTTTCAGGCTCGTCGTCCTTGTTTGATTTTAGTACGACGCGCGGTAAGGGGTATGAGTCGACACACATCCACAGGAAAAGTCCATAAATTACCAATCTTTTAAGGATCAGGCGAGAGACAGAAAAAGGGTCTTGTAAATTCAATAAGGATAACGAATAATAAAAAAAAAAGAAAACGGGAAATCTCTGTAAATTGGTTCAGGATTTCATTTTAAAAATATTTGGCCACACAGGTTTTGTTCCGTTTTTCGTGTTTCTTTCTTCTTCTTCTTCTGTGTTTTTTTAAGTATTTGTGTGCTAAAATAAAAATAAAAACAAAAAAAACATGTTGAGATTCCTTTGGGGTTTATTTCTTGAGTTATCGAGTGTTTAAATGCTTCAATTATCTCGATTTATGGCACCACCACAAGAGCGGATATTTCCCTCGGGCGGGGAAGATTACCGAATTTAGATAGAATTTAATGCAGATGACTTTAAAAGTTTGTTTGAGGAAAATTAAAGATTTAAAAAAAAAATAAGGGAGTGAGGGAAATTTGAAATGAGGACTTATTATGGCCGCGGCTTCATCGACTTCAGTTCAATAATATTCAGTTCAATCCATATAAGTGACTACACCGGCTAAACTCAAGGTCATGTTCAGTTCGTGCTTGAAATTGTTGTTGCTTTTTCGCCAGAAGTTAGAAATGAAAAAGCTCACTGGAATGGCATTCCATTATTCCAGTTGATTACACTCTTTTGAGCGAGCTTTTACGTTTAACTTCAGTTCGAGTCCAGTTGGGCGAACTGAGGTTTGTTTTATCCTCAGTTGAATATTGTATGGGAACTAAGGTTATTTTAAAGTTCAGTTCACCAATTTGCTCGAACTTGCGCAGTTTGGCCGGTGTAGCCGGAGTTTTCAACCACGAATGGTTTTTGGCATTGTAATAGTGCCTCGCCTCATTTGAAGTATGACACTGTTTGTACTGGCTCAAAAGAAAAAGAGGCACCTCTTACAAACTCCTTTTATAATCGTGTCTTATCCAACACTAATCCCAGGCATTGAGATGCTTGTTTGGCGATTTGGAATATGGGATCGTTGCATGGCAGACCCTCGGTTAAAGTTATGCCTAGGATGTTAAAAGATTTTCGTTGTTAGTTTCTTTTATCAGTTTTTTTTAATTTAGCATTTGTTATTAAAATTAACTAAATTATGTTCGAAAATTGCACTTGATATTGTGAACGAAGAGCAACTCAAAAAGTACTAGCGCCATCTGTTTGACAATATTAGTGATAACTTTTTTAAACAAGAGAATTGTAAATAATCATTTTACCAACAAACTGAATTCGAAGTTGCATTCTTGTTGTATCGATAAAACTTTTTTTTTCTTTCCTTAGAAATATAGAAATTACAGGATATCGTTGAAATATATTATTAAATCTGCCAAGAATTAAAAAACAGCTGTTTTACAACAAATTACATTTATGATAAAACATTGCCCCCATTTAATTGTGAAATATTCAAGCCATGAAATAAACATGGATTTTTCTTTCTAGATAATAAATATCACTGAAATAAATGGAATTTTAGTTGAAATTTTAACCTTTACAATGATATGAAACATATGTTTACTTCCAGAGAAAAAAAACATCCACAAAAGACACCATTTTTCTTCTAGATTTTACAGTAAAAAAAAGTGTTTACAAAAATTTTACATTTCACAAAAGCGAAACGCGAAAAACAAAAAAATTATCACCCATGATTCATATTCGCTCAAATATTTATTATCTTTGAACAAAATTCCATACAATAAAAAAAGAAGAATGGAAAAAATGAAGAAAGAAAAACGACCCTCAAGCAGAATGAATTCTGCGTTCATTTTTTTTTTTGGAATTCGCCTCCCCGAAACACACGCAGGAAAATCATTGAACATTTTCGCAAATAAAAGTGGAACGTAAACACCGGGACCGGGGGTAATCATAGCTTCAGCGAATTTAATACTAGCGTTATGTTTTTTTTTTGTTGTTCGCCGCGTGCGTCCATTATCACTGTTCAAGGTCCCCAATTAGACGACGATGATTCGTTATTGGAAAAAGGCCACTAAATTTGGCGGCGGTAATGTGATAAGATAAACATCGTTTGAGTTCAGTCGATCTCTCCTCTAACGAGCCTCAATTGGGCACAGTTCGCGAACATTTCTGCCAAGGTTGCGCTATAGCTGTTCACTCTTCACTTTATCCGTCATATCAGAGGCGATAACAAATAACACAACAACAACAACAACAAAAATAAATATAGTAGACTTTACCGCCATTGATATCGCTGCCACTGCAGCGCGTGGCAATTAGATACCAGACAAATTAGGTATCGTCCAAAAACTTGTTTTCTCGTTTAAACTGTTATTGGATAATCGCGGTGTGGATGAATTGTGGATGAATTCATCGCGGCCAGAAACAGGATCCTCAACTGACATTTATACATCTGTTAGAATTGCTTCGTTTTGAGGGGATATAATTTTCTTGGGAGGTAGAACGAGGATATTTTTATTATATTTAAGACTAATCGAAAACTCATTCTTGCATAACATTAAACATTAATCTACTCGCAAATTTGTTGCTATCTTAAAATTAAATAAAAACAAAAACACTTAAAATTGCAACAATGTTGTGTGCAAAATCACACGTAAAATGACAAATAAAATAAACTTTTTACGAGCGTTAAGCCGCACTCCTCTAATCATTTCCGCCTCTTGACTACAGAAATTTTTTGATTAAATAAAATTTTTTATGTTCTTTTAATGTATTTAGAGGTGTTAGCGTTTTATTTTATTGATATCAGAAATCCAATTTGATTTAGGCGTGAATTTATTAGGGTGTAAAATTTTATAGTTATTAAAAGTTATTGTTCTCCGTTTGTATTACTTAAAGGAAACATATGGTTCAGCCTTCCTTATATAAGGGTGTCTTAGGTCGGTACCAAGAGGTGCAAGTGATTACGTTAACCTACTAGGATTTATGTTAAATCAACCCACTTTTCATTAATGTAATAGCACTTTCTGGGTTATTGAGAGTACTTAAATTTCTATTTAGTGTAGAGAATTATGCTATTTTTATAGCCTTTCTCTACGTGTGTGCTGCTTCTGTTCACCCTGACCCAGCCCAGACTCAATGAATTATCAATTTAATTCTACAATATTTGAAAAGAACTACCATACCTAAAAATTCTCATATTTTACTCTAGTTGATATTTAAGCTTGTTAAAAATATCTCGGATTACGCTTGAAGGTATACCTTAATTTAAGATATTGAAAATGCTGGTTGGTTCTGCTTATGACGTTTGTTCGCCGGCTTTTGTTGCTGCGCGTAAACCCTGTGGAAAGAGGGGAAGTATAGTGTTATTCTTTGTCATTAAAGTGGCTTTGAATTACCGATTATATCTTTTAGCAATCCCATTTTTAGACGATCGTAAGCAATCCTTCTTACTCGATGTAGTTTGTCATCTTCAGTTTAGATTCGCATTATGGACCTTAACCTGTAGCAAGTTCAAGCAGCACGTATTCAATGACAAATCGTTGTACCACTGTTGAGGCTTGGATCTCTCGAGTGGAATAAGCTTAACGCCACTTCGTGAAGCGATCCATGACGTGTTGGCGGGAGGGCTGGCTTAGCAAATTCGTACAGTCACATTCTCGTGGTGCGCTCTGGTCAACCTGGTAATTCGTACGATGGTAGTACGAAAAACATCTCACTGTTCTTGAAGGCTATCAAGCCAAGATGTAAAATTATAGTGTTGAGGGTTGCATGGCTGTGGGTAGCTTTGCACAGTCTTTTAACGTTCTCCTCTGCATCCGGTTCTACAATGTCTTATCCTGAAATCGAACTTTCTTTCCTACCACACTCATGGGACTTCTATGGACAAATTACATTGTGTTCATTCAGAGTATATTGTGTACTCCAGAGAGCTTGAATGCCCTAGACCAGCACTGCTCATGTGAAAAAAACTAACCTCGGGAAGCAGGAATACTAATTCTGGAGGAGACTACCTTCTTGACTTCAAAACTTACAATTTACAGGTTATAAACATGGGGTGCGGAGTGAGAGTGTGTGAATACGCCGATTGATTTTTCTATAAAAATATTTGACTAGACCGAGACTGGTATGATAGAATATACTTTTGGATTGATCGGTATCGAAGTGAGACTGGCACGGAGCTTGAACGGGAGCAAAAGTGTGAATACGGCGGATGGGGCTGGAACAGCTTTCTCTCTTGGCATTTTTTTGCCTTTCTGTTTCTTTGGACTTCATATTGCTTAAGCCTCTTGTGGATGGCCTTTAGCGTCATTTCCACCTTTTTTCACACATCGCCGTTCTCCGATGTAAGCTGCATATTGGCGGCTGTTTCCACAACAGCCTTGTGTTCCGCGAACCTCGGCCATTTAAAGTGGACATGCGTCGTCTTTGTCGTCCGGGCATTCTGGAAAAAACGATGAATCGTTGAACCTGAAGTGAAGAAAGGCCCTATACCCTCCATGCCCACTCAGGAACTTCCCCATTTTCCCATCGGTCCTTCGTCCCATTTCCTGTGTCATACTGTGACGAACTGGATGCGCATCAGGATCCGTCACACTGCCTTTGGCATCCCCTTGCATATTCTGGGTCGTACAAGCTACTACTGTTCTAACTAAACCAACAACTCTCGTGATAAGTAGGCGTCCGCACGCCGATGGTCCGCTATGGTCTCCATTTTTTTTCTATTTGCTACTAATTAGCACTACTTCGGGTTTGTTTTCAGCTAGCATTAGACTAGCGTTCTCGAGCCACGTCTGCATTTCCTATATCGCTTCGATTTCGCCGAGTCGCCTTCCTACTACCGCGGCCACTATGTCATCGGCGAACCCGATAGCAACCGCTTCTCACGGAAGGGTTAGCTCCAGTACCTTCATCGTGCACGATGATCCGTAGGAGGGGGCCTAGGACGGAGCCTCCAAAATTTGTCTTGTACCCTTTATTTCCTCATCTGACGCGCAGTGCACTATCGTATCTACAAGAAATGATATCACAACGCACCTAGATGCTTTAGTCACCATTTAGACTACATCCGTTGTTAATCTATCGTCAAGTGTTTAGGAGGCATATCGGCCTGTAACCTAGGAGGGTTGGCTCGGATGGATCAGGCTGCAGTCTACTGGAATTACTGCCTTCTCCCATTCTTACAAGCTACGCAAGAATGGCGTTTCAACTCGAGGCCTCTTTTCTTTTGAGGTTTGCTTAGCTGTATATACATATGTATGGTGTCGGTAACGTAGAAACCTCATCAAATATTTTTGGAGTCTTCAATTCTTCATCAATCTCGCTATTTAACAATTCATGAAAGTACTCTCCCAACTCTTCTCCCAAGCTTCCTTTTTCCGTCTATGAATCTCTTTTCCTTTTCTTCTGTGCTCTTTGTATTCTTGTCCGCACGCCTGGGTTCTATGAGGCATTCCCATGTTCAGTCATCAGCTTGCATTCTTCTTCGAACCATTAGTTCCGATCTTTTCGAATTCGATCTAAAATTGTGTCAACAGTACTGCCATCAGCACTGACAAAATTTTTAAGGGTTGTTTAATTCTCGTCGACATCTGGCATCGTGCCTCACCGATTTTCGTTTGCTCGCTGAGGACCATGCCATAGGTACTTCTAGCCTTCTCGTTATGTAAGGAAGGCACCTTTGTTAATTCCATCCAAAATCGTGGTTACAGAGCTGTTCTGGGTTTTAATTCCGTTCTTAAAACACTATACTAGAAAAATTGTGATCCTAGTCGAAGTTTGCACCTTGGTACCTTTGTATCATCATCAAGCCTGAAAAGTAGCGTCGGTCTATCAGCACATGGTCTGTTTGGTTGTTAGTGAATACATCAGGGGATTTTTGGATGTATCACAAACATAGTACTTGCAAGGGCCAAGTTCTTTCTGGCTGTCATCTCCACGATTCGTTGTCTATTGCCATTGGTGTTCTCAAGTGGGTGTTGACGTTGTGCCATTATACGGGCTCTCGACCTAGACTATCAAATTTCCCGGGATGATCAGGAAAAGACATTAAGACTCATTTTTCGCTTCGACTACTTCAAAAATGTCTTCATTTCTTCGTGTGAGGACTCTTTTGTACGTTTATGAGGCTTAAATGTGCCTCACACGTCAATAGTATTTCGTTTATCGCTTTGAAGCCGATAATGGTATGTTTTATCATTTTGCTGACCATAAAACCTGCTTAATTGTGAACTATTTAAATTGCATATGAATAGGCCTCTTGAAGTAAACTATCCTCGAACTTGGGCTCTATATTTCGCAACTACATAAGGAGCTATTTTGAGTCTTCTTTTGTCACAATAAATTTCCCACAATTTTCCCTAGTGCTAACAACTACGCTCAATGATTGAATTTACCTTGTGACCCATAAATACGATCACACAAGCGCAAAACTTGTCAAACAAAAAATAATCTAATAAATTTCTTTTAATCTTAGAATGCGGCTATGCAATTTATGTCACAACACGCCATGCCATGCCACGCCACAAACATACGACACATTTATGGTGGAGGGGATGAAAAGAATATCGTTAAATATTAAACTCTGTGGTCTTTGGTAAATACTCGTATATGCAAAATATTAGCTTAAATATACTAAATCCACAATATCTTATCGCTCCTCCCCTTGCAAGCACACAATAAACATTTATTTAGATCAAGTAAACAATAAATCCTGATACTTTGTATTATATTTATATTTATATGTATAAAAATAGAAGAGCATGAATATAGAATTTGTGCTCCCTTCTGCTCCACCTCGCCCGCTCCATATCGTTTGTGCCCCGAAACGCTTCAATACTGACATTGATTGTTCAGGTCAGCGGAAGACGTGTCGACTGAGGTCATTTGTTGTAGAACCAACCGATCGACAACGACGGCCAACTCATAAAATTTTGAAGTGCATTCTTAGACTTTATATCCGCGATGACTTTGAGCGCCCAAAATAGATCCAAGCTCGTGCGCTCGCGCTTTTAGGAAGAAATTCTTAATCTCAATAAAGCCATAAAGCAATCAAGCTTCCCGTGGACGCCGCTGTGGTGGTAGTAAAGACACAATGTATAAAGCCTAGACTCGCCGATTTAGCGCAATGTTGTCGCATCGTAGTCGCTAGTATCACTTCAGTATATATATGCATATAAATGCTTCTTACGGCCAAGCAAGATAATCAGACAAGCCGAACTTGCTCGATCCCCTCGATCCGCGCTGATCTAACCATGGTGAAGTGGAACGAAGGGGCGCGATCTTGCTGGTGATCCAAAGCCCGCCAGAGTCACCTTGCACCAGCTTCGTCTCGGAAACCTGCCGATGTGAGGGAATTCAAGCTAGAACCGCGCATACTTAGTAAAGCGGAGCAAAAAATTCTAGATAGACACTGGTGCGCACAAGCTACACACGGAAGACACGAACATATCTGCAGTATGATCGCGGCGAGTCGATCTTGTCCATGCATTTCAGAATGTAGAAGGTCGAGCGCATGTGCTGTGCGCTTTAATAGCGCGGCAATAATCAAGCACGTTTTGTATAAATGCGATTATCGCAGGTGATAGTTACCAAGCTGTATTCTCTCGCGAACCAAACAAACATTTATACATATCTATTCACAATGGCAGAGGCAAATTGTGTTGTTAATTTTTTTTCTACTTCTAATCTTGTAATATTTGTGTGAATGTGTTTACAATTTTGTATCGAACTCATTGACAACTTGCGTTTCTGGTCGCGATTTTCGATGGCCTCTCACGTGATACAAAACTTGTTTTTTTCTCTCATTGTGAATTTAATAAAAACACAAAAGTTTTATTCACAAAAAAAAATAAAACAAAATTTTTCACCTTGTCGATCTTATGCTAAATTTTCATTGCTGCTAATTTCCGACTTGTAAAATTAATCAAAATCATGTCATAACAAATTGATGGCGGATTTGTTAAAGAATTATAGTTGGGAATGGATTGAGTTTTTAAAGCATGTCGATTTCGATCGACATTTTTCAAATTCTTGAGTGTAGCTTTGGGCCTTTTTTAATAATTTATTACTTTTAATAATTTTATTGCTGAATTTGTCTAAGAAAATACATTGGGCGTGGGGAAACCATATTTAGTTTGGTAAATTCGTGATGATTAATGGGAATTAAATTGGGTATTTTAACACATAATTAATATTCTTATGAAAAAACACCGAAATGACATGAATGAATTTAAAAATCATTCGTTTAATGAAGAATATTTAGACATCCTCGGTAATAATTTAAAGTATTTAGTTAGTCACTATAAAACCCTGGAGTATGAAAAAAAAATTTGGGATTTTGAATTTAAAGTTAAGATTTGTTTTCAACCAGTTATTGACAACGGACTATCCTATGACTCCTTATGTTATGTATGTTAGTAGCGAAATAATAGTTCAATCAGTAACATCTTTTCAAAGGTTAAAACGTGATAATTTTCCGAGGAGTTTGTGTTGCTATCAATATTATACATTCAATTTACTAAATAGTTCTATTGCGTCGGCGTTTCAGTTATTTTAAGTAAGTATTTTCTGAAAAATATTTTATTCCCCAAGAAGTTCCCGGACTATCTAGAATCCAATCAAATACCAAAAGATGAAGGGTACGGCTTTAGACCATAAAGATCGACTTGCGCCGTTCTTATTTGTTTTACTGAGCACTCAAGGGGTAACACCACTGTAGGATTTTGAAAAAAAGGAATTTTTTTTTTGCTTTAAATATACTTCAGGGTTACAAAAACAATGTACAGTTGGTCCTATAAAAGAAAAATAATTTAGAAGGATTTAATTTTCGATTTTCTCTCGGCGCCTCGGAGCACGCGTTGGTCGAACTTATTGCTTGTTATATTGCTTTTAGGTACCTGTCGAAAAAATAAGTGCCGCTATAGCAAAAAGGTTATTTGCGTTCCCCAGGTGTCCACCAGGATGCCCTAAACAATAATAAACGTGTTTTACATTACATCGCACAATGAAGGTAAAATAAAATTTTCAAAGACTAGAGTACTTTCAAAACTTTAAGCGCGATTATCTGGAAACCATGTTTTTCGAACTGAGTGGACGGATTACTCGGATACTATTGCATGGATCGCTTTGAAATTTTGACACTAGCTTTAGAATTGCATTCTTTTCAAAAGTACGTTTTTTGATTCGTTGTAAATTTTTTTTTTATAAACAACTAGCTGGGACCCGGCGCGCCTATGCTGCACCCATAAGCCAATAGGAGTAATCAGTTGATATGAATTTTAATAAACAGTAGGAGAGTTTACATAAAAGGCAATTTTTTGGTATTTTTGATTCCATATAACAAAATGTGAAACTATTAGGCAAATTCGTCGGCCATATTGGCGCGGCCATTTTGAATTTATAAGTTCTGATCATAAATTCGTTATTTGCTAGCTTAAAAAACCCCAGATATCGATTTTCATTGGAATCGGAACACAATTGGCAAATTCGTCCGCCATATTGGCGCGGCCATTTTGATTTTATAAGTTCTGATCACAAATTCGTTATTTGCAACTTTAAGAACTGTTTGTTTTGCGAGGGCGCGTTTCGCTTCTTTTTTTTTCTTTTGTACCAAAATTTTTCTCTGCAATTACCTTTTTTCTATTTTCCTTGGGCGCCATCTACCGGAGTGTATATGCACCGAGATTTAGTCAAAACGCACATTCTGTGAAAGTTTCAGCTCAATCGGCCGTCTAGTTTTTGAGTTTTAATGTCGCATTACAAATCAACAGACATTCATTTTTATATATGTATATATGTAGATTTACTGCTCTTTTTTTTTTTTGCCGAAAATCACTTTTTTTTCATAAGTGCGCCATTTTTACAAAAATCAGTTTAAAAAAAAATCCTACGTACTTTTATGGGCAAGGTCAAATAGATTAGGAAATTTTTGGGTTTTTTGTTCCAGGTCTTAAACTTTCGGAGGAATCCGTCCACCCGTGGAGGGCCTTAACAAAAAGGCGATTTCAAAAAACGACTGTGGCGCCACCATTTTGTAACAAAAAATCAATAAAAAAAATTTTTTTTACACTTGAATACATGTTTGATCAATTGTCTGAAAAGAATTTAGATCCCTTTTTCCATACTTTTTAAATTAATTCCCAAAGTTTGGCCTTTTTTCGCACCTCTATACTGGTGTTACCCCTTAACACTGGAAAGACCAAAGCGGTCAAATGACCGCAATCTCATTTTTGATCAAACATCTTTCCAGAACCAACGCATTGTAATCGTTTTTGTTTTATGACTTTTAATAAATCAACTTTGTTTACTGTATTTTGCTATGTTTGTATTGATAGCTGGATTGATGTTTGTAAAAAACGATTACCTCCCTAGAAAGTCCAGAGTGGTCATTTGACCGCAATGTTTACAATTCTTTGAATGCGCGTGAGGGTAGTTGAATACAACGAATTATTGTGTTATTCCGGCTACACACTCACGCTGTGAAGTCGCAGCGACGATTTACAGCATCAACTCCGCCCGACACGATGGACTCCATACTCACAATTTTTACAGTCCGCACTCACAATATTCGCGATGTTCGCAACGTCAACAAGTTATTCAAATGTCAACAATGTGTTTAAAATTTTGTTTTTTTTCTATTTAAATAAATACTGAATTCATGACTTTTGATTGTTTCTTTAATTAAACAATGAATATTAAAACATAACACATAAATGACACATAACAACACATAAGACGTCATTTGACCGCTCTTGGTCTTTCTAGGTAGTTCAAAATTTCGGTCTTTCTAGTGTTAAGCCTGGTACAGACTATGTCAGAAGTAATTTACTTACCACTAATACCATGTTTGCACTGAGCCGAAATTACGTTATTTTGGCTATTTTCGTGATTTCGCCCAACATCACGTTCAAAATCGTGTGATTTCCCATATATTCTGGTGATTTCAAAATCATCTCAAATGTCGTAATTTTGGCAAAATTACGAACAAAATCATGTCAAAGCCAATGCTCAAACCCGAAAATCGAATTCAGCACGGTGGCTGAAATTGTCAGTTGGACGTTTTAATAATTGATTTGACTTGGAATTTAAACTACACATTCTTCAAAATGCAAAAACCCAAGAAATATAAAAGAAAGAAGCCATGGGCTTTGCTAGAAGAGGCGCTAGTTCAAATTTGGGCTGAAAAAATTTAAGACTTGCGTGGTGCCAAAAAAAAAAACACCGAAACGAAATCATTTCAATTCAGTGCGAACGGTTCTACATAATTTCGAAATCACTTTCCAAAATCACGTAATTTCGACTCAGTGCGAACATGGTATAAAAGTCTTAAAATTGATTTTACTAAATTGACTAAATTTTTTTTATCCTTACTGGTTTACTTACTCACTCGACTAAAATACTGTCATAGTCTGTTCCAGGCTTAAAGCCAACGTATCCATCGCTTTTGTGAGTCTGGTCTGGTCTGGTTTCCCAGTCCTTCCCTTTATGAGTGTAAATACATGTTCAAGTCAATCGATCGCACTCATTTAGATTAGGACCAAAAAAATGGAGTTTAGTTCAACCCTTCTAAAAAATAATACGTAATTATCCCCATTCTACCTGTTTCAGTGGGCAGTCTGTCTCTAACGGCTACTCAATTTTTTAAAATCAATACCGTAAACATCAACCAGGATTTACAATATCTTGAATCAAGAATTACCGTTATCCGGAATCCGAGATACATATTTCTAAAAAAAAATAATTAATTTCATAATCTCAAATACCATAATTATCGATATCTTTCTGGTGACTGTTAAATTACTTTTTAGTAGAAATCAACAAGAAAGCTCTGGAGTATCGAAAAGCCCACCACAGAAGCCAAAATACTAAGTTATAATCTCTACGGCCTTAGACCAAAAAATTATACTAGTGATCTTCTTATGTGTCTGACAGACTATTTCAACCAAAACTATACTATTAGTAGAGAGAAATTGTAATTTTAAAGTGATGTAACAAGAACTTCAAAAAAATTTTCATATTTATAACATTAAAATACATGTTTCCTCCAATTTTTATGAAAATCCACCGATTTGTTCATTATTTAATGCATTTTTAATTAAAAAATAAATAAAATGAGAAATTTGGATTTTTTGGGGTTAGGAAAAATTTTTAACGTAATCTCGCCCCACCAGTTCTATAGCCCTTTTACTGACGAGCATCTTCCTTTTTTTGTTTTTTTCTACGACCAATATAACCGTAGACATTTGAAAAATAGTGTTACGATGCACTCAAAATGCACTTTTATGCTCTTTTCTCGCTATGCGCGCATTTGATTTTTCCAAACTTTTCGGGTTTCGACTCAGGTGCGTGTAAGAAATGAAAAAATAAAAAAAAATTTGGAGTTCCGGTTACATCACTTATCACCAATTTTTTTGTTCATTTTTCCTCTACTATATCACTTTAGTATTCTGGTCGGATTGGTCTAGATAACTCCATGGACTCTGACAAGTATGGCGCCTTGCCTTGTCTAAACTCTAATCAATTGACCCAATTCTAAAGAACGGAGTTAAGAGTTTCCTATCTGGACATTCAATCAAGGTAGTATTGGATGGCGTCAAATTTAAACCCTGCGCCAGAATCACGTGCCACACTCAACAGGGCCATCTGACTCAAATTTCGGTCTCCAGAATCTTGCTTAGTTCAATGCTTCCAAAACGATATACTGTTTTATCTCCAATTAAAGTTACTATATTATTCCTTCTGTTGCAATGAATGGCATGTATCTAACGGCTGATCTCTGAACATCCTGTGGATAACCAAGGATTTGCGAAAGGATTGCCACATTTCAAATCTCCAAAAAAGCATCACAGTGCCTGGGATCTCTTGATCATCATCAGGTGGCCGTTTTTGATTTCTTGAGTCGATGAATCGACTCGAATTTCTCAAGTTTCATATTTGGCATTACGACCAAATCGATATGTTAGTGCTGCCATACAAAACCATCAAATTGTGTGATATTACTTCAAGTGCAGCAAACCACGCATGTTTAATTGAAACAAACTGTCAAAAGGTTATTGTTTGCATAACTTGAGGTTTTTATTAAACGTCAAAAGTCTTGATCGACACGTAACGAGACGATAACGTTTTCGATATCGTGTTGTCAAATGTAAATTTTTGCTTATCGACAGAAATCGATATCGACTCGAGAAACCAAATACGGCCCAAGATGCCATTGCAACCCAAGCGAGTTTTACCCCCTTTTTAAATTGTGACCAGTCATAAGTCACAAGCTTTTAACAAACGAGAGTCTATAGTCTCATTGTGACTAGTTTTGGTATTTAAGCATCCACTCACAAGAAAAATCTTAAATAATTTACCTCTAATGGTAAATTTTGTATTCAATGAGGTTCTGGGCGACAGCATAGCCAACGTACGGCAAAAGATAGTAATACAGTAAGTTAGAGTGTATGTGAACGTCCGAGCAGCTCTCATCGAAGCTGGCTGTGTGTCGAATCTGAGAGAAATCATGAAAAGTTATCTAGAAACCCGCTCTTTATACTCTTGTGACCTGCTATTTATACAATCACAATTTTGATAGCCGTTGTAATTGTTTGCGGATTGTCAAAATTGTGACTATAAAATTAGGATAACAAATTATCTCAAGTTGAGATTAACACTTGTGATTGGTTTGTGACTTGTGACTGCTTTTAGAATACGGGTATTAGCCTCATCAATTTTCGATTTCCAAAGTCCACGGTCCCTTGCGTTTTTTTTTCTCCAGTTTCTTGCTAGGAAGAATCATGCTAGGTCTTGCTTACGTTTTTTTTATGTGCGAAAACCAAGCTTAGGAATCACGCTTTGTACTACCAGTCTGTCATGTCCTTCATGTCATGGTGCAATGTCTAGTAGCAAGCTTGGTTTGAAAGATAGAAGAGGATATGATAGAACAGGCGATGTCTGGGGCGTCCTGGAGCAGTGTTCCATCAGCGTGTTTTTGGTCGACCTACGGGGTGGTTGCCTACAGGATTGCCTTCAAAAAACCTCTTCTGGCATTCTACTATCGTCTAGGCAAATTAAATGTCCAAACCACATCAGTCAGAGTTTTTGATTTGTCCTTATCCTGTTCTTCTGTAGTCCACCAAAAAATTTTAGTAATATTTTCCTCTCTTAGGCTACAATCTTTCAACAGGAATTCACACTTAGAACCCAGCAGTTTGATCCATATGTGATCACAGGTCTTAAACGATGCAAATTCGTCATTCAGTCATCTGCTCAGACTGTAATATAAGGGACGTAAACAGTAACCCGGGTTATCAATATCTCGAATCAAGTATTATCATTATCCGTAATCCGTGATTTTTTTAACATGCTTAAACGTCAACCAGAGTAGAATTTGAGAATATTCATCTTTGACAAAGACTTCGAATATTTTCTATAATCGGTTAAGTTGGATTTTGTCTTTGGCTTTTCGCATCAGGATCTCGCGCTCCTACTACTACTTCAATTTAAAGTTAAAATTCCCTCAAAAATAAAAAGCACTTTTTCCCTATTTTGTGTAGTTCGCACATTTACAATTTCTGTAAGAAATACAGTACTAAAACATGTTTGCAGAGTAAGACCTTTCAAAGATATGCTCGAAACCATCTCCTCATACTCCAAACCGCAGCATTGTTGTAATTTGACCGAAAAGCCCGCATCTCGTATTTTGAAAGTTTGCAGATTGCATGTTTATGTCCTTAAAAATTCATATTTTCAACCAACTTTGAATACAATTAATTTCTGAGGCCATAGACACATTGAGCCACCATAAGAATTGCGAAGCTTGGCAAAATTTTACTGATTTTTTTTTTTTTTTTATGTGGAAGACTAGAGCTCAGGGAAAGCCCTTTGTACTGTCGACAATCTATTTTCTTCGTATAGAGTGCAATGTCGAACAGCAAGCTCTAGTCGATAGATAGTGAAGGGGAAGAGAGAAGTAGGAAGGAACTGCCACAACCACCTAACCCCAACCATTTCTATCGCGACTCTGGCATCGGGGCAATGAGGAACAACTCACTGGAGTGTTATGCCTCCTGAAACAAGTTACCACGGCGACTGAATTTAAAATCTCTTATCTTTGTGGCACTACTATGTCACAAGATAACTTGCGCGCTCATAGCCTGAAGCCCTCCTTTTTGGGCACACTGCGGTATAGAAGTGCGAAAAATTTGATGAAAAAATATTCTCATTTGTTTTTTTTGGAAACATTCAATTGCGCAACACTCCTCCACAGTCAGTATTTCCAAACACATACAACCTACAAAAGTTCAAACGCAAGGTTCGTGGCCTCATTGGAACCCTCCAGACTTCTTTTAACCTAGCGTGTCTTCTATCTATTTTCCGAATTAAGCTCCAGTAGAACCTTACTACAAAACATAGCGTAAGGCCTAAGCCTAGTGCTGCCACATAAAAGAAAAGTAATATTGTCAAGATAACGCACACTTACTCACTGAAATTTACATTTTTCTTTAGATGAGGCTTTACCATTGTAGAAGACTATTTTCCTGTTCTTGTGAATCGCTTATTGAGGATATTTTACTCTAATGCAATCTTTTGAACTACTCGATCCCAAACGTTTCCATTTTTTAGCCTTATTATATTTTTACAATTCTTCACCAAAATTTGGCTATCAGTCTTTCCTGATTTTGCGTGCAACATGCGAGGAAACCACCTATCAGTAAAAGAGAAAACTTTGGATAGCAAGCGTGAAAACAATTATGGCGTGTCAGTGTTGCCATGCTTCTCTTTTATGCTTTTCTTGGCTTAAGCTTGCAGTAAGACCTTAGATTTCATAAGATAGTCGCAGTACTCCTGTAGATATTTTAAGATCAGTAACAAGAACGAGGCCATCGTTTCCAGCGTGTGTTTTTTTTGTATTGTTCGTCGTAATAACCAGCATAAAGGAGTCTGCCTTGATTATGACCATATCGCCTTGTTTAATGTTTTGTGACCGTTGCGTCCACTTGGCACAATTTTGAAGGTTGTTTAAACACTTCTTTTGCCATAGGCGCCCGAATTCAATTTTCTGGTGTGTCACAAGTTTCCACCATGTAATCCTTACGTAAGAAGATTTAAATTCAAGGGTTTGTCGTTAAAGTCCACTGTTGAAGTGAGGGGTCTCCGATTCCACCTCCGTTACAACCGTCTCCATCTCTTTGCTCAAGCAGCTGATTTTTTGTGCCTACGAAATTGGTCCAATTGTCACAGTAAATGTGGAGGTAGTGTCCTCTTGCTGTGAACCTTTTTAACACGCCAATGAAACCCTCTGTAGTCGTATCACTGACTATCTCTAGGTGTACGGCTTTCGTCGAAAAGCAGCAGAAAACTGTATAGTAACCTTTTACAGTAGAGTTGAGCCGGACTTACACGAGGCAGTACATTTGTCTCTTACACGATGGTAAATTGTACTGAGGACTCAATTTTTTGAAATGTCCCGGTTGAAAAAAAATGTGCTACTACTCTTCGTATGAGCTTGTATCGAGATATATTAATTCATTATTTTCGAATTTTAATATGAGTAAATGAGGCGAGGTGAGATTGTAAAATATGGAGGTATAGGTTTCCTACTTACTCTGAAGCAGTTTAATGCATATTAGAATCAAACTCTTAAAAAAAAGCCCTTAATTGATATTTATTTTCTTTCTTTCTTTACTTTGCACCTCGCCTCATTTGAAGTATGACATTGTACTGGCTCAAAAGAAAAAAGGGGCACCTCTTACGAACTAATTTTATAATTGTGTCCTACCCAACACTACTTGACAGGACATTTTCCTCGGGTCTTACCCGGCCATTACACGGGTCAGTTCTACTGACACTGTCGCTGACACTGACTCGTGTAAACACTCACTGACGCGCCTTTTTTACTGACAAGTCAGCGCTGACGAGACAGTTTCCGAGTCAGTGCTGACTAGTCAGTGAAATGTCAAATCCTTATTTTTAACGGATGCGATAGATATGTCCTTGGAATAAATAATTAAAAAATCTCAAAATTCGTTTATTTTAGGAAAAAATGGAAAAAAAAATTAAGTCGTCTGGAAATCATCAACCTAATTGAAAAGTACGAGGAAAATCTTGGTTTATGTGATTTTACAAAGGATTGACTCAATATTTTCTTTTTCTCTACTTCCTTTTCTCTTCCCTTTCCATGGCTTCAATAATTTGTGTTAATAATAACGCAGTCAAGGAAGCATGTACACTGGTCGACGTCATTTTAGAAATGAACTGGCTTGTCAGTTGACCGAACGTAATCAACGCAGAGTCAGTGGATTTGACAAACAGAGTCAGTACTGGCAGTCAGCAGAACTGACTCGTGTAATCGCCGGGTTAAAGTGTGTCCAAACTGGCCCGCAGGTAGTCGCATATTAGGTAAAGTTTCTTAGGATCAAATCAAGTTATACACAGAATGCTTTGACTAATTCTAATTGCTCCTTAGAAAACTTGATGATCGATAGAGGATTTATTGCGCAGATACGCCATAGCTCTATTCTTGCTTTTATATTACATTCTAAATCCAAATAGAGATCACTGAAGCCCTTAACTCAGTATCCAAGTTAATGCTGCACTGCTATCTCTATTTGTTTGCCTTCCCTAAAAGAAAGTAGACAAAGACTGTATATACCCACCAAGTTTTTTAAAACCAAGATAAACATGCTTTTATTGGAACGAAACCCATCCAATTTTACACTTAACTCATCCCTTTCATCCCTGTTCTCCAATAATCCTTATCAGATTCCCTTAATACGCATACATCACCATCCAGAAGCCTCTAAATCTGAATGCTCGCATTTTATCACTGCCACTTTTTATTCAGCGTATCCTTCATTGCGAAAAATAAAAACCAACTCTCCACTTAACTTATCCCTAGAGGAGCAAAAATAAAAAAAAAGCAGAAATGTTGTGTGCAAACAACACAAAGTGACCTCGTTCCACAAAAAGGGAAAAAAGGCTCAAAGCTAAATATTTACAACAAAAGTAACGACGATTACAGTAATTTGACTTGTTGCTGATAGTCATCGTGGCCTAGATTTCATTACATTTTGTCGAGAATCCTTGATACACATCAACCCCCGCTCCATCCCTGCCCTATCCGTCACTACGCTACTGGTGGGAATAGTGCTGCCAGAGACGCCACTTTAATCAACTCCAGAATTCGATATAGCGTCATCGCCTATTCAAAACAGTCGAATTGGTGTCATGAACATAAAAGTTGCCTATCGAAAGGTTATCTATAATGCATCTATTGACAGGAGCAGGCTGACGGGAAAGGGTGTCAGCGGGGCGGAACGCTTGCGGCTCGAGGACGAAGGGACACACGATTTACTGTAATGAGTTGGGCTGACGGTTTTGGGGCCCTAGAATTCGTTCTCTTTTTTGGGTTTTCGGGGGGTACGATGTTAAGTGGGCCCACCCTCGCCCAATCAATTAAACCAGGGGTGGAGGTAGATCGCAGCTTGAGCTTTAGCCTGTGTAAATCCCTTCAATTGTTTTTGACAAATGAATGATTGGCTTGAAGGGAATCGATAATGGCAGCTCGTTAGTTTAACGCAATTAATAACACCCCGTGGACTTTTAGTTTGTCTTCCCTTGGGGATATATATGTAAATTTGGAATGTGCTTTTTTCTTCTTTACTTTGGCAACGGGATGGGAGGTGGTCTATTGTTTTTTTTTTCTGGGTCAACCTTCTGTGGATTCTGGGACATTTGGTATTGGCCTTAATACTCGCACACAGGGTGCCTGAAAAACTTTGTTTAAGTACTTGGATGCGAGGGAGTAAGGGAGGGTATTGATTCAGGGCCCGAAAAAATGTTAAAAATTCAGGGAGTGGGAGGGGATAGAAGAAACGTGCTTGCAAAATTCTAATGAATCACCCTCTTGTCTTGTTCATGCGAAAAAAGAAAATTCATGCCAACAACATTGTGTGATACAATATCACAAATTTGACTCAAGGGATTTTCTTCTAAATATTTCAGTTATAACGTAAAATGGTTTGCTTTCAGAAAAATGGATTTCAATTACACTACGAATTAAAATTTTACCCATTAGAATGATTGGTGAGCGTAGAGAAGGGTAACGAGTATGTGACGAGCTACTTATGAAACTGCCCTTGGATTTTTAATGTAATCATAGCCAAATTGGGGTCACGTTGTGAAAATATATTTTAGTAAGATAATCAGGCCTATCCTGAACTCCGCTGGAATCAATTCCGCTGGAATTTTCTTACAATTGTATGTGCGAGTTCGAAAACGCAGGACTGCAGTCATTCTGCAACATTCAGCTACAGACTTCCAATTGCTGAATACTGCAGAATGACTGCAGTCCTGTATTTCCGAACACTCACTATGCTACCAATGTAAGAAAATTCCAGCATAATCAATTCCAGCGGAATTCAGAATAGGCCAGAATGCTTCTTCTTCTTTGGTTCTTCTTTTTTGCGTACTTTGCAAAAGTACCGAGGCCCCCACTTGCCCTATTGTCCTGCTACACGTATAGCTCAGATTTGTAGGCCAGACCACTAAGACAGGTTCAGCAGTATAGCTAGTTATTTGCCATCCAGACTTTATGTATCCAGCACAGTTCTAACCAAAGTCGGTAGAGGATCGGAAGAGCAAAGGACTACATCTGCAGATTTTTCCTCGAGAAGAATCAGTCTTACAGTACTCGGTATGTTTCATTGGAATCTAGTCATCCAGGTCCTCTTCACCAAAATGTCAAGTGCTCCAATAACCAGTGCCTGGACGAATGAATGCAGCGTCCGAGCTTTTTATTGCATTGCCTTCGTACCACCGATGGTCCGGGACCAAAGCGAGCGAAATACACAGGAATACACAGCTTATCAAATGCAGGTTGATAGTTCCCTGTCTTGGAGGCATCTGTGTACCTTCTGAATCCACCCTGTGAACTCTTAAGCCGGAATTACACTATTGTGTTGGGGTGTGTCGTGGCGCTCTGTGTCGTGATCTAATTCATATTTTTTATATGGGGCTGATTACATTATTATGGTGTGTTGTGGTGTGGCGCGTCCCGATCTGACGTTTCTGATTGGACACAGAGCGCCACAACACACCACAACACAATAGTGTAATTCGGGCTTTAGGGAAGCCATACGACGACCTATCTTGTATGTTGACGGAATGCGATTTAAACTTTGATATCTTCGCTGGCATGCAATCTATGAGAATTCCTGGGTCTCTTACATAACGCTGACAATTTAAGAATGACCCCGATAAATACCATTGCCTAGATTTTTCTTACTTCAGGATGGAATGGTTTAGGGTGAGCCTTATGATGGTAGGCTTATCCAATGCAATTCTTTAAATTGTACGCCCATGTAGATCCATAGGCCTCTGCAGCACGATCACAGATATATACGAGTCGTGCTCCTATAATTGTCGATGTCATGTTATTTGTCATCCATCGACATCCCTCAGTATAGGGGGACTGTGTTCATTTTCTGGTATTTGGAATCGGAACCATTTTACCATGGTTGACACTTACTCATATTTCACCTGTTGACAACATGGTGGCAACATCGTTTGAGTGAGCATTTTTTTGATGTAACTCCTCCTTACGAACATGCTGGAGTGCGCCAGAGATATTTCAAAATGAGTTATCGTTTAATTTGTGAGTTCTCATCATAGAGTCGATCCAGTCATAAAAGCCCCAGCTATGATGTCGAATGATCTGTAGGTGAAGGCTCTCCAATATCGAAGAAGGCCAGCAGAGCGATTAGCGAGCCTCTTATATCTTCGTCGATAATTTTATATCTTAATAATTTAAGATATTCTTAATTATTGAATTCCTTTTTATTTTTTGCATTCTGAAAAAACGTAATGAACTTTCATGTTATTACCCCAGAGGTAATAAAAGGGTAATAAAGCAATTAATCATAAAAATTCATTTTATGGACATGCTACAGGATCAAGTTTGTGATAAATATTTTAAAAAAATATAGAAGATAAACGTTCATGACATGGATTCATTCAAAATCGTGTGATTCATGCATAGTGAGTATCATTTAATCGCGCGAGCTTAACCAAACAAGTATAGTTTTCTTATTATTGGTAGCACTCTAACTGACATGTTTTAAATTTGATACTAATATCTGCAGTGTTTAATGAGGTACGCTTCATCTAAAAAAGAGAAGGAATGTTGGCTTCCGAAACATTGGAAATGTTGAAAAAGGCTTTTCGTGGCAATGCACTTGTCTTGAGCGAGTGTTTTTGATTGGTGTAAGTTGTTCAAAGAACGCAGAAAACGTGTTAAAGACGCAGAAAACCTGTTAACGTCCTGCCCGTTTTTCGACGTATACCGATGGACACCACGTAAAGAAAGTCAAGGTTTTAGTGTTCAACTTGTTAATAAGTTTGCATTACACAAATATTGTTTGGGCCAATACAATAGATTTCTAGAGACCATTTGGGTCTCAGACGGGTCGCATCTCGTTTGTTTCCAAAAGCACTATTTTTTCGAAAGACAGCGTCGTGTTAATGTGGGTGAAACCATGATTTCTGACTACCTAAACGTCATAACCTTCCGAGGATATCGTTTTGGCTCGATTAAAGAGATGCTAGCACAGACGGACGGACAAGCTATTTTTTTTAAGTTAAAAAGCTATGAACTAAACAAAATATGATAAAGTTAGACGGGAAATTTAAATAATTCGATGTAAATCTTTAATAAAAGCTTATCTTAAAAAGAGGACATTCCAAAAAAACGTGCCTGCTAGCGACTAGTGCAAGAACTGTTTCTAACCTTTAATTTTTAGTGTTCTTATAAACTCTTCACCCAGTCATTAATACTATTCTTTTTATATAAGCCTCATTTACTAATTTATGTTTTTCTATTCATTTCAGGTAATTGAAGCACTTCTATAATTTATTAACGAGCAAGTTATCAGGTAATTGCATTTATAAGGTTTAACTCTTTGAGTCATGGCGAATATTTGAAATAAATGCCCCTAGTTGCACGAGATGCAGACTGTGCCATTGTTAAAAAATAGTTCATAATAATTTGTCATATACGAAATGATTGAAAGCAGTTTCGAATTTTTGATATACATAAGAGCACTTTACATGTTTGGCACTACCATTCGGTTCTTATTTGTTTGTCAAGCGCCACATCTTCTTCGTGTGGTTGGAGTTAGTTCATGCCGAATATTTTTTTTTGTCTACTTAATGTCTTTTATTACGGGTTAATGAGTATTTAATCACTATTAATGGGTAAATTTTAATGACTTTAATGACCTTGTTCGCAATCCGATCAAACAGGTTTTTTCCCACACGCAAGTGCCGCAATACCTACTGAATTCCTTGGAATCATGGGGTTTATGCTTATTGATTTCTAGCACCACCAGAGATTGGGATAACCGTTGCCTCTTTTTAGGATCAGCATTGAAATTTTCTGTAGCAATTGGAGCTTTGTATAAAATGTGAGTATTTACCCCACAAACGTTTCTAAAATTGCATCCTCATTGCCTTCGATACCCCAAAGTCCGGGGACCCAACAGAGCTAAACCTTATTTCTTCTGGTCAGGATCTGGAGCTCGTCAAAACACCCTGCAACTATTGTGGAGGAAAAGTTCCAGGTTGAGAGTGCCTTGATGGCAGCTTGACAGTCAGAAAAGATTTCAATGTTGGCGCCTTTCAAACCTTTTTCAAGGTTGAGCCTAGCGCAGGTTTCAATGGCATGTATTTAAGTCTGGAAAACTGAGGGCCACTTACCCATTGCAATCGAGACCATGAAGTTAGGTCCTGCAACACCAGCTCTTGTACCATATTCCATCTTTTACCCCTCTACGGGAATAAACAAACTGAATACTTCATATGGGGAATCAACCACCTTGACATAGTCTGGTAGACCATATTACTCGTTCATTGGTGATGGTGGAACAACAGTGTCTTTTACTTCTCTTCGAAGGTGTCCTTATTTCGGCTAGTCGATAAGGGGCAGGTGCAGTGGCAAGTAAATCACCTCTGTGCTAAAGGATAGTCATCTTCAGAGTCCTCATCTTCCTCCAAAATTAGTTCAGTATTCACCAGGTCCACAATGTGCGTTATCGACTTAATATTCATGCACAACAGACTCGTGATCTGACGGTTCCTAGTAAGTAATTCCTATCAATCTAAATGGCTTCACAGCTGTTCGTGATTTTAGAACTGGTGCGCCAATACAGTGATTTTGAGATTCCCTTGTTTTATGGCGCGAGCTCTAGTAAGGTATGTTTTTTTTTATGTGAAAGAGTCGAAGCTTAGGTGTCACCCTCTATACTAGCAGTCCGTATGTCGTTAACGTCATGGTGCATTGTCTAGTAAGCTTAGCTATTGCATGTCATTGCAGGGAGCACACGTTTCTTCAAAATCGTTTTAAAAGAATATTCATGGAGGCCCGTAGATATGTGAATAAACGCCTGTGCCGAAAAGCTTTTATTTTTGTTCATCTTTTACAATTGCCTGTTCCTTTCCAAGCGCGAGTGTGGTTTTACCAAAGCGGTCCCCCAACTAAGTACACTACCACCTCCAATGCTGCTTGACCTCCGTATCGAACGAGAACCAGTCGATTGAGTATGCTAATGTCACCCTTTAATGGTCACCAAGATAATCACCTGTTTTCTTCATTCTATAAAATTTCTGAAAACTCCAGTAATACTGGCAGCTCTCAAAATTAGCTCCCCTGTGCACCACTCCCATTTAGCTCCCCTGTGCACCCCTCGCAATTTTTCTCGCTGGGGTATTAGGTAGGGAGTGGATTTTTAAAAGTGGTACAAAAAAGTTGGTACTAATCGAGAATGCATTCAGAATGGATTCAGAATTGATTCCAGTACATTTGAAGTGGTTCCACTTGTAGAGGACTGATTTTTTTTACATTGGGATGTCATAGGATAGAATCGGTTCGGAAGTGATTCCTTAGAATTGATTGGAAATTTTTTTTACGCTTCGCAACGAACTCTGGCAATACATTCGATTCCCTTCTGCATTCTTCAGAATCAGAAAAGGAATTAATTGGTTCCTTCGGAATGCATTCTGAATCAATTCTTCTGGAATGGGTTCTTCTTTTTCCAACTGGGCATGTTCTCTTTAAGCATACAAACGTAATAAAACAAAGTAATTTATAAGTGGTATTTTTATGTCCAAAAACGCCCTATTTTCTTACTATATTTAATGAAAACAAATTATTATCCTTGCTCTCGTAACAAATAAACCTAAACAAAAAAAATGGACATAAATAAGAACAAAATTGGTCCCGTGACCGAAAACCATATCACTATTTTTTAGAGGTTAGTTGGTCAGCACAAAACAAACCCCCTTCGACAATAATATGTACATATATTTATTTATCACAACTAATGGCAAAGCTCATGCACATACTATGTATTTTTTGTTCTTTTCCTCTCCATCCCCCATAGATGGGAGATAGAGAACTAAAGAAATGGGCCAAAATTAGTGGAGCATTTTATGTTGTGTGATAGTCCGAAAATTATAAATACTTAAAATTAGTCATCACGCAATCTTGTGTGTGTGTATATTTTTTTTGCCTTGTTCCTATTATTATAATTATTAATAAAAATTAATTCTAGTACATGGTTACTAACTAACTTAAAAAAAAATAGAAGTTAATCATTCTATTATCTTTGAAACGTAAAACCACCTTCATTCACCGCTGCGCCCCACCCATTCTCGAATTTCAAGGTTCACACAGAGAGAGAGAAGAAACATTATTTTTTTTATTATTTGTTTTTTTTGTGGTTAAAAATAATAAAAAAAACTACACATTCCAAAAGATAAAAAATTGCTTAACACGAGAAATAAATACTTTTTTATCGTTCGAACATTAGAAGCCTATCGATACAAAATTTGCATAACAAACAAAAAAAAATCAAGCCTAGCAAATGTTGTTTAGAACCTTCTAAAACCAGGAACGTAAAAGAAGAAGAAGAAGAAGACGACGAGGGAGAAAGAAGAAGAAGATTAAACGAGCAACGGGGAGCGGGATTCTTGTTCTAATGCTGGAGGTCATGAGACGTTCAAGGTAAACGCACCGAAAATAGGTTCGTGACAGCATCATCAATACTCTCCTCTGGGTGCCATTCTGCTGTGCTGTCGATGGTGTGGCGCAGTGGCGCTGATGGTGGTATTGGGGACTTTCGGTAATCGCTCAAAATTGCTCTCCGATACTGATTAGAATTTGCTCTGAAGGTCAATGCTGCCCCCGAAGGGACAGAAATTGGCTTTGTTGTTGTTGTTGTTGTTGTCGTTCCAGCACCACCCCACTGTTCTGAAGTTATTGAAACCTTCACGGTTGACCAGTGCCTAATTGGGCGGCTCTCAAAGCCTGTGGTAACAAAAATGTAGCTTGTGGCTTGTGGCTATATGTCCAACAGGCGCGAGGTGGCAGTACTAATCCAATTTCTCGTTATATTTGAACAAATCAATTTGTTATAAACAAACGATTCTCCCCAAGTCCCTGGCCACGGCTGCTATAGCTTCAGGTGCTCCCAAGTTCTCCAACAAGGCAGCCCCACTGGCGGCGCGTGTTTCATGCTTGTCGGCCGCACGTGTCGATGCCGCGCGCACAAAATGAAGGTTGTTCCGCCATCCTTGAGGGGCCGCGCGAAAAACGCGGAATATAAAATTGTATGCGATAACCAAAAGTAATAATGTTAATCGTTTTCAGCACATGCTAATCCGAGCCGCAGATTCTAAGCTGAATTGTTTTTTTTTCCATTTTGTTTAAATATGGCCGCCGGAGATCTCACCTCCGCGGATGCGCGCCACTATTTTTTTTTTTATTTTTTTTTACATAACAGAATTTTTTCCGCTCGAGAATGACCTTAAGCTCTTTTCGCGTTCGCTTTGATTTGCAGCGTGTGGGACGTGATTTATTCTTGTTTAGAGCAAGTTCTCCGCTCAATGCTGAATCAATATAGCCAGCGATGCTAGCCGCGATTCATCACTGAAGCGCACGGCGTTCGGCTACACTAAACCCAGCATCGCCGCGCACAAAGTGTTGCAAAAATTTTGTACAATCTAAACGGCGGCCATTACTATACAATATATTATATTCGCGTGCGATTGTATGAGTGTGTGAGTGTGTAAACAGTATAAAATTTTTGCAGTTAGAAATTTTCTTAGAACACCGGAAAAACTATTTTAATTCCGCTTTTATTACGTCAATGTTATGTGTACCGCTTCACACTTGCGGACTGGCACTTGTGCGCGCCCGCGCGGCAACCTTGAAAATTTTTGTTCAAGGTGCTGCTGCTCACGTCAATCGCACAAATGTGTTTGTTGTTTACTTTGCCGATTCGTGTGCGATTTTGCGATGTGATGTTTTTTTAGCCCCAAGGCACGCACACAGCTGTACCCATCTCTGTTAGCTTTTAGCAATAATTATATTACCTCGCCGCCGGGTGAATGGGGGGTGGGGATAGAGGAAGTGGGGTTTGTGGCGGGACTTGTCACTGTTTTTTTTTCAACAGGTAACTTCTTAGGTTAATTGCCCGGTTTTTATTATTATTTACGTGTAGAATTTAATTATCGCGGGGGGAAATTAAATAGTTTATTTTGCATCACGAATAATTAATGGGAGGTTTATTAAAGGTAGGGTAATCGTTTTTTGGGGTTTTGGTGGTGTTTTAGGTGTAAACTTGCGAGCTTTTTTTTATGTTAGAGGTGATTAGGAAGGAAATTGTTTCACGTGTTCAACAGAAATACACTAAATTGGTTGTTGAGGCTTGTTGGCGATTGATCTTATAGTTTTACACTTCCAGTTGGCGAATATATCTACATACTGAATTATTCGGATCTACAACCTGGGTCCGATCCTGACCTCTCTCAACTGCTTCTCTCCATCGATTTCGATTCCGAGGGCTTTATTCACTTTGTCATACCGAAATTGTGGACTTTTTGGTCTACACCATACTTGCAGTGGAGACTTGGTCGGCCAACAAATCCTACCGAAAAAAAATTTCGACATCATACGATCTACATATACTGCCAACCAGAACCTACCGAACTTTATTTTCTTTCCGATATCTATGCTTCTACTGCGCTCCAAGATATCCGTCATTGTAGAGTCATGTCGGTATCATCCTCCTTCACATAGGTATGGGGTTAATAACTCTCCGAAGGCTTTTCTTCTCGATCACGGCTAAGAGATCAGAGTACCTTCAGGTAAACACGCCAGTTTCTAATGCATATGTGAGTACTTGTAAAGCTTGGTCTTCATGGTTAGATGATTGGATTTGATGGTTCCTGGCAGACTATAATAATAGGCTTTGTTGGATTTTTGGCAAATTTACGCGCCGTTTCTGGTTTAATGCTGTTGTCGGGTGACTGTTATTGTAACCCTAATTGAAGGATTATGTATTGCTTCAAAGTCATGTGTCGATCATACTTCTTCAGAATTTTTTTTATTGTGGGACCTATGTTAAATGATCAGCCACAACACGCCACTATGTACTTATTTTGTTTTAAGGCCGGCGATACCTTTACAATAGAGGAAAATAGGATAATATTGAGGTATTTTTTGGGGTAGAAGGAATAAAGCTAGACTTATCAAATTTTAAGGTTTATGAATATATTTAATTAACATTACGAAAAAAAATTTTTTTTTAATAAAAATAAGATGGCGCTGACTGCTACGACTTCCGCCAAAGACCTCCTTTTGACTTTGCGGGAAACCTAAATCAAAAACTACTTTACCGATCGTTATGAAATTTGGAATATATTTCCTTAACAATATTTTTTTCTATTTGAATGAGAGGGATTTTTGAAATCACCCCTGAAAATCCTTTTATTGAAAAAAATATAAAAAAAAAATGAAAAAATCGTTTTTTTTTATTCTTATATATTTCAAAATATTTACTTTTTTTTAAAATTCTGGTCCATTCATATCAAAGATAATTGTCTAAAAAAAATTTAATTTTTCAATGTAATATTTTTCGCATCAACCTAGCAGGTGCAATCTTTCCCGCAACGCAAAAGAAGGTCTTTGGCGGAAGTCGTAGCAGTCAGCGCCATCTTGTTTTTATCAAAAAAAAGTTCGTAATGTTAAATAAATATATTCATAAACCCTAAAGTTTGAAAAGTCTAGCTTTATTCCTTCAAGCCAAAAAAAATACCTCAATATCAACCTATTTTCCTCTATTGTAAAGGTATCTCCGGCCTTAATTGATCTGTAGCTCCAGTTTTCGTGCCGGCTCACGTAGACAAAAGTCCGAAAATAAAAGTTTCGATCTAGGGATTTTTATCTTTTGGGTTGGCTACAGTACTGTTGGCACTATTAAATCCAGGCAGTGGAATCGGTCAATTGTTTTTTCCTGAGGCTGCATAGCAGTCAAACGTTTATTAGTAGCGCATTCGACTCTATGCATAAAAAACGTGGATCGAATTGAAACGTGGATATAATTATAAAGGCAATACCGATTCCTAATATTGAAAATTGAGGATGTTTCTGCAGTTATATATACTTAATTGTAAATGCTTAATAACTTGTTAAGTGACGTATTAACATTTGTTATTGAAATAAACAATAAAGATATATAATAACGAGAAAAATTTATAAAATACTGAGAGATTCGTTATGAGTTCCACGGAATACCACTAAAGGCAAAAAATCTCATACCCACGCTCAAGCACGCTTGCAAGAAAATATTGAACATGCGTGCTTGTCAAGCATGCAGTTACGTGTGTAGCCGCCTTAAGTCAAGTATTTTTTAAAGGCTAGGTTATATTTACTTCAATATTAAAAGATAGAATCCAGCTACTAGCCGCAACTCTGTTATTGAACCACAGATGGAGCCGCGGCCGCTGTATTCCAATTTTAATGTAAAAGTGCGGGAAAATTCTTCATATTGTTAAATCTGGACGAAATTTGGTGATATTAGGTTATCGACGTCAGTGATCATGAATATCACATCAAAATTTGAAAATTCAAAATGGCGGACGTCATTTTTCAAAAATTGTAGGACGAAATTTGGTGATATTAGGTTATCGACGTCGGTGATCACGAATTTCACATCAAAATTTGAAAATTCAAAATGGCGGACGTCATTTTTAAAAAATTGTAGAAATAATTTCAAAACATGTATATATATAATTTTGAGCATGCTGATTACGAATTTGATGTCAAAATTTGAAAATTCAAAATGGCGGATCCAATATGGCGGATGCCATTTTTCAAAAATTGTAGAAGTAAGTTCAAAACTTGTATTTATATGTTTTTGAACATGCTGATTACGAATTTGATGTCAAAATTTTGAAATTCAAAATGGCGGATAGCTATACATCAGCGATTTCGGCGTAGAATCTGAGAATCTGACGAACAGTCCCAAAAATAAACGGCTGGCGATGTAGATTAAGATTGAAAAAAATATATCAGAGTCAATAGTAAAATTTTGTCTAATGAATGAATGAATGAAATATATAGTGTTTGGTGTGTTTTACTGATCCAGCATTCTGAAATTACATGTTTCTATATAAAATTCTCAACCGGCATACATAGTGAAAGAAATTAAAACATCGATTTATGGCTCATTATTTCAATTTTTATAGTATTGCGTTCGCCATTTAAAATAGGCCCCTTCAAATTTTCAAATTCAATTATAAATTTCGTATTCAGCATACTGAAAAACGTATAAATACAAGTTTTGAACTCATTAATACAAATTTTTAAAAATGGTGTCCGCCATATTGGATTTTGAATTTCCAAATTTTGACATCAAATTCGTAATCAGCATGATCAAAAACATATAAAAACAAGTTTTGAACTCATTAATACAAATTTTTAAAAATGATGTCCGCCATTTTGAATTTTCAAATTTTGACATCAAATTCGTAATCAGAGAGTCCGATTACATTATAATATCGAATTTTCTCCAAATTTAACAATATTTAGACTTTTGTCCACGTTTTCGGCAATTCCTCCCACTGTGCGCCTGCTTAATCTGGATGAAGGCATTTTGTGCAGCCCTTGATATTCGTGTACGTTGTCTGCATAACACAGTATTTCAGTGGACTTTTGTAGACTTGTACCTCTTGTTGCCAGTTCATTCGGTTGTCCGAGTTCGGTACCGACGTTAATTGATCTGAGCAGTTTTTTGGATATCTTGGCACATTGGGGATACCAAATTGTAAACCAAATTGGTCAGTTTATTGGGGATACTAATTTGTTTTGTGGGATTTTATTAGCGTGGTAAACATCAACCTGGATTTGCATTATCCTGAATCAAGATATACCTTTATCCGTAATCCGAGATATTTTTTACAAGGTTAAACACAAACCTTGGTGAAATATGAGAATTTTTAGATCTGGTAGCTCTTTGTAGAATTAGATTAGCAGTCTAGGCCAGCGTGAAGTACGGATGTTTATTGACGTCGGACTTTTAAGCGCACAACATCAACCGACTAAAGAAATTTGTGCACGTGAGTGAAGTGTAAATGAAGTGAAAAGCGAGGAACACCATCTCACTAGCATCATTTAGATTTAACGGCGGACAGGCGAGGTAGACATCTCATTCTTATCAGATGGCCAACCCTTCTGATTCTTTGTACTTTGGCATAATGCCCTATATTTTCTTTCAATCTAAATTGTGGCTTTTCACATATTATACATTTGATAATCTTTATGCATCAGAGCTTTATTCTTTTGATGAAAAGTTTGAGATTGTATGCAAAGTAGATCCTTTTCCCTTTATAGCCTCGACATACGGCAATCAAATAATTACGAAAATTCGTCATTTATGACAAACGCGTTTTAGGGGTGACACGTTAAAATACGTCATTATGTTTTGATAGTTGTAACAAGTGGTAGTGTATAGTCAAAAATGTCAAATGAAGGGGAAATGTAAAAAATTGATTCCTTTGTTGCGTTGTTGGTGTTCGGTGTCGGCTAATTTGGAAACAAGTAATATTTTTTTATTAATTTTCATGTAAAATTAGAATCGAAATCAGTTGATACCCTAAGAGACTGGAAAAACGCCTAAAAGTGCGCTTTTTACAGTAACCTATCGACCGACGGAAGGCCATCTTTTGAGTTTTCGTAATCGATTAACCAAAATTTGCCTAATCGGTTTTCCTAATTATTAGGTTCATATTCGTAATAAATGATGAATTTTCGTCACGTACGTGCGTGTGTCGATGCTACATATGGAGATATGCATATTGTTGTCACTTGACATAACTACACCAATCTAAGTGCATTTTGATACTCATGCAAAGTTATAACCTCAAATGGTACAATTTTGTAGTCTTCTTATAGCGTTTTTCCTCATTGATTTTAAGGCCTAACTTTGCTCGGTTCATTCTCAGGTCTCACAAATACCTCTACCTTAACATTATCATTTTAATATGTGGAAAGACAACTGTTTTGACAATGAACATTTCTACTAAAACAAAATTTCATTTTATTGTTATTTAAAAAAGAGAGCGGAAAAAGTTGTTTCAACCCAGTCCATTCCATGCCAATTTAAGCAAATTTTGAATTTATTATCGCCACAGTAAATGCTTCAAACATAACACCGTTGCGTGTTTTTTCACAATGAATACTTTTTTTTTAAATCACAGTAAACGATACTTTAAATTTTTATCGATTTTCTCAAAAAGGAAACTCTAAATTTCCAATTTCTACAACATCACTCATACCCCAATAATTGCAGCGCTTTCATAAATTGCATAACAACAAAATAAATTCCAATTAACGAAAAACTAACGACCATCAAACAAAAACTAAAGACGAACATTTCGACGGTAAGCGACGATTTTGATTTGATTGTGAATATTTAAACATAGGAAATACCCCATTTGACACACTAATGTCTCATCAATTTGATTTTGTACAGGTAATAAATAACGATCCGCGTGCACACAGGTATGGATGGAATCTTTACTTTTGTGCCCCCTAAGACGATCGGTGTCGGTGCTCGACGGCTGCTAAGACCTGAGGCATGACCGATCGGGCACGAAATTTCACCTCCTTTCATTTCTGAACGCCCAGTTCTGTTTCACTTTATATGCGACTGACTCGGCTGCTGCTGGCTGTGCTACCTTAATGCCTGCCTCTGCCTGGAATGGCTGGTGGTAGACTTTCAATTTGAGAGAAGTGAAAGAAATATGGTAACCAGGTGAGGTGCTGATGATGATGATGATGATGACGACGATAATAATAATAATGCGAGGCGCTGCTGATGCGAAAGTAAGGCGAAATCAACACTGGTAATCTGCCCTGTGAATCAATCGTGTAAAAAGTGAAATTAAGAGATAAAAACATTTTTTATTTGCTTTTTTGAATGTTGGTATTTTTTTTTCTTTTTTCTTTTTGGAGTTTATTGATATTGTTGAGGGAGGCCTGTTTGTTAAGGTTTTTGTCTTGAGATTTGATTTCGGTTTAATTTGGAAACTAAGGTGCGAAGTTCAAATAAATTCGACGAAGCAAATAATGAGTTATAACGAACGCGAATTGTCTCTTCATACCTTTAGAAAGTAAGTGTCTTTAACACCTTCCACAAACGCGTGGAATCCATTCATAAATAGAAAAACTCGGCTGTGGAACGATCTCAACAACATCGAACAACAAGCACACAATCGTAGTGTTGCAAAAGGGTTTTTTTTTCAAAAAATTAAAAACCAAAAAAAAAAGTTTATAAAACAGCAATTAGAGCGTACGTAAAAAAATCAGGACCAGCATGGAAGGTTTTTATTTGGCACTGCAACAAATTTAATTTTTTAAATTCACTTAATTGCAAAATACACTATTTGACCGACAGTGATCGGGTTTTGGATATAAGTCCGGGGAAATTGGCATTTTAAGGAGACAAAATTCCAAAATGGCTGAAAGTTCGTCCACAGCTTCCTTGGGACTTTTTAAGAAAACAATTTCGGAATCCCAAAAAAAAAACATGGCCGCCGGAGATATCACTTGGGCAAAAAAATCGCTCAAAAACTGATTTTTTCGAAACATTATCGCCTACAAAAAACCGTCTTGTCATTTTTTCGAAAACCTAACCCTTTCGAAGTTATTCAAGGTCAAAGCTTCCAAAATTCACTTTTCGGCGAAAAAAATATCTTGAATAACTTCGAAAGGGTTAGGTTTTTGAAAAAATGATAAGAGGGTTTTTTGTAGGCGATAATGTTGACTGATTGATAAAATAATTTTCGAAAAATTTGATTGATAAATTTTTTTTCGAAAAAATCAGTTTTTGAGCGATTTTTTTTGCCAAAAAGTGATATCTCCGGCGGCCATGTTGTTTTTTTGTGATTCCGAAATTGTTTTCTTAAAAAGTCCCAAGGAAGCTGTGGACCAATTCTTCCAGCCATTTTGGAATACATTTATACAAGTCACAACCCAGTCACAAGTCACAACACAGCCAAAAGTATGTGATGAATTTCACTTGGGACAATTTGGTATTCTAATTTTTCTTTCAGTCACAATTTTGAGCAATCCGCAAAAAGATAAAATTTACACATACACTATGCCTTACTGCTCAATATTGCCTAAGTTGTTGCCCGGACTTATTACACAATCACAAATTCATCATGAGAGATGAATTTTTTAGATGTTTCTTGTGACAGCTGAAAGTCACAAGAATAGTCACAAACTTTAAATGAAAAGCACACGGTTCACAAAATCTTGTGACTTATGACTGGTCTCAATTTAAAATCGGGGAGTAAGTATGAGTTTTATACCCGTATTCTAAAACCAGTCACAAGTGACAATGCAATCACAAGTGTGTAATGAATCTCAGCTTCAGCAATTTGGTATTCTTTCTAATTTTGTAATCAGTATTTCGACAATCCACAAACGTTTGCTTACTGATAGTCAAAAAAATCAAACTCGTAATGGCATGCAGGAGCCTCAAAAGCTTGTGACTTATGACTGGTCACAATTTAGAATAGGGGAATAAATTGTTCTCATTGAAACATTCTTCTTTGAACTCAGAAACAGGATATGGGCCATGTCCTATCTATTCTATCCATATAATAGTGCACGTTTAAAAGTAATATTTGCAATAGTCGTCGTTTAATCAGATTTTTTTACGGATCAGGATATTAATCTCACCTCAACCTAATTTGGAACTTCACTTTTTATATACACCTCCAAGAATCAATGCGTCTAGAACGACAATTATGGGATAAATTTCTGGTATAGGAAAGGATGGGCCAAATCATTTACAGAAAATATTTAGATCCAATACTTACTATGATCGGTTAGGTCGGAGACCCTATTAGCCCATTACGGCTTTGGCGCCCTGTTTTGATGCCACAGCTTGTCTACCTAAAATTCGGTGGTTGTAAACCCGACTGTGTTAGATGTTTAAAGCCATCCTGTAGAGTTTAGGAAGCTTATCAGTGCCCCTATCCTTTAGCCTGGAGATCTCTTTTAAGCTTTTACAGCTCTTTAAGCCTTCCTGAACGCAGCTGCATAGTTTATGTGGCCTGACTTGAACGATATACCCGTGATCCTCAATTGGCCAATGTTCCGCGATCATTGCCGTAATACTGGCAATATCTCTTCGGGTTTTGCTTAGGAGGATCATTGATCTTCCTTTGTTGAAAGTAGATCAAGTCTTCTTAGAGATAATGTAAGCATTTTTCGTTGCTAAAGGGGTAGTAAAAGATAGCGTTTTTGACCCTACCTATTGGGTTGCTAACCATCTCAATCTCCGAGACCGGGCGGAAGGCTCCTTGCTTGGCGAAGTGGGTGGCTTTTTTGTTTCCATCTTTGCTCTTTTGTCTGGAAAAAGAGTCACATTGTCTCTTATACCGAACCGATCTAGCTCAGCTCTGCATTGCTACACTAGCTTGGAGCGCATCCATCACTAAACCTAGAGCTCTTATAGAAGCTTGTCTATCTACGTAAATTCCAATGTACATCCTTGTGTAGGTTCAAAGTTCATTGTCTGTGAGGCCTTCACGACCGCCAATACTTCCGCTTGCAAGATACTAGCGTGTATTTACTTTGATAATCACAAAACGAATTTAGACCAGTTTTTAGACCATTCACATTTCCCTATGAACAAAAGTAAACCAGTTACGCTGGCGGAGAGTATTCGTCACAATAAAAACACGTCAACGCCTCCAATAAAGCGATAAGGAACAATGTCGCTTGTTTAATAACTGTCAACAGTAAATACTTGAACATTTCCAAATCACGATAAATCATTGTAATTTTTTTTTTTTAATACCCAAGGCAAGAAATCAAGCGACCAAAAAAAAATAAGTTAAAAAGAAATTTCATTCACCTCATTACAACTCGAAGACGTCTTCACCTCTTCTAATCTGTTTACGTCAGGCTTTGAATTCGATTTCTTTCTCTTCTTGTCCATAGTCGCTCCGTACACAAGACAGCGGCATCATTTCTCGTCATCAATTCAACCTTTCTTCTACAGCGGAACGAACTTCTAAGCGAACGCATAAATCCTAATTAATCATATCAAGGCGGTATGCGACGGCTGTACGAGTCGGACGAACTGTTTACACCTTTTGGAAGGTCGATCTTGAGGCGAAGGTATCAGGGTTTTTTGTTGTTGTAAATTTTTGGTATTATTGACGGTGACTTTTCGACTTTTCACCAGCGACAACGACGACGATGACGACTCACCTCGAAAAAGTCGAAAGTCGAAAATATGAAGCAACTCTCGCACTTCAATCGGCGTCGCTTGGTGTGCTGTGTGCCATTGGCGTCGCAAATCAGCATCACCTTTTTGGAGAGTTGTCGGGCGATGATGATGTACGTAAGCCGTGAGTTTTCTCTAAAAAGTTTTCTGTTTAATAACAGCGCGTCCCCGGCTCGATTTCACCTCTTAGGTAAGGGCTTTTGTCTGTGTCCAGGCAGCATTCAGGTATATCCAAGGTGCTTTTTCTTGCGGTGGGTTATCTTCGTGCACCATTGTTTTTGCTCTTCTCGAAGATGTCTCAACAAAACAACGTCCAGCATGGTATGGTAGGAGATTGTCGGCTGCGGGTGACTCACCAGCCGCGGCCCGATCTACTCTTGTGTCCTCGTTTACAAAGTGAAATTGAAATTGAGCAAAGCGGCAAAACGAGCAATTTCAATATTTCTTGCATTATTCCACTTTAGCGAACCCTGAATGCCGAACGGCAGCTGCTCTACAATGCTGCTGGCGCGGCGACGGCGGCAGCAGCGAACCCACGAACCCATGGGTTACATCATAATTTCGACACTCTCCTTGCGTTTATCGTGCGCGCGTGTCTTAAGTTCATTTCGGACACCAAGCGACTTGGGTCGGCTTAAGGCTACTTTACACCGTCAGCTCTTGCCGCAACGATTTTACCTTCTCCCTTCTCTCTTCAATGGAAAAGCACACCGCGCTCGCTGCTAAACAGTCATTTTCACTCAGGTTTGGACGTCGAGCGACTTATTTCACGATTCGCTGAAATATTTGATGAAAATTAGTAGCAGAAATTTGAAAGTGGTGTATTCAGCGACGTTAACTGGAAGAAAGTTGGTAAAACAATGAATCCCGCGCAATGGTTACCGCCGCGCACGGTGAAATTCACGTCAAGCTCCTATGGAGCTCCCATCGTTGGCGTTGTCGTCGTCGTCGTCTCTTTTTAGAGGGGCTAACCTGGCCAAGTGTGCATCGGGATTTATGTAACTCTCTAGCTTCAAGCTTTAATGGAGAATTAGATATGCGATGAGAGATATCAATCACTTTTTTCGGATGGTTTTAATTAAAATAGAAAATATCGAATTTCATTCACCTTTCGTGAAGATTTCCTTTAGTTTTCTGCCTGTGCTCTGTGTGAAAAGGGCTGACGAAATATTTTCAGAGTTTTTTAATTGAGGGATTGTGGAGTACAAGAAAAATTCGAATGGCGGCCGCCGAGTAGTGGAATGTTGTTGAAAGTTAGTCAAGTTGTGGAGAGGAGCAGTCATCAGTTTTGATTTTCATTTTAGTGTTATTAGACTACACATTGAAGAATAATGGAGAAAACGTAATCAGCCTGCATTGGAGACAGTGGAACCATGTATAAAATTACCAAACAATCGGTTCCAAAATAAAACTTTTACCTTTCAAGCATTCTGCATGAGAGGTTAATGTGGTTCATGGTGTGCTATAGATGAACTTGTGACTAACAGATGAAAACTTTCTTTTTCACTTTGCAGATTTACTTCAAAACAAAAATTATATAAGACTTGAAATGTATTAAAACTTCTACAGAATCACGTCATTGCTTTGAATGAACTAGAAACGCACTCAAAGGGTATGGTCTAATTATACCCAATGCGAAGTTACATAATTTTAGCGTTTCTTAAAAAATTGTTATGCAACATCAAAAATGCTTTGAACTGTGTATCAATTCACTACTGATAACGCAAATGTGATTGGCACTGGAAAAATTAAAATTTGAATGGTTCATATTACCTGCGTTCCATTGGGTAATATTTTCTACTCCCGAGTACTCCGGAGTACTCCCAACTACCCCTGCACTTTTACGTTTTACTCGTATATACTTCTGACATCAAAAAATCGCGTTCCATTGATGATGTACTCCGGATCGCCCAATGGAACGCAGCTATTGAGTCGTTGCGGTGTATCGCTGGGAAGAAACATTTTTGGTGACTTCTTTCCTGTCTAAAAACTGTATTAAAAGCATTCTTCACTACTTGTTGCAAATATTTTGTATCAAACCTTCTAAGCTGCCATTGTGGTATGTTTAGAAACGATCTTTGGCTATTTCGATAACTAATTCAGTTTTAGACCAGTTTTAGACCAATTTGAGTTTATTAGAATTGTAAGGAAAAGTCGATTGAATGATTTGGTCTAGTGACGAGCCTTAAGATATAGGAAGACTTTTAGCTTGTGTTGGGGTCCCCATTATGAGGATGTTCAGCAAGTAGCAATAAATAAACATGTAGACCGCAACTGTAACGAGGCCTATTGGAACATAAAAGACATTTTTCTTTCAATATTCTACAACTATAAAAAGAACAGTCAATCAAATCAAAAAACTCCTAACAAAGGTTATGCCAACATCAAACCTATTTGGGCCTTTTGCGCCACCTTAAAGTAAGCTGGGCTGAGTTTCAACCTTCTTCAGTGAACATACAAGATCTTAGGATTTCCCCTCTTAATTTCTGAAATGGCTTAGTATTTCTGGCAAAGAGGTCAAGCTCTATGCGGACACCAACAAACTTCACCAAATCGTAAACCGTCCCACGTACGCTCGCGACATTTCAGAGAGAGGAGCACACGTTCTGGATCTGTTTCTTACTTCCCACCCAACAAAGTACTCCGTCAAAGTAGACTCACTTCTCGATAACTCAGACCACAGCTTACTTAGCTAGAATTTCTCATATCCATCTTATACCGCAACCAATACAGAGCCTAAAAGACTTGTCTAGTAATATTATAAAGCCATTTGTTTGGGGCTTATTCACTTCTTCCTCCATGCCATTGGGATTTGTGTTTTTTAGAACGAACGCCGTCGCTTTCTGTGAGCTGTAGGAGCGGACATGCGTTTGTTTATTCCTCATTGCCTCACACAGCAGGTACAGACGTTCGTCAAATGAGTTACGTCGTCGTGATTATATTAAGTTTATAATCTCGCCCGATGTTATCACTTTTTTGTAAAAAAAATCACTCAAAACTGGTTTTTTCGAAAAAAAATTTGATCAACCAATGCGAAACGTTATTGCCCAGAAAAAAAGCCCTCATTTAATTTTTTCGAAAACCTAACCCTTTCCAAGTTATTCAAGGTCAAAGTTGCCAAAAATCACTTTTCTGCCAAAAAATACCTTGAATTATTCGGAAAGGTCAAAGTTTTCGAAAAAATGATAAGAGGGCTTTTTTGTAGGCAATAACGGTTCGCATTAACTAAACAAAAAAAAATTTCGAAAAAACCAGATTTTGAGTGATTTTTTTGGCAAAAAGTGATATCTCCGGCGGCCATGTTTTTTTTGTGATTCCGAAATTGTTTTTTTAAAAAGTCCCAAGGAAGCTGTGGACCAATTTTCAGCCATTTTGGAATTTCTCCTTTTGTGCGCTTTTTTTTTGCTAATTTCCCTGGACTACATTCAAACTTAGGTTGTTTCTTTCTTTTAGTCAGGTTACCTTGTACCGCGGCAGCCAGTTGAACCTAGTGTGCTCTTAGTATCCCTATATCTCATTATATGCCAGATCGCTTGAGTTTGTTTGGTCAAGCTTGTTTTTTGTCTGGATCGCTTAGGCTTGTTAGGTCAAGCATAATCGCGCTGGATAACGAGACTTTACTCAGTATCAGTATCAGGGAACGTGAAGATCAGATTCGTATTCCTCAAGGCAGATTCTGCAGTGTTGTTGTTCGGGATCCACCAGATGTATCCCACCGCTGCCACCACTTTTGTGAATGTCGCTGAGTTGACCGCTGCCACCACTTTTGTGAATATAGTTGCTGAGCCGACCGACGTCGTTACAAAAAAAGGTATTTTTATTCGTTTAAAAAATAAAACAAGTCTCGAACACTTTGATTACTAGATTGTGGAGTAATAGTCTTAATCGCGGCGTCCTACGGGACTTTGGTTAGAGATCCAACATCCTTTGAAACTTTAGGTTGGAGGAATGTTGCTGATTGACTTATGTGCATGTAAAAAATAATAGGATAGATCAGAATAAATGATACTCAGAGGGTGCTATATCTCTCAATTTTTTGCGTGTGCGGTCGGGCGTTGTTGTGATGGAAGGCCATAACTTTCCTTTTATTTAATTCGGGCGGTTTTCGTTCAATTGCTTTGTCTAATCTCTCTAGTTTTTCTCAGTAAAGTTGAGAATCAGTCGTCTGACCAGGTGGAAGTACCACATAGTGAACGTTTTCCTTCTATTTCCCCTTGTCGTACCTGAACAATTTTTCATCGGCGGTTGTGAGGCGTTTCAGATTTAATTGCGTTTCAGTAGATCTATCATGTTTTTCGCTCACAATTCATGAGGATTCTATACATCGAGCTTCTTTTCGTATTTCGCTTTGTGTAAATCCCGGGACACACATAGCCGCACCGCATAACGCCCGCGTATCGGAAACAGTTTTGCGGTCAACCTCTACAACAATATCGACACAAGCCTGTCTCATGCTGGACCTTCTCAAGAATTTCAACTTTCTCAATGATTGGATGACCAGAGCCCTATTCATCTTTTAGATTAAAATTACCAGAACGATAGCGAGCCAACTACATACTATATACGTCGCTAAGCAGATGTTGATAAAACGCCTTCACCGTACACAGCACAAATTTTTTTCACAACCCTGCGAAGCGTTCTTCCCTAAATCGTGATAATATTGCAAAATATACCGCAACTTTTCATTATGTTTCTCCATTTTCAAACGGTGCACCAATTTATTTTTATAAACCACAAGTAACATCCGAACTATCGTGTAGTGATGTTTCTGCGATCAGTGGTTCATGGCTTGACGCCATCGCAGCCCTATTACAAAAATTTTTTGTTTTGATTTTTGTTACAGTGAGCTTTCATGCACATTTCATCTCTTTGGTGTAAACGTGAACTCCTTTATTCCTTCCTTCGAATATAGCCTACTACTAGATATGTATTTTATAATGACGTTTACGGCATGACATACTGGTAGTATAATGGTGGACTCATAAGCTTGGACTTTCACATAAAAAAAATTTATAAGAAAAACGCCAGCAACTTTTTGCTAGACCAATACATAATGGTGACTCCAGTGCCGGCGCTTGGTTTTTTTGCGTCTGGTGCAGTATGCCATATTGCGCCCTCATCAGCTGTTCATTTTGTGATCGCAGTGAAGGCAGTTGAAAAAGACACAAACACTCTGTGGAGCACGGGAACACTTTTTAAAAATTTTTTTTTTCAACCTTTAAATTTTTTTTTAAAAATCTTAATTTCTGAAATTGCGCCCCGTCTAATTGCGCCCGATGCAAGTGCACTATTTGAACCTATGAACGCCTGTGTCCAATCGGGATTTGCTTTGCGATCTTGCTTTTTTGCTGGGTTTGCTTGCGCTTTAACTTCACAAAACTATCCCGCTAATGCTGTTTCTTTAAGCTTCGTACTGCTTAAGCTTCTGGTAGATACTTCCATTCTCCACACATCCTCCAACCTCATCATCTGCTCCAGGATGTGTTTCGAAGTTTTTCCTAGCACAATCCTTAGCTCCAAAAATCTATAGACCAATACACTCGAATCTCCATAATAGAGGTTCCTATGTCGTTCCCCAAGCCTTCATCTTTCAAGAGATAATCGGTGGTCACTGCTTGGATTAGATTCCACTGTAGAATTCTGCTTAGAATAAAAATGGTTCACTTTGGCAGCCTTCCTGAACACGCTTTCAACAAATTCAGATTGCGCCCCATCCAATTGCGCCCGGTGCAATTGCACCATTCGCACCTATGAAAGCGCCGCCCCTGGGTAACCCTATTGAGAGTATGCAATGGTCATCAACGCGCGTTGGCAATCTCAAACTATTTGCGCTCTGATTGCTGCTTGACTCTCAGATAGGATAAAGATCCGCTTTTTAGCTGAAGTTTTTAAAGTTCTTCTTTAACTTCTAGTTAAGAAATAGCAGCTGCGGTGCCCAAACTGAACCCTCTTATAAACCTGAGTCTTTCACCTCAAAACCCGGCACCTGCCTCTATCTTACCAGCTGTATACCATATAAGTCCACCCTGTGGTGTTTTAGAATCCTGAATAACCTCTTTTGATATGTTCACAGATTAAGCTTTGAGATCTTTGCGGACATACAATCCTGGTTCTGGGACCTCTTCTCTCATTTGATAATTGTAGAATTTCCACGCTGAAGACCCATGACAGATTGGTAGAACAAAGTATGACCAGGGTTTAAATTGCTGCAGCAATTTTAATACTGTTGCTGTTGACTTTGCTTTGCTGCCAAGAAGTCCACAGTAATTTGCTTTGCTTTACAGCAATCATATTTTCAAACTTTTTTGCTGTAGCCTGTGGAAGCTTTTTGTTTCATATTACTGTGAATGTTGTTGCTTACAAATGCTGGGGCATGCTGGTCCGGCTGCGAATGCTTCACAAACACATAAAAAGTTTTCAGTCCTCTAAACAAAGCACAATTTTACTATATATAAAGTTGGACCATGAAAAAAAAATGCTGAAGGAAAACAAAGTACTTCACAGCCTTTGTAAAGCAAAGCTTTGAAAAACTGTAAGCAAAGAGAAAGCATTTCACAGTAAAGTATTTCAATGCCGAACCATTTGCAGCCGGCACAGTATGCCCCTGAAAGCTTTTAAGTAATTTGAAAGCAACAGCTTTCGCAGCAATATGAAAGAAAAAGCTTTCACAGTCTACAGCAAAGTAAATTTAAAAATATGTAAGTGCTTTGGTTTAAGTTTACTTTGTTTTCAAACCCTGAGAATGATTTCTGAGCGTAGTTTATCTCATAAAAAATTACAATCGCAACAAAAATACAATAAAAATCTTTTATCAGAAATTACTTCCGATCTCAAATATCATACACACACACATTTACACACCATATTGTTATTTCCATGTCCTTTTGATCTTCCAAACAAACCTCTTGTTTCCTTTTGCCATCCAAATTCAAATGTCACCCATACATATGTGTGTGCATAACTTAATGCTATTTTCGGTGAACCTCTCAAATTGAAATGTTTACTCCAAAAAGATAACACCATCCGGATCGGGGGTGCCTTCTCTATACACAATTGCTGAGCCGCCGCTCCACAAATCACTATCTAAAATGGGGCCCCACAATAACGTGCCTCCACTATCCACAAGCACGACCATAATCTTATCTCGAATTTTTTGTTTATCAACGAGCGCAAGCGCGCCCAGTCTACTAAATAATCACGTATCAAGCAAGCCACGAAAATGACGACGACGACGGCATTAAAGCTAATTGCGGCGAAGTGCACGTCTTGCGCTTGGCTAAATGAATTTTTATTATAATTCTGAAAAATTAATTAAAACAAAAAGAAAAAAGACAAGAAAGAGTGAATGCACAGCCGTGATTGGTGCAAGGAGAGTTCATTTCTTGAAAGCATGGAAAACAAAAAAATCGAATTTTCTTGGATTCGCGCGACAATAGTTCATGACTGTTTTTGGGGAGTGTGTAGGTGAAAACTGACATTTTTTTTCCGTTGTTGTTGTTATAATGTTTTCACTAAAAAGTCGAGAAATCGACGTTTTCATAATGAAAAATGCCCGCTGCTGTCCGTTTCTGCTCGTTTCTACTTCCACATTATGGTTTTTTACCCTCTTTCATTTTCGTTTTCTTCTTTCTCTAAGTTTTCAGCTAAAAACCTATTATCCAATCGTGCGTGGTACATTTACCTGCGTTTGTATTGTCACGTTTATTATTTATTTATTTTTTTGTTGTTGTTCTTTTGCTGTGCAACTTTGTTCGACAGCGCCAGCCACTGGTATTAAGCGCGCCATTATAATCATCTTGAGCCAAAAGAGTGACTGTTCACAGAGCACATGCCGAGCCCTCTTACATCATCGTGGTGGTTTTCATCATTCACCTGGCGAGAGAGCTGTGTAACACGGGTCTGGCCGTACTGTGCTGCTGGTACTACACAGAGCTCTCTAGAGGAACTTTGAAACAATTTTTATACTTTCTAAAATTGAAGGTAAAAACGATAGATAGGAGAGAGGTAGACGGACGACTGGGCTCGCAGACTGGGGCGTCTAAAGAGCACAAGACCCAGACCGCGCCAGCAGTTAGCGCAAGCACCAGGCCCCAATAAGCACACGATCGAAAAATAACCATGGACGGACTATAGACGGGAGATAGTTACCATCAGTAGTGAAACTTTGAAGGCACAGGCCAAAAGACAATTTTTTTGTTGTTGTTGTTGTTGCTGTTGCTTCTTAAGCACTATTATAATCTTGAAAAATTCTCACAAGACCACAAACAAAACGCCGTTGTCGTCGTCGTCGTCGTTGTGGATTGAATCTTTTTTTGGATAAAGTACGGTTCGTTCTGGTTCTGTTCGGTCTGCTCACCTTTTCTGGATTACCTTTGAATATCACAAACGGAAGGATTTCTGCTTTAATATTTTCATTTTTTTTTTTTGAGAGAGAGTTAACAGTGTGTGTTTCGGTTGTGTGTGGATTCCTTTGTTTCCAGAAGTCCCTGGGCGACCCAAACAGCAAAAAAAAAAAAAATAAAATAAAAGAAGAAAAGTTTCAATATCCTAAAATCCCAAGGAAAATTGTGTTTCGTCGAAGACCCCGAAAAGTAAAGGCTGTGTCACAAGGCACACGGCGTACAAAAAAGTTTTTAAGAAGGGAAGCGACAGCGAAAGAGAAAAGTTTGATACCCCGAAAAACGAAAACGGCAATCAGACAGCTTCAAACTTTTTCAGTTGCTGCTCTTCCTCCAACAACTTCGGTTCGGTTAACCTCTAGACGTGTATAAACCTGTGAAGCGTTCACCTGAACAGTCTCACCTGAGCACCGTCGTTTCCTCTAGCAAATGGACAAAGTATAATAATAAAAAAAAATACCGCGTGTGATAAGTGAGCGACGAGTATAAACGATATATATATATAAATTTTGTTGTTGTAAAATATAAAACAGGTGTTGGATAAATTTAATACATACTAAAGAAGTATATATATTATATGTACACGAATGCAAGTGGCTTTTATTAAGTGATTTTATTCTTTTTTTTTAAATATTATTTTATATTTCGTTTTTTTTTTTGTTTTTTTTTTGTGAATTATTTTAAAATCAAAAGAAGTTTTAATGTTTCATCCTAACGTGAAAATAAAAAAGAAAAATGTTCTGCATCGTTGTTGCTGCTGCAACCAGCCGTCAGTGTATTGCGCAAACGATCCATATACAAACAGTGCTAGCAGCACAAGTAGCAGTGCAAATCATCCCTCTAGCTCCTCCACCAGTAGCAGCAACGGCGGTGGCACAACAGCCAACAATCATCATCCCCCAGGACCTGTGTGCCTTGTGCTGTTAGTGAAGTGTCCTAATTCTAAAGAGTTGTGCTCCGGTAACTTCTGTGATAAAAGGTAAATTTTTTTTTGTTCTGTTCTTTTTCTAGAGTTTATCTCGGGTGGTGGTTGAGAAGTGTATAGTATAAACTTGAGGTTATGCATCCACCACCAATCATTGTGAAAGTTTGACATTTCGAATTTGTGGGTGGATATACATAATTACAATCCGTAGTAAAAAATTATCATTCTATCATATCGAAGCACAATTTTAATGAAATTAATTAAATTTGTTTCGAATTTCTTCTAATTTTTCAATTCATACAATCAAAAACATCTCAAAACTCCGAAAAAAAAATTCAAAAACCACTTTTTTTATTAATGAAAAAAACATTGTGAAAATTATATCAAAATAAATACGTACAACTTTTAAAAACAACTTTCTATGAAAGAGCGAAGAAGCATTTCATTTCATTCCATTTTTTTTCGCGTACTTCAGCATTTTCAAAAGTTATGCAATTTTTTTATTTCATTGAAATTTCGGAATTTCCTACTTTCGAAATTATGCCATATGATTTCGATCTGAAAATTTTCTAAAATTGTTTCTAGATAGTAAAAGTGTGCAGCAATATTATTTTTATTTTTTTTCAAGTATTTCACTTTATATTCTCTTATCCTTATCATAATATACATACATACACCAACAAGAGATCTTCAATTAAATATTGTATGTATAGTTAAAAAAAATAAAATTCTATGGGACGTGGATTTTTGTTTTTTTTTTACTTTTATAATGACTGGTTATCCTCCAAGCTTGTGGTTTATCCGGAAGCAGTCTGACCTTACAATTATATACGAGGACAAGAGAGCAAGCTACTTTAAGATCAATGATCATTACATACATATATCTGCCTTCGGAGTATTCTGTTCTTTTTGGATGGTGGATGCCTTCTTAACCTTCTTTTTCGTGGATGTTATACTGCTTCCTGATATTAGTATGTCTGCAGTCCTTGGGTAATTTGGATTTTGTAGGATGCAGTAGTATTTGAGTTTTTTGGTTTTGGTTATAAAATTAATTTTTTGGTTTTTTTTTTGTTTAAATTTCGAACAATCAAGATCAGTGAAAAATTTAAAGAAATTCGGAAAGTGATATTAGCTGCGATCCATTGGGCGATTTTTTCTACTCGCAAATACTTGCGAGTAAATCACCAATGGAAAACGATTTTTGACAATTACCAGTAAAATGTATCTGTCCAAAAACAAGAGCAAGAGTGCTTGCGAGTAGCTAGCAGCAGTTTTGAGTAGTTTACCAGTCCCAATGGATCGCAGCTAATGTGTCGTGTTCTATTAAACTTTTTTATATTAATGTGAATTAAGTTGACACGTGCTTATCGATGGTGATATACAAAATGTAGTGCTATCAGTCGTTTTATGCATCTCGCTATATATTCCCAATTTTTATATAATATTGCTTGAAGATCACCTCATCGCTTTTCTTACTTCCTTCCTATGACGAAAAAGCCAATAGAAATCTTTGATCTTCTCTAAACATGTATTTCCTCCAGTTTACACGATCACGATCAACTAGCTTGTTCCTAGTTAAAATTTCGTAGGATCGTACCTTCGTATGCTTTAAGAGGACTATCCAGTGATTTTTGGTTTTGGTCTAAAATCGAGTTTTTGACGATTTTTTTTATTGCATATTCTGATGGACTGAAATGTCCTCTATCATTTAGCGTTTTCAGATTTTAAAAAAACGACGTGTAACATGTTTTTTTCGTGTTTTTTCCATAGCGTGCACGGCGTCAAAAAGCGCTCGGCACTCAGCGTACGCCACTCGGCCTTTTTTTAAATTGTTATTTAAAAAAAATATTGTTAAAAAACAATTTTTATAAACAATCGAGAACGATTTTGTTGTTTACTGGATAACAACAATGTTCACACAAAATTTCATGTCGATTGGTCGAGCCATTCTAGGTAGAAACAACGGAACGTCACACTTCAAAGACAATTATCTCGAAAGTTTTTTTTCAATTTTTTATCAACTTCTAAGCGTAATAACAGCGCGAGTTTTCAACCGATTTTAATCTTATGGAAATATATAATATGTGGAAAATGTTCGGAATTTAATATACAACAAATTTATCTGGTGGATTTTTGATTTATGAAAAATTTACAAATTTATAAACAAAAATTTAAAAAAAAACTCGGAAAAACCACCATTTTTGGCCCATTTTTTTTCGGCACATTTTCGAACATTTTGACGCCAACAAAATTAAAATCGGATTAAAATCCACGTACGTTAAAGTTGACCTATTTTCGAATTGTTATTTAATAAAAATACAAATCGTATTTTTTTTACAAACGAGCACGATTTTGTTGTTGACTTGATAGGAGCTATATTCACACAAAATTTCATCAAAATCGGTCTATTAGATCAATTTTTAGCCATTTCACTGGATAGTCCCCTTAACTGCGTGCCTTTTTTGGTATACTTACTGCCTTATGACCTTGTACGAGTATATTCTCAAAAATACTAGCCTTTAACTACAAAGAGCATGTTTTATTTTAATTTTACGATGCAAAATGACGGCGTACACGAGGTAAAAAAAAACTCGGACGATTGGCCATGGGCGTACCGCTACAGATCGCAGTTTTTAATCTGGAACTAAAAACCAAAAAGTTTCTTAAAATATAGTCCAAAATCTAGCGATCGTCGTAGGAATTTTTCGAAAAAGAAGAGGTTTCGAAGCGTAGAATAGAAAATAATGATTCGATACCTGAATATGACAGACTGGATCTAAAATCCCTCCAAAAACCCTGCTATCTACTCACGTAAAGATTTTTGACGCGTACGGTTGCCCAAAACGATAACCTTTCAGCACTAATTGTGTCCCTGTCCTATATATTATTGAGTTGGACTGCCACTTTTACCGGGATAAGTGTATTGTATTCAAAACTGTAGGAGTGGAAATGATATAATCTAAGATTTCGTTTTTTCAATACAAAATTAGACTGCATTATCGACATTTATTATTTTCGGCTTGTACTTTCCACAAGTGCCCCTAATAAGGTATCTCGCATGCTTAATCGGTTAATAATAGGGTAGCAAAGTCCTGGTTAGGTCGAGTCTTCACCTAGCGGACACGGTACACCTCCTTATCGACTTTGCGAAATTGAAACCTCGTTACAAAAATTTTTTGTTTTGATTTTTGAAACATTTGTAGGCTTTGTGCAAAATTTCTTCTCTTGGGTATGAACTCCTACAACATCCAAAAGTTCAAACACAAGCCCTTCGCCCTTCTTTCATCAGCATCCTCCACACTCCTATTAAACCTTTCCTGTGCTCTGCTCCTTGGTTCGAACCAAGCTTACTACTAGACATTGCACCATGACGAGTAGGTGATTCCTAAGCTTGGGCTGACACATGAAAAAATCAATAGTCATTTTAGATTTTTTTTAGATTCTTGCCTTATATTCGTTTATTTAAATAAAAGCACGACAAATCTTGTTAAATACATTTTCGTATGTGATTTTAAAATGAATATGAACTGCATTATCGATTTCAGTTATTAAAAATTTGAATAATGGTTTAAAGTCAACTAAAATGCTTTTAAAAGTTCAAATTCACATTGTTTGTCTATTTTCGTGTCTTTTATAACATGGTTAGACTTGCAACAATATATTTTTGTTGAACTGCATTATCGATTATAACATTGTATGACCTTTTATGTAAATTCTAAAAATACTCGAGCACGAATCGAGCCACAAACAAGACGTAAGAATATTAATTTATTTATTTTGTGTCTAAAATTAAATGCGATTTCTTTTTTGGTCGTGGGTAAATTAGTAATATTTAAATAAATTTCCATAATTTTGACAAAAACAAAAAAACGTCATTCTGAAAATGTATTTGAATTTATCGCAAATTCAGTAACGAAATTTTCCGCCACTTGGCGACATTTTAATTTCTTTGCATTCTTTTGAAGATTCACCAGCAAGAGTACAATTTTCACCATTGGGTGTTCCGCTATGGTGGTTCCATATGCAGTTGTGTGCCCAAGCATTTTTGTGCGCCTTTTTTTTCATTTATTTATTTATTTTTTATTTATTTATTTACCTGACTGTGTGCTTCTCAGGTGGGAGGAAAAGAGATTTCACGGGATGTGAAATTTTTAATCAGAGAAAACTTTGTATAGTTTTTTTTTTGCTGTGTGTGTATGGTTTTTGTACATAAAATAAAAAACGCCGCCATACATAGCCCAGCATCGACCGTATACTGTGTGAGGCAACATAAATGTATAGCAGTGGCGAAGGTGCTTCGTATTTTTGCATAAGTCTCACGGAGCGATTCTTCCGGCTTTTAAAAAAATTTTCGCCTTTCTAAAAATCGCTTTAAAAAAAATAAGAAAAAAATTCCCAAAAAAAAATCTCAAAAAAACTTTTTCCCTTTCGCGGTTTTATTTGAGGAAGATTTGTTTTATTTATTTTTTTTTTTTTGGCGAAATTGTTTTATTATCACGAAGAAAATTGTGATTACATAAAGTTTATGTTTTTGAGAAAGTTTTTTTTGTTTTAATTTTTTTTTTAAATTTTTTAATGGAAACGAAAATATAATTTTGTTTTTTTCTTCTTCTCAACTTTATTATTCTTTGTCTTAACACAAAAATTGTGGTGAATTCTTGTGACCTTTTCTTATAATTCTTATAATAAAAAAAAACAAAGATAAGAAGAGAACGAATCGGAATGTATCTTGAATGACAAACTTATTTCTGTCTAGACTTGAGACATTCATGAATTTTGTGTGGTGGACTGGAATATAAGAAAAAATAAAACTTGTATTTATATAGTGGCATCTTTTCGGGCGGACTGTGGGGCCCCCGTCTTGCTAATATTTGAGTGGTGGACTTGCTATATGTACAAAGTTCAAGGCCTCTTCGCATCCCAATCTAAGAACGGAACGCGAATTCTTCATGTGATATTAAAGTGGTTTTTAGCATCATCGGTTCTATCGAGAATTTTAATTAAATTATAAAAAAAAAAATAAGAAGAAATATAATAATGTACACTGACTGGGCACGTAGCCATGATAAAATATTGTTAAAAAAAGAATATCCGTGATTTTTTCTTAAATATTCTAGTGGTAAAAAGGTGTGGTTATATTGTGAAATGAGACGGAAACCAAATCGCTTTAAACTGATAATTTCTTAAAGTTCGCGTAAATTATAATTCATGCAAATATCATTTATCTTGGAAAGGTGTGAATGTTGTTTTGTTAATTGTGTTGTGTTGCTACTACACCTGTCTTTGGTATATATCAAGATTCTGTGGTGCTGTTTGGACGTGTAAAAATCATTCAGCAAGATCATGTGAGATTAAGTTAAATATAAACTCGTAGAAGAGACAATCTAACATGATTTTATGTTTGGTAAGTTGTCAGAAACAAGCGTACCAACATTATAGAAAATATTAGGTATCAAACATAATTTCAAATTTAATTTTTATTGTGAAAATGAACATTTATTTTGAAACAACTGGGTGCGCCCGGTACCCAGGTGATATGGTTATAGCAATCCACTGCCATGTAGTCCTCGAAAAATTAACTTTACATCTTGGCTTGGTAGGCTTTGCAGGGTGTGCTGCCTCTAACCTACCACATTCGTTCTTCTCCTTTTCGCTGGGGACTTGCTCAGTATCCATTTGGAGTTAATAGCGTCACTATTGAAGGCCTTAGTGTCATTTAAATAAATCCATCTCACACCATTAATGAGATCACTTGATTGTCTCGAGGAATAGACTAGCTGGTGATAAAACAACACACGCTAATTAAATTTTCCACGTCTTTTTTTATATATTGCAGCTTTTAATTTTGGTTATATCTCAAAATAATAAATTCCTGTTACTATCTTCTTTTGCTCCAAAAGGTCTTCTTCGATGATAACTCCTTCATCATTCCAGAAACCTGCTGCCATAATTTATTTCATTGACCTCTTCGACTTCAAATTTGTTTCTGTTCAGTGCTTCCTCTTAGCAATTACTCTTTAGATTCCAACTTGTTCTCGGGGTCGTACTGATAGATCAATGTCACATCCCAAGTTACGATTACAAAAAAAAATTATGCATAGGCCTGGATCATGGTCAAAAACAAAACAGATGTTTCTACTGTTTGGATGTTTCTACTGTTCTGGCCGCAAAGCTTGAGGCAGTCATATTTCTGAGGCCATTGAAAATCGCAAACGATCTGTCAGGATCACATGAACTGATCAATAAGAGACGATCACATTTTTGGATATTTCCAAAATAGAAATGCGTCGATCCTTGTCTAATAAATCTTGAGCTTTATCGGACATGTCTTCATTGGCTGAGGTTACTAATCTTCCTGATTGTTGATCATTTTTCAGCTTCTTCGTGCTTTCCTTGAATGGCTTTATTCATTTAAAAACTCGTTTGGCTTGGCAACTGATCCTCGTAAATTTTCTTTAATGCGTCAATAATCTGTCGAACATGTATTGTCGATCGTTAGCTACAATTGTTATCATTCTGCTAAAAGGCGGATTCCTGTAGAAGAACAACTCGACTTTTTAGGACGTCCATGAATCGGGTTATTATTTGATAACTTCAAAGGAATTAAAGTGCTTGACAGAAAAGTTAGTTCTTTTGCAACGCAATCGGAAGGATTAGTGATGGTTGAAAACGTTCAGTGAAGTAGAAGAACCGGGCAGGTCTGGCGTTTCCTTGGTCGGTTTAACAACATGTGCCGGATGTTGTCGTGTTTCTTTTACCGTATTCTAGTCGTTTTTCTTTGAATTTTTGAAGCTAGATCATCCATTGTTGGTAAAGGTCTTCACTAATGGTTTCATCAGATGGCTTTATCAGCGTATAATATACCATTCTTTTCTGATTATACCATTTCCTTCAAATAATGCATATTTGGCTTAACAACTGATTTTGATGTTTGGTCAGACTTACACTGCGATTTTTTAACTTCCCAATTTATTGGGAAGTTATTGTAATCGGTCCGAAAATCAAAATCATATTTTTCAACGTATTTTCATTTTTCAAGATCCCAATAGCATTTTAAGCATAAATTTGAGAAGTATGTGTGTATGTATATGTATGTGTGTGTGCGTACGTATGCGGTCATTTTTTCCTACACGATATCGCACGAACCAAAAAAGGTATCGACTTCGCTGAGCTGTCGTTCGAAGCATATTAACGAAAATATGATGTGAAAAAATTTTCATAAAAATCGGTAGAGCCGTTTTTTTGTTTGAACGACTTAAGTGATTTTTGTACCAGCTGAAGCACCTGATCACACATGATATCTTTTAGTGTCTCTTTGCTTCAATTCGTAATGCATTTCGATTACATTTAATGGTTTTGCTAAAGCGTTTGTCAAACAAGTAACAAATTTTTGTCAATCTTCTAACGCTTTATAGCAAAATTCGGTTAGATGCTTCTTTCAGGGAGACATGGCTGAAGAATATATTAACAGCCAAAAAATTAGCTAAAATTATGTTTGTAGTGACGTGCCACATTGGAAGAGGGAGTAAGGTATATGATCTTGACGAAGAGGAATTCAGCCGAGAAGGAAAAATACGCAAGTAGAGTTCGTATGTACGGGTATAGCGACTGTATTACTGAAGTTGTATCATTGTATGTAAAAAACTAGTAACAACTACTTGTACAAATACTGATTGATACTAAATATCATAGTCAGCCTTATATGCAGGGATACGGAATCGATACTCGATTCTACTCATATCAGTACTCGATACTTTTGACCGAGTAGTTTTACTCATATCATTACTTATAGAGAGGAATCGAGTAATGAGTACAATTTGCATTCAAGGCTGAATTCAAGCTAACTGCAAGTGTATCTAGTTTTCAAAAAATTAACAAACTAAATTATTTTTGCACGGGATGTAAGCTGGTAAAGCAGAAAAAGTAAATAAAAAAAAAGTACTCAACGATTCTCAAGGAATCGAGTACTTTTGAATGAGTAAAAAAAAGTACTCATTGAGTAATTTTCGTTCGATTCTACTCATGAGTATTTAATCGAATACTCTTCATCGATTCCGTATCCCTACCTAGATGGCCTGAGAATAAAGGCGCCGGGCTACCATCTGAGAGGAAACGGTTCAAGTCCGTCGTAACCCAGTTGACTGACTTTAGTCTTTTCATCGTCTTTCTACTTCTCCCACCTTGGCAACCCTTCATCTTTCTCATTTTCCCTATTTGCCGAAACTCTTGTTTTCTTTCCTGTCAACAGCTGAAGGGGTAATAAGCGAAAAAGCCACCCCCTGTTCGATTGCCGAAGTCAATGTTTTGTCACTCTTATATTGGATGGAAGCCAGTGGATTAAAACCACATATTGACTTTGGTTCCTCTACTCTTTACTATCATTTCGCCTTGAGATTACTATTCTAGCTTACAGCCTGCACAGTGCAGGCAGTGGTGGATTACCTCTAAGCTTAAGTATTTCACATAAAAAAATTGGACAACTTGGAACCATTCAACTTTTGTTTTGTTTGAAACCCATTGAAAATATTGTCATCAATAATTTTATTTACTTTCTTCATTTTTTCCTCCTTCTTCTTCAACTGGAATAAGATAATAAAAATATGTATCGATATTTATATTGTAGATTTGTTACTAACTATATTTTCTTTTCTTTTTCAGGTAAGCATGGGTGAAAACTAAGAAAAAAATTCATTGATGAATTTTGGAAGAATTTTTGTATGTATTCGTATGTGTAAGATACTTTCTTAAAAAAATTTAGTGGAAAAAAAATTATATAAATTAAATCAGTTTTAGTATCAAAAAAAATTACGAAAATAAAGGCAGGTAAAGCTTGCAGAGGGGGAATTTGACATTGGGTGGGATAAACGTCTAATGTTACTAAAAGAAATATATTTAAATCGTCAACAAATAAAAATAATGGTATCTTTGGATTGAATCAAATTTGTGGTTTGTTTCTTTAGTTGCCCGTAAAATAATTTCGTATTATATTACATATCGTCGGGTCAATGCAATATTCACGAAACTGAAATTTTGCTATTTTGAACTAACATAGTACAAAAATTCGAAAAAAATAATACAATTAAAATAACTTTTAGTTATTTCGTGAAAAAATTCAAATTGAATCCCGTAGATTCCCATATAAAATTTAGATCCGTAACTTTGGCAGAAGATAATATGACTTTTTTCGCATTTTTGCACAATGTTTAAAATAGCAAAAAAATTTCAGTTTTGTGACTATTGCATTGACCCGACGATATAGTCTGAGGAAATTAGCAAAAAAAACCCACGAAAGGAGACAAAATTCCAAAATGGCTGAAAATTGGTACACCTGAAAATTGGTACATTGGTACAACATTGGAATTTTTTAAGAAAACAATTTCGGAATCACAAAAAAACATGGCCGCCAAAGATATCAATTTTTGGTAAAAAAATCACTCAAAAACTGGTTTTTTCGAAAAAAATTTTTTGATCAGTCAATACGAACCATTATTGCCTACAAAAAAAGCCCTCTTGTCATTTTTTCGAAAAATTCAAGGTATTTTTTGGCCGAAAAGTGATTTTTGGAAACTTTGACCTTGAATAAAGGGTTAGGTTTTCGAAAAAATTACCAGAGGGCTTTTTTTAGGCAATAACGTTTCGCATTGATTCATCAAAAAAAAATTTCGAAAATAACAGTTTTTAAGTGATTTTTTCGCCAAAAAGTGATATCTCCGGCGGCCATGTTTTTTTTGTGATTCCGAAATTGTTTTCTTAAAAAGTTCCAAGGAAGCTGTGTACCAATTTTCAGCCATTTTGGAATTTTGTCTCCTTAATATGCTAATTTCCCCGGACTAATAAATCCTCTTCCTACCCTTGTTTATCTACTTTGAGTCGGCTTCATACCTGTTACTCTCTATGAACTCTGATCCAGTGTTGTCTCCTCAATTAATCTTATTTCCCTTTGCTTGATAATGTTTCGTGTTTATCTTCGTGGCTTTCTGAACAGAATCTGCATAACTATTACGAGGTGTCCTGCTGACCAGAGCCTACCGAGCGTTATTTTCTTCGCGGTATCGATGACTCGGTAGCGATCATTGATCTTGTTATTGTAGATTCGGTGGAATTGACGTTTACAACAACTCTACGAATCACTTTCCTCTACAACTCGACTAAGTGGCTGAAGTGCTTTTGGGTGATCATCCAAGTCTCGGATTCATATATGAGTACTGGTAAGACCATCGCCTTATACAGCAGCAGATTGGATGTTCTGTTTAGAGCGTGTATTTGAAGAACACTGACAGTCTTGAATTAGCTTTGTTGGCTACCATAGCAACGGTGTGCATATTTTCCGTTCTATGTTGTTGTTGGCTGCTATTATTGACACAATGTAGTTGAAAGTACCAATGTCCAGCTCCTGTTTTCGTCCCTCCAGACAACATTCTGGACAGCTCTTAATGTTCTTCCAATGATTTCGATATCGTCTACATAAGCTAGAGTTTTATTAGGCTTGTTGAGAATTGTGCATCTTGTCGGAAGACTCAATCACTTTCTCCCTCGTCAGGATGAAGAGAAGCCAAACCAGACCGTCTCCTTGTCAGAGTTTACTATAGGTTGTTGATTGGCCTGGAGATTGTAGTGTTGGGTAGGACACAATTATAAAATGAGTTTGTAAGAGGTGCCTCTTTTTTCTTTTGAGCCAGTACAATGTCATACTTCAAACGAGGCGAGGTGCTATTGTAATGCCAAAATGACAAAAACAAGCCAATTAAAGAAAAGAAAAAAATACCAATGAAGAGCTTTTTTACTAGTTTAATTCTAATATGCATTAAACTGCCTTAGAGTAAGTAAGAAAGCTATGCCTCCTCAATGTATATTTATATTTTGCAATCCCACCTCGCCTAATTTCAAGTTTGAAATTTGGCTGCCGCAAAAGAAGTATTGTAGAGGGAAATGTCATATGATAGTGATGTAGTTGGGAAGTTGGATTTTTTTCTTTTTTTTTCTTTACATATGTTAACATAAAGTGAAAAAAAAATTCTGCAAAATCGGTCCTGTGCTGCACGACAAAATTGCATAAATGTCCATTTTTGATGCATTTTGAACGCATTGCTACACTATTTTTTTAATTTCTCCAGTTATGTTGGTCGTACAAAAATAAACAAAATTGGAGAATACTCGTGAATAAATCGACTATCGAACTGATTCGGTATAAATACTTTAAAATTAAATCCTAACCTCAAAATAGCAAAATGTATGAAATTTTGTTTTATTTTACTAAAAATGCAATAAATAACGGGAAAAAGGTCGGATTTTGATAAAAATTGGAGAAAAGATGTATTTTGGTGCTATAAATACGTGGTTGAAATTTCAAAAAAAAAATTTGATTTTTACGGCAAAAATTGGCATTTTTCGAAAAATTTTAAAATTATCGCCATTTTATGCCAAATCATTGTACGGTAAAAAAAATTTTTTAAAATGTAGGTTTTTTATGTACTTTCTTGTGAGCATACGCAATACTTCGTTACTTTATTTAAAATGAACATTTTAGGATTTTGAAAAACATAAAAAATTTCAATTTTCAATTTTTTGCCTTTTGCCTACTATGAAAAGCTACTTGACATCTATGAAAAAAAGGCAAAAAATTTAAAAATTGAAATTATCTCGATTCACGCTCATATTACCAAGTAGGACATTATTTTTGAACCGGGACATTTAAAAAAAAATTGAGGTCTCAGTGCAATTTACCATCATGTAAGGGACAAATGTACTGCCTCGTGTAAGCCCGACTCAACTCCAGGAGATTGTTCTCGATATTTGTACATAGCTTATCACATTTGGTAATGAACCTACATAATCATATCAATTTATTAGGAATGCCGAATTCTATCATGGCTTTGTAGGGTACCACTCTCACTAAGCTATTGTAGGTGGTGTTAAGATCTATGAAGAAGCGTAAAATTGAAATTTTTATACCTCCTGCCACCATACTTGCACAATCACTTCATGCATTACCTAGTGTAGCGTAAATCCTCCATATTGGAGCAGCTCTTCAGAGATATCGTCAGGTCTTGTTTTTTCTGAATCGGCTTATGGTGTTGATATGCTTGTTGAAGGACTTTTAAAAGTTTGAGGCTGTTTAAAATCTATAAGCTGATAGTCTACAGCTTATGTTATTAACTCGGGTTTTTTTTCATTGTGTCATTATGCATGACTATCAATGGGTTCAATAAAATATACTCGGAAACTTTCTGAACTCGAATCTCATGCTTACAAAACTTCCGATATTTGCTTACAACAAAATGAAATCAAATTATTTTTAGAACTTATTTTATTTGAGCTAAAAATTCTGCTTGATTTCGACGAATACACTCTGTTTTTTCACACTTTATCTCAACATATTTCTGTTAAGCTAATTTGCTCGCGACACTTGAGTTTTGGAATGCCATGTTCTATACTATAGGAAATTAAATGGAAGAAATTAGAACACGTGCCAATCAAAGTGTTGAAACAGTTTTCGTTCATTTGGTCAGCGAAAAATACTGTAGTTCCCAGAAAATAACTTTGTGAGATCTCATATCCCATTTTTATCTGTCTGTCTTCCAGATTCGTTGCTTAATGTATGCCATTTCATGTAGATTCCACCATTTTTAATCTACTTCTAAACGTCCATCATAAAAACTCATGTCGTTATTTCTATAGTTAAGAAAAAGTCTGCATAGTTCGTATTCGTAGGTTTGATTTTCATCGAGTAATACAATTCTTCGCTTTCTTACTTTTACCGCTTGGTCATACGAGTAGCATATCGAGGAAACGTGACTTTATCACCGAAGTCAAGCAGCATATGTCGATTTAGTACTTGAATGGGAGTCAAACATTGTTTTTTTTAGGGCATGATCAAATCGATCGACAGTTTGAATGTCGTAGTCCTTTGAGCTCTTGTCTTCCATACAAAAAAGGAATTACTTTTTTGATGAAGAAAACCAGATCAACTCTTCCTTTTTCTACCTAAACATTATGCAGTTTCTGAACTAAAACTCGACCCATACCTACCACCAAAATTGTTCAACATCCAGAATCTCCCTAACACTTCATCTTATAGTACTTGATGAAAATTATTGGCGCTCCCACACCTCCAATCTATGAATTTTCACCAACAAAAAAAACGAGTGCAGCACTTCCAAAACGAAACCGATTAGAGACAGTCATCGAGCGTGATTTTATGTAATGACCTTTGTTTTGGGTCTTTCGCTCCGCTGTGCGCCCTTCACTTTCGATTCCCGGCTTTCACCTCGATTGTGCTGTTGCTGCTGCTGGTGCTGTGGTCTTGTTTCGTAATTTCCTTAATTTTATTTCTGTTTGCTATTAAATAACATTTTCTTAATGAAAGAAGAAGAAAAGGCCTCAGTCATGGGAAAAATTAATTATTTTGAAAGACAAGAAACAGCAGAATTTGTCAATATTATTATTATTCGAAGATTGGCAAAATTCAATGATTGCTGAATTGTTGAATGAGGAACTACAACAACGTTCCGTTCCGATGCTGATGATGGAGATGGCGATGGTGATGCTGGGATAAGACATGATGAATCTTGAGAGTTGCCACTATATAACTGTAAAGTATATGCGGTAGTGATCTTGAAAAGTGTACCACCTTCAATTTAGTAATTCACACGAGATATTCTTGAGATTTTGTTGTTGTTGTTGTTGCTTCTCTTTCTTATTTTTTTTACATGGTTTCGGATTTAATTCGACGCTATTATTATTTATGAATGTAGTGAAAGGGAAGGGTGCGCGCATGATATGATAGTCATGAATATTTAAGCTGAATTGAACTTAATAGAAGCATTTTTATATTTATTGGTATTTTTACCTCGATTCTTAACTGTGGATATTGTGTAGTTCTTGAATTTGGTCTTTTTGAGGGATTTTTATATATGCTGATATATTTAGAGGGACATTGGCATGTTTTTTGTTTTTGTTGTACCTTCGATTAAAACGTTGATAACCTTACAAAGAGCACGATTTATATAGACTGAGAGAGTCAATTTACACAGTGCAAGCGATCTTGTAGGTTAATATTAAACTGATCGGTTTTGGGTGAGCCATAATTCAATTCGATTGTTAAATAAGATTTTTTTGTTGTTATCATTGAAATAATTTCATATAACATGTTTTATTGAAATGATGATGATTCAATGTATAATTCTTAAGCAAAATCTAATCCAACAGCGCGTTTCTGATGAGATATCGCGGAAAGGGCGTTATAATAGGAGAGAAAGACTGCATCGGTTATGTCCATATAAACCGGGGAAAATAAGTTTTGAACACAATCTAGCGTCAAAAAAGAAAGCAGAAGAGCCAAAGTAAACTGCACAGGCGTTCCAAATCGACTTCAGCAATTAGAACGTGAGAATTCTCAATCAGAATGGAAAGAGACTGTCCGTCGTGATAAAATTCGTCAGATAAACGATATCACCCACAAGGCTGTTTACTTTCGCCACTACTATTTCATGTTAGTAATAACTTTCAATGCCGCCTGTTCTAGGGTTAACTCGGGGACTGTTAGATGACCTCAAAGGCGTCTACTCAACAGAGAATGTCGGAAATAACTGAATTTCGCTTGTTGAACTCCAATGTAAGGAGTCCCTGTAGCCTATGCACCCGACTGCCACATCAAAGGAACCTGGCTCGATTCCACGCCATATTGTATCGTCTTTCCACTTCTGCCACTGAGATAACATTGCTTGTTGTATTCGATATTACCCTCGAGATAGAACTGTCGACAGTACGAAGCGACTAAGCCCTGAAGTTCACATAAATACGATTCTTCTTCTTCTTTAGTGGCTCTACAACTGGGATCCGGTCTTGCCCTCTCGGAATTTTTCCCTCCGCCGGTCCCAATTCGGAGTTTGGCATACCTAAGCTCTGGGCGTCCTGGTCTACACCATCGCTCCAGCGGAGATTGGGTCTTCTCGCTGTCACATAGATCTTTGTGTACTATTACCAATGTGGAATGCAGCACGCAACTATTTGAGAACAAGATACCTTAAATTTTTCATCAACAGATGAGCTTAAGTTAGATTAGATTATGATTCGAGATCGATAGAACCAAGGATTCCCGTGAACTGGACCTATATGATTTATTAAGCGTTGCTGTCTGGCACCAGTCTCTTCAGTTTCCTGCCTTGTAAGTAGCCTACAATGAGCCTGAGATCGAATTTCCATGTTTTTCGGTGTTAGAAAAAGGTGATCGAGGCGTTTCAGAATAACGCCTAGCGATCATTACGCTACTCTGGTATCATTGGTCAGTGCTAATCTATACTGGTGGTACTAACAGGACAATGGCCAGAGAGGGGCCTTAGAATATTTCTGAGGTTCTGATCTCTTCAATGAAAGAAACGTTTGTGTCTCGACGCTCTTTAATTCAATGAATCTTTTCGTCTGGCATTTGTCGATCGTCTGTCTATTGACTCCATATTGAGAGCCTAGCTTCAACTGCTTATAGAGGCAAAGACTATCGCGTGTTTATCGTAATTAGTGCTAAAGCTGTGAAGTGTATTGAACAGAACTAAGGGTAGGTTGTTTACAAATATTAGGAAAAAATTGGGTGCGAGAATTGACCCTTGGGAGACACCGGCATAGTTATGTGACGTTTAGATTTTACGCTGCCAAAACCACCTTGATTCAACGGCCAGAAAAAAAAACTCTCAATCCAGTTCTTTAGAGGTATGTCAATACCAATAACTTGGAGTTTAGCGAAAAGAGCATTGCACCATACTCTATTAAAAGCCTTGGCACCGCGGGGAGGTGGGATTAGGACTTGCTAACAGAGCTGCTAGGTGTTCGTCTGCAGTGACTCTTCTCGGGTGACAAATCGGGTGCCACCAACTTTCTTTCCGCCCTATGTCCCATGAGGGATTAAAAGAGTGTTATGTATATGTAAAAGTTCCTTGGTTGCGATAAGAGATGGAACAGGAAGCAACCGATTCGAGTTGGCCAATCCAGGCGCGAAACTTTAGCGTTCCAAGTGTTTCATCAAAGTCCGATCAGGAAGCAGCAGGGAATGTGTGTGACTGCTTGTCTAAGGCGCATGCCTAAGACAGGAGACACCGCTAGGAGTCCGCACTCAGACGGTAGTGTCACATTCCTACTGATGACTAAACTCACCAACCCTTTTGCATGACGTTTGAGTCCAGGACGGAACGAGCCGTAAAGGCGCTACTTCAGCCTGGCGTCAACGACGTCATCATTAAAAGAGATCCCTCGAAGGTTTTCAGCAAAGCCGGGACCGGGGGATTACGGATCAGCGACCTACCGTCTATGCTTTTTTTTGCGGGAAACGTAACTTCGACGAAGCTCGCTGCCCAATTCACTAGCTAGTGGCCGTAGCTGCATCGGAAGGTGGACAGCACTCGACCGAGAAGCTCCTGCCTCTCGATTCTATGGGTCTCTAGCCCAGCCTAAGAAAAGAACCACCTCTTTCTTAACTCTCCTTTTCCACGCGGGACCGGCTTACATCTTCACCCTAGTAGGTACCCAATAGCCGGGACGGGCCGATGACCGATCCGCCTTTTAATTGGCCCATAAAAGTCTCACAAGATTGGTAGCAAAGAGATTTTAGAGTAACCCTATTAAGGCATCGCGCCGGTTTACCGGTTACTAATAGGACCCCAAAGTTCCGCTTATGTCGGGTCTTTATCTATCGGACCACCTCCTTGCTCACATGGTAGTCAGGTCAGGCCTTTTCCAACCTTTTAGCAGACTTCTCTTATTTCAGGGGACATAAAACTTCGGCAAGGCTTTCTTCCGTTAACCCCGTTCCTCCGGCTGCTTTTGAGGATATTGACCTTGCGAAATCGAACCCCGTTACAAATTTTTTTTGTTTTGATTTTTGTTACATCCGTGGGCCTCATGCAAATTTCTTCTCTTTGGTGGGAATTGAAGTACTCTCTAAAAACGAATCAGAAAATTCACTGGTTGAACCATTCCTTAGTCAACCAATGGGAAAACAGTGAAATTTCACTGGTTCAACCAGTGAAATTCACATAAAAAAGATAAAAAATCTTTTTTCTAACGCGAGTGTAATTTCCGAAGCGGGCCCCCATTTATGCACTGAAATGCTGCTTGCCCTCAAACGAGAGTCAATTTATTGCGTATGCTAAATGGAACCGTTTACAGTCATGAAGATAATTGCCTTGAGTATGAGTCGCATTTTTTCATTGGTTGAACCAGTGAAATTAAAATTCACTGGTTGAACCAGTGAAATTAAAATTCACTGGTTGAACCAGTGATGTTTTTGCTAATTCATTTTTAGAGAGGACTTTTCACTGGTTCAATCAGTAAGTAGACCCGAATTAACTGATTTTCCAGTTAAAGTATTGTTTACTGGATGAACCAGTGAAATTTTCACTGCTTCATTTTTAGAGGGTACCGTCGCCTCCTCTTTTAGGGCCCTCCCAACTCTTATTAACCTATCTTGTCCTGTATTCCTTACAATCTTACTACTAGACTAACACCATGACGATTATGACACGGGGGACTGGTAATAGAAAGCGTGACTCCTAAGCTTGGACTTTCACATAAAAAAGAGGTCCATCCTCACAGAGCCCCCATATCAGGTTAGACCCAGTCCCCATACGAGATCGTTATAACGACAGTGAAAAAACTACCCATTGCCATGCAGCCCGCGACACGGTGTCATTTATATCTTGGTTTGGTAGGCTTTGCATATACCACTTCCCATACGACGGCCTGACGTTAAAGGGACTACCCACACCTTACGACGCACAGTGGGGCAAATAGCTCATTTTTAAAATTATAAAAAATTGTTACTTGGGGTTTTTTTTTTTGAAAACGAAAAATTAATTAATAATAAATAATTTCAATAATTTTATAGAATCTTTTGATAAAATGTTAATTTACTTACAAAATTTATGTCCGCCATATTGGATTGGCCATCTTTAATTTCGAAATTTCCAAATTCGGCCTCGATAGAATTAAAGGCAATTTTATAACGAATAGTTTACAAAAAAAAAATTTAAGTTTCATTAATTCCATGCTTGGGAATTATCGTTTGTTCAAAAAATGAGGTATTTGCCTCACTGTGCGACGCCGCAATGACTGTGCTTAGAACGAAGCTACTTTATCTGAGGTAAAATATCGCTGCTATTTCAGCACCATTCCATAACATACCATTCGAAATTTATCACATAGACCGCAGGCTACGTCAAAACGAATCTTTTTTTATGTCAAAGATGTTTGCTGTTTATGCTGCTGCTGCGAGTAACATGGCGAAACAATACCTCCATTGGAACCCACAAAGGGCCCGTCAAGTTCGAAAACCTACAAAAATCAATTTGAAGAGGAACCGTCTTGTCAGAGGCCACAGTAACTGACAAATTCTGGTCGAAACTGGAAGCTGTCACACAGCCAAGACACAAACCTTACAAAATCACAAACCTTACAAATTCACAACTAAAAATCACAATTCTAAACACAATCCGCAAATAAAAACGAATTAAATAATAAAAATCATGTAAAATTCCCACTTCCTCCCAAACAATTCCCACAAAACGCATATAAATTATCGAAATTAAAAAAAAACTTTATTATGTTGGCTTGGCGATGACGGTTTTTTTTCGTGTCAACATAAAATTATGCAAAATAAATCCCCACAAATCTCCGTAAACAGGTTGCGTTTCAAGGACAACGTTCTTCGCGTCTCGAGCATAAATTTATTAATACTTTTGTTGATTTGTATTTATTATGTGTTAGTTCCACTTTTCTATTAATTGTCACCGGAAAAAAACTAGATTTCCTTCTGCTGATCCAGTTTTTGGCTTTCGTAGTTTTCTTGTTTTTTTGTCTCAAATTTTTTTGTTGCTTCTTTTTGTTAAACGATACTTTATCAATAAAAATTCTAAATTTAACAAAAAATTCTTGTTTTTGTTCTGTGGGAATAAGAATTGTTCGTTTATGCAAAACTCCTTGTCATATTTGTGCCTGATTTTGTGTTTATTTTGATAAAAACCAGCTTGAAATAAAACCTCAAAAAATAACTAAACATCGTCGTCTAAATTATGCTGGTGTAATCCGCTTCCGCATTTAATTAATGACTTTAAATATTGATTGATTTATTGATTATCACTAATTTTGTACACTATTTGGTGATAGTTGTTTTTTTGGGATTTATATTTATAATAGTTTTTGTACGCACACAGGTGCCTCTCGGGGAAACCTTGCTCTTGAACATCTTCATATCGCTTTAAGTTAGTCGCGTCCTTCCCTTGGATAATAAAACAGCACGGGAATATATTCATAGTAAATGCAGATAAATCACAAAGAATATCGAAATTTTGACATGTTTACAAATCGATGAGTGAAAAAGATATTATTTAAAAAGATAAATAATAATTTTTAGTGTTCAGGAGATTGTGTATTGCCTACTGACAACATGTGCTGCATATTGACAACGGCGTATTGAATGTTTTAGTCAATCAGATTGATGGTGAGGAATTTGTTTTGAATTTTTGTTTACAGATGAGGTCAGACATGTAAAAATAATTTATAAATATATTAAAATGTAGACTAAGGCGATGTGAAATTAATCACATGATACTAATTTTTTTCAAAAATACAACGCAAAATTACAACCATAGACAAAAGTATTTAAACACATTTTATAGCCATCAGAAATGAAAAACCACAGCCGGTAAAATTTAGGATACTCAGTTTGTCATTAGGTCATCATAATAAAGGTGCCCAGAAAAATTCAGCTTTTACGGAACTCAGGTATAAATTAGAAATTCAGCCTAACAATATCCCTGATAATATTCCTAAGTTAGAATAGATGAAATACATATATATTCTCATATCAGCATGAATGGGACCTGACATGTTCCTTCCCAAAAATTTCCTCACCTCACCGCATTACGCCCATTACATCATGCACAATAATCTGATATCAATTTAGTTCTCTGAAGTAGATTTTGGTACTATGGGAGCAATGATAGTAGGGATGTTACGAATGCTCACATACGCTTATGCGAATGATTCGCATCATTTTAAACATTCGCATCGACGTTTGCATTCGCATCAAGTAATGCGAATGTTTTACGAATGCAAAATTAAAATACGACAAATTAACAGATCTGGCTCGCAAATATCTGAGCGCCCCAACGGCCAGCGTTCCGAATGAGCAATTGTTCAGTGCAGCCGGCCTTATATATGAGCCCCTTAAGGCTCCCATTCACAACAGGCCGCCGGCAGGCCGTAGTCTTTTAAGCCAGGTCAGCAGGTACCGCCCGATAAATCCCATACATTACTCAGTCTGACTGAGGGATGAGGACTTGAGGCATACGTCTGACAGGCCGTGGACTGCAGGTGACCTTATGATTCCCTACATACATACAAGCGAAGACGACAGTTTAGAGTAGCAAATTGTTAATTCAAGTGCAAAAATGTTCATGGCCTCGACGAAAATTTTAGACTGGATAGAAGTTCAGATCTTCAGGCACGAACTGACGATAAATACCCATGCACATAAAGATTTTTGTCAGTTTTTTAGGACTGCAGGCCCCATCCAGTTGACGGTATGGGTGAGTGAGTGTGTGGTTATACTAGGCCTCAAGGCGAGAATCCTTCAGGCCATGGCCTGCAGGCGGCCTGTATAGGAATAGGGGCCCTTAGAAATCGCCTCATGGAAATATAATATTCCTTTCTTGAACTTGGACTATTAAATACAAGAAAGAATAGCATAGTAAACGAGAAAGCCATCTTCTATTCAATCATTGAAGTCAGAGTTCTGTGGCATAACATTGGCGTTAGTATTGGGTGTGAATCGACAAAGAGTCTTTAAGGGCTCAGGTCTTTCACATAAAAAAATTATGATTTTATTAAGTAAGCACCCTGTACTTCTTCTTCTTCCTCTTTGATCAATTAGCTGGCGGTCCGAGCGGGACGTCCCCGCAACGGATACGCTGCTGTCGGTTCCGTTGGGTCTCGAACTCCATTCACGATTCGTTTCCATTCTTGACGATTTTTGGCGACGTCTCGAGCCTCGATAACTGATAATCGTTGATTCTTTAAGTCGCCCTCGATATTCTTTAGCCAGGGTTTCTTCGGTGCCAATCGCTGAATTTTCCAGTCAGCCGGACGGTCTCGCCAGAGAAATTTACGTGGCAAGCAGTTACCATCCATTCGGCAAACAGGTCCAAACCATCGTAGTCGACGTTTTTGTATTTCTGCTTCGATCAGTGTCTGTTGATCGCATCTCTGTCTCACTGTCTCGTTTCGAAGGCGATCTCGGAGTGAGACACCGAGAATCTGCCTCAAGCATCGCATTTAGAAGACCTCGAGTTTGTTGACGTCCGGCTTGAGCAGTGTCCACGTTTCCGATCCATAAAGAAGAATCAGAAGGATCAACGTTCGGTAAAAGCGTACTTTCGTTTTGATGGTAATATTTGTCTGTTTCCACATGCACCAATTGAACGAGGCGAATGTTACTGTTGCTTGATCGATAGGGCTGTGAACGTCGGCCGTCGATGACACTTTCTTTATCTCAAACATAACGATCCCAAATATTTAAACGTCGGAACCTGTTCGATTTGGGTGCCATCGAGGTGAACACTGGCTTTTGATCCGTCCGTTGTGAGCGCTTTGGTCTCTTCCGTATTGATTTTTAACCCGTATGACCGGGCGATGCGGGAAATGTCGTATAAGATGTCCATTGCTTCGTCATCCGTGTCAGCGAAAACGGCGCTATCGTCGGTGAACATCAAGTCGGTTACGAAGTTGTTGTCGTCGTATCGAACTGCGCGTCGTCCAATGAATGCTTCACGCATAATCGCGTCGATCACAACGTTGTATAGAAATGACGAAGCGACGTCCCCTTCTCGGACACCTGTTTGAATCGGGAATTCCTCGGATAAGTCGCTTCGAATACGAACGCTGCTGGTTGAGCCATCGTACGACGCTTGGGTAAGTTGGATGATTTTCAATGGCATGTGTTCGGTTTCCAAGACTCTCCACAATCTGTTCCAATCGATGCAGTCGAAAGCGGATTTGAAATCGATGAAAACGACGACAGTTCGTTTGCCGCAACGAATTCTTTCTACCATTAGCTGACGGAGAGCGAATATTTGATCAATGCATCCTCGATGTGGTCAAAATCCCGCTTGTTCTTTCCGGCTCGTTTGCTCTCGATGTTTCTGTAGCCTCGACTGTAGCTTATTCTGTTTCAGGCTGAGTTTGTTTGGCCGCCATTTTGTTATGGCTGTCATTTGTCAGTTCATATTTGACAGTTGTTGATAGTAATAGATAAAAATTTATTATGGACCATCTCGGTATAGACGTTCAACATTTTTGGCAAAACAAAATCATGAATGACTAGGTATGTACATTTTGATTTGGCTGGCTTTGTTAATAACGTTAATAACTCTAGAACGACGGCTTTTATTCCGATAAATCTAATAAGACGACTACAAAGGTCGTCATATCTTTAAATAAATCTCGTCTACCACATTTATTACATCTACGAAAATACAACTAATCATAAATAATTAAATTCTTCTAATAACCTCTTTCTCCTTAATAATAAACGCATTTCACTCCAGTTTCTAACCAAGCGAACCTTAAGCGATTAAGTAATTACCGATTATATCTTATCGCTGCTGAATTAAAAGCTGAATTCATTTTCACGTTGACAACTGACAACTAAGTATGAACATTATCTATCACCTTTATGACTATACTCCTAAAAATGTTTCACCTCAATTTTCCTACACTCATTCAATTGTCACTAAAAGTAATTAAATTCACATTTTATATTTGCACGCTTATGAAATATCGCGTTGCTGCATCAGATCTCGACGACGACGACCGAGTGAATTGGTTTGTTAGTGTTGGATGAATTCACGCCGTTCACTTGTGCTATAGCTGCAAAAATTTCACAAAAGCAAATTTTATAAGTTAATTTCTCATAGATTTCTTCATCATTCACACAATTAGGCGGCGGCGGCCCAGTTTTGATGAATCGTTAACAATAAAAATTCGTTTTTAATGGTCAGATTCCCTTCGACAAAAACGTTTTTTTTTCTTCTACCTTTGCACTCCGGAGTTCATATTTCAGAAACCTTCACTTCCATTAGTTCCAGGCAGGTACATGACGAAGGCAGGCCAAAATTTTTGTTCGAGTCCTCTCTTCCAAAACGTCTTTGAGCCGTGTTTTGAGGTGCTGGATGGAGGGTCTGCAGTAGTGGAGAAGGGGTGTATAAGGAATTTTTCTTGTCCCTTCATATCTAATGGCTTGGGTGAAGGACTGGCCTAGACTGTGTAGTTGTAGTCCTTGGTAGAAAGAAGGTATCCCATAAAGACCGGCACGGGATTTTTCTCAAATTTTTATTCATTCCAGCGTAATAATCTCCTCCTACTTCGCACACAGCCCTGGCCCTGGACCTTGATGATGACGGAAAAGGACCCTTTCCCAAAAGCAGCTTGAGGCCCGTCCGTCGTCATTCACTAGATTCCATCGTTCCTTTAGTTAGTGTAGTCGTCGCCAAACATTCCCTCCGTCACCATCTGTTCCCACACGCGGAAGGCCCCTCGAGCTCGAGTCTACATCCAAATCCCGACGAAACCTTGATCCTGAGTCCGCGTTCACCCTGAAGCCAGCCTCCGCCATCGCCGCTGGTGGTCCTTGCAGTGATTTGTTCCCTTTTGTTTCAAATATTTTGACAGTTAGCTAAACGGACCGCGCGGTTGTGGCTGTGTGTACGTCTGTGTCGCCGGCAGCAGCAGTCGCTTCGATATTTTCATTAAAATCGCTCCGTTATCAATAAAATTTTGCTCATCAATAATTAACGGCGATTTGACTTTTCAGCTCCGGCCTGAACTGCATGGCGCACGGAGTTCATCCGTTCTTTGGTCACAGTGCATAATGATTCACTCGTGGTGAATGTGTCGTCGGTTAAGTGTCAGTTTTCCATCCGTTTTCTTCTTCTTTTTTTAATTTTAAATTTCTTAAGGAAATTTAATTTCTTTTATTTTTTATTAAATTCACTTTTGGTGTCCATAATTTGGAAAGTGCGGGCCATTTTTTTTAATATACATTGGAAATGAACTTTTTTCATGAAAGAAGGTATTTTTTCTTTTTTTTTGTTTTATTTTCAAAATGTTTATGATGTAATTAATTTTTTTGCTGGTTTTCAAACCAAAAAAAGCATGAGGAAAGTGTGAAATTTACAATTTTTTTTACTATACATCCAAAACGATGAAAAAAAAACCGGGACATTATCGAATTTGCTTACGGGTGAAATTTTGCCGTTTTTTTGCCCCGTTTCGTGTTAAGTAAAGTCCGTAATGAGTCTTTCACGTGATTATGCAATTGTTTAATGAGTGCAATGTCATTGGGGAAATAGAACAACAATGAAATACAAAATGCAAAAAAAAAAAATAATAATTGTGCCTGTTGCGCGACAAATGTGGTTTTTGTTTTATAATAATTTGTTCTACAAAAAAACACGTGGCGTTTGTGCTGTATACATATATTTTTCTAGGGCATTTGAAATGGATATACATAATTTGTTCAAAGCCATATATATTTTTTTTTTCGTCGTCTCAATAATAATATAAAAACTATTAACCTAATTGCTGATTTTTTTTGTTTGTTAGATTTTGATCTATAAATTTAAAAGAAAATTTATAAATTACATAAAATTACGATAAAAATGTGATAAAACACTTATAAAAACCTCACATGTAATACTAATGACAAATTATCCACTTTAAGTGATGATAATTGCTAATTATATTATAGAAAATTGTTTAATATTTAATTTCCCATGCGCGACTACCGTTAGAATTTTAAAATAGTTCCGAAATAGCTTCATTAGTAAATTATATTTAAAAGTTTTGTGGAATTTTGTTTGTTATTTTCGTGTGTGTTTTTTTTAATTCACCGGTTTTTGTGCATTTTAATTGCGTAATTAAAAACACGTGTTTTAAACATGTTTTTTTAGTTGGTTCTGGCCCTTTACTCTGTAAATAATGTATAATGTCAATAATAGTATTTCCGTTTTCTTTAAAGTAATTTATCTATAATTTTTTTATATTTTAATATAGTAAATGTTTGTTAGGTTCATTAGTATTTTTCACCAAAATTCAGAAACAAAAACATTTTAGAATTTTTACATTTTGTAACGGGGCACATGTATTTACAATTTGCATTCGTAACACCAACTATGTGTGATCATGTGTCAGCGGTACTATTGGAACCACATGTGCTGTAGGCCCAAAAGATTCAATTCAGGCAGAAGAAAGTTTTTCAACATGTTACGGTAGTGATCATTAGTAACTGTTACATCATTGTCTCAAGCATCTTAGAAGAACGTACCTTCACCTTCTACGAGGGTGCAGTTTTCCTTAGTGTATCGAATTGCCACAATTCCTTCTATTCTGTTTATTAACAAAGCCAGTCAAGTTTAAATGTGCCTCGGTCACTCATGATGATTTTTTGCCAAAAATTTTGATCGTTTATAGCGAGCTATAAAACCCGTGGTTGCGCCGTCATATGCTCCATAATAAATTGCTATCGACTACTATCCTGCTTCTTCTTTGACGGCACTACAAGCGAGATCCGGTCTTGGCCACTCGCAACTGTTCTCTTCCACGATTCTGAGCCAAAGTCATCCAGCTTAGCATTCCTAAGCTCTGGGCGTCCTGGTTGTCTCGTTGTTGCACTCCATAGATCTTACCGTAGAGAACTTTCCGAGCAGGTTCATCTTCACTCTTACGAGCTATACTATTAAAGCGATTTAAAACGTTTATTGTAATATGTAGTAAGATCCGTAAACATCAACGAGGATTTTCAAGGATTATCTTTAGCCGTAATCCGTGATATTCTTAAAATGCTTATACATCAACCAGGGTAATGTAAAGCTTAAGGTAAGCGTAAAAGAGACTCCAACGTTGTCAACTTTTGCTTCTATGCTTTCTTCCAAAGCCACACACGAATCCATCTTATCACACCAAAAATTTTGTTGTAATTTGACAGAAAAAGCTCTCAAATTTTACATTCAGATTTCGACATTTTGCACATGACAAATGAGGATGTGTAGTGACGCAATGGCCTTACCTCCAATCTTGGATTTTATTCGAGATAATTTAAGGTGAATTTTTTGATAAAATCACAATTAAGGATTATTCTCGTTGATGTTTAGGGGCCTGAGCATGTGGTATTAGTGGATAGGTTCAATAACAACGTATTGATCGTCTTGTTGCCGCTCTTGGTTTCCTAAATGATAGGCGAACTCGTTTATTTTGCGCAAAATGCATGTTTGTGCTGATAAAGAAAGATAAGCATATGACATATAGTGGGAATTAAAAACCCTTAGCAATAAGTACTAGTACACATTCGATTTTACACGTACATTTATAGTCGTCAAAAGGCTGTACAAAAGTTGATTTCGACATAACATGATCTAAGCCTTAATAAAGGCGCACTTCTAGTAATCGAAAGAAATGCTCGAAAACATGATCAATCACGGTTCATAAAAAACCTTGTATCATATCGATTACGGCGAAGGCTTTACAAATGTTGTTCAAAATAAGCCAAAAGCAATAAAAGTATTTCGTCGATGTGGGTACGGTCCCTTGAGAGAATCACATCCATACTATACAACCGTCCTCGTTTCGAATTCGATCCGATAAAATAGTTTTGTCGAAAAAACAATGATCACCCTCAGACTGTCCCTCTGGATAAAGGTCTGTGGTCCAATTAAGCTCGATCAGCCGAAAAGAATATTCTATCGGTATGCTCTTGATAAAATCTGGGTCCGATAAGGAATTTTTATAGGAAATACAATGGATAATATTCATGCTTTTGCTTTCGCTCAAGCTTCGATCGCATAACTTGAACCAACGTGTTTCGAGTATTTTTTTTGGCGTATATTGAAAAATAGCAAGTAAACAATGCATTCATGGATAAGACCTTCGTTTCTGCGCATTGAAATTCCCCCTTCGATCAGGTGGTAAAAATCGCAGTGGCAATGATCGAGACTACATCAAGCGCGGATGGTTTACACTATCCATGAACAGATTTCATAGCGGACCGAAAGCGGATCGTGAACAGATTTATAATGTTGATCTGACCTAACGTGGCTAATGAAAGCATAGATTATTATTTGAAAGAGAAAAACGTCATATTGATGTGCATTTCTGCGTAGTTCTGATTTATCGCCAAAAAACTTTTTTCTATTCTTGCATATAAGAAATATACTGTGCGATTCTCATTTTATGTGGCCTGAAGATGTCGATTAAAACATACCAAAATCATATTTTTATGAGATATCGATGTATAGGCCAATTCTCAAATCATCAGTGACACATCAAAAATCACAACAAAGTCATAAAGGCGTGGTGAGTCGCAGTTGTGACTTTTTCGTATTCTCGTGCGCCAGTCTCAAGTTATGACAATGGCAGGCTTGTGATGACATATACAGCTGGTCACAGGGATGACAAAATATTAATAATGGAAGAAATACTTTATTTGTAGAGCATGCAAACTAACAAAACAAGATTTTTTTCACACGACGTTTTATTTGTACTAAATTCAAAATAAAATATACTTTCACAGCAAACTAACAAAACATGGTTTTTTCACACGTGCGTCCAGATTGGTCCTTTAAGGTAGGGATGTTCATGCAAAATATACATCGATGTTTTATTCGATGTGATACATCGAAATGTTGCATCGATGTTTTACGATGCATCGTATATAAACATCGTCGATGAATCGCATAAAAACATCGACAGGACATTAGAAAAATAAGGCATCCAAAGTTTTAAATTCTATTTATTTTCGAAATTACAAATCCCAATATTTCCTCTCTAAACTTTCGAACGAAATACATCGATGCATCGTTAAAAATCAAAAGTAACTGATGCATCGGATTGATTCGATACATCGAATTGTAAACATCGATGTTTTCGATGCATCGATGTATATCGAGGAACCCTACTTTAAGGGCATTTAAATTTCCAGCCAAATCAGCCCAAAGATTTTGTATCTGCCTTCGGTTTGGTTGGTTGATTTTTATTTTGTCGAATTTCTGCATGATTCTGGAAAAATTCGAGGAAATACTCAAGCTTCTCTGGAGACGTTCTCTGGTACGACGTTTTTCCTTCTGTAAAGACTTAAAAATAATATAAACAGTCAAATTTCATACTATTTACAGAAAAATTTACCTGTTTCCATTTTGGCGCGCGTTTAATGATTGATATTTCACATAAGAATTTCACAACATTTGACATTTCACATTTCCATCACAATGTGGTGGAATTCTAGTGATGAATGTAGTGATTTTACACTGAGAATCGGAAACAGCTGATTTGTCACAAGATTCGTCTCAAGATTAATGTTTTCATATTTGCTTATGACTTATGACCCGTCAGAACTAAGAACTGGACTATTAGGCGTAGATGTTTCGGCAGATAATGACTTTTAGCTATTCCCGAAAAAGTTCGACCTACCTACGTACACCTCATCGGTATCATTGTGTTTTTATTAAGGATTATGCAAGAATACAAACAATAATTAAATATTTTCTTTTTTATCAACCAAAAAACAAAAATTTCGCCATTATTTTTTTATCTAGCCAAATGACAAGATAAATTTCGACAATTCATATCGATTTAACTGAAATAAAAAAAAAAGTTGGTCTAATCTAAACAAACTACCTACACGTGTGCGATGCAGAAAGGTGTACCTTGCGTCATGTATTTACACAGAATAAAGGGGGAAACTACATAAACGAATTCATAAACATTTCACCCTCGAATCACAATTATTAAAAAAGAGTATCGAAATAAAAATTGAATACCCAATTTGTTTGTCCGACCTCCTCGAAGAAATTACTCACAACTTTTCTCCAAACAAAAAAAAAGTCACCATAGAGAAAGATTATCAGGAAATGATTGTGTTACATACGAAAATCGACAGGCATAAAAACTCCACTAGAGTCCGGCACCCCGACATAGTTTGTTAGTGCGCGGCGGTTATCAGGATGTCCTTCACTTGAATTAACAAAAAAAAAAAGAAACGATACAAAAATAAAATATTGACAAGGCCAAAGACCTGAGAATTTCTTGAAAATAATAATTGGAGATTGTCAGTGTCCAAAAAGCATGTATGCCGTAGATAAAATACAGGCAGGCCCTGTTATCGGGGCGCCTAATGGAGGCGGGGCGGTATGGTAAATGTTTTTATTATCTTTACTGACACATAAAAATCGACAACTTTCTATCGGTTCTATTTTTTTTTGTCATTTTGGTATATTTTCATTTGTTGTTGTTGTTGGTGCGAGCTTATGTGGCGATAAGAATAATTTATCTGGCATGAAGGTCAGATTTTACGCATTGAAGTTTTACTTGGGACGAGAATGTAGGAAATGATAGAATTCGGCTTGTGAAAGGGAACAGTTGGAGCGCATGGATTTCTGCGTGAGTTTTGTTGTAGATATTGGAACATTTGTATGGTTTTTTTTTGGGAGGGGGGATGAGAAAATCGTTGATGATTGTAACGATTTATGTATTTAAGCATAAATCAACCCTAAAAAGGGGGAAGCACTCCTCTGTGGAAATGGAGTTTATGTAAAGTAAGATGTTTGTTGGTTTTCCCCTAGTATTTTTTATCGAAAGTCAGATAGCCTTGATATCGGTTCATAAGTAAAAAATTCTTTATCATATTTATAAATAGTCTAAAATTAAGGGTGCATAAAAAATATACCGTATGGGATCGTAGATTTGACAACGAGTAACAAATTATCGCGGAAGTATATCGGAAAAGCCACCTGCGTAGCCCCTGATGTCTACATGAACGTATCGAGGTGCCAACTTCGACTCTCGAGCGCCTAATAGGTCTGTTCGAATAGAAAACCTGGCCTGTCGCACATTGGTTCAGAATCCAGAAAACCTGGTCAAAAGTCTTTTTAGTATCTAAAAGTATTTTTTATATGAAATTTCGTACTTGGGGGTTTTTAAGGGCGCTATCAATTTTCCAAAAAAACAAAATGGCGGATACAAAATGGCGGGCGGTTTTGCTTAATAATCAGCCAAAGTTCATGAAACTCATTATAGGGGGGCTTTCGAGGGAGATGATTAAGAATCTGCTATCAAATTTTCCAAAAAACAAAATGGCGGATACAAAATGGCGGACGGTTTTGCTTAATAATCAGCCAAAGTTCATGAAACTCATTATAGGGGGGCTTTCGAGGGAGATGATTAAGAATCTGCTATCAAATTTTCCAAAAAACAAAATGGCGGATTCAAAATGGCGGACGGTTTTGCTTAATAATCAGCCAAATTTCATGAAACTCGTTATATGAGGGTTTTCGAGGGCGCTGATCCTCAATAATTTAAATTAATTTTTTTAATTGTTCTTTACCAGAAAGAAAATATCTTTTTTTGTAAAAAGATGTCTGGCTTCAGAGTTCCTGAAAAATAAAATTACTTATTACGAATATGAAGAAAAATTGTATTGTATAGTTTTCAGCTAGGTTCAGCTAGTTTCTTTTTTATTTTAAGCAGTTATTTGCGTTTTCAAACAAACATAGTGACATTGCTCGCTTGTGTGGAATTGAGATTCTCACTGCGCACGGAAACAACGATTTTGAGATTCCCCTTCTTGTGTGGAGCGGCCTCTAACAGAAAAATTTGAACTGTTACCACCAACCTATTCACCAGATCTAGCTCTGTTGAGCTACTACCATTTCTTTTCGAAACTCAAAACCAACGTACAGGTAAAAACACTTATATATTTTCGAGAAGGGATCGAACATTACAACTAACAAACCTTCGTAAATAATTGTGTATGGCAGATAGATTTTTTCAATAAAGTCTCGTTCTCAGGCCAAAATCTTCAGCTGTATGTGATGGTTTGTAGAGAACTTCATCAGACTAAATGAAAAGAGAAGAAAGAATTTAATAAAATAATGAGTAGATCTAAGTGCAATACATAAAAGAATTTTTGATTAAAAGAGAACAAACTTGAACAAACTTCTTCACTTCTAAAAAAGAGTGAAATTCTTAATTCTTTTAAACAAACATATTTAAAAACTGCATTATCGACATGCAAAATTTTAGAAATTCCTTCCATATTCCTTCAGTTCAAATAATATTAAACTAATATTTATTTTTTTATTATTAATTTATTTACAGATTGCCGGTAGTTAACGAATGTCCGTCAGGCCAAACTGCTAGAGTCACATCCAACCTGCACTCATCAACAAGTACAATGGCGGTCAGTCGTGTACCGTCACCGCCTTTACCAGAGGTGAATACACCGGTTGCTGAGAATTGGTGTTACACACAGGTAAGTGAACGAGAAAACGAACAAACATTTAAGAAAATACAAGATAAAGAAAACGGAGAGAAAATGAGAAAGAAGTTGAACAAAAAAAAAGTCATGTTATTTGATACTTTGATTCAATTTGGTTTATTTTGTATTTTTCTACCTGTGTACTGCTGCTGCTGGTCTGCAGTTGTTGGTTGCATTTGAATGCATCTTGGAGGTGATGCATCAAGTTCTCATGATGATAAGATACGTATGTGTTGACCCGGGGTTGATTGACTGAGGATAAGTGAATGAATGGATTTTGGATTAAAAATGAGGAAAAGATGAAAAAAAAATGTGGATTTATTTTTATTTTGTTTTATTTTTTTTTTTGAGACAACAAGGAATATGGGAGAAAAGGTAGAGAGAATTAGAGTGTGTATCCTTGAAAAATGATACAGTTTTCCGGCTTAATGAATTTTTTTTTATTTTTTTTTTGGGGCGATATTTAAGAGATAGGTACAGCTGGAACGGAAAAGAAATTTTTGGGTGGTTACAGGTTTTCTTTTTCCTTGATATATTTTTAGTGTGATTGAGTGGAACATTATTACAATATGAGTGGCATTTTTATGGGGATTTAGTTCTTTAGGTGGAATTGTAATCCAAATGTATACGTTTTCTTTGTTTTAGAGAGTGTCAGTCCGGGACTCGAATCTTCTAAGAAATTTTTGTTGAGGGCTTAGGTTTTAATATTTAGACCACACAAATTTTGTGATTTACTGTAAGGAGTAGATTTTAGTCTTATTTTTTATCTGCTGTAGAGATTAATCACCAGAAACCTTCTAAGTAACAAAACGTTCCTCATTGGCATCTTGATAAAACTTATTTTATCGTAATTCCTTGTTTTTTTAATTTAGTAAAAATTTTTAAATATTAATAATTTTAAGAGCCTGTGTGAATTCTATGACTAAAATTTAGTGTCGATAATATAGTATTTAGTCTTTTGACGAGTAGACTAAATTTTTCGCCAGTTGACTAAATTGTTGTTATGGTTACAATTTAAATATTTGAATAACTGACAGAATTTAGTCATCAAAAGAAAGGCCCAGTTACATAGCAGCGTTGCGTTGCGTTGCGTAGCTTAGCTGAGCTTGACTTTTCGCAACCTAGTCACATAGCAGCTTAGCGTTGCGTTGTTGAAACCTCGTACAACGACACTTTCAAAATTTCCAACTGACACTTTTTAAATAGCCAACCGACACTTTTTTAAATTGCCAACGTATGCTCGCGTAAAAAGTTGAACTTTGAACAACTCATGCTTTGCGTTGCGTTGCGTTGCGCGCAATGTAGCTAACCCCATATAAATTACATAGTTTTAATTTTGACAGCAGCTACGCAACGCAACGCAACGCTGCTATGTAACTGGGCCTGAATTCACACAGCAATTCCCTACATTATCCACAAAAACTGCAAAATTTAGTTTAGTCACTATTCGCACAGGCCCTAAATAATAAGTCGATAATACAGTTTTAAACTAACAAAATCCATATTCCAAATTTGAAGCCAAAATCACGTTAATTTTCAAGGATAATGCAGTTCGATTCTGTCAGATAGAATTTTCAGCAAGTTTTACAATTTAAGATTAAGGCAATTGAGGATAGCCTTCAAATGTTTATGGAGATCAGTGGCAAATCCTACAATGACAATTCACCTACTAATTCCTTTTGTTGAGATTGTGAATGTATGCGAACTCTTCATTTCATATCGTACCAGCAAATGTTGTAAAATCCGTAGATTCTTTAAACCTCATAAGCGGAAATCACGACTCATCGCGAAACCTTCGAAACTATAAAGCCTACAAACTTGAAATTTGGCAGATAGGTTCCTTATACGCAGAAGTAGTCCACCCGACATTTCAGGCGGCATACAGAGCACTTGGCTTGCTGGAGAATGATGCTTACTGATATCGCACTCTGGAAGAAGCCTTCTACTTTGACTCTCCTAATAAAATGCGTGAGCTATTTGCCATCATGTTGGTTTTTTGTCAAGTTGGAGGTCTCCTTAAATTGTGGGAGAAATACTGAGACACTCTTGCGGAAGATGTTAGATGGCAAATGGAGAGAGAGCGCGGGGATGTCCAATTGGTCTTCGATATGGTTTACAACTAATGCCTTACCCTTCTTGAGGTCGTTGTCATATAAGCCAAAGTTATAGTGTGTGACAAGTGCACTATAGAAAGGTATCGAGGCTCTAAACAGGACGCTCCAATGCAGTGCTTTTGGTTGGTGACTTCAGACAGACACTGCCTGTTGTGCCACGAGCGACACGTGCAGATGAAGTTAAAGCCTGTCTCAAGTCATCCATATTACGACCTTGAGAGTTAATATGAGTGTCCACCTTCAACGTGATTTGAGGGCAGAGGAGTTTTCTAACTTATTACTGGATATTCGTGATGGAAAAATTCTGGAAGAGGAAGGAAGAATAAATATTCTGGATAACCTTTACTAGAGAAGCTGCCAACTGAGCATATGAAGTATGAATCTGTGGACTGGGTAATGGAGATCGAGAATGCTGTACAATACCTTGTAGAATTCGTACACACTCTTAACCCACTAGGAATGCCACCTCATGCCCCCTACCTCAAGATTCTCGTTCCAATCTTGCAGTTGCAATTTAAAACCTCCGACTAACATTTTGACTCCAAACGTCTGAGATTTCCTGTTAAGGTTTGTTACGCCATCATGACCATCAATAAGGCATAGGGACAGAGAGTTTGAAAGTGGCTGGTGTGGACCTGAAGAGATGAATTCATCCCCCACGCACGCATTCAGTTAGTGCACAAATAATTTTTACTCTTTTTCATGGGTCTAAATTTTCTACCACAAAAATAAAGCACTTGGGATCTAAATTTTTGCTGAACCCCCCCTAAAAAATGGTAGTTGTTGCGCCAATGCTTATAAGCTTGAGGTATTTTGTTTTAACAAAAGAAATACTTCGATAAAATCTAAAAGTAAACAATTTGTTCACTGGAAAAATTAACAGCTCTTGTTTGTTACTGCTAAAATTCAAATTCATTTCGCGAAATGTTTAGTTACAATATCACGAACGACCTAGTATTTTACCTAAACTATTTTCTAGGTAATTCGCAAATGCCAAAAATGTGTTCTCGTGAATGTTATTATTGTATCTTAACTATTTTATTTTCAAATGAAAACCTTAAAAAAATAAAAACAATTTTAAAAACAAAATATAAACCATGATTACAAATTAACAAAAACAAAACTAAATTTCCAACCAAATTATATGCAAAACAATATTTGTTGTTAATTCTATTGCTACTAAACTCTTCCCCAAACTTTTTACTTGTACATCATCATTCTGTATTTGCTTTTTTCTTTTTAAGTTAGAACTCTTAAAAAAAAATATTCACAATTCAATAAAATTTCGTACGTAAACAATGTCATTATTTAAATGTAAACAATAACTTAAATAAAAAAGCCTTGTGATGTAAACAAACTGTTGAAAAGAAAAACGTAAAACCACGGTGTTTAATATCATTTCATCATTGAAATTATATAGAAGCAACTTTGATAACAATAACATTGTCATCTATTTTTCTTTTAAATGGAAACATTGTGTTATATACATGCAAAATATTTGCAATGTAAACAAGTCGAATAATAATGTAAACAATTTTTGCCTTTATTTTCTTATTTTGTGTTGTTGATGAACATTTAAAGTGAAACTCATTTATTAATTGCAATGAATATTGTTTAAATATTATGCTTTTAATGAGAAATATTAAAGTGGCATGTAAAAAAGTTGATAAATTAAGAAATATAGAAAAAGTATGGAAGAATATGATTATGAATCTGATGTGAGATTAGGCAAAAATTACAATCATTCTGTTGAGCACAGCAAATTACAAATTTTGTTAAGTAGACTGAAATAATGTATGGAAGACAAGGCAGAAGATTATAACGTTGGATTTAGAAAGAAGGTCTATTCTAGATCACCAGATATTTTTAATAAGACAAATATTGGAAAAGTGCTAGAATGGAAGCTTCGATATGGCTCTTCCTTCTCTCTGAAGACAATAGAAACCCTTTTGACCTGTTTTACAAAGAAGAGTTTTGGAGCAGAATGAGTGAAATGAGTTTCACAAAAAAAACTGATAAAATTGCGTAAAATAACGACGGAGGGATGTAGAACACAAGTGAGAGTACAGGGGTTCAACCACTGACATATAGTAATGGACTGCTAAATAAGCAAAATCCCATACAAAAAAAATGGCACCTAAAACTATTGTTGTCTCACTCCCCCGTTAAATTCCTATGAACTTGAATCGATTTTATAATAAAAAGAACAGTTCAGTGCATGTCAGCGATATAAACATATAATTAGAAAAAACTAGATAGGTATAGAGTTTTTTCTTCTTTCTCTCTCTTGCGTAATTTTTAAAAGTTCGTTAAACAGAGGGAAAAAACCCTCACATATTTAAAAAAAATACATTTATTTAACGAAAAAAATGCTACTAAATAAAAAATAATGATGGAAATTTATTTCTATCAATTATAATAGACATCTTATTAGTTAATTTCTTCTAAATTCGAAGAAAAATGTTTTGTTTACATAAAAAAGGTTCTCTACTTCTGGAGAAAAATGGTGCCATTGAAAATTGTCAATCAGCAGTCCATTTCTATATGTCAGTGGGTTCAACTCAACAGATTTCCCATAAGAATCAGATCTTCGTCAAGGTGATGCGATCTTACCAATAAACATTCAAATACCAGCCTTAACAGATAATATCGTCATAATTGGACGCAAGTCGACGATTAGTTTAAACCATTCGGAACGAAAATAAGTAACAAGAATATTTGGGCGTGTAAGGAAATAAATACAGAAGAAACCGAATTAAAGCTATTTGTAATATTTATTCACGATGAAGCAGATTGGTAACATTAGAAGTGGTGATGAGGAATCTGTTGTCAGCTATATTGTAGGATGATCCGCGGAACAAAACTTGCTTGCACGAGGCCACAACTAAAGCTTAGCTAAAAAAAAGCTGGACACCGACTTGGTTGGAAAACACAGAAAAAAAGCGGGTGTCTGTATCGCGGATACGGACAAATGACGTGAATACGTCTACAATGTTCTGAAAGAAATCGTTTTATTTTTTTATTGGTAGATATCATAAAGGTAGGAAATAAACAATAAAAAACAAATTGAAAAATCCTTTTTGATCAATTCTGAACCTAGGATGTAAAGATTTTCAGATTTCCTAACTCTTAAACAACCTACATACAGCTAACCGGGAAATGATACTTATTTGTCCGCCATATTGGCCCCGCAATTGTGAATTTATAAGTTGTGATCATAGATTCGTTATTTGCTACCTTAAAAACCTCCACATACCGATTTTCATTGGAATCGGAGTACAATTGGAAAACTTGTCGACCATATTGGCGCTGCTATTTTGACTTGATAAGCTTTGATCGTAAATTCTTTATTTGCGACCTTAAAAATCCCTAGATACCTATTATCATTGGAATCGGAACACAATTGGCAAAATTCGTCAGCCTTAAGGCCCATTTACAATTAATGCGAGACTAGCTTGCACGAATCGCATACTAGTCTCGCATCAACCTCGCAATGCAATTTACAATCTCGCATATCGAAAGGTTGTCAAATTTGATTTTATTAACACATTATTAACATAAGATCTTGTAAGTAAAATTTTCAGATTTTCTCATTTCTATTTATTTTTATTTAATTTGAGAAAATTCTGCTAGAAACTCTTTATTTTTTTCACGAAAACACAATCTCAATAAATCTGACATTTGATTTTTACAACCTCACGCATCTCGCATGCGAGAAATATTGAATTTTCCGAAAATTTCACGCAACGCATCCCATTGTAGTATACCAGCTTTAATTCTATGCGTTGAATGTACTTTTGACAGCTGTGCGACACTCGGATGCGAGTCTTGCATGCGCGTCTCGCATAATTGTAAATGGGCCTTTATTGGCCCCGCCATATTGAATCTAAAAGTTTTAATCAGAAATTCGTTATTTGCTACCTTAAAAACCGCTAAATCCCCCGATTTTCATTGAAATTAGCATACAATTGGAAAATTCGTCGTCCATATTGGCGCGGCCCATTTGAATTTATAAATTTTGACCAAAAATTCGTTATTTACGACCTTAAAACCCCCTAGATACCCACTTTCATTAAAATCAGAACACAATAATTGCCAAATTCAACCATATTTGGGCGGCCATTTTGAATTTTCGTCATATTTTGGCGGCCATTTTGAATTTCATTTTGCAAGTAAACAATAAAATTTTTTGATTCTTCATCTACGTCATGGTATATTTCTTTTTTCGATATAAACAATAGTTTTTGACCTGCAACTCAACTGTATGCCATAATTTCGTTATCATCAGTTTTTTGTCATGGAAGCAAACTTACAGACGTATTCACTTCAAAATGTAAATGGCCGGCAAGATATGTAGGTACACCCCGGGTAATAAATTTAAAAAAAAGATGCGGGAACTGTGGGGCGTTATTACACATCGCTGTGCAATACCCAGATGAGTCGAGTAGTGTGGCGTGACAAGTCGTTTGAGTTGAAGAAAGTGACGTTTCAGTCGAATTGCGACTTTCAGCACAAACTCAATTCTCTCATGTTCTTCCCTTTTGCAGAAATAGTAGAGGGAAATTGTCATATGATAGTGATGTAGTTGGGAAGTTTGATTTTTTTTGTTTTTTTTGCTTTACATATGTTAAGATAAAGCGAAAAGAAAATGTCTGCAAAATCGGTCCTGTGCTGTACGAGAAAATTGCATAAATGTCCATTTTTGATGCATTTTGAGTGCATTGCTACACTATTTTTTTAATTTCTCCAATTCTGTTGGTCGTAGAACAATAAAAAAATTGAAAAATACTCGTAAATGAATAGACTATCGAACTGATTCGGTATAAATACTTTAAAAATGAGTCCTAACCTCAAAAAACTAAAATGTATGAAATTTTGTTTTATTTTACTAAAAATGCAATATATAACGGGAAAAAGGACGGATTTTGATAAAAATTGGAGAAAAGATGTACTTTGATGCTATAAATACGTGGTTGAAATTTCAAAAAAAAATTTCGCTTTTACGGCGAAAATTGGCAGTTTTCGAAAAAAATTTAAAATTGCCGCCATTTTATGCCAAATCATCGTACGATAAATTGTAGGTTTTTTTATGTACTTTCTTGTGAGCATAAGCAATACTTCGTTACTTTATTTGAAATGCCCATTTTAGGCCTTTGAAAACACTAAAAAAAATCAATTTTCAATTTTTTGCCTTTTCCTTACTTGCCAACTATGAACATTGCTCGTGGTGGAGGAAATTTTGTAAAAGTTGTATGAAACAAAGGTCTTTTCTATTCTTGACCTAAAAATGGAATTTTCCATGTTGATATAGCCGAAAACAGCAGGAGATATACTTCTTTCATTACACGACATGGGCAATATAAGTCTCTCAAAGCATTTTTTGGTTTGTGTAACTCGCCCGCGGTGTTTCAAAGGTTCGTTAATACCATTTTTTATGATCAGTTCCTCGAATGTGTAGTTATAATCTGCATGGACGATGTTGTCATCCCTCCTAAGGAATAAGAGCAGTCTCCATCGCTAAAAGTGCGTTCTTCAAGTCGTCCAAGTGAACGGGTTGAGAATTAAATGGGAAAAGTGCCAGTTTGCAAGGAAATCGATTGTGTTCTTAAACGGCATGGTCAAAACCTCCAACGAAAATATGGCTGCAACGAATTTCTTGTCTGTAGCGTAAGCGTAAAGGGGAGTTGCAGGCAGGAGAAATGAACCTCTGGTGTTAGGAGTTTAAGATTGCCATGAAGGCAGAAGGGTCTTTATTTCAATGGAAATCGCTATGGTTTTTTTAGAGATGCGCCGAATATTCGTATTCGGTGTATTCGGCGTATTTTTTTATGTTCGTATTCGGCCGAATATTCGGTTAGTTTAACGAATATTGAAATAGTATTATTTTAAGATTTGCATATGTTAAAGAAGCTTGATTCACGAACCGTACATAGGTAGTATTTTTAAATGAAACAAACGCTACACTGTGTAACCATTTATTTAAAAAATCCAAAATTAAAAAAATTACCGACTCATTTATATGCTCAATCACAATTCAAACAGTCACAGTTCCCATAGTCACTTCACCTATCGGAATATGTGACAAATCACCTCACCTTCATAATTCAATACCTTCGTATTCTCATAAGCACCTCAGTGACATTGTCACAAAAGTGAGTGTGGCATTCCCGAAGTAATTTATAGTTGCATGGATAATATGTCACTTATTGTCACGGAAAATATTTAAGTGACGCGACCATTTTTTTAAAATAAAAAGAGACGAAGGGTAGGAAATTTTTTTTTTAAATTTTTGGTGAATTAAAATTATTCTTAGAGCCGTTTTAGACGGTGCGTTCCAGCGCATGTGCCTCACGAACGTTTGCGATGACGGGGGAAGAAGGGATGATGAGAGGTACCACCCCACTTCTCCCTTTATCCACAAAGTTCTTGAGGCACATGCGCTGAAGCGCACGGTCTAAACGGGCTCTTATATTCTCGAGTTAAAATAAAGGAGACAATATTGATTGTCATGTTGCCTATATGGATAAAAACCAGGAGATATCCAAGGGCGTAAAATATAGCCAAAGTAAAACATGCTGTATGGCGTCTCTTCAGACACGAAGGAAATTTTATTACCAAGCGACAAAGTTCTCCCTCAAAAATATTCAAGAAGAAATACAAACATTGCCTTGTTCCTGAAATATAGTCTAAGGGCCTGTTTCACCGCTTGCTGATAAAGTTTCAGATAGTTATCTCCCTTATAACAGTATCTAACAGATAAAGGTTGCTGATATGTTTTTTCAGTTTCACCATCGAACTCCCTGATAAACTAACTGGCAGATAAATATATCTGCCACTTAATTTAGCAGGGTCACTCAATCTTTGCTTAATACGGGAGTTATTAAAAATTGTTTGTTTATGACATGATCAAGGCAATCTGGCAACTACGTCCACGATTTAATTTGGAGTCCCAGTTAAAAAATATCGGAGAGTTATAAGCAATCGTTGCATAGGTGGATTTGCAAAGTTACTGAAAATCAAATCACTGAAAGACATTTTTAGTTACCACAACCAAAATATTACTAAAATTTTTAGTTAAATACGGCATCAAATAAATATATTTAGTTGTCGTTATTAAAAAAAATGCTTCTCATGAGCAGAAAAAATTGTTGGAGTAACAAATATTTCCACTATAGTCGTATAGTAATAGTTCGCGAGAGCCCAGGCCCGCCAGACCTTCGTAATTTTCTTAAAGCTGATATTTCGTATATACATAGTGCGATACGCAGTTAAGAACGTAGGCACACTCGCTAGCCCGGAGAATGGACCCTTTTGTAGATAAAGGGGTTGGGGGGTAAAAAAGGGGTTAAAATTGAAAAAAAATTCCGTCGCTGCCTATATAGGTTCTACTAATAATCTAATAACCATTAAATACTAGTGGCAGACATTTTTGAACATTTGCACCCTCCCCAAGCTAACCATAGCTGAAGTTGTCATTTCGAAAACTCACCCCCGGCAAATTGGTAAGGCGGAATCAAATCCTAAAATGGAGTGATTAAAAATAATTTGGGCAAAACTCGGTTCCTGCGAGGTCGCGTAATATGTTCGTAATATTCATCAAATTCGTCTTCTAAGAATTCAAATAAATCCATCTGGAACACTTTTGCGACCGCAGTCTACGATTTTTAACGTAAAAATGCTTAAAGAGGAGTATTATTATACCAAAAAATGTTCTAAAACTATCTCTATTCCCGCTACTTGCAACATTTTTTTATTATCTTCCAGATAAAACTTTTAACAGGCAGTAGAATCGGCTGATAAGTTACCAGCAACTTTATCTGAAAGATATTTCTATCCAAGACCTGTGAAACCAAAATTTGTAGTTTATCTTGCAGATAAGTTCTGAATAGGCTATCAGGAGCTTAATCAGCAAGTGGTGAAACAGGCCCTAAATCTTAAGAGAAATAAATCGATTAAATTGTTAAGAAAAAATGAAATGTTCAGTTACGTCAAGCCGGGCAGCTCCAAAGGATTTGATTTATCTCTTATTGTTAATGGTTTTCTTACTAGAAGCCTTAAATTCCTCTTCCCTCATCGCTATCAAAATAAATTTCCACAGAGCTCAAAAATGAAACGAATAATTCGGCCGAATGTTCGGTTCGGTAAATTTTTGACCGAATATTCGGCCGAATATTCGTATTCGGTTGAACTCATATTCGGCGCATCTCTAGTTTTTTTGTTGTGAGGTATTGGGTCCAAAAAAAGCGGGGTTACTCGGTTGGCCTATTGTACTATTGTATACCATTATATCTCACATATGAACAGATTCTGCAGTATTCCTGGTGGATTTGTCGCTTAGACTTAACTGTTCGAGCAAGGTCTCGTTGAACAACGTTCCGCTGCCATGCTGATCCCGGCCAGCTGGGGCTTCCCGGGTTCTTCACCGCAGTCCTATCCTGAAAGAAGTTCACGAAAACGGGACTCTAGAGTGCTCCTTGTAGGTCATTGCCTTGGCCCTCCCCAGCTTATTTGGTCCATAAAAGTCCCATTAGCAGGAAGGGGTAGGTCCATCTTGACAGAGCCTTCAAATCAAAATAAAGAATTATACAACTAGGTGCGCCCGGTGCCCAAATCGTCAAACAACAGTGCAAAAACTACAGAACCAACTACATACAGCCCCCCACACGATAACTTTACTTCTTGGCTCGGTAGGTCCGATCATACGTCCCTTTAAGGACAGCTTCCAGTGGCCACCATGAGGTGGTCATGATCGCACTTCCACCAGTCCGAGATAGTAACGGCAGGTGCATATTTACATACCCTACATGTTCCTTTCCCTATGTGACTGATCACCATCGCTATGGTAGTAACGATAGAATTTTATCAGAGCTGATACATTCCTACGGTGCCTCAAAGAGTCGATTCTGGCTCAAACGATGCGTCAAAGAGTCGATTCTGGCTCAAACGGAGCCTCAAAGGGTCGATTCTGGCTCAAACGGTGCCGTCAACGATGAGTTTGAGGGCCCTTTTGTACTTTATCTAGCAGGGGTACTTCTTGAACCCTTGCCCAAAATATGGGAGTTATATTGGAGTAGAGGCCGAATGGAGGGTTTGCATATTACAGGCTTGGCTAGGTGGATGGCTGAAAGAGGTATATGCATCTCTTGTTTGGCAGTTTGGTATATATGGTCAACTCATTTCAGGTCTTTAGTTAGTGACATACTATTAAGGTATTGGTTTTAACAGCATCGAAAAACATCGACAATACAAGTCACATCGCATCACAAGAAATATTTAATAAAAATAAAAATCACAAATACTAAATATTTCCGTCTCCACTTGAAAATGTTCAAAAATATCCCAAAAACATTTTCATTTCAGTTCCTCGACCTGAAAACTATAATATTTTATCTTCATTGCACATTATCCAAACAATAAATAATACGCAAGATTCACCCATAGTAAAATAATGCACTAAGCAGCAGCAACCAAATTTTATAGTATGCGCGCGCCGTTCACAATTAGAGATCATTGCCCCCCACCGGCCGTGTGGAACTGGCTCGAAGAAAACGACAGAACAGAGGAGAAAATGTTTGAATTTTTGAATTTAATTAAAATCGCTAACGTAAAGTGCACCAAGCACAAATCGTCGGCTCTGTGGTGGTCTGCGCCCCTTTCTCCCCAAAAAAAATTGCCATGTAGTGATTGACCGCAGCACATCTAATACACCAAAGACGTGGAGGGTGAAGTAAATATATAATTCAAAAATTAAATTTATAATCCTCAACATCCCCTGCCTCCCTTCCCTCCGCTTCGGCGGTCAGTTAAACTTACATAATATGGCGCGGCGCGGTAACTTAATGCATATTTAAGTGGCGGTGAGTGTAGATCCGTTCTGTGATAACTGCCCCTCGATCTCGGAAATTTAATTAGCTACGAGGTGTCTCTTGAGTGTTTATTATGCATTTTGTGTCGCTCATCATGTTTGCTTGTTTTTTCCATTATCACTCCTCGTGCGTATCATCATAAGACGGCGTGGTTTTGTGGCTGTTATTGCTGCTGGTGCACGTCCCTTTAATAAATATGTGCCTTTGCTGGCCCCTCTTCTGACCAAGCAGTCGATATGTATAATACGAATGACTGGTCGACATCGGGCAGAGTATGTATATATATATATAAACGTATTGCTGATCCAGCCCAGACAGTCAAGATATGGTTCGACGATCTGAAGGCAGTTCAATGTCCCTAAAGAACTTAATGATCTGTGCACTATACCCGTGTAGTAGAACTGACTCCATTCAACGAGACTGGAACTAGTCCCTAGTCCAATTATCATGCGTCGTCCGACTTTGAGGTCATTACACAAACTCACTTTGTGTGACATTCAGCGCAAAATCCTGTAGCATCTCGCGTCGATCCTCTACCTTCGCCGGACTCATCCAAAGATTTTTGTCCCGACAAAGATGAATATCTTTTACCACTAATACACTAGAATGAAACAAGACAAAAACCCTTATTTATACAGTAACTGTCAAAGGCAACAGAGCCGAGGGATCCCGGGAATCGGTAACAAGTATACCTATAAGAATCGCCTCTGCAAATGGAAACCATCATCATCTAAATGGGGACTCTGCCCCGTGTGTTTCGCGATCGAGCAAAGTTCTCTGCGCCTTTTAGGTCTTCGGAGTTATTTCTGCGTGGAGAGGAAAGTTTGTGATTTCAATTTTAAATTAGATCTCAGATATCAAAGTAGACGCGAGCTACATGCGAACAACATACCTGTATGAAGAAGTCTCCAATATAGTTTTCATGGAAGCCTACCAGAACAGAACATTCACCTCTGATGATTTTATAATTGCCCCCAGTGTCCAGAAGAACAGGGACCCCAGACTTTGCACATGTATATAAATATATATATATATAGGCTGAAGAGCTTCACATTGGGGGGGCTACAAAACAGAGGCCGGTTTCATTCAAGCATAGAGGAGGAAATGGTGTTCATCATTGCCTTTTTTTTAAATGAAATAAAAAAAAATTATTTTATCGTTGTCATCAACGTTGAATCAGAACGGGCCTTGTTGTTGTTGCCCCGTTGCTGTAGCCCCTGTATATAGTCGCTGTTGGCTCGCGGTATTGTTGCATATTGTACTAGACACAGATTGTCGCCAAGCTAGAGAAAGAGGGACAACGACACAGTTGGACAACGCGATCATCAGTTCAAATTAGCGCTCGAATATTCAGAGGTCAGATCTACTCATAAGTTACAGTAGTTCGCGCGATTTTTAAATAGAATTTTAAGCGCTTGCCGATACTGTTGGGAGAAGTCAAGAGCGGTCAACTTCAGGGCTTTTATGCAATGCCAACTAAATAGAAGAAGAAACACTCGTGCTCTCTAGAGTGTGCTAGCAACAACTAGTTTTGTTGATGTTGTTGTTTTTTTTTTATATTATTTCTGTGATAAAGATATTTGTTTACGATTGTTGAGGTCGGGGCGAGATGTTACGTTGACGCTTTTAGGGTGTTGACATTTTTGTAAAAAAAAAATAATAATCATATTGGATTTAAATTTTTCTGGGGTGTTTCTTTTTTCTTAAAAGAATGTGAATTCTTCTATAATACACACGGAATTAGGAATCTGAAGCAGCAATTTTTGTACTTTACATTGTTTACACTGAGTAAACAATATCAGACTGGTGATCGCTTTCCAAATTAAAAAGAATTGGAGGTAATTTTTTATTAATAACAATACTTAGATTTGTTCTTCTCTCATATAAATTCTTCCCTTGCTTATTTCAACTATAAATATACTCTTTGAAATGTATGTGATTTTTCCCATAATATGTTATATGTTTACATTTTCTTTCAATTTTAAAACAATTTTTTTTTATTCACAACTGATTGGGTTAGATTGATGTTCTCTAGGAAATACACGAAACAAATTGATCTTTTAAAGCTAAGAAAAATCATTCTAGTTGCATTACAATCAAAATCATCGACTCTATTTTTTTTAAAAAGAAGCTCGTTTTACTTGTCATACTTTTGTTATGCCGCTTGAAATTTATATTTTAATCCAATTAGATGTCGTAAGAATCATATATTTGACTAACAGTACTCTAACTGTGCATCGTTCGCAGCTACCATCCCAAGGGTCATAGGTTCGACTTCCACTTAGAGACATTGATCCGCATTTTTTCACTATTCCAACTTAATGACTTAATGAATGTTCCAATATCTGTCTTCCTTCATCGCCTTAAAACTATATCGGTGTAATAAACTTTTATTCGATCATTAAAGTCAATCATCATTTCGCGCTTTAGTATTATTTGGTGGCCGCTTATGTATGCCGGTATCAGGCTTGAACGCTATAAAAGAATAGTCGAAAGTAAAATATGAATAGTCTTCTGAGCTTTAGTCCATACCACATAAAAATTTACATCTACGAAACTCAGTATTGGATTAAAAGAAACCTTTGCAGAAATGGCATATAAGCTTCCGCAACTAGCACACATAGCGAACAAATGCGCCCGGTACTCTTATGACACGCACCTACTACAGACACAAAAATCTAAAAAGGCTTTCGCTATAGAGGTATGCACGCTTTCTGTTACAGATATGAATGTAATTCTTAATCGATAATTCCAAACGCGAGTGTGGTTTTAGCGAGTAGTCCCCAAACTAAGTAATAATCACGTCCAATGCTGCTTGGATATGATGGTATGATAATGGCACTCTTTACGGTCACCAAGATAATTGCCCGTTTTCTTCGACCTATACAATTTCTTAAAGCTCAAATTTTGCTCCTTTTAGTCTAGAAAAAATGTGGGCGTACCGTGCTTCGTTTGGACTATTCTGTCCGTCTTTACTCAGGCGTACCATGTATCATTTTCCATACAGGCGTTTTGACTAAGATCGAGCGAGTATTATTTTTACTCGTGGATTAAACTACATAAATGAACTAGCACAAGCCGAGATTCATTATTGCACTACTTGATCTGATAAATAAGACGATGGCAGTATTTGCAAGGGTATTCCCTGGGTGAACTTTATTCTTATATTAAAAAAACAACTTGTTTCCGCATCTGGCTAACGAAAAGTAAATGTTATTCTGAGATTTCACTTGCATAGTCCCACAATATATCCTTTGAGCTGCAGTAGGAATATAACAGCCTTGACAAAACATAGTTACTAGAACAGAGAACAGTATTCTTTCATTGCAATAAACGTTCTCTTACTTCAATGGTTATAGAATTCCCGAAATACCAGATAAGCCCGCTCTGCTTATTCTCACCGCCCATACTTGCCCTTTTCTCGTACACAAACAAGGAATTCGTTCATAAATATTAGAACAGTTCGACTATGGAACAATCTTTCGAAGTCAGTATTTCCGAACTCCTACAATATCCAAAAGTTCAAAGGCAAAGATCTTCGTTATCGCCTTCGGTATTGCTGGACTTAGAAATGCCCCATAGAAAGTGTGACTGTAGCAAATGCCTTTATTTTCGTATGTAGTTGGATCCAAAAGGAATTATCTATCACGAAGTCCTCCTGCGATGTCGTAAGGCAATAACTAGTGCGATACATATGAGTCCTATAGTTCCAAAACGTGTCTTTTCCACTTTCCTTACTTTTTCAGAAATGAGGAAAAACTGTTTTTCATATTTCATATTTATATGGGGTAAGACACAGTTTGGAAAAATACCCAGTTTTGTTTTATCAAAATGGGCAGGAAAAAAATTTTTTTTTCACCCTGATTTTTCAAATAGTTGAGGAAGTGGTCATAGATTGTAGCAGTGCACCTAACTCATTTTTTTTTTTTTGGATAAGACACGATTTGGAACTATAGGACTCATATACTGAATTTAAATCGAAAATTTAAATTTAGCAATATTGTGCTAAAATGAAGAATGTTTTCAATTGAATTTTAATTTCAAAGAGAAATCTGCCAACAAAATACGTAGAATCTCTCAGCAAGTCGTGTAGAACAGGATAGCTTAAAATGTGTCTGAGGAAGCGATGGACCTTGCGTTTGAACTCTTGGATGTTGTAAGAATTCACAGCAAAGTGAAAAAATCTGGTCGAAGCCCACTTGTAACAAAAATCAAAACAAAAAAAATTTGTAATGGGGCTTCGATTTCACGAACTTGGAAGTTCTGTTTTTGCTCACTCTACTCTCTTTCCGACTATTCTTCAATATTGCACTGTACGATAGTAGGACAGCACAAAGAAGGCTTATCCGTATTCTCAGGTCTTCCATATAAAACTGTAGCTGCCTCTGAAATACATAAAACTGTGGCTGCCACTGCAGTAGTTATAAGAACTAAACTTCCGAAACAAAATTTGAATCGATGGTTATACATTGCGATCATAATGCCCAAAGCCACGTATGCATCTATTGTATCGTGGGCCAAGACCAAACAAAAAGGGTGCCGTGATTAAGGTCTTGGTATCACGGGAGCTAAAAGCACCTGTCCAACTATGCCTATGGAAGCCTTACTGAACTTCCCTCCGCTACATCTAATAGTGAAGAAGGAGGCTGTGCCGGGGCTTTGCGTCTACCGGTGCTATTCTCCTTTAAGCCAGGAGACTTTGTGGGGCGCTTATCGTTTCTCGAGGAATTAAGCCTGGAGCTAATGCTTGCATTGTCCGATACCATTCCTGTCATTCTGGACTTCGACAAGCCGTTTATGACGATTATCAGAGTTCGGTCAGAATGGCAGCACGTCAGGCCCCTCTTTAATGGAAACCAGGCATTTTGTATACAGATGATTCCAAAACTGATAATGGGGTAGGGCTGATCTGTTATGTCCCAAAGTACCTACATGTTGTCATGCCATATATGACATATCGAGCTGAGGTACTCGAACGTCGATATTTTCTTCTACAGTCAAGCTGCCCTGTTGGCTATTAAATCTCACAGTTTGTTATCAAAGAAGGCCATATCGGTAACGAAATTGTCTTTCTGCCGTTTAGCCAGCTGCCATGTAAGATGGGCCATCAGGAATTGGGTCGACCAGCTATTTCGTCATTGTTCAAAAAAGACCCATGGTCAAGCTAAAAGATTCATTCAACTCGACAAAGCTCGTGATAGGCCACTGTTCGCTTAGTTATCATTTAAGTGGAATAGGGCTGTCAGTTGATTATAGCTGTCGGTTCTGCAGAGCAGCTACCGAAACACAACACTTCAACTACCTTAATCAAAACTGGATCGTTTAGTTTAAAAAAAGTCACTGCCAATACCTTTTGTTTTACTTACTATAGAAATAAAGGAAAAAGTAATTCTGTTGAAGGAAATATCAGTTAATTTTAAAAACAGATCGTTATCTACAAAAGACTGTCAACAAACAGCCACATCAGAAAGTATATCTCCAGCTAAAGTATATCTAGGCCTTGTTACTGGATTTATCATTATCTTTTTCTTTTTTTTTCGTCTTAAGTTTCCTCTCAATTTCAATAAAAATAAATTAAAAGGCAAAAATTATTATTCTTGCTGTGTGACGCAGGTGGCAAGACAATGAACTGAACATAATTCAATAAACTTTATGCAGTCAGTCACGAAGGGGCATCCACTTTTTCTTCAAGCATTCTCTCTCAACTTCATCGCGTTAACCACCAGTTGTTGCCCACATCAAGGGTATCAGTTTCGTTTTTTTTTGTAGTTTTCGTTTTTTTTCATGGTTTTTATTTCCTTTTTAGCCGAAAATTTTATCCAAATTATTGTTGCACATGAGACGAACACAGCAGAAAAAATATATATCAAAGGACTTAAGCCGAAGTTTACTTAAGGATCTTTGAGCATATTCAGCTCTAATACTTAAAGTACACATTTAATTTTTCTATTTTAGATAGAACTCTCTGCGAAATGTTTTTTTTGTATTAACTAACAATACATAAATATTCTTAGTCAGCAAAAATTCATAATCTAAAAGTTTATGTGATATTCTGTTATATATATATATATATATATTTATACGTGTATATATATATTTTTCTGAGAACACCTAAAATGATTAAGAGTGTAGTCACCTTGTGGTGTATTCTTCAAGTTCAATAAACGATGACGTGTTCCCAAGGTAAACACGAGTAAGACTTTCATTTAACCTTCTTCATTCTTGAGAACATCTTCTGACTTTATAATCAGAATTCCTTGTGCACATCAAGAACAGAAAATTGTGTGATGTCATAAATTTTTAGGTAGATTTTAACTTTGGTGGAACAAAACTTTTGCGAAAAATATTCTCATTCGAATAGGATTATACTTGTATATACCTACATACGAGTATAATATAAATGGTGGATTGTAGGTAGGTGCTAATGTTAATTCTATAAAAGTTATGCTTGTAATATCTTTCTCTTTAACCCCAGGATCTTGAGATTTAGGAACAGATATTAGGAATGACGTTACTTGACGAAAAATTATGAGATGGTTGCAGAAATGTGCGCAAACATGTAGCTAGAAGTTATACTATTAAAGACTGTAGTAAATTTTAAAGAAATCCTTTTCACACTCTCGAGTAAATTACTTTGGAAAATTGAATTCGTTTCCGTAAAGTTGCAGAGTGGTTTTATGCCAAGTTTACAAGTTTTATTAAAATTTATTCTGTTTGAGTCCATACAGAGGCGTCCTTTGAATAAATCAATAATTTCATTATAAGCATTATTCTCTTTACATATTATTGTCTGCAGCTCAAACTTTTTTATTAATTTTATTTTTAGTTGTAGTTCCTGAAAGTAGCTCGTATTTAGCTTGTATACAACCAAGATTAAATTTACAAATTAGTCAAATGCCACTTAATAAAAACTAGTTCTATTTTCTTCCAAAACCATGGAAGCGATGCTATGGATTGTGTACAACGCAACCAATTCTTAAGAGTTTAAATTACGTCCAGTTACGTTCTGGAAGACTTAAAAGAAATCTCTAGACTGGAGATTATATCACTGATAAGCCGCCTAAATGGTAGCTAGACATCCGTCACAGCCGACCAAACATCTACTGTACCTAAGTAAACGAATTCTGGCAACAAAACGACGCACCAAAGCGCTAAATGGGCCTCAGGTCGCACCTGGGGAGCTTACACATAACGTAACCTAACCGAACCTAAATCCCCAGAGCTCAATTCAAGCATCCCCCCTTTTAATCCCTTCTCTAACCCCATTAACACGCTACATAGATTTTCTGATGACAAACGCGATGAGTGGCACCTACGATTCGCAGATTGCATTTTATCATAACTAGATATCAGTGATTGATTCCTTTTTGTACATCCTGTGTCTATTATAATGTGTAACAAATTCAAGACCGAAAGATTGTAGCGAGAAGAATGAATGTCAATGTTGTCCCTTGGTTTATTCCATCGGATGGATCGTCTCCACCCCACAATCTGGTAATTGTACATTAGTTCTTGCCTTGAGGAACTTATACTTGTTAACCACATAGGAATTCAAACTCAAAGTTTTTCGTTATCTCTTTCAGCACTCCTTCCTTCAGCACACTTTCGGTGAAGCTTACAGGCGAAGACAGAAGAGTATCTGAGAAATTCCTGTTAAAAATGGTTGTTATCTAGGTGCCCATACGGAGCGAGCACCCTCCTCCTTTCAAAGATAGCCGGATGCCTTAACCCATAGATTACCGAGACCTCTCAACGTTCAGTGAATGAGAGCATGTGTTTATGGACTCTTGGTGAATCGTCCTACTTCTTCTGCTATTTCACTATGATTTTGTATCTTGCTATCTGCCGTCAAATGGTATTTGGTTGCCAAATTACATAAGTTGAGTCATTAAGGCGGCAAATTTCATTCAGCGGGATATCAATATGTATCATGTTGATTTGCTGCTTTGGTTATGCTTCGACAAAAAAATGTTGTTTTGGTCCATGTATGTTTGGTAGCACTCTCGCAATCGCGGCCCATATATGATGACGTCTTAGTAACTATGCTCTTCATATGTGGTATAAAATTGACAATCCGATCTCCCGAGGGGACCTAGGCTGGACAACTTATTGGTGATAGCGTCATTTGCTCTTAAATTAACCCATTAGGCCGCCGTAGGAATGTAGCAGCTCTGCCAAAATTGTACCGCTTTTACCACAATGACTGCTCCACCCGAAACAATTTACCTTATGCCTTCGGCTCACTCTCACGGTTTACATCCCTAATTTTCGCGCATATTTTTCCGTTTAGAAATCCGTTTATAAGTAGAACAACTCAACTGTGGAACAACTTTCCACAATCAGTTTTCCCGAACTCATACGACATCCAAGATTTCAAACGCAGGGTTTATGCCAATCTCCTCCAACACTCCCTGACTCCCCCTAATTTATCCTATATTTCTTTTTATTCTTCGAGCTGATCTTACTATTAGACATTGATGTACGACATCAGAGACTGGAAGTACAAAGGGTGAGACCTGAGCTCAGAATAAAAAACAGTTGCCATACTATCGTTGTGAAATTCAAAAAGCATACGATGGCGGATATATAAATACCTCTTCTGGTATTCGGCTACCCATTTCACCCAAGAATGCAAAAAAAATTAACATTTAATTATTATCAAGTAAACAAGTCACTTTATTCTTACAATGTCTTTGGCACGACTTTGAATTACATAATCTGCTGATTAATGATAAAGAAATGAAGGCATGCGCAGAAACGACAATGCTTTCCGGTCGCCATATTTTATTATTAATTTCTGCTTTCCAAATTCTTTGTAAAATTTCTATTTAACAAATAACTCAAGAAAAGTAACAAGCATTACAAAATCAAAAGTAATATCTCAATGTAACTCTATCGCTAAAATGTTTCTCTACAAAAATGAAAGTTGTGGTGTAGGCCGTTTTCAAAAATAATAACAAAAAACAAAATTCCAACAACATAAAATTTTCATAAGTTACGAAACGCTCTGGAACGTCGCTGGTTACACAGCAGTCGACGGCAACCTACTTATGCAATATTAGTAACATTTACAACTAATGCTCAAAAGAAAGCATCCATAATCATTTCGGCTCGAGTGATCACCAGGGAGACTCTAGAAAATTGCCAAAGCAACCAACCAACCAACAACCACCACAATGCCGAAAACTATTGGGTAAATTTCCAAGCACCCAAATTACAAATTTTCAATTGTTTTCCTCGAAAGAAGATTGAATTTGCACCCAAAAAAAAAATATATAGGAAAAGAATTGTTTTGTGTCAAAACCTAAATGAGCGCAAAAATTGTGTAAAACTTTCACTTTTTCTTTCGAAATCAGCAAAAGAAATGAGCGCCTCAGTACTGCACTGATACGGGGCATGATAGCGCAAGGTTCAGCTAGAAAATAGCTTCCCCCGCGTGCTCTGGCAGCGGTGATCTCACCTGTCTTTGTGGTTAATTAGATATGAAGACTTTTTCCCACCTGAATGACAGAAGGGAATATCGTTTCTCAGTACACGCTTGTTTTAATGTGGGGCTCTGGTGTGTGGCGCTTTACGTTTTCACCTTTCCTGGATCTTTGTGCTCTAATGGAAGAGCGTTGTTTATGCTGTGTATATACACTAGCGAAAAGGCACAGTTCATGTCCATTTCACTGTAACAAGGTGAGTGCCTCGATTTAACTGCATTTTGGTTCGCATTGAAGGCACTTTCTATAATATGGACTTACGTCATTTCCCGCCAAGTGAAAGAAATTGACCATCACTTTTTTTTTTGGGGGGAATAAAAACAAAAGTCGGGGAAAACTTCGGGAAATGATGTTAATTTGTTTATAGTGCGGAGACTTTGACGAGCTTCTCACGATTTCGATATGATTAAAATTAGAAGGGAAATGACTGATTCCATTAGAAGTGGACAAGCTGGGGACGAGTGCGAGAGAAATCATTATCTGCCAAATTGATGCGTTACGAATTGTGTTGGATAATGAGAAAGACTTTTCTCAAAAAGGTTTAGTTAGACTGTCGTTTATGTAAACATTTTGTGCTTTCTACAACACGAAATTTAAAAACATAATTTCCTAGAAATCGATGACAAATCTTAAACCCGTAGATAAGAAAATCAATAGCAAACAGATAAAAGCCATCGAAGCCCACTATTAATCTATAGGGTGTTATGTTTGACAGCTCTTAAGTAGACGAATATTAATAACATTTCAAATATCGGACATCGGGAAATGTATACTCATACAAAAATATGTTGAACAACCGGGACCCGAGACCCAAACAAGGGTAATTTGAACCAAGTACACGTTGGCAGTTCCAAACCAATTTAGGCTTGGTCCCATGGGACCTTTTAGCCCTGATCGCTGCTTAACTATCACAGAAGACAGAGATCCGTTTGTTTTTGTAGGCTCATCTTCAGTTCTCATGAGTACATGCCAGTATAGCGAACAGCTCTGCTTAAAAGATAGTTGCTAGGATGCCTTGACTTATCCCTCTACTTAATCTGGGACTTTCACTCCTTTCTCTGTTTTGGAGCCACCCGTGTACCATACTAGTCCACCCTGCGATACTTTAGGAAAACGCCAGGTTAGCCTATCTTTTATGTGCAAGAAAGGTTGCTCAAATATTGAGATCTTACTATAAAGGTTATATAGTCCGACAGCATTATCGCTTCCGTGTACCGGATGATCTTCGCAGGCATCCAATTTGAGAGCATTCCTGGTCCTAGGATATATTTTATTGCGCTAACAATTGGACCGAATATCTTCGCTGAAGACCATCGCCCAGGTGGCCATTAGGTCTTAGCTTCAGTGCAGCGTTTACAGCAGATTTCTTTACTTTTTTTATGAGGCAGATCTAAGCTCAAGAATCACCCTTTGTACTACCAGACCATCAAGTCGTTCTCACGTCTAGTAATAAGTGATGCAATGTCTAGTAGTAAGCTTAGTACGGGGGATAGAAAAGGTTTTGGGCTATGAGGTGTCGGTAAGATGCTAAAGGAGATGGCGATGAGCTCTTCAGCGCTGCCGTCGTCGATGGGCGAACGCCGATGTTAGAAAGACAGACCATTCTTTGAATCTTGCTTTCGAGTTCGGTTCGATAAAATATTCTTAGGATAATCAATCAATACCGCTGCAGTATGGAGTAGCAGCATGGCGAATCCAGTATGTATCGAGAACGAATCGATATTTTGAATCGACTACGATATCTACAGCTTAGTTGATTAGATAAGTAAGGCATGCCCAATTCCGAAGATAAATCGATTGATTGGAAGCGGTTGATTCATTCGCAGTTTGATCAGGGTTAAATGGAACAACAGCCAACCATCCCACCTTCAATACCAGAACTTTCTTTGCAAACATTAATCACTCTTGTAAAATTGAAGAGTGATTTTCCAAAACGTAAGTCAATTTTTGTTTAATTTTAATATTGTATTGCGTTCCAATCTATGACGTAGTAGTTATGCATTCACCATAAACATTTATCACAAATCATACTAATTCCGACGGGGTTTCACTTCAAAGACACGGATGCACAATCAAATCGTACTAAGTGATATTCAGTTTTTTTTTATTTCCCACTAATTACATCATAAGAACTTAGCACGTTTTGGAATATCGCTCTTCAATTGTTACAGTTAAAAAAACTGAACCAGTTTTACTGTAGATTAATACTACTCATAAAACAAATTCGAATATGGATCAATACTCTCCTTGTCATCGCCTTCAAAAAAATCTAGGAAATTCGTAAATCTAAAGATGCGATCATGTGTCATATTTCTTTACTAATAAATTAACCTACACGAAAAAAAATCCTTTAAAAAAAATTGAAAGTGTGACACAAAAATACAATGTTTATAAAAAAAATCTGTTTATACAGCAGTCTTTCCCGGGGACATTTATCGCGATCTACTCTAAATCATTGCAAAATATTTAATCTAGTGTCGCTTTGGCAGTAGAATCGGAAATTTGTTTACTTAGTTTCTAGGTTAAAGAAACATTAACGTCGTTGGAAAATAATGAATTGGGACGTTCATGTTAGTTTATATTTAATGCAAACATAATGGAAAAAAACATCACCCAAGATCATCTGATGTTTCTTAGTAAAATAAACCAAATTTCATTCTCTTTTCTCTCTTATTTTATAAAAAAAAATAGAAACAAACAAACATAAAATATATATTTATAAAAATAAATATTTCCTGTTTGAAACATACATACACACTTCGTTCATTCATTAAATAAATTATTAATTTCTTATATCTTTCAATTTCCAGGTCAAAGTTGTCAAATTCAGTTACATGTGGACTATAAATAATTTTAGTTTTTGTCGTGAAGAAATGGGTGAAGTGTTAAAATCGTCCACATTCTCAGCGGGTGCTAATGACAAATTAAAATGGTAAATAAACATTTGATTTAAAAAAAAAGCCGTGTATGATATTAAATACAAACATTTTCCCTTCTATTTTTAGGTGTTTACGAGTGAATCCAAAAGGCCTCGATGAAGAAAGCAAAGATTACTTATCCCTTTATCTACTATTAGTCTCATGTAATAAATCAGAAGTTAGAGCCAAATTTAAATTTTCTATTTTGAATGCTAAACGGGAGGAGACCAAAGCAATGGAATCACAGAGGTAAGTTGCAATCTAATGATATGTGATGGTGATGATGATGATGATGATGATCACCATCATAAAATTCCGTCCCTCTCCTCAGTTCTTGGCATTCATATGTGCAAGAATGTATCCTCATTTAGATAGGCCTCGATTTAGCTCTCTGTTTGGTGAACTCATTGCTATTTAATAAGGAAGAGATTTAAATTTTTGTTTATTATCTAGAATCAGTATTTTGTATTTTTAGACTAGAGTCTCTTAGCAGGACTTTTATTGGATTGTAAACATTCGTTCTTTTTTTGGTTATTTATTAAAGCAATTTTCACTAGTATCATTAACTATTCAATTTACATTTCGTTTTTAGTTTCCTCTTAGATCATTTTATTTTTTGCTATGATTAAAAAAATTAGATTTGTATCAATAAAGCTTTAATTTGAAATTTTGTGTTAGTATAAAATAATATATCTTATAACTTTGCTACAAATTCTCACTTTTTTCATCAATATCACTACACACATAATATTCTATACATCAGTGCACAACAACAACATAATTGGAATAACAAACACAACATTATTTGAAACACAAAAATTAAAAAAAATACACCAATAAGGAAAACAAACGTAAAATTAAATATGACCTCTCTTTTTTTTATAAAGACAAAAAAATATATATAAACATATTTTTTTAATTAAATTAAAATAATTCACTTATGAAGATTAGCAAAACAGTTTCTTTCCTTGTTGAAACAGAGGGCTAAATTACATATTCGCACCTGATGAAGGTAAGTTTTATTGCACTCTGGATACTTGCATGATAGCCTCTATTCAGGCTAGTAACAGCATTTTGTTTCTCTTTTGGCGAAAAAACGAGACACAGAAGCCTTTTTTGCTTTTCAAATACATACATCTTTTTATTTACTGCGTATTAAATTTAATTTTTAAGGATTTTTTTTGTGTATCGAACACTTATTTCGAAACAAAGTGATAAGAACAAAGTATTGTCCGCCTTTAGCTAGAATTGTTTCCCAACTTTCTAGTAAAGCCTGCACTACACTACTCGCGAAGTTGCTTCGACGAATTACTTCTCGAAGTTGATCGAAGTCCGAAGTTCGTGACTACACACTCGTGCAACCTCGCGAGGAGCTCATTCAACCGGCACCCCGCACGCCTCGAGTCCTTTGACTCGGGCGAAAAAACCGCTAAAGATACGAAGTCGCCCGAGGCGAAGTAAAGGTACAGAAAGTGAATCAAATTGCCTCTCTACACTCTCGACTTCGATCAACTTTGCGAGTAGTGTAGTGCAGGCTTAAAAGGCGGATTCTTCGATGTAATATCGTCTCTGCTATTCAGACGATCGAAAAGACTTGTCATCCTCGCCTGGGGTTCCGATGCCCAACTACCAACCGAAAGGTGCGTGATTCAAATCTGCACAGTCCTTCGCCTTTCCATTTTCCGACATAAAAAACGTCCTTTTTTTTCCCGTGTTACCTCTTTTCTCTCTACTATGGTTCCTACTAAACTTTGCTGACCGACATTGGACTCAATGATAGAACCGTTGACAGTACAAAGTGGCATTACTTCTGAGTGCTAGTCTTTCACATAAAAATATCCACGAGCCAGTTTTTGATTTGATTCTTCAAAATAACTAAAGTAGAAGAGTGGTTCTACATGCCGAAACAAATCAGAGGAAGCAATGTCTTATGAATGCCACCGGTGATGTAGAACATTCCATCCGAACAGATCTAGAATTTCCTTGATCGATCTGGCAACATGTAACCTAGTGTTATCGTGCTTGAAAATCACTTTTTTGTCGCCATTGATCGTTCGACGCAAACAAACTCTTCCTGCTTTGTTTTTTCACGAACCAATTCACGCTTGACAAGTCTTTTAAAATCCATTGTCTTCAATTCGCATGACACCCAATCACTTCCTAGTTTTTGAACCGTTGTTATTATCAAATTCAAACATTTAGAGACGAATGCTTCTACCAAATGTTTAAACCATTGACTATGATCTTCGTCCAGCAATGCCTTCAATTCTTTTTTTTCCAATTTTTTTCGATTGATCAGGGCTCCAAACCAAAATCTTCACATTTGTATCTTATAAAGCTCTACTCACAAGTTGGAATCGATGAAGTGCTATCTCCATACGAAACCAAAAGTAAATTGCAAGTTGCTTTATTAACACAAAAGAGCAAATATTTAATGCACTGAAAAATATATTGTTTAACACTTCAATTAAATGATATTTTTCTGATTCTTAAAGCTTAACAGGTGTATCATTTGAAGCTGGCTTAAGTTTGGTCTGATGCTATCAGGTGCTCGTTAAGCCATTTCTTGTAAATGTTGAAAAATCAAGTATAGTACCAAATATTATTTTGTACCTGGCAATGGATGAGTTCGACAAGTTCACTAAACCAATTACCATTTTATGCTTCTTTATTAAAATAGGACAGTTCAAGTTACTCTGCTTTCCTTTTCGCGTCTTACAAATTTTTGCAGTAGTTGTTTATAACTTTCGTGTCCTTTCAGGAGTCAACTGTTAGATCCATTCTGTTCACAGAGGTAACAATTTCATTAGGAAATCATAATTTTCAACTTGAAATAGTTGTTTTTTTTCCGATAGGGGCTATATGAGTTATCAAAGAAAAGTCTGTAATTAAAATTTGTGGCCACATCTCGTGTCAATCAGAAAATCAAATTAAAACTCGTCGACAAATTTTTTTTTCTATGGCACGAATAGATGGATTATTTTCTTGCCCTATGAATCTTTTCTTCTTAAATGAGGTATTAGGCCCAAAAGTATCGCGGCACCACTTGGGCCTATTATACTGCAGATACATACTTTAGCTCTGATTTACAGGGCCGGACCGCTTGAACAATTTAAGCAATTTGCCTAATGTTTTGTCAATTAGACTTCCCCATTCGAGCCAGGTTGGGTTAAACAACGAGATCCTGCTCCTCTCTAACGCGGAACAGTGGCAGAGAACATTAAGATTAGGTTCATACTCCTCAAGGCAAAGCCTACAACTTGATCCTCTGCATTTCCGATTCTCCATAGGTGCTAATTAAGATCACACACAGGGACCAGTAAACTAATCCTGAAATCCATTCCACTGCACCTCAGTAATTCTCTGACTGCGTTGTGAGACAGCTCAAGAAAAGACCACATGGAATTGATCAAACCAACCGTGGTAAGGTTCATCACAATGCTACCGATAGAACCCTCTTTAATAAGCTTGTGGCTGCCCCAATAGGCGATTCCCGACAAATGAAAATTGTGTAAAAGCCTAGGAACTAAACAAGGGTAACTTGATTGGGAATGCCCAGCTCATCAAGGCCCTTGTGCAAACGCATGTTTTTGCATTACTGAAAGCAGCCCACACTGCCAGTCTCAGACTAACTTACTCCTACGGGAACTTGTAACGCTCGTATTTGTAACGACGAATGGCGCCATTTATATATACAAATGCCATCGTTTTAAACCAAATGTTCAATACTCTTCAGTTCACTCCATTAAAAAATTAAATCCTGGCTCGATAGCAGTTTCTATTGACAGTGATAGTTCTATGCCGTCAAAGAAATAAGGAAGTACAAATAAAATCTTCTGACTAAAAAGTTCAACAAAAACATCGTGAGAATTATTTTGTGGCGATAATCGGCATTTCGTTCGACCATTTAAAAAAAACAATTTGAAATCTTCCAACACTGTAAATGATCGTCTGGCTTCAGTTATTGTGCCAGGGCTTCGAAAAACACCTTGGCGTGGTTAGGTGGTTTTTGTGTTAAGCCTATACATATTAAAAGACCCGTATATCTTAATTGTATAGTGTTAAAAAAATAGAAATAAAAAAATAAATTGCAAAAAAGGGCCCTCAAACTTATCGGATTCTCTCTGCCTATAGCTTCCCTTTTCGGGCACGATACACACAAGGAATTCGTTCATAAATAGAACAATTGGAGTATGGAACAACCTTTCGCAGTCAGTATTGCCGAACTCAAACAAAATTCAAGAGTTCGTCATCTCCTTCAGTATCTTCCTTGTTCCTCACAACCCCAAACCTATTATACTCCACGTACTAAGCTTACTCTTAGACATAGCATCATGACGTGATCAACGACATGACGGACTGGTAGTATAAAGGATGATTCCTGAGATTAGATTTGCCAAAAAAGTTGAACTTTATATGCATGAAGACGCAGGACTTTGGTCAAATTCTCTTTATACTGCTTCCTCTGTTGCCCATTTGTTGAAATCGATAACGCATACATATGTTATGTTATTGACTGTTGCTTAACACTTGCAGCTCCAAAATGAGGAATCTTCCTAAGAACTATTAGTCCGTCATATAGTTGGTCGCGCCATGGTGCAATCTCTAGTGGAAAGCTTAGCTCGAAGGAGACCAACGATTTGAGCTTATGAGGAGCCAAGAGATTGTTTTCCCTAACTGTGTTGATATTATCAGTGTAACAAGTTGTAGGCGGTCGGACACTTCTTTTTCGATCATGAGATCAAACAAGACAATTATTTTAAAACTCAGACGTAAGGGAAAACTATAAGCACTACCTTTTAAACACCACGGAAATGCATACCTTCAAATTGAAACTCGATTTAAAGATATTTTTCATAAGGAAACTGAGGGTCTTCTCAATTTTGCTACTATGAGGAAGCACTATTAACTCGTTTCGTAAACATTTTACCGCATTTTTTAGCAGATATTTTTAAGACTGCAATATTGTTGAAAATGATTATTAGAAATCGATTAATAAGCACATATTATAAAATATTACATTAAATAAAGAGTTAAGTTTTCAAAATTGATTATATTAGTTAAATAAAGTCTGTCGTAATTACCATATCGGAGCCAAGACCTCTAAGTCTTTTACTCTTCGTTAATTAATCCAACTTAATGCAAATCCGCATTGGTTATGCCTTGTTATCTTGGAAGAAGTTTGCTGTTTTGAAGCTGTTTCAGTATACATAGGCACTGCAGTGCAGACACCGCAAACAATGAGAGTTTAAAGTTGAGTTATTCGGATACTTTTCGAGAGATCGAACCAGGACTAAATAAATGCTTTCCTAACTAGGCACAACAGCATTGGGCTGGGTTTTAAGCTATATTAGCAAAAATTTAATTCGAAAAATTCTACAAAATACTTCCACCAAATACTGCTTTTTTATAGCTTCTATATAATAAAAAAATATGCTCTTTTCTTTCAGAATTACAAAAACTATATTTAGAATAAAAAAACAAAACTACTCAAATTATCAACTTATTAACAGATAACTTCAATATGACTTTTTTTTTCTATAAAAGAACTTGTTATAATTTCAGAGCCTACCGTTTTGTACAAGGTAAAGATTGGGGTTTCAAAAAATTTATAAGACGGGATTTCCTATTAGACGAAGCCAATGGACTTTTGCCTGAAGATAAATTAACAATATTCTGTGAAGTTAGCGTTGTAGCTGATAGTGTTAATATCTCTGGTCAGAGTAATATAGTTCAATTTAAAGTTCCCGAATGCAAGCTATCGGAGGATTTGGGCAATTTATTTGATAATGAAAAATTTAGCGATGTAACACTAGCGGTCGGTGGCCGAGAATTCCAAGCGCATAAAGCGATTCTAGCAGGTCAGTTTCTAAATTTATAATATTGAAATTAGTTTTATTTTATTTTTGAAAATAAAATCGTATTTTTTCTCAATTTGTTTTTTCAGCACGAAGTCCTGTATTTGCCGCAATGTTCGAGCATGAAATGGAAGAAAGAAAATTAAATAGAGTAGCAATAACAGACGTGGACAATGAAGTTCTGAAAGAAATGTTGCGCTTTATTTATACAGGGAAAGCACCAAACTTAGAAAAAATGGCTGATGATCTCTTAGCGGCTGCAGATAAAGTAAATTTTGAAATTTAATATTTGGAACTTTTTTTAATTTAATAATGAAATTTTTTTTATAATTTTCTTTTAGTATGCATTAGAAAAACTGAAAGTAATGTGTGAAGAAGCGCTGTGCGTTAACCTATCCGTAGAAACTGCTGCTGAAACATTAATATTAGCTGATCTTCATAGTGCGGATCAATTAAAAGCACAAACAATAGATTTTATTAATACGTAAGTACATTTTTGTAATAAAGAATGAGCATAGTTTCATTTCTATTACTTTTTTCCTTCATTAACTCGTTTAACAAATTCATCCGTTTCAAAATGACTGAAAGACTGGATTTCTTGGGGAAAAAATATATTATGGATCTCGAGTCCAAAATTTCTCGAGGCAATGGTTCTTGTTTTTAGAAACGCACTTGTTGACTGTGATGGTTTTTACTAAGCTATAGATTTTTATCGTAGAGAAAGGAAAACTGGTCAACATATTGGGTGATTTCTAAAATGCATCACTGCGGTATCACTGCAGAATTCAGCAATTGGACGTCTGCAGCTGAATTCTGCAGTGATACCGCAGTGATGCATTTTTGAATTCACCCATATTTATAACTACCAACCTTCCTTTATTATGTGTATGCACATAAAAAAAGACATTCTTTACTTGTTTTGCATACAAAATTATTTACGAAGCACTTTAGACCTTATAGATAAAAAACTAGAGCTCATGGAAGAACGCTTTCAGCACTTGTTGTAGCACATATAACTCAAGGACTTGCTTCATCAATAGAACATCACAATTATTGCGAATAACCTTCCTGAGTTATTTTTCCGAGCTTTAACAAAATTCAAACGCAAGGTTTATGGCGACCCCATTCAACTACTAGTCATTAAATCATGATGGACTGATAGTACAAAGGCTATCACTTAATCTTAGACTTCTACGTAAAAAAGACAAGAAGCAGAAAGCCACCAGAATACTCAACTTATATTTCAATAACAAGATAAGAGACTGAAGATCTGTGATACTGCTGGTAGTAAGAAGCGCATACACAACTCCTTCTTTTGTATCTTAATAAAGATCGAAACTAAGCCGATTTAGTGGTATCTTAGTTCGTCTAAAATTATTTCTTAACGGAGTTTAGTACTTTGCCATCCACCGTATATCATGGACGGGGTTTTCTTCGGGACTGCATAGGTATATCTCATAGAACTTGACATCAATAAATTCAATGGCTCTGACAATATACCCTTATGACCTTAACTGAATGTGCCTTCCTCACCTTACCGAAATTATCCCAATTCTTGGCGACCATGTTACGCCCATACCATAAACGTGCGACTCCAACAACCTCTTCAATTACTGCTAAACAGCAATAACTTCTACTCACTCCAAAACTATGGAGGCAATAATCAATAAAAAGCAATTAAACAAAATTCTTGATGATAAACACTACAGCTTCATACAAAAAATCTACTGGTAATTTTCTTGCGAGTCGAACAAAGCACGTCAAACAAAGTTTGAGTGGTTTTGGTGCGGTTGCTATAGATATTTCCGAGACTCGGTGAAATTGGCCGAAGTGTTAAGCATTCCATATTATAAACAATATACAATAGCGACCTTCCTAGGCATAGAAAGCGCTTTCAGTAATATGACGAATACACTTGACAGAGTTAGGGGTGGAGGCTATGCTCCGCCGAAGGATAGCTATATTGCTGCAAACCAGAGAGATTCATGCGAATCTTGGAATCTGTGACATTACCAGAAGGGTAAAAGGTCCACCACAGGGAGGATTGCTGTCCCCTCTGCGATGGCTTCTGGTAATGGACAAAATTCTAAGGATACTACAGGAAGAAGGGACTAAAGTGGTCGCATATGCTAGCGACCTGGTAATTCCAGTTTCTGGTAAATACCTACACGTAATGAGCGAGATTATGGAAAGAGCTCTGAACAGTGTTAGCAGATGGGCCAAAAGCTGTGGTTTGTGTGTTAACGCTGCCAAGACAGAACTGATGCTGTTCACTACAAGAACAAAGAATCCAACTTTCAACTGTCTACGATTGGATGGTATACAGTTACATCCAGCCTCGACAGTCAAGTACCTAGGTGTTATACTAGACCCTAAACTGAACTGGAGACTCATTAATCAACACTCTTTTCTGTTAAGATATCTCGAGTCTATTAGTAAAGTAGTTGCTCGAGTATGTATTGAAGTATCTCGGAGCGCTTTTTCTAATACAATGTTAAATAGCAGAGTACGGAAACGCACACACTCGTGTGCGATAAATTTTGTGTGCGCCAAAACACACACACACTCATGAGCTGTGTGCGCTTTTCTTGTCCTTATTACTCACGCACGTGAGCTGTGTGCGGTTGAATAATTTCGTGTACGCACATGAAACAAAAAATGAGTTTTGAGTCGTATTTCCAATTACTCATGTGCGCACACGAACGACTCAAAACTCATTTTTCTACTCATGTGCGCACACGAAATAATTCAAGGGCACACAGCTCACGTGTGTGATTAATTGACAAATAGTAAGCAGGATAGTGAGTCTTCTTGTCTGAGGCCTCTGTTTGTTTCAAAGGGCAGTGATAAGTTTTAGTGACGTTTTAGTGAGTTGGATTAATTGATCTTGAAAGTTAAGTGCCATCACCCTTCGTAGATTTTGTGTCGTAGCGCAAGATCATATGCTGTTTTAAAGTTAATGAAAAAGAGGCCTCTATGTTAAATTCTTTCGTCTTCTCTTTTGTTTCCTGGACTGGTAATTTCCAATTACTCTTTCAGACTGGTGCAGTAAGCGCGTATACGGAACTTACGAGAATATTTTATATGATACGTTTGGTTACTTTTATGCCTTCTATAATGTAAGACAAGCACTTGACTTTGTCTTCATGATCGACAACTCCTATGAAATTCAATCAACAGGAATTTCGATATAATTCTTGTTTGTGGTCGTAAGAAACTTGTTAAATTCAAGGCCTCTATAACACCAACCCCATTGCAATCGACGATCTGGAACTGAACCATCGCTTAACATCCTTTGCGTAAATTTAACCGAAGATTTGCGATGGATTAATCACATATTCCGAATTGCAAACCACATATTCTCGCAGCCTGCATCCCTCCTTTTCGCGCATACTCGACACAAGCGCTTAGCATCTCTTTAGAGACACACGAGTGAAAGAGGTATAGGCAACAGTTTTGAGTTCGAGTGAAAAAGATATAAACAAAAGTCAACTATTTACCCGATCTACTCTACACTCTAGGAATTCATTCATAAATAGAAAAAGTCGACTGCAGACCATTCTGCTTCAGTCAGTACTTCCAAACTTTCTGATTCATCGCTTTCTACTTTAGCACCTCCCATCTCATCCGCAATGATGCAACCATGACATTTATGACATGACGGACTAGTTAGTACAAAGGATCATACTTAAGCTTAGTTCTCAAAAATTAAAAAAAAACCTAATTTCACTTTATGTTCCTGTATAGGAAGCAGAAGTTTTTCGAGTTAGACCTTAGTGTCGGTGGATCTTGTCTCATTATTTTTAAGTAAATAAGATAATATTTAAAATTCCATTACAAATTAACATTACTAAATAAATTTTTTTTCTTCTGATTAATTATAGACATCCAACTGATGTTATGGAAACAGTAGGATGGAAAAATATGATTGCGACACATCCACATCTTATAGCGGAGGCATTTCGAGCATTAGCAACACAACAAATCCCACCTATTGGACCACCAAGGAAGCGCGTCAAGATGAGCTGAAAACTGTACATTATAAAAATACCACATAATTCTAGATCATTAAAACCAGAATTTTTTCAACAACGGCAAGTATTAGCTGCAATTAAAGTTAAGAATGGAGGAGGAGGAGGAATAGGAGGGGTAGGCTTTGGAGCTGGCGGTAGGGATGATAGAAGATATGCAGAAATAAAACCAATCCGAAGACATCGAAAAATTAAATCTGCTCTTGCTGCTGCATTAATTTTATCTGGACAAGTTACATGAATGATTTTTTTTATTATTATTTTAACAAAAAAAATTTATTATTATTATTTTTTTAAATTTTATATATAAACAAATACAAGTACTCCGATCATTCTTTTGGCTTATAAAAAAGTATACTCTATTTTTCCTTTTTTTTTGTATTATTAGTTTCGATTCATTTTTTTTAATATATATAGAGTAATGTGCTATCTTTTTTTTTAATTTAAAGCAAAATTTTTTTATATTAATTAATATCATCACACACCGTTTCTTTTCTTTTTGGTTGTTATAACACAGCATGTGTAAGATCTGCAGCAATTATCTTTTAAAAAACAACAAAGTTTTCGTTCAACAAGTATCCAAACAACAGCACACACAATAATACTATATATACAATTTTAAAAAGTAATGTTCAGAAGGAAAGCAGTACGCATTTTTGGTGTGTGTGCAAGCTAATAAATTAAAAACATTTTTAATAAAATGCAATTTTGATGTTAACAATCAATGGATTAAAAAAAAATAATAATAATAATAAATAAATAAATAAATAATGAAAACAAGGGAAACAATCAAATAATGAATAATAATGATTTTTATCTCATACGTCGCCAACTCTTCTTATTCTTATTTTTATTTTGTGGTAGTTAATACTTGTTTAATTTTAATTTTTTTGTCGATTTTATCTTTATACGAAATTTAATCAGAATTTTTTTTTAAACTAAAAACCCTCTCAAAAAATAAACCACAGAAATATACATTTTGTAAGCAAACAAAAAAGAAAATCATTTGTAATAAATTTCCTCGTAATTGTAATTTAGTTTTTAAATAATTCTTTAATTTTAAGGACAAAAATTTTTTTTTCATATCTTGATTCAAGAAAACAAGTATTTTTTTTGTAATTCTATTTTTACGTTAATTTCCAATTCGTTAAAGAACTCGTCGTTTAAGAATATTTTTTTTTATATTTATTTTCCTTTTTTTAATTTTTGTTTAAAAAAAAAACGTTTTTAATTTCATTTAAAATAATTATAATTGAAAAAAACAAAAAAAAACAAATATCACGCTGCTAGCGCTAATATTAATTAGTTGCTGTGGAATATCAGTGTTGCATAAAAACCAACAGCTGCCATGGAACATTAGATCTCCTTGACGAAACAAAACATTTTTTAGATTTTATTGTTGTAATAATAATTACTATTTAGAAAACAAGAAAAAAAAACAAAAAACAAAAAAAATTTAATTGTCAAGGAACTCGCAAATATTTTTTCTCTGTAAATGTGACTAGTTTCTTAAAAAAAAAACAAACAAACAAAAAACAAAAAATTATAAGTGTTGTAATAATAGATGAGAATGTAAAAAATAATTCTTTTTTGTTTTTGAGAAGAAGACGAAAATAATTAATATTAATAATAATAATGTAACTTTGATAGTTGCTGTGTAGTTCATATTCTTAATTTTTTTAGGGTATTAACTCGCCTCGATTAAATTTATGTATATGTAATAAAAAAAAAGAAATTTCATTGTATTTTAAAAAAAAATAGTTTATTTTGTTATTGGATTTCATGATGGAAAATGTGATAAAAAAATTTATAATAACCGCTTTTCAAAATAATAATTAGTATCAGTAGTGTATAGAAAACAAATTGCAAAAACAAAAAAAAACAAACAACAATTAAAACGGGTCTCGATTGTTTTTCAAATACAGTTGGTTAGTATTTAATCGAAAATGCATATCGAAATACTAATGTTATACAGGATGGCCTAGAAGTTTGTTTATTTAATTATTATTATCCAAAGAAGTATTTACGGTATAGAAAAATATGTAAAATGTTTCAAAACAGGATGTGGCAATATTATTTAAATTCATGATCTTTTGACTATGCACGTTAAAATCTCTCTAGTATCACAAAAATTTAATATGATTCTTTAATCGTTACGGTTAAAATCAGATCAACAGAAGCAAGAGTAAAAGTAGAAACTATGGGACACCTGAATCGCATATAAGTCTTCATAGACCATAATAAGCTTATTTCACTCAAGGTATACAAGTCTAGTTCATAGGCCGCGGTGATAATTGTTATAATTTTGTCATTTAAAAAATTTAGTGTGACTTCCCAATAGGGAAAATCGCAAGTACTTTCTCTGGGAAGTATATTTGGAAGTACTTCTTTTTTTAGTGCTTTCTTAAATACCAAAGAAGTACTTCTGTAATGGCTTATTAGTAATGCAGAGAAGAATGGTTTTGGTAACCGTGCGTTTGATTTCGCTGCCGTGTGGGACGAGTAAAAGCGCAAAAAACGTGTTCAAAAACTTCCGTACCTTTTCGTTCTCTTTGTTAGTCATCTCAGTCATTCCTCGCCTAGGCCGTGTTAATGTAATGCCTTTTTTAACTGGTTGGATGTGCTTAACTGCTTCTGCAGAATGACTTCTAGAAGAACATTTTCAAGTACTTCCATTCTCTATTGGGTTATTTCTTCTTCTTTAGTGAGGTATCAAGTCATTTTGTTTTCCAAATGACAGATACACACACATGTAAATTTTACAATAGCTATTTTCTTGCTACACTCGAAAGGGGGGAGGGGCAAGAAAAAGCAGCTTCTTTTTAACAGCTTTTATTCTGTTTTGGACATGAAAAGCATAGCAAAAGCAGGGCGCACTATCTGAAAATCAAGCCAAAAAATGTCTCGACGCCAAGCCAACAAGTGTCCTGATATCCTATCTACCGCGTGCCCACAATTACTTAGCCGCGTGAAGAGTCGGCAATCAAGCCAACAAGTGTCCTGACATCAACCCACAAATATCCTGGCATCAAGCCAGCAAGTATCCTGAAACGGCGGTTCTGCAGTATGGCGCGAGTTTTTGCTGCCAAATAATAGCGTGATTGCGTTCCACGTCTCTTCTTTTCCACAACAAAAAAAAATCAAAGTGGCAATGCATGTGTTTCTTGTGTTGGTCTTGTTTTTTTGGCATTTGATACTATGTCGAATGCGGCTTTCCGGAGAACGCTGAAAGCCTCTGCGGAACTACATGTCAGGTAGCATTTAAATGCACGCACTATAATATGTATCGCTGCACATAATGCACTCATGCATGTATCTGTCACCACCTTTCCAAGGCGTCTCTACGTTTTGCTATGTCTTTCCAATTCCTTATACGAAGGTTTCGTATATCTTCCAGAACTTCAGACGTGTGGCATAGAACTGGGCGGATGAATGTTTGTTCACTTTGTATTATCTTGAGATTTGCTGGTTCTGGGACTAGTGCGAAATAGGTTTTATTTGCTGCTACGATGCGCCTATGAATGTGGTACTTTATCTTATTTTCTGCGATAAGCATTGTCCCTAAATATATAAAGTTATTTACAATTTCCATTCTATTATCGTCAAGGTTGATGCCGATGATGATACTTTGGGTGTGTTTCAAGTTTTTATTAATCATTGCAATCGCTCCATCTGTGGTTAATTGTCAACATCACTTATGTCCCATATTCCATCATTTTTTGTCGGATTCGGGCATTCTTGTTCCATTGTCCATCAATGATTAGGGTTAATTTCCATCACTGATTACTGATTGTGGTGAAACTTAAAACACACCATTTGTTTTCGTGCCGAATACGAGGATACAATTCAATAAACTAACGCTCAATGGTCTGTGACAAGGCGATGCGATCTTACCAATACTTTTTAACATTGTTCTAGAAGCAATAATGAGAAAATCTGAACTTAATAGAGCAAATATCATCTTCACAAGAAACATTCAGATACTAGCCTTCCCAGATGACAGACTTAATTGGACGTAAACGAGACATTTTTAAGAATTGTAGAAAGCTCAGTAAAGTTCAATCAAACAGTAAATGACACGAAAACAGCGACAACTGTGCCAATTTAAAAGATCAATTGAAGTCGAACCAGCAGTAAAAAAAATGGGCATTTTCATATTTGCACAAATCAATCGTGTGCACGTTATCCAAAAAAGCTAAACTGCACTTTTTAAAAAATTAAACTTGCTTTGCAAGCCTGCGCAAAACACTTGCAATTTTGCTTGCATGCTTATCAAATTAGAGAAGAGGAACTAATAAGATCAAACGAATCGAATACATAGCACTCGGAGTTTTCTGATATTATTAGGCATATGCAAAGTTTCTGGATTTCGCAACTGCCCGACCTGGCAGTAGCATTCATTTCGCATATCGACAATCCCAGTACGAATTACTCCACACAACCACAATAGAGGCGATTGTTTCATTCAGTTTACACGAGTATTACATAAGATTTCCAGGGGCGAATTTAGCAGTACTATGTAAATGTCCGTACCCAACAGAAGCTTTTTGGACAGGACTTTTGATTGTCTGAATTTTTTTATGTGCAAAATAACAGACGTTGCCTGCTCGAATTCTATTCTGTATGTAATGAAGCAAATTATTATCATCTGTTTCTAGCCATTATCACCTTCTTTTGTTTTGTTTCAATGGAAACTATACGAATTTAATTAAAACAATAAAATTTCAAACATATAAACAAACTTATGGGCCATCCAGTATTACGAGAACTCCAAAATAAAGCTCAGGAAATGAACATATATATGTATAAAGTTCACACGCCCCTTCTTCATGCTATCTTTTTTTGTATGTTCAATAAAAGAAAGGTATCTAAATATATTTTTAGTAGAAAAACTTAAAAATATAGTATGATAAATATCATGACTATTATTCTTATTTTTTTTTTTGCATACAGTTGAAACATAAAAACACAATCACATTAAAAATTAAGGAATACAATTTTTTTTTCAAAAAATACGCACTTAAACAACAACAACAAATATCATAAATTTATAAACTTGTTGTCATGTCATTATGATCACATTTAATTGCGCTTAAAATCAGTAATTTAATTCAAAGCTGTAAATGTTACCTTAAAATATTGAATGTGTTTTTCGTTTAAATTTTCAATGTGTGTACCTCAGTGCCTGCGACATGACGTGATTATACAAGACACATTTTGTGATTTAGAGCCATTTTATTATGACTGCGGTATTGATATTGTCTTTCTCATACAATCACATAAATCATTATTATATTAATTTTTTGAAAGAATGTCGAGTCACTTTAATAAAACTTCATGTGCTATTAAATATTTTCCTGTAATACAATTTATGTAGCTTCGAAATTCTTCTTTAGTTCCGGAATTTTTTCGTCACTCAACAAAACAGTAGTGTTCGTTTTCCTGATTTTAAACAAAATCTCAGAATGGTTTCTCTGAGTCTATAGTAGCCCCGTGTTCCTTTTCTGCAATTTTTTACTCGTATTTACTTGGAACTACTCCTGCTCTCACAGAGGTTTATACAGGTTTTACTCACATCGACAAATTTTGCGTTCCTTTAATTTTTTACTCCGGAGTAGAAAAGGAACACAGCTATTATCCTTTATACAAATTTTTACTATCTGCGATCATTGCATTTTTCTTCTTACTATATTTAGTTAAACGTTGATGAAATATTTTAAATAGTTTGAAAGAATTTAAAGCGTCTTGTTTTTTTAGCAAGAAATGGAGTGTTTTACTTCATCATCAGTTATTCAATCGAGGAGATATTGTCCAGTAGTATAGAAAAGAGTTTACTACAGAGTTAAGACTCATTATCTATCTTTCTTTTGTTACCAATATGCTCATATAACATCTAAATCTACTCCAATGTACACATTTTAAATTGAAAAATATTTCAATGTAACAATTGCTGTGAGTACAAAATATCTTATAAATTGCCGCCCTGGATTCTCTTGCAAACGCTTATCCTTTTTGACGAAATTTTTAATTGCATTCACATTTACATCTCCTATAATGTGTTTCCATGCAGATTTACCCAGCGGCCACAGAAACGGGGGTTGAGTAAAGTTTCGTTAAAATCAAGTAAGCTCCACGAAACCAGTCGGGTTAAGCATGGTTCTGAATATGTGTTTGTTTGAGTATGGGTTTATTGCACATATATCAACGGCGGAACAACGTAATTATCTATTACTTCATCCCAGAACCGTCATGAAAATGGCATCGAGTTAACAAGCTTTCTGTAAATGCAACGAAAACTCTACCCTGGCTCATGGAAACATAATATATTGTTCTTTCGCTTGTCATAGTCGTGATCTTTAATTCGCACGATTAAACATGCTACTTGTCGTCTCGGTTTCTAGAAATTACGCTGCCTAAAAATAAACATCCAGATCTATATCATCCACCTCAGGCCAAAAAGTCAGTCAAAAGCGTCCGGCACTATAGTCATGGTAAACGTAATCACACCATACGATCTGCCAATGTGAATCTCCGACCATTAGTTGGGGGTTCAAAGCGGCAAATGCGACAACTATCATAGTCATAGCCGTGCACGTGGTGTTTCATCATTGAGAATGCTTTTCTTTAAAAAAAATTGGGCTTAATAGCCTGAATTTGCAATCATCGAACGTATGGCGTTGTTCATGTTCAGTTGGCTTCACTTCTTATGTTAGCTTGATCTTGGAAGACACCTTCAGCCACAGCAGCAATGCGTTAAGTGATTTGAACGGCCGCACATGGGTTGGGAGTTTCATATCCTCAATTTGATCCAGCGTTTCGAATTGAATGATTATTTTGGCGATTGTTGTGCAAGAAAAACCGCGGTGCGAATTTTAAGAAGTAATTTTTACACTTTTTGCTGGTGAATTTTCACAATTTCTTCACACGAGCGTACGCTATTCAGTTTTCGTAAACCATTTACTTTTTACTTGAAGTCACTAAAACGAGGTCAGTTGTTAGGTCACTCGCAGGAAATAAATCGCACCTAAACGCCACATGACAGCAATAGTGTAATTGCCAAGGTTGCTGGCCTAGGAGTTAACACGTTCTCTTAACTAGCAGCGATTGTGGTTCGATTCGTCGCAGGGTTATAGACTCCTTCGGTTCCCTTTCAACATCTTCAGTGGTTTATGGTGCATTTAATAAATAAATAAACATTTTTTTGAACCTTGGCAATTATTTCTTTTTTAAAAAATTTCGATAATGTATACATTTGCGTTGCAAAGCGCACTGTAATGCCCTGACTAATATGAACAGAATGTTGGGTTTTAATACAATGTAAATCCAGAAAATAAACCCACAATAATATCGCAGTGTCTTATAACAAGCACCAAAGAAAAAGTGTTTTGCTTAAGATAGAATTAATGAAATCACACCTATGAAATAATAAGTTAAATTCTTAACGAACCATGGAAATTATTTCGTTTTACTATCTCAGGAAGCTCACAAGATGACATATCATTCGTCAACCATATTAACTTCTATCTATAATAGTTAAGTAATGCGCCAAAGAACGAACAAAAAAACGGTTTACATTAATTGCTTTGTGAACTTTTACTTTCAGTTTCTTTAGCTCTGATCACCAATAGTTAAATATAAAATTGCTAATCACTTAATTGTTAACTCAGTATGTTCGCTTCAATTCTAGCTTATTGTAATCCGTTGTAAAAAAAACTTCATAACTTTTACTAAATTTGAATGCCAAGAACAGGTCTCATTCTTCTCTTCCAAAGTTACAGAAGATAAAATTTAAGTTTGGTTACTTTTTGGAGAGAGTAGTATGATTGCAGTTCTTTTTAAAAGCACAGATTATTTTTTAACATTACCTAATGCAGTCTTAACAAACATATAACGTGTTGATTTGAAAACTTAATGTGTATTGACAATATAAAGTAATATCAGCTTTTGAGCTGATAAATTTGGGGGATACATTGTAAATGATTGGAACAACACCGAAACTTTCAAACTACAAAACAAGCGCATCAAAAATACTACATCAAAACCCCTTATTCAATTACAATAAAAAAACACATTTTCCTTTTAAAAAACAAAATAATTAAAACCAAATTAAAATACATCAAAAATTGCATTAAGAGAGTTGGCTTTAAACAGCAGGTGATGACTTGTATAGTAATTTATTTTCATTTAAAAGAAGTAAATTCAACCTGTTCCACAGCAATATTAAAATTTGATAATCACTGGTGATAAAAAAAGATATATTAGAGTTAATAATAAAAAAAAAATACAACGCACTTTGAAATGAAAAACAAAAATATAAGAGTAAAAGTAAATATCGTGGATAATTTGTTTTTTTTTTACCAAAAAATAAAGAACTAAAATAACCACGAAAAAGTCTTTCCTTCTTCACTTCCATTTAATTACAAAAGCAAAAATATAAAACAAAAAATAAATAAAAAATAAACAAAAAAACATAAATCGTAAGTTTAAAAATAGTGAGAATATAAAGAACATCCCACCAATTAAATAAAGAATGAAGATAAATATTGCATTGTTTAATTTTTGTGCTTATGTGTGTTTTTAAAGATGCACTCTTTTGCTGCTTTATTTTTTATTTTAATAAAACAACAAAATTTGTACATTTTATTATTTGCCTTTTATACAAAAATAAAGAAAGGCGTTTTTCATGTAGAAATTTCAAAAAAAAAAAAAAGAAAGAAAAGTAAAAGGAATTATACATAAGAGTAAATGAAAATATTAAAGCAAAAAAACAAAATGATGAAAATGATGTGAGAATATTTCATATTTTTTAATTTAAATCTTGTTCTTAAGCGCAACCACACTAAAAAAAAGAAAAGAATTTTAAGAAAAACATTTAAAGAAAAAAAAGGAAACAAATATAGCAATCATCGCTTCTTAGGCTTAAAAAACGTAAAATAATAAATGTGAAAAAAAACTCATGAAAGCCATTCAATTTTATTTTAAGATAACTTTAAACAAAAAAAAACAAAAAACAAGTAGTAGGTGAAAATATAAATAAACAAAAAAAAATGAGGAAAGAAAATGTAAAGAACAAAATCATGATGCAAAAAGTGGTATTGTTTCTCGTGTAAAAATAAAAAAAAAAACAAACAAACAAAAAGGTAAAACCCTTAGAAATACGTTTAAAAATATTTCTGATAAAAAAAAATTATATAAAAAAAAGAAAATAAAAAAGAATGAAAAAAAAATTAGCAAACAATTAAGTAAACAAAAAAAAACAACAACAACAACAAAATCATATTTAGTTTACATATTATAAATACAACTTTGTGTACGTGTTAAATAATTTTAAGATAAAAATTTTCATGGAAGAAAGAAGAATGTTTAAAAGAAAATTATATCTAAAAAAAAAACAAAACAAAACAACAACAACAAATTTAAAAACAAACAGGAAAAGTTCCACAGTAGATTTTTTTTTTGACAACCAAAATGTTATCAACAACACACAAACAAAATTTGAAAGAATTACATAAAGTATATATTATAAAAGTATGAAACGTAATTGTTCAGAGAATGTAATATTGGTGAAGAAAAAAAACAATTCTTTTTTTAATCAATTTTGTAAATATAGTAATTATTAATTTATGTTTAGTTCAAGTAACATGATGATATAAAACAACACTAAAATTTTAAAAATAAAAGAAAATTATTGATTAAAATCAAATTTCATTCTTTGTTTTTTTTTTGTAATTTCTTATAAACAAACCATCCCGTTTTTAATTTGTTCAATATTGATGATGATCAGCCTGACTCGTTGTGGGTGGGTGCCATAAGGCCTCAAGAATAGATACACTGTCTTCAATGTGAAGGGCCAACGTTGATTTCTTTTACCTCGCATTATATTCTCTAGTCTATATTATTCTTGGTTAACCTTTTCTTCGTTGCCTTTTGGAGATTCCAGTTCAGACTGCATGAAAACAAGTTTGCACAAAACCAGCTGCCAGGGTAATTTGTTGTGCAACTCAAAAATTTATGTGAGTTAAGGGTGGCAAAGGACCAATACATACCAAGCATTAAGCAACCAAAACAGTTTTATTGATATTTCAGATCCCTTTGATGTAAGAGTTGCAGAAGACTCGAGAAGGCTATGAAAATGGCAATACATAATAACAGACTCCTACCTCCAACGAGTATGGATAATCTCACCATACAAACGATGGACAAGACTATACCAAGAACAAAGAAAAAGGACAGCACGGACTGCTACAGGAATGCAACGATCGACACACTACAAAAATACAAAAGTCGAATGTTGACGAGACTTAAAGCCCTTCACCGCCAGCTCCAAGACCAAACGAGTCCGGAGATCCTAACTCTTAAATCGGTCTTGAAAAATCTCCAACATATTTTAAAACAACAATACTCACATTCTGTGACTGAACTATTGTATTTTATAGTAAGTTACGCAGCAGTTGGTGAAGGAATTTAAAAGTAAACCATCCCGGAAATTCGTAATTTTAAAAAACTCCAATTACATTACTTCAATATAAAATTATTATTTCCAGTTATAAAAGTACAATCATCAACAAAACCATTCATTTATAAAACTTACCTAAAAACTTTTTAAAAATATGATCTTTGAGTATATGAAATTGTTATGAACAAGGATCAGAAGCAGTGAAAAGTTTTGTATAATTTATTAATGCAAAGATCGTAACAGAACCAACTGCTGCACCAGCTTGTGAAACTGCACCTGTCCATACTAGAGATTTTCCACCTTGAGATCTCATAACACTAGTTATACAAAGCTTAATGTAACTAACTAACCCGACTGCAATTATCCAACATGATATCTGTAACGAAATAAAAGTAATTAAAATAAAATTTATAATTATGTATAATATATGAAAATCATACCACAAGCGCTTGGCCTACCCAAGAATTCAATAATGGAGGGTTCGGACTAAGAAAAGCTGTTATTAGTGTGTATGCTGCTATTATCGAATAGCAGCCGGTAAGTGTTAATATAGACTTGACTGACGTGTGCGGTAAGAATATTGCTAAGAAACAAGCAACTGGATTTGCTATTAAGGTAAGAACAACTGTTAAATGGTAAACAATATTTCCATATGGAAGGCAGGAGTATGACTGTATGCTGGGGATAATACCACTTCCAATAAAGGAAACTGTAGCCATTAATATTATTACTAATTTATATTTGGCTGGAGTTAGCTGTTTTGAATTTTCTACCAGGGTTGATGTATCAGTTTCTTCACATTTTTCCTTTTTATATTCATAATCATTACCAAATTTAATTTTAACAGCTGCATATTCTTTTTTGCATCTTTTCAGCTTATCTAGTAGAGTAAACGCTACACAACTGCATATCATGATAACAAAAACAAATAAAAAAAATTCCATTGTTCCAAACCGTGGTGGGGGTTGATAAGGTATCTTTTTCGGTCCTTCTGTAGTATTTGTTAATATGCATTCAGTATTGCCCCCAACACCTTGAGCTAATGCCACTACACTTGGCAACAATCCACTTAATCCTTGTCCTATTAGATATGTTATCAGATAAATCTCTTTAAAACGCCCCATATATGGCATAAATAATACAGAGCTTGTACATCCTACAAGGGCAAAGAAAAATACTACAATGAATAACGACAAACTGTATTCCTTTTCTGCAATAAAAGTTGTTCTTTTGTAAAAAAAGGCGGCCAATAATGAAGCTATAGTTCCGAGTGTGAGTACACCATATATCATATAAGAATCTTTAACTTTTCTCGGTGAGAATTTTTGTAGCACGGTGTATGTTAGTGGTCCTATATTACCAATTTGTATTATCACTTCTATATATGATGGCAAATTCCATCCTTCAGGTGATTTATCCACTAAAAGTGGTACTTGTAAGCATGTTGAATTTATTCCTATCCATGATCCTATTCCAAATAGAATAGAAAGGGCATTGACGATAAAACTTTGATTTTTGATTGCGTTTTTGTACTTTGAAAGTTGATAATGCATGTCGTCATTTACAAGTGCACGATTTTCATTTAATTCATCACTGTTTGGGTCTCTGTAATAGAATAAACAGAAATGTGGTTTTATAAAATAGTTAGCTAAAAAATTGTTAGAGGAATCAACTTACTTCAAAAATAAGCAAATTTGCAATGTACAAGCAAGAGTAGCGATTAGTAATGATTGTTATCGTATACTAACAAAGCGAGTGCATTTGAAACTACTATTGTTACGTTAAAGAAAGCATTGTCGTTTATGATAATAGCACTTAACTTAATAATAATTTGCTTTTATAGATAAGGACAAACTGCAAAAACTTCTGTCTATCACTGATCTTTGTAAAATATTTCATTTTTAAACTTCACAGAAAGAAATTCGATGAAATCACATTGGTCATGTAGTTAACATTTATTTTGTGTTATGGAGGTATATTATGAATCGATTTTATGTTCTGTATTGGATTTCTAATTAAAATAAGCGATCCCTGATAAACTTCAGCACAAAACTTAATTAAAACGAACAACTTTTTCTGATAACGCGCAAATTCATACTGGAGCAGTTACTGAATTCGCGTCAACCATATCTATAAAACTCTTGAACGATAAAATTGATTTTGTGTTAATAGCTAAAGCAAAATCCATGCGACAAGTTGTTAGTGCATTTTATAACAACCATTTACTTAATTAAACTTATCGGTATAGGAATACATTTGAATCGCTATTAAAGTTAGTTTAATTTTTTTACAATTTTGTAACAAGTCGTATTGTTGTCGTATTATGGCCCCTGTGCTGGAAGTCGAGTTGTGTGGCGTGACCACTGACATTATTTGTCAGTGGGCGTGACAAGTCGTTTGAGTTGAAGAAAGTGACGTTTCAGTAGAAATGCGACTTTCAGCGCAGGGGCCAGAGCGTGGAAGTGCTAAGTTGAGTTTAGACCCTGGTGCTGAAAGTAGTAATTCGACTGAAACGTCACTTCCTTCAACTCAAACGAAAAACCTCTAAAAATTGGCGAATAACATATAGGCCCCTATTCCCATAGTCACGTCACCCATTGAAAAATGTGTTGTTGTTGTTGTTGTTTTATGGTGGCTAGCAAGCTAGTGTACCCTCAAGGGGTCCCTTATTGGTCTGGGCTTGACGCCATATGGACCATGAACTTTGATATGAACTTGTTGACTGTGTTGAGTATTGAAGTTATGAAATATATATATATGATCCTCCATTTGGTATCGTCAGTAGGTGAAAAAAGCATTTCACTGATTGGTGTCCCTCATATTCGTTGTTTGATTGTCCAGGTATCAGTGTTGGTGCTTTGCACATGCCATCACAGTGCGGCAACATGTCACACTTCACATGCCACACTGTAGGGCGATTTAGCACACCAGAGGCTCCTTGTAAAGACAATAAAACCAAATTGCCTACTAGGTGTGTCGATTAGGTGCAACAAACCAACAGGTTAAGGTTCTAAGTTGGTTATCTGCATATCCAATTATGGTACATTGTTTTAGAGCCTGGGGAGCTCTTTTTGTTTTTCCATCCATATCACATGAGACCGCGATAACTCCTTGCACCCCTAAACAATTTGTTACCCGTCGTCTGCTGCAGGAGGGATCTGAATTGGACTTTGCAGAAAAAAAAAATGACTCAATTGTTGTGATGTTGAAAGTCCGTTATTAATTGCTATGCTTAGCAGCAAGTGCTTGTTCTCTGTTCATGTTAGATGCGAAGAAACACGAGGATAACTGTATTGACATGCCTATGCTTATTCGTTGATTTATTCTTTTAGGTTAAAAATATGTATATCACTATGCTTATTCGTTGATTTATTCTTTTAGGTTAAAAATATGTATATCACTAAGATTTCAGATAAGATTAAAAACACGGAAGCTTATAATTATTAAAAATTATGTTAGAATTCTCAGTCTCATTCGGTTCAATTAATACACACGATATTTTTTAAAAAAAAAAAAAAAATTTTGTTCACATTGATTCATTCTTATTATATGATAAAATATTCTAGTTCGGTTGAATAAAAACACAAGATATATAGAAAAGGAATTCACACTGATTCATTCGTTTCATATGATAAAATATTCAGAGAATATTTTTATTTCCTTGATTCACGTTTCAAAAGATAACCCACGATGTAAAAATTAGCCATGTGCTTTAGGGTACGATGTTAAAATTTGCCATGTGCTTGAGGTCTGAAAGACCATGATGATTTCACATAGAAAACCGTTATACGAAAACGGTTCGTAACGGTTCGTTCCGCAATTTCTTGTTGTAATGGGTATTGGCTACGATTTAGGCCAGAGAAAGCCCAAATAATCGTTGACTTCTTTAATCCAGTTATCACTAAAATTATCTCGCGGTAATATTTATTAAGGGGCCCGCACAGATCGAAAACCAAACAATGGAAAAAGAAAGACCGAAGAGCCTGACCAAGGGGTCGGCCGCGACAGAACACGACCGACCCAGTCGACTCCTAGAACCGAACTGCTGAAAAATGTGACAAACCAATTTTCGTATTCTCGTAGTCACCTGTTGTAGAAAAAGTGACAGTATTTCTATATACATATGATAAATTTCTATTTACATACGTTCGTTATTTTAATTCTAGGATATAATAAAAATAATGTTAAATCATCAAAAATATTAAAATAAAACATATTTCTTACCCTTTGTCACTATCCATTTTAAAAAATCGTAGCGTCACCTACAAATTCCAAGTGATAAAATATGACAATTATCAGTGACATTTGCTACAAAAAATGACTTCGAGAATACCACACCTAGTTTTGTGACATTTTCTCTCATTGACTTTTTCCTTGTCACTCGACTATGAGAATACCACTTTAAAAGTGACGTGACAAAAAATGTGACGTGAGAAAAAAAGTGAGGTGACTATGGGAATAGGGGCCATATTTTTTTACAGGTACACGTTTACCGAGGATTTGGATCGATGAGGTTTCTGTATTATTATAGTTACTGGATAGTCAATTAACGTATCAAACCCACATTGCCCACGAACACATGGCCGAGCAGAAAGAGTAGTTCCATTAATAAAAATATAATGAGAAAATCTTTGTAATTTTGGTTGTAGTTTTTAGAATATCGGGCTAAAAGACATCGAATTGTCCCCCAACAGGCTGTAGAAATACGAGAACCATATTGCCTAGGAAAAGTAGTTCATTTAAATTACAAGTACACCCGAAATTAGGACATTTCATGAATAAGAAAAAAATTAGCAAATTACTCAAAAATCATTCTCTTAACTCTTGCGCAGTAACAATGTTATCATGTACTGCACATCCACCATTGATCAGTGAAGTAAAGTGGGTCGAGGAATAAAGATCTATTTTAGAAAACATTTGTGGCTATAAAATAATAATGATATTGTTACTATAAAATATCAACTAAGATTTAACGATGGATTGATCAGAACTTTCCAGCCAAGCTTGATAAAATTATATATGGTTTGGCTTAGTCACTATGCTTTCCTATTACTCAATTATGGGTATTATTGGTCAATAATAAAGAACTGAATCATTCTTTTTAAGCAACCGGTAGCACCTCCATGATTGACTTTTTATTTCCAAACGCATCAAACACAATATCACCATTTCTGACTTTTAGCTGAGCTTATCAACAAAGCTTCCATTTTCTTCGATCACTTTAATTTTCGCATGTTGTTATCGATAGTGAATTTTTCCTGCTGTGGACAGGAAATTATTATCAAATTTAAAGATTTTTGTATGTGGCAGTCTAAACTCTACAATCATCCATTGTATTACGATTACCAATCGGTTGTGTCTTTGGCAACGATATGATGTTTAGTAGTAACCTTAGCTCGAAGGAAAAAATGATTTCGAGATTATAAGAAGTTAGGAAGATGTTTTTTTTTTTAATAATTGTTTAATCATGCAACACACAATCATGCATATAGAGTTACCCTTCTAATTCAGAAGGTACACTTCTTAGCTGGGCCAAGAAAAATTTAACAGCTCAGCACAATTAGCACTGAGATAGGCTCAACTAAAGCATGCAACATGTAAATTGAATATGGAATCCCGAAAAGGTCACACCCCGCACATTTTTATATGCGAGGTGTGACCCCCCAGAGATTGCACACTCAATTAAAACAGAAAGAAATGCAATACACAAAGAAGCGTGCAAGAAAAGTCAGTCAAGTCAGATTGAAAAGACTCCTTTTAAGGACGTCTTTACTAATGCTTACGCTAAAAACATCGATATTTCTATTCACATTAATGAACATGCGATTAACAGGCTCGAATCTGCCGTAATTCGTGTTAGAGGAGTTGGTGTGTAAGAGAGGTGGCCCTCTCAAATTGTATCTACTCTCTCTAAACGACGCACGGCGACTCAGAAAACCTGAGTCAACCTTTCCATTAAGGAGCTGATGAACAAATACAACATCGGCAACCTCACGACGCCTGAAAAGAGAGCTTAAGTTGAGTAACTTAAGCCGAGATTCATATGGTGGAAGAGCTATTGGGTCATCCCAAGGAAGATGATTCAGTGCGAATCGAACGAACCTCCTTTGAACTGACTCAATTCTTCCGACGTGCGAAGAGTAGTGAGGAGACCAAACCTGGGACCCATACTCGAGTAATGGTCTGACAAGAGAGATATAAAGGTGTTTAGTAATCAAGGGGTTATTGAGTTCTTTAGACCACCTTTTTATAAAACCCAGGACTAAACTACCTTTGGAAGCAATATAGTTAATGTGGGCAGAAAAATCGAGTTTACTATCAAATCTAATCCCGAGATCTTTTACAAAATTAACACGACGGACACTCTCGTTAGAAAAGGTGTAGTTAAAAATTATAGGAGTACGACTTCTCCCAAAAGTCATGGTTTCACATTTACTAATATTGAGAACCAGGTTGTTGTTCACACACCAAGAGTAAAAGGTGTCAAGGTCAGCTTGCAAAAGTTTGCAATCCTCGATACTTTTTATGTGACGATACAATTTGATGTCATCAGCGTAAATCAAGATTCTACAGTGTCTTAGCAAGGGAACAATATCATCAATTGATAGAATAAAGAGCAAGGGACCAAGATGACTTCCTTGAGGAACACCGGATGACGCTTCAATGGTTACTGATTTGGATCCACGAAAAAGAACTTGGTAGGTCCTGTCAGCTAAGTAAGACTGGAACCATACTAGAAGGGCTCGCGGAAAGCCCAACATCCTTAATTTGAGAAGTATAATGGAGTGAGAGAGCTTGTCAAATGCCTTACTAAAATCAGTGTAAAAGGAGATGACGATTAACTCTGCTTTTGAATTTTTGGATGTTGTAGGAGATTGTTCCACAGTCGAGTTGTTCTATTTTGAACGATTTCCTTGTCTGTAGTGTGCTTAAACAGAGGGGCTATTCTAGTGTTACGGAAATAATATGCGATGGATGCATGATTCTGTTAATTTCGGTGGAATAGTCGATATGGTGGTAGTAATGAAATATTGTCAGCACTGCTACTTTTCTACTGTAGCTCAATGAGCTAATGGAGCAGAAAATGACACAACGCCGATGAATTTGAGTTGAAGATTTTCGAAGTCCTGCCCTAAAAAGGTTTTGTATTCGAGGAGAGTCTGAATGTAGAATGTGTATAATGCAGCCCGAGCCGATAGCTTCAACTTTTGAGAAATCTCCGGCATCCCAGTCGTGTTTTTTTGGCTATTTGCAATACGTGGTGGTACCATCACGGATCCTTAATCAAGCCTTATATGTTATGTCAGGAGTTAGTTCTACAACGAATTACATTGATTGTACCGGCGGAAAAGAAATTCTCAAAACAGTTCTTTAGATAGTATACATAATTTTTTGGTATGTTGTGCTTTAAAACCCTTTGATGATAGTTCATTTTCACACTTCACAGGTTTTAAAAAGTTCTGCATTTTGTACAAATGTAAAATTTTGATTAAAACCTTGACAGTTCGGGGGAATTTCGTGATGATAAATTATTTAGAGAAAACGGGGATTTCCCGTTATATTAACCATAATCTCCATAATTTCAAGCACTTTCTTATATCATTATTACCACCACGTATATGTATTTATCAAAAATAAATTATCTTTTAGCAAATTATTGTAGGATTTTGATTACTAAAAATAAATGCACTTCTAGACAATGATAACTTGAATTTACGAACACTATTAAGCTTAAATTTAAACATTGCTTTGTAGCTTAAATTTATCCAAAGAAAATGAATAGCAACTATCACCTTTTACTCTTAAAATATTAAATGTAATTTAAAGCGACATTAACGAATAACAATTAAAGCGCACAGAAAAGTAATTGAACTGAAGTTAAAAATTTCAAAATAACTCGATTAAATGAATTTTACGTTATAATACAATATGTCCATTTACGCTACTACAAATTAATGCAATTAGACTTAAAAACAATTGATCTAAGAACATACTTAAAACAAATATTTCACCTGACAATAGAGTCGCCGTGAGCGTGCTGCTCAGTTATAATATTGCGAGAAACTGGCTGTGGATCTCCTGTAAATTCGTTATCATTTCTTTGGGTCATTTTTGAAGAGATTAAAATAAGTTTGCGATAAATAATTTCGTTCCAATTTCAGTTGTCCTCTGTAAAATATAATATTAATTATAATAATCAGAAAATGAAGCATTTTATTCGACGATAATGTTTAATAGGCTGAATTTATGCATACACCTTATATGCTCTTCATCAATCCAATTCCGGCGTCATTGATTTCGCGAGTTAAAAGACAATGAACAACGTTTTTTTTAAATCTTGAAAACTCTACTAAACTGTAGTTGAGACACTACTAAATTGTAACTAAATCCAGCTACTAAACCTGTTGTAAAAGTCAGCAGGAGGAGTCATTGATATTACAGATATTATCCCTTTCTCGAATACTTGATGATGACGGTTTCTGAGAGAGTAACTTACCTAAGGGCTAATATGTCAGGATTGATATACAGAATTTTTTCTATATTAGTAATAGTATTAGTAGAAAATCGGTAGACTTTATAACACCTTATTAAGAACCCTAAAAGGGAGCTCTCTGTCAATTTTCAGCCTGTAGCTAATTATTCCCGCTATATGGCTTTTTTCGGCTTAATTTACCTGTACTATTAATTTAACCCAATTTTCCCAGTTTTACACTGTTTCTTGCGAAAAAAAATTACGTGATATTTACCGAGACCCTCCCCCTCCACCACGTGAGATTCGGCTCGACCCCCCCCCCCCTAACGCCTCACGTAATTTATGGATGACCCCTAACAATTCTCGTTGTGAAGGATAGAGCAAATTCGGTAATTTTAGTCGACAAATTGACAATTCGTTAAAATAATCAAGATATTAACGCAGTTATTTTTGAATAATGTTGATTAGTTTATATTTGGAAAACATTTCGTGAAAATTTCTTCGATCAAAATCATGCCTTTTTGCCGTAAATGACTTTTTGCTGGGATTGAAACTGCCTTTCAGTCATCTGCTTTCGCAGCTTCTGCCTAAATCAATAGAATTCACAGTTTTTATATCAAAGTAGAAGCAAACTAATTTATATTTTGGTTTGAAAGAAAAAAAACATTTGAGATTTATGTTTTGCTATTAACTTTCCGAGCGTTTGATTTTTGTTATGATTTCCATGGTTAGGCGCTAATTATGTTCACAGAATTACATGCGATTTCTGTTACTACAAAGTATCGTCGCGTACATTGTATCACAGACTTAAGTGATAACGAAATTTCCTCTTCAAAAGCTGTTGGAGCCCGAATAAATTTGCCAAAGTATCTTACAATAAGATTTACAATGTATTACTGTAAACATAATATTGCGAATCGACGGCTTTAGGTGTGCACACAATTCCGACTGGATCAACCTAATTCCTCTGACAAAGTTCAATAATTTCTATTAATGGATATTGTATGGGTATGTTTGTTTTTGCGAAAAAAAGAAACACTTTCGATTATTGTACCTGTTGTTTTTCTCCCGTGGAGTGGTGGCGGTTCTAAATCTGTTTACCCCACGAACAGCGAGAAGTTGTTCCTTTCTTATCATACACTACACAAAAATATATCATTCAAGTAAGTTTATGAAGAACGATTTTCGTTTATCGTTTCCTTCTTTTTATAACTTTTTTTTAAATAGTAATTCCCTTCGTTACATAAGAAACACAAAACTGTTCCATAATAAATTTTCAAGGTTTATATCTACATTCATAGTACGGGTATTCTTACTGCGCCTGGAAAACACGATTTGATGTGTAGACGCAGTATAAACTTTCATACGTGTTTATGGAATAAAATTATTTAAACAATTCTTATCCTGGAATAAACAAAACAATTTTTAACTTTTCGCCATAATTTACTTATCGCAATATGATACCGGATAAAAGTGCCGACACATGTTTAAGTATTTCTAAATCATCTCGCCGACTTTTGTCACCTCTATTGCTTTTTAATAGCAGGGGATTGTCTCGACAATATAAACACTTTAATGTTCGTTATAAAATATTATTTTATTTCAAATAATTAATCCCAGCTTATAATGACTTACTAGCAATGCAACAATAGTAAAGGAATGCTTTCGTCTGCCACTCGATCTTACCGCGTCTAATGTAGTACCGGAACTGACTGAGGGTTTGATGCAGTTGTTGGACGATAATATTTTGCTCTTTTGCCATTCGCTGAGTGGAATGATAATTGTAGGGTACATGACTGAACAGTCAACGAACAAAAGTTTGCTGTAATCGGTTTCGTTTGCAGTCGTATGGGCTCTTACGCGGGCGATTTTTTGCAACCAACTGGAAGACAAAATTCATTGCCATGTTGTTATTTTAATAATTCTTGCTTTTGCTTTCTCGCATTAGCAAGGGGACCATGGGAGGATCCTTTTCAAGGCCTGATACCCAATATATTTAGTACATTCCATAGTAATTATTTCTTTTCTCATTGCTCGAGTTAGACGACGATGAAGTGTCTTGGTATTTCTCTAGAGCAGATAAAAAGTTCGCTGAAAATATCCGTTAAAATTGTGTTTCCATTCCATCGTCTCACATCTTCTCCATAAAACCAATTTTCTTCGAACTTTTGTTCGTTGGCTGTTCAGTCGTGTAAAACGGGTGATAGCTGTAGCGTGCAATTACTCGAATGAAGTGTGAAATATATGAAAAATGGAGGTGAGTTAAAAGTTAAAAGGCCTCCATCAAACCTTTCGATCGTTGCGAACTACGTGTTGAACTACGCGCCGTGGTACCTGTTGTTTACAATGTTGGCCGCACATGATGCTGGCTTTTGAGAGTTCATTTTTAACCTAATAATTTTTATTTAAAACTACCTTAAATAAAACCACATATCACTTCTTTACACACTTTAATTTTCAATTATTCTCAGAGTAAGATACGGGTATCTTCAAAAACTCATCAGTGCCGCATCACTGCAGAATTCAGCAATTGGAAGTCTGTAGCTGAATTCTGCAGTGATGCGGGAGCGATGAGTTTTTGAAGTTACCCTATGCTTACTATTTTGGGTCAATAATAACAGCCGATAATAGCATGGAACCAGAAATACGCGGACGGCTGCTAAAAGCCAACAAAGCCTACTATAGTCTGTTAAGGCCCTTCAAATCCAAGCATCTAACCATAACTTCGAAACTGCTACTTTATAAGACGATGGTTTTACCCGTACTCACATAATGCATCTGAGACGTGGATACTTAGCAAAAAGCACTCTAACCTCTTAGCCGTGTTCGAGAGGAAAATCCTTCGGAGAATTGTTGGATCCTTATGTGAGGAAGGACGATTCCGGAGACTCTACAACGACGAGATCTACCAGCGCTGTCGCGACAAAGACTTTGAGAAGAAAATAAAGCTCGGTAGGCTCCGATGAGCAGGGCATTTAGCTCGTATGAGTGAGGATGAACCTGCTCGGAAAGTTCTCTGCGGTAAGATCTATGGTTTGCGACAGCGAGTGAGATTCAACCTCCGCTGGTAGGATGGTGTAGACCAGGACGGCAAGAGCTTAGGAATGCCAAGCTGAATGTCATAAGCTTAGAATCGGGACCAGTTGCGAGAGGCCAAGACCGTTGCAGAGCCGTCAAAGAAGAAGAAGATAAGCTTGGTTAACGGTCAAGAAGGAAGAGCAGTAAGCACAACTTGTATTACTGAAAAATTTCAAGTTGTTTCATCCAGTAAGCTGTCAATAAAGCTCAGATGGTTTGTAATCTCCTAATTCTACTTTATGTAAATAGGCATTGAGTCTACGTTCTTCGAAGTGTCGACGTTTAAGAAAAAACGTAGATTAAAGCTAACTGAATTGTACAAAATAGCTTGCACATTGACAAAACAAACAGAATATCAGGCCAAAATCTTCGAAAGGAAAATCCGAGGCAGAATATTTGGTCCTGCAAGGATTCACCAAAAAGAGTAGCGCTTTAGGATGAACGAAGATCTTGAAGAAATGTATGACGAGATAAATATAATTACATACATAAAATTGAGCAAACTACGATGGCGTGGATATGTTGTACGAGCTTCAGAAGAAAGAATGCTAGCCAGGATTTTAAATGGTAGACCATCAGGATAGAAAAGCGTGGGTCGACCAAGAATAAGATTGAGCATACTGCGATGGCTCGGACTCATTGTACGAGCTTATAGAAATATGTAAGGACTCTAATTTTGTTATAACACATATTATTTTACTTCAAAAAGTTAACAACAACAAAGATAATGTAAACTCGTATTCTCTCGCCTTGCCTTAATCTACGCACGCATCAGATTGAGGCTGGCTGTGACTCCTTTTGTACGCTGGTCTTTTGCTTCTTACCATTAAACAGTGTTGAGAGTAGTGAGGTATGCATGGTGATATTTGATTGTAATACTTGATCAAAAATGATAATGGCTCTTGTTGGGAGACACTAACTTACAAAAATTTCTATATAACAATGCTACCTTAAAATAGTGGTACGATAGTTTAAAACTAAATTATCCTCTATCCTTTCCAGGAATACAAACCCAAATGAAAACCCACAAATATCAGCATTTGTAGATTTATTTTTGCCGGCAGATTATGTTAATTCAAAACTCCAATTAAATTTTTTCATCATAAAATTATTATTTTCGCATTTATATAAGTACAATTCTCTACTGCATACATCTACCACAAAAATCCATTTAAATTATAAACTTACCTAAAAAATTATTTTACAATTTGAACTTTGACTATTGGAAATTTTTTTTTATTTCATGGTTAGCAAGGCTCATAAGAAGTAAAAAGTTTTGTATAATTTATTAATGCAAATATAGTAACAGAACCAACTGCTGAACCAGCTTGTGAAACTGCTCCTATCCATACTAGAGATTTTCCACCTTGAGATCTCATAACACTAGTTATACAAAGTTTTATATAACTAACTAATCCGACTGCAATTGTCCAACATAATATCTGTAAAGAAATAAAAGTTATGAAATACAAATTTATATTAATAATATATGAAAATCATACCACAAGCACTTCACCTATCCAAGAATTCAATAACGGTGGGTAAGGACTAAGAAAAGCTGTTGTTATTGTATATGCTGCTATTACCGCACAACAGCCGCTAAGTGTTAATATAGACTTAACAGATGTGTGCGGTAAGAATACTGCTAAGAAACAAGCAACTGGATTTGCTATTGAGCTAAGTGAAACCGTTAAATGGTAAACAATATTTCCATATGGTAGGCAAGAGTAAGACTGTGTGCTAGGGAAAACACCATTTCCAAAAAAGCAAACTGCAGCCATTAAAATCATTAATAGTTTATATTTTGATGAAGTTAGTTGTATTGATTTTTCTGCCAGTGTTGATGTGTCAGTACCATCACATTTTTCTTTTTCGTATTCATAATCATTACCAAATCCAATTTTAACAGCTGCGTATTCTTTTTTGCATCTTTTCAGCTTATCGAGTAGAGTAAACGCTACACAACTGCATACCATAACAATAAAAACAAATATAAAAAATTCCATTGTTCCAAAACGTGGTGGTGGTTGATAACGTTCCATTTCCAATCCTTCTGTTGTATTTGTTAATATGCATTGAGAGTTACCTCCAACACCTTGAATTAATGCGACTACGCTTGGTAAGAAACCACTTAAACCTTCTCCTATTAGATATGTTATCAGGTAAATCTCTTTAAATCGCCCCATATATGGCATAAATAATACAGAACTTGTACACCCTATAAGGGCTAAGAAAAATACTAAAATAAATAACGATAAACTATATTCTTTCTCTCCAATAAAGGCTGTTCTTTTGTGAAAAAAGGCTGTCAATAATGACGCTATTGTGCCAAATATCAATACACCATATATCATATAAGAATCTTTCACTTTTTTCGGTGAGAATTTTTGTAGCACCGTATATGTTAATGGTCCTATATTACCGATTTGTATTATAACAACCAGATACGATGGTAAATTCCATCCTTCTGGTGCTTTCTCCACTAAAAGTGGTAGCTGTAAGTATGTTGAATTTATTCCTATCCATGATCCTATTCCAAATAGTATAGAAAGGACATCAACGATTAAACTTTGATTTTTGATCGCGTTTTTGTACTTTGTAAGCTTAAATCGCATGTTGTGATTTAAAAGTGCACAATTTTCATTTAATTCATCACTTTTAGCGTCTCTGAAATAGAATAAATACAGAAAATAAGGTTTTATAAAATTGTTGGTTATAAAATTTGTTATTAGTATAAAGGAAAACACTTACTTCCAAAATAAACATCTCATAATTGAACAAACTTTTGCGGTATTTTATTTCAAGCGTTTTTTATAAACATATTTGCATTCAACAAGCAATGGTAAGTGATGATGATTTTTATATACTAATAAAGCGAGTGCATTTAAAACTATTATTGTTGTTATGTAACAAAACAAATATATGATTTGTTTTGATATAATGATTTCAACTATTCTCTTTGAAAAGATCGAAGTAAATTTTTACAGTTACTCTCTTTAAATTCACGTTTTTCGCTTTTCGAATTGTCTGCTATGTTAATAGAACTGAACTGGATAAAAACAGATTTCACACATGTCGAATACGTGTCACTAATCTTTCCTATTTCATTTTTAAACTTCACAACGGATGGAATCACATTGGTATTGTAATTTATGAAATAAAAATAAAACAATTATGGTTATAACATATTATTTTATCTTGAAATATGTATTTCTGCATCAATTTAAATAAGAGGAGATTAACCACGACAATATTTACTTAAAATGAACGACTTTGTCCGATAACGTGCAAGTTCATACTGGAGCAGTTACTAAGTTTACGTCAAGCATCATGTTTGAAAAGATTAAAATTGTTGAATTTTTTTTTATATAATATAACAACAAAGATGAACGATAAAATTGATTTCGTGTTAATGCATACCTAGAGCAAAATTCATGTTGAACGTTTCTAGTTCGTTTTTTATTACTAAATGTAAATTTATCTCTGCGATTGTGGTATAGTTGTCGTATTAGGTATTGATGAAGGGACTTTAATGAATCCCTGTTTATGTTAAATTCTCCCCCAATCACCATGCTCTCATACATAGTTATGGGTGGCGTCGGTGAGCCATACTGCCAATACGCTGGGTTCAGTTATCGAGAAAAATCGAGGAGGGTAGTTAACCACAGTGTCGAGACATTTTCTAGAACCACAGTTAACTTCAAGGCATTAGATGCAAATTCCTTAACTTTGAAAGACCTCAGGTTATTCTTGACATAAACGGCTACTCCACCACCAGAACGACCCGACTTCCCATAAACATTTCGGTCTTGCCGAAAACAATAAAAATATAGATGGTTGAAACAGCTGAATTTTTCACATATTCTAACGGTCATATGTTTCTAAAACGTGTACATAAGTAATGAAGATCAAATAGAAAAAAGTAATATTACAAATTTTATGATAAAGTTTTATAAACAGGCGATTAAGTAGACTCGATGTGATATTCAAACTGTAGACTGGCATGTGGTATTCAAACGACCAAACCGATATTTGGTTTGAATTAAAATGAGTTACTGACAAACTTCACAATTTACCAGGGTTGGGCAAAATTTGATTTTAATTAAAAAAATTAAACATCAATGATTTTTTCAAAAAAAATCATAAAAATCATGATTTTTTTGATTTTAATTAAAACACTCAATAATGTGCTTTTTTAAGCCATTGTAGCCCATTTAAACATTATGTTTTCGAACGAAATAATAAATAATGTGAATGGCATCCAGAGGTGGTTGTCACAGAGGGATGAGCCAGAAATCGCAAATCAACTGCCAATAATGAAACAGTTCCTGTGCACAACTGCTGAATCGGCGCCAGTGGAAAGAATGTTCAGCACTTTTGAATTTGTACACTCTGATATAAGAAATAGGTTGGGAATAGAGAAAGGAGGGAAATTAGTTTTTTTGTTGACTTTACAACGAAAATGAAGAGAAATCAGTTCTTTGTTTGTCTTTTCTTTTTTAAGACTTTTTCTGTTGATAAGCATTGCATTTGTATTCTGGCATTCTGGTTTTGATTTTTAAAAATTTTCTATTATGTTTTGTTTTATGGGTCCAATTAAAAAATAATTGACAAGCACAATTTTTGATTTAATCATGATTTTTATTTGAAAAAATCAAGAATTTAAATCATGATTAGAATCATGATTTAAATCACCTGATAAAAATCAACCCAACCCTGCAATTTACGCACATTCTTCTATTATTATTACCAATTATGATCAATTACTAAAATGTTAATGAAGACAGGATGCTATTGGCGTCACATTTATTTTCATCATCAAAAAATGCTAAAAGATCTAATTTCCGTTATAGTTTATCTTCATTATTGCCTCACTCAGAAAAATTATTTTTTAAAAAAATTTTATAAGATTTTTTAATGATTATCAATTTCTACATTTGATAGTAGTAAATCAAATGTACGCACTTAAGCTGAGCTTAAATTTGTTTTATAGACGCAATTTATCCAAAGAAAATTAATACTAACTATCACCTTTTATTTTTTAAATGTAAAAGTAAAAGCAATATTATGAAAATTATATTTAAATTAAAGCCACATCACTCTTAAGATATTAACCAATTCAAATAAAAAGCACCCCAGAAATGAAATTGAACAGAAGTTTAATTTTTTTAATGCGTTTAAATCAATTTTACGTTATCGTGCAATATGCCAATTTATGCTACTAGAAATGAATGCAATTATACTTAAAAACAATTAATCTAAGAACATACTTAAAACAAATATTTCACCTGACAATATAGTCCCCGTGAGCGTGCTGCCCAGTTATAATAATATGAGAGACTGGCTGTGGGTCGCCTATAAATTCGTTATCATTTGTTTCAGTCATTGTTGAAGAGAGATTAAAATACGTTTTGTGATAATTTAGATAATTCCGATTTTTTTTGTTTTACTTTCAGTCGTCTTCTGCAAATCTGTAATATAATAATAAAGTAAACAATATTATACTTTGAAGTAACGTTCAAACTGTTGCACTTTCTGTACAATTGCAATAAAATATCGCCCAGGTGTTTTTTTAGAGATTAAGTGCAATTAAGTCTTTTGATTTTATCAGTTAAATTATAATATGAAAAATAAAGAACATGTGTTTAAACCTTATCTAAATGAATTCCGTCACCAATTTATCCGATAACTAGATTTGAAATACCGATCAATTTAATGATTTTATATCAATCAATTGAGAAATGACCGATTTAACTTGAACTTCTTTTTGCCATTTCACATTGAGTATTTAGACACGACTGAATGGCCAGCATCGTATTGCAGAGAATAGTCACTCCTTGTTGCTAATTGGAATATTCTTCTTTTTTTTGTACAATAGCATGTTTCGATTCGTTTACCCACACTCATATTCATCAATTAAACGAATATAAATTTGCGGCAGTGGCATATGTTTATAAAATAAATTAAAAAGAGAAGAAAAACGCTTTGTAATCAAAATGATATTAATATCCAACAAAAAAAAACTAAGGTAAGGTAATTTTAATTTGATACACAAAAAAGGTGATAGAAATTATAACCTTCTTAAAATTAGCACAGTTCGTCTGTATAGCATTTTTGTGAAGATATCTTATCATAATGGTTCTTTGCATGCGCTAATATTTACATGTTTTAGGAAATTCTATAAGTTAAGAGAAGACATGTAGCTAGCCTACTTGCATCGTTCTTATATTCTTATATGGAGTGGAAAAACATGTTTGCAGATGCTATGAATATAACTCACTAGGTTATTGATAAACAGTATCATTCTCGGTAGGTGAGTCAATAAATTACTAACGATTAAAATGATTTTAACAATAATATTATCTTCGAATGTGAACAACAGGTACAGTATGAAAATGTTGAAGTAAACAATTTGGTATCAATGCACATATAATAAGAAAATATAGCGTAAAATAAAATTTATTTACGCACCCATAAAATGGTGCACTTCATTACAAGCAATTTTTAGTGATCACAATAACGTGATGCTTATAAAATTTTATCAATGAATATTTGGAAAATATTTAGGTCATGATAGGATGTAAATGAATGCAATATTAATGTGCGCTGTAGTAGCACTTGATTGCAAAACTTTTTAAACTTGACCACTTGTTAAGTTACAAATCTTTTAAACATCATGAAAATTGAGTTGAAGTAACTTTAATTGCTTTCTGCTGACGTGAGGTAGAAATACAATACAGTTCTTATGTACGTACGTTATTGTAAATTAATTGGTAAAATGATCAATCGGTAAATAAATTTTATTATAATACTAGATTACATTATCTATAATAATACTAGAAAAAGGGCGAGCCCACATGATATCACCAAATCAACTTCTCAGCTCATGGTGGCTCTCGTTGTGTGAGGTGTAGCGCCATCTTACTGAAACCACGCGTGCGAAATGTTCGATTGATCCTCTCGAAGTCTGGACAGAAAATATTCGTTTATCACCATGGAACAGTTTACTGCCGATGGTGGTTAGTTCTGACTGGGCCTTCAGCATAGAGGACAGACAGTCGTAAAGCAGTTTGGGTGCGCGATTAATTCGAAAAAGGTTTAACTAAAATTAGAAGACTTTAATTTGTACTAAATATACATCTTAACAAGAAACTCGGTGTTTTCATTTATTTTCTACTGTGGGATTAAGAATCCCACATACATATCTAGAATCAACCCAGACAAAACAACTATTATAAAAACCCCCATAAACAACGATCAATGATAAGATCAATCTTAAATTTCACACTTGTTTTTTTTTAATAAAAATATTTAAACAATTTTTATCTTGGAATAAACAAAACAATTATTTAATTTTCGCAATGATTTACTTAACATTATATGATAGCGAATAAAAATGCCCACACATGCTTAATATTATAAAATTCTCTCTTGGACTTTTATTAACAATCTTGCTTAGGATATAAAAAGACTTGAATTATATAAGAAATTAAGATTCCTTAAAAATAATTGTTAACACTGCTAATGAGAGGAAACATCTTTGTAATAAAAGTAGCTGGATAATCACACTCAGTCTATTATAAAACATGAGTAAAAAATGAAGACAATTTATCATAAAGAACTAAAGTAGCTAAAGTCGTTGACTCTAAACACAATATTCCTAAATGAAGATAACAAGTGAAAATAAGATTATTTGTGACAGTATTTTGCAATAGATAATATCAGCTTCTGTGAAATGCTATGCACTCTTCATGCGCGAGATAATTTAAAAACGCTGGAACTCGGCATCATTGAAGGAAGGCTAACTGTTGGAGACGAGGTGTCGGGAGTGCCATTGTCTCTGGCATTAGTAGTGATGACTTCAATTTTAGAGAGAAGAATGTAACGATGATTTTAAGCGGATGACTGAGCGTAAGAATACTAAGTACCGAGCAATACAGCAGTCTAAATGAGCACGAGGATACGAAAAGAAACATAAAGAGCTCTGATGTGAAGAAAAATAGTTAAATGGAATATAAGAAGAATCTCGTATGTGTACTAGAACAGAACAGACAACGAAGGTTGCACCATACGAGGGAGTTCCACCGACAAGTCCATTGGGACAATCCACAAAACTACTCAAAAGCAACAAGTGACCTTCATGGACTACAATTATAGTGCGCGCTTGAACCATGACGAACTTATATTACGTAACAATTTGGTATGTGGACTTTTAGTATGGTATCAGTTTTTGGAATTTACTTTACATAAAAGAGTGAAGCTGTTGCGTACAATGTACTCTATCAAGGCAACGTTACCAAGGATCAAAGCTTGGTATACATTTACAGAAAGGAAACCCATACCATATACACCGTGATCACTGGAGAAGTCATTTTCTCCTTTCCGCAGACTTATTATTTCATCAGGATAGTGTTGTAAAGTTGTAACTAATCCAAATGAATCAGTGTTAATTTAGCCTCAGGATTTCTTCTGTAATGAAACAGGGTGAAAGGTTCTTATCCAAAATAGTCGACATTAGGCTACTATGCGACATGCTCTGAAAAAATTAGAAAATCTATCGATTAATTTTTCAGTCGTCACGCTGACGACGACGGCGAGAGAATAGTGAAGAGAACGACACGCAGAGCTTAGGTATATTGAACTGAATAATACCGCCTCGAAATCGGGACCGGTGAAGGTAGCACCTGCGATAGTGACTCTGGTCTATCGCATGTGCTCCTTTCACCGGTGCCGATTAGTAGTTATAGGATCAGCTAATTAAGTAAAGCTAAATCTACATTAAAAAACGATTCTTTCATGAAAAATAATAGCAAATTACTATAGATAAGGCAATCATAGAATTAAATGAAAGCTTGCCCTGTCGATAACGTTAAATAATGCAGATAAAAATGCACACCAATATTTTTGAACAATATCGAATGCCTTGTACCTTGCACTATAAAAAATGAAGCGGTTTGACCTCAGTACACTTTCTCCATGTTACTAGGGAATATTATTCATTTTTATTGGGTTACGGAAATCAAAACAGTCTTCTTCTTTAGCGGCTCTACAACCGGGATCCGGTCCTGGCCTCTCGCAACTGTTTTCTCCACCGGTCCCGATTCTGAGCCGATGTCATCCAGTTTGGCTTCCCTAAGCTCTGAGCGTCCTGGTCTACGCCATCCTTCCAACGGAGGTTGGGTCTCCTTCGCTGACGCACCCCATAGGTCTTACCGTAAAACAATAGATCATATTTAATCCTAGTTTATAGTTTAACCTTAAGTTAATTTCACAAAGATTTACTCATTGGCAATCATTAATTTGTAAAGCTTACAGATTAGTCTTCAAGAGGGTCAACTACCGTCATTCTTTTGTGAATTACTTAACTAGTAGATCTAGCATACTTTTAGATATTCTTATAACACAAAATCTGAGGTAAAAATATAATTTAATAATAACTGTTCAGATTAACAAGTGGAAGTCATACACACTGCACTTAAAACAATCAATGAAACTCGACTTTATCACAAAATCATGTTATCTACAGATGATTTATTACATCACACGTGAATGCCACTGCAAATGCAAAGCCTTTCAAGACAAGATAAAAGCCACTTACCTCACAAGTAATTCCTATCATCCAGATAAGTTATACGTAAGCTGCACTCGCCACCTCAAGTACCACCTTGAAGTCGACGAAATGGAAATCAATTGTCGAATTTCGTGGCCTAAACTTTGACCTCGTCGCTGATTGCTTTCTCCGAACATCTATCAATATCAAAATAATTAACCAGAAACCATGACAGCTGACGCACTATTCTTCAGAAGACCAATTCCCTTGCTACCACACTAGTTTCCCCCTCGACTTTCCCGATCAAGTTTTCGGTGGCTTGAAACTACAAGGAAGAAAACATCTGAAATTATTTCACATAATCTTCAGAGGCCAATTTTTGTGATACTAACGTCTCTTTACGTAATTTACGTCTGTGTTGGCGGCTCTTTTTCACGAATTAGCATGAATCAAATCTCGCAATTCTGGGTTAAAGAGGGACACATGTGTTTCTAAAATTTTGGAACAGCTGTTTGTGCAAAGTGACGTTTTGTCGCGAAATTTAATTGTGTTTATAGACACAGTGGCGCTGTGCACGGGTAGTTGACAATTTGATGTTGATGACAATTCGCGGGTTAAGTAAATATCTAAGAAATTAAAATGCTAAAATGTAGTTAATTTTTTTTATTAGAAAGAAGAAAGTCTATAAACAAGAGGAAGTCAAATTAGAGGTAAATTCTTTATTTTAGTTAGAAAGTGCATTACTATTTGATTTCCAGAATAAATATTGGTAGTGGTCAATTTTGCGAATTATAGTAGAATTTGCTTTGTAAACTAGATTTTTTTGATTATCTACAGAACATTTCAGATATTTAGGAGCTTCTGCTAGACCTTGCGACTGAAAGAACATTAGATTTCGATTTTGTAGGCGAGGGACTCACGTGCTGTCGTCACGGCCTTTGTCGGCTGGTTTGTGGGATTCACTTGTTTCAGGACGCATAACACTTCGGCGAGGCTGTCTACCACTATACCCGACGGTTGTGTGTCTGGCTCAGCCGGCTGCTATTGAGTACATCGAAATAGCGAAATCAAAGCATCGTTACAAAAATGTCTTGTTTTGATTTTGTTACTTCCATGGGCTTCGTATTTTCTTCTCTTTGGCGTGAACTCCTATAACATCTAGGAGTTCAAAGGCAAGGTCCATTCCCTTCTCCTTCACCACGGTCCAGACTCCTGCCTCTATTCCTTCCTTTGCACCAAGCCTTATACTAGATATTGCACCATGACGAGTACGACATGACTCATTGGTAGTACAAAGGGTAACTCCAAGCTTGGACTTTCACAGTTCTATGCGGCTATACAGCTCGGAGTGTGCTTTGGCCTGATTCGGTAGTTTCTTTCATTCATTCCTCTCTCCATTTTCTTACGCCCATTATCCTCAAATTGATATCTTATTAGTTTTGGGGATAGTCATCATTATCATCTTACGTTTTTTAATATTATTAATTTCGAGTGCTAGTGATAGTTTTGGTTACTCAATGTGTTATAGCAAAGTATACTAACTGTTAATAACAATATCAGATTACTTATCATCAGTTTCGATTCGTTTCTACGTAAACCATAATCTTTGCATTACAGAAACTTCACATATACTACTAAATACTGAAGATATAGCGCCCAAATTAAAATCATTTTAATTTCAGATTAAATGCCACGCGAATCTCCGCAGCCTGGACCATCCTGGAAACACTCACGATACCAAGAGGATGAGAAAACGACTAAGGAACAGGAGGAATCAACAAAGAAAGTGAATAAACCCGAAAAACGTGAAGAGGAAGAAGAAAAAATCCATTTCCATTGTGAAACATGCGAAATGGATGAATTTTGCCACTATTATGGCAAACGACCACCTTTTGTAAATAGAATTACTTTTCTAGAAAATTGTTTTGTAATGCGTGATCCATTTGCTCCACCACCTCGTAGAGGACAATCAAAACCCGAGTATTTTATTGTATTAGGCTCAAAATGCAGCAAATGTAAAAGAATAGTGTGTAAGGCCCCAGAATGTAGCTTCTTTTATATAAAAACATATTGTTTAAGATGTGCTGAGGAGAATATTAAGAGTTTTCCAACAGAAGTTCGAACAAAAATTAAGAAACAACTTTCTAGTGTCAAGAATATCACTGACTGAGTTATTGTTAGCAAATTAAAACTTTTTATAAAATTGTAAATTTTTCAACTTTTTGGTGCAATTTTCTTTGCTAATGCAAGCATTTTGTTTCCTGGTTTCTTCTTTTTAAACTTCTGAAAGGGGAAAACGGAAAATTGTTAAATAATAGCTGATGCCGGTCTCTATAAATATAATCACCTTTTTAGATGACATCTGCACACCTCGAAATTCTGACTTCTTTTTAGTATTTTTAGGTGCGTTCTTGACAGCATTCGCTGGGCCTTTCTTACTACCTTTAAAATTCTTTTGTTGGATGTTTCCTCTTGGTCCATTGGCTGTTTTTTGTTCAGCTTTCTTCTTTCCTAGCTTGTTTGTCACTTTACCTTGGATCCTTCGTCTTGGGCCACTCATAGCTTGTTGTTCAGCTTCCTTACGTTTTTCCATAGCTCCCAGCTTGTTGACGGAGTATCGTTCTACTCGAATTGGACGATCATCTAGCATTGTGTTATTAAGCTCCAAAGCAAGTCCAACTGATTCTGGTTTTTTGAAGCAAACATATGCAACTCCTGGAAGGAAAAATTCACTTATCAACGATTTATTTATGTAAATAGCGAAATATGAAGTTGTATGGATCCGAAGAGATCATATTAACTTTTTGAATGAAAGTCTAAGAACCCTTTATATTGTCAGTCCGTCGAGTCGGGAATAACATTGTCATAGCGCAGACAAACGCTAAGGTGAGGTACATTCCATTTGTAGATTATTGCCCGCGTTGTTGAAGAACGAATTTGTATATCTTACGATGGGAGAAAAAGTCTCGGAGCCACTGCCCGAACATATTCAATCTCAACACTTTGTGGTATCGTAATTTGAGGCGACGCAGATAAGGTAATGTGTCGGTTTTACATTTGCTATCTGTTGTCACCTTCGTTTTGTAAGAGTTGTGGGTGGATGGTAGTCAGTCACCAGTGACACAACCTTCTATATTACAAGCCATGAACAAGGAAAATATTGAGAGCGAATTTCCGCTCAATCGGACCACAACTCGGTGAAATCACGTTATGTTGTTAGTGTAATTTGGAGAATTTGGGAGAATTTGGTGGTCCGATTCTCTCAATTGAGATTCTTGTTCATGGCTTGTAAATATAGAAGGTTGTGCCAGTGACATAAGTGGAGCAATAAGTCTGTAGTGTATGTGGAACTGCGATCATAACCTGCTGACCTGTAAGCGACAAGCTACTAGGCATACTGCAGAACCTGTACAACCGGTCTGGTTTACAAATATGAGGTATAGGGGTGTAGTTCAATAGTCCAAGCAAGTTCTTGTAGGTGCATGTCAATTGAGACATCTGTATTCCTCGCGAGTTCTGAAGAAAACACCGTCCATTAGGTGGGATGAATACTCGGAGACAAGTGGTGGCATAGCATAGGTACGAAGAATTTGAGGCGAACAGAGATGCCAACAAATCGGCCTTTAATTTGCTTTCTGGTATCATCTCCTCCTTATAAATGAAAGAAGCCGTTGTGGAAGAGCTAAAATTATTCTTGATGGAAGTTACCAGGGACCAGAAGCTTTTACTGCCCACAGACTCTTACTTCTCAACCTATCATCAAATGATGATTTGACTTTCCGAATGATGAAATTACACGAGTTTCTCAATTTAATATACTCACAATGAGCAACTCATTTGGGCAACCTCTGTACGCCATATAGGCAGCTTCTTTAGCTTTAATTGCGTTCATACATTTCCGATTGAACCGTTTATTAGGCGCAGGATTTATAGATTTGGTAGAGTGAGGAATGAACAAACGCATTCTCGACCGTATGGTGACACAGAAAGCGGCAGAGTTCGTATTAGCATTACGGAAGCACAAATCCCAGTGACTGGCTTGGATGAAGCAAATATGCTCCAACTAGTTGGCTTTTCCATAGTCCCAGACAGTACTTTTGGGAACTGTGTTGGTTGGGGCAAACGATGGAGTAGTAGTTTGCAGACTTGCTAAAATTACTTCCTTATTACAACAAACCTTTACAGCCCTTATTATTATGTAACGCCCGAACATATTCAATCTCTCCACAGCTGGAAAATATAGCGTGAAGCTTCTCATCATTAGCAGCTAGAAAATAAAAATTATTGGCCATAAAAATAATAAAATTTTTTACTGTTATTACTTACAATACTTCAAATTTCCAACGAGAATCACTTGTTTCGTTTCAACATCGTCAGCGTATCCTTTTGCCTTGTTAACTCTAATATGACGTCCTTTAAAGTCAATTCCATTTAATTTTAAGGATTTCTCGGCGCTTTCTTTACTCTCCAGGACAACGTATGCATTTAAAGAATCTGCTTCTTTCCTAGTTTTGTGCTTAAATAATTTTTTACCATCTTTTGTCCGAAAGCGAACCGCTCTCACGGCACCAAATTTTGAACATAAGCTTTTCAGTTGTTTTGCTTTGGTGTTTTGTGGTAGATTACCGATGAAAATGGTATTCGCTATATCTTCTAGATTTAAACTTTGTTCTGAAAGTAGTTTTATATATTTTTGATATTTTCTTTAGTGTAAGTAAAGGTAGGTTTGTGTACTTTTTACGTTTGGTTTTGTAGTTTCCTTCTGGGTCGTAGATGCAAGTGGTGCTGCGTCTTTCTCTGGAGGAAAGTGTAAATTTTTAATATTAAGTTTAGGTTTATAAAGTGGAAATCATACCCGTTTTCGATTTGTTTTTATTTTTCTTGGTTTGTTTCAAGTTACCGCCCTTCTCAGTAGGTTTGTCCAATTCAACGTCACCTTGATCCTGCACTGGGACTGTTTCGCTTGTAGAGGAATTAAGCACTTCAGGTGCATCTTTAGATATGTTGTTGCCTCTAGGATTGGCTTTCTTGATAGACACGTCTAGGTCAATATTATCTTCAGAAGCCGTTGGTGCTCCTTCACTCTTTGAGACATCCTCCTCAACTTGCACATTTTTAACTTTGCCTCCGCCCTTTTTTAACTTGCCCATTTATAATAAAAAAATATTTTGTCTTAAACAGATAATTCCGGTATTTTAATTGAAAAAACTGCGGCAATTTCCAAGTCGTAACCTGGGACTATTAACAACTGTCAAAACAATGCGAACTTTTGATTTCACGTGGTGGAACTTATATCCTCGCCTATCGGTGGCGTTAACATCAAGAAAGAGGTGAAGCACATTTTCGAATGAAAGTTCATAGTGAAAGCTTTTCCGAAAAAACACTTGGTTCGCGGTGTTGTGGACATGACCCCCAAAGTTTATTAATTCGAAATGAAGTGGTGCAAATTTTTAAGACGGACGCTAATTTGGAGTAAGTAGAACGTTTGAATTTTTATTTTAATATTCACAATCTAAAGGCATAAATTAGTGATTTAGAATTATTTTTAAGAAACATAATGAATGTTTTACCTAATTTTTATAAGGGGGCAAAAATTATCGTATTGCCTAGGATAACGGGAACACCGGCAACTGCACCAGCACCAATTCTTGGGACTGATCAGTGATCTCATCTCGGATTTAGCAAACTAACCCTCAGAACACATTGAGGACGACAACGACAACTTCTACGGAAAAGCAACAACAATTTATATGAGAATTGTCGTTGGCTTCATTGTGCCACGGGAGTAAGGTGTTAAGGCCTGGACCGATATCTGACTTCAAGCCAAGGACAAGCTTATGGAAGCCGGCATTATGGCCCCATTATATTTGCCCCATCCATAAGAAAAGGGATAAGCTACGCTTTGAGAACTATAGAAGGATTTCAGTACTTTCAATAGGATATCAAGTATTTACAATCTCCAAAAAGAATAGGCTGGAATATAACTCAAAAAGTTTGCTAGGTGAACCACCACCGACCAAATTTTCATACTAAAACAACATCGAAAAATTGCAGAACACTCGAGCAGCTGCCTTCCAAGTTAACCAAGGGTTCAAACGAGGGCATGGGCTGGCGCCTATGTTATTCAACGTAACCAATACATCGAAAGACGAAGTTTACTCTATATAAGACACTAATTCGTCCTGATATATGCTACGATAGTGGAAGATAGACGGATAGAGGATACAAATTCCTATGAAAGGAAAATTTTAAGAAGCATAATAGGCACAATTCGTCAGGAAGGGACATGGAGAATCAGATGTAACAACGAGTTATCTCAAATCTATAACGAATGCTGGCAAACTTCTTCACATATCGAATTGGAGAACGTCAGACAGAAATCAAGACGAGAAAAAGATAAGACGAGGCCAGGGTTCGAGTTGGGCGGTAGAAGGAAAGGATGGGCCATGGTATGGGAACAGATCATTCGCTCACAGCCCGCCCTAAGGTAGGAGTGATGAACGATCTGAGGCAAATTGTTAAAGCGCCCGCTATTTGTGCAGCACTTGAGAGAATGCTGTCAAACGTGGGGCCCTAGGCCGTCATCGGCTCCTGATGGCGAAAGTGGTTAGAATAGTTCTACTATACGCAGCATCAGTGTGGGCAGCGTTGAACAGGACGGGCTAACCACCCAGACTTATCTCAAAAGGGAAGAGATGGGCTATGAGGCCCACTCTCCGCCATCGCGGCTTTTACTGTTCGCAGAGAGATTTGGGATATGAATGGTAAATCAATTTCAGGCTATATGAAAAGCCTAAACCTCAAAGATTTTTAATGGCTTGTCGCAATAGACCTAATAGGTCGCACTGCCTGCAAAGACGCTCTCTCAAAGAAACAAATAAGAACGGCTTGAAGATAAAAACTTCTTATTAATACGTGCTATTTTAGATGAAGGTAGTCAGAGGTCATATATTAGAGAGGAAATTGATCAAAAACTTGAACAATAACATCGACTAGTTGAAAGGCGCATACTGCTAAATTCTAGTTCTCTATTCGTCACCGACAATCGCCTATTAACATAACCGAGGAACTGTGTGTTAGTTTTGGGATTCTCTTATTCTTTTATTACTACTAGAGCTTACTGTTCGAGATAGAATTCTATGATATCGTTGTCGATACAAAGAAGTTTTTACCTTAAGCTCTAGTCTTCCACAAAAACACTATAAAAAATATATGTATTTATTAAATCCCGCATTTCAGAATAAAACCGAACTGAATCAAAGCCTTTGAATACTATCCAATTCCGAAAAACATTAAAGATACTTATCTACAGATGCTGGTTACTATTAATGCACAGCAGCCATCCGCTAAATTGTTTGAATTTCTTTTATTAATGCTGCTGCTGCTGTTACTCGCCTTTCTACACCAGCCGATAAACAATTTAATCGCATTTATGAAAATTTAACAGGAACAACTTATAATCACCAAATAATGGCGATGCACGTATAGAGAAAACGTACAGTGCAGGCATGCAACATTTATGCCCATATGCTCCTATCTATAAAACAATATCGCCGCATTAACCAGAGTAGAGGAGGGGATTTTATTTTAAAATGCAATGGTCCCGACAATCGTTAATTCGATACCCGACATTGAATCAGCCGTAACATCCAATAAGGATGCCTCTCTCTGCAGTGTGCTTTATTCGTAATGACAATAGCACAGGTGATCAATTGTGTTGAAACTCCCAGCAGATGAAAGAGGATTTCAATCAGTCTGTCTCCTATCTGCTGTTTCGTATCGAGTTTTTTTTATTTTTTTTTGCTTTTTTTTTGTTAAATTTATTGCTTCCAAACGGAAGGTAATTTTTATAATGATAAAGCCCTGCAGTGCTAGGATAAGAGAAGGAGTTTTATCTGTGATTGAGTTCGGATCTAGTGATATAATAGTGGTAGAGTATTTTGTTCTTATTAGTTTCATTACATTAGAAATGTTGAGATGAGGTTGTCGTTGATTTTGGCTCATTTTGTTAGATACTTTTAACAACTGGATGGATAAGGCATCTCGCCGGCTTTACCGGTTAATAATAGGGTTCCGCTTAGGTCGGGTCTCCACTTAACGGATGGTACACCTCCCTGTTCGGCTGGAAGTCTGGTACTGCAGGTGTCACAGCTTTTGTCGGCTGGTTAGCGGCATTCATATGTTTCATAACACCCCTACGAGGCTGTCTCCCGCTGACTCCAATGGTTGCTTATAACAATATACAATATCCAAGTGTTCACACGCGAGGTTCAGTGCCTTCTACTTATGCATATGCCAAATTCCCCTTAACCTATCCTATCATTTTTCTATTCTTCGAGCTAAGCTTACTACTAGACAGGGTAGGTAATGGCAGTTAGTGTTCCAGCAGATAATGATGAATCTTGCGTTTTAAACTCTAGAATGTTATACTAGCAAGAAAATGCTCCTCTTAAACTGTGCTGATCATGCCATTACCGAAGTTTTTGTTTGCCCTCTTCGCTTCTGCTCTGCTCGTTTTATGCTGTTCACATCATTGTAAGTGGAAGAAATGTAGGAGGACTCTTTCCACTTCATGCGGTGGAGAAGGAAACCACCGTCCATCTCATTGGCGCTTTGAGTTAGATCGGGAGTTGCGTTGTCTTCTACCGGCAAAACATCGTTGACTTCTTTCTGAATAGAGCCAGGGGAAATGGAGTTAATTCATATGTCAACAGCTCTACAACATCTTCGTCCCTCTTTTTTGCTATGACAATTCTTTGGAAAATTGTTAGAGGGTTGACAGTAACTGCCGCACCATTGATTTTAATGGTACTGCTCATACTGGGTAGTGACAAAACCACATTCTTGTTAGACTGCTTCATGGAACCAAATTTGTATGGTTTTGGTCCCAATATCCAAGGCTTGGTGGGAGTTTACTTTGGAATTTGACAGGATGTCCGTTGACAGCGACATGAGCGAATTCAACTTTGGAAAAGGGGTATAGTACCATTCGTGAATCTTAGCTCGATCTCGTGAATGTTAGTATTTGTATATTTTTAGTATGTTGTTAAGGACACCTTCCTCTACAACTGTGTGCCAAAATTTGGGTAGATATGTATTTTTTCTTCTATTGGGGATTTTTTTTGTCTTCGTTGCTTGGACTTTTAGGAAGATCCGAAGGTTATCTATTACCGCGGCTTCACCGGCTGAAATGCGCAAGTTCGACCAAATCAGTCTACTGAGCTTAAATTTTTGCCTGAGTTCCCATACATTTTCACATTTTGAAGTTAGGAAAAATAAAGCCTGATTTCGCCCAGCAGAACATGAAATCAAGCTTAAAAGTAAAAGCTCGCTTAAAAGAGAGTAATCAACTGGAATAATGGAATGCCATTCCAGGGAGCTTTTGCTTTTCTGACTTCTGGCGAAAAGGCAACAATAATTTCAAGCACTGAACTCGGATTTAGCCGGTAAAGCCACTTATGTGGATTGAATTGATTATTATTCATCAGCCTCATTCCTCTCCAATATCTCTAGGGACTTCTCGTTGAAAAACAGAAAGAGACACTGGTTAAGCTCCCGATGTCCAGATTTACCTTCGGCAACAAGATCTGGGCTCTGGACCTCCTTGCCTGATCTGACCTTAGTGAATCGTTCGTCAGGAAGCCCTTTGAGGTCTGATCTTCATTGATGGTGATGGACCTAGTTAGGAATTGTTCTTTGATCAGAACTGATCTTTGCCTTGGTACAGGTATCAACTAATTTTCTTCAAGGCACAAAGAGAAACGTCCTTTGTTTACATGGAGAGTTTTTCTCCAAGTCCCTGACAAGTGTGTGTATGGTGTCGTCTCAGTACAACCGCCAGCCTGATAGGCAAACTTACTTACCTGTTTCCCCTTAATCCCTCATGGGACATAGGGCGGAAACAGTGGTAGGCAAACTGCTTCACTTGAAGTGGCGAATTGAGATTTCGTTACGAATCTGGAAGTTAATTTTGTTATACAATGATTGGTGGAAAGAAGTAAGCCTTCTTTATGTGGTAAGTTCACATTTATTTTTAGGCTGAGAACGATGAAGGTGCTGATTGAAACATTGATACAGTTTGAAATAGGTTTTGCGTTTTTTGTAATGAAACGAACTTCTTCTATGCCTAGAGTTCCATAAATAAACTTCGCCAAAGTTTACCAACTTATTTTTATGTTTGACAGCATAATACTGGAAATGGCTAGGGCGTCAAATTCATATGGCAACTTCCTATTGGAGCCCTCGAAGGAATAGTAAATAATGGTCGGGTCGTCTTCCTTCCAGGTAAAATGTGTTCAGTATTCGTATTTTTACATTATTTAATATTGACAGAATTTTGTAATAAAGAGAACTCCCCTTGGACTTCTTTAAAGTACTTAAGATCGCCCAACTTCCTGCTGTCAACTGTGGAACAATATAAGACGACGTCATAGACTGCCTGCACCTAGAGAAGCATCTCTCATATGTTATTATTGTACATTATAAGTTTTGCTGTAATTTAAATAAAATTTTGCTTTCACCAATTCTAAAATTAATATTCAAAAAGCTTCAAAATTGTGGTATAACAGGGCAACAAAGGTCAACCACAATTTATCGATAAAGACATTAGTTTGAGCATAGTAAATATATTGTTGACTTTGGTTATATTTGCATAGTGAACAGCCATCAAATAAATATTAAAACATTTTGGGTTTCACTTTATACCAAAAACTTCCCCATTATAACGAAAAGTTTTACTTTAAGGAAACTTAATACAAGTTCGTCAATTCTCAAGGATGAACTTATAAACAAGTCAAAAACCCTTAGTTTTTACACGTTAAGATGACGGGGATTACTGTTCCGATGTACAAGCAAGCACACACAAGTAAGTGGTTGTATGTACTTTCAAATTAATATAAAGCCACCTTAAGTGGATTAAAAGTTTCCTTGCTTGACCGCAGGTCAGATATTCTGGCTACTGTGTGTTTTAATATTTTTCGTAAGTTTGCAACAAGATTTAAAGCTAAAACCAACAAATCGTGCAAGAAACATCCCTCAAAGACTTGCCTTTGGTTCCATTCTGCTACGTATACACCAAAGGATGGTCGTCGGCCATAAGGAATGAAGTTGATGACGATTTTTGGGGGCGAGGGTAGATGGATGCAAGAAATCGCTGGGCGTAAGTAGTTCCATATTGAGGGTGACTGTAAGGAGTTTTTCGAATGGGGAGAAGTGATGATGGTATGATGGTGGCGAACCCGGGAACCGTAAAATTTCAAAAACTTTTCGAGGCATGGACTGCAATTCTCAGTCTTTACTATCCTTCTCCCTCTATAATAAACATTACAGAATCTTAAACCCGTGCTGTAAAAGTCCTCCAGTCGGGTACTGTTGCTGCCGCCTTTCACCTGCACATAACCCTAATTCTTGCAATTTCATATATTGCACGGTCGGTTTGTTTACGACACAACTTTTCACGACTAATAAACGTTCTCATTGCTATACGTTCTCTCTACTAAGGCAGGTTGACATTTGATGTCTTTTCTAACCCATCTCAAAAGCGTCGAGTGTATTCAACGTTGCTCCTACCCACGCTGATTCACCCCTTTCTTTTGGCCAACATACGAATTCGGTACGGATGTCTACAAGTTGAGCTCTATAGCAAAGAGTGAACTTCTCCTTGTTATTGTAAGGCCTTTTGTCTCTGGATAAAGCTCTTTTGTAATACTAAATTTAATCAAGAAATAACTCCTCGGGGAACTTCATATTGTGCACACTGTGGGGCTACATGAACCCGGGTGGAACGGTGCGTTCAAAGCTAGTTGTGCCAATAATTCCCCACTGGATGCCATTGTTTTCCATTCAGATGCTGGGATTCCTGTGTTATATTGAAATCAAAACTAGTGAATGACTGAATGGTATACCATTGATAATCCCGAGATTTCATGAAAACAAATTTACCGAATCACAATTTTATTGTTGCTCTGTTGCTATTTTTATTTAGTTTTTTTATATGGACGTGCAGAAGGGAGACTTCTGATATTGATTTGTTATTTTGTTGCAGTACTAAACTGTTTGGCTATTTAGGTAGACGAATTAGTTGATTAAAGTATAGAATTTCACTCCTTTGTTAAATCACAGACGAACCTATCTGTCGACTTGTATTGTTTCTATGTCGAAGGCTCAGAGGTTAAACTCCTTTCCCCTGCCAACGATATTCGTATCATAGAATCCAATGTGGAATAGCAAAGTCTAGCCGGAAAGGATCTAAAGGATGCTAATACCAAAGTGCGGTGTGACTCCACCAGCTCCCATCCAATGCTACCTTATCCTCGCTCATGTTTACTGGTTATGGCAAAAGAGTGGATAAGCTTATGCTTACAGGTGATGACAGAAGAATCGTTATGGGGCTGCTGTAAATAGGGAAGAAAAGCAAGAAGGAATCCAACAAGATTGGAGAAGTCCCGCTGCCAGGAATCGAACCCCAACCCCTTAGAATCAAGTGGGATGGCACTGGTTGAGAATATAAATTAGGGAAAAGTTTTGTTTATGGTTTATTCTATTATGATATTTCTTTCTCAATGCAATGAAGAACGCGAGCTCATGTTCGTTCTCTTCATTTTCTCGCTATTTTTTAAGATATCAAATCCAAACTAAACCTTATAATGTATCTGCCAAGTCGATTTTTGCAATATTCGGGTTTATTACCTTATTATTACCTTTTTATTACCCTTTTATTACCTCAGGTTCTAACCATGTTTTGTAAGAATTCATTACGTTTGTTAAGAATAAGGCGGCCCGCATATGGTCTAACTGGTTTGCCTAACTCAGTTGATTAAAGAATTGAAAATTTACCAGGATTTGTAAAAACAACAAAGTTATATCGCGATAATGACTGCACGCTCTTATATCTTCTTTTTTATCTTCAGAACTCCACAAAGGCATTTTCCGTTAACCCCGATGGTTATGACAATTGTATTGCCGGCTATTACTGATTTTTCCAATATTCGTTGGATTTAAGCAAAATTCTTTTCCGTGATGTGCCATTTTATAATTAATCTCTCCCAATTTCGCACTAAGTGAATCACAAATTTGACCTAAGACGGCTTAGATCGTTACCAGGTTTCCGGGTACCCTTTAGGGCATAATTTCTCCCCTCATAGTACTACTATATTCTCCTGTTTCCTATGCAGGAGTCTTAATATTAGTAATGAGGCCTCTTCCTCATTAGCATTTGTTGCTATATCCAAACATTTGATGCTATTTCTATCCGAAGTACGAAATCATTGTTGCGGGTACTTTCAACGTTCACAATGTAAATTGGCTGAATTACTCGAATGGCCCAAGTGTTTCTGGCAGGGACACAGAGCTATTTGCATAGACTGCACCAAATGGCCCACTTACTTTATTTTTTCCTTAACTCCTCTCACTCAACGCGGTACTTAGTCGAAGTTGATTCGCCTTAATGGAACTTGAAGCACTTTCTAGTCAGCGCTAATTTCCCCTAATAATATTTTACTCCAATCAAGCCATCTCTTTCTGCTCTTAAACTTTTGCAGAGTTTGGGCGCTTTCAGTAATGCAGATTGCGTGGGCAACTGACTTATTCAGCAACACACTTCCATTGCTGAATAAGTCAATTGCGCACGCAACCTGCATTACTGAAAGTGCCCTTTCTTAACTAACCGCTCTTAAAAGGTTAAGCTAGGTGGCTGTAGTTCCTAAAGTGCCCTATTTCATGCTGGCGTCCCCCAAGGGTCCATTCTTGGGCCACTTTTATTCAGTATTTTTATTAACGATCTTCCCTTTTTAGTTATTCTAAGATGTACGCAGACAATGTGCAGCTGCGCCAAGAGATCAAATACATTTGTGTGTGGAAAAGCTTGCTTCTGACTTGCGTCATGTATCTTACTGGTCGACATTAAATTTGCTGCTGCTAAATCCTTCGAAGTCTCAGTGCATTTTTTTCTCTCACTCTACTACAGTTCGTCCTGATTTCTCTACTATCGCGTTAAACGCGGTTCCTTGTTTGCAATGATAAAGCAAGATATCTAGAGGTGATAATGATTAGCAGAATGTCCTGCTGCGATCACATTAGTTTCACTGTTGGTAAAACCTATGGACTCCTGTTTGTTGAAAAAGACTGCACGCAAGAATTCAAGCTTAAAGTCTTACTACTACCTCTTCTAATGCATGGCCTTTCCATCTTTCTCTCTCTTGATTCTTCTTGCGTTCGTAGCTTCTTACTTAAAGTATAGCGTTTAATGATTGTGTACGTTTTGTTTTTAGGTTACGCCGCTTTGATCACATTTCACCCTACCCGAACTCCGTTTTAGAGTAAAAGAAGACGCCCGAGTGTCTCATTCGCTCTGGTTGTTTGAAAGCGCAGCTTTCTCACTCAAACAACCAGAGGGAATGGAAAGCTCGGCGTCTTCTTTTATGGTTTTACCTCTACTCTGCTCTCTGAGTGACTATCGTGAGTATAGGCTTCTGCGACTGTTTGACGATATCCTGCACGTGCGCAAACCTGCATACCTTAACCAGTTTGTGCAGTTTTCTCAAAAAATAATAATTTCATAATTCCACGTTTGCGCACGTTAATTGGACACCCTTTTTTCGTTGTCTTCGCAGCACGTTTTTAGAATTCTGCTCTGCTGACTAAACTCCAAACTATTGGTATCGACTCTGTTTTAAAGAACTGGATTGATAGTTCTCTTTCTGGCCATTCAATCAAGGGAGTGCACCTTTGCTTGGCTGGACAAAGTGCATAACCGCGCTCTCAAGCTTATTGGTGATCGCGTCATGTGCTTTTCAATGGACTATTAAGCCACTGCTGGATTGTAGCAGGTTTCATTGAAATAAATAATCTTCACGACTATATATTTCCAGCAACACAGGACTAGCCCTAACAACTCGACTTTGGACCAACCTGTTGGGTTATAATCGCACTTCCATCAGTCCGTAATAGTTTTTCTTCTGCTTTCTTCTTCTCAGTAAGGTATAGGGTCCAAAAGTATTAGGTGAGTCCCCAGAGGAGATCCTTAAACGACAGTGCAAAACTACCTATACTGTCATACAGCCCTTGACTCGATAACTTTACCTTTTGGCTTAATAAATAAATAAATAAACTTTACCTTTTGGCTTGGTAGGCTTTGAAGGGAGTGCCCCCGACCTACCGTCGTTAGTTGATTATCCAGGTGCCACCACACGAGGAGGTGACGATTCGATTTTGCACCCCATCTATAATCGTTACGACATTATTTGTATATTTCCAGAGGCTCTGTTATTCCACTTATGGCTAACCACCAGAGTATTAGAAAGCTGCTGTCTAAATTCATCAATCGTTTATTAAACGAACTTGGAAAACCAGTAGTATATTCCATGTCAAAAGTCGCGAGTTATTTGCTGAAGATTTTTTGAAAAAAATCAAGTCACAACAGCAGAGTTCATCACTATGTTCTCCAGTATCGCCACGTATCCTAAATCCGTTCTTTCCTACGAGCTAAATTTGCTACTCAACATTATGATGGACTGGTAGGACTATAGGTGATTTCTGGACTTATAACTAGTATGCGATGCAAGTAAATAGCTTTTGTTGATCTAAACTAAACCTGTAACGAGATTGACCAATTAATTGTATTTAACAATATAGTAAATAAATAGGAACAGGTAGAAACACAAGGACAGCAGGTGAACTATACATATGTGTCCAACAATCCCCGAATGTCAAAATTTCAAACAAACAAAAATCGCGACAGAATCTCACTAAACCGATCCTAATCCATATTCATTACAGCATTGTCATGCCCAATCCATTCTCATGCAGGTCAAATAGTCAATTTTAGGACATTAATTAATTACGTGAGAACAAATCCCTTCATATCCAGCAATCACTACCACCATACACCTACAAATATTCCACTCCGATCCATCCCTCCACCAAAACTCCCCGAAAAACTTTTGATCCCGTCACGAAAATTCAGTTTCACATTCATCCACCAGCCCACCACCGCCCGCCCGTTCTGCAGACAAAAAAGGAATTTCTCCACCAGCAGCGCCGGCAACAACTGTATTTCGGGGATAAGTCTTCAAACCCAGCTACACATAGACGTCAAAATGTTGAACGTAATCCGGACAAGCTAACCAAACAGACATGTGTCTGCCTAAACAAAACTATAGTGATTGGGAAAGGTGTGCTTCCTGGTGTTATTCTTCGCAGGAGGATGAACTAATATCCCCGGAGCAGGTTGTGAATTTACAGGATTTGATTAATGTCAGAGATGTTATCGGAAGTCGGCACAGTGTTTTGTAACTTTCGGTCTTGGTGGTGAAATTCAATTCAATCTTTGGCTTTCGTTTGTTTTGCATTTTCTTTGTAGTGCTTACTTTTGGATATTGTAGTGGAAATTTATCTATTTCAATTTGTTTGATGGAATGTTTGCCGAATGTTTTCTGTTGTCACTGAACGTTTGCATGTTGCCGAAGGTGTAGTAAAGTGAAAACTGAATGGATGGGTTTACGTTCCAAGCTGAAGGTATTGTTTTCACTTTCGATTTTTAAATATACATAAACTTATGCTATTGTTAGAGGTTGCAAAGTCTCAGAGGCAATGACAAGAGTGGACTCCTTAAACCAACAATATCTTTATCAAAATTACCCAATAAAGAACAAAAGATGTGGACTATTCTAACGTCAAAGATAAGTGAATATCTTAAGCCTGCCTCACCTCACGATTGTAATTTTCGACCGTTCTTTGTGGCGTACCTGATTAAGTAAGATGTTGTCTGCACACAATGCAACTTGTTAAGCCGGCTCTACACAGTGCTATGAACACCCTCCAACGTTGGACGCTTGATGGAGGGACACATCGTGTGGCCGATGCCCGAACTACGAGCATGCAATGTCAAGCGTCCAACGTTCGTATTTGGATGTAACCCGGGTCTACACGAAGCGGTGAACGTTTCATTCGAATGTTGGCTTGCAACGATTGAGTCAATACCGACTTCAGCCCGAACGTGTCCAAATACCAACGTTGGACGCTTGACATTGGACACTCGTAGTTCTAGCATCGGCCACACGATGTGTCCTACCATCAAGCGTCCAACGTTGGAGGTTGTTCATAGCATCATCGTGTAGAGCCGGCTTACGTTCGGGCTGATGTCGGTATTGGCTCAATCGTTGGAAGCCAACATTCGAATGAAACGTTCACCGCATCGTGTAGAGGCGGCTTTAGTCTGGGTTTGGCAGGTTGGGAAAAGGATAACTTACGATAGATAATTAAAATATCAATTTTGTTGAACAATCAAAATTTTAGAACAAACTTCATATTCAATACTATTTCCCCCAGCAATATACCTAGCAACGTGCCTAGAACACAAAGCTTAATCGAATTGTCATCGTGTGAGGTAAGTTTTAGTCGAAGGTTTTTTAGACCTTCGATTTTAATATTATGTTAAATAATTTCCCTAACCTTTTTGTATTTGCAGATCGTTTTCAAGTAAAAAATCTTTACAAATGCTGTGTCCATCTGTCCGTAGGTGATCCACTTTTATTTCTGAGAATATCTCCAACTATGAAAATAAAGTGTACTTAACGCCAAAAAAAGAAAGTCGGTTCGCGCATGCGGGAAAATGACAATTACACAAAAATAAACACTGCGTACATGAATAACATGTGGATTAAATCACGACAATAGTCGCAGTGGCCAGTGGCACCGATTGGGAATATGAATGAGCGAAAAGTTGTTCCTTTATAGTGGATTTGTCATTCATACTGTACACGGGAAACTCAATTTTGAGCGAATCTTCGTTTAAAGGGCGGTCCACACATATCCGTGGCGTGACGGCGACTTCAGTGCAGTACCGTGAGCATCCAACCACCTTCTAAATTAGAAAACCTTTGATAAAAAAATGCCTACCTCAAAGCTTCCTTTAGCTACTCTATTTAATGTGTGAAAACTAAGCTTTAAAATCACTTGTCCGTGGTGCAATGTGTAGAATTAATTTTAAATCGAAGAATTCATAGACGATAAGGTGGGCCAAGAAGAATCCGAAGGTACTGGAGGAGGAGACGATTAACTTTACATTTTTGAGCTCTTGGATGCTCTACGAGTTTGGAAATACGGTTTGCGTAAGGCTATTCCATAGTCGAGCTATTATATTCTCAAACGAGTCCCTTCTAGACTCTAGTGTGCGTGAAGGTTGTAGCGTATGGGAATGAGTCCTATGTTGCGGCAGAAGCATTGTCGCGAGGGCCAGAAGACACGTTATTAAGGTGGTTTTTAAAAGGTTCGAATTCTGTACTCTTGTTTTCAGTTAAATAAATTCACCAAGATTAGGCGTCATTCACCGTGTTCTTTTAATGAACTGGGTTTTGAGAGCTTTTGAGGAGCTTTTGAGTTCCCATACAAAATCGAAGAACCAGAAGACCCAGATAAAACCTGGGTTTTCGATTTTGTATGGGAACACAAAAGCTCTCAAAACCCAGTTCATTAAAAGAACACGGGGATTGTTAGGGTCTAATGGGAAGTGATGTGTAACCTGATGGTGGATCCTCGGATTTAACGCCTTTCACATCGATCGAACGATCAATTTGGATTTGGATAAAACACAGGGAACGGTAGAGGTCCGCGCTAGGTTGGCCTACTCTAAGCGGTTCCTTCCTGGGCCGAATCTTAACGCGGCTAAGGAATTGTTGGAGCGCAGTAGAAAGGATGTCAGACACTTGTTGGCTACAGTTTTTGGACATTTGTTGGCTTAATTACTGGACATTGCACCCTGAATTACCACCTATGGGGGATGATCTCTGTAAGTGCCCCGCAAAATCTCGAACTATCAAGTCTAAGCGACAAGTCACTAGATAGACTGCTGTATCTGCTCAAGCGGTCTGGCCTACAAATATGAGGTATAGGGGTGTAGTACAATAGGCTAAGTGAACTGGGTGCGGTACTTTTGGACTCAATACCTCATCAAAGGAGAAGAATAAGATGTCATTAGGCGACCCATTTTGGTGTTTTAAAAAATGACGGAATTAATATTGGAATGGGATTGCTTTATTGCACAAAATGTAATAAGTTATTGAAAATTCGTTTTTAAATTGAAGATAAATACTAAACCGCGTAATTATTATTGAAGCATGCTAATTATTAATAGAACTAAACACTAAAATCATCAACTCTATGCGAATGAAATTGATGCAAGTATTGTTATCATTAATTAAAAGGCATCTGTTCACAGTCGAATATCCTAATAGGGATATCGGTATATATCCGTCCTCCATTGATGAACATCATCATTAGTGCTTCGGTACCTGGAATCATTTAGATTGCCTGATCTTAATTAATATCTGTAAAATCACTGTCTCTGAAATAGGGCCGCTATTGTTCAAAATTATCAATTAGCAAAGCGTGGCCTATTAATTAAAGATAATCCGTAAATTTCGCTCACAATTACGCCCAGTACCCGTTTCGTTGTTATAGTTAAGGCATTACAACAACCTAAAACAGATCAGCTGTAGTGAAATTTACTTGTTGACTTGAAAATTATATTTGGCTTAATGTTTGCAAATTAGCGTGACTGCACACAATGGGCCAAAAAGGTATATGTCGTCGCTAGACTGTACTTGTACATATATACACGTCTATGGGGGGTATTGAGTTTTGGGAACATGGGAACAAGGGGGGCCAGAAGGCTTCTAGAACAACGAGGAATACTTTCCAGATTCTTGCTGCCTCTCTTGTGCGGATTAAATGGCTCAAAAACATTTTCTCAAGGTATCCTCTAGGATGTGAAACATCAAAAGGGAAAGTATACAAATCCCTTTAAGAAAGGCTTTATCTCTTTGTTCCCTCCCCCCACCTTCATGCTAAGTAGATACGTATGTTTGCCAGGCATATGTACATATTTTTTGTCAATTAGTTTGGATGAAGACACATATGCCCGCAAGGCGGAGAAAGTATTACCATCATGATGAATTCGTTCGCCCTTTGTGTGTATATCTCTGGGGTTCGCGTTCTCCGTTCATGTGGCGGCTTTGATCCATTATGCAGGTGGGATTTGACTTGTAACGACATAACTAAGTCTCTTTTCTCTCCATTCCCATTTTTCCAGAGACACTTCTTCCAACTTCTCAGCGGCATCAAATTTTTATCCAGAAATTAGGAAGATTAGATAACAACAATTTTATATCCTTGAGAGACTTTCATGTTTGGAGATTTTATTTTATGGATGTCAGATCTCATTTCTGTATAGCAGTGATATAAGGGTGGAGTATTCGAAACCAAAAGCAGTCACACATTAAAGGAATCCTGTAGCTTTGAAATGTGACTTTTTACCTTTTTGCCTTTTTACGGTGCATTAAGACGGAATAATCTCGATTGAATTACTCTCAGGTAAATAAATATTACTTGGGCCTGAGTGCTCACTGCCAACAGAATGTTTCCAGAGTTTAGGTATCGTTTCTTTAATTAAAAAAAAAATGTAACAAAAAAAAATTCTGTAAAGCCGGGGGTATTGAGGGTTTCGATATTGTGAATCGATGGCTACTTTAAAGAGGGACTGAAGGGAAAAGGTTCTTCTGGGTTAGATTTTTTTTTTTCAGTTTGTCTATCAGAGGTCGATCGGGTAGTTTGTTTATTAGGGATATGGTGTTTAAACCTGATCTTCCTCTTTGGTTGCTTAACCACTTCTAGAGCAAACTGTTTACACTTCACCTTTTAATCTGGGTTTGCGTTAGTTCTATTAGCTCTCTTGTTTTTTTTTTGTGTTTACATTCTCTTGCAATGAACGTAAGGATATTAGGTAGTAGATGTATCGTTTTGAGTGTACCCAAGTGAGTTGTGGAGAAAAAATGCTAGTTTTGAGCTAGTGAATGGCAAAAGAATTATCTACAGTATCTTATAGAAGTTTGTCGTTTAAAGCTCTATCAGCTTTAACTATCTATATTCAAAGCTGTCGATTTGCTTTGAAAAATCAATCCACTAATCACTTCTTTAATTCAGGTGTATGAGCAGAGCTTTAATAGAATAATACAAGGGGAGTCTATCAAAAATTAAGTGGACTGCGACCGGCATATTCTATTCCATTGGAAGTGCACTACGGTGGAGCTATACTATTTTTAAAAATACAGCTTCTTTGTAGTAAGTTTAAAAGTAGATTGTCTGCATAAATACAACTAAGCTTACTTTAAAACCAGCCTATATAAGATTTCCATAAAAAAGTTCAGTACCCAAATTTTGTTCCCGTAAAACTGAACGTTGGCGTGGTCGGGAAATTGCAGTAATGTTGACATTTACATCTGACCGTGTGGCAGGTCTATTTTTAAAAGTTAAATTTTCAAGCTAGGCATAGTTTTGTGTGTATTCAGTCACATTTTGTTTTTGTTTTCAGCCAGCTATGACTGGATTCAACTTTGACATTCGCTTTGAGCAAGCTTGATTAAGTTTTAGCCTTTATGGTTCTTTAGCTTGCTAGTAGTTCTTATTATATCTGCCTTTAAAAAAGACTAGCAGAGGTTTTCAGCTCGGTTTCCTACTCAGCGGCACTGAATCGCTATTTTAGCATGTGGTGTTGTTATTTGACGCAACCTGATTGTCATTTGCCGTCGAAGAGTTTCTTAGTACATTAGCGTTGCTATTCAGCATATCAGCGGCGTGCCCGGGACGTCACAGGTGCGTGTTCCGTCAGGGGCTCCAAAAAATATCGGTGCGTACATTTTATATGAACTCGTTTACACATGTCCACTAGTTCGTATTAAATGTACGCACCGATATTTTTCTTTTTTGAGCCCCTGATGGAACACGGCCCTGTGACCCCTCGAGCACAGCCCTGTGACGCCTCGGGCACGGCCCTAATATGTGTGGATACTCTTTAACAGAGCTATATCCATCTCGGGATTCGTCCTTCATTCTCCGTTGTTAAATTTTTTTTCTCGTTGCTTAATCTTGTCACTAATGTTGTTAATAATTTTGAGCAGTTTAGGCTGGCCTCTCTGCAATTTAATACTGGAATTGAAAAAAATGTGTTTGTGTTAAAAAAATGTGTATAAAATGCCTTGGGATACTTACGAAACTCCATAACTAATGGATTTGCATAAACTGTATATGTACAAATTTTACAAAATCTATTGCAGCGAAAAAAATATCGATAAAACATTCCAATGATTACCTTCTGTTAAATATTGTGTAACGTCCAATCCGGTGTGCAATTTTGTTCATTTCTCTTTTTTTTTCTCTACACTTTCAGAACCAGAACAGTTTAAGAGATGAATCGAGGAAAAAAGGAGTGATAAAAGCTTTCCGTATACATATAGAACTAGGAATCAACTGCAGACACATAAAAGGGTTTTAACGAAATGAGCTTTAGAAAGAAAGGATTTCCCAGGACTTCAAATTCAATTTGATTCAGTTATATCAAAAAAAAGGCCAACAACTAGATACGAATGAACAGAACACATTCTCAACTGTGTCTATTTTTCTGTACAGGAGATGTTTGCACTCGTATATAAAGAGTATACACCACCATAGAACATTTTTCTTTTTCATATTATTAATCTTGTTTTGTGTTCATTTTTTTTTATTATATTTAGGATTTAGAAATTCACCATATTAAGTGCACACGTTTTTACAATAAATGTAAAGAAGGGAATTGAATGTGAATATCTATCGCTAATAAATTTTATAAAAAAGGATGAATATGTGTGCAAAATTATACAAAGGATTTTTCACTGCAAAATACATAATATAAAATTACTATACACACATTCCGTATACGTTCTCCCTCTTTTCAAAAACTACCTTTAAGCACCTTTCAATTGAGGTAATTACGTTATGGGGAAGAGTGCATGCCACTGAAGTTGTCATTGAGGCTGAATTGCAAAGAGTAAAGTGGTACTCAAGCATTCTATGTGCACGGCGGAGGGTTTCAATCAAATCAATATATATACTATAATATATAAACCTGCCACCCACCACTTATTAAAGGCAGGTAGAGGAGGGATAAAAGGCAATTCAATGAAATTCAATATTTGCCACAAGAGCACCCTAAAATTTATGTTCAAGGATAACAAAAGGACTTTCATACAGGAATGCGATTAAATTTATCCCAGGAATGTTTTTTATATATAAAATTGTCATCTGGTAGTGCAAGTACCGTCGCGTTGGCAGCCGACGACGGTTCAAGTATAAAATTACTCACATATTTATTTATTTTTCAATTGTATATATGCCTAAAGTGTGGTGCTATTTTTACAGCCATCATGGATGGATGAATTTTGATATGGACAGTATATGGCCAGTTATGTAATGGAAAATATTGGGAGGAGATTCTGTTTTGATGTGAGGAATAATACTTTTATCCACCCGTGTAAACTCTCGAGGAAATTATTTGGAAGCATTGATGGTTATCCAAATAAATCTTATTAAAAGTACAGAATCATTTCATGGATAATGCCACACAGTTTGTTTACTTATATGATTATTATTGTACCGTATCCCTTTACAATCATTCAATCTATTCTTACAGCTCCTCAATGACCGAGACTTTGGCACCTCAGTGGAACCATCCCAGCCGCAAGTCAGTAAACGTTTCGTGTCCAGACAAGATCGTACAGGAAGTGCGCACAACAACCGAGACCCAGCAGCGAAGTGGCGAATAGTATGAGCACAAGATACTATTGTGCAAACTGTGCTTAATAAACCATATTTATTCATGGAGGTCGATAGAGAGCAGAAAACACTTCCGTAAAAGGGAAACAACGTCCATGTAAGTCAAAGCCTGTTGAACTCATATTTGCACTGTAGGGTCTATAATATAATTGTTTCCAATCGTGTACATGGAGGTTTTCGCTTATTGTATAACTTCTACAATCTTCTACTACAATTGAAATTTCTAATTAACTTAATACCAACAATTCTAGCTCAAAATTCTAACTTCACGCTATATTATTTTCAACAATTTGAGATTTTAAGTATATTATATTCTTATTATTAATACTTACACAATTTTTAATAATCCGGGGAAATTAGCATTTTAAGTAGACAAAATTCCAAAATGGCTGAAAATTTGACCACAGCTTCCTTGGGACTTTCTAACACAGCGTCTACACTAGCCATGGCCATGGCCATTTCCATATAGTAGGGTAGCTGACCTACATACGCAGCGGCAGAAATTTTTTCAATTTTAACCCCCTTTTTACCCCCCAAAACCCCTAACTCGAAATGGGTCCACTTCCCGCAAAAATGTCATATTATAAAAAATGCTTAAAATTACTTCAAAAGCTTATATACCAAACGGCAGAAGGTTGGGACGACACGATTTTTTCAAGTGCCAGCTCCCCTACTAATATGGCATGGACCGTGTAGACCCTGAAAATTGGCCATATTTGATGGCAGATCTTATGGCAAACTCGATGGAAAGCCAATTTTTTTTATTAGACAATACGAAACGTTATTGCCTACAAAAAAGCCCTCTTGTCATTTTTTCGAAAACCTAACCCTGTGTAACGCTGTGTCTCGACTGGAAATAAAGGTCAAACAAACCATCAAATTTGTGGCCAACATCGAAAAAATTCTAAGTGTGCGTGTATAAAATACAAGTTTTCGAAGTTGGCCGCTGTTTGAAGAAAATATTCGTCTGGTTTAATATTTCCTTCAAACAGCTTAAATGTGTGTGTGAATTTTTTATGTGTGCCATGTAAAGCATATGAAAGTTCGTTTTGTTTACAGGAATTGTCGCTCGGGATGTTTGAAGAAAGTTTCCCTCGTTGATGGCCAACAAATGTCAAAGCATAAATGTGTGCGTTGTTTATCGAAAATTGGTTTGATGATTTGTTTGACCGTGGATGGGGCCTAATCATTGCTTCGAAAATCGCAGAAAGCCACCATGCTTTTTTCGAAATTTTACGTACTGGGCAAATTATTGCATGAAATTTCATTTGTCGAAATGCGCGCAATGAGTGAAGAAGCGTTTAGACTAAGGAAGATTATTATATTAAGACGTTTAAACGCATTACAAAGATTAGAGCAAGAAAAAATAGCAAATACTAGGAGGTTTAGGAAAAGACCTCGCTTTTGGATCAATCCATCTTTACAAAATATAAAAACTTCTGTCGAATGAATATTGAAAAATTTGAAAATATTTCTTCTATCGTGAGCGTAATGCATTTATAGTATTTATAATTGTTATCAAAGTAAATTTACGTGCCTCGAACCAAAAATTTTTCATCTTGACGCCAAGTAATCAGGCATATTTCATTTGACGGCATTTTTAATTTTAAAACTTTCGAGCTCGAAAGATTTATTGCAAAGAATATTTCAGAGGAGATTGCAGCAAAATTTTCTGAAATAATCTCTGAAATATTGCATGCAATTGCAATATGCGCATCTCGACGGGCAATTTCATTGCAATTCGAAATTGGATGCAATACTTTATTTCCAGTGTAGACTCGGGGTAAAATTAGTGTCCGACCGAAGGTTCGGCTTCGGCTTCGGCTTCGGCCAACTTCGGCCAAAAAAACACCTTCGGCCGCACATTCGGCTTCGGCCAAAGGAGCCGAAGCCGAAGTTTTTATATCCAGCCAGGCCAGTCGCTGAAAACGAAAAGAATTGAGAGTGTGATGTGAATGTGACATTGAAACGTATGGTATTCCTCAAATAAAAATAAACAAATCTTAGTTTATTATTTTTGGAAAGCCGCAACTTAGTTATTTAAAATGCATATTGCAATCATTTTCAGCACTATGACTATAAAACAAAATAACAGTGAAGAATTTTCATTATTATGTATATTTTTCAGTCAGTATACCAAGATTTCTGTGTATGATTGAACCTTCGGCTTCGACTTCGGTTTCGGCCGAAGGTTATGGCAAAAGCCGAACATTCGGCATCGGCTTCGGCCTAAAACTGACCTTCGGTCGGACACTAGGTAAAATGAGCTTCGTCCGTCATCAAAATTTTGTCCCCAAAATCAGACTCAGCATCGATCATTCTTGCGACGGCATTTATTTTAGTGTGTATTGACTCATAGCTAAAATGGTACTGAATGACGTTTTAGAATCGTGTACATTTGTCGAAATTGGCTAAAAAATGTCCGAGTTATTTAATATTGTAATACCGAAGGTCTAGATGGCGCAATTGTGCACATAAGCACTTTTGCCGGTTCGATATCGCAGCAAACACAGCTCAGTTTAAGAGAAGAGTTATAACAATGTTTAAGAATAAAATACTGAATACAAAAATGCAATAAACTCAAAATCATCGAGTTTGCACTTAAGCACTTGTGGGTTTTTTGTTGTAGATCTGTTGATGAAGACAAAAATTTCGCTTGGGTATATAAAATAATTTTACAATACTAATTCATTTGTTTTTGTTTTGAAACGTTTAAAATCAATCTTTATTAACAAATTTATAACAATTCATCATCATTCTCGACAACAAAACTGTTGAAACAATTAAAACTTATAAATCTATATCAGTTTTGAAAGTGAAAGGAAATTTGCCTTTCTGTAAACTACCTTACGATGGGTCGACAGCATGCTCCTTCCTATCCCACCGTCATCTTTCGCATTTACCTCCAGTAAGACCCAATTTACCGACTTATATTAAAACAATTTGTCAAAGGACGTTGTGTATCCTGTACGCATCCTTATCTCCCTAATGGAATAATTTGCGCCACATGTGGATTCCTCTCATCAATCTAAAGACTTTCACTCCCGCCTCGGACATTTTCTGTAATTTATATGAAAGTTACCTTTGATATCCAAGGATTTACACCAAAAAGCTTCCTATTTTGGGGATTTGACAGTGTTGTGAGTATCAATTCATTATCGTATGCCTTTAAGGAGTGCGGGATAAGTGCGGATGGTAACAGCCAGTCTCCGAGATCCCCGATATCCGGACGTTCTGGGCTCATATTTGGAAAATTTGAAAACAATCGAAGAGAGTATAACACTAATGGATTGTGCATTAAGATTGTTACGAATCGTCCCCGAGGGTAAAAATCTCAAATTTCAAAGACCCGCACACTTTATGACTATCGCCATTCCGTCCCCCTCCCCCCTTTGGGGGTGCCGTGCCCTACGGGATTTGCAGCAGTTCGAAAACATGTACCATAAGGGAATCTCCTACGGTTGGCTGTGATGTTGGTAGGAGGGACTGGGAGACGCACACTGGGTCATTTGCATATCTTTATTATATTTGCGATGTTAATGTCACTTTTTTAATTCGAATTTTTAAGAGAAAACGTGCGAAAAGGCACGATTGAAAGGAAATTTGCTTAATTTAACTTAAAAAAAAAAATTCAATTTTCACCTGAAAATAATTTCTTTTACGTAAAGCAAAGCAATGGCAAAAAAAAGTGAGAGAAAAAGAGAAAAGAGAATAAATTGAAGCAAACAAAACGAATGAACAGAGAGAGAGAGAAGGGGTTGATGATTAATTCATTTTCAGGTGTTCTGACGGTAGAAAGTCCCTCTTCAAGAGCAAAGGTCGGATAGCCTTAGGCGCCATAAAAGAGGAAGCCTCCGGTTGCCGTTTCTCGTACATATGAGGAATATTCAAGCATCCCACATATACACAGTCCGAACATACGCTTTCGCCAGGACCGACCGGCTCTCCGGCAGTTTTCAGTTGGATAAATCTAATTAATTAAACATACCGAACTCGATTTTTCGTAATATTGTTTGAATCCAAAAACTAAATGAAAGCCTCAGGATGTGTATGTAAAACAAAAGCTCAACGAGAGGGAAAATGTAAAATGAAAATGTATGTTTTAAATTTTAATAGGGGGTTTTTGGTATACATATATACACCATGACCATACAACATTTACATATATTCCGACATTCAAACATACATTATAACGAATTTTCGGACACTCTCTTTCTCACCCTCGGCTTAAGCCTTGATTCCAGTTGAATTTACGGTTTTTGGCTGATTATTTAAGGGCATTTATTATTAAACAAGTTAACTAGGACCCTGGTGCCGATTATAATATTCTGCACGCATAAGCTCCCCATCTCTATCAAATATGCACCTTTTGGAAAATTTTTAACTGAATTTCCTTTCATTAAATATTCAAAAACCATTTTCATTGCACGCGCAACAGTGGTGTGACTATGGTCCCAGCGACCAGTTTACAATTTCCTTTTTGGGGTTTTACAACAGAAATCCGGGCAGCTTTTGGCGATTGATTTGGATGAAAAAGTAACATTAAAAATCATGAGTGAAGGCATATATAACTGCAACGAGTCGTAAGCCAAGTTGGACGTGCTTTTGTTTTCGTAACCGAGTTATTTTTTTTCTTTCAATTTTTTCTAAATTTTTATTAAAAATGTCACAGACACAGTGCGCGAAGTGCGGGGATGCTTTGTTTGATAAAAGTGTTGCTTGTGGCTTCTGCACCCACCAATTTCATAAACGGTGCTCTAAAATCACCGATAATGTTTTTGATTTTCTCGTAAAAAATCGCGATGTCGCATGGAAATGTTCCAGCTGCTCTAGAACGAGCCTTCCTGATTTTCGTGACTTGTGTTTGGCTGTTTCATCACTAGTTTCTGATCTACAAAATACGATTGCATCGATATCTTCCAAATTGGATATTATTAATTCTATTTTTAAAACTGATGCATCAAAGCCTGCTACACCGGCGAAATTTTCGAAAATTGCCATGAAAAAACCGAACATAAACGGTACAGAGGAGTCAGCAAAAAATAAAAATAAACAGAAATCATCTGTGTCTGAACCTTCAAATGCATCGATAACAGTTTCAGATTTACAGCCCACGACAGCGGCTGCCTTGCAATCAACTGCATCCCAGGCTGCTGCAGCTACGTCCGAATCAGACGGCGGTGTCTGGAATGTTGTGAATAGAAAACGAAGAGTGAAGAAGCTGATCGGTTCGAGTACATCATCTGGTGAGCTTTCTGTTCTTCGAAGTACAAAGTGGATTCGCCTTGCTAAACTTTTGCCCTCTACTACACCGGCTTCTATAATGAAATTTGTGGCTGAAAGATTTAATGTTGAGGAAAATCTGCTTAAATGTTTTCCTCTTATAAAGAAAGAAGTAAACATTTCAAGTTTGAAATTTATTAATTTTAAATTGGGAGTTCCATCAGAGCTTTATGCTAAAGTCATGGATGCATCAGCCTGGCCATTGGGTCTCGAATTAAGATCTTTCCAAAATCATCAACCTTCAAAAAACTCGAGTATTCAGCCACCCGTCTTGAATACTTAAGTCAGCTTGATGATGTTTTAGATAATAAAATTAATTGCGTTAATATGGCTCCTGCTGGTGTAATTCCTGGTTATTCTATTTACTATCAGAATATAAGAGGAATGTCCACTAAAACCGAGGATATTTTTATACATATTGTTGAGGCTGAGTATGATATTATTGTGTTGACTGAGACCTGGCTAAGCCCTAAAGTGTTCTCGTCTGAATTTTTCAATGACTCTTTTTATACCGTTTATAGGAAAGATAGATGCCCTGTAGCATCTGGACTCTCAAGAGGGGGTGGTGTTCTAGTTGCAATAAAAAACATCTTCGCATCGCGTCAAGTGAGCCTGAGAGATGAAAAGGCCATTATTGAACAACTAGCAGTTGCTGTCATTCTTCCTGGCTTGGGCAAGATGAATATAGTGGCTAGTTACATTCCACCTGGGTCATCTTTGGATTTATATACTAGCCATGCGAGTAACATATCAGCAATGTTTGATGATCAGTCTTGTGAGGATTTATTTTGCATCATGGGAGACTTTAATCTTTCTAATGTAAACTGGTGTTATCATGAGGATGTGTCAGGTTTGACTCCGTTGGATGTTCGCCATGAATATGAGTATATTCTTTTGGATGCGGCAAGTAGCTTAGGCTTGATTCAGATTAATTATCTTTTTAATTTTTTAAATAGAATTTTAGATTTGATCTTTATTAATAATGATGTTAAGTATATTCTATTAGAACCGGTAATTCCATTGTCTAAAATTGATCTATATCATATACCTGTGCTTTTGTACTTAAATAATTATAAATTTCTTACTTGTAGAAATGACAGTACTAGACTGAATTATCATAAGGCAGATTATGTAGCCCTGAATGAGTACTTTAATGGAATTAAATGGTCAGAGCTTCTAGTCTTTAATGGCAATAATTTGGAAACTGTTTATGATATATTTATGGATGTGATCCACGATGCTATATCTAGGTTTGTTCCTGTCTCGGTATGTAAAAAATCTTTACATCCGCCCTGGTTCTGCAAAAGCTTACTGAGGCTAAAGAATGCTAAGAATAGGGTTCATAAACTATTCTTAAAGCATGGAAGGGATGATGATCTTGCTCTGTTCCGTAGATTACGTCGGGAATATAACTGTTTGCATAATTTTCTGTTTAGGAAATATATTTGTTCTGTGGAGATGAATATAAAGCAAGATAGTAAGGCATTCTGGGCATTTGTAAATTCGAAACGTTCTTTTTCTTCATTCCCACGTTTAATGAAGATGGGTGACTTGATATCTCAGTCTACGGAAGACACGGTTGAGCTGTTTGCTTCTTACTTTAAGTCCGTTTATAATATTAATCATCATGTAGTCGATTTGGACTCTTTGCATATTGAGTCATGTGTAGATATCTGCAATATGAAACTAGATATTTCTGAGGTATTTAATAAATTGTCAAGTCTATCGAATGATTCTTTCTATGGGGTGGATAGAATATCGAATATACTTTTAAAAAGATGTGCTGAATCGCTTGCCATGCCATTACTGTTAATTTTCAATGCTTCGATCAGTTGTGGGCTTTTCCTGAGCTGCTGGAAGTTTTCCTACATAAAGCCATTGCACAAAACAGGTCCTAAAGATGTTGTGAATAATTACAGGGGCATAGCTAAACTGCTTCCTGTCCCGAAAGTATTTGAGGCTATTGTTAGGGATAAATTGTATTTTCTGGTTAAGGAAGCTATAGATGAAAGACAACATGGATTTGTTAGTGGTAGGTCCACTGTTACAAACCTAGTTCAATTTAAAAATTTTGCTGTGAATGTTATTGAAAATGGAGAGCAGGTTGATTCTATCTTAACTGACTTTGTCAAAGCTTTTGATAAAGTGGATCATGTTACGCTTATTTTGATACTTAAGGCTTTTGGTATTAATGGGAGCTTTCTTACATGGCTTGAGTCATACTTAAGTGATCGTAAACAAGCAGTTTTGATTGACACAGTAATATCAAGGCCTTTTGAAGTAACATCTGGTGTCCCTCAGGGCAGCCATTTAGGGCCCCTTCTGTTTGATATTTTTATAAATTCTGTGTGTTTCTTATTTAATTATGCGTCAGTTTCTTTATATGCTGATGATATAAAAATCTTTGCACCTATTAGCAGTGTCTCTGACTGTTTACGTCTTCAAGGTGATCTTGATTTATTTGTCAACTGGTGTAAGTGCCTGGGACTGGAGTTGAGTATTTCTAAATGTAAGGCATTCTCATATTACCGTGCGCGTTCTCCAATTATTTTCCCTTATTCCCTGGATGGTGCTATTCTAAATCGTCCAGCGACAATTTGTGATTTAGGCGTTCACTTCGATCACAAGTTTGATAGTACTGTCCATGTTGATGTAATTTGTTCGAAGGCTAACCAGATGCTTGGTTTCATAAAAAGAAATTCATCTATGTTTGTAGATCCTTACACTCTGAAAATACTCTTTGTGTCCTTAGTTAGGTCTACGTTGGAGTATGCATCGGTAGTCTGGAATCCACACTCAAATGTTCTTTCTAGTAGGATTGAATCGGTTCAAAGAAGGTTTTCTCAGTATGCTTTGCGCAAATTGCTTAGAACTCATACGGTTCCTTCTTATAATGCTCGTTGCCAACTTCTTGGTCTAGAATCTCTTCAGAACAGGCGTATTGTTGCTTCGATTATGTTTGTTAGAGATATCTTGTGTTACAGAATATGCTCATCATCTTTGCTTGCTTTGTTTAATATCTATGCCCCGGAGTTGTGTCTTAGAACTAGACCATTCCTTAAAATACCATCGCATAGAACATTGTATGGGTCAAATGAGCCTATTACTTTCTCAGCATCGTGTTTCAACTCTATATGTGATCATCTTGATGTAATTATGGAAAGAGATGAATTTAAACTAATAGTGAAATCTCACCTACTTGCTACTACATAGTCTGCTTTTGGTGATTTGGCTAGATAGACCTGTTCTACTGTCTATTTAAATTTTTATTAGTTTTAAGCTTGACTTCTTAAGTTAGTTCTTCTGTTAAATAAGCAACCAATTTGCATTTAATATTAATTATTGTAATTTATTAATATTGTAATCTTTGCTTGGTTTTTAGTTTTAGTATTTGTTAATTAACGTTAGTTTTAGTAGATAACTAAATAAATATTTATATTATATAGATATAGCTTCTTATACATTTCTAATAGTCTGTAAGTTCGCATAAACTGTAGACTAAATAAATAAATAAATAAATGAAACATGTGACATTTGTGCGCTTTAACAATTTTAATCTATAGCCAACACTCATTCACCATCCGGAAAAATGTGGCTGATAGAAGCCATCATTGTGCATGTCCGAATCTAATAAAATCCGGTTTAGATGTGAAACTGATGATGTTGACTGTCCACAATTTGTTGTATGTGACATAATTTTATAATGACGACGGCTTATGTGGCATAATATTTAGGGTAGGGGGGAATGATTTATTCTAGCGTTCGATGTAATAGCCCGTCCACCCGACCCAAGTGGATTTGCGCAAATCTTGCTTTTTTATGGTTTTTTTATGAAAAAAAAATCTTGTGAATCTTGTCTAGTAGTCCGGGGAAATTAGCAAAAAAAAAACGCACGAAAGGAGACAAAATTCGGAAATGGCTGAAAATTGGTCCGCAGCTTCCTTGGGACTTTTGAAGAAAACAATTTCGGAATCACAAAAAAACATGGCCGCCGGAAATATAGCGGTTTTCCGTTGTTTTCCTTGTATCTCGGTTTCTATAGATCGTACAACCCCATACAAAGGCCCTAAATGTTGACAATGAAATTCTCTACAACTTTGGTTCTTACAAAGATGTTGATCCGATTAACCCTTTCAAAGTTATTCAAGGTCAAAGTTTCCAAAAATCACTTTTCGGCCAAAACATCACTCAAAAACTGGTTTTTTCGGAAAAAAATTTTGATCAGTCAATACGAAACGATATTGCCTACAAAAAGCCCTCCTGTCATTTTTTCGAAAACTTACCCCTTTCAAAGTTATTCAAGGTCAAAGTTTCCAAAAATCACTTTTTGGCCAAATCATCACTCAAAAACTGGTTCTTTCGAATAATTTTTTGATCAGTCAATACGAAACGCTATTGCCTACAAAAAGCCCTCCTGTCTTTTCGTATTGACTGATCAAAAATTTTTTTCGAAAAAACCAGTGTTTTAGTGTTATTTTGGCCAAAAAGTGATTTTTGGAAACTTTGACCTTGAAAGGGTAAGTTTTCAAAAAAATGACATGATGATGATGAATCCCCAAGCTGTCGGTGTTACTTTTCTTCATCACTTAATCGAGGAAAATACTGAAGAACAATGGAGATATTAAACGCGCTATCTAACTCCTGGGGTCTTTTGAAAATACTTGACAACCACTTGACACCTTCTTGACACCCACTTGACACCCATTTGACACCCACTTGACACCTACTTGACACCCACTTGACACCCATTTGACACCCACTTGACACCCATTTGACAAACACTTGATACTCACTTAATACCTACTTGACACCCACTTGAAACTAACTTGACACCCACTTGACACCCATTTGACACCCACTTGCTACCCACTTGACACCCACTTGACACCCATTTGACACCCATTTGATACCCACTTGACACCCACTTGACACAGACTTGACACCTATTTACCATTATGAAGAGACCTACGAGTACATTCAGCCTGTACATTGAACTACAAATTCCTAAAACCTTTTTCAGGTATTCCCTTGTATCTCTCAACGTGTCACGTTATATACTTACCCCATCGAATCACTGCTCTGAAATTATTTGGTTCACGTATCCTCGTTGCGGATGGCAGACTTCTCGCTCATATCTCAGTAAAGAGTCCAATAGGTATTTGCTGAATTCGATCCAATAGAAGTTGTGCTAGAATTATAGAATTATATAAAAAATTCAGTAAGGTTATTAATTAGCTTTCAATTCTACCACAGCGACCTTTGGGATCTTTGCAAAGATCCTGTTATTCCATCTTGGGGGTACGTTCTTGTTCACAAATCTTTCAGATGACAAGCTGTAGAATTTCTTCTGAGAACTTCCGGTCAAATTTTGTTCAAATTCATTTTTTTGTCATAGTTTTAAGATTCTTAAGCTTGTTAGCTTCTCTCATTTTTTTGTTTTCAAAGGAAAACTGCAGCGACTTTCAGCTATGGTTCTATTCAGCGCTGCTGAATTACTATACTTGGCATGTCTATGTTGTTTTTTTACGCAGATTGATTGTTATTTGCCCTGAAGAGTTCCTTAGCATATTCTAGTTAGTATTCAGCGCAGCTGAATTCTCCAATCCTGATGTGTAGTGTGCTCCTTGAAATTATTCCACTCTTCTTTGCATCTGTGCCCTTTCATCAGTTATTAAGTGCCTATATTTGTAACTCATAAGAATCTTGTTGCCTTTTTTAACCTTACTACTAATATTCTTAATAATTTTGAACAGTTGTCTAACATTGCGGGATTCGGCCAAACGCTTGAATCATCGTCCCTAGTGTCATCACATTTTTAACTTCTTTGACTGCATTTTTATGACATTCGTTCTTCTTCTGAGGGTCTCTAGTATTCTTATTTCTTTAATAATATCGTCGTATCGTTTGATAAACTTCGTTTAATTTTTTTATTGATCAGTTCGAGAGCAGCCGCCATATCCGCTTCAATGTGGTTTTCCGTACTGAATAAACCAACAATTATGGTTGAAAATGCAGTGAAATAATCTTCAACTGGTTTCATTCGTAGATAGTTTTCTTGTAATTAGGTATTTTTGAGGCGCAATTTACTCTATAGGTTACCTAATTAGTTACTTTAACATCAAACCATCTTCACAAGTAACGAACTCAATATGGCAACAAGTTTGTACAAAGGTTGGCAGCGGGTTTGCCAACAACAGTTTCTTAGAGCATCATAATTTTATCAATTTCTTCACTTTTTGTATTCTTCCTTCAACTAAATAATTATTCCACAAAATAAATACCAGCCGAGGTCCTTCAAGAAAATCGTAATCTCTCACTTAAAATATTTTCCTATCTCTTAAATTTTACTTCTTTTAAGGAACGACAGTATAACAACTTAATACAATGCAATATCTTATAAAAGGAGAAGAAGAATATAAAAGTGAGCCCACTCTCACCTCCTTAAGGATTCTTATCTGTCTAAGGAGCTAGCGGCACATCTCCTTCAATTGTTACTGGCACAAAGGATCATTTAACTGGAAAGCTCTTAAAGCTAAACCTGTCCATGAATTTTACCTGCCAACAAGTGGTTGCCGCCATCTTAATTATGAGAGCCAAGAACATGGTGAATTGTTCGACAACATGAAAAGGTGCATTGTGAGTGGATTATGATGGGAAAGATCCAAAGTTGCCCTGGATTATCTGTGCGGCACAGGACGATGTTAACGAACGAACGAACGAACGAATACCTACCCTACCTATTCTAAAACTTAATTGGAGTTCTTCAGGTTTGAATAACATAAAAAAAAATTTCTTCTATTGTTAGAAGAAAAAAAAACGTGGAGCTTTGAAATTTTTTTTAACTGTGGTGACTCGTGGTTGTGGATAGAAGAAACCAACAAATCTTTCTTGAAGAGCTCCGTTTAAATTGAGAGATACTTTGCATAGATGTTGATAAAATCAGTTGTGGCTATAATTGTGCAATTGATCCATTTGAGAAGTTTTATTATCAAGATTAAGCTTGTGTTCAATACTTTTAAACTATGCCCTAAATAAGTAATTCTACATACGTAATCTTAATGAATGTATTTCAAGTCAAATTTTTACACTTCAATCACCATTATCATCTGGCCCTTATTATTTCGCAGCGGACATAGATGATTAACATACATTTTCATCGGATTTAGTTGCTGGGTATATTTTATACTTTGTTCAAAATGTTGCTTACTTGCTACACACGTCCTTATCACCGTAATTTTCGTAGTACTTTTTCTTTGCGGAATTCAAACTAAAGCATCTCTACCTACGGTTTTCGGTTTCTTTTCGGTTTCTTTTCGGTTTTCATTGAGTATGAGTTTCCATAAAGCGTCTATTATCATGTTAGCTCTACCAGCAAAGTCTACCAGTCCTACTCTTCCCTTGGCAATTTGGGCCACTGCCTAGTCAGCGCTAATCTATATATATAAAAATGAATGTGTGTATGTATGATCGCTATAGGCTCCTACACCGTGCAACCGATCTTAATGAAATTTTAACCATGTGCTATTTACATTCAAACTTAGAACAAGGCTATTTTATTACTTTCTAAAGCCACTCCGCTGTCATGGAGAGCTTCGTTGAAAATCATCGCAAAGCTTTGAATTTTTGCATGAAGTTCCGTGGAGGTCTCCTATGATACACCTCGAAGCCCGATTTTCGAAGTTCAAAATGGCCGCCGAAATATGACCGAAATTCAAAATTGCCGCAGAAATATGGTTGAATTTGCCAATTTTATTCCGAAACCAATGAAAGTGGGTATCTAGGGGTTTTTAAGGTCGCAAATAACGAATTTGTGGTCAAAACTTATAAATTCAAAATGGCCGACGAATTTGCTAATTGTGTTTCGATTCCAATGAAAATCTGTATCTGAGGTTTTTTAAGGTAGCAAATAACGACTTTATGATCAAAATTTAAATTCGAAATGGCCGCACCAATATGGCCGGCGAGTTTGCGAATTGTATTCCGATTCCAATTAAAATCGGTATATGGGAGTTTTTAAGGTAGTAAATAACGAATTTATGATCAAAACTTATTCAAAATTGTGGGGCCAATATGGCGGAAGAATTTTGCCAAATCACCTGATTACTACTATTGGCTTTTGGGAGCAGCATAGGCGCACCGGGTCCCAGCTAGTTTCCTATAATCTTTTGCCCCAACCAGCACAGTTCCCAAAAGAACTGTTTGGCACTATGAGAAAGCTACCTAGTTAGAGTACTGACCCAGAGTACTGTCATCAGCGTAGCTGTTTAGAGGGCTGGAGAGCAGATCATTTATTTATTTAGCCAAACAAGGCACACTTAAATTAAAAAACATAGTAGTAGTCCTTATTATAATAATTGATTAACTATAAAATTAATACTATTGACAACTACTGAAAAGTTAACTACTATTGTCAAGAGAGGTGGGAATTATTTAGTAGGGATCTCAGTAATTTTTTATAGGATGCCTTGTTGAGTGAAGGGGAGAAACAGGAGCTGTGATTGTTAAAGACTATATAACATCTGTTGACGGGCTCGTTCCTAGCGTAATCAGTGCGATGCAAGTATTCCCTAAGTAATTTATGCCAGGTTTACATTTGCAAGTACTTTCACGAAAGTCGCTTTCATGTGTCTCTACTTGCACGAAGATACAAGTGTTTACATGGCGTAAGTGAAGACGAAAGTTCTACTTACGTGTCAGTACTATTATTACAGTTACAGTTATTTTTCTTCTTTACCTCAAGGTTAAAACTAGTCGTTCTTCAGGCGATATGGTCTTGCGGAAGTTACAGTATTGAGCCAGATTAGATCGTATGGTGCTTAGAATATATTCAGAGATTTTTTATTCATGCTTAGATAACCATGAAATATCCCGGGGGTATTACTTAAGTCCGCCATAATATGATGGAATTCGCCAAATTCATTTTAAAGAAATTTCGCGCACCTACTCGGTAATGGCTATTGCATTGCGATATCACCGCAGTCTTCGAATCAGCGAAGAATTATCTAGCAGATATAAATTATTCATAGCAAAGATGTCAGAGGCCACAGTCACTAATAGAATTTCAACGGAGAAAAACGGCACCAGTGTGCGCGCTCAGTTCGGACGTCCAATAACGTACGTTTACGTACGATACATATTCGTATCCAATGTGCGGCCAGCCTAAGTCCTCAAACGCAACACAAGATATGAGAATTTGTCTCCTGCTAGATAACGGCATGAGATAAAGCACTTTGAGCCTGTCCAAGTAGTGGGGTAGGGTTTGGTAGTCGTGCGGGTCGTGTAAATTACTCCGGCCAAAAAGGAGAAATCTTCTGAACTGATTTAATCCTGCTGCCAATAACTTGGAATATAGGATCCCAGTTAGGACATGCATATTCCAGGATTGGGCGGACTAGAGAACAGAAGAGCGTTTTTGTGACCCATATATTACCGAATTCTTTGGCTCTCCTCTTTATAAAACCAAGAAGTTTATTGGCTCTGGCAGTAAGTCTATATTTGCCGTGCTCCTTTTCTGCAATTTTTTACTTGTATTTACTTGGAACTACTCCTGCTCTCACAGAGGTTTATATAGGTTTTACTCCCATCGACAAATTTTGCGTTCCTTTAATTTTTTACTCCGGAGTAGAAAAGGAACACAGCTATTATCGTAGTGCAGGTTGAAATTAAGTTTTTTGTCTAGGACTACGCCTAGATCTACGATATGAATAACCTGATTCAACATCATGCCGTTGAGATAATAGTACTGCTTCTGTGTGTTTTTCCAACGGAAGACGGTAATTGCATGACATTTGCTGGTGTTAAGTTGCAATTTGTTCGTGGTGCACCAGTCTTGTAAGGCATTGAGTTTCGTCTGCATGAAGGAAACATCGGTTTTGGGTCTTAATGATACTATAAATTTTGAGATCATCCGCGTAGAAGAGATGTGGATTATTTACTAATTTTTCCGATAGATCGGAGATGAAAGTATTGAAAAGAAGCGGACCAAGTTGACTACCCTGAGGAATGCCAGAGGTTACTTCGATTTCATTACATAGAAATCCTTGGAATCTGATAACCTGTGTTCTTCCGTTCAGATATTATTTTAACCATTCCAGGGCAGAACTTGATATTCCAAATTTTAATAATTTTGCAATTAAAATGTCATGATTCACTCGCTCAAAGGCCTTGCTGAAATCAGTGTAAACAGCATCCAATTGATGGCCGCTCTCCATACCGCATAGCAATTCGGAGAAAATGACCATAACGTTAGAAGTTGTTGAACGCCCTTTCCGCAAACCGTGTTGTTGCTCGTTTAGGTATAGGTCGATAAGAGGGGCAATCCTGTCATAAACAAGTTTTTCAAAAAGCTTAAGAATTGAAGATAACATGGCAATGCCTCTATAGTTGTCCACCGAGTGCATATCACCGGATTTATGGCGTTAGGTAGGATTTCTTCCATAGGTAGGATTTCTTCCCAACGATAAAGATTTGTTGAAGATAACATGAAGAGGAAATGCGATATGTTTTGGGCAGCACTGCAGGAAAATAGAAGGGAGATTGTCGGGAGATTTTATTGATGTCAAGATTATTTAGACTCGTCATGATCTCGTCGACAGAAAGGGAGGTGTGAATCAGTTAGATCGTCTCATGCAATGGACAGGGGGCTATAAGTTTCACTAAACCTATCAGTGAACATGCCACAAATAACTTGGGTTCACGAGGAGCGTGTTCTACCATTCGTCATTGTCGTTGGGTAGCCCGAGGTCTTTCTTTTAATATTAACGTAATCAAAAAATGTTTTGGGATCACTTATTATGTTATCTCCAACAGAATTAATATATACAATGTAGGCCTCGCTAGACCTAAGGGTTATAAAGATCAGGAAAAGAGCGGGTGGTAGAATCGAGCCTTGAGGAACACCGGGCGGAATCGTGCAGGGCTTAGATTCGACGGCATCCAATACTACCTTGATTGAACGGGAAGAAACGAAGCTGTTTAATTCATTTTTTTGGAATTGGGTCGATACCAATAGCTAGGAGTTTAATCAACAGAGAGGATTGCCATACTCTTTCAAAAGCCTTGGAGATTCTAGCGTAACTAATCCAGATTCATCAAAGGCGGGTCACGAAATGATGAATCCATAGAAGAGATAATGGTAAACTGTTTACAAGCTTATAACTGAGCTGCAATCTAGGTTTCTTAGTAGTCAATGAAAAATTTAGCAAGGGCTTTATAGTTATGGTATCATACATAAAATTAAAATGAATTGAAACAAAATCGAAAATTGAATCTTAACAGCTTTATCAATCATTTATCCCGTAATAACATCGTTTTCAATATGGCTACAAATTTTGATGTTCAATTTCCCAAAAAAAAATTTCAAACGCGTGTAAAAGATTCTCTAATGGTCGAAAAATACCATAAAATCCGACCTCGAGATCTGTGATTGCTTTTCATCAATTATACAACAAAAATAGTGAATTTATTTCGTTCCAAAAAATCTTCAGAATAATTTATGAACCATTTGAAAGTCATGAATTCAGTAAAGAATATATAATAATTGCCCATGGCTCCCCAAAAAAGCGATGTGATATTTATGATTTTCTCAAATACATATACATCCACAAAAAAAAAAAAGGAAGCAACAAAAATCCCCGAAGAAGAATGCAGAGATTGAATATAAAAAAATCGCTCGACCAATCGAGTTAAATCAGCTGTAAAGTCAAATAAAAACAATTTAGGAATATCAAAGCATCTAGGTATGTTAGTTCTCTCCCTGGGCATTAGTTCACCCTGTTACATAAAATACAAGCGTTTATTCCCCAGCATGAATTATGGATTGGAGCTCCCTTTTATGTTGGTCCTTAGTAAAAAAAAATGTTTTTTTTTGTACTTTCATAAAAAATCATAAAGGAAACCCATGAGCGTGTATGTTTATCAATCAAACAAAGTTATCAAAATTTCAAAAGAACAATGAGAGAAGAGGATAAGAGCAACATATTCCAGGGCACACAAAACTGGGTAAGCTCATCAGCCCTTTGATACGTACAGGATACGTGTTTTTCAAAAAAGGTGCTTCGGGCAGACAAAAGTGTCCCAGAGAAAGTCGTCCTGGTCCATCCAGATGCTGTGGGCTTTCATGAGAAGTGGGGTTCTTGGGTATCGTGTACACGTGTACGAACTCCCACCACCATCGCTCTACCAGCCTTTTGCTTCTACCCCAGACCATTCGTTTTATCCAACAACAATCACAGTAAAGCCCTTGGTTGTCCTCTCGTAACACGTATAAGGTATATCCTCGAATAACCGAATGACATGTATACCGGAATACCCGAAGATACCTGAAGTGGTGGTACCCAAGTGGATAACCACAAAGTTAATACAATCAACAAATTAATTCGATGAAAGACCAACCATGGCTGCTTATAAATTAATTAATTCCAAACAATTAGCCACAAAGTAATGAGAGTTATCGTCAGTGACACTCCAATGGGCGCCCTAATTGCGCTGCGAGCTGTTCCTGTGAGTTATATTTTGCTGAAACACATCCTAAAAAGCCTTTGAAGGCAATTATTTAAGGGTTTTAGAAGGTCGAAATTATATTCCATGGGAACATTTTAGGGTTGAAATTTACCGATGTATACGCCTGATTTTGAATTCTTATGTTATGACTTTGGCCCGCGGAGATATCAAATATCAAATAGATAAAACGTGAAGGAACACGAAATTTGCTTTTATGTTTTTCCCAGTTTTTATTTTTTTTTTCATTTTCTGTTTTGGTTGGGAAATTTTTTTAGATAAAGCCATTTTCATTCAGCGTATTTAATGGTGTTTGTATTGGCCTTCGGAAAATATGATTTAAAAATAAAACACATAGGACGAACATGGTGAGAATAAAGATAGGAAATTCCACATGCTATACCGGTCCGTTTCGTTGAACACCATAGCGCAGCAGATCTATAACGAATTCATTGGGCACAGTGAAGATATGAGTACAACTTTCTTACGAGAAAAGCCTATCATCTCTGAGATTGAAATTTGTGTTTGAGGTTGAAATCCTTTAATCTGAAAAAATTATGATTTTGGATGCAATCAACACTTTGATGTCAACAAAAATTGGTCTCTTATCAAATCATATATTTCGTTCGCTTGTTAAAACTTTATTTATGGTGATACCACGGTAGGTCTCTCAAATCACATGGACCGATTCTTCGAGATAGTAATCTACAACAGTTTACTCCTCAGGATCGAAAGAGAAGAATGGCCAGATCAACTAATGATGCGGTTTCAGAATGGCCAGATCAACTAATGATGCGGTTTCAGAATGGCCAGATCAACTAATCATGCAGCACCAAGTTGACAGGCCTGGAGAAAGGACTCGATAGAGGGAAATAATTTGTTGCTAATTTTAACCGTCGATGTGACAAACGCTTTTATCTTGGTGAGGTGGAGTAAGATCAGACTGGACAATATTTAGTGCTCATAGTAATTGAGTTTTTAACCGGCAGGAGATTGCACTGTGACTCGGATGAGGTATTGAAGGATTACAGGATTATCTGTGGTGTTCCTCAAGGATCCATCCTGGGCCCTTTACTGTGAATTTTTATGTATATTGGTTTGCTAGCGCCGTCGGTTACGCGTAGAAGGCGATATGGAAGAGGAAGGAGCCTGGAGAGCGTCTGCTTAATGCTTGCTGTGAACGCTGAACGATGTGTGGAAGAAGGTCTGCCGAGAAATTGTAGGCGTTTAACTGTAGGCGTTTAACTGAGCTACTAGAGCAGGGGTGGCCAACCCAAATGTTATCGGGGGCCACTTTGAAAATGCATTATGGTCCCGCGGGCCGGGGTGATATACCGTGTGCATACACTCAGTATACAAAGCGGCCAGCTGTTGATAGGTTTTTATCAGACAAACAATAAATTGTAGAGTGAGGGAGGTGGGGGTATCGTACAGGTTAGCCACCAGGGCCCTTTTAAAAATTTTTGATACAGTTTTACATATCATACTACCTTTTTCTCCAAAAAATACGTAGTTAACCTATCATTATTTTTCCAGAATGAGAAAACTTGCAATGTTTCCTATGAATAATGTCCAAACAATTTTTATGTTACGGCAATTATAAGCAACTTTGATGTTAAAATTGGTTTTATTTGGTACATTTTTAGCACTTTTTCGTAGCTGGTGTTGCAGGTTTTCGTCAGAGAGCGATATTTATTTTTTGTAAATTTCATTTTCGAAAAGATCGATTTGCAGATGTAAGTTGAACCAACTCGAGTAAAATTAACTTAGTTGTTTATATTTTTTAATAGCATATTCGCGCCTGCAACAAGGACGCATAGCGAATAAATGCGCCTGCCACACGGGGTGCATGCTGCAGGCATGAAAATCTAAAAATGCTTCCGCTATGGAGGTATGCCCGCCCCTGTTGCAGATATGAATTTATTCATAATCGACCATTCCAAAAGCGAGTGTCGTTTTACCAAGCGGTCCCCGAACTAAGTACCAACCACGTCCAATGCTGCTTGACCTAGGTAATCTATTGAGTATGCTTATGGCACACTTTATACACCAAAGTAATTGCTTGTTTTCTTCGTCCTATACAATTTCTTACAGCTTCAATTTTTACTCCCTTTAGTCTAGAAAAGGATTATTCCGTACGTCTTTTATAGGTAGCGGGCTGCATTTGGAAAAGTGGAATTTTTACTCAGGCGTACTGTGCCTGTTTTGGATACCATACAGGCGTTTTAACGCTGTGCGTGTCTGTTTCAGGCTAAGAACGGACGGGTTTTTTTTAACTCGGGAAAAGCACTCACAACTTTTTTTCCCAGACATCTCATATTGCAAGACTTTTCTTTTTGTAAAATATTTCTTACAAAAAGGAACATTGCCTGAAAATTGTTTTAAATTCATTATAGCCCTTTAAATCAATTAGTAGTTCCATTTGCAGATTTTCTGGAACTGGTTCAATATCAACGTTAAAGACGAGCTAGCAACATTTTTTCTTTTTGTGTGTTGGAATCTTCTAGTACAAAATATTTTGCTAAATCGTGTTGAATCTCGCGGGTCGCAGAATTTCTGGCGAAGGGCCGCGGGTTGGCCACCCCTGTACTAGAGGAACAACAGCAGTAAGCTACAGAGAATTAGAACTGGAAGTGGATACTGGTTTTTGAGCAGCGTTGAACAATTAACCAATGATGATCTTATTCAGGCGAAATTCCGAAAAAAATACTGAGGTATGTGACGTATCAACTCCAAAATTTTTTTTTATATTAATAGACCTACAAAAGAAGTCCCGCTATATCCCGCTCTGATTTTTTTCTTATATTGTTTATTGACCCTTTGGCAAAAACATATTCCAAGAACTATTGCCCGAAGTTACCCCTTTTTGTTTAATTCCACTTTTTGTACAAAATTCTGCGTAATCCATGTTTTGTTTTTTTTAACTTATTAAAGTAGTTCTAAGCTTAAATTGAACCGTTTTATCTTTGGTGATCAACTTTCGAGGTCAAAATAAGATAAGTATTGGAGTTATAAGCAATTTTAATGCTAAAATTGGCTCAATTCGTACTTTTTTAGTACCTTTTCACCTAAGCTTTGCCAAAAAGTACCAAATAAGGTCAATTTTAAGATCAAACTTGCTAATAACTTCAAAAGTAAAGGTCGTAGCATAAAAATTGTCCAAACATTATTGATAGGAAATTGTCCAAGCTTTCCAATTTTGCAAAAAAAAGGTTTAGTTAGTTTAACAAAACCAAAATTTTGACTTTGATGACTCATTACTATGGAAGTTGATAGGGTAGAACCTTGATTTTTACAGTTTTAGATAGGTGGCAGTATTCTGAGTACACTGTTACCTTATTCATGAAAATAGGTCATATGGTTACAAAAATACAGGGTGATATGTAAAACTCTAAAAAAAACAACTTCAAAACGCCCTAGCTGCTAAACCGTTATCATCTATATATATAAAAATGAATGTGTTTATGTATGATCTCTATAGGCTCCTACACCGTGCAACCGATCTTAATGAACCATGTGCTATTTACATTCAAACTTAGAACATAGGCTATTTTATTACTTTCTAAAGCCACTCCTAGATGGCGCTGTCATAGAGAGCTTCGTTGAAAATCATCGCAGAGCTTTGAATTTTTGCATGAAGTTCCGTGGAGGTCTCCTATGATACACCTCGAAGCCCGATTTTCGAAATTCAAAATGGCCGCCGAAGTATGACCGAAATTCAAAATTGCCGTAGAAATATGGTTGAATTTGCCAATTTTATTCCGATTCCAATGAAAGTGGGTATCTAGGGATTTTTTAAGGTCGCAAATAACGAATTTGTGGTCAAAACTTATAAATTCAAAATGGCCGACGATTTTGCTAATTGTATTCCGATTCCAATGAAAATCTGTATCTGAGGTTTTTTAAGGTAGCAAATAACGACTTTATGATCAAAATTTAAATTCAAAATGGCCGCACCAATATGGCCGGCGAGTTTGCGAATTGTAGTCCGATTCCAATTAAAATCGGGGTATATGCGAGTTTTTAAGGTAGTAAATAACGAATTTATGATCAAAACTTATTCAAAATTGTTGGGCCAATATGGCGGAAGAATTTTGCCAAATAAGTGTCATTTCCTGGTTAGCTGTATGTAGGGTGTTCAAGAGTTGGAAAATCGCAAAATTTTGACATTCTAGCTACAAATAGAAAAACATTGAATATAGTGTATCCTGAAGCTCTCTAAGCAATCGGTGCAGAATTGATCAACAAGGTTTTTTTTATAAAGATGGTAAGGAGAAACGAAAATGTGGGATGATTTATGTATTATGGATAAGAAGGAAAGAAGACCATCACCTCTGAATGTTTAGGTATAAGTGTAGGATTCTGCAATACGGGAAGAGGCTGGCATACGGGTAAACAAATAAAACCACCGGGTCCCAGCTATCCAAAAAAAAAGAAAATAAGCGGTTCATTGAGACACTTCATCTGTGTAAGAAAATTCATATCTCGAAAAATGCCATGTCAATGGATGGTTTTTATTGTCTCGATCAAAATGTCAGATCCCTAATAGTTTCACATTTTGTTATTTGGAATCAAAAATACCAAAGAATTGCCTTTTTCAAACTCTCCTACTGTATATTAAAATTCATATCAGCTGATTACTACTATTGGCTTATAAGAGCAGCATAGACGCACCGGGTCCACTATATCCAATAAAATAAAATATAATACCAAATTCGTGATCAGCGACCTGGAAAACACAATCCCAATTTCATTCAAAAATAGTGTTCAATATTGATGGTCGCCATTTTGTTTTTTTAAGAAATATTAAAAAAATTCGTGATCAGCGACCCCAAAAACCTTTATAACTTTATTTTCAAACAATTATCTCAGTTTTTTCGACTTTTGTCCATCTTTTTGCCGATTTCGACCACTGTGACGTAGGCATCTGTTGGTGAAAACTTGGATGACAATTCCACAGGCGCGTTCATTTCCCTTATTTTATGGCGCGAGGTCTACTATTAAATGTGTTGTCTTCCATCAGGACAATTCCCGATCACACTTCCGTCAAAATTCGGAGAGTTTGACTGGGGAGTTTTGATGCATCCAGCGTATAGTCCAGACAATGCACCGGCACCCTCTGATTATCACTTGTGCCGATCTCTGCGCAGATGGAATTAAGCCAGCTTCAAAAGAAGCCTGTGAAAACTTCTTGATTAATTTTTTCATTCAGATACAAAGGGACAACAAGGACGTGCTACTGTCTAGCAGGGGCGGTTTCAGAGGGGGGTAATTGGGTAATTACCCCCCCTAAGGATTTTCGGTCGCTTATTTATTTTTATTCTTAAATATTACCAACATTTTAAACAAACAAGTTAAGTTATGGTGAATCTAGTCGGCGATCTATGACGGTGAATTTTTCCAAAACTGCTGGAGAGTCGTGGAAGGGACCGATAACCGAGACTCCCGCTAATATGGCACGCTATGGCTGATTCCACACGAGCGTACACACGACACGACAAGAGTCGGCTGCAAAGTGGTTTATGAAGAAGAGAGTGAGAGAGGACGATGGGGAGGGCACACAAATTTGAACGATACTTTTAGCTGATTTTTGATCTGTGTTTGCTTGACAATCGGACCATTTTGTAAAACAATCAAGATAGCGGTTCCAAAAAGGCGCCCGATTTTTGCATTTGTGTTCCCCGACCCCGATGTTGGTATCAAATGAAAAGGCATGACAGGTAGAACACAATTAGCGGTGTAGCGTCATTCGAAATTCAAAATGACGGCCAACAGAAAATGGCGAAATACACATAATAGACCAAAAAGCAGAAAATATAACCGTCGACTTCAAATTTTGCCCATACGGTTAGTTCGCCTGACAATGCAATCCGACCATTTGTTAAAAAATCAAGATGGCGGCTCCAATACGGCGGCCGATTTTTGCAATTGTGTTTCCCGACCCACCGACATGAGCATCAAATGGAAGGGTATGCCAGATAGAATACAATGGGTCATTCTAAATTCAAAATGACGGATTACCTGCTCAGCATGGGTATCAAATGAAAGGGTACGACGATTATAATACAGTAATCTGTGTGACGTCATTTTGAATCTAATATGGCGGCCACCATAAAATGGCAAAAAACATATAAAAGACTAAAAAATAGAAAATAAAATGTTTGTAATATATTTTATCAAAGCAATATAAATAAATATATGGGTTCATTTACTTCCTTTGCATACAATTTAAGACAATCGTTTTTCAGGAGTAAGCTCCAGTCGTTGACACGCACTTTTAATTTTTTTTTATGTTGATTGTTTTGTATTTATGGAATAAAAAAAATATTTAAGTTTTTTCTGTTTTTAAAATTACCCCCCTAAGCCAGTTGGCTGGAAACGCCCCTGCTGTCTAGTAATACAACAATATATATACACTATCTAATAAAAGAGTCCTTGTAAAATCCACAATAGAACACGTACACAAATCAACATAGCAAAAAGTTAACAAAAGTGTTAAATATGAATATAATTGAAAAGTTTAAAATGGAAACAATGCCCGTGTCGTGTCTATCCGCACAGGAAATGCATTCCGTGTAATTAAATGGTCCTTTATAAGAGGGCGACACAGGCTGAGTTTCTCATGTTAAATTTTCTCATTAAGTGTGCAGCCCGCAAGGACATTGTAATAAATGAACTTGTTGAATGCTGACGTATCCTGCCTTGTTTCAGAGTGGGGGTAGCTGTGGCTGTGGCCACTTCATTACTTTGAAAATGTTTACCTTTGTTGAAAACTCAACATCATTCAGGTATTTGACTCCACTCACATTTGAACAGAAAGCAGAATCCTTGATGGAGCCACAAAAGGCAACGAGAGTCGAGAGTGCGGGAGAAACACACAAAAAAGGTGGGGAGAGTGGAAGGGAGAATAAATTTAATTGAGGGAAGTTACAGTATCAAGAAGGGGCAGTAACCATAAAATATGTGGCTTTGTTCTTCAGTCAAAAGCGGCGTCACCAATGGCACTACATCGGCGGCAACCAATGGTAAAATGGGATTTTGTAGCCCCCACTAGCGCTAGTAGTAACATAACACGAGATGTTACATGAATTTGATATGCCGGTCTAGCTGTAATTAACCTTTTCTGCCAAAAAATTTAATCGAACACTACACACACATATAATTGGCAATTAGCCAGGCTTTCGGGCCATGGTAAAAAGCATTGTAGTCATTAATTTGTGCGGAAATACAAGGGATTCGAATGTCCATTGTTGGTCGGATGCGACTAACACCGGTCACCGGAATTGTGCCTATTATTTTGAAAAGGTCGCGATTTTCCTGAAAATGTGTACTTTATAATGCCCAAAGGAGATTAGGTTGCTTCGGCTTTGCTTTCTCTAATTGGAGTCATTGTTGCGCCCAGAGCAGCTCTGGATACCAACCAAACTACCTAATTAGGTACTTACAATTCGAGAACCAACAGCCCCTGTTAAATTGTTGCACGTTTACTTAAAGAGCATTTAGAGTTGGGATCCATTACTTTAACAGTCTGGCATCCATAGTTCTATATAGTTCGAGCCGCCTCTCCGCCATGAAGCTATAACAAGAACAGGGCTCCGGGTTGATATGCAATGAGAATAGAATAGTTATGACGCCGGAGGCTGCCTAGTGTACCCAGAAGTTAAGCTCAAATATCAAATGTGTAAGCAGCCCACCCCCGCTCTGGTCCCCGTGCTTCGGCAGCCGCTGCTGATGGAGCTACAAGTACGTCAGTAACGGACCACGTTTACTTAAATTAAATTTTAATTAGCTTGGAGCAACCTTTCCGGTCCTGGATACTTGTTAAAATACTTCAAAATGAACGCAACATGTTAAATGGAGCATTAAGTTGGGTCTTATTTTGCTCGACTTAGGGCTTATTCAAAGGTAGCAGATGAAGAACTGACAACATAGGAAGCAACCACCTGAAAAATCAGCTTTTAAGCTCCGGAAATAGACATGTACAGTTGCTACAAGGATGAGACAACATCGAACCAGAAAAGGGATTCCGGTTTGTCATGTCAGTTCATTAATTTTTCATTTCGATAAGCCAAGGGGCTTTCGGCGGAAAGGACTTCTCCGCCATGGTGTATACCAGCTTTTTGAATATTGGACATTGGCAGAATTGTACGGTACGTGCAGCTATGTGTATCTGTCACACTTGCCTTCGGGCCGTCGTCGTTGGCTGTGTGCTTTCTAAAAACCTAAAGTTTTATTCTTGTATCAAACACAACATTTTTGCCGGGGACGCAACCGTTGAGATATGCTACCTGGGATTTTTTCTGAATCTGGAAATGATTGCCCTTCCGGGAGGTAATATGTCCGTGCTTTTAGCATTATTTTTGTGATTTGTTGCAGGACATTTTTTTTTGTTGTTGGTGAAATTCATTGTCCTGTTTGCTGGGAACGATGACTAATAGCAGCAGCCTAAGAGATTTTATACCAAATGCTTGAATGTTCGATTTGGGAATGTTTTTGGTGAGACTGTTTTGCGTGGTTGGTGGACTTGTTTTTGATATTAAGTCTAGGAAAAATTTTCTGTCGTGTTTTTTAGTAAAATTCAAATAGTTTTGTTGTAAAATAAACAAGTATTAGTCGGAATGTGCTATTTCGGTGGATACCTAAAACTTTCCTAACTAAACTATTTCAATTTTTGACGAGCCGTCAAAGAAGTGTGTGGCCGGGCGTTGCCGAGATGGAGGACTACAACTTTCCTATTATTCACTTTTGTTTTTCATTTAATTGCCTTTTGTAATCTCTCTAATTGTCTACAGTTGAGCTGAGAATAAATGGTTTGACCAACTGGAAGTCAGCCCCATTACATACACAGCATCACTTTTTCGATGTCAATCCTGGCTCGTGAATGCTTCTAACGGCTCACCATCGCTTGTCCACGATATTTGATAAGTACATGGCCCATTTTTCGTCACCGGTTGTGAGATGTTTCTTCGATCGGTTAAATAACAAAATTTCCCACTAAAATATAAATCAACACGCACCACATACTTCACGTACAACAAACCGATGAGTGGCGAGCTCGTTTCTCTTGTTCATCGATAATCTTTAAGTAGGATAAATCCAAAGGACCATTGTACATAACGAAAATGATCAAGTTCCCATAAAACAGATTGAACAATACATTTGGTGCAGATTCTTTTTTTGGGTCAAATTTTTCGTCGTATGGGCGTGTGTACAGCTCAATACTTGGCCATTTAAATCTTTTGGTCAAGTTTGACTGTCGTGACCCATATGTGCTCCCATTAAAAAAGGTTAAAATTCTACGGCCATCATATGCCCCTTAAAAAGCCAAGCGGCCGGTGTTCGCCCGTTGAAAGGACATTTTTCATTTTTACTCGGGATACAAGGTCAACATATTTTCTGAGTAATAACGTTATATGGATAGGTATAGCGATACTAGAATAAATATCTAGTGAAAAACTTACCTTAAGTGTTTTGGTGACAAAAATTACACTGTGGTATCCGCAGATCCGTAGATTTTATTGCGTTTCAACAGCGCATCGCAGATATTAGTGCGATCTAACACGTTTTTCGCGGTCAACTCATAAGGTTCAATACAGTTTTGTGTTCAATGTCTACCGTCATACCCAGGGCCGGCGCTTGTGTTTTTTTGCGCCCGGTGCAGTATGCCATATTGCGCCCCATCAGCACTTCACTTTTTGATCGCAGTGAAGGACAACGGAGAAAGACACTAAAGGGATTTTTCTCTCAATTGAGGGATTTTTTCCTGAATTGTTACTTCTGATTCTCGAAGATGAAGGTCTGTTCCTTCATTTTTTGAGAAGTCTCGAGAAAATTTTTTGAGTAAAATTTGATGAAAATCTCGAAGCTAAAATTTGTAATTTCTGAAATTGCGCCCCCGCCCAATGGTGCAAGTGCACGATTCGCACCTATGAAAGCGCCGCCCCTGGTCATACCAATATTTACACTGCTGCCATGCTTATATTACTGGACTTCGGTGAGTCTGACCTGGTTGCTTTAGATATCCCCAAGGCTTTTGACAGAGTATGGCACCATGATCTGTTTCCTAAACTCCAAGCTATTAATATCGACTTAGTTCTAAGGAACTGAATTGAGTGTTATTTTTAGCAGTTCAATCGATGGAATCGAATCTAAACCCTTTACCATCTCGGCCGGTGTTCCCCAGGAATGATCTGCTCTGTCCCGTCCAATCCACTTCACAGCTTCGTTGATGACGGTACTCTGCGTTACTTGGTGTACTAAGGTATAAACCTTCGACATATAAGACAAGAATGTGCCAGACCTTGTTTGTCTTCATGATTGTGAAGTGATGCCCAATTCAATCAACCGGAACATCGAGTTCATCCTTTATTGCGACCGCATGAATCGTGCCGAATTTAACGCATCCAAAACGAGATGATGTCTTATCTCTAACAAAACCTGCACTGACCATCTTTCTATCTCAGTCGACGGTGTGACGCACCTTAACATTTTACCCATAATTTTAACTGAGGATCTGCGATTGAATGATAACATATTTGAAATCGTCAAATATGCATCCATCGTTTCTTACAAGATGCAAGTTCCTCCTTCACCCATCAGCACTATCCATAATCTACAAGTCTTACATTCGTCCGTGCCTTGAATTCAACTAGTTTATTTGCGTTGTCGCTTCAAAAACCATTTTAGAAAAGCTTGAGGTTCATCGGTGCGTGATAGCACTTTTTGCTCCATAATTTACTCATTGAGTCATAATAGTGACTATTTCATAGGCTGACACATAGGTTGCACCACTATTGTCAAATAGATATGATTTTTAGATAGTACCAACCTTCAAACGATATGTGTCAAAATTTTAAGACATTCCGAGTATAATGCTTATGACACACATGAGGTGTAGATACCAAGGTATCGATACCAGGATATGGCGAATACCGCGGTATTGGGGAACTCCTGACACACATGGACGAGGGTATAGTTTGACGTTTGTCGACAGCAGGTAAATTTTTCAGATCCAATAAGCGAATTTTGTTAAATTTAAACTTTTTAAGTGTTAAGTGGCATATTGAATTTGATATGGAAGTAAAACATTTAATTGCTTTATCCCTTGCCAAACAAGAGCAAATAAATCTGGGTCTGAGGCAAATTCAATGTTTGGAACGAAAAAGAAAAAAAGATGAGATATCTTGGTATAAAAATATACACGTTTTTGTTCGATTTTCGCACACAGGTGGCGCTGTGCGCAGTGAAAAGATCTTATACCTAGTTGACAAGTCTCAGTGGTTTTAGTGATGAAACTTTTGTATTTTTCAAATAAATGGAAAATTATAGAGAATATCGTGTGTTGATACCGCATTTATAAAGCATTTAATGGGAAAAATACCGTTCAAGCAAAGCAGTGGCTTGACAGGTGTTATTCATACCGTACGGCGTTGCTCATTGTTGATTAAAAACGTGTTTATGATTCAGGGCACTGTTTGGAACTGTTTAGCCGAAATAAAATGGAACTTTGCATGCGATATGTGACAAAGGATGAAATATGGATCCATAATTAGGTACACCACAGAGTCAAATCGACAGTCAGCTGAGTGGACAGCAACCGGCAAAAGTCGCCCAAAGCGACCAAAAACGCAAAAGTCGGCTATTACCGAGTTTCCATGGAAGTCGAGTTTAGTTGTGGTTGAGTTGAAATGACACTGCGTTTCCATTTCTGCCTTCCGTCTTCCTCCATCTTTTTCCATCAATTAATTTTATTATAGATTTTTCTTAAAAAGTATTTATTAAATATAAAGTCTCTTCTGACGTCCAAGCGAGCCGTGACATTTTCACTTTTTGTACCTCTGCCAGTGTGCCGTTTTTAGTTGTGTGCGTTAACTCAGTTCAGCCTACCTATTTTCGTTGAGTTGAGCAGACCAGAGTTGAAAATCTTTAATGCCCTGGCTTCACCGGCCTCAGTTCAATAATATTCAGTTCAGTCCACATAAGTGGCTTCACCGGCTAAAGTTCAGTTCAGTGCTTGAAATTGTTGTTGCTTTTTCTTCAGAAGTCAGAAATCCAAAAGCTCACTGGAATGGTATTTCATTATTCCAATTGATTACTCCCTTTTGAGCGAGCTTTTACGTTTTACTTAAGTTCGAGTTCGAGTTGGGCGAATTGAGGTCTGTTTTTCCTCATTGAATATGTGGAAATTGTATGTGAACTGAACATTGTTATTTTAAAGTTCAGTTTACCAATTTGCTCGAACTTGCGCAGTTCGACCGGTGAAGCCGAGGTATAACGAAAGCTCTTAACTGTGTCTGTTTCCATGACGTATAACTCGGGTTAAACTCTGGTTGAACTCTCATGGAAACTCAGTATATGAAGGTTACGGCGTCCGTACTTTGGGATGCGCATCAACTATCTTGAAAAGGAAAAGGATCAATAGTAAATATTTGAGGAGTGCGCGAACAAAACGGCACATGTCCAATTTTGAAAATTGTTCAGAAAACGCAAAAAACTGTTTAGGTCTCTGAACTGATCACATCAACTATTTATGATTATGTCAGGTTGTGCTACTATTTGAACTCATTCAGAACCAAAAAAAATATTTTAAAAATGTTTAATAAACTAAGAGAAAAAATTCCCTTTTGAAAATCCACATTGACGAATGGTTAAAAAATATAAATATTCGTAGGACATTTGCCTTTTTGCAAGGAAACCTTCATTTTGCTATCAAACAAGTATGACATGCATGTGCTTTTTGAAGTGTGATACACTCTTTCCCATAATACATTTTCATATTTCCAAAATCACATTTTTCCACCTTAGGTAAATTCTTTAATGGGTCACACGCGCGAGCTTTTATTTTAACAAATTCATGCAGACCGAACGTTGCAATTTTTCCCCGATCGAGTAAAAATGAAAATAGGTCAGACGGGTGCGTCAAATTCTTGAGGCCCGGTGCGTACAAATTGCTGACCCATGGCAATTTACCTAAAGTGGGAATAATGATAATTATACTTAGATGTATAAGATAATTTTGTATAAATAGAGTAAATTGATTAATTAAAAGTCAGTCGTTGATAAACAGACGTTTGAGTGGGAAGCCAAGACTTCCTTAGAATACCCCAGGAGTTAAGCTTTAGAGCTGCTCCATTATAATGCGGAGTAAACGCTAGTATAGCTGCTCCATAGGAGTTAATGCCTTAGGGCTGCTCCAGGAAAGTGCAAAGGTATTACAGAAGTGTCTGAAATTGAAATTAGTTGTAGTTTAGTGTAATGAACACGGTTCAGTCAAAAAATTTAAAACGGTCAACCATGGACATGTGCCGTTTTGTTCGCCCACTCCTCATTTCATAACATTGTTAGTGCGTTTAAGGAACGAAATCTTGATAAAGTGGTCCCAATTGAAGAAGAAAAAAGTACTCAATGCACCGTACCACAAGTCCATCGCAACAATGACAAAATTGCACGAATTGCATTTCGAATTGATTCCGCATCCACCGTACTCTCCAGACTTAGCCCCCAGCGACTTTTACCTTTTCTCAAATCTCAAAAAAATTCTGGCCGGAAATAAATATGGCTCCAATGAGGAGGTGATTGCCGAAATTATTATCTAGGTTGTAGCCTTTATTCCCTGTTTTTATAGCGCACCAACTTGGAACCGGGGAACGAAAAGTAGAGATTCTGGAAGATGTCGGAAGTCTAGATCACTGAACTGTCAACTAGGTGGCGTTCTTTTTGATCGCTCTGATCATGGAAGTTTGTTTGTTGTGTCTTGCGTAAACTTGTAAATTAAGGACAAGGACATTTTCGTAAAATGAAGATGTCATCTTCATCCGTACGTTATAAAATATGAGAAGAAATTCTAGTAACTAGGTAGAAAGAGTGTTTAAAGATTGAAGGAGAATATGTTGAATTCACAAGTCGTTTTTAATGGTGTTTTTAGCTTTATTAATCTTTTTAATACAAAATTCTAAAAGGAAAAAAATCCAATGAAAGTAATTTGATATTATTAAAAACTATGTTTAAATTAACAAAAAAATTTAATTATTTTACAACAGGCACTTTCCTTTAGCATTCCTACGGCAATGAAAGCAACCATTCATATACACAAAAAAAATAATAGTAAAGTGACTTTAATTAAACTCTTTCTGAACACTGATTGCACAGCCATAAACTAAATCGTGTCCAACCAACACAAACAAAATTCAGAAAATTACTTTTTAAATAGAAAAAAAAATTCATTTCAGCACACCCAAAAAGAAAGTAAAAAAAAAGAATAAACAAGGACCATTTCTAGATGCAAAACGCCAAATCAGATTACCCTAGTCAGTCTATCCTCTAGTAGGGGAATAACGCAACAAAAAAAAAACACGCCGGAGCAAGAAAAAAAATTAACTTAGCACAAAACTTTTCAATTTATTTATTTTTTTTTATCCTCATTCGCTTGTCACTGTCCAGGATGTCTCGTCCTAATGAGAAAAGTCCTAATCAAATTAACTCAATTAAGGATGAAGCATTTTGAAATCCAAGATTCAATTTGCCGTCAAGAAGGTATTGAAAGGGACTCAATTAGTGAAGCTGAAATGTAAGGAGAGCACCTGGCAAATTATTGTATTTTGGGCTCTTATCTCTACTATGAATTTGGGCTGATCAAAAATTTTATATAGAAGAAGCAACACAATTCCTGGTAGTAACGAAAAAGATCTCTTAATTTTTAGATAACGGGTAACAGATGCTTCTTATTAGTGAATTGTTTTGTTAAGTAAATAATTATAGTTTTTAGTTGAATGTTTAATATTGTTTTGTTTCAGGTGTGGTTTGAGCGATTTTTTGTATAAAGGAAGTAAATTTTAAAATTATCTGAAAAGTGAAAATTGAAACAATCTGAAATATGAGAAACACAGAACTACACAAACAAAATGATAAAGACAATAGGCTATGCGAACGACATGATGTCCCTAGTACGGGGTTTTTCAATATTAAATATCATTTAGTAGATAAGCAAGGGGATTTGTCAAAATTCATCAATTGTCAATGTGATCATAGATTCGTTATTTGCTACCTCAAAAAACTCCAGATACGGATTTTCATTGGAATCGGAATACAATTGGCAAACTTGTCGGCCATATTGGTGCGGCCATTTTGAATTTATAAGCTTTGATCATAACTTCGTTATTTGCGACCTTAAAAACCCCTAGATACCCACTTTCATTAAAATCGGAGCAAAATTGGCAAATTCAACGATATTTGGGCGGCCATTTTGAATTTCCGTCATATTTCGGCGACAATTTTGAATTTCATTTTGAAAGTAAACAATAAAATTCTTTGATTCTTCATCTACGTCATGGTATATTTTCTTTTTCGATATAAACAATAATTTTTGGAGCTGCAACTCAAAACTGTCAAAAACCTCACCAAACTGTCACTCGTTGTTGTTTGAAGAAGTTGTTGGGGGTTTCTCTTGGGTTTTTGGAACCCCAGATGCGACAGTTTACGTACCAGCATTTTTCGAGTGTGCATCGATCCATATCTAAAAAACCTCCCAGTTTTTACTTGTCAAATGTCATCGTAATGACAGTTGTATGTTGACAGCTCTAAAATGCCATGCAATTTAAACTGACACCCCTTGTTGAAAAACCCTTTATCTGGGAAAGTTTCACTGTACAGTCAGTGCGATTATAATGGTGGCTCTTGAAAATATTAGCGAGTGGTGCAATCGCTATCCGTGAACTAGCGGAAGACGGAACTAATGCTTTACTTACACCAATACAGCAAAAATCTCCGATTTCTGTCTACCCTACAATTAATGATCGAGAACTGACTCAATCCCTATCAGAAAAGCCTTTGGGCCTTATTCTGGACCGAAAGGTGAATGGTGGATCAACATTGAAGTACCAATATAGCTTTCTATGCCAGTAAAAAGATATTTGTCAAGAGGTCAGATTTAGAGCCACACATGATGGTACATTGGACCTACACAGCAATTATTAGGCTAATGCTGAAATGCGGCTCTGCCGTGTAGTTGCCCACTCTTTCAAAAGAATATAGGAAATCTAAACTATACCAACTATATCACCATCTCACTTTTCGGAGTAGGTAATGGGGCTCTGCTCCCTTAAAGCAATGAACGTCATACTCGATCTGCTGTCAGCCGATCTATAATACTGGGAAGCAGTTCGTGGGGTTTCCCGATGGATGGCATCAATCAAGGGCGGCGGAGCATAATCATTGCGAGTAGGGATCACTTTCAATTTTTTGAACAGATAACCTTTAAAATGCTGAAAGTTAATCGGTCAATTTATTTACCAGCTCTTTGTTAAGTTATATGGTTTTAAATTCTTTGGTTACTGCCTCATGTGGACCCCGTGTGAATTGCCCTATAGGGCCCACGCAGGACATCTAACGCTTTGCCTCAATCGCGTGGAAAAAAGAAGCCGAAAAATTTGATAATATCGGCGTGGATATGTGAGTGCAGGCGCGTACGCTGGGGGGGGGGGGGGGGGGTTACTGCGGGTTAAACCCCCCCCCCATGATTCCAATAATAATAGGAAAAATTATAATTAATAAATATATCAACTTATTAAACAATTAAAAAAATATTCCGAATAACGATGTATAATATATGGTGGATTCTTTTCAAACAGGATAGCAAAAAAATAAATATCTCTCAAACTTTGGGAATATGTTCGTGAACTCGATGTGATATACCAAAATTTTTTTTAGCGCAATTGGGTGCGCCGTTTCGGAGTTCAACTGTTATTGAAAAAAAACGCGATTTTTCAAAAATCACGTAAGGTAAAGGCATCAGTAGTTGACCACTTAAGAGCGCTTTCAAGTAAATATGTCGTTTTCACCTTTCAATTTAATCAGAGCAAAGGCTTAAGGCGTTTATCAAATTAAGTTGTATTTCTAAATGAAGGAACAACAATTTCTATTTTAAATTTAATTGACTATTAGAATTAGGGAAAAAAATTATGCAAGTAAGTACTTGTCCCAATAATTGACCATCGGTGACAACGAGAAAATTAGTAGATGACCATGTGCTGTATTAGTAATTGACCACGTAGGAAAATAATAATATAAAGAGGATAGGCCTCTTGATAGAAATGTTTAAGAGTAATTAGGCACTTTTTTATGGAATATTAAAAAATAAAATCGTTACAATGAAAACTTTAGTAATTAAACACGGCGACACCCACGTTTAAGTGGGTGACGTTTTTCCGGGTCGCTTGTAGAGCTCACTTTATTTTTGAGATCTTCTGCGTTCTATTTTTCGCCAGGTTGTGTCCGAGATCCAGTGTTGCTGGTTTCTTTGGACATAACCGATGCTTGTTTCCGCTGCTGTTATTATTACACCCTTTGTTGTGTTCCACAGCTCTTCAATATTTGTGTCGTCAGAAACGGTTTGCTGGTTTAAGATTTGTTGCAGTTTCCCAGCAAATTCTCACCTTTTAATGCTCTCCCGTAGAAGGTCTACGATAAATGGTCTACGGTTTATGGCATCGCGTTGAACGTTTCTGATTGCTGACCAGATGTTGGTCACTTCCAGTGTCTGCTCCCCTCAAGCTTCTGACATTCTCCAGAATAGTTCTCCATCTCCAACTGACGGCCACGTAATCTATCTGATTTCTCGTTCTACCGTCGGGCGAGGTCCCAGGTCTCCATGTGTATCTTCTTGTGACAAAAGTAAGTTCGACCTACAATGAGTTGGTGGGAACTACAGAAGTCAACGAAAAGCTCACCATTGTTATTGGTACCTTGGCTTAGGCCTTGATTTCCAATTGTGTTTTCAAGTTGTTGGGGCCCAGACTGATGACCAGCTAATGAGGCTGGACCTGGCTTCCTTGGTAAGTATTACGCCAACGCCATTCCTACGGTTTTCAGTTTCTTTTCTCCCAGAATATAAGGACTCACCGTTTGGGCAGACAAGTTTCCCCCGCATCGGGCCATCTGGTCTCGCTGAGTCCCATGACCTTGATTTTATAGCGGCTCATCTCGCTGAGAACTTCACCCAGCCGTCCATCTGCAAGCAGTGTTCTCACAATCCATGATCGGATTCGTGTCCTGGTTTGAAAAGCAAAGGTCGTCGTCGTGTTGTCCATCCGGTTCCGAGGCATTGTACGCCGATTCGTAGCAATTGTGTGTTTTATGGGAGCGGGTTGCTAACTCTCAACCCAACCGACTTAAAACTCTGTTTTGTGGAACAGAGAACTCGCCATTCGACCGTCTCCGTTAGTTCCTTCCGAAGAAGTTCCCCAAGGGGCACCGCGGGGACGTGGGATTAGGACTTGCTAACAGAGCTGCTAGGTGTTCGTCTGCAATGACTCTTCTCGGGTTTTGGTAGAAGTGACAAATCGGGTGCCACCACCTTCCAAGGCCTCTGTTAGCCGTTCGCGCTGCATTGTCTACCATCTTTAAAAGGGTTGGATCGTTTCATTTCCTTTAGGAACTTCTCTACACTAACAGCTGATCAACCGTCGCGGGAAAACCAGTCGTACCCATTTTACCAATCCATCTACATATTTCAGCCTCCTCTTCTTTCGTGAGAATGGAATTGGGTCCCATTCTCCTTCCAATCAGTGATATGCCTTCAACTTGGTAGCTGTCCGAATTGGCGTTTGGTGGACCCGAACGTCTTCGAAAGTCATTGCATCTTCTGAGTAATTCCTAAATGATCCCTTTCTTCCAGGCATATTGCTCTTCTATATTATACGCCGATCTGAAAAGGAAATATTAACATGTAGCACTGCACTTGCAATTAAAAATCGCTTCATTTAAACTTTTTTGGAAAACAAATTTAAAATATTATAAGCCTTAAGAGCCAGCTCAAAGTGTCTGTCAAGTGTGTTCCAAAAGTTGACCATAAGATGAATCAGTAATTGACCTAATGGTCAATTACTGGAATAAAGTGTACTACCCTCTCACATGTAAGCGCTGTGCATTTTTATGTTACTGGCGACCATTTTAATTCGGACTCTAATTTAATTTAAATAACACTAACTTATTCAGAAATTGGCCACCCCGGTCAATCTTTAGGTCAATAGTAATAATAGCATTCGGTAGTTGACCACCCCTCATAAAGCGTCATTAAATAATTTGTTGACTTCATAACACCTGTTTTATAACTTATCACACACTAATTTAATAATACGTGAAACTTACTCAAAATCACTAGGAAACTTTTTTAATATCACCCTTTGAACGAGATACCACTTCTTAAGAAAAATATTACAAAAACACATGTAAATTTTACGCCACAGAACCTCTTCACACTGCGCTTCAGTTTTTACAACACATAATGTGCTGTATTTAAGAAGCTTGACGATTTGGACGGTGGATAGTAGCGCCTGTTGACATATTTGTTCTTTTATTGAAAATGGCCAACTAAATCTCTATTTTTGGTCTTTATAAGCAAAATTGTCAATTACTAGCACACGGTCAATTACTAGTACCTTTACCTTATTTCTCATTTATTTATAGCTCTCGACAAACTCTGAGTTTCGGGATGGCCATATAGATTTTTGTAGGAAATTTTCCGTCTTTTCAGATGAAATTACGCAAAAAACAATTGGACGCATTTTTGGCCAATTTTTTGGCCTTTTTTGGCCAAAATTTGAAAAAAAAGGAATTTTTCAATTTTTTTTCATGTCACCAATCGATTTTCTGACTCAAAAACTACGCGCCACCAAATTTTCAGAGTAGTTCCCTTCTTTTCGGTAAAAAAATTGTAAAAATGCCCTAAATCAAAGTCTAAAGTCTTGCGCACACCACGAGACCATGATTTTTGGAGAAAAACAAGACATTTTGTGATATTCGAAAAATGGTCAAAAATTATTATTTATGTTTCTTCACAATTTTTTAAAAAAAATTGCGATAAAAATATACCTATAGGTAATTATTTTTATAGTGAAATAATATAAAATATAATATAAGTACATAGTCCTATTATATGAGAAAAATTTTTTTTACCCAATATGTGTACAAAATATGTTTTGTGAAACCCCCCATGGTTTCATCCTGCGTACGCTACTGTGTGAGTGATAACTGCGCCGGCGTCGAAAGCTTTATATTTTTAAACGCGAGTGTCATTTTACCAATGCGGTCTCCCAACTGAGTACTAATCACGTTCAATGCTGCTTGACCTCGGTAATTGAACTAGAACCGGTCTATTGAGTATGCTAAGTGACACCCTTCACCCCTTCACGGTCACCAACATAATTGCCTGAAATATACAGCAATGCAACAACAAAAACTAAAGGTCAAGGGTATTACTTTAAAGATTTTTAAAAGGCTTTCCAAATACGTAAGTATACGTAGATATTGGGATTGCCTCATTTAATTTGTATGATCACCGGTTTTGATGCTGTTTGTTACGTGAATTGCCACAGTTATAATTTACTCTTGGGTGGAGAGATTTGTTTGGGTTACTTCATTAGTTTAAGCGCAACTATCACTCATAGCGAACAAATGCGGAAGCTACACGGATATGCACGCTTCGCTACAGACACAGAAATCTAAAAATGCGCCCGCTGTAAAGGTATGCATGCTCCCACTATAGGCACAAAAATCAAAAAATGCTTCCGCTATAGAGGTATGCACGCTCCTGTTACAGATATAAATGTATTCGTAATCGACCATTCCAAACGCGAGTGTAGTTTCACCATGCGGTCCCCCAACTTGGTACTAACCCCGTCCAATACTGCTTGACCTATGCAATCGTACGAAATCCCGTCTATTGAGTACGCTAATGGCACCCTTTGTGGTCACCATTGCCCATTTTATTCGTCCTACACAATTTTTTAAAGCTCCAATTTTGTCTTCCTTAGTTTAGAAATAGTGCGAGTGTACCCTGCTTTGTTTGGACTATTCCGTGCGTCTTTTATTGATACGTTTGGGTGCCATACAGGCGTTTTGACGGTGTTCGTGCCTTCTTCAGCCTAAGAACGGGCGATGTTACTCGGGTGCACTGCACTAATGTAGTATTTACATGTGGCTTGGGGCAAATGTGCATGAAATTCGTAGAAAAAATATTTCGCAATGTTTCGCAATTATAATTTAAGGTAATTGTAAGAATGAATCAGTGTTGTGACAGGTTAGATTTGGGTAAGAATCCGTGTGTTCTGGGTTTTAATCACTTCTACATCCTATTGAATTCCTTAAAAGGATTGCGTAATATTGTGAAATAGGTAACGCTCAGAACCCCTTATAGTCCAGGCGCTGTAGCCAAAATTTTACTAAGACCTGACACTAAATCCAATAGAAATGATTTTTGGCACACGGGCAGTTTTTGAAGAGTACTTTAAGAAAAAAAATTGTTCTGCTCTTGAATCTGCTCTTTCTAGCGGCGACTTTCATTTTTTTTTGGAAATCTCAGGCCAATTTATTTTGAAATTCCAAGAGGCAATTTCCCACCTCGGGGACCGAGTCATCACAAATGTACGTATAGTTTCTTTTGCGGTGGACTATATGAAAAAGTTGGCCTGACTGGAGGAAATTCAGCATTATTATGAGTTTTAGTCAAGCGTCGGGGTAAATCTTATGATACCCCGAATTATTCGCGCGGAAATCTGAAAATATCAATTAGAGCTCATATCTCTCATAGGAAGCAATTTTCGAAAAAATATGTAAAGACCTTTTTTGTGAAGATTTTCACGCTCTACAAGTCTGTTCTATACATTATATCGAAATTTTCAACCCTTTCCAAGTTATTGATGGAATATCAATTTTCCGAGCTTTCCCGGGAATTTTCCGAAGTTTCCCTAGGTGTCCGCGTGCAGAACATTTTTTTTCTTAAAGTACTCTTCAAAATCTGCCCGTGTGCCAAAAATCATTTCTATTGGATTTAGTGCCAGGTTGAAACCGCTGGTTCCTGGACTATATTGTCATGCTACTAACACTGTATTGAATATTATTCATTCAGAAATACATTGATTATGATATGGGATCCACGATTAGTAATATTTCGGACAGGAACAGGTTTTTTCAAGTGAAAAAGAAACAAACTTTCCTTTTCTTTTGAGCACTTTCCCCAATGACACCAACTGTTTGCACATCTCCAATCCATTTATTGTCACTATATTTCAACTCAAACGATAACCCACATTAACCAAAATGTAAATACAAGCTCGAAATGCTCCCTTCATCGCCAGCCCTGAACATGTCATCCGCATATATCCTGACAATGTTTGATTTTTTCACCGCAACCAAAAAAAAAGGGTTAAAATGAAAAATTGATTCCACAGAGAGCGCTGCCACCCCCACCACCATAAATATGGTGAATAATTCAGATTTCAATCATGCATTTTAATGCTCGGTTCCTAATTGCACTTCAATTATTGTCAAAGTCGTCCATTCACGACTGACCGAAAAATGTGAACCGCAATTGTTCTTGACAATTATGGATGCAGGACCCGGACCCCGATGGCGGCCATTGCTAATTCCGGGGGCAGGCAGGCAGTTGGGTGACGTGAAAGCAGCACTAAAATTCTGTAAATTTACACACCTCACCTATGTCCACCCATCCGACTGATAATACAAGGTGGTCATCGTCGAGGGCAGCATGGGGGTGGCCGTAGCCGAGAAGGGGAATCTGTGAAATGCTTTGTTCGTGAATTCATTTGGGCATGAAAGTCCTTTTTTCGCTCGACCTTTGGAAAAGCGGAAATTTTCTACGACTGCAGGCTTCTAGCTCATATATATACATCCACCCGCACCCATGTGAATCCTTCCTGTACGACCTGATAGAGTCGTTTTCTCCCCGGATAGGGATATTCCTAGCAGAAGGCAAGAAAAACGTTTCAATGTTCGTTCACGTGCGCTTCATTGAATTTTCATATCAAGTTTTTTTGCTTCTATTGGTTTTCATCCAGGATTCTCTCTCTCGTTCTACACACTTGGGAACTGAACCAAGTAATAACCGAAAGGAAGCTGTGTATGGTAGCACATCCGTTTGGGGAACTAAACGGAATTTATTATGAAAAGTGATTATTGTAGTTCTAGATAATAGAACTAAGGTGTAGATGCTTCTCCGAACATAAAAGTGAATTGTAAGAGTGGAAGAGATGGGATGGGAATGTGATGGGGGAACTGCTCTCTGGGGACTTTTAAGCAATCTTTTTTTCCAATAAAGGATTTATTGCGTTTATGAAAAATTAAGGAGTTTTTCGGAGTTTTTGGAGATTCATTGAATTTTCTTAAGTGATATGGGTTACAAAAAAAAATTGAATTTTCACTTTAATGACCTAAAGGCCTTCTAACCCAAACTGGACCCATAAACAAGACATTTCTATTAAAAGCCTTACGTTTGACAGTTAAAAGTTTCGAGCTTTCAACGAAACTTTGCGCTTGAGTTTTGTACAGGGCCACTTTGTTCTTCCACTTTGATGTTGGGATGTAAACTCCCCTTAATTGTTGTAAAATCAATTTTGGGATTTTGTTACGGATTAGTAACACCTGTATTTAGGTTGAGGAGAAGTGAGGCCCAGTAATGGAATAATAAACTAAAATTCTCATAAGTAACATCAGATGGCGCAACAATGACTGGTAGATACCATTTAGGTACCAGGAAACCAATAGTGTCGTGTGAGATTGTGTGAGGTGTGAGATTAGATGTCAAATTACATTGGAACCAGAACGGATAATATGACTGTGCCTACTTCTGTAGGCCTGCCATATAGCCTGTCGATCCTCGGTGAAGATGGAAACCTTGGGTATATGCTATCATCATAATAGTATACGAGGCCTGAGTGTGGTGGCATGGAACCAGTTTTAATACATTTGCTACCAAATTAAGTACGATTCGAAGAATGGCACACCTTTCCATTACCAGGGCTGTCATTCTTCTCTGGCTGCAGCACTGGAGGCTCACCTCAATTTGGAAGCACTACGTCTTGAGATATACAAGAACTACTGCACATCAATAGCATGCAGAATACGGTTAACAAATGGTCTGATTAGTAGGAGAATAAAGCAGTGATAACAGGCTTCTACTCCTGCAACTTCAGTCAACCCATTAGGTACATTTGTGAATTTTTATATAGGGGTCGTATATTTTTTTGTGCCTGAAAATGTCAAACTTGGAGCCAAATAAGCATCATTTGCGGGAAATTCTACCTTTTGCCTTCAATACGAAAATTTCAATTTTCAATTTTTTGGCTTTTCCTTACTATGAAAAGCTACTTGCTAACTATGAAAAAAAGGCAAAAATTGAAATTTTTTATTTTTTTCTAAGGCCTAAAAAGGGCATTTTAAATAAAGTAAGAAGTATTGCGTATGTTCACAAGAAAGTACATAAAAAATTCTACAATTTAAAAAAAAATTTTTACCGTACCATGATTTGGCATATAAATGGGCATATTCACACGCTGCCATAATTGTGGTGAGTAAAACCGGTTTTATTCAACTCCTCGCAACTCAGACGGGGCGTAAATGAGTGTAGTAAATTTGAATGCTATACAGGAACCTTTAAATGTATTGCAGATGAAATTTACTTGTTAGAGAAAAACAGAGCTAAAGAATGCAAGAGATAGAAGTAACTTTTTATATGTGTGCCAGTTTTCACGCGTTTGCTTTTGCGTGAAAAATGTTTCGTTAAGTTCTTCCGCTCCCTTCCCTCTCTCATCTATAAAACCGGTTTTAGGTGCCATGAATGTGCACTGTGTGAATATGCCCAATGACGGCAATTTTAATATTTTTCGAAAAGTGCCAATTGTTGTCGTAAAAATCGATTTTTTTTTTGAAATTTCAATCACGTATTTATAGCATCAAAATACAGTAAAACCTCTCTAAGTCAAACTTTCTCTAACTGGAATTATTCCCTAACTCGAAGTTTTTAGTCGTTTTTTTGCGGTCCCTTGGATTTCCTATATAAAAGCCCACCCCCTAACTCGAATTTCTGTAACTCGAAAACCTCCCTAAGTAGAATTAAATTTTCCATACTTTTGGATTTTATCATACACTTTACCCTTCCGTAAGTCGAATAAGTTTAAACGACCGTTATATTACGGTTAGGCCGTCTTTTTTTGGCTTTGTTTTCTATGTTCAGTAGTTCTGTAGTTCTAGGGCGGTTTCTAAAATTCAGCGGACTGCAGCATTCGGAGCAGTCAACTGTTCAAATATTCAGTTGAAGTTAAAATTTGTAAGCAAACAGAGCAAGCCTTTAAATTCGTTTGCATTTGACTGCTCCGACTGCTTTAGTCCACTGAATTTTTGAAAGTGCCCAGTTGCTTGGTTAGACTTGTGCGTCTGCGTTTAGGAATTTAATATTCAGCTCTTTACCAAACCTGGCTTAATTAAGTGTGAATTGTTTTACAAGTAAACTGGTCAGAAATAAACAAAGTTAAGAATTTCTTCTCCACAACTGATATATACATAAGTATCTACAGATTTCCAGAGAGACATGGCCAAAAGAAAACTAACAACATTAGACCTGCGAACAAAAGTACAGCTACTAGATGAAATTGAAAAAGGTGGAAAGAAAAAAGATATTGCTTCGAAATTTGGCATAGCAGCTAGTACATTATCAACAATATGGAAAAACAGAGACGAACTACGAAAAAAGAATGATTCTATTTCTATAGGTAGTCATATAAAACGAGATAGGGCGTGTACCTATGAAGACATTGATGTAGCTCTGTTTCAATGGTTTACATTTATGCGGTCAAACAACTTACCCGTAAATGGCCCTTTATTGAAAGAAAAGGCGCTGGAATTTTCTAGAAGGAAAAATTATCAGGACTTTAAAGCTAGTGAAGGCTGGCTCTATAAATTCAAACGGAGGCACGCTATAGTGGGAAAAGTGCTTTCGGGTGAAAGTGCTTCAGTAAATGAAGAATTAAGCCAGCAGTGGATAACTATACAACTGCCACTGATTCTGCCGAATTATAATCAGAATGACATTTTCAATTTAGATGAGACCGGACTATTTTATAAGTGTTTGCCAAACCGAACATTAGCATTTAAGGGTGAAAAATGTTTTGGGGGTAAACTCAGTAAAGAACGTGTCACCTGTTTAGTTGGAGAGAATATGAGCGGCTCAGAGAAATTAAAATTATTCATAATTGGGAAGAGTGCCAAACCACGATGCTTTCGTAATATCAAAACACTTCCAGTTGATTATGCTGCAAATAAACGGGCCTGGATGACCGGAGAACTTTTCAGCGCCTGGTTGACCAAACTGGATAAGAAGTTTTTAAGAGAAAAACGGCATGTATTGGTTTTTATAGACAATTGTCCTGCTCACCCCAAGGAAATTATCCCTAAACTAAAAGCAATAAGGCTGGAGTTCTTTCCACCTAATATGACCAGCAAAGTACAACCGATGGATATGGGAATTATCCAAAATTTAAAACATAATTTTCGCCAACGTGTTTTAAAAAAAATTTTGAACAATTTGGAAACTGCTAAAGAAAATTATAAAATAACTTTGTTGGATTGTATAAGGGAGATATCTAAAACATGGACTCAAGATGTTAAGCCTTCAACTATAAGAAAATGCTTTACTAAATGCGGTTTCAAATTTGATGAATCGGATTGGGAGGAAGAAGATGATTTGCCACTCAGTACATTTGTTGAATGTAATGTTGAGAACGAGTTGGAAGAAACTTGGAATACTCTGATAACAAAGGGTTACAATGCTAGCAATTGCAACTGGAAAGAGTATGTTGAAGTTGATAAAGACTTGGTAACATATCCTGTTTCTGAGGAAGCCGTACTTGACTCTCATAAAGACTTAGTAACATATCCTGTTTTTGAGGAAGCCGTACTTGAGTCCAAAGACGACGAAGATTCTGATAGCGATATACCAGAAAGTGAAGAATGTAATGCACCAACGAAACATCAATTAGACGAGGCCATTAACATTTTGCAATCTGCAATAGAAAAAACGGAGAAGGTGCCAGATAATGTTCAGATGGCTTTCAACAACATTGAAAGCTTTTTTAATAAGAAGAATAATTATAAAAAACAATCAGAGATTACTGATTTTTTCAAAATTAAATAAAAAGAAATAAAACATAAATACTTATATAAAAATAGGCTATTTTTTAAATCCTTTTTTGAAAATTCCCTAACTTGAAATTAACTCAAAACCCCCTTAAGTCGAATGAGTTCCACTGGCAGTAGACAATTCGACTTAGAGAGGTTTTACTACATGTTTTCTTCAATTTTTATCAAAATCCGACTATTTTCCCATTATTTATTGCATTTTTAGTAAAATAAAACAAAATTTCATACATTTTGGTTTTTTAAGGTTAGGATACATTTTTAAAATATTTATACCGAATCAGTTCGATAGTCTATTCATTCACGAGTATTTTCCAATTTTTTTTTATGTTTCTACAACCAACAGAACTGGAGAAATTAAAAAAATAGTGTAGCAATGCACTCAAAATGCATCAAAAATGGGCATTTATGCATTTTTCTCGTGCATCACAGGACCGATTTTGCTGAAATTTTTTTTTCGCTTTATCTTAACATATGTAAAGAAAAAAAACCAAAAAATCCAACTTCTCAACTACATCACTATCATTTGAAAATTTCCCTCTACTAAGAGGCTTCTATTATTGAAAGAACTTGTCGCGATTGATTTCAACGCTGCAAAAGTTGTGATTTCGAGGGAGTGAAAATTTGTACTGGAGAGACAATTCTTACATTTTTCGAGGGAGTGAAAATTTGTACTGGAGAGAGAGACAATTCTTACATTTTTCGAGAGAGTGAAATTTTGTACTGGAGAGACAATTCTTACATTTTTCGAGGGAGTGAAATTTTGTACTGGAGAGACAATTCTTACATTTTTCGACGGAGTGAAATTTTGTACTGAAGAGACAATTCATACATTTTTCGAGGGAATGAAATTTTGTACTGGAGAGACATTTCTTACGTTTTTCGAGGGAGTGGAATTTTGTACTGGAGAGACAATTCTTACATTTTTCAAGGGAGTGCAATTTTGCACTGGAGAGACAATTCTTACATTTTTCGAGGGAGTGAAATTTTGTACAGAAGAGACAATTCTTACATTTTTCAAGGGAGTGAAATTTTGTACTGGAGAAACATTTCTTACATTTTTCGAGGGAGTGAAATTTTGTACTGGAGAAACATTTCTTACATTTTTCGAGGGAGTGAAATTTTGTACTGGAGAGACAATTCTTACATTTTTCGAGGGAGTGAAATTTTGTACTCGAGAGACATTTCTTACATTTTTCGAGGGAGTGAAATTTTGTACTGGCGAAACAATTCTTACATTTTTCGAGGGAGTGAAATTTTGTACTGAAGAGACAATTCTTACATTTTTCGAGGGAGTGAAATTTTGTACTGGAGAAACATTTCTTACATTTTTCGAGGGAGTGAAATTTTGTACTGAAGAGACAATTCTTACATTTTTCGAGCGAGTGAAATTTTGTACTGAAGAGACAATTCTTACATTTTTCGAGGGAGTGAAATTTTGCACTGGAGAGAGAATTCTTACATTCGAGGGAGTGAAATTTTGTACTGGAGAGACATTTCTTACATTTTTCGAGGGAGTGAAATTTTGTACTGCAGAGGCATGTCTTACATTTTTCGAGGGAGTTAAATTTTGTACTGGAGAGATATTTCTTACATTTTTCGAGGGAGTTAAATTTTGTACTGGAGAGATATTTCTTACATTTTTCGAGGGAGTTAAATTTTGTACTGCAAAGACATTTTTTTACTTTTTTTGAAGAATGAAATTTCCAACATGAAATGAGATGAGGCGAGATTGTAAATACGTACTGGAAAGACAATCCTTACTTCTTTTGCGGTAGCACAATTTCCAACTTGAAATTAGGGGTTGTGGGATTGCAAAATATAAATATACATTGTGGAGGCATAGATTTCTTACTTACTCTAAGGCAGTTTAATACCTATTAGAATTAAACACATAAAAGAGCTCTTCATTGGTATTTATTTTCTTTCCTTTTTTAATTTGCTTGTTTTTGTCATTTTGGCATTACAATAGCACCTCGCCTCATTTGAAGTATGACATTGTACTGGCTCAAAAGAAAAAAGAGGCACCTTTTACAAACTCATTTTATATTCGTGTCCTACCCAACACTACTTGATTTATTGTACTACACGCCTTTACCTGATATTTGTAGCCAAGAGTGCTTGAACGGGTTCAATAGTCTGCCTAGTGGCTTGCGCTTAGACTTGACTGTTCGACTGTAATTCAGGGAGCAGTTTTGGGTAACAAGCCAACAAGTGTCCTGATATCCTTTCTACTGGGCTCCAACGATTCTTTAACCGCGTTAAAATACGGGACAGAAAAGAACCGCTTAGAATTGGCCAATTTAGGCGGAAACCAAACGTTCGGTTTAGGTTTCATCACAGTCCGATCGGCAAGGGATCCCTTTACCTAGTGCCGAGCCTCAATAGCCAGATGGGTGCCCCAATAGTCGTTTTCGGACCGGTGCGGTGGCCAAAGAAAATCGTGCGATGCAACCCTCGACACGATAACTTTACATCTTGCCTTGCTATTACATTAGTTCTCCTCATTTCCCCGGGGGTTCTCAGTATTCAGATTTAATAGCGTCACCACTTGAAGGTAGTAGTATGAGATTGGGAGTGTGAAGTACCAAGGATCATATCCGAGGAACCGCTATCAGGTTGTATATGCATCACTCCATACAAGACATGAGTTGCAGTTGTCATCCTAAAAAGAAAAGAGTGCATGGATTTGAGATATTGCTGAAAAGATCGTGTTAGAACGAATTGCTATTAAATTAAAATCAAATATCTTCCCTGTAGAGCCAGTTTAGCATTCTGTCTTCATACCACATGAATAAGTTTTCATAATTCATGAAGTTATCTCCATTTACAGGTGGGCAATTTTTGGGCAGTTTGTTCAATATTTCTTTTCGTAGAAATTGTATGATAATTTATTAAAAAAATTTTAACAAAAATAATAAAGCTATTTTCTTTAAGATTTTCCCATAATCAAATTGAAATTGAAAACTTTTGCCCTTAGAAAATTATTTCCAAAAAAAAAACGAAATTTTTTTTTCTACATATAACCTTTAACGCAAAAAAAAGAAATTTTTTTTCTGTTTTTCTTATTCTATTGAAAACAAATGGAAAAGGCCCTTCAAGTCGCTTGACCCAAAATTTATTGCATTTCTATCCTTACGTACGTATCCTTCTGCAAACTTTCTTTCACCGCAATAAATCTGGGTTAAAAATTGGCGAACTTCAAGCCAAGACGAGGCCCATTATTCGAATTTTCAAAAAAAAAAAAGGAAAAAAATACCCTTCCTCCCAGAAAAAATTAACATATTTTTACGAACCTTTTATTATCGTTCCAAGGAGCACTTTGTGGGCTAATAAACGCCACGTCGGCGCACACCTATGTAATGTTAAAGAGGATACAGAACACAGAAAGTTCGAGGGAGAACCGTCTGGCAAATATTTGGTTTTAATCAACCTAAAAAAGTTTTTACCTGACTTGAATTTGATTACGAGCTTTTAGAATTGATATGTTTACACGTTCTAAGCCAAAGAATGGGAGAAAAATTATCTCAGGCAGGGAAAGTGTTTTTTAATCAAAACTTTTCAATCAAGAGATAAGAGACGCACTCCCGCCGCAACAAGTTGTCTTAGCGCTAGGATATTGATTCCCGGTCCCTGTTTACAGGATCTCTCTCTCTGCCGACACGCTTTAAAACTGCCTTGTCAGAGCACGTCAGAGGCGGGAGTAGGCGGTGGTACTTACTGTATGAGGGTAAGAACAATGAAGGTATATGGCACAAAAAGGACTATGCCGTTTTGTGGCCATGAATATGTCTCGTTTTGCGGCCTAAACCCATATCACAGTGTCGCAATTATTATTATAACAACATTAAATTAGCCTGAAATTAAAGGTAAGCCCAGGTATATATTCTGTGAATTGTTGTACATCTTCATATGTCCGATTGCCTGAGGGCTTGTCCACAAAACCTGACATCAACCAAATACCTTTAAGGATGCCGGCAAGAAATGATGTCCTTCCTTTAAATAGCATACTCCATCTCTTTCTGGCATTCGCATAATGTGTGTGTGTGCGACAGTCTGTAATGCTTGTTTTGTATTCTGCACAAGGTAGATGTCAAATACAATCAATCGCCCCAAGGGAGGTGCTGACTGGTGGAGCGCTTCTCAAATGTCACAAAATATGAAAATGTCTTGGTCATGTTAAGTGCTGAAACACGAAGAGCAGGGCCAGCTGCTGGGGCTGTATGAATATTCTTGACAGAAAACGAGGAGCAACAACACAAAAAAAAAAAAATAAATTTACTTGAATTAACAGTCAACCGCAGATAGTCACAATCACATCCAAGCCAATTTATAGAAGAGAGGGTGGGGGAAAAGGACAGTTCTGGAGAAATCATATTTCGTAAGGAAAATGGGAATATATTCATTTTTAATTTATTAAAGAATGCTAATATTTAAATTAAAGACCGACGTTTCATCAGAAGTATGCTAGCAACATATTTAGGGTTGTCCCTTTGTTGTAAGGACTTTGATCTCGGCTGTCTTTCTATGCAAAAGGCTAAAGGTTAGAGCTACAGCCTCTTCGTATTGCCGTTGATACTATCATACAATCCGATGTCGAAAAGCAAGGTCTTGCAGGAAATGAATAACCTCCTAGATACCCACTTTCATTGGAATCGGACCACATGTCTAAATTCATCGCGGCCATTTTGAATTTCGAAAATCGAAGTGCATCCATCATAGGAGACCTCCACGGACCTTCATACAAAATCTCGAAGCTCTACGATGCCCGGTCGGCCCGCTACAGCGCACACTTGAATACATACATGCATACACACATACATACAGAAACATTCTTTTATTAAGCCCGGTATGCTAGACCCAAGAAATTGGTTTGTCTATCTAAAACCTATGCAAAAAATATGATCAAGAAATTGCACAGAAATATTTTCAGTAACTATTTCTGTAAACAGAGAAAGGAAATGACATCAGAAATATCGTATTTTTTAATGACGCGTAGATGTCGCTTTTGATGCAATTTTAGTTTTTCCTTCAGAAATACAATACACACTGTATGTAAGTGTCGATACATTTATATAGAAGACATTTTAACGGTTCATAAGTGCATGACGTGTCACGTGGTTTTTTAAATTGAAAGTAACTCGAGAAGGCCTCGGCAGTCTAGGGAGTAAGGCGCCTGGCTACTATCCCAGAGGTCCCAGGTTCGAATCCCGGCAGAGCCCCACGGTCCTTCGCCTTTCCCACCTTCTTTCTTCTTCCCTCCTTACATTCCTCATTCCGCTAGCACTGCCCCGCTCCACAAAGCGCATGTAATCGGTTGGTTGATGGGATTCAACTCGTTTCAGGAGGCATAACACTCCAGCGAGTTGTTTCTCATTGCCCCGATGACAGAGTCGCGATAGAAATGGTTGGGGTTAGGTGGTTGTGGCAGTTCCTTCCTACTTCTCTCTTCCCCTTCACTATCTATCGACAAGAGCTTGCTGTTTGACATTGCACTCTATACGAAGAAAATAGATTGTCGACAGTACAAAGGGCTTTACCTGAGCTCTAGTCTTCCACATAAAAAAAAACTTCCGCTGCTGCTGAAGGAATACTACTGTAGATTGGGCCAAGGGTTCGTTCACCTCTAAATTATAAAGACATAGACTTGCACAGATTTTTCAATTTCCCAAAAAAAAAACTTTCATGTGATATATCGGTTTTTGTTCCGACGCTCCTCAATTATGAAATTAGTGTTACAAAACTTGCACATTAAAGTGACAGCTGCAAACGAGTGAGACGGCAACTTTGGTTTCATACAACTGTCCTTGTTTTCGTTTCCAATTCTGAAATCACTCGTACCTGCTCGAATCCCCAGAACGGGAGAAGGGAACTTTCACTTCAAAATCCCCGGAACGAGAGCATGGAAGTTTCACTTCAAAAATTATTATATTTTAATAATTTGAATGCTTCCTCTTCTTTGTTATTATTATTGTTGATTTGTTATAAAAATGTCCATTCATAACACTCAACTAGGGTTTCTCAAAACCCGGTCTTTTTTGGATTCGCCGAATCCGAGTCCTTAAAACTGAGAACCGCCGATTCCGATTCCAAGTAAAAACTCACAATTTTAATTTACAAAAAATATATATTGTATCAATAGTCCCATAAATAGGTCGAAAAAAAGGCCCTCGCGAAAAATACCGCATGCGATTTTTTTTAACAAATGATTTTATATATTTTTATGAGCTTAAATTCAAAATGCTAAACTTATAGTGAAGGGAAACACGTTTAAATCTATATCTCATAAACTATGCATTTTACGACAAAAATTGATATAATCTTTTTTGTAGATAAATAAGTGATTTAACTTTCTTGTTTAGAATTTTTTTTTGTACAGTCTATATGTACGGAAGATATAGTGCTTCAAACCTCATATATCACTCTCTCTGCACTATACTTCGTTAATGGTTAATTCCACATGAAAAAATCGTGCGTAATACTTATAGAACACGCGATTATCTATAATTTTTGTTATTAGCATTTTTTACGTAGGGCTAATATTTCACGAATTACAGCGCTTTAAGTATCGAGCAACGTAAATTCGAAAGTAGTATTTTGCCAATATCTTTTTAATTACACGTTTTATTTCAAAACTGATTATAACGCTTTTCATGCGCAATTTCATTGCAAACATTTTTTGTTCAAAAGTAAAGGCCATAGCATAAAAAATGTCCAAACCTTATTTATAGGAAATTGTCAAAGCTTTTCAATTTTGGGGAAAAAAAATTAGTTAACTACGTATTTTTTGGAGAAAAAGGTGTTTTTTTTCTGTCGAAACTTTCCTAGATAATTGGATGGCATAGGTGATTTGGAACACCCTGTATAGTTCTATTTTTGCCAATAAAAATATAAAAAAAACATAACAAAAATGTACTAATTACTTTTGCTTGTTTTGAATTGCTAGTTGTTGGTTCCACGGTGAAATAATTCCAAACTTTAGATTTTTTAGTTGCCATAGCTAAGGTCATATTAATTTTAGAATATGTACTTTAATTTACAAGGTATTATTATTTATACGTACTTGTATTATTTAAACCAATTTTTGCATTTGAAAAATTAAACTGAAACTAAAACAATCGAGAATCCTAAAATGTCAATACAATTTTCTTCACCATGACATAAAATCCAAACACCCAGAACCTACCGAGATTTTTTTTTCAAATTTTGAAATTTTGCTACTTTTAATTACCAAAGTTTCTAACATCTAACAATCTGTGTGCGTGTCGATAATTATACTTGCTATCTACTCGCGATTAAGAAAAGTAGGCGACGGCGAATTTTGTATGTGTTAAGTTTTCACGCCAAAATTTTCTCGTGAACAGCCCAGCGGGAAAAGTGGAAGCAGCTTCCTCTGGAATAAAATTGGAAGTGCTTCCTGGTCGAGCTTCAGAAGCATTTTGGAAGATTTTCCTGTACATATGGCTACAAAATAAATCATTCTCAACTTTGTTGGTAAATTTTCTGTTTTGAGAGATTCTCTAGATTTCGATTTCTGCTGCTTGCAAAACTTAAAACTTCAAAATAGCTTCCCAGGAAGCTAATTAGAAGAAAATCGAACAAACTGCTTCTTGCTAATGATATGCAATGGTAAAAAAGATATGGATAGGGATACGGAACGGAAGCACTTCTAAGATGCATAAGGATAGCTTCTTCATGCATCAGTGAATGCTTCTATTTCCCGCTGGGAAGTTACTACAGTTCCCTCTTGCCCCTTCTATACCTCTCTTCTCCTAAAAACCCGCTTCTGCTGCTGCTGAAGCAATACTAGTTTAGATAGGGCCAATGGAATTAAGTTGGCTTCAAAAGAAAACTAATAAATTATGAAGAAGTGATAGAATTGATCCCACAAATCATCCAATACTACCATGATTGGACAGGCAAAAAGAAAAGTTCTTCTAAATTAAGTCGACGCGGCTTAATTTGCAGGGCAGTGCACCATAACTGGAATAAACTCGTTCTAGCTGGAAATCTTTCGTAGAACCATCAAGTTCCTTAAGAAATATGAAAGATTACATCTGTTTCACTCTCGCATTTTACTATTTTTCGATAGCAGACAAACCAAGGTAAAAAAATCCTTTCCACAATAAATTTATTCGTTGCGTGGTGAAAGAGAAAAGCCAAACAAAGCTGCATTTATTTTATTAAAAACTTCGCAAAGAATCCAGTAACCACAGTCAAGCACTAAAAATAATTAAATTTCATACAACTCCTTTGGAGGTGATGTCTGCCACCATCCATCTTCAATTTCTATTACAAAATTCCAGTCCTTTATTGAAATCCTTTCAAAAATTTCTAGCATTGTTCCTGCAATATCCTTGCACTATTCACCTGACCTGTAAGTACCTGAAGCTATTTTCATCAACTATATTAATACCATTATGCAAACTATCGCCCAGGAGATAGCAGAATGTTAAAAGGATAACTTTGTTACTATGGTGTCCTTCATGTTTTGTTTGTCTGTCTCTTTCTATCTCTCTCGTTCGTTTGTTGGTTGTCAGTTTAGTACTGAATTGTGGGTTTTGTAATTCATGCAATTATGTATTGCTATATGGTATGTAAAGGGTCAACCAGTCTTGGAGTGTCCAGAGTGACCAGTCCTCCTCGGAGCATCTAATTGTGGTAACCATACACATTTTATCTAATGAACTCAACAATGCGATTCCCACAGGAGCACAGGGTGCTCTTCAGCAACAGGAACCACACAAATCAAGGGCTTGAGAGAGAGAGTTCGAGTATGTCAACTAATTGGCAGCCATTGTGGAATATAAATAAAGCGATTTGTGCGTTCATTATGCAAACAACCTGTTAACCTTATGGAACTCGATTAAATTAGGCGGTTCCTAATTGATACATGCCTTCCGAGTGTGGCTCTTCAGTCACGTATACAAATCGATGCCAATAATGATGAAACAGCTTCGGCACGAAATAAATACGTGTGGCATAAACGCAAACGAGCTCTGCTGGCAGGAATTTCGGGGGCTGTCTCTGGGCGCCTACACTTGTTATCCACATATATGCATTAAGGATAATATTTAAAGTATAAAACGATATTTAAGGACGAGAGTTCGATGGCAGTTGCCATCCAGATTTTAATCACCGTGCTGTAATTTCAAAGTTACGGATATATATAAAAGTTGATAAAATCAGAAATTCCAGAGGATATCGTAATAAAAGACCCGACCAGGAATAGCACAAAGCTGAGAGATCACTCAAAGGATTTCAATGGATTCCTGACTACCCAAAGTTTCCCCTTTCATGGATTAAGGCTATTGTGTACTTCTAATACTGGGGGATTTAACACAATCGAACTAATTTTGTGACCCGAACCTCACTCGTGTCTCTTGCATAGCAAAGGATTCCCGAGGTTTCAGCCCCAAACCTTAAGGATATGGTAATCTACTTCTGTCATTTAATCTTCGTCTATGTTTTATAAGTCAAATCGGGCAAAATGATTGTATCGCATTCTACCTGCCCTGATTTAATTTTAGATGAAAAGGCACCAGAATTTCGGGGAAACTTTTGATTTTGAAAGATGATTTTAATGCGGGATGCTGGCTGGGAATCTTTGATGAGCGAAAGCTACCATAGCACAATTTTGTGGTTAAAGGATATAAAGGGACCCGCCGCTTTCTTATCTTCCTATTAAGCTGTACGCTAAGTATTTTTACTTAATTAACACGTTTCCTTGGCGGAGGAATTTAGTTTTGAAACTTTTTTTTTTTTCTACATTCCAACTTTCTCGATCCAGGAACAATGGCGGAAAGTACGTGTATATTTAAGATGAAACTTTTCCTCCTTGTAATTAATAAATGACGAACTTAATAGCTACATGAGCTCTGACATTCTGAAATATAAGGGATGTAATACTGACATCTGAAATTGCACATTCATAGAAACTCTAACTTTAATGCTGGGAATGTGTTTAATTTCATATTAACCATAGTACGGATCGGGTCTATATATACCATTTATAGATACCAGAAATAGTCTACATACTAACTGCAGCAGCACAAAGCTAAACTTTCCCTCCCATCTTTAATCTACCGGTTTGCTCTGCATCCCATGTTAATCCTTTGGTAAAGTGTTTTCAGTGAAATTAGCAAAGTACCAGGAATGCTTCATCATTGCTTATCAGGGATAAGGATGTGCACGGTTAGCAGCAGCAGTAGAAGGGGAGGGCAAAGAGAGTTCATTAAAAATTCCCTTTCTTGAAGGAAATGTGATGGATTAAGGTGTTAATTGCATTTGACACGGTACATGACTTTGATGCTATCAAAGCTCAAAAGAATTGCAAGGATACCTTATCGTATTTTATGTATATGTTGGATATATGGGAATCCTTTGGATAATGTTATGAAGTATAATTGTCAAAATTTTAATGCTATTTATGCAGAAATGTCGTTTGACTGGTATTCGTAAAGGTACGAACGTTTTTTTGTGAATAAAAATAAAATTAATTTAAGAAGAAAATTAATTTTCAGTAAGGGAATGTGTGTTCGAACATACTTGTGTAAGGCACACGCCCAAAACAGGAGACACCGCCCGGGGGTGGGCATTCTGACGGTATTGTCAGATTCTTACTGACTAAACTCACCAACCCTTTTCCATGACGCTTGAGACCAGACCGGCACAAGCCGCGAAGGCGATACTTCTGGCTGGCGACACCAACCCAACCCTTAAATAGGTCCCTCGAAGGGGTGCTTACTAGAGCCGAAACAGTTGGGCAGACGGATCAGCGATCTTCCGTCTTTACTTTATTTGTGAGAAAGGTCGCTTCGACTGGTGTTGGATAGGACATGATTAAAAAATGAGTTTTGTAAGAGGTGCCTTTTCTTTTGTTTTGAGCCAGTACAATGTCATACTTCAAATGAGGCGAGGCGCTATTGTAAGGCCAAAATGACAAAAACAAGCAAATTAAAAAAAGAATGGAAACAAATAGCAATGAAGAGCTTTTTTTAAGAGTTTGATTCCAATAGGCATTAAACTGCTTCGGAGTAAGTAAGAAAGCTATGACTCCCCAATCTATATTTATATTTTACAATCTCACCTCGCCTCATTTCACCGCCTCAAAAAATGTAAGAAATGTCTCTCCAGTTCGTATTTACAATGACACAATCATTTATCTAGATACACGCTCAAATACCAGTAGGACATTATTTTTGAACCGGGACATTTAAAAAAAAATTGAGGCCTCAGTACAATTTACGATGGTGTAATGGACAAACGTACTGCCTCGTGTGAGTCGAGCTCAGGTACCATATGAGGCTAGCCCCACTGCCCTAAAGGGCCCGCAAGGGGCATATATTGCCTTGCCCCAACCGATCAATAGTGGAAAAGAGAAGCTGAAAAATTTGAGAATTTCGGGGTGGATATGTGAGTAAGTATAAACTGCGACGGGGTCCCCCACCTGAGTACTAATCACGTCCAATGCTGCTTGACCTCCGCAATCAAGCGAGAACCGATCGATTAAGTATGCTAATTGAAATCTTTTAGGGTCACCAATTGCCAGAAATATAAAGTAAGGCAATAACAAAAACTAATGCTTTGTATGAGTAAAACTAAACCTTAAGCATAAAGATTTTTAAAAATCTTTTCGAATACGTAAGATGTTGGGATTGTCCCGTTTCAATTAAAATGAGGTTTGCTTATAGGGTCCAGTATTTTTATCTTTGTGTGGTGCTCACACTGCAAATCTAAGATTTTTGAAGTGTGTTATTTTAACACGCTTTAAGTATTTAGGTGACGTCACCCATTTGATTTACGTTGTAGTCACTTTTTACACGCTATTTTTTTTTAAATTGTAGGTTTTTTTATGTACTTTCTTGTAAGCATACGCAATACTTCGTTAGTTTATTTGAAATGCCCATTTTAGGCCTTTGAAAACACTAAAATATTTCAATTTTAAATTTTTTGCCTTTTGCTTACTATGAAAAGCTACTTGCCAACTATGAAAAAAAAGGCAAAAAAATGAAAAATTGAAATATTTTAGTGTTTTCAAAGGCCTAAAATGGGCATTTCAAATAAACTAACGAAGTATTGCGTATGCTTACAAGAAAGTACATAAAAAAACCTACGATTTAAAAAAAAATATTTTACCGTACGATGATTTGGCATAAAATGGCAGCAATTTTAAATTTTTTTCGAAAACTGCTAATTTTTGCAGTAAAAAGCGAAATTTTTTTTTAAAATTTCAACCACTTATTTACAGCATCAAAATACATTTTTTCTCCAATTTTTATAAGAATCCGACTATTTTCGCGTTATTTACTGCATTTTTAGTAAAATAAAACAAAATTTCATATATTTTGTTTTTTTGAGGTTAGGATTCATTTTCAAAGTATTTATACCGGAGTCAGTTCGATAGTCTATTCATTTACGAGTATTTTCCAATTTTTTTTATTGTTCTACGACCAACAGAAATAGTGTAGCAATGCACTCAAAATGCATCAAAAATTGACATTTATGCAATTTTCTCGTGCAGCACAGGACCGATTTTGCAGAAATTTTTTTTTCGCTTTATATTAACATATGTAAAGAAAAAAAAAATACAACTTCTCAACTACATCATAAGTTCGCTTTTTTTTTGTTTAATTTCTCTCTACTACCTGACGAACTGGTCAAAAATATGGAATTGCCAAATAGTCCGATATCACCTCTACTGTTTTTCGGAGGCGACCGATTTACTTGAAATTTTAACAGTAGATAATGAATGACTCAAAAATCAAAGCCTACCATATACCAATGCGCGCTTTTTCTTTGGGGGTGGTTCCCACCCGAACTCGGGGCTGGAAATATTTTTGGTCAAAATAACCCCGTTAATCGATAGAGAAGCTAATTTTAAGCAAAAAAATGTGGTACAAACTTTTTTTTGTAAAATTGATATATTTTTGGTTATAAGCGTTTGAAAAGTTGTAATTTTCATTAAAAAACCCCACGTTTTCGAACAGTTTTTGGTCAATAAGTCCAAAAATAAGCGTTTTATCAAAATTTTTGTTATGACTAAAAATAAAGTTTATAAAAAAATGAAGAAAATGGTTTTTGAATGAATGCTCTAGCTATAAAACGTAATGATTGATCGAAGGGGACCTATTCCAAACCAAATACTCAAAATGTTGTATTTAACGTCGATTAACGGAAAATCGATGCATTTTTCGAGGATAACTTATATTACATTTTTTAAAGTGCTTGAAAAGACCTTTAAAATGAACACTGATAAAATTCATTTGCATGTAAAATGAATGAGTTATGACAAAGAGAAGGTGTATCGTTCAAATTTTTTTTTAAAAAAATGATCAATAAAACTAATACCACTTCCACCCAAATTCAAATTTATCATGTTCCACGTAGGATTCACTTTATTTTAGAGATATCGATCGGATCTATATAGTTTGAGCGATTTTCAGGGTGTATTTTTCGAAATGGGTACGATTAAAATGAAAAGGGAATTTTACGAATTTTACAGATTTTTCCGTTTATTTCAAAAAAACTTAAAAACTATTGAAGATACGTAAAAAACTGTTGAGTAACAAAATTTAGATTTTTCTTCAACAACAATTTTGGGTTTTTATGTATTGCTGTAGCTTAAAAACTGACGGAGATATAGCGGATTGAAATTTGATTTATAGTGTAAGTACCAACTTTGCTTAGCATTTGACCCTTCACGTTTTGAAAATTAAGGGTTCTAATATAATACAATTAACACAGGTTTATAGCCAGTGAAATTACCTACAAAATGGTTTTTGAATGGACACTGTAGCTTGAAAATTGACCCCGCTACAGGAAAAAAACCGAAAGACTTTTTTTTAATTTTCGGAGCAATTACGGTGTTTCACGTATACATACATGCTACATTTGGTATACAGCTTTAATATACATTTTACAACAGTACCTCCCAAATAGAAGATATTCTAGAAGCTGGAAGGTATTGCGCAATTCTTTTGTACGCAGCTGCTAAAGATGTGCAATTAAATGAAATGAAAAAAATTGACGGTGGGCAATCTTTTTTAGAGCATAGGTGTATTGAGGGTTCGGGAGTCGGTACCCCGCCAGTATATATACATCCAAGCACACGCACGCATACACACACAAACTAAAAAATTTACTAAAATACTTTCTGAACTTATAACTATAAATTTGTGTGTCTCAAAAAGGGTAGACTTTGAAAAGGGTGGTAAGTAGAGCCTAAATCCAAAATTTCATCAAAATCGGTGGCTGCCGAAAAAAAGTAGAGGTAATACCCCATTTTTACGGTTGGGGACTGGACTAAAACAATTTTTTAAATACTGGAATTTACTTAATTTTTTTGAGATAGGTCTGCTAAAGTAAAATGTAAAATGATCACGTATTTTTAAGCATAGCACCCCATACCTTCGACACTTCTACAAACCAAGACGAATTTTAATAAATTCGGTAATCCTCTTTAAGTATAAATCAATCAATAGACTGTGTTATAAATTTTCCGTTATTTACGTCCCATTGGTGAGCAGAAACCGCAACGTTAATTAATCGAAGGGTTAAGGTGATTCCCTTCGGCACCTAATAGCATCAATTAATAATTCATCCCTAAGTTTGGCTAGGATCCTTTTATTTAATGCTAGGCAGGATCGCAGGAAAACCGCAACATCGTTTATTTCCCTTGGCAATGGAGCAGAATTTATAGGAATGTAAAGCATTCGTGTTTTTTTTTTATCGAAAAGGTTCTAGTGTTAATGGATATTGTGCATATGTATGCTGAATTGTTTAAAAACATTTCTGTAAATTTTTGGAAATGAACAAAAACACCAAAAATCCCATGAGAATTTTATGTTTGTATGAAAACTGAACTAACTAAAAACACTTAAAGTGAAACCTTGTCACACATTTAATACACATATATTTCAGTGTTGAAATGCAAATGTGTCCATTTTATTAATACATTTGAATTTAACTAACATACGATACAGGAGTTGTGTCCCACAAGGGTCCATCGTCGTCGTTCATAGGATATCCGGTAGAAGGACTTCAAAGAAAAACTTATGCATTTTCCCACAAATAATTAATGACACATGATTATTCAAAATGGTTACCTTTTCTGTAAAGTAGTAGCTTTTCGCCTCTTTGCTACACAGAAAATTTTAATTTTAATTTCAATTACTTGTTCGTAGGGGCGTAGAGATGCATCCCTTTTAATTATTCATAATCAACAGAAAAGTCCTGCTGACTGGGAGAGCACAAAGCTGAAATAGATGCCTTCTAAGTGAGAGCTGTGTTTGTGACTTCTGTCCATGGTCCGTGCCAGAATGAACCTTCATATATAAGGTTTTTTTGGGAGCCAGAAGGATGTGTATAAAATGTTAATATTTTAATGGTGTTTATTTACAAAATCATTTTTTTTTTCATATGTAAAAGAATTTTTGTGTATTTTATGTGAAAGGAAAAGGAAAATGGGAAAGGACGTAGATTTTCATTATAAAGGCTGAAATATGTTGACTCGGAAATTTTAAGGATCTTTCAAGTAAGTCTAATTTGCTGTGGATGTTCTAGTGGGCTCTTGTCTTACTACAGGGAGCATTTTATGTTTCCAAATGGCAGCCACTCTACTAGGATACCAATGGTCGTTGGTGTATCAATTGAGGTCTTTAAGATTGTGAGCTGAAGTCCAACTCTATCAAGACGGTTAAGTTTCGGGCTACCTCCAGTACGACCGAGGGCCCAATTAGCTCTTTAACGAACGGTTTCAATGCGCCAAACTCGCGTACGTAAGGTTTTATGGTTGTTTGACCGACTGTGGTGGATGTTTAAAGGCATTCTGTGGAGTTTAGGAAGCTTATCAGTGCCCCGACCTCTAGTCAGACCGTAGTCAAAAATAGGGTTTTTGACTATCCCTATTGGGGTTCTTGCTATCTCAATCTCCAAGCCCCAGAGTGATGTTCCATGGTGGGTAGTGTTGCTATTTTTCTATGTCTCAAAACTGAAGTCTGTTAGGCTTTCTACCGAGCTAGCTCTGCATCGTTCCATTAGCTTGGAGCACATCACTGAATCAAAATCTCTTATTGAGGATTGGCTGTATATGAAAATGCTACATCCTAGTGTAGGTTCGAGGTTTACTGTCTGGCAGACCTTCAAGATCGCCAGTACTTCCGCTTGAAAGAAACTAGCGTCCGCCGAAAGGTGCCAGGACAATGAACTGCTCCGACGCCCTCTGGTGTTTTAGAGCGGTTTGTGGAATATCTGTAGATCAAATTTTTTCAGAAGGTCTCTGTTTCTCCACTCCCTCGTGTAGCAAACAGAAGATGTCACTATCACACTACGGTTATAAGGTCCAGGTTGCGGGCACCCTCATCCATGTGAGGATCGAGAAGGAGCAGGTGCAAGAGCGCATTAAGGGCTTTCGTGATCCTATTGCACCCATTGTTGCCCTCCTCGACATTCTCTACCTTTATGACATTGTGCTGGCCACCATACTAGCGACCCGTAAATGAGCATTGGACGTATCTACGGCTGTGTACAAGTACACTTGGCTTGAGACAAAGTTATGCCTCTTTGAACTGTCGACGGTTCTATCTTTGAGTGCAATGTCGGAGAGTAAGTTCTAATAGGAAAGAAAGTTAGAAAGAAGAGTGAAAGAACTGACAACTCCAACATGCGGTTTTATTCCAGCAGCTCCCCATCCAATAACACCGCCTTTTGCTTAGAGGCGATTGCAGAAGACCAGGCGAATTTTTCTAAAGAGGGAACACTGCGAATCCAAGTGTTTAGCAGGTGTTTAGAAATAAAACACTCTAGGGTTTTATTTCTAAACGATAAAGTATTTAATGTTTACTTTTAAAACAGAAGAAGCGTTTAATGCACAAAATCTAAACGCTAAAGTGTTTGATTCTTAAACACTTAAAGCATTTAACAGAAATTAAACGCGTGAGGTGTTTACCAAAAAAATTCTAACCTAAGCGCAAGTGTTTAAAAGTAAAACACTTATTCCCCAATTAAACACTTGGGCAGGTAAACACTTAGTTAAGATAAAACACTTTTGTGGAACTAAACTTATTTTTCTTAATTTTTTGGCCTTTTTTACTTCATTTGTTGTTTTCATTTATTTAACTTAGTTTATCCTGAAATTTTTACGCCTTTGTTGACAGGTATTTTTTAATATGAAAATAAAACCATAAAGCTGCTTAAATATTACGAATTTAAAATTATCAGTAGGTATCACTGCAAATCTGAAAAGTGTTTTACTTCAAAACGCTTAAAACGTTTTATTTTAAGGTCACCCATTTGATTAACATTGTCAACACTTTTAAAACACCTAAATGTTAATCAAATGGGTGACCTTAATAAAACACTTTCAAAATTTGAGATTTGCATTGATAAGACGAGAAAAATAGGAGCGGCCCATATTTCACGCAATTTAGTATATTTAGTAAGGCACATCTCGTTCTATCACGGAAGTCAAGCCAATATTGGAAGTGGTTTGTACTTAATCGGGGGACCGCTTAGAAAAACGGCACTCGGGTTGGATTTTTTTTTGTTTTTTTTTATTTATTTTTTTTTTCACTTTTTGCAATGATAGTATTATGTTTTAATATAATATTGATTAATAAGTTTATCAACAAAATTTTTATTATTCATAACCAAAAACACGCCACAAACGTTTACTAATTAAACACTTAAGTGTTTACTCATTAAACGCCGCTAAGTGTTTAAAATTCGTCTACAACGGTTGAGTGAAGAGAAGAAAGTAGAATAGTTATCTAGGTCGGAGAAATAAAAAGGCGAACGAGCATGTCGCTGAATAAATCCAAACCACGGACCTCTGGAATGGTAGTCATGCACCTCAACCCTTAAGCTACCGAGACCGGCAACTCCTGCAGAAGTCTTTTTACAGGCGTAGGAGTATATGAAGACTTTCTTTATATTTTCTTATGCCCATGTAATCTGGCGAGGTTGAAGGCCGCGGTTTTCGGTTGGTTTTCGTTTCGTTAACTGAGCTCAATCTTTTCTTATTTGCGGCAACAAGACTCCTGTCGAATTCGACGCAGTTTGCCTGCGATTTGTTAAGGGTTGCAACTTCTTCCTCCAAATAGCAGCGCGACTTACAGTCTACAATTGCTACATTCAGTCCCAGGCCCCAAGTCAGAGGATGCCTCGGATATAGATTGAAACCCAAAAAGTTGCATTGTTTGTTATATAGGTTAAAAGGGCCCCAATAATATTTTAGCCACAGGCCTCACAAGGTTTATATGTGCTGGCCCTGCTGATGCCACTACCTTGGCGTGTCTTACCACGATGCAGCGCCATTAAACTCACCAGTGATGGACTCCTTTGAGCTTCCATATACTCATTGAGCTATCACAGGAATGTAGCAGCTTTGACAAAGCTGTATCGCTATTATCATCTCCACTTTTTCACTGCCCCCGTGCCTGCATGTAATATTTTCCCCGCAATAAAAGACTAGCCCCACTCGGCTGACTTCCACGGTCTGCAGTCCTCTTTTTCGAGAACACTACGAATTGGAGATATATTGATATCACCATGCACTTCCTCTCAATAGTAGTAGTAGGGGGAGTTTAACATCATGCGCCACGACTAGAAAAACTTGACGAAGCACGAACTATGCGACCACCCGATGCTGCCCAGGAGGGACAACGTTAGAATCGTGTAGATAATAACAGGACACAAGGCAATTGAGAAACATGAGCAAGACTGGTAGTACTAAGGATGATTTCTAAGCTTGCTTTTCCTACATAAAAACCCACTTACTGCCATAACTCTTATGAACTCTCCCCAAAAAACAATTATATCTTAACCTTTTCAAAATACAATTTTAATTAGAACCACAAAAAAAAACAATATTTTTACGCTGCTAGGGTCGGCCAAAATCAAAAGTACAAACTTTGAACCAAAAAAAAAGTGCATAATTTAATTTGTACAAGAAAATTTTAAATAAACAGAACAATTCCTTGAGGCTTCACCACATATACATAACGATAAGGAATATAACCGCTTAGTAAAAATGTCCTGAAATGTTCTCCTCAAAATCATCCTGAGGGTAGCGAATGCGAATCCCCCAAAGGACAAAACGAACAAATTAAAAAATAAACGCAGCTACTATACAGTTCAAATTTAAGCGACTACAGGCGACAGCGGCGGCGACAAGGACGACAACGACGACAACGACAACTACAACGACGACTGTACGTGAAGTATCCAAAATGGAATAACAATTCTACTCTGAATTCAATTACGGCAAGGGATCCGAACTTTCGTTACTGAATCGTTGTATTCTTTAGATGACGACCAGACTTGGGATATACCTCCGCGCTCGCTACCTGCAATAATACAGCAACGGTATCATCTACCTATATGTACGTAGCTGGGTCGGTAATTGCGCTTCAAGACCACATGTTCGCGAAATTCCATTAGAGTTTCCATAAATAGCCGAAGGCTTTCGTTTAATTTGTTATATAAACAATGAAGGAAGCGAGCTATTTTTTATTCCAATTATTTCATCTTTCCTTTTTTCTGTTCTTTTTTCTTTTTTTCCTTTTTTTTGATCATACCGAACCTGAATTTTGTACCAGTGCATACGAAATTCTTTTTGAAAGTATCCCTACTAAGTACACACCGGGAATGAGAAGAAAATAAGGAGCACTTTGTCGTCCATAAATAAAATGGTTTTCTTTAAGATATTGAGGAATAATGGAATTGTTACACCAAAGATAATGAAACGCAATAGTCCTGACCAGGGCCGGATCTAAGCATAGGCAACATAGGCGCTCGCCTAGGGGCCCGCACCACAAAGGGGCCCGCACCACACTCAAAAATATTTTATGCAGTTCACCACATAAGACAGCGACTTTGCCGCGCAGGCGGAGGTGGAGGCGGTTAGATTATGTTTCTATTGAAAATGATCATAGAAATTGTTACTTCCAAATATATTTACAACTCGAGCTATTTCAAACTATTCAAGAAGTTTTGCAGGAAGTTGCGATTTCGGCCAATTAGGAGACGCGAACTTCCCTTCAACTCAGTAATATTGAGCGAATAAATACTTCAAATTTATAAAAGTGGCATCGTTTCGTTTTCACATAGTGAACGGTACGATCCAATCGTAGAATAATGAAAAGTTTGTTAAACAACGCACTTTTCGTCATTTGACGACCGAACTGTAAACTCACAAAGCCGTTTTGTAAGAATCGACGGTAAAGAGCTTATATGAGCGATTGAGCCCTTCCTGTATTCCTGCCCCCTAAACATTTTAATTCGGCGCTCCGGGCTGATTACCGATGCAGTATACATATTATACATAATTTTATCATCATCACATTGAGGGTATCTACACTACTCCTTCAACTGTCACCGAACCGCTTTATAGGAGAGAGGAATAGAAAGGGCAAGAGGGAAGTGTAGTAACATCTTCACCAGATAATTTCGGCATGAAAACTTAACCCATACACAATGCGCTTCTGTTTACTCTTTCTTACTCGTGGGTAGCAAGTATAATTATCGACACGCCCACAGATATCGCATGCAAAGACAAGAAAGTTACTCGCGATGAAAGTACATATATCAGTGTAGACCTAGATTAACTTGTAAAACCGGTTCTGCTGCTGCTGAAGGAATACTAGTATAGATATCCTCATTGTTTTGTACTTCTCTTCCCGCATGTCCATAGCACCCATCCGGCCATGCTTTTTCCGTTTATGTGTTTATGCGTCGTATCAAAGGTTGGAAAGAAAGCTCGTTGGGTGGATGCAATAAGTAACTTGTTGCGCGAATTTGTGTTCTAACCTTCATTAGATAGCTAAGTACAGTCAATACTGCCAAACCTAACATAACCTGCTCGGCCAAAGGGGGATCCTCCAATTGTCCAAAACTCATATTATCTCGCCTAGTTTGAAGGTCTAGGTGGGCAACGGCCCGCGAAGAAATTATAAATAAATATTTTTCGATGTAATTCGTCTAGTTTAAATTGAATATTAAACGCGCATAGCAACATACATGTTCAAAATTTAGTACTAAGGTTAAAACTAACATCCATTGGAGTAAGTTACACTATGCATCATTTCTTGTCGTACCCCATACCCAAACCGGTTATTTCTTCAATTTTGTCTCAGAAAATATGTCAGGCTCACTTATCCATCACACTAACAATAATATAGCATCATTCTTGGGGCCTGTGAAAACTATGAGCAATTCCCCTTCTCATTCACGTTTATTGTAGATCTACATAGGCATCACAACAGTTACCCGATAAAGAAGCAGAAAAATGAATGCTCACAGGCCAATTCTCAAATCGCCAGTGACATATCACAAATCACAACAAAGTCATAAAGGCGTAATAAGCCATATTTGTGACTATTTCGTATTCTCATGCAAGTCACACGGGGTTTAGGTACACCTAATGCAAAATAATAATAATGGAAGAATTTTTATTAATTTTTGTTTTGTCGGGCTATAAACAACAGCAAAAATAAGCTTTTGAACAAAATAGAAGAAATTGTGTTTTTTCATTTTGACGAATTTTCGGGCGTTTCCGGTAAATTCGATGATATATATTCGAGCGGTTCGTAGAGGTTCTTTGGTAAGGTTTTTTTTACCTTCTGTAAAGACTTAAGAATAATGTAAGCAATCAAATTTGTTACTGTTGACAGAAAAATGTACCTGTTTCCTGTTGTACAAGCTGATCACATTTTCACAACATTTGACAGTTCACAGCTCTACCAAAATTGTGGTAGAATTCTTGAGATGAAGGTTGTGATTTTTCACTTGAGAATCTGAAACAGCTAATCTGTCACAGGATTCGCCACAAGATTAATTTTGTCATACTGGCTAAACATTGGCATATGAGTGTCATACCTGCATTATACACAAAACGGGTTTGAGTTGAGGACCGAGTGATGGATAGGGTAATTTACCCCATTAAAGCATTTGAAAAAAATAGAGGTCACACGAAGGTGTCAATTATTATGGCCCATGTTATAAAAAGGTTGCCCACCCTTGGTCTAGGTCAATGTAGCAGTTTTTTGAGTGTGACAAGTCAGGATGGCCCTAGCAATGTCCAGATGCAGGTTTCCGAACTTCCTGTAGATGACATCTCCCTCCAGGTCTACAGCAAAGTTCTTTTTATTACGCAATTTTAATGTCTTACTTCTGTAGAAGGTACTAGCGAATGTATTGAAATTGAATTTAAAACCATTAAAATATCGTTCTCTTTTCTACTATCAAGGTTAATGTTTCAAATTGGTTTTTGAGAAGGGGGGCCGCGCCACACGTTCCGCCTAGAGGCCTCCAGATCCATAATCCGGCTCTGGTCCTGACTTACTAGAATTGATTATAGATTGGTAAGTGTCTGGGATAATTGTAGATTCAATTAGTTCAGAAAGAGCTAGGGCGAAAAAACTAGCGGCAAAAGCCAGTTTCACACGGGCCAACAGTCAATCAACAAAAATCGACTGAAAACGTTTTTTGTTGAGAAGAGGGTAAGAGAGAAGACGAAGGGGTGGGCAGATTTTTTGAACCAACTCTTTCACTGGATTTTCGGATTTAATGGATGAAATTAAAACCAAAGACGAATATTTAAGCTGTCAAATTGTAAGCATTTGGCAGAGGAAATGTTCGCTGAAACTGCTGGTGGTGGGTTATGTGCAGATGCTAATCTCTCAGTCAAATGTATAGCTAAAATGGAGCACTGTGAGCAATTTCAAGATCAGGAAGAAATGTTGGAAATATCTGCGGAGATAAGAAATTTAACAAAAGTTGTTTGGCCGTCAAAGAGAAACGCTACACAGGTATGTAAAGATGATGATGAAAAAAACGATGGGAAAGAAAATGAAAAAGTTGATGACGATGGTGTTGGGGGTAATGAAGAAAGGGAGTCATTAACGAGAGAAGCTCGCATACAAATTGCCAAGGCTCAACAGGCCCAGAAAATGCAGTTCGATCGAAGGAGGAAGAAAACTACCAAATGCGATGTGGAAGACCTAGTGGCTGTGCAGAGATCACAATTTGGTACTGAAACGAAGCGAAACAAATTTGTAGGCCCATATCAAGTGAGACAAGTATTCGGAAAAGATCGTTATGAGCTAGGGAAGCTTACTGGAGAAGGAACTCAAAGAACATCCACTGTGGCAGAACAAATGAAGAGCTGGCATTGGAGACCAATTACTAGCAGGAGGGCCGTGTGAGATTCCACTATAAAAACCCAACTTAGTTATTATTATTTTGAGATTTTTAGATCAAGTCTTCGGTGAAAGGCGTAAACTTTTGAGGTTGCCTAAAAAATGTAGTTTTGATTTGTTTTTTGAAAATAAAATATCTTAAAGAATTATCGAAGTCTTATATAAAAAATCTATGTTTGTGCTCAAACGACATAATTACCGTTTTAAACAATCTGGACTAATTTTTTGCAGTGCTGCCCGAAACAATTCATATTTCCTCTTCGAATTATCTTTAATAAATCGTTGTCATCAGGAACGTTTCCATCCATCCATAGAATAAATCTTATCTCAAACCGATCCATAAGTCACGTAATAAGCAAAACAGCGTGGGACTCTCTTCCTATATTCTTATTTTATTAACACCGAAAATTTTCGCTAGAGGCCCACGCTTTTTTACATTTCGAAAGGTCTGTATGTCTTCCGCCATTTTGTAGTGACCGCCATATTGGATTTAAAATGACATCACACAGTTTACTATACTATACTCGTCGTTCACTTTCATTTGATACCCATACCGAGGGCGTTGTAAAGAAAAAGGTAAACCGCCATTTTGTGTTGACCGCCATTTTGAAAATGGAATCCCGCCACACAGTTAATAGTATTCTAATCGTCACACCCTTTCATTTGATACCCATACCGAGGGTGTTATAAAGAAAAAGGTAGTCCGCCATTTTGTGTTGGCGGCCATTTTGAATTTTGAATGACGACACAGAGCTAATAGTATTCTACTTGTCATTTCCTTTCATTTCATACCCATATCGAGTGGGTTGTAAAGAAAATGGAAAATGGTAGTCCGCCATTTTTAGTTGTCCGCCATTTTGAATTTTGAATAACGCCACATAGCTAATTGTATTCTACTCGTAATACTCTTTCATTTGATTACCATGTTGGGGGTCGGGGACACAATTGCAAAATTCGGCCGCCATCTTGGAATCGCCATCTTGATTTTTTTACAAAATGGTCAGATTGCACTGTCACGCGAACTATACAGATGTGCAAAATTTCTAGTCGACCCGTTACCTGGAAGTGGGTCAAAATCAAGTTGCAAGATTTGTTTACATTAAACATACAACATACAGGTCAAGCTAATATAAAGCGTATAAAAACATATTTTCTTTACGGTAAGACTTCTCAATGTCCCGCGCGATTTTTAATAGTACAAGACCCGGCTGCAAATTTCTGCACTCATCTGTTTTTTAATCAAAATGCAATTTTTATTGATAGTTTTAAGAAGAGAAATATATTTATGCCGTGTTGCCTATAAAAATATGGCCGCAAGTATGTTAAGCCAGGTGTAAGCTCTGTTAAATATATACGTTCATAACGTATCCTCTTAAGTTATATATAAAATTAAAGCTAATTTTTTTCTTTACACGATAGAATAGGGTTGCCTCTGTCAAAGTGGCCGCATATAGGGGTTGCCACCCCTAAAAAAAATTAAAAAAAAATAAAATAAATTTCCAAATACTAGCTGGCAACGCCACTTTGACAGAGGTAACCCTATTCTATCGTGTAAAGAAAAAAATTAGCTTTAGGTGTCATAAAGATAAAGATTAGATTAGGTGCCATAAATGGCAATCTCAAAGTACAGTTTATGTCAGATAAAATTAAATTCAACGATGAAGTTAAAGAACACCCCAAGTCAGTCGGTAAGGATATTTTTAGGGTGCTAAGCAAAAAATTAGGTTGACCCAAAAATTCGAAAAAAACGATTTTGCTGAACATTGAAAAAATGCGCCAGACATATGTACGTCGGCTCCATTCCGCGACGTACGAAGACTAGTAAAAGAATGTCGAAATTATAGTAGGGCTCCAAAATGTATGACTGCCTGCTGTATGACCCATGGTAAAATAATTACAAGGTAAGCTCATAAGGGTGTCGTGACGTCTTTACTTATGAGCCTCCCAGTAAAGGGAAGGCAGGGGCGGCTCTTTCAGAGGTGCAAATGGTGCACTTGCACCGGGCCCAATTTCAGAAAATAAGATTTAAAAAAAAATTAAAAACTTTAAAACATTGTTCATGTTCATACTTTAAATGAATTCATTTTTATTACCATGATTTAATTTTCAAGTTTATATTCCCGATAAAATATTGTATACGTCTGTCCACGAACTCATTTGGATCCGGATCCCTCCGGGCGCAAGAAATGAAATTTACCCAGTTTCAGTCCCTGTATCTTCTCATACAAAAAAAGCGAGGAAATTTTACTTCGTCTCATGCACGAACTTTCCCTAGATTTTAGGTTCGAGATTTTTATAAAAGTTTACTCCAAAAATTTTACTCAAAAAGTGAAGGAACAGACCTTCCTTTTCGAGGATCAGAAGTAAAAATTCCGGAGAAAAATCCCCAAGTGAGAGAAAAATCTCTCAATCATTCTATCTATCTATTCTATTTTTCGTATTATCCAAGTCCATCCAATTTGACCATGTAAGGAGGCCTTAACATTATATACATAGATGGACTGGGCCGTTTGCCTTCCAGCTCAGGCATTGACGGACGCAGGTCTCTAAATCGTTGTACCTCAGCTAAATCGTATTGCCTAGAAGTGCTGCTCATCATCATCTGAGCCCTGAGGCGCACTCTATCTCCGGTTGTTCTTCCTTCAATTTGGGACTATCTGTGTACAATAAGTGCGACCTTGTTTGCTTGTAAATACCTCAGCGTTCAACTTTTGACAGTACTCGATCGAGATCATGAATAGATAATCGAAGTTGCGCAATGTCGTCATGAAGTTTCTGATTTTTAGAATCCTTGAAATTTTTTGAGGTGATGTCCTGTTAGATCTGCAGGTTTAAGTTTACTAGTCGCTAGAAGTCTAAGTGGGCTGTCTGTGTCTGTGCCAGCGATCCCTAGCAAGATCATTCAAGTTAATTTTTCATTTATCCTCTGGGCCGTCTTCTGTTGGAGCTTCTTGCGTAGGTGATCATGAATTTGATGAGTGTAGTTTATGTCCTGCAGGTCATTTGGGGTTTTGGGCTCCAAAGTTTTCCTCTTTAGCCTCTGACAGGTAAATACTGCTCTGGAGGTTTTCTTGCCAACAGTTTTAGTATGTGCATTCGCGGAATCTCCGGCTAAAAACACGTAAATGCTTATATCTCGGAAACCGTAGATTTTAGACGATTTTGGACAACACTTTTGGTATGTGGATTCCGATGGAGTCTTTTATTTAAAGTGATCCTCAAGTAGCCAATCTCTTCCGAAAAGTCAATCATTTCCAGATTCAATATGCGAAGCTTCGAAGCTTTAGTATCGTTTTTTTCGCGAGGGGCACGATGTCCATTTTTTAGTGGCTATGCTCAGTTCCTCGTTTTGGCAGCAGCAGGTCAAAACTTTGCAAGGTTATCTTTGTTGAAGATAAGATACACACCAAGTCGTTCTTACCTCTTATTATGACGACAAGATCATTGGAATATCTCTGTATATCAAAGCCAGAGGATGACAGACTCGTGAAAGGCTCGTCCACAACTGTAGTGACCGACCGAAGATTCGGTTTCGGCCAGTTTCGGCCAAAAAATCTAGTTTCGGCCATAGTTTCAGTTTCGGCCAAAAATTAGCCGAAACTTCGGCCGCGCCGAAACTCAGTGTTCGTGAATTGTCGCGCTTCGTTCGGGTGAGCTCGTGCTGTTTAGTGCCGCTGGACAAATATACGCAGATCGCCGGAGTAACCTGCTTGGTGAAAACGTAGGAAAACTGCTTTTATTAAGCAAAAGTCCCTCAAAATCTGGTTTTTTCGAAATAAAACGTTATTGCCTACAAAAAACCCTGTCATTTTTTCGAAATCTTAACCCTTTCGAAGCTATTCAAGGTCAAAGTTTCAAAAAATCAGCTTTTGGTCAAAAAATGACTCAGAAACTGATTTTTGAGAAAATTTGTTTGTTCTATTTATACAAAAGATTATTGCCTACCCTAATGACACCCTTGTCATTTTTTCGAAAACTTTTCGAAAAATTTTGCAAAAATCAATTGTTAGTGATTTTTTGGCCGAAAAGTGATTTTTGGGAACTTTGATCTTGCATAACTTCGAAAGGGTTAATCGGGTCAACATCTTTGTAAGGGCTAAAGTTGTAGAGAATTTCATTGTCAACATTTAGGGCCTTTGTACGAAGTTTTACGACCTTTAGAAACCGAGATATAAGGAAAACACCGGAAAACCGCTATATTTCCGGCGGCCATGTTTGTTTTTTTGTGATTCCGAAATTGTTTTCTTAAAAAGTCCCAATTTTCAGCCATTCCTGAATTTTGTCTCTTTTCGTGCGTTTTTTTTGCTAATTTCCCCGGACTATTAAGTATGTAACATGTAAAACGTATACTAGATTTCAGCATACAATAGAAATTTTAACGTCTATATGAGTTTCGGTTTCGGCCGAAAATGCGACCGAGGCCGAAGTTTCGGTTTCGGCCGAAAATCCGGTTTCGGTCGGTACCAACAACTAGTGACCACAGAAGGAGTGATAGTACCGGACCCTGGGGGCATCCCTTCAAGGTTGTCACTGCTCACGACAATTCTCCGAGTTTAGTTGTAACTACTGTGCAGGGTGATGGATGTAATGAAATCCGGTATCTTGATGTAGTATAGTTCAAAAATAAAGACTACGACTTTTGTCAGTTATTAATTTTGCAAGAGGAAGGTATTATCAGTGGATTCAGCGTAGTGTTAACATATATCGCGTTATCAAATCCTGATTAAAGATATTATGCAGCCGTGTTAAATGTTGGGTTTGATTCTCGTGCATATTAGTGATGACAGTAGGAAGATATTTTTTTGAGTAAACAAAATATGGTATAGAAAAATTGGACTATAAAGAAGGTCTCCTTACTATAAAAAGCTTAAGGAACAAGCGGGAAAGGAGTGAAAAGAGAAATGTATGATCAACAATACCTATACAAACCACGATAAGGGCTACCCAAAGCGTACTCTAGATACATTTCTGCTGAAGTAAAAATAGTGTTACCGAGGCACCATCATCACATCCCCTTTAGTGTTCAGAAGCCGCACAAGGATAACAATTGAGGACAGAATCGTCCCATAGCGAAAGTTTTATCATAACGAAATAAGGACATTGCGAAAAGGATTCAGCTAAAGCGCAGACCGCATCTGATTGCATCGTAAACTTTAAAAAGAAACACAATAGCAAAAAGGTAAGTCGTTAAAGTGCCGTTAATTGTGCAGATATGGCCACAATCTTTTTCAAATCTTACAATGGAAGCGCACCTGGCTACCGGTGGTGTGGTCCTCCGCTCCATTACCCCTATTTAAGCCGGAACTACTCTCGCTCTGTGTGTATGCTGTATGCCGGGCAATTCATATGTTCCGTTAGCGTCATAACGGGGTAAATGTCTTTTAAATGTTTTATTCATTGCCGTAATTTGTCCTGAAATTTCTCCTGAATGGCGACGTACGGTAGCGCTCCGGTATGCACGTTTATGGTGCGGACGTCGGATCTTTTATGCATGCATGACTGCCAAGGCACAAGCCCAGCGCCTGGAGACGCATGGAATTGGGATGTGTGTTTTATTTGGGGCAATAAATCTCCCCAGTGGGGATTTTTTTTCGGGTTGCTCCCCCCCACACCCCACCACACCCGCCGCACACGTCCCCGTGTCCGGGGCAATTGTTGATTCTCGCTGCTCGGCAAGGTGTTTTCTAAGGGATTTGTCTGGATCTGGTCCTGGCTGTGCTGTCGGTTGTTGCTCCGTTTTTTATTGTTCGCTGGAGATGAGTTATTATATCAAACTGAGCGACAGGATATGGGTTAATGGCGGAGGCATTCCCCCGAAAGTGCTCATTTTATGAAGCTTGGATTGGCATTAGGATACCGCTTCCCAATGGGACTGCTGTGAAGCTGCTCCAGTAAATAATTACAGCGCAACAGGGAATTATTATGGCCAGACCCATTCAATTATTAAGAACATTCCCGGCAATTTTAGAAAATCATTCAAATTGAGTTAACACATTAATTTCAAGTAAAACTCCGCTTTTATATAATACTTTTATGTTGTGAGTGTTCATTTTTATTTATTAAAATTAGGGATTACATTTTTTTGATGTATATATGATGTTGCTATGTGCTTGTGTCTGTGTGTACAATAAAAAATTGCTTATTGGGAATTTATTGTTCTACACGTACAAAGCTGCCCGGAAATTAACATAATAAAATATTCAATTCGGGAATTACGTTTTGGGTATCAAAAGGTAAAATTATGAAATTAAAATCCCTTCAATATTCATAAGCTCAAGTCAATATGTTTTTTTTAACATTTGTGATTCCGTTCCAAGCTGTTTCATACCACTTTTAATTATAAATTAAAACTATACTATTACTGTTAGTTAAATGTACATCCCTAATTCCCATGTAGCTGCTTTAGCAAGGATCTAGACTGGCATACCCTGACTGCTACTGCTGCAAACCGCTCTGAGTTAACTGACACCTCATGAAAGTTCACCGATTTTTAGTCGCAGAGTCCTTGGGGATTAGAACCTGAGTCCTTCTGTTTCGCTGCGACTTTATCCATTCAACAAGCAAAGGTATGAGACTACTAAATGACATTTTTTGCATTTTTTTTCTTTTCCGTAGAACAACAGACCCTTTTTTTTAGGTAGTCAATAACCTTATAATTTTTTGTTACAAACGAACGAATCAAGTACGTCTGTGTATTTTCACATTTACCGAAGTTTATTTTTGGTACTTGTTTTCTTAGTTTTTTTTTGGCAAATCCTTTGAAAATATTTTATATTGCCTATGGGAATTGAGAATAGAGAGAAGGTTTCAATACTTCTATCAAAGGAAGAAATTTTATTTTAAAGATTTATCTTTTTTTTATCTGACCTGTGCCAAACTAAGGTACCAATATTTATCAATGGTTAGATTATATCGTGTGCGTATACGTCAGCTAGACTGTCACAACTTTTCTAAAATAATCATGAAATATGGATTGATAAATTTATCAACAATTTGATACAATGCGCTACTATATCACAAACTGGTGTCGCAATAGGCTGAGAACATTTCCTTGTCTACTGTAAGTCTACATAAGGTGAGCAAGTAGATAAGTTACTTGTATATTAAAACTTATGCTGTACATACCCGTTTGTTACATAGTTAATACTCGAGGGGTCGGGGGTGGTGGGCAAAATCGAGCCATCAGTAGGGGCCATTGGCGCAACGACGACAGTAGTAGGGGCCATTGGCGCAACAACTACAAATATATAGGGGGGGGGGTCCAACCAAAATTTAGATCCGAAGTGAGTTTTCTCTTTCTGTGATGGGATGAAATGATTTGTCCACTAAACCACCTATGGAGAAGATCTCTAATAGCACGAAGACCATTCGGAAATGTAAATTAAAATTATCAATATGTTAGCTTCCAAAGTTGATCCCCAAGGTAGTCATTAATGTTTAATTAATTTTTGTTGGCACGCTTGATGTGCAGTAGTTTTAATTATCCGTTTTGTGGCACGCCAATGCATTTGGGTTGCCGCTGTTGCACTAGACGAATGTGTCGTGAGTGATGGACTCCATCTCTATAGTCATGGGAGTCTTAGTCCATTGGCAAAGAAAAATAAACTTAAATTTTGATCTAATCGAGCGAATCAAAACGTTGAAAGAAGAAGCGTACTTTTAACAGGCAAATCGCTGTTAGATTGGGTAGAAGCCTCCAAGTCATCACTAACTTGCTTAAGGACATCGAAAATTGCGAAAGGAAACCGATACTAGGTAGACCAGAGAGAGAAAAGAGTAGGGTCCTGCGAACAGAATCCCCATCCCATGGAAATTGGAACTGATGTCGAAGTAAATACAAGTTTACGTACTATAAGAGGATTTTAGAGCGCTCACGAGTTCTAGAAAGTTGCCGACTATTATTATATAGACACAAGGAGAAACGGTTGAAATTTGCTCGAGCTCTGGCCTAGAAGAAAGAGTGGATCCAAGTTATCTTTTCAGGCGAAAAACGGTTCTGCCACCGGACGGATACCCATATTATTTCCATGATTTGCGGAAGGATAGACAGGTTTTTGACTCCACATCACCGACAAGAAGGAGGAATAATGTTATAGGGAACCATTTTAGTTAGACGGCCAGTGAAGTTAAATTCATCGAGGGATCCCAGCCAGGAGTACGGTACCGGGACATGTTAGAAGAAGTTAAGCCGGTGGTGGAACAAAGAAAGGAAGGTCAACCATGGATTTTCCAACAGGACTATGCAGCAGTTGGCACCGTTAGAATGGTTAGGGGTTGGTTAAGGCCTATAACGTAGTGGAGCTGGAGTGGCCATCGGTATCCAGACCCTAACATTACAGAGATCCTGTCTCACGAGAAGAGTCTAACGCTCTGGACAACAATATGGGACCATTACAGAATTGAGGTCTGCAATAAGGACAGCGACAGCAAGTTTGAAAAGTTGTATAGTAGTTTAGGAAATGATTTAACCTTAAACCAAGGAAGTCATATCAAATATTATTACATTTTTTTCTCTCTCATTTTTCTTACCTTCACTTGCTTAATTTTCAAAATAGTTCTAGAAATTGAAAGTGAGGTCAAACTTTTGACGCGATGGTTTTCTCCTATTTTTTACAAATTTCCTTATTTCTTAGCACAATTAGTAAAAGTTGGTAACCAAATCATCAGTATCTCATAAAATCAATCCGGAATTCTACAAAATTAACTACATTGCGATCAGTACACCCCACGTTACCCGGTCGCCATTTTTCTACCTGTGGTCAAACTTTTGTCGTGGAGCGTATATACAAAAAAAATTATTTAAAATAGTTTTCTATTATTATAATCTCCAATAATTTTTTATTCGCTACTCGACTAGTCATATGGATTTAATGTTGGGTCTAACTAATAGAGGAGTGGTCCGGATCCCCATATCTGAGGGGGGTCCGGACCCCTTTGATCGCCCCGTTGTTGTGCCCCTGTATGGCAGTGGATACATTTTGCGCTGTATTTTTACGTTCTCCTCTGTGTGCCTTATTATGATGTGGAGGCTCTGTTAGGATGGACCTTCTCTTTCCTAGCATTATTATTATTGTGAACACTGTGCCCAAGTTAGGTCTATTCTGTATATACCTCACTAACAGCCAAAAGGTCTTTAGTTGAAGAAGACCGGACTTGAGCCCCACTCATAAGCTCTTTGATAAACGTTCTTTTTCAAAGCCAGATAAGAGCAGGATATTCACAGAAATCATGTGTGGAAGTCTCGTCTCCTTCCAAGCATAGCTAATGTCCGCTATGTTTAAAGTGATAATGTCTCTTAAGGCAAAGGGTCTTTTTAGGTCTTTAGCCTCATGGGACTTTTATGGACCAATTATATTCTATTCATCGGTCCCGAGCCGGCTATTAGCGCACCAACCAGTTTGATCGGACCTTGACGTTATTTTGGAATCATCAAATAAAAACACAAAAATGTTTATATCTCGGAAACCGTAGCTCGTCGACGATTTTGGGCGTTATTTTAGAATCACCGGATAAAAACACAAAAATGCTTTCTCGCAAACCGTAGCTCCTAGACTATTTTGGACTTTATTTTGGAATCACTAGCTAAATATACAACTGGATTTGACGCTTTCGGTCCACACGATCAACTTCCCAGTACGATGAATGTTGAATATTATCAATGGATATTTTAATAATAAATGAACAATACTAACAACACCTTGTAAGAAAAAATCACACCAAATTCATACACCTTGTTTTTTCAAACTAACACAACTCCTATACCTTATAGCAGAAATCTTGTAATTTTAAATAATATAATATTAATAAATTGTCTATTTAGAAAAGAGAGCTTGTTGAAGCGCCGCTGATAAACTGGGAAGGTAATAACTTCATTTGGAAACTCGAACGATTTCAGTAGATAGTACCAAAATTAATCAATGTAAAGGATTTGTCAAACTTGATGAACTTCAATTTCCAGAAACTGTAGAAAGTGGAAAGCAATCCCCAAAAAGTTCTTATCTAAAGTTTAAAAATTTCGTGGGAAGCTATTGCTCGGGTGAATCCATAAAAGTTAGCCTCATTTGGAACGGGTTTCATTCCAACGAGTATATTAGACAGTAGCAAAACTAATTAATTTAAGTTACTTGGCACACTTGCCGAGGTCTCTTCATTTAAACACAAAAAATGCCTTGACCGAATATTATGATAATTTTTCAGATCATATCTGCGTTAATACCTACACTTCGATCGGCACCTCAACGAAGTCGGTATCATATTTGGTTCGGGCTATATTGGGCAGGTACGAAAATCACGAACTTCGTTCAAACAAAAAAACGACTCGACCGATTTTAATGAAAATCTTTTCAGATCATATTTCCTTTAACACGCTTCGAACGGCATATTGTAACGGTCGGTTATTTACCGGAAAATTCTCCCTTTTGTTGGTTCTCCCATCTATCGGGAATTTCAGGATTCAATAACAAAATTTACTGGTCACAAAAAAAAAAATTAGGACAAAATTTAAAACTTCAAGGAGGCGAAAGAAAAAAATAATTTTTGTTCGAGCTGGAAAAAAAGAAGATGAAGAGTTGGAGTTGGAGCTAGACCCGTAGCCTGTAGACTGTTTTTTTTTTTGAAGAAAATTTTCACCCCGAAGGAAAATATCGTCTGAGGAACGGAAACTGATACTCAAAACCCCCCGATAACGCAGTATAGAGGAACGGAGGATATTAACGCCCATATTTGTAATAAGTGCTTCTCATTGTTTTTTTCTCCAAAGGAAATTATAGCAAGATTAGTGCCAGTAATTTCGTACCGTTATATGACAGTTGGAGTTGCAGTTATGTTGTGAAATTTATTAACAATCCATAAGAAAATCATCATCTAGGTCCTGTTTTGCCTACGTATATAGAATTTATCAGCTTTATGGAACATCTCCAAACTACTTTGGACGTCTCTGTGTTCTTTTTCTATTAGAATCAGTTTTTTTCAACAAAAAAAAAAAAAATTAAAATAAGAAAAAAATAAAATTAGCTGTGAATTTTTGGTACCTTGCTGCTAGAAGTATTGTGGACTGGTTTTCCAGCGTTTAATAACTTGCGAGTGTGTGACAGATTGTCCGCTAGTAAGTTAATACAGCCCAGTCGAATCAGTCGTGGTACCACTACAGGCGCTAAGACAGCAGACGGGACTCGTGGTGCAATCCGACGAGCCACAAAACCGACACCAACAAGAAGCTTTTAGCAGATACCAACCAACCCAAGGAAGATTTTTTTGTAGTGGTCAAACTATAGTTTGGGCAATACCCCACGTTGAGTAAGTTCGTTTGTTTTATTATCTTACCGTAGTAATTTTGTCAACTAGTTAGATATCCAAGTAATATTTTGTTAACTCAAAAAAAAAATTACGGTCACTGTTGTGATCCTAGTAGTAGTTCACCTAATAAAAAAAAAATTTTTTTTTATATTATAAATTTCTATACATATACATATATATATATTACAAATTTTAATTATAAGGTTACACGCATCTTTAATTACACCTTTATACAATACATAATTAGCACAAAACAGTGTAGTATTAGCCATTTGAAGTTATACGCATTGTACACTTGTATTTATTTTACACCCAGGTATTGCTACTAATATTGACTTCCAACGTTGTGTTTCACTTAAATATTACTGTAAAAACAGGAATCATCGACTGGTACCAGCGCGACGATTTATTTTTTTTCCTTTCCTTTGTTGAATTGAAGTTCTTATTTGATGGTAATAGTTGGTTGCATCCACAGTACCTATATTGTAAAGTTAATTTTTGTTTGATGTACACGTATCTAATAGTTAATGCCAATTTACCTTCATTTTGGTTGTTAAGTAATTATATTGTCTTGGCCTGTAATTATTGTATAATATATTTGTTGTAAATTTCTTTAAATCCACGAGTATTACTAGGCATGACAGCCTAAGGGGGTAATTTATCCAGGATGGTTGGGTTAGAGGTTTTCTCTCCAGAGTTCTCTCGAAGTCGCGTTGAACATTTACAGGTCCACCAGGTCGTTGGGAATTTCCAGCGATGACTACCTTTGGCTAACCTAGGACAAGAACGATATGAAGAAAATTCCTTTTTGATTAGTAGGTAAGTGGTGAATCATATATGGAGCGTTCCGGTCACACACCACACGACCCCTACCGTCGAGCTAGCGTATACCGTGTGGCCGGTTTAGCATCCCCTATAAATATTTAGGCACATAGGGAGGATGTTGTCTCTAAATTTTTTATGTATACCCAAGCATGATGGCAGTAGCCTTGTTGTCACCAGCAAGGAGCTCCATTGTGCCGGTACAATATCAACGAAGTCGATATCTTTTTTGGTTCGCGCGAAATCGTGCAGGTATCATATTTGGTTCGGGCGATCAATTACGTCGCCTAAACAAAGAAACCGCTCCACCGAATTTTATAAAAATCTTTTCAGATAGTAACTTCGGTAATACGCTACGATCAACACCTCAAAGAAGTCGGTATCATTGTTAGCTCGCGCGAAATCGTGCTGGTACAAAAATCACTTAAGTTGTTCAAAAAAATAACGGCTCGACCGATTTTTATGAAAATCTTTTCAGATCATATTTCCTTTAATACGCCTCGAACGGCATATCAACGAAGTCGATATCTTTTTTGTCGGGGGCAAAACAGAGTCTGCTGGAGGGCAACTGTTTTCGCTTTATGTCCCATGAGGAGCATAAGTAAGTAAGTATTTCCGAACTCGTACAAAATTTTAAGGTTCAACTAAAGGTTCATTGAGACTTTTAATTTTTTCTATTCTCTTCTATCTTTTAAACTAACTACTAGTTTACTATTATTGGATCATGACCTGAACAGCATGACAGATAGACTCGTCTCTAAAAGAAGGGAAATGAGCTTGGATGTGGGATTGTTATAGAGAATATAAATGAGCCGTCTATTTGGGTTTTTAAACACACAGAGTGACCTTGCTCACTTGTGAGCACTGGAGATTCTCATTGCTACTTTAAACAGCGATTTTGAGATTCCCTTGATTTATGGCGCGGGCTCTACAAAGGAGATGAGTCTAAAGCAGTGGTGCTACCAGTCGACTTTTCCAGAGCACCAACAAAAAGCTCTTGTAAAGCTCTTGTAAAGTACTTGTTTATACCTCTCACTCGAAGCTTCGTCCAACCTTTTGCCTACAGCTCCCTCACTCGAACTCGCAAGCAGGATAGAGGGTTCTGGAACTACCTTGGGAGCTGGTGTGGTTCCCAAGACCGGCTGTTGCCCACCACTGTTCTAAAGCCTGATTTTGTCACATACTAAAAAGACAAGAACATCCAGCGCTAAATATTTCATCACGGCTCGTTCCATCATCAAGGGCCTTCTTTATCAAGCTGATGGCACCCTGATGGCAGTTGCGGATCGAAAAATACAGCGTCAAAGACCTGTAGTTTCGCCAGTGCGCCTTTTTATTGCCTTTGAAAGCTCTTATGACACCTGGGTCCAAAACTACGTCGACTTCGATGATCGAACAGAAGAAAGGGTTCCTCGCTTATTATGCTTCTATGCGGTGGTAAAATAAACTAGGAATCGGCAAGGAACGACAAGAAAGAAGGAATGTTATCTAGGTGGGACAAGCCGAAAGACGAAAGATCCTGCTACGGAGTCAAATCGCACAGCTCTTGGATCGTAATCGGGCATCTTAGCCCGCAGGCTGCCGAGGCCGAACCTACGTTGAACCAACGCTCATCTGCATTCATCCAATTTGACTAACAAGCAATGCATGAACACAAATGTAAAAAATGAAATAACATCAAAATTTGATTATGACCCGTAGTATTAATTCTGCAATCGAGTCTTGTATAGGGATGGACGATATGCATCGATGTTTCGGAAACATTCGATGTATAAACCCGATGCATCGAACTGAACCGATGTTTTATTAATGCTTCGATATATTCGATGCATCGATGTTTTTTATCCGATGCATCGAATTGGAAATATGCTTTGCCTTTGTTCAGTATTCTTATACGCTAATCGAAAATTCAACTCAATCTCAACTCAACTTTTCAAGGTCCACGTGGTAAATGCTAGAGTATCACACATAAACCTGAATACAGAATTGAGCGGTCATAAGCACCGATAAATACCAAATGATACAAAATGGTAAAGCTTGCATTCTGTTCAGAATAATCAGGTTGTGTGTAATCTTATTAATTTTGACGTTTATCAGCGCTGGTGTACTTACATGACCGCTCAATTCTGTTTCCAGTTTAAGTTGGAAGGTGCGTGGGAACTGTATTTCAAATACACTCACGGATTTCTTGTCACACTCATTGCCGTAACCATGCATGAACATGTTCGTTGTCGTAAGTTAGTTTAACTGTAAAGGTGCGATTCCTATGCTACGACTGTAACGATTACAGCCGCGTGGCTCCAGCCGTGGGGCTGGAAAATTTGACTCGTTGTAATGGAAGTAAATGGAACCATTTCCTAAAGTCCTAGACAGACTGGCACACTTAATCCGGATTATGACGTCATACTTGACTTTCGGAATCCGGATTAATATCATAGTGACACATCCGGCTTCTTGATCCAGATTAACTATTACCTTGGAAGACTCCCTAAATTCTCCATTTCTTTTAAATTAATTAATTGTGTATTTTTTCCTTGTTTCCGTCGAAGTTTTCCCACAATAAACATTCTTTTTACGTTTTCAGATAGGAGATGACATTCAATTTTGATAAAGTAACTCACCACTAATGGCGCTGATGGCAGTAAATGGTAAACAAATCCAGGCAAATCGAGTTGTATATTAAGGATTAACAAATCCAGTTTACTCTCATAGCTTGTTTATCGATCTACGTCATTTTGACGTCATAATCCCGATTAGCGTGCCAGTCTGTCTAGGGCTTAAGGAGCGTCTGGCGCCGCACGACTGAAGCGACTCTGGTGAGGCGGCTTCATCCGTACGGCTCAACTGCTGACATGAGCAGTATAGTCGTAACAGTCGTGGCGGCTGGAAAATTTATTTTCACTGTGTTCAAGTATTTTATGTGTGATCAAAGCCTTCTATATTTACAAGCCATGCTGTAGAAAAATATTGAGAACCAATTTCCCCTTAATAGGACTTCAAATCGCCAAATTACACTAACAACATAACGTCACTTCACCGATTTGAAATCCCATTAAGGGGAAATCTTGAGTGCCAATTTTTCTGGAACTGCACTAGTCGCGGCATAAGAATTTTACCGAGCGACTCGGATCATGCGGCTCTGATCACGCGGCTGCAGTCGCTATAATCGTAGCATAAGAATCGCACCTTAAGACCTGTAACTGCATAAACTTTTATATTTGCGTATATTTTAGACATAAAATTTATTGTAATTTTGAATGAAGTTTGTGGGTACAAGACATCGATGTATTTTGCGATACATCGTCGTGACATCGATGCCACAGAACGATGCATTGCATCGAAAAAAACATCGATGTATTTTCTTAATGTCCACCCCTAGTCTTGTATACTTTGGTGCTGAAATCAGTAATTAAAACCCTGTCAACTGGTACAAATCGATGAGCCCTACAGCCCCACTGACATACAGCTGCAACAGTATATCGGCCTATATACAGAAGCAAAAAAAAAACTACATACAAGCAAAGTTCATCGTTACCATATTTTCCCATCAGGAGGCATTTATCGTATCGTCCTGAACCTGTGAATCACGAGTAATGATCCGTAAATCGAGATTTATCTAGGACTGTCCGATTGAAATGGGCTCGTATAAAGTCAATAAATGACTCTGGGTCCGTTTAGTTTTGTTCGAGCGCTCTTATCCCATTACCGAGACATAGGCTCTACCTTTAAAAATATATTTTCATGACGCGAAGGGTATGGTGATATCATCGCTATCTTCTTAATCTGCCACTTTGGAAACACTTTTCTCTCGTCTAGTAATTTGCAAAATTTTTACTGCCGTCTCATCGCTGCTTTGGCCCCCCGCTAACTCCTGTTCGCAAGGCTGAATGTCGTTCTGTAGATTGCTGCCGTTTATACAAGACTAGATGCCATTTTCCCAGCTGCTGTCATATTCCAGTCACGTTTTACGTTCTCATTTTCCCCATTAATAGTTTTTCATGATGATATCACATATCCAGGATAAATATGTAGTTGCGACGGGAAGAGAGCAATTTAAAGGCTCTTACACAGAACGAGTCCTCCCGCCCTGTCAGAGGGTGGATCTGAAGTTCGAATTCGTTTTCAAATGTTATTTTAATCCCTGGTAGTTTCTGCACCCCGACCGGCGGCAGCTCCTCCGCGGAGCCCTGCGCCACGTCTGACACCAGACAGGTGGGTTATAGTGCCATTTACCGGTCATTACTGAAAACGTCTTATCAAAATACGCTCTCCCAGAACAGTTTCAGCTCGGTTGGCGGCACTGTGCCCCGGAGCAGTCAAGTGACTGGAAGACCGAATAAATGTTCAATTAAACGGGGCACAATGGCTGCCGGGGAGCCACCTTTCTCCACTGTGTTTTGATTAAGTTAACAGCAGACTTCCATTTCAATTAGAAAGTTCTGGGAATCCACCTGAGGTGTTCACGTAATTTACATACACCATCGGCTGGCAGGAGCGATTGCCTTAACTGGGTCGGCTTAACTAAATTAATAACATTGTCAGAGATTTGTGGAAGTACTTTGGAGGCTTCTTGGGGAAGAATTAGGTGATAACATCTGTTTTTGCGCCTTCCCACACGCCCGGCCGCCCATATTGGATATGGCTGCGAATGGGTCCTTAAAGGGATTCCGCGGCTGCTGTATGTGTGTGCTAACAGGTTGCTCCACGAAATGCTCGTGCCAAACTGCTGGTGCTGGGGGTTGAGAACATCGAGATTAGGATGCTTGAGAAAACATACAGTTCTGAATTTAGCAGTAAATTGGATACGGAACAATGAGTTATAGTGTCACAAAGGTATGTAAATATTTTAGTAAATTAAAATTGTAATCGAGAAAGTTTCCCTTAGAAGTGGCGCAACGAAACAATTTTTTTTCCGACGGTTGTTTCGTTGTGGCATTTGAAAATGTTGTTTGTGCGGTAGAGTATCACCCCGTTTTTGCTGCGTTAGGGTTGGAGTTATTAGGTGTTTTAGTTTAATGAAACGGAGTTGATAATTAAGTAATTTTCTTGCGGTTTCTTAAATGTCAGGCTTTTTGGGTTTTGATATATTTATTTTAATTATGAATTTTCAAATTGTATCCTTTTGAGAAGGATTCACTTTGAACTTGTTTATTGTTGTTTTGAAATAGTTGGGAATAGTTAAGTAAATCCAAAAATGTTTCTTAGTAGGTACTATTTTATTAGTTCACATTGGAGTAAGATGTATGTGGGAAGAAAAATTCCATGAGTTCATCTGGTCCTCAAGCAGAAAGGGGCAGTGTTAAACATAAGAATGCGCGGTGGGTTTCCTCCATATCTTCAAAGTCTCCTAAAACACAGTCTTTGGCTATAAAGCTACGACTTTATTATGTAAAAATGCAAGCTTGGGAATAATTTTTTGGTTTTTTTGGCTATAATGGAGCGCTCTTGCATGGGGGCCTTAACATGGTCCATTCTGAATTTCCAATTTTCGATGACACGTTCGAGTATTTCGAGTGGTATTTGGCCAATGACGCGAACAATGTTGGCTTCCGATTCCTCAATCGTAGCCGGCTTATCCATGTCGACTTTGGACTCTACCCAGCGGGAAATGGAATCATTCCAAGAAGCATGACGGTAGCTTTTTTTGGAAGGCGAAAACTCCTTCCTTTTCGCATTCCGCTCCATATCTTTTTTGTGCTGCCATGTCATTAGAAGGAATGAGTCGAAAAGCTCTAAAAGCTCATTCACCTTCCCCACGCCTTCCCGGTAAGGTGTTTGTAATAAGTCATCTTTTATTTCTTCCAAGGAAGTACAATTTCTTACACCTTCTAAATATATTCCCGGTGAGATCCTTGGAATATATAGCTTTAATTGCGGAAGCACATACGGAAGAAACGCTGTCCTATTAGTATGAAAATTTTATTAAAACGTAAAAAACATACTTATCCATATTTCGCCCTTCCATCCTACTTTTGTTGAACTACGAATACAAATTCCTTCCTAAAAGCTTCCTGAAGAAGGCCTTCAAACTTTTCCCGCTGGGTACTTAACGAACCGAAAGGAAAAAGTTCAGTGGTGTTGTAACGAACCGCGATTCATTAATAATAATCCCTCTCCTAAAAAGCTTTAGAAAAATAAATATTCAATCACCAGACCAAAGAGAGGCGATTCTCTTTATGAAAGCTTCACTTCGAAGCTTTAAAGCTTCCTACCCGACGAGCTTTCCAGCTATAAAAGAAGCCGCTTCACCAGGCCAAATTCAGGGGAGGTAGCACGTAAGTTGTTTCAATCGAGCTCTTCATACAAAAATTCTGAATTTTTGTATGAAGAGGTCGATTGAAACAACTTAGGTGCTACCACCCCAGTCTTTCACCAGACTCGTTACGGAGAGGTCATCTTCTCCAGTCCTAGACCGTGTCGAGGTGTACGATCCTGCGCGATCAAACCACACACATACAAAACACTACCAAATACCGGTGGAATGTTGCCAAGGCCTTGGCGAGGTGTATGATCCGACAATGTTCCTAGATCGTGTCGAGGTGTATGATCCGGCACGGTCAAACCACACACAAAGAACATCTACATACTACATACAAAACACATACGTAGTAGTTAGTTGCTTAACGATAAACATGTATCCAGAGATAATCAGTAGTTACTTAGTAGTAAGAGATTAAAATTGTTAGTAAATAAGGATTTTGAATGAATAAAGAAATATGATTTTTGTAAGAAGGTGTTTGTTCTCACACAGCCCTTGACAACTCAAGAGCTCCCTTAAAAAAGGAGGTTTAGAGAACTACCGAAAGAAACACCATTGCAGTGTGATATCATATGATCTAGGATTTTAGACGGCCAAATTCACCAGTCCCACTCCGAAGAGTAAAATTAACTGCTCATACTGCAATATTGCCATGGTTACACTGGCTGTGTGGGAAGTAGCCGTCTTGTTGGATGTTAAATATCGTCAAGGTCATGAGTTTCAATTTCGGGCAGTCCTTTATCAGCCCGAATACGAACTTTTTGCTTATTAATGTAGCCAATAAGCCAGAAGTGGGACTGCTTGCTGAATAAAATTTTAGTCGATACCGTCAATCTTCTACAAGCTTTTCAAGAGCCAACTCAAACACTGAAACGATAGCGATTCGGAAAGTCCAACAGCTTCAATTCTTTCACGAGCTGTAGGTAATCAAAATCTTTATGTAAAATTACGACTAGTCAAGATGTTGAGAACGGCGCGAAATCTATTCATCGCTGTCATTGCGTATATTCTCATCTACTGCCGCTGTGTTTCCTTCACTACGTGCTGTATGTGTTCTATTTGGTTTCAAATTTGTCCATGGTATAAAGAAGTGTGCCATTGCTGGGCCGATTATTTGGACCATAAAGCCCCATTTACATCCTAAAGTCAAAGTGGAAGTGCAGCCTCGGAGCTCTTATCGCACAGAAATTTGTATGGTTTTCTTTCTGTACGAAAATTTCGTGTAACAGAGAGAAAAGCATACAAATTTCTGTGTGATAAAAAAGCTCCAGAGTTGCACTTCCACTTTGACTTTGGGATGTAAATAGGCTTTAAGTTGCTCTAAGCACAGGAAACATATTCCTCGTTGATTTTCGTAATACAACTGAAGAGCATTGTGCTGATTTATGCGCCATCTATTAGAAGTTTGCGCCATCTATTAGTTAGAATTTGAACGAACGGTAATTGAAGATGTTAAAGCTTCTCGAAGGTTCTATGAAAATAATGTTTCAGTAATAGAGGGCCTCCAGAATGTGGTGGAAAGATCTGGAACTTGGATATGGGAGGAGCTTTTTCTTATTGTGATACGATGAAGCTTAGGAGTCAATCTTTGTACTACTAGTCCGTCGTGTCATTTAAGTCATGGTGCAATATGTATATATAAATACAGTGGCAGCGGCATTTAGAGACTGTTTTGATATCAAAAGCGGTTAAACTGTTCTAAGTGATCAAAGTGACGTAAAGCGAAAAGTGGTGATTAAAAGTGAATTAAAGGCTATAAATACAAGTTATTAGTGAGAGATACTAAATTGCAAGTGATAATTAGTGAACTTTAAGAAGTGTGTTTGTAGTTATTGAATTGTGTTAATAAAGAAGTTTTGTGTGAACGTTCGTAAAGTGTATTTCTTAATTAATCATACGAATCCGTTAAGCCGTAAAAACGTAACAGTATGTAGACACTGTGCCGAGCTAAGTCTTTCCATGATGAAATGTCAAACAATACTGAACAAAAATACCATGACAGTTTGACACATCTTACGTGTGCTCTGTTATAAAATCCTTACTGAAAAAGGTACTTCTAAATGAATCACGTTTAAACTTATGGGTGTTATACGAGTTCGGAGAGACTGACTGTGAAAGATTGTTCCACGATCGAGTTGTTCTAATCAAAAATTAACTTATAGACCGTAATGTGCGAGAAAAGGAAGACTTCAGGGTATGAGAGTGAACCAAGGGGGCTGGTCTTTTATTTCAGGAAAAATACAGCCGTGCTAGCAGGAGGGCGGTAATCTCAGTGGAACCAGTTCACGATCATGAAGACATGGTTTGGCACGTGCTTGCCCTATATTGTTAGAGGCGTAAGAGTAACGAAGAGTACCGTCATCAGCGAAGCTCTGAAGTGGATTGGTGGATTTTTGAGAGGAGATCATTTATGAATATTAGGAAAAGAACGGGTGATTGAATTGACTCCTGGGGAACACCAGCCTTGATGGTGTGGGGTTTAGATTCAACGTCGAGTTATAGTACCTTGATTGAAGGGCCAAAAAGAAAACTCTCAATCCAGTTCCTTAGAACTAATAGGTTAAAGTTTGATCAACCGAACAAGCTGCCATTCACGGTCAAAACCCTTGGAGATATTTAAAGCAACCAAATTACACGTACCAAAGTGATGGACACCTTGACTGAGATGCTCGATTGCTCGGTTAAACACACAAGCTGGTCGACAGTAGACCTTTTTGGTCTAAAGTCGTATTGTCGGGTAGAATTTGGATACCATTCTAATTATTTCATCAGCTTTCTACTATCCATGATTTTGAAGGGAATAGAAGTAATTTGTGTTAGGCGGTAGTTGGAAGAGTTATTGGATTCACCTTTTGTCTGAATGGGCTGACCATGATCTATTTTCCAATAGTCTGGATATATTCCAGAGAAGTATGACGAGGCAAAAAATACGTATATATGCTGAATTCTATGTCTATGTCTTGTTTCTACACTATTTGCGATTATTTGCCGACGATTGAAGGTGCATAAAAACTCTATTCAAGGACCTTCAAGACTTCTCAATAATCAAACACATTCAATAGGTGCACACCAAAAAAAAACTGATAACCCCACCTATTGAAACCTCACAAAGCAAAAAACTTCATTAAATTCTATTTTCAACAATAATAAAAAATCCTTGAAAATGTCCCTTTATATTATTCCCCTCCGATCCTCGCGCAAAAAAAATTAATATAAAGTGTATTCCACTGTTATTGTAGTGCATGCATTTTTATTCCATCCTAAATATAGCAGGGAAGCTGCCTGCAGAGAAAAGGATTTTCTGCTCCTTACGGGTGCGCTCAATCAATATTTAAGCGAAATTGTTAAGTTCTAATGGAAAGTCACAGTGCCTGCGTCTCTGCCGGTAACGTTCACTTCATAAGGATGCACATTTCAACTTTCTGCAACAAAAGGGGGAATCCCCTTCATCCGTCTTTTATTCAACTATCACGGGACCTATGAGCTTCTTCTGTCTCTGTGTCGTTGTAGTTCCTTTTAAGGACTCAATTGTTTATTGACTGTAAATAGGGAAGAATGATGTTTCAGAAATTCGTCGTTTATTTTAGTTTTCAGCGTTGAGAAAAGCCCGGTGTGACTTCGGGTCCTGGTTATTTTGTTGGGGCGATCCGAACTATAGATTCATGTTGTGCGAGTAGTAAGCTCGAGGACACTGTTTTTTTAGAGTCTTTGGGGTGAAATATGAGAGACTTCTTTTCATTTTTCATTGCTCTTAAGCAATATTGATAGTTGACCGACGAACTGACAGAATTGGTGCTAAAAAAATTGTTGATGCTAAAAAAATTGTTAGGTAGCACCTTCTCGTACGCCAGCAGTAGATCGGGATCCTACGCCCTGGTAGTGTAAGTAACTGAAGAATAAGGTTAAAAAAAGCTTCAGCCAGGAGATACGACATTGGACACTTGGCAGAATTACAAGGCTAAGAAAAGATAAATGAAGAATTCTGTACGACTACGAGAAGGAGTCATGGAAGAACTTCTGCTTGTGCATGGGGAGCGCATTGGAGGTTGGCAGACTTCAGATAATAATCCCCAGGGACCCAGTCTCCAAAGTTGAAGTCGACCGTAATGCAACGGGGACTACGGCATCGGCATTTGAGTAAAAGTCATTGCTACCCGATTCTGAGTAAAAAAAATTGAGAATTTCGGCATAAAAGCTTAATGTTTTTAGACGCGATTGTGATTTTACCAATGCGGTCCCCAACTGAGTACTAATCAGGTCCAATGCTGCTTGAATCAGGTCCAATGCTGCTTGAACCAAACCCGGTCTATTGAGTATACTAAATGGCAGTTTTCAGGGCCACAAACATAATCGCCTGAAATATAAAGCAATGCAACCACAACTAAAGCTTTGTATGAGTAAAACTAAAGCTTTAGGGTATTAAAAGCTTTTTAAAATGTAAGGCAGATGTTGGGATTGCCCCGTTTCATTTGTAATGAGGTTGCCTCATAGGGCCGTTATGAGAAACTGATAAGACATACCTTACTTCAGTATCATTGATTTTATTTTGTGTGTTGTTCATGAGGAAACTAAAGGAAGAATCGTTTTTCGGCAGGCCCCTCACTCTACATAAAACTTCTACAACCTCTTGGGAACCACACGAGCTCCCGGTAGTTCTAGTGACCTCCTAACCTGCTTTCGAGTTTGAGTGAAACAGGTATAGGCAAAAGCTTTTTGAGTTCGATTGAGGGAGGTATAAACAAGAGCTTTGCTAGTGCTCTCAACTATTGCCCAGCACTGCCCTAGATATTAAGGTGAAACCCCAATGTAGGCCTAGCTTTAGTGCTTTGTTTTGCTTTGACAAATTAAATAAACAAATGTTTTGTTATGAGGCAAAACCCAACTGCCCAAATGACTAAGGTACAAGTTTCAAGGGGCGGTGCTTTCATAGGTGCGAATGGTGCACTTGCACCGGGCGCCATTGAACGGGGGCGCTATTTCAGATACTCAGATTTTAAAAAAAATTAAAATATTTTGATAAAAAAAAAATTTAAAAATTGTTTTTGTGACATCCTTTTTATATTAAAGGATTTCATTTTTATTACCACGATTTAGTTTTCCGGTTTATTTTCCCAATAAAATATTCTATATTTCAACCCATGTAACAAGAGAACACAAATTCCATGCAAAAAAAATGTATTGTGTATTGCTGTTTACTCTGGGATTGATATAAACTTAGGGCGCTGTTGGTGCACTTTTAAATTTTGTTCCGAGATTTGTTAAAAGAGGGTAAATAAACGAAATGAGAACAAAATATCTTGCGATTTTTTATTTGTTCCCTTGCTGTCTAAATGGAGATTTTTTTATGTTATACGAGTTTTTTATGGTGCAGTTTTAAGTTTTGTGCCTACTTCCTCTGGAAGAATTTATGAAGAGTAAATTGAGTGAAATATTTTTATTAGATTTCAAATTTAGATTTAATTTTAGATTTAACTAGTTGGGATGTGGCTTTTGACCCTTTCGGTCCACAAGATTAACTTCCCAGTATTCGTTCAAACAAAAAAACGACTCGAACGATTTTTATGAAAATCTTTTCAGAGCATACTTCCTTTAACACGCTTTGAACGGCATCTTAACGAAGTCGGTATCTTTTTTGGTTCGCGCGAAATCGTGCTGGTACAAAAATCACTTAAGTCGTTCAAACAAAAAAACGGTTCGACCGATTTTTATGAAAATCTTTTCAGATAATATGTCCTTTAACATGCTTCGAACGGCACCTTAACGAAGTCGAAATCTTTTTTGGTTCTCGCGAAATCGTGCCGGTACAAAAATCACTTAACTCGTTCAAACAAAAAAACGGCTCGACCGATTTTTATGAAAATCTTTTCAATTCATATGTCCTTTAATACGCTTCGAACGGCACCTTAACGAAGTCGAAATCTTTTTTGGTTCTTGCGAAATCGTGCCGGTACAAAAATCACATAACTCGTTCAAACAAAAAAACGACTCGAACGATTTTTATGAAAATCTTTTCAGATCATACTTCCTTTAACACGCTTCGAACGGCACCTTAACGAAGTCGAACTCTTTTTTGGTTCTCGCGAAATCGTGCCGGTACAAAACTCACTTAACTCGTTCAAACAAAAAACGGCTCGACCAATTTTTATGAAAATCTTTTCAGATCATGTTTCCTTGAACACGCTTCGAACGGCACCTGAACAAAGTCGATATCTTTTTCGGTTCGCGCGAAATCGTGCAGGAAAAAAATGACCACATACGTACGCACACAAACACACACACACATATTTCTTCTCAAATTTTTGCTTAAAATGCTATTGGGACCTTGAAACGTGTAAATACATTGAAAATTTCGAATCCGATTTTCGGACCGATTACAATAACTTCCTACTGGGAAGTTAATAATAATTATTAAATTACTAATTTTAGGTAATACATTTTTAAATTATATTATTTATATTTATATTTTATTAGAATTAATTTGTTTATTGTTTTTATGTATGTTTACTCAAATTAAAATATTTTACTGTGCCTCGAATTAATGGTACCGGCAAACATAAATAGTACATACAATTTTCCATTAACTACATCTTCAACTCAGACTTCATTGAAGAAGCATCGTTTGATAACAATAGGTGTGAATTTCGAAAAAAACGTATGTTTCTAAAGGCAATTTCTTGTTTTGATACTATTAAAAATTTATATGCTTATTTCTCCAGTTCGCTTAAAAGATTATTATTTTGAAAAAGAAGACACTAAAAAGCTTAGTAAGACTAGTAGTGAAAGTAGCATAGACGCGTTAAAACGATTAGTTCGTCAATTAGATGATGTCTACGAGCATAACCTTCTATACTATATTTACAAGCCATGAACAAGAATAGATATTGAGAGAATCGGACTACCAAATTCCGAAAATTACACTAACAACATAACGTGACTTCACCGAGTTGTGGTCCGATTGAGCGGAAATTCGCTCTCAATATTTTTCTTGTTCATGGCTTGTAAATATAGAATGTTATGCTACGAGGCGTTGGTTGAGCTCGTTCAGGTAGGGAACCCGTATCGAAACATACAGCAGAATTACGAAATAAAATTACTGAGTTCAATTTAATTTGTTCCATAGTAATCTAGGGTGATATTTTAGAAAAATAAATACAACCAAAATATTCTTTCAAAGCCCAAATGTCTGCTGCAGTTGATATTTTTAATTTCAACAAAAGGTTTTTTGATAGATTTACGATCAGAGCAAAATTTCAGGAAGTTATTGAAAAAGCCAAGCTAATTGCTGCCAAGTTAGAAGTGCCTTGTGTATTTTCCGCTTCGTTCTTGCGATCCAGACGAAAAAAGCTTTTTTCATATGATCAGATGATACGGCGCAATATAGCATAATGCACCGGGCGCAAAAAAACCACTCGCCGCCCCTGAGTTTCACATATAAAATCTGAAAAGCTCTGAAAAGCTCACCAAGTTCAGGCAAGCAAGCGTACATTGGGGTTTCACCTTTATTCCTTCTTACTTGTCTGCCCTACAGCAATTCCCTACAAACTATTCTGCCATCGCCTGTGAGCATAAGCACGAAAATTGTCTCCGTTAGATCGTCGTAGCGTGGGTTCGGTCGTGGTAGCACAGTGGTAGCTGGTCGAGTAAAACTGTGTGATATTCGAATTGGCTTGCGCTTGCTGTAAGACACTGGATTCTAAGATAGGATCATTGAAAAAATAAAGGGGTTCACCTCTAAACTCTAATCTTCTAAATTAAAAAGAATTTGGTATTTTTTGCAGTGGTCCGAGAGAATTAGGTCTTTTAGGTCACGTTAACGTTTATCTAAATTCAGTAGTCTACATTTTTTTTCTGAGAACAGAAGTTAAAGTTTGTCTAGGCTGTTTTTGGATAACAGTTGATTGCATCCAAACCTTATTGATTTCGTGAATAGATTTCGACAATCCTAAAACGACACCCTTGAATTTGTAACACATTATTCCATATAAAATTTAATTTGTAAACACAATAATCTGTGAAAGCATTTCCACTCTAATAAAATATGAATTGTCCTTAGAACAACACGAAAGATGAATAAAAAAAAATCATTTTCATTTTATCTTAGACTGCTTCTCCCCAAGGACTTCTTCTAACGGTGAGGGAAACGCAAAAGCGATCTCTTGACATTTCCTGTTCATAAAACCTTCAGTGATTTCTTATTCACATAAAGAATACATTGCCTGACTCCCGTTAAGAGCTTTCCCAACCAATCCAATGTAAGACTCTACGAACGTAAGGACAATCTTTGTCTATTCTCAATGCCCGGAACGTTCACCCCAAAATACCTAACAACAGTGCCATAAAGCTAAGTTCCCATTCCCCCCTCCCCTCGCCCCGGCACACAAAAAACATATTTCAGGTAAGCATGTTTGAATCTGTGAGACAACTATCCCAAAAGCATTTTCCTCGCTAGAATAGTTTCCATTTCACTTAACGCTTCCGAGCACACTTTCCTGGTAACTTTCTGTAGTTGAAGTCATCCTGAATCCTGATACGGATAAGAAATATTCAAATTCAATACTGAAAGCCGTGCAGAGGTAGTACAGACCTTTCATGCAAATGCATCAGACGACTCACCTTTCGACTGAGCAATCCCCAGGTATATAATGACCGATTTACAGGAGCGGGAACGATGACGGCACAGAGCGGCGAAAAGTTTCTGATTAAATGTTTTCCATGTACGTGCATAAAATTTTTGAAATTAAAAGCATACAAAGTAAATTTTTCCATTTCTCCGGGCTGCGGGGAGAGGTCCTTTCGGATACATATTATGGAAGAAAAAAAGTTAATTAACTTGAACACTTGCATTCTCCAGGAAGAATGGATTCTCATACTGGGGAATATCCGACGGCGACTGCATCTTCTCCATTTCTCAATTCTTCATTCGTGGATGCCCAGAAGGAGCGGAGACATTTGCTGCTAAAACAATGAAAGTTTTCCGTCTTTTCTGGGAGAAGATAAAATTTGTTACAAAATGTCCTTTTCTGCCTTTGTCTTCCTGGCCAGGACATTGCGCGACCCAAGTTGTTTAATTATGATAGCACCGTGTCCGTCCCACCCCCGCCGTTCTTCCGTACCAACCACACGGATGAGTAGTTTAAACTTTTAATTAAAGGCACCAACAATTCCTCATCGCGAAACCCACAAATGTCCACGACTCGGTTTCTGGCTCGCTTAAGGAATTGTTTTGTCTTTGGAGCAGCAGTCGCGGCCTCCGAGTGTATTCTTAGTGTTTGTCCAGGACAAATTAGTGTAATTTCATTATAAAATAGAGGTTGTGATTATTTTCTTGAACGCTATTTCAGCATGAAAAGCGCCAACGGGCGGTGGGGGAGATGAGGTGAAATTATGCCACCTTTACAGCATAGAGCGCGCGCGGAGGAGAGCGGCTGCTGCAATGCACAAAACAGCGGAGATGGATTCCAGTTTTTAATTAGAAAAATCCCATCCAGGATCCCCTTTATACCGGCATATTTATGTTGCAAAAGCTAATTGCTCATAATTTATTAAATTTCAAATTTCCCAGCTAATTGAAAATTAATTAGGCGCATTTTCGCTTTATTACAAGCCATGGAAGGCCATGTGCTGTAGCGCGGGATTTATTAGAACTGGAAAAAGGTAAAAGGGATAAAGTTGGAAGCCAACGAAAATATTCTATTTATTGATGGTTCTATCTATGTCCTTTCCCCCCACCCCCCGTGTCGTCTCGATATTGAAAAACTCGCTTGCATATAGATATTCACAATGGTTTTTGCACGGGAAGCCACAAATCAATAGTTCAGTGTTTTTGACAATTTTACAAATGAAATATTTATCCGTGAGCGTTTTTATCCCTTATGGCATCTGTTTGTTATTGATATTACTTGATCTAGGGCTGTGAAATTGCAACCACAATAAAAACTGTTTTTGCTAGGACACATATGTATGTAGCAGTATTGTACTAGCAGTATTTAACAAAATAGCTCAAAATGTAGGGCAATACGGAAAAAAATTATAACATAAAATTAGGTTGAGACTCATACGCTAAATCCGTAAACATCAATCAAGATTTTCAATATCTCGAATCAAGGATTACCCTTATCTTCCACCGACTTCCACTACGAAATACGCATGTAATTGTTTATTAATCATCTCTGCAAAACATATAAAACTGGTTGGGATGTGGCTTTTGACCCTTTCGGTCCACAAGATTAACTTCCCAGTATTCGTTCAAACAAAAAAACGACTCGAACGATTTTTATGAAAATGTTTTCAGATCATACTTTCTTTAACACGCTTTGAACGGCATCTTAACGAAGTCGGTATCTTTTTTGGTTCGCGCGAAATCGTGCTGGTACAAAAATCACTTACGTCGTTCAAACAAAAAAACGGTTCGACCGATTTTTATGAAAATCTTTTCAGATCATATGTCCTTTAACATGCTTCGAACGGCACCTTCACGAAGTCGAAATCTTTTTTGGTTCTCGCGAAATCGTGCTGGTACAAAAATCACTTAAGTCGTTCAAACAAAAAAACGGCTCAACCAATTTTTATGAAAATCTATTCAGATCATATTTCCTTGAACACGCTTCGAACGGCACCTGAACGAAGTCGATATCTTTTTCTGTTCGCGCGAAATCGTGCAGGAAAAAATGACCACATACGTACGCGCGCACACACACACATATTTCTTCTCAAATTTTTGCTTAAAATGCTATTGGAACCTTGAAACGTGTAAATACATTGAAAATTTCGAATCCGATTTTCGGACCGATTACAATAACTTCCTACTGGGAAGTTAAAAATCAGCTGCTCCTGCTTGCTCCATGTCATTCTATCCATGATATACTACATATTTGCTCAATGTATAGTTTTGAGCGTCCTATTCAGGTGCTATATATTAACTTTTTTTTCATCTATATCATCTTATATTAATAAAAGAAAGATTACTGTATGTGTGCGCTATAGTGGGCGCACCAGTCCCATGAAACACCTCGAAGTCCGATTCTCGAAATTCAAAATGGCCGCTGAAAAATTACCGAAATGGCCACCCAAATATGAATTCGTAAATTGTGTTCCAATTTCAATGAAAGTGGGTATTTAGGGGTTTTTAAGGTCGCTAATAACGAATTTGTGGTCAAAACTTAAAAAAATTCAAAATGGCCGTGCCAATATGGCCGACGAATTTGCCAATTGTATTCCGATTCCAATGAAAATCGGTATCTGGGATTCTTTAGGGTAGCAAATAACGAATGTGTGATAAGATAAAGACATTTTTAAACACTGAACTACGTAGAATCGATATAATATCAAATAGAATTAAACAAAAACTCCTTAATGATTCTACTCGCAATTTATTGGAATCTAAAAATATTTTATATTCTCAATAATAAAACCCCAATGCATTTCGATTTGATTTACAGCAATCACGACTGAAGCCCATATACCGATTTTCATAAAATTTGCTTAATTTTTCATAAAGTTGGTCGCCATATTGGATCCGCCATTTTGTTTTTTGAAAATCTGATAACGGATTCTTATTCAGCGACCCTGAAACCCCCCATATACTGATTTTCATAAAATTTGCTTAATTTTTCATAAAGTTGGTCGCCATATTGGATCCGCCATTTTGTTTTTTGAAAATCTGATAACGGATTCTTACTCAGCGACCCCGAAAACCCCCATATTCCGATTTTCATCAAATTTGCTTAATTTTTCACAAAGTTGATCGCCATATTAGATCCGCCATTTTGTTTTTGAAAAACTGATAACGGATTCTTACTCAGCGACCCCGAAACCCCCATATACCGATTTTCATAAAAAAATAATTTTTCTTACGGTAGTAAATTAATTTTGTCCAGGTTTTGGAGATTTCAAACCACTGTGCAGCGTACAAAATCAGAATTTTCACATATGGCAATGCTATTTGAATATTTTCGAAAATTTATTGACTTAAAAACTGTTGAGAGATCCAAGGCGGGATTGATTAGCGCGATCTGTCAACTATGTAGTTTGTTTACAGAAACTTGTTGAAAGAGACCACTTCAGTAGTTTGTTGCTTTGGAAAATATTTCGAAATTATTGAACAAAAAATTTTGAATTACGAACAACATTTTCGTAATAAGTTTTAACAACAACACGAACTTATAAGTGGTACAACGCGTTTTAGGTGGCCGAGAGATCGTTGAACACCTGGCTCGCTCTGGACCACGTTCAATCATGTTCGCATTGGCGTATTTTAACGCGAGTAAAAATAAAAAACGGCCTTATAAAGGGCGAACACCGGCCGCTTGGCTTTTTAAGGGGCATATGATGGCCGTAGAATTTTGATGGGAGCACATACGGCCTTACGACGGCCAAATTTGACCAAAAGATTTAAAAGGCCAAGTACTGAGCTGTAGAAACGGGCATTCGGCGGGAAATTTGAGCCAAAAAAAGAATCTGCACCAAATGTATTGTTGAATGTGTTTTATGGGAACTTCATCATTTTGGTTATGTACAATGGTTCTTTCGATTTATCCTACTTAAAGATATCGATGCACAAGAGAAACGAGCTCGCCAGTCGTCGGTTTGTTGTACGTGAAGTGTGTGGTGCGTGTTGATTTATATTTTAGTGGGAAATTTTGTTATTTAACGGATTGAAAAAAAACATAACCGAAAAAAAAAATCAAACATTTAATTGCAGTGAAATATATTTTCTTATAGGAGGGCGAATATCTACGTTGCTGCCACTGTACCACCGTCGTATACCCGTAATAGCAACCATACGGCCGTCGTACCACCGTCGCACAATGGGGCAAATAGCTCATTTTTTGGACAAGCGATAATTCCCAAGCCTGGAATTAATGAAACTTAAAAAATTTTTTTTTAAACTATTCGTGATAAAATTGCCTTTAATTCTATCGAGCCAGAATTTTGAAATTAAAAAATTAAAGATGGCTAATCCAATATGGCGGACATAAATTTTGTAAGAAAAATACATTTTTGTCAAAACATTCTTTAAAATTATTGAAATTAATTATTATTAATTAATTTTTGGTTTCCAAAAAAATCCCGAAAGTAACAATTTTTTATAATTTTAAAGAATCTTTTGACAAAAATTTAATTTCTTTTTAAAATTTATGTCCGCCATATTGGATTAGCCATCTTTAATTTTCAAATTTCAAAAATCTGGCTCGATAGAATTAAAGGCAATTTTATCACGAATAGTTTAAAAAAAAATTTTTAAGTTTCATTAATTCCAGGCTTGGGAATTGTCGCTTGTCCAAAAATTGAGCTATTTGCCCCACTGTGCGTCGTATGGCCGTTATTGGAACTGTAAGGCCGTTGTATCACCGTCAGTCGTCCCCTGTACGGCCGTACTGTCCTGTAACGAGCCTTCTGTTAACCGCCAGATGGCCGAGGACTATGTTTCAATCACAGTCGGTATTTTTTTTTTTTTTTATGTGGAAGACTAGAGCTCAGAAAAAGCCCTTTGTACTGTCGACAATCTATTTTCTTCGTATAGAGTACAATGTCAAACAGCAAGCTCTAGTCGATAGATAGTGAAGAGGAAGAGAGAAGTAGGAAGGAACTGCCCCAACCAAGTAACCCCAACCATTTCTATCGCGACTCTGGCATCGGGGCAATGAGAAACAACTCGCTGGAGTGTTATGCCTCCTGAAACGAGTTAAATCCCATCAACCAACCGATGACATGCGCTTGGTGGAGCGGGGCAGTCTAGCGGAAGGCTATGACAGGGGAATGAGGAATGTAAGGAGGGAAGAAGAAAGAAGGTGGGAAAGGCGAAGGACCGTGGAGCTCTGCCGGGATTCGAACCCGGGACCTCTGGGATAGTAGCCAGCCGCCTTACTCCCTAGACTACCGAGGCCCCCCGTTCTAAGGCCATCATTTATTTTTACTCGGGTTGCTTCTACGTTTAAGGCAATGAGAGCCTCTCGAATCGATTCCGTACGTACGTTGTTAAAGGCGCCTTCTATATCTAAAAAGGCTGCCAAAGTATATTGGTTGTAATACAGGGTCTTTTGGATAGTTCCCACCACTTCGTGCAGAGCTGTCTCGGTGGATCTATCACTGAGATAGGCATGTTGAGCTGGTGACAGTAAAGTCACATCTACGGATTGGTGGATGTGGAAGTCGATGACCCTTTCTAGTGCCTTAAGCACGAAGGATGTGAGGCTAATCGACCTATAGTCCTTCGCGGATTCGTGACCTCTTCTTCCTATCGTTGGGATGAAAGCGACCCTCGGCCGTCTCCAACTCATGGGGACATACCCGACCACCACGCAACTCTTGAACATGACCACTAGCCATGGTACTACTACCTCAGGTGTTTATGTAGCATGACTGCTAGTATGTCATCCGGGCCGGGTGCTTTGAAGGGGGGAAGCTATTAATCGCCCAGAGGACCTTTTCCTTTGTAATAATAGCGGAAATCTCCTCCCAGGAGTGTTTCTGTCCGTTCCCTGATGCTTTGACCTCGTTTTCGTCCTTGCAACCGGGAAATTGTATGTTCATTAAGAGCTCTATAGACTCGTCCTGCGATTCTGTCCAAGCTCCGTTCGCCTTTTTTATGAAGGACGGACTGGAGTTTTCTTTGGACAGGATCTTGCATAATCCGGCAGAGTCTCCTAGACTCTCTATAGATTGGCAATACCCCTGCCAGGTATCTCTCTTGGCTGAGGCAATAGCTTTCTTGTACAATTTTAGGCAGTCTTTGTAAGGCTGCCAAAGACTTTGTTTGTAACAGCTATTGAAGATCTCTCGTGTTAGTTTCCTCAGTTTCGAGAGATCTTTATTCCAGCACGGGGAACAGTTATTTTGCTCCGCCTTATTGGGCAGGATATCTTATACGCCGAGTGGATAGCATTTTTAGGGAACGCAATCCCGGATGTTTTTCCCAAACCCGGGATTGCGGGATTCATTTTCATCAATCCCGGGATACCCCGGGATTCTGCCTGTTGCCAAAAATTCAATTTTTTCGCTATCGAGCATTCGAGGGGTTTGAGGAACATAAGGATGGTATGGTTGTTTTTATAGTAAAAAAAAATAATTACAAACAAAACATATAACTTATAACAAAGAAGTTTAGTTTAATGCAACTTGCTTACATACATATATGTAGTTTTCAAACTTTCTTCGTGAATTAAAAACAAAAAACAATTCATTATTTATAAAGGAAAAGTTAGGCCTGCTTAGCCTGTTGCTGAAAATAGCTTTGAAGGAAGCAAAGTACATCCAATCAATCACGGTATACAGAAACAAGGTAATGAAAAAGACTGTATATTGTAAGACGGTATTTTAATGCTAACGTCACTTGGTTCCCTTTTTCTACGGTATTCGAAGCTATCAGTCTCTTTTACATTGGCCTGTTTCACACGAGACGACGACCAACCAACAGAAATCGTACGACATTCCTTTTTTTTTAGAGAAGAGGGTGAGAGAGGACGATGGGGAGGGAAGATTTTCCCATCAAACTTTCTCACACGATTTTCGATACGACTTTTTGTCAGCGGTGTGGTTGTTGTTATTTTTTGTTCCTTTTGCTGGGAGAAGAAAAGAAAAAGAGATGACTTTTGTTTCACTCGGAAAGTACGCAAAAGAGAATTAAAATAAAAGCAATAACAATAAGCTAAAGCGTTTTGACGTACAGTTGGTTGAAAAAATTGGCCCGTGTGAAAGCCCGTACGACTTTTCCTCATTTTTCAAAAGGGAATGGACGATGACAGCAGATTTTGTTGGTTGGCCGTCGTCTCGTGTGAAACAGCCCCTCGTTTCTATATACCGTGCATCCAATGTTTTGTCATTCAGTGTTGACCGAAACTTCGTAAATAAAATTCCGGCTGCGGGATAGGCCCTTTCAGTATCCACGCTTGTTGGTGGAATGGTCAAAAGAAAGTCATATGGAAGCCACGCGCTCCACCGCTCCCAAATAGTGACATTTCTCTTTTTATCACTAAATTGAAATTCGCTGCCGATGCCGTCGGAATGGCTGATTTGGCAAACCCTTGCACAATCGCTATTTGCAATTGGTCTTCCATTGAAATGGACTCTAATTCAGTTCCGGGTGGGTCAGTTACCTCAGTGGGTCAGTTGATCAGGATATATAACTGACAGTCTTTTTAGAAGATTATGTACACCCTTACGTATCGTAGCTTTCGAGAGTACATATTTCGAAAAGATCGTCATCTTCCGGAGCACAAGGGTTGTGGAGATATTGCTGATCCCAGAGAGTTCTGTGCAAACACGTTGACGTATACGCAATCTGAGGGATGCCTCCAATTTTGCGCATATTGGAGTCGCTTGCACCTGGGTTGAATTCGGCAAAAGCAGAGGCACACACGAGAAAATACAGAGAGCAATTGTCTCCACAGCCGAGCAAATTAGAAGCTGCCAAAAGAAATTGGATTTTTCGTTGCGTGTTTCGTATACTGCGGTTAAAAAATAATTCCAACATTAAATTTGAAGATTATAAGTTTCATATTCAAAATATTTTTCCACCGAAATTTTTTTTTTAAATAAATCACGTTTTTTGTTTAAAAAACGTTTCCGGGATCCCGGGATTAGGCCGCATCAATCCCGGGTTTTCGAGACCGCAAAAATAGCCGGGATCCCGGAATCTCGGGATACGGGATTCCGGGATTGGGTTCCCTAAGCATTTTGACCCTATTTTCAATTTTCTCTATAACGTCTATACTCCCATGTGAGCACTCTCTAGAGAGTTTAGCTCTCAGGACCTGACCGAACTTCTTCCAATCAGACCATTCGCCTAGGAAGTCCCTTGAGGCCTGGTCTTCGCATATAATTACCCTGAACCCTCTGACTACCTCCGAGGAGCCATAACAGGGCGTTGTTCCTCCCTTGCTTGAGAGGATGTGGTCAAATACCATATTCGATAGTTTGGCTTCCACCTCCACCTTGATTTTGAGGCTAACGCGTCCCCCAAAGCCCGTTCATCAAGGCTACTTGCAGGTGATCTGACCACCTCGCTCAGGCTGACCACCTCGCTCAGCAGCCTTTCTGGGCTGGGCTGTGATCCATCTGCCGCTGCTGTACTAGCTGCATCATGCTTTTTCTTGGGGAGACCCTTTGTTCTTTTGCCATCTCGCTCCGCCTTCTCTTTAGGAGAGGATTGAGTGTGCGATGGGACGGAGGTATTTCCATTTGGTCAGATGATTGATTTTCAACTCTACTCCTATGGATAACTCGAGAGATTACGCCAGGAATTTAAACTTACAATGGCCCGAATTGAATAATAGGAAAGATGTTGTTGTCCATCACCCCAACGCTTGGCTACTTGTTACGGGACAATTTCCCCGTAAGGCTCGGCTACGCTCAGCGTCGGGGTGGTTCGAAAGAGACCCAACAGACTAGCAGGGAAAACTTAAGATTAAATGGGCGCCACGTAGTTTTATGGTCTACGAACCGAGCACGTGGGGCTTGAACCCTCCGTAAGATACACAAAAAAAATTATTAAGATATCTTTCCAAAAAAAAAAACAAAAGGAGTGTCTTCGCCTACTTTATTACACTTCGAACAGTAGTAACAATTCAAAAAACATTAATATATATTTATCGATACAGTATATATAATATATTAAATCAATATTTGTACATGTATTTAATTTGTTTACGATATTTAATTTATTTAATATATTTAATTTATTTAATATATTTAATTTATACGCTTTATTCCAAAAACTTTATTCCTTTGAAGGTACTTAGCTTTAAAACTCTGCACGTGCCAAGGCTCCGCCAACGATCCCGTTCCACTTTCTTCGCTTAGCACCACTTTCCACTATGAACAACCGTGCCAACAATTAACTACCAAAATTTCACTATCACCGCAGACTTGAACTGAACTGAGAGACTGATCGCTCCAGGGGCCCGGTTTATAAGGGGAAATGCCCACTATTTTAGGGATTTCCAGTGCGCCTTCGAATCGGTTTGACCCGCTTGGAATCGGGAATGTAATATTATTTAAAAAAAAAAAATTATCCGAGTTTTGGTTTTAGGAGGCGCACTGGGTCCAAGGCACCCCATTTTTCATCCCCGGAAAAATCCTAGAGGCCGGGCGGGCCAAAATTCCAAATTACAAAGTGGGGCTTGACAGCTCCGGGCCACATTTCTAGGTTTCCTAAATTGGATGATTCCTTTAGATTCAACTCATCTGAGCTCGCCCTGTTTGCTGGTCAGCTCTTCTGGGATTTTAATTTTTGACTAGATATTTCTGGGTGGATTCCTCAGCGGAAATGTCGGAGGTTAGGATCGCTGCTGGAGCCCTACGTCGCGCTTACAAGTGTCAAGGTTATTATAACAATTCACTGACTTTTCGAATAATATAAGTTATCTAGATTGTGTTTATAGTTCCCTCCGGCTTCCAAGGACTCTACAGCCGTCGCGGGAGGTTGTGATTGTGAACTGCTGTCGAGGTTAAGTGTTGTTAGTTTCCTCCAGCTTCCAAGGACCCTACAGCCACTGGATCATGCTGGTGAAATGCTGCCTAGCTTCCGGTCTTCTTGGGCTACGATCTCACGAGCCCCAGCTGAATCGTCATCTAAAAAAAAATCGGATCAGCAGCCTCAAGTTTTAAAACAGCTAAGGGACAAGCACTAGGGACGTCACACATAATTTGCATTGATACTGTGTATGACATAGAGGTGACACTTAAGGGAGGTGGGTGAATTAATTATTCCTATTTTATTACTTTAATTATTTTTCCTTTTAGGAATTTTAAGATCCTAACATACTCACTTCTTGAATGACTTGTAAAAGATTGGGAGTTTTTTTCTGAAATTTTGATGCCATTCAGGCTACATCACAAAGGTGGGCGCTCACCTACTACAGAGGTCAGTGATCTTCAGTTCTATCCAAATAGGTAAGCAGGCATGCAGCCATGGAAGCATGCGTGGACCCAATTGACATGTTATTAAAAAATCTGTTAACAATCAATTAATTAGGTAATTACATGACAACACCTTGTCAACACACCTGTCGTTAGGAAATTATTTATCAATTCCTGTGAATACAGCTGTTAATCAAATTGATTAATGATCAACTTGACCTGGGTCTCAATCGCCCCAAATGTCAGTTTGGTTCCCACGCTCAATCGACCTAATACCCACTCAGGGTAAATTCCAGGCATGGCACTCTCTGACTATCATTTTTTGCGATCTTTGCAGAACTTTTTCAGTGGAATTGAGCTGGGTTCAAAAGAATCAAGAGAAAAATACTTAAAAAAATTAATTTTCATAGTATTAGAAGACGGAAGACCAGTTAAGTTTTAGTAAAAAAAACGCCACCAATTTTTTTCCCAGTCCAATTAATAAATTGTCTTGTGAAAGACATAAAATAAAACGTCATGAAATTTCGGACAGCCCAACAATATTTTCTACATTGGATGAACAAAAAAGTGCGCCATTCCAAGTCCATTTAATCTATTCTCTTAAAGGAGAGTGCATCAACTTCTTATTGCACCTCTGAAGAATTTAATTTTCTGCATTTAAATGCATTTCTGTGCACCTGTGCCTGTTGCACAAGCTATCAAATTTCAAGAAGCTCCCTTACCAGTAGTATAACACGTCAGTTAATTTCCGCGATGGCTGTCAAAAACATACTTGCCAGTCCAGCAATCATCCACTCCACCAAAAAAACAGAATAAAAAAAAAACAGGACGAAAGAAGCGGCAAGAAACTAAAGTGCTGCGGATTGAGCTAGAAGAAAGTTTTACTACTTTCAAACCTGCTGCCAGGAAAATAATCTTACGTTTCACTTGAAACTTTTGAAGTCCCCTGAATTATTAAGGACATACTTGAACAGTTCATCTAGGATACTGGGCTGATGATCAGAGATGGCTCTGGTGGTATGTATATGTATGTATGTATGTATGTATATGAATGAATCCAATTCGCCATGGAAAAGTATACCTTAAGGGCATCCTCGAAAAGATTTCCTCTCTACATGCAAACGATCTTCTAGTCCTGGCTTTTGTGTTGATGGTTTTTAAGAGGATGGGACAGCAGCAAGACGGAGCGGCGGCGGCGGCGGCGGCGTTGGGAGGCAGAGGATGAATGGATATCCTTGCCGTAACGTGTCGTCATCTAATTTTCACGTGGAAATTCGATTTAATACCATCTCAGCTCGAAGATATTTAGGGGAAGCAGGATCCCAGGTTCCAGGTTGTGTTTGACTGGTTTTTATTGTTGCTGTTGTTGTTGTTGTTGTTATTTTTGTTCATGAACTCCTTTTCCCTTTTACCACAGACACACAATGGCACGAAATTCGATAAGGGTTACCTGATTTGGTTTTCAAAATGCGATTGTTTTCGAATTTGCCGGAAATTTTTTATTGTTGATGCCAAAGAGAGTTTCCGTAGCAAATAATGGCCCCAAATCGATTTCAGTGGCTTCGCCCTCTCCCCCATGGGATCGGGATAAAGTCATTGAGAAAAAAAAAATAAAAAAAATAAAAAAAAAATGAAAAAAAAAAAAAATAAAAATACCGAACGAACCCTCCTCTCATAGCTGGGGATAATTGGATTCGCTCCAACCTGTTGCTTGCCTCTCCGTTAATACCGACCCAGAGTCGAGGAGTAGGCTACGCTCCTTTCGTCCTTTATGCAATCGTTAAATTTATTGATGTAGTCCTAGAAGGACTAGAATAAATACGCGGAAAAATTATAACTGTGTCCAATTCATCGTCTAAATGAGCAATTCCTATAGAGCTCCGACTGTCGGGTATGTCTCCATTTTTCCCAGAGTTATATATATATATATTTTTTTAGTTATCCCCGAGGGGTGTAGCTGTAATCGGCAGGGGGATAGGGTAGGCGAGTAACTGTTATTGCAGGAATTACCATTTGCTCCATTTAAGGACGAGTTTATTTTTACGGCACGACAAATTCCCTCGTAATGGCCTACTTTATGGCGGATTGTAGTTAGTTCCGGGGGCCTTAATGGCCGACAAGTAGATAGACGACGAGATATTGTCGTACCGCGGCTTGAGCACCTGAGTGTATTTTATATATATATACAATAAATATAAATCTATAATCATCTCTATTACCGGTGCAGTTAAGGGCGTGTTACGTTACCGTACGATATAAAAAAAAATATCACTTAAACGACCGGTAATTGGGAGCTGATTTCATTCATCATTCTTCTTGGTAAATTGGGGATTTATTGAGCAGATTTGAGACGAGGTGGATAATAATCTGCTTAATAAACTCCTAAATAACGCTCAACAATACATTTTGTAAGCTACAAGGGAAAACCTTATGTTTTTGAGACACAAAAGGAGCATTGTTAATGAAGTCTTACAATTAGGACAAATGATGATATTATTTTTTCTTTAATTTGTATTGGTGTGCGTTGCTTCGTCTACTTTAAGCTTGTTTTAATTTATGGATTGTTTCACAGGAGATTTTGTCAATGTTTTATTGAATTTATTTGAAGGAGTTTCTTTATGTATTTATATTCAGGTTTCTGCTATCTCCTAGTGGGAAATGGAGTGCTGCAATAGCCATGTTTGAAAGCTCCTTAAAAAGCTTACGCGTCTCCATTTACTTTTTAACATTACCCGTGTTCCTTTTCTGCTCATTTTTACTATTTCTTACTCGCAACTACTCATAGCTACTCTTGCTCTAACACCCGAGTAGCAATCGAAAGTAGTTACGCAATTGAAATCCGCTAGAAGAAAAGTCAATTGTTGAGTCTATTGTGAATTATTTTACACCTATAGATAGGCTTTTGATTGTTTTGAGCTTTTTCCATATAAAGTGCGTTTCATTTTCATTGGAGTACGTACGCCAGCGTAGTTGGGCGCACATCGGCCTGGTTGCAGCTACAACAGCTTATAATGTGGTGTAGCAGCACCTACGCCGATGTTCACCCAACTACTCTGGCGTACGTACTCCAATGAAAATGAAACTCACCTATAAAAACGTCTATAAATAAAAATAAAAATAAATAAATTTATAAATAAAATAAATAAAAATATAAATAATAAATTTACCGCATTAATTTAAATTATGTTGTAAATTATTCTAACCTTTTATTTGCATACAAATAAAATGACATCAAAAATTTGAGGTTAGGTTTTACTCATAATCACAAATTTCACGTTCCTTTTCTGCTTTACTCATGAATACTCAAAAGCAGAAATGGAACACAGCTATTGCATGTCATTGCAAGGGAGCATCCCTTTTTATGCTCTTTCGAAAACGTTTTAGGAGCATTATAAAATAGCTTTTTATTAAAGAATATTCATGGACGCCTGTGGATATGTGAATAAGCTTCGGGTGTCGAAAAGCTTTGATTTTTGTTTTGCTTTTTGCAATTGTTTTTTTGTCTTTTTCTAAGAGCGAGTGTCGTTTTTCTAAGCGGTCCCCGCGCTAAGTACTAACCACGTTCATGGCTGCTTAACTTCTGTAATCGAACGAGAACCGACTTACTGAGTATACTAATGGCACGATTTATGGTCATTATGATAATTGCCAGTTTTGCTTGTTCTATAAAATTTCTGAAAACTCCAGTAATTTGGCAGCTCCCAATTTTTCCCGCTGGGCTACATTACATTTTATTAGTAACTAGTAAAACACCCGCGTGCGTTGCAACGCCTTTAAATAAAAAAAGTTTATATGTGCACTGTCCGCGGTAGAAAAAATTATAAATTAAAAAAAACAAAAAATCTGGAAAAAATGATTTTGGATACTATACAGAAATTTAGAGTTACCTATAAAAAATATTGTAATATTTCTTCTCGAGCGTTCTCGGATTCGTCAGGGATTAATTGGAACAATTTGTTTCTTTTTAACAACTTTAATTTCAAAAGAAAACTTCTTGCACACATGTGCTCCTCCTTTCTCTTCTTGGCGGTTCAGTTAGAACAACCGTACTAAATTGAGATGTGACACTGCGTTATGTATGCATTCAAGTAGGTGCCTCTGAACATGAAACTTCTCGGTGAATTGGAATTTTAACTTTCTCTTTTCATTTAGCCGTTACACTGCCCCCTTCTTAAACTTCACGAAAATAGAGGAAATTACCAGGATACACTATGTCAATATTCTTTCATTTGGAGCTAGGATGTGAAGATTTTTCGATTTCCCAACTCTTGAATTACCTACATACAGCTGACCGGGAAATGACACTTATTTGACAAAATTCGTCTAACATATTTATAAGTTTTAATCGATTTAAAATTTATAAGTTTTGATCATAAATTCTTTACGTGTTACCTTAAAATCCCCCAGATACCGATTTTCATTGGAATTGGAACACAATTGGCAAACTCATCGGCCATATTGGTGCGGCCATTTTGAATTTATAAGCTTTGATCATACATTCGTTATTTGCAACCTTAAAAACCCCTAGATATCCACTTTCATTAGAATCTTAATAAAATTGGAAAAATTCGTCCGCCATATTGGCGCGGCCATTTTGAATTTATAAGACCACAAATTCGTTATTTGCTACCTCAAAACACCCCACATATCGATTTTCATTGGAATCGGAACACAATTGGCAAATTCGTCGTCCATATTGCCGCGGCCATTTTGAATTTATAAATTTGACCACAAATTCGTTATTAGCGACCTTAAAAACCCCTAGATACCAACTTTCATTGAAATCGGAACACAATTTGCAAATTCATATTTGGGTGGCCATTTTGAATTTCGGTCATATTTCGGCGGCCATGTTGAATTTCGAAAATCGGGCTTCGAGGTGTTGCATGGAAGATCCCCACGGGCCTTCATGCAAAATTTCGAAGCTCTGCGATGACTGGTGCGCCCGCTATAGCGCACACATACATACATACATACATACATACATACATACATAAAGAAATTTCGAGCTAAAATTATGCATTTGTATGAAAAATTAAATGAGATGAAAGTAGTAGTTGCAGTTTTTCAACGGCTTTTCTTTGGACGCTTTGATTTATCAACAGAATCTGAAAAAAAGCGCAAAACGGCCGCTAGCGGCGAAACTATGCGGAATTCGAAAAAACAGTGCAGACAAAATTTGTAGGAAATTTTATGCTCTACAAATTTGCTCTTTTGATATTTTCACCAAAATGCATAGTTTCTCCTCAAAATAGAGAAAAGGACGGAAAATGGCGAAAAAACGCCTATTAAATATAGCCTTGAACATATTTCGTTAGGCAACCCATCACCGTTACTTTTGTTAGCATATTATCTATCATGAAAAAAAATTTCATTCGGTTACTCGATCGGTGAAGGTCGCTCTTATACGGATCCTGTACTATAAAGAATAGTGTTCGATATTATACGAGGGTCGTCTCAAAATTAAGTACCACTATTTTTTTTAAATCCGTGTCGTTGGCGGGAAAAGTATGGGAGTCTCAGGGAATTTGCGTCTGGGTGTAGTGGGAGCACTGTAAAATTTTTATGCGCGTGCGGTGATCGGTCCGACAGTCAGGCTTCAGCAACTATGGAGACTCCCCTCGCTCCTTCCGGCAAAGCATCAAATAAAGCGAAAGTTGTGGAATCCGGAATCCGGAAAATGGCAAAATTTTCTTCCGCCCCGGGTGGCGGACACCCACGCTACGCCACTGCCTAGTGGTTAAGAAGTACATAATTAAAAAAGGTGCCCACTTCTTCTGTTTACACCACTGCTGCCCCAGGCAACACGGTGAGCGTTCGCATCTAATCCTGCACTGATTCAGACCGATCTTGTTAGATTTCCTTGAGTTCTTTGGATGGTGGTTGGTGGCTAGAGTCGTAGGGAAAGTTCGCTGCCCATAAAATAATCATGCTCTTTCTGACTCCTGCTAATCTTCATCTTCACAACTCTCGACGTTTTATCCACAAGAGGAAAACAGTTAAGTGTTTTTATTGTAAACGGAACAGGTTCGAGGTTCGCCGCCTACAAAGCTGCATGCAATGCAGCCAGCCCTGTATAGCGCCGTTGCTTACTCATGGTTCCTGTACAAAAGTCATGTCGACAGCTTGGGTTTTCATGCCTTGACCATGATCCTGTCGAAACTGTCGGACTGGGACATGCCCTGCTCTTTTAGCAGCATCAATGACCTCTCGTCGGCAAGAGCTTGGCCACTTAGGTCCACCTTACTACTCGTTATATGTATAAAGGTCACATCGGATGGTTTTGGAACGCCATCCTGCAAAGAACCAATTGCGGTTCCCTACCATTCATTGTTAGGAACCAGGAAGCTGATCCTCTGTATTTGGGAAGGTACTTTTTCGACGGAGTAACCGCGTTCGGTGAGAGGTAAGAAAAAGATAAAGGACCTTGGCCCTTTGAAGTGCATACCACTTGTTAAATTTATCAACCGTACAAATTTATCCTAACCAATCCAAGACTCCACTAAAAACAAAATTCACCACTTTCACAAAAGACCACAATCATATCAACAGCATAATTTCCCCAAACTCTTCTTTTATTATGCGGACAAGAAGAAAAGTGAAATTCAAATCAGACGTGAATGTCTAAAAAAATGACGTCAAACAACAACTTGTGCCTAGATTTAGGCTACACAAGAAAATTTCCATGCCCTGGAACACTGTTCCGAGAGTCCTGGCAGTCATGTCCTGTGCAACCGAGTGTGTCCGCAGTATTCATTAGCAAAAAGGGATGAATTTCCAAATCCAGCGCTTATCATCCCTATAACAGGGTCACGTTTTCCCAACGGCCCCCATCAGCCACCTGCCTCCCTCCGCTCCAGAAACGGCACTACCCCTTCCCGTGCGCGGGGATACATTCGACCCGAAAACTGAGCTCTACATCTGCCATTCACCAGGAAAACCGATGCCCACCAGAGGGAGCCAGACACCCCCGATCGCAATTACGACTTACGAGTCAATTACACGGAAAATAACGGGCGAAACGGTCGCCCAACCTCGCTCTGGCCGTGCATACTTTACGGGTGGGGGGAGCAATGAAAAGCAGGGAATAATCTCCACCTGGAACTATAAATGCTGCAGTCCTATTGCTCACTAGGTGGCTCTATTTTCCGAAGATAATGCGTTCCAACGGATGATTCAACGTTCCACTTGCGTTTCCTCTATCGAGCACACGACAGATAAATTTGTAGTGGAAAGTGATGGATATTCGCTCTCGTCGACGACTACACAAACAGCCCCGAAAGGGAAAATGGGGCATGCGTCCTGCGCCGTACGAGTCCTATATGCATGAGAGTGTGTTAGTAGGGAGTTTTTCTGTCAAAATCCAGCTTCACCCTATCGAAGACGCCACGGCCTAATTTCCCATCTGTTTCGTTTCGAGTTATTTTGTTTTTCTTTGGAAACTGATAGTGCTATCGACCGCGACGTTGCTGCTTGCTCGCGTCCATCAAGTGTCCGTCAACTTAAAATTAAGTGTTGTCAACAGGCGTTAATTGGGGCCAGCACGCTTTTGACGAGAAGCCTTGAGGCCATCTGCAGAGGGCGGTGACAACCGGAAGTCAAATATGGCGCCAAATGTCGTGTGCATTTCACAATTCGGTTTTTTTGTGTGTTTTGACAGTTCGATTTCGTGTTTCCGTGTCATTAAGGGCGGGCGAACTCGATAAATAAACAGTTGTGAAACGCAATTTACCACCCCCCGCTGTCCGACCACTTGTTAGAATAAAACTCAAAACGCACATATGTAGATACATACATACATACATACAACAAGAACGATTCACGCGCGCGTTATACACAGTGCCTGGCTCCACCACCCTTGGCCAACTGCCAAGGAAGCAACAAGCAAATTGTGTAGTGGTGTGTTATACACTAACACATGAATGCCATTTAGTTTTTGCTCTTTTTCGGTGTGAATCGTCGTCGCTAGAAATTGACATTTGCTCCTTGCGGTTATTTGTTGCGCCTAGAACGCTGCTATTGTGTACGAGTAACTGTTGCTATCGGACAGTGTTGGTTTTGTGTGCTCGCAAAGTACTTCGAGAATTTCACCCTTTTCTTAATTGCGGGGGAGTGCGTGTGCTGTAATAAAGCTGGCCTACCCAAAGACGCTTTGGCCAATTTCTTCTCTCAATTTTAATTCGTCGACGTTAATCAACCGAGTCGTGATTTATGCTCGTTTTAACGACTGCTGTGCATTAGTGCTCGGACTTATTATATTGCTACCCCCCCACATTTCATTATCCACCCCACCACAGTGCAGTTGCCAGCCGAAGGTGCCGCTCTCGCGTCTGATCGGATCACGTCATATACTACCTGCCAGTGACAAGGGGTTGACAAGTTCATAAAGTTATTGTGCACGTGTGCTTTATCGTTGACTGTTGCCAATTGTCGAGTGTGCAGGTGCGCTACAGGAGACCATCCAAAAATCGCAGTTGCGTTCAAGAATGCTCCGGTAAGTACGAGAAAGTTTTATTATACACGCAAGCTTCCCCTCGTCCTTTTCCGCTCCACTAACGTCCCGCTTAGATATCAACGCTATAAATGAAAGCAAATACAAGAGAGCGATCCAGCACGCGCGCGAGAGAGAGAGAACTGCCCCTAGCAAGCCATACCACCACCCTCCTGCAGAGGGGACGTGGTGGGGTAGGAAATCTGTCCATGAATAATAGAGGCTGGCCTCATGTCACTTTACAGTTCTGGAATTGCGCTGTTGCAACCCTCGTGCGCTGTTGCTCTAGATTGACCCTCTGCCCCACTTGCGGCTCGACGACGTAATGGGGGTGATTCTGAATGTTGTTATCTGAGCTTAACTGGTTTGGGGCTCCGAGGGGGGCGTTCCAATTACTTGCAGATAACGGAATCTAAAGCTGGGGCTGCCAGCTCGGCGCTCCATTATTCTGGGTAGTTGTCGGACGCCAAGTGTTTTAGTGGGTCACCTGCAGCTAATCAATTCCTTGGGCGAATTTTTAATTATGTGAAAAGCCTCACTTGGGGTCGCCTTATTTGCTTATATTGCTTGTTGGGGTGTTGGTTTTTTCCCGTTCTTTGCCCATTTTAAAGCCGCCATCAACTAGCGTCACCAGAAGGCTCGACCTTGGGCTGTGCACAATTCCTCTTATAAAACTAACAGATGGTCGTAGCGTGACGAATTCCTGTGCAGTATTGGTGGTCGTCAGCACGCAATATTCGTATTTATATGAAATAAATATAGTATTTGTGACGGAGAGGACTAAATGACAAAGAATGGTGGGGGGAATTGCAGTTCCGTTTATGCTTAATACATAACGGTGACAAGTTTACAACAGCGAAAAAAAAAAATAAGCTGTTAACTTTTCAGTTACAACAGCTGAACTGGAAGTTAAACTTTTGACCAAGAACTTTGCCTTGGGGAGGGGGGCGAGATACCTTTCGCGAAGTATTGGCCACAATAATGCCTTGAAGCATTCTATGGAGGCGAAGAATTTTTGGGGATGTTTTTTTTGGGGGCTTCTTTCGTAAGCGGACTGATGTAATTGAAAGTTTTCAACACGTAGGGGCAATTAATCTTGCAGGTTCGAGTGGAATTAATTTCGTTAAAAATTCAGTGTTTGCGGAATTATTTGTCATCATTAATGGAAACGATTTTTGCGGTCGATTTTACCTGGGGTTGTAGGTTAAGTAAATGTGGGTTGGGGGTGGATTTTTAGTTGTTTTAGGCGGATTAAAGGGTAAATGGCGTTTTTAATCAATTTTAAGTCGTGCAATAGTCTTAGAAATTATGTTATCCAGAGTCCTGTGAGGGATTTTAACGCAAGAAAATTATGCGTTTTGATAAGGATATTGAAATCATTCTTAGCAGATGAAATTTTAGATTTTTGCGTTTATAGCGGAAGCATGCATATCCGTGTGATGGCAGGTGTATTTCAATAATCAATATTCGCTCTATTTTTTCCCACACACTATTTTTCTTCTGTTTTTATTATTTGATCTGTCGATATTTGGTTTATTAAGCAGTTGAGTGTGGGGAAATGTGAGTGCAATGTAGGTAAAACATTACCTGGCATTCACACCTTTCCCTTGGCACGTACCTGAATAAAATATATATTCTGACCATCTATGATAAAATTCCTTTCGTTTGATATATGTTTCATTAAGATACGTGTACCGGAAATAGGTTAAAAAGGGATCACAATTTTTGGCTTTCCTTGTTAATATATAGATAAACGTCTGTACTTGTATATCTGTCATTATCATATCAATTATATTAACTAAACTATTTTTACTCTAGAATGCGCTGAACTAAGAGTTTTCATAAAAAGTCTTAATTGGCATATCGCCAGTTTTTTGACTCTAATATTACAAGGAATTGAATAACATGGTAATGCAGCTGGACCAGACAGAAAAGAAGAAGTTGGTTACTATAGATTCCATCGACACTATTCAAATTTTAATTAAAAAAAATAAGGCACTCGAGGAGTGGCTCCGTCTAGTATTCCCTGACCTTGAAAAGTTTTTTGACCAAGTGCTTTATGGAAAACTCATATGCGCTTTTCTGTGTTGCCCAAGCCCAATCATATTCTAAAAGACATGTACAATAACTTTAAAACGAAAGTTGATGCTAGCACAGAATTTTCAGTCAAGGAAGGTCCATCAAGATTCAACACTCTGTTGCTCTTTAACACTGTTATGTAACTAAAACCTTTCGAAGACAAATTTCGCGGTGCCTTTTTAAAGGTTGGGCCATCTTCGAATTTGTTATTAAAACTACACCATTTAATATTTTTCAATGATTGCGCTTTATTGAAAAGAGTACACCTTTCAATTATTTATGGAAAATACTTTCATTGAAATGACTGCCGCAGTACCCCATCATGTCTACCCAATTTTGTAGTACAATGTTGCTTGTTTGTGGCTCTATTTTGCGAATAACTCGACAAAGGTTTTCCATAAGTACATCAATTGTTTGTGGATCGTAACTATGGTCCTTTACATTTCCCCTTTAGAAAGTCCATCGGCGTCAACTTGGAACTTCACGATGATCAATTGACGTCTCCAAAGTGGCTGATAACACAGTTACTGAACTTAGTGCGCAAAATGTCGATTGTTTGATGATTGATGTGGCAAGTTGCACTATCCTGCTGGATCTAAAGCCTCAATTATACTGGACGCAACGGAACGGAGAATCAACGGAATGGAATTTTTCTGGTTATACTGACGGAATCGAACGTATGCAAATGTCATTTGTTCATCGGTCAAATAAAAATTTTAGTTTGATAAAAGTTGATAAAATTTTTCGGCAATGTTTTGCCAAATTTTGGACTTATGTTTAAAATATTTATATCCGTGCAATTTTTTATTATATAGAATTTCATTTTCTTCCACTTCAGATATCAATTTTTCAACAAACTTTTTTAATGCTGCTTTTGACACTTCAATCCGGCGTCGGTTCCTTCAAGTTCCAAAGTTTTGAAACTTTAATCCGGTCCGGTCCTTTTCGTTGCGTCCAGTATAATCACTTCAATACAATTTCTCTGTAATGAAACTCATTTTGACATTTCAATCCGGTCCGTTGCATTCTGGCTTAAAGCCCGTCCAAGTCTAGAACGTTAAGTTTCGGACGCAAAAAATCAGTTATCGTGTCTTTGTAGCGCACTCTGGTCACAGTAACGCTTTTGCCTGCTTTATTTTTAAAGGAATGATGATATCACTCCAAACCCCACAGCAAACAGTTACTCTTTGAAGATGCATTGGCTACTCAACGACGAAGTTTTCGTAGATTTTCGGAATCCCAAATCCTACAGTTTTGCTTGTTGACTTAAACACCGGAAGGAAAATAAGCTTAGTTCGAAAAGATGACGTGATTTTACCACCCATAAAATTCGAAAAATTGCCTATCGATAGCTGCTGGTTTTTTACGAAGGTTGTAAAATATATTTTTTGTTTGCCTATCGATAGGAAATTAATCGAATTTTGTGGGCAAAATTGTTTTTTTAGTTTTTTTGGCCATCTTTTCGCATGTTTCCAATGAAGTAGCAATGTACGCACAAAAATAACTAATAGCATTACTCTTGAATTTTGAGTCCAAAAACGTTTCTGTAGGTGTTGATGGCTATGAGCTAATCGAATTCGGCAACAAAGGTCTTTTTTTCGAAAAAACCATATTTTGCAAAAACTATTTATTATTTTGCAAATTTTCAAAAAGGCTTTTATTGCATTCCCCAAGGACTACACTTTCTATGAGTTTCATTGCAAAATCGTTTTTTTGGTAAAAGATACGAGCATTTAAAAAAAACGTGATTTTTAGCTGTTTTTTTGCAATTACTCCTGTATTTGTTTATGTATTGACATCAAACTCATTTTATTAGTATGAAAAAGGTCTACAAACTTCATATAAACCTTTTTTTTGCAGTTTTATTTTAAAACGCGAAAAACTATTTTTGGTCCTCTTTTGAGGCCATTTTGGACACTTTACCAAAGGTCTACGAGCGCCAAAAGTAGTTCATCAAATTCTACGAAGTTTTTCCTATCCATATTTGACTTTGCGGATGGCTCGGTTGGCAGAAAAACGAGGTTTTTCAACAATTTCACTGGCCTATTGGAGCTAAACATAATCTTTGTTATTCAAATGTGCCTTCTTGCTGGTAGCTGATCTAGTTTCCCTCTTTCTCTTGCCTTAAATATGTATTTGTATGGCCATATACACCGTGATGATTTTACATCAAAGCGCCGCGGTGATAAAATTCCACATGCTATATTCTTCTCTATGATACTAGCAAAATTTGCCCATTCTACACTGTAAAAAATTTCTGTGGTAATTTTACAAAAAAAATACAATATATATTATTAGGAATATTCCTAATCTACTTTAGTTATTTTTACCAACTGTGTAGTAAATATACATTATTTGTGGGATGTAAAAATACAATCAATATTGGAGCTTTACTTCATAGTTTTGTAAATTTCCAAATTATTGTTGTAACTTTTTACCAGAGAGTGGTACAGGGAAACACGGCTAAAGATTCCCGCCCTGTGTCAATGTGCTTGGGCCTACCTGAAATATTTCCAAGCGCCAACTTTTATTCTTAGTTAATGCCCACACCCTATACATAAAAAATTATCATTTTGCTCACAATGCCTTGTTAAGCATATAAGTGAGGCAATGCCTAACAAAATTTCGTGGCTGTCAAAGGCAAAGGTCTGGCCTTAACTTAAAAGCAATTGTTGCAATTGCATTGTTACCTGTGAATTATATCCACGAGAGGAAAAATTTAAACCTTACATTCCAATAACCGATTTGTAATTTTACTGAAAATTTATGTTCTAAAATTACGCCTCTTTAGTAAAATTACAGTACAAAGTATTTTTTCAGTACATAACATTGATAAATATATAAGAAATATTGTAATTTTCCTACATAAACAATTAAGAAAAATACACAACATTGTGTAAAATATACGTCACACTCATGTAATCAACATTTACGTTATGCAGTATTGGAGATTTCCAATTTCATTTTTTGAAGTTACAAAATTTATAGTAAAATTACAATAATTGTGTAGTAAATTAGTATTTCATATCGCGATTTGTAATTTTACTGTACATTTGCACTGTGAATTTACATATTTTTTTACAGTGTATGGATGCAATTTCGACCAACCAATTTCTTCCCATCATCCTTTAGAAATTTAAATTCAACATTTATTGAGCCTAAAAGTATGCAAAATTAAATATAACTAAAGAAATATATCTATTCTTAAATATATGCAAAAAATTATATTTGTATCATTGGGTACTCTCTTTCCTAATATATAATATAATCGGCCCACAGAGACTATACGTCGCGTCGTTAAAATTTGATTTATACTTTGAAGTGGATTCTAATTATTAAAAAGATTTCTTAGCTTTTCTTCTATGTGTTTCAACCGATCATGAACTCTGACTCTGGATACAATTATATATTCATCATATCAATCTGAAGGCGTAATTCTTTTTATTTCTCTTAATACATATTTGAAAAGATTTTTTACTGCTTTAATAAAGCTCTGCTTATGAATGTGTTTTTCTTTTGATTCCGAGAAGATATTCAACGCTCTTTTTTTAACAATTTGTACGAATCCCTTTCTGGTGGATTTCGAATTAAACAGAAAATCTGACAGTAGCCGTGTTCCTTTTCTGCTCTTTTTTACTCGTATTTACTTGGAACTACTCCTGCTCTCACAGAAAATTCATAGGTTTTACTCATAGCGACAAATTTTGCGTTCCTTTAATTTTTTACTCCGGAGTACTTAAAAGTAGAAAAGGAACACGGCTAGTATTCCTGAAAATATTTTACTCGTCTGTAGTCGAATCGTTAGAACATGTATACTCGTATGTGTCTTTTATCTAGACATGTTTTGGTCTAACTCTTATCACTCCTCTGGATTTTTGGCGTATTGATAATAATTCGGGGTCACTAATTTAATTTTGGATAACAATATAATAACCGCACTTGAATTTCGGGAAACCCCCACAGAAAATCATTAATGACAAATTTGTGAAATAATTATCACCAAATCAGCAAGCGTTATTTTCCAATTAATAATATTGTTTTTTTTGTTTTACTTAAGCAGCTCAGAAACTACTTTTTTTTATAAGGCGAACTTAACTAGTGATTTTTAACAGTCATCTTTGAACTCTTTTCTCAAATCGTTTGATTTTATTTTGCGATTATTGCGATATCACACATATAGTCCAGGGAAATTAGACATTTTACTTCGGAAAAATTCCGGGAAAGCTGAATTTTGGTATGGACATTGATATTATTGCTCTAAGGAAAATGTCACACGAGTCCCCATCGATTTGACCATGGAGAATATACAAGGAGATAAAACTTTTATGGGGAAAATGACAGGAAACGGACGAGGGAAGACAGGAAAAAACTAAACTTCTAGTTCATTTTTGGCCACAGATGTCACCTTTGTCCGATGTACCCCCAACATGAAGTTAGCTGGATTTTACCTATTTCGATGATTCGTTCAAAATTAAGTTAGTCGAAATGGGACAATGCAAAAAAAATTCATTGGAAATTAATAAAACTCATTGGAAACATCAAAAATTGATTAATTACGAATAATATAAATGATTAATTACGAATTTATATAAATTGAATTTAGAAGCTGGTTTTTCGTAAACATAAAATATATTAATAATAATAAACGAACTTGGCCATGAAAACCGGATAAATACAATCGGCCATGTTTTTTGGTGTACATTTGACTGCAGCGCCACCATTAATCAAAACAAAAATTCACAACACGGAGTTTTATCTCCTGTCAAATCCATGGAGACTAGGATTTGACACTCCGACACGATTTTACGCGGGGTCAAAGGTCACCAAAAGCGATTTTTCGAAAATATCTCAGCAATGTTCACTTTTATAGAAAAATTATATGAATAAAGTTTGTAGCTTAAGTAATTTCCAACAAAAAATATTTTATAACTTTTTCTTGTAAGAGTAACCGTAGATATTTTCGAAAAATCGCTCTTGATGACCTTTGACACGGCGTAAAATCGTGTCCGAGTGTAAAATTTATGGAGACACGTGACATTTTCCTTACAGCAATAATACCAATGTCCACACCAAAATTCAGCTTTCCCATAATTTTACCGAAGTTGGGCCTTTTTTTTGTCTAATATCCGTGGAGTTAAAATCAAAATATCTCAAAAACGGTTACTCTCACAGTTTGTCAATTTGTTTCATCTTTCCACGCTTTTCTTGCCCAAAAAGAGATTTTCCATCATAAGCAAGCTTCCCATGTACTTAGGTACGTATACGTGGACGTATGCATCCGAACGCAAAAGCTTTTTTAAAAGTTTACTAAAAGCTCATAGGCGCAAAGTTTTTAAGCAAACAATGAAGCTTCTGAGTAGCTTATGCGATGGTAAGTTTGTATTTTTCCATCAACCCAGCGGAAAATGGAGTGATGTAATATTAATTTTAGAACGCTTCTTAATAAGCTTGCATTGCTCCCATTCCAATATCAGTTCTATGTATATTTTTTAACATTGCATGTCCATAGCCGAGCACTCCTTTTAATGCTCATTTAAAAGCGTTTTTCAGGTAGAAGTAAAGGCTTTTTATACGTTTTATATTAGCTTCATCTGTATGTATGTGCCTCTGTATGTATGCATGTATGTATGTTTGTATGTTTGTATATATGTATGTTTTAGCTTTATATTAGCTTTAGCAGATGTATGTATGTATGTATGTATGTATGTTCTATATAAACAAATCGTGCAACTTGATTTTGACCCACTTCCATATAATCAATCAACTTCAAATTTTGCACATATGTATAGTTCGCGTGACAATGCAATCTGACCATTTTGAAAAAAATCAAGATGGTGGTTCCAAGATGGCGGTCGAATATTGCAATCGTGCTCCCCGACCCCCGACATGGGTATCAAATGAAAGGGTATGACAATTAGAGTACAATTAGCGTCATTCCAAATTCAAAATGGCGGCCAACACAAAATGGCGGACTACCTTTTCTTTACAACCCACTCGGTATGGGTATCAAATGAAAGGATATGACAAGTAGAATACTATTAACTGTGTGGCGTCATTCCAAATTCAAAATGGCGGTCAAAACAAAATGGCGGATTACCTTGTTCTTTACAACGCGCTCGGTATGGTATCAAATGAAAGGGTGTGACAATAGAATACTATTAGCTATGTGGCGTCATTCCAAATTCAAAACGGCGGCCAACATAAAATGGCGGTATACATTTTTCTTTAAAACCAATTCGGTATGCGTATCAAATATGAAAGAGTGTGACAATTAGAATACTATTAGCTGGTGGCGACATTCCGAATTCAAAATGGCGGCCAACACAAAATGCTGGTTTACATTTTTCTTTACAACCAATTCGGTATGGGTATCAAGTGAAAGGGTGTGACAATTAGAATACTATAAACTGTGTGGCGTGATTCCGAATTCAAAATGGCGACACACACAAAATGGCAGTTTACCTTTTTCTTTACAACGCCAGTATGGGTATCAAATGAAAGTGTATGACGAATATAGTACAGTTAGCTGTGTGACTTCGTTTTAAATCTAATATGGTGGTCACTAAAAAGATGGTGGAAGAGATATTTAGTCTATTATATCTCTAATAAAGTAGAAAATAAAAAAATATAGTTTAAAAAAACTAAAAAATACGCTTTTATTTTAAAATGAACTAAAAATTAAAAAATAATTTTGAATGTAAAGTTATTATTGCTCCAGCCAGAATATGGAAACAACCTACCTTTCGAAATGTAAAAAAGCGTGGGGCGCTAGCGAAAAGTTCCGGTGTTAATAAAATATGAATAGGATGTAGGTTAAGAGTCCCATCCTGTTTTACATTTCGAAAGGTAGGTTGTTTCCATATTCTGGCTGGAGCAATAAAAACTTTACATTCAAAATTATTTTTTAATTTTTAGTTCATTTTAAAATAAAAGCGTATTTTTTAGTTTTTTTAAACTATATTTTTTAATAAAGAATTCGCGGCAGCCTGTGGATATGTGAATAGGTTCCAAAGTCGAAAATCGGAGCGCTGTCAATATGTTCCTAAGGGAGCTGAATTGGAGCTTTAAGAAATTGTTATAGGACGAAGAAACGGTCAAATATCTTAATGACCGTAAAGGGTGCCATTAGCATACTCAATAGACCGATTTTCGTTCGATTACGGGGTCAAGCAGCATTGGACGTGGCTTGTATTTAGTTGGGGGACCACTTGGAAAAACGATTTGTTAAAGGACACTCGCGTTTGGAAGGCGGAAAGGCAATTGGAGAAGGTGAACAAAAATAATAATGCCAAGCATTAATTCTATATTTGCGTGTGCGTGCGAGCTTTCGTTTGTTCCCGTTGAAATGTGGACTCCATAGACCCACGAAACTATCCAATTTTCCAACTTTATGCGTTAACTTTGTCCGAAAGAGCTTTTGCGTCTGGATGCATACGTCCTCGTTTATAATGGGTCAAATAAAGTAGCTGAATAGAGTAAAACTGCAGCTTCGTTAACTTGGAATTAAATCTACTCAATTTTAGCGTAATTTTGATAAAATTTAACTTTTTTTATTAATTTGATTAGAAAATGTTCGATTCAAAGGTTGTTGTGAGTACAGACGCATACAAATTTGTGGAAGCTTTACATCTTAAGTCCATTTCCAATAATTTTTTCATGTGAAGTAAGCTTTCTTCTGTCTCTGTATACAAGTCGTCTTAAAATAACGAAACTTTCACTCAGCAATATTCCATTTGATACGTGAGAACATAATACAATGGGAATTCCAACACAAATTTGGAGAAAAGACTCTGATAGGATCTAATGGCGTACATCCCCCTCCCCGTAAATCCGTAAGCGAAGCAATCCAGCCGCGGCCATATCTGGTAGGTTCACATGCCGTATGTGTGTATCGATAAAATCTTTGATGGCTCCAGGCTAGCTAACATCCATATGAACACTACACTTTTCAAAGGCATTTTATAGATGGGGCGACGGGGACGTCACAAGTGCTAATAAGTAGCACTTGGACTCGACGCTTCACAATTCTTTTTTGGATGGGCACATTTCGCTCTTAATGGAACTGACATGACAGTTACACACACATGTGCATGTCTGGCCATTAATTTTGTCAATAAATTTACACTAAACAAGCGGCATGGTGGGTAGGAAGCGGGCCGCACAACAGACACCAGGTCGCACGGTACATATATACATATTCCCAAAAGGAATACATACTCCGAAGCCCCCCAAAAAGCACAACCCCCATTTTTGAAGCCAGTATGCCTGAACCGCAATTTAGAATTCCGAGCAGGCTGTCAAACGAAATTAATTAATTTCGCGATAAACACTTGTGCGAGTCGTCATGGAATGGCTGACTGGATGGCGGCTGGCTAGCTATCAGCACTGAGGCCGTTCTCTGGGGGCTCCTGGGATCCGAATCCGACCGCTAAGCTCACACGACGAAGCCCCTTTAGGTGACATTTTTTTGGTTCAATAATTTAATTGGCAAAAAAATGAGCAAACATCCCGCAATAATGAAGCACGCAACCGACACAACCCTCGCCCTCGTCAGAGGACTTGTCACACAAAGCGTCGGCACAATGGAGTGCAAACGATCTGGGTTCGACTCCGGCCTTGCCAGTTCGTTCGCAGCCCCTTTGAAGTGTGTTTTTTTTGCGTCACCACCCACCCGCTCGCTCGCCTCTCCGTTGAACGTCCCCACCTGCCCCGGCAACGGGAAAAGGGTTTCAGACCCGCTTTATTCGCGGTTTATCACCATATTTCAATGGAGGCCGGCCTATTGTTCTTTCTGGGGCCCGAATAGTGACACAACGATATTTGCATACACGCGGAAAATTAATTTCGGTTCGAGGGAATGACACACAATGAATGGCGAATCACCTGGCTCCGGGCTAAGTAAATTAACGCAGAAATGTTTTTCCTGTGCAATTACAAATTCAAATGTTACAAAAATACCGCTCCGCCCGCCGTTTCCGGGGCTTAACGTCGCTTTTGTGAGGCTTAATCGATTTCACCCCTCACCCGGGGGCTGTTCGCCACAAAACAGAGCTTGGGAATTTCATACTAAGAACAATTGGACTAGCGTGACAGAAAAAAAACAAGGAAATTTTCACGGCTACGCACCACCACAAGTGCGAGGTCAGACTCTTCCGCAGGGCTAACCCCCTAAACCGCACCCCCCTCCCCCCACACTCCCAGCCAATCTCTACCGCAATTGTGCCCCGCCGGCCCCATGTTGCTTTCCGCTTCTGGCAGGCATACAACAAAATCCGACCACTTCCTTGCCACGTCGTTGCCGTCGTCTTCTAGTTCTTCTAGTCTTCCGCAAAATTACATTATCAAGAAAATTAAGGCAATTATCTCAAAAGGGTTGTCATTTGTCATGCAAGAAAATGGACACGGGGCGAAGTTTTCCGACAAGTGTGAATGCCTTTGCTGTCGATTTGTGCGGTTATCAACTGACGGCGTGGTAATAATAAAGGAGTATTCAACTTCTGACACTGCGTTAATAGCCATCGATTTGGTATGTCCTGTCATTATGGTCATTTGTTAAAAATTGGACAGTGTGTACGCCCTGCTCTTACATCAAAGTGAACGACATGTTTGTGTGATGCCTGAAATCGTTATAGCTGCCCAATCACTTAATCGATAAACCATTTGCATTTAGGTAGATCTGGTGTTCATTGAGCATTAAGGCGGTATTTTTATAATGTGTCGACCAAGGACCAAGGTTTGTTTACATGTCGTTTTCGTAGCAGTTTCCCTATGAATACTGCATCGATTTGTGCGTATTTTTGTTAATCTTATAATTAAAATATCCTTGACATTTTGATAAGCTCTACTGTAGACCTTTGATTTTAGATAAGTCCAGGAATGGAAGTGAAACAAGCTTACGCAGTCAGTATTACAAAATTTCTTCATCAAGAGTTCATCCAGGGTTCATCGTCGCTGGACACTGCACCAACGACATGGCGGACGGGTAGTGCAAAGGGTGATTCCTGAGCTTAGAATTAGAACTGCCACATAAATTATAATCCGGCTAAGTCCGTATAATGGCAAGGCCAAGAAAGCAGGTCTAAATTGTTTTAGCAATTTTATCCTTTAACTTACTTACTTTGACGGCTCTAAATCCGAGATCCGATCCTGGCTTGTCGCAACTGTTCTCTTCATAAACTATTCGTGATAAAGTTGCCTTTAATTCTATCGAGCCAGAATTTTGAAATTTCAAAATTAAAGATGGCTAATCCAATATGGCGGACATAAATTTTGTAAGAAAATTAAATTTTTGTCAAAAGATTCTTTAAAATTATAAAAATTGTTACTTTCGGGTTTTTTTTGGAAACCAAAAATTAATTAATAATAATTAATTTCAATGATTTTAAAGAATCTTTTGACAAAAATGTATTTTTCTTACAAAATTTATGTCCGCCATATTGGATTAGCCATCTTTAATTTTGAAATTTCCAAATTCTGGCTCGATAGAATTAAAGGCAATTTTATCACGAAGAGTTTAAAAAAAATTTTTTAAGAGTCATTAATTCCAGGCTTGGGAATTATCGCTTGTCCAAAAAATGAGCCATTTCATGTCACTGTGCGGCGCCTACCAAGATTTATGTTCTTCACAACATCTATGTCGCGATAGCGCTCGTAGATCTCGTTATTGTAGGGTCTCCGGAATCGTCCTTCCTCACATAAGGAGTCAACAAATTTTCCTCTCAGCTGCGAGAAGAGATTAGAGTGCTTTCTGCTACGCATCCACGTTTCGGATGCATATGTAAGTACCGGTAACACCATCGTCTTATATCGTAAAAGTTTAGACAATATGGTTAGATGCTTGGATTTGAAGAGCCTTGACAGGCTGTAGTAGGCTTTGTTGGCTTTAAGCAGTCGTGTGCGTATTTCTGGTTCCATGCTATTGTGGGCTGCTACTATTGTTCCAAGGTAGGTACAGGCTTTTACTACTTCAAATTCGTGCTCCTCTACCTTGATTGTGGGACCAATGTTAGTTGTTCTTGCAGACGAGGCCACCATGTACTTTGTTTTGCTTTAATTGATGTGCAGTCCCAGATTTCATGCCGCCCAACAATGGGACGAACTACCGAAAACGTGGACAAAAGTCTAAATATTGTTTAATTTGGACAAAATTTGGTATGATAAGGTAATCGACCTCCCTGATTACGAATTTGATGTCAAAATTTCTAAATTCAAAATGGCGGATCCAATATGGCGGACCTCTTTTTTCAAAATTTGTATTAATAAGTTCAAAACTTGTAATCATATTTTTTTGAGTATGCTGAATACGAATTTAATACTTGAATTGGAAAATTTGAAGGGGCATATTTTACATGGCGAATGCAATATATACTATAAAAATTGAAATATTGAGTCATAAAATCGATGTTTTAATTTCTTTCACTATGCATATCGGTTGAGAATTTTATATAGACCATTGTAGTTTCAGAATGATGCATCAGTAAAATAGACAATTACTATATAATTCATCCATTCATTAGACAAAATTTTACTATTGAATCTGACATATTTTTTTCAATCTTAATCTATATCGCTAGCCGTTTATTTTTGGGACTGTTCGTCAGATTCTACGCCGAAATCGCTGATGTATATATATATCCGCCATTTTGAATTTCTAAATTTTGACATGAAATTCGTAATCAGCATGCTCAAAAACATATAAATACAAGTTTTGAACTTATTTCTACAATTTTTAAAAAATTACGTCCGCCATATTGGATCTGCCATTTTGAATTTTCAAATTTTCATGAATCAACATGCTCAAAAAGTTTAGAACTTATTTCTAAAATTTTTGAAAAATTACGTCCGCCATTTTGAATTTTCAAATTTTGACATGGAATTCGTTATCAGCGGCGTCGATAACCTAATAGCACCAAATTTGTCCAGATTTAACAATATGAAGAATTTTCCCGCACTTTTGCAGACATTACATTAAATTTGAAATATAGCAGCCGTGGCTCCATCTGTGGCTCACTAACAGAGTTGCGGCTAGTAGCTGGATTTTATCTTTTAAGCCCGGTATGCAAGGCTCAAGAAATTTGCTCCAGAAAACTTCTGCATTTATTTCCCTAAGAAAAATTGACAGCAGTTCAGAAATTTTGACAGTTACTTATTTTCATTGCAGACATTAAATAAATTGTTTTATGATAACTTAGAATTAATGAAATTGTTTTAATTAGTAAAGAATTAAAAAAGAATTTAGATAATCTGAATAAAAAACAACAATATGTATTTTTTTCCATTGCTGACAGTTACTTTCAATTACAAAAACCATCTGAGCAGTCAAGACCTCATGAACCGTTAAAATTTCTTAAGGAAATAAATGAATCGACACTTATTTCTGGAGGAAAAACTAAAATTTTATCATAAGCGACATCTGCGTGCCACTAAAAAATACGATATTTCTGGTGTGAACTTCTTGACTCTAGCATACCGGTTATAGAAATCGCTCCAGAAAATATTTCTGAACCATTTCTTGACCATTTTTTTACATAGGTTCAAGATAGCCAAAGAAATTTCTTGAGCCTTGCATATCGGGCTTTACTCAAAAAACAAATATTGGCTGCAATTTTCCACTAGATTGACATGAACATAGCATAGATTGACTTCATTTTGTGACGAATGTTGAAACTGTGAAAACATGTAATTGACCACATTCACATAACGTGCTTGATATTAACTCAATTAATTTTTCTATGCGTACTATATGAAGTTCGCTCCAGACCGAATTTTTATGTTTCGTGTTTGACGAAAAAATTAGTTGGGGAAATTTTAATCACATATGCCGTGCTATGTCAATTTGGGTGCTTACACTTTCTTCTGAGTTAGCGAATTGACATAATGATTAACAAATGCGTTGTTATGTCAATCTAGTTCCCACTTTACTTTTTTTTCAAAACCTTTTCCTAAGTTTTTTCTTCATGGTCTCCTTCTAGAATCCAGTACAGTGTATAGCTGTTTACGGGCTGAATTTATTTGGGAGATTTGCCTCCGGATTGGTCTTAACGGTTATGAGCTGTACGAATATAGGCGCTGAAATAAGTCGTTATAAGCGAGGGGATAGGCCTGCCGTTACAGTCCTGAAGAAGTTTGATCTACGAATGTTCGATGACATCATAACGCCAAAACATTAGTATGTGTCGGGGCTGAGACCACCAATAGTTCACTGTCCTGGCACCTTTATCTTACGCTAGTCATCTTTCAAGCAGAAGTACTGGTGATCTTGAAAACTTGCCACAGAGCACTAGATTCAGTGATGATGCGCTCCAAGCTAGTCGAGTCATGCCTAGCTGAGCTAGATATGGTTTCCGGACACAGGAATATAGAAGGAATCGAGAAAGCCGATTACTTTACCGATCTCAGTACCCTATAGTCTAAGCTCCCATGACAAAAAAGGTACCTCATCGAACACCTCAAAATTATAAAGTGAGAGAATGGCTGAAAAACATGTAAAAAACATGTTACTCCCGCCAGACTAGTAAAAATTTGTTAATTGTTATTTTTTATGAATTTTTGGTTGAATGCTGCGCATTCAAAATTTAGTCTGACAAGTTTCTTAACAAAAATTGTCAACCAGACAAGTTGTAATAGATGGAAGAGTTCTTAAACGTTATTTAAATTCAAGGAGGTGTTATGTAGTGCATTTTTATAAAAAAAAAATTATAACAAAAGGTCTGTCAGAAGTTAATTAACAAAAATTGTCAGCCAGACTAATTTTTTCAAAAATGGTTCATTATTTACTACAAATTGTATAAATTTCAAGCAGGTGTTTTCGAAAAAAAAAATCATTTTTTTTTAGCTAAATTCAAAAATTCATAAAAAATAACAATTAACAAATTTTTATTAGTCTGGCGGGCGTAACATGTTTTTTACATGTTTTTCATCCATTCTCACTTTATAATTTTGAGGTGTTCTATGGGGTAGCTTTTTTGTCATGGGAGCCTACACTACTAGGGGTTAAGGCGCCAAAGTACCACCTCAGAGACCCGTGATTCGAATCCGACCTAAATAACTTTGCTTCTTTCCTGTCTTCGGTCTTACAAACAATTCCCATCCCTTTATCCAGCCTTCGCCACTAAGAATAATAAGGAAGTTTAAGATCTTTCACTCTTCTCTCTACTATCTTATCGACTACAGCTTGCTATCCGACATTGCACTCAAACAAATAAAAAAAGCATGAGACTACTGGCACTCGGGTATTGAAATTGTTAGCAGTCCAATAGGCCGGTTTTAAAACGCTATTTTTGACTACTGCCTGTTTCAACTACCCAAAGATTGAGCGTGCCTTCGACCTTTTTGTATTCTAGGACGACTTACAACAAAAAAGGAAGCATAATAAGCATCCTAAAGGTACCTTTACATTATATGATTTGTCATATGACTTTACTGTCAATGAAGTCAAACCTAACATAAAATGTCAAATGACGAAGTCAGATGGACTATCAACTCGTATTTTGACAGTAAAGTCATATGACAAATCAGATAATGTAAAGGTACCTTAAACAGACCCGGAGTGGACATTACCAGAACTACGTCAATCATTGGGTGGGCATCGCAGACAACGTGTGTTACATACGCTGCCTTAGATAATGATATACTAGAAAGACCTTCTCTTCTTTAACAAATAAAATACACGCGGACGTGTCCTTTCAACTAAGTTTCTTTCTATCAAAGTAAAAAAAAAATTTAACAACTCAAATTGTGTTTTGTACTGCATTTTCCCCCTGCAGCGAATTTCGTCCCAGTTTGCATTCAGTTAAATTGTTTCCTTATGTTATTTATGTGAGTTAAAACGATTTCAAATTGTGACTAACTTTATTACTTAAGAACTTTGTTAACCTACAAGACATATTACGTCAGCATGCGTCTCTTATATCCTTATATATATTATACGAGCACTGTTGAATGCTGCTTTTCTCTCGTTGTTCACGTTTGCATACGAATACGACGAAAAGGAAGACGTATCCCTGTCAAGATTGAAAGAGGAAGCGAACAGCAACATCACCAGCAGCACACACAACACAAGGGAATTTATAAAGCGTCAAGTCAAGGATTTTAAAGTTTGCGCTACAATTGGAAAAACCACCTGCCACCTGCATTTTACCTGATATATATACACGAGTTACATAAAAACATATCCATACATACATACATACATACAGAGGTGCACAAAACTAAAAATAAACTTTTGCAGCAATGTTGCTCAAGTTCTGCTCTGTCAGATTACTTTGAACGTGTATGTCCTGTCCCGTGTGTATTCAAAAGCTTCGAGCAAGTGAAGGAAAATAAATTACTGGAATTTTACGATCCTTGAATACTTTTTTTTTTGGCTACCTTCTCCTTTTTCGTAGTTTTATGCTTTTTTCTTCTTGAATCAAAGCTAAATTAAAAGAACTCTAAATTCAATGGTCAGTATACCTTGAATGACTTCCAAAAAAGAGCACCAACCCCGGAAAAGCTACAAAGTCCATTCTTATTTCCATTTATGGCTTTAGCTGGTAACATTGTGTAGAAATTTTTACGATTCCTTCCTTATATCTGGGTGTTTTTTTTCTCCCTTTTCCGATGCTGAATAGGAGAGTCTAACTGGAGAAGGATTTTCGCCTTTAAGGAAGTTGTATACGAGCATTAATTTTAGATTTGCGTGATTTTAGTTACAAAATGTTTAATTTCGCACACTTAACTTGAATTCTTTTATTTGCGTTTTGTTGAGGGTGGAATACAGTGTTTGCAATATGATAAATGTATGTAAATTGAAGGTTTCGTTTTTGTAGAAAATAATAACACAACTTAGTCTAATTGACCATTAACAATTTCTCACTCAAACGACAGATTCGACTCGACGCACACACCATATCTCTCGGTGTTCCTCAAGGGTCAATTTTATCACCTGTACTTTTCCGAATATTTATAGATGTCCCATTCTCAGTCTCCTCCAATCGACTTCACAGCTTCGCTGATGACGGTACTCTGCCTTATTCTTACGTCTTCGACAATACAAGACAAGCATATGGCAAACCTTATTTTTTTTTATTGTGAACGCCTGCCCGAGTCGATCAATACGGACATCAAACTCTTGAGTGGAGCCGCAAAAAATTGTGTCGAATGTCAATGCGAAGTACTATCGTTCTAAGAAAGTCGACCTAACGCCCATCTCAGTGGAAGGTGTGAATCTAAAGGCTGACCCATTTCTTAACATCTTAGATATAGTTTTAATTGAGGATCTACGATGGTACAACTCATTTCCGGTCTGGCATCAATACGTCTAGGACGAGCACTAAAAAGCTTCTGCGAAGATAAAAAACTATCACGGCGTAAAGTGCGCTGAGTACTAAGCATTGTCTATAGACCTATTCAAGCACAAGCTATAATCGCAGGGCTAGCCCTGGTCTGCAAAAGCGAGGTTGGGGCGTATATCGGTTTCAAAGAATTCCGGATTCGCACCTTAATCCATTGTGGTTGTCCCTATACTTCAGATCTGGAGGCCAGAACACTTAAACAAGCTCAGCAGTCTGCTTAAGGTGGCGAGACAGCGCCAGCGAACATGAAGGGCAGATCATCGTTCTTGAAGCAGAGCCTCCAGATGGGTTCCTCTGGTTCCGGGCAGTATCCGGTGATCAAGCCAACAAATATCCTTATATGTATCTAGTGCGCTTCGATAATCCTGTGGGTGCTTTGCTAGATGGACCAAAAATGAACCGTTTCAAGGCCCATGGAAACCGTATCTGACCAAGGCGTCCGCTTTTTTTTTGCCCGTGAAGCCCTGATCATCCGAAATCCTCATAAGAGTGACCCAAATGAGAGTACCTAGCTTATCTGGGTCATGTTGGCAGTGCCAAAATAATTTGGATCTGCTCCTTATGGACTTTATCAATCTAATTGCCGTGTAACTGTAAGATAAGATAAACAACTATTTGTTCGCATAAGTCTTCCTTAAGTTTTCATAGGTGCCAATATAGCGAAGATCTCTGCGTGCCAGTGCTACCCGACTATAATTTGTGGGGAGGGGGGGGGTGCAGCTAGGGCCCCTATGAACTTAGCCACAGTATCTCAGTACCCATAGGAACTGCCTCATAAAGCCCACAAAGGGCATTTAACGCCTAGCCTCATTCGCGCAACATTAGGAATGCCGCATATGACACCATGAAGAGAAATGATTGCTATATCCGGCTTTACACGACCGGACACCGAACAGACAAAACGAACGAGCAAACTGGGGTTTATGGGAAAGAGGGTGAGAAAGGGGCTGGTTTTCCATTTCACCCTCTTCCACATGAACCCCAGTTTGTTCGTTCGTTTTGTCTGTTCGGTGTCCGGTCGTGTAAAACCGGCCTATCCGATCCCGAATGGGAAAAATTAGACATTTTCGCGGTAGATGTGTGAGTAATAACTCCGCGGTGTCGAAGCTTTATATTTTTGTCCCCCTTCAATTGCTTTTTCGTCCTTCCAAACACGGAGTGTCGTGTAACCAAGCGGTCCCCCAACAAAGTACTAGCTACATCCAATGCTGCTTGACCTCCGTAATCGAACGATAGCTGCTCTATTAAGTATGCTAAATGAAGCAAGGCAACCACAAAAACTAAATCTTTGTATGACGAAAAATAAAGCTTAAGGATAAAATAGGTAAGGCAGAACGGGGCAATCCCACCATTTGTAATGAGGTTTGCCTCATAGCACTCTTATGAGAAACTGAAAACGCATGCCTCACTTTGGTATCATTGATTTTTTTGTGCGGTGCTTATGAGGAACCTACGTAGAAATAGCTCTATCGGCATACCCCCCATTAGCCATATGAGGCCCCCACGTTCATGCCCTCTTTTAATTCTAGTCGGGTAGGGTGCCCGGTCCACTAGACCTGGGCTTTCAAAACCAGACTCCTGCACCACAGATGTTTTTGTGTTTGGACAATCCGTGTAGAGTAAAAACCATAAAAGAAGGCAACGAGTGTCCCATTCGCTCTGGTAGTTTGAAAGCGCAGCTTTGGAGAGCTCGTTGTTTTCTTTTATGGTTTTTCCTCTACCATACGAGTCCTCAAATAAAAGTCGGGGGTAGGCGGTGGAGTTTATTCCCTCTCGCTTTATCTCCAAAAATGCTACCGCGTGCTTAACGTCGCCAGTGTTTTCAAAGCCAAACTTCTAGCAATCTTGTAAACCTGCCTCGCAATACAGTCATACCCAAAGCCGGGGACCAAGGTAAACCTGTTATTAAATAACCAAGGAATTATGCTCGGTATTAATAACGTCCAAGCTGGTCGATAACAGCCAAGGACGAGCTCTCCTCCCTGGTCCGGATTCGTAGCCGAGTCACAGAAACGTCGAGGGAAACGAGAAGAGAAGAGAGGAATTGGGCAGACTGGGGCACACCGGTGGAGAATGGACAGAAGCTGCAGAGAGCAGGGACGGCGGAGCATTATCATTGTGCGTGGGGAGCACGTGAACAGATAACCGTTAAAATGTGAAAAGTTCGGCCAATTTAATTACCTGTTAGATGGTTTTAAATTTTTTGGTTATGGGGTTATGCCCGACTAGCATTTTGAGCGGAAGGGGGGGTGCAAATAGGGCCCCTATGAGGTTAGCTCCACTGCCTCATGTGGACCCTGTGTGGATCGCTCTACAGGCCCCACACACGGGTATTTAACGCCTTGTCTCATTCTCGCCTCGTCATAAAGAATGACCCATTGGGCCCCCTTGAGGAAAATCATTGCTGCCCGATCCCTGAGAGGAAAAAAGGAGAGAAATTTAAGAATTTCGAATAATTGCGCCGGTATCGAAAATTTATATTTTTGAACGAGAGTGTCGTTTTACCAATGCGGTCCCCCAACCAAGTACTAATCGCGTCCAATGCTGCTTGACCTCCTTAATCGAACCAGAATCAGTCTATTGAGTAGGCTGAATGACACCCTTCACGATCACTAACATGACTGAAATATGAAACAATGCCTTTATGAGAAATTGATAAGGCATACCTCACTTCAGTATCGCTGATCTTTTTTTTGTGTGGTGCTCATGAGGAAACTAAGGGGAACGCCCTCTTTCGGTATGCCCCTCATTTGCCACATGGGGTCCTCATGAGGAACCGATGAAGAAATCCCTCCTAGTCGGGTGGGGTTTAAAAAACTTTGACTATATAGTTATAAGTGCTTAATAATATCGACCTCGTTATTTTATCGCCAACGACTGAGATGGCCCTCCATGTTTTTGGTTATTAGGTGTTCATAAAATATTTTGGGTGTAGATTTCCCCACTCAAAGCAAAACTGCGTGTGCACTTTTCCTTCCATCCCCACGCGCTCCGCCGCCCCTTGCAGAGAGATAACTCCATGTACTTTCTTTCAGTAGCTGGCTCCAGACGGAGGAGCCTATCATCATAGAAAGACTTGGCTTTGTTATAGCAATCAGACATCGCGCGACCTCTTGGGGTTGCTTCGTAAGGTCATCGCTAAAATCGAAGCGATAATTATCGGACACTAGCCGATCGAGCATCGTGCAGCCAGATTGAGAATATCGTACAACACCCACAGCTGTAGCTGTGGAGACGAACGGGACGTTAAAACAACAGAATACTTTCTTTGCGGCTGTCCGGCTCTGGCCAACATCAGACACCCAGTAGAACCCGCGCCATAGAAAAGGGAAATGTGTCCGCATCTGTAATTGTGATTGAGAATATAAATGAGCCAGAGTGATTTTGCTCGTCATTTTAAAAATATTAATTCACACATGTGTGGATTCGAACCACGAGTCTCTGGGATGACAGCCTCTCGTTCTAGTCATTAAGCTATAGTTTGAAGTCGGAAAATGAGTCGTCGACTATAAAAGAAGGAACACTAACAACCAAAAAAAAACTTTCACAGTGATATGTAAGCACTTCGTCGAAAGCACTTACAACTTTTCCCGCTGGTAAAGGCGCTTATAAAATATTTTTCTACGAATCCACTCCTTTCAATTCATAAAAGACGTACTATGGTAAATTCTTAGAACTGAATAGGTAAGAACATGATAATCCCCGGTCCTATATTAACGAAAAAAGTCATTACACAAAATTTGTCGTCCGATATTGGAACACCAACCGACCAACCACTTTCTAAGAATTAAGGAAATCCCTCTGAAAAAAATTATTCCAAAACATGATCGCAAACTTCCTTCATTTCATTCTCACTTGGTAATACGATGAGGAGTTAAGAAAATTACATTGAAGCCAAGATTTATGACCTCCAAGAAGTCTTATGAACGATGGTGGCACAGTCATGTCATCGAGGTGCTGCTAGACGTATTAAATTTAAATTTAACGCTTGACCGTGCCGGACGTTGCAGTCATTTGGCTTTTACCGCCTTACTTATCCGATATCAGGTACTAGTGTTGTCTAAGATCTTCTAAGGCGCTCTTGTTGTAGTTCGTTTTTGTCGTGGGTCTTTCAACCGTTCAATTGATCCGTTCTTCTTCACTGGGTTCCATCCACGACGAGGTGCCTTCTTCGAACGCTTGAAGTCTTATTATCGAAACAAAAATTCTGGCCACGTCTCTATAAGTTGCGAGCTACGAGCACGATGTGGTCTTGACAATGTATTCGTAGTTGCTTTCAATGGCATCGGGGTTAGTTAAAATGAGTTTTTTCTGTTCCCTGGTATTTTTTTGGGAGTATGTACTTCCTTTGCGCTATGGAAATGATAGATATGATTTGTTGATTAATGATAGTTTGGGCTGATGCACATTGGATTTAAGTGTAGTTCTTAAGAAAAGGAGATTTTATTGAATCAAATTGAGTCTTTACAGCAAAGTAAAATAAATATTATTTGGACAACCATAATGGTAACTTTTCTGTGGCTTTTCTATACTATACTTGACGAGATAAAACCTTTTGAAATCTACGATACTCTGAAGATTTTGAAGGCTCTTTTATTTTTTGAAACAAGCATCCTCCTGCATCAAGGAGATTCAATACATTAAAGTTGTGGGTTTGTACATGCATATATGGACCAAAATTAATGCGGATGCTTGAAGCATATGCAAAAAAAAATTTTCAGGCAATGCGGCTCCGCTAAACTATAAAACTTTCTACTTTTTACAAAGAAGCGTTTTGCGTCTGCTTCTTACTTTCCCTTGTATTTTGTGCTCATGATTTTTTTTTTAAATTCCCGGAACAAATTTAAAAGACCACAAGCTTTTTATTATTTTGAAAGCTTCTTTTTAAAAGCTAAGTAACACCAAACAGCTGCAAAAGCGAAATGAAAAAATCGAAAGCTTTTTTTGATGACGCAATAAAAGCTCTAATTTTATATTCCCCATGTTCTTTTAATGAACTGGGTTTTGAGAGCTTTTGAGAAGCTTTTGAGTTCCCATACAAAATCGAAGAACCAGAAGACCCAGATAAAACCTGGGTTTTCGATTTTGTATGGGAACTCAAAAGCTCTCAAAACCCAGTTCATTAAAAGAACACGGGGATTAAATGCAAATCGCTATAGTTGGAATTAGATGAATTATAAACTTTTTGCCTTTTGTGAAAATCCGGGGTGGAATTTTCGCTATATAAAATAAATGGAATTATTGAATAAAAAATTGATTGATTTTGATTGTCAACTGACAACTTGGCAACTTAAATTTTTGGCGGAAGATTTTCAAATTAGATGTAAAATTCATAACAATAACTTCATTGGGTAATTGAAACTGTCAAAGGGCAAGGGGAAGGGAACTTGTTGGTTAAAACAAAACTATATTCCATACTACTGCAAAAGGGGCTGTGATCTAAACACCTTCTTACACTGAAAAATATAAATCACTTCCTTTACACATGGCTTTATACTATCTGTATGAACGAATGTCAACATTTATACCCATTAGAGAGAGAGAGACCGCCGGGTGGACAACAACAGAACACGGAAATCTTAACGACGTTGCCATGTGTCGAGGGTATCAGTATCTATGAAGGTTCGGAACGACAGAGGATCCTATCAAGGCTTTTGCATAGAGGAGGATGAATCATGTCTTCATATTCTCTATCATTGTTCCGCGAAAGGGTCTTGTTGTTTAATAACCCGGCTTCACCGGCCGAATTTTGGGCAAGTTCGAGCAAATTGGCGAACTGAACTTTTAAATAACCTCAGTTAGCATACAATTTTCACATATTCAACTGAGGATAAAACAAACCTCAGTTCGCCCAACTGGACTCGAACTGAAGTTTAACGTAAAAGCTCGGTCAAAAGAGAGTAATCAACTGGAATATTGGAATGTCATTCCAGTGGGATTTTGTATTTGTGACTTCTGGCGAAAAAGCAACAACAATTTCAAGCACGTACTGAATATGAACTGGACTTTAGCCAGTGATAAGTGGATTGAACTGATAATTATTGAACTGAGGTCGGTGAAGCTGGGGCATAGCGCGAATTGCTTCAAATTGGCAAGTCTTGGCAGATTTTTTTAGGCAGACTACTGAACCTGTAAAAGCAGCCTGGCCTATAAATTTGAAGTATAGCAGCTGTTAATAAACATTACAATAGGTCCAAGTGAATGAAAAAAATGCGAAAATGAATGAATGAAAAATGAGAAAGGTGAAAAGGGAGGAGTTAAATAAAGATGAATTTAATCTTTAATGTTATTTTAGTTTATATAGTGTCCCAAGAATACACTTTACCTTTATGTAACATTGATAGTACCTAAGGGTTTAGTTTGCTACTTAAAGGTCAGATGTTAAAATTAATGAACCCCACTCTCCAAAAAAAGGACATCTCCTACTTTGCGTATTCAGTTTTATTTTTTTGTCGCTAATTATTTAGGCTTGCTATCTCCTGACAAGTAAAATAGGTACTCGATTTCCTAATTAAAAATTCCCTTTAAATGTTTTGTGCAAACAACAGCACAGCCTCAATTTTTGTCTGTGCCACCACACAGCAGCACAGCCATGGAAGCAATTGATCAAATTTTAATCTGACCCAAAAGCCGTGCGCCTAATTGAAATCGTTAAACAAACAATTCGCCACGTCGCAACCACCAAAGCGAGAGGGAAGAAGCAAAGCCTTCATGTTATCTGTTCTGAAGTGGGGCTCCACTCCCCCGCCCCGCCATACAAGGCCGATGGGGAACCGGTGGCTCAAGCAGCATTTTACTTGCCATTGACCAAGCTTATCTTCTAGTCACGTTTTGTCCAGGTATTTCCTTTCGTCGAAGCCCACCACCGCAGCACAGCTCCTTCACAGTCCTTTTCAGCTTTTCCACGATAGAAATCGTGCCGCCTCACACCGTGCGAACGAGGCGAAGTAGAAGGATCCGCCGATCCCCCGAAACCGTTCCGTCATCTTTATCGATTTTCAGTCAGTGAAACACTTTTATCGAGGAAAAAATCAAGGAGGAAGCGAAAAAAAAATAAAACCGAAGGCGACGATTTATTAAATCAAAATGAAGACAACGACCACGAAATTGGCCTGTTGATTCGCATTCAACAGGGCCCCAATTCGAATTTGCCAGATTTGAGCCCACGAAAGCGAGCGAGGCTGAGGGTTGCCCTAACCGAATTATTTCGGGACACCACTACCGTGGGGTTGCGGCGGCGGCGGCGGTGCGGAGCTCTCTCTCTCTCGACTCAGTTGCAGTAATTAATTATGAACTTAGTGCCGCCGTTAATTTATTGACAAAATCGACTTACCTCCGCCAACTGCAGGATGTATTACAGGATCATTAGGGATTGTGCACGGCATGCCCGTTCCGACTGTGCGGAGTGTGCCGCCGCCCTCATTAGAGGGGCCAGAGGAGGCTCCTTGTACTTCGGCTAATGGTCAGCCCAGGGATGGCATGGCCCATTGGCCTGCGTAATTGAGTGAAATTTATTTATGGCGTGAAATCATTTCAAAGGCGAGAAAATGGAATCATGTGGAAACAATTATTTGCATCAATTACGGGGCAATTTTCAATAATCATAAATGGACGAGCCGAGCTGACCCCGCCGTGCACCTAAGGTGAGCGCCGGGTCCCGACTTGAGGACCTTAATTTAGTGGAAGAGGACACGAAGGATTCATAAAAAAAATATTGTAATCGCTCGCGATGATTGCTGTCGACGTCTAGTGGGCAGTGATAGACTTGATTTTAGTTCAATAATTTTTTTTGTGAGGGGCGATTTGCTGAATGACTTTTAGTTAAATGTAATCTTCACTGAGTGGACGAAAAGTTGGAGCGACTACTAAGTGAGACGTGCGTCATCTGAAGGTGTAATAAGGAGATAGAAAGTGGGGCATAAGTTCAGTGCGATAATAGTCATATTTAAAGGCTAAAAGTATTCGATCTTATACTTTTTATAGTCCAGTCGATAGCGGTAAAAATAGAGTATTACCTCCGAATTCTTTCGGACAGCACCGATTTTAATGACATTTGGTAATTAAGCTCACCTTGCCCTCCTATTCAAAAATTTAAAAACAATATATTTAAGCAATATTTCGATTAAATCATGTTTAAATATGTAAAATAAACTTTCTTGCACATACTGGAATGTAATTTATGATTAAATTAAATGTTTCAACCCCTAGAAACCACCCCACCCCCTATGACGAAATAAATAATAGTTCTTAAAAGTTGAAAATTTGTTAATAGTGCATTTATGATAAATCAAAATCCCTTCTTGGTTTATACTTTGTAATTTCAAGAGGAGGAAGACATATTTTTGTTATGGGGGTGGGGGCGAATTACGGCTCTAATCGAAAATCGCTCCAAAAAAATTTTAAGGTATTCACAGCGATTTTTGAGTGCTCCAATAGTAATTTTAAGGCGGGGACATATATTTTTTTTGCTATCGCAAGTTTGCTGGTCGGGGGGGGGGGGTGGTGCGTAGGGGGCTGCAAACCAAATGCTCCAAAAAATTGTTTAGGTTTTCAGAGTGATTTTTGAGTGTAAGTTATTGGATAATTATGAATGATGTTGCGCCCAGGTCGGTCGGAGGTAGGTGCGTACAATATTCTTTGCTTTATTTCAACATATCATTTCGTACAAATTGCCCTTGTCCTTTAAATTAGCTACCATGTTAATACGTAAAATAAAATACAGAATTGAGTATATCATGTACTCAGTATAGCGGGAAAATAAAATTATGTACTGAGATTAATACAATTTACATGTAATTTCAACGAAAACGCGATTGGTTTTTTAACGATTACTTCGATTACGAATTGATAAAGATATCTAACCGCTCTAAAATTCAATTTGCAGGGAATTTCAAGGCCTGCAAGGTAGAACTGTCTTGAACCCTTAGTTTTTGAGATTTTAAAGTTTAAATGGCTCGGGAAAGGTGGTCTTCGCACTCACATGCGTCCTGACGCCTCCCCTATAGTCAATCGAAATCGTCCGAGCAAAAATAATTTAGTTGGTTAATTTTCTTACTAGCACGCTCGCGACCGCTGCTAGCGCGCATAGCGAACAAATAGGGACGCCGCAAAAGTATGCACGCACCCGCCACAGGGATGCACGCTCCCGCCACAAGCACGAAAATCTAAAAATTTGTTCGCAAGAGGCATCCACTGGCACGGAAATCTAAAAATTCAGGCATGAACATTTATAAATACATCCGCATCGGCATAAAGCATTCCAAACCCGAGTGTTGTTTTACCAAGCAGTCCCCCAGCTAAACACTAACCACATCCAATGCTGCTTGACAGGGCCGTAGCCAGAAATTTGGTCCGGGGGGTCCGGGCATTGTTAGAAATCTTGTTGGGGGCGGGGATGTGGTTGACATGAATAATTCTATTATCGAAGTAGAATTAATTAAAGTGAAAAATAGCTTGTCAATCAAATGGTGTTGATCAAAGTAACTAATTCAAAATTGCAATTTTCGAGATTTCTTTGCTGCCATAATCTCGAAAACCTCATTCGGATGAACACCTAAGTCCTCATGGATTGACAGTACGGCGAGTGCACTGAGTCTCTCATTGCCCGTTGAGTTTCGTATGTTTTAATTCTCTTCAGTGGCGAAAATGACCTCTCCATACTTGCCGTTGTGACCGGAAGAGTCGTCAAAACTGTTAAAAGATATTTGATTGTTGGAAATCTGCTCGGGTCACAAAAATCCAAAACTTCCAAAACCTCGGCATCTTTCTCGAGTTCTGATAATTTTTCATGCCACAATTTATATTCAGCTCTTATAGCGGATTCTGATACTCGATCCTTGAAGTATGGAGCAAGATGATCTACGTAATATAGGTTTTCAGTTGCGGAAAATCCCGTCGAGAAGTACCTGTAAGCTTGAAAGGATATCATTACGGAAGGACATGGGCAAAATTTGCTCCAAGGAGTACAAACATAAAATTGCAATAAATTTGAATAAAAAAAATGAAGAATTTTGTAAAACTATTTATGCCTTATAGCAGAAGTGGAGAAATAATCATAATAAAAAAAAACCCAAAAAATCTAATAAATTGATAATTTTGGGAATTTTCACTGCAGATTAGTTTCAATAGCTTCATGGCCTTCCTATTGTTTGGCAGCGACGTAAATGTGAAATTGTCATTAAATTGGGGTTTTTGAGAAATTACCGAATCAATTTAAGGCTGAAGTACAATGATTCCGTTCCGAACCGCACCGTAACCGTACCGTTCCGTGAAGTTGGATAACTGGATACAATACAGCCTATTCATTCCGTTTTTGACAACTATCAAGTTTAAAAGAAATGAGTGCAGAAATAATAAAATGTTGTGTCCCAATAGAATTAATTTTTTTTATCAAAAATTTCCGGATATGTTTTTACTAATTCAATTAATTTTTCGTCTATTTATGTTTTAAATTATCGACCACCAAATGAAACCAAATGAGGTTATGTCTTCCGACCTTTTCGTAAAAAGATGGAATTTGCTCATCTTTTCCATTCCGCACCGTTCCGAACCGTCCATTGTAGTCAACCTTACGTTTCCCCGAACACTTCCAATGAAAATTCGAACAATCCGACTTTTGACATTTATACGAAACGGTACGGAACGGAATCATTGTACTTCAGCCTGTAATGACAATTTCATATTTACGCAGCTGTCAAACAATAGGTAGGCCATGAAGCTACTGAAACTAATGTGAAGTGAAAAATCCCACACACATTAAAATCTATATAACAAACATAAAATGACCTTAGCCATAGTGCAAAAATCAACTTTTTTAAACCTTAATAACTTTTGTCCGTTACTGCTGAGCAATGTGAACTTTTTAAATTGGTTTATATAAGATCTGTACTATTTAATGACATATATTTAATGTACATTCTGGGGTACAAGCCCATACAATTTTTGTCCATCTCCTTTGTCTGACAAATTCTGAATCAGCGTATCGACCCAAGGAATAAAAATAGCAGACCCAAAGTAAGCTTGAACTGCTGATTCCAAATCACGTGATTTTTCTTGCACTCGAACTGACAAAGGAAGACTGAAACTGAAAAGACTGACGATGAACTCGCTTTTCTGAACTGTGCAAGTGAGCAGACCGATGTTTTTGAGATGATCCAAGATTTCCCAGAAAGGATACCGCAATGGCTTTCGGCTAATTTTCTTGAAATTTTGCAGGTTGATAGTTCACAAAATGAAGATCAAAAGTCTCAATAGGCACAAGAACCCTTAACCCCAAAAACCATCCCCAAGGGGCTAGAGGGAGGCAGATTTCTGAATGTAAAACAGTTTATTCTTGTAGTCCACCAAACGGCTACCCCAAACAACCACCCCTTTAACCCTTCAAATACCAACCATCTAACCCCTCCTCTCGCTCTCCCGCGTCCCCTCACGACCGACTGTCAGTAAATCAAAATTTACCCTACTCTTTGACATTCAAAATTCTAAAAATTCAAAATTTACAATATTTTTTCACAGAATTTCGGGGGGGGGGGCCTGGGCCCTACGGGCCCTACAGCTGGCTACGGCCTTGCTGCTTGACCTACGCAATCGAACGAGAACCGTTCTATTGGCACCCTTCATGGACACCAAGATAGTTGTCCCTTTTCTTCGCCCTCTACAATTTTTTAAAGCAATACAGGCAAGTTCGTGCATCCCTGTGGCCGAAGCGTGGATCCCTGTGGCGGGAGGGTGCGTGCTAGTTTTGTTCCCGAGTAAAAATAAAACTCGCCCGCCACAGGGATGCACGAAATCGCCTGTATTGCTTTAAAAAATTGTAGAGGACGAAGAAAACCCTAGTAAAAATGTGCCGTGCGCTTTTGTTCGCTATGCGTGCTAGCTGTGGCGCCGTTCGTGCTAGTGTGTACCTGATGCAGGCTAGCTGCGGCCGAGTTTTTTTTTTACTCGGGCGACAAGCTTCTTGCTGACCTGAATAACCGAGCCATCAAAGCACAGGCCTACGCAGATGATGCGGTCACGATGGTACAATCTCGGACCACATGCAGACTATTTTCTAATAGAAGGAAGCTAAATTTAATCACTCCCTCCTTATGTGGCACGGAAGTTCCTATCTTCAAGGAGGCTAAATATCTAGGCTCTCCTGGAAACCCCAGATTGAGAGATTAACCGCAAGACAATAACATCCCTCCATATCTGGTGTCAATTTATAGGCCAAACCTGGGGTCTCACACCGAGCTTAATGTTTTGTTTACACACGATCGTCATAAGGCTCATGATTACGTATGCATCTATCGCTGCGTGGTGGGTCAAGACCAAACAAAAGGGTGCCGTGATTAAGATGGCCAAGGTTCAAAAGCTGCCCGTCTCGGTATCACCAGAGCTAAAAGCACCTGTCCGACTGCGAAAGCCTTACTGAATTGTCACAAATTTTGACAAATGTCAAGTACAGGTGCACCAACTGCACAAAAATAAAAACGATTTCTTAACAATTGATTTCTAGAGCATAAAAATTCGTATGACGTATGACGTTTAAAATCAAAAATTCATAAATCAATTTCATGAAACTTTTTATTTAATCAAAGGTATTGAAAGGTATTCATCAATTACGAAATTTTACTTTTAAATATTACGAAAAAAACTAGTCCAAGATTCGCGATGAATACAGCCAGCAAAGAAATTATGACTTCATAAAACGACTTCCTCCATTCAAAAAAGAGCACAGAAACACATCTAAGAATAGTAAAGCATCAAATCCGAGCTTCTATTGAGTAACTTTAAGCTAATATCGCCGATATTCAAGCGCGTATATCCATATCGAGCCATAATTAATCTAATGAGGAAATATGAGCTGCTAATAATTTTCTAGTTGGCATGCAATTAACCACCCTATTTGCGTGATGTACGCAATTAAGCCGCTCAATTTTTTTTTGTGTTTCGCAGATCTGCCACTAGTATAGATGTATATTAAAATAGACTACCTATAGACAGAGCACAGCCGTTTCGAGTTAGTTGTTGGTTTGCTGTTTTTAGAGCGAGAATATATGCACACAAGGAGGAGTAACACACTTTAAGAAAACGCATCGATCTTAGAATGATTGTTTCAGTGAAAGGCAACCAGAAAAACATCAGAGACTAGAATTTAATTGGGTATGGAAATCCCCCGTTTGTGGGTCGGATGTTAAAGTTAGATTTTTTCTGCATTATTATTAAAACATACCCACTCTTGTTATAGATGTTATATTGTTGGGAGATTTTTCATGCTAAAGTTGTTGAAAATAGACCCTGATTAGTCTGCCTCAATGAACGTCTCGTGTTCAGTTTTATTTTTGAACTATATCTCATTAAAAAAAAGTCGGTTCTTAGTAAAATATCTTTTTATGGACTCGTTTTATCATTAAAGTAATAATGCCGAATGAAACCTTATCAAATTTTAATAAGAACGTATTTATTACGCCCTCTACTTAGTATAGTAGGAATTGTTATTTGCACCTACATCCAGAATTGTGGAGATACACGGAAGACAATTTAAGTCGCCATATCGCACCCAATGGCATCGTTTATGTAATGTCGTAGCCGTTGCTGTAGCTATTAGGCCTTTCTTGCACGAGGGACCATGGTTGCCCCTTGCACCAAAAAAGGTCGTGCTCCCAGAACCATGGTCCCTCGTGTACGAGTAGGAGTGGCCTTATTGTAGCGTCAATGGTGGCAATGGCAGCTCTTGAAAGTCACACGAGCTCCTATCCTGCTTCTGAGGGGGAGTGAAAGAGGTATAGGGAAAGGCTTTGAGTAAGCTTTGAGTGCAATTGAGAGGTATTAACAAGAACTTTACAAGAGCTACTCTCTAAAACCGAACCAGAAACTATACACTCGTTTCCAGTGAAAATTCACTGGTTGAACCAGTCAACCAATAGGAAACAGTGAAATTTCACTTGTTGAACCAATGAAATTCACGTAAAAAAAAAGAAAAAACCTTTTTTTCTAGCGCGAGTGTTGTTTTCCTATCTAACCCCGGGTCTCCACGGGCATTTTTTTCCAGCAATGGTAACTGACAATATTGCTTGTCAACGTATCTAAGCCGGAATTTCATTGCTCGGCAATTTTATTTTTAAAATACGCGTTTACTCGAGAAAAGTACCAAAAGTAAAAAAACAAATACTAATTTTAATTGTTTTTAAAATGGAAGAATATATAAAAAATATCATCCATTTTATGTATCGGCTTTAACCCAGAACAACAAAAGTTCTTTTTGTTTAGGCCGATGTTACAATTGGGGCTTTGACTTTACTTTGACTTAACTTCGGGCTTTGATTACATGTAATGTCATTAAAGCAGATTAAATAAAAGCTTCGACTGAACTTTGTCTGCGACTGTATTTCGACTGCAGTCCGGCTTTAAGAAAATTCAAAGTTTCGTCCGCCTGCAGCCAACTTCACTTTATCTGAAAAAACTGAAAACAACTTTTTTTAAAGCGAAAGGAACGGTTTTGAATTCAGAGTATTTTTTATAGACTGCGAACAACATTAAAAAAAATTCCAATTCCTTTTCAGACATTTTAAAATTTTGATTTTTCTACTTTGCTTCTGCTTTGAAAGGAAACAGCTGATTGCAGTCAAAGCTACAATTTAATTTTAAAGTCGAAGTCTCCGGGGACTTTCTTTGCAGTCGGAGTTGAAGTTGAAGCCAAAGCCTCAATTGTAACACGGCCCTTATTTTCATTTTCCGCCATCTTGATTTCAGAAATTCCTCAACTTATTACATAGGCAATTATAGGTTTGTTCCCGTACTTTCTGCATTCTGTCACTTACTGCAAGTTGCTTATTGAGAGGTGGGGATGAAGTACAGAAGGTACAGGAACATGTTTCTGCAGCTTTCTGCCGTTTTAACACGGGAATGACAGTTCTGACATTGCCATATTTCAAATATCTAAGCTTCAGCAGGTTACAGCAGCTCGTAGCTACTGCAGGTTTCTGCTTCTTACTGCAGGTTGGGGAAATGAGTATGGCGGGCGCAGTAAAAGTACGGGAACAGAGTAATTCGAAGCAACTGACAGATTCTGTACTTTCTGCAGGTAGGGAACAGACCCGAACATGCTGCTGCGTCTCCACGGTCAATATTTTCCGGCAATGACAATAATTTCCGATTGCCAATGCCAAAAATTGCCCGTGGAGACCGTGGGTAACCCCGGGTCTCCACGGGCATTTTTTTCCAGCAGTGGTAACTGACAATATTGCTTGTCAACGTATCTAAAGTCCAAAACAGAATGAATGCAGAACTTCAACTTCAACTTTGCATTTTGACAGTTTCATACATTTTCTATAGTACTCACGTTCAGTTAACAGAATCAATGCAGTAAAGGCGATGGCCCAATGCCGACGGCGTGTTATACGCGGCAGGGCCTTCATGCGCGTTGACGTCCGTTGAAGGTTCATTTATAGCGTCAGGACGTCAAAGAGGTTGCTTTGATTTAAATTCATGTATGGATTTTTGTCTTTATAAAGTTTTAATTTCAACAGTTTGACAGTTTGGCAATTTTCAACGCCTGCCAACGCGCAAAAAGTTGAAAGTTGGTCGACTTTTGCCGTCGCTTGACGCCGCTGACGCCGCAAAGTCGTTAATGGGACAGCTCGATTTGAATTACACACAATCAAATATTGACGTCAAAGCGCGTCAACGCTTTGACGCCCGTAAACGCGAATAAAGTCGTGATTGGGCCATCGCCTTAAGCGTTGCAGTAAACTTTGCGCCGACTTCGACTTTGAAAATTTTAAAAGCTGCTGTAAAAGTTGCAGAACTACCAACACAACATTTCAATTTTGCCACTGTAGCCAAATTAGACGTCCTGACGCTATGAATGAACCTTCAACGGACGTCAACGCGCATGAAGCCCCTGCCGCGTATAACGCGCCGTCGGCATTGGGCCATCGCCTTTAGCGCTGTGCAGCAAAGTCGACTTTACTGCAACGGTGAAGTCGAAGTCGAAGTCGTGCATTCGTTCTGTTTTGGGCTTAAGCCGGAATTTCATTGCTCGGCAATTTTATTTTTAAAATACGCGTTTTCTCGAGAAAAGTACCAAAAGTAAAAAAACAAATACTAATTTTAATTGTTTTTAAAATGGAAGAATATATAAAAAATATCATCGGCTTTAACCCAGAAAAACAAAAGCTCTTTTTGTTTATTTTCATTTTCCGCCATCTTGATTTCAGAAATTCCTGAACTTATTACATAAGCAATTATTGCTTTAGTACTTTTTTTGAGGAATATTGCCGAACATGCTGGTGCGTCTCCACGGTCAATTTTTTCGGCAATGACAATAATTTCCGATTGCCAATGCCAAGAATTGCCCGTGGAGACCCTGGGTAAGCACCGAAATGCTGCCTGCCCGCCGTAAACAAACGAGAGCCGGTTTATTGAGTATGCCAAATGGAACCCTTTACAGTCATGAAGATAATTGCTTAGAGTATGAGTCACATACATTTTTTCACTGGTTAAACCAGTGAAGTTAAAATTCACTGGTTGAACCAGTGAAATTTTTACTAATTCATTTTTAGAGAGAACTTTTCACTGGTTCAATCAGTAAACAGACTCGAATTATCTGGTTTTCCAGTGATATTATTGTTTGAACCAGTAAAATTTTCACTGGTTCATTTTTAAAGAGTAGAGAGTATATTCGTTTATATCGCTGCAGTCCTCTTGCTGTGCTGTACGCTCGTTGCTTATTGGGGACGGTAGAGAAGGTCTAAGTCTATGATCTTCTATGATATCCTTCTAGAGTAAGTGCGGAACGACTTCAAATTTTCTAGTTCAGGGCCACTATATATTTCTCTCGGTACAAGCCGAAGACGGAGCATGCATGTTAGCAGTGCTGACAGCGTAGAAATTCTGGCGAATGAAGCTCTTTATGAGCGGGACCAAGTAAGGGCGACCAAAGACCGTGCGACGCTAGTTTGCACACTACTAGTCTATAGAGAAATGGTAAAATAGATAGCGTAGGTTTGATGACAATTGAAGAATTCTTTAGTTCTCAAAATCTTATTGGTACACTTTATTCACCAAATTAGTGAACTTATGAAGATTGATAAGAAAGCCATCCTAACAAAGTTTTCGGAATGAATTGTTTTTTTAGGTTGGCAACATCTGCTCTAAATATCCCACCAAATTTAGAAATCATATATTTATGGATTTTGAGGACCATCGGTGAGATCCAGACTAGTGGAGAGGGGCTCTGAGGCTCATTATTTTTGTGAAACTCAATAAATCCCCAGAGCAATTCAAAAAGTGTTGATAATAGGAAAGGTTGAGATCAGTAGGGTCCAATTTTTTACAATTTTGAATACTTTAAAAACTGCCGGTTTTAAAGCATAAATTTGAACAAGGCCTGACTTTTATGTCACCCAATTTCTTTGTCATGATGACGATGAAAAAGAAAAAAAAAAGAAGATGAAAACGAGTCCCGAAAAAACATTCATAAGATGCCACATCCGGTAACGCTAAGAAAAGCTCATGCTAACAACTAAAGCTATAATTTAGCATTCGTCTTCGAAAGAGGGTTTTCATGGAATGAATTCAATCATTCCGGGAAGACACCCCCATTGGGCTTAGAACAGCATGGGGTAATGCAAGACCGTCTCTAATGAGGATAGCAATTCTTAGATAGAAGGCCCAGAAACACCTTTCCATGTTTGAACAGGATTAAGCATCCGTACACGAGAACGCCAACAACACAATATCCAAGGGTAGTTGAACTGAAATAGAAGCTACAAAAAAGAAAAGCCTTTTCCATATCTCACCTAAGAAAACGTTTCGTTCTATACTAAGAAAAACCGAGGGTGAAGCAAATATTTGATTTTTACTTCAGTTGACGTATAGCCAAGCCACTTAAGGGTTTCCTTCGCCAATGAGCATCCTACTGGGTTCCAAAAACTCTGGCGGTGCTCCAGGATCGAGTGAATCCGGGAGTCCCCTTCCAAACACATCCTTGGGAACAGCGCACAGAGAAGGAGAGTCCTGGATGCAAACGCTTTAAGTACGTTCACAAAATAGGTCGTATGGGAAATCCCATTTTCTGTGTACTTAGACGAGCCCTGAAGGGACGCCCAAGGGGATGGGGGACGGAGGCATATTTAAACTGCCTGTTGAAGGTGAATTGTTGATTTTTATGGGCTTACGTTTGTGGAGTATAAAAACACGTCTATGGTTTTGCGCACAATAGCGTTATTGTCAACGGGAAATTGGATTACTAGATCTGAATTACTCAGGACCTTAAAAATATCTTATGAAACATTTTAATACATTTACAAATAGATTCCAGCTGGCTGCGGAGTAAATATTTATAAATTTCGTCGGTCATTGGATTCTTTCCTGTTTACTGCCACAAAAGTGGAGCCTTTATTATCTGCGGTTTATTTATATACTGCTATATTTTTTTCTGGGAAGGTTATTATTTGTAAATTCCACCAAAAATTGCCCTTTTTTAGCGTCGTTTTCAAATTTTATGAGGGGGAAATATGAAAAAAATGGCATTGTTTGTGGAGTAGCGGTATTTTTTGAGTTTGAAGACTGTTTTTTTGTTCATAGAGTTCGTTTCTCGTTACTAAATATTTACTTTGTTATCAATCTTCCATCTATTTCAAATTTTCAGTCATTGCTAGTTCAAAAAGACATTAATATTGGTTCTAATTTCAAGAAGGGTCACTATAGACGAACACTTAGCAACTCTGTTAGCAAGTCCTAATCGCAACTTCCCGCCATGTCCTTTTGGGGTACTTCTTTGGAACCAGCTGACGGGAGACTGTCGAATCGCGAGTCCTCTGCGCCATCAAACAGAGTTTTAAGAATCGATTATGCTAAGAGTTAGCAACCTGCTCCCATAAAAACACCCTTGCTACGAATCGGCAAACAATGCCTCGGAACCAGATGGACAACACAATGACGACCTTTGCTTTTCGAACCACGACACGAATGGGAATATGGAATGTAAGAACCCTGCTTTCTGAAGGACGACTGGATTAAGTCCTCTCCTCAACGAAGGTGGTAATTTCCCAAACAGTGAGTCCTTCTTATATTCTCGCAGAAATGAAACCGAGAACTATAGGAGTGACGATCGCGTAATACTCACCAAGGAAGCCAAGTCCAGCCTAATTATATCACCAGTTTATGAGAGGATTATTACCGTACGTCTGCCTACCAGACTAAAGGAGTATCCACACATCAGGGACGTGCCCGGGACGTTAGATTTTTGCTCCGGCCGGGACACGGACATGTGTGAACGAGTTCGTATAAAATGTACGCACCGATATTTTTTGAACCCCTGACGGAACACTAATGTGTGTGGACAGGCGCGTACGCAGGGGGGGGGTTACTGCGGGTTAAACCTCCCCCCCCCTGATTCCAATAATAATAGGAAAAATTATAATTAATAAATATATCAACTTATTAAACAATTAAAAAAATATTCCGTATAACGATGTATAATATATGGTGCCTACGCTTCCATATTGGCGACGTTGCCAAACCGTCGTCGTCGCCAAGTGAGTTAGCTGCCATACATTTCAATACGAATTGCTACGTATTCAGCTGGCGACGTCGCCATGGCGTCGTAAAAAGCTAGGGCGCTAAATGATGAGGCTCATTTTTATCTGTCTGTGTATGAAAACAAGCAAAATTGTCGCATCGGGGTTCCGAAAACCCAAGTGAAATAGTCGAACTATCTCTGGCGGTGATCGAGCCATACTGTTTTGAAAATACTGCTGGTTCGGCAGATACAGTGAATGGATTGAGTTACCGGACGATGTTACCTGACTTTTGTTGCTCTGAAATTGCAATTGTGGGCCGCGTGTATCTTCGGCTGGACGACGCCACCTGCCCCACACTTGAAGCAATGGGTTTATTGCGTGAAACCACTGAATGACTGTATTTTTTTAAATCTTCTATAATGATATTCCAGTTGTGCCACTTTCAACATTTTTCCAAGAAATCGAACGAGAATTTTTTTCAGAAGAGAATTTTTTTATTTTCTCTTTTCCGCCAAAAATGTTATATCACTTGTGGGTAACGCACCAATCGTCACCGTACTTAGGCTTTGTACAAAGGTACAATTTTCATACTTCGGTAAGCTGTAGCTCGAAAACGGTAAGTCGAAAGAAAAAAATGTTTGAATAAATGTTGTGTGTATTTTGGAGAGGAACAACTTTTCCATTAAAATTATAACGAAAAAAAACTTTTTTTGATACTTTAGCGCCATTTATTTTTTGCATTTCAAGTCGTACGGAATTGACTCAAGGACATTAATTGTAGACGGAAATGTCCTCTCCTTTTTTGTATAAAATTTTTTTCTCTAAAGTGCACTGATTCAGAGAAAAACGCATTCAAAAACTTTTTGAGTTTTCCAAAAACCTGCAAGGAGTGGGAGGTCACAAATCTGGATTTAAGCTTCTTTCATGACCCCCTAACGATGTATGAAAAAAAATTCGACGGTGTAATTTTTTCAAATCAAAAATACAGATTGACTGTACTACAACCTCTTTCTAAGTATTAAACGTTGCAAAAAACAATCCATACATTAACACAACAAGGGAATTTCCTCCGCGTACCCAACCATATTGAAATATAAAATCAAAATATGCGACGAGTATCGGAATTAATCAAAAATTAACCGTCAAATAATTCTTTGCATTCTTTCAATTTTATGCTCCCAATAAATTTTGCTGCAGTTCAAACTGTCATGCGAGAAATATTTCAATCCCATCACGATTGCATTCCAGGCCCGTGGATGTGTTTCACAAATATTTTGTTTGCGCCAAGAGAATTCTTTTCATTTGGCATTTTATCAAACGGAAAAATGTTTCACTTCTGGGCTATGAAAATGGACGAAGAAGAAAAGGTGTTTTTTGGGAAAAGAACACAGACAAGGAATTCGTTTGGTTTGTTCATTTTGCAGTTCCTAGGAATATTGAAAGTGCAACACCCCGAATATTTGTATTTATAGAGTACATGATGACACATACATAGGTCAATGATGAATGTTTCGTTACACTTTGTTGTGGTATATGGGATTTAGTGTAGGGCACTACCAAATTAGTCATGGTTTATAATGGAAGATTTATTGTGCATTTGGCAAGTATTTCTGGGTGAAAGTATTTCCTTTAGTAATCGGATGCAGAGAAAATGTCAAGCCATACCATAAAACCTCAATAAATACACTGGACATTGTTATGTTCTGCGTTCGTCCTAAAAAGAGAAAAGTTAAATTGGATGACTTGAAGAAAATTATATGTGACGTACCTTGTCCCTGTCTCCTATGTGTCTTGAAACCGTGAGGCTGCTGATCCGATTTCTTTTCAGGTGATGACCAAGCCAAGGGCTCGAGAAGCCATTACCCCGGGAACTTGAGGTTTCAGCGGGCCCGAGATGAATCCGAGGCTACAATCTAGGATCAAGCAGCAGAGCCTTTCACAGTGGCGGTAGCATCCCTGAAAGCGTCTCCAGTGGAGGAATTTAATACATCATAAAAATAATACATTTAAATAGTTAAGTCTTACCTGAATTAATTACGAATTGTCTGGATAGAGCAGTTGTAAGCGCGACGCAGGACTTCCCCAACGACCCTATCCTCTCTACTGTTCACTAAGGATTCCTCCCAGAAATCCATATTCTGGGCGAAATGGTGGCGCTAAAAGGGCTGACCAGCAGGCAGGGCGAGCTCCAACTTATAGAATTGAGAAAATAATTGTCCACCACAGGAAACTAGGAATGTGGCCGGGGGCTGTCAAGCCCCATTTTGTTACCTCAAATCTAGGCTAGCCCGGCCTCTAGAATTTTTCCGGGTATGGAAAAGGGAATGCCCAGGACCCAGTGCGCCTCCAGAAAACGAAAATTAAATTTCATTAATAATATTATATTCCCGATTCCAATCGGGTTAAACCGATTGGAAGGCGCACTGGAAATCCCTAAAATAGTGGGCATTTCCCCTTATAAACAGGGCCCCTGAAGCGGTCAGTCTCTTAGTTCTTGTGAAATTCCTAGAAGTGTGTGAAGTAGTGAAGTGCCAAAGGAAAGAGTGGAACATATAAAATACTGAAGAAGGAGGGTCGTTGGTGGAGTCCTTGCGAGTGCGGATAGGTGGTAAAGCTAAGTACCCTGTTTTTTTTTATATATTGAAAATTTTATATTCCAACATAATTTTTTTATTCCATTTTATTATTATATATTTATTTCATTATATTTTATTTGAGAGTTTCGGAATATTGGGTTTTGTAATAAAGTTAAAGAGATTTCGGCATTCTTTTATTTTCATTTAATTACTAGTTTAAATCTTTTCCTTTTTGTTGAGTGATAAGATTGTGGGTTCAAGACCCACGTGTGCTAAGATAGGTTCGTAGACCTTAAAACTACGTGGCGCCCATTTTATACATTTAATTTTCCCCAGAAAAAAAAACAAAAATAAGAACCACACCCTACGCTGAGCGCGGCCGAGCCTTGCGTGCGAAAAATTGGCACGTAACAACATGCTAATATATTCCTGTAGTCCTAAAGCAGTGGTTCCCAACCTTTTTTTAACCAGGGACCACTTTGATTTCATAATTATTAGCAGGGACACAAGGTTAAAAAATGAACTAATATCAATCTAAAAATAAATTTTAATCGAAACGTTTAATTAACATAAGTAATCGTAAAATTCAAAAGCAACATTTATTAACAATGTTATAGTTGAACAGATAATTTTTAGTAGATAATTCAGTTTGCATCAATCAGATTTTTGAGCTTGCATCTTCTGCACAAGTTCTTGGGGTAATACTTTCAATCGATTTCTGGACTTGTTTTTAATTATTAGTAGAGCAGAAAATCCTTGTACGCATAAATAAGTTGGGGAGAAACGCTTAAGATAGCGCAAAGCGATATCTCGAATTTTAGTGTATGAAATTGCTTTTTAACGCCAAAACTGCTCCAAAGAATCAGATTCAAATGCGTCCTTACAGTTTCTATCATTTTGTATTTCAATAAGTTCTTCTTGGATTTCTTCTGCAACTTCTTCAGTATTAGTGCCAAAAGCGTTGCGTATCAGATTTTGGTCAACTTAAGCTCCTGTATTGCTATATTCTGGGAAGTAACCATTGAATTCATCAGCCAACATTTGTAGGTGACATTTGATGTTTTCTTGTATGCTTTCCAAAAACGTGTCATACGTTTTGTCGTCAAAGAGTGCCTCTAACGTTGCGAACGTATTATAATTGACCTCGCCAACATGACTAATCCATAATTGAAGTATGCAAATAAAAGCCCGAAGTTCATCTTCAAAGATAAATATATTTGCAACACCTTCTAAATGTCTGTTTCCCGAATTTTGCAATTGCAATTAGCTTCACCGACCTCAGTTCAATCCACATAAGTGTCTTTACCGGCTAAAGTCCAGTTCATGTTCAGTTCGTGCGTGAAATTGTTACTACTTGTACATATTTTCACACGCTTGGCTTCACCGGGCGAACTGCATAGATTCGAGCAAATTGGTGTACTGAACTTTAAAACAACGTGAGTTCGCATACAATTTCAACATATTCAATGGAGGATAAAACAGACCTCAGTTCGCCCAACTGGACTCGAACTGAAGTAAATAATGGAATGCGATTCCAGTGAGCTTTTGTATTTTCTAACTACTGTAACTCGCGTTTTTTTCACTTTCCGGAATTTTTTATGTTAGATTCTCCATGCCAAATTCAAAAACAAAAAACGCTATCTTTTTTAGAATTTTTTTTCCTATATAACCATATTTTTTGTTTTCTGGTGGCAATTAACGCTAAATTTACAAAGAGCTATTGTAGATTGATTGGACTATAGTGCGGAAAAGTTGCTGCCTGATGTGGGTATAAAAAGTGTAAAATTTTATGAAAATTAAATTATATCTTACGGTGCCCCAATGACCTTGAAAATTTCACCCACAAACACTCGTAGTACTAATTGAAATTCAAAAAAAAATATTTCGCTCCACCCTACTGCACACGAGACGAGACGAGACGAGATTTGGCCCAGTCTCGTCTCGGTCTCGAAAAAATGGGTATTTGCAGGTCTCGTCTCGATCTCGTCTCGTCTCGAAAAGTCTCGTCTCGAAAAGTCTCGTCTCGTCTCGAAATGTCTCGAATATCACTGTCAATAATACAAATTGCTCAGTCTTCTGTAGTTCGATAAATATCAATATGTGCCATATTAATGAAATTGTATACAAATATTCCTTATATTTCCATGCTAGTCACTTCCCAGACGTAGACACGTAAAACTGCCTTTTGCAATGTCACCAGGGCTGGGTAGAGGGGATCAATGAATCGAAAGTTAATTTCTAATTTGTGTAGAGTTACATTTACGTAGAGCCCGTTCCAAAAGAGAAGAGGTATTTTAAATGCTTATGGAATGCGTACTCTTCGCCTTGTCTCCGCAGGCTTCTCAAGTCATGTATTGGTGCCGAATGTTGTGCTCGTCAAAGAGGGCGGGGTGAAGATACTGAAATAGTTGGTGTCGATACGATTTCAAAATAACGATTTGATTTCGAGACGTCGAGATGTCTCGCGAGATCTCGAATGGTAGTCTCGGTCTCGTATCGCTTTTTAATCTGGAGGTCTCGTCTCGAAAATCGAGACGAGACGAGACGATTTCGAGACTAGTCTGGTCTCGTGTGCAGCACTACTATGCATTGGAAGCGCAGGATTTTAGGCTTGGATGAACTGGATAAGTGCTGTTTTACCTTATACCGGAGACAGACCAGAAACTTAATCCGGATTATGACGTTAGAATGCCGTAGACCCATATAGATATCCAAATAAAAAGGAGTCTTCGTCATTCTGACGTCATAGTGCGGATTAAGGGTGCTAGCCTGCCTAGGGTATTAGGCAAACAAATGCAGGCCCTGTGTCTTCTCGGGATATCCGCAGCTGGGATGATCGGGCAGCTCTTGCCGTTCCATAGGTTATTGATCTTAGAAACTAATTCGACTAAGAAGTCCTTTAAGGCCTGATCTTTGCACTTGATCACCACACAGCCACTGACTACCTCCAAGGAGTTATAGCAGGGCGTTGGACTTCCCTTCATTATGTGGTCCAATAACATTTCTAATAGATTGGCTTCCACCCAAGTCTCGGGGCTAATGCGAGACCACCCCCACCCCCTCCCTTCCCCTTGAAGATGATCTTTGACCAGTTCGTTCAGCAACCTTTCTGGCCGCGGATTTGATTCACCTGTCGTACCTACTTTTTCTTGGGGAACCTTGGTAAGTTTTGGCCGTTTTGGTCCCTCGATCGATCTTCTCTTTTGGAGAGGTTGGGGGGTCTTCTCTCTTGCGACTCAAAAGATTGGCTTGATTTTGTGTTAGCTGTATGTTGTATTTTTCAACAATCGTGTGGAATTGTATTTTATGGGACTGGTCCCGCTTTTAATTCATGACGATCTGATTTCGGTTTTCACAGCCGATCCAAAACGTGTGTACTATAACTGGCACTCATCGAATTCGTGATTGTCTCTTGACTGGAGGCGAGTAGTTCTTCCTCTGACGTGGTTGAAGGAAGTGTTTGTACAGGTCAATTATGGTTGGTACTCGCTGCACAGCTGGTGAGTGCCTTCACACTAGAGACAACTTATTTATCTATATATATAAAAATGAATGTGTGTATGTACATATGTATGTTCGCAACAGGCTCCTACACCGTGCAACCGATCTTAATGAAATTTTAACCATGTGCTATTTACATTAAAGCTTAGAACATAGGCTATTTTATTACTTTCTAAAGCCACTCCTAGATGGCGCTGTCATGGAGAGCTTCGTTGAAAATCATCGCAGAGCTTTGAATTTTTGCATGAACATCCGTGGGGGTCTCCCATGATGCACCTCGAAGCCCGATTTTCGAAATTCAAAATGGCTGCCGAAATATGACCGAAATTCGAAAAGGCCGCAGAAATATGGTTGAATTTGCCAATTTTATTCCGATTCCAATGAAAGTGGGTATCTAGGGGGTTTTAAGGTTGCAAATAACGAATTTGTGGCGAAAACTTATAAATTCAAAATGGCCGACGAATTTGCAAATTGTGTTCCGATTCCAATGAAAATTTGTATCTGAGGTTTTTTAAGGTAGCAAATAACGACGTTATGATCAAAATTTAAATTCAAAATGGTCGCACCAATATGGCCGACTAGTTTGCGAATTGTATTCCGATTCCAATGAAAATCTGTATAATGGGAGTTTTTAAGGTATAGTAAATAACGAATTTATAATCAAAATTTATTCAAGAATTTTGCCAAATAAGTGTCATTTCCCGGTTAGCTGTATGTAGGGTGTTCAAGAGTTGGAAAATCGGAAAATCTTGACATTCTAGCTTCAAATGGAAAAACATTGAATATTGTGTACCCTGAAGCTCTCTAAGCAATCGGTTCAGAATTGATCAACAAGGATTTTTTTTTGGAAAGCTGGTAAGGAGAAACGGAAATGTGGGATGATTTATGTATAATGGATAAGAAGGAAAGAAACACATCACCTCTGAATTTTTAAGGATAAGTCTAGGATTCCGCAATACGGTAAGAGGCTGGCATGTGGGTAAACAAATAAAACCTGAGTCAGTGACATTGCAAATGAGATGCCAGGGGCCAAGCAATTGCAGATTTAATCAAAATGTTTTATCGTTCGTGGTTTTAACAAAACACATATAGGTTATTTTGGTCACACTTCAAATAAATGGATTTTGAATCTAATGACTTCAACTTTTATAGGAATAGTTGGTTTTTCGTTAATGGTTAAGAAGAGTTGAATTTTGAAGGTTTGGATTGATTTTAAATGTTTAAACGTTGGGTGCAGCGAGGCACACCGGGTCCCAGCTATCCAAAATACAGAAAATAAGCGGTTCATTGAGACACTTCATCTGTGTATGAAAATTCATATCTCGAAAAATGGATGGTTGTTATTGGCTCGATCAAAATGTCAGTTCCCTAATAGTTTCAAATTTTGTTACTTGAAATCAAAAATATCAAAAAATTGCCTTTTGCAAAGTCTCCTACTGTATATTAAAATTCATATCACCTGATTACTACTATTGGCTTATGGGAACAGCATAGGCGCACCGGGTCCCAGCTAGTTGTTTATAAAATTTTGTTTTACTTTCTTATCCATATAATTTCCACGAGTAATACAGAAGTCAGTCCATCCTGACAGAGCCTTTTACCAGGATAAGGCACTTGCACGCTCCGACCTAAACCGGGCTTCGGCGAGTTGAATAGTCCCTTCTAGAAATAAATCCCTCCAATGACCCTATTACCGTGCCCAACCCCAAAATCCATATCCCTTTTAACCTATACCGATACTAAAAAGCACTCTCTTTATTTAATCCGATATTTTACATGATTTTTGGTGACTTCATTATTTTCATTAATAACTAGACGAAATCAGCTTTTTCGAATTAAATATTATAAAACAAGCAAACATCCAACCCAGCGATAATCTGGGACTAAAGTTTTAGCATAGCATACACGGGAATACGGTAATGCGCTTCCGCGAAACAACAAAGTTTTGCCACCAGTTATAGCCGCTTTAATTATTCAGAGCAGTTTGCATAAATTAAGCCAAATGATAATGCATATGGATATTTGATTACAACTAATTAAATCCGGATGCACCTCGGCCCGACTGCAAATAATAAGCATGCAGCATAAATCAAATAATTAACATTTAGTCAATATTTAGCAAATCTGGTGGGGGTTATTTGTCAGCAAGGTAATATGGCAGGTGGAAGTGTTAACCGGAGACAGTCTTTTTGGACCGGGGATTTACGAATGGTTTGGTACAAGGAAACCATGCTGTGAGGAGTGCGGGGACGGGGCTTTGAATATTTGATGTGAATTTAAGTTTAAGTGCAACATAACGTATTAAGTTTCCGGTAATTGTGCTTATTTGTTTCCAGTGTTGTGTTGTTTGTAAACACATAATTGCTATGCAAAGTTCTTGAATTGGCATAGGTGCATTAAATGTGGCAATTTATTTATATGCTCGTTAAGTGTAGAGTGTTATACTCGTACATTCATAGATATAGTCGGTAATCTATTTTAAGACCTGCATTAGTCTTTCTCCCTCTCTCCCTCCGCAGTGTATTCACTGTAACCCTTTGGCCATATTTATGTTTCAAATTTCGATCAGTAATACTAAGTCTTGGTTCTAATTGAAGTAATCATACTCCGAAGTTCGCCGTAGGGATGGTTAAAATATCAATTGTGCATGAACCTGAACAGAATTGGGTTTAGTATGGCTTCACACCGAACCAAATGGATGTATAGTATACATTTAGCCTCATGGTAACTAATGCTTAATAGTAGGTGATGAGTTTCTGAATTACAAATGTAATTAACTGGAATTTGTAATTGGCATTTTGAACTTAATCATAATTGGAAGGAGGATTTTTGTAGAACTGTAGTTGAAGTTAATTAATTTTAGAAACGATTATAGCCATTGTCGACAAAATGTCATATCATTCAGTTGCATGAATTGTTGATATACAAGTTTATACAATATATAAAAAAATGCATTGAGACATAATTTTTATTATCGTAATGGGGTTAAAAAAGTAAGTTTTTATGAATGTAGAAAAATTATTTTGGAAATTGTCTTCAACAATTTTACAATGATCAAATCGGAATACAATCACTCTTTTCGTTGGTGCTAGGGATTGCAATCCGGTCCGGGGGATCCGGTACTGTTTGGCTACCCAGCGGATCCGACAATATCTATCGGACCCGATAAAACCGAAAAAGCCAAAAAAAAGCATCTACATCCACATAAAAGCGACATGAGGAAGAAATACCAAAAAAGAAACTTAAAGATCAAAACAGAATTGCCACTGCGACTGCCGACTGCAACTGCGATTTATGTCAAAGTTGGACGGCGCAGCTAATGTTTAACGAAATTGCAACCGCAACTACTATTGATACGTGACGTTTTGCATATCCAAAAATTCTGTTTGAAAAAAATTATGTTTGTACGCCACCGACTTCAACTTCGCGGCGCAGTGCCGTTGCAGTTGTAATTTCGTTATATAACGTTGTTTTACATTTGCGCTAAACGACCGACTTCGCCGTCCACCGTCGCAGTCGCAATTCTGTTTTGACGTTAAGCCTATTCACAGTTATTTCAAAAAAGAAAGGAATATGGAAATTATGGTTTCCAGAATAGTTTGCAAAGATGGTTACAATTTCAGTTCATTTTGTACATCTTCAGATATAAGACATTTTTTTTCAAAGTGCGGATATCCACTGCCAAATACAAATTCACATAACACTATAAGATCTATAGTTTCAAATGCCGATACTGTAAAATATAATAATTGAACTTGAATTTGTTTGAGTAAGCTGCCAGTTTGGTAAAAGACCGTTTGACGAGCTTTGATATTGACAACTGACGGCGCAAGTGCGATGGTTAAAGTCGGTAAGCTTGTGTCGAGCAGCCAACAAATGTGCTTGGCCAACAAGTCGTGGGTGGCCAATAAGTCAATCGCGATCGACCGGTCGATTGCAAAGCCAATTTTGGTCGATCCCTCGCGATGTATTTGGTTTTACGTGGTACAATTGTAACTACACGCGACGCGTGAACGTAACGCGCAAATTCATGCAGTTGTGAGTCGAATCATAAAAAACATGGCCAGTGATTTAACAAATTAAAAAAACCGTTTCGAGCATATATTTTACTTATCTATCGATAGAAACTCGCATTGAAACACTCCTGTACAAACATCTGTGTCGTGACATATCGAAATAGTTCGCATTTTAAGCTCCATTTACTCTGTGGCCACATACTACCACTCTAGCGACAGCGATATCACATTGGAATGGTGATTTCTCTGCGGCTCTTCGTCTACTTTGATGCTTAGAATTTAGAACCACGGGAAAGACCCTCGCGTATAGAATCCGTATACGTGAACGTAATGAAATTTGGGGCCAGTTGACGGCCAAGTCAATCAGTGAGCACTCACACAACAAGAATTTCACTAAGCTAAAATTTCGTCGAGGGCCCTTCCTACAGGTCTACATTCTAAGCTTTGATGCTGCATGTTCTGTGACGATCCTTGTTGGCACTGGTTTCTTGAAAAGGTCAGGGTTTGGTTTAATGTCTGTCAACTAATGGCCCGTCCACACGACAGAAAAAATTTTGCGCAAAAATTGCTTTTTTATGGTTTTTTTTATGAAAAAATCAGCTTTTGGTGACGTCGCCTGAAAAATTACATTAAATTCATATGGAAACAAGTTTTGCGCAAAATTTTTTATGTCGTATGGACCGGCCATAACGTTTCTTCTTTGTTTTTACTGCTGAACGGTTTTTGTAGCATTGTTTTCTTCTAAGAAGGGGAGTTTTAGCCGTTCGACTGATATTATAGAAATGCCTGCATTCAAATGCGATCTAACATACAGCTGAGTGAACGAAACGAACTCAACGGAAAAATTGGTGTACTTTCAACTTTTTCAGCATTGCCATATTCAATGCCCAAACACAAGCACACATATACAACAAACACATGCACTCGTCGCTTATATTTTTTTTGTTATATGTTTTTTTTTTTTTTTATGTGGAAGACTAGAGCTCAGGGAAAGCCCTTTGTACTGTCGACAATCTATTTTCTTCGTATAGAGTGCAGTGTCGAACAGCAAGCTCTAGTCGATAGATAGCGAAGGGGAAGATAAGACAGGACGCAAGCCCGCAACTATCTGTCAACGGAAAGTTGCCGCATACTCCGGATCGACTGCGCACCGCTCGCCTGTTTCAGTCTTTTGTTTTGTAGCACATGACTGCTACCTTTAGAGTTCTGCGGACTCTTTCAATCATTCCACTCGCTTACTAACCTCTGATCGTTGTCTTTACCCCCAAATGAGCCAGACAGTGTAGTTTGTTTATGATTAAATGTCAAAGTGGTTCAGATTGTATAATAGGTCGAATTTTGTCTTGACTGATGTCGCTGTAGACTTTCCACGGGTTATTTGGGAACCGCAAACTCCTTGAGCAGCAAGAACGAGCTTCCGTTTTGGTCTCACGTAAAAAATCCACTAATTCGTACTAGAAAACATAAAAAGTGCACAAAATCGTTTTAGAAGACCGTAAAGTGCAATTGCATGAGATAGCCGACACCGGAAAGAAATATCACTGCAATTAGAAGGTAGTTGCCGAAACCGGAGCATTTTTTGAAAGGTGGTACCATTCGTTCTATAAGAAAGGCATAGGAATATCATAGAAGCGTTGGAATGAGTGCATCACTTTTGAATGATGAATAAAATCGAATTTTGTTGTTCCTTTATTAATCACCCTACGAACTTGTTGAGTGATGTTAGTATCTTAGAGTTCAAACGTAAAGTTCCTCGCCACTTTACTTAAGCACCCCTAGGATCCCGTCTAATCTGCTCTATTCTCTTCTGTCCTTCAAAACTAAGCTTGATAGGAAAAAGAAACCTAGAAACAGTGTAGTGTAGTGATGAGCAAAAATAGTGTTAAGGGGAGGTTCTCCTGCTCAGGATCAAAAAATCGAATTTATTTTGTTTACATTTTTCACATCCTTAACATGTCTAAAATACGTCCCCATGTCTACATGTCTAAAATACGTCATAATTGGCAAGTAGCTTTTCATAGTAAGCAAAAAGCAAAAAATTGAAAATTGATTTTTTTTAGTGTTTTCAAAGGCCTAAAATGGGCATTTCAAATAAAGTAACGAATTATTGCGCATGCTCACAAGAAAGTACATAAAAAAAATATTTTACCGTACGATGATTTGGCATAAAATGGCGGCAATTGTAATTTTTTTTCGAAAACTGCCAATTTTTGCTGTAAAAAACGAAATTTTTTTTTGAAATTTCAACCACGTATTTATAGCATCAAAGTACATCTTTTCTCCAATTTTTATCAAAATCCGACCTTTTTCCTGTTATTTATTGCATTTTTAGTAAAATAAAACAAAATTTCATACATTTTCGTTTTTTAGGTTAGGATTCATTTTTAAAGTATTTATACCGAATCAGTTCGATAGTCTATTCAATCACGAGTATTTTTCAATTTTTTTTATTTTTCTACGACCAACAGAACTGGAGAAATTAAAAAAATTGTGTAGCAATGCACTCAAAATGCATCAAAAATGGACATTTATGCAATTTTCTCGTGCAGCACAGGACCGATTTTGCAGAAAATTTGTTTTTCGTTTATCTTAACATATGTAAAGAAAAAAACCAAAAAAATCCAACTTCCCAACTACATCATAACTTCCCTTTTTTTTGTTTAATTTCCCTCTACTATACGACGACATTTTCCTTAAAAATTCTAGATCTGCGGAAAAACTGTATAACTTCACTTTACACTTTCCATTAAATGTATAAATGTAAACATAATTTCCACTCGAATGTATAATCTCAAAAAGTGGAGCAAAAAAAGTGGAAAGTAGACCACTGAGTGTAATCACTGAATAAGTTTATAAGTGTAAACTCGTTTTACACTTCCATTCGGTTCCATTCGCAAATGTATACACTTAAGTGTATAAGTGGAAACGTACCTTTAGTCTTGCAGTTTTGTCTTGTATTTCCTTGGTCTTGAACATTTAGCAAGACCAAGACCAAGACTTAGCTCTGCTCGCAAGACCAATAGCAAGACTAACTGAACAACACCAAGGCTATATTAGTCTCGTCTTGGCCTTGCGTTTGCTCATCATAAGAGTAGAGTATGTGGACTGCATCACGAAATTAATTTCCTACAGGAAAAAAGACCGGCCTCGGTAACCTGAGGGTTACGGCGCCCGACTGCCACCCCAGAGGTACGTGGTTCGAATCTACTCTTCGGAATGGTCGTTCGTGTTTCCATTTTACAGCTTAGATAACTTTATTCCTGTCCTTTTCCCTCTTGACAGCAATTCCTTGACCTTTCTCCTGCGATCACCTCTATGCATAATAAGCGAGGAAATCATCTCCTGTTCGACCGTCAGCGTACTGTCGCAATTGTATGGAATGGGAGCCGGTGGAATAAAACCGCGTGTTGTCGTTGTAAGTTCTTTCGATCTGTACTATCTTTTTGACTAAAGCTTGCTGTCCGGCATTGCAAGCTTTACCTCTGAGAGCCAGTCTTCCACATTAAAAAAAAATTATAAAAACATGACCTGTCTATCGACACCTATTCTGCGGGAAAGCTGTTAATACCTTTCACGTCGATAATTCGGTAATTCTTTCTGTTGAAGGGTTGAAATTGTTGAGTCCTGGACCATGCATTAAGTGATATTCAATCCATTGTCAATCCTCATTAACTCTCGCAAAAACAGCATCACCTGACACCTTAATTCATATTTTTAATTAACAGATAATAACCGAGCACTAATAATATTAATTAAAACCATTCCATTATGGCCAGCACACAGCCATCCTCCAGTATAGGTGGGGTGTATTTGATAAAAAAAAACAGGTCAAAAATTCGAGTAATTAAATTTCACCGTTAAATTCATATTTTTAATTAATTCCCCATATACACTGGCGGTGGCTGGATGGGTTGGTGTAGAAGTGTTGCGCTTTAGCTACATATAATACTGATCCTGAATAAGCCTGGCAAGTCTCTCCTTTGAGCTTTAATAACTTTCAATAAAGCATTGTGCACTTGAAGAGAGACAGAGAAAGAGGAGAGAATGGAATAAAATTAAGCCACGACAAACAAAAGGGAGCAAAAAATCAACATCAACACACATGAAAAGTGGATGAGTTTTATCTCAGTTTTTCGTTGATTATTTACTATCCTGTCAAGTCCTTTTCTCTGCCTTTTCCTTCCGCCATTCCTCCACTTTAGCAATGGCAAGGCTTTGTCCTGTGGACCGTGTCAGTATAGTGCAATTTACGGCTACATTGCTCATACAAATACACCGCCCAACCAGGACCCACATACAGGCACTATACATATAGCTCCTGTTCCAAAGCAGAGATATAGAGGTCGAGTGATGTGGATGACGATTGTTGATTACTTTTGTTACATACAATTTATTCTACAAAACATGAAAGCGCACGTATATACATACATACACGTATGTCAATCGATGTGAGTGCCTTTATGGCTCTTCAAAACCTGCATTTTATTTGATCACTGCCGCTGGCACAAGCCTCGGCTTACACACATATGTCACACTTAAGCACCCCCTTTCCGCCTTTCCGCTCACAGGTAGCTATTTGCACTTCCAATCAGCATCAACAATTGTTCGGTTTTAATATTTGCGAATTATGGGGTCTCAAGGAAAAGGGTAATAAAGTAGCACTACACCCCCAAGCCCCAACTTAAAAGTGACGGATCCATCATGATATGAGAAATAACTCTATGACGGTAAGATTGTGCCCCCGGCAAGCTCTCCACCCACCCTGCAGAAGAGCCGGGGTTGAATCAAATTAAATTAATATTTCAGTACGTAATCAATATTGAAATTGAATTTCGTGAATATAAAGCACACAATGGAAGCTGAAGCTAAAAGGGATTTCGTTTTCTAGTTAATGGAGGTGCTGCTGCCCAGTGACCCTCCGCCGGGTGGGATTTTCTCCGAAGAGATTCTATACCAGGCTGACGTTCTATTTGGGTACTTAGCGCTTACAAAGTCATTTATTATTTCTCTGCAGACAGGTTATTTAGAGCTAATGAGAATGATATACCCTCCACGATGCTAATGTAATAACTGGAAAATTAAAGAGTTATTTATCAATATTTTGTTGTTGTTGTTGTTGTTGTTGCTGGTTCATTTTCATGCAAAATTCAGTAATGGTATTCTTTTGGGCGAAAAAGTTTCTTCATATTTTTTAAACGAAAAGCGTAATATTATCTTATTTTCATTGTTGAACACATTCTATTCGTCCACACTCTTACGAATATTAAAGAATTTTCAGGGTTGATCCAGAACTAGAATCAGGAATATGAAAAAATTCATCATTCGATAATAGAATAAATTCTCACTACTCGCGCTCGAAACAAAATGGCCTCTGGTAATCTTCATCCAGTTGAATTTCATTGCATTCACAACCACAAACAGAAAACAGTAACAGTAAGCAAACATTGCCTCTCAGTTTCTCGATTTAATTCGAAACTTCTTTTTCAAATATTCATATGCCACTACTACATATGCAAAAATACAGGTGGACGCGGTAAGCAAACCCAAAATACACGCGGACGCATTAAGCAAACCCAAAATACACGCGGACGCATTAAGCAAAGCTTCCCAAAATGTGGGGTGTCCTCAGAAGCATAAAATTCGTTTTTCTTTTCCAGCTACGCACACCTTAATTGCCAAAAAAAAACTTTTTGCGTCTGCTTCATGCGGTCTCGTGTATTTTGGGCCTTGTTGTCACACATTCACTTGACAATATAGTTCTTCTCCTCTTCACGCGAAACATGAATGCCTAATATCCACCTGCTCTTCAAATGAACCCGTCGGAGCTCCTTCTATAAGGAAGGAGGAAATCAAATCAGTTGCGAATGAGGTCCGAAACACAACGTAGATAAGCCGAGATAAATAGCTGCCAAGTTTGAACAGCATAGCAAAGAAGGTACTTAAATTATCAGCCAGTGTGGCATCAGGCGCCCTCATACAGGTATTCACAGCGTGTTTGGAGGAGAGAGAGTAGTAGTCCGGGAAAATTATCATTTTAAGGAGACATAAATTCCAAAATGGCTGAAAATTGGACCACAGATTGCTTGGGACTTTCTAAGAAAACAATTTCGGAATCACAAAAAAAAACATGGCCGCCGGAGATATCACTTTTTGGTAAAACAATCAGTCAAAAACTGGTTTTTTCGAAAAAAAATTTTGATCAGTCAATACGAAACGTTATTGCCTACAAAAAAGCCTTTTTGTCATTTTTTCGAAATCCTAACCCTTTCGAAGTTATTCAAGGTCAAAGTTTCCAAAAATCACATTTCGGCCAAAAAATACTTTGAATAATTCGGGAAGGTCAAGGTTTTCGAAAAAAATTCAAGAGAGGTATTTTGTAGGGAATAATGTTTTGTATTGACTGATCAAAAATTTTTTTCGTAAAAACCAGTTTTTGAGTGATTTTTTTGCAAAAAAGTGATATCTCCGGCGGGCATGTTGTTTTTTTTGTGATTCCGACATTGTTTTTTTAGAAAGTCCCAAGGAAGCTGTGGTCCAATTTTCAGCCATTTTGGAATTTTGTCTCCTTTCGTGCGTTTTTTTTTTGTTAATTTCCCCGGACTATAGAGGTTTTCCAGCTTAGTTGAAGCAGCAAAAAATTATACTCATGCCAAAGCCATACACAATGTTGATACCCCTTGTCACATAGGCCGATGTGGGTCATGAACACAAAGGGCAAGCAAATTTTCCTCGTAAAGGCTGCGAGATGATGAAAAACGAAAAACGCCTTGATATTAACAAGTTCAAGTAAGATACTCGTAATCTTTTTCTTCTTTGATCCTTTACCTGGCGGTCCGAGCGGGACGTCCCCGCAACGGATACACTGCTGTCGGTGCCGCCGAGTCTCGAACTCCATTCACGATTCGTTTCCATTATTGACGATTTTTGGCGACGCGGCGTCTCGATAATCATTGATTCTTTAAGTCGCCCTCGATATTCTTAAGCCAGGTTTTCTTCGGTGCCTATCGCTGAATTCGCCAGTTTACCGGACGGTCTTGCCAGAGAAGTTTACGTGGCAAGCGGTTATCATCCATTCGGAAAAAATGTCCAAACGTCGTAGTCGACGTTTTTGTATTTCTTCTTCGATCAGTGTCGGTTGATCGCATCTTTGTCTAACTGTCTCGTTTCGAACGCGATCGCCTCGCCTCAAGCATCGCATTTCGAACCCCCGGGACACAATGAGGCCGACAACGACAATTCTCATATAAATTGTTGTTGTTTTCCCGTAGAAGTTGTCGTTGTCGGCCTCATTGTGTTCGGGGGGGACCTCGAGCCTGTTCACGTCCGGCTTGAGCAGTGTCCACGTTTCCGATCCATAAAGAAAAATCGGAAGGATCAACGTTCGCTAAAGGCGTACTTTCGTTTTGATGGTAATATTTATTCGTTTCCATAAGCACCACTTGAGCTGTGAACGACGCCCATCCATGCCACTTTCTTTTCCTCAACCAACGATCCCAAATATTTGAACATCGGAACCTGTTCGATTTGGGCTCCATCGAGGTGAACACTGGCTTTCGATCCGTCCGTTGTGAGCACGGGCCTCGCCTCGCGGCCAAAGGACGAAAAACGACGTTTCATGACCATCGACGTCAAATACAAGTGTAATGATACGATAAAAAATCAATAATATCATTTTATGAATTCGACATTATTTATGGGTGCGCCATCTAGACTTTCGGTATTTCATAATTGAATAACTCTGGAATTTTTTAGCCGATTTCGACAAATGTACACGATTCTGAAACGTCATTCAGTACCATTTTAGCTATGAGTCAATACACACCGACAGAACGCGCTGATATTGGTGGTCATTTAATCGTCATTGTATTTAAAAACTGATTTGAAATAAATGGTAGAGAATATCCTAAATAAATCTTACTCATTTGTCAAAATCGGCTAAAAAATGTCAGAGTTATTCGATGTTGAAATACCGAAGGTGTAAATGGCGCACCCCATATACACCAAAATTTGCGTCGTTCCGGTTTGCGTCGTTTTCGAAGTTGCGTCGTTCATAAATTTTCGCGGTTTCAGAGTTGCATCGTTAGTACTTCTATCTTTATTTTTGATGTGAAACATCTTTGCGCGCGTTGACAGTAATTCTTCAAGGTCGGGAACATTTTGTGGGAACGCTTTTTAGGGAACGCTTTATAGGGAACGCTTTGTTCCAATCCAATTTTCATTCCGGGAAACGGAAGATCTGTATTGAGGAAGACAGAATAAGACGGAGATTTTAAAAAAAAATAGTAGCACCAAAGAAAAGTGTTTATATGCCGCGAGCCAGACATGACGAGCCAGACATAGGCAGAATGGAACAAATGGTTGAGTGGTTGCTTTACGACGTTGATATTCCAAAAAGTCGCGGGTTCAATTCTTGATCTCGGCATTTGAATTTTATTATTTATATTTAATGGTTTTATTTGTTTGTTTGTTTGTTCGGTTCAAATCTTGCGACAGCTTTTTCAACTACTTCTACTTAACCGATTCTTATGAAACTTTGCACACACATTGAGTTGGCGTGACAATGCAATCTGACATTTTTGTAAAAAATCAAGATGGCGGTTTCAAGATGGCGGACGAATTTTCCAATTGTGTTCCGATTCCATTGAAAATCAGTATCGGGTGGTTTTTGGGCCACAAATGACGATTCTGTAGTCAAAAATTGAAAATTCAAATTGACCGCGTCAATATGGCGGATGAATTTTGCGAATGTGTTCTGAATCCATTGAAAATCGGTATCGGGTTGTTTTTAGGGCCACAAATGACGATTCTGTTGTCAAAATTTTGAAAATCCAAAATGGCCGCGCCAATATGGCGGATGAATTTTGCAAATATGTTCTGAATCCATTGAAAATCTGTATCCGGGGGTTTTTAGGGCCATAAATGACGATTCTGTGGTCAAAATTTGAAAATTCAAAATGGCGGATGAATTTTGCAAATGTGCTCTGAATATGTTGAAAATCCGTATCGGGGAGTTTTTAAGATCTCAAATGACGAATCTGTTTTCAAAATTCGAAAATTCAAAATGGCGGCGGCAATATGGCGGATGAATTATGCCTATGTGTTCTGAAGCCATTGAAAATCGGTATGGGAGGGTTTTTAAGGTGACAGATGACGAATGTGTGGTCAAAATTTGAAAATTCAAAATGGCGGTACGATTTTGGTAATAACAATTCGATTTCACTGAAAATTGCTTTTTGGGTGTGTTTAAGGTCGGAAATAATGTATTTGTTGTCAAAATTAGAAAATTCAAAATGCCGCTGGCAATATGGTATGTAGCATTGAGTCGCATAAGAACTTTGGAAGGGCTATGTATTGAGGAGCTTGATTGTGAGAAATTAACAGGTAAGAAACCGTGCAACAAAGATGCAATGAAAGAGTTGGAAAGGATGAGAAGTTTGCATGATGACACGAGCCAAAAGCCAAACTAAAAACTAGAAAATAAAAATAGGTAAAAAAACTTTTAAGTTAAATGGTTTTATTTGAAATCATAAGCTGTACCAAAAACTAGAAAATAATTAGAACACAAACATGGGCCTTCTTGAGATTCTGACGTCTGGTAAGAAATCGTGTAATAGTAGCCATGCTGTTTTCTCATGTCGTATGCCAAGGGGCACTTTAAGTCGCTGCGTCGCGTCAGCGGATTAAGTAATAGTCTGAGACTTGTAACAGACTAAAATAAAAACATGGAGAGCATAAAAATCTGTATAACTACTGTATTATTAAATTAAATCGACTTGTCTAGAAAAATGTGTTTCCAAGCCCACCAAAAATATATTTCAAATGCGGTCAGACATCATGGTCAAAGGTCATCAACAGCAATGGTACTTTTTCAACACAAATCGGTGTGTAAAAAATTTACGGCTTTTTTACATCCCAAACGCAAAATTGCTGTGCGATAAAAGAGCTCCAGAGCTGCGTTTCCCTTTGCGTTTGGGATGTAAAATGGCCTTTATTCTTACTAATCATTCAATTTAAAGAAAGATGAAGATCGCCAAAGATGTTTCACATCTTTCACGTGCACTGGTTACACGCGCTATATTTTTAAATATGACCCCGTTTGAGTTCCATTTTCAAATTTTCACTGTTTCTTTAGAATTGAAGTAGGAGCACGATGATATTTTTTTTTTTTTGTTTCTCTGTTCTCGCTTTTATGATATAAAATATAATTTTTAAAAAAAAATCAATACGTTTGTTATTTAAAAAGCCTCCGTGGGTGTGGGTCTGACCCGCGGGTCATAGGGTCGGATTCTAGCTGGGAGATGATATTACAATTTTGTACCCGGATAACACAGTAAATTTAGGATCATTTTCTTAGATAGAATTTCATATAAATCTTGAATTAATGCATTATGTTAAAAATGTGTCTTTAAATTTTATTATGTCCTAGACGCCTCCTCATCACATTTATTTTTCACTGAAAAAGTTCATACAGTTTCACATTGGAAAGTCCCATAACATTTTTTGCGTTAGACAATAAATTTTTAGCGTCACCAGACGAAATCAAAACTAGGCCAAAGTATTTTCACGGAATTCGGACGCCATTGATAAAAAATTTAATATTTATAATTTATTTGCAAAAAAAAAAATAAAGAAAACGAAATAACAAAAATCTTTTTCAGCACACTCTCTTACTTCTGTTTGGAGGAGTAAATCCATTGCGCAATTGACTAAGTCCGTTTCACAGCTTCAATGAACAATTTGGGCCGAGTCGAAAAAAAATGGTTTTATTTTTTGTTTACAATGAAACCACGTTGCTGTAATCAAAAAACTGCCAATAAAGTAGCGACCTGCCATTCAAGTTGCAGTGACCTCATCTGTAAACAATCGATGTGTGAGCATTTGTGAAGGCATCAGCGAAAATCCCGATCGTTTATAATATAATGCGAACGAAGAAAATAGTCAGCAGAACAACTCATGTCTAGTGTCTTTTTTGGGTTGTGTCGTGTTACTTTTGCTTGAAATTATCTCTAGATAAATATTTTCTTGTGCAGCAGCAGCAGAGCTGGATTTATGCATACACGACGAGCTGTTCTCTCTCTACGGAGACTACACAAACAAAACCCAAAATAGATTGATTTTGCCTATAAATATCGAGAGACTAATTCGTTTCGGTTCGACCCACCATCTATGTTATTTTTTTTTTGAGGACCTTTTCTTTTGTGAATTTTAATAATAAAGTGAAAGGAAAGTTCATACAACCCCCGACCCCCCGACCATGGACAACCCTTTTTGAATTATGTGCCCTTAGAGAAAATTCTCCTTCTCCTGTTTGAAGTTATATACATAAGTCAGGTTTTAGTTGGTTGGTGTTGTAGCAAGAAAGAAAGAAAATACTTATTTTTATTTTTACCCTATTTATTCCCTATTTTCACGGAACTGTGTACACTTGGCAACCTGCCACGGCAACTGACGACCTTCACTAAAGAAGATTTCAAATTTTACACAATATTTTTTTTTTTCGAAAAAATGTAAAACGGATTTGCCAACTTGTTGAAAACGCGAAATATAATGACAACTATAAGAGAAGGTTTCCTTTCAATTAACAGCGGAAAATTTCTGACATAAGTATGGTGTGGAGGGGGGTGCGGGTAGCTCGAAGAAAAGTCTACATTTTCCAGCTCTGCACACCCCCGCTTACCTACATACTGGCCGAAGAGCTATCCACGGATTGAAGGAGGAAATTAGCTCGTTCGAGTGTCTATCAATCAGCTTGAGACTTATTCACGGATTTTCCGCCTCGAGTCTTTCGTTATTTATTTGTAAATTTTAGTATGAACACATAAGTTTTCGAGATGAGCAAATTTTCTTCTGTTCAAGTTTGCTTTCGTTTTTTTTTTCCTGTTCAAAGCTAGTCGAAGATTTATTTCTTGGGCCAGACTTCTTTACGATTATGTTTTGGAAGCAGATGAAATCTTTGCGACAATGAACAGATTTCGTAACATGACTTTGCAGATGTTAACAATGTTTTTTTTTCGTGTTTTTTCATTTATTTATTTTTATTTGAGGAGATGCTTTAATAATAAGTACCTGTAGAAACTTTGACATGAGGTTGGCAGACGATATTTTTTGGAAAAAAAAGTGAAAAGGGAGCTTTGACGAGTGGAGGTTATTTTTATTAATCTCACGACAGATTTATTGTTTCAAATTTTTATTCATCGACAGTGTAATAAGTCTGGGTAGTGTAAGCGTTAACACCACCGTCTACCATCGCCAGGGCCGGCGCTTGGGTTTTTTGCGCCCGGTGCAGTATGCCATATTGCGCCCCATCAGCTCCTGATTTTTTGATCGCAATGATGGACAATGGGAAAATTACGCCCCCTCGAATTGCGCCCGGTGCAAGTGCACCATTTGCACCTATGAAAGAGCCACCCCAGCTTAAGTCCAATGACCTTCTTGTCGCATTGAAGCAAAGCGGAGAAGGCAGGACCAGCGCTTGGTTTTTTTTCGCCCGGTGCAGTATACCATATTGCACCCCACCAACTGTTTTCTAAGATTCAAATTTCTTTTTAATTTTAATTTCTGAAATTTCGCCCCTGTCCAATTGCGCCCGGTGCAAGTGCACCATTTGCTCCTATGAAAGCGCCGCCCCTGACCATCGCCGAGGTCAAGGTGCGATTCTTTACAGAGGTATTTTCCTTTGCCATTTTACTTCCCATATCCCACAAGAACTTAAAGCGATATAGTCGGGTGTTGGCGTTGGAATTCCTTCATTCCTTTCCGACTACACCTTTTTTGTGTAGAAGTCTAGGCTTTAAAAATCACTCTTTGTCTGTCATGTCTTTTACGTTATGGTGCAATGCTCAGTGGTAAGCTTAGTTCGATTTATGATTATCCTACCTCGAGAGGTAGTGTACTGTAGTGGACAAACACTACAAACATCAAAACCTATGATTACCTGCGCAGCCCTGGTCCTGTGGCCAAATACCCAAAAAATGAAATGAAATTTAGTGAGATATAGGGTCCAAAAGTACTGCGGCCGCCTCACTTGGTCTATTGAAACCCACCCCTTTACCTCATATTTATTGGCTAGACCGCTTGAACAGGTTCAGCAGTCTGTCTAATGGCTTGTCGCCTAGAGTTGACTGCTCGAAAGGCAAACTCATCTTGCTCAAGACAAAGCCTGCAGGTGAACTCCCCGCTCTTCCTGTCCTCCTTAAATGGTAATCCAGGCGCAGTGTCCGGCAATCAATCCAACAAGTGTGCTGATATCCTTTATACCGCGCCCTAACAATCCTAAGCCTCGTCAAAAAACGGCAATCAAGCCAACAAGTGTCCTGACATGAAGCCATGCATGCATAGCGACATCAAAGCTTATAAAGAGATGCATTGTATCCCTAAACGCTCTCGCATATATTGGATACTAGAGCATGATGCGATGGAAATGAACCAACAGATCCACCTAGCCAAAAAACTTTCCTGGATCGCGTTGATCTGGTCAGATCCTTTCTATGGATCATCCAATGGTCACACGAAAGATACTCTTTGAATATGGGGAAAAAAGTGCCTGTCATGTACCTTGTACCGAGTATGAGACAAGCTAAGAAACGCATTACCCCTGATCGAGCAAAAGCTAAGACACTTCTCAAGCTTACTAAACCGGAATTCAGATTTCTAACAGACCTCACAGGATAATCTCGTGTCAGATACTACCTGAAAAACATAAGTAAAATTGAAATCGACGTATTCAGATACTATCAAGTGGGAACAGAAACCTCAGAACATGTCCTCTGCAATTGTGCTGCATTTGTGAAGCGCAGGTTTCGCTCCACAGAAAAATCGCAATAACAAAAAAATAAGTGTGGAGCATTAATCCAAGAGCTACCTAAATACTGATCTAGGCTACTGATCCAGCTCTTCGACAAACAACGTTTAAAAGAGATTCACAAAAGATCTATTAAAAGTCGATGTGCTCGATTTTTGATGAAAATTTTAGCCCCCCACTGCATACACCCCCATCAGGACTAGCCTTCTAGAGTCCATATCCATGAAAAAATGTACCATTGGGTGCCTTCCATTTAGACACAGAGAGACACAGTGTTACACTGTGTGCGACACAGAAGTGTTCCATCAACGACACAGCTAGACACAGCCGGGCACAACTAAGACAATGCTACCAACCCTCGCCAATTGAAATGTGATCGTTCATTTATAATTACAACAATATTGTTTCATTTTTAAGATACCCAGCATTTATAAATTGTCGGGTAATTAATTTAAAGAAATTATCAACATAAAATTTACGATTTACTTGCCAAACAAAAGTAAAAACGAGGAAAGTGCGCCGTGGCGGATTTTTCATGAACTTATGTGTTCCATTTGGGCTTACACAGAACGACACAGAGCGACACGCTGTGTCGGACACAATTGTCTTTCTGTGTCTAAATGGAAGGCACCCATTATTAACAAAAAATCAAAAATTGCCAATATCTCGAGAACCGTTGGTCGTAGACGGTTTCTAATGAAAATTTTACACCCCCATACCATATACCCCCATCAGGACTAGCATTCTAGAGTCCATATCTATGAAAAAATATACTATTATTAACAAAAAATCAAAAATTGCCAACCTAGCTGAAGCCAATTTCTAAAGCACAAAGCCCAACCAAATCCATGGCAGCCCTAAACAAATGCAAAACAAATGACAAACATTTTTGGTAAATTTCTAAAAGTATGCAAAAATATCTCTCCTTGCATCTAAGAATATAATTTCAAAGCTCAACCTAAGCACCATTTGAGCCTGAGATTTGGAACCTGGATCTCCCACGAGATCCCACCCAAGACCAACGATTCCCATCCAAGGCTCCCTCCCAGCATGAAAGGCCGACCTAAGACACATTTCAGCGAAGTTCAACTAGTTTCACACAGGTGGTGCTCACATCCAAAGCTCAGCATAAAAAAGCTCATCACACCGGTTCTTGTCCTTGATAAAGCTCACTCCCGAGCTCACAACCGATGACTATACTAATTGAGTTGGATGTCCCTATTGTTGGAGTTACACAAGAGCTGAGCTTCATTAGGACAAGGTACGATATGTACATGCCTTATATAGTCGAAATCGTAAGAGTAACGCAGTGTACTGTCATTAGTGAAAATCCGGACTGAGTTAGAGGGTCGTTCGAGAGAAGGTCGGGGTAATAGAATGAAGGCCTGAGGGACACCGCCAGAGATGCTGTGATATTAAGATTCTCTGATAAGGGTTAATGGTTCCATAGACTCATACCGAGCGTGGAGGGGTGACTGTTGGTAGAACGCGGTGAAATAAGCTATACTTTAATGCAGTTCTTGGGTGGTCGTGAAGAACATCGAACCAACTTTGATCATTTTGGACGTGACGATTCAGCCTATTCCCCAAAGATTCCTAAATGTAATAAAGTACTCTATTGATGTACACGAAATGCCGTACATTGGATAAAAGACCATCAACCCTAGGAGATTAAAACTGTTAGGAGCCAGATAGAGGAAGGCAGTAGAAGAGGCCCAGCAAGAGTAGTAGTTAAATAATGATCCAGCCCCTTGAGGCAATACCGTACGCCAGTCCTGTGGAAGCGTAGAAAACAAGGAGATGATTTAGTGGATTGGAGTTTCACCTTGTTTTTGAGCTTTTCTTCTTTCAAAAAATTTCGAAGATTCTGGATATAGTCAGGAACAATTTGATAGGGTGAAGTGTTTTCGTAGAGGTTTAGATCTCTTTGATATTCATTTATGAGCATCGAATTGTCGGGTACGGTAGATTGACTGACATTGAGCTCTTTGAAATACTTATAAGCTTTGCGAGTCTTGAAGTAACCCCCCGAAGTATTGAGTGGGTAGAACAATAAAGATCAGGGTGTGACAGAGTGTGGTCGAGTAAAGAAGAACTCTAGACGGAGAGATATGCAGCAGATGGTCAGCAGAAGGTCATCTTCAAGCCAATTGGACTTATCGTAAAGCCAATCTAAAGCTCTTTTAGAAGCTCATTTGATTCAGATAGAAAATGGTTATGGAAAGGTAGCGCTAGTTTGTTACTGCTCTGAGATACAGGAATGTGAATCGACTTCGACGTAAAGGTGATTTTCTAAAGCAAGAGGCATAAAAACTGATCTTTAAAAATATTTTTGCATCTTTAAAGCGTTATTTATCAAGTAAAATTTAAGTTTTAAAAAATTTTTAACACCGAAACTGTATTAAGGTATTGAAATCATTGAGCTGAATTGAGCTGAATTGAGCTGAATAGAGCTGAATTGGGCTGAAAATATCCCAAACAACCAAAAAGCTTTTATTACAAATGCATGTGCCAAATTAAATAAATCATGCTATGACCTTATGGTTATTTAGGGACTAATTTTTGCACATTTGAAAATACATATTATTAACTTCCCAGTAGGAAGTTATTGTAATCGGTCCGAAAATCTGATTCGAAATTTTCAATGTGTTTACACGTTTCAAGGTCCCAATAGCATTTTAAGCAAAAATTTGAGAAGAAATATGTGTGTGTGTGCGTACGTATGTGGTCATTTTTTCCTGCACGATTTCGCGCGAACCGAAAAAGATATCGACTTCGTTCAGGTGCCGTTCGAAGCGTGTTCAAGGAAATATGATCTGAAAAGATTTTCATAAAAATTGGTCGGGCCGTTTTTTTGTTTGAACGATTTAAGTGATTTTTGTACCAGCACGATTTCGCTCGAACCAAAAAAGATATCGACTTCGTTAAGGTGCCATTCGAAGCGTATTAAAGGACATATGATCTGAAAAGATTTTTATAAAAATCGGTCGAACCGTTTTTTTGTTTGAACGACGTAAGTGATTTTTGTACCAGCACGATTTCGCGCGAACCAAAAAAGATACCGACTTCGTTAAGATGCCGTTCAAAGCGTGTTAAAGGAAGTATGATCTGAAAAGATTTTCATAAAAATTGGTCGAGCCGTTTTTTTGTTTGAACGACTTAAGTGATTTTTGTACCAGCACGATTTCGCGCGAACCAAAACAGATATCGACTTCGTTAAGGTGCCGTTCGAAGCGTATTAAAGGACATATGATCTGAAAAGATTTTTATAAAAATCGGTAGAACCGTTTTTTTGTTTGAACGACGTAAGTGATTTTTGTACCAGCACGATTTCGCGCGAACCAAAAAAGATACCGACTTCGTTAAGATGCCGTTCAAAGCGTGTTAAAGGAAGTATGATCTGAAAAGATTTTCATAAAAATCGTTCGAGTCGTTTTTTAGTTTGAACGGATACTGGGAAGTTAATCTTGTGGACCGAAAGGGTCAAAAGCCACATCCCAACTAGTTTATAGTATATATCAAAAAAGAACCAAGATAGCAAAAGAACTTTGAAGATAATGGATTTTTTTTTCGACTTGTTAACTAACTTTACTTTTAGCGCATAGCAGGAATTTTCCGTTGAAGCCCTTTTCTGATATAGTCATATTGTATATTACCTATTACTTTTTCGATGGTGGCTTTGTTGCCAACTAACAATTAGCGAACGACTAAAGATATAAGAAAACTGTTCTGTGAATCCTGAATCTATAAACCGCGATTTTTACGGTTCCGTGTATATACTATCCTATATTCCTATCCGTATTCTACTATCATTAAGTAAAAGTCTCCTGCTTATAGAGTACTAACCACAGTAAAACTATAACTAAGGACTATCCTATATATCTAGCATAATATACCCATAGTTATTTTTCGAATTCACGACCAAAAAAAAAATAAACAAATTGAAATAAAACCTCCACATTATTGTAACTGTACCTACTCACGTCTAAAACATAAGAAATGCCAAAGAAAATTTCAGGTAAACTCATGTCATCACGGTACATCGTCATTTTACCATACCTATGTTCTCTCCTCTCTCCCAAAGCAGAAATTCATTTGTCCCAAAGCAGTTGGATATATAAAATTCCTTAAAATGTCTCTGTCTCTTAAACTCTACTAAATATGCTATGGACAGAAAAACATATCCACAAAGGCAACAAGTTATTAATGATTCATTGTCAAGTCACGGAATATGCCTTTGAGAGTTTGTTCTCGTTTTTTAAAGGTGCATTATACCTGAGCAGATACCGTTACCCCCCTACCAAATTCCGTGCCACCCTAGCTTGGCAATTTATCCCACATGTATGGCAACTTGCGCGACTAACGTTACTATGTGAATTATTAACGATATGATAAATATAAGCCATTCTCAAATGTCAGAAATTACTGTTTCGCGTTTCACTATATAAAGGTAAGGACCGGTGAGAATTTTTTGTGTTAGCCAAAAAAATAATATAATTTGGTCTGTGTTTCCTTAACAAAGGTTTTTTTCGGAGGAGTATGTTTGTGAAATATGTCCTTGGTCCTTTGGGCATTTTATCTTTAGCGAGATTGTTAACAAATTCGAGGTGTAATACATGAATTGTGGTTTTTAAGGGAATTGTATTTCATTTGGTAATTGATTCGAAGTTTTCTTTGCTGTCTTTGCAAATGCCAATGATTATACCTTTTCAATTCACAATACTTAATCCAATAAGGAAATTAAAACATCATGGTTTATTTAGCATAATGATAAAAATTTAACTTAATATCTTGTGCTATATCAATGTGAGACACTTAATGAAAAACACGAGTCTTACTCGTGGCAAAATTTATAAGCCAAACTCACGAACCAGAAGTCATAGTAGATAGTAGAAGTAGTTTACAATAATTACAACTAGAGTGATTGTCTTCATTTTCATTATAACATACTAGAGTTAAAGCCCGTTTTGTAGGCGTAAAGAACCTTCGAAGCCTTAACTTTTTGGTAACCAATACATGATTGGTCCTGCCATAAATAGGTATACCGAAGTTCAAAAACTGGATGAAGGCCCCTAAGTCAACATAAATAAGAGAGACTGTACTTATCACAACAGCGACAGGACAGCTACAACCCCACAATGACCTAAACCAGCCCCAACGGTTAATACTACGAAAATATTCCCATGTACTGCAGCAGGAGTCCCATCAACCAGGATTGGTTCATGAAGTAGGTAAAAGAAATGTGGCGGCGACCCGAGTAAAAATAACACTCGTCCGCTCCGAGCCTGCAACAGGCACGCACTAGCACGCTAATATAAAACGTAAGCGTAACGCAGGTATCGTCATCAGCAAAACTGTATAGTAGGTTAGAGGCGATTCAGAGCACGTCGTTAGTACAGATTAGGAAAAGAGTAGACGATAGAATTGAGCCCTGGAGAAGACTGGTCGGATGAACACTGGCCGAGTGACTGATGTGTAGGGCTTGGATTCGACGTCATCCAACACTAGTTTGATTCAATAACCAAAAGGACTATTCAATCCTTTCGAAATAAGTCGATACAAGTAGTTTGGAGTTTCGTTATAGTCCGGGGAAACTAGCATTTTAAGGAGACAAAATTCCAAAATGGCTGAAAATTGGTCCATGCTTCCTTGGAACTTTTTAAGAAAACAATTTCGAAATCACAAAAAAAAACATGGCCGCCGGAGATATCACTTTTTGGCAAAAAAATCACTCAAAAAATGTTCTTTTCGAAATTTTTTTTGATGAATCAATGCGTACCGTTATTGCCTACAAAAAAGCCCTCTTGTAATTTTTTCGTAAACCTAACCCTTTCGAAGTTATTCAAGGTCAAAGTTTCCAAAAAACACTTCGGCCAAAAAATACCTTGAATTATTCGGAAAGGTAAAAATTTTCGAAAAAATGACAAGAAGACTTTTTTGTAGGCAATAACGGTTCGTCAAAATTTTTTTTCGAAAAAAGCACTTTTTGAGTGATTTTTTTGCCGAAAAGTGGTATCTCCGGCGGCCATGTTTTTTTTGTGATTCCGAAATTGTTTTCTTAAAAGTCCCAAGGAAGCATGGACCAATTTTCAGCCATTTTGGAATTTTGTCTCCTTTCGTGCGTTTTTTTTTGCAAATTTCCCCGGACTATTAACAGAACAGGGTGCCATACTCTGTCAAGTGAAACATGACCAAACTCATCAAAGCTGTGAATGCTTTTGTTTGAATTGCTCGGAGCAGGGTGTTATATTCTATCTGTTAGAGGGGTTGTTGGATTCACCTTTTTCGCTCTTTGAATCCTAACTTTTAATGTTGGATTGAAAAGGCGTTTCTTTCTGCTTGCGAGTTTCTGTTTCAACTGGAAATGGTGTGGTTTATTATGAGCTACTAAAACTCGGGGAAACTATTAATGGAGATCTTTACCGATAACAGATAACTCATCAGAACTAAGATATGAACGAAAAAAGTAACGAGAATACTCCAAAAGTCATCACAAGAGAAATCTAGTGTAGGCTCCCATGACAAAAAAGGTACCCCATCGAACACCTCAAAATTATAAAGTGAGAATGGTTGAAAAACATGTAAAAAACATGTTATGCCCGCCAGACTAGTAAAAATTTGTTAATTGTTATTTTTTATGAATTTTTGAATTTAGCTAAAAAAAAAGATTTCTTTTTCCAAAACACCTGCTTGAAATTTATACAATTTGTAGTAAATAATGAACCATTTTTGAAAAAATTTGTCTGGCTGACATTTTTTGTTAATTAACTTCTGACAGACCTTTTGTTATAAATTATTTTTTTTTATAAAAATGCACTACATAACACCTCCTTGATTTTTTTTTTAAAATAAAGTTTAAGATTTCTTCTATCTATTACAACTTGTCTGGCTGGAAATTTTTGTTAATAAATTTGTCAGACTGAATTTTGAATGCGCACCCTGCAGCATGTTTTTTAGCCATTCTCACTTTATAATTTTGAGGTGTGCACCTTTTTTGTCATGGGAGATTAGACTAATCGGTCTGGGACAAATTTCGCGGCGTTCTGCGGTTTTTTTGTTGGGAAACTGAATCTAGTAGTTTTCATTGGCTTCTGTTGAGTGAGTTATGCAGGGATTTGAACAAGGGCTAGTCAGAGGATGCTATATTTTGTGGATACATCAAAATTTCCTTATCGAAGTCTCAAAAAAATTGGACGGTTCATCAAAGAAGTGTGTGGTCGTGCATTGGCTGACCAATTGGAAGCACTTCGTAGTGGACAGTTCCCCTCCAGCCCCACCACACACATACCGCAGCAACTTTTTTGACGGCAACCCTGGGTTTTCGAATGCTTGTAACGACTCACCATGCCTCGTCCACGATCTTTGATGCTACCAATTATGGTACGTGATCCCGTTTTCACCACCGGTTATGAAACGTTGCGTTTCAGAAGTTTTATGGTCAATGCCTATCTCCATACCAATATCGACACCGCTTACATGCCTAACTTGCTGAACTTTTTCAAGAATTTCATCAGAATTTTCAGAGATTGGACGACCAGAGCAGGACTCATCGATCACATAAAAATTATCAGAACGAAGCAACTTAACCATTTCCGCGCAGCAAATTTTGATAAATTGCCTTCACCGTACACTGATTTTGAATTTAATTGAGTTTATGCCTTCACCGTACAAAATATAAATTTTTGCACAAGCCTGCACAGTACTCTTCCCTTTGTAGTAATAATATTGCAAAATATACTACAAATTTTCATTATTTGCCTCCAATCACAAACATCTTTCCAACCAATGCACGATGGTTATACACCCAAAGTAACCCTCTAACTGTCACCTGTCAAACAAGAGTTTAGTGTTGTCGCTGCGATTAGTGGTTCGTGACTTATTTGCAACTGACACCATCTACCGGGAAACCGACATTAACTTTTTCCCATAGTTGAAAAATTTTAATTTCTCTACAAAAACTGCAGAATTTTCACTTTATTATGGTTTTATGTTTAATAAAGTTGTAAAGCTTATTACGAAACTTTTCTACCTGATTTATTTTATAACATTAAAACTAATCCTAAATTTCTCTTGTACCAAAAAACAAAAAAAAAATTATACATTCATTTTAAGACGAAGAAAAATACTACACACAAAGTTATTCACCAGACCTTTGAAATAGTATTCTAATATCGTTTATCCTGGTCCATTAGGAAATTACTAGAGGCCTAGAAATCAGACCGTACTAAAATCTAGAATATGTAACATCAGACCCCACCCCAGGAACCTAATAGATTCCCTCCGTCTTCCACAGATTTTCATCCCACCCCCACTACAGCATTTCCTCAGCTGACTATTTTCTCTTCCATTTTATTTAAAAGTATCCCAGCTTATAACACTTGCACCCAGCCACGATTCCATCCATATTTTTTTTTTGGGTTCACTTCTTTTTACTACAATACATTTTTACTGTACACTTTTGCATTATTTTTTCTCTTCTTATTTTTACAGGCTAAAAACGCTGTGTCGCTCCAAGGTACGTCTCATAATCCTCCATGCATCTGCATATACAGATACATATATATATCTACCTCTAGGTTGAGTCCTGTTGTGTAGGTATGTTTTGCCTGGATGTGCTCTCTATATATGTGCCTCATCCCCACTCTACTATATATATATGTATGTAGTTAACGTTGGTGAACGACAAGCTCTTTCGTAACACTGCTTAAGCTTTCTGCATACAGGTCGCCTTGCTGTTGCTGTTGTTGTTGTTCTGTAGTAGTAGTACTAGTTGTTGTTGTTTTTGTACATATAGTTTGTTTTTTGTTTTAGTTAAATACAATCCCCCACTCCCACAATCAATGCACAAACACACATACACACCTCTGTAGATAAATACTTATATAGGATACGTGCTATCGATATAGGTACGTACCCTAACTAAGTTACAAGCCCATAAAGGGAATTTAATTGCATGTCTTTTTGCCTTTACCTTTACCTGGAGTCCTTTCAGGACGCATGCAGCCTGGTCTCGTGGCAATATTCTTTCAATGATGGCAAATTTTTGTTTAATTGCGGCGAGGTTCATGCATTTTTGACCTACGCTTAAAAAACATTATTTATCGAATGGAATTTTACACTCAATGAAAAAAAACTAATGTTTATTGATGAATTGAGGAAAAAATTCAACAACAAAAAATTTCACCAGTTAATGGATGAATGCAAAAAGTGCATTGAACATTTAACGAATTTAATATGAAATTGTATGGGTTTGCTTTTGTTGGTTTTGTTCTCTGAATTTAATTTAATTTCTTATGAAATAAAAAATCTACTTGATTGATTGATTGTTTCGCATTGTGTATTTGTGACAGATAATTAGATAGTCTTGCCTCCCCAAGTCTTGCCACAAACTCAGGATCACAACTGTCTTAAGTATTTGCTTTTTAAACTATACCAACCCATCGTGAAATGAAGGGCTAAACTAAAGCTTAAGAATCGTTTCTTTTCATGCACAAAGCTCTTACTTATTATAAAGCATGATTCACTTCGTTTACACAATAGATAACTGCAAAAGTAAATGCTCCTTCAAGGAGACATAATAATCTTATATCAATATTACCAAAAAGCACAATTTCTGAACTTTAAGAAAACGTTCAGCTTGTAAAAATCCCATCATACGCGTGTAATCGAACCTGGAGTGGAATCTGTGGCATGGTAATCGGACGCCCTAAAGCCTAGGCTAGGAATGAACTAGTCAACTCTCAGCTGAAAAAGAACGATTGCTTTTACTCGTAGGTAGATTCCTTTCGTAGTAACATGTAAGAGCTGCATTCCACTTTCTACGATGAGACAGAACATGAAATCTCTATATAGGTTGATGTTTCATTAAGGACTCCAAAATATACCAAGAAGCATGTTTCTGAAACACGATGTTGGGTTTGTGACCTTTCAGAAATTTGTTCTAAGGAAGAAATATTGAAGGGTTTCTTTGACTGCATAGAGAGGCAAAAAGAGTACAAAACAACAAAGTCAACAGAAGATTGCGTGTGTGTGTTAAACAGAAATTCTAAAGGCCCTTGCCAGGGTTTCCGTGTAATTGAAGAAACAAAATTAAAAAAAATAATAAAAAAAATGTTATTTCCGAAAAACTGTAAAGCTTTCATTTTTAAAAAGCTTTTATTTTCCAAAAGCTTTAAAGCTTTTATTATGCAAAAGCTTTAAAGCTTTTATTATGCAAAAGCTTTAAAACTTTTATTATGCAAAAGCTTTAAAGCTTTTATTATACAAAAGCTTTAAATCTTTTATTATGCAAAAGCTTTAAAGCTTCTATAATGCAAAAGCTTTAAAGCTTTCATTATACAAAAGCTTTAAAGCTTTTATTATGCAAAAGCTTTAAAGCTTTTATTTTCCAGAACCTTTAAAGCTTTTAATTTTCAAACCCTTTAAAGCTTTTATTTTCCAAAAAAATTAAAGCTTCCATTTTTCAAAAGCTTTAAAGCTTTTACCTTCCAAAAGCTTTAAAGCTTTTATTTTCCAAAAACTTCAAAGCTTTTATTTTCCAGAAGCTCCAAAACTTTTATTTTAATTTAAAATTAGGTGCTACATTCTGATGGTTAAAAGGGGTTGGTAGGGGTGGTGGCGCACCTGCGGTGGTGATTAATTGAATGTTTATCGACTGTGGTGCAGGGACCGCCATGAGCCCTACACCATAATTGATAAACATTCATTGTGTCACATACTCCAGTATGTTTTTAAAAATACGTAAAAACTTCAAACGTCAAATATCGATATCTCGAAAACTGATTGAGATATCAAACCCATTTTATTTGTGTTATTTTATGGTGATACATCAAAATCCATCGGCAAGACTCCCCCACCCATTCGCAACCGCCCTCCTACGCCCTTCGTAATAAGAAAAATTTGTTTCCGCCGCCTTGAAATTATTATTTGGGCACTTAAAAACTAGCCTAAATACCTCAAAAAAAAATTTGGAGCCATTTTACTCTGGAGCCTCAATTCAAAACATTTGCCACTTTTATTTTTAAAAACCTTCAAAGCGTTTATTTTCAAAAAGCTTCAAAGCTTTTATTTTAAAAAAGCTTCAAAGCTTTTATTTTCAAAAAGCTTCAAAGCTTTTATTTTCAAAAAGCTTCGAAGCTTTTTTTTTATATTTACATATTTTGAAAAGCTTTTATTTCGCTTTATTATGATCTTTCAATGCATGCCTTTTCTGATTTCGGTTAACAAAAGTAAAATTAAATCTAAAACGATTCAGGTATTCAAGACTGCTCGTGAAGGCTTTTATCAAGCGCGTGACAGTCGTCTTTTTGCAATTGGTTTTCAATCGTTAAGCCATTAATATCTTATTTGTATAAATGGGAGCTGCCCGTGCTTTCAAAAGCTTTTTGTAAACGCTGATGACTTGCAATGTTAAAAATTATTTAGAAATGGTATGAGAACGGGAGCACTGTAAGCTTTTTAAGGAGTGTTCAAAGATGGCGATTGCAGCACTCCATTACATGGCTGGAGACTCAACTCAAGTTGATACCACTCCATTTTATGGTGGAGGAGTACGTCATAAGCACTACGCCGAGAACGAGTGGTATGCTGAATGATGGTCTTAATAGGAACATTATACAAGTGTAGAATGGTATCGCATTGCATACACACGATATGCGAAAATTTAAGCCCCCTCCCATACAAAGCATATCCAAGTGGTAGACAGAGTGTTAACGTCCAATTGAACCACATCTAAACTAGTCTGGCACTGTCAAGGTGCCCTTTATGTATGACTAGGGTTTCTCCAATTGTTTTTGGGTCTGGACCTCAGGGCTTTGATGGCAATGAACGCGCGGTCGACCTGGCCAGGCACCACTTTGACAGTGTAATCTTCGCAGAGACCCTTGTGTAAGCCATATTAAAGCAGCTAGAGAAGGAAGGAGTGGATCTGCAAGATTGTCGGTCAAAGTACTATGATAATGCTGCCGTAATGTCTGGACACAACAGTAGTGTTCAGTTACGAATAATTGAGAAAAATAAGTGAGCCGTGTTTGTAAATTACGTCAGTCACTCACTTAATTTGCTTAGCGTATACGCAGCCACACAAGATGTAACGAAATTCGCGCTTTTGTTTAATTTTGATGCCTCGTGGGAAGGTGCTCACTCTTCTGAACTCCAAATCGATTCAGTTCTCCGAGAAATTCCAAGGGGTTCAGTAGTTATGAGCCATTTTCTGCATACCCCTGGAAGGGCCCTAAAATACCCTTTTTCTCGGGAAATGCTGGGAGTTCCGACGTGAAATTTAAAATACAGGCTCACCAAGGCTATCCAAAAAATGGCGGGTTCAAAACTTTCTGAAAATCCTCAAAATGCACCCCTTTAAAAGTTTTTGTTTTACCTTTAAAAGCTTTTATTTAAGCTTTAAAAGATTTTATTTAAGCCTTAAAGGCTTTTGTTTAGGCTTTCAAAGCTTTTGTTTAAGCTTTAAAAGCTTTCGTTTAACTTTTAAAAGCTTTTATTTAAGGTTTGAAACCATTTATTTAAGTTTTAAAATCCTTTGTTTAAGCTTTAAGAGCTCTTGTTGAACTTTTAAAATCCTTTGTTTAAGCTTTAAGAGCTCTTGTTGAACTTTTAAAATCCTTTGTTTAAGCTTTAAAGGCTTTAGATAAGGGTGCCGTTTCAGTGTTAAGGTAAAACCCCAATGTACGCTTGGCTTGCTTTGGTGCTTTGCTTTGCTTTGACATATTAAATAAATCAATGCTTAGTTTTGAGGCAAAACCAAATGCCCAAGTGACTAAGGCACAGGTTCACATATAAAATCTGAAAAGCTCTAAAAAGTTCACCACGTTCAAGCAAGCAAGGTACATTGGGGTTTCACCTTTAGCCATGGGCGCTATTTTGGCTAGGAACGCCTCTGTCGTGTCAAGTACCCGTTTTATAACCAAATCTCGAGAAAGGAAATGTCCGAAGTAACAATCAACCGCAAGAGCTTTAATTAGACCAGAGTGGACTGGTTTCAATTCAAAATGGACGTCTTCTACCAGAAAAGGCGTATGTCGCCTATTTCTTCTTTTGTTCCATGAATGTATCTACTGTTTCTCCTAAATATATTTATACGAGATATTAAGAAAACACCTTGAATTAGTAAAATCACAACATAGTACAGTATTGTAGTATATTCTCAAAGGAAGTAGGAAAGTCGCAATAAGTCCCCCCTCCCATGTATGAAAATGGCATAAGCTCTTATTATGATATACCTTAACATTTCCGCAAAAATAATTAAAATTTAATTCAAAAACTAAAACACTTAATTTCCAATTAAAATTTTCACTCAGCCAAAAAGACACCTCTATTAAGCCACTTAAAAACTCAAATCGTCTCAAGTTAAGTTGGTAATAAATTTTGTTAATTTGCCCAAGTAAAAGTGGGCACCCAGCTGTCCACAATGGCCAATCTAGAGAACGAGGAAGCGACATTTAGCAACAATTTAATCGCGATCTCCTCCCAAGTCTCAAAAATACAATAACAATGCCGGTGTTTTTGATGCAGCAGTGTCAGCGCGGCAAGCAAGGCGCCTGCTGCGGTTATCACTATTTTTATGCGGCACACTCGCTACAAAAGCCAAGTCGATAAATTTTCCCGACGGTGCGGTCTACTTGTGACAGTTTTCCCGACTTTAATGGCCTCAAACTGAAGTTTGGATAATTTATGTGCAGGTCGAGATGGAGGTGAAGGTGAGTGCTAGTATATAGTATACCGGCAGCGGCGGCGGCGGATTCTCCACGACAAGAGAGATATCGTCAAACGAAATTCCACCCTCGGATCATAATTTCACGGCTGTGCTTCATTTGTGATTAAAATTGAAAGACATGAAAAATAATACAGAAAAAAAAACGAGGTGAAATAAGGTGAAACTTCCATAGCCTTTCACCTGTGGATGGGATATGCACAGCGGAAGTTTCCGATGGGATGCCACCAGGGGGACAGAAAGCCTGGATCCGTTCTTCGATACAGGGCTTCGCTGGGGCTTCATTACTCGCTGGCGATTGTAGCCACGTCGAGCTATGCTATCCGAATTTTGTTATTGTTTAATCTACGGAAAAGTTTCGGGAGCCTCCGGCAGCTTAAAATCTGTCATTCCGGAAAAGTTGCCACACATTTGATTATCTTACCTGGGATGACATACGTGTGTGCAAACAAGAATGGAGCACGACGATGGCAGCGGCGTCGGCGAATTTCCATTAATTGATTCACTTTCAGCTGAGGAAGTTTTGGGTTTGTGTTTACTTTTTATTCCGCGGCTAAAGTTATGGCAGCGCTCTTGTGGTGGATCGGGGTTTGTTTGGGAGCGTATCAAAGATTCATCAATTTTTTTTGGGGTACTTCCAAAGCGCATATGGACGCCAAACGAACGAGGACTAAAAATAACTTGCGGCTGGATAGACATCATCGCATCTGGTGCTCGTCGGGAATCTTGTCTATTATTGTTCACTAGACCGCTGCTGTGGCCAGAGACAGTTATTAGTGTCCTCGCATGATCAAAGAGATAACGCGCTGCTGCAGCATTACTGGCTAAAATCTGATAGCCTTGTGGCGCTGCGATCGTCGCATCCATCACACGCACTTGGCACGACCAGGAAGAATATGATCTGAGAAAATTGAAAATTGTGTTATACGCTCTGAATTTTCCAGATGGCTAGATTATGGCTAGGTTACGAGATATGCATACTACATACATATATGCTCACAAGAAATGACGGAATGGTGGAGTCAGCGACTTCAAAGGGGCTTAGCTACTAGGCTACTAATTAGCGATAATTGAGATAATGGGGAATGAAGATGTGAGAATTTTTCAGTGGGTTTTTTTACGCAAGAGTTTTGAAGATGTTTTAAACTGAAATAATTTTTATTTAATGGATATTTTAAAATGTGAGAAATAACTCTAACAAACTCTACTTCGGGGGTGTAAAGCAACCACTGCCCTTTGAAAACTTCGACCTGTAATAGATCTTTTGTGTATCCCCTTGAATGGTTGTTTATTCAATAGCTGCTGGACTTAGGCTACTGATCGACCTTAAGATAGCTTCTGGATTATTGTTCTACATAGGCTTTCTTGCGCTTTCACTTTGTAGCGCAAATTAAATCTCTCAAATTGCTGCAGAGGACATGTTCTGAAGTGTCTGTTTCCACCTAATAGTATCTGCATGTGTTGATATTAATTTTACCCATGTTTTTCAGGCGACATCTGTCAGGAGCATGTTGTATGAGAAGGTCTGTTAAGACTCTGATTCTCTGTTCAATAAAACTATTTACATTTTATGACTATATTTACAAGTTATAGATAACAACTGAATTTCATAAAGCTAAAAATATTCCCAAGCCTACTTGAAGTAAGCAAGGAATACTCTCAGCCTACTTAGACACTATACTTTGTGAGGTCACCAGATAACTGACTGCAAAGCCTACAGCCTACAGCCTACACCAATTACCTTTCTTTTGGCCACTAGACGTCCCACATAAAAGGTCTGCGCTGATAAACGAGGTGCCAACGCCTTTTTAGCTAGGCGATCTGCCTCTTGATTTCCGACGAACCGTCCATGCCCTGGTATCCACTTTAGGATAACTCTTTTATTGGATGCGAGATCGTTTGAAGAAATCGATGCGTTCTTTTAAAAGCTTAAATTTCGCTGTACATGAACTAATGGTTTTTAGAACAAGTTAACTGTCCGATCTATATAATACTCTTGCGCCGTGTCTTTCGCGTCAGACATTCACGGACACTGTTTTTTATGGAGTATACCTCTGCCTAGAAAGCTGAAAGGATTTGCCTAGAGCTACTACTAGTCGGCATCTGGGTCCACACAAAATGTTTGATCTCTCTGTGTACCACAACTGCGATCCTGTTTTCAGATAGGGGGAAATTAGCAAAAAAAACGCACGAAAGTAGTCAAAATTCCAAAATGGCTGAAAATTGGTCCACAGCTTCCTTGGGACTTTTTAAGAAAACAATTTCGGAATCACAAAAAAAACATGGCCTCCGGAGATATCGCGTTTCCGAAGTTATTTAAGGTCAAAGTTTCCAAAAATCACTTTTCGGCCAAAAAATCACAGTTTCACCTTAATAATTCGAAAAGGTCAAGTATTTCGAAAAAATGACAAGAGGGGTATTTTGTAGGCACTAATGTTTTGTATAAGTAGATGAAATTTTTTTGCAAAAATCATTTGTTGAGTGATTTTTTGGCCGAAAAGTGATTTTTGGAAACTTTGACCTTGAATAACTTCGAAAGGATTAAGTCTTCGAAAAAATGACAAAAGGGCTTTTTTGTAGGCAATAACGTTTCGTATTGACTGATAATAATTTTTTTTCGAAAAAACAAGTTTTTGAGTGATTTTTTGGCCAAAAAGTGATTTTTCTTAACTTTGTGGCCTTCAGTGACTCGTGTCAACATTTTTGTAAGAATTGTCAACATTTTGGGCACCGGGTTGTACGACCTATAGAAACCGAGATATAAGGAAAACACGGGAAAAACGCGATATCTCCGCGGCTATGCTTTTTTTTGTGATTCAGAAAATTTCAGCGATTTTGGAATTTTGTCTCCTTAAAATGATAATTTCCCTGGCTAATATCAGTTGGTGGTCCTTGATCTCGATCTGTGTGTCTGAATTGATAATCGAAGTTGTGTAAAATCGGGATGAACTTTGCGATTTTAAAGAGGGACATGTCATGGGCTAGTTTTCACATTGGACTAGTTTTCACATTGAATTTATCTGAAATTAATAAAGTTTTTACTTGATTCTTGGGGTTGCTTATTCCTCATACTACGAAATCAATAAATCCTAGGCCGACTATGTTAAGTTGAGAAACTCCTGAGTTAAATCATCATTAAAAGAGAGGTAATACTGTAATACTTCTCTGACTTTTGGAAACATTTTTTACACAAAATTTGATGCAAATTCTTCGATCCATTTTTTTTGACAGCAAAAAATCGCTGAACACGCAAAACACGTCTAACCGGCTGCCACAGACAAAGTAAACAATGAATACAGCTGAATATTTTATCATACTTCAGGGGCATGTATACCAACATAACAAAAAAATCGATAATCGAATGTACATCTTCTTCTTCTTTAACGGCTCTACAACCGGGATCCGGTCCTGGCCTCTCGCAACTGTTCTCTCCACCGGTCCCGATTCTGAGCCGATGTCATCCAGTTTGGCATCCCTATGCTCTGAGCGTCCTGGTCTACGCCATCCTTCCAGCGGAGGTTGGGTCTCCCTCGCTGTCGCACCCCATAAGTCTTACCGCAGAGAACTTTCCGAGCAGGCTCATCTGTACATCTGTACTCGAATGTACATAGCCCGCGAAATTTGAAAATTCACAAACAGACCTCGTACATTATCGAACCCATAGGATTAACACAGTGTGCTGTCGTCAGCAAAGTTGTAAATGCGACCTAGACCTTCTCTTTGAGATCGTGAGCAACACTATCAACAGGTTCACAAATCTCAATCTTGATTAGATCAACAAGAACGGTGTCGAAATCAATGCTTCCAAATGGAAGCGCTATGTTATCACTAATAAAACCTGCACAGATCTTCCTTCTATTTCAGTGGACGGTGTAAAAATAACAGATAACCTATCTCTTCACATTCTAGCTTAAACTTTTAAACGACAGTCTGTGATGGAAGAAGGAGAAGGGCAGGGAATTTTTTGTAAAGACAACAAGGTAGCCCTAATAAGGCATCTCGCCGGCATAACCGGTTAATAATAGGGTACTAAAGCTCCGCTTAGGTCTTCACCTAGCGGCCGATGCACCTTCTTGTTCACCAGGTAGTCTGGTAGTGCCTGTAGTCCAATCCCCAACCGTAAAATTCGGGTATTACCTCTACTATTTTTCGGAGGCCACCGATTTTGATGAAATTTTGGATTTAGGCTCTACTTACCACCCTTTTCAGAGTCTACCCTTTTTGAGACACACAAATTTAGTTATAAGTTCAGAAAGTATTTTAGTAAATTTTTTAGAGTGTGTGTGTGTATGTGTGCGTGTTCGTGGATGTATATATACTGGCAGGGTACCGACCCCCGAACACTCAATTCACCTATGCTCTGAAAAAGATTGCAAACCGTAAATTTTTTTCATTTTATTTAATTGCACATCTTTAGCAGCTGCGTAGAAAAGTATTGCGCAATACCAAATGTAGCATGTATGTATACGTGAAATACCGTAATGTGCTCGCAAGAGCTCCGAAAATCATTTGCTCCGAAAATTAAAAAAAAAGTCGTTCGGTTTTTTTACTGTTGCGGGGTCAATTTTCAAGCTACAGTGTCCATTCAAAGACCATTTTGTAGGTAATTTCACAGGCTATAAAACTGTGTTAATTGTATTATATTAAAACCCTTAATTTTAAAAACGTGAAGGGTCAAAGGGCTAAGCAAAAGTGGACTTACACTACAAAGCAAACTTCAATCCGCTATATCTCCGTCAGTTTTTAAGCTACAGCAATACATAAAAAACCAAAATTTTTGTTGAAGAAAAATCTAAATTTTGTTACTCAACAGTTTTTTACGTATCTTCAATAGTTTTTGAGTTTTTTTGAAATAAACGCAGAAATCTGTAAAATTCGTAAAATCCCCTTTTCATTTTGATCGTACCCATTTCGAAAAATACACCCTGGAACTCGTTCAAACTATATAGATCCGATCGATATCTCTAAAATAAAGTGAGTCCTACGTAGAACATGATAAATTTGAATTTAGGTGGAAGTGGAACGCTTGTAACTAAAAAAATATCAATTTTACAAAAAAGTATGTACGGCATTTTTTGCTTAAAATTAGCCTCTCTATCGATTAACGGGGTTATTTTGACCAAAAATATTTCCACCCCCGAGTTGGGGTGGGAACCACGCACATTGGCATTTGGTAGACTTTGATTTTTAAGTCATTCCCTATCTACTGTTAAAATTTCAAGTAAATCGGTCGCCTCCGAAAAAAAGTAGAGGTGATATCGGTTGGGGACTGGACTACTGCGCTACAGCCTTTTTCGGCTGGTTAGCGGGATTCACTTGTTTCAAGAGGCATAACACTCCGACAAGGCTATCTCCCGCTTACTCTGATGGTTATGGCTCAGCCGGCCTCATCCGCCTCATGCATCCTCCAGACTACTCTTAACCTATCATATCTTTTTTCTATCTTCAGATCAACCTTACTACTAGACATTGCACCATGACTTGAATGATTTGACGGAATAGTGGTATTCCTGAGGTTGACCATGCCACATAAAAAAAAAGAAAGAAGAAAAGTTATCTACACTGCAAATCTCATCTTTTTGAAGTGTGTTATTTTAACACGGTTAAAGTGTGTTATTCTGACGTCAACCATTTGATTAACATTGTAGTCACTTTTTACACGTTTTAAGTGTGTAAAAAGTGACTACAATGTTAATTAAATGGGTGACGTCACAATAACACACTTTAAGGGTATTACACTAACACACTTAAAAAACCTGAGATTTGCAGTCTAGATCGGAAAAATGGAAAAGCGAAGGACCATGCCGCGGAGCACAGCAAAATCAAGTGTGTAGTTTCTGCAATTTATAGCGCCTGCAGATATCTAAAAAGCTGCGGTGTTGAAAGCCTTTTTTCTATTCCCCGTTTGCAATTCCCTTTTCATACGAGTGTCGTTTTTCCAAGCGCTCCTCCCCACTAAGTGCTAACCGCGTCTAATGCCGCCTGACCTCCATTGTTAACTTCCCAGTAGGAAGTTATTGTAATCGGTCCGAAAATCGGATTCGAAATTTTCAATGTATTTACACGTTTCAAGGTCCCAATAGCATTTTAAGCAAAAATTTGAGAAGAAATATGTGTGTGTGTGTGCGTACGTATGTGGTCATTTTTTCCTGCACGATTTCGCGCGAACCGAAAAAGATACCGACTTCGTTAAGATGCCGTTCAAAGCGTGTTAAAGGACATATGAATTGAAAAGATTTTCATAAAAATCGGTCGAGCCGTTTTTTTGTTTGAACGAGTTAAGTGATTTTTGTACCGGCACGATTTCGCGAGAACCAAAAAAGATTTCGACTTCGTTAAGGTGCCGTTCGAAGCATGTTAAAGGAAGTATGATCTGAAAATATTTTCATAAAAATCGTTCGAGTCGTTTTTTTTTGTTTGAACGAATACTGGGAAGTTAATCTTGTGGACCGAAAGGGTCAAAAGAGACATCCCAACTAGTTGAACGAGAAGCGGTTTATTGAGCATGCTAAATGGCACCCTTTGCGCTCACCAACATAATCATTATAATTTTATACCTAGGTTATTTTGGAAAAGGGATGACTTAGTTGGTCACCTTTTTCAGCCTGGACAAGTGTAAGTTGGTCGAAAATAACAGAGCCGACGTTTTTGGGTCACTAGGACGCCGGACAAGATTTCTGCAATAACATTTTGTTTGACGGACACATGTCTGATGTTTATCGGAAACTGTGAAGTCAGATGTCCGGTTTCACGAGGGGAGTAGAGTAATCTAGTTCATACTCAAACCTTTTATTTAATTTCAACATTGAATTGTGTCCCGGCTTCGAGCATCAATTCGTTCTAATTTTTATCTCCACAAAGTATTTTGTCGGTTCAGTGACACTCTTTTAAATGATTTGATTTTCAGTTTAGATTAGAATTTCACGCTAAATTGAAACCATGTCACTCTAGCAATTATCGCTGATAGTTAATTCCCCAGAAAATTAACTCGGAAATTAATTCATTAAAGCATATTTTTTTCTTCATATGCTTTATATGTTGGCTAGCACATTATTGAGAGCATAAAAGCCACGAATAAATCGGCCCCTAATAATGTAAAAGCGTTGATATCAACACGCCGTTGCGGTTCTCCTCAGTTGGATGATTTTTCGCTGCAGTTATTAGCGCATACAACAATGAAGCTGCACGCTATGAAAAATTCACGTTTGTAATTCCGTTCAATTTACCTGGAATTGTGTGTGTTTGTGTATGTTTGTGTACAGTACATATTAATTAATCCCAGGTAAGGCTTGATGGTCAACTATGGAAAATTATTAACCTTCATAATGAAAATAATTTTTGATGATGATGTTGATGATGAAAGGTGGATGTGTCCGTCTTTTTAGGGGAGAACCATACCAACCTGGGGGCTTCAAATGAATTTCCGGTATGGTACAATACACACAAACAGAAGAAGATGATGAAAAAAAAACAACACACAACCGACCGTAGACCATTGGTTTGCATTTCGAATTATTAAGTAAGTTCACTTGGAGTCCATTGTTTGCCAAACTGAGAATAGTAAATCATTTTGGATGGACGACGACGGATGATGATGATGGTCGGTCGTTATTGAAGTGGGTTTCAATTTTGAGGTTGAATACCGAATCATTTTCACTTCACTATGGGGTATATCACGAGGACAAGAGTTTGGGTGTTCTCTGGTCACGTTATATGCTTGAATGGTCTTCTTCTCTCTGACGTTTATAATTTCCGTGACCTTTAACTATGAGCCTCGTCAGTTGCTTACTCTTCATTTGGATGGTGTTTGATTTTCGGGGATATTTTTTTTTGTTGTTGTTGTTAAAAAGTCGCCTTCGGTTTTATTCCATTTTTTGAAAAGGATGGGTTTGAGATATTTGCGTTAATCAGAGAAGTATTCAGCCATGTTATAAATTTATTAAAACAAGTCCTAAGAAATTTTAAGTAAATTGACGCCGGCAATTTTAAGAAAGTGAAATTCTGGTAGTGTCTTTTTGAAGGTGGGGGGGGGGGGGGCGAATACCCAGGAATAATAAATCAATATTGAAACGACCGACCGACCGCTACCAACAAAGATTGGGGATTTTTGCCTGGGTATATTATACTTGGCAATGGAGATGCCCCATCTACTACAACAGTTCGTTTACGACCCAACCTTATTACACTTCGTCAACCCAAAAATTATCGCGAATCATCGTTCACAAAGGATCCAAGCCCAAGTAAATAATAAGAAGCCTAATGTGCTCTCGTTTCCACCCCTGCTGTAGGGACATTAAATGTCTAAGCAAATAATTTTTGGCTAGTGGTCCATTACACCCATAAAGCATCTTGTCGCTCAAAAAAAAAAAAACAGCCCCCATTTTACCATAATTTTTCTTTTACGAGACCATTCCTGATACTCTGTGTCCTCTCTATCTCTGTCTCTCTCTATTCTTAGTATACCCAGCGCGCGCTATTGTTTCCTAGGACCGCATTTTCTAAAGGTAAAGGCAATTATTTACATCTGGTATCTGTCATCTCCATATAAATGTCCAATTTGGTCTCAAATTTTTGAGTATTTTCCCTGTAATGAAATCAGCAAATTAAAATCTCATCTCAGACTATTAAGGAATCTAAAAAGGACATCTAGAAGCGGTGTGTGTGTGTTTGGTTCCTTAGGACTGTCATGTTTCTATCATTCCACGTTGCTCTGGGTGATGTTCGGTTTGCTGCTGGTGCTGCCTTCGTGCAATGGGCGAGAGCCCTTAAATTCCTTAATTGGTACGAGATTTCATCTTTCTTTATAAGGAAATTTGATTCTTTTTCATATTCCCAAAAAAAAAAAAAAAACTAAGATAAAATATAAAAAAAAATATAAATAGGAAAAAGGATTCAATTTTCGAGCTCACGTGTGCAAGGGAAATTAAGTTATAAATTTCTAGACCTGACCTCCTCTGTGTGTGTGGGCAAGGATTCTGTATACCCAACTAAGTTGCGGACCAACTGTGGTCCAGGGATGTTTGCCCAACTCTCCTCCACCTAAAAGTACCAAAATGGCAGCATTTATTGCTTCCTAATCGGCTTACACGAATTTATTAGCCTCTTAATGAACGCAAATTCCAAATTGATAGTAAAATACATACCAACTTCAACCACCAAGGAATAAAAAAGAAAAAAAAAAGAAAATCTTTGGGGTTCAAAAAAAATAAATATTTTCCAGTTATTTTGCGACTTTTCCCTTTCTTTTTTTTTTATTATTATTATATCATGAAACATAGAAACAGACAGCGCCTTTTGGAATGAGCCTCTTCCACGGTGGGGTCCCACAAGGATCTATCATGGGGCTAAAAAGGGGCCTGATTTCTGGCTCGTCAGTCGGCACTCTTGGCAGACAATCAGGCGTATATATGTGTCTGTGTATTGGAGAATCATTCATCATCGAGATTGTTCCGTGTTTTGAAGTAGAGCGTGAGCATCATTGACAATCGATAATTTAAGTCTTAGACCCCGGCAAGGATAAAAATGCTGAAGGATGAATCAATTTGAAATGGGCATGTTTTAATTCAGTTGGAAAATAGGATGTTAAACGTCATTTGACATAGAAAAAAAAACACATTTCTTCCCAATCTGGGTTAATATTGTTTGACTTATTTTTTGCTGTCATTTGTTATTGTTGATGGTGTGTATTGGTGTTTTGATAATAATGGACAGACTATATTACGGACTTTAAAGGGGATTTAGAAAGACTACTGAATTATGTATGCTTAATTATATTCACGGATGTAGGATATGGATACAAATAGGCATTGATAATTGATATGACGTTTTTTCAGCAATAATTAATGATGATTTCTTCAATATTTTTTTGGGGATATAAGATCATGCCTGAATTAAATTATTAATTTACATCATCGAAACCTTGAATTAATTGGGCTTTACAAAGCAGACAGAGAGCAAAAAAATAAGGAAATAATTTAGTCAGAAGAAGAAATAAATATAGTATTGATTTTACGTTTTGTCGTACGGGGATATATTTTATTTTTTATCAATATTCAAAACGCTTTAAAAAAATAAATAGTTTAAAAGAACTTAAAAAAATACGCTTTTATTTTAAAACTAGTAAAAAACCCGCGTGCGTTGCAACGCCTTTAAATAGAAAAAAGTTTATGTGTGCACTGTTCGCGGTAGGAAAAAAGTATAATGAAAACAACAAAACATCTGGAAAAAATGATTTTGGATACCATACAGAAATTTAGAGTTACCTATAAAAAATATTGTAATATTTCTTCTCGAGCGTTCTCGGATTCGTCAGGGATTAATTGGAACAATTTGTTTCTTTTTAACAACTTTAATTTCAAAACCAAACTTCTTGCACACTTGTGTTCCTCCTTCCTCTTCTTGGCGGTTACAGCTGTACTATATTGAGATGTGACACTGCGTTATCTATATATTCAAGTAGGTGCCTCTGAACATGAAACTTCTCGGTTAATTGGAATTTTAACTTTCTCTTTTCGATTAGCCGGTACACTGCCCCTTCTTAAGCTTCACGACAATAGAAGAGATTACCAGGATACACTTTGGTCAATATTCTTTTACATTTGGAGCTAGGATGTGAAGATTTTTCGATTTCCCAACTCTTGAACATACTACATACAGCTGACCGGGAAATGACACTTATTTGGCAAAATTCGTCGATTGGCCCCGAAATTTAAAATTTATAAGTTTTGATCATAAATTCTTTATTTGTTACCTTAAAATCCCCCAGATACCAATTTTCATTGGAATCGGAATACAATTGGCAAACTCATCGGCCATATTGGTGCGGCCATTTTGAATTTATAAGTTTTGATCATAAATTCGTTATTTGCAACCTTAAAATCCCCCAGATATCGATTTTCATTGGAATCGGAACACAATTGGAAAACTCATCCGCCATATTGGTGCGGCCATTTTGAATTTATAAGCTTTGATCATGCATTCGTTATTTGGAACATTAAAACCCCCCTAGATATCCACTTTCATTGGAATCGGAATACAATTGGAAAAATTCGTACGCCAATTTATAAATTCGTTATTTTCTACCTCAAAAAACCGCAGATACCGATTTTTATTGGAATCGGAACACAATTGGCGAATTCGTCGGCCATATTGGCGCGGCCATTTTGAATTTAAAGGTTTTGACCACAAATTCGTTATTAGCAACCTTAAAAACCCCTAGATTCCAACTGTCATTGAAATCGATACACAATTTGCAAAAACCTTTTTTTTGGTGTCAATTTTGAATTTCGGTCATATTTCGGCGGCCATGTTGAATTTCGAAAATCGGGCTTCGAGGTGTTTCATGGAAGACCCCCACGGACCTTCATGCAAAATTTCGAAACTCTGCGATAACTGGTGTGCCCGATGTAGCGCACACATACATACATACATACATACAGAAACTTTCTTTTTTTAATATAGATAAACTAAAGTGTAAAAAATAAATAATTTTAAAAAATCTAAAAAATCCACGCTTTTTGACATTTAAATAAGTTATATTTATAATTTTTCCAATAACTTCATTAATTTTATTCTGAGCTCGGTTTCTAAAGGTAGGCTATTCCCATATACTGGCTGAAGCCATAAAGACTTTACATTCAAAATTATTTTTTACTTTTAAGTTTATTTTAAAATAAAACCGTATTTTTTAGATTTTTTAAACTATTTATTTTTATTTTCTACTTTTTGGTCTATTATATGTCTATTGTGTGGCGGCCGCCCTATTAGTTTTAAAATGACTTCACACAAGCTCTCTACTCGTCATACCCTTTCATTTGATACCCATAGCGAGGGGGATGTAAAGAAAAAGGTAATCCGCCATTTTGTGTTGGCCGCCATTTTTAATTTGGTATGGATCCACACAGCTAATTCTATTCTACTTGTCATACCCTTTCATTTGATACGTGAGATTGTATTTTCACGCGAACTATGCATATGTGCAAAATTTGAGGTTGATAAGTATATTTTCTAATTTTTAGTCTATTATATGTCTTCCGCCATTTTGTGTGGCCGTCATTTTGTATTTGGAATGATGCCACACAGCTAATTCTATTTTACCTGTTGTAGCCTTTCACTTGATACCCATCTCGGGGGGTCGTAGAACCCAATTGCAAAAATCTGCCGCCATCTTGGAATCGTAATCTTGATTTTTTTTACAAAATGATTAGATTGCATTGCCATCCAAACTAAACGTGTATGCAAAATTTCAGGCCAATCGGAAACCGAGAAGTGGGCCAAATTTAACTTCCAAGATTTTTTTACATATATAGTTACAAGTGAAGCTAATATAAAGCGTATAAAAAAAAATAAGAATTTAATTTTTAATATTCAAAATGCTAGTTTGCAACTTTGGAAAGTTTGACACAAATTTTAAATCAAAGTGATAAGAAGATTGCGCAAGCTGCTGCCCAAATGTATATTTTGGTTAAGAAGTATTTGCTTAGGAGCAAATTCTTACTTACAAACTGGAACTCTACAAAACTTCTATCAAATCATTGTTCACATATAAAGTCGAGACGCCGGATTAAAGCTATTTAATGCCCTAAGCAATCCACGCCTGTGGGCCCCCCTATCACTAGTAAACTAGTATCGGTCTACGTACTGTTACGTACCTAAGAATATGTACGAAAGACGAAAGAGATACGTGGAGATAACTTTCCACCTCGTATCATTGCCGCTGGCGCCGCCATGTTGGAAAAATGGCGCCTAAAAGCAGTTTTGTGATTATATAACAACCTTCACTGCAGGAATCTTTCGGATGTGCGAATCTCTTTTGTGTTTTCTTAGTCTAAGCACCTTAGATACCTCAGTAATAGGATAGCATGACGCGCTACCCCACTCTATCGCAACCTAAACCTACCTACTACCTACACTTTTATAAGGACATTCAAAATACAACTTCTTTGATGTAGCAACTTTGTTGGCCCGTAATTTTTTCTTGCATACTTTCAGGATCAATTTATTTATTTATTTATTTATATTATATGAGAAATCGTAAGTAGCAACGAATTTTATGTAACCCTTGCCGTCTTTAGCTGTTTGCTTATTTTGGCTTATTTTTTAATCTTTTCAGTAGAATAGAGCTAAAAGTTACATAACAAATTGAAAAAAAAATTCTGTTTTTGGTACATACATATTCGATTTATTATCAGACATATCTTTGACACGTCTGTTGCAAACTGTGAGATCAGATGGATGGGTTACGCATTTCGAAATAAAGTTTGGTGCGATCCTCTACAGATCTGTTCTATCAAACCCTTGACTCTATTTTGGAATACATACCTACGTATGACGTGAAACTGGTCGCAGGGGGGCTTTAACATAAAGAAAAAGTCACATGATTATTTGTCCCACTTTTAGGATCCCACAAAATTGTAATAAAGATCACTTAGCGTGCCTACTGACTGTCATTTTCTGAACTTGTTTCCAGAAGTCTATAGTTTATATCGCCCATTAGCAAGGCGGGGTTATACCTTCAAAAATTAGGTCATCAGAACTAGAGATCAGCGTAGTTTAGAAGAAAGTGATGTGTGACAATCGATCCTCTGGATTAATAACTTACAATTTAATTTTATTAATACTGCAAGCTCCGATAAATATCTTTGGTTGAACCAGTGAAATTCACGTAAAAATGAGAAAAAAGCTTTTTCTAACGCGAGTGTCGTTTTGTATTGTATTGTATTGCTGCTTTATTGAGTGTGCTAAATAAACCCTTCGCAGTCATGAAGATAATTGCCTAGAATATAAATCACATATATTTTTTCATGAAATTATATTTCGCTGGTTGAACCAGTGAAATTTTTACTAATTAATTTTTAGAGAGAACTTTTTACTGGTTCAATCAGTAACTGGTTTAACACGCGAATCACTGGTTTTCCAGTGAAATTATTGTTTACTGGATGAACCAGTAAAATTTTCACTGGTTCATTTTTAAAGAGTACCTATACATCTTCTGTATTGAAATAATTATATTCGAAAACGCTTTATGCAGATTGTATTCAATATAAGGCAAATGCTATATTTATAACATTTTTATTATAATAAACTCTAATTTTAGATAGTAATCACAAAAAAAAATGTAGAAATAAATTATATCTTGAGAATTAAGTAAAAACCAAATACACGCGTTTCCTTTTGTGTGAATTCTTGTATTGTGTATATTTTAAAATAAATATAATTTTCTATGTAGCAACTCTAATCTCTTCTCCGATTATTGTATTTCCACAGATGTATCTGCATGTCCTTCCTTCTTCAATTTTTTGTTACATAAACATATACTTCGTTGTTACACACAGGTTTCCGATTCCAGAAAGAATCACCAAGTAGTTTCTTCTATATTAAATATCTTTCTTCTACTTCTATCTACACACCGTAAAACATTTCCGAAAACAAACAAACAAAAAATAATGTCCTTTGTTTATGTATCATTGAAGAGCTTTAGTAATCTTCTTCTTCTTATGTAATCTTCATTTTAGGTCTCGAACATCGTTTAAGTTGCCCCGTCGTCGTCCCTTTGAAACACACTCGACGGCAAAAAAATAATTAATAAGTGATGATCACTACCAATGTCACATCCTTCAAAATTTACATTCGTCCGTATCGTCCGTGGGCATTTGTACGTGATGGGGAAAAACGCAGAAAGGTAATGTGATAAAATGTTATTAATAAAAAATTCATGTTGAAAATTGGGCAAGTTTCTTACTTGTTGGAAAGGAGAAATGAACCTACCTTCTTGTTCGGGAGTCTGTATGTTTTTGGAAAAAACTGCTTTCGAAATTTTGGTTTGTTTGATTGATTGATTTCACAATAGAGATTGCCAGGTAAATACTGTTCGTTCGATTGAATGAGTGTATTTTTGCAAAGAGTTGCTCGGGTTTTTGGTAAGTAAAAATTTATCAACAGGACTTCTGGGACCAAGAGTGAATGGGAAAATAAATGAAAATAAATAAAGTCTAAACATAATGTAGTACTCTCTTCACATTAAAATTAATAGTTATAGTTACCTTCTCTACATTGGCGGATCCAGAATTTTTTTCTGGGAGGGGCACAAGGGGCACGTGTTCTCTATTTTTGGATTAACAAAAACATACAAGATATACCTTCTTTGAAGAGCTTATGCCAATTAAAAACACTCCCTATGGAGAGTGGATTGTCGTCACGTACGCTGTGGTTTCGTACGTACGCTGTGGTCTCGTATCACCAAGCATACTCAGTGTTCTTTTACGTGTCTCTTTTTCCTTTTTGACATGTTTCTTAATGATTTTTTCCTTTTTGTGAGGTACTGGGTCCAAAGTTACCGCGGTCGCTTGGTTGGCCTATTGTATTACACCCCAAGAGCTCTCTTCAGAAAGCTGGTGGGTGCCCAAATAGCATGTCCGGGCCGATAAATGAAATGTCAGAGACCTGTTTAGCCATTACAGCCGCCTTTTCTTATTATATATTATACATGCAACAACACATCAGTTTTCATTGCCTTTGAAGCCCCAATGACCTGGGACCCAAACATGGGTAACTTGATTGACAACGCCCAGCTCACCAAGGGCACGTTGGCAGCCCCAAACCAATCTAGACTTGACCCTACGGGACCTTACCGTCTTGATTGCCACTTGACTATCAGAGAAGGCAAAGATTCCTTTGTTTTGGTAGGGCCTTCTTAAGTTCTCACGACTGCATGCCAGTATGGAGTACCTACACCTCTGCTTGCTAGGATGCCAGGCTTATCGCTCTGAATCTGGGACTTTCACTCCAGATTCTAGTGACTTTTTTTGGAGGCATCCATGTACCATACTAGTCCACCCTTCGGTACTTTAGAAAAAGTCCAGTATAGCTTATCTTGTATGTGCAAGGAAGGTGGCTCAAATTTTAAGATCTTAAAGGACAAGCCGCTCGAAAGCATCTCCTCTTCCGGAATCTGTTCTATAATTTGACTAATATAGAATATCCTCAATTACGACCAGCGTCCAGGCAGCCATTTGTTTTCGGGCTCAGCGCCGCACTGTGGGACAGAATCCCAAAAAGCTGGCCAAAACCCCTAAAATGAAGATTCTATTTCGGGACTTTCTCTTTGCGGAAGTTGTACCCGATGACAGTGACACTGAAGATGAAACTGATGTGTCTACTTTAGATTCCGACATCGATTTATGTGATAGCGATAGCGAAAAGATAGAGCCTATGTGTTAAAAATAAAAATGTAAATTATAAACTGAATTATTATTTTGTATTTATTTGTATCTATTCCTTGTGTACGATACTATTTTTATTCTTCTGAAATTTTTTTAATACGATGAAATTGTATTAAAACTAAAAATATCAATTTTTTATATGACTGTCCCCCATATTGGATCCGCCATTTTGTTTTTTGAAAAAATAATGTCAAATTCGTAATCAGCGACCTCGAAAACCTCCGGGTACAGAATTTCATCCGCGAATATGCATTTTTCATGTGGTCGTCCGCCATATTGGATCCGCCATCTTGTTTTTTGAAAAAATAATGTCAAATTCGTAATCAGCGACCTCGAAAACCCGCAAGTAAGAAATTTCAAAGCGATTATTGCACGTTTTGAGGTTTTGGCCAGCTTTTTGGGATTCTGTCCCACTGTGCGCCGTTTAATGGTGGATTTGTCTACCTGGAGTGGAGTGGTACCAATTTCAAACCAAGTCTCCGGCACTGGGGAAATAAGGATTGCCCGGGAGATGAAAAGGCAGGCCAGTTTTTGAATTTTGCTTAATTTAGTTATGGAACTCTTAAGCATCGTTTTCTACCACCACACGAAAGCCCCGTAAATTACCATTGGCCTTCTGATAGTGGTGTATGTTCAGTATACACGGCTCTCGGTTGTAAACCCCATGTTGATCCACAGGGAACTGAGTGTCCTGTTCATTAGAGTATCCATGTTAAATGACTTGATCCCCAGCCAAGCGCGGATCCACCGTAGTGGGCACGATGGGCATGCCCACAACCCAAATAGAATTGTGACGTCACACTTTCACGGTCTATTGAGATTGATAGGCTGATGATATTATATCCTATGCCTTAATAAAAAAAATCTGTATGAGATGTTAAAACATTAGCGGAGTCCTCATCATATTCTTCATTTTTCATCCAAGTTTCTGATAAAAGTAATACATTCATTTTTTTTACAACTTCGTCATCTAAATCTTGTACGTTCGTCATCTAAATCTTGTACGTACTTTGACAATTTAGCGAAAGTATTGATAATCCTAGTCTATTAAAACCCGAGTAAAAATAATTTAGTTTAGCTACAGGAATGGTATGCACGCTCCCGCTACATGCATGAACATTTATAAATGCATCCGCATCGGCATAGACGATTCCAAACGCGGCTATTGTTTTATCAAGCAGTCCCCCAACTAAGCACTAACGACGTCCAATGTTGCTTGACCTACGCAATCGAACGACAGCCGGTCTACTGAGTATGCTATTGGTACCCTTGATGGTCGCCCGTTTTCTTGGTCCTGTACAATTTTTTAAAGCCCCAATTTTCAAGGGAGCAAAAAGAAATCCAGGAAAAATTTCAACTTTGATCTAGGGGTAGTTTTACTCCCTTAAAGGTCGATTCACACACATCAGTCAAGTCACTGTTCCGAATCAGAAATGTCGCCGTCAAGGCTCAGTCAAAATGATGATTGTATTCACATATGTCCGTCAGTTTTTTTTACTCCATTCTTGGCTTAATCTTGTTTTTTACTTAACTATTTTTTGTGACTGATGCTTCTCGGAACTGACGTAACTGAGGCGTGACGTGACTGATGTTTTTGAATCGGCCTTAAGGGTTTTTTCTTTTCTTACAAATACTGGCAACTCTCCCGGTCAGCGTAGCTAACGCAGAGAGATCGTTTTCTACTCTTCGCCGAGTAAAATCTTGGTTGCGTGCCTCAATGGCACAGGAAAGATTATCCGGGCTAGCTCTCCTAAATATACACAAAGATGTGAACCTGGATATCGATGAAATTATCAACGTTTTCGCGAAAAAGAAACGTAAGCTTGAATTTGTAATTTAAGGGAGCACCTAAATAAAATTATTTAATGTAAAACGTATACTAGCGTTTAATTTAATTTGATATCCTTTGAAGATGTAAAAAATTTCATCAAAATCGGTTCAGTAGTTTAAAGTCTAAATGTGACATTGTGATCTGCAAACAAATACACATTTTCGTGAGCGAACAAACTAACATTTTACAGGTTAATTAATTTACCTACTAGTAATTGCCCAACGGCTTTGCCCACGTGGAACTATACACCGTACAAAATCTTGGCCAGGGCGTCACATATTTTGTAAGCATCTCCTTTGTAGGAATGAACTATATCGATCATGAGCGAGTTCATACTCCGACACTCACTTGACCGATTTTCGGATGGCTGTGACCACAACCTTTTTTGAGAGCTGGACCCGCGCCTGTCCTCAGCTACTATACGAAAAATAAAATTTCTGGATCTGCTTGGAGAAAAAATATCCTTCTGCTCTTTGGATCATGTGCTCTGCTTGTAAGGCTCCTGTCATATATTGTTATAAAAACTTTGAATGTCACAAATAATCTGTCAAAATTGCTTGAACTGATCTATAAGAGATGTTGAAATTGAACATTGAATATTATTGGATATGTCTTCATTGGTTGGGTTTACCGATCTCTCTTAGTCTTGATCATCGATCAGCTCTTCTGTAATTTTCTGGAATTGATTTATTCATTCAGAAATTTGGGGACAGTTTTGCGACTTTGCGACTTTTTCAGAAGTGAATAATCTCACCAATATTTGGTTTATGTTTAATGTTCGTTCCAGTTTTGAAACGCAAAGGACATGGCCAATTTCTGTATGGGCGTTTGCATAGTTATCGAATTGAGTGTACACCAATGATTTTTGGTGTTTTATATTCGTGAATATTGGCACACTAAATTGTTATAAATAAAAAACTCAAGGAACTTGTCATTACAAAAGACTAGACGTAAACAGCTTCATTATATGTAGTTACAAGTAAATTAAGCAGAAATAGCGGAAATGCTTGAGTACAGGTTGAAATTTGGCAGAGAACTTCCTTTTTGGGTTTTTAATAAGGGGTTATAACGTCTACCGATCCTCTACCCCTTAACACCCACTTTTTAGGGGGTTTTAGGGTCAAAATAAAGTTTTTTGCAAATACATATTAAACGGTAAGTCTTATTATAAAATAGTGTTTACAAAGTTTGTAGATTATGCAATTATCTACAAAAAACGATATTATACATTTTCCCGTACAATGAGTGCATATGAGTATTTTAAATCTTTAAAACGGCGATATCTCATGAATGGTAATTCGCACGGGAAAATGTGTAATATCTTTTTTGTAGATAATCGCATAATCTACAAACTTTGCAAACACTATTTTATGATAAGACTTACCGTTTAAGAGATATTTGCGAAAAACTGATATTTCGACCCTTTGACCTTAAATAAAAATATTTCCCGGCGACCGATCGCCTGTTAGTCTCGACATTTTATGTATAATGATTTTCAGAAAATTCCGAATTATCTTCTGTCAAAAATCTATTTTGACTGGACTATATGGCGGAATTTGACAAACAGTACTTTGAATTCATCTTGCATAAAACTGACAAGTTCAGAGAAGTTAAAAATTACGTATTAATTAATTTTTCTATCTTTATTAATTATACAATATATTAATTTTGTATGTGTACATGTAATGTATTTTTTGTCCATGTCCTTTTTCATTCTAGGAAAAAAATTAATTTAAAAAAAACCAATTTTACAATTATAAAAAAAATCTACCTGAAATTTATTAAATTACCGAAAATCTAGCTATATTACTACTATATAGTACAAATGTCGATCACGGCACGGTTATTTTATGATACACCTCCTAAAGTAAGAGCAATAATAAATAATGTAATGTAAATTAAATTTTAGGTAACGTTTCAAGCCAAAATAATCTCAATTCACTGGAATCAGCTGAAGTCCAATAATAAACATCAATTGAAACTTCACTTGCAAAATCTCTCAATGGAAATTTCTGTGTAAACTTTTTACATTTCTCGGAAACGTCATCATCAAAAAAGTATAAAATTATTAATTGGCTTTAAATTCGCTCTAGAGTAACCACATTGCAAGCAAACAGGGTATCGTGTAAAGTTTCAACAATATGTAAACCATTGAAATTTCTTGATAAGGTTTAAACTTAAAAAAGGACGAGTTTTGATTTTGTTAATCATTTAATCCAAATCAGTTACCAATTAACAAAGAGTTATTTCGAGACACCCTGTGCGTTCCATTAATTTGCCAAAAAAACACACTTTCTGAATACGGCAAGATTCGAGGGAAATAAATTAAGCTGAAGCGTGTGCGAAGTTCATCCATCGTCGAAAAGAGGATACACTTGAGTCCACCTCAAATGAAGTGCGGCAACATTCATCTCTCTCTCGGCATTGCTAATTTCCACATCATCAGTTTCCCTCAAAACTTGTCCATTTCCATCAATTTATCACCTGAACACCTCCGATTAACACCGGGGCTGCATATTAAATACTCAAGTGAAGATGTTTTTCTTGATCACCTTGTGCTTGACTTTGTCCAAGGCGAATTCAGTCATTTCATGTCATGTCATATCTGAAAACCCAAAGACGACCGCTTTTCACGCTTTTCACGCCTTTCATTGTCGACCGCAACTTAAGCTGCACAGCGAAAAAAAATCACTTAAATTGCGGGAAAACGCAATTCCGCATTTTGCAGTGAAATAGTTCCCAAGTTTCCTCTGTGATTGCCAAGGAAAACACAGGCCCCAAGCCGGAAAGGGTGATGGGAGGGGGTAGGGGTTGAAATAGAACACTGGCAACAGTAAGCTCCAACAAGCAGAGCGCGGGAATAGCTGCAGAGCAATTTGAATATGAACATTATGAACACGCAGAGCGCAAATATTTACTCAAAGGCGGACGTTTATTGATTCGCGGTAAATCGCGGTCTCTGCACTTGCAGGTTGCCGCCGCCGCCACCCGCGATCCACCGGAATGCCAGCAGATGCCGGTGCAGATGCACAACTTTCTAAGTAACTGCAGCCCCAGAAATGCAACTCATAAAGAGTCACACACTTGCAGCGCAAATTATGACCGCGCGGATTCCTTTTGCCAACGGAACTAATTAAATCCAAAGCGGTCGTCCCTCTGCTGGCGAATCGTGTAGCTGTAGCCGTAGCCAAACAACAGAATTATCGCCCCCGATTCATTGCACCTCAGGAGGGATGAGGCTGGTGGGAGGGGGAGTAGGGGGAGTACTAGTGAAGGTGGGAAAACACGAGCTCGATTTCTGCGGGTGGGTGATAAGCGGGGCTCGACCCTAATCAATTACGTTCCGATTTTTAATTAGCGGCGCAGAATTTTCAAGTTGACTGCTGAGGCTGATGGAGTTTCTGATGTCATTGGGTCATTGCTTCAGGGCCAGGTGCGAAAAAGGTTGCCTTCGATTGAGTTATTCCGATGGAGTGCCTCGCGGGGTTGAGGTAGCTTCCATTAATGGTGAGTAGCTGGATGGCGATTTTATAGGTTCCCTGACGAGCTTTTCTTCAATCAAGGATTTTAACGACGGTCGGGTGATACTTAAGTGGTAACGACCTCACCTGACTCAGTCTTGTCCTGGGATGTTGGTTTAGGTAAGAACTATTTCTCGAGGAGTTTTATTTTGAAGTGATTATGCAATTGCTGACTAGATTTGAAATCGATAGCTTAGTTGGTGTTTTAATTGTAGGAAATTACTTATAGTCTTTGCTTAACAACTTCTCGTACAAAGAATTTCGTAATGAGCACATTTCCCTTACCTGAATAAGATAATGACACTATGGGGCGCACCAAAACAAAAGCGAAACGAGCGTCATGTTGAGAATATAAATTAGCCGATAATTTGGATATTTAAACAAACAAAGTGACACAAGCATCTAACATTGGAAATGTCATAGATAGGCAAGCCTCTATACAACCTCCATATTCAGTGATGACGCGCTTCAAGCTAGTGCAGCAATGCAGATCTGAGCTACATATGCTCGGTAGAGACATGACGTGACTCTCGTTTGGGTTTTCAGACATTGGAGCATAGATGGGATCGGGAAAGCCGACGACCCTAGTCAAGCATCAGACTACCGTAGCTCGGAGATTAAGATGGTTTACAGCCCAATGGGTTGGGTCGAAAACGCTATATTAGACTAGACTAGACTAGCTGCTAGCCAGCCAAAGGTGGAGGGCACTGGACACCTGAATTATCTCTAGCTCGATTTGGCCTACTACCAAAAAAGTAAGAACAATGGGCCACACAGCAGCTGCTACCGTAGCTTCGGTGAGGCAAACGAGAGAGAAACACTCGTTCACATATTGTAAAAATACTCGGCTCTACCAAAAAGCTAGGCAGAAGCGCACTAGGCAGGTGCGTTCTGGAAGACTTAAAAGAGTTCCACGGACTAGGCGCCGCGACACTGATAGGCTTCCTAAATTTAGACCCGCCCCCTCCCCCCTCCCCCGCCAACAAAAATAAATAATGTCCCAGTAGGAAAGTGACTAGTAGAATAACTACTTTCTAAGGAGGGAATAGTAGTTCTCAGTTGGATATCTTTTATATGAAAACAACCCACTACTTTTGTACAGCGTTGTCCTACGATGGAGTCAATTGCCCCCCTCTACATTACTTCGAAATACTTCGAGAACTAGTTAATTTTGAAGTACTTCGAGAATTAATTCATTTTGAACTAACAAAAGTACTAACTAAAAAACAAATTCTTTAGAAAAATCTTGTGGGCTTACCACTGGTATTGTGATTTGAACTAGCTTCTCTCAGGACTACTTTGGCACCAGTACTGGAACAGCACTCAGTCTCACACCAATTATTTCTATTTTCTAAGTAGTCAGTTTATTCAGACTGGGGTCCTACTTGGTATGAGCGTTTCAGCTTGCACCATCACCCACCCACAACCCAACCCACGAATCTCAAAGGACCCAGGCACCTGCATTTTAACCCTTTTGATCCATTTGTTGCATTGATCCAACGATTTTTGTATAAATTGGTACCGATAGGGTTAAAAAGATCACATCGAGTCACAATCAGGCTTAAAAGGTGTAGGTACACGGTTTTTTTTATATCCAGTAAAAATAGACCTTCAACTGCGGCATAGACCGAAAAGAGCATAAAATTGGAACCACCCTTAAAAACATTAAATGAAATGCCGAATTTTTCCAAATATCGGTGGGGAAAAAAAGAAAATTATTCAAAAGGTCAAAAAACCCGTTTTTTTGCAACTATATCTCTTAAACACTAAGTCGTACCGTTAAATAGTTTATAAAAGGTTTGTAGGTTATCTACAAAAAAGATATTACATTTTCCCATACGAATTCAAGAGATATCGCCGTTTTAAAGATTTAAAATACTCATCAACCCCACACCATTTCGGCCGGAGTTCCCCAGGGGTCAATTCTCTCACCCGCACTCTTCCTAATCTTTAATAATGATCTGCTCTCAATCCCTTCCAACCCACTTCACTGCTTCGCTGATGACGGTACTTTGCGTTACTCTTACGCCTTCGACAATAAAAGGCAAGCACGTGCCAGACCTTGTCATCACTATCGTGAGCTGATGTCCACTTCTATCAGCCGAGAAATAAAATCGATTCTTGATTGGGACCGCATGAATCGTGTGGAATTTAACGCCACTAAAACGAAGTACTGTCTCATCTCCAACAAAAATAGCACCGACCTTCCTCCTATCTCAGTGGGTAAAGAGAATCTAACGGCTGACTCAACTCTTAACATCCTAGGGGTAACTTTAACGGAAGATCTGCCCTGGAATGATCACATATTCCAAATCGCCAAACAAGCCTCCCAATGTCTTGGATTTCTCAAGAGATGCAAGTTCCTTCTCCAGCCAGCCACCCTGCCTACAATCTACAAATCCTACATTCGGCCCTACCTTGAATACAACTCGTATATCTGGGAAGGCGCCCCAAAAACCACCTTGGCTTGCCTCGACAAGGTGCAAAAGCGTCTCTATAGACGCTTTAAGCCACCGTAGGAATGTAGCAGCCCTCTCTATACTTTACCGCTATTACCATAGCGACTGTTACACTGAATTTCAGAACCTCCTGCCTGCACGCAATATTATTCCCGCAACACCAGGCTATCCCGCTCGGCTCACCCCTATACCCTGCACGGTCTAGAAGTTCGTTTATGAATAGAACAACTCGACTGTGGAATAATCTCCCGCAGTCAGTATTTCCGAACTCGTACAACATCTTAGAGCTCAAACGTAAGGTTTATTGACATTTCCTTGAACACCCTCCAGACCCCCTCTAACCTTTCCTATTCTCCTTTATTCTTCAAACCAAGCTCACTACTAGACATTGCACCATGACATGAACCACATGACGGACTGGTAGTATAAAGGGCGACCCTTAAGCTTGGTTTTTCCATATATAAAAAAAATGCCCTCAGAGGTTGGTCTAATAAAGCATCCCGGTTAATGATAGGGTATCAAAGTTCCGCTTAGGTCTGGTCTTCCCTACTAGCTTCAACAGCTCAAATAGAGCATCTATTTTCAAGTTGGGGGTATATATCTGCACCTTTGAGAAATAGATTATCATTTGCGAGATCAAAGAAACTTCATCATGTTTACTATTCCCTTCGATGATGACTCTAAAGAAGAATAATTATAACTAATTTATTTAATTATGTTAACAATTTTACATAAAAAAAAATTAAAACAAGTATAAAATTTTTTTATTTTCAATTTTTTTCTTTATTTTTAAATGTACGATTTCCTGTATATTGTCTTTATTGTTTATTATGCCTACATTGTCGTCGACACTGTCTACATTGTCGACACTGTCTACATTGACTGCTCTTGATTTTGTAATGAAATCAACATCCATTGTAGACTACGCGGTGTGGTATACTTGCACAACCCTGGGTATTATCTCAACGACAGCACTGGATCATGTCGATCAAATTAAGGATCTAGGTATCGCTCTAGACAAAAAAAGGTTAACATTTTTTGTTTTGATTGTTGTTAAATCCGTTGGCTTTGTGCAAATTTGTTCTCTTTGGTGTGAACTCCTACAACATCCAGGAGTAAGATCCATCGGCTCCTCCTTTACCCAGACTCTTATTAATCTATCCTTCATACGAACCCACGTTTTTTTTAGGTCCAAAAATACCGCTGCCACTAGCTTGGCCTCTTGTATTACACTCCTTTATCTCATATTTGAAGGCCAGAGCGCTTGAACAAGTTCAGTAGTCTCGTCCCTTACACTGGTTATGATCGGACTTTCACCAGTCCGAGATAGTCACGGCACGCATGTAGTTACATTCCTTACATATTGCTGATACATATTACTGACTACCACCGAACCAAGCTACAGTGTACAATGACGAGTGCGACATGACGGACTGGTAGTATAAAGGGTGACTCCTAAGCTTGGACTTTCACATAGAAAAGAGGTACACGAACGCATCCAAACGGCGCGCCAAAGCCTTAATTGGGCATCAGTTTGCACTGGAAATAGTTCTCTACCTACGTACCTACCTGCTCCTTTATCTACGAGTGTTCCACATGCTCAATGGAAAGGATTCGCGAGGTGTATATATGTCTAAAAGAGCTTGATATAGACAAATTTACTGGACGCGACAATATATTGTCTATCATTATAAAGAAATGCTCGTCAAGTTTTTTAAATCTTTGCCCAAACTCTTTGCCCTATCATATTACCTCGGAGTTTGTTAAGACACTTGAAAAATGGCGCATGACCAGCCTATACCGAAAAATTTTGACTCCTCGAGCAACTCTTACAAATACCACTCAAAGCAATTGCGTCTGTTCTCTACAAAACCATGGAGAGGATAATCAACAAAAAACTTATCTAGAATCTAATTTTATCCAAAATGGCAATCAGTACGGTTTAAACAAAAAATGTCGGGCGACGATTTACAGAAAACTTAACCATAGTGTGTATCAATCTGTTGAGTCTGCTCTTGTTGCCCTAGATACATATCCCCAAAGCTTTAGATAAACTATGTCATTTAGCTCTGTTAGCTAAACTCCAAGCTATTGCCCGACTAGCATTTAAAGGCGGAATGCCTCATGCAGTGAGGGCCCCATGTGGCAAATGAGGGCATGCCGAAAGAAGGATTTCCACAAGCTTTCCTATAAGGATCCCTGTGCAAATAAGGGGCATGCCGAAAGAGGGGTTTAGATTCCTCATGAACAACCTTAGATTTCTCACTGATACTGAGATGGGTATGCCCTATCAGTTTCTCATAAAGGCTATATGAGGCAAACCTCATTACAAATGAAATTCGCATATTCCAACATCTGACTTGCTTTTTCAAAAAGCTTTAAAGTTAAGCTTTAGTTGTACTCATACAAAACTTTATTTTGTTGTTTCCTTGCTTCATATTTCTGGCGATTAGGTTGATGGCCATCAAAGAGGTCAAGTAGCATTGGACGTGATTAGCACTCAGTTGGGGGGCAGCTGGGAAAAACGACACTCGCGTTTAAGAATATAAAGCTTTCGACTCCGTCGCAGTTATTACCCGCATATCCACGCCGAAATGCTCAAATTTTTCAGCCTATGTTTTCCATTCAGGATGCCACAAGGCGTTAGATGCCCCTTGTGGGCCTTATAAAGCAATCCACACGGGGTTCCAATGAGTCAGTGGGGCTAGCGTCATAGGGGACCTATTTGCACCCCCTCAAAATGCTAGTCGGATGGTGATATTGGACTGCGCCAAATCCAAGCCGGGGTCCCACAAGGGTCAATGCTGTCACCTGTCCTATTTCTAACCTTTATAAATGGCCTAGATACTCTCAATCCTTTGCGACTAGCTTCACTACATTGTTGACGACGCTACCCTGCTTTACTCTTACGTATCGAATTCGATACTTCTTATTTCCACCAAAAACCGGCAATACCTCCCCACTCGTGTCAGTAGATGGTGAACAACAATGGCTGATCAATTCCTTATCACCTTAGGTCTGAGATTAACCAAGAATCTATGATGGATTGAGCACATATTCCAAATCACCAAACCAGCATTTCAGTGCCTGAGATTTCTTAACAGAAGCAGCAAATTCTTCCTTCGGGTGTTAACCCATTCTGCAAAATACAAATCGTACATTCGGTCTCTCAATCGTTTACTGAAAAGAGGTTATAGGACCAGAATTTTTGGAGGACAATGGCGGTAGCACTGTTTCTTTGACTGGTGGTCGTAGCATCATCAAAGATTTCATGCTTTCTTCTTAAATTGAGGATTTGGATGCAGTGCAATGACGGTGCAATCGCATACACAACAAATTCGACAGTGGTCATTCAAAGTGCAAAGTCTTTCCCTGTCCGTTTGCCGATTTGCTCTGGCCAGTAAGATCGCCACATTTAAACGTTCCAGATTTCTTTCCTTGGATTTTTACAATGGTTACTACTGATACGAACAAGATGGACCTCTTGAAGGACAACATCCGAACAGCCCAAATGTGCATCAACTGTAATGGCGGCTACTTGACTGATATCATTGATACATAGTTATTTGCAGCCTTTATCCCGCGATCAGTTTGAAGTTGCATGCCATGTTAACAGAGACATAAACGGCATTATTGCAGGCGCAATACACCCAAACTGTTACTGCATTTTCTAGGGTTTATTGTACTAAAAGCAAAGCAAAAAATAATTCTGTATGACCTTCCATAAATGTAATGATGGCCACAATCACTTTTTAAAATATCCAAAAATCTCGCTTGAAAAAAAATCTCACAATATTTTAAAAATTAATCGAACACGATTTTTCATACCAATTACTGACCTCTGAGTTTTCAATGACACCTAGCGACAGTTTGTGAAAGTTTTGTCACGTCTACCCTTGATGTTAAAATTTTGCTTCTAATCGACTTTCCTTTTCTAAGTTATACAATTGAATGATTAACTTTGCTCGGATAAGTTGATATTGATCTATACGCGATCTTCGAACGATCCTTAGTTTCTCGATATATTTGATTGATAACACAACCCACTTTTCCGATGAAATCTTCGAACCATATTGCCTCGTGACCCATAAACCTCTTTTCAAGCTTACGAAGAAAAATAATTGTAAATTACGCGAATATAGTTCCATCAAACGGAAAAAAACTTTTAAACAATCTCCCCAAATTCTCGAAGAAACAAAATATTTCGAGGTAAAGCAAATATTTTTCAAGTCCCATGCCCCCCTCACACCCCCCTTCTTCCACAACGAAATGAAACTTAAGAAATTCAAAAAGTCTGAAAAGTAGTAAAAATGTAAACTTCTCACACTACAAAAATATCAGCAAAAAACAAATCCTCAAAGAAAATTTTCAAATTTTTCATCGCGAATTAAACCGACCGTAAAAGATCGCTTCGCGCAACGCCATCAGCACTGGCAGCAAAAAAAAATTCGCAAAAATTTGCACAATTCCGAACCGGAAGAAAACAGCGAAGCTCGACCTTCTGCCGCCAGGAGGCGTGATCTTCACTCTTTACTCGCTATGTTAAGTGTCAGCATCGCTTGTCTCCTGTCAGATTATTCTCACACACGACAACGACAACGACAAGATCACACAAAAATCGGGTGCCAACGAACAGAGAATTTCGGATCAAGCCAAGAAGAACAAAAAAATGTTGGGAAAATTCTTAGCGCGATCGTTTTTAAGTTTATTGGAAGAATCCCAGGCGTGATCGAGCCACGCTGAATTCACCACAAGTAAAAATTCACCACGAGAGGAGAAGTTTGGAAATTTATCTAGATTTCCCCTTCTGTGAGGTGAAAATGTATTTTTTGTTGTGTAGAATCAATAAACAGAAGTAGTCAGAAAAGACTCTGAACTCCGAACAGCAGGCGGCACCAGGTAAGGCGGGTGATTAAGCATTCAAATCAGTCCAGGTGAAATGGAACGGACGAGGGAGCCGAAGAACGCCGCTTAGCTGAGCTGAATACAATATAAGGCCTTCGATGTATGCGGAACGGTGTACATGTGTAAATTTCCACGTGTTGATTGATCACGATCTAATGCGATCGCGCAGTTCATTCATTTCTCATCGGTGTGTTGGTGTGACTCATAAAGCCTCGTATTGTCTGTCTGTTGATGCAGCAGAGGAAGCAGCCACACTTTCTACCTTTCTCTTTCACTCACACAGTGGGAAACTTAACTAGAAAAAAAATCCCATTGCCACTTCCCAAAAATTTTCTTCGTCTTAACTTCGGCCGATCAACGTACAGCAACGGATCAATCCTGATCCCAACTCGCATGCGTCGTTAGTTTTCTCACCAGATGGTTTCGATTTCGCGCGTTTTTCTCTCCCGAAATTGTCTCAATTTTTTCGCTGATTTTTGTCCGTTTACTTGAGATGGCGGTAAGCGGCTATTAAGCTCAAACGTGGTGACATCAGTCCTCGCGGAATCCAATAATCGAGAGTTTTTTTTGTTCGCCAAGACAAGACAGTGAAGACTCTGACGATGGACGTGCAGTGATCGAGCAGCCGGTGGTGACGTTATTCTTCAATCATCGATTGCCATCAACGCTACCTCAATTTCATTTGTGTTGGTAAGGTGTGCGCGCCGCGAGTTTTGGTTGTGATGTTTTTATTTATTGAGGGTGATCCTGATATTCGCTGGCTGGGGTTAGGGTTGCCAATTCGGGTTGTTAGTTGTTGGGTTTTTAGTGTTTATTTTTTTTCTGAGATAAATTTTTCTTTGTAGCAAATCGCATTAATCGTTCTGTTTTTACTTATTTATATTTTTCCTACAATCTACAGGAAAAAAGCGCGCAAATAAGTCTTTTGTTGTGCGTCCAACACTTCAAGCAGAGGTGTACTCCATACTGGGATGCACCCATGAAGAAAGGCGCACAAAAATAAACGGATCTTTGCCTTCTCTAATAGCTCAGCTGCAAAAAGAACGATTAAGGTGCCATGAACCATGTCAAAATCAGTTTAGGATTTCCAAAGTGCGCTGAGCGTTCTCGACGAAGTTAGCCTTGTTTGGGTTCCGCGTCATCGGGGCTTCAAACGCTATGAAAAGGCGGATGCCCTCGATAGGTTCAGAACTGGCTATTCAGGCACCCAATACTTTGGGGAACGGGGCCTTCCCGAACGGACTTTGATGAAACATGCCGTACGCTGAAGGTCCTCGCCTGAATTAGCCAACTCTGAGCGGTTCCTTCCTGTGCCGTGTCCTAACGCGCCCAAGGAATTTTTGGGGCGCAGTAAGAACAATATAAGGACACTCGTTAGCTTGATTACCCTGAACACTGCGCCCTGAATTACCGCTTATGGAGGATAAAAAGGGCGAAGGACCCCACCTCAGGCTTTGCGGTGAGGAATTTGAGTGATAAAGGATCGTCAGCGATCATGTTGTCTCATTTGTTATATTAGTTCTCATCCTATCCTCTAGGATATCTATCCAGCCTACAATTAACGCTAAAATGACTTACAGATCGTAGTAGCTGGTTGCCAGTACGAAGTGGGAAGGCTCATGTTTGAGGATTTGCCATCACTTCTTTCTTCAATTGGTGTATTGGAAGATCTTCCGCAAAGCCGAAGATGGAGGACACTCAATCTCCTCTTCGTTGTATCCTCGCCCAGGCAAATGCTCCGCTGTTTCGGAAACTGCTCCGTCGACTGACCGCTGCCGTCAAATATCAGCCTTTTCTGCTTAGAGAACATAATTGAACGGATAGTGGCCCGTCAGGATCTCTTTCCATCTCCCACCTGTTAATATTTAAAACTTAGCCCACTTTGGCTTTGTCGATTTGAGTGAATCTTTAAGCTTAGCAGACACCCTGGGTCTTTGCCCAGCTGTGAAGACCGGTCGACCCAATTCTTGATGGACAGTCTTACGTGGAAGCTGACTAAGCTACAAGAAAGCTTTGGACCAACAAGTTACGAGTTTGCCCCTACTCTATTCAGGCCATCAGTAATTTCATTACCAATGTGTTCTTCGTGGTCTAAAATCCACATCAGCGTAAGATTGTTGTTCATGCTGAGGGATTTCAGAGGTAGGAAACAATCCAGGACAAACATAGGAGCCAACAGGACGACTCGACTGTATGAGAAAATAACATGGTTAGAGCTGTTTGGTGCTCAGTTAATACAAGTCTGTGGACTCACCTGAGTACCTCACCTAGAAAAACAGCGCAGGCCATGGATATTTTGAACCTTGGGCAATATAGGTCTAGCCATTATCGGTTTTGGAACCTTTTGTATACCAATAGGCCGTTTTTTCATTAAAGAGAGGATTGCCTGCTTTTCCACTATTAGGTTGATCGGACCTAGGTTCAGTAAGGGGTAATTGCCTGAGAAGTTAGTCTCTCAATCCGGGGTTTCTAGGAGAGCGTCCAGGATTATGGCTATATATTTAGCCTCCTTTGAGAAGTGAATTTTCGTAGATTTTAAATTGAACTTCCTTCTTTTAGTAAATCCTTCCATACTAACGATTTTATTTGTCATCTTATATAAGCTCCAACAACACGTGTTGACAGACCAATCTTTTTAAATGTATCCTGATGTATTATACACCGATCGTGGATGGGTCTAAACGAACCGTATTATTATGCAACTCTCCTTTCATGCTCACGATCACTTCTGCCCACCAATCCCGATGTATTTGGCACCGATCATGGATGAGTTTTTAAACCAAACGATCGTCTCGTTATGTCACTTTCATTCCATGCTCAAGATCACTTCTATCTAATGTATTACACATGGATCCTGGATGGGTTCTAAAAACAAACCATTGTGTCCTTATGCAACTCTCCTTCCATGCTAATAATAAATTCTGCACACCTATGCTGATGTATTACATACCGATCTTGGCCAAAAGATCGTGTACTTCCATGCTGACGATTACTTCTGCACACCTATCCTCAGGTATTATGCACCGATGTTGGGCAAACGATGCTCTCCTTATGCAACTTTACTTTCATGGTCACGATCACTTCTGCACACTTACCCTGGTGTATTATGCACAGATCGTGGTTCTCAAATCAAACGATCGTTATGCAATTTTCTTTCCATGCTCTCGATCACTGCTTCAAACCTACCCTGATGCATTGCGTACCGATCCTGGCCAAACGATCGTGTCCTTCTATGCTGACGATCACTTCTACACACCTATTCTCATGTATTATGCATTATACCGATTTTGGGCAAACGATGGTCTCCTTTTGCCACTTTACTTCCTTGATCACGATCACTTCTGCGTTCTCGTTCGTTATGCAACTTTCTTTCCATGCTCACGATCACTTCTTCAAACCTACTCTGATACATTCCGTACCGATCCTGGCCGAATGATCGTGTCCTTATGCTACTTTCCTTCCATAACCCCGATCACTTCTACTCCGATATCCATCAACTTTTTACCTACCTGATCGACCACCATGAATTGGCAACCCTAACAGTCCATCACTTACTCCGTCGTCAGCATCACTTCTTCTTTGTGGCGGCTTACGATGCGATCTCAACTCAGGTAGAAACATTTTATTTGCGCCATCGCTTCGTCGCTTCACTGATCAATTGTGTTTAGTTTTGTCTCTTTCCCTCCAATCGAACATTGCCGATGAGACAAGAATCTGGCATTTCGCTAACACATTCTAAGGCGAGAAAAAAAGAGAAGAACAACACACACACACAACAACAACAACAAAAAAAGTTGTTCAAATTTTCAGTACGCAGCCAAAAAAGAAATAGAAGGAAAAAGAATTAATAATAATCGTCGTGTTGAAAACGTCAGAATAAAGAAAAACGGAAAAATCAACCACCGCGCGCGCTGTACCGTGCCGCTCCGCTGTTGTCCGTTGTTGTGCCGCTGTTGCTTCTTCTGCCCGGCCCTGGTTTCAGTATCTACCAGCGTTTTACAGTTGATCGCTGCGCTGCCAACCGAAGTCACAAAAGTTCCGCGTCTTGCGTGTTTTTTTTCTTCTCTGATCATTTTTCGTTTCTTTTTTTATTTTCTTGTTTTTATCCTGCAGTTACTTAACAAAAAAAAAGTGAGAATTTTTTTATAAATAAAAATCAAAATAAATAAAAAATATAGTGATCTATTTTTTTTGTTTGTTTGTTTTTTTTTTTGGAAAAGTCCAGCCCTTTCCAGTGACCAAATTTCACGCAAAAACGTACCAATTTTTTTTACCGTTTTTATATTAATATTAATAAAAAGACGCGTTCATCAGCTGCAATTTTGCGGGTTTATTATGTTGTGTTTTATTTTGTATTTCGTGTAATTTTTGTGTTTTTATTTCTTAATATTGTGTTGTGATTCTCTACTTCCATAGAGAATTCCTAGATTGTCGATTGTTCTGGTTTTTTTTATCATAATTTTTGTTCTTCTATTCTTTTTTTTTTGATCATAGAACGTGATTGGATACTTATGAACGTGTTGTTCCCTGGAATTTGATGAAGTTTGCAGTATTTTTTTACGTGCTTAATAAAAAGTGATTAAAAAGTTTTATTTGAAAAAAGAAAATATTTTTTATAATTTGTAGTATTAAAACCTAAGGTTGCACAACAAAATATCACACAAAAAAAAAGTTAAACAAAAAAGAAGAGTTTTTTTTAATATAATAAAAATCAAGTTTTCATAATAAGAATAAATAAAAGGTGAAGAATAAATTTTGGTGCTTTATACAAAAAAAAATAAAAATTAAAAACACCTGAGCTCAATAGAAAAGTGAAAAAAAATATTATTAATTTTTTTTTACAACAATAAAAAGTCTCCAGAACACAAATATACACAAGTGGTGTAAAAAAAATTATTTTGTGTTTTTTTTTTTAAAAAAAATTTCGGAAAACAAAATTTTTTGGGATTAAATATTTTCGGAGTTTTTTTCTTTTCATCACCGAAAATTTTACAAATAAACGTAAGTTTTTTTATTTTCTATTTTACTTCTTTTTTTTTATCTTTTTTTGCATTTACTTTTATTTTTAATTTAATTAAAAAATGTTTTGGGTTGAAAGAATGCTTTATATAATTTTGTACAAAAAAAAACTACTTATTCCTATCACTTTAAAAAAAAAACGCAAAATTGAAAAAAAATTAAATTTTAATTAATAAAAATTCTATTTTATATTCATTAACTACTAATTAAACTTCCTAATCGCATCACACTTGAGCGTAACAACAGAGATAGAATCTAAAAGGTTACAGCTTCGCTGCTTTTTACACAAAAAAATAAAAAAATAAAAAAAAACAAAATAATAAATAATACAACAGAAAAATGAGATAAAATAACAGAATAGTAAAACTGTAGCAAAAAAAAAGTTGATTTAAGATAAAGAAAAAGTTTAGCATAATTTTTTTTGATGGTTTTTGAATGAATTTAAAATAATTTTTTTTGCCTTCGTCAAAAGTATAGTATAGGTCGATACTATTGTAGAAATATGCGATAATATAGTATAGTACTAAATCAGTGACACAAAAGATGCATCTAAGATATTGTTGCATTTTTTTGTGGTAATATCGTTCATAACGAGAAAGAAATACTTTTTTTTGAAAATTCATCTTTTTCTATGTTGTTTCACCTTTTCTGTCTGTCACGTATTTGTATGAAGATTTATTTTAAATTTTTGTTTAAATATCTTGAAATTTTTAAAGTCCAGTGAAGTTCTAAACAACATTTTTTTGTATCGGGTTTTTCTTGGAGAATTATTAGGAGTGTAAGACCGAGAATTTGATTTATGAAATAGATTGCTATTGTTAGTCTCAATATCGGGAAACAGTTTTTCAATATTATCTCGAAAAATCTTTGATCCTATAAGAAAATTTATTAAGGACCTGTTTTTTGTTCAGAAAATTATTTAGTATCCTTTTTGTTTTATTCAAGTGAGGGCATACGTAAATACGAGTTTAAAGATTTACTACGAGTACAGAATCTCACTTTCACAGAAAATGATATTAAAAATTAATCTTCCAGTTTATTTACAAAAGTTTTATTCACTTAAATAAAAACTAACTAAATCTATAATAAATGACGTTAATAACACCTAAAATCTAGATTTTCTATATACAAATCACTTACAAGACATTTTTATTACCGGAGGGGTAATAAAAAGGCAATAAAACAAAGCAACATTAAAATTTATTTGACAGGCGTGTTCCTAGTGAAATTTGCGCTGATTTGTCAAAATTTTTCTTTCGTCTTCGCTTGATGTAGTCTCCGAGCTTTTTATATACTAAAATCAGCGCAGAAAAGCAAGCGGAGCTTTTATTGGGACTAGACCTTAAAGGGTTGAAGTTAGTGTTTATTATCTTGAAATATACTGATGATATATGGAAAATATTCGCTTAAAATCTCGTTTTCTATGGCCGCTGAGAATGATAAGCGAAAATTACGAAAAAATGCAGTTGTGTTCAAGAACAAGTTTCTAAGAAGGAGAAAATTTCAATTGGTCAAGCAAACAATCCTTTACACGATAGTTTTTGCTGTAAGTTTTGCTACAGTCACTGCTATGACTGACGGAAACCTACCGTCTAAGCAAATGTGATGACTGATGTAATTCTGTTCATATGTTGATTTCCATCAATCATTACTGATGGAATTGGTTGACGATTGCATAAACGTGTAATGGGCGCCTTAGGCTAAGCGCTAAGGTTACACTGGATGCGAATTCTGAAGAAAACAATTCTGTCGAATTCGTCAGAACAATCAAAGTACGTTAATGCTATCTGCGAGAGTGATTACTGTCAGAATCAGAATCAAACGATATTGATTTTTCTCAAACGCTCTGATGTTGAGCCCAATTCTTCTCTCTTCGTGAGCCTGGTGTACAGTTCGATAGACCCCGATTCCCCTCTGTTTTGTCACTTGCGTTTCTACTGTAATGATTATACCGCTTTGAAACTAAGCAGATCTGCACGACTAGAGATTCTATTGGGAGCCAAAAGCGCATTAAACTCGTGACAATCTGTAATTAAAAGTACTTTCTTCCTGAGTAAGGTTCAGTATTGAATATGGCTGAATGTGTCTTCAGAGGATTGGGATCAACACCCAACAATGCAAAAGGAACCGAATTCGGTAGTTGGCATATTTTTATTATTTGGTATGATGGAAGTGTTCGTTTCTAAGGCAGGGCGCACATTGAGACGCAGGTGACAAAGGCAGAGCAGAATAGTTTCTGTGTCTCACGCTTTTTAAGGAAGGACCGCGGAATTGCAACGCAGAGCAGGTGAGACGAGTACTGCGCCAGGCGCAGGCTTCACGACACTTGTGGATCGGACACAGAAACTGTGACACGTACCGCTTACGGAGTTTTTTTTTAAAATCGAAGAAAAATTAGTTATTCGTGTTAGTTCGAAATAACCTAGAGTTATATGACAACAGACACTCCAAATATATGAAGTCAAAATGTAAAAGTGCAATCTGGGAAAGAATAGCTACTTTCGTGAAACTGTAACAAAACTGCTCCCGAATGTGCTTAGACAACTGTGTAACGCAGTTTTTTTCGTGCTGCCCTGCTCGGCGCTTACTGCGTGACACAGCTCAATGTGCGCCTTAGCTTACCGTTGATAAACACTTCAATCCGAAAAAGTTCCTGCATCGCTTTGCTTCCCGTAAGACCCAACCTTGTGAGTCACTTGCGATGATTTTTCATTCATCTGCCAGGATCTTCTTCATCTGCTTCAAATTAGGTTTCAACGAGAACAATTCAACTATGCTCCAATCCTGCTTAGGAATCGGTAAAGAGTACTCGATTAAATACTCATGAGTAAAATCGATAGAAAACTACTCAATGAGTACTTTTCACGTAATCGATCATTCCAAACGCGAGTGTCGTTTTACCAAGTGGTCCCCAACTAAGTACTAACAACGTCCAATGCTGCTTGACCTGTCCAGTCGAACGAAACCGCTCTACTGAGTATGCTTAATGGTACCCTCTTTGGTCACTAAGCTAATTGCCTGTTTTCTTCACACTAAACATATTGTTAGAGCTCCAATTTTGCTTCTTTAGTCTAGAAAAAGTGTGAGCGTACCGTGCTTCGTTTGGACTATTCGATGCGGCTTTTATTGTTACGTACCTGTAGCGGGCTGCATTTGGAAAAGTAGAATTTTTACTCAGGCGTACCGTGCTTGTTTTGTACGCCATACAGGCGTTTTGATGGTGTACGTGCCTGTTTCATGCTAAGAACGGGCGAATCTGATTTTTACTCGGAATGAGGCATAAATTCATACCTATGAAAGCCCGTTTAAATCCTAAAATGCAAATTGGAGCTCTTTTATCGCACAGAAATTTGTATGTATATCACGTCACGTTTCTGAGCTATAAAAGGGTTCCAATTTGCGTTTCCACTTTGCGTTTGGGGTGTAGAAAGGCCTTAAACGTTCCTAAACTATCCCTAATTGAGGCAGAAAAATACATATATGCGTGAAGCTTTTATAAGGAAATTATTTATGACTGAAATAAACTAGCAGTTAGCTTGAATTCGGCCTTGAATGCAAATTGTACTCAGTTCTCGATTCCAACCTATAAGTATAAGCAATTCCGTATCCCTAATCCTGTTTACTGTTCTCCTAGGTTTATTGAGATTTTTCCTAGGCTTAATTGAGATATCGTATTCAGCTCCTTCAGAGAATTTTCTTTTAGGCCTCAATGAACTTGATTGAATTGTTTGTGAATTTGTATTTTCGATGTGCGTGTGATTTTTTGTTATTTAATTCTTCTCTCTTGACTGTCTTCTACATAGTTTAATATAATAGGGTACCATATTTCCGCTTAGGTCAGGTATTCACCTAGTTGGCGGTACTCTGTCTCTTGTTCATCTGGTTGTCTGGTACTACCGGCTTTGTCGGCTGACAGGTTGGGTCTCTGGCTCAGCCGGCTTCTATTGAGGGCATCAACTTTGCGAAATCGAATCTCGGTTACAAAAATTTGTTGTTTTGATTTTTGTTACATCCCTTGGCTTCATGCGAATTTCTTCTCTTTGGTATTGCATCATAATGAGTACGATATGGTGGACTGGTAGATTCGGAACAAATCAGTTGAAGTTTTCTTCGCGCATATGAGGAAATGAAAATTACACACAAATAAATATTGCGCACATGTAAGACATGCGCTTCTGTATTTTCACATTTCCCCTTCGAAATCTGTTGTTAGTCTTACTGCGCATGGAAAATGTGATTTTTGAGAAACCCCATTTCTTTTGGTTCGGACTCTAGTACAAAGGGTGAATCCTAAGGTTGGATTTTTATATAAAAAAAGAGATTGTCGGGTATAAATGATTTAGGGGAAACATTTGCTTGCTTTCCCTCCAAATTTCTCTCCTTTCCCAATATATATGCAAGGGTTGTACTACCTCTGAAAATATTGGTTAAGTGTGGTAGTAAAACGTCGCATTACCTGCCGTGTAATTGAGTGAGGAAAAAAACATTATTTGTGTTTTAAAGGGCTTGAAGGTGCCCAGACAATTTTCTTAATAGTGAAAATTTTGCCAAAGAGGCTTTTTATTCGGATTAGATCACCTTGGCATGTTTCTACGTTTCCTTCTAACAATTGAAGCTCACAGATCAGAACCGCGTAACTGAGAAAGAGTTTGGAGTAGATCTTGCTGATCTTTGATGTAACTCCTATCCACTTTTTAGCTTCCCAGTTTATAGGGAAGTTATTGTAATCGGGCCGAAAATCGAAATCGTAATTTTCAACGTATTTTAATTTTTCAAGGTCCCAATAGCATTTTAAGCATAAATTTGAAAAGAAGTATTGTTGTGTGAGTGTGTATGGGTATGCATGGGGTCATTTTTTCCTGCACGATATCGCGCGAACTAAAAAAGATGCTGACTTCGTTGAGGTGTTGTTCGAAGCGTATTAACGGAAATATGATCTGAAAACATTTTCATAAAATTCGGTTGATCCGTTTTTTTTATTTAAATCCCTTATGTGATTTTTGTACCTGCACGATATCATGCCAACCCAAAAAGATATCGTCTTCGTTGAGGTATCGTTCGAAACGTATTAAAGGAAATATGATCTGAATAGATTTTCATAAAATTCGGTCGATCCGTTTTTTTGTTTAAATAAAGTACGTGATTTTCGTACCTGCACGATATCGCAAAAATCAAAAATCATATCGTCTTCTTTGAGGTGCCGATCGAATAATATTAACGAAAACATGCTCTGAAAAAAATTTCATAACATTCGGTCGAGCCCGTTATTCAGAATTTATCATACTGTGAAGTTGATCGTGTGGACCGAAAGGGTAAGGGGATTTTCTGGGTAAGAAATCAAAAATTGAGTCTGATGGAGACGGCAGGAAAAAGAAACGTGTTTTATCCGGCTCCATCGTGTTTTATCCGTTAAATCTGTCGTAAAATTGAGTTATTAAGGTCGATCCACACATATCCGTGACGGCACGGTACCGATGCTTTCCGTGTCAGTGGCTTCCGTGATGAATTTTTCACTGACATTCTTTACTTTTTAGTTTTGAAATTTGGACAGTGATCATGGAATTTAGCGTGCAATATCTTGCTGCAATTGCATTGCCGTTAGACGAAGGGAAAAGAATTGAAAAGAGAGTGGGTTCATCCCATGTGGACTTTTCCGGAAGTGGAAGAAGAGTTCGCAACTTTATATAGTGGAATGGTGGGCCAAGAAACTAACTTCATTCGAGATGAGCCAAAACGCATTTAGTGATTTGCTAAAAAAAAGTCGAGTCTGTACATACATATGTGGTAGGAGGATGAAGTACATTTGGGCATTCAAGGAACCTTACATCAAACCAATTTTTACATTTATTACTTATACATATCGTCGCTTCTCCAAAATAGTGGCACAACTCAAAAATTTCCAATTTCGAGTTTATTTTGAAAATGTATAGCTAAATCCGCATATTTTTATGTGGTGAAACACCATATTATTACTTCCACAAATGAGCGCAGGAAACCCGCTGGACTCCAAGATCATGACAAGGGCTTGTATGAAACTAGAAACTTTTAAATGGCTCCCCTGTAAAATCATTTGTTTTTGAGTTGTGGCACTATTCTGGAAAAGCGACGATATGTACTTTGTGGCGAAATATTGTTATATTCCGAATAAAAGAAATCCTACAAATAAAATTGCACAAAATATATGGCACAGAACAGGTTTGAGTGTATTTCAAATAAACTTTACAAAAATTTGTGTTGAATTCTTATAAAATTTTCCATTGAATTTAAAAAATATTTGTTTCTCGTCCGGGATAAAAATGAAAAATATCGGTAGAAACGTATTTTTTGCGGTTTTTGCGGACGTCTGAAGGGTACTGACTGCGCCGGATGTGTAGGAACATGCCGTGCTTTTCCCAATTTGTTTCCATGGAATTACATCGTGCCGATATATTTTTTTCACTGATGCCCCAAGTACTGCACTGAAGCCGCCGTCACGTCACGGATATGTGTGGAATCTTTACCCCGAAAATCGTGGATAAATTGTTGGCTTTTATACGGTTGTTATTGCATAGTTAGCTTGATTATAATTTTAAAATACATTGTTTGGTAAAATAATTTTTTAGGATAGATTTCGACCCCCCTTATGTCTAATGACCCCCAAATTGAGAAACCATGCTCTAAGGCATTTATTCAAGTTTGGCTGTCCCTTGCGGCTTATCCCCACTTCCGAATGTTGAGCATTGCCTCTGCGTTCAACCATCTCCTCCAGGTTTGCTCTGTATCCCGAAGTTTCTTCTACCATGAGCCCTTTTGGGAATACGGTTGTCCTCCATCCGGATTACGTGTCTGGCTAGACTTAGTCTGTTGATTTTTAAAATAGTTGAGATTTCTGGATCGTCAAAAATTAAAGTACGTTGGGCATATTATGACTGTGATATGTTTTCTCTCAAACTTTCTGACTCGTTCCTGATAGTCCAATTTTCGCTACCAAAGCACACAACTGGTCGTGTTTACTGTTTAGTAGAGTGAGTTTTCAGCCAATAGAATTCGTCTACTATATGTTCTGTATTTTCTTCGTCGTGCAGCTCAGCAACTCAGCTATGATTCCGATTTGTTGCTTTTTTACCTATTTTCAGCTTCACGCACCTCATCCAACCAATGTGAGTAGTTCTATTGACACTTTTTTATCCATACCAATGGCGTTTGAGTGATCGTACTAGCTAGAGTCTTTTATAGACGAGTTGTTGTGTAAAGCTAGTCTTTACTTCCACAAAATACTATTATTTGTTCCCAGTTCTTAATTGCAGGCTTAATCAAACTTGGACTGGTAAATTTCGATCTTGACCGCCATTGCAGAATTTAGGGTTCCAGTTCTGTTGCTGCGAAACGGCCTGGTCTCTTCTTAATTTCTTTGTCTTCTCTCTCCTGTCAACGCCAACAAACATAACAAGGAAATCGAAGTACATGATTCAATCACAGAAGTATTGGATATAAGCCGGATATGAGCCGGTGAAATGTGATCTCGTGTCAGTCTTTGCATTCTTTTATTGTTCTCTTAACTGTCTTCCCAACTAAAGCTATACAACATTGCATTCTTTGTTCACATGCTCGAACCAGTAAGAACAGTACAAAGAGTCTTTTCAGTAAAGCCTAGGCTTCCTCATTAAAAAATGGTCGGTGTTCAGCGTCATTTCTAAGCTTTTAAATAAAATGCAAGTGATCGTGCCGTAATTGTTTCGTATTTCTGTCACCACTATTTACGTTGGAATAGGAAGTATAGAGCTTATGGGTTGTGTGGCTCAGCACCGTGACATTGAAGAAAATATAGTTTAGTCGACGCATATCGATCTTAAACTTGCACTATGAAACGGGGAGTAAGTCAGTCGACCAATCGGTTATGTTTCTCCCCATTGATCTTGCTTTACTACACCCAATCATTTCAGGTATCAGCGCTAAACCGCTTCGAACTTCTAAGCTGACTTAATATATGACTTAAGTAGTCTAGAAGCTGCAAACTAGGTTATTACATACTTAGCTATGCCTTAAGTGTTGAATACCGATTGAAATTCCATTTCACACGATCACTTTTTGTCGACAAAAATAATATTCGCTTAATCACACTAACGAACCGATCGTTGGTCCATTACTATCTCCAATCTCCCCAATACTTTTATTTCGTTTCATATGGAAAAAAACGCCTTTAATTTATTTTTTTCCAATTTATCCAAAAGTTAACGATAATCACGATTTTATTAATTGCGAAAAGTAAATTAATGAATGAATTAAAAAAAAACGAGATTCAATAAAAAAAAAACTCATATCGATGGCAGATGTAAAAATAAAAAAAAAATATTCCAAAGAATCCCACAAAGGTTTATGTCATCCAATGGCCGCGATTAAGTCAAGCTTTGAGTAAATAGGAAAAAATGTGTTTTCAGTTGATTAAATAAATGCGTTTTACTAGTTAATATTAAGTAATGAAAATTTTGTATTAATTCATTAATTTATGAGAATTGTTTATTCGTGTGCGCTTTCAATGATAAATAACGTTTTTATTTATTAAAGTTTTTTTGTTGTTTTTTTTTTTTGATAATTTCCATAAGTAAATCAATATATATTTTATTTTTTTGCTGTTGCGGTGGTGTTTTTCATGTAAAGAAGACTGTGCTGTTTGCTTTTAAAAGTAATTTTCTGAATTGGAAGAGTGTTCTAGAGAATTTTTATGCGTATTTGGACAGTTTTTTTTTCTAGGATGTTTTATAGACAAGAAAGAGAATTGTGGGATGAGATACTATGTATATACTTCATTGGAAGACATTTCTAAAATTGGATTTGAATGAAATTTTTGTTCATATTGTTTAAGAGTTTCTATTTTTTCTAGTCTTTTCATATTAAAATTAATGTCTGGCTTGAATTTTGTGGTTTCTAACAAATAAAGTTATGAATAAAATATTGGTAATGAACTTTTGGTACTTGATATGTTTGGATCAATATCTTTTTCTTCTTCTTCTTCTATCAAATCGAGGTTTGGCCTTCTCTAGGCTTTTCGGTCTCTAGGTGAAAGTCTCGAGATCGATGTATGGATAAGGGTTTCATTCCTACACCTTTTTCTTGATCATATCTATGACCATTTCTTCCTAACATACCTAAGTCGAAAAGTACCAAATAAGTCCAATTTTAACATCAAAATTGCTTATAACTTCAAAAGTAAAGGCCGAAGCATAAAAATTGGCCATTGACATTATTCATAGGCAATACTCCAAGCTTTCTAATTTTGGAAAAATACGTACATATAGGTTAACTACGTATTTTTTTTAGAGAAAAAGGTACCTAGTTGATATTGTAATCCGAGACACGGTGTCCATTTGCCCGTGTACCTGTATATGGTGCGTTAATTCGCGTTACTGCGTTAATTTTTAAAAATAAAATTTTATTAAAAAAAATTACTATTTTCCCCCTTTCATATCTCTTTAAGTATTGATCGTAGCGAAAAAGTGTATAAAACCTTTTTTGTAGAGAATTTTATGTAGATTAATTTAATATTTCTTAGTTTTTTCGCTAGAGGCCGTAGTTTTCGAGTTATTAACGAAAAACTGAAAAATATAAATAATTAAAAAAAAACTAAAAAATAAGCTTTTAGTTTAAAATGAACCATAAACGAAAAAATAATTTTGAATGTAAAGTTTACTTACTGAAATGTAAAAAAGCGTGAGCGCTCTTCTTATTTTATTAATACTGGAACTTTTCGTTAGCGCCTCACGCGTTTTTACATTTAAGAAAGTGGATGCAGCAATAAAAACTTTACATTCAAAATTATTTTTTAGTTTATGGTTCATTTTAAACTTATTTTTTAGGATTTTTAAACTATTTATTTTTATTTTCTACTTTTTAGTCTTTCATGTCTGCCGGCATTTTGTGGTGGCGGTCATATTACATTTGAAATGAAGTCACACAGCTTACTGTATTCTATCTGTCATATCTTTCATTTGATACTCATGTCGTGGGCTCGATGGAATCGGCCGCCACCTTGTTACCGCCATCTTGGCTTTTTTACAAATCGGTTAGATTGCATTATCACGTGAACTACGGATGTGTGCAAAATTTGAAGTTGTTCGGTTATATTTTCTACTTTTTAGTCTATTATATGTCTTCCGCCATTTTGTGTTGGCCGCCATTTTGAATTTGAAGTTACGTCACATAGCTAAGACTTTTGGCACTTAGTGATGACCAAAAAGTCTTGCTATCTTGATCTTGCAGTCTTGTCTTGTCATGTCTTGTCATGTCTTGTCATGTCTTGTCATGTCTTGTCATGTCTTGTCATGTCTTGTCATGTCTTGTCATGTCTTGTCATGTATTGTCATGTCTTGTCATGTATTGTCATGTCTTGTCATGTCTTGTCATGTCTTGTCATGTCTTGTCATGTCTTGTCATGTCTTGTCATGTCTTGTCATGTCTTGTCATGTCTTGTCATGTCTTGTCATGTCTTGTCATGTCTTGTCATGTCTTGTCATGTCTTGTCATGTCTTGTCATGTCTTGTCATGTCTTGTCACGTCTTGTCAGGTCTTGTCATGTCTTGTCATGTCTTGTCATGTCTTGTCATGTCTTGTCATGTCTTGTCATGTCTTGTCATGTCTTGTCATGTCTTGTCATGTCTTGTCATGTCTTGTAATGTCTTGTCATGTCTTTTCATGTCTTGTCATGTCTTGTCATGTCTTGTCATGTCTTGTCATGTCTTGTCATGTCTTGTCATGTCTTGTCATGTCTTGTCATGTCTTGTCATGTCTTGTCATGTCTTGTCATGTCTTGTCATGTCTTGTCATGTCTTGTCATGTCTTGTCATGTCTTGTCATGTCTTGTCATGTCTTGTCATGTCTTGTCATGTCTTGTCATGTCTTGTCATGTCTTGTCATGTCTTGTCATGTCTTGTCATGTCTTGTCATGTCTTGTCATGTCTTGTCATGTCTTGTCATGTCTTGTCATGTCTTGTCATGTCTTGTCATGTCTTGTCATGTCTTGTAATGTCTTGTCATGTCTTGTCATGTCTTGTCATGTCTTGTCATGTCTTGTCATGTCTTGTCATGTCTTGTAATGTCTTGTCATGTCTTGTCATGTCTTGTCATGTCTTGTCATGTCTTGTCATGTCTTGTCATGTCTTGTCATGTCTTGTCATGTCTTGTCTTGGTTTTGCTTTGGTCTTGCTAAATGTGCAAAAACCGGTAAGAATTCAAGACCACTGCAAGACGAGTCTTGCTCATCACTAATGTTAACCCATCCGACGAGAAACCTATACGGGCACATGAAGATCTTAAATCACCTCAACGAGATCAGGGAGCTTATGGTGGGTACAGAAGGAATTTCGAAAATGACGGAGATCAAGAGGTATCATAGAAATCCTATAGGAAATGGATTGTACCCTGAAGGTAAATCACAGGATTCATAATTGACGGTAGAATGGGCGTGAGAGTCTTTGGTGTGGCTTTAACCCTACTTTGCTGGCTGAGTCTGGCAAGTTTCACCTCCAGCGGAAATGCTTGCTCCAGTCATCACACGATGGATCCACTAAATAAGGGTGCGATGCTAAGAAAGAACACTTTTGTAGTGCACTTAATAATCAAGAGTAGTTAGGCGCATGAATCAGATAAATATTAACGTTTCACTGACATTGGAGTATGTCCGAAAACAGGTGAACGTCTTAAAACAAACTGTTACACTATCATGGATTACAAGACACACTGGTGTCGATTTGAACGTCAAACCACGATAACTTAGAAAAACAGCGGTAGACTTTGAAGTTTTGATACCATATTATGCCATTGGTAGAGGGCTAGCAAGGACCCACATCCCGAAAAGGCTCGCCGAGGAACACCAGAAACGGTGGAATCCTGTAACCATAAAAAAATCCTGAGCCCTCAAATTTCCGGTGGCACTAACCACAGAATGCGAAATATTGAGATATCAGAATTAGACTTGAGCCGGACTTATGAGGCAGTACATTTGTCCCTTACACGATAAAAAATTGTACTGAGGCCTCAATTTTTTTAAATGTCCCGGTTCAAAAATAATGTCCTACTGATATATGAACGTGTAGATAAATGAAGAGAGGTGTGCTTGTAAATAACGTAGTCGAGAGGAATTTCTTACTTCTTTTGCGGCAGTAAATTATCCAATTTGAACTGAGCTGTGGCGAGACTGTAAATACGAACTAGAGAGATTTTTCTTACATTTTTTGAGGGAGTGAAATTTTGTACTGGAGAGACATTTCTTACTCTTCTTAAGCTCTTCATTGGTATTCATTTTCTTCTTTTTTTCAATCTGCTTGTTTTTGTCATTTTGGCATCACAATAGCACCTCGCCTCATTTGAGGTATGACATTGTACTGGCTCAAAAGAGAAAAGAGGCGCCTCTTACAAACTCATTTTATAATCGTACACTAATCAGAATGAGAATTCTACACCTATACCATCTATCCCTGGGGCAATTCGAAATTTCCGGCACATTCTGTGTCACTATCCGAAGAAGAGCTTTTATCACAGGAATTAATTGGTTTGAGGACAGTAGGTTTTTTTTGAGATGATGGTTGCGATGGTCAGAATCTTACTGAAGGTTGAAGAGCTTTTTCCAAGACTTTTGAGTGCAGACCGGCACAAGCCATAAAGCATTGGTGGGCAATGGCAGGTCTTGGGAACCACACAAGCTCCCAATGCAGTTCAAGAGTCCTCCTATCTTGCTAGTGAGTTCGAATGAGTCAGGTTTAGTGAGAACGTATAAAAACAAGAGCTTTTTTGGAGCTCTGGAAAAGTCAACTATTGGCCACCAACTAATTGCATTAATTCTTCCTGGCGTCGTTATCTGCGATCCATTGGGCGATTTTTTCTACTCGCAAGTACTACCGAGTGATCACCAATGGAACACGATTTTTGACAATTACCAGTAAAATATAACCGCGAAGTGTTGGTTTATTTTAACAGTAAAAATGACTGTGTACTTTTAGAGTTTGTTGTTAAATAAAAGAGGTATAATATAATACATATATTTTATACAATAAAATATGGAAACAAATTTATGTATTTTGTATTTATGTATTTATAAAATATCTTTTTAAACACATAAACTTAACCTTCAAAAAGGAAAAGCCATCTATTGTTGTGTAGTTAAAGCTTTGAAAAACCTGGTGGAAATTTAATGCATAAAAACAAGAGCAAGGGTAGTTGCGAGTAGCTGACTGGTATAAGGTTGTGATTGTTATGTTTGCATAACTGGAAGAAGAGACTTCAAGAGGCCCGAGCCGTACCAGGTCTGTGGTGTCGGAAAAGATAATCAGGCCTATTCTGAACTCTGCTGGAATCGATTCCGCTGGAATTTTCTTACAATCGTCAGTTGCCAATGTATGAAAATTCCAGCGGAATCGATTCCAGCGGAGTTCAGAATAGGCCTGTATGGTTGCATAAGGTTGTTCTTAGTTTGAATTCGATACTGATCGTTTTTACTTCCTGTTATGGTTGTACTCATGGTTATCCTGAATTTGTCTGTTTTATTTTCTTTTTCTCTATAGTCTATCTGCGGTAGGTACATCTTCTGAGTCTGTATTCTTCTAGGTTTGGTCTTCTTGGACGGCATTCGCGAAGACTTCCACTTCTCTACGCAATGTCTCTCCTTCAATCTACATCAAATCAATCATTTCTCTTCCCTTTATCTTCTACACCTTCTGTCTGATCAGCAGTTTCTTTCCAGACTCGACTAGCAACATTCTAGATACTGTTTCAAGGTCTTCTTCTTTCTTTTATCTACACAAAAAAAACTCTGCACTTTTCTTTTATCTATCTACAACAAAAAAAATAGAGGTAAAAGATTGTCTCATTTATTCCGATAGCGCAGTTAACGATTGATGAAGATAACAAAAAAGTATGCGCTTCTGTCCTCATTTAACACACAAAAAAAAAGAAGAAAATTAATGTGAAGTAATCTCATGTGATAAAAATATAATTAAAAAAGTGCAAATTGTTGCAGAAAAATTTATTTTTACGTTCGCTTCGAATATTTGGGGCATTGCACTTTTTTCCCAGAATAATTTGCTGAGTGAATAATGAATTACCTGTGAGTGGATATTTAAATGGTAATGGATTTTTTGAGTTTAATATTGTGGTATAATATAAAAATATTTTTAGGACCTTTGTAATTTTTTTATTTTAAAGAAGAATGAAGGACTTTGTAGATTTTAATTTGATATTAATGACATGAATTTATTTTCAAAGAATTAAAAACAGTCAAGTGGTAGAATTTTTGATAATTAAATATTTTAATTATTTAAGCATACAGTAAAATTACATATTTTTTATATTCTTCAGTAAAATTACAATTTATTTTTGAAAATTAATCTGCTTAAGCTGGAATGAAACCTCGTCGTAAGTGTTTCGCGGCCGGTAAAATTATTCATTAATTAGTTTGACCTAGACTAAAAACCAATTTTCTTTTTTTACTAAAGAAATACTAAAGAAGTACTAACGTGCTAATACAGCTCTACAACATGGACTCAATCTTTTTGCAACTTTTTCTATCGCTCTCAATTCCCAAAAGATATTATCCAGTTTGGCATACCAAAGTTTTAGGCATCTTGGTCTATGGAATTCCTTCCAGCTTTGAGGCTTGTTGTACCCCGCTGCCGCATTTGCCATGTTCTTTATTTTGCTGTTACTACTGTGCAGCCTAAGTTTTGGTGTCAAATGCTCGATCTGCATGAAAACGTGTAATACCCAATCGCATGCTCTAGTTCTAGTACAGAGAGGAATAAAAGAACTGACAACGCCAGCAGGCACAAAACAGGCTGAGTTTGACGATGAAACAGGACATAGCGTCCTCACTTATGCTAACAAGCGATTTCAGAAGAGTGGGCAGCGAATTCCTAGACAAACATATGACTAATCCACTAAGTGTAATCGAACCACGGACCTCTGCCATGGCGACCCCTGCGACACCGAGGCTTGGTTGATAGAATATCATCTTATAGACAGTACTCGACACCGTGCTACACCAAGATAATTCTTACACGCTGTAATATCGCCTTTTTATATTCAGGGTATAGGACGCCTTGTATCCAGTCTTCTGGGATCGTTTCCTGCTTCGATACTTGCATCATTAACATTATACTATAAATCGCTTCATGTTGTATAATCCTTCCATATTTGTTTAATTTAGTCAGAATTTCAGAATTCTGTCTGCATCTGAAGCCTTATTAACTTCCCAGTTTATAGGGAAGTTATTAGCTTTGTAGGTTATAGCCTTATGACACTGGCTTTTTCGTAGGCTGAAAATGCTGCCTTGGCTAGGCTGAAACCTGAAAGAAAAAATTCAAAGGAGATTTTCCCATATGTAAGAGTGAGAGGAGTATACTCAAACTTCTCTTGGCGGGATTTTAAGTGTTATAAAAAGTCTAGAAAACTGTTATAAAAAGCATAGGAAAAGAATGAGATTCATGTTCTTTTTTCTATGCTTTTTATAACAGCTTTTTTTTATTAGGGGTAAAAAGCTAAAGCTTACTAAATTTCGTAACGATTTCGAAAAGATTTTTTGTAACGATGTCGTGTCAACCCTTTCATATATTTTTCGTTCCGAATTTGTTCAGAAATCGATTGCGAATTCGGGAGAAATATACGAATTTCCGTAAAGAATTCGGTAAGATATCTTAAAATTTGGTTTGCTGGGAAATTGAATTATAAAATAAATTCACAAAAAGGCCACTCGCGCACTTCACTCAAAGACTCACGATTTCACAATGAAGTTTGACAGGAGTGTTCCGATTTCTTTCCTACTTCTTTAAGAAAATTTGTTACCGGCTTCTTTGGGACATTGTTGCGAAATTGTTTTCCGAATTCTTTTTGAACTAGTTTCGACTAATCGCCACATAAAAAAGCTTTAGTTTTTGTTGTTGTATTACTTCCGAAAACCTTTCGACTTGTAGGAATTTGGAAAGTTTGGTTTGCTGGGTATGTGGTCATTTTTTCCTGCACGATATCGCGCGACCCAAAAAAGATTTCGTTCGAAGTGAAGGAAATATGATCTGAAAAGATTTTCATAAAATTCGGTTGTGTCGTTTTTTTTGTTAAGGCGCCGATCGTAGCGTTATAATCTGAAAAGATTTTCATATAATTCGGTTTTTTTGTTTAAACAACGTACGTGATTTTTGTACCTGCACCATATTACGCAAACCAAAATTGATATCGTCTTCTTAAAGGTGCCGATCGAAGCATATTAACGAAAACATGCTCTGAAAAAAATATCATAACATTCGGTCGAGCCTTTTATGCAGCATTCATCATACTGGTTATTTTTCAGTTGACTTTTGACTTCGCTAGCTCCCCCAAGCTTAACGGCGGTAGCGTAGAATCATTCATCATTAGATATTGGTGGAGTTTCCAAATCTCTCGAAGTGATTTGTGCATCATATCTGGTGCAGGCATTAAGTTCCTTCGACGTACTTTGAAGAGGTTTTGTTTTTATCGTCCGGGGTAAGTGCATCTTCTGTAAGTGCGTAGACGTAATATGATGCTTAAGTTACTAAATTTTGTTCGCACACTAAAGGTACGTTTCCACTTATACATTTAAGTGTATACATTTGCGAATGGAACCGAATAGAAGTGTAAAACGAGTTTACACTTAAAAACTTATTCAGTGATTACACTCAGTGAAAAGTTACACTTTTTTTGCTCCACTTTTTGAGATGTATACATTCAAGTGAAAATTATATTTACATTTATACATTTAATGGAAAGTGTAAACTGAAGTTATACACTTTTTCCGCATACCGAGAATTCTTAAGGAAAATGTCGTCGTATGAAGAAGTTCTAGCAGCTCCAACTGCAATGGTAATTATTTTACGTAGACGAAAAAAACCTAGAAGCAAAGTGAGTAAAATGACATGCTGGGTTCGTGAGTGGATTAAAAAACCGAAAAGTCTTGGAATTGCTAAAAATCTAGTGCGAGAGCTCGAATTAGGAGATGAAGCTAGTTATAGAAATTTTCTACGAAAGACGGCTTCGGATTTCTAGTTTTTACTCAATGATGTAAGTCCTCTTATAGGAAAAAAAACACGATTATGAGGAAAACTATTCCGAAAAAGGACGGATGTCACCTCGATTCCTGGCAACAGGTGATTATTTGTTACTGCCATTTATTCGAACAAAATCAAACAAAGAAATTACACAGAGAGGCTTTCACATAAATGGCTAAACCTATTTACATGTTAAAAAATGTTTTGTTCACTAAAAAAAGTGGATACACTTGTAAAGTGGATACATTTGCAAAGTGGAACTACACTTTTCAATTTAACGTGTTTACACAACTCCACTTATTAGTGGAAATGTAGACTTAAAAGTATATATACACTTGAGTGTAGCGGGTGTAACTTGTGTTTACACGTATACATTTTACATTTTGCGAGTGGAACTTTACACTTCCACTCCAAAGTGTATAAGTGGAAACTTACCTTAAGAGTTCATAATCTTTCGTTTATTGCTTTGCTTTAGAGCAGATAATGGTAGAGGTTTCATTTTGATGTCTTGTATGATATGATATGTCATACCTGACTATAGCATTTCTTGGACTGCTGCTATGTAGGTGATATATTGGGTGTTTCATTTAGAGCATCTTTTTTCAAAAATAAAAAAAGCCTCGGGTAATCTGCGGCTAACATGGTCCATTCCGGAGTTCCATTTTCCGATGACCCATTCGAGCATTTCGAGTGGTATTTTGCCAATGACGACGCCAGTAATGTTGGCTTCCAATTCCTCAATCATAGCCGGCTTGTCCATATAGAATTTGGACTTTGCGTAGCCCCAAAAGAAGGTGATATCACACGATCTTGGCGGCCAATTCACCGGCCCGAGGAGTGAAATTAACTGCTCACCGAATTTTTCTCGCAATAAAGCCATGGTTTCACGTTACGTTCCCGCCGACTTCATTTTTGAGGAATAGAAGTGAATATAAGTAGGGTGCTCGAATGAACCAAGTCGCCGACTTATCTTGGGGGGGGGCGAATCTATGACTTGTAGATTATAGTCCTGTGCGGAGGCTAAAGGAGGAATTTACATCTATCCTACCATTCACTGTAGTACAGAGGATGTAGTATTTCTGTGTCCATATGTCTTCTTTGCATGCTGCCTGATGTGTAGACCATTTGTCACCCGACCGAGAATTATCGAGTTGTACACTACGCGGCCATAAATCTGGGACAAGCCATTTTGTGACTTGGTCCAGCCGGATTTGTTATAATCTTTTACAAGAGCGGACCACCATATGCTAGGCCCACCGCACATGTCAGCCAGAGTCTTATGGTCTTATAATTGTTGTGTAAGCGCAGCGTAGCATATGTAGCTTTAAGGCCGGTCGTATACCAAAGCTTCATATGCTTCATATGCAGGTTGTTGTCACTTATGTTGCTTGGAGATTTGTGTAGCAAAGCGGCGTGTGACGATTTGTTTCATATATCGCCAAGCAATAAGTGACGAAAGCTGCATATGAAGCTTTGGCATACGGCCGGCCTAAGGCCCATCTCTCGATCTAGTTACTGGAAAAAAGGCAGGCCTTTTTTGTTCGCTCTTCGATATTGAGCTTCCAATGCCATAAATCTCTTCGTAGGTCTTTCTTGTGGCCTTCATCGCTCTGGCGTTTGGAGCCAGAGGATTTATGGGGCGTTTGTTCCGGGATTCTCATTGCATGTCCTATCCAGCATAGGCGTGCGATCTTCATGCCTTTGGATATGTCACCTACTTTGTATTTTTGGTACAACTCGTGGTTGTCTCTTCTCATCGAAGACACCGTCTTCATTTACTCCAATAGTCATCCTGCGAAGAATTTTTCTCTCGCAACTTCCGAAAAGCTGCAAGCCATACCTAGGAAGCTTTCATGCATCCGATCCATACTACAATGTTAAATAGTAGGTAAACAGGATAGTAAGTCTCTTTGTCTGAGGCCGCTATTAGTTTCAAAGAGCACTGATAAGTTTTTCTGAAGCACTTCGTTTGAAATAGCAGTGATCTCATCACAAATGTAGTGATTTGTGAAATTGTACTGGTCTCACCACAAGGCAGTTTCCAAAATTCCGAAAAGAAACCCCAACGAGTTTCAACACACGATCGGTGATCGACCTGATAACCTGACACCCAATGCTGTCACTTCCAATAAATTTAAGGCTAGGAAATAGAGTCAAGGTTAGGTTAGAATGAAGCAAAATTTTTCTTTATCATGAAAAAACGGGTGGTGTATGTATGCGGAATCAATCGATCGCGTCTCAGTGTGATGTGAGCAGAAAACGCGCCCTCATTAATCATAAATACAAAAAATAAACAACAAAAAACATGAATGAAGAATTGCGTCACAAAAATGGCAAATTGCTGTCCATTTAAAGCGAAATTAATAACAAAAAATTTTTAGTTCAGCAAAAATTCTTTCAACCCAAAAAAAATTAAAACCAAAAAAAAAAATTCTAGGCTTTTGCAAAGTACACTCCTATCCAAAAAAAAATGTCTGTTCCTATCCAAAAATCCCTCAAAAAAAACATTTCTTTTGTACATTCACGCGCAAAACTCTCATTAATTTTCAGTTTTTTGTTTATGTAAATTTTTTGTAGTTTTTTGTTGCTTATAATAAAAAAATATTTTTCCATCTTTCAAATCATTTTCAGACATTTTTACGCCATACGAAAAATTTGTTGTTGTGGCATTTTTGTGTTTATTTTTTTTATTATTTTTAAAATTTATTTTTCGCTTTTTTTTTTAAACTTTTGTTGCGTCGACCTTGAATCTCAGCCGGGAGATGATTGACTCGTTAGAGAGCTACTGGCTTCGAACCTGTTTAATGTCGACGTTGCTAAAATGCGGAAACTTTTTTTTTTATTATTATTTATATTTATTTTTATGTTTAGTTTCTTGATTTTTTGTTGCTGGCGTTGTTGTTGGTGTTATTGCTATTTTTTTTTTGTTTTTTTTAGTTAATGAAATTCCCGTGCCTTGTCGTGTCTGGGTTCTCTGGTCTCTGGTATTTAATTCCATATATTTTTTGTTGTTGTTGTTTTTGTTGCCCGGTGGTTGAAATTTTATGTATGAAATCATAAAACATACGCAAGATACCCCCGCCGTCGCCCCTTTTGTGCTAGAGACCATTCCACCATCCCCTTTACCACTTAAAAATACATTTTGTGTGTGTGCGGTTGCTTTTTTGTGTTGCTTTTGGTTCCATGTTGGCAATGACGAAACCGCCTAAAAAGAATATACAACATGCAAAAAAAAAGTGGTTGTTAAAATTTATTGCCATCAGGGTTAAGTACTTATGGAGTACAGCCGGGCATTTGCTGACCCTGGCGGACGCGAGCTGTACTACGGCGACGGTAATGAGTGCGTATTGCGATATTAAAATATATGGGGGAGGAAGACAAATTGCAGACTTCCAATTGTTTCGTGTGTGCTGGATTCGTGTGCTGTGTCGCCTTTGTGTGTTGTGTTCGTTCAGCAACGACCGAGCTTAATGCATTTTAAAGTTTATCGTTCCTAATTTGAACCTGGCTTTGAACGAGGCTTGTTGATACTTTTATCTATAATAAGGTGGACACATGCTCTAGTAAAATGATGATAAAAAAAGAATGTGGAGATAGGTGGAGAGCGGTGTTCCCTTCTCAAATGCAAATTGGATTTTTTTTTGCGATAACGTTCTGACGCTGAACGTTTCACTCTTTATTTTGGTTTTGGGGATGGAAGAATTTTTTTTTCAATTTAAATAAACATTTTGAGGTTGTTTATACTAAAGGCGACTTTCAATGGATTTTATCCGGCCAAACTTCATGGACGTCCGAGAGTCGACAATCTATGTTTATATGAAAGATTTCGAAACATCTAGAAAGGGAAGGTTTGTCCATGAAAAAGCGCTTTTTTTTAAAATATCTTTAAGTATAGAAGTAAAAATAGCAACAACTTTTTTATTTTACTTTAATTTCAATACATTTCTGTGGTATTCAATGGATATTGGTCCAATTTTCGTGACTGTGACTGTGCAAGGAACTCAATTTAGAAAACATTAGACTTTGACGTCATCTGCTACGAACAAAATCGCTTTTAATAAAGGGAAAAACGACAAATCTCCATTAAATTGAATTTCAATAATGCACAGTAATTGAAAACTCCCAGCTTAGAGAAGTTCCACGTTTAAATATAAAATTCACACTTCATAACTCCTTCATTTTAGCAGACTTATTGAAAACCTAGTAACTCCCTAAAAAGGTGATCCTTCTATATTTTTTAATTTCTTCTAACGAGGCATTAGCACCGTCAAGGAGACCTGTTATATTCTAACTAGGCCCTGCACCTCAAATATGTATACAGTGGCGTATTTTAAGATTTATCGCCACGGGCCTATAAGATTTGCCGTCTCATAAATTACCTGAAAAAAAAATCAAAAATATTTTAATAATGAAAAAATGCCATTCTGAGTCAAATTAAAACTCGCCCGCTTCTAGCCTGCAACAGGCACGTACGGCGTCAAAACGCTTACACGGCACCCGAAACAGGCACGGTACGGCTGAGTAAAAATAAAACTCGCCCGCACTTAGCATAAATCAGGCACGGTACACCTAAGTAAAAATTATATTATTCCAAATGCAGCCCGCTACAGGCACATACCCATAAAAGATGTACGGAGTAGCCCAAAAGAAGAACGATACGTTCACACTTTTTTTACACCAAAGGGAGTAAAATTGGAGCCTTCAAATATTGTATAGGACGAAGAAAATGGACAATTATCTTGATGACCATAAAGCGTGCCATTAGCATACTCAGTAGATCGGTTCTGGTTCGATTGCGAAAGTCAAGAAGCATTGGACGTGGTTAGTACTTAGTTGGGGGACCGCTTAGTAAAACGGCACTCGCTTTTGGAATGGTCTATGTCGTTGCGGGTGCATTTATAGATGTTCATGACTGTAGCGGGAGCGTGCATACAAATTCGTTCACATATTCGTCAATAACACTGTCATATTTTATGGATTTTTTTAAGTCAGCTTCTATAGTATGTTAAGGATTAAGGATGACCCATTTTGTTTTCATGTGACGTCAAGACTTGTTTTAAAGGAGCGCCATCCAATTTGCCTAAGAATGCAAAAATGGCGTTAACTGCGTCAAATGAAGATTTGAGCAACCTCAACTCGTCCAACAATTCGTCGCATATTGGGAAAAAGGTATTAGCCCTCACGTCCTTGTAACACTACTCCCTCACGAGACGTTTCTTCGTCTTAATAATTCTCTTGTGATTGCTTCTGTGGATTTTTTCTTATTCACCTCTTCAAAAGAGTCAAAAGATTCTCGTTTTTTTCTATGAAAGTGATAAGTGGACTCTTAAAGCCTGGAAACTACCTCTACGTCTGTGTCAACGCCTTGAAGAATTTTGGAAACTAGATTAAATTGTTTTAGTAAAATTCCGATAATATAGCCGTTTCCAGAGAATTTGATTGAGCCAATAGTCCTGTCGCTTCATTTTCGAGCAAAGCTTTTTGCTGGACAGAGTCATTTTTTATAGCGCTTTTATTTCGTTCCAATCTTTATTAGGTCTTGCACAGGTATCGTCACTGGCTGACGACCGCGTCTGTGACAAATTTTTCAGTTTACATCTTCAGGCTTAGCCAAAAAGTATTGCAGTAATTTTGTACGTTCCGTTGATGCAGCAACCCGAAAAACTTTGTACATACGTATGTAGCTTTTGGGCAATATTCAGCTGCCGATGATCCGATCAAATTTAAAAGTTTAACGAATGTGCAACGCAAGACACGTATATTGCATACTGATATTTGCTTTTATCTGTCCAGCCATATTGCTAGCATTGTTATCAGTTTGGCCTCTGTAATTGTTAATGTCGTTATTTAGTATTTTGAAGGTGTCTATTACGGCTAGCAGCATGCCTTCTCCTTTGTGACCAATGATTGGCAGAAAGGAGAGGATCGTTCAACTCACTCTACATTATCTTGGACAAATCTCACCAAAGTTGATCTACATATTGGTTTTATAAAAAAAAGATTCTCAGTATATTAAGTAACGATTTTTGAAGGCTTCCAAATCTGGGCACTGGGGCCGCTTGCGCCGCCCTAGAAGCCTGCCGCCCCGGGCCATGGCCCCCATGGCCCTAGGGTAAATACGCCACTGTATGTATACCATACCTCTTGAACAACCTCAGCAGTCTAGCTAGAGATCGTCGCTTAGGCCAGTCTATTAATCGTATTCTAAATACAGTCACAAGTCACAACCCAATCACAAGTAGGTAGGGAGTCTCAATTTGAGACAATTTGGTATTATAATTTTGCAGTCACAATTTAGACAATACGCAAAATGTTACAAAGGTATCAAAATTATTGTGACTGAATAAATAGCAGGTCACAAGGGTAGAGTCCGTACCAAAAGAGATGAGGTATCTTCGCGCATGTTGGGAAACGAAAATTACCCACCAATAAACATTGCGCACATGGATAAGACATGCGCTTATGGATTTTCATGTTTCCCCTTTTGAAATCTGTTTCTACGGAAATATACATAGCATGTGACCACGACGACGGAAACTGCAACTTTTGAGATACTTCATCTCTTTTGATACGAACTCTATAAAGAGCGGTTTCTGGCATATTTTTCATAATTTCTCACAGACTTGACACACAGCCACCTTCGATGAGAGATACTTGGACGTACACATACACTATGTAATAAGGCGTGGATACACAATACGAGTTGCTGACCTGACAGTGGACAGCTAATGCACCTGTGTACTCGCATGACAGTAGCACGACTCGCCTCGCCCGGTCACACAAATGCGAGTTGCTGGCCTGACCGTGGACAGCTACTGCACCTGTGTACTCGCATGTCTGTTCTTTTAATTAGGATCCTCACAATGCCATAAGTTTGTTTGGCCCTTGTATAACTCCACGAACTTTATATTTTGTTCGGAAGTCTATCTATCTGCCATTTTTTGGTTTTGTAATCACTACTCGAAACACCAAAACACATGTAGTAACGAAGAATGCCATGCAGAATGGCGTAGTCCCTGGTATACGAGCTACTGTCATTTGCCAATACCGTGCCAGTTGGCGTCCGAGTCATATGCGAGCTGCTGCTTGTGGCGTGTTAGGAAGGCGAGAGGCGAGTAAAAACAAAAAATGTTGTAGTAACTCGCATGCGAGGTGCTGACCTACACGCACATCACAGTAATTCGTATGATGCGGTCACACGGTGCGAGTAGCTGCACTTCAGTAACTGACTAAGCCAGCTCGCATGCTTACTCGCACTGTGTAACCCCGGCATTAGAATGAGTTGGCAGAAAGAGTTATTGGCTCCAAAGATTTAAAATTAAATAAACAATGTCGATTCTGGTCATAAGGTTTCATAAGTCACGCATGTTTTTTTAGAACCTGCTTTTGGTTTTGTCACTATAGTAGAGGGAAATTGTCATATGATAGTTGAATTTTTTTGAGGAAGTTGGATTTTTTTTTTTTAAAAAAATTTTTTTAATTGTAGGTTTTTTTATGTACTTTCTTGTGAGCATACGTAATACTTCGTTATTTTATCTAAAATGTCTTTTTTTACTTTGAAAAAACTAAAAAATTTCAATTTTCAATTTTTTGCCTTTTGCCAACTATGTAAAAAAGGCAAAAAATTGAAAAATTGAAATTTTTTAGTGTTTTCAAAGTACTAAAATGGGCATTGATTTTACCGTATGATGATTTGGCATAAAATGGCGGCAATTTGAAATCTTTTTCGAAAACTGCCAATTGTTGCCGTAAAAATCGACATTTTTTTTTTGAAATTTCAACCACGTATTTATAGCATCAAAATACATTTTTTCTCCAATTTTTATCAAAATCCGACTATTTTCGCGTTATTTACTGCATTTTTAGTAAAATAATACAAAATTTCATACATTTTGTTTTTTTGAGGTTAGCATTCATTTTCAAAGTATTTATACCGGAGTCAGTTCGATAGTCTATTCATTCACGAGTATTTTTCAATTTTTTTATTTTTCTACGACCAACAGAACTGGAGAAATTAAAAAAATAGTGTAGCAATGCACTCAAAATGCATCAAAAATGGACATTTATGCAATTTTCTCGTGCATGACAGGACCGATTTTGCAGAAATTTTTTTTTGCTTTATATTGACATATGTAAAGAGAAAAAACAAACAAATCCAGCTTTCCTACTACATCATAACTTCTCTTTTTTTTGTTTAATTTCCCTCTACTACTATGTTTGCCCCTGCAAAATTACGTATGGGAAAAGGCAAGCATGCGTCGATGTCCGTTGTCTAAGTTGTCGCCCAGACTTTTCATTATCTCATTACACGAATATAAATTCACCATTAGAGGTGAGTTATTTATGATTTTTTTTTGACTGGGTGTTTAGAATACCAAAACAGCTAATAATCACGAGAATAAGCCTCAAACTCACAATGGCAAGCACGAGTTTCAAAATCTTGATTTATGTGACTGGTCACAATTTAGAATACCACCCTTGGGCAAAGTCGCACAAAACTGTCAGAATCAGTTCCTCCTTGTCACGGACATTAATAGAGGCCGTGATGGACAGATTCGACTTTCTCGAGGAAAACCCAATAGGTTAGGTCTGCTGTATTTCCAGTCCTGTTGTACATATATGTGATACTTTAGAGCGTACTGTTCGGTAAATTAAACCAACCTGTGTCCTAACATCCTTTCTACTTCTTCTTCTTACTTACTTACTTACTTATACCCCTTTAATCCCTCTTGGGACATAGTGCGGAAGCAGTTGCCCTCCAGCGGACTCTGTTTTATTCGGCAGCTCTCAGCTACGTCCAGGATCTCCCAGTTATTGCGGCCTCTGCTAATAGAGTTCTCCTCCACGTTGTTCTTGGTCTCCCAGCTCGACGGGTTCCAGTCAAGGGCCTGTTTGGCTAGATTTTCGTTTTCGCGTCACAAGGTGTTGCCAATCCAATGTTCCATTTCCTTCGGCTGATTTAGTCGTCTATCGTTTCTTGGCAGGCACGCCGCACAGTGGGGCAAATAGCTCATTTTTTGGACATTTTGGAATTTGGATTTGGAATTTTGAAATTTGAAAATTAAAGATGGCCAATCCAATATGGCGGACATAAATTTCGTAAGAAAATTAATTTTTTTTCGTAAGATTCTTTAAAATTATTTAAATTAATTATTATTAATTAATTTTTGGTTTCCAAAAAAATCCCCAAAGTAACAATTTTTTTAAAATATTAAAGAATCTTCTTTTATGCTCCTTTAACCGCTAGTGGGACTTAAAGCAGAAACAGCGGACTCTGTTTTGTGCGACAGGTCTCAGCTCAATCCAGGGCCTCCCAAGCTGGTGTTACCCCGATAGTAGGTTCCAATCCGTTGCACAGTGCCAGCGCCCTGTCAAGTTTCGTGGTTTTAATTGCTTTGAAGTCCTGCAGTACACATTCTACATAAGGATGAGCAATTGATAGTAGTCATCTTATCAAGAACACGTTAGCAATCCTAAACTAAGTCAGACACCAAATCCATTTTGTCAACATAGGCCCTTCTTAAGTTTTCATTGGTCCATGTCTATTTTCACCCAAAATCCCAGCACCAACACCTTTCTCTAGTTTGGCGTCATGCGTGGACGACATGAATCCAGCCTGTAATATCTTAGGCAAAACGGAAAGCCTTTCTTGTAAGTTCATCGAAAGACGCTTAAAACTTGAGATCTACTTATAAGAGGCTTAGAATGTAGCCTATAATGACCCTGGGATCGAACGTCTCGCCTCGATAGCTTGTGTCATTGATCAGTCCTAAGTTGTTACGAAAATACTGAACAGGACAATGACTAACGAAGAATCTCTAAATGATTCTGAGTTCTAATGTCTTCAATGACAGCAAAGTTTGTGCCTTAATGTTATAGATATTAAATAGCGTATTAATCCAGTTTGGATCGTCATCGCTGGTTTAGAGTTGAGGCACCCGACTACCATCTCGAAGTTCCCTGGTTCGATTCCATGCAACGGCCTTTACACTTCTCTCACATAGATGACATCCCTTCATTTTTATCTTGTGCCTTAATAAAAATTTCCTGCCTCTCTTCTGCCATCGTCTGAACGCATAGTAATAGGACGAATCCATTTTTTGTCCGATCACGAAAGTCGGGGTTCTATCGAAGTAACATTTAATGGGAACACGGGCGTCGTTATGACGAACATTCAACGCTAAATAGTCCTCGTAACGACGAAAACCAAGGACGCAAATTTTACGTCGTTATGATGAAAATTCAAGGGTCGCTGTCAGTTAATAGATTATTGCAAAAAGGTCGTTTTTAAGCATTTTTTCCAGTGCCGTGCTATATCAGCTGATTTTGATTTTAGTTTTATCTGAAAATAAATAAAAAATATATGTAATTATTTTCCGATTAGTCTATTAAGAGACCGGCGGGTGGACAACACCGTAACAAGCAATCATATTTTTTTAAATTTTCATTCACTGACATTCTTCACTACACATTCACTTAATACAAGTGTCAAACCATAACGACGAATTTTACGGATAATGACGAATTTGATGGTGTGCCACCTCTCAAATGGAATTTGTCGTAAAGACGAATTATCGTCGTATCGGCGTTGCCGTGTGTCTATGGTATTAGATTTATGCTTCAGCTGAGGAGGCTCATGGTCTGACTGTCGATATACACTATAAATAATTTGTCAAAATCTAGCTTGGGCTCTAGTGTATCAGAGAAGATGGTCATCGATTACTTAATATACTTCATTGGCCAGCCATGCCGCCTGGCTTAAATGTCTTGCTTCTATGCAGTCGCAATTAACCGGAAACATCCTGATTATGACTCAGAGAAGGAGAGAGGCTTAACATAGCTAGTCTATATAGCTGCAGTAAGACTGGCAGTGGTTGTACCTGAAATACTTGGGTAGGCAATACTTTGCGATTTGTGCAATTGTGCTTCTGTATCGTTTTTGTTCGTTGGTCGCTATAGATCTTACCATTGTATAGAGCCAATGCATGTCTTTCGCTTTGATTTCCGAGATTTTGCAGCATATAGACGACGAGTGATAAAATGGATAGTTCTTCTGTGCACCTCTTTTGTAAGAAGAGAGTTCTAAGTGATCTTCGCTTCTAGGATTTCATCCAAGTATTTTGCTACACTTCAAATCTCTAAGGTCACGCTACTTAAGGTTGGAAAAGTTATATTCAGCTTTCGTCTCCTCCTAAATAGTACAAGATCTTTAGTGATGCGCAGTTCTGACTTAGGCCAAGAGTAGTTCGCATAAAGCCAGAAACTTGATCATGATCACTTGATCATCGATCATTATCAAGATGTCATCAGGGTAGGCCTAAGTCTTAAATCGCGATTAGATTGATTTCTCTAGGAGTTTTTCAATCATGATCTACCATTGGCGTGGAGAGAGGATTTTTCCTTGTGGGCAGCATTTAACAACCTTGACCGTGACGGATCTGAAACACAAGTTAGAAAATATTTCTTTGTACTTAAAAGTATGCACACCATTTATATGTATACTAAAAAAACATTAAAGAAAAATGTATTTAATAAAAAAAAAATAAAAAATCATAAATTTAATTACCACCTGCTCATCTCACACAAAATTCCTGAATTTAAATTTTATACAAAAAAAAAACACATTCTCCCCAAAATCATATTCTTAACTTTTGAAAAACATCCACACATCGACTTCAAAGCTTATCTAGTCATATCAGAATTAATTGAAACATCAAACAAAACACCTTTCACCTAAGGATTTGCCTATTTTTGTGTTACCTTGTGTTACCCCCAAAAAGTTTCTTTTGTGAAGTAAACAGGAATTAGCAACCCAAACCAAGAGTGCTGCTACCTTTCCAACCCAGTTTCGAGTTTGTATGTATGCTTTTACCATCATCGCGAGCTGTCGTTATGTTTTTAAGCTAAACAGGAAAATGTGTTCGAGATATCTATAATCCAGTCGAAATTAAGAAGACTGTACTTACTAGATTAAAAGTTAAATAAATTGATTAAAACCTTTTTATCCTCGTCCCAGTGTCGGAGCATATTCTCTCCTGTTGAAGGCGAACGAAAAAAAAAATGTTAACTCTATGTGTAAAAATGTGTGTATATGTTATTATACGTGTTGCATGCAATGGTGGTTGTGGGGTATAGAATGAAAATTGTCTCCCTAGAAAATTTGAAGAGTTTTCCAAGAGGCTAAATCTACCCGAGTATGGGATTGGGATCGGGATTGGGACTCTCGACCGAGGAAGAGACTGAATTCTAAAATCGATATCACAATTTCCGAAATCTGCGTAGAAAATTGCTTTGAAATGGAAACCTTCTCCAAACTGAACCAGGATCCAGGATATTCAATGAAAAAAAAAAATAAGAAAGAAGAAAAAAAGGAGAAGAGAAAAACCTACACAAGAGGTCGGATACGGCATTCATTGAGGAGTGTGTACTATGAAATCTATTCACAGGGTGAGCGCATTTTGAGTCTCGCAACACCATGGGTGGGATGGAGTGGGGTTTTGGCTGTGATATAGAAATATAAGGAATGATCTGAGGGTAACTTTCTATTTATCACCCTATCAGACCATCAGATTATTTTTTAGTTAAACTTGTGTCAAAAAGTTCATTTTTCTATCGAATAGGATTTATGTAACGTATGATATCTAAAGCCCCTCGGCTAATAGGAGTTCGCTTTGATGGGGATTTCCTTTCTGATGTCGGAAGAGAAGTACGGCAATGGCGACCGTACGACAACAACACATGACAACAAAAAAATATAATTTTCTTTTACTTTTTTTTTTTTTGAAGCCACTGACTTTTAATTGAAATATGTCTTTGAGGTTACTTGCTTTGAATTGAAATTAAAAAGGCAAACAGGAAAAAGTGAATACGTTTAAAATCGATATTAATTCTCTTTAGTTCTTTACAAGTTCTTTATAGTTCTCTATAGTTCTTTCACTTCTTTTAATTCTTTCACTTTTATTATCATTCTGAAAAACCAGTTTCACAAAAATAACTTCACGTGTATGAATTTTAAGTAAGAATTTTAAACCTGAACTTGAAATTTGCGAAGTATCGATTAACACGTCATGTAGAATCTGGTTGAGCAGGATTTTTGTTTTTTGTTTTTTTTATATTATACAAAGAGGGAGAGTTCAGGGTATTTTGACAAAAATTTCTTCTTATTGATCATATTTTTTTTTTGCAGATTTTGATTTTTAATTAATTTTCGTTTCTTGTCAAAAATTTCAAGTCAGAAAAAAAAAATAAAATTTATCCGGGTTTAGGGTTATCCTGTTTAATTCTTGTTCTTATTAAGTTGACACTTATTAAAAATTATTGAATTTTTAAGTGTGAAGATCAATGTTACAACATTATTAATATGTTCCTCTTTTTTGGGTTATATTTCATTTTTTCTGGTTAGTCCAAAAATTTTTTAGTGTTTTTTCTATATTCCCAAAAATTTCCATTTCAAACGTGTCACTTTAGTCGCGATAATAAAAAAAAGGACAAAAAAAGGATAAAAGGTAGTTCGAATAATACTTCAAGTCGTGAACACCTTGACCATGACTATACTGATTTAATATAGGCTCTTTCAATAACAGGTGTAATTTTAAATCAACAGGTGTTTTCGCTTATAGTATCTCAAATATTGTGTTTGAGTTCTTGAATCATTGCGGCGTAGACTTGATCTTTAACGTAGCTCCAAAAAAATGTATAGTGGTGTTAGATCGAACGATCTAGGCGGCAAATTGAAGTATCCATTTCGAGAAATCATACGGCTAGGAAATTTTTCACGCCATAGAGCCATTGTTTCACGAGCTGTGTAGGTAGCGTCAGTCAATATCGTTCGGCAAAGCAATCGGTTTACAATAAAGTCAAACCAGCAGCATTTTCAAAAAAGTATGACTCGATTACACCGACAGCCTCAAGGCCGCATCAAACTAGTACTCCTTGTGTTTGGAGAGGTTGTTCGACTATTTCTCTTGGGTTTTCGGAGCCTCAGTTGTGACAGTTTTTCTTACCCAGCCAGATCTCTCTCAGAATATTTCTGTTTAAAAAATCATGATCTTCTAAACAGTGAATATATGGCATTATGTGTGATTTGCTGGGTTCAATTCTATCATTGACTGCCTCGATATTCAGCCACATTCACTTGGCCGGACGAGCCCGAGTTGGAGTTTTCACATCACTAATTTGTCGGAGGCGTTCGAACTTTGATTAAATGCGCTCTACCATAGCTAGAAGGCGTTTGATGATGAGATGACTATTAGCAGTAGAAACTATGTGAACTATTTCCGTGGTAATATCACAATGTTTTTGTGAATTTTCACTATTTCAATGCATTTTTCAAGTGTGTATCGAACCATATCAGAAAACTCTCAACCTTTTATGAAAAATGTCATCGTAATGACAGTTGTATGTTGACAGTTCAAAAATGGCGCGAAATTTAAAATGACACCTCTTGTTGAGACTTTCTACTACGACTGTTTGCTGGTTAATTGCTATTTCCTGCCTAGAGAACATCTCTTCTTGTTAGTCAGTTTTCTTTACAACAATTTCTACCCTATCTTCCATCCTACTTTCCTACCATCTTTTTTCAGTGAGGTATTGGATCCAAAAGTACCGTCGCCAGCCGCCAATCGCTTGGCCTATTCTACTTATCCCTATAACTCACTCGCTTGTGTCTGCTTCTTGGCTTCCCGCGGTTCCTGACCACAGTCCTGCCTTCGGGTTGTTGGGAAGAAGTTTGCGAAACGGGGCTCAGGTGTGCTTCCCAATTCCACTCCGCCCCTCCTTGCCTTAGCTCTCTTCAGCTAAATTGGTCCCACGGTATACAGAAACAAGGTAATGTAAAAGACTGAATATCGTAGAATATCGTATTAGTGCGACGTCACTCGGCAAGTCTTCCCCATACAAAATCGAAATCGTTGTTGTTGTTTTCTGTATTAACCTTGCCGGGTGACGTCGCCTTTTTCTACGATATTCGCACTTACGATACGATATTTCGTCTTTTACATTACCTTGTTTCTGTATACCGTGAATTGGTCCATAAAAGTATGGTAGGAAGACGAAAGTCCATCCCGACAGAGCCTCCATAACAGGATAACACATAATACAACTGGGTGCGCCCTCTACACCATAACTTTACGTCTTACCTTGATAGGTCCGATCATATTAGTCCTTTTCTTTCAGGACAGCTTCCAGTGGCCACCATGAGGAGTATATGATCGCACTCCCACCAGTCCAAGTTAGTTACGGTATGGCGCACGCGTATTTACACACACTACATTTTTTCATCCTATCTCGCTGGTGGTTGACCAGCCGTACCATCCTTAGTAAGACAAAATGCCAGGAAATAATATCCTGCTTGATCATTGAAGTCAGTGTTCTATGGGTGAAGTTTTCGCCTTTGTTTCATTCGTTTCTCTTACCATTTTTTCAACTAGAGCTTGTTGTTCTACATTGCACTCTAAATAGTCTCCGCAATAGTACAAATAGGCCTGCTTCTGAGCTGGAGTATTGCACACTATGTTAACTAGCGCGTAGTATGTTAATTAGCTCATTGTATCGAGAATATGAGCAATGCTAGAACGACAATTGTCAAGCCACAACCAAAAGGCGTAAGACGGCTAGTTAAGGAAATTCGTCTCTCTCGATACTTGCAAATCAAATCCAACGGTGCACTCGTCAGCCATCTAAGTTTTCAATATTTTCGCAGTCCAGCCGCGTTTTAATAGTAGCAGGGCTATTCAGCTCTAGTGGTCACCCGAGTAAAAATAAGACTCACTCGTTCTCAGCCTGAAACAGGCTCCCACAGCGTCAAAACTCCTGTATGGCAGCATTAATACACTTAATAGACCGATTCTCGTTCAATTTCGTAGGTCAAGCAGCATCGGATGTGGGTAGTACTTAGTTGGGGGACCGTGTGGAATGGTCTATTACGAATACAGTCATATCTGTAATAAAGACGTGTATATTTCCATAGCAGAAACAATTTTAGATTTCTGTACCTGTTTCACCTTAGAGACCTTACTACTTAAATATGCCAGCCTGTGACTTATGTATTGTTAAGCGGAGGCTCTCATCTAGCGACCCAAAAATTACATGATTTTCTCGATTTTTTTTTCATGGAAGGAAGTAAATAAAGCACTCAAGTTTTTTTTGTTTATTTAGTATGTATTCAAGTATGTTGACAAATTTTATAGAGCAAAATATAGAATACTTAATTCTTTTACATGTAAAGCCGTTCGCCTAAAAAAAAGTACCTAAGCGGGCGGCACTGTAGCGCTTCCAAACATCACTTGAAATCAAAAAATAAAATTTTTTTATAAAATATATGACATTTACAGGATCTTGAACCCATCCAACTAAGGAAAAGTCAAAAATTAAAAAAATGGCGGACTTTCAAAAAAAAAATTCTTTTGTTCGTCTATTTTTCGGCTTTTAAAAGTGCTATAAAAAATAATAATAAAACAATAGTTATCTGCGATTAGTTTCAGGATCCCTTAAATTTAATTAACTTTAAAATAAAAAAAATAAAAAACGATATATGTAGTAGTTTTTGAGATACCATGCCGCCCGTCTCTTAAAAAATACGGTTTTGAGAAAAACGCGTTTAAAGTTTTTGTTAACGAATTTTTAATACGCTTTTATTAGCTTCACTTGTAACTATTTATGCCATAACATTTTTTATGATATTTATTTTAGTCAAACGGTTTGGGGAATATATTCTACACATAATAGACTATCAAAAAATGTAATAAAAAAAATCGAATTTTCGGATCGAGTTTCATGTTTCATTTCCCCTTAAAGAAGAATTGGGCATCAATGCAAATCTCATCAGTATAAATTTGACAATAGCATCCAGAAGTATGTTGGCGGTTTGTCTAATTATGGAAGTCGATTTCACTGATCGCTACTAGAACGAACCAACGATCGTACCTTTACTCTGGCCTTCATACCCATATTGTTGTTGGAAAAATAAAGCTACAAACGAACGAACCCCATCATCTTCACTTGTATCATTTATTGGTCCAGTTTTTATTCACTTGAGAGTTCCGATTGGTCCATTAATCAGCCGATCCTCGACTTATATATTTTTAGTCATGTACAGGCAGTTGGTGGTTTACTTTGCCAATTAAAGTAATTCCCTGAACATTATCACACTCACTCTGTGCCGTATAAGACATTTTCCAACTACTGCGTATTGATAACATGTGAGTTGTTATCCACGTTGAATTTTTTGGGGAAAAAGGAAACGCGATAAGTGCATTTTTTTGGCACGATCGCATTTATTTTATCCGGATTCAAGCCTGACCCGTTTTCGATCTCTGTGAGCAAACCAGAAAAACATTTGTCACATTCTCACAAAACTTGATCCAGTGGACTAGCGACTACCGGTTATGTATTTAGAAAAGGAAACTGTCCAAATCACCACAGAAAACTCACACAAAACTCTAGTCCAATCAATCTACAAAAATCCATCTAATAATTGCCAACAGGAAACAAAAAATATGGCTATATAGGAAAAAAAATTCTAAAAAAGATAGCGTTTTTTTTGAATTTGGAATGGCGAACCTAACCTAAAAAATTCCGGAAAGTCAAAAAAACGCTTTTTTGCATATAGCAAAAAAACTTGAGCTCGGATCAAAAAAAATCAAATTATAAAGTTGTAGGTATTCAAATTATCTTTAGATTGATATATATAAAGTTATAGGTTAGGACACAAAATATAGGGCAAAATGGAAAAAACTGTTAAAAATCACACTTTTTTAATTTGTTAATAACTTTTGTTTAACGCATCTTAGATATTTGTCATTTGGTGAAAATATTGCCTCTTGCACGCTGAAAAAACAGTGTTATTTTTGTGGCAAAATATTGAACACTTTCCTTGAAATTTCACTTTTTGTAAAAAAAGACGTTCTTCTAAAAACGCTCCTCTTGGTCTACGGATTCTTCTAGAGTACCATTCTAGAGCTTAAAATTTTCTTCAATACTTTCACTATCACGTACAAGTAACAAAAAGTCTATTAAAAGGTTTTCCAGTACTTAAAATGACCCCCAAAAACATATTAATAATGAAAAAACAGACTCAAAAAGTTAGTTTTTACAATCGAACGTCTGTTTTTTCATTATTAATATGTTTTTGGGGGTCATTTTAAGTACTGGAAAACCTTTTAATAGACTTTTTGTTACTTGTACGTGATAGTGCAAGTATTGAAGAAAATTTTAAGCTCTAGAATGGTACTCTAGAAGAATCGGTAGACCAAGAGGAGCGTTTTTAGGAGAACGCCTTTTTTTACAAAAAGTGAAATTTTAAGGAAAGTGTTCAATATTTTGCAACAAAAATAAAACCGTTTTTTCAGCTAGCAAGAAGCAATATTTTAGCCAAATAACAGATATCTAAGTTGCGTTAAACAAAAGTTATTAGCAAATTAAAAAAGCGTGAATTTTAACAGTTTTTTGCAGTTATCTCTATGTTTTGTGTTCTAACCTATAACTTTATATATATCAATCGAAAGATAATTTGAATACCTACAACTTTATAATTTGATTTTTTCGATCCGAGCTCAAGTTTTTTTGCTATATGCAAAAAAGCGTTTTTTTGACTTTCCGGAATTTTTTAGGTTAGGTTCGCCATTCCAAATTCCAAAAAAAACGCTATCTTTTTTAGAATTTTTTTTTCCTATATAGCCATATTTTTTGTTTCCTGTTGGCAATTAACGCTAAATTTACAAGGAGCTATTGTAGATTGATTGGACTACTCACCGAATAGTTCATCATAACAACAAGTCACAGCAACAACACTCTTAAACTACTTTTCGCAGTACATGATGCACAAATTTCTTCAGTTCTATCGTATTGTCGGATAAATCGTTCACATGATTTGACGTAAAATGCATTAAAGCAGTTATACTTGTTACCACATAAAGCTAGGCATATCCCTTCTTTCCTCATTTTGTACCCAAGTCTCAAAACGAACTAGTATTGTTGATTTGGTTGGCACAATTCATCGATTAAATCCATTGCACAAACGTTCAAACTTGAACAATAATTTAATAGTTCTTACATACACGAGGACGCATATTTCGGAAGCAAAAGCTTTGTTCGTGCAAGGAAGGTGTGCTTCCACTGCCGTAGTGGAAAGTTTTGGGTTTTTATATTTTGCCACTAATTTTCCCAGACATATTCAAAAAAAATTTTTTTTGATTAGATATCATAGGTTTTCCACAATTCTCTAATCGCACTACAGCGAAGCCGTGTTATGTGAGTCCGTGTTATACGGGCGTTTTCCCCAATTTTAAAATCATGCTGGAGTTTAGCCGTATTGTAGAAGTGTGATGTTATACGGAAGTATCTTGTACCTTAAAACGACAGCCATACTACATTTATACTTATTTGTTTGAGCAAAACATTATTCTTCATGAATCGTTGAAGAAATGTGTTATTAGACATAACATACTTGAATATCACTCTTATAGTCCGGGGAAATTAGCAAAAAAAAACGCACGAAAGGAGACAAAATTCGGAAATGGCTGAAAATTGGACCAAAGCTTCCTTGGGACTTTTCGGAATCACAAAAAAAACATGGCCGCCGGAAATATAGCGGTTTTCCGGTGTTTTCCTTGTATCTCGGTTTCTATAGGTCGTACAACCCCCTACAAAGGCCCTAAATGTTGACAATGAAATTCTTTACAACTTTAGTTCTTACAAAGATGTTGACCCGATTAACCCTTTCGAAGTTATTCAAGGTCAAAGTTTCAAAAAATCAGTTTTTGGCCAAAAAATCACTCAAAAACTGTTTTTTTCGAAAATTTGTTTTGATCAGTCAATACGAAACGTTATTGCCTACAAAAAAAGCCTCTTGTCATTTTTTCGAAAACTTAACCCTTTCGAAGTTATTCAAGGTCAAAGTTTCAAAAAATCTGTTTTTGCTCAAAAAATGACTCAGAAACATTATTGTGAAATTTCTTTTGTTCTATTTATACAAAAGATTATTGCATACTCTAATGACACCTCTGCCATTTTTTCGAAAACTTTTCGAAAAAATTTGCGAAAATCAATTGTTAGTGATTTTTTGACCAAAAACTGATTTTTTGAAACTGGTCCAATTTTCAGCCATTTCCGAATTTTGTCTCCTTTAAATGCTAATTTCCCCGGACTATTATTGGCATTCATTTTAATTACAAAGTATTATTTTTTTTAATTAGATCAATTATACCACGAAATCAAATCATTATAACACCACTTCCACACTATATTACAACACCTTACCAACGAAAATCCTTGAAAACCACTTTAATTATTATTAATAAACACACAATTTTTAAAGCGGAACAACCGTTAAATTCACGGCTTTAAAAGCTTATCAACAATCTTCGACTGCGTCTAATTTTCTCATGGGAAGTGTTTATCAAAATTCGCTAAAATAAAAATAAATTAAATAAAAAATAAAAAAATCGTGTTTTTGGTTCTGTCATCAGTTTTTATTAGGCTCCATCGAGCTGGGAGACTACAAATGTGACTTTCGTTATGTAAATGGCCCTTTTGGTCATTGGCGGGCGGTATGGAAAGATACACGGGCTTAAGTGGATTTCAAGACGCTTGTCTTGATGGATGACCTTGAAGTAACTACACGTTTTATTTCTGATACAGAGTTCTTTTTTGTTGTAGGAAATTTTTAGAGGAATTAAGATGGAATTTTTTTGTTGATAAACAAGTAGGGAAGGTCCACTAGGGAGCGTGAGTGAGTCAGAATCGGATAAATTGGTTATTTGAAATATATTCTTAAAATTACAAACTAAGCAAAGAATTCCGCTTTATTGATATTGCCCGAAAGATATCAATTGTGTAAAATATTTTGGAGAAAATTGGTTCCTTGTTTGGGTCACCAAAATGATTTTGCGACGACAAGTAAAAATTCCAAAGCATATTTTTATTATAAAAAAAATAGGAAAAACGAGTTTCTAGTTTTTCTGGATAAAAAATATCCAAAATTGTAAAATAACTCAAAATAATATTAATTTATTCGTCCAAATTTATTTTGTTCACTCAAAGTAGACCCCATCGAGTGCAAAACAACTATGTCAAACTATGAACAAATCCTCTACATGTTTTTCGTAGGACGATAGAAGTGTGGACTACAGCTCCTGCAGGGAATTTGCCTTTATGGCTTCAGTTGATTCGGAACGGTTTCCTCGAAGTGTTAATTTGAGCTTCCGGAACAGGAAAAAATCACATGGGGTCTTACATGGCACTTCCCGAGTAAAAATAATTTAGTTAGTTAATTTTTTTACTAGCACGCACGCAAGAGCTGCTAGCGCGCATAGCGAACAAATAGGGACGCCACAAAAGTACTCACGCACCCTCCACAGGGATGCACGCTCCCGCCACAAGCACGAAGATCTAAAAATTTGTTCGCTAGAGGCATCCACTGGCACGGAAGTCTAAAAATTCAGGCATGGACATTTATAAATACATCCGCATAGGCATAAACCATTCCAAAACCCGAGTGTTGTTTTACCAAGCAGTCCCCCAGCTAAACACTAACCACTTCCAATGCTGCTTGACCAACGCAATCGAACGAGAACCTTTTTACTGGGTGTGCTATTGGCACCCTTTATGGTTACCAAGATAATTGCCCATTTTCTTCGTCCTCGACAATTTTTTAAAGCAATACAGGCGATTTCGTGCATCCCTGTGGCTGAAGCGTGCAAGAAAAATGTTTTCGGAGAATTTTGTAGGAAATTTAATGCTCTACAAAAAAGGTATATTATATTTTTTCTGTAAACCTCACCATTTGGAAGATATTGAAGATTTATGTTTGATTATTTTAAGACAAATTTCATTTTTGTTAAATAAAAAGATAACGGTGCATAAGTGCTAATTTTGACGTGATAACGTCTTATAAATCGATGCGGTTGGAAGGCATTCACGAAAAATGTGTAACGAAGCCACTAACGTCCAGTAACGTTACGATGCTCGCGCAACATTCGAGAAAGAGGCTCGCGTTCTTAGCGCCGGGGCAAATGAAAGAAAGCGTCTGAATGGGGGGTGCTACACACGAGACTAATTCGGACGGGTGAGGCTTTAAGGGTTCCAAATGACGAATTTGTGGTTAAAATTTGAAAATTTAAAATGGCTGACTAATTTTGGCAATTGTGTTCCGATTGGACTGAAAATCAGTATCGGCTTTAAGGATTTCAAATGACGAATTTGTGGTTAAAATTTGAAAATTCAAAATGGCGGACTAATTTTGGCAATTGTGTTCCGATTGGACTGAAAATCAGTATCGGCTTTAAGGATTTCAAATGACGAATTTGTGGTTAAAATTTGAAAATTCAAAATGGCGGACTAATTTTGGCAATTGTGTTCCGATTGGACTGAAAATCAGTATCGGCTTTAAGGATTTCAAATGACGAATTTGTGGTTAAAATTTGAAAATTTAAAATGGCTGACTAATTTTGGCAATTGTGTTCCGATTGGACTGAAAATCAGTATCGGCTTTAAGGATTTCAAATGACGAATTTGTGGTTAAAATTTGAAAATTCAAAATGGCGGACTAATTTTGGCAATTGTGTTCCGATTGGACTGAAAATCAGTATCGGCTTTAAGGATTTCAAATGACGAATTTGTGGTTAAAATTTGAAAATTCAAAATGGCGGACTAATTTTGGCAATTGTGTTCCGATTGGACTGAAAATCAGTATCGGCTTTAAGGATTTCAAATGACGAATTTGTGGTTAAAATTTGAAAATTCAAAATGGCGGACTAACTTTGGCAATTGTGTTCCGATTGTACTGAAAATCAGTATCGGGGGGCTTTAAGGGTTCCAAATGACGAATTTTTGGTTAAAATTTGAAAATTCAAAATGGCGGACTAATTTTGGCAATTGTTTTCCGATTGTACTGAAAATCAGTATCGGGGGCTTTAAGGGTTCCAAATAACGAATTTGTGGTTAAAATTTGAAAATTCAAAATGGCGGACTAACTTTGGCAATTGTGTTCCGATTGTACTGAAAATCAGTATCGGGGGGCTTTAAGGGTTCCAAATGACGAATTTTTGGTTAAAATTTGAAAATTCAAAATGGCGGACTAATTTTGGCAATTGTTTTCCGATTGTACTGAAAATCAGTATCGGGGGCTTTAAGGGTTCCAAATAACGAATTTGTGGTTAAAATTTGAAAATTGAAAATGGCGGACTAATTTTGGCAATTGTGTTCCGATTGGACTGAAAATCAGTATCGGGGGGCTTTAAGGGTTCCAAATGACGAATTTGTGGTTAAAATTTAAAAATTCAATATGGCGGACGACAGCGTAGACCGTAGAAAAAACCGGCGAGAAAAATAAAACTGAAAAACTAAATAAAACGAAATATGTCAGTGATTTATGAATTTAAAAGTGTTATCTTCATTTAATCCTTTGTTCCCAAAAACTTATAACACAAAAAAGACATTATCACGTAAAAACTTCGCCCGTATACGGCCTTTTTTTTCCAAAAAATAAATTGTCCACGTCAAAATACATAATGTGTGGAAATTTCATCAATATTGGTGAAATAACGTAGGAGTTATCACCTGTTCAATTATTGGAATTACGGTACTTTGAAGTGGAATTACAGCGAAACGGGACTTGAGCGACACTTTTTTTAACGTAGTTGATTTGTGCATAGTTAACTGTACATTGTGTGAAAATTTCATCAAAATCGGAAGTGGTCATGGTATACTGTAGATTTACCGAAATAAAAATGAAATTTGTCTTAAAATAATCAAACTTAAATCTTCAATATCTTCCAAATGGAGAGGTTTACAGAAAAAATATAATATACCTTTTTTGTAGAGCATTAAATTTCCTACAAAATTCTCCGAAAACATTTTTCTGTACAATCAATTAGTGATGAGGTATGCATTTTTTTCTATTGGACTGAGGAAAAAATAAAAAACTGCGATGCGGAGGATCTTTCTATTACAATTAAGAGGTCATGTTGAGTGAGAATTTTTGTAAGGTGTCCAGCAACACATTTTTCCGTGTCACTTGCAAAAAAAAAAATTAATTGATGTTTTTGACCCACCCTAATATGTATGAACTACACTGCATCTTTTTAGCACCGGCTTTTGGTTGCGCAACTATGATTGCACTATCAAAATGCAATACAATTCAATGGGAAAAAAGAGTGCGCAACCAAAGAGTGTGTCGTGTGACCGGATCTTAAGGCATGTCTTTCATTTGAAATTGGCTTCAGTTTGGAGCGATGCAAACAGGTCCTCGTAGTGCCATCTCTTCTAACTTCCATTATCGTATAAAAACTCCAACATAAATTGAAAAAATATCGTTAGTGTATAACCTGATTGATTTTGTCTATAGGTAGCCCATGATCTTTCAAATTACCAAACTGTTAAAATGAAAACTTTGTTTACATTGCGCATGCGCCATCGGTTAAATTCTGGTTTCATCAGTATACCACCTTTATAGACGTCTACTTTATTACGTTTACATGATTACTTGAAGTATATACTTTAAGTAGCTTACAAGTAACCAAATACTTGACCTGATTTCAAGTATATACTGGGTTCAAATGTCAATTCAAGTAAAATTAAAAACATTTTGAAGTCAAGTACAAGTGAACCGAAAATGCAACTTGAATTTCAAGCGAAATTCCAGTTAAGAACTCAAGACATCATGTAAACGTAATGTGTTACAAAGAAGTACTTTGAATATTGCGAAATGTGTACGAAACAAGTTATAAACGAGGTGCACATGTCGGTTCATATCTGGGTTCTTAGGAGGTTGAATATATTTTTTTGGTGTTATTAGTAACCAAAGCGGTTTTAGAAATGCATAACTTTTTCAATGAAAAATTTAATTCAAAAAAAAATCGTTCAAAATAAATTTAAAACATTTACTTTAAAACAAATAAATTTCATTGCAATTTAGTAAAGTTATTTTTTAAGATTAAAAAAAAATAAATTCCACGTATGAAATTTCATTCTAAATTTTTCTTATAAATAAATTTTTCGCACATTACGACCAAAAATCACGGTAGTAACTCCTAACAACACACTTAAGTTGGTAGACCACTAAATCTGGCCTTAGTACCATGTTAATGCTCACTTAACGATCCAGAATCTCTCAGCCAATACTCTACAGATCGTGCCCGCTTAAAAGCTGGCGGTCAAGTACTCGACAGGTACTCAGGTGGATAAGTAATTTCTTGGCAAGCATCGACCTATTGAGATCGCGCACATTATTATTTACGGAATGGACATAAACTTTGCCGGTTTTAATGTTGTTTACTTGACATTAAAAATGGGTTTAATGTAGAAAGTAATGGATTGATTAAGTAATGGATTGTTGGGGCTATAATAAAGCTATTGTGATCGGCTCTGAAGATGGCAATTGGAAGTATTGAGTTGGATACGACTTGATCACTTGATATATAACGATCAATTTTATCCATAATCTTTAGTAGCAGTCAAGTAAAATAATCGGAAAACACAGTATATTTTCGATTCAATAATACATGCGTAGCCGTGAATTACATATTGAATATTATGTCGGTCAGAGCATCGATTTTATTTAAATCAAAAATTCAAACCCTTGTCATAATTATACGTATTTTGTTAAACGGGAACAAAAAGTCTCCGAAGGACGTTCTTCTCAAATACATCTACCTTTTTACTAAGTACCAAATCTTGGATGCATAAGTGAAAACTGGAAAGACGATCATCTTGTACAGTAGCAGTTTGAATGTCACGATAAAATGTTTGAATTTGAGAAACCTTGACAAACGACGGTAAAGAAACTTTGTTGGCTTTTGGCGATCGTGCCCGTATTTCTGGCTCCGTGCGGTTATCGGCTGTTATTATTAACCCATGGTGAATTAAGGATTGCACTACTTCAAAATTATGCTCCACTACCTTGATTGTGAATCTACTAGTAGAGTATTTCAGTAGTCAAGACTGCCTCCTTTTCGGAGTCTATTATATATCTTGATTGGTGTGTGGGCAGTACCTTCGGTGCGCTGCGGCTGAAAACGAATGGCTACCTTAACTTAACTTAAGAAAGGCCTACAAAACCAAACGTCTTCTCTGATATTCAAACGGCAATCAGGGCACTAAGGTCCTGGACCAAGGACCAAGTCTACTTAAATTAGTTTGGAACTGTCAAAGGGCCCTTGAAAGCTGGGCGTTCTCAATCAAAATACCTTGTTCGGGTCCTACATCTTCTCTACTTCGCTCCAACAATTCCTTGGTCGCGCTAGGCTGGTCTCACACTGCTGCCGCTGACGTCCGTAGGTTTACTATGATCAGATGTGTTTGATTATTCGGCCAAATACGGCCGTAAAAAATTCGGCCGAATCTGCTGCAATGTGAGACCAGCCTTAGGAGACGGCAGAGAAAGGAAGTCCAGTTCCAGTCGCGGACCTCCAGAGTTCATTATGTTTCATAAAAAACCAATAGGCAGTAAGCGATTTGGTTCTGAACCGATGAATGCAATTCCCTGTTTAGCCACGTCATTCGCCTGGTCATAATCCAGCAGGTCTCGTTGTTCGGCAGTCAAGCTGAACCTGTGTGGCCTACAAATATGAGGTATAGGGCTGTAGTACATGCTAAGCTATGCTATACTTTTGGACCCAGTACACCACCATAAAATAAGAAGAAAGAAGAAAGTCGTGAACAATGTTCCGGATATCTTGACTTGTCTTGTAATATTGGTCACTGTCAACCTGCATAATAACGTCAGTTTATTGGGTGACCTTAAAGTCTATGAAGAGGTGCTGGCTTTAGTTCAGAAACTCTGAACATATTAGAAACCTGATCAGTTGTTAATTCACCTGGACGTGGACCACAGTTACACCACGATAATTTATTGGACGCCGTGATATCCCTTTTATACACTTCTTTTCTAGTCTTCTAGCATCGCTTCTTGCTCCCATACTTGTGCAACGCTTAGTTTTGTTCACGTCTCTCTGAAGGCCGATTCACACACATCAGTCACGTCACAGTTCAGTCACTTCAGAATCAGAACCGTCGCCGTCCAGTCGCAGTGAAAGTAACGATTGTATTCACATATGTCCGTCAGTTTTTTTGCTACATTCAGTCATTATTTTTCTGTCAAGTGTCATACCTACCTATTTTTGTGATGGAGTTTTCGAAGAAAGATTTGGCTATTATAGCTTTAACTTAGGATGAAGAAAAGGAGAAAAGTAGAAGAAAAAAAGAAAATGTGTTCACAGGGCATCCATCCGTATACTTTGTATTTCCCACTCAATTAATATTTCATCACCCATTTTTATAAATATTTCAATACAAAGTTTTTGCAAAATACGAAGTACAAAATACGTCAGTCAAAAACAGACATCGTCCAGAAGAAATCGGATATTGCCGGTTTGGTGACGGCGACGTGCCTCACGTGTCTGATTCGGAACGGCGCCGGCTCAATGTAGACAATGTCATTAACTTTCAAAAATAGCATATTTTTCATGACTGATACTTCTCGGTACTGACATAACTGATACGTAGCTGATGTGTAATGCAATCCGTTTAAGCGCTGATTCTTCAATGGAGCTCCTGCGCCTGGTACGGTCTTCGGGCCGTTTGGGTGCACAAACAAGATTCTCCTTCAGGCTTCCTTTTTCTTCTGCCATCTCTTAGCCCAGAGAAATTAGCATTTTAAAGAGACAAAATTCCAAAATGGCTGAAAATTTGTCCACAGCTTCCCCGGGACTTTTTAAGAAAATAATTTCAGAATTACGAAAAAAACATGGCCGCCGGAGATATCGCGTTTTCCCGTGTTTTACTTGTATTTCGCTTACAAAAAAGCCCTCTTGTAATTTTTTCGAATTCAAAATTCGAAAATTTCGTAAAAATCAGTTTCTGAGTCATTTTTTTGACTAAAAAATTATTTTTGGAAAATTGGCCTTGAATAACTTCGAAAGGGTTAAGTTTTCGAAAAAATGAGAACAGGGCTTTTTTGTAGGCAATAACGTTTCAATTCGAAAAAAACAGTTTTTGAGTGATTTTTGGCCAAAAAGTGATTTTTAATAACTTTGACCTTAAATAACTTTAAAAGGGTTAATCGGGTCAACATTTTTGTAAAAACTAAAGTTGTCGTGAATTTCATTGTCAACATTTTGGGCCCTCACACGTTGTCTTCTTTCTAGATCCCGTCTGATTGGATTAATGTTGTAAAGAATTACAAACAATTATTTCATCTTTTTTTGTGCATCACGGGATTGGTTTTTTTCTGAAGTCGGTTTTTAAAAAATATGTTATTTCGTAATTTTTAGTACGTTCATTTTTTTTTCAGGGGCAATTTAAACAATTATTTATTACGAGAAGTATGACACACCGCCACACAGTCGATAAGAATCGAAGCAGTAGCTAAATAATTTTTGCAGTAATGAATTTGCGTATTTTCGGAGTAATTTAAAAATAAACTTATTTAATATGAAACAAAATTCCGTCGTCGATTGAAAAAAAATGCAACAGGCCGAAGAATCGAACTCGCAATCCCACGGACGAGAGGCAAGCCTTTAACCCGCTGTGATACGAGAGACTGCTACTGTGGGTTGACTAAATATGTAAATAAATCTTTTCAGAAACTCGGTTAAATAGTTTTGCAATCCAAAAAAATACTCTTTACAGTCTGCATGAGTAATGTGTATGCATGAAATTTCTCACCGAAAAGTTTGTAATTCTTTACAACATTAATGCAATCAGAATGGATTTAGAAAGACGAGAAAAAAATAAAAAAAAGTCGCACTGTCCGATCCGGGGTTTGAACCCGCAATGCTTACTTCGGTAGACATTTAACTTGACGCTAGACTAAATGCTTTTTAGCAATTTGGCGACAAAAAAGTACCGCTTTGAAAATACTTCTATCCGTTCAAGGTGTACTAATTTTACCAGTTTTTTTATGCCTGCCTTCGAACTCCTTTATCAGAATTTAAAAAATTGCACAGGGCCACTGTTCCTTTCAAGCAAAAAAAGAAAAAAGCAAAAAAGTTATTGCGTTACAAAGTTATGCGTGAACAGGACCAAAAAAAATACCTACGCGCCGAATTGATAACGTCCTCCTTTTTTGAAGTCTGTTAAAAATTCAGCGCTTTTCTACAAAATTTTGATTATGACAAAAATCGAGCGTCCGTCTACCTATAAAGCTATTTCAAAGGTTATTCCATCATAGATTAATTATCCAAAATAGATAGAATATCTTTTTCGAGTCATAAATTTTTTTAGTATTATTTTTATTATTTTCAAAAAAATAAATAACAGAATGTAAGACTTACTTCAGATAGAAACTTTACCATCTTAGTTCAGTTCTTATAATTAAATGTAAATTTTTTGTACATAAAAATAAAAACCTCAGAAAAGAAATAATAACGAAAAATTATGTTTATTTCTTTTTCTTATTTATTTACATTACATTAAATATATTTTGTTTGCACTATATTTGTGAATTTTATCTTTTTGTACTTACATCTTCACTCTAAAACCACCCTTTTTCTCCACATATTTACCACACATGCCAAACTAAATACTTTTGTTCTTGTTGTATTTCTTCAAAAAAAAAAAAAATTTCTGCAATAATTTGTGTTTTGTTGAGTAAATTGTTTTTAAGTTTTATCTTTTTTTTTGAAAATTGCAAAAAATCTAATTCTTCTGAGTGTGTGTTTTGTTTTATTTTAATCTTATAATAAATGTCTTGTCTTGTAAATATCCTATCCTCAGATAAAAACTGACTTCTTTTACTTCTTTCAAAATAAAAGAAAAACCAATCAGTATTTTCTGAAAAAAATAATTTTCGATGTTGTTTGTTAATTATATAAATATATTATATTATTTTTTCCATTTTGTTTACTGCACCTATTTTTTTTACACCTCTATTTACTCAGTGACATTGTGTGCTTCTCTCTATATATGTATATGTCTCATACAGAACAGTTTTATTCTCTACTAAAAAAATTATATACCATTATATATAAATATATAAAAATATATAGCAGACTTTTTCTTCTGTTTAGTTTCACTATTTCCCAAAAAAAACAAAACAATACAAAAAAAAATACACTAATCTTTCTTTTCCACCTTTTTGATGCGATTTTTATCTACAGAAAGATTCGAACTGATTTCAGGTTTTGGTTCAATTTTGAGCGCCACCATCTTTCCTCCCACCCCAACCCCTCACAAAAAAATAATAATACAGAAATATCGAAATCATTGGAAATTGATTATGTCCAGTGAATAACTGATAACGACAAACAAAACAAAAAAACACAGTGGAAAATATTTGAAGAAGGAGAAAAAGAAAATATCCGGAAAATTTCCAGTGAAAATCCGGAAAAACACAGCACATCCACCCTTAAATCTTCACCCCCCATGGTTTAGAAGTTGCCAACCGAAATTATTTGACATTAAATGCCTTTGAAAAAAGTTTCATTTTGATTAAGACAAAAAAAAATACTTAACGAAGGGGGTGAGAAGTTTGAAAGCAAAAGTGGTGGTGGAAACGTGAAGGAACTACCAAAAAAAAAAATAAAAAATAAAAAAAATAATAATAATAAAGAGAGGGGGATTCAAAAAAAAACCGGCGGAAAATCAAAGTGAAATTTTCCCTTCTCTTCTTCTTCAGACGCTGTTCAGAGAACACATGTGCTGCTCTTTTTAATTTCGGGTGAGTAAACTTTTGTTGTTGTTTTTGTCTCTTTATCTTGCTCCTCTTCTTCTTCCTGTTCACTTATTTTTTTTTTGTTAAATTATTTTTTATTAAAAATCAGCATTTTTCAAGGGGGCCCGGACCAGGAGCACACACCCTTCACCCGATTGACAGTGCTGCTGCTGCTGGCTGTTACTAAAGGTGGTCTTTTTTTTACTCAAGGGATGGGTGACCGGTGGCTCCTGGTTCGGTAGCAGTCCGGGGTGCGGCTATAAACAAAAAAAAAACAAAAAAGAAAGTTTCCTATTAAAATTTATACCGCACAGGAATCAAGGATATAACCAGCAGCAGCATAACATAGGAAACGCAATTTTTTTCTTCCTCATTTTTCTTCTTCCTTCCATTTTTTTTTTTACATATTTCCTTCAAACTGCTTTTCTTCGAATTTAATTTTTTCGATTGCACCCCCAAGAAAAAACCAAAAATTCCCAAAAATTCATTGATGCGTTAAGAATCGCACACATTTTTATCTATCGTATCATTTCATGGGCAGTTCAGTTATTTATCTTCCTCCCCTTTACCATCACACAGCCTATATCACAAACCAATGGAATTTTCTTGTTAAAAAATCAAGAAAATTTTCTTTCGGTTTTTTTTTCTTTTTCTTTAAAAAAGATTTTTTTTCTTTTTATTTTTTTTGTTGTTGCAAACTTATCCTTTACAACACAATTTTTTCCCTTCTTTTTCCGTATATAGTGTGAGGATGTGGGGGTGGAAAGGGGGTTGATTTTTTTTAGAAAAGACGAAAAAAAATATGTTTAGATTTTGGAAACATTTTCGGATGTTATTTATCAATGGAGTCGAAAATAGATGGTTTGTATACCATTCAAGTGCCATTTGGATATAACCTGTGCTATTCCCTGCTATTTCTCGGTAATTATTCGGATGTGTGATATTTATAAAATTGTAGGAGATTTTGAGATAATATTAATGATATTAGGAAGGAGGTGGTTGATAAATTTAGAAATACGTGCATAACAGGAATTACGTGACTTTCACTTAAACACGAAAATAGGAAATTACACTCAGTGAACAGCATGCATCTCGTCCGGTGTTCCCCAGGGGTCAATTTTATAACTCGCTCTTTTCTTAATCTTCTTAAATAGTCTTCGAAACTATATAGGACAAGACTATAATTACCAATTCTGTAATATCGTGAACTTAAGTGCATCTCTATTAATAAGGAGATTGAACTCATTCTTTACTGGGAATGTAAGGCTCTCTATGGACACAACAAACCTATCAGCTGAGCCTTCTCTTAACTAGCATCTTGGGTATCTGAGGATCTGCGATGGAATGATCACATATTCTAAATCGCCAAACAAGTATCTTAAGGATATTCGGCTGCTTTGGTGCACCGTGCATATTGGAATAAGTGGAACAAGGAAGCAAAAGGAGCAAATAAGCGATCAATTACAGAAGTAAGAAAACCTGGCTTCACATCGGTACGGAAGAATGTGCGACAAACGTTAAACCACAAAGAACAACTTAACTGGACAACAAGCAGCACCTTCCTAGCCTCCCCCGTACATAACCTCTCTAGTCTAAGCCTAGGACACTTCATTGACGTCAAAAGACACATTTGAAAAAGATCTTCCGCCCACTGGTCCCCAGTTCCCTACTGGAACACTATCAGCACGACACGTGTTGATCGGCTGTCCTTCCACTATGGGCACACCATGCCTACACATTGCATAAGAAAATAATTTGACATTTCAATGCCTACGCTCGATGCAAAATCTGTCAATTTGGCATTACAATTTCACCTCCCCTTATTTGAAGTATGACATTGGGTACTGGCTCAAAAGAAAAAAGAGGCACTTCTTACAAACTCATTTTATAATCGTGTCCTACTACCAAACATCCAAACGTAAGGTTCATCACCATCACCATCTGTTTCAACATCCCACAGAACCTAGGCGGCAAGGGGCGCCAAAAAAATAAAATTTTGATTTTTGAAAATTTTTTGTTATTATTAGATAGCTTTCGAACGCAATCTCGTCCGCGTCGATATTACCGTGCCAGAAAAATTTGGCATCTGTGGAGAACTTCGGCCATAACATTTTCCCATTTTTCCCAAAAAAGCGCCAAAAAAGTGATTAATTTTGCAAAATTTGGCGCCCACTGTACAGTACAAAAATTCACACTTTGGGGCCCCTAAAAAAATTGAATAAATACATTCTGACTTGGGACGAACATCGGCAACATTAAAAATTGTATGTGTTATGTTTTTATCGTGGCGCACTACTAACAGATTCCCAAAAGGGCCGCTGCGGTTTCTCGTTTTCGTATTTTGTCGTTTCGTTTTGACGCCCTGTGCAGTATGCACATTGCACATATACCGCCCGCACGGCACTGGAAATACGAAAATGAGCATAATATACAAGGTGTTCACACTTAAGGGGACTTTTCGTTTCAAAAAGTTCAAAATATTCGACTTTTTTTTACATAAAAGTGTTCCTTAAAATCACAGAAATACTTTCCTAAACCCGTTTTAAGTAATTCGTATAGGAGAATAAGTTATACCTATATTTGTAACGGTACGGTACGGCGTTTTATATGTAAAAATTATGTTACAAAAACTTAAAACGCGTTTTTCTCAAAATCACGTTTTTTGACTTGGCTCCACACTTTTCTCGAAAACTACTCAACGGATTTCAATAATCCAAAAACCATTCGATACGTTATAAAAAATACTAGTAACTAAACCTTTAAAAATATTATGTTACACACCCCTATTTTTTTATGCAGGGGTAGTTTGCTCTCAAAAATATGGATTTTTTTTTGATTTTTCAGAAAAATGTTTATAAAATGATAAAAATATTAAAAATAAAATGTTCAAAATATTAAAAATAAAATCAATTCAAAAGTTTGACAAATTGTAGCAAAAATTTAAGCATTTAAACACCCTACACAAAACTTGCTTCAAAATTTTTGTATGTAAAGGATACACCATCTCTCATCAAACTTTCACGAAATCTGTTTACAACTTTTTTTTCTTCTTCACGTGTTTATGGAATATTTTTTGGAGTACGTATTTTGTATCATGATGCATTTAAAATTTCGCTTAATTCCCCAGACAGACGCTATTTAGCCCCCATTGTGTCCTTAAAACTTTTTTTTTGTATCCTTTCTAGGTGAGATATATGTGGAGTAAAAATCGAGGGTTATGTAGGTAACATAAAAAATATATATATATTGTGTATCAAGGATATCTTAAAGTTTTTATCTAAGGATATCTTAAATTTTATATGCGATTTTCACATAGTTTTTTCTTTTATTTTTTAATCTTATGAAAGTGATTTTTTTTCTTGGCGTTCCTAATTAAAGATGAAATTCAGTGCATACTCCTAATTTGGATGAGAGACAGTGCAAAAAATAATTCACAACTAAACAAATTAGTCTTAAGAAATCAACCCAAATTTATTCGCTCAAAAATGATGTTAATAGAAAATTTTAGGTTTTAGGTTTAGGAAATAGCCTAGAAACATTTTGGAATACTTACGCCCGTAAACATAATCGGATATTAATTTGAATGAATATATTAAAAATGCTTAAACATCAACCAGTGTAAAATATAAGAATTTTCAGGTTTGGCAATTCTTTTCCTTTTTACTTTTGTTCTTTTCTTCGCATATGGATTTCAGCGTAAAACTCACTGTAACATTGTAAACGCTTGCTTGTATGTAAAATGAGATCTTTGAAAGCCATGCACGAAAACATCTCCTTACATCTCAAACGGTACGATCCATTAGGCGATTTTTTCTACTCGCAAGTACTTGCGAGTACATCACCAATGGGACACGATTTTTGGCAATTACCAGTAAAATGTTTCTGCCCAAAAACAAGAGCAAGGGTAGTTGCGAGTAGCTAGCAGCAGTTTTGAGTAGTTTACCAGGCCCAATGGATCGCAGCTACTGTTGTTTCAATTTTATGGATAAAGCTTTCCGATGTCACATTGGAAGTATCTCAGATTTCGAGATTTCACACATAGTCCAGGGAAATTAGCATTTTAAGGAGACAAAATTCCAAAATGGCTGAAAATTGGACCACAGCTTCCTTGGGACTTTTTAAGAAAACAATTTCGGAATCACAAAAAAAAACATGGCCGCAGGAGATATCACTTTTTGGCAAAAAAGTCACTCAAAAACTGGTTTTTTCGAAATTTTTTTTTCATCAATCAATACGAAACGCTATTGCCTACAAAAATCCTTCTTGTCATTTTTTCGAAAATCTAACCCTTTCGAAGTTATTCAAGGTCAAAGTTCCCAAAAATCACTTTTCGGCCAAAAAATACTTTGAATAATTCGGGAAGGTCAAGGTTTTCGATAAATATCAAGAAGGGTATTTCCGAAAAAAACCAGTTTTTGAGTGACTTTTTTACCCAAAAAATGATATCTCCGGCGGCCATGTTTTTTTTGTGATTCCGAAATTGTATTCTTAAAAATTCCGAAGGAAGCTGTGGTCCAATTTTCAGCCATTTTGGAATTTGTCTCCTTTCGTGCGTTTTTTTTTTTTGCTAATTTTTCACTAACAAGGCGACTGCATTGTAAAGTCATCAAATTATTCCTAATCTTGGATTTTAAGCAGAATAAACTAGATTGGTGTTCATAATAAACCTACGATTAAGGATTACCTTCGTTGATGTATACACCGGTCTTAATTTTTGGTCTTTGAGGGGTAAATTCTTTAATTCATGATCATAGACACGAGACTATTTTGGTTATGGTTGAATGATGTTCCATCATTAGCCCCAGTTAGTATTGGGGAACCGCTTAAAGAACAGAACGTGCCCTAGTCATGCCTTCTTAAAAGGACGAGGCAGGACCCGAAAAAATGGCCCGAGTTTGTCAGGGGTCGAAACAGTCTATTACTTAATTAAGAGGCTCAAATGTGACTAACAAAAACGTTAGAAGAAATCAATGGGAGAATTATATTCGGAGACAAAACTTTTTTTTACACAATGCAAGGCTGGTGATATCTCATGCAATAGACAAACAGACAATAGCTCTGTTATATACTATGGGAGTGAAAGAAACATGGTCGCTCACCAAAAAAGATAGAAGGCATTGTAACCTCCTTCGAAAGAAGTATAGCTGACTTAACTTTTCATGAAGAATCATATATAACAAAGAGTTATATCAAACTTGCTACGATATAAACTTAGTAACACAAAAAACGTAACACACGGCACCGAAGAGTAGTAAAGAAGGTAGTATCGTGAGCCGTAGACAGACTAATCAAAGGCTGAATGGGTATGATTTCAGCAGTTTCGGAGATTCTTCTTCTTCGAACGGAGAACAGCTAGAAATGAAAATGGAACAATGAAGGTGTGATCTCTATCTTTGGGATAGACGTTGTCTCCTATGGCCAATTTCCCATTATGATATAATTCTGACAATATCTCTTCGGGGACTATTTAGGAGGTCAACTGTTCTTGATGTAAGTAGGCCAAGACGTCTTGTAAGTAGGCCAAGTAGGTGGTAGTCAATAATAGTGTTTTTGACCTCGCCTATTGGGCTGCTAAGCATCTCAATTTTCGAGCACCGTAGAGAGGCTTCCTGCTTTCCTAGGTATTTGCCTTTTTCTTTCCCGCTATGTTCGCGAACGAATCCAGGCGAAAGTTTGGTTTTTCTTTTTAGGGAACCTGTCTTGCTCAGCACTGCGTCGTCCCACTAGCTTGGAGCCTATCATCAATGAATCTAAATCTCTTATGCCTTCAGAAAGACCAATACCTTCGCTTGGAAGATAGTAGCGTCTAATTACAGTAGTGCTGCACACGAGACGAGACTTGTCTCGAAATCGTCTCGTCTCGATTTTCGAGATGAGATCGAGACGAGACCTCCAGATTAAAAATCGATACGAGACCGAGACTACCATTCGAGATCTCGCGAGACATCTCGAGGTCTAGAAATCAAATCGTTATTTTGAAATCGTATCGACACCAACTATTTCAGTATCTTCACGCTGCGCTCTTTGACGAGCACAACATTCGGCACCAATACATGACTTGAGCAGGCTGTGGAGACAAGGCGAAGGGTACGCATTCCATAAGCATTTAAATGCAGAGTCCATTTCAAAACAGAAGAGGTATTTTACTGTCATTTCATTTCATTTCAACGCATTTAAAATGAAATGACTGTAAAATACCTCTTCTCTTTTGGAACGGACTCTACGTAAATGTAACTCTATACAAATTAGAAATTAACTTTCGATTCATTGATCCCCTCTACCCCGCCCTGGTGCCATTGCAAAAGGCAGTTTTACGTCTGGGGAGTGACTAGCATGGAAATATAAGGATTATTTGTATACAATTTCATTAATATGGCACATATTGATATTTCTTGAAATACAGAAGACTGAGCAATTTGTATTATTGACAATGAAATTCGAGACTTTTCGAGACGAGACGAGACTTTTCGAGACGAGACGAGACTTTTCGAGATGAGACGAGACGAGATCGAGACGAGACCTGCAAATATCCATTTTTTCGAGACCGAGACGAGACTGGGCCAAATCTCGTCTCGTCTCGTCTCGTGTGCAGCACTAACACTAAGCAGAGATCAGGTGATCTCTTGAGGATGCTGCAGGAACGAGATCGTAATGATTGTGTCAATCATCACTGGCCAATTTAGGAATATATGGTCAGATTGAGAATTCAAGTTCAACAGTCACTGGCGTAGCGCCGGACGAGGAACAAGCCAGATAGACAACCTATCATTTTCTATTAATGTGTCCGGCTCTGGCTAGGATCAGACACTGTGCATTTGAAAAGGTTTTCTTTCAAGGATTGTGAGAGGTTTCAAAGCTTAACAATAGAGATATGATCCGGTGATTGAATATGATAGATTGAGTTCTAAAGTCACTCCTAGCCAGGGGCGCAACAACGGGGGGTCCAGGGTGTCCGGACCCCCCCCCCCATATATATGGAGCCTGGACCCCTCTTATATTAGGTGGAATCAATATTATATGAAAAATTTTCGAACCCATATGACTCTAAGTCGGGTTGAGTCTCGTTTTACCAAGCGGTCCCCCAACTAGTAATAACCATGCCCAGTGCTGCTTAACTTACGCAGTCGAACGAGAGCTGCTCTATTGAGTTCGTTTGTAGTGGGCTGCATTTGGAAAAGTAGAATTTTTACTCAGGAGTTTTTCGCGCGGAGAATCTTATTTTTACTGGGGCATCAAATACTGTAGAACGTGACAATTTTTAAGTTTGGGAATTATTTTCTAATATTTTTGAAAATCTATTGAATAGCTTTTGCCCATGCTCAAACTCACTTGGGATCTAAATTTTTATTGGACCCCCCTTAACATTTGTAGTTGTTGCGCCAATGCTCCCAGCATACTGATATACATTTATGTAAAGGATTCTCATCATTGTGGCTACAAAACGACATCCTACAGTGCCAATTGTGTACCCGGCCTATTTCTTTAACCTAGGCTGCTGTCTTTAATTATAAATCCTCAATTCAGTATGACTCAACAGCAACGTGAGTAGTAATGTAATGATAGGTTCATAGTAGGTACAAATTATCACAGTACAGTCAATAATATGTTTATGTAAGAACACAATTACTAACAATTAACTAACTTCACAATTACAAACTGCTCCGATCACCAATAATTTTCGAGTAAATCAATCAATCAAACCACAGGATAGACCAAATTACAGGATTGCCTCCATTATTTCGTTGTGTGCAGCACCATTTAAGTATGATATCATAAATTCTCTCCTCCGATCGTTGCCTTGCAACAAAGGAAATGCATTACCAAAAAACCTTCTTACAATATCCAATAACAACCATCCAAGAAATCTGCAGCCAAAGCAAAAACAATTCCGTCCTAAGCTGTAATCAGATCTGGGCAAAGCCTCTTGAAAAGTATCCACTGAACACTAGAGCTGCTTGCGGGCTTCGTCATTTTCTCAATTGGTTTTAATGGAAATAAACTGCCGCCAATTTGCAGCAATTGTCCCTCTGGGCTCCCCCAAGTCTTGTCAATTAATTCCTGCCGCTGTGTTTTTTTCTATGTATACAAGCCATATACATATACACACCCCCACAATACACAAGCAATTCTCAGTTATATAGGGGGTATCCGATGTTGCGTCCAGCATCGAAGAATCTTCGAATGTTCTTCCAGCACTGGTTTAAGGAGATGGGTGGGTGCAGGCTTAACACTAATCGCGACTTATCCTACTCCTCAAACAAAGTCAGAAGAGTCTTGACGAGACACAAGTGGTTGAACAGCGAACAGTTTTCAGTGTCAAGTTTCACAGTCGCTTGTCCAAATTACTTGACAAACTTGATAAGCTGCCATTAAAGAGAGCGCTTTGTGGAGGAATGGATGAGAAAAAAAGGTGGATCCAAGTCGACCGACAACACCACCCCATGGACCGAGAAACAGAAGACCCTAGGAAATGTTGAGAGTTTTTTGTAAATTTAATTTGAGCGAAGCCTAGAGTGTGTTCCATGCTCCACACGTACGTACGAACATCTCTAGACTTGGACTGATTTTGGGGACTGGCTTCTGTTATCATTTTGGATAAGCGATGTCAGCCCGGAGCCCGTGGAGTTTATCCACGAGCAATATCCCCAAAATGGCTGGATTTTATCCGATGGCTGGGTTCTCGCTATCCGCGCTAAATGGAAAAGCGCAAATCCCCAAACGAACCATAGACGTCGCTGCTGGGGCCCCAGCGGAAAATGTGCGGCTTCCAAATAAACAAACTAGAGACGAACTTTCCTCCTGCAGAATATATATATGTATGCCACAGCGAATCCCCCGCGCTCTAGCCCGAGACTCCATTAATTTCAATCTTTGATGCTGCAGACAACTCTGGACTGTGATCTTTTCGCACACTCGAGCCACTTTTATTTATTTTTTATTTTATCTTTTTATTTAGTTTTATTTTTAGTTTTTTTTTTGTTTTTTTTGCTTTATCATTTCTTGTCGTATATATATTTGGCGCTGTGACAAACAAGTGTTGGCGTACTTTTGTCAATTTTTATCTCCGGCAAAAGTTTTGTGCTGTTTGGGTGTTTACATATGATTCATCATCATGCTCTAAGGAAATGGAATCTTGATGGCTTTCTGCAGTTTAGCAAATCAATTTGACAGGCCATAGAGGATTTTTTGTGATGCTACAATATTTTTCTTTTCTCTCTTATTTCGGGGCTTATGAACAAAAAATATTGTTGGCTAGCAGCTAGTAAACTATAGTCAGCTCAAAAAAACATGCAGTATGTGTGTGTGTGTGCGTAAAATATTCGGATCGTAGGCAGACTATTTAATTTATTTAATTGATAATAATCTTAGTTGAAGAGTGTTAATGTGACTTTTTAAAAAAAAATTAGTGATGGCGGAACTTAACGAACTTATTTTTTGTAAGTCTTTCTTTCATTTTTCTTAATCCCTGAAATTATTTACGAAATATTTATCTATATTTCCGACCATAATGGTCGTGTGTACGGACGCCATGAGAAGATTAGTAGTATTAATGAATTTGACTTTTATATACAGATTATTAGCGTGACTACATGAATCATATTGGTCCAGTGAGCAGCACCTCGCCTACGCAGTGTTATTTATTGAGTGATATTGAAATTAATTAAATGGCGTTTGTTTCGCTGGGAAAATGTGTTCTGTGACTTTTTTTTTGAAAACATTTTTTGAAACACTAAAAATAAATAATGTCAAATATAAAGCAAATCAGCGAAGAACTAACACAAATATTGTGTGCTTTTTTACTAATAATATTTTGTGAGAGTTCAATCCAATAAAAATCACTTTCTTTTCTCTCTCTTTCCTCACTTCTAAACTATTAAAAATTCTAGTTCAAACTAACTAGTACAAATTTTCTTTTTAATATAACTTAAACTTGTTAATCTGTTTGCCATCTGACCTAGCATACCTTCGCTATTCTCGCAGTAAGTGAATTCCAACTTACACCCGATACTGATTTAGATCGATATCAGGTGTCTGGGCATACCTTAGTGCAAAACTTTTCTGCCCGTAGAAGAGAATAGCCATGTATATTAGAAATGACGAAAAAATAGATTTTAATCATATTTGGATTAAATCAATTTTTCTTAGTAACGTCATATTCTACCGTTTTCGATATAGAAGTTCTATTATTAAAAATCAAACCTCCACTTTACATTTCGATGCTATTTTTGAACATATCTCCGAATTCTTATCTTCCCACCCGAAGCGTGAAGTCATTGTTGCGAGTGATTTCAACGTTGATAATGTAAATTGACGCTAAATTACTAAAATGTCATCAGTGTTTCTTGCAATTTTAGATTAAATTATCAATTTTCCTACGAGTCTTCCTGGCATTTTAGGTCAAGGAGCACACTTCTTTCACCTATTCTTACTTTGTATTGAACACCACACTCCGTCGATGAAGACTCATCCCCTGACAACTTGGATCATTGCCTAAAAAGTTTAAGTCATTGTCTAAAAGAATCGTCTGGAACTATATGAAAGCCAACTATTCGCTTTTTCCAAGCCACCGACTGGGATTTGTGTTTTCGTAGTACCAACGATTTCAGTGTCACCGAAGTAATACAGCCTGGAATTTGTTTATTTATTCTTTCCTCCACGTAATCTACATAGCCTAGGTCGAATAGAATATATGAAAGAAATTAAAGCTAAAGTAGCCGCCTATAAAGCGTACAGGCTCTCATCAATTGAGTCCCCTCGACGTGAATGCATGTATAAAATTGAGAGACTTCTGTAATTCCATAAGCTAGCGTTAAACCATAGGGTTTAGGAGAAAGACTCTCAATATCATTGCAACTAGGAAAAACGTCTGGTCCTTGGTAATTTTCATTAAGAAGTATTTTACCTCTCCCACAACTTCTTCTTTCATTTAATTGGGGGGGGGGTGATAACAGAAAGTAAATTCGAAGCTGAGTGATTACCATTCATGTCCTCTTCAAATTCTGCTCGGCCTGTAATGCCTAGTATGTCGACCCCGTCTTTGTGTATACAAAGCACTCAAAGCCGGAATTTTCTTCAGGACTCGCGAAGTTTGCAGGTGTCCCACCGTTGATTAATCCTCGTCCCGACAATGTACAGATCTGCACCCATATGGTGCTTAAGAAACACGTTTCACTTTTGGCTAAACCCCTGTAATGTTATACTTCCGCAGAGCATATCCAGACTCAGATAGCTCATCCCAAGTAAAAATACGTTACAACGGGCGAACGCGGCCCACTTGGCTTTTTAAGGGGCATATGATGGCCGTATAGTTTTTAACCCTTTTTAATGGAAGTACGGCCTCACGCCAAATGATTTAAGTGGCCAAGTACTGAGATGTACACACGGGCCTGCTGATACCCGCCACATGGCCGAGGACTATGTTTCAATCACGGTCGGCGCTCGCCCGTTATAAGGCCATATTTTATTTTTACTCGGGATGTTCAGCCCATTTTGAAAAAAAGGTGAATCCAATAACTCTTCTAACAATAATCTTTAGAAAAAAAAGGTTTGTTGGCGACCATCTTGTATGTGTAACTGAGCATCTCAACCAGAGCATACATCGCTTTAGTGAATCTGCTCCGATTGATCCAGATATCTCCAAGGCAAGGACATCTCATTACGAAGGACTGCTCAGAATCTGTGATCAGCCGAGCAATAGGGCATGCGGGCTCGATCGTCTGTAAAGTCCATGTCTAAGACAAGAGACACCGCTCGAGGTGCGCACCCAGACTGTAGGGTCAGATTTCTATTTGACTATACTCACCAACTTTTTTGCGTGGGGTTTGAGTCCAAACCGGCTCGTTTCGCATTACTTGAAGCTGGCGTCATCAACCGGACCCCTAGCTAAAAGGGTCCCTCGAAAGTGCTGACCAGAACCGGAACAGAGCGGCTTGCGGAGCAGCGAACTTCTGGCTCTGTCTCTGCTTTCCTTGCGAGAAAGGTGGCTTCGACGAAACTCGCTGCCCAGTATGTCCTATGTTGTTAGCATTCCCTATAACCTTTATGTCCAGTCAGGAACTGCGTGAGGTAGTAACTCACTACTCCACATTTGGTATGAGTCTAAGGATCCATCGGCCCTTAGTTGACTGGTAGTGCCCCAGAATCCGTCGCACTCTTTTAGCCCCCCCCCCCTCTCCCCGGGCATATTCCGGGTCGTACAAATTCCTACTCTTCGCCGCCAGAATATCGATCGAGATTATTACTACTATTACACAAGTTGTTCTATCGGAAGTAAAACTCGCATGCTCAAAGGGCAGTTAACCAATACCCAGAGTTTATTTCCCCTATTGAAAAATTTAAATCTTTTAGTTTATTCAAAGTCCTAAAATAGACATTTTAAATAAAAATAAAATAAGAAAAAAGTACATAAAAAAACCTACAATTTAAAAAAAACTTTTACCGTACGATGGATGATTTGGCATGAATGGCGGCAATTTTAAAAATTTTTCGAAAACTGCCAATTGTTGCCGTAAAAATCGAAATTTTTTTTTGAAATTTCAACCACGTATTTATAGCATCAAAATACATATATTCTCCAATTTTTATCAAAATCCGACTATTTTCCCGTTATTTATTGCATTTTTAGTAAAATAAAACAAAATTTCATACATTTTGGTTTTTTGAGGTTAGGATTCATTTTTAAAGAATTTATACCGAATCAGTTCGATAGTCTATTCATTCACGAGTATTTTCCAATTTTTTTTATTTTTCTACGACCAACATAACTGGAGAAATTAAGAAAATAGTGTAGCAATGCACTCAAAATGAATTTCCCTCTACTATTGGTATTTGGCAACACGATATCGACAACGTTATCGGGTCTTTACGTGTCGAAAAAGACGTTTGACGTTTACGCTTGATTTCTGCATTTAATAAAATTTTAACAGTTTCTATTTTCTATATTAATAATAGAAAGTTTCTGTATGTAGCGGTCTGTGGGGTCTCCCATGATGCACCTCGAAGCCCGATTTACGAAATTCAAAATGGCCGCCGAAAAATGAACGAAATTCAAAATGGTCACCGAAATATGAATTCGCAAATTGTTTTGGCCGAGCCAATATGGCCAACGAATTTGTTAGTTGTGTTCTGATTACAATGAAAATCAGTATCTGGGGTTTTTTGAGGTAGTAAATAACGAATGATTTATCAGAGCTTATAAGTTCAAAATGGCCGCCTCGATATGGCGGACGAATTTGCCAATAGCTTTCCGATTGCAATGAAAATCGGTATCTGGGGTTTCTTAAGGTAGCAAATAAGGAATTTATGATCAGAACTTAAAAATTCAAAATGGCCGCGCCAATATGGCGGGCGAAATTTTTCAATAGTATTCGGATTCCAATGAAAGTATATATCTAGTGGTTTTTAAGGTTGCAAATAACGATCAAAACTTATAAACTCAAAATGGCCGCACCAATATGGCCGATGAATTTGCCAATTGTATTCCGATTCCAATGAAAATCGCTATCTGGGGGTTTTTAAGGTAGCAAATAACGAATTTATGATCAAAACTTATAAATTTAAAATTTCGAGGCCAATATGGCGGACAAATTTTAGCAAATAAGTGTCGTTTCACTGTCAGCTGTAGGCAAGTTGTTCAAGAATTGGGAAATCTGAAAATCTTCACATCCTAGCTCCAAATGGAAGAACATTGAACATAGTGTATCTTGGTCATTTCCCCTATTGTCGTGAAGTTGGCCAGTTCGATCGATAAGAACGGGACGGAATCTGTGTTCGGGACGAGCACTAAGTAAGAGCAGGGTAGTATAACGGCTAACCGAAAAGAGAAATACAAAATTATAAACCGTCATCCATGCAGGATGAATTTTAAATGGGATTTAACAGGGGTTTTCGTTTTTTTATGTTCAACCAAGCGTTGAGCACTTGATTTCCATCGGTTCAAGGTGAAACTTGGTATCCTTAGGTTTTCGATACCGCTGAATACGAATATCATGTCAAAAACCGGTCTTGACTAATAACAGCTGTCAAAAAAGTTGTAAATAGAAATTAACCATATAAAAGGTATCCAAAACAATTTTTTCCAGATTTGTTGTTTCTTTCACTTTTTTCCTACCGCGGACAGTGCACACATAAACTTTTTTTTATTTAAAGGCGTTTCAACGCACGCGGGTTTTTTGCTAGTAATTAAATATAAGTGGGTTTGCTGCACTTGGAGTAAATATCACACAATTTGATGATTTTGTATGTCCACACTTATCTGTTGATTCGGTCGTAATGCCAAATACCAAGAAAATCGATGAGTTTTTTTTTGTCGATTCGATTCATCGACTCGAAAAAAACCAAATACGGCCTCTGAATTTTTCGTTAGATTTACTATAGTGATTCTACAATTCTAGCGCATAAGCAAGATACAGATTTTCTATAAAAAGTATTAAGTCGTAAAACATATTTGTATTCATCCAAATGCATATTCTACATTTCAAAATCTGTCACCATATCAAACACTATAAAATTCATATTTTATAGCCCTTGCTTTAGTAGGTAATGCATAAACAACACAGAAATTTTCTCACGTAGTGTAGACTTCTTGGGAGAGATATAAAACGTGTGGTTCAGTGTCGTAAGTGCACCCACTATGTCAACACATCATGTCTCCATAAAAAGACCTTAACGTTAATATCCGATTACGCAAAATAAACGCCAAAGATTCGGCACAAAAAAATGCGAGAATCTCTAATGGACATATAATTACCTCATCTACATTGTCTTTCTACAGATGATTTGGAGTTGGTACAAACGCGTTGTCCAATGTCCAACTTTACATTCACTGCAGGATGTCAGACACTCATTAACCAGTCGAAAAATAATGAATCCACAACGGCTTACAATCTAATCTTTTATTTATAAAGAATCTCCGTTTAAAGTCGCGCAGCTATTCTCCCATTTTGGCCGCAAGGTTATAAATTGTATCGAGACACACTCTTTAACTTGCATACTTCCAAAGTTGGATCTTGTCCAGTTTAAACAACAAATATGCCGGCCCCAAAAAAAATCTTATTGTTCAGATTTTTTTGCGCTTCATTTTCACTTCCTCGCCACTCTCAGTGCTTTCGATGTTTGTCAGCCATTTTAGAAGAGGGGGCTTTAGCCCGAAATTGTGGTGACCAAACAGCGTAGAAAAGTCGAGAACTTGGCTGGTAAATAAATTCCACACTGAAATAAAAAACACAACACGCATGCGCCGGTGGATGATCACTTGATGGGCTGTTGGCCATATTCCCAGCTCCCTTCGTCGTCTTTCGTTCGGAGCTGGGACGTTGAGTCAGATGCCAGACACGATCGTGTTGTAGACCAAACAAAAAGCGACGCCGTGTCTTGAAACGTAAACCGGTCTCATGACCGTGACGTCTTATAAGAATGTTTTCCATGGTCTACGAAACTGAGGTGCAATACACCGTATACAAGCCGATCGCGCTAACGAAGAAGAAGCAAGGTGCACGCCGTTCTCCAGATGCAATCGAATCCATGGTAACTTCGGATTGCGTGCACCGAGGGAACAAACAAAGTATGTGGTCGACAACAAGTTGGGTTCGGATCCCACCCGAAGAATCCACCAATTCCCCGCCATGGAGGGCGCCCGTTTCCACATTGTTCTTTCCATCAATCCATGGCATGTGAGATTCTTATAAAATCACGGAATGTTCATGGTACCTTTTCTCACAACGGTGTGGTGCAAGGGCAGCTCAGGTATTCACCGTCTTTGCTTTCTTCTATTATTTCTTTTTTTTGTGTTTCAGTACGGCAACAAGTTTAACCAGTTCTCTGGCGACGACGGAGATAACTTGTTGAGCCTTGTGCACACCCTTGATTGTTTCGTTTTTTTAGTGCCCTTTCCTCTGGTACCCTTTTGTAAGGAGATTCTTGTGAAACAGGAAAGTGAAATAAACCTGTGCAACCTGCAATGATGGAACTGAGGTACAACCAGGCACACTGTTGCTGGGCTAGTGGCGGTGCAAGCATGCATGGAGGAATCCCTTCGTCGCTGCTGCTGTCGTCCTCAGCGTCCCAAAGATCTCTGCAGAGTAGTTAAGTTTGCATAGAAATGCAGCAAGATTTACGATTTCGCCAGACAGTTGAAAAGGGACTTGGGAGGATAGAGATAAAAATTTTTCGAGGAAATATTGCTGACTCAGGAGAACGGATTTATCTTGAATTTTATAAAGTTTTTTCTTGCTTTATTTATTATCTGAGAATAATTTGTTTAGTTTATATATCATGGTTAAAATTTCGTAAGGGTCCAGCGACGACAGATGCTGAATTGTGTTTTTAGCAATGTCCTGCTCGATGCAATGTCTAAACTTACCCCGCGATTCTAGTTGTTAGATTGTTGTCAGATCTAACAACTCGACCCCAGGTATCGAAAAGAGCTTTGGCGTAAAGCTTTTCCCTCGATTTTGGAGACTTTGAATTGTCAGACTTCTCCTTCAGCAGTTCGCTCAATCATGTTAGCCGGTGTTTGTTCACGGTATACAGAAACAAGGTACTTTAAAAGAAGACTGTTATTTAATAAGGATTCAGTGGAATTTAAAAAAATCTAAAAAATTAAAAATGTCAACGAAACGACGAAGAGGTTGGGAGAAACAAAAAATTAAAAAACAAGAACTTTTAAATGCGTAGTATAAAAATTGTACGGACATTATTCATGCTTTCTAAACTTGGAAAAAAGGTATAGGTTAACTGCGTAATTTTTGGAGAAAAAATTAGTGAAAGTTGAAATTGTAGTTAAAAAAACCAAAATTTTGACTTTGACGACTCATAACTAAGTTGGTAGGGTTGGTAGTACCAAAACTGGTGCTTAAGTAATCCTGATAGAAGCTAGTTCAAATAACGATAATAGGTTAAAATAACAATAAAGGGCTCGTGAGACTTGACCGAAAAGGCCAATTTCTTTTTCAGAAAATGTAGGACGTAGAAAACAATTCCCCGTCCAAGAAGTGGTGATCAAGGTTTGAAAAAAATAGTGATGTTGGAAAAGGGTAACGTAATTTTTGCACGGGTTTTAAAGAATGCTCGGATTTTATTGACAAGTGATGTTTTATGGGGAAGCTATCGGAAGCTGAATCCAGAAAAGTTAATTTCATTTAGAACCGGTTTTATTCTATCGAGTTTATTAGCTGGTGCTAGTGGCTCTTGGCCAAACTCTTTTCAAAAAAGGGCTTGGCCGAATGTTATGAATTTTTTTCCAAAGCATGTTTTCGTTAATGTGCTTCGATCGGCATCCCAACGAAGCCGATATCATTTTTGGTTTGCGCGATATCGTGCGGGTACAAAAATCAGGTACGTCGTTTAAACAAAAAAACAAAAAAATTTAGATCATGCTTTAGCTAATACGCTTCGATCGGCACCTCCACGAAGACATCTTTTTTGGTTCGCCATATTCTCGTGCAGGAAAAAATTACTACGGACGTACGCACAAACACACCTACACATTCACACATAGTTCTTCTCATAATTATGCTTAAAGAAAAACTTTTGAAAGCAAAAAAGAACTTTACTTGATTGTTAAAGCAAAATGTATTGAAATGGGCCGAAATTTTTGAATTTCCCAGTTCTAAATTCATTCTCAGTCCAGCCCTGCACAGATGTAGTATGCAATAGGAAATGACAAAATAAGTTTTAATTAAAATTTAATCCCTCATTAACAGAGAAATTAAAAAAATTGAATAAAATTGAAAAAATCCAGAAATATGTACGTGATTCGAAAAATCAGGTGTTCGGTTTTTCTTAATTTTAAGCGGTTTAATGAAAATAAAGTATCAAAATTTATAGACCATTTGAAACTAGACATTTCAATGGTTAAATGAGCACTTATTGAACATCAAAATTCGACAAAAACATCAATAAAGTTGTTCATGCAAGATTAGGGTATTTTTTTCGAAAAATGTTAATTTCTAGGAAACTATCCGTTATCCAAACAAAAAAATCATGCTTATTTAACGCAACACAAGGTATACTCTTACAAATTTTTATGTAATTTGAATTATTTTTACGGGAGAAAAAAATTAAAAACTGATAAATCGTTTTTCCGCCATTTTCTTGGAAAATTTGAGGTTATGTCAAAATATGTTATATACAAAAGTTTTAATCTTTTTATTATCTACAACTTTTGTATGAAACATTTTTCTCTAGGAGGTCATGTTTCACCGCAAATCGCCAAAAATCCGCTTTGGCACTAGCCTAATTAAAATTTTAGTCATAGAATTTAATACCTAAATCATCAATATGACCATAACAGCCAGCTCGCAAGTCGCTGGTTATAGTTAGATTTTCAAAGCTTACAATTCCCCTCCATTTGTTAGATCTAACATCCAGAATACCAAATCCTCTCTTTTTCTGACAAAAGCACATAGTTTCCACCGAAGGGGCAAGAGCTTTGAGCTTTTTACTCATTTTCTGACTATTGTTAGATTTCTATGATCTAGAATCGCGGGGTTAGTTTGAAGGGAGGAATTGTGAAACTCTGTGCTTAAGGGAGAGGCGATAAATTTACCCAGCGGGAAATGAGGTAATGCATATGTTATTGAGGAAAGTATACAGTAAGCCTTCCTTGGAAGGTGTCAGTAATGCAAAAGTAAGGGATAGACAAAAAGTTCTTCGAAGCCCTAAATACACGTTGTAGTGGGCAGACTCCTTTAAGGTCCATCTAAACGAGCGATCCAAACGATCTAAGCCCATTTCGTTCGATTCCATTGGCCAGAGTCAAAAATTAGGGACCCACCCACCATTGAGCCTCGAGTCAGTCAGTCGTATTTGGTGTGTGTCATTTGTGAGCTTCAGCTTATCAGCGCGGAATGGAACGCTGAAATATCAATGACAGAACACTACTTACGAAAATTCGAGCGCTCCCCTTCCATACCAGTTTTATATCTTTTTTAACATTGGAGGTCCGCATAGAGGAGCACTCCTTTCATTGCTGCTTTAGAAGCGTTTTTAAAGCATACAGTCACAAAAGTATAAAAAAGCTTTTTAAAAAACAATTTATGTCGGCCTGTGGATATATGAACAAATTTCGGTGTCGAAAAGCTGTTACATCGCGTTTTCACCATGCTGCTTGACCTCCGTAATCGAACGGGAACCGCTCTATTGAGTATACTAATGACACACTTTATGGTAACCAAAATTAATATCCGTTTTTTTTTGTTTTATACAATTTCTGTTGGCCTCTTCGGAACTTATTGACAGCGTTAAAAATTCGCACTCCTTAGTTGCGGTCCGAACTTTTCCCGCTGGATTCATTTGAATCCTGCAATGTGAATGTTTGTAAATAAAACCTATCGTCCTTATTTTGAAAGCTTGCAGTTTGCAGGTTAAAGCTTTTATTATCAAGCTTTCATTGAAGCTTTCATGCTTCAGGCCCGAAGTTTAGGTGAAACCACAATGTACGCTTTGTCATATCAAATAAACCAATGCTTTGTTATGATGCAAAATCAAATGCCCCAGCGACTAAGGCACAGCCTTCACATATAAAATCTTAAAAGCTCTGAAAAGTTCACCAAGCTCAAGCAAGGAATCGTACATTGTGGTTTCACCTTTTGCATCGGGAACTGTACACATACCGCATGTTCAGTGAAAATATCGGCGTTGTTTGGCTCCGGGTTTCCAAACCGATAAATGGTTGGATAGCTCGGTTTCATGGATTTTGGAAAGATTGAAACCCCAACTCGGTAGCTCCGGACCGCGAGTCGATTCGAATTTTCTACACGCGGTTAGGTTTTGGCTTAGCTCGGGAGGATTTGGACTAATAGATCGCTCGCATATGGATAAAAGACCCAAAAAGCTCCAAAGCTTTTAGTTTTAAAAAGCTTTTTTTATTACCCAGTTTTTATTACTTTTTTATGACCTTCCAAGCCAGAATAAAGAATAATTAATGATTCTTTTCGCATTACTAATAATGCAGACGCTTGTTATGCTTGCAGATGATTACTATAGAAAGAGCAGAGAATTGCTGTAAATAAGAAAGTCAAGAAAAAATTAATGGTATCACGGCGGGAAAAGTGGAACGATGAAGGATGAGACTGTGGAGTGGAATCGAACCTTGAACCTCTGTGATGGTAATCGGTTACCTTATCTCCTAGGCTACCGAAGCTTCAATACCTTCCCAGTAATGCTTCCACAATGTACTACTGAAGGCTAACATTTCCTGCTGGGTTTCGCTTAAATTATTGAATGTTGTAGGAGTTCGAAAATATGGACTATTAGAGATTATTCCAAATTCTTGGAGTTTTAGAAGTGTGCAAAAGGGAAAGTTTAAGATTGTGGAAGTGTATTCAGCGGTCAAGGCTTGTGAGTGGGATAGTCTTGTGTTAACAATTCCAGGTACAAGGATATTTGTTAATCGATTTGGAATATGTGGTCAGACCACTGTAGATCCTTGGTTAAAGTCACAAATCAAATGTCAGGAAATGAATCGAATGATCGTCCACTGAGTTTCAACACATGCCAAGCTACTGCGCTTACGTTGGGCCGGCCATGTCCAAAGATTGGATGACTCAACGATACCAAATAAAGCGCTGTATTTACTACCAGATGGTAAAAGACCAGTTGACAAACCACCGTCAAGGCTGATGCAGCAAAACTCCTCAACATCAGAAACTGGAGGCAAGCTGCGCAACAGAGAGTGGTCTGGAGGAAGAAGCTGATGGAGGCCAAGGCTCGAATTGGGCTGTAGAGCCATCGAAGAAGAAGAAGATCTTCCACTGAGATGAAAGCAAGATTAGTGCAGGTCTTCTTAGCGATAAGATAGTACTTTGTTTTGGAAACGTTGAACCGTGTCGACCCGATTCTTGTAGTCTCCATTCAAGAATGAGGAGTTCGATCTCCCTGTTGATTGCATTGGTCATAAGCTTACGAAGACGGGCATTAGGAAGCCATAGAAGCAATGCAGAGTACTGACATCAGCAAAGCTGTAAAGTTGGTTAGAAGAGATTTAGAACAGGTCTTTTTATAAAGATTAGGAAAAGAACAGAGTTTGTGTGGGGATTAGATTCGATAACTAAAATGGAATCTTATAATCAACTTCTCCATTCGATATCAATAGTTTGTAGTTTAGTCAACGCGTAGACATCTAGCAACCAGTTCATACTCACCAAAGCATGCTTTCATTGAGATGGTCTGTTAAAAACAGTACAAAGGGCTTTCCCTGAGCTCTAGTCTTCCACATAAAAAAAAAAGGTCGTCAGTAGATATTTTTTTACCTAAAGCCATACTGCTTGTTGTCTAGTGTAAAGAGAACACAGAATTTATCATTTTGAAAGACCTTAAAATTATTCCCAACACTTTTTCTGTAAACTGGTAACGCTGTATAGGGGAATTGGAGCCCCATCTGTCACTTAGTGTGTTCACAGCATTTATTTCAGTTAATCATACCTGTACCATATGGTAGGCATTTGAATAGTATAAAGCATTCAAAGAGGGTCGAGTAGTCGTACTTCGTCGTTCTACGTCTAAAACATCTTCAAAAAAACATAGGTGCTTGCAAATCATTGTATGAGACTCAGAGTATTGGTTGGCTGAAGAGGGGACCATATCTTTTAAGCTCGTTCATAGCAAAATGACTGCTATTTTTTGTGCAGAACGTGTCATCACCAGTAAAGTTTCGAAAGAGCTTATTTTTTTCCAGAAAGTGCATTAAATGTTGCTTTTTGAAGATATGATTTTACGAGCTTCTACGGGTTTTACCTTCATAAAACGCGTCGTAACTAGCAACGAGGGGTGGGTGCACGAGTACGACATGCAAACAAGCCAATAGTTATCAGAATGATGCCTTGAAAACTAACCGAAACTAAAAAAACCGAGTCCAATTCGCTCCAAAAGCTAAATCGTGCTTTCTTTAGTTGCCATGTTTAGTGCATTTGAAATCTCTTCCAAAGGAAAAAAACTCTGAATAAAGAATAGTATTTGGGAATCATGAAGTGGTTGCGCGAGAATATCTGCCGAAAGAAAAATTCATTGATTTTCAACCACGAAAATGCACCATCGCACCAAGCTTTTGTTCTGCAAGAGTTTTGGCCAAAAACTCGACAAATGCCATCGATTAAGCACCAAACTCGCTGGATATAGCCACTTGTGATTTTTTCCTGTTTCTTAAGATAGAATCAGAACTTCGTGAAGGTGTTTTAATTGTCAATTGAAGCTGTAAACGGTATTTCTTAAACGAGCTGAAGACTATAACACAATCCAACCTTCTAAAAATCTATGAAGGATTGAGTCAAATGTATAGAGTATTGAAAATGGACTATCGTGCAGCTATTGTAAATCTATGTGGTTCTTTTTTTTATAATATAGATGGTAATTCTCCTATAAGCGGAGATATTGCGCACTAAAGTGTATCCAGACACCTGATTTTGTTGAAATTTGAATTTCACTTAGTGCAAAAATTGAGGGTGTATATTTATAGAAGTTCGACTCCAAAGAGAAGAAAATTGCACGAAGTCCACAGATGATACAAAAATCAAAACAAAATTGTTTGTAAAAAGGTTTCGATTGCGCAAGCTCCACATCCTTCCGGTTGAGGTTGAGATGGAAATTTTCACGGTTGTTGTGTTTCTGAACCAAAAGAGAGTTTGTTTTTATGATTGGAGATCAAATTTCTCAAATAGACTAGTATTATTTATCAAGCCTCGTCGATATTCCCCAGTTTTATCTTGTATCTAAAAACGTGTCTATTTCTTGAAAAATAAAATTTAGAATGAATATTTCAAATGAGATTCTTTAAAGGCCGAACTGTGCCCGTTCATAAAATGAAAATTTTAAAACCACCTTGAAACTATATGAGCCAACATTTGACCATAAATTTTCTATGAGGCAAAAAAAAAACATCCCCTTGCGGAACAATAAATAAGTTCCTGAAGGATAATAATAAATAAATTCAGAGCTAAGTAAACATTTAGAAATATGTCGAGTACCTTCTGGTTCAGGGCCCAGACATTACAGACGGAGCCAGCGGACGGGACGGACTATCACCGGCCAACTTTGCCGGCATGAAGTAAACAGGAACTCTCGAGAAGTGTATTTCCGAACAGAGAGCATCACACACACACCCATATGCACGTAGTCGTAAAATTTTGCTTTTCTTTCAATATTTATCTTAAAATTTCGAGGTGGGCGTTATGTTTGCACCCAGCCCACATTCAGGAGAGATTCACAGAGATATCTCCACTCATGTCCTTGACTCCCGTGTCTACGGTAGATAATCTCTGGCTGGAAAGCCTCTTAAGGAGGACACAGCTCGAACGACTGGGTTGGATGGTGGGATAAGGGGTGGTCTACGCCCGGTTGGACACTGTACTGTATGAGCTTCGTTCTATAGTTTTCTTCATTCAGCTAGCGTCTTTGTAATTTTTCGCCATCTTGATAGTTTCTGCCCGGCTGCCAGGGGCATGCCCTGAATAAATACTAGCTGCTTGCCCAGATATGGTGTGTATTGCACGGCGGCGGCGGAAGAGCTAGTCAGGTGCCAGCTTAAATTGTACGTCGAACTCGTGCCCATCACCAGCCTGACGTTTCAATTTGTCATAAAAATTCCCGGGCGTCGTTGTTGCAGGTTACAACACCGAGAAAATGTGAAAAATAAACACCTCTGCGGGGTCGGGTGCAGGGTCGTCCCAACTGCAGTCGAATATTCAATTCAGCTACCGAACAATTTACAGCATTTCGGATCGCCGCCTGACGGTGGGGATCGGCCGACAAAATTCTTTGGCGCCGAGCCAAACTATCGTTGTTGGCCGAAAAGTTGTTTCCCTGTGCCTCAGCCGGGGCATATCCAGGCCGAAATCAACAAGTGCCATGTTTCCGCCATCTCCAGAGGTTGACATTTTATTTCCTCCGGACCCGAAGTGGATATCTATCTGGCACCCACCCCCACCACACCACACCACGACCAACCATTGCCACTATAGAGACAACGGTGGAAGTTCATAATGAAAACTGTTGCTTCCCATCCCACCGACCGATTAGGGGTAGTCACAAACCCCCGCTCCACCTCCACTGTCGCCCCAACCCCATTCCATCGTCATTGGGGGTTGTTGCGACGACGACGTCCCAACAGACTTGGGGGAGTAATTTACTCGCTCGAATATTGCTGCTCTTGAGAGACGTTAGTGTTTTCAGATGTTCCGTGAACACCATTTTATTGTAGTTTTTATTGTGGCATCGCCGCACCTCGCTGACGGAACGGGGGTATTTTTGGAAGAACTAAATAAACAGGTAAAACGGAACAGACGGTATTTGTCGACATCCTTCTGTCATGATTGGGAGTTAATGTGCGATCGATGCAGTAAATCCCTCATCACACAGCGAAAATGTTTATGGCAAAAAGTTTTATTTTTTCGTTTTTTTTTCGTTTTTAGTAGCACAGAAGTGAAGTGATATCTGGGAATAGGGAACGACTGTCGCCATCGGGATTACAATAGTTTATTGGCAATTTTTAATTTCTCATACTTGCTTCCTCTGTAGTATTTTACGGCATTAATCACCTGTTGAAATGGTAAATTAACTTGGGGAAAACAAATATTTTGTAAAGCATATATAAATAGACACTTTGTACGTGTAATTGGATATCTAGAAATTTTTTGTCTGGCAGTTAAGACTTTTAATTGTTTATTCAAAATTTTATTTTTGAAGTTGTTATGACTTGGTAGCATGATGTAACAGAATTAGCTTAGGCGCCACCCTTTGTAGTCACAGTCCGTCATGTCGTACGTTTAGTAGTAAGGCAAGTCATGGTGCAAGATCTAGTAGTAAACTTAATTCGAAAGATGGATAGATGATACAATAGCTGCGTTCCTTTTCTGATTATTTTTGCTCGTGAGCACTTGCAGCTACTCCTGCTCTAAGATATGAGCAAAAGGTTTTATTCATAAGCACAAATTTCGCGTTCCTTTTCATGAGGACTCAAAAGCAGAAATGGAACGCAGCTAATATGTTAAGGCCGGGGATACCTTTACAATAGAGGAAAATAGGATTATATTGAGGTATTTTTTTGGGTAGAAGGAATAAAGCTAGACTTTTCAAAATTTAGGGTTTATGAATATATTTATTTAACATTAGGAAAAAAAAATTTTTTTTGTTAAAAACAAAATGGCGCTGACTGCAACGACTTCCGTCAAAGACCTCCTTTTGCGTTGCGGGAAAGATAGCACCTGCTAGGTTGGTGTGAAAAATATTACATTGAAAAATTCAATTTCTTTAGACAATTATCTTCGATATGAATGAAGCAGAATTTTAAAAAATTTTATTTATTTTGAAATTTATAAGAATAACAAAAAAAAAATTTTTTTTTATTTTTTTTTATTTTTTTTTTAATATAACGATTTTCAGGAGTGATTTCAAAAATCCCTCTCATTCAAATAGAAAAAAATAATGTTAAGGAAATATATTCCAAATTTCATAAAGATCGGTTAAGTAGTTTTTGAGTTTCCCGCAAAGTCGAAAGTAGGTCTTTGGCGGAAGTCGTAGCAGTCAGCGCCATCTTGTTTTTATCAAAAAAAAATTTATGTTTTCGTAATGTTAAAAAAATATATTCATAAACCCTAAAGTTTGAAAACTCTAACTTTATTCCTTCTACCCGAAAAAAAATACCTCAATATCGTCCTATTTTCCTCAATTGTAAAGGTATTGGCGGCCTTAAGACGTGTCTGGAAGTACCTGAAAGAGAAGGCGCTGAAAGTTACTTTTGAATTCTAGGATGTTCTACCAGTCCGGAAATACTGACTGCGGAAGGTTGTTCCACGTGTGTGGAGTTGTTGTCTTCGTGAACAAATCTCTTGACTGGCGTGCATGCGAAAAGGAAGGGTTGCGAGCTATGAGTATGATCCGAGAGAGTTACTCTTCTGGGAAATGATGCCATTGAGACAGAAGATTTTTAATTTCGGTGATACCGTGGACATGGTAATATCCGTAAAATTTTAACAGGATTGGTATATTTCTATGTTAGCTGAAAGTTTCTAAAGAGGCTCAAATGATTCTGCCTCCGAAGAGTTTGAGAGCGTTCAATCCTAATAATATGGTTGTCGAATCTCCGGCCCTATACTATTTGTTTTCAAGGTGACGTAGAATGTAGGATTTGTAGATTACAGCACGGGACGTCGGTATTTGAATCTCTTAAGAAATTTAAATGGCGATTTGGAATATATGGTTGCAGATCCTTAGATAATTGCACGCCTAAAATGTTAAGAGATGTATAATCGGTTATCCCGACCGTCCACTGAAACGTAAAGAATGGTGAAGCAAATGTTTTTTGGAGATAAGATATAGCTTCGTCTTGGAAGCGTTGAACTCGATTCGTGCGATCCCACTCAAGAATGAGTTCAATGCGTCTAACGATTGAAGCAGATATGAGTTAACCATCGAGTAGACAAGTTCTGGCACGTGCTTTACTTACATTATTTAAGGCATAAAAGTATCGTCCTCGGCGAAGCTAAGAAGTAGGTTGAAAGGTATTCAGAGGAGGTCGTTAAAAAATATTGTAAAAAGGGCCGGTGATAGGATCGACCCTTGTAGGACACCGGCAGATATGGTATGGGGTTTAAATTCAACGCCATCCAATACTATATTGACTGAACGGCCAGAAACAGAAGCTTTCTAGAACTGAGCCAATGCCAACAGCTTGGAGTTTGTTTAGAAGAAAACTTACTTACTTTGACGGCACTACAATCCGGATCCGGTCCTGGCCTCTCGCAACTGTTCTCTCCACTGGTCCCAATTCTGTGCCGATGTCATCCAGTTTGGCATCTCTAATCTCTGAGCGTCCTGGTCTACGCCTTCCTTCTAGCGGAGGTTGGGTCTCCCTCGCTGTCGCACTCCATAGATCTTACCGTAGAGATCACTACTTGCTCTAAAAAGCATGCACTTGCAAAATATGATTGAAGCCCCTTTAAGGAGATTGAAATTTCATAAAATCCATTACTAAAAAAATTGTTTATACTTTTTAAAATCTGTGTTAAAAATAAGCTCATTAATTTTATTTTAGAGTGCTGCGGGTTTGGGTTTCATACTCTAGGGTGCCGCCCGCTTGACGTTCAGTGTGCAGGCGGCTTTAACTTTTTGGGTTTCAATCTATTTTCGGGCTCTCCTTTCACCTGGGACTCGGAGCAGTTCGTCCCTGCCCCCCCCCCCCTTGAGGCGGGCCTGCGTGCAAATAACATATTGGCCAAGGTCTCTCTGCATAATTCCTTCCAAATCGTCGATAGGATTAATTTATTTTTTTATGAAATGTGATATTAATGGTAGAGATGAAGGACCATTCCGCGGAGTGTATTCGAACGACGGACCTCTGTGAAGGTTGTCGGGCGGGCGCCTTAACCTCTAGGCTACCGAGGTTGGTTATTTATTTGGTCAAGTGTTTTTTCAGAGCACTTTCACTCTTTCGAAATAATCTAAGCTTGAGAGTGGTTCTTCGCGAGATGTTTTTTCGTCATACGTGTCTGCCGTGCAAAGGGCAAATGATCTACATATATGCATTATAGGTCAAAATGGCTTTGTATGCATTTTTTGATATAAAAGTTTCATATTATCAAATTCTGAAAAAAAATTTCAGACTGATTGTACTTTTTAATTAAAAGTTATCACTTTAAACGTTTAATCAGTGGCGGACTAAGCCCGTCAGAGGCCCGGGGCGGCAAAGCTGAATGAGGCCCTAAGTCTAAGAAGTTGATGTAATTTTAGAAGCCTTTTATTCAGTTTTCATTTGTATGTAAAAGTGTGTGTGTATGTTTATTTCCCAGTAGGGAAAGCATTTAATTACCCATCGATTCCGAAAGTAGTTCTAAAGCCAAGTGTCCACTATAAAGTTTTTTTGGTAGAGTGTAGAGTGTAAAGCTCTACCTGTAGCGCGTCTCTACCACTCTACCACCCCACCGCCCGTAGAATTGCTCTAGAGAAATTTTGAGTAGAGCTCTACCACGTGCTCTACAGACTGTACACTGCAGATGCGTTTTCTCTACTATAGAGTCGGCCATCAACTTTTACATGTCATTTAATTACTCAGTTATTCACAGATGCGTGCGTACACATATTGTGTAAAAAATTTAAAGGAAATTAATAGAAAACAAAGAAATAACAAAATGAGTTCTCGCCAAAAACAAGCTGCTGCCGTTTTAAATTTACTCGAAGAAGAGAAAAAGAAGGAAAGGAAATGTTGGGTGCGAGATTGGATTGCGAAAAGAAAATAAAACGCTGGAATGTATCGAGAATTATTGAATGAGCTCACGGAAGAAGACACATTTTCTGAGTATGTCGTATTCGAATTTCGTTGTTATTTCACAGGCCGATGTATAACAACTCGAAGCGCAGTCGAAATGCAAATAAGAATGAATACTGTAGAGAGAAAAACTCTATCAAACATGCTTGATAGAGCGTAGAGTAGATGTAGAGCTCTACACAACACAAAAAAATTGCTTATACACTATAGAGTTTTTTAGCAGAGAAAACTTTCGCGTAGAGTGGGTGTAGAGCGCATGTGTACAGCTCGAGAGGGTGTATACACATCTCTACGCGTCTCTACGCGAGAGTTTTCTCTAGCTCTATGCAAAAAGCTCTATAGTGGACACCAGGGGCCCGATTCCGCAACGGTGAGTTTTTCGCCCGTGAACACCGAAGAAAAACTCACTCACATCCTCGGTGTTCACTTTTATTTAAAATGCGATTCCGTAAGTGCCAGTGAGTTTTAAAGTGCTGAATGATTTTTAAAGTGGCTGAATGATGGGCTGAGTTGGTACTGTCTTGACCTTTCCATTTTAAAAATTCTAATTAAATAAAATCTTTTAGAACAATAAACTAAAACAACATTTTATTTTTACATACCAAACAAATCTCTCAAAAAAAATATTTTTAAAAAAAATTAAAAAACTTATTCAAAAATCATCGCACGAAATTACAAAAACAACTTTACTCGTCAAAAATCAAACACCGTAAATTCACAGCCTTTTTCTCAGTGAGAAATTTTTTACGGCGGTGTTCACCGCAAATTTCAAAAAAACTCATTCTCACTCTTGCGGACGCGCAAATAAGCAGTGTTCACTGAAATTGGTGAAGACCGTAAGACTCACCGTTGCCGAATCGGGCCCCAGGCTTAAGTTTAGAAAAACTCATCTTGCATGTTGCAACCGAGATGAAAATGGTCAGGAAGTATTGAAGAATAAGCGATGTACAGGATAACGATTCAATAAAGTCCCATTTTAATAATTACATGCTGTACTTATTTGTGTCTACGGGAACATTGTACGGGACCTCCGACTCCAAAGCACCACTTAGGTAGGCACTGACCATATTTTAAAAGCCTTGTTTAGGATTTGATCAAGGGAACTTGTAGACATTTGGAGGCCCCCAGGAACCAGAGGCCCGGGGCGGACCGCCCCTTTCGCCCCACCCTTAGTCCGCCACTGCGTTTACTTTATTTCGGTTTCATGTATTTTGAAAACTTAGCGTTTTTCTCGAATCGAGATTTTTGCATATAGGTAATTTGCCCTTTGCACGGTAGATGTGTCATGTCTTAGGGTCTGTTTTGAAGCAATGATTAATATTAAGTTTGGCTCCCAAAAAACCCCGGAACAGACAACATCTAGACCTCTGCGCAAACTCTTTGCCCTTTCATACCTTTTTCATAGTTTATTTAATTCGTGTTTAGCCAATTCTGAAAACAGGTGACCTTTTCGGGCTCCTAATAGAGTACCTTTTTTTACACAAATTGATATAAGTTGAAAAACGCTTCAGCATCACGTAGAATCGAACCTGAAATTTTTAGAGAGCGTAATCCGACGTCTTTATCCCTAAGCTACTGTTTGGAATTGAAAAAAAAATTACTCAAATATCAGATAAAATAGAAACGAGCAAAATGCTTCAAAGCTTCAAAATAACATAAATTCTTCAAGATCCATTTAAAAACACGATTCTATTTCTATATCGATTCAAAGTAGCGATTCGTTAAGGCTTTCCATATTTGTCGTTTTAGGCACTGTTCTCGAAACGTATTAGATTTCGACCTAGAACCAATTTTTGCTTTCGTTCTCGTTTCAATCTCGTTCTATAATGTTTGCAGAATTGACACCTCAAACCACAGTATTGTAATTTAGTGGAAAAATCTCTCAGATTTCTAAAATTACTCATGTGATATGGAAAGTAAAGTCCTTCAATGAAGCCCTCTTTTATTAACTTCAATCTTGGATTTTATTCAGGATAATCTACGTTAATGTTTATAATAAAATCTGGAATAACGATTGTCTGAGTTAATGCTTATGCTGCTAAGTGTAGCCATTTTCAATATTTATTTGGATTGTTGTAAACCGTCAGTTGTTGTGCTTTTCAAAGAAAAGAGGAACAAATTCGGGGGAATTTAGAACTAAACTTCGCTCAATGATTAATTATTAAAATGAATCACATAAACCACTTTCAATTATTTATTTCTCTTTTTTAGATATATTTTCTCAAAAGAGTTCTTTTGTACAACCTACAAAAATATTGATTGACTTGAAACCATTTTTGATGTGAAACATCTTTGCGCGCGTTGAGAGTAATTCTTCAAGGTCGGGAACATTTTGTGGGAACGCTTTTTAGGGAACGCTTTATAGGGAACGCTTCGTCCAATCCAATTTTCATTCCGGGAAACGGAAGATCTGTATTGAGCAAGACAGAATAAGACGGAGATTTTAAAAAAAAATAGTAGCACCAAAGAAAAGTATTTATATGCCGCGAGCCAGACATGACGAGCCAGATATAGGCAGAGTGGAACAAATGGTTGAGTGGTTGCCTTATGACGTTGATATTCCAAAAAGTCGCGGGTTCAATTCTTGATCTCTGCATTTGAATTTTATTATTTATATTTAATGGTTTTATTTAGTATATTTGTTTGTTTGTTCGGTTCAAATCTTGCGACAGCTTTTTCAACTACTTCTACTTAACCGATTCTTATGAAACTTTGCACACACATTGAGTTCCCGTGACAATGCAATCTGACATTTTTGTAAAAAATCAAGATGGCGGTTCCAAGATGGCGGACGAATTTTCCAATTGTGTTCCGATTCCATTGAAAATCAGTATCGGGGGGTTTTTAGGGCCACAAATGACGATTCTGTGGTCAAAAATAGAAAATTCAAAATGGCCGCGCCAATATGGCGGATGAATTTTGCGAATGGATTCTGAATCCTTTGAGAATCGGTATCGGGTTGTTTTTAGGGCCACAAATGACGATTCTGTTGTCAAAATTATGCAAATTCAAAATGGCCGCGCCAACATGGCGGATGAATTTTGCAAATATGTTCTGAATCCATTGAAAATCGGTATCGGGGGGTTTTTAGGGCCATAAATGACGATTCTGTGGTCGAAATTTTAAAATTCAAAATGCCGGATGAATTTTGCAAATGTGTTCTGAATATGTTGAAAATCGGGATCGGGGAGTTTTTAAGATCACAAATGACGAATCTGTTTTCAAAATTCGAAAATTCAAAATGGCAGCGGCAATATGGCGGATGAATTTTGCAGATGTGTTCTGAATCCATTGAAAATCGGTATGGTAGGGTTTTTAAGGTGACAGATGACGAATGTGTGGTCAAAATTTTAAAATTCAAAATGGCGGTACGATTTTGGTAATAACAATTCGATTTCACTGAAAATCTCTATTTGGGTGTGTTTAAGGTCGGAAATAATGAATTTGTTATCAAAATTAGAAAATTCAAAATGCCGCTGACAATATGGTATGTAGCATTAAGTCGCGTAAGAACTTTGGAAGGGCTATGTATTGAGGAGCTTGATTGTGAGAAATTAACAGGTAAGAAACCGTGCAACAAAGATGCAATGAAAGAGTTGGAAAGGATGAGAAGTTTGCATGATGATACGAGCCAAAAACAAACTAAAAACTAGAAAATAAAAATAGGTAAAAAAACTTGCAACGCAAAATTGCTGTGCGATAAAAGAGCTCCAGAGCTGCGTTTCCCCTTTGCGTTTGGGATGTAAAATTATTCAATTTAAAGAAAGATAAAGATCGCCAAAGATGTTTCACATCTTTCACGTGCACTGGTTACACGCGCTATATTTTTATTGTTGTAATCAAAAAATTGTAAGAATTTATCTATTTAAATCGTGCGTCGGCTTATTCAAACGAGTAGTTCTTAGCATAGGTAGCACTCTTTTTTTTTAAATTTCATATAAATATTTTTAGTAGTAAATGAAATAGGCTTGTTTACTTTCACCTAAAAAAAATTAAATTTTCTATTTTTAAAATAAGGGAAAAAGTTCAGGAAAGATGTCCTCGAATCTGATAAGCAAGAAGCGCAAATTTTGTCTTTGGACCCACATAAAGTATACAGCCGAATGCTATATTTTCGATACAGGCCATCTTCATAAGACCTACGTAACTTACTGGGGTGTAGTTTAAAGACATAGAACCATGCGTAATAGTTTCGTAGAACTAATCTAAAAGGTGCTGCCAAAGAGTCTGGTGCTGCCAAAGTGCCCTTAGTCAGTTGCTAGGTATGAGAGAAGGTATGCTAAACTGTCTGGTAAATATGATGTCATTAGTTTTTTAAATAAGCATTATGACGTCAGTTTGTGTGTCTTGGGTGGATGAAGAGGCTTTATGGCGTCGCTGGGTAGCCTGGGTGCGTAAGGTGGGTATTTTCTCTCAAGCTATCTTTGTTTTTTGTCCTGTGGTCATCCGATATTCGAGGGAAATAAAAAAAGCAGACTGCTAGAGCTGGACTTTGGAGCACTCACTAGCTTGATGAACAAGTCTCCTGATGACCACCCAATGCGGCCTAAATTAAAATTTGTGTTGGATAAGAAGGACTAAAGACCCCAATTGCAGGCTTTTGCCTTGCGAATGATAAGTCTGCCATTTTTGTTTTCTGGAAGGAGCAAGGATAAAGGTCTCGTTGTAAAATGCAACCTGGCTCAAATAGTTTGGTTTGAGGAACAAACCACTAGGCAAAATTCTGAACCCTTTCAAGCTATTTGAGCTATAAATTTGAGGTAAAGAGGTTATAGTAGGTACAGTAGACCAAGTAGTACTTGTGCGGAGCGTATACTGCAATTCGAGTCATTTTCTTTTAACATTGCTGTTACATTGGAAACGCGATTTATTTTTTTTTACAAAATAACGAAAGAAGTTCTTATACAAAAAAAATTGCCAGGTATTGAAAAAAAAATACAGAAAGAGTACGACCGATCATCCATAGATGTTGAAAGTGGTTACTTATTTCATTGGTGTAGAAAAGACTAAACTTGTTCCACCAAAACTTTTTAAACATATTTCTATGAAAAAATTAAAACCTGCTTCCATGTCTTACTTCTAGTTATTTTTAAGATTCCACAAAATTACGAGAAAAAAACCGGATTCTATAAAGTCTAATCGGATTTGTGGTTAGACCCATAAATTTGAAATTTTTATTAGTTAATAAGAAAATCTTGATCTTTATATGCGGCTACAATCCAAACTTCTTACCACCAAGTATTAAAGTGAATTTAATGACAAACGCATCCGGCAAATGTTGTTATTTAGTTAAAAGTAAAGTAATTGAAGAAATAGAAGACAATGCAACCTACTTAATGAATGTTTCTCATCCACCCACATCGAGGTAATATAGTCTGAAAATATCTCGGAATAAGAAATACCCCAAAAAAAAAAACGAATAAGAAATAATAAGAGGATTACAAGAATAAAGAGTCTCGCTATTGCAGTAATCTCATTCAAGGGATAAGAATAAAGAATTGCACGCGATTAATAAAGCACACAACTATAATAAATTTATTACAAGTGGTGTCAACGCCAAAATTGTGGTGGTGCTTTGACACTTTGCTGGCAATGGGTAGCCCGGCAGTTGGCCATAAATTCTTGCTCGGCTATCATCATTTTGCTGTTGTATAGTATCCTTTAGGGCAGCATCCCCCGGTATTGCGCATCAACTTGAACATAATGCAAGACGATAATGATCCATCCTTAGTGTGTCACTAGACCAGAAGCTGAGCTCCTTCATGCGAATAGATTTGTCTGCAGATCCATAATTGCGGACAAATTATAGCGTAAATACATGAGATTGGCTGCCATCCAAGTGATACCTGTTTGATGTAGTAAATCTGCTTGCTCCCCACCGCTGGGCGTAATTTAGATCTGTATAGACCGGGGGCTGGATTATTGCGGGCAATTTAAATGGTCTCTCAGGAAAGGTTTAATTGGATGTAATAAATTTTAAGATGATAAATAGCCCCGGAGGCTGCCTGTCTCATCAGCTCAAAATCATCTGAATATCTCTCACAAAAATAAAAGGAAATATCCAAGACAGGAAAAAGAAAGTGTGAAAGAGATAGAATATAATCGCGAAACGGATTGCGAAAATTTTCAGATACGGGTCTTGGCCACGGCGCGTCCTAATCCCGCAGCAATTAGACCGATGTTAAACTTGAAGAAGCGATTTCATTCATGAGGCGAACGATATCGTTGCGGAAAATTCAGATTTAATCTGTTCCGGAAGGATGATCTCCGACAGATCAGATATACCCCATACCGCGTGACTCAGATCCGTCTTAGTTTCTTATGTCATTACAAAACGGCTGAGTGTAAAAAAATTAAAATTGAAATCATCTTAGATCAGTGCAAAACGTCATTCATTCATGCTAGAAAATCGCATCCCATTGTAGTACGAGCAAACGTTGAAAAAAAACCCCGAAATGAAATAATCAAACGTTTCAAAAAACACAACAAAATATTTCAAGCACACACTCAAAAAACACTAAAAAAAAACGTGTGATAAACGAGCGAATTCTTTGGTGAAAATTGAAGATGACAATGAAACGTAAAAATTTCGTAATAAAATAAATCAAATTAATGCGGGAAACATTCCAAGCGGAATTAATCAAAGTCACAAATGTTTCGCATCCCTTTACTTGTGAGAATTTGAAATTCGATTTTTTGTAGACGGAGCGGATTAAGGCCGGAACTGTTTTATGTAAGAGAGATGGAAAAAGAAAATCGAATTAAAAATAGAGGGAATGGCTAAAGAATTGAGGATGTGACAGTCGTTTAGACAAACTTATTTCTATTTTGTTGTGAGGTCATTTGTGTCACATGATATTTATGCGAGCGATGAACGATATAGATTTTGGGCAGCTGCTTTTATTTTTTTTTAAATGTTGTTTCAATAATAATATTTTAATTGAAACAGTTGAGAGGATATCGGAATTTAAGCCTGGTCAAAAACGCAAAACTGCGGTCATTCTGCAGTATTCAGCAATTGGAAGTCTGTAGCTGAATATTGCAGAATGATCGCAGTACTGCGTTTATGACCAGGCCCTTTGTTAGCTATATTATAACAGAGTGTTTCGCACCATTAGAGGCTCTCAACAACCATTTAATAGATTTTTTCAACATCTTAAAAATTGTTTTTCATACATTTTTATATTTTTTATGGTCGCATATTGAACATAAAAAACAATCTCTACCATTCTATGAATTTAAAAAATCAACAAATTCACAATTTCTATTAAACATATCTTCTTTTCTTGCTGTTATAATTTCATATTTTTATTGATTCCATAAATTTTACTGAAAAATTCAAAACTTTGATGATGAGATGAGGATTACATAAAAATATTAAAATCATTCAATTTTGCAAACTGCTGAATATGCGCTGAATACACTTTTCCCTTAAAATTTTTAATTTTTAAAACACAGAATTCATAGTCCTGACATTTGTGAAGCTATTATTGTCGATTATTGAACATTATCTCTACCAATCTATATTTGAAAAATCAGAAACTTCACATTTTCTACTAATCGCATATTCTTTTTGTGCTATTATAATTTTATATGTTTTATCAATTCGACAAATTTTTACTGAAAAATACGAAATTTTACGTTAAGCATTTCAGAAATAAGATGACAATTGGTATCATGAAATTTTGGAATCCGCTGAATATGCGCTGAATACACTTTTGACTTAAAATACATAATTTTTAATATACAGAATTCATTCTCCTGACATTTGTGAAGCTAATTTCAAATATTGAACTTATAACATTATCTCTACCATTCTATCCTTTCAAAATCGCAAACTTTCTGCTCAATACATTCGCACTATTATAATATTATATTTTTATTAATTCCACAAATTTTACTGAAAAATACAAAATATGTTAAGTACAAAAAAAATGAAAATTTGAATCATTAAATTTTGAAAACTGCTGAATATGTGCTGAATAAACTTTTGTCTTAAAATTGGGAATTTCTAATACACGGAATTTATACTAAAAACATTTGTGAAGGTATTGCTGTTGCATTTATTTGAACCCTTCTTTTTATAAATAGTTTAATTTAACATTTAAAATTATTTAGTAGAATTTATAGTTATGCGAAAATTTGATTAACCTTCAAGATAGTTTAGCTTGGGTTAATGGCATATTTAGAAGAATAATGTTTTAAATTAAAAATAAAATTCTTCGTAGAAATTATTAAATTAAATTGTTTGAATCATTAGTAAGTATTGGCGACTGTGTCGAACAAAAGTTTAGACCTCGTTTACTGATAACTCTGGAAAAAGTGTCGAAGGATGTAATGTCGAAGGCACCCTCAATATTTATTTGTCTGCAAGCAGCATAGCTTAGCTTTTGTTGCACTTCAAAGCGGGACTATTAGCTGTCCGCGCTCCCGTATAAGGTTGCTTGTTTGTGTGGAAGAAAAATCGTGTTTCTTCATAGACCGAATATCTTTCGACATGCCTTTGCGGAGTACTTTGTATAGCTTTGCGTATTTCGAAGAAATTTGACGGTCCAGAAAAAGTACTTCCAGTTTCTTATGCCCCTCTGTTATTGGTGGTCAGTACTGATATCCTTGACAGCATTTAATAGAAACATCTTATTTATGATCAATCGATTTTTACTTAAATCAACAATTATTATTAAAAAAAAAATTAAAATCAAAAAACTTTCTTTTATTATCTCCCATAAGACCATTATTCAATAACAAACGTTAAGGACCCTCAACATTAAAAAAATACCCCCATTCAAAAAACCTCTTCCGAAACAACCCACAAAACAATTTTCGTGATAAGAATTGTAGTAAAATGAAAAACTTTTTGTAAAAATTAATGTTTTTTTTAAAAAAAAAGAAAGATTCGCTTTCATTGTGTTTTTATTTTATTTTACTAGCGAAGTTTTTGCTGTCGTTAAAGGTGATTTTATGTCCGTACCCAAAAAGGTATAAACCGGTTCATCAAAGCAATTTTCTAGGTTACTTTTAGGTCGTTATTACAGAATTATGACCATCATAAGTATAAAATTGTTGAAGGATAATCAATAAAAGTTTAAATTTCTTTTAAAAGATAAAACAAAAAAAAATGAAAGAGAGAGACTTTATGAGCATCATGCAAGGGATATTTCATTCGTTATTGCAAAAATTTGAATGTATGCTTTTCGAGGAGGGGTGTAGGGAGAGGGAGTTGATGGAGAAATTGTTATGGGTTTTAAAGGAGAGTGGAGAGTTTTAGAAGGAAATAAGGAAAACTTAGTTGATTTATTCAAGTTATAAATGAATGATTTAACCAAATTCACCATTTTTTTCATATTAACCTCTTTTCTAAATTGAAGATATTTCCTGGTCCATTTAACAACGAAACGGACATAGTTTTTGACATTCCAATGAGTTTCAGATCACCCCAAGTAAAGTTGTGTAATATTGAAAAAAATCCTATCATCCATTGACCCAACGAGCTGTCATTTCGTAGGGCGAGCTTAAGCTTAATTCATAGGAGAATATAGAGGACGACAAAGGATGTAGCAATGACCATCGAATTCTTGGATGTAATATTAGTTGGAAGATGCCAGCAAAAGGTTGCTTCAGAATTGAATTAATCTGTCAATACAAGTTTTTGAGTAAAAACTTCACGAGCATTACTATCAGAACATCCTGGTTTGGGGTGGGGGGGTGCAGTGATGACAATCCTCCAACCAGATGGTATATATACAGTGAGCGTCAAAAGTGAGTCAACACCTATGAAAATTTCCAAAATAACACCAAAATTTTTGTATTTTTTGGCGAATTCCAAATTTTTTATTTTATTTTCTTTTGAAATAAAAGGTTTCTTTCGAGGAGCTCTACCATTGGTCATGGTTTGGAGGTGCATGGCAGCGTCAGGTGTAGAAATATAAAATTTTCTCACTTTTGACGCTCACTATATATAACTAAATATGTGTTAAGGAATGGGATCAATATCGTCTGCTCCAAGGGACTTTTATGTCTCGCCTCCCTAAGTCATAAACCCACGAGGACGCATACTTCTTACACAAGGGTTGGGTAAAGAGCCTCCTGCAATAGGGCGTCTGCTGGTAATAGAGTGAGCTGATCAGGCTAGCCTACTGTCGTGGCAATAAACCCTGAACTATAATAGACGTAGATCGACGTACGTATTTAACGATGACTCACGTACGTATTTGTCATACCACTCTGTCACGTAAACCATAATAATCGCAGTAAACAGTGTTTGAATTTGGGTCTGAATACAAAAATTATACGATTTTGACATTACAACAACGTCAACTGGGATCCATCTCTCATAAGACGGTGTTATATTAAGTTTAACGAAACTAGTACATGTGATGTACGTTTATTATGGCCAATCATTCATTTTCGTAGTAGAGCCCTCGAAACGCAGGGATTGACGTACGTTCTTTAACCTCTATTATAGTTTCGGCTTTAGATTGGTGAATAAAAACAATGAATCGACAGGATTTTGGTGAAACAATGGTTACATTAATAGGGTCAACTTCCCAAATAAAACTAATTAGTTGGTATATTCACACGCAGACGTGCTTATATTTTTAGAAGCATATATGCGCCCGTAACTTATGGGTACAAAAATTTAAAAATACACCTGCCACACGGGCATGCATGCTCCCGCTATACGGAAAAAATCCAAAAATACTTCCGCTATAGAGGTATGCACGCCTCTGTTACAGATATGAATGTCGTAATTGACTATTTCAAAAGCGGGTGTCGTTTTACCATGCGGTCCCCCAACTAAGTGCTAACCACGTCCAATGCTGCTTGACCTACGTAATCAAACGAGAACCGGTCTATTGAATATGTTAATGGCACCCTTTATGGTCACCAAGTTAATTGCCCATTTCCTTCGTCCTATACAATTTCTTGAACCTTCCTTCAGTCTGCCCATCGTACTTCGTTTGGACTATTCCGTGCGTCTTTTATTGATAGGTGCCTGTAGCGGGCTGCGTGCCGTCTCATTTCAGTTCAGTTTTAAGTACTTGTGTTATGAAACGGTCCGCTGACCACCGTCGGAAGTGTCCGATCCATCTCCACTTGGGTCAAAGTCTCCAAAGCTTTTGACGCATTGGAGCAAGCTACTGCACAGTACACTGCAGTATGCCTCTCTTTAGCACGAATACCAGCTTCTGTACATTCTCCGTTACGTTATTTTGAGGCAACCCATTCTTTGGACTTGACCCAGCCTAGATCTGATAGATTCTTTGTCAAGATCGGACTACGAAACGGTGGAGCCATATGCCAGCTTTGGGCTGATAACTGCCGTGTAGAGCCAGCGCACCATAAGCGGGTTCAAACATCATCTCTTGATAAACTTGCCTTCCTTACCGTTTCTTTGATATTGAGCCTCCAATTCAGCTTTGGGTCCAAAATAAGACCCACGTACCATAAGCTCAGTTGTCGCCTATTAATTGCAGGTGGACTAAAAGTGGGTGTTTAAGCCCCTTCGGTTAAAAGTTCTATCTTTTTCGGGTTGACGGATAGCTAGCAGTGGTTGAACCATGCGCTAACCTGGCCAGAACCATCTCCATAGTCTCACTGATTTTGCTCTCTAAAAATGAACCAGTGAAAATTTTACTGGTTCAACCAGTAAACCATAATTTCACTAGAAAACCAGTTAATTAGAGTCTGTTTACTGATGAAACCAGTGAAAAGTTCTCTCTAAACATGAATTAGTAAAAATTTCACTGGTTCAACCAGTGAATTTAATTTTACTGGTTTAACCAGTGAATTTAATTTTACTGGTTTAACCAGTGAAAAAATATATGTGACTCATATTCTAGGAGGCAATTATCTTCATGACTGTAAAGGGCTCCATTTGGCATACTCAATAAACCAACTCTCGTTTGTTTACGGCGGGCAAGCAGCATGTCGGTGCTTAGATGGGGGCCCGCTTGGGAAAACGACACGCGCGCTAGGAAAAAAGCTTTTTCCTTTTTTTACGTGAATTTCACTAGTTCAACCAGTGAAATTTCACTGCTTCTTATTGGTTGACTGATTCAATTATAGGATATTCACCGATTTCCAGTTGTCGACATTTCACTGATTCAAATAAAGGCTATTCACTGATTCAGATTTAGAGAGTGTGGAGGAATTTTCCGGATCCTAATATTAGCATGTCGTTCGCAGATTCCACTTCCTTTATTCTGTGGTTCTCTTGTGCCTTTCGGATCTTGTCCATCTTCATGAGCCATATCAGACGCGAGAGAACTCCACCTTGAGGTATACCACGGTCCATCGACTTTATCAGTCTGCTATTGTTCAAGCTGCAGTGGATGATTCTAGTTTCAGAATGCGGAGGATCCATTGACTGATTCGGCATTCCGACTGATTCGGACTCCCGAAATTTCCCGGTGTTGATGTTAAAAGCGCCTTCATTATGTTTCCCATGCATGGCAACTTATACGGGAAAAAACTGTACACGGCGCACTGCACCTTTCCCAGGACGACAGCTTGGCAGGTTGATCTTCATGCAGGCACTCTTTGTAGAGTCTGGCTCTTAGGACCTGATTGAACTTCTTCCAGTCAATCCTTCTTGGATTTCTATCCAGTGGAGGAGCAACAGCTTGGAGAAGCTTCAACAATTTACTCCGGATCGAATTCTCCTCACAGTACACTTGATCTGACACTGTAGCCTCTTTTCCATAATAAACATTTTTGTTACATTACAGAAAATGTTCAATAGTTAATCTACAATTAAAGTTGCACTGAATACACCTAAACAAAAATATTTCTAAAAAGAATGTCACGATCACATTTGCCTTTGAAGTTTGCATGTATTGAAATTTCCATTGTTATTAAAAAGAGTTATTGTAACAATAAAGTACTTTTCTTGTTATAATAAAATAATTATAAATTGCCAGCAAATACGTAATTTCAGTTTGGTTTTGGGTTAAACCCAAGTTTTTTTATCGGCTTACTTAAAATCGCAAATTATTCGTTTCTAAAGAAAATAAATAAGAATTACGAATTAAAACCGGTTTAGATTTGCTTTTTACATATGTACGTCTTAGGTGCTATGATCTGGACGGTGTCGCTTTAATTGAAGTGGAAACATTACGACGCAAGGATTTTTGGTGATCAAGACAGAGACTTGTATTTCAAACAAAGAAGATTTTATGAGTAACATTTTTTTTATGGATAAACAATATTCACAAATTAAAAAAAAATTAAACTAAACCACCCAAATTGTTTCATCCAATTTTAATTACGAATCCCTTTTCTCAATTTAACACATTCAATTGATCTAATCGTCTCGTTTCGTTGGAAAATGAAAAAAATATCCTGGCAACACTAAGCCATGTTTATTACCAAAACTTACAATGGCGGTGTCTCGATTACGATCGTGCGATGATTTTATTGTGAACTGGTTTTTCTTAAGTCATCGAATTACCGCGCAGCTCGGAGACTTCGACCACGTTCAAGGTCAAGCGAGCAGAGAAAACTTAAGTGAAAAAAAACGGCCAAGCCCCAACCGCAAGAAAGTAACATTTTGCCGGCTTTTTGTCCCTACACTATCCCATCTACAGCGGCATCTACAGGTGTGCGTCACGGCAGATCTTATCATTGCGCACACATCTCAAGAGAGAATATCTCCCAGGTAAAAAAACAGCACCAATGCAAATCTCCTATAGGAAAAAACCGTGTTCAATTTGTACCTATACCAAAACCTTGTGCCGAAGTGTGTGCGATCTGAAAATGGGAAAAAATAAGTACAATTTGCGAAAACGTATAAATGGTAGTGATGACCGGCGTTGGGGATTGGAGCTGATTTATCATAGTGAAGGTTTGGAGCACTCCGGCGGAATGAAAACTCAAAGCAAAATTGCGGATAAATAGCCATCAGCGGCCAATGGCGGGAAAATGCTTCTTGCTTTTAAGACCGCTTTGAAATTCACCAAACCGAAACGCGAGGAGAATTCACCTGGAAAGGTGCGCATGCAAACGGTGATTACAGAGCGAGTGCATTGCGCTTTGCCGCTTGTAAGGTATCCAAGGTATCTTAATGCCGCTGAATTAATGGCCATGCAATTGGTGCCTCGGTGGGGCATTGATTAAATGTTGGCGTTTTTTTATGCGGTATTGGAACATTAACCACTGCAGGCTGATGATGATGATGCTGATGCACGGCTCGGGCTATGCGAGAAGGACTTTGATTTTTAGAAGCATTAAGGTGCAACAGTATGGAACATAAAAGGTAAATTTATGATAATAGAAGGGTTTTTTTGCACAGTGAATTTTTCATGCTGATTTTAAAATTTCAGACTTCTATGCAAATTAAAGGAGATTTTTTCCACAGTACAACATTAGAGCGTACAATGAAGATTAGTTTGCAACCTAATTACCTTTATGTCAGGACACTTGTTGGCTTTGTGTCAGGACACTTGTTGGCTTAATTACCGTCTTTTAACGCGGCTAAGGAATTGTTGGGGCGTGCCAGAAAGGATGTCAGGGAACTTGTTGGCTTGATTAGTGGATACTGCGCCCAAATTTGGAAGGTATTTTGGCTGATTGAATACTAAAAGGTGTAGTGTAGCTTTCATTATATTTGTCGAAGAACACAACTTCGTGGTTCTTTACCGATCACCAAACCGCTGTACGCGACCTTTACACAAACACCGAACGATCCCCTTGTCAGACAAGACACCTGGATCTATTTGCTCAGTTTACTAGAGACATACGACAAAGTGTCCCTTGCAACACTCACTCTCAGCGACAACATTGGGTCAGCAATCTTCGACCTCGCCACAATGGGATAGGTTTAGAAAAATGATCAGGTCTGGTATCAAACGAATATGGGCCTCTTGCACAACATCTACTATATATTGGCATTAATAGAGTTATCGGAGCACAACATGCAATTCTTACAACCAAAGCTCATCTACAACTATCAGATGAAACCCCTATAGAGTAATCAGAATTGCTCTCTCGTATTCGTTTTCGTGTGCAGAATCTTAAAGGCCCCCATGCACTAACAGGGCGCCGGCAGGCCGTGGCCTTTCAGGCTAGGTCGGCAGGCACGGTCCGATGAAGGCCACACATTACTCAGTCTGACCGAGGGATGAGGACTTGAGGCAACCGCCTGACAGGCCGTGGACTGCAGGTCTCCTCATGATTCGACACAGACACACAGGAGAAGACGACCGTTTAGGGTAGCAGGTGGTTAATTCAAGTGTAAAAAACGGGTGTCTGTAGCACGGATACGGACAAATGACGTGAATACGTTTGTAATGTTCTGAAAGAAATCGTTTTATTTCTTTATTGGTATTTTTATTGCAAAAAGGTAGGAAATAAACAATAAAAAACAAATTGAAAAAACCTTGTTGATCAATTCTGAACCGATTGCTTAGAGACCTTCAGGATACACTATGTTCAATGTTCTTCCATTTGGGTCTAGAATGTGAAGATTTTCCGAGTTACATACCTGCATACAGCTGTCCACCATATTAACCCCGCAAAAGTTGTGATCAGATATTCGTTATTTGCTACCTTAAAAACTCCATATACATATATTTTCATTGGAATCGTACTACAATTGGCAAACTTGTCGGCCATATTGGTGCGGCCATTTTAAATTTCTAAGCTTTGATCGCAAAATCGTTATTTGCGACCTTAAAACCCCCTAAGTACCCACTTTCATTAAAATCGAAACACAATCGGCAAATTCAATTATATTTGCGCGGCCATTTTGAATTTCGGCCATATGTGCGCGGCCATTTTGAATTACGAAAATCGGACCTCAAGCGCCATCGTGGGATACCTCCACGCACTTTCATTGGAATCGGAACACAATTGGCAAATTCGTCGGCTATATTGGCGCAGCCATTTTAAATTTATAAGTTTTGACCACAAATGCGTTATTTACGACTTTAAAAACCCTTAGATACACACTTTCATTAAAATCGGAGCACAATTGGCAAATTCAACAATATTTGGGCGGCCATTTTGAATTTCGGTCATATTTTGGCGACCATTTTGGATTTCATTTTGAAAGTAAACAATAAAATTCTTTGATTCTTCATCTACGTCATGGTATGTTTCTTTTTTCGATATAAACAATAGTTTTTGAGCTCCAACTCAAAACTGTATGCCATAATTTCGTCATCATCGGCGTTTTGTCATGGAATCAAACTACAGACAGTAGCCGTGTTCCTTTTCTGCTTTTTTTTTACCCGTATTTACTTGGAACTACTCCTGCTCTCACAGAGAACACAGAGAATTCATTCACTCAAATCGACAAATTTTGCGTTCCTTTCATTTTTTCCTCCGGAGTACTTAAAAGTAGAAAAGGAACACGGCTAATATTCACGTCAAAATGTTCCCGGCCTCAACGAAAACTTCAGGCCCGCACTGACGATAAATGCCCACACACATAAAGATTTTTGTCAGTTTTCCTGGACTGCGGGCCACGGCCTGCTGGCGGCCGGTGAGTGTGTGTTGATACTTGGCCTTAAGGCGAGAAACCTTCAGGCCACGGCCTGCCGGCTGCCTGTGTATGAATGGGGGATTAAGGCCACACTTTACTAGACATAACATGAAAAGGATGTATTACATGCATATTTACATGCCCACACGAACTGCTTATTTCCGAAGACTATCCTGTTGGGAATGAGTGCAAACAGCGCATTCAACCTCAACTTTCGCTCACCCACAAAAATTAAACCTCACAAGGTCTGGGCGCGCACACCACGAGCAATGACCAGAAGATTGTAGTGACTAGAAGTTTAGTTAGGTATTAATTCTACACAGTTTACTAAAATCGATCAGGAGGCAGGGGCGGCGGAGAGCGTGGGCATGAAAGGAAAAGTGCACACACACTTTCGCTTTGAGTGGGGAAATCCACACATGTGGCAAGCAATGGCATGACGAAAGAGAGCTTTCGCCTTAGTTTCCCCATGAGCGCTACAGAAAAAAAAATCTACGATTCTGAAGTGAGGTATGCCCTATCAGTTTCTCCTAAGGGTCCTATGAGGCAAACCTCATTACAAACGAAAAGGGGGCAATCCTAACATCCGCCTGCCTTTGAAGGGTGTCGTTTAGCATACTCAATAGACCGGTTCCAGTTCGATTTCAGAGGTCAAGCAGCATTGGACGTGATTAGTACTCAGTTGGGGGACCGCATAGGTAAAATGACCAGAATATCTTCACAGACAGCTGCTAAACAAATTGACCGATTAATTTTTACATTTTAACGGTTATCTGTTCAGCTGCTCCCACAATGAGTAAGCTCCGCCGCCTTTGTTAGGAGGTTTTGCTGGCTTCGTTATAGTGAATGCAGTCCTTAGTTTTGGAAGGAATAAATTCGACATGATACCGCCCAGAATTAAGAATGAATGGACAGTCAAAGTCGCTGTTAGTTGAGACGGACAAAAGTTTGCATTCACAAAGACAAGGTAACACCTACTTGGACCGAGTCAATACTAATGATTTGGCCTATGAATTTTTGTTTGAGGCACCTTCTCTAGGCTGAACATGAGCTAGGTTCAATTATTCTACACTGTATGGTACAAGAACAGTGTATAGTCTATAGGAGTACATATATTGTCGGATGCAGTGAAATAATATCCGAAGAAAACTCTATCCATTGATCGGCTAAAGAATAGCGTAAAATAAAGATTTAATTTTTCTGATACTAAAGCTGCTGGAATCGTTCAACTTACTAAACTCTTGACGAAGTCACTCATTTGGAATAGCCTGTCCGCTTTATAGATGGCTTTTTTAATTGTGCTTATAGATTCAAAATTAAACCCCAACCCAGATTCCATCCAACCAAACGAATCGTCTAAAATGGATTCGGACTACAATTTACAACTTTCGTAGAACAGCGAATGAACAACAATATGTTTTCTTGTATGATCCGAGTTGCACTCTAGCGGGCAAAGCTGACGTTTCTGCTAAAAAAACACCAGTCCCAGTTAGCTGGTTGGAAAAAGCCAGGAATAAATTCAAGGTTGAGCCGGGAAATTGAAATTTTAACTTAGTGCTGACTAGGCGGGCCCTGAATTTCCGAGAGTTTACCGAATTTCACAACGTTCTGTGTTGATTAAGAAATAAGAAATATGTCCAGCAGAAAAGCTCCTTGATATGCAATGATCGAAACTCGCTTGCAGTTGTCAATAATCTGATGTCGATTAGACGTTAATAATTACGTTAACAATGAAACATTAATGCCATTGGAATAACTCAGCCAATTTACATTATAAACATTAAAAAAGAACCCAACAATGATTTCATTCTCCTACATCAAATTAGAGGATAATAATCCGAAGATTTGTTCAGAAATAGCATCTAATGTTGTGGCTAAAATTCCGTTAATTATGTTGGGATTTCTAAAAAGGAAACAGAAGAATGTGATGTGGTTTCGGATCCGGATTTAAAGCTGGAAGTTCTATTTTTGTGTACTCAGTTTCATTTCACATAAACATAAACCAAATCGTATAGAAAATTTTAGTAAGGAAAATTTTTATTTGTATTAAAGTTGAAATTTAATTTAAAAAATATTAGTTATGGGTAAAAGCTTGTGGTGTTTTCCCGCTAGATGGCGTCAATTTCAAATAAGTCAAAAACCAGTCGTTTGAAAGGTGACAGTTCGAGTGTATAAAAATTGGTGCAGTGATTTGAAAATGGAGGAAAATATTTCTCTATGTTTTTCTTGTGAAAAAACTTGTGCTTCGTACGGTGAAGGTATTTTATCGAAATCTGCTAGTCAAAAATGGTTCGCTCACTCAACATGTGGCGTAGATTTGCGAATGCCAAGGAGTCGACTGTATGGGTTGGGAAAAGCAGACCCAGGACATTCAGTTTGCAGAAGGAAGTCTCTTAATCCCGCTTTACACGATGCGGTGAACGTTTGATTCAAATGTTGGCTTCCAACGTTGGAGTGATATCAATCACAGCCCGAACGTGTCCAAATACGATCGTTGGACGCTTGACGTTGGACACTGGTAGTTGGAACATCTGCCACACGATGCGTCCTACCGTGAAGCGTCCAACGTTGGAGGGTGTTCATAGCATCATGTAGAGCAGGCTTTAAGATGTGACGAATTCAGTGAGGCTTTTATTGTGAAGGGTACCTTTCTTCCGGACCGTCTTTTCCTGTCTTCATTTATCTGCTTCTCTTTCTCTTGTTCCGCTTTCGTGCTCCTATGGTTTTCAATGTGGACACGATGTTCTCTGTCACCGAGAACGCTGGCTAGACTCGATCTAGGGAAATCCTAACTCGGGGTCCTTTTACTTTCACTTAATAGTTTTTGGCCTTACGCTGGGTTACTTTGTAGGAGCCATGAAATGGTAGCTGGAGGGAACTCACGAATACATGGATGCATTTGCGTAACTCCTCCTGGACGAAAACCTTTGTGTTTCCGTGTTTCCGTATTTTTTGAGTGTTCCGTCAGACCATCTCGGCCGGCGTCGCCTGGAGGTCGTCCTTGAAGGGGGATTTTAATCTTACAATAAATGTTGGCAGGGCGTCTGTTCATCAGTTTCCGACACGACACAAATTGCCGTTCCTGGTCTGTTGTCACTCTCATGGGAACACCGTATCGCTGTTATGTTTGTCAGCGAGAGGTCTTCCAATCACCGAGTGAAACGGTTGATACTCGTTAGGAAATACCGGTCTACATTAGCAAATATCGGATGGTGCCAGCGGTCCGATGATTCTAACGTTTGTTCTTCTTCTTCTTTGACGGCTCTACAACCGGGATCCAGCCCTGGCCTCTTGCAACGGTTCCCGATTCATCCAGTTTGGCGTCCCTAAGCTCCGAGCGTCATGGTTTACGCCATCCTTCCAGCGGAGGTTGGGTCTCCCTCGCTGTTGCACCCCATCCAATCCAATGATTATGTGCGCGAAATGCTCGGTGGTACGCGTGTATTTCGCCACTGGTGAGATGCGAATCGGTCACCGACTAACTTGGTCGTGGCACTGACCCAAGTGTGCGCTATGTTGTGCATGAACGCCAGGACCTGGTGTTTCGTGGTATCAATAGTCGCATGTATTCCTGCGGAATGTCGCAGTATACCGCGGATTCGGCTTGCAGGCAACGTTAGCTCGTTCACCACAATAGAGTACTTCTCCGGTGATTTGATGATTTCCTGAAGATTTGGATTCTGTAACTGCTAATCCGTAACTGCCGGTAATCGATTGACGGCAGGTTGATTGAGGTCGCCTCGATCCGACATTTTCACGACGACATTTTCTCTTAACACAATATGGCGTATATGCATGGTGAACTAGCGTATGAATATGAGGTAGCTTGTCCGTCGGGGGGAATTGGTGTTCGAGACTTGCTGCAAAGCGAAGACTAACGGCTTATGGTCAGTTATAACATAGAATGTCCTTCCATCTTGAACTGCTTGACCTTTTGTACATCACCAGCAACTTTCTATCATAGGTGTACTTTTGCTCACCCGGGGAGATTTCGTTGTAGAACAACGCTAGTGGCCTAAAGTGCTTTTCGTCCAATTGATGCAGTGCTGCCCCAATTACAACCTAGGAAGGGTCAACATGCAGGACCAGCTAGGGGTTTGACAGTGTCGCTTCTAATAAGTCCGTTTTACATCCTTCAAATGCTGCGATCGTCTCCGGTGTCCGCACTATTTTTGTAGTGCCTCCTTTCATGTTCCCTGTATTCATCTTTGGGAGGACCATTTGGTTTTTTACCACGTGAGGTATGAACCTTTGGCACAATTCAATGAGATCCAGGAATCTACTCAAGTCTCTTGCCAGCTTCGCCCGCTCAAAGTTTTTACGGCTGGAAGCTTCTCCTTCAGTGGTCGAATGCCATCGATGCTAACGGCATGGCCCAGAAGCTTCTCGTTTTCTTTTTACCTCTTTACTCTTACTCTAATCGATCCCTCGGTGTCGTGATAACGATCTTTAAGCATTTCCTTAGATCGGCAGTTCACTCGATTGACCATGCTAGCGCATGAAAATTGGGTCACGTACGACAATTGCAAGCGTCAAATATCGTAGACGAAGTTGATTCTGTGTTTGTTTTTTGGACTGTAAGGAAATCGTTCAATATGAGGTACTGGTACTTGATCGAACGATTCTGCTGTGGACAACTAGAGAGATTGTCTGGTGTAATTGAATGAAAACGACTCGAATTGAATAATAGGAAAGGTGTTGTCTTCCATCACGACAAACACTAATCATACACTTCTATAATGACTCATCAAAAATTGGGAGATTTTGGTTGAGAAGTTTTGATGTATCTCAGGCTACAGCACAATAGTGGGCGCCGATCGACCGAAAATGTTAGTGATCCTGAGTTTCATCCAGATGCGTAAACAGGCGTGGGTGGCACTATGGTAGCACTCGCGGAAGCAATTAACATGTTATTAAAGTATCTGTTAACAAGCAATTAATGAGGTAATTACTTGTCAAAACGTGTCAATACAGCTGTCAATTATATTGGTTAATGATTACCCTGACCTTGGTGTCAATCACCCCAATGACAGTTTGGTTCCCATGCTCAACCGACCTAATACCTACTCCGGGTATAAGCCAGATATATCACCCTCTGACTATACCGTGTTTTGATCTCTGCAGAACTTCTTCAATGGAATTAAGCTGGCTTTAAAAGAAGTCTGTGAGAAATACTTAATTCAGTTTTTAAGAGGAAACCACAGATCAGGCATTATGGCTCTATCCGAAAAATGGAGATAATTTTTCTGCGAACCTATTGTAGGGATGGATAAAAATTTACTTTAACTAACAACTAAAATGCAAAACTTTTAATTTAAATTAGTGTAGAGAAATTTTCATTCCATATGGGATGGAAAAAAAGAAAGAATTTCTACAACTAAAACTATTCAAAACTCAATTAAAATGTTTTTTTTGTCACTACCAAAAAAGAGAATCATTTTTTTTCTAGATATCCCTTAAGACTATTAAGTACACAACAAGGAAAGAAGTAAGCACATTGCATTATGAAGAAATTTATTGATTTACTTTCTTTTTTTTATGTCATGTCTTATTTTTTTTTTGAGGGTTCATGGAGTGGCTTGAAATGTTTCCCCTAGAAAAATCGAACCCAGAACCATAACTCTCTGTTTCACTGTTACAACATTTGCTACAAAACTTGATCTAAAAGTCCTTCGAAATCCGAAACTAGAACAGAGAATCATTTTTCAATCAATCTTCATCTGTCACTTACCGACTTGCTGTAGGGCTGGGGTGGGTGGTATGCAATATTTTTTTGTTTTGTTGTGGTATGTGTGTGTGTTTGTAGAAAAAAAGGACACAAGCTTTTCTAGGAGTTTGTTACACCATAAAACCAAATTGGTCTTGTCAGTATGCCGTCAGCTACCATTATGCCATGCTGAAAATCACTTCGCATTTTTGGGGCCTATGTAAAATTTTCGTACAAGAAATTGTCAATAGATGGAAAAATGAAGAAAAACAAGGCGAAAGAAAATTTATTTATTTTTTTTAAAAAAAAAAAACGAAGAAAGGAGCACAGCTTTTTCCCCATTGTGCCGTAATGTCGTCTCAATGTGGTTATCCGTAAACTAGTATATTCGTCCGAGCACTCACCATGATTCGTTGTTGCTGGTTGGGATCCATTATTCGGCTTTATCGCGTCGATGGGGCGCTATAAATTACTTTCCCAAGACATCGCAGCAACGAATTAGGTACATATAGATGGAGTCCTGGGAGCAGGAGCAGACGCAAGAAATCATGCTAACATGCACGTTAAAAGGTGTCTACAGGAGCCATTTTCCACGGTGATTCTCTCCTCCATCGTAGAGAGAAGTGTTTGCTTTAATATCGGGGATAATTTCAGTTGATTGTTGTCTTTCACTGTAGTATACTTTATAGGATAGAGCATAAGGAGTATAGTTTCGTCCTTTGAGAATAGGGGGAGGGTGGAGTATACTCACAACAGGACCAAGAACGACCTTCGTATATATAGAGTATATATTGGAATCTGTTAGTGATTTCTCTGGGAACAATGTCGTGTATACTATAGTATCTAACCCAGCCCGAAGACGGTCGGCCACGCTGGCTGCTCTCCCCCACGCTAGAGATATATTTATGCGTGCTCGGTTAAGCTTCCCTAGTTGTCACATCACGGGCCCTATACGTAAGACCGAGGAGCATAAAGGCAGAATACAAAAGGCACACGGACCGAGAGTAGAGAAAATATGACATTCATGTTGAACATATGCGAGAATTTATTATCATAAACATAAGCTTTCCCCGGCAGTGGCACCAGCAGCTATAGTAGAGCCGTGGAGGATCCATCCCCAGGTTCTTGTTTTTTTTTCGTCTTATATTCTTCTTCCGTCTTGCGTGTCATAGTGCCTTCGCATAGTGTGCACCTGTTAAGTCATACAAAAGCATTGTAGATATGGCGAAATTTTCGTTTCTTTTAGAATTTTTTATGAAAAAAAAAAAAAAAAAAAAAAAAAAAAAAAAAAAAAACCAAGAATCTGCCCTAGATAGAAAGGAAATGTTAAGCTATCTTCTCGCTAACGTCGCGGCCAGACGTGCAATACCCCCGATGCTCTGTACTTATATGTATGCCATATCGCCATCATCCTGTCCCTAGTACTAGATGGTTTGTACCAAGCACTATAGATGTACTGGGAGTTAAATTGCGAATACCCAAAGAATTTCGCACTACCCTCATACTCTCGACTGTAGGTTCCAATCCCGTGCTATGAATCCGTGTGTACATTGTACTGACGACGACGACGGCTCAAGAAGAATCTAAAATTCAAATGAAAGTAAATTCCGCGTAGATTATGTAAAACCGGTTTCGACAACTATATCCTCCGCCCTGTCCCTCCCAAGCTACTTGGTCGACAAACTTCAACGTCTTAAGATTTTTTTCTTTTCATTTTTCTTTGTTTTGTTTTTTTTTGTTTTTTTTTTGTCTCTTCTTTGGCTTCGGCTGACATTGACCACAGTGAAAAATGTAAGTAAGGAAGACGCTCAACTGGTTGCTAAGCTGTGCTAAGGCCACGTTACGTCTTCTGGCATTTAAAAAGATGTGAAGAAATCAAACTCTAGAAGAAGACCGAAGAAGATCTTTGTTAACGATTCCCGGCGTTGTTGGTGAATTGGGATTGGGGCTGCCAGTCGGTTGGTTAAAGTGTTTTGGGGGAGTTATGAAATTGAATCTTGTGCTGTTGATTCCTTAGAGCTTAGATTGTTTATACTCTATACATGTATACTATATATAAATTTTCCATTTTGATATTAAACATATTAAAATAAACGCGCGAATTTTACTAGCAGCACACAGTGTTGCAGCAATATTCTTGAGAGAGAGAGGAATTGATAGAAAACTTGTGAATATCGGAGTCGGGTTTGTGTGTTAATGAAGTGAAAATGAATGAAATTGCGCAGTGATGGCGTTTCATTTCAAATGCACCAAGGTATAGTATATGCTCACTTATATTTCTGGTTTTCGTTTTTTTGGAATGGGTTTACATATATCCATACATAGTTGCGATCACTGTTCTTACAGACATATTATACCTAGATGTGAACTGGTGTAGTAGCTGCACGGTTGTGAATTCTTGAGCATATGTTGCTGCTGATATCATGTGCGACTGCTGCTGGCGATATACGAGTTATATTCAATTTCATTTTAGTCATTGCAGAAACTTCTCTTTGTATATTACCAATGAACTATTGAGGGGCATTTATCTTTCTAATTAAAGTTTTTGAAATTATATCTGAAAACTCGACCTTTAAATAAACTCGAACTTTTGAATTAACAACAATGGATATTATAAATTAACATTGTGAACGATCTTTGTTAAGTTTTAGTGTAGACAACGTGGCAGTTATTATGGTTATGGATTTATGTTTGTGTTGTTATTATTTTTTTTTAAATTAATATTTGTTTTATTAGTTTATACTGCAAATTGAATAAATAATTTTAGAGTAGTAATATAAAAATGTGTATGAAATTTCCCGTGAATGCGAGTAGACACCTAAGCCACACCAGCATTTCGAATTTTTCTCAATTTCTCGGGCATTTTGTAATTCTAAAGTGTTCAATCCTTTTAACAGCTAATAACGTCACGGATTAAGAGAATACATTTCTGGATTATCTAATCATTGGCCAAGTTTATATCACGGACCACTTTAGAGTTAACTACCATGTAATTCTGCTATTTGGTGTGGTTTAAATGTGACATTGCTGCCATGTGCTACGGTATTAATGATTGTTAAAAATGGAGTCAAACCCCTTTTCACCTGGCAGTCTGGTACTGCTGACGTCACAAGCTTTGTCGGCTAGCTAGCAGGATTCAGGAGGTATAACAAACACTCCGACAAGGATATCTTCCGATAAATCCGACGGCTGTAACTCTGGCCCAGCTGGGTGCTTAACAAAATGAACTCCTAGAATATCCAAGAGTTCAAACATGAGGTTCACCGCCTTCTCCTTATACTTCCTCTAGAACCACCTTAACCTCTTCTATCCTTTTTCTATTCTTCAAGCTAAGCTTACTACTAAACGTTGCACCGCAAACTAAACAGCATGGCGGACTGATTACATTACCTCAGTGACACCTGAGACCTTAGCTGAAACTTTCACAAAAAAAATAAGGTAGTCATGTTTACTTTTAGTACTCTAGAACTGGTTTCAGTAGAGTGCGACCATATAGTACATTATTTGTTTCTTTATGTGATAGGCTCAGAGCTATAGCAATAGAACTTTTTCCGCATTGACGCATTTGACATAGCCTCAAACATTTTTTAGTTATATATGAAAGATGAGACAGAACGGAAACACGAAATTATCTGTCAGTAAGCACTTTCCGCATGCTGCGGAACAACTGCACGCATTGCACGCACGCATGTATGTCTCCAGCAGAGTTGAGGCGGACTTACACGAAGCAGTTCATTTGTCCCTTATACGATGGTAAATTGTACTGAAGCCTCAATTTTTTGAAATGTCGCGATCCCGGTAAAATATAAATAGATTTCTTGCTTACTCTAAGGCTATTTAATGTACTATATTAGAATTAAACTCGTATAAAAGCTCTTTATTGGTATTTATTTATTCTTTTTTTAATTTGCTTGTTTTTGTCATTTTGTAATTACAATAGCACCTTGCCTCGTTTGAAGTATGAAATTGTACTGGCTCAAAGGAAAAAAGAGGCACCTCTTACAAACTCATTTTATAATCGTGTCCTACTCAACACTAGTCTCCAGCTTAAGATCCCTGTACTGTCGATTGTTTTCTTCTAAGGTGCAATGTTGAACAGCAAACTCTAGCCGGAAATATAGAAGAGATTAAAGAATGAATACAAGAAGTGCATACACCATTACGCGGTTTTACTACATCCAATACTACCAAGGCATGGCTTCCTAGCTTATTTTACTTATACAAGGTGAAAGGGAGCACACCCTTCAAAACCTACCAATCCAACATCTAGATTTATCGGGTTGAGGGCTTAATGGCAGTGGGTAGTTTTTGCATAGTCGTTTAACGATCTCCTTTTGGCACGTTATATTCATCGGTGCGGAACCGGCTATTACACTTGGATGAAACAAACCGAACACTGGAAGTCCGCCCGCGGATTGGCCAACTCTAATCAGTTTCCTCCTGTGCTGTCTCTTAACTCGGCGACGGAATTTCCGGGGCATGGTAGAAAGGATGGGAAGACACTTTTTGGCTTGATTACCGCACACTGCGCTCTGAATTACCACTTATAGAGAATATCAAGGGCGGAGGTCCCCACCTGGAAGAGGATGTATATTCTCTGTGAGCGCCTCGCGATGGCACGAGCATTCAAGTCTAAGCTGCAAACCGCTAGGCAAACTGCTTAACCTGATCAAGCGGTCTGACCTACAAATATGAGGTATAGGGGTGTAGTACAATAGGCCAAATGAAGTGACCGCGGTACTTTTGGGCCCAATACCTCACCAAAAAAGAAGATGAAAACGTTCCTCAAGCTCGAAATCGAGCCTTATGTCCTAGGTTTAATATTTACTTTGCCTTCTTCAAGGCAGGGTCAAGTGCAATACAACTATGGTAGGCAGTAAACCAATCCTCGATGCATTTATCGTAGACCAAATCGAGGTTAAACCAACTGGGGTTTTATGTAGTTTACTTAAACTTAACGAAATTCTGCTGAATCATCATTTTTATGAGCAATAACTGTGAATTAACCCCGGAGAAACTCTGAATGGAACATCATTTTAGACATGAGCCTAAAGCTGGAAACACATTAAATGCTCATAAGCGTTCGTCAGCGCTGAAAAATGTCAAAAGACGTTCATAAAGCGAGAAACGCAATTGGAGCTTTGCTGCCAGCTTTGCGGCTGGCTTGTAAATAAAATAAAATTTTGCAGACAAAACTCGACGACTTTCTCCCCCGTTTAGCGAAGCACAGATCAAAAAAAGATAATGACAACAGCCAGCTGGAAATTTAAAACTATTTAAAGCTCGAGCTGACCGAAAATCGGCATTTCGGGTGACCGAAATTCTGAAGCTGTTATTGTGACCAGTACTGTTTCCATGAGCCAGGGTAGAGTTTTCGTTAAGTAAACAGAAAGCTTTTTCTCTCAAGATCACTCGATGCTGTTTCCATGGCAGTTCTGGGTTAAACTGACAGATAAATAATTTCATATTATGTCGCCCTTTGTATATGTGCAGTAAAGGATACTGAAACACACACACATATGTAACACCCGGCTTAATCGGACTGACTTCGTTGAGTTTACTTGGATTTAACGAATCTTTACTCAACCCCCGTTTCCATGGGCGCTTAATCTGATTAAACTCAGAATAAACTCTGCATGGAAACACAGTACAGATGCGTGGTTTTCCATATGCCAAAAGCTCAAGTTGGCAGAAAAGCTCCAATTGTGCTTCTCGCCTTACTTTAGGTGTGAACCACTGACATATAGAATGGACTGCTCATCAGGAAATTTTCATGGCACCAATTCGCTCCATAGGTGGCAAACCTTTTTTCACTTACATGTAAACACGTCAGTTACTTTTGTAAATTAAAATTTTCTATATTCGTTTTTGGACGATGGAAACAAAATAAATCTTTGTTCAAAAAAAATAACAAATGCAATTTTGATGTTATTTCCCTTTTAAAATGCTTTTTTTCATTAATTACAAATATTTATGTTAAACCATGCGAGGTTCTCTACCCCTGTTTCAGCTATATGTCAGTGATACGGGGCTTATGGTGGAAAGAGACAGAAATAAAAAAATCACTATACGCATCTATTTTTTGTAAATATTCTGACATTACTTCAAAGGAAAAAATGAAATCAGGTATGGCATCTTTAATATCGTGCAACCGTTGTGGCGGTTTTATTTTAAATTTCGTTTAAAATCATTCCAGAAATTTATTTACCGTTCTTATTTTACTTACTGCAAAGATAAAAAAGTTATCATATTTTGTGGTTTATTGAAAGTAAAGAGTAAAAATATTATAGAAAATGGAAAAGTGTGCAGTTTTTGAATGTCAAATTTTATTTTTTCAAGTTTGGCACTATCTGATTTTATTTCTGCCAGTGAATGCACTGAACTCTTAACACGAAATTTAACAAAATTTGAGTTCGGTAACAAAAGGGGCTTATGGTTGAGCGAGAGGACTATACTTTTCTATACCTTTTGGTGCCATGAGTTTGTATGGAAATAATGTCTAATGAGCAGTCCATTATTATATGTCAGTGGTGTGAACACATTGAACGGTCGTCAGAGTTCGCATGCGCTGACAAACGTCAAAATACGAAAATATTGCAAACTTCAAATGTTTATTTTTGTGAAATTTTTCGTTTCTTACTACATTGAAGTTCCGTGAAATTAATTCTCTGAACGTTCAATCTGTTTCCGATTTAAGTATGTAGATACAAAAGCTCCTTCTGCCAAGGCATGTGTACTGAGCCGGAAATTTGAAGAGCTTTTTGCAACCGTGGAGAATTTCTAGAAGCCGTACCCAGGTGTACTTTGCTCCCATATTAGGCCGCGTTCCCATAAGCTGCATGCAGCAAGGCAAAAGCTCCATTTCGGCTTGCCTTCGTGTGGTATTCGGAAATTTTCGTGAGAGGCTGCTTGAGATGCTTGCTTAAACTTACAAAAAATGTCAGTAGAGTGGGCTGTAGATTTTTGTAAAAGATAAGTAGAAATATTATCTATGTCGAAGAAATGAAAAGAAAAGTACTTTCTCAATGCGCGCCGTTCGGAATTCAAATTTGGTAGTTGGATGCCTTAACTCCTAGACCAGTGAATTCATTTTTAGGTAAAACAATATTTTTAGTGACTTTTTCCTTGCTTTAAAAAATTAGAAATAAATTCGATTGCGGATGTAAATATAATCGTTTTCATTGTTACTTTGCTTGATACAAATGATATGTCATCGGAATTACTTTTTCGCATATGTATATTTTTGTTTGGAGGATAAATACTAAGAACTAAAAAGTGTTTGCTAAAGCGGTAAATATATTACATTCAAAGCCTAGAGCAGGGGTGGCCAACCCAAATGGTATCGCGGGCCACTTTGAAAAAGCATTATGATCCCGCGGGCCGGGTGATATATTATTGCGTGATTCAAATTTAATTTAATATAGTTTAGGGAGACCGTTTCAAAGCTGTGCTGCGAAGACAAAAGCCTGAACCAAATATGACGTGCCGAACCGTAACCGTGCGTACCATAACGAACGAACATATGCAAGTCTTTAGGTCGGTACTTTAGGAACAATCATGTTCATACGTTAGGGTACGTACGGTTACGGCAAGGCACGTCATATTTGGTTCAAGATATAGAAAGAACGCTGAACAATTAACGTGCTGAAACGCGGAGTTATTAAATTATATTTTCAGAGGGATTGCGAAAACTGCACAAAATGGTTGAGGTATGCAGGTTTGGGCTCATGTAGGATATCGTGAAACAGTCGCAGAAGCCTATAATCACGAAAGTCACTTAGAGAGCAGCCCAAAACGGAGTTCGAGTAGGGTGAAACGGCGTAAATAAACAAAACGTACACAATCGTTAAACGCTTCTTCAAGTTTATAGGCGTAAGAAGAATCGAAAGAGGAATAGATGGAAAGGCCATGCATTACTGCATTAGAAGAGGTAGTAGTAAGGCTTTAAGCAAATTCAGGCCTTTTCCGGAGTCCGTAGGTTTTACTTACAATGAAACTAATGTAATCGCAGCAGGTCATGCTGCTATTCAGTAGCACCCTCACCGCAAACAAGAGGAACGGAGCTTAACGCGATAGCAGAAAAGTCAGGACGAACAATAGCAGAATGAGAGAGATAAAAATTCACTACATAGGATTTAGCTGCAGTAAATTTAATGTCGACCAGTAGGATACATGACGCAAGTCAACAGCAAGCTTCTCCGCAGGAAATAAAGCTCCACATTGTCTGCATACATATGATTCTTAGAACATCTTTAATAAAAATACGGAATAAAAGTGGCCCAAGAATGGAGCCTTGGGGGACGCCAGCGTGGAGCAGGGCACTTGAGGAGCTTTAGTCACCTAGTTTAACCTTTTGAGAGCAGTTAGATAAGAAACTGAAAAATTTTAAGAGCAGAGAGAGAAAACAGTGAGGCAGGAGTAGAGAATGTGAGTTAAAATAGGCAATAGACGAGGTATAAGCATTTTGAAGAAACTAGGCGAAATGTAATGTAATTGGTGGTACAGGTTTTCGTCAGACAAGGTGGCGCGGTATTCATTTTTCGTATCTAAATTCCATTTTCGAAAAGAAACGATTCGTAGTTGAAAATTTAACCAAATTTCCCAACTTTTTGTCTCAGACAGACATCTGAAATTACAAAACTTTTCTTTTTTAATATAAAAATCAAGTTTTGAGTCTGATGCCTGAAAAGTGTTTTTTATATTCAGGACCTCAAAAATATGTTAAACAATTTACAGCAGAAAGAAAGTAGTTCGGCCGGCTTAAGGGAAATGCGGATAAATGCAAACACCATTCAACGCATAGTGCTGACTAATGGCGACGTAGAATTGATAGATTAATTCTTTTATCTCATTAGCATTTTTACTGAAAATGGCGGAGCAGAAGAAGACCTCAGTTCCAGAATAAATAAAGCAAGAAGCGCATATGGATGCTGGTTCGCATATAAAGATCTACAGAAATCTCAACTAACGCTAAATTGCGACTGTTCAACTCCAATGTTAAGGCAATTCTTTTGTATGTAATATGGAAAGTCGCCCAATTCATCACAAGGCGCCTATACGTTTTAATCCTAAAAATCCGCTAAAAAGATAGAATTACAAATGAAGAACTATTGCGCCGTGCCGGCCAAGAAAGGATTGATGACCTAATCATGCAAAGGAAATGGAATTAGAATGGCCACACCTTGCGAGGTGCAAACGAGAATCTAGCCAAGCAGGCCCTTGAATGTGATTCGCAAGGAACCCGGCGAGTTGAAAGACCAAGAACAACGTGGAGGAGAACTCTACCAAAAGAGGCCACAACAAGGAAGGCAACTGTTTCAGTCCTATGTCCCATGCGTGATTAAAGGATCAGAAGAAAAATAATCCTTCACTCATAAAACACTAGCTCGATGTTGACCAAAGAAATGTGCTTGCTTGTAAATATGCTTGTTTTCTCTGCTACCTCCATGACACTCAGTTGCGGATGCGGTCTTTATATTCAATTGTTACCGATGAAAGCAACTGCTTGGATTTTTATCCATCAACCCGGTCATCCGGTGCACCCCAAGAGCTAATTCTCTATGAATTTAATTTTAATCATTGCTCATAGCTGGCACTTTTTTTTCTTTTTCACATGTTGGAACCTTCTTAGTACCTACAAAATATTTCGTTAAATCTTGTTGAATCTCGCGGGCCGCACAATTTCCCACGGGTTGGCCACCCCTGGCCTAGAGGATATATACATATGTCATCTTTTGATTTCTTGGTAAATCTTTCCTGTTACTATATACCTTAAGGCTCAAAAACAACTTGACTTATTTCATCTTCATACTAAAGACTTACCACAGATGATCGCACAACATTTAAAAAAAAAACAAGTCCTCAAACGACTCATCTGCAAAAATCAACCACAAATTGCTGCATTTCCTTTTGCTAAACCAAAGTAAGCTATTCCAATATTCGTTCTCTCCAATAACCGCAAAAGTACAACAGAAACACACAAAAAAAAAACAGAACAAACATAAACCCTCATCTATCATCTCGGAAACATTGTGATTATCTTTTTTTCGGGATGTGATTGTATGTGTGTGTGTGTGAGTGAAAAGCTCTGTCAATTCCTTATTTTCCGGTATATTTTCATATGCCACAAACAACTACAAACCAGCGACAGCGAGAAAGGATAACAGAAACGTTGTTTTATTACTCTTCTACAACAGCATTGGTGATGTCCCAGTAAAAGAAGCATTTTCCTCCTTTTATGCCATTATAGTCACAGTTTTCCAACCAGTTTTCTCCTTTTGCTGCCAACTATTTGATTTCAATATCATCATTTTTACACCACACAGGCAAAAAAAAAATGATAAAAATTGTGATAGAAGTAGTTTAAAATTTTTTTTTTTGAAAAAAAAACATTGGTTTAACAACATAAAAGTAAAATACAAAAAAAATATGAAGAAAAGGACATAAGCGAAATAAAAAAAAGGAAGAAATAATTTTAAGCTTCAAAGAAACAAGGATAAGCTCAGCAGGATTCAAGTTAAAGTTTTCAGACTTAAATATGTCTGTTAATCCTTCTTTGGTAAGGACTTGAAAATTTTAAAGGCTCCTTTTTTCCTGTTGGGGATAAATTCTTACTCATCAGTTTAATGACGGGGATGTGGACTTGGGGTAAAAAAGTTTTCTAGATTCCTTTTGATAGGAAAATGTTTCGGGATTATTTTTGATATTTTGTGTGTATGGATTTTATAATGATAAGGATTCGGGTATTTTCTACGGCAGCAACTAAAGTGGTAAAAGAATAGATTTTCGTGGTTTGGGTTGAACTTGAGTTAATGTATTGTTTGTTTTTTGTGTGTGTTTCGATGGTTTGAAGCGTAGGATTGTAAATAGCTAAATAATAGATTGACGTATAAATGGGTTGTGTCTTTTTGTCGACTACGAGGCACAGGTTAAAGATTGGGCCCTTTGACCTTCCGATGCCCTTCATATAGGACAATCAAGTGAATCGTGTCCAGCAACCAATCCAATGAATGTTCTGAAAGCCTTCCTACAACCAGGGCCGGCGCTTAAGTTTTTTGCGCCAGGTGCAGTACACCATATTGCGCCCCATAACCTGTTCATTTTTGATCGCAGCGAAGGACAATGGAAAAATACACAAGCACTCGCTGAATGGGTGAAATAATTTTAATATTTTGCGCGTTTGTGGGAATCAATTTTCTATTTCAAAGTTTTAAATTTTAAATCTTAATATCTGAAATTACGCCCGGTGCAAGTGCACCATTAGCACCTATGAAAGCGTCGCCCCTGCCTACTACGATGCAACGGTTGTTTTGCCACTTCAGTACAAGCGGCAGGAAAAACCTCTTTGAGTTGACCATGCCCAGTGTGAACCCCCAGTATACGATGTATTTTCATTAAACTATGCTCCATTAGCTGGTTCCGGACCAATGAATTCATTGTCAATAGTGCTGCACACGAGACGAGACGAGATTTGGCCCAGTCTCGTCTCGGTCTCGAAAAAATGGGCATTTGCAGGTCTCGTCTCGTCTAGTCTCGAAAAGTCTCGTCTCGTCTCGAAAAGTCTCGTCTCGTCTCGAAAAGTCTCGTCTCGTCTCGAAAAGTCTCGTCTCGTCTCGAAAAGTCTCGTCTCGTCTCGAAAAGTCTCGAATTTCACTGTCAATAATACAAATTGCTCAGTCTTCTGTATTTCGAGAAATATCAATATGTGCCATATTAATGAAATTGTATAAAAATATTCCTTATATTTCCATGCTAGTCACTTCCCAGAAATCTGCCTTTTGCAGTGGCACCGTGGGGGGGGGGGGGGTAGAGGGGATCAATGTATCGAAAGTTAATTTCTAATTTGTATAGAATTACATTTACGTAGAGTCCGTTCCAAAAGAGAAGAGGTATTTTACAGTCATTTCATTTTAAATGCGTTGAAATGAAATGAAATGACAGTAAAATACCTCTTCTGTTTTGGAATGGAATCTGCATTTAAATGATTATGGAATGCGTACTCTTTGCCTTGTCTCCGCAGCCTGCTCGTCATGTATTGGTGCCGAATGTTGTGCTCGTCAAAGAGCGTTAGCGTGAAGATACTGAAATAGTTGGTATCGATACGATTTCAAAATAACGATTTGATTTCGAGACCTCGAGATGTCTCGCGAGATCGTATCGGTAGTCTCGGTCTTGTATCGATTTTTAATCTGGAGGTCTCGTCTCGATCTCGTTTCGAAAATCGAGACGAGACGAGACGATTTCGAGACAAGTCCCGTCTCGATACAAGTCTCGCAGCACTAATTGTCAAAGACTTGTTTGGGCATGATATCCGCCTTTGAAGCTATGATAACTCAAGATTCAAACAAGGGTTGCCCGATGAGAATATATACATCATCAACATCAAACGTTCGTAGGATCGTTAATGTACCAAAGTAATGTAGGATCCTTTCCAAACCGCCTTGCTTTGAATATCAACCGTGTCCTTCCTCGTATCTCTGTTTAGAGGGACGATTAAAGTCGGCATACCTTGAAACAGCCCATTCTTCTTGTTCTTAAATGACGCTGAAGTCCATGCAGGACTCGGGCTTCTCGGTGTCTCTTTTGCCAGGTGTCTGTGCGTCTTGTTAGTTCTTTCCAGTTTGTTATATGAAATTTTCGTATATCTTCTAGCATGTCACCCATTCACCTATTTCTTGTTGGTCCTGAAACACACCATTATTATTCTGAAAATCAAATCAAAGGTGCAAAATGGAACCTATTAGACGTTACTTCTGTTTGGAGTGAGCTTTTGACTTATCTAAGTCAACCTAAAACATTTCAATAAACTAAATAAAAATCCTTAAAACAATTAAATGTCCTCTTAAAAAATGGCTTAACTTGTATACAAAATCTAACACCAGTCCTCATAGTCACGTTTCTATTATAAATAAAATTACTTTGTTTTTTTTTCTCAAATTAAAATTTAATTAATTTAAAAATAATAGAAAACATTTCACCACACATTTAACAATGACATTTCCCTTGTACCGAAATCACGCATCCACGAAGGCATTGCCCCAGTTGATCCTTGAGCATAAATTAATAACAATTCTGCCAGCAGCAGGCCCAGCAAAACTTGGCAGATAGTAAACATGACGGAGAAATTGATTCACATGTCAGCTACGCTAACTAAGCTGTCATTTAATAGTCATTTTTGCCATTGGGCATGATTTGTGTGGCATCTTCGACTTTCGAATAATATTCTTTAAGGAAATTCTTTTTTTAGAGATAAATCGCGCGATGGCAGCTCTTTAAGGATAAAAATAAACAATAAGAAGTTTTTTTACTTATTTTTTATTTATTTTGTTTATAGTTTTTATTTGTGTCTGATTTAAGATTATATTGTGCTAAATAGAGGGGGAGGGGATGGTAATAATAAGTTCTTAATATGTGTCTTTATTCACTCGTGGAGATAAAAGTGTACTCTTTAAGGAATAAAGTCACATTTACATCCCAAAGTCAAAGTGGGAGTGCAGCTCTGGAGCTCTTTTATCGCACAGAAATTTGTATACTTTTCTCCAGAGCTGCACTTCCACTTTGACTTTGGGATGTAAATGTGGCTTAATAGTGTCGGGGACTGTACCTATTAATTGTTATATGGCTATGGTTGTATATGGCTTAAGCCCAGCAGATCACCAGATGAGATACCTCACCTCAGACCATACACTTCTGCTGCACTACGAATGCACCACTTTCGCCTTTCAGATGCTTAAATCTAATATTCTTAGACCAGCCGTGACTACAAGTAGACGCCTATCTAATATTTATATAGCGACCAAATGCGCCTGTCACACTACTGGTATGCACGCTCCCGCTACAGGCATGAAAATCTAAAAATTCGCCCGTCAGAGGCTACAGGCAAGCATATTTATAATCGGCAGAGGTCCCCCAACTAAGTACTAACCAGGTCCAATGCTGCTTCACCTACGCAATCGAACGAAAACCTGTCTACTGAGTATGGAAATGTCACCCTTTATGGCCACCAAGATGATTGCCCGTTTTCTTCGCCTTATCCAATTTTTTCAAGCCCAAATTTGGCTTCCTTTAGTCTAGAAAAAATGGGAGCGTACCGTGCGCCTTTTATTGGTACATGCCTGTAGCGGGCTGCATTTAGAAAAGTACTTAGGCACACCCACCCTGTTTCTTCAATGCCGGGTGCCTCATTTGTGAATTGTTACTGCCCTGTTTTCAGCATGCTATTCACCCACTTCGCTACAACGGTGCTGACCTTTTTTTTTTATGTGGAAGACCAGAGCTCAGTGAAAGCCCTTTGTACTGTCGACAATCTATTTTCTTCGTATAGAGTGCAATGTCGAACAGCAAGCTCTAGTCGATAGATAGTGAAGAGAGAAGAAGGAAGGAACTGCCACACCCACCTTACACCTCACAAGAGTATTTTTCAGTTTTTCCTCTTTGCATGTCGCATCCTCAAATCAATATCGTTCCGCTTTCTTCTCACCTGTGCTTGACGTTTCGGTGTTTATTAACTTCCCAGTTTATAGGGAAGTTATTGTAATCGGTCCGAAAATAGAAATCGTAATTTTCAACGTATTTTCATTTTTCAACGACCCAATAGCATTTTAAGCATAAATTTGTGAAGAAGTATGTTTGTGTGTGTTTGGGCGTACATATGTGGTCATTTTTTCCTGCACGATATCGCGCGAACCAAAAAAAAATATCGACTTCGTTGAGGTATCGTTCAAAGCGTATTAACGGAAATATGATCTGAAAAGATTTTCATAAGATTCGGTCGAGCCGTTTTTTTGTTAAAACGACTTATGTGATTTTTGTACCTGCACGATATCGCGCAAACCAAATAAAATACGTTAAGGTACCGATCGACGGGTATTAACGAATATATAACTTGAAAAGATTTTCGTAGAATTCGGTCGAGCCGTTTTTTTGTTTAACCGACGTACATGATTTTTGTATCTGCACGACATCGCGCGAGCCAAAAATGATTTCGTCTTCTTGGACGTGCCCCATCGAAGCATATTAACGAAAATATGCTCTGAAAAGAATTTCATAACATTCGGTCTAGTCCTTTATTCAGCATTCATCATACTGCGAAGTTGATCGTATGGACCGAAAGGGTCAAACCCGCAACCCAACTAGTTTTAATAACTTGTTGTTATCGTTATTTGTTATGGTTGAAGTTGTGTTTATTATACGGTTTTGTTACGTTTTATCGACTAGATTATTTGAAATTTGGAGCATATCAAGACGGCCGATAAAGCGTTCCCAATTCCGTCTCATGGTTTCATGCTTGATATCTATGCTCGCACTTTTGACTTGCTCTATATAAGTTTAGTTACTCTGGGGTGGCAACGTATGCTCCTATATAGACTCGTTGCACCTTGGGAAGAAAAACTCATCGTTAGATGGTGACCTCCGACCAGTGGCGGCGCTTTCATATGTGCAAATGGTGCACTTGCACCGGGCGCAATTGGAAGGGGGCGCAATTTCAGAAATTAGGATTGTTTAAAAATATTTAAATCTTTGAAAACGTGTTTTCTTTTTTCTGGCTTTTTCCATTATCCTTCACTGCGATCAAAAAATGAACAGCCAATGGGGCGCAATATGGCACACTGCACCAAACGCAAAAAAACCTAGCGCCTACTATACAGGTAGCAAAAACTCTTCGAAACCTGAGTACATCGATTTCTTGCCCCAGTAGAGTAAATCAGAGAGTACTCTATCAAGTAGAGAAAATGTGTTAATTGCAAGCTTAACACCACTTCTGTCACTATCCCGTCAACCTCATCTCAATTAAGGCTCGTTGCTATACGATTTCAAACAACTTAGGACCTATAGTTGCCTTAGAAAATAAGTTTCCATCAGGATATTTTTAGTTTCTACTAAATTCCCCACCATCCTTCCTGTTGCATCACGAACAAGCCTCAATTTGTATCCTGGCTCTATCGAGATCACGTTTTGAAGCTTGCTTACGTGCAATATGTTCTCTAGGCTCTAGCAAGACTTCCTCCAGTGCTCTCCTTTTTTCGTCCTAGACTTATCTTCATTTCTCCTTTTTTTGCTTTGTAAATTTCCCAGGCAGTTGGGTCGTCGCACCTTATTGATTGGTTGAAGGCTCTTCTAACGTCCTTCTACAGTTGTAGTCCGGGGAAATTAGCATTTTAAGGAGACAAAATTCCAAAATGGTTTAAAATTGGACCACAGCTTCCTTGGGACTTTTTAAGAACACAATTTCAGAATCACAAAAAAAAACATGGCCGTCGGAGATATCACTTTTTGGCAAAAAAAATCACTCAAAAACTGGTTTTTTCGAAGAAAATTTTGATCAATCAATGCGAAACGTTATTGCCTACAAAAAAAGTCCTTATGTGATTTTTTCGAAAACCTAACCATTTTGCAGTTATACGGCAGTTATCGTGTTTTCGTCAAAATTTGGCGTTTTGGGCAAAAACACAATCGAAAACAGGTGTTTTTCATACAAATCGAAAACAACTTGGCAACATGTTTTCAATAAAAACGACTACGAAAATAAGAAAAGTGTGGACAAGGACCCAATTCAGCGTTCAGTACTTGTTATACGAATGTCATTTTCCGTATCACACTTTTTTTTAATTCTCAGTTTGCGCCATGGAAAAACTTTAAAACGAAATAATTAAATTAAAATAGGCATAACTGTCACTCGAAAACAAGCAAAAGGCGATGTAAACACCTCATTCGTTTTCCGAAAACGAGTTCATGAAAACACTTGTTTTCGAGGCGATGTAAACGCCGTATTATTCAAGGTCAAAGTTTTCAAAAATCACTTTTCGGCCAAAAAATACTTTGAATAATTCGGAACGGTCGAGATTTTCGAAAAAATTTCCAGAGGGGTATTTTTTAGGCAATAATGTTTTGTATTGTCAGATCAAAATAAAATTTCGGAAAAAAACCAGTTTTTGAGATTTCCATTTTGGAATTTTGTCTCCTTTCGTGCGTTTTTTTTTGTTAATTTCCTCAGACTATTTCTCTAGTTTACTACACCATCCAGGTGTAGGATCGTGGTTTTCTTCTAAAGCTGCCTGTAAGACCAAACTGCAACTGAGATTCCGCATTTCTTTAGGTTTTCGCTACAATATTCACGCGCAGTGCATTTTAACACGTCCGTGTTGCGGGATATTCTCCTGGTTTTAAGTTCTGACTCAACTGTCCTGAATTCCACAGGCTACCAAATATGAAATGGGTCTGTGATCTGACATTGTTGTCCCACTTATCACCTTCAAGTTGGACAGCCTTCTCAACATACTGATACTGAGTGTAACATTTATTACTCCTTTTTATGTGAGATGAGGATATGATATTAAGGATATCGACTTTGCGACATCGAAGCCCCGTTACAAAAATTTTTTGTTTTGATTTTTGTAACATTCGTGGGCTTCGTGCAAATTTCTTATCTATTGTTTGAACTACAACATTCAGAAGTTCAAACCTATTCTACCTCCTATTAACCTATCGCGTCCTTTATTCCTGCCTTCGAATCAAGCTTACTACTAGACATTGGACCATTATGAGAACGACTTTGCGGACTGGTAGTACAAAGGATGACTCCTAAGCTTGGACTTTCACATAAAAATTATTCCAAGATAGATTTTCTACCAATATTACGCCTAGGATATTAAGAGATCAATCAGCTGTGAGTGGTGGCTTCAAAATTGAAGCGTTGTTTTGGAAGCGTTGAATTTAATTCTTAATTTAAGTCTTATTCGTCCCAATCCCGGTTTAGTACATATGGCGGCTCGGTGGCTTCCTTTTTGTCTTTACATAAATTGGATATATGTGTAAGTTTACGATCATACAGACAAGATTGGACATGGGTTTCAATTGGACAATTGGAAGTGTAGGAATAAGACTCATTAGAGGAAATATGGAGTAGATAGGTGGAGACTGAGGGAAAGGCCGAGGTCGTACAATTTATAAAAGCAGAAATCAATATGCTATTTTTCTTCAGAAGACCTAGAGAACGTCTTAATCAATGTTGCACCGACGGCTGTCTTTTACCAGATATAATTGGAAAAACCAATTACTGTCTTTATACATATTGTATTTAAAAAAACTCCAAAATTCCATAGATAGTAAACATAGCCCTGATAGAAAAAGCTCTATTCAACACTGACTTCCCATGTCATATTCCGTCAATTCATTTAAATCCTGTAAAACTTTTAATCCACCTGCGGAATATACACCATAAAAATCCCAAAGGATACAAAACACTTCATTCATGGAACTTACAAAGCAGCATATGACGCTAGCTTATAAACCTTGATAGTAATTGTATAGCATCAATCTGCTGGTGCTTCTTCTTCTTCATGTTGTTCTGCGCCATTCTTTATTTCTTCGTTATTTTCTATATATTTTTTTTGTATCGTCCTATTTTTTGTATGTGTGTATGTGTGTATTAAAAAAAACGTAAAGCAATTTTCTCCATGGATAAACACGAGACGACAGGTTTTAATAACATTCGAGGTGCAACCCAAAACCTTTCTATGCTGTACGCTAGCTGCTCTCACCAGGAGCCATTGTCTGGTGAAACTAGTAGTATATGTGTGTTTACAGAAGGTTTTAGTGTTTCTAGAGGATAACACCACTTTTGCGTTTTCCACGTTGATACATCACCTGAGTGCACCTTTCAATTATAAAGCTTAAAACATTTTACATCCTTCATGTCAAAACCACTTAACAATTTCTATTTTTTTTCTCGGTGGCTTCCCTTTGTCCTTAATTTTTTTGGGATAATGGTGTTGTGTGGATATTCTGTCGTAATTGATGGGAGTTTTTTTCGTGGTTCAGAAATTATATTGTTAATATAGTTGTAATAGGCTAATTTCTGTTGGGTTTTTGTGCGGTTGATACAAATTATGTGAAAGTTGATTTTAATATTGTTTTGTGTAAGAAGTGTATTTCGATTTTTACCAACGTGACTAACTTCGTGATATCTGCCGAAAATCGATAAAACTCTCCTTGCAAATATATAAAAAACTAGGGCAAAGTTATTATAAAATTTTTGTGCTTCAATGGAAAATGGGTCTTTCTTTGATTGGAGAAAGCAGTCATAATTTTTTGTGGAAATAACTAGAGCACAGATTATAAGTCCTGCTTTATATTTTTCAATCATATCATATAAGTGTAATAGGGGATGCAAACGCACCTTTGTCACTGCTCATAGGGAGGAGGTGCTGAACCTCACCCTCACTAGCAGGCTACTCTCCGACAGGATCTGGCATGTTCCGTACGAGACCTAACTTTCGGACCATCTGCACATCAGGTTTGACATTGTAGGCCTCCCACATATCGGCGCCTCTTCCTCTTCGGGATTTCTGTAAAGGCCGCCATTGATACACAGGCCGCCGGCAGGCCATGACCTTAAGGTTTCTCGTCTTGAGGCCAAGAATCACCACACACTCACCGGCCGCCGGCAGGACCTGGCCTGTAGTCCAAAAATACCGACAAAAATCTTTATGCGTATGGGCATTTATCCGGGCCTAAAGAACGGAACTTCAGTTCAATCTGAAGTTTTCGTTGAGGCCGGGAACATTTTTACACTTGAATTAACAACCTGCTACGCTAAACTGTCCTCTTCGCCAGTGTGTCTCTGTGATCATGAGGTGACCTACAGTCCACGGCCTGTCCAGCGGTTGCCTCAAGTCCTCATCCCTCAGTCAGACTGAGTAATGTGAGGCCTTCATCGGGCCATGCCTGCCAACATGGACTGTACGGCCACGGCCTGCCCGCGGCGTGTAAGTGAATGGGGCCTTAAAGGAGTATCCGGGACGGTAGATTTTTGCTCCGGCCCGGACACGGACATGTGTGAACGAGTTCATATAAAATGTACGCATCAATATTTTTTGATCCCCTGACAGAACACTAATATGTGTGGATACTCCTTTACTCGTTCACACATGTCCGTATGACACATGACAGAACACGGCCCTGTGACGTCCCGGCCAGGGCCCTGATATGTGTGGATACTCCTTTAAGTTTTTTAAAAAGCTTTCAGAATACGTAAGGCAGATGTTGGGATTGGCTCATTTCATTGGTAACGAGGTTTGCCTCATAAGGCCCTTATGAGAAACTGATAAGGTATGCCTTACTTTAATATCGCTGATTTTTTTTTGTGTTCATGAGGAAACTAAGGGGAAAGCCTTTTTCGGCATGCCTCTGGGGGAATCCCCTTCTTAAATGCTAGTCGGGTGGGATTGACAATTATAAGTTCTTAATAGCTCCAATATAATATACAGGGTGTTCGGGTACAAACTGTACAAACTTAAGGGGTGGATAGGTTTTGGATAGACGAGCAAAAAATCGTATGAGGAAGGGGGGGGGGGGGAATCGTAACGGTTTAGCCGCTAGGGCGTTTTGAAATTTTGTTTTTAGAGTTTTGCATATCACCCTGTATTTTTGTAACCCTATGATATATTTTCATGAATAAGGTATCAGTGTACGCAGAATACTCCCACATATCTAAAACACTGTAAAAGTAAAGGTTCTACCCTGCCAACTTCCAGAGTAATGAGTCATCAAAATCAAAATTTTGATTTTTTTAACAAAAATATCACTTCAACTACCTTTTTTTCCAAAAAATACGTAGTTAATCAATATTTTTTTTTCCAAAATTGGATAGCTTGGACATTTTCCTACGAATAATGTTTGGACATTTTTTGTATTACGGCCTTTACTTTTGAAGATATTAGCAAATTTTGATGTTAAAATTGACTTTTTTCGGTACTTTTCGAAAAAGCTTAGGTGAAAAAGCACTAAAAAAGCACCGAAAAGGCCAATTTTAACCTGATTTCTAGATGGTGTTGGAGGGAAATATAAAAGTCGAAGGGAGCAAATTTCACCAAAAATCACGTACGAGCAATGGGTTCCGAGATATTAGCAATTCTATGTTTTTAAGCAATATAAGCAATATTAAAGTTAAGTTTTCAGCGGCCACGGTTTCCACGGGTGTAGAATATGGGTATGAAAATTTCAGTGAAAATCGACCTACGAAAAACGAGCAGTTAGATGGCTTATTAGATGATCTACAAATGGGATAAAACAGTTGCTTTTGTAGTGGCGATTCAATTGCCTTCTTGCTATGCAAGCAATTTTAGGCAAACCTCTACCTGTCACTACTGACATGTCAGAAGAAACTCCAAAAAACAACAAACTCCAAAAATGTTTCAGTGACTACATAACTACTTCTTAAATTGAGCTGCGTGGCGTGTACAGGTCATGACGTCAACACTCAAAAAACGATTTTTACGAAAGAGGGGCACGTTTAACACAAAAGTTTTTGGAGTGAAAACTAACCCATACGCAAATGTTCCTGCTGACTATACCGTGTAAGGATAATAAAGTTAAAGGTTTTTTAATGTTGACGTGATGATCCGTGTACGTCAGCGCAATAAGCTCCCAATGACATAAGTGTTCTTGCCTTTATTTCGGGGGTGTTTGAACCCCCAGAACACTCCCCTGGGTACGCCTATGGTTCCTAGTATAATATAAGAAAGACTCACCGTTTGGGCAGATATGCTCCCGCGCATCGTGTCATCTGGTCGCGCTAAGTCGCATAATCTTGATCCAACCATCCATCAGAAAGCAGCGTTCTTTTATTCCATATTCAAGTTCGTGTCCTGGTTCGAAAAGCGAAGTCGTTGTTATATGGTCCAACCGGTTCTGTCTGAGGTATTACTTGCCGATTTGTAGCTAAAGTGTTTTTTATGGTAGTGCGTTGCAAACCCCCAGTCCAACTGACTAGAAAACGCTCCCCCAAAATGCTTTAGAAAAATAATTATTCAACCATCAGACCAAAAAGAGATGATTCTCTCTTTGAAAGCTTCACTTCCAAGCTTTAAAGCTTTCTACACCGACGAGCTTTCCAGTTATAAAAGAAGCCGCTACGCCAGGCCAAAGGCAGTCTTTCACCAGACTCGTTCCGGAGAGTCCGGTCCTAGACCCTGTGGAGGTGTACGATCCGGCACGGTCAAGGCACACACAGAACACATACATACCACACACCGACCACTACCAAATTACTCGTGGAATGTTGCCCAGGTCCCCAGCAAACCAAACTTTCCGAATTCCTACAAGTCGAAAGGTTTTCGGAAGTAATACAACAACAAAAATTAAAGCTTTGTATGTGGCGATTAGTCGAAACTAGTTCAAAAAGAATTCGGAAAACAACTTCGCAACAATGTCACAAAGAAGCCAGTAACAAATTTTCTTAAAGAAATAGGAAAGAAATCGGAACATTCTTGTCAAACTTCATCGTGAAATCGTGAGTCTTTGAGTGAAGTGCGCGAAAGCTTTGCTAAATCTTTACTAAATTTCGTAACGAATTCGAAAAGAATTTTTGTAACGATGTCGTGTCAACCCCTTCATATATTTTTCGTTCCGAATTTGTTCAGAAATCGATTGCGAATTCGGGAGAAATATACGAATTTCCGTACCGAATTCGGTAAGATATCTTAAAATTTGGTTTGCTGGGTCTTGTCGAGGTGAACGATCCGACAATGTCAACATTTGCTATATCGTGTCGTGCGCACAGGGGCGGCCACCGCGTAGAGATGGGATTAGGGCTCGCAAACAGAGCTGCTTGATGTTTATCTGCAATGACTCTTCTCGGGTTTTGATAGAAGTGACAAATCGGGTGCCATCACCTCACGAGACCTTTGTTCCCCGGTTCGCCTTCGCGCATTTATTTCGACTGCAAATGTTGACAGATCTCACGAACAGGTGTACCAATATCGCAGAAAAAGCAAACAGTTGTCATCTTTCAAAATAGCTTTACCCGAAAAAGTTTGCTTTTGTAGATGACAGAATGAAAATCTTGATGAAAACGTTCACCTTGTTCTTGCGAACAACCACCAATGTTTTCTTTAAGGGACATTCTGCAACATATGTGTTTAAAGTTAACAAGCGTAGTTTAAATAAGCTGTTGTAATTGTCAGCTCTGTTGTTTTCGAGAAAAACATGAAGCATTGCTTTGAGGCTGTCCCATGCTTGACTTTCGTGAGTTTTGAGTAGCTGTCAACATTCATTGCGGGCCTTTATTTTCTTTATTTTTGGTCCGACTAAAATACAAACCAGCTTTTACTTTGGCTTCCGATAAATTAGTATAGAAATTTTTTAAATAATATTAAAAAGCTTCAGAATCTTGAGGGAAAGCTTTAACGAATGGCTTCTAGCCATTGTATAGTTATGTCGGTTCTGACGCAGTAATATTATCGGTTGTAGTCCAGAATATCAAAGTCCAGAATATTAAAGCTCATCGAAAGCTTTTAGGACCACCCAAAACTCACCACAGAGGTTGTTGTCCATGCTTTAAGCCAAGAGCAAATCAAAACCCAAGCTTCAAGCCCACATTCACATCCGAGACAAAAACCGATGATATTAGTGTGCCAGAACCGATATAGCTATACTAACTAAATTTGTTTTTGTTGACCTGTGTTATATACCCATAAGAAATATAATAATTAAAAATGGAAAGTTAGTAAAATTATTTCTTGACTAAATTTCGCATAAAATAGTTGTCCCAGTTATATTGGGGTAAGGAGCAATTTCCTGATAGTATTAAACATTTAAGGAGAATTCCCATCATAAGTAATAGTAAAAAGGGTCTGGACATATTTCGATTTCTCAAATTAATCCCCATCAGCACCGGCATTAACTCGGAATATCCTACTTAGCATATACACATTCGAAGCTGGTCTATTCCTGTACCTACACTCCTCCTCCCACTTATTGACAAAAAAGGAAACTTCTATATATATATACTAAGAATAAGATCCATCTTACATCACGACCTTAGCAGCAGATCTCCCCAGCAAAATCTAGGGTCCTAAATTTTCATTCAGTTTCTAACATAAAATTCAACAGCGCGGTCGTTCCCCAACAACAACAAAAAAAAAATGACTTGAATTTCTTATAAGTGAATTAATGTTAATTAATTCTTTTTCTATGTTTTCTTTCAGGTAGCGGCCATGATGTCATGCCCCCTTCCCCTGCCATTGCCACTACTACCTTCAACTCTTCACGGCGACTTTCCTCCAGTTCACATCGGTGTTAAGGTAAGTTCCACATCACATTAATTTGAATGAATGGGCCAAAGGACCTATTTCAATTTTTTCCTCCACTATACTTTTTCTTCTTTATGAGCCTACCACCCATCTTGTTCCTGTCAGGCTATTATGCCATTAAAGACCGGGATAGATCCGGCACAGTCATCCGGAGAGCGTCTTTGATATCTTTTCTTTGGGGGGCGGGGGACGGGAAAGGGATCTGGTCCCGGTGCGCAGAGGTGTATCTTCAGATTTTTCTGCATGACCTTTCAGTTTGGTGGGGCCGAGGTATAGTATATATGGGGATATTTTCGGTTGTGTGTTTGACTTGTTGCCACATAAATCTGTTCTAAATAGAGCACACACATTCAGTGTGCTTGGCGGGCGGAGACCATGGGCCCGGTCCTCGGCGGTGTGTTACGTCAGGACATTTATCATTATTTTCTCAAAGGGAAGGAATCTTGATAACACCCATGAGCATTTCTTAAGCAAAATAAATGGCTTTTTAATTTGTACGAAATAAATATATTAAAAACACACAAAAAAAATACCCCGAGGCAGCAGCAGCTTCCCTTTTCATACATACATACATATATATACCACAACAGTCCAGTCGAGGTCCTGCCTTATATCAGTTGCGTTACCTGGCCAGGTATTTTGAGCGAATATCTTCTGTACTCGCACAGGATGGATCTCGGTGGAGGGTGAGTTATGGCCGAAAGTGCTCCCCCATACTCTGCAATGCAATAAAGGAATTCCACCTTACGTGAAGAAGGGTCAAATTACTGGGCCAAGGAAATTCGTGCAGCGGCCCATAGAATGGGGTGCGCAACAAAGTGAAACACATTTGTCAGGAGCACGTCCTTCCTTCCTTCAACTTCATCGGTAAAGGTGTGCGGACAAATGTCTGTAATCAAGGCTTGTTAAGGCCACACTTGACCGCCATCAACCTTTTTCCTGTGTCATGCAAATAACTTTTTCTCCAACTCTCTTCTATACCTTAACCTTTGATGGACTACGGAATTCTCGTCGCTGTCTACTACCTGGTAAGCCTCAATCATGCTTTACTCGTGGGAAACAAAAAGGACGAAAAGTTTCTGCTGTCTTTTTTCGTTGTTGTTGTTTTTGTTTTTGTTGTTTTTGTTGTTGGTCTCTTCTCCTTTATATCCGCACCAGTCTAGGGGAAAACTCAAGCTTGACTAAATTGTGTCATTTTAATTTTATGGTAACATGTATTTTTTTTTTCAGGGATAGATTGGAATAGCTTCAATTTAAGGCAAGGACAAATTTGTGTCACTTGGAATTGTTTTTTGTGTGTTGTTCTTTCTGTTTCTAATGAACGAGTATCACTTTATCCCAAAGTTTTTTTGTGTTATTGTTGATAGCCACTTAATTCGTAATTACGCAACCGTATCAAAGGTGGATGAGGGTTTTGATATCTACGAATTTATTTTCAGGTGACAGGATATTCCGATCTTTTCTGATGTAAAAATCAATTGTTGTTGTAATTGCAACATTTGCGGTTGTGCAGATTTATAAATGGCTTATGCAATATTTAGAATCCAACCTTTTCTTGAAAGACAAGCTGTATGGCTTTAGATAAATAAGGTAAGCTAAGCTAATGGAATTGACTCAGTTCTAATAAACTGGATTGAGAGTTTCCTTTCGATAGAAATGCGTGAAATATAAACTCTACTCCATCTCTGCCGGTGTCTCTCAGGGATCACTTCTATCGCCTGTTCTATTTCTAGTCCTTATAGATGATGTAGGTACTCCAGGATCTTCCATCTACTTCTTCGCTAATGACGAAACCCTGCATTCCTCCTACGCCTTCTACATTGTAAAAAAAAGGGCACATTAGAGTCTAGTGACTAGACCTTGCCTTTATCCTCGCGAGCTTATGTCCCAATCTGTTAACAGGGACATTGAAGTTATTCACGATTGTGACCTTGTCGCGTATAATGCTTCTTTCTTATCTCAAACAAAATCATTCAACACCTCTGCATTCGATTCAGTAAACGGCGTAAAACTAGTGACGGGCTTATTCGGTAACATCTTTGCATGAATTTTCATAAAATTGACTGAAAATCTGCGACTGATCGGCAAACATTTCTAGTCCGGGGAAATTAACAAGAAAAACGCATGAAATAAGACGAAATTCGGAAATGGCTGAAAATTGGTCCACAGCTTCCTTGGGACTTTTTAATAAAACAATTTCGGAATCACAAAAAAAAACATGGCCGCCGGAAATATAGCGGTTTTCCGGTGTTTTCCTTATATCTCGGTTTCTATAGGTCGTACAACCCCGTACAAAGGCCCTAAATGTTGACAATGAAATTCTCTACAACTTTAGTTCTTACAAAGATGTTGACCCGATTAACCCTTTCAAAGTTATTCAAGGTCAAAGTTTCCAAAAATCACTTTTTGGCCAAAACATCACTCAAAAACTGTTTTTTTCGAAAATAATTTTTGATCAGTCAATTCGAAACGATATTGCCCACAAAGAGATCCTGTCATTTTTTCGAAAACTTAACCTTTTCAAAGTTATTCAAGGTCAAAGTTTCCAAAAATCACTTTTTGGCCAAAACATCACTCAAAAACTGTTTTTTTTTCGAAAAAAAATTTTGATCAGTCAATACGAAACGTCGTAGGAGGGCTTTTTGTATGCAATATCATCTGACCAAAAAAATTTTTCGAAAAAACTAGTTTTCGAGTGATGTTTTGGCCAAAAAGTGATTTTTGGAAACTTTGACCTTGAATAACTTTGAAAGCTTAAATTGAAATGTTATACTTGTAACTCCAGATTGGTCCATTCTTACATTCTACAAATCTATTTTTCGCGCATGCAACAGACCAGAAATTGGCCCTGAAACGATCTTACGCAGGGTGTATTTCTGAACTCCTACAGCATCGCCTTCAACAGCTTTCCAACTCCTCTTAACCGGAAACCTACGAACTAAGCTTAAAACTAGACATTGCATCACTTCGAGAACAACGGCATGATGGACTGATAGTACAAAGGGTGATTCCTGAGCTTAGAACTGCCACACAAATAACATTATAAAATACTCATTATACTTTTCATACTCTGTTATACTACTCACACTCGCCTCGGCAATCGTTATACAGACCCAGCCTCTCGCAACTTCTCCTAGACTACGTCATCTTTACAACGGAAGTTTGGTCTACTCGCTGTCGAGTAATCTTGATCATAAAAGGCTTTCCGAGTAGGTGTCCAATTTTCTTCTTCTTCTTTTACTGAGGCACAGGTTCCACAAGTATTGCGCCGGTATTTTTAACGTAGCGTTAGTCTAGCTCATCCCAGGTCTCAAAATCAATGAGGGCGAAACTAAGTACCTGTAAGGACCAACAAAACTCCCTTCCTTTACCGACGGGTCAAAGATGGAATATGGTACAGGGGCTGGTGTCGCAGGACCCTCCTCCAAGGGTCTCGATTGCAAAGGTTTGAAAGTCGCCAACATTCAAATCTTTTCTGAAGTCAAGCTGCCATCAAGGCATTCTCAATGTTGAAGTTTACCTCCAAAATAGTTGCAGGGTGTTTTGACGTACTCCAGAGCCTGACCAGAAGAAATAAGGTTTCGCTCTGCTGGGTCCCCCGATACGGGGGTATCCAAGGCAATGAGGCTGCACACAGGCTCGCGTGGTATAGGTCTGTGACGTTGGTCCAGAGCCCAGAATCCTTCTGTGGCATCTCATGGTCCACCTCCAAGTCTCTGATAGAGGACTGGATTAAGGGACTAAACCTAGATTATTGGGAATCAGTCCCAGATCTTAGGCAAGCTGAAGAACTAATACGACCCTTTGCCTTAAGGGGCGTCATCACTTTAAACAGAGCGGACCTAAGGCTGTTGGTGGGTTATTTGACTGGGCATTTAGGGCTGCGATATCACCTCTACAACCTATGACTGTTGCCTGAGACAGAATACCCACTCTGAATGGAAGGTGATGAGACTTCCACACAATTTCTCTATGAATGCCCTGCTCTGATTTGCCTTGGATCTGCCTTAGAAGAAGAACGTTTGTCAGAGAGCTTATGAACCTCGTTCAAGTCCGGTCTTCTTCAATTAAAGACCTCCTTGCCGGATGGCTGATGGTATGCTCCGGTACTGGGGTAACTACGTACACAGTAGGTGTAACTTGGCTGCAGTGTTCACCATATGGATTGCCGCCTCATTCGTTAAAAAAGGAAGAAGACGACGTCCGAGAAAGGTGGTACGATGACATTTTAGTAGATATCAGGACCCTGGGAATAAGAAATTGGAAGGATACAGCAGAAAATAGAGAATCGTGGGGAGGCTTTGAAAGGAAGGTCAAAGCTCACACCGAGCTGTAGCTCCATAACAAGAAGAAGAAGAGTTACTCTAGCACCGCGCCCCTGTACGTCAGATTTGTAGATCAGATTGATTGAACAAGCTCAGTAGCTTGCCTAGAAATTTGCCTAGTGGACAAAAGTCTTCGACCAAAGTGGTAAAAAGGCATACTTATTCTCTTCGAGACAATGTATACAAATTGGGCACTCTGCCCTTCCAATCCTTCATAGGTGGTAATTTAGTGTTCAGTATCCCATAAAATCAAACCAACCAATTCTTCCTTCCTACTGCGTCTGTATTCCCTTTTGCGAGATGGCTTCGAAAGAAACCGTTTAGAATTTACCAGACTCGTTGTGGATGACTCAATTGAGAATACAATCAAGGTGGACCAAACTTGTTTAGGTTTTGTCCTACGAGGAAAGTCTAATCTTAGCCTAAGAGTCACCCTTTGTACTACCAGTCCATCATGTCATACTCGTTATTTTTCAAGGTCTAGTAGTGACCTGGGTTCGATGGAAGGAATAGAGGACAGGACAGGTAAGTAGGAGTCTAAACGGTGTTGAAGGAGGTGGCGATGAACCTTGGGTTTAAACTCCTGGTTGTCGTAGGAGCTGACACCAAATAAAAAAAATGCCCAAAATCCACGCATGTAACAAATATCAAAACAAAAAATTTTTGTAACGGGCACTGTCAGAGAGGATAAAAAATCTACTTGTTAGATAGGCTCTTCTTCAGTTCACCACTGTTTGAATGTCAATAACCTAGATACGCAACTTAAATGTTTTGCTTAAAGTGGAGCTTTTCACTCAGTTCGCGGTTCCTACACTTGTCTCCGTCTTGGAGCCTCTAGGTGTCTTAGGAAGAGTCTAGAATATCCTATCTGTATGTTCACGGAAAGTGGGCGTAAACTTCACGGACTTACAATAAGACAGCACTTCCGCTTGTAGGGTATCTTCCATAATGCCAGCATTGTAGAATGTCCCAGTTGAAGACAATTGCCCAGATGGCCATTCGTTCTCAGTGTCTGTACAGCGTTGGCAGCGGATATATCTATTTGTTAGATGGACCAGTGCAGTTGATCCCATTTACAATTGAGTGCGTTTAGTGCCTCGAAGAGATCGTTAGAGACAGTAAAAAGCTATCCACCGCTAAACAATTTATTATCGTCACGATGGCATTAAATTTTTGTCTTGGAAGGCTACTTTTGTTCTGCTCCTTTCCCTTTGGCTTCGTATCCGAAGTTATCCTATTAGCTCGCACATCCCTCCCCATATGCCGTCATGTTTCTCTTCATTCATTTCAAATAGATGTTTTCGCTTACCAGAGTCGATCAAGCTTTATCCTCGTTATACTATTAAGAGATGCTCTATTAGATTGATCTACAACAGTGCTCCGTACGATTTTACACTCGGACACATTTATAAGGTCAGAGTACTTGAAGCGAAGCATCCAAGACTCCAATCCATATGGCCATAATACTAGGGTCATCGTCTTATATCGCACTAGTTTGGATGTCATGCCTTGATTTTCGAATTTGGGGCACACCCAGTTGCATAATGCCTTCTACTGATATGGAGGCTTTGCCAGGATGGACCACCACCTCCTGCCACACATACTGAGCTTTTATAGAACAATTGGGTTGGAGAGGCCCAAGGCAACGAGGCCCGGAGCGGAATAGGGAAACCCCACGAAACACAACAGAGCGAAGGTAGTATGGCGATGAGGAGGCCGGGAAGCCAATAAGCAGGCAGACTCAGACCGCCGTAACTCTGCCAATATTTTGTGGACATACCAGAAAATTGGCAGCACCATTTCCCATATCATCGTGTCTTGTATTGAAGCTGAAGTGGAGTAAATCATCTAGCCGGAAGCATTGATCGTTGATCGTGATGTGTATAACCAGGGGCCTACGGATGCGTGACTTTGATCTTCAATTATGCGTAATCTCCACAAACACTACTTCATCATCTCGTCTATCTTGATTGTTAGACTTATGTTAGCTCGACTCGCAGACGGTTCGATCATATACTCCTATTAATGTGCAGCCCCAGGTAAAAACGTCCTGCACCAGCCTTGATGTTATCCCAATGATGGAGATGTCTTCTGTGTAAAATAGTATTTTGTTGTCACACCCGACCCTAATCTCGGATCATTTTGTTAAACACCAAGTCGAATAAGAGGTAAGTTAGATCGTCCTACCTGTGAAGGGCAAGTATTGATGTATAAAGCCATATGATACCTCGTTAAAAAATTGGGTTCTCTGTACCTTGAAGTTGTCAACTCAACTATTGAAAAATGGCAAGTTAATATGGTTTTGCGATTTTATGATAATATGGATTATATCAAAAAAGAACTTTTGTGCTTTATGAAAATATGGATGCTTTTGTATCTTTGACATTTTTAAAAATTTTCGAATTTTCAAAATTTATTATTGCAGATAACCTGAGCTCAATGATGCAGTTACTCCCGCTGTGTTGGTCTCTAAAATGACAAAAAACGGAAATCCAATTTAAAAAATTTCCAAGCCGTAAGCCCAGCAAGACCGCAAACCCCGGCCACGATAATAAATTCTCAATAATTTTTTTCAAGTTACTCATAGATAGATAAATGATTTGCTCACAAATTACGATAGCGATCGAAATCAATCAAGATGAAGCGAAATCTACATGCATGGTTAAGTATACTTAACATTCCAGCTAAGGATAATCCTTGCAATAAATCAGTCTATATTGAACGATTTTGCAAGTTGTGTCATCCGTAGCGAGGCCTAAGGACATAAAACCTCTCTATACCTTGCGTAAATAAAGTTCCATCTTCAATTTTTTATTTTTATTAGAGTTTTATAGCTGCATAAATCTTCCCGGCACCGACAATAATTTTCCATGTGAATAGAACAGGAGGACCCTCTCTATACTATAATACCGTGTCCCCGGCCATTGCCTATACATACATAGAGAGAGAGACGAGAGCCTTGTCTACTGTAAGAAGGCCATATAATACCCCCCATTAACCGCAGGTATCGCATGTGCAAAGAAAGGAAACAAGGTCTCAGGAGTTCAATCGGATTTGCTATACTTTCTCGCTGATGACAGATACCCCGCTCTTATCCCGCTTTATCCAACTTGTTGCGAATTTTTTCAAATTACCTTTCCGTCAGTGCTCGGCAGCAAACGAGTATTGCACGGGTTATATGTCGTCCCTGATCCGCCCCACTCTTCGCCACGAGAGTGCGGCGCGGTGGAGGCTACTTATCCCGGGGGGCTTTGGGGTGGCCCCAGGGGGCGCTCTACATTGACTGCACGTCAATCAAATGTTCTGCGGGCTTCCGTTATGTTCAAGCCGAAAAACTTCGCATGTGCCCATTGTTAAGAAAACTGAGTTGTATGACATGTGATTTGCAGATATATCTGGAGGGTTGGAAATTAGCTTTGGAAAAATTTAAGCCCCTTTTTGCCAGGGGGATGGGCGGCCGAATACGGGCCGGGACGCGCCGGGACAGCGCCACAGCAAGCAGCGTCTCTCAGCCCTTTCACCTCTGTCTCTCTTGCTCTGGATCAGGCTGGTTAAGGTGGATAGGTGGCAAACTGGCTGGGGTGGAAAACACTTCAAGACGGCTGACAACTCTTACAAGTTGCTCTTTGCCCCCATTCCGGGGGGTAATTGTGTTTTTGGGAATTCTTTCCGTTTTCTGAAAAGCTGTTTTTATTATGATTTCGGATTACGTTGTTCGTTTTCTATTGCCAAACTTTAACAGTGCCCCACCTTTGTTCCTGACAAACTTTTGAATAATTCAGCATACGGCAGGCAAATTTGTATACCAACTCTCGTGTATGCGGTTCTTCTAGATAAACAAGAAATGACGTGAATTGACATGCAAAAAAGAACCTAAAAATGGAAAAGTTACAGCTGAACCTTTTCTCTTTTTCCCGACCTCTATTCTTTTTTTTTCTTCTTTTTTTTGTTGTTGTAGTCATTTGAGAAATTGAAATGATAATTCCTTTTGATGCTAGATTGGGAAACGGGCTGTTGATTTGCTAGATTGAATATTGTCGTCACGAATGTGTTTCGGGTTCGGGGGGAAGTAGTGAGTAGTTCGTTATTTTTAGAATTGATTTGTTATGGAAAAGAGAGTTTAAGTGCTCCTAAACCAGGTGCGATGTTATTCCATTTGTTCTGTAAAACAACATCGCACTTGGGATTAATGCAGAGATTAACTTCAGATTCAAAGGAGCTTTCCAAAACGTTCTATATTGTTCGATTTATGCAATAACCAGCAATATAGGAATAAGTAGGCTTACCGTTTTCGAAAGACATGCTGTTATCATTTTTTAGGGTTTTATTTTCGTGCGCTTGGAGGTGAAAAGCTACTCACAGTTCTGACACACTCCTGCAGGCCGTTTATGTGGAACTCGAACCCTAACAAATAACACCTCTTTGTCTTCCACCCTTCCAGCTTCCCCACAGCATGCCCGAAACGATTGAAGTATTGTCTATATCCGCCATGTCCACCCAAAAACTACGTGAGGTCGTAACATACTTCCCCCACTCCTTCATAAACCATCTCTCTACATTTGGGATAAGTCTGTGGTTCCACCGACCATTTACAGAATCGTCCCACTTCATTGGCCATTCCGTTACGTACTCGCAGTGCGCCATATTCCACCGCATCGCTTTTGGCTAAAGCCCGAATTACACTATTGTGTTGTGGTGTGTTGTGGCGCTCTGTGTCCAATCAGAAACGCCAAATCGGAACGCGCCACACCACAACACACCATAATAATGTAATCAGCCCCATATAAAATATATGAATTATATCACGACACAGAGCGCCACGACACACTACAACACAATAGTGTAATTCCGGCTTAACTCCTACCATATTATGGTGCGTAGAGCCTTGTTTTCTCTCGCCAGTATATCTACGCTATCACACGCGCTGCGTCGTTGAACGGGGTCCTAACGTCTCTATACATCCCTCCCGTTTCTGCTGTTAACCGCCCTATTCAACACTGCTACCCAAACTGGCGGTGCATACAGTGGGACAGATCTATCCATCCTCCACATCAATAACGGACGCTTTATCCTCCATGCCCTCCAAATGTAATTTAAAATTTAACCTCCGGTCGATCACCCTCTCAAGTACCTTGGGTGGGGCTGTAAGTGAACGATCTGTTCCCTTACCTTGATCTGATCAGAGATCAGAGATCAGCACAGATTCAGTCCTCAGCAATCGTCAGATCAGCGCCTTCTACCCACGCTTTAATGTTCCAGATCGCTTCCTCAGCGCACAATTCGACATCAATATACATTGTGATCAACAGGAGAGGGTCCAGGATGGATCCCCGCGGAACGCCGCATGATGTATTGTATCTTATATCACTTTCTTTGCACTATATTTCGGTAATGGTTAATTCTACATGAAAAAATCGTTCGTAAGAACACACGATTATCTATAATTTTTGTTATTATCATTTTTTAAGTAGGGCTAATATTGCACGACTTATAGCGCTTTAAGTGTCGAAAAACATAAATTCAAAAGTAGTTTTTTGCCAATATCTTTTTAATTACATGTTTTATTGCAAAACTGATTATGAGGCTTTTGTGTGCAATTTCATTCCCACATTTTTTGCTTTAACTTTCTTCTGTGGAAAAGAGTTTGTGCGCCAAAGAAATTTTTCATTTATTTATATGAACATTTATGTGTATTGCATATGAATCGTTCGGCGCTGAATAGCGGCCAAAGTATCAGTGCTAGAAAAAAATGTTTAATGTAAAATTTCTACAGAATTTTATAACAAACATATTTGTTGCTATAACTTTTCGTCGTAAATGAATAGTTGACGAGATATTTTATAAAAACAATTCTTAATAAACGTTTAAGTGTAATAAATCCATAAATATCAACTTTACAAAAAAAAATGTAAAACAAGAAATGTGGCCAATAAAATTACGCACAAAAAACGTTATAATCAGTTTTGCAATAAAACGTGTAATTAAAAAGATATTGGCAAAAAACTACTTTTGAATTTACGTTTTTCGACACTTAAAGCGCTATAAGTCGTGCAATATTAGCCCTACGTAAAAAATGATAATAACAAAAATTATAGATAATCGTGTGTTCTATAAGTCTTTCGAAGATTTTTTTCATGTTGAATTAACCATTACCGAAATATAGGGCAAAGAAAGTGATACATGAAGTTTGTAGCACTATATCTCCGTACATATTGACTTTACAAAAAAAAATTCTGAACAAGAAAGTTGAATCACTTATTTATCTACAAAAAAGATTATACACATTTTTGTCTTAAAATGCATAGTTTCTGAGTTTTCTTCACTGTAAGATTAGCAAGAGGGTAGGGATGACGTCATTTTGAATTTAAGCTTATAAAAATATATAAAATCATTTGGTAAAAAAAATCGCGTGCGGTATTTTTCGCAAAGAAAAAGTACCTATTTATTGGACTAATTTGAAGTTTCCAGTTTTACACATAAGTTGAGCTTGATAGTAAGGGGTTATGGGCGGACGAGGTAGGGATGTTAGACGAGGGTATGGGAGCCGAGTCCCCATTCCATAAAAAGTGTACTTAATTTTTCTTTGCACCTTTTGTTTTAGAAGATTTGTAATTTCGCTTTCGACACCAGTGCTAATTTCACGATTTTCCTGAATCCTTGCGCATGTATACCAATGCTAAGATTCTGCTGGGGAGCTCCTAATTTTAGAAAAACGAAGAGTATATTTTAAATGACGGCTGCCATTAATATTTATTTTACTGATTTTTGCAAAACATTGATTTTTTTGTTGGCAAAAACAGTTTTTGATTCTGCTTCTTGTTTTCCCTAATTGGTGGAAACCCGCGGCACCACCCATATCGTAATAATTGTACCGCTGGCGAGCTGCCCTGGTATCAATGGATCCTTCGAAAACATATTATTTGACATTATAAGAAGGGCTCTAAAAATACGACGTCTAGGTGACACTTTCTGTAACTAGATCGACTCTATAAAGTTTCGATAAGAGATGAGGGTATCATAACAGAAGAATATGCGAAAGTAGGAGTAATAACTCTTCTCTACTCAATACTCCAAACTTCTTTACCCAAAGTTACGCAGATGACGTTGCCTTGGTGGTAATTTTCGAAACAAGCTACACCTCGTCAAGCCGCATGCAGCAAGCACTTGACTTGGTCTCTATCTGGTGCCCTAGTGTAAAGGCCCCCATTCACACACAGACCGCCGGCAGGCCTTGGCCTGAAGGTTTCTCGCCTTCTGGCCAAGAATCACCACACACTCACCGGCCTCCAACAGGCCGTGGCCTGCAGCCTAGGAAAACTGGCAGAAATCTTTTTGTGTGTGGTCATTTATCGTCAGTCCGTGCCTTAAGGTCTGAACTTCTATTCAGTATGAATTTTCTCTGACGCCATAAGTGAAAAAAATGAAATCAGCCGGAATTTATTTCTTGTTAGATAAATGTGCATAGACATAATTGCTGTTCGCCTGTATATCTGTGGGGAATCATGAGGTGGCCTGCAGGCCATGGCCTGTCAGTCGGTTGCCTCAAGCCCTCATCCCTCGGCCAGACTGAATAATGTGTGGCCTCATCGGGCCGTGCCTGGCGACCTGGCCTCAATGGCCATGGCCTGCCGGCGGCCTGTAAGTGAATGGGGGCCTTAAGTCTCATTGTCAATAGCGACAAAATAGCTCTGGTATCAGGATCGACTGATGTTGCTGGCAAAAATTTAGGCTTCTCACAATAAGCCAAATACTTAGGGATGACACTACATATGCAAAACTGCATTAGTACTAGCAGAAGAACACTCTGATAAGCAGGACTAATAGATCTCCGAGGGCTTGCCGCAGAGCTTGTAAATCTATATAAGTTCTTCACAAAAATCATGTGTTGCGTACCATACCATCATAAGGCCTATGATCACATATGAAGCATTGTTGCGGTGCAACAGAACTAAGTTTCACATCTTTTCTACAAAATTAAGCCAGATTCATAAAATGGCCTGCCTTTATATCACCTCGAATACACCATCTTGAATTAAAGAAAGCCCGCATTTAACATTGCATTAGTGCAACTACATTCCATCTAACAAGAACAATCGTCGGAAGGACACATATCGTATTGGTAAAACGACATCTTCATTTCTCAATAATCAGTTTCTGAGTAATTTTTTGACCAAAAACTGATTTTTTGAAACTTTGACCTTGAATAACTTCGAAAGGGTTAAGTTTTCGAAAAAATGATAGTAGGCTTCTTTGTAGGCAATAACTTTTCGTATTGACTGATCAAAACAAATTTTCGAAAAAAGCAGTTTTTGAGTGATTTTGTGGCCAAAAAGTGATTTTTGAGAAACTTTGACCTTGAATAACTTTGAAAGGGTTAATCGGGTCAACATCTTTGTAAGAACTAGAGAATTTCATTGTCAACATTTAGGGCGTTTGTACGGGGTTGTACGACCTATAGAAACCGAGATACAAGGAAAACGCCGGAAAACCGCTATATTTCCGGCGGCCATGTTTTTTTTTGTGATTCCGAAACTGTTTTCTTAAAAAGTCCCAAGGAAGCTGTGGACGAATTTTCAGCCATTTCAATTTTGTCTCCTTTCATGCGTTTTTTTGCTAACTTCCCCGGACTATCTGCCAATCTGATTTTTATGATTCCTTGTTTTATTACCCTTTTATTACCTCTTTTAATGACCATGTTTTCCATAAAATTTTATTATATTTTTCACTAAATGCAACAACTAAATAAATACAGTCTAGACTCCTAATTAATTAATGTCGTCTGAAAATCAGTAATATTAATCCCGAGACGACAATGTCTTTCGTTGAGTAATCATACCTAAACTGCTCCCAACTCGCAGTCATCAAAGGTAACCTTATCTATTTCAGTACACAATACCTTGAAGTAAATTTTTAACTTTTCTAAAATCATCCCCCGTTAATGCACATAAACGTTAACAAAAATTTATTCAAGCCAGAAAACAGCAAGAAACAAAAAAAACGAGCAAAAAAAAGGAAGAAAATTTTTAAATGACAGAATGATATACGAGAATTCATTATCGGAGTTCATTTTCTATGCCGCAAGCAAATTCCATCGGAAGGAATCTTCCTCGAAGACAATCATTCACACTCACTCCATGATGGTTAAAGTTTTCTACTTAAAGACCGCAAGATGTGTACGAATCACACAAGGCAACATCCTATTTCTAGCATAAGGAAAAAATTCCTGACCAACAATTTAAGGATATGTCTGAAGTGGTATCCTTGCTATTGATCTGCGGACACATAACGAGAGGGGATGATTCACCAATTCTAGTCTCATCGGGCCAATGGGCACGAGGAAATTTTATTATTATCATTTTTTTTTCAAGGGTATACGGGATTTCTGTGTATCGTCAGGAGGCTTAAGAGCATCTGCTTAATAATACTGAGGAAGGACTCTTAAAGATGTAATTGGCATATCGGGATGTGTAACCTTTAATAATGGGCACAATCTGAAACCTCTGTTCTCTTTCTACAAATTAAATTTAGAAAATTTGAATTTTTCCCATTCAAGTTTCGTTTTCTCATTAATATAAGGACACAGTTGCCTTTACCCTCCCCAAAAAAATACGTGGAACGAAAATAGAATACGAAAAGTTATGCAGAGTTTTTTATGCCGGTGATAGGAGATAATGTTGTAAGCAGAGTTTTTCTTATTTTACTTTCTTTTTTTGTAAGGGGGTGACTTCTCGAAATTAGACTTTAATCATTTTACTTCCGTTAGATGCGATTGCCTAAATCATAAGGATCCTCTCTTTGGAAATTTTAATATGCATTGGCGTCCTGCCCTCCAGTCGTACCCTCTCCAGTCCTGGTCTCTTAAAAATGAAAATTCCACCGATCCAGATATCGGGTTGAATTGACTTGTAGAATATCCTCGCTGAAGATCACTGCCAGTCACGATGGCTATTCAAACTCAGCCTGAAGATTTGCAAGCTATAAGATGACTGTGCTACCATGCAACCACCTATCAACTTATCTGGTCCACTAAAGGGGAACGGCAGGGTAAGAAAGTCTCACAATTGTCCCTCAACAATGCAGGACGGCAGTTCGAAGGGGTAAACTCGATTTCCTGCCTTGAACAAGGTTTGTAGGCCTACAAAGGAAATGGCGGCAGATACCCACCGCCCCCCCCGTTGGGAAACACACTTGTGTGCTGTGTCAGGGGCGTCAGTGTATTGCCAAACCCCAGAAAAGGAAACAAAGAAGAAGCAGCAAAGGCCACCTTATTGTGATAACTTTGTTGCGATAGCTTTAACAGTGTTACCGGCCAACTTCCCTCGTGGTAAACCTCCTTAGTAGTAATCTTGATTAGTTTACGGCTCCACTTTGACCTGAGTGGACAAAAGACTTTAAGAAAGCGACTGCCTCTACCGAGGTTTTTGCGAACTAAAACAGATTTTACGCAGATTGCCAACCCAAAACCGGCCTATGTAAATTACCTCTTGGCGTTAGAAGTTGATTCAAAGTGGCACACTATTTGCCCACAATGACAAAGAACAACCAAGGAAGCTAAGTAGTATAGCAGTGCTCGTTCTAAGTCACTTTCTATGTATGCGTGTATCAGTGTATCACCTATATTTTAGGAATTTCGCAACATCAGCTTCTAAGAACAAGGTTTGTGTCCTCGCTAAGATGAAAGCTATTTTTTGTAGAGGTAACTTTGATAAGGTTTGTATCTTCACAAATATAAAAGCTTTTTGTATGGGAAATTGTGATAAGGTTCGAATCTTCGCTACGATAAAAGCACGTCCGGTGAGGCAGATAGGTATTTCATAACTCGAAACACGTTTAAACATGTCGTTATTGGGGCTTATCGTGGTAAACGTACGTTTAACGAAACGCGCCGTTTTCACGTTTCACTTCACCTGAAATGGGAATGGTGGTAAACGCGTTAATGCAGTTATATTCGAATCTTTTCGAAATCAGCTGATATTTGTCAAAAGCAATTTAATCACGTCTGATTTCGTCAAAGTGTAAAAATTTTCAATTATTGTGTATAAATAATTATGGATTCTGTGGGTTTTTATGAAGAAGGTGTGGAAATTAGAAGTAGAATTGCGTATTTTTTTCGTTGATTAATAAAAACAATTATTATGTTGTGTCTTAATTTTTCCTAACAATATATGTACCTACATATGGGTCATTCCACGTCAAATCGACCACTTTTGAAACTGACCCTTTTTGATTTGGCTGAAACTTTGTAATTTTGTTTCTACCCTATCAAAAACATTTTTCATAATTTTTTCAAACCTTTTTACCCAACTCAAAAAAATTTACAAAATTTTTTTAAAAATCATAACCTTTTCAAAAATTGACCTATCGAGGCAACTTTTTTTCAAAATTTTTGTATTTTAATAACTTTCTAGAAAAAAATACCAAAAAATTTGCAGACGTCAAATTATAGGAAATTTTTCAATTTTTTGTAAAAAACCGTTACTTTTTCAAAGTCCGACACTTTTAAATTTTATTTTTTTTTTTTTAAAAAAACTTTGATTTTTTCTGGAAATAATCCCGTCAATTCCAGAGTGGGCCGACTTTTTTCTATATTTATCTTTTTTCGATTGAAAATTTACTTTTACTTACTTTGGAGTTGAAAATCGAAAAAAACTAAAAAAAGTTTTTGTTAATCGAAAAAAAATATAAAACAAAGTCGGCCCACTCTGGAATTGGCGGGATTATTTCCAGAAAAAATCAAAGTTTTTTTAAAAAAATAAAATTTAAAAGTGTCGGACTTTGAAAAAGTAACGGTTTTTTACAACAAATTGAAAAATTTCCTATAATTTCACGTCTGAAAATTTTTTGGTATTTTTTTCTATAAAGTTATTAAAAAACAAAAATTTTGAAAAAAAGTTGCCTCGATAGGTAAATTTTTGAAAAGGTTATGATTTTTGAAAAAAAAAATTTTTGAGTCGTGTAAAAAAATTTGAAAAAATTATGTAAAATGTTTTTGATAGGGTAGAAACAAAATTACAAAGTTTCAGCCAAATCAAAAAGGGGTCAGGTTCAATAGTGGTCGATTTGACGTGGAATGACACCCATATGTATTTTTCAAAAAAAAAGTCTTTGCAAAAAGCATTTATATTCCTTCGTGGAGTGTAAAATATATCTTTTAATTAATGAAAATTTTTATTTATTTGTAAAAATAATAAATAAATAATTTAATTTCATCAAAAAATTTCGCTTAAATAAATGTGCATTTAAATATGTTCTTAAAGATTGCCTCTATGGCGAAATTAAAAAAATTAAATTAAAAATAAAACTATTTAAAATATATTACAAAATTTAAGTCAAAACACGCTAGGAAACGTACAACTGCCGCCAACAAAAGTTCACGTTTCACAAACATACGGGGAACTGCCGCCGCACGTTTTGAACGGTACCGAAAAAACAATTTCGAAATTAGCGTTTGCCGTTTTCCCCTGCTGCGTTTACAACGATACCAAAATTGAACGTTTCACGTTTCGTTCGCGTTTACGTTTTGGGCGATAAGCCCCATTTGTCGTTATTTCGCAACATCAGCTTTTAAGAATATGGTTCGTGTCTTTGCTCGAATGAGAGCTTTGGAGGTAGGGCTAGAAGTTTATGTGGCGAGTAGTGCTGTTGAGAACTTTATACTTAGATTAAAAATTAAGATAGATAAGATAACAGCAACACCAGCAAGAATATAGAAAGAGTTGTGTCTCTTTTGTGTGTAAAACTGTTATAAACAATTACACATTGCCCAATCTAACTTTATAAATAAAATGTATGCAAGCTCAACAGATCGTTCAGTCATGAAGACTGCTGAACTCGTTTAAGCAGCCCGACGAAGTAGTATAGCAAGGATGGTTCTGGCACCCTTCTCCTGTTTCCCCTAAGATACCTACACTTTTGAAATCATCAACTTTTAAGAATAAGGTTCATGTCTTCGCTATGGAAGCTTTTCTTAGGAAAAATTTTGATTGGGGAAACTTTAGTATTGTTTGCACTTGCTCATATCATTTGCATTTGGATCTGTTTTTTGATCTAATAAACAAAAGACTTGGTTGAAAATTTTGTTCTCTATCGAACTTCCTTTAGAGGCTTTTTTTGGACATTTTCATTATTGTGAAGCTTTTTGATAAATTTTTGTTTTATTTTGTCATTTGTCTTTATCCTGAATTTTTTTTTGTTTAGTTATACCCTCGACACACGGCAGCGCTTTACGACGAAAAATCCTTGTTACGACGAAAGACCAAAAACGGGGTGACACCCTATAAATTGCTTTGTTACCTACATTTTTAACTGTCAAAACTGTGAAAGTGTGAAAAAGCTCATAAAAAATATATCTTCTACATACATTAAAAGAAAGTTTCTGTATGTATGTGTGTATGTACGTATGCATGTATGTATGCGCTGTAGCGGGCGCACCAGTCATCGCAGAGCTTCGAAATTTTGCACGAAGGTCCGTGGGGTCTTCCATGAAACACCTAGAAGCCCGATTTTCGAAATTCAACAATGCCGCCGAAAAATGACCGAAATTCAAAATGGCCACCCAAATATGAATTTGCAAATTTTGTTGTTCCGATTTCAATGACAGTTGGTATCGAGGGGTTTTTAAGGTCGCTAATAACGAATTTGTGGTCAAAACTTATAAATTCAAAATGGCCGCCCCAATATAGCCGACGAATTTGCTAATTGTGTTCCGATTCCATTGAAAATCGGTACCTGGGGTTTTTTGAGGTAGTAAATAACGAATGTTTGATCAGAACAGATCATATGGCTACCCAAATTTGCCAATGGTGTTCCGATTTCCATGAATACGAATATCATGTCAAAAACCGGGTTTGACTAATGACAGCTGTCAAAAAAGCTCTCAATAGAAATTAACCATATAAAAGTTATCCAAAATCATTTTTTCCAGATTTGTTGTTTCTTTCACTTTTTTCCTACCGCGGACAGTGCACACATAAACTTTTTTTATTTAAAGGCGTTGCAACGCACGCGGGTTTTTTTACTAGTTATGAATAAAAATAAAAAGAATCTATTGCTTTCGTGATAAAAAAATTTCCGCATTTTATTAAAGAGGTTTATTTCACAATTGTAGCCTTAAAAACCGCTTTCCATTTTAAAACAAAGAAAAGATGTGAAATAAATTTTGACATAAACACAACAAAATGAATTTTTTTTAATTGATCTACCAAGCGATAGGTGGCTCTTTCTCAGAGCTTTTTTAGTTATCGTTGTTAACAAAGCAAAAATTGCTTTGTTACGTTTCTTCGTTATAAAGCAAATATGCGTGTTAACAACGATTTCTCGTTCAACGCCCGTGTGTCGAGAGTATTGAGTGATATTGCAAAATATGTATATGCAGGTTTCTAGCCCAATTTTACACGCTATTTTACATATATCAGAGAGGAGTTCTGTCTGGCCTTTCTCTCAGACTGACTGTCTGTCTGTCTATCTGTCCCTCTGTATTTCTTTCTATCTGGCCTAGTCTATATATCTGTCTAAAACTGTTTCGGTGCTTGAATTGGTTATATAAAAAATTGCGATTTACATAAACAATTTCGCAAGTTGTGCAGTTACCAGAATAAAGACAAATGACGAAATAAAGCAAAAATTTGTCAAAAAGCTTCATATAAACACTAAAGGTGAGGGGCCTTTAAAAAAAGTTCAATAGAGAGCTAAATTTCAACCAAGTCTGCTTGACGATACCAAAGTTTCTCCAATCAAAATTTCCCCTGCGAAAAAAGCTTTCATTCTAGCGAAGAAATGAACTTCATTAAAATTTCTCACACAAAAAGCTTTCATACTAGCGAGGACATGAACCATATCAAAATCTCCTCTACTAAACGCTTTCATCATAGCGAAGACACGAACCTTCTTCTTAAAAGCCGATGTTGCGAAATTCCTAAAATTTGGCTATCTTTGGTGGAACGAGAAAGGCAAATATGAAGGGGGTCCCAGAGCCATCCAACCTATACCACTTAACGAACAAATCTAAATTATAGAAGGTGGTGCATAATAGGACCAAGTGGCGGCCACAGCAATTTTGGGCCTGATGTCTTATTCCAAAAAAATGAGAAGAATAAGAAAAATCTTTTCTGCAATCGGTGTTCATAGATAGTAATGAATTGATCACTAATTTTAGGATGTCCCTTTATTGGTGGCAAACAAAAAGGAAAATTTAAAGTTACTGCGCTAAGGTTATTAAATCTTTCAAAGTCGCCTTTAAAGCAACCAAAAATATACGAAAATCCTTTCTGCCCCCCAAAAACAAATTAATTAATTATTTTGTATACCCAAACATAGTTCACGGAGTCAACTAAAATATGGGGTAACAGAATGAAATTTTACAAAGTGAAGGGCTGCACAGTTAAAGGTTTTATTGGCCATTTAATAGGACAAACTACAACTAAATCATTCCCAGATTCCAATTACTCAAAGCGACCAATGAACCAGGAAACGTTGCAGCTACGACTACTACTGAGCAGAACATACGTACTCCGTTTCGTCCCTATCCTCGAAACTGTTTACGATAAACAACTCCTAATAAGAACGTGGCTACCCCCAACTCTCTAAGTACATCAAGGAAATAACTTTTAATTGGATTCCATAACTATTCACGTTGTTTACCCAAAAGTACTTTTAGAATTTTCTCAACTAATAAATGTGATCCTCTGCCATCTCTCGTCTGGCATCGTTTGCCGAGAGAACTATGAAGTTATAAGGCAGTTTTGAAATGAAGGTTTTAGAGATTTTTCAAAAAACAGAAAAAAAAGAAAAACAGTTTATGAGTGTGTGTATATAAATATAGGATATAAAACATAAAACATGAAAAATTTCCATGTTGATTTTTTCAAGAGAAATTCATGTTTAAGTTAACTACGAGTATCAAAGGCTCGCCATCGCATCACCAGCAGAAAACTTGAGGGCATTGGGTCTAATTTGAATACAAAGAATTAAAAACCCTTTTTTTTCGGAGCGCACTTTCAAAAGGGTTAGCGCCTTTGTTTTTTAAAGGATATTCGCCGGCATGGAGATTGCAATTAGATGTAAGTCTCCCGTGATCCCGCCGCGATGTGCCTGCTTTGCCTGCCAGTGCCTTGCCCGCGTGCCAATGTACCGAATTTCTCATAAAACTAAATTTTCTTCGCCTGAGATGATTACAGGCCCTTAAAATTGTTGTCTAAATAAAGTGGGCTATTCTTTTTCACCTCGTTCCCCTTGCCCCCGCCCCAACCCCTCGACAAAAACCGTTTTTGCTTATCGTGCACGAACAACCCCTAAAATCTTTATTTAACCCCCAGCAGGCTAGGAGTGAAGCTTTGCGAAAACTTTACGGATATGAGGGCATTTCATGGTCTTATAGTTACGAAAGTACGACATTCCGCCAGATGTTTATGCGCATTTTTACTGAAAAAGGAACCGTTAATTAAGCCTGTTTGAGGTTACAGCCAGGAGATTATGCTTTAAGCTGTTCGAATAAGCGGAAACACTACAAATAATGGAGCACCATCATTTTAGAGCTTAACCACAGGTGTAAATAAATTGTGAGGTAATAAGGTTGCTTCGCGGCATATTCACTGCCGGGGATCTTTGGGATCATATACATACATCCCAACTACCGCAACCTTATAAAATGAATATACATCAAAATTGCAACTTTGTTTGTTTTGTTATTTAGGGATGGAGGAATAGCGGTCAAATTTGAAACTTTGTAATACAAGTTTATAGGCTGGATGAATGATTTTGGTTGTTGTTTCAGTACAAAGTATGATAATAGTTGTAAGGAAGCATGTTTGTAAATAAAATAACCTCTACAAACACTAATAATAACTTAGAGAGAAAATTGAGACATAACGAATTTTTTATAGCATAACCGAAAAAGTTCTAAAGTGTTTTGTTGGAAAGATTCATGTGTCTAATTAAAGAGAAAAATCCCATAACAGAAGCCACCATTAAGTTAAAAATATGCCAGTAAATATACATAAACAAACAGAAAAAAATTAAATTTTAATACAACTCAAACGCCCTATTGTTAAACACAGGTACTTAATAAAAAAAATAATATCAACAGGTTTTAACGTGATCACAAAGCTTATGAAAGTTTTTGTACTGGAAGAACGAGCAAAAAGCTTTTGAGCTTTTATGACGCAATATTAAAAAAGCTTTCAAACAAATGAGCTTTTCTGACGTCATATACTAGTCGAGACAAAAGCTTTGGTTTTAGTGCAAGCGCTTTTGAATGCAATGAGCTGTTCTAACGTAATATATTAGTCGAGACAAAGGCTTTGGTTTTCGTGCATGATGTTGCGGCTGGAGGAGTAAGAAAAAACTTTTGTGTCCTTTCATGATGAAAAATTGGAAAAGCATTATCCAGCAAAATCTACTCAGCAAGATTTTAAGGTTTTAAATTTAATGCCAGTGAAACCCAGAATAAAATGTCCTTTCTACGTCTTCAACCTGGAGTTGGACAGGGTGGTTCAAAATACACAACCTCCAAAAGTGCTCCGAAATACTGAATTCTGCAGGTGAAATCAATATCATTGGTAAGATCGCCATTAACTTACAGGCCGACGGCAGGCCATGGCCTTTCAAATCATCATCCAAATCATCCTATATAGTCCGGGAAACTAGCAAAAAAAACGCACGACAGGAGACAAAATTCCAAAATGGCTGAAAAATGGACCACAGCTTCCTTGGGACTTTTTAAGAAAACAGTTTCGGAATCACAAAAAAAACATGGCCGCCATCACTTTTTGGCAAAAAAAAACACTCAAAAACTGGTTTTTCGAAAAAAAATTTTGATCTGTCAATACAAAACATTATTGCCTACAAAATACCCCTCTTGAATTTTTTTCGGAAACCTTGATCTTTCCAAATTATTCAAAATATTTTTTTGCCGAAATGTGATTTTTAGAAACTTTGACCTTGAATAACTTCGAAAGGGTTAGGTTTTCGCAAAAATGACAAAAGGGCTTTTTTGTAGGCAATAACGTTACGTATTGGCTGAACAAAATTTTTTTTCGAAAAAACCAGTTTTTGAGTGATTTTTTTGCCAAAAAGTGATATCTCCGGCGACCATGTTGTTTTTTTTGTGATTCCGAAATTGTTTTCTTAAAAAGTCCCAAGGAAGCTTTGGTCCAATTTTCAGCCATTTTGGAATTTTGTCTCCTTAAAATGCTAATTTCCCCGGACTCTTCTAAAATTAGGAACTCTCCAGAACATTCTTAACATTGGTCAATATGCGCAAGGATTCAGGAAAATCGAGAAATTAGCACTGGTGTCGAACGTGAAATTACAAATCATCCTATATAATCTTCTAAATCAAAAGGTGCAATAGAAAAATTAAGTACGCTTTTTATGGAATCCCCATACCTCCCTTTTGAAATTTTCCCCTTTTGATTACCCTCATGTTAAGATTTCCCTTTTCGATGGAGGGGGCTCTTCTCCCATACCCCCGTCTAATATTACCCCTACCTCCGCCCCTCATACCCCCTCCCCATCAAGCTCAACTTGTATGTAAAACTGGAAACTTCAAATGCCGATATCTCGAAAACCAAGGAAGATATCGAAAAATTTTATTTTACATTTCCGGCGTATTTTGAGGTGTTTCATCGAAACTCATCCTCAAAACGCTAAATCGTAATTACCCCGCTAAGATAAGCGGATCTTAGCCATTTACATAAAAGTGCTAGGCGGAATGTGCAACATTTTCTATTTATGAGTATGCAATAGAAATGCAACCGATTCCAAAAATAGTTTAGAATAGAGAAAATAGTTGAAAAAACGGAACCTGCAAGTTTTTTTTATTCAGCGCGATTTGCTTACAACATTTACCAGCAATTCAGCACATTCTGATTTTTATATTTTACTGTGGTGGCGTGATTTTTCCTAATTTCATCCTAAATTTTTTACTGATTTAATTTTTTTTGTTATTTTTAAGAAAAGAAGAGAAATATTTTATATTATGAAGTCAGAAAATCGGCGTAATTCTTTATTCCCCTTAAAAAATTCAATCTATCAAATGTAAGCAGCCTTAAGATATGAAAGCTTATTCCTAGCTTAAAAAACGTTACCTTAAGGAAAGTGTTAAAATTGCAAAAGCACGAAACAAAGGAAAAATAAACCTAATTATTATGTCCCATAAATATTTCATTGTTGAAAATTACCAGAATGTGCGTATGCCGGGGCTCATTGGATTCCTGTTTTCTTAAATATTTATGACCCACGTAAATTGAAAACATCTCCAAATCACAAAAAAGGGAATAAAGTATCAAAAAACAAAAGTGATTCCGAAAAGAACAAAAATCATGGCATACCGTTGATGTGAGAAGAGATTCGCAGTCACTGCTGCGTTCACCGATGGATGCCAGCAGAAGCAGCAGCATCAGCAGCATGATACCTACCTCTCTACTATATACGTGTGTGTATATTGTGTGTGAGCTGGCTGGGCCGTCCCCTGTAAGGTAAGATACCATCCTCCCCCGACAGTGGCATCGGCACCCAGTTTCCAGCTCTCCCCAAATTACCGGTTGATCGCTGTAAGTCCCTTGTTATGGGGGGGAACGTAAATATTTGATGATGACTTTGCAAAAAGGAAGAGCACGAGTCCCTGGTCGAATTATTTCATGAAACACACAAACGCACATACATACATACATACATACCGCCCCAAAACAGCCGCCCCCACACTGGCTCTCTCTTGAAAGTCACAAGGATACACAGGGCTACCAGATCAAAGGGAAAATGTTAATCCTGTAAGAGTTGGGGCTTATCTGCCATAGCTTACTGGGATTCCCTGGGATTCGGGATTCGGGGGTGGCCGCGCTGCAATTTAAGTTAACGTTCCTCAATTTTATTGTGTACAATTCTCGGCTCCAATTCTAAGATTTTTAGAGAGAGAAACGTGTTTTTCTGGTTTATTTAATATTTATTATCAACACCCGAATTCAATCTGTACGATCCGGTTTTCCGCACTCACTCTCTCTCTCTCTCTGTCTCAAGCTCTGTCGTTCTCGACCAAGTCCTCGCAGGACCGCAATCACAAATCTGACTGCTTCGTCCTTTGATGGTGGCTTTGAGAAATATTTTGGAAGGAAATCTTAAATTCACGCATGATTTACTGACGGAAAAAAAAATCTGCAAAATTACTTACCGCTGGGATTTGGAGTTTCTTTTTTATTACACTCGCAAAAGGAATTCTTATTCCATCTTACATTTTCCGCCCTTTCTTGTCAGAGATTTTCACAAGTTATTAAGGGTAGTTAGTTTGTGTTTCCTTGTAATTTTTAAGTTTATTTTGTAATTTTTAACCCCCCCCCCCGCACTACCACAACCCACACCCACGCTCTTCACCCCACCAAAAACATCAACGAGATTTGGAATTGCTTTAATCTTTGCTTGCTTCGCTACAACGCAACGTAGTGAGGGTGTATATTTATGGGGCTTTGTAAAGCAGAGAGTTCAGATTGTTGTAGCTATATTATCTAAAGGCATCGGTTTAAATTCGTACACATTAAAAATATTTTGGAATATTTGTAGAAGTCAGAAACAGTCCTAGATACTACAACTATAGGCAATTTGAAGTCTATTCAGGTTTTAATAAGATCTTAATTTCGGTGAATTTTGTTTGTCAATAAATCTTCCTTCAACTCTTGAATGATTTTTGCGTTGAAAATTTTGTTTAGATTCAAATACTGACGAACTAATATTGAAAATATTCGTTCAAAGTTGGTTAATTTTTTGTAAATGCGAAAACGATGGTATCAGTTACTAAGAAAATAACACTGAAGATCAAAGATTCAAATCGTTGAGGTCCAAAGTTGTAAATCTCTAATCTTCGTAAATCAAGCAGCAGACTCATTCAACCTCGGGGCCTCGGTAGTCTAGGGAGTAAGGCGCCTGGCTACCATCCCCGAGGTCCCGGGTTCGAACCCCGGCAGAGCTCCACGGTCCTTCGCCTTTCCCACATTCTTTCTTCTTCCCTCCTATCATAGCCTTCCGCTGGCACTCCCCCGCTCCACCAAGCGCATGTCATCGGTTGGTTGATGGGATTCAACTCGTTTCAGGAGGCATAACACTCCAGCGAGTTGTTTCTCATTGCCCCGATGCCAGGGTCGCGATAGACATGGTTGGGGTTCCTAATTCCTACTTCTCTCTTCCCCTTCACTATCTATCGACTAGAGCTTGCTGTTTAACATTGCACTCTGCACGAAGAAAATAGATTGTCGACAGTACAAAGGGCTTTCCCTGAGCTCTAATCTTCCTCATAAAAAAAAAAAAAAAAAAAAAAAAACCACTTACGCTGAAGAGGCACCTCACACCACTCATGAAAAACGTTCCATTTTCATTTTGTATTATATAGGAGCATCTAGGAGAACTTCACATCCAGACCGCCATATTCAGCTACAGCTCATATCGCTTATTTTAAGCTTCGAACCCTCTACTCAGCAATGCCTGTCAGAAAAGATTTCAAAAATCACGAGGTCACGATAGCACGATCCTACCCAGAACTGCAGAAAAGTAGAGAACATATTCGGTTGCCTAACTGAGTTGGTCCAAACCACAAGTATAGCAGTATGGGACGGTATCCCCACGAAATGCATATCTGCCAAAACGTTCTTCAATTGGCTAGTGTATACTGTGATGATCGACATGTTTCTGTAGATGTCCTTTGATGGCATTATCAGGAGGTTGCACGATCTCTGCTTGCTGTAGTCAGTCCAAGTCTTATAGTTTTGGCGAATGATGCTAAACTCCTTTATATCAAGCCTACTAGAATTGCATGGTTATATCTCCCTTCATCATACATTCTTCATCAGTGTCTCTGCAAGATTTGCTCCTAGTCTGGCCAATTCATTTCTCCTCGATGATCATGTGACCTCGCATGCACTCAACAGTGATCCTCTGTACGTCTTAGCTAAAGAAGAGAGTTCCTTATGACAGGTTTCGACCAGCTTGAAGCATAGGCGTATCAAAGGGAGTATTATAGGGTTCAAACACCCCCCGAAATAAAAACAAGAAAATTTTGAACACTTACATAATGCTTAACTTTATTATCTTTACACGGTATAGTAAGCAGAAGCTTTTGTGTATGTGTTAGTTTCCACTCCAAAAATTTTTGTTTTAAACGTTACCAAAATTTTTCTCCCTTTTGCCCCTTTTTCCTAAAAATCGTTTTTTTTTAATTTTGACGTAATGATCCGTGCACGCCAGCCCATTGCAGTGGCGGTTTCAAAGGGGGTAATTGGGTAAATTGAAAAAAAATTCTGGCAATGTTTGAAATTCGGTGGGTGAACAAAGTTGATACAGTAATTCGCACCATTGTGCCAGCTTTGGAAGAGTTGCAAGAAAACTGCAACATTGATACAGCGCAGAAGGCATGTCAAATGTTGAGAATATTGCGATCGACCAACTTTATAATAGCCTTGTTTATCTTGAAGAAAATCATGAACTATAACATAGTTTCAGGCAGTCGACTATGATAAAAACGTTTAGTTGCATTGACGTTGTATTAGCTATTTTGAATCGCATTAGAAATAACGGCGATGACGAGTCCAAAACTGCTTCCGAAGCAGCTTCTGATGCTTTGTTACGAAACGGAGATATCATACAAATGCCTGACATAGTAAGAAGACAAGTGAATCGCATGAATGCTCCAGCCTCCCATGTTCAAAGCCTCTACAAAATCAACTGTTTTAATACCACTCGTTTTTCTTAGATCGATTTTTACTGAAATTTTTCATACCCATATTCCACATCCGTGGAATCCGTGGCCGCTGAAAACTTAAAACTTAATTATATTGCTAATATTGCTTTAAAACATAGAATTGCTTATATCTCGGAAACCGTTGCCCGTACGTGATTTTTGGTGAAATTTGCTCCCTTCAACTTTTATATTTCCCTCCAACACCTTCTAGAATCCATGGGCACTAAAATAATATTGATATCGTTAGCTTAATTATATTGCATATAAGCTTAACGGAGACGCAAACCAAAAATCATCCGGTCGAAGCAAATGCACCGATCCCCATCAAGAATTGGAACCCGGATCAAATTTCCCTCAAAATCCCCCCGAAGGCAGGGCGAAGTTCAACTAAAGATTCGACCCTCAGCTCGGCAGCTGATCTGGCGCAAAAGCCTATCCAAGACACAGTGAAGTTCAACCAAATTCCTCAACGCGAAAGCTCATATCCAAGACACCTCGAAATTCTCAAAAGCTTACCTCCCGAAACCACAACCGATAACGACACTGAGCTCGGAGTGATATAGTTATGCTACTTTCATCGCCTCGGTTTATGTTATGAAAAAAACAATTAAAAAACATAATTATTAATGATAAAAATTCATTTTTGCAGTCTAATGAGTTTTTCTTAAAATTTTGGGCGAAAAAAAATCCTGGATACACCTATGGCTGGTTTCGAAAAAAAATCCTGGATACACCTATGGCTTGAAGGTTATATTGTAGATCACGCCTAGTCCCTTGATAAGAGCTTGGCTATCTGATAACAGTATAACCCTGACTCCTGATCTTAGATTCGTTTGTATTTGTAGATTTGTCTGTTTTGTAGATTTCCAACAGTTTTGAGTGGGTGACATAGGCAGAATTAGACACAAATATTTTTTTTTGTCGGCTTAGGGGCGGGGTACTCCAACTCTGATTTAAAGCCACCTCTGTATAAAACTATGGCATAGTTCTTGTCACGCTAGAAGTCTGTCATTCCCTTCTGGTGGCGACTTGGACATCACTGCCATAGCAAAAGGTCCTTCTACTACAGAGTGCGTTTTATACTTCAGGCCAATTTTGTTTGACCGCCATTTTAGTTTCGCTGTCATTATGACAGTTATTGATAGTAGTCGATATGAATTTACGATGGAGTGCTTCCTCGATACGTCTTCTCGGCCCAGAAATTCGTTTCTCGTAACCTCAGGGACTCACAGATTCAATGCCACTTGATGTAGCGAACATGAGGCAGCCAATCGAAAATTTCGTCTACCGATCTTACGAATGAAGATTACTTTCATCCTTCTTTAGGAATGGAGAAAGGAACGGATTTGAAGAATAATTGGCGTTTTAATATGTGTTTGGCCGTTATTCCCAAAACCTCAAAATCTGACTCGGGTGAATATGCTCAAGGTTTTGGAGAGACCTACTTTTCAGAAAGGTAAAAAAATTGGATCAGCACTGGACTAAGTGTGAAGAGCAGAAAAGGAGATCATAACAAAAAATAAAACAATTTTTTTTTTGATAGCACGTTTGCTGAAGTATTGCTTTGTTACATAACTTGCTCAGTGATTCTGGTATCGATGTATTCTCTAATAATCTTAAATATTCCTTCTTTCAGCTAAAAACTTGAGCTGTGGCTTTATTTCCAGCTAAAAACCTAACGAAAATACATCGAATTTCATTATTAATTTAATTTAATTTCAAAATGGAATAACTTTTAATACATTTCATCGATGTTTAATTTTCTTTGTTTTTTTTTTTTGGTAATTAAGACGCCTCCCATTAAATCCCCCATCACTAAAACGCTTCTTTTCTCTGAAGATTCCCAGAAACTTCTTTTAGACAACTTTTTCGGTTTGTACCGGTTCTCCGAAACCTACATCTATCGTACCAATACTTACTAATCTTATACGTAATTGGTTTTTATTTTTTTATTTAATTTTTAATATTTAACAATTTTTATAAACAATTTTCTTTTTTTTTCTTTCTAGGTAAGTGCTTCATAATCGTCATTAATGATCTAATCAAAATTTAAATATGCCGAATTATATAACTTGATTGTATTCAATAAGTCCAAAGAATTGTTGAGTTGAGCTCTAAATCGGTAAGTAAAAATGAATGCATCTCTGAAGTCAACGTTTTTAATTGTCCATCTTAGTATTTTTTCTAAATGAGAGACCAGAGTCTTAGATAGATTACCTTCACAATACTAAACCATAGTCCAATGTAGTAGTAATAAGCTCGACTCGATAAATAGAGTAAACGATGTTCAGCTAGAGACTTTCAATTGCTTAATACTGCAGAATGACCGCAGTTCCGCGTTTATGAAAATGCCGGTAATAAGAGGAATCTGCAGGCTTCTGGAACTCTTGGATGGTGTACAAATTTGGAAATACTGACTGCGAAAGGTAATTCCACAGTCAAGTTCAATTTACGAATGAACTCATATGAGATAGAACATTTTAGCAAAAAAAAGAATTTTCTTTTAAAATAATTCAATGCTGTTGCTAATTACATTACACATTAGGCAGATCCCAGATAGTATTCCAGGATAGGACGGTCTAGAGAGGGGGTGACCAACAGGTCGATCGCGATCGACCGGTCGATCGCAAAGCCAATTTTGGTCGATCGTTCGCGATGTCTATGGTTAAACGTGTTACAATGGTAACTGCACGCAATGCGTGAACGTAACGCGTAAATGCAACAGTATATGCATGCAGTTATGAGTCGCTTCATAGAAAAACACGACCCAGTGATTTAACAAAACACAAAACACAGTGTATAAACATCTTATGGTCATATGACGTCGAGAAATCGAATGGTCGTGACATAGAGTTACTTCGCCTTTTATGCTCCATTTCCACTGGCGAGCTGACTGTCGCCCCATACTCCTTCTTTAGCGACAGCGATATCGCATTGGAATTGTGATTTTTCTTCGCATCTTCGTCTGCTTTGATGCTGCATGCTCTGTGACGCTCCTTGTTACTTATTGGTTTTTACTGCTGAACGGTATTTGTAGCATTGTTTTCTTCTAAAAATTCGGGTGTTAGGCTAAACCCGAAATGCTGTTATTCTTTCATTTTATCCGTGATACGAAATAATTGGCATTTATCTCCTCGACATCTTGAATGGACTTCCGTGTGGTGGGTTCAAAGATATTATGACTTTATCGTCGCTTTTCAATACGGACTGGCAGCTTTTTTAGATCCTCCTGGATGAAAACGTTTTGTTTTGCTTGTGAAAAAGCTGCGCTAGGCCTGATTTCGTTAATCTTGTTTTTGAATTCCTTTACAAATTCACATGCTTTGACATTCTCCGGTGTTCTTGTATGTCTGGCTTAATTACTGTTCGTAATCCTAAAGCTGGAGACAGATACATGCGTGCGTGTGGTGTGTGCGACGATAGATATTATAGAAACACCTTCATTCAAATGCGATCTGATATACAGGCGGGTGAACGGAATGCACTCAACGCAAAAGTTTGTCTACTTTCTTTGCCATATTCGATAGAGCCAGAAATGCCCAACCACAAGCACACACACACAACAAACACATGCACTCATCGCTTATATTTTTTGTTGTTATATGTGAAAGATGAGACAGAACGCAAGCACACAACTATCTGTCAGCGAAAACTTGCAGCATACTGCGGATCGGCCGCACGCACCGCACCCCAGCAAGTATTTGTTTCCAGCTTAATAGTGTTAATATGGCTAGACTGCGTACTAGTCTTTGTTGTTTTTAGAGGAGTTCTCTGGACACTTTCAATCATTCAGTCGCTTACTAACCTGATCGTTGTCTTTACCGCCGGATCAGTGTAGTTTTTTATGACTAATTGTCAAAGTGGTTCAGGAACGAAATGTCGAATTTTGTCTTGACTGATAAGAAGGTAAGCAGTTTGTTGAATATACTAAATTCTCGTCTTTCCAAAAGATGACTAAGTGTTTCACTCCTTGATGCATCGTCAGAAGTTCTCTGTCATACTACATGCTGTAATACTTTTCAGTGGTTGTGAGCTTCCGAGGAAAAAACCTAAAGATGGATGGCGTTGCAATCCACAATTTGGTGTACTGTTGCAGCCATGGCATTATTTGATGTGACGACATGGATTCTGTGATTCGTTTGGATTCTATGTCTTTTAAGCTCCATTTACACTGACGTTGGCTGTATTTTACATTTCTTCCCCTAGTTAAACCACGGGTCGATCGCATTTTTAACATCAAAATTGCTTATAACTGCAAAAGTAAAGGCCGTACGTAGCAAAAAAATTTATCTGGACATTATTTATAGGAAATACTCATTTTGGAAAAAAGTATATAGTCCGGGGAAATTAGCAAAAAAACCGCACGAAAGAAGACAAAATTCCAAAATGGCTGAAAATTGGTCCTCAGCTTCCTTGGGACTTTTTAAGAAAACAATTTCGGAATCACAAAAAATAAAACATGGCCGCCGGAGATATCGCGTTTTTCGCGTGTTTTTCTTGTATGTTGGATTCTATAGGTCGTACAACCCCATACCAGGGCCCAAAATGTTGACAATGAAATTCTCTACAACTTTAGTTCTTACAAATATAGTAATATTTTTTATAAATTTCCAAGTAAAATTAAAATCAAAATCAGCTGATACCTTAATGCACTATAAAAAGGCTAAAAACGAGCTTATTGCAAAAATCTATCGACCGGCGGATTCCCCTATTTGAGCTTTCGTCGTTGGTTGGTTGGTTTTCGTCGTTACGATGCTGAATATTCGTCGTAACGAGGTCCCTATGTCGAGGTTATAAGCTATCATTTCTGCCACTTAGTAATTTGCGTCTTTCGTTTTCGTCGTTACTGTGTCGAGGGTATAAGCATAAGGTATCATTTCTGCCACTTGCTTTTCGTTTTTTTTTATAAAGACAATCTGCTACAGCATACAAATGGCCTAAGTTCTTCATAATTAAGTAAAAATCACGGAGGATAGTAAAAACAAATCCGAATTACTGAGACTGACTGGAATAGACTGGCTACATTGAATGTAGGACCCTAATTTTGGACCCGGGTCAATGACCTCGGGCCCGTGTGTGGGGGGGTCTTTAGGTATAGTGCAAGGGATATGGCCTATAAATCTGAGTTATAGGAGCTACTAAAAGATCAACAGGCCACGGTATTCCTTGCATCCTCTTGAAGTCTCTTCTTCCACTCATCTCTAAACGTCCTGCTGGTTCTCTCCAATTTGTCATACTAAATTTTCCTATATCCCCTAGCACGTTAATCATCCACATATTTTTTAACATCCTACGCTTCTCCTTCCTGTTGGTCCACCATAAAATCCGGTCTAGCATTCTTTCTTCGTCTCCTTGCCATCGTAGTCTCCTCAGTTAATACTAAATATAAATATTATTAAATAACAATCTCCGACTACACAAAACAATTTTATTTGCATCATCAATTCTAACATTATTATAATATCAACAATGTGAGCTTCCTGTGTATTTTCACAAATTTATCTTAGTTTGATTGCAGTCGATCAACCTTGAAGTTAAATTTGTGTTTTGCCACTAATATTTGTTTTAAAATTCTTATTTATCGATCGGTGTTAAATAAATAAACAAAAAACACAATTATTTTTTCTTGTTATACAAAAACTGATGCATTTATTTGTGATATTTATTTTAAATCTACTTCTTCTGTTTAACATCAAATTTTATTTACTGCCAAAATCTATACTTAAAATGCAATGCAATGACAGCTTTAAAACTGATAATGTATTTTAAATGAAAATTACTTTTACGATAAAAACAAAAATTTATTTTTCTAATAAAAATAAACAATTTTTATCAAATTGTATTTAACGTAGAAGAAGTATACTCTCTACACAACCACCCCCACTTCGCGCCCCCAACAATATTTAGCACCCGCACAAAAACCGGTGTGTGCTGTTTACTTTTCCATCACCTACATTTGTACAAAAACAAATCAAAATTAAGCAAACATTTTACCAATTTTACTTTTGCCAACAAGTTTTTTATTATTATTATTATTATTTATTTTTTTTTTTGTTGTTTTTTTCGCAATGAAATAAATTTGACTCGTCGTCGTTCTTACTTCTTCTTCTTCTTGTTCTTGTTCTGTGCTGTTCGATGGCGGTGGCTCACCTGGATATAGTACGAGTGAGTACACGGTGAGAATTCCTCATCACCTTTCGGTTCCATGGTGGCGGCATTCAGTCAGAGGAGAGAACACAACAAAGCGATAATTTAATAAAAACAAACAAAACTTGTTCTGCCGCATACCAAATTCATCCGAAAGTGGATATGGCTCGTCTCAGTCTGTCATCTTGCCGTACATACTTTGTCATAACACATTCACCTGAAGCGCGGCACCAGCAACATAACAGAGAGAAAAAAAATTTTTTTTTATAACATAGGTAACCTGTAGCCCCCTCCCCTCACCTACCGAAAAAATAAAGGTAGAAATTTTTTTTTTGTAGCGAAAGGACAAAATCTCATCACGGGTCTTCTTCTTCTTGTTCTGCGTCTTCTACTTCTTCTATACTTCTTCTAATTCTTCTACTTCTTTAGCTTGCTGTGGGGTGGTTTATTTTACCTGGTTTTATGGAGAGAGTGGAGAATTGCGGAAGGGGCAGGGGTGGGGGGTGGTTTCTGCTGGAAGAGGGATTGTTGGTGCTTTTCTACCTTTGCCATAAAGCATCAGATTCATAATTTATAACAGTGTCATTACTTGTTCGTCTCTATCGCACCTATGCAATTTTAGATATGTTCAACACCTGGATGGAGGTATACCATACACCTGAGCGGTATAGGAGAATGAAATTAACATAAAGCAAAGGGAAAAAACGAAATAACTAAAATGTTGGTTGGTAGTGGTACCGGTGAATATGTGGGCCCCTCTAAACATGTATGAGTGACTCTTGGTGAGGTACTGTGATTCTCTGATGAGTCGTCGTCATCGTCTACAGGTAAAGCTTTTCTGGAACTGCGATATCCCACAGCATGATGGCAACATAAACTCCAGGTATGCTTGGCGCGCTCGTATTCCCCAGGTGAAAAATGATTGTGTGTGTGTGTGTGAGGATACACCTGAGAATTTTTGTACTGTGTCAGAAAGGGATATTTATAGATGTGTCTCTTTCATGGTTGGGGATTTGGAGGAGAGAGAGTATTATTTTATCTTATGGTATATATATTTTTTGTGGTATTGTGTAAGGGCATACTCTCAATTTTGCTCCATCAGGTGAAAAGGGGGGAATGTTTTATGTGTATGTATCTGTGTATCTAGATGGAGGATTTTGGAGCAACAGTATGACGATGAGAAGAGGATATTTTAGATTTATATTTTTTTTTGATGTTGTGTAAATTTAATGTTTGTGTATATGTGTTTGTAGATTTGTGTAAGTAAAAAATATTGTATATATATACACCAGTTGCGGCGTTGCTATAAAGAAGGATTCTCTCTCTTTTCTGACATTCCATGTGATCACTAGTTGCGCATTCAATAGGAGGCGATGAGTTGTTACGTTTATTTTACCTATAGTGGAGAGGACTGGATACAACCTGTTACATCGATAGGATGAGGTTTTTGCCCTTGCCTGCCTCTGTTCTGTTCTTATATTGAGGTTATATGCTTGCTGCTGGCTTCGCGTTCCCCGTGTAGTTTTTTTTTTTGGTTCTTTCGTTGGTGGCCTTTCTTTTTTTTTTATATTATAGAGCTTGACTGTCTGTGGCTAGAGAAAACCTATTGGGAATTGTTGCTGTGTGTTTTGAAGGATTTTGTATTCTAGGATATTGTATCTAGGAATCAAGGATCTAAAAATTGTGTAGAATTTTAATACAGAAATTTTTAGAAAAAAAAAACAGGAATAGAACTTAGAAGATTTTTTTTTTGATGGTGTATGAAAATAGATTTTTGAGGGTGGTTTTTTTTATGAATATTTATTTTAGGTAAATTTTTAGATTTAGAGAAATATTAGAGAGAAAGAAGCGAAAGAGCGAGTTTTAGAGGAAATATATATAGTGTAGGGGTAGGGTATTAAAATTTTATACTGTATAGACACAAAAATCATATTGCTTAAGTATTTTTTATTTTTTTTTTTGAAGTTTGTTAGTTTGTATATGTGAATTTTCAATTTTGTATTGAGAGTATATTTTTTGGTACTCTCTGGAGAAAAGTTATATGTATGTATATATTTTTCTTTTTTTTCAGTATTTTATTTTTGCACATCCCTTCGCGTCATGATTTGTTTTTTTTTTTTGAATATATATACAATATTTTTTTTTGTAAAACGAACACAGCTTCTTAGTTTATGCTTGATTGTAGTAACTAGGCGCCAATTTTTTAAGGTTTAAAAAAATTATCATGGTTTTTTTTAATCTATCCTATATAGTACACACGGTCATGATCTCAGTAATGGACATAAAATTTGTTGCTCTGGATGTTTTCTCTCTGGTATATCCCCACCAGCCGCCATTTCCCTCTCTCTCCGTTCCTCTACTCTTCCCCCTCCACACCATGCAATACTAAAGTAATACTTGTTTTATATTGTTGTTGTTTTTCGTTACTTTTTTACTGTGTTTGTGTGTATATGTATGTACAATATTGTGGAGCATCACTAGGATCCCACAAAATAGGGTATATCTTATGGTATATATCCAATCTGTTGCTTTTTACCCCTGATTTTAATGTTATACCCAAAACTGGCTGCCCTTTACTGGCACATTCAATGAAGGGGATACAAGTATGTTTATATATATATATATGTATATATTTATGTATATATTGATTACAATAGTGTATGCTGCCTGGCATTTATACCTTTGTACTTTTGTACTCGCATATCTTCGTGTACTTGCAGCTCCAAACTGGGGTATAGTGTATGGCTGATATTTTCTGGGCCTTTACTTGCATATGCTTCGAACTCTGAAAGCATTTAATACAGTAGGAAATATACAATAAAAAAATAAATAAATATATTTCTTATAAACCCGGTATCGCCACAAAAAAAACAGTACTTTTTTAATCGGAATATATATAATATATAAAAGTTTGGTCTTGAAGTGAAATATAATTAAAAAATTAAGCATAAAACAATTTGTTTTTTTTTTAAAAATAAATTATTTTTCTTGTGTGTTTTAAATTATTATTAATAATTAATTAATTAAATTTTATTTTAATACTTTTAAAAGAATTTTGGTTGTTTTAAAGTGATGCTCTTTTAATGAACTATTTAGTGATTTTTTGTTTTTAAATATTTATTAGTATTAAAAAGTGTTCAAAGTTAAATAAAAATATTGAAATATAAATTACATCAAAAAAAAAAATACATGAAATATGTTTAGAACATTTTTAAGGTAAGATAAAAATTATTGTGTGTTTTTTTTTAAAGTTATTCTGTTTTTTTTTGTTTTTGTGATTGAAAAGAGAGTTCAGATATGAGAGTATAATAATGTTATATTAAAATATAGAGAATAGGATATCCCAGGATAATAGTATATCTTTTAAGCTCCCGTAGCAACTACCCTTTATTTTTTAATATTTTGCAAAATTCATACCCCATGTACTTCTAATGAATATTTTATATAAATATTGTTTGTTTGTGTGTTGCCTTCGGAACAGGAAAAAAGGGATATTGTATGGGGAATATCCACAAAAATAGGGGGGGAATCGAAGGGAGGGGATACTGTGTAGAGGGGAGTCCGCGCGAAGATGGAAGAGGGGAGAGGAGTTAATAGACATGCAAGCTAAAAAATTTTGTATAGATTTTTTTTCATAGTGTTTTTGTTACATTGGGGAGCATCTTTGCAAGTGTATAAACATTTATAATAGTATAGAGAGAAATGATGTATATTTATTATTAAAAATTTATGAAAATTCACTCACAAACACATTTTAAAAAATCTACAAGAAAATGAGAGAAAGAGAGTGTGTGTATGTATCAAAGAGTGTGTATATACCATATATGAATTAAGAATCTGCGCATTCCTTTCTTCACAATATACACACTAGTATTGTGTGTGACATCCTCTACGTATCCTATCTATCACATCCTCTATAGTTGAAAAGTTCAGGTGTTTTTATACCATATATTTTAATGGTATTTGTGCCATCATCTACAACCATTCCCCCCGTTCTCCCCATACTCTCCACCCTCCAATACACTAGTATGTATGCTAGAGGTGGAAAAAAAAGTAAATTTTGTGAAGGACTTTTGGTTTTTGGGGTTGTTGTGCATGCGCACGTTAACCGGCATATATATTGGAATACAAAATGCTCCAATGTTTGATGGTTGAATGTTCTTGTTGCTGGCTGTTGCTGTGTTGTTGTTGTTGTTGCTATTCTTGTTGCTCCGCCAAAAAAAAAATTCTCTCCTTCTGTTTTCTTTGTAAACAACATCTTGTTGCACAATACTATCAAAAAAGGGAATGAGTATTTTTTTTTTATTTTTTTTAAATGTTTTATTTTAATTTTTTTTTTTTATTCTTTTGTATTTATGATAAATTATAAATGGTGATTGGTATAAAATGATGCAAAATGTGTATAAACTTTACTAGAATTTAAAAAAAAAACCATTAAGATATGAAAATTTAATTTGTTATTGTAGTTTCTGTTTTATTTTGTTATTGTTTGTTGCTTACCACGTTATTTTTGTAGTATAAATTACAACTAGGTATTAAATTTTATAATTTTTGCAGGTATAAATATATGAAGACGATTTTCTATTCCCTTTTTTATTACAAAAAATTTTTCCTCTTTTATTCTCTAGCACACTCATACTTTCTCTCTATATTTCAAATTCTCTCTCTCCTTCTCTGTGTCTCCTCTTCTCTCCCTCTCTTCCTAGGTATATACATATATAGGGTCTAGTATGGTTTTTCTGGTTTTGGTATCCATAATTCTAGGACGCTTTTTTATATGTTTCATAGTATTGTAATAGTTTCTGTATTGGTTACCAAAAAAGAGAGATGATATGGTATTGTTGGGGAGCATTGCTTCTTTCTTCTTCTTCTTCTCTTTTCGGGGGGAAATGGGGGGAATAAGCACAATATTCATACAACGACTATGTTGAATATATGTGAGATAAAATGGTTTGATTGTATATTATACACATTTTCCTTTCCTTCAGAGATTGTGCTCCCCAGGTTCACCCTTATAACATTGGGCATACACCAGGCACAAAAAAACAGTATATTACCTCAGAATACCAACCGTTCTTACTTCAGTCTTCGTACAGTCTTTGCTTTAACCCGTTCCAATTCTGTCCGCCGCTCTTATAACACATATTAATCAATTATAAAAAAAAATTATTAAAATAAATATAAAAAAAACAGGTTACTTAACAAATTAATAAAATAAAAATAAAATAATAATAAAAAAAACGTATAAAATTGATATAAAGTTTTTGGTTAATAAAAATTTAAAATGGTTTATCTACACAAAATTTAATACTATAAAAAAAGCATTTAAAAAACAAACAAATCAGTAACAAACGACTTTTTATAATATAAAAACAGTTTGGACTAATTTTTTCTCAAAGTATAAAATAAAAATAAATAATAAAAAAAAAACTTTCATATCTTATATTCTGCGCCGAAGAAGAAAGCTTTGGACCCAACACAATTTTATTATTAAATAATTACAAACACAAAAAAAAAGTAAATTAATTTTCTTTTTATTAATTCATCAAGATACACTAATTGAGAACATCCGAAAAAAGTAACAAAAAGGCTTGTTTTTCTTCATCATCATATTCTATTTAATAAACGCTGATTAGTTTAAAACAAAAATTAAACAAACAAGTAAAATAACATTTTAAATTACATATATTTATTTTCACAACTGTCTTTCTCTGCCTCTAACAAAAAAATATAAACTATATTATAAATAAAATTGTTGATATATTGAAAGAAATTGTGTTATTTTAGTTTAAATAGAAAAGAAAAATTAAAAGTATTAAAGCGAATCATTTTGATAACAAATAAAAACAAATAAAAAGAAGAAAAACACTTCAAACAAACACACACAAAAATAACGATAAATAAAAATAAAAACAAAAACAAAAAAGTTGTTGATTAATATTTGACACTTAAATAACCATAATAATAAAATATAAATAATAATAGTAATAAAAAACGTAAATAAAAATAAAATAAACTTTTTTTTGTTCTGTTGGTCCATCATTCGTATGAAAAATTGTTTGTGGTGACATTTCTCTCTACGGTTATACATTATTTTGTTGTTGTATAAAAGTGACGTATCCAACCCGTTTATCAACAGTGTCGAGCAGTTTCTATATATAAATATATATACATAAATTCGTATATAGATAGATAATAACAACAACAGAAAAAAAAACAACACAACACGATAAATACAACATACCCAACAAAACAGATATCACAGCCCAAGTATACTATACATTTTTCTGGTGGTATTTTACCCACTTGTTCGCTCTTCTATACAAAAATATATATCCTTTATATATACCTATAGGACAACAACAAGCTTTTTCCATTCATACACATTTATATACTACATATATATAAAAAAAAAGAAAAAAAAATACACAAACCAAACACACTTTCATATTATATCCTTACAAAAAAATAAAACTTCTTTAAAACTTCAATTTTCAAAAAAAACAAATCTTACTTATATATATCCCAAAATTCGTATTCTTAAACTTAAACTTAATCTATAAAAATTTAATGAAGAATTAACACTTAAAAAAAAATAAATAAATAAAACAGGGAAAAACAAAGTGAGCCAAAAAAAAATTAATAAATAAAAAAAAAGGATTCGTTTGTTGTTGAAATTTTCCCCCCAAAAAAAAAAATTACATACATTTTTATTTTATTTTTATATTTATAAACATTTTTTAAAACAAATATTTTTTATATTTATATTTGTTACATAAAAGATTAATTTTTCTCCCAAAAAATAAAAACAAAAAAAAACAAGGAAAACAAACCAATTCAGTGTTCAATTTTGATCAGTATTATTTTTATTGAAAAGAGAAGAGAAACGGAGTAAGTAAGAACAAACAAAAAATAAATAAATAAATAAAACTATAAAGTAAAGTTGAAATATATTTATTAAAATAAGAAAGAAAGAACACAAAAAAGATTATGCAAGGATATCAAGGTTATTATATATATTTATAAACAAATTGTTGCAATAGATTTTAATTTTTTTGTTTGTTTTTTTTCCAAGTAGTTTATATACACAAGGATATTTTTATTTTATAAAAAAAAAAAAATAAAAGAATAAATAAATAAAAAATAAAAATAGAAGATTAAATATATATTTTTTTTAGATAAATAAATTTAATACAAAAAAAAAGAAACAAAATTCCTAAAAAAATATAAACAATCAAACAAACAAAACAAAAAAAAATAAAAGTTGTGACTAAAACATAGATAGTGAAATTTAAAAGTTTTAAACTTAAAAAAAAATAAGTGCAATATTTTTTTAATTATTAATTTTTTTTCTTAATAATTTATATTTAAAAAAAACACACACACAAAAACAACAAACAATAATTTCCCCCAGGATTTTATTTATTAAATATAAAAACTAAATTTATTTGACTGATTTTTTACTAATATTAAAAAACAAAGTAATTTATATTTTTTTAATTTTTTAAGCATTTTACTTTTTAAATATATTTAAAACAAAAAAAAATATTGAAAGAAAAAAAAACAATCAGAGTAGATTTATAGTAAAAAAAAGCGTGCTAAAAAATATATTGAATTGAAAACATTTAAATATAACAATTTAAAAAATAAAATAAAAAAAAATATATAAACAAAAAAATCAAATAGTGAGATTTTTTCGGAGCTTTAATTGAATTAAAAATAATTAAAAAGAAAATAATAAAAATTATTATTATTATAAAAAAAGAGGTTTAAAATATAAATTTAAAAAAACACAAAACTGAGATTTAGTTTAGAGCAAGAGTTTTTTTTCGAGGGTATTTAATAATAATAAAAAAAATAAATAGTTATATTTAAAAATAAATAAAAAAAAAAGAAAAGAAAAATAAAACATTAAAAAAAATCCGTCTCCACCAAAGAGTTAATATAATTATAGTAAATAAACTAAAAAAAAATAATATTGTAAAATTTTTTTAGAGGAAGGTTGTTTTACGTACATATATTATATATTTAAATTTTACTTTAAATTTAATAAATAAATAAGAAAAAAAAATTGACTAGAAAAATTTTATCTATTTAATAAATAAAAACAAAAAGGGAAAATTTTTAATAAAAAAAATTATAAATAAAAAAGGGAAGGACTAAATAATAAAATAAAAAAATACAAAACAACAATCGCGAATTTAAAGAGTAAATAATTAATAAATAAATAAATAAACAAATAAAAAATAAATAAAATCTAAAAAAACATTAAGCAAAAAAGATAATAATTATTCTCTACATATCATTTACATAAAAAAAAAGAATAAACAAAAATTATTTAAAAAGAAAAAAGAAAATTATTTATTGCAAAAAAAAAAGTCAACAAAAAAGTAAAGCAGTAAAAAGTTATAAAGCAGAATCCTTTTTTATAAATATATTTTTAAAAAAACAAACTAAAATAGTTTTGTTGTAAACAAAAAAAAAACTACATTTTCAAAATTAGGAAAATATTTGTTTTATTTGAATTTTGTTTGAAAAAAAATAAATAAATAAAAAAATATATATTTAAGAGAAAAAAAAAGTAATAATTAATACAACAAAATACGTGTGATTTATTAAAGTAATAAAAAAGGAAAACCAGAGTCAATATTAGATTATTAAAAATAAAACTAGGTGTATTTTGAGGTATATAAACTAATTATTAAAAAAAACGTTTTGATTAATATTAATTATTATTAAAAAAAATATTTATTTATATTTATAGAACATTATTATTATTATTATTAATATTATTAAAAAAACATACTAAAATTAAGGAATAGAAATTCATAATCACAAAAAAAACAAACACATTTTTATTTTACAAAACAAATAAAAAAAACAAACAAAATCATAAAATAAATAAATGAACATATAAATATTAAACATTAAAACAAAAACACTAGTAAGCAATCATTTTAGATGACATAAAAAAAACATTATTATAAATATATATAAATAAATATAAATTTAATATAAAAAAACATTTTACCTACATTATGAACATTTAAGGTTATGTGAAGAAAAAGCGTTTTGACAATCAAAAAACATAGGACTTAGCTAAATACAATCAAAAAAAAATCAAGATTAATAAAATATATATATATAAATAAAAAAAAATAAATATATTTACTTTCTCGACAATCTTCGTATTAGACTTATCTTTGGAAACAAAACAAAAATCAAATTTTAATCTTTACCCTATATACATACATATATATATATAAATATTTATCATTATATACATTCATATTTATATTTATACACTCATACACACATAACAATCAAATTTAAAAAAAAAAACAAAAAAATAATAAAGCATATATTTCAACAAAAAGAAACAGCACAGAATTATAACAAAATCAAACAGAAAAACAAAAACATATTATTTCCTATACATACATTTAACATAAATAAAAATATTAAAAAAAAATAAAACAAAAAAATATTTTTCATAAAGTATACAATCTCAAAAACAAAAACTTTCTTTCTTGTCTCTATAATAATAAAAAAAATAATACAAAATTTTTTTAGGTTGTATAAATTACATAAATTATCTTATGTGATCCTATCGAATACAATCATTTACACTATTTAGTAAATATAATATTAATAAAATAAATAAATTAATAAAATAATCGTAGTTTATATTTAATCAATTTATATAGAAATAAAATATTTGAAAAAAGAAATAAATAAATGACAATCTAGGGCATCATCAGTTTAAGGAAATATATTTAAAACAAAAATATGAAACAAAATTGAACACTTAATAATAAAAAAAAGGAATAATAATAATAGAAAATTATTATTAAAAATAATAATTAAAATTAGTATAAAACAGAAATAAATTTCTTTAAAAAAAATAAAAAAATAAAATTAGTATTTAAAACAATACTATCCCACCTCCCCTATAATATTATAATCAACAACAAACAAAAAAAAATTTCTTCAACGAAAAAAAAATAAATAAATCGAAAAATAAAAAAAAAAGAATTTTAATAATTCAAAATTGTGGTCACAACGTATTTCCCACCGGGCCTCGCTATCTGTCCCCCCTTTTTGGCTCCATCTCCATCAACACAACAAACACTTAATACTTCATCAACAACAACAAATCTAATAAATCCAAATCATTCAACAATATTAACAACACATTCATTAATACCACAACAATATATACAACAAAATAATACACAACAACAACATATAACAACAACACATCACCAACATCATCAGCAACAGCAGCAGCAACAACAGCAGCATCATCAAAGTATAATACATCAACAACAACAACAGCAACAGCAGCAGCATCATCAGCAGCAGCAGCACCATCAGCAACAGCAACAGCAGCATAATCAAACAATACCATTGTGCTATTGTGGTCTATGTTGTCCGCCGCAAATTGTTAGTGCAGTTACACCAACATTAATATTAAGTCGTTATACTGAAATAAACTTGTGTGATTCAATATCATTAAGAAATCATCATCATCATCAGCAGCAGCATCATCATCATCAACAACATCATCACCAGCAGGCAACAGCTGTTTTTGGTGCTAATACTATAAACGGTATTAATCCAGCCGGAGGCTATATAACAAATCAACTTAGTTACAAAGATATAATGGTAAGATTAGATAAAACAAATTTTAATAATAAAAAAAAAACAAATAATATTACAAAAAATATGCCACACACACCCTACACAAACTATATATATATAGAAAACACTAGTTTTAACTTTCTTACCTATAATTCACCAATCTATTCTCTTTATTTTAATTTATCTCTTCTTATATTTAAAAAAAAAAATAATTAATAAATTGTAACAATGCATGTCTTTTTTATTAAAAAAAAAATTCTACTCTTTTTTCTATCTAAAATTAACTTTTCTTACTTTTCAACAATAAAAAAAAATTGGTGATTGGTGACTTTTTAAACGTCATCAATATCAATCATAAAATTTATATATATATAAAAAATATAAAAAAAAATCAAAATTAAATTCGAATTCACCAACGATGATTTTTTATGATGAATCTCTCTCTCTTCAACAACTATATACCAACAACAACAACAACTATAACAACTACATCTCTTCAACTATATTTTTACTACTTCTACAACCAACAATAATAATAACAACTATAATTCCAACAAATACAACAACAACAACAACAATAGCAACAATTACAACTGCGCCAGTTTCACCAACAGCATCCAGGCATTCTACAGCATTATACAAATATGCCAATTAATCCGAATGCAATATTAAAATATCAAAATCAATTTATAACAATTAATAAGAATGTTGTCAATGTAATGCCTGCTGCTATCACAAGATTTTCATCTCCTGCTACTACTACTACTACTACTACCGCTAGTTTCAGTTCTTCATCTTCTGACTGTTCTATGGCATCTCTGCACTTTTCTTCACCTAAAAAGGTACCATATTTTTTAAAAAAGAAATTGGTTTAATTTTTAAATATTGTTTTTTTTTGTTTTGTTTTATAATTCTTGTTTGTTTTTTATGTTTGTTTTGTTTTATTGTTTTTGCAAATCAGCATGCTGTTGTGTGGCTAATAATAATAATAAAAATATTAATAATAATATTATAAAATAATAAAAAGCTCGTGTCGTAATAGAAAATAATATGTTAGTCGATTTTGTGTATTTGATTGGAGTCAAAAAATAACCCGTTTAGAAAAACATGTGCAGTTAAAAACTATATAAATTTATTTTTAACACTAAAATCTTATTTAAAAAAACGTCGAACCAAATTTCTTTAAACAAGCTCTGCCATTGAAAGAACTTCTAGAAAAAGAAAAAAATATTTTGTGGGACCCCTCAAAAAATTTATCCAAAAATTAAGTTTAAAAAAAAATTCGTTTAAAACCCCCAAAAAAAACCATATTTCAACACCAAAATAACCTATTTTAACACACCCCGCGACAGTACAAACACCAATGACCTGCAATTTCTTCTTCGTGTTGATCTCTACCATTGAAAATCCGAGCTGATAATATCGACTTTGCAAAATCGAATCCCCGTTACAAAAATTTTATGTTTTGATTTTTGTTGCAGTGCGATTCGTGCAACTTTCTTCTTTTTGGTGTAAGCTCGTACAACATCCAGGCGCTCAAACACAAGGTCCATCGCCTCCTCCTTTAGCATCCTCCAAACTTGTATTAATCTATCCTGTCCTCTATTCCTTCCTTCGAACCAATCTTACTAATATCCAAATTTGACCAGAGTGGTAAAAATATCACACTTTAACATATGAGGTACGACACCTTTGATAGTGTACCTGAGACACCTGTCCTCAGTTTCGCTTGACTGACCGCAGTATGTTTGCGTACACAACCATTGAAATCACCTATAAAAACTTTAGGCTTAGTAAATTCAAACAGTCTTTTTGACGCTGGCTATCCGTCTATAATTGTCAGCCTAATCAAAATTAAGCATTATACACCACGCACCTCAAGGAGTAGAGCAACGAAACAAGTGCCACAATACATTTGACAACGCATACTATGCATACGCCCCGATAGCCTAAAGGTTAAGTCGCCCGGCTACTAAGCACAGTGGTCTGAAATCCCAAAAACCTGGACAAAAGTACCAAAACGAAAGTTTATATTTAGGGACTTTTTCACGTGGGTTAGGTATAGTGGCCCCCCTGAAGTATTTCAAGGCCCTTGGAAAAAGGCAGATGTTCGAAATATCTTTTGTATTCCATTTGGAAAGTGAGCGTCGAACACGCTGCACGCAGCGCGTTCTCTCCGAGCAAAAACATGTGTTACGTTTTTCCGTGTATATTGCGGTACGTTTACCCGTTTTCTTTTGTGTAAAATGGATTCTTCTCCAGAGAGTAAGTACAATTATACTGTACAATTGAAATGAACATAAATAAATAATTGTATTGTTTATTTATGATCAATTATGTAGTAAATTGTGGTATTTTAATAACGATTCGGCTTATGAATTGATGGCTAAGTACAAACTTCCACCGACTTCAGCTACGAAATACGCATGTAATTGTTTATTAATCATCTCTGCAAAACATATAAAAAAATCAGCTGCTCCTGCTTGCTCCATGTCATGCTATCCATGATATACTACATATTTCCTCAATGTATAGTTTTGAGCGTCCTATTCAGGGGCTATATATTAACTTTTTTTTCATCTATATCATCTTATATTAATAAAAGAAAGATTCTGTATGTGTGCGCTATAGCTGGCGCACCAGTCCCATGAAACACCTCGAAGTCCGATTCTCGAAATTCAAAATGGCCGCTGAAAAATTACCGAAATGGCCACCCAAATATGAGTTCGTAAATTGTGTTCCGATTTCAATGAAAGTGGGTATCTAGGGGTTTTTAAGGTCGCTAATAACGAATTTGTGGTCAAAACTAAAAAAATTCAAAATGGCCGCGCCAATATGGCCGACGAATTTGCCAATTTTATTCCGATTCCAATGAAAATCGGTATCTGGGGTTCTTTAAGGTAGCAAATAACGAATGTGTGATCAAATAAAGACATTTTTAAACACTGAACTACGTAGAATCGATATAATATCAAATAGAATTAAACAAAAACACCTTAATGATTCTACTCGCAATTTATTGGAATCTAAAAATATTTTATATTCTCAATAATAAAACCCCAATTCATTTCGATTTGATTTACAAATCATCGTCAGCAATCACGACTGAAGCCCATATACCGATTTTCATAAAATTTGCTTAATTTTCCATAAAGTTGGTCGCCATATTGGATCCGCCATTTTGTTTTTTGAAAATCTGATAACGGATTCTTACTCAGCGACCCCGAAACCCCCCATATACCGATTTTCCTAAAATTGGTTTAATTTTTCATAAAGTTGGTCGCCATATTGGTTCCGCCATTTGGTTTTTTGAAAATCTGATAACGGATTCTTACTCAGCGACCCTGAAACCCCCCATATACTGATTTTCATCAAATTTGCTTAATTTTTCATAAAGTTGGTCGCCATATTGGATTAGCCATTTTGTTTTTTGAAAATCTGAAAACGGATTCTTACTCAGCGACCCCGAAAACCCCCATATACCGATTTTCATAAAAAAATAATTTTTCTTACGGTAGTAAATTAATTTTGTCCAGGTTTTGGGGATTTCAGACCACTGTGCTAAGTCCGTGGTTCGATACCACTCGTTGGTTTGTTTTTCCCTGTAGCCGTTCTAGATAACTGTCATGCAATTTCCTGTCATTGTGAAAGCAAGACTCGTGTCGAATTTAACCTTTCCCAAACGAAGTACTGTCGCATCCCTAACAGAACCTTCACCCATCTTCCTTCTGTCTCAGTGGACGCACAGTGGGACGAATTGCTGAAAACATGGACAAAAGTCTAAATATTGTTTTATTTCGACGAAATTCGGTATTATAAGGAAATCGACCTAGCTGATTACGAGTTTGATGTCAAAATTTGAAAAAATCCAAAATGGCGGATCGAACATCATTTTTCAAAATTGGTATTAATAAGTTGTATTTATATGTTTTTTAGTATGCTGAATACGATTTTGATACTTGAATTCGAAAATTTGAAGGGGTCTATTTTACATGGCGAATGCAATACTATAAAATTGCAATAATGAGTCATAAATCGATGTTTTAATTTCTTTCACATTTCTTTCAGAATGGTGGATCAGTAAAACAGACCAAACACTATATTATTCATTCATTCATTGGACAAAATTCTACAATTGAATCTGGCATATTTTTTCAATCTTAATCTATATATCGCCAGCCATTTATTTTTGGGACTGTTCGTCAGATTCTACGCCGAAATCGCTGATGTATATTTATATCCGCCATTTTAAATTTCCAAATTATGACATCAAATTCGTAATCAGCATGTTCAAAAACATATAAATACAAGTTTTGAACTTATTTCTACAATTTTTGAAAAAGGACGTCCGCCATTTTGAATTTTCAATTTTTCACATGAAATTCGTGATCAGCGATGTCGATAACCTAATATCACCAAATTTCGTTCAGATTTAACAATATGAAGAATTTTTCGGCACTTTTACAGACATTTCATTAAAATTGAAATATAGCAGCCGTGGCTCCATCTGTGGTTCACTAACAGAGTTGCGGCTAGTAGCTGGATTTTACCTTTTAATCTTGAAGTAAATATAACCTAGCTTATAAAAAAATACTTGACTTAGTGGTATTCCGTGGAACTCATAACTAATCTCTTAGTTTCGACTGAATTTTATAAATTTTTCTCGTTATTATACATCATTATTGTTTATTTCAATAACAAATATTAATACGTCACTTAACAAGTTATTAAGCATTTACAATTAAGTACATACCTGGAGAAACATCCTCCATTTTCTATAGTTGGAATCGGCATTGTCTTTTAATTATATCCACGTTTCAATTCGCACCACGTTTTTTATGCACAGAGCCGAACGCGCTACTAATAAACAATGGCCAATTTCGACCTGCTGTGCAGCTTCAGGAAACACAACTGACCGATTCCACTGCCGGGATTTAATAGTGCCAACAGTACTGTAGCCAACCCTAAATATAAAAATCCCTAGATCACAACTTTTATTTTCGGACTTTTGTCCACGTTTTCGGCAATTCGTCCGAACTGTGGGACGGTGTGAATCTGACGGCTCCATCTCTTAACATTCTAAGCATAACATTAAAAGAGCGTGATAATGCCTGAGATTCCCAAACGATGAAAGCTCCTCCTCCAGCCAGAAGCGCGAGCTACAATCTTCTTCTTTAACGGCTCTACAACCGAAATCCGTTCCTGGCCTCTCGCAACTGTTCTCTCCACCGGTCCCGATTCTGAGCAGATGTCATCCAGTTGGCGTCCCTAACCTCTGAGCGTCCTGATCTACACCATCCTTCCAGCGGGGGTTGGGTCTCGCTCGCTGGCATACCCCATAGGTCTTACAATCTACAAGTCCTAAAGTCGGCCTCTCGCCTCGAGTACAACTCAATTATCCGGGCTGGAACTGGAAAAACTGTCTCAGAGTGGCTTGACAAAGCACAAAACCGCACCATAAAAGTCTTCGATGACCTTTTGCGCCTCCATTTATAATCCTTGACAAAATTTTAGCGCTTTTACCATAAGGACTGATTCACTCAAATTTCCGCCCCCGTGCTTGAGCGGCAATATTTTTCCCGCAACACAAGACTAGCTCGCTCGGCCCACCCTAATACCCCAGCGGGGAAAATTCGGAGCGCTGCTCAGGGGAGCTAATTTTAAGCGCTGCCGAATATGCTCTCAAGGAAGCATTACTGAAGATTTCAGAAATTTTATAGAACGACGAAAATGGGCAATTTTCTTGTGGACCATAAAGGGTGACATTAGCATATTCAATAGACCGCTTCTCTTTCGATACGAAGGACAAGCAGCTTTGGACGTGGTTAGTATACTTAGTTGGGGGACCGCTTTGGTGTGGTTTTACTTTGGAAAGGAAAAGGAAATTGCAAAGGATGAACAAAAAGAAAAGCTTCTCGGCACCTACTCTACTGTAGATATTTAAAAATGCTCTAAAATGCTCCTTTTTGTCTCCATCCGACTAGAGGATGAATTATAGAGAAGAATAAACTGGATTTCTTCAGGCATAGTAGCGAGTGGATTTTCCCTTCAGGGGAGACAAATCCATATTTGACTAGTCTATGCCAACAATAATTCACAAAGTAAGGAAATTTATGGGCAAGCGAAGGTTTTTAATGCCCCCTTGAATTTCAAAACCCATTTCTCGCTAGGTTTTGGCTTCTGCCCTATTACCCAGACAGCTTCTTTCCAATGCAAAATAGTGTAGAAGCTTCAAACATGATAATGGGAGCCGTATTGGATGAAGAGGGCGAGATTTTAATTTGGATTATCCTCACTTTTCATTCTAAGGAACCCGACAGGGCAGTTCAGAAATTCCTTGCCCTATTTAAGAAGGTATTGACAATAGATATTTTGCAGAATCATTGGAAGGCCCTCCTTTAACAATTTTCAAAAATCATATTGGAACGAACACCAAGCAGTCTAGGACACTTAATACCATTATGCATTAACGAAGTTAATCCGTAATCGTAGTTTTATCACAAACATAAACCTAGCTTAGCCCTCATAAGATTTAGGGGACCTTGATGACTTTACAACCCATTCGCGATGTGCAAAAATTAGGCAATCTACATTTATATAGAATATGAAATCTGAGAGCTTTTGCCGTCAACCTACATTATAAAGCCTGAACCAGATATGACGTGCCGGACCGTAACCGTACGTACTCTAACGTACGACCATGAGTGTTCATATGGCACCGACCTAAATTGACTTAATGAACTTGCCGAATGTTCGTTAAATTCTCGAATGGTACGTATGGGTGCCGTAAGGAGGGCACAAAACCTTAGCATTCGTAATCGGCATCAGTTCCCAAGCAATTTTTCGGTTAAATTTTTTTCTTTTATTTTCCTGAGTATTTCTAAGCTGTTTTATATTTCTTCCACAACTTAAATAAATCAAATAAATCGCTTAAATCTGCATTTACGGAATTCATTTTCCACTTGTCACTTTATATTTTCATTTAGGGCTATTTGTCAAAGGACCGTAACTAAGCTCAAATACGTCCAGTTTTCTTACGGTCCGCTACGTTATATTTGGTTCAGGCTTAAGGAAGCGCTTGTAATGTTGTGGTAGCTTTACTCTGAGAGTGATCGAATATTTAAATAAAAAGACGGTGACAGCCTGTTATTGGCCTTGGCTTCCTGCAACATCATTCCCCAGACTGTCGGTCCCTGGCCGGGACTTCGTTCTGCAGTCAATCCTATCCGAGGCTCTGTTTTAGGCCTTGTGGCAATGTGGTAAGGTCTGGACTGATTGCCAGTCCGTCGCTGGTATGCCGGAATATAGTGTCCCACGCTCGCTACTGTCATCGTTAGTTAGCTATCGAGGGACCACCACAGGGAGGTTGACGGTTCCCACCCGCGATACAAAATCCCATTGATTTTCAAAGAAGGTCGGAAAGATATGCTAATCCTGAAAATTCTCACGGTTTTTGTTTAAGCATTTTAAAAATATTACTGAGATTATTATCCTTGATTTGAAATATTGAAAATCCCCGTTGGTGTTTACGGGCCTTTTCAAAAAGTTAAGGTTGTACAGAATTAAAATAATAATAATACTATAGCATTCAAGTTATTCTATGCATCGCAACACAAATAACTGTGCACGAACGTGTTAAAAACTGCCCAAAAAATCCCAGTCAAAAACATAGCCTCCCTAAAAACCAAAAAACCACCCCTAAAAAAACTGCACCACTCATGACAACCACCACTTCCAAAAAAAAAGTCACCTGCTCGAGAATCCTACCAACAACATTTAACCCCCACTTTTTTTCCTAGATTACTATCCAAAAATCCACATGACTGTCCCCACGAAATCCCCAATCCGCCCTGCGTTGATTACTTTAATTTAATTAAAAATTCGCTTTATTTGTTTAGACTGGTTGTATAGGCATTATCTATGTGTGCACGAGTGTGTGTGCATGTTATATTTGCGGACCTGTATTGTGTCCCTCAGGGGGGCAGGTGCATCTCTAGAATTTTATCGGGAGTTTTTCTTTGCTCTACTCCCCGCGTTCCTCTTGAAATTGGAAAAATTCCAGCTTCGCCGTATGCAGAATCACGAACTCGATGAGGATTTTTACCTTTTTGGATTTTACCTGTTTCGTGTCGTCGTCGTCGTCGTCGCCGTGTCGATCCTATCGTAGCCCAGGCTGGGGGGCGGCTTAGTTGCAATTGTGACTTGTAAGGGAGATTTGTTTTATTTTTTTTGTTCGGATGTGGATTTGTGGATTTTAAGTAATGTTTGTAGTAGGGCCAGTGTTATTTTGAATAAGTTATAGCAGAAGAGAAAGAGAAGGGAGAAAAGTGCTATCATGAATGAGGAATTTATATATTTAAAAATTCTTTGGAAGCTTTCATTGCACGTTTTTGTAATAAATTTGTTTGTTTTAACTGAAATTGTATTTTGGAAAAGTCTGTTAAACAAACTTCATCGTTTTTTAAAAAAAAAATTAATTAAACTATATTTGTTCATTGATTATTCTTGTTATCGAGTCAAGCAAATACTACTTTCATCGTTGTGTAGCTTTTGTACAAAAATATTTTTCAAAATTTTTATTCTCTAAATTTGAGATCTCGGAAAAATATTCTCTCACAACACTTTCAAATTACTTGAATCATACGAGTACCTTAGGGTAGGCGAAAAAGTGCGTGAAACACTGATATAGTATAACCAATACTTTTCGTTTCGTTATTGTAGTTTCATCTCCAAAACCACTGTGGTCGTTACTTGGCATATTTTATCACAATGTTTGTACTTTAGATTTGTAGGCCTGACCGCTTGAACAGGTTAATCAGTTTGCCCAGTAATTGGATAGTGAAACGGAATATCAAAGATTGACTTACTTCCTCGAGACATGACAAAATCCAGGTCGTCCATCATTTCATTTCTTCATGGATATAATTCAGGATACAGTGACTGCCAATAAAGCTTACCCTTATCCTGACATGCTTCGTATTGCAACCCAGCAATTCTCTGACCGCGTTGCTTATTACGAACAAGAGTCCAAACGTCAGGTCGAAAGTTCGTTTATAAAAAGAACACCTCGATTGTGGAATAATCGTTCGCAGTCAGTATTTTCGAATTCGAACAGCATCTTAGAGTTCAAGCGAAAGGTTCATCAACCCTTAGCACTCACAGTCACAAACTAGTTTTACTTGGTCTTTCGGGACTTTATCGCTGCGATTGGTGTTTGGCTGTCAGAGAAGATAAAAATCCGCTTGTTAGCATAGGCCTTGGTATCCTAGGGGTAAAGGTGCAAAAGTGCCAATTGAGAGGTCCGTGGTTCGATTCCGTGCAGTAGGTCTTTTTATTTCTTTCATTGGAGTAATCCTTCGATTGCGTCTTTCCTCTTTCCTGCCCTACCTTTTACTATCGCCTCTAAGCACTCGGTTTTTTTTATCTTTCCGTCTCTGGGGACGGTATGGAACTAACGCTCTTTTAACCTCCTAGGCCTAAAATTAACCAAGGAGTTGCGATGGAATGAACACATATTCCAAATTGCTAAACCTTCCTCAAGAGATGCAAATCTCTTCTACAATCAGCAGCCTGAGCTGTAATTTTCATTCGTCCTACATTCGACCTCGCCTGGAATACAATTCTTTTATTTGGGTTGGACTCTCAAAAATTGCCTGGTCTTGTCTAGATAAAATGTAAAACCGTACTCTCAAACTCATCGATGATAGGTCCATTAGATCCTCGCAATGTTGCAGCCTTGGCAAGAAATCACTCCTGCTTCCAGGGTAAGATTAGGTCGATATGGCTGTTCTCCCACTAGGGAGCCCACTAAGGGACACCATTGGCCCCATTGTAATGCCATTCTAGTGTTGGGACGAAATTTCAGGCCATTTCAAGCCATTTGGAGCTTTTAATAAAGCGACAGAGGTCAGGAACACCAGTGTTTTGCAGCTCACTCAATCCATCAAGGAAAGGTGAGCCAAGGAAGATATGGGAGACAGTGGAACAAGCGATTTTGAACGCTTTACGTCCAAGGTCGGCCATATTGTGTGAATACTATAGTGTGGCACACTGTTGCTGTGGTCCATCTCAGCCCGGCTCGAGCTAAGCTGATTTTTCTCACAGCCAGTTTATAGGTGGCTATGGGTTAAGTGGGGTGTCCTTTCCACTTCGGTTCCCTGTCTAGCATGCTGTTCTGCCTGCAGTATCGCCTAATTACCTTGTTTCCAGCAACCCAACACAGAGTTATATCAAACTAAGTGGCAGTCCCACACATAGTCCGGGGAAATTAGCATTTTAAGGAGACAAAATTCCAAAATGGCTGAAAAATGGTCCACAGCTTCCTTAGGACTTTTTAAGAAAACAATTTCGGAATCACAAAAAAAACATGGCCGCCGGCCGGAGATATCACTTTTTGGCAAAAAAATCACTCCAAAAATGTTTTTTTCGAAAAAAAATTTTGAAGAATCAATGCGAAACGTTATTGCCTACAAAAAAAGCCCTCTTGTAATTTTTTCGAAAACCTAACCCTTTCGAAGTTATTTAAGATCAAAATTTCCAAAAATCACTTTTCGGTCAAAAAATACCTTGAATTATTCAGGTTTTCGAAAAAATAAAAAGAGGCTTTTTTGTAGGCAATAACGGTTCGTATTGACTGATCAAAATTTTTTTTCGAAAAAACCAGTTTTTGAGTGATTTTTTTGCCAAAAAGTGATATCTCCGGCGGCCATGTTTTTTTTTGTTACCAACGATCCCAAATATTTGAACATCGGAACCTGTTCGATTTGGGTTCCATCGAGGTGAACACTGGCTTTCAATCCGTCTGTTTGAGCACTTTGGTCTTTTCCGCATTGATTTTTAACCCGTATGACCGGGCGAAGCGGGAAATGTCGTATAAAATTTCCGTTGCTTCGGCATCCGTGTCGGCGAAGACGGCGTTATCATCGCGAACATAAAGTCGATTACGAAATTGTTGTCGTCATATCGAGCTCCGCGTCGTCCATCGAATGCTTCACGTAGAATAGCGTCGATCACAACGTTAAAGAGAAGTGACGAAGCGACGTCTCCTTGTCGGACAACTGTTTTAATCGGGGATTCTTCAGATGAGTTGCTTCGAATACGAACGCTGCTGGTTGAGCCATCGTACGACGCTTGGAGAAGTTGGATGATTTTCAATGGCATGTGTTCGGTTTCTAAGAATATTCAAAAGCTGTTTCAATCGACGCAATCGAAAGTGGATTTGAAATCGATGAAAACGTCGACAGTTCTTTTGCCGCAACGAATTCTTTCTTCCATTATCTGACGGAGAGCGAATATCTGATCAATGCATCCTCGATGTGGTCTAAATCCCTCTTGTTCTTTCCGGCTCGTTTGCTCTCGATGTTTCTGTAGCCTCGATTGTATGATTTTTGTGAATACTTTGCCGGCGATTGGAAGGAGGAAACTTTGACACACACAAACATTTTTCTCTGTTGTACTTCTCCGTAATCTATCCAGACTCTTGGAAACTACTTCATTTCCAGATAATATTAGAGTCTGCTGCAACTACCGTCCATTTAATAGCACTAATGGTTTCTGTCCTGAACGACATCCAGCTGTGCTGGATTAGCTATTGGAATTTACCTAGTAGCAAAGACTTCAATTGAGAGTTACTCAGTGAAGAAATTTTTAGATCAATCCACATTACCGCTACAAGAAAATATTTCCCTCAAAATAACGCCTTCTCAAAATAACTCCTTCAGGCAACATAACCCCAGTTGTAACTTACAAATCATCCATTTGGTCTAATTTTGAATACAATTCGTTTCCTTGGTCTGGGTTTCCAAGGCCAGGCTAATCTTGCTGGACCATGTGTAAAGTTGAGCCACTCTGCCCGTTAAACCACCTAAAGAATATAGCAACTCCAGTAATTTTGAAATTGAAATTCTTCTACCTATATGGTAAGCTTATTTCCATAACAGCAGCCTAACTTGATCGGCTTAGTCCTATCATTTTGTGGTTGTACAATTGACTCGAAAAACTTGACAGATTGTCGTATCAAGTGAAGATAGTCTCCTTGAGTTTGCTGTTCTATATAAAGAAATTTTTAAATAAAAATCTTTGCATCACTCACTCCATCTATTTTTGTTACTACATATAACAACCGATCGGGTTTGATTGATCTTGCAAATTAAAAACGAATGAGGGAGTACTTTCAGGTTCAATTGAGTGCATTCATTGTACAAACGCTGTGCTACCATTAGTCGTGTTCAAAAAGGTATTTCCATATTAAAATTTCCATCCAGTTAATGGATCTTCAATGTCTTAACTTCGCATATACCATAACATAGTTGCAATCAATGTTATTCAACAATTCATAACTTTACATACAAACGACTTCCAAACATGAATAAAATCACTTCAGTTTTCTGATAAATTTTAAAAATTCCTATTAAATTTAAATACTTAATTAGAAACAGTAAAACCTCGCCCACATCGACTACTATATACTCTTTTACCCTATCAACAAATAAATATGTAGAACCAAATCAACTATTTAGCAATTCACTTACGCCGACGCAATTCTGCACTTCTTTATTTATGATTACTTTACGAAGCGCGAAGTTCACTTTACACGCGTGTCGAAGGCACATTTGCAATGCTAATTGCCCCGGTTATATTCTGCCAAGATTGAATTGTATATTTTCAAAACACTTGTATTTAATTCAGCAATTGGCGCGCTCTTTACATGCAATATTAAATGTGCTTCAGTTACTGAACATGGTTTGTACATTATCCAGGATATGTACGTGTTAGCGTGTACTTTTTTTAGCATGGATCGATGCTCCTTTTTGCAAATCAAACTTGTTTGTGGAAAAAAATAAACTTTAAATTAGTGAAGATCGGTTATCAGTTTGTGAATGCAAACGCTATTAGAGTTTTAAATAATGTAAAAAGGTTGGTCATGCATTTAAAAAGTGTTCAATGATTCACGATTTTGGTTTAAAAGAGGCTAGAGACTAATTTTACTGATCTTGTTTTATAAAGTGGATTTTATCTACTTGTATTTTTTGAGATAAGTTATCCTATCTATGCACCAAAGTTTTTTACAATTCTAAATATACTTTTAATTTTCAATCTGCATTTAGAAAAAATTGGGACAACAATATTTGGAGTCGTACCTTAGTCAACTTCTTTATTAGACTGAATTAATCATTTTCTTGATCTTAAGAGTTGTCTAACGATATCAAAGTAAAAAAATCACAAAATTGTTAACCATTTAATACTGAATTAGACTGTCCCAAAAAAAATTTATATGTCCCAAAAAATTGTTGTATGTAATTCAAAGCAAAACTTGATATTCATACAATTATAAAAATGTAACTTTTCTTTTTTCAAAAATTTCAGTATGATATTAAGAGATTAGGGATTTTTAGGACACTATTAAATTGTTTTTGTATGGATGAATTAATAAGACTTAATCGTCGTTTTGGTCTTAAATTTCTAAACCCATAAATTGACGCCAGGACGCGCTGATCAACTACAAGAAGATCATGCTTCTCTTTATCGCAGAACAATGACAGAGATTATTGAGGGCAGACACATCTTCCTCGAGACATAGTCAAGCCCTCTACTCTTCAGATTTCGCAATCAGTTTTGTTGATCGTCAAGATATTAGCATGGATATTAATATTATAAAGAGCCTTGGCTTAATTTACCATCAAAAATTTTTTCTGCTGATAATGAACAATAATTTCACTTTGATAACTCTGTAAAGTATGAATATCGTTCTACACAACATTTTTATGTCAGGATCGACACTATGTAGAGAAGTCGCAAACTAACGATCACTAATTTTTACCACATTTACCACTGAAACTCACTATAGTAAAATGATGTCCGCAGCGAATAGTTATGTTGTATAGTAACTCTTTTGTTGCATAGTAACACAAGACTTTTTCTTTCTTGCCAAAACGCTTTCTGCACCCTTTGGTTTTTTTGACTGGCTTTCGGTCCTTGTAAGTCAAGCTTTACGATTTTAATAAGAAGCCAAACAGTTAAGAAGCTACACTTAGCTATACAAAGCATTGCTTGCCACACTCTCTTTTTCAGCAGCGCTTAGGGAGTATGATGACCAGAAAGAATAAATCTCTAGGAGTTGGCCGCAGAAACTTTGGATTCGCTTGGTTCTACAGCCACCATTAGATATACATCACCATAACAAGGCCCATGATAACATACGGGGTCTTAGTTTGGTTGCACAGAATCAGACCTAAAAAACCTAAAAAATGGCCTACCTTCGCATTGCATTCGTGGCTTTCCAGACATCAGGGTTAGAGGCTCTGCTCAACTTGGTATCGTAGAGAATTCCACCATATGCCCTTCGTTGAATGTGGGAACGAATGGTCACTTCGACGATGGTCTTCAGTGGGGACATTCTACAAATGTTAGTTAAAATGGAAGAACGGAAAGCATATTGGATTTCATTCCTGTGGAGATCTCAAATCTTAACTCTAAGATAGAGCATATAAGATAGGCTCTAATGGGTTTTCCAAGCTAAAGAAAGGTTTGTCCCAAGATTTGCGATGAAACCCCCATGTTTAAGTAGAACGCAACTTGGGTACCATAGCTACCAGTTTTCAAGCAGAAGTGTGTGCTATACTGGCATATACCAACAAAAATTTCAGAAGGGCCTATGCTAATAAACAGAAGTCAGAAGTCTTCTTTGTAGCTACACAGCAATCAGAGTGAAGGTTCAGTAGGACCAAGTTAAAATGAGTCTAGGGCTGTCAACGTCCCAACGAGCCAACGAGCTTTGATGAGGTGTGCAATCGTAATCAAGTAACTTTGTTTAGGTCCCGGGTTATCGGAGCTTTGAAGGCAATGAAAATACACCCGCATAAGAAGGCGAGACTCTTGCACTGTATTTATCGGTATGGAACCAGCTATTGGGCCATTCACTACTAGGGGCATATGAGCATACCGCACATTGGTGATCCAACGTGTTGCTTCCTGTGCCATCTCAAGAGTATATTTGCGGCACAATACGAAGAATGTCAGGACATTGATTGGCTTGATTATCAGACTTTGCACACGAAATTCTCATTTTCGGACGTTCCGAAGCAAAGTCTCCCATTTTTAAGTTTGTCTCGAGGATTATCAGTGTTTTCTTCATGTTTTTTGAGACTGTCTCGCGATAGCGATGAGCAAAAGATCTCATTCTTTAGCGCGACCTAAATCGAACATACAAGTGTTATCGACGACTATTTGGGCAGATTGCTTAACTTACTCAAGCGGTCTGGCATAAAAATTTGGTATATAGGGGCTGCTAAAAAACTACAGTAGGACTTTTAGATCCGATACCTAATTTAAGAACAAATTTAATAAAGAAATTCGCTATGTAATTAATTACTGGCGCTATTTTTAGCACAGCTCTGATAAATCTGTAACCTAAGTACACACATCTCTATGCTCTTAAAGCATTCTATCAAAATATCCCCACAAATTCCTCATTCTTTCGAAATATAAATAAAAATTTATCCTGAAAGTATGCAAAACGGAGTATAAATAGATTTTTTTTTATTAAAGATGCTCCTTAACGTATGCAGAAAAAATACCAGCTATAATGAAAAATATGACTGGGCAACAGAGAGGCTACGTCATTGATATATTATTAGATAATTGGATAAATATGCTTGTCTATGAAATTTTTTCGATTTTTTGTCAATCTATTAAATTTTATAGTGAGGATCTTATGACTTTAGTTAAATGATTTAACTATATGACTCGACTGATTCATCCTAGCAAGTGTTCCATTCTACGCCTTTATTTAAACAAAACGCATATTTAGAGAATGACAAAAAAATGAAAACTCGACGGAGCCAGTACGGAAAATGTGGCATATGTGGTAGAACTTTCAAATTAAGAATTTAGATGGCAGTTTTTGTCATAAAGACGAGTGTTCTCGTTTTGTTGAAAAAGATTAATTTTCACAAGTCAGTTCGTTAGTTCGATATCACATTCGCAAAATTATCTAGGAAGAAGATCTTGTTTCGATTTAGTTAATGGATTGTTGCTCATGGGTATCCATGAATATCCTTGTGACGAACAAATAAACCTGTACCAATCGGGAAACTTTCAAGCTCTTGCAACACATTTTTGGGCTAAACCCCAAACAAATGAATATGGTTCACTATAGTCTTCTGATCACTTCAGTTGTTCGACTAGTATAATCTGACGTTCAATAGACGTTCATTTTTATAAAGAAGATGATTCAATCGATCTTCATATAATGGGTGTGGTGCAATGTCTAGTAGTAGACTTCTTCTTCTTTTTTGGTGAAATATTGGGTCCAAAATTTTGAAGTTTGAATAGGATGAGCAGTGGCTTAGACTTGACTGTGCAACCAGGATCTCGTTGCACAAATGTTCCACTACTGCCATCGTGCTCCCGGCCAACTGGGGCTTTCCGTGTTCCCGACCGCAGTCATGCCTTCGGTCTGTTGGAAAGGAGTACACGAAAACGGGGCTCGAGTGTGCTCCGTATGCCTATCCAATTTCACCTTTCCGGCCCTTCTTGCCTTGGCTCTCTGTTAGGCCCAGAAATTTAAGGCAAAGCCGCGGATGTCTTGGTCTGCTTGTGGTCCCGGTAAAAGGGCGATTGCGCCGACCGCTTTGCTCAAGGTCAAAACAGAATTGCGACTGCGACGGCGGACGGCGGAGTCGGTCGTTTAGCGCAAATGTAAAACAAAGTTGTATAATTAAATTACAATTGCAGCGGCACTGCGCCGCAAAGTCGAAGTTGGCGTAGAAAACATAATTTTTTTCAAACACAATCTTTGGATATGCAAAACGTCATGTCTCAATAGAAGTTGCGGTTGCAATTTCGTTATACACCAACTGCGCCGTCCGACTATGACATAAATCGCAGTTGCAGTCGACCGTCTCAGTCGCAATTATGTTTTGACCTTTTTTCTGTAGAGTCCTCTGATCACTGCAGATGATAGGGGAACTGGTGCTGCCAATTTTCTGGTGGATCCAGAAACTTTGGGCTGAGCAGCGGCTGTCTGGGCCTGCTTATTGGGTTCCCGGATTTCTAACCGTCGCACAGTGGTTTCAAACCTCGAAAAGGTGGCCAAAATATGTAGACGTTATTCAAATTGTATGAAATTACGTTCAAATAGTATTTTGAGGTCGCTAATTACGAATCTTCACTCAAAATTAAAAAAAAACAAAATGGCGGATCCAATATGGCGGACACAATTTTTATAAAGTGGTCAGATTTTTACGAAATTTGGTATGAAGAGTATTTCGAGTCGGCTGATAACGAATTGCTACTCAAAATTTAAAAAACAAAATGGCGGATCCAATATGGCGGACAAAGTTCTTATAAAATGGCCAGAATTTTATGAAATTTTAAAAATGGCTCCCGAGAGCCTCCCATGCAAATTTGACCGTTATGAAACGCTGTTTCTAATACCTTAGGTACCAACCCACATAACTAGACTCAAAAAGTCCCCAAATCAAAGATTGATTTTAGGGACTTTTGGCCACCTTTTCGGCATTTGGAATCACTGTGCGCCGTTCTGGCTGTGGTCAATTCAGGAAGGAGTTTGAAAAATGTTTATTATCCCAATCGACAAGAAGGTGAAAGTTGACGCGGATTTATAGCAGTAAGAACTGAAAATTCTCTCATCTTTCGCAGCTCTACATTATTTATATGCTCAATGGTACATTACTAGAATATTTAACGTCTTTCTGAATTGTTCGTTACAACTTCCATTTTCCCCACAAAAATAATTCATTGTCCTTGGCCACAAAAGCCTTTTCCCCTATCAAATAGAAACCATTGACAATTTGTTATCTTCTATCAAGAATCTCACAAGCTTTTATTACTTCTTCTGCATTTACTATCAATCATGAAATTCTCCTTCAAAGGAATTTTTGGACCTTCTCAAAAGTGTTTTGTTCCTTCATGTGGCAAGCAAGACTTCACTAAAAATTCTATCCTTGTTTTTTTTTCTAGGAAAAAGGAAAAAATCCAGCTTTTGGGCTTCCCATGATATTTTTTTTTTTTTTTTGCACAGTACATAAAGCTTTCAGGTGTCCTTGAAGGGTTTTCAATCCACAGAAGAAATACTGTCATTCTTATACCCATACCCTTCTGCTTCCGCCAAAAAAAAACCCTTCCCAATTGCAGCTGGTGTCTTAGGCAAGAAGCATCATAAAATTCGGATCCTATGGCAGGATTCTGTTGGTCCTGGTCCATTCCGTTGCTGGTTTTTGGCCGACATCTATCCGAGATTTATGAGCTGAAATTCCATTCATTTCTAGAAAAATCGAATTATTTCTATTATGGTGGGGCGACAGGTCCATTTGCTCAATTTATGTGGAAGAAATGAATCGCAGTTTCCCATTGACTACATGTGAATAGGGGAGACTAAAGTTTGCTTACATTTTCCATTCTCTATTCCCTGCATTATCGCGTCACTGGCATTTGCGCCCTTTTTGGGGGGCGGGGGGGCGAAGGCTTTATGTTGGCTGAACTGAAGCCTCTAAGGGATGATGAAATGGGAATTTTCTTCTTTTTTAGCCGGTGTTACTCTTACACACACACACAAAAAAAATGTGACGCGGAAAGTCGTTCACCTCATCTCGGTAGAAAAAATTGTGTCACTCTTGGTTGGGGCTTTTCACACAGGATTCTTTACAGTTTATTAAAAGCGGCCACACTGTCGTCCTTGGAGGCATGACAAGGTGCTCCCTTTTTTACTGATTTCAATATATACCCCTATACTTATCCCGAGCTGTTGTATATCCTACGCCTATCCGCACCCTTATGGCGTCCCGTCATCGTTTATTATGCTCGTTGCCAGCCCATCTTCCCCCCCCACGCCAAAAAACCCCCACTGTTTGTGTTGTTGTTGTTGCAGGTTGTCGGCGGTGGTTTTTGTGTTCAAGATCACTTTGTAATACTTCAACGCTTTTGCATGCTCCTGTCGTGTGCTTTTTATGTTCAGCTTAGCTCCATAAGCTTTTCGCTGGCTATGCTTGCTAGCTTGCTATGTGCTCGACTGTCAGTCAGATAAATTCTGAGGTACTCAGCCCCTGGGTATAACTTGCCTGTTCGTGAGGACCAACTATTCTGGGTACTAGCCAAAGGATGCGGTTTCCTGCCCTTGACTGGTTTATTAATCCTGATTAATATCGCCAAGTGTACGGTGTGACGTCAAAGGATTCCTGCAAAAGAAAACATCTTGATGTGTGTTTGTTAGGCAATAGCTGCGGTAGAGGAGGGTGCGTACATGTATATATGCTCCAGGAAGCAACAAGTACCTTCGGTAATTCAATCACGGAGTTTTTGTTGTTTTTATGGGCGATTGAGGGTTATAATAGCAAATCAGGGCTGTGGTCCTTGTGCCTTGTGTAGGTAGTCTACTTTAAGACGCCTTTAAGCTGGAAACTTCTTTCATTTTACAGCATTTTTCCTTACCAACATTTAATTCTGAAACTACTCATACATACGAGTATATCCAAAATATTTTCAACTATACTACTACACAATAAAAATATGTTTTTTTACTCATTTCAATATTAAACCAAATCAAAAATTCTGTAGTCATCACACATATCCTTTATGTTCCATGCCATACCACATGCCATATGAAAAAAAAAAATAATGCCAAATATCATTGATTCAATGAGTGTGTGTGTATATAGAGGACAAGGGACACAAAATAGGATTAACCAAATTGAAAGGAAGCTTGAAAAGGAAAGAAAGCAATGAACTCAACATTTTGAATTTTTTTTTTGGGAAACACTAACAATGGCAGTGTATTCCACCATAATGCTGCTAATATTGAAAAGAAAATCCTGTATTTTAGTGCTCCGCGAAAAGTGGGGATTTTCAGGCAATATAATAAGGATTAGTTCTGTTGAGGATTGATTTAATGGCTCAGTATCATATGTTGCATGTTTTTTGGTGTATAATGGTCGCATGTAAGTATGTATTCTATGTATGTATAGTAGGTATGTGCCACTTGCCTTTTTGGGAGATATAGAGTACTTTATTGTTAAATATTAACATTATTTCATATTTTTTGCTTATTGTAATCAATTATTATTAGGGATTTTTAAATGCAGTCAAGAACTGATCGTTGTTTTTTTTAGTCAAATTTATATAGTTTAACACAATTATTTAAGCTCCTTTAATGTAAGGATACATTCTTTCGCGATTTTGTACTACTGTAATACTAATTATACCATTGGTTATTAATTTTTGATGGTATTTTACTTAATTTTTTGCCAAGGAAAAGATAAAACGTTTAAAATAACCTAAAACCTTACTTTAAGTCCAAATTTGTTCTTATTATTTGAATAATCATGAAAACATGTTAGTAACTAAGGTCTTTAATCATTGTTCTGAAATTTGGAAACTTTCAAAATTAAGATTATTCTTTCCCTAGTTAAAAAATTTAAACAATGTGTGGATGTGCACCACATTATAAGACGTATGTACGTATCTTCTCTCATATACGTATGGAAACTGACTATAACTCGATCAATCAAGTAAACTACTCTTTGTCTGACAAAAATATGCATGACTACATTGGTATATACAAAGTCTTTCAATAAGAGGTGTCATTTCAAATAAAGAGATAAACAGAGGCATTGTTTCACCAGCTGTGTGGGAGATGGAGTCATCGTGTTGAAAATAAAAGTCGCCCACATCCATAACATCAATTTCAGTTTTAAACCAAAACAAGTCAGTCAATATCGTTCGATAACGCAATCCATTCACTGTCATGGCTAAATTAACAGCATTTCAAAAAATAAGTTGGGCCTATTACATGCATAACCCAAAAACCACACCAAACTGTCACTGGTTGTGGTTGGACAAGTTGTTCTGCTATTTCTCTTGGGTTTTCAGAGTACCAGATTCGACAGTTTACGAATTTTTGCGAGTATGATTTGATCTAAGAATATTTGAAAACCTTCTAGATTTTAAGGTGGATTTACATATCTAACATTTTTCCGTCGCGCCGCATCACAGCTGATCATTTCTGTCGCAGATTTTTAGTACGCGCTTTACATTTGTGACGAATTCTTTCGCAGCCAAAAACAGTCGTTACTTTTGACAACTGACATGAAGAGAGTAAAAATGAAAGTAACAAAAAAATATAAATTAAAAAATTGCAAAGGGCTTTGATTTTTAAAAAGAACTAAACAAGTTAAATTTCAATTTTCTGTCAGTCAGAAGGCTGTTTTTTCATCCTCCTACAGAAAAGTTGAAGTTTATTTAACTCTTTGCCGTGACGGTAAGATGTCGCAGAGGTTGTTTCTGATTGGTCGAAATTTAAAAAAAGGCCGGCGCGACGGAAAAATGTCAGATATGTAAATCCACCTTTACTTGTCAAATGTCATTGTAATGTTTACAGTTATTAACCGTTCAAAAATGGCGCGAGATTAAAAAGTTGAAAGATCCTTTATTTCAGTACTTTTTTCGATAAGATCTATTCGACAAGAGCTGGTCTTCACACATACTGCTCTAAACGGGAATCGACAACGTTATAAAGAAAATCCGCAACCACAGTTGTAGTGTGGACATTTTGAAGACCACAAAGTCTAATAAGCAAAATCAGTTTGAATTCATATCACACTAATACCCGTATTCTTAAAGCAGTCACAAGTCACCACAACGAAATCACAAGTGTGTGGTGAGTTTCAACTGGAGGCAATTTGATATACTAATTTTGCAGTCAGTATTTATACAATTCACCAACTGGTGTTTAGTATTCCAAAACAGGAGATGGTCACAAGAATGAAAATCTTAATGACAAGTACGAGTCTCAAAAGCATGTGACTTGTGACTGGTCACAATTTAAAATAGGGCGGTAAATATCTTAATGGTTGCAAAAATAGCTATTTTATCAGTGCCACTAACAAGGAATGACACTGTATTTCAATATAGGGTGCCATTGGAGATACATGTCAAGCCTAAAAGTTTGTAGCCCAAATTTCACTATAAAATTTAGTCGAGCTTGGGTATTATGCATATCGGCCCACCTCAGCTAAATTTATATAAAAAAAACTCAGATGTTTGAAAATATGTTTTTCTTATTGAGTGAGGAAACTGGTCCAAAAACACCGCCGGCGATATTTGGAACTATTGCATTATTTAACTCAGATTTATAGAACAGATCGCTTGAGACTTTTCTGTTCGAGTAAGTTCGGGTTAAACCTCAAGATCCTGTTCCTCCTTCTTACGAACTTTTTACAAATATCACAACCTTTTCCAGAACGTTCACCTTTTTTTTGTGTTTGACACACCTTTTGGAAGTGTCAGTACAAATTTATTTATTTATTTATTTGGCAAACAATGCAATTCGAATCGGTCCTACGGAACTTTATCACTGTAATTGTCATTTCGCTGTTGGAGAAGATCCATTTGTTAACATGAGTTCTTCTTAAGTTTGCTTAGATTCAAGCCAATAAAGCGTAAACCTTCGCTTTCGAGACAGTAGGTGTCCAAACTGAATGCTCTACTAAACGTTTATCGTTCCACCTCAGATCCCGGCACTTATAACTATGTTTGGTTTTAAGGAGTCCAGGTACCACACAAGTGATATCTCAAGGAAATAATTTTATATTCACCGAACTTTGACATCTTCCAAAGTTCCGCTTAAGTCGGGTCTATACCTTGTTCATCCAGTAGTTCCGATGATTCATCTTTTCCAGGAGGCATACTATTCCGACGAAGCTGTCTTCTGCTAACCCCGGTGGTTGCGTGTTTGGTTCAGCCGGCTGCTATTGAGGATATCGACTTTTCGAAATCGAAGTCCCGTTACAAAAATTTTTTGTTTTGATTTTTATTACAATGGGCTTCAAGCAAATTTCTTCCCTTTGGTGTGAACTCCGCTTTCTCATAAAAAAGCGCAGAACTTATGCCTAATTTTACTATCTCAAAATGGTGTGAGAGAAAGTTGCCAAGCCCAATAGAGTCCCCAGCGCTGTAGTCGTCTAGATGCGAGTAGCCCCTGTGATTAAAAGGCAGGTTTCACACGGCAAGTTCCTTGAGAGCTGAATACGCAAGTGATAGTTACAATGAAGTTTGGCATCTAGTGTCAATTCTAAGTATTTAGCTTGTCATGAGAATCCTAAGGTTGTAGTCATGGTAAATGGTGCCAGAATTTTTTTTGCCGAGATTGGTACCACGTTCACGCTAACGCAGTAACTGGAGACCAAACCAAATGTGATCTACGGCTAATACGCTAAAAAATCGTCTGCTTATAAAAGTATATCTACAATAAAGAACCACACGAAGAAAGATATCACTCTTCTCTGAAATCATCCTTTTTCTTTATGTCCTTCCATAGACCCCTTTCCAAATTATTAATGGTTGGTTTGCGAGCTCTCAGTATATAGTCGATCCAGTCGCAAAAAGTGTTGCTTAGACCTTGGCTATTTAAGGTCCTAGCTGCAGAGCCCAACGATGTAGGTACTCCTATGGTGAAGGAAACCTCAATATTGTAGTAAGGTTCCAGCACTATTACTTTGTTTAGCGCTGCACTCTCCAGTTTGACAGAAAGATAGTGAAAGGCCGTTTGACAAGCAACGTATTCTCCATAGGACATAACATTTTCTTTAATAATGTACTAAGTTCCATTAATACCTTAAAGTCTAATGCTTTAGTGGCTTCATCGGTCCTATAGCATTAGATTTCCACTAAAACCCAATGGCATTGAATGGGTCTTTGGTAGTAGTCCCTCTCTGTTCTATCGAAGGTTCTATCATTAAATGCAATGTCGGACTATCATTCATAGTATCATGGACTATCATTCATAGTATCGAATGGATTCGAACCACGGACCTCTGGGATGGTAGTTCGTCGCTTTAACCCCTAAGCTGGCAACCTTTTGACGTGAAACATCAGAAGCACTTTAGAATGAGGAGTAAATCCGATGTAACGAAATCGTAATGTAAGGTAAGGAGGGAGCACATCGTTCAAAGACTACTAAGCCAAGATGTTAAGTTATCGTTTCGTGGGGTGTGTTGGCACTAGGTAGCAATTACCTTGTTAGAAAAGTTAAATATTGGTTCATTAGTTCGTTTTTTTAAAGCTGTGTTCAAAATGCCATATTTATTGAAAATTCTTCCTATTTATAAATAAATTTTCTCCGTCCACTAACAAATCGAGAATTCTTACACTGTTTTCTTTGACGTTTTAATGTGTCCTTTTTTTAAAAGATTTGGTAACCCAACACTGACAATTTACTTTTTCACTCGATAAGTTCATGTCTAAACCTCTTTCTGAAAAGCACTCACGAATGTTATACTAAAATAAAAACTTCTTTAGCACAACTAAACTTAAAATTGGAATATCTGCCGTCCAATGTTGGTGGAACTTTTTGGTTTGAAACCATACTGTTTGTCATTTAAGATGTAGTTAGAAACTAGGTATCCCATAAGCCTTTTTTTGATAATCGTCTCCATGGTTTTGGAGAGAATAGAAATTGAGCGGTAATTGAAGGGATCGCTTGAGTCACCAATTTTTAGTATGGGTTAAACATTAAAAATTTTCCGGATAAACTCCGGAAAAGTAGGATAGGGCAAAGAGTATTCGCAAATTTGTAGCTAAATGTAAGGCGCATGTCTTTTCGGAGTACATTGCCATGGCCAATTGTCATCAAGATGTTTGAGGCATCTATATACAGATGTCGCTAGTCCTAAAGCAAACCCTGTCCATTGAGTGAGAGGTACACTTTGGGGCAGGGGTTGCATTGCACTTGCAGTGTCGGGTCGAGGAAAATTTAAGGCGAACAGAGATGCTAATAAGTTGGCCTTGGGTTTGCTATTTCTAAAGGGAAGAGATAGTCGACGTGGTAAAATTCTTCTTGATGGACATTCGCAATGATCAGAAGTGTTTGCTGCCGGCGTTTGTATTGGAGAATTTTCTTCTCAATCTTTTATCAAATGATGATTTGACTTTCCTGAAGGTATATTTAGAGAAATTCTTATTTTAATGTACTCTTGAGGGAACGATTCGCTCGCGGAACTCTTATACACTCTGAACGCAGTTTTTAGCTTTTACTGTGTTCATATGCATTCCCGATTAAACTATGAACAAATGCAATCATGCCTGTATGATCCTGGTGGAGGTTAAGACATATTTTATTAATAAAAAAGTACCTTAAACCGACGCCTAAGTGAAAGTACTTTAATATCTTTAAGGTAAATTTGGATTATTTTTCTTTGCCGTTACTATAGTAGAAAAATGAATCCCATAAATCCCATAAATCATCATTTTACACCCACTAAACCTAGAACTTCGTAGTATTCCATTTATTTTTATTTTTTGCACCACATTTTCTTCGAACTAAGAAATTTTTTTTTGTTGACTTTTAATAATTTTTTTTTTACTTTACCTTGATTTCAATGAAAAAGTTTCTGCCAACAACTTTTCTCAAGCAATACCACATTTCTGAGCCAAGAAGCGAGAAAGCCGCAATATATATGTACATATATATATATAGGCGAGAGGAATTACCTCCGGCACCATTCCCAGGCTCTCTAATACCTTAATAGACAGACGGGGAATGAAGGTACAAAACCATTATTTCTCCGAAGTGATAAAGAAAAGCTCAGGTGGTGTAGACGAAACCTGAGTACTTATTAAAAGTAAGAAAATTAATATAAAAATTCCCCTCGGAACCACTTTTTTTTAGAGTAAGTTTCTTCCCGTTTTTGTCCTTTAGTTTTTGTTGCTGCCAAGGATAAAGTTGCCACACAGCAAGGGCATGTCGTCGATCCTTCGAATTAATGCACGAAAGACGAACGCCTGTTAGATTTTTATTTGTTGTTTTTGTTGTTGTTGTTTTTTTTTAGCATAGCGAAACAACAATCACCCCCGCTCCTGAGATCCACGCGCACAACCTATACACATCCATATACTAAGGTAGTATTTAAGCAGCGAACTTTAAGGCACATCTTTGTGGATGGGTGGAGGGCCACTCGAAATCCTGGCAATGTGTTTTCAAAAATTGCCCCAAAGGCAGGAAGTGATGTCGGGAGATGTTGGGACTCCTTCTTACAGTCTCTTCCGTCTCTTTCTCGTGTGTTCATGTTTGTTCCACGCTTAAAAGTACTTTGAAGGCCAAAATTCACTACACACCTCCCTCCACCCTTGTCAAACCTTCGGCTTTTTGCGTCCCTTATTCTCGCTCGCTATGAATAAACCACCTGAAGATATTAAAGAAGGGTGGACTCATGTCGACCTGGTTTTGGCCCCCTCACCATCCCTTCTGGCTCTGGAGCCCTTCGCAAAATAAAAATGAAAGAAGAAAAAAAGTTGCGCCGCTGGTGATGGGGATTTCGTCAAAAATCTCCAAATTTGACCTGAATCCCTACGCGATAATAAGATCTTGCATTTAGATCTCATCATAATGAGACTCGCTTTCACTCAAGGAGCAGAACTTTATGAAAAGTTTGATATCCTTCAAGGAGCTTCCAGTGTCCTTTTTCATGTTTATATAAATAGGTTTGCAAAGTCTCTTTGTCTATGAGAATGCTGCTGCGTATACACCTTTCTCTTCTTTCTCGTCCAGGATATATTTTTGGTATTTTCTTTGTATACACATTAAAACTTAGTCCCAAGAAGGAAATAGCAAAGAAGTTTCCTCCTTAAAGATTCATAAGGATTGTATCTTCTCATGGACGCTATACTATGCCCGGAGAAGATAAATTCACCTTTTTTACTATCGCCCTCATTTCAGTTGTGTAAATATTAATGGGGAGAGAGAGAGAAAGTGAAAGAGAAAAACTTAAGACCAGTAACAGAAATTGTTCTTCTGTGGATCCTAATTTTATAGTATCGGGTCCTATTCTTCTTGTAAACTATGCGTAAATATTTATAGGAACTTTCCGGTGGGATCAGGTAATGACAATGTGTAATAAAATTCGGGATAGCGCTCCTTTTACGACAATCTTATGTGGTTTCATTTTGTTACAGAATTTTCGATGCTACTAACAAAATGATTGTGTAAAACGTGTGCAATGGCATAGAAGTTTTAACAGCCCCAAAGAAAAGTCAAGGTTTTTTTCTGATTACCTGATTGCTGCCAAGCAAGATCCCTTCGTTAAGGGTTTTATGTGAAGTAAAAAAATATTTAACATTTTCCGATTTCGTATTGAAGATTTGAAATTAGAGTTTGGATGCACTAAAATATCTTCGCACTTTTACTACTTTTGATTTAAGATAAAGCACATAAATTGTATCATAACTATTTTGGGCGAAATCAACTTCTTTCAGTAACCTAAGATAGTTACTATTCCATCACTGAAATACCTTTAGCTATTTCTGCCATACAATGAATAACCCATCAGACTCGTTACTACAAGTATTTTATGCGACTTTACATTTGGGACATTTTATTTATCAATGCATTACTTATTAACTCTCACACTACCTTAGAATCTTTAATCAGAGCTAAAAAGGTTAACATAAAATTTTCAAAGTCTATAAAATTTGATGATGTCTTTAAAGTTTTACGAGTACATATGATATTAGTTAGAAATTTTGGGACATTTGGGACATTAGTTCTTTAGTGATATTGAACACTTTATTTTAGTTTGTTATTAGTTTAACGGGAAAACATGTAATTTTTGAATATTTGTGATACTAAATTTTTGGACAAAAACCAGACATTTTTAGACAGTCTTTGATCGTACTACACTCTGTCAGTCGCTGTTGGTACCCATTGTTTTCGCCAAATCGTTAAATCCATTGTTTTGCCGTTCCAGTTAACATGGATGGATAATTTATGGCTGGCGTCTTTACTAACAAAAAAAATTATATATCCAAAAATTATTATAAACTAGTAAGACCCACACGGCGTTACCGATGATAAACTTATGGGTCTTTCTGGTAAAATAAACACCCATGAAAAAAAGAAAGGTAACGCCCCACCAAAAATAACTATTGCAGAATCGTAAACTTATAGAGAGCCATACGTTAACAAATTGGGTAAATAAGGCTGTTCCGAAACACAATTGGCAAAATTCGTCCCCCATATTGGTCCCGCCATTTTCAATTTAAAAGTTTTGATCATAATTTCGTTATTTGCTACCTTAAAAACCCCCAGATACGAATTTTCATTGGAATCGGAATACAATTGGCAAACTCGTAGGCCGTAGGTGCGGCCATTTTGAATTTGTAAGTTTTTATCATAAATTCGTTATTTTCTACCTTAAAAAACCCTAGATATCTAATTTGACTGCAATCGGAATACAATTGTCAAAATTCGTCAACCATATTTACCCCGCCATTTTGAATTTATAAGTTTCGATCATAGATTCATTATTTGCGACCTTAAAAACCCCCAGATACCGATTTTCATTGAAATCGGAACACAATTGGCAAATTCATATTTGGGCGGACATTTAAAATTTCGATCATATTTCGGCGGCCATTTTGGATTTCGAAGATCGGGCTTCGAGGTGCATCATGAGAGACCCCCACGGACCTTCATGCAAAATTTCGAAGCTCTGGACCGGCTCTACACATTCAACTTTGCATTCCACTTTTTGACGTTCAATTCTGTCATATTTCTTGGCTCTTGTCTACACATGTTCAACTTTTTTCTTTCAACTTTTAAGTTAAGTTAAAAAAATGAGCTCTTCCGAGTCGGAAGAGGAAGTTCTGATGGCTGTCGCCACTGCGGACTGCGCCGTTATTTTTCAAAATAAAGAAACTGTGAAAAAAAACGAGAATGGATAAAGGAGTGGAGAAAATGTAAAGAAAATCAAAGTTCTTTTCACTTCTTACAACACGAGTTAAGATTCAAGGATACAAAATCATACAAGAGCTTTTTACCATGAATGAAGACAAGTTCGAAGTATTAATCAGCAGGATTGAGAGTTGTCTTTCGAAACAAGATGTGTAGGTCCTGCGATGACTGGTGCGTCCGCTATAGCGCACACGGACGCGGGCAGTGTTATATCTTAAGCTACTCGCTTTAGAACGAACGGTACCTAGCAGTGTAGCCGGCCTTGATAGCCTAGGGGTACCACTACCATCCGAGAGGTCCGTGGTTCGAATCCACTCCGTTTCATGGTCAATCGTCTTTTAATTTTTAGGATGGGAGCCGGTGCAATTAAACCCAGTGTTGTTGTTGTCGGTTCTCTACTACTACTGCTAGAAAGAAGAACTCTACTTTTCATTTAGTAGGGTTTTTTTGTGGGTGGGCTGAATTTGAACCCAGCTTCTCTATGACGTAACGTTCGATTGGTCTAACGCGCGTTTTTAACACAGTAAACAAATATGTAAATTCACAGTTCTGTCTATCCGTCCGTCTATGACGCTTTTCATCCCTGAAACTAGTTTACCTAAAGACACGTGATATATCTCAAATTGTAGGTTTCCAGTAGGAGATTTGAAACTGAGAAAATGAATCTCCAACCGAATTTTATTCACGGATTTAAGACGTCCGCTTGCGTTCATTGAAATTACTTCTTCGAATTTTGTAACGAAACAGTAAAACGAAACAAACGACGACAGGACTAGAAAGAATAGCGACAGCGTAGCAAGACAAGCAGCCCGCCACAGCATATAAAAAGGCCATCGGTTTTCGGCAGAGTACAGTTGAGATCAAACAGTCGAAGAGTTGATTCCTATGACATTTTAATACATCAGGGCTACCACCACTAGCCTATGATCACAACTAGCCTATTCTCCTCTCCTCTCTCCTTCCCTCGATTCATCGGGCTGGAATTTATATTGTACTTTCTTTTTTATCATTGTTCAAGAGTTTTAATAGTTTTTTTTTACCTTGGACTTCTCTGAGTTGGCCCACCACTCCCGACGTTCAAAACAAAACCGTCTGTCAACAAACAAACACCAACACCCTTACACTGTTGTGGTACAACTACATCTTCTTGTAGCATTTAAACTTCTTCTTCTTCTTTTAATCTCCCTGCTACACTGCCATATAGCATATTGTCATGAATATGAATCAGTATTGAACTTTAGTTTTCCTGCTGATGAAATCCCACCCCTAATCTCCTCTGGATGCTTATCGCCCCTTCCAACTTATTCCACACCTTCTCTGGTGGCTGCATGTGTTGCCATATGCCTCCTGGTACCATCTGCGGCTCGGCTATAGCCAGTAGTTTGGAATCAAGCTGTAGCACCAGCAAAGATCATGTTCCGTATCCTCTAATTCACCCCAAATCTCGAATAATACGAAGACGCATCTTCACTGAATCGGTACAGGTATTCTCCCCGATTCCTTCAAATCCGCTTAAAAACTAAGTATGACAGCTTCATTCACAGTGGTCCTAATCGGTTCATTTCGCCATGTTCGATAAGAGTTTATACGTCCAGCGGCACTTCTATATAACTCAACACACCTCTTCTGCCATTTTTCAATAAATTGGCATCATGCTTACTGCCGTTGAACGAATATCACGCAATCTGGACGTCCGATGGTAGTTCAATCATCATCATCGAAAGCTCCACAACCTGTTAACACATTCACGACCGGTCACACAACATGTGTGTGATATCCGGAACAAATTTCATAGCCGGTAATGAAGCCTTGACTTCCTGCAACATCCCCCTCCAGAACTGTCGGTCCCTGGCTTGAAGTCTCCAATTTCTTATACGTAGAGTTCGTAGATCTTCTTTTACGCTTCCTGTAAATCTTTTTTGGGGCTTCTCGTGGCTCTGTGTCCGTCTGGTGTTTTGTTCATAATTTTTGTCATTTTGTCATCACTTTGAACATATCCATCGTATTCTGTTAATTTTTATAGTTTTTATGATGTATGGATCTGAAATAGTTCATGATTGTCTCTTCCTACACATACCATTTTCGTTCACTCTTCAATATATAATAGTGCAAACGATTTTTCATTCGAAGCACCCTAGGCGATGTTCTTCCTTACCTATTAATGCCTAGGTTTCGGATCCATAGAGTAGTATTGGTCTGTATAATTTAGCTTTAGTCTTCTTTCATATGTTCTTTGTTAAGAAATGTTTGTGCAGCCCAAAGTAGCTTCTATGTCAATAGGCTATGGTAGTTTAGTTGTCGCAGCATATGCAGAGAGCGTTTTGATTGTATTTAGATCACGTTTTCCTCCAGTTCATGCAGTATCTGTGCCCACACCAGGACCGCGTATAGTGACCTAAGCATTCTCGATACTTGTCTGCTTTAGGTCCCTACATTTGGCAGCATCCTCGCAATCGCTTCAATAACGATGAACGCTTGGATGGTTGTGATCCCTAAATGAAATTTTAAGTTGATCTTTATTTCCAGGATCGCCTTCCTTGCATATATTTTGATTTCGTCGCAAAGACTTACTACGATCAGTTAACGTCTGCGAAACCGATAGCGAACGCATTAGTATCCACGATCTAGGGCGGACCTCTGCGGAACACTATAGGTTTGAACAACCTCAGCCACCAATAAATCAACGAAATTTCGTCAAACGACTGAATAACACTAACTAATATTAAACTTAAATAAAGTCAGACGATCATAATTTACAAAAAATTAAAAATCACTTCGGGTTGAACATGTTAAAAATATATGATTTGTCTTCATTAACTCCATAAACGAATAAACTTTCAAACATAAACCTCTGTTTCTCCAAAGTTAAATCTTTATGTAAAAAATAGCATTATTCTTCAACCTATTGCAATCTAATAAATTTAAAAAACGACTGCATAAGAACTTTTTCTTTGTTTCAATGAATTTAAAAAAATTCTGTATGAAACCTTCAATAGTATGAAGTAACACTATAAGCATTTCCTCGAAACTCCTGTCGCGTTATTATTTAGTAAAACATTTTTACTTTCTAAAAGTATTGTAAACTAACCTTACTTCATCGTAAATTACAATCCAACCATTAAACTTCAGACATTCAAGCGCTATTAGCTTTATGAATTCGGTTGCATGTGGTTCGATTGTTAAAATTTTTTGTATGATTAGGTTCCCCAGTGCATGTATTGAGCAACAATGCTTGTTTCTGGTAAAATCTTGTTCTTAAGAAAGATAAGAATAGAATTAAAAAAAGGTTATATTATTACAGTAGGGAGAATATCATTTTATTTTGAGTTGATATTGGTATGAATGAAAACGTGAAATTTTCATATTGTAACAAATAATACCAATTGAAAGATTGAATCGAAATAAATAGAAATTTTAAATGGGTTATGTTTAAACATGATATTAAAGTAGTACCTTTGTGTTTTAATTATATTATATTGTATAAATGGGCATTTAGTGTGAAATTCGAAACCAATATAATTACTGAGGAATTTAACACTGATAATTTTTAAATCTACAATACAAATCCAGTCATCCAGTCACTATATCAGATCCAAAACCCCAACTCAGTTACGATATTATTCCAATTCTCAATAATTATATGCCCTTGTAAACATCAATCAACACTTTACCTTTGACAATAACGATACAACAACAGAAGGCGTCACAAAACTCATTTCCAAACCATAAATGCTGGCATATCCCATTTCATACCCAAGCATTAGAGATTCTCGAGAAACATGATTCATATTTCAAATACACCGAATCCAAAAGTAATACAAAGAAATATTGATGATATTAAGCAAGTTTTTTTTTTCTTGTATACCTTCACCACAAATAAACCACCCACAATCTCAAATCAGTTTCGACACACAACAGGAACGTGTCTATGGATTTAAAATTAAATTGCTTCGAAATCCTTCACCGGTATGAATGAGGCAAGAAGTATCCTAGATAGACCCGCAGCAGGATGCATGTGAGATTGCGCTGCATCTGCAAGGTGCAGGCTACAAGTACAATAAATTATCCTCAAGATTATGGTAGGATGCATCGTTCGAGAAGGGATTTTACTGCAGGACTGATTTTCATTTTGATATATGCAACAAATTTTTTTTTTATTCGTCCTTTTGAGTTTTTGTATGATGTCTTAGAGTGAATGTTTGCTTGGCATAACGATGCTATGTACATAGGTAGGAGTATAGTATTCAGGTATGACATTCTTGTGATATGTTTGTTGCACAGGTATAGACCCTGGGATTCGTGCTTGAAAAAGTGATATGGACTTGACTTTTTTTTTTAGTGGGTTCAAGAATTTTGGACAGGAGCTTGTTGCTTGTGCTCTCTGCAAGCGAGTTCGTTTTGAGCATCATACGAAAACCCTTTCAAAATGCGAATTTCCGATAGTGCACTTCAGTTTGGGCTTGTCTAAATATATGACGGCATATGAGTAAAATTTTGTGCAACATATATTTAGCCCATAACACATATTTCTCGTGGAATTGTAATTGAATTTTAAATAAATTATGTCCACACACAGAGAAGATATATATTTATGGAAAGCATATATCTAGGTGTGCTGACCTGGTGTATACCTTAAAGGGCATGTCTGTTGGCTCTATGACTCCCTGGATGGTTGCTCCTAGAGAATCTCATTTTATCTCTATGTATGCGAATGTGCCTCTCATATCTAATATGATAGCACTCAGTGTGTTTATGTTTACCTACTTCTTTGGCTCTATATAATTACTGCCATCCTTTTGGTACCTTTGCCCGAACTTCACATTCTATCTCGTGGGACCACTTTAAGGTTTTTATGGCACATTTTAAACTTTGATGTGAATACTGGGGGGGGGGCGGCATATGCCTGGTTACGTGATTCCCCAAAAAGTTGTGCTTTTTGTTTATGATTCTTTCATTCTTGTTTTTTTATTTTTCCTTTTTTTTTTGTTGTATCTGTGTATGGGTATATACTGGGGGGTGGTTTGGGGGGTCGAATTTATGAATCTCGCTGTGTGCAAGGAAATGAACTTTGAAAGTTGGTCATTTTTGAATCAAAGTTTTTTTTGCCTTGGAAAAGGTACTTAATGGTTTTATTAAATGGAAACTTCATCGTGATCAAATCTCAAAACTTGGAATTCTCCTTTTTTTTCGGCACTTTTATGAAATATTTTTACATTTTCTAAAAAAAAAAACTTTTTTCCAAGCTATAAAAGTAAAAGGAAAGCAGTTATTAATGTGATATTCTTGTTTATTTTTTTGGGGGTATATATTTTTTTTCCTGTATATGCTCTTTCCATTAAAATAAAAAATAAATAATAATTTTTCTTCGTTAATATTTTTTTTGTTGTTTTTTTTTTTTGCTAAAAATTTTTTTTCACATTATGGGAATATAATTTTTTAAGAGGTTTTTTGATAATTTAAACAAGTATAAAAATTGAAAAGCGCTCTTCAGTTTCTTCTTATGGAATGGCTGTATTTACGTTTTCGTAAATCAAACAATGTACGAAAATAACATTTTCTGTACAATTTCTATCCAAGAATTTTTCAGACCAAGCATCTCCTTGTCTATCTTATATTGAAAATCATGCCAATTAGTTTATGTATACATTGTTTGGTATTTACGAGGAATTTGTAAGCAAAAAGTGAGTATTTTCTTTAAAAAAAATTTTTAAGTCCAAGGTTTATTGTTAGATTTTATTGATTTACCGGAGGAAATTTTTATAGTTTTGTAGGTAATTTTTTTTTCTGTAATCTCTTACCTTACAAACATTATGATATGATATTGAATCGAAAAAGGATTTTTAAAAAAAACGGATGCTTTCTTCGAGATCGAAAATTATAGCGATTCGAGAACAATAGCAAAAATTATAAAAAAGAAGCGCTGATTTTTCAAATTGATATCAAATCTGGTTTTCAAATGGCTCTCGAGGACTTGTCTTTTTCATTTTTCCCTTTTTTTCATACTTTGTATATTTTTGTTAATTTTTTTTTGTAAAATTCATACATAAGTGGGAAAATGCTCATTCCATCGCGCGGAATCGAACTTCAAATCACCAGGGGGATAGTAGGACGCCTAAACCCCAAAGCTACAGTTTGGCATGGACAGTATGAGCTCACCTGGTCTGGCTTTAAAAGTGAATGCCATCAGTTTCTATCCCCAGTCATCAACACCCAACTTCGAATCTCAATCCTCTTAAAATTGTTTATCAGTGCCTCTTTCAATCTAAAAATTGATCTTCAATCTGTTCAATCTCTCATAGTTTTATATTATTGTAACGTGTGGTCTTCAGAACTTTCACGAACGGAATTTGATACTGTAGTCAAAGCAGTTAAAAGATGTGTTAAATGGGGTCAAGTGAAAATACAAAATACGAACAGAATATTAGTGACACTGTTAAATCAGGCACCAAATCACATATACGTTACAAAGTTAGGAATTCAATAAGAAAAGAAGAAAGACAGATGTAAAATGGGTGAAATATATTCCAGGCGCATACTTCATTCCAAAATTGGTGAATTCAGCTGCGCTGAATAGTAAACAAAATGTCATAAGAAACTCTTCGACCCAAAAACACACTGAGGCTAAGTCAAAACCCAGTACAGGTGTGTCTAATAGTAATTCAGCGGAGCTGAATAAGAACATAAAGGACTCTGCAGATCTTCTTTAAACGCAGAATTAGTGGGAACCAATGTCAAGCTTGTGCTAGATCCTGTATGTACGATCAAGCCTTTACTACTTATATGTCAGATTCAATCAACACTCATTCTTGATTGGCGATGCAGTAATCGTGTCAGTTTCCATGCTTCCAAAACTAACTACTCTGTCATATGTGCAACAAAACCTGTAACACCATGTCATCCATCTCCATGAACCGTGTAAAATTAATGACTGACACTCCCTGAACATCCTAGGAGTAAAATTAACCAGGATGTATTGACTACATACTCTAAATCGGCAAAATAAGCATCTCAGATACTAGAATTTCTAAAGAGAAGCAAACGCCTACTGCATCCATCGGCGTTAGCTGTAATATACGAATCCTACACTCAACCTCTGAATCCTACATTCAAACTCTTTTATTTGCGGCTATAGGTAAAATACAAAATCTGCCCCTTAAAATTCATGGGCGACCCACCACCAACGCCTTGAACAACAATTCGAATGTAGTACCTCCCTGACACTACACTGCTATCATAGTAATTGTTCAACCGAAATAAACGCTCTCTCGCCTCAACGCAATGTTATAGCCACAACACTAGATTAACCGTCTCAACCAATTTTCTCTTCATACAGCCCCCTTTTCACAGGCCACAGAATACAAACTCATTCCTAAATAGAACAACTAGAGTGTGGAGCAATCTTTCGCAGCCAGCATTTCTGAACTCCTTTAACACCCAACAGTATTCACCTACATCTCCTTCAACATCTCCTCTACTCCTAATGTGAGCTGTCTTACATCACACTAAGTAAGCTTCAAAACGAAGTACTGTCTCGTCACTAATAAAACCTACACTAAGCTTCATTCCTTGACTCAGTGGTCGGGGCTTATCCATCTGGAATGACCACATATTCCAAGTCGCCAAGCAAGCATTCCTAAGATTTCTTAAGAGTTTTTCCTTTATGCAGAAACCCGGGGTTCAAATTACAAATCTTACATACTGCCCCTCCTCGAATGCAACTCGTTCATTTGGGCTGACGGCTCAAAAACCACTTTGGCAGGTCTTCACATAATACAAAACGAAGCAACTCCTTAAACTACCGCAGGAATGCTGCAGGCTTGACAAAATTGTATCACTATTACCATAGACATTTTTCTCGCAACAAAAGACTAGCTCACTTAGCTCATTCTCATACCCTGAAGTCTACCTTTTCGAGCAGGTCACAATCTAGAATTATGTTTATAAATAGAACAACTCGTCTATGGAGCAATTCTCTGCAACCAGTATTTCTGAACTTGCACAACATATTTGATCTCACACGCCAGGCCCAACTGCTTCAGTACCCACCTAATCTCTTCTATGCTTCAAACCAAGCGTACTACTAGACACCGAACTGTGACCTGAACGACATAATAGACTGGTACTACAAAGGTGATTCCTGATCGATCTTTCACATAAAACAAAACCTTTTACTGGAAAAATATTATCAAAAGGTCTCCCATTAGGGATTTCCCCATTCCGATAGAGAAGTACATATAAGCGTCAAATGTTTTTTGCTTTCTGTGTTTTAGCATTTCTCATTGAAAGTTTTTTACAAGATGAACACGTACAAAGTCGGACAACGCGTAAAGGTAATCCAAGACTACTTGATTTTTTCTGTCACATAATCGTCCAATCAAGCGCACAGTCTTTATTATCGTGTATAAATTGGAAACAACCGGTTCCGTGGTAAATATGACTGCATCAGTGCGTTGTTTTTAGATTTTATTCCATCGAGAACAGTGCAGCTATACGCGATAGTATGACAGAGACTCCGTCGATCTCTATTCGTCTTTGCAATGAATTTCTACAAAAGGCTTGAATTTGCACGCTTACAGGTTTAATTGATGCATGTACTGAACCCAATGTACCATTTGATGCATCGCCATACGCCTAATCAAATTTCAAGTCGATATCAACTTTATGAAGACAATCATCTTCAGGAGTGAGGCACACTTTCACCTCGATGGATTCCTCAACAAGCAGAATTGATACATCTGACGAGAAAGGCTATGCTTCCCCGAAAAGTCACTGTTTGGTGCGGTTTTTGGAGTGACGACGGGATCATCAGATCGTACATGTTCAAAAACTTAGCCGGCCAAGATGTTAATGTGAATGGCATACCCTATCGCGTCATGATAACAGTATTTTTGTGGCCGCAATTACTGGGTATGGATGTGAATAATATGTGATGCCACTTACCACGTCCAATGGTCGCATTATCTCCCGAAATGATGATCGAAATTGTCCGCTAATATCATGTTGATTTGACACTTTTATTCTTTTTTTGGTGAAATTTGAAAAAAAGGTGTACGGCAATAAGCCAACAACCGTTCAACAGCTGAGGGACGAGATAATTCGACACATTAATGAAATTGAGTCGCAATCATGCCTCAGCGTGATCCAAAATGTAGACAAAGGGTGGGATGTTTCAAATACTCTTAAAATTGCTTGTTTTATTCACAATTTACATGGTCACACCATTCAAAAAAAACCAACTTCAACATGGAATTCTTTTAAAGCAAAATTCCAGATTTACTGAACTATAAATGTTTAAAGTCAAACCTAATTTTTGTAAGAAATAACTTAGTATCTCCAATTTAAATAAAATCAATTTAATCTAATTACGACGTAACGTCCCTGTGGTCCGGTTATCTTCTTCTTTATGATGCATTTCTCTATAGGCCATTATTTTTTGTTGCATACTTTTAGGGTCGTTTTTTTTTAATTTTTATTTATATTCAACTTTGCATACTTTTAGGGTCTTTTAACTTTTATTTCTAAAGAATAGGAAATTATAGGTGGAAATTTTAACATTAGACTACGCAGCCGTAGAATAAGTCTTTTGCTAGTTTGTATAACTTGATAAAAAATATTTTCCGACCATAGTGACACAAACGCATAACAGATGGTCTCGACCACAAGAAGTTATTTAGAACCGCCATTGTAAAAAAAATTGTGAGAACAAATCAACATCATTTTAACTTTTAAATTGAAGATTACGTTTAAAAAAGAGGATTTTTGATAAGTCCACACCTTAATTTAAATATGGCTAATTTACCTGTAACAAAAAAAAATATAAACGAAGCAAATGAAAAAGAACAAAAGAATAATCAATAATAAAACTCACTGCTTTACAGCATACACATACGAAAAAAAAATAAAAATCCCCGGTAAATAAAGCATAAAACAAAAAAAAATTAATTTCAAAAATTTCATTTCGCAAATTGAAGTTTCACAGAATATAAAATATTAAGAAACAAACATCCGCCTCCCGCCAAACCGGTCCCCTTCTAAGATATATACTACAACACACCGATCTACTATTTATGCTTTATTCTCAACAAATCATTTTTTATCTAGAGAAATATTAAAAAAAAAAATACGAAAAATATCAAAAGAAACATCCCTAAGAAGAAGAAAAAAAAATGAGATAATCGCAAGAAATGCCTTCAATAATTCGTTGAGGAAATCACAGAATAAAAAGGACTCGTGTTTCCTTTCTACAGGTGACATCCCATTGTTTTTACAGAAATTGATTTAAAGTCTCCCTATTTTGTTTTATTATTATTTTTTTTTTTTGGGTGTGTGTTGTTGTAAATTGTAGAATCTTTCAGTGATGTTGACACAAATAAGCTTCCCGTTTTCCATTATTATAGGATATGTCTAGTCTAGTGACGTATATAGTATTCTCCCTCTGCCTCTAAATGGTATAGCCTCGCGCTCTATGTGTGCATATTCTTGTTCGGATTGTAGTATGTCCGGGCACAAGAAGGATAGGCAAAGAAGTAAGTGTTTAGAAAGTTCTTAACTCACAGTGTTCAGGTCAAAAAACTTCTTATTTCGTATTCTTTCCATGCACAAGCTCTTCTTGGTTTATTTAAGGGAGAAGAGATCCTTGTACATCTGGTGCCCGGTATCTTGCCTGGATTCATCCAAACGACGACGACACGGTGGACAGAAAACGAAACATTCATTAAAGACATGCAATGTTTGGCCAGGGACAACATTCCGGTTCTATGTTTCATCCTAGATTTGGCCTTATATTTTCCCCTATTCTATGTTTTCTAGCTATGGATACCCATCTCGCGCTCTTCTTCACTCCCACTCCTCGCGCGCCGCCTCCACAACATTTTCTAGCATACAAATCCAGGTATCCAGGGTTCAGGTACATAGGCACTAGACAGGCATGTTACGAAACCCTGAATCGTTGCTGAAAAATATAAAAAAACACAAAAATACTAGCGAAAAAAAAAATGCTACATTTAAAATTTCTCTTTTCCTTTCTCTCATTTTTTTTTCCTGTGTTTCATTTTTCACTTTTTGCCGTTGTTGTGTGTTGTTGAGAAAATAACGTCTCAAGGGTTTGAGTTTTTGGAATGATGGGGGGCGTGGTGGTGGTGGGCGGGTGTCAAGTTTCTACTCAAATTTTCAGCTCAGGGCCTACCCCCACCGCGCGATTCTCCTTCCATCCCAAACCAAAATAAAAGTATGTTCCCAGATAATGTTGCTGGTATAGAGAGAAGGAAAACCCCTTGTTGATCCAGTTGTTATATTTCTTCGACTCTCGCATTCTCCCCCGCTCGCTCTCTCGCGGGCTCACTCTCACCTTCAAGAAAACTAAGGCTGTTTCTTATCTTGTCCCGGATAAAAAAAAAGTTCTTTATTTTTTTTTTTTTGAAGATGATAATAATGTCTATACCTACATTTGGACAGAAGATGCCCTTATTAGTAGTAATAAAGGAAAATCTGGCATGTCAGCCCCGGGTGAAAAATGAGCGGAAATTGTTTGTTGCTAATTAGGCCGACATACACGTGCACTCTTTCCACGTCGCCCCGTGCAGCATAAATATATATAACACAAAGCTTGGCTTATTGTTGTTAACAGATGAAGATTGCGCTGCCAACAATATAATGACATAATGTCTCAGGCTCATGGCCCATTCCTGGCACAATACATGACACAAGGCATCTCATTAGAGAGTAAGAAAATTCCCTGCTGTTATGACGGAGTGAAGAGGTTTTTTGTTTTTTGTTTGATAATAAATTAATTAACATGGAAATAACAACAACAACAATAACAATAACAACAAAAACATATTCTTTTTAATAAATTTTGATTTGTAGGTACAAGTCAGAAACAAAAAAAAATGTTGGCGAGTTTTATTTTTGGATTTCGTGGGTCTAAAAAAGAACCTTAACAAAAGCATGAAACATTGTATGCTGTTGGGCATTAGCCAAGAAGGACATTTTTCAAACTTGAAAATTATTTATTGTTAACATAATTATATTACACGTGTTAATATATCAACAGATTTTTAGAAATATACAAATTAATGATGTTTGATGTTCAATTATACTTTTTAAATAAATAATTTATGAAATAGGATAAATAAAAAGAAAAACTAGTTGGGATGTGGCTTTTGACCCTTTCGGTCCACAAGATTAACTTCCCAGTATTCGTTCAAACAAAAAAACGACTCGAACGATTTTTATGAAAATCTTTTCAGATCATACTTCCTTTAACACGCTTTGAACGGCATCTTAACGAAGTCGGTATCTTTTTTGGTTCGCGCGAAATCGTGCTGGTACAAAAATCACTTACGTCGTTCAAACAAAAAAACGGTTCGACCGATTTTTATGAAAATCTTTTCAGATCATATGTCCTTTAACATGCTTCGAACGGCACCTTAACGAAGTCGAAATCTTTTTTGGTTCGCGCGAAATCGTGCTGGTACAAAAATCACTTACGTCGTTCAAACAAAAAAAACGGCTCGACCGATTTTTATGAAAATCTTTTCAGATCATATTTCCTTGAACACGCTTTGAACGGCACCTGAACGAAGTCGATATCTTTTTCGGTTTGCGCGAAATCGTGCAGGAAAAAATGACCACATACGTACGCACACACACACACATATTTCTTCTCAAATTTTTGCTTAAAATGCTATTGGGACCTTGAAACGTGTAAATACATTGAAAATTTCGAATCCGATTTTCGGACCGATTACAATAACTTCCTACTGGGAAGTTGAAAAAGACTGGAAACATTTCTGCCCTGAAGAGTTTCGTTTACAATCACAAAGCCACGTCGATATCCAGTTTATTATTAATTCGTATCGTAAGACTCATGTTGAATTCAAAGCTTTCAAAATGAAGTAAAGCCTTATCTCAAATAAAACATCCGCTACCATTCCTAATGTCTCAATGGACGGTTTAAATCGAGCATCTGATCTATCTTTAGCATCCTAGACCTAACATTATCCAAAAATCTGCAATGGAATAATCAAATAATTTCAAATCGATAAAACGAGCATTCCAGAGTTTGGGATTTTTTAAGAGATGAAAATGATTTCTTACACGAGCTTCTTGGGTTGTACTATCAAAACCCTTCATGTATATTTGTATCTGTAAATCTTCAATTTTGAGTTAAAACAAAAAACGTCTAATCTTCCTTTGAATAAAAATTGTAACCACAGGTAAGAAATTCTAAATATCATTTTGGTAAAAGAAACATTTAGCTTACAGTAATTCTATTATCCTTGGTGGTTTCGTCGTCTTGCTTGATTGTTGTTTGGATACCACCTCAGCAGTTGACTAAAGTTGATCAGAGATGTTTCGAACTAGCGGCTTACGGATTGTGTGTAGGTTGTGTGGGCATGTTCCTACCATTCCGACTATAATTCTCTTCCTAGTTTAGATTTAAGAATTTTGTTGTTGTTTTTTAGTTACTGCCAGATTTTGGAGCCCAGATTAATATAAGATATTTTTTGTGTAAAATCACAGGTCGTTATAGACTATGAAAGGTTCAAAAAATAAAATATAAAACGCTTTGAGCATTCCTACGTACGTACGTAAATTATCACTTTTAGATGAAGATGAAAAAATTTGATTAAAATTTTATCCCACCGCTGCCACCAATGTTAAGTCCTGTTGGCCCCTGAGCCCTGGCCTCTGGCTCCTGTGAAATTCGGTTGGCATTTGAAACACGTATATTATAGGTTAATAATTGAAACACATTTACTATATTTTAATTTTAGTGTGTAAGTGAAGCTTCCGACGGCTCAACTAGAACTGATTTTCCTTACCCAGCCCTAGAGTATGAAATTCTAATCTATAACTACAACTGATCTTACTACTATACATTGTACAAGACCTGAACGAAATGACAGACGGTAGTACCATACCATAATGATTCCTAAGCTTAGTGTTTCCACATCAAGAACTTAGTTCTGGACATTGTAAAAAAACGTGGCCAATGACATGAGGAACTGGTAGCAGAAACGGTGAGCTTATACCTACCAAATAAAAAAAACTCGCCCTAGAACTTTAATTCACTTCCGAGTTTAAATTCAAGAATTATCTTGTTATTTTGTTAATTACTGAAATTTCAAATTTTTTTTATCCCGGATTAAAATTAATTTTTTTTAGTAAAATTACCAACCGTACTTGACTATGATACTTTCAAAAAAGAAAATAGAAAATTCTTTAAGCATTCGCACGAACAAAAATTATAACTTTTAATTTAAGATAGGAAAAATTGAAGCCACCAAAATTTCAAGATTGAGTCCCACCGCTGCCACCATATAAAAAAATTCCTAAGCCACCGCTTCTCCAAATGTTTCACACACTCAATGGGCTGAATCTTCTTTAGAGATCGCGAGAATGCATCGGATCCTTTTCAGAAATCGCGAGGTATATACATACAAAAGGTGCCCAAAGAGTTTCATTTCGATAAATCCACTAAACCGGACAACATACTTTCTATGTTCCTAAAGGTATGCGGCTCATCTTTGGTTAAACCTCTATACCCAAATCTCCAAGAGCCCCTCTAATTATCGCCTAATATCAATTACTTCTATTCCTCTTCCAAACTAATCAAAAAATATTAAACGATAAGAAGTACGGTTTAAAAAACAAAAAAATATCTAATGTTGTCTTATAGAGCACCTCATCCAACGTACGTATTACATTGGTGAGTCCGGTCTGGTTATTTGAGATATCTCGAACGTGTTTCATAGAGTATGGCATCCTATTCTATAAACTATTCTAATTTATTTGAATTAGCTTACTTCGAACGCATTTTATTGGGCCATGCTACACTCTGCCTAAAGATGCTCCCCATAAACCGGTTTTCGTTTCGCAATTTTTTGCTACACGGGGTCGCATTCGGTTCTAAATAATTCTGTATTTTACATGAGGGTTATATGTTTATGTAGAGCACCCTGATCTGTTTTTAAATGTCAGGTAAATTATGTGACAATTCGATATTTTAACGTTGAAACTGAAGCGAGAATAGTAATTGGTACATAGAAAACGCTTGTACTACAGAACAAACAGAAACTGTGTCAACACAACAGGTCCAAGAAAATGAAACGAGGATTAATAGAAGAAGATTTGAAGAAAAATAAGAGAATATTTTTCACAATATTTTTCAAATGAGGGAAATCTGTAAATTTTTTTTTTAACACAAAATAAATGTTTAAAGTATTAAATCGAAATTTTAATTCATATTTAGAAAAAATGATATTACAATAACACAAGCATTAAAACGTACAAATTGAAGTAAAAAAACGGCTTTTCCTACATATGAAAAGTTATCACTTAATTCTCTTCAAACACATTTTCCTTTGCTGAGGCTAAAATATCTTTCCCGAAATCTATGCCACTTTGTTCTGTATCTGTTGAAACATCTTCGCTATTAGACATAACACTTTTTGATGCCTTTTCGGCTTTTTTAAATAGTCTACATGATTCACGTTGTACAAACACTCACAATTTTTATATAACGAAATCAAATAACTCGTTTGTTCCCGCGAACAATTATTTTCCATTTTAAACCAAACTCTTTTGATGTTTACAAAAATGACATTTCAATTATGAAATTTCCAAACCGAAAAAAAGAAGACAACCAAGTATGCTATGTATTAGTTTCCAACCATGGTTCAACCAGCCAATTTTTGGGTGAAAATTTTTTCGTCAAGTTTCGTTAGGTTCTGCTTTCTTTTCCCTTTCTTACCTCGTCTCTCTCTCCCATAAAACCGTTTACCGTGTGTCTCGCGACTCCGTGTAGCACCACACATTGAGACTATTCTTTCAATCAAGGGATGGTATCAAAACTAAAATCCACTCCATATCTGTTGGGGTATCCCAGGCGTCAATTCTAACACCCGCTCTATTTCCAATCTTTATAAATTGTTGCCACTAATCTTCTTCTAATCTATTCCATAGCTTTCTTAATAACAGTACTTTGTTTTACTCTTACGGCTTCTGTAATGCGAGACAAGTCCATGGTAAACCTTAAATTTATGATCACAAACTTGTGCCCGCCTCAATCAACAGAAATATTGCACTCCTTGTCGATTGGAGCCAAAAGAATTGTATAGAATCCACAGATTCTTTATCTTCCTCAATTCCTACAACACTTCCCATTTCTCTGTAGAACTAAACTACTAACATCCTGGACATAATATTAACTAAGAATCTACGGTGGACTTACTTGACTCCTTTAATCTCTCATGGGACATAGAGCGGAACAGTTGCCCTCCAGCGAACTCTGTTTTACACAACAGCTCTCAACTCCGTCCAGTAACTATTGCCGCTTCTAAATAAAACTCTGATTTCACCATGGCAATGGTATACCTTTAACACCAATTTGTCCTGTTCGGCTCATTCCTACTAATTGGACCCTCCTTTGTACGCACACTCGTTTATATAGAGTCCAACTCGATTTTAGAATAACCTTCTGCAGACCAGAACTTAAACTTTTCTGTTCGAGCACACTTAGTTCTTTAAGGTCCGCCAAGGTAAGGGTCAATGACACTGGTTTCTCTCTTCTATAGTATTTTTGCAGCAGTATTTTTACAGTATTTTTTGCAGTGCGTCTGGGCTTCCACCCTAGAACTCCTTCTGCTACATTATTGTTTCTCCCATTTTTAATTAATACTTGTTGCAGTTGGGGATTTTCGTTTCTGCCTGGAATATAGTTCTGAAACTCTCCCTTTGAATGTTGCCTGTACAAGTAGTGATCTGATCCGCAGCAAGCCCCATTCATTGTTCTCACATCCTTAATGTAACATTACGCATATTCCTCTATCTTAGTATGGTATGGAGGAGTGCAATTTCCATGCTAAATAAACCGTTTCTCGCTCGATCACTGAGGTCAAGCAGCATTGGGCGTGATTAGTATTTAAATGGGTGACCGCTTGGGAATGTTCTGTTCAAAGGGACGAAAAATAACTCAAGACGGTGTGGTCCTATTTGGTATCTCTCGAATCCAGCGTTTTTATTTTACATGATTCTATAACAGAGTCCATTGCTCGTTTCCTGCAGTCTTTGCTGCTAAATACCTTTACTGCGAGGTTCATATTGGCTTAGAATATTGTCACTCTATTCCTCCTACTCGAATTTTGCATGCTCACTTTCACATCTGCCACAAAATTGCTTCTGCACTACTCTGGGACTAGTGGCGGGGCGCTTTCATAGGTGCAAATGGTGCACTTTCACCGGGCGCCATTGGACAGGGGCGCAATTTCAGAAATTAAAATTTAAAAAAAAATTTGAATCTTTGAAAACAGCTGGTGGGGCCCAATATGGTATACCGCCCGCGCGGAAAAAAACCAATCGCCGGCCCTGCTTTCTACGCCAGTAGAGAACCACGATCATACACTCTAGTAGAGCATGGAACTGGAGTAGTGGAAGAAGGAGATTAGAAGGTCCTTAATTTTGGTAATAAGGGACGACGACTCATCTGTTTTCGCCAGAAAAAAAATAACTGAAGCAAACTCTACGACAACGAAGAAGAGTGTCGTGGTCGAGGAAATTCTGAAAACATATCGGAAAGTCCCAAAGTTCATCAAACAATGAGGAGGATGGCAGAGAAGCAGGAGGAAACTAGTAAAATTATGATGGAAGTTCTTGCGATTATTCGTAATCAAATGGATCGTGACAGAAGAGGGATTAAAACGTGCTATACATTTTTCCCGTTCAAGAAATCGCGGCTTAGAAAAATATTTTCCGCTTTGCTCCAATGTGACAAGAAGGTCATTGGACTGAAGCTGGGGTGGCGCTTTCATAGGTGCAAATGGTGCACTTGCACCGGGCGCAATTCGAGGGGGCGCAATTTTCCCATTGTCCTTCATTGCGAGCTGACGGGGCGCAATATGGCATTCTGCACCGGGCGCAAAAAACCCAAACGCCGGCCCTGTCTGGGACCACTATTGGACTTCGCTGACCTTGTTGAAATGTTGAACCAGTTGAAGATGTTAGTTTTTGATAGTCCAATAGTTCAAAAGATCATGTAAACCTGAGATGGATTACCATAACTTCTGCTGCTTGGTGCCTGTAAACAAATCGTAAATATAACCGCAACCTTCCTTTCCAATTAATCGTGATAACCTAACCTGCACTTAAATAAAAGTTACTAAATTAAATTTGTTCAAACTCACCTGTAACTCACCTAGCAGCAATTCAATATGCTATAACGTACGTACCTACCCCACACTCTCATACCTAGAGTCCTTTTGCTATTGACAATTTTTGTGTTATCTACAAAATGAAATGTTGCCCCCAAAAAGCGGACATCATAAAAAATGTCCTAGTTGTGGTCCTAGGAAAAAAAGGGCAAAATCAATTTTCGACACAATGTCATAAATGAAGTAATATTTTATGCGTGGGAATCTTTTTCATGTCATGCCACAATTTGAACAGCATTGATATCGTATGAAGGATGTCCTTTGTGGCAGGAGTCATCAAATATCAAAAAGCCTTTTTTATATATATATATATTTTTTTTTTTGTAAACCGCTGTCAAAAATATCTTTGTATAAAATCGGAATACTTGAACAGCTTTTACCAATTCATTAGCATAATGCCATGTGCGTTTACCTCACCCAGCTTCCATTGATGGTGTATAAGGTGATAAAGAAGATAATCGTCAATCTAAGATCACGGCTGAACTGTTTAAACTTTATAAAGTATTCAGAAAAAAAATATATTCTAGATATATTTATATATAATGTAAAAATTCGTAAACGTGTGTTTAAACACCTGAAATCACTTGAAAGTTGAGAGGGTTGGTGGGGGTGAACGGGGAAATGTGAAAAGTGTTCTAAGGACATTAAAATGCTTTCACGTGACGCGCTTAGCATCTTCTCCACTGTTAACCTGGTGTGAAACCAAACAGATATAAAAGCTTCAAACAAAAGCGCAACATGGTGCTATGGAAAGAATACGCAAAAACCTCCCTTCCTAGATACAAGCCCATATCCGTAAACCCTATAATGGCCGGGAAAATCAGAATGCTGGAGAGGGGCATGCAGCCATAGGGCTGGTGTGGTCGGTGGGGGCGGGGGGTAAAAAGCGGCCAGGTTATGGTGTGGCAACCTAAGTACAAATATCGAACAAAGCTTTTCAGATAGTACTCAACAGGTGAACGCAAACACACTTCCAGGATACTCTCGGAGGTTCTCTGTTCTGTGTACATAGGGTAGTTCTCTCACACTACTTAAATTCAGTGCGCGCATACACTTATACACACATACATACAACATACGTGAACGCAACTTGGGAGCTGCACAAGGACACGAAAACTTAGAGAAACAGGAATCAGGGTTGGGTGCGGGTGGCTGGTTTGGTAGTAGAAACTCGAAGCCTTTAGTCCTTAACCAAAAGGGAGTTAAGTTTCTTGGGGAGTGTCTGCTGGTATGGCCCCGCTGTGTGTTTGGTTATTTGCCGACGACGCCAACAACAACAACAGTTTTCTAAGCTTTTTGGGGGAAGATGAAAAGGGGGGTTGGGGGTAGTTAAGCAAACACCCCATAACCGGTGCGGCAATATCACCTTCAGACTTTATTGTGTGTTTACATTTATGCGTGTGCTTTAATGCATCCATTAAAGTCGCATATTAAATTAGAAACTGTATTAGGATATGCTTTTAGTGGGCTGCCAGTGTATAGCAGTGTCGTTATCGCCTCTTATCTCCCGCCTCCGTAACCGCAAGCTTCATTACGTCATTTCGTCTTATTTTATCCGTTCATAATCATTAATTCGTGTGTGCTACGAGTGCTATGCGAGTACTACTACTATATATATGTATATATGTCCTCCCCGATCTCCGCCCTTTTTTGTACCGCCTGTCATTGCTCTACGTGTGTAGAGAGACAGCCCAGCATATGTACGCCCCCCGGCAAGGCACCCTGTAGTTTGTTTATAAACAACATATGCTAAAAGTGTCACATTTCATAATATTCCTCGAATTTTACAAGTTTACTACTGTTTAATGCCTTCACCAAGGGAAAAGTAGTGTTTCTATTTTAGGGGCTTATTAGGTGGGGGGGATGCCTCCAGGCTCTCCAATACTGGGAATGTCGTAAATGGCATGGACACGACTAAATTGCTAATGAACGTTTTATGACTGAAGGTGTCAAGAGTAAGTTTTTAGGTTAGGGACAAAATGAATTTCGTCTTTCCCTACCAGAAGGGAGTATAGGTGGCTGTCACCACAGAGCGACAGGCATGGGGAGCGCTATTTAAAAGTTTTACCGAAAGTGTGAAATGGACTCATAATCTTTGTGTACATAGGTATGGTTACGAAAATTACTGGGAGGACCTAGGTTTAATGTTTGGAATCTATTAAAATTATAAATGGGAATGCATTAACGTAAATGGCAACATTATTGTTAAATTAAAAATTTCTGTATTGGGTAATTTTATGGTCACTCTTTTGGTTGATCAATATGTTAAGTACTAAGTGAGGTAAAAAGTTTTAAACCCAAACATAATTATGGACGTTTTGTAACTTTTATTTGCATTGTTTTTTATTTTATTCAAAAGTCAAATTAGCTCATCTGTTAATTATGTACATTCGTGTTTTTTGTGAAATAATCATTGTGTAAAATGAATCTTCTTACAAGTTTCACCTCTTGCTAATACAAATATCACCCTTGCTAGTCTAAAGGTAAACCAATCCAAAGATTGAAGTTCGATTTCGCACAACTACATAGTCCTTCCTCTTTCCACTTCTCCCATCTAAATAACATTTCTTATTAATTGTCTTAATTGCAATTCACTCACCACTCTTCTGCCATAAAGGTCGTATCAGATCAAAATTTTCGAGCAGCAGCATCAAAATTATGATTGAAATGAAAAATCAGCAGCTGGATTTTCTGTGGTCATGTAACTACCATAAACCAATAGAAAGGCCTGTTTCACACGGAACGACGGCCAACCAACAAAAATCGTACGATATTCATTTTTTTAGAGCAGAGGGTGAGAAGTCTGAGAAAGTTGGATGGGAAAATCTTCCCTCCCCATCGTCCTCTCTCACCCTCTTCTCTAAAAAAATGAATATCGTACGATTTCTGTTGGTTGGCCGTCGTCTCGTGTGAAACAGCCCAAACAATTCGTTGTTCATGCTTCTGCCTTGCTGCTTTGAATTTAAAACGATCTGAAACGAGAAGAGCATACCCTGTAGCATACTGGTATAGTTAAAATCTGTGTTAGCGTTACCACCTCTTTTTGTCTAATGCTTGGTGTTCTACGTTCGTTTTTGTAGTAGAATCATTGCCAGTACAAAAATCTCTGAGCTCTAGACCTAATAACTAAATACATACAATGGTAGACTCCTCAGAGGCATAATCTAATTTATTGATGACGTAGCGTCTCTGTGCACCGGTTATTTTTTACTGCATACTTTTAGGGTCTAATTTTTTTAAAAAAAAGTCGGATTTATATTAAATTTTGCATACTTTTAGGGTAATTTTTTTTTATATATTTATATATAACTATTTCTAAAGAATGGGAAATTTTAGTATCAGACTACCCATTCTTAGGATGAAACTTTTACTAGTCATTCACATTCATGTTTTTGTGACGTGCATCGGTTCTTCTATTCCTATTAATCATGTGGTTTAAAAAGAATGCAACAAGGCATACCCTTTTTGAAACGATAACGATATGTAGCAGTTTTGGAATCTATTTACAGGCCCGCTACATAGGGGGGCAGCTGGGACGAATTGCCCCGGGCCCCAGGCCAGAGGGGGCCCCGAAACTACCTTGAAACCCAAAAAGTCAAGACCGCCATATCGCTGCGTTCTAATATTATTTTGTATTTTTAATTTACTGAAACCGCGTTCACCAGTTGCAACATCAAAGGTATCACAGTAAAAAGACGTAAGCAAATCCATAATTGAGGAAAAACAGATTGAAGACATTGATCAAAGATTAGATTGGGAGAATTAGCTTGCACTTAAGTAGTCTCTTTACTCTTTACTTTCTAGTAGTATAAGCTCGAATTGAGTATTAAGGAAAAAGAAAACGCTTTCCTAGCTGAAAATGGAGCTAGAACTCTCCTTAAAAAGCTTGGGGCGTTCCCCTTCCCATCCCAGTTTTATATCTTTTTTAACATTGCATGATCGCAGTGGGGAGTACTCCTTTTCCTGCTGCTTTTTTTAGAAGCAGTCACAAAAGTAGGAAAAACTTTCTAACCCTCCAATTTATGTTATAGCGCCTGTGGATATGAGAAACAACTGAAGTGTCGAAAAGCTTTATATTTTTGTTCACCTTGTGCAATTGCCTTTTCGTCCTTCCAAAGGCGAATGACGACAGCGGTTTTCCAAGTGGTCCCCCAACTAAGTACCAACCGCGTTCAATATGCTGCTTGACCACCGCATCGAATGAGAAGCGGCCTATATTTGTCGTATTCTTCGTTCCATAGAATTCCTTTAAGATCCAATCGGAGCATATTAACAGCGCTCCGAATTCGCCTCCCTTAGTAGTGCTTCGAATTTTTCCCTCTTGATTAATCTGCGAATAAAGAACCGACCGTTCGGTTACTATACGTTACACCAATTTTTTTTAGACAAAGATTTTTTGGAGTTTCAAAATCCTTAAAGACAACCAAGCATTTTTTAGCCCCAGGCCCCGCAAGGTGATGTGGCGGGCCTGTCTATATAGAGCATAATTATTCAATACATCCGCTATTTGCTTCAACAACGACCTCCGATTTTGTTCTAAAACATCTGTGCGCACTTTGTAATGAGCCCCGATTAGGATCCCAGGTCTTGTTACAGATCGGTTCAAAATCCGGACTGGTAGAAGACCAGATTTCTGGGGTCAAAGCCCAGGTGGTGGAAGGGTGATGTTGTACATGTGACTTTCTGGATGATACATTTAAAACTCGCTTTTGTACTTCCTTCGCCATAGAAGCAAAGACCAGGCTTAAGGCCAAACCTAAATGAAAAGTAACGCAGAAGTGGAGTAGAAGTGAAGTAGACTTACTTCCACTGAAGTAGATGTAACTTTCACTTCACTTCCATTTTGGTCACTCTGATAGATTCATATGCAATGGCACCAAACTTCACTTCACTTCATTTCCCATTTAGGTTTGGCCTTTAGCCTGTAGTACCATTGGATGATGATCGTTGATGATGTATCGACTTATACTCTAGATCAAAATCTCATTGATGGATAGGCACATTGTTACTATTTCAATATTTTTCCATTAGCATATTTTAAAATTAAATAAATTTAATCAAATAAAGAAAAGCTATTGTCAAATACAATTTTTTTTTTGGTCATGTGACATGGTAATAGTGTGATTTATACACCAACCTTTCACATTTTATTTTATATACTCGTATATCAGTCAATTTTATTAAATTCAGTAAATTATGATTGAATTCCTTGGAAAATCGGCAATCTTCTAGAAAATCAAATAATACGAAAATTTTCTAGAAATGAATCCATTACGAATTTTTAAGATATTAAATTTACTTTCTTCGATTCCTTTTTTTTTGGAAATCTAACTTGAAAATATTAATTACTTGAAAGTACGAATTAATTGGAGAGAAAGAAGAAGAAAAAAACAAATGTAACCCTGCACAAAGACACATTGACATAACATTCTCTTTGAGTATCCGAACTGGACGATAACAATACTTTAGTTCGTTGAAGCAAATAGTCGATTTTTAAAAGTCCCTTTTCCTGATGATATCAGCTGGATTTAACATTGTATTGGAATGTGTTTCCGAATTCTTGTAATGTTATTAGCAATAGAAGGTTTCTTTCACTAAGCACAACAGACAAGAAAAAAATGTGAGAGATAACAAAATTCAAAGACAGAACAAAGGATAACTCTGAACACGAGAAAGAAAAGGAATGGTTACTATAGTTACACCAATAATTGAGCTTAACGAATCTGTTCGATGGTTGGAATTAAAGCAGAACATTTGATTTTTGTAATTAAAGTATTGGCATACAATCGATTTTATGGTAGGATTTTAGATGTATTATAGTTTATGTGTCAGAAATCGGTAGTTGTGAAGTGTAAAACGTGGTAAATATCCAAAAGTTTATCATTTGAAAGGCGTGCATAAAGGATATTCCTTAATTTTTTTCCAAACAAGTTAGATGAAGATAATGATTTCCTCAGCTTCTACAGATCTCACTCAGGCGCGGATTTAAGGGCACTAGCTGTTTAAAGCCGTGTTTTTTTAATGAACTATATAGTTCTTCCCCATACAAATCTGAAAACCCAGGTTTTATCGAGGTTTTTATCCAGGTCTTGGGACATTTCAAAATTTCCCTTTCTTTTCGGAATGTAGCATACTTACCGGCTGTCGGAAAAACGTCATTAAAAATAAAAACAACTGGGAAGTGACGAGAGCAAATTTGAAGGCATGAGGAAACAAATAATTTATTTTTTAGAAACTTATTCATTATTTTCTAGAGGGGAATTCGTGTAACAGTTGTTTACTGACACGCAACTTCGGATTAATTTTAATATATTTAAAGCACTGAAGATGGCGCTTAGTGAAATTTCCCTTGTCGTTTTTTTAATGAACTGGATCGAAGACCTATATAGTTCATTAAAAAAACACGGCTTAAAAAACAAAATTGACCCAACTAAAAAAACAAAAACAAAAAATAACCAAACGACCAAAACCGACCGAACTTTTTTGCAAATTAAAAAAACGACCCTTTTTTTTATCTGATAGTGTAAGCTCAAGTGTCACCCTTTTGGCCTTATCATGGTTGGCGAGTTGAAAAAATGACAGCGCCGTTTATCGTTCCCATTTTTCGTACCATAATTGGCGAATGCAGCGACATGACAGTTTTCGACAAAACCTTATCATTGTTGTCGCTTGAAAGTTTTTAGATATTTCTGATAATTAAAAAATTTATAAAATTACATTAGATCTATCTATTCATTACATCTATTTAAAAAATATTTATTAAATCTAGTCACTTGACAGTCGTGAAAAACGCAGCTTTGTCTCTTCAAACGCCAACTGTGATACGCCTGAAGGCGTTTTTCCCGACAAATGTCAGTTTTTTCGAAAACTATGATACCGTTTTACAGTCGCCGCGCCATTTCTCAGTTCAAGCGCCAACCATGATCAGGCCCTTTGTACTACTAGTCCGTCATGTCATGTCGCACACGTCATAGTGCAATGTCTAGTAATAAACTTAGCTCGAAGGATAGAGAGAGATAGGATAGACTAGGGGGAGTCGAGTGCAGTATCTCCATATGTAAATCGAGCGTTACCGTGTTGCAAGGGCAGTGTTTCTAGACACGGTGAATCTGCTAAAAATGTACCGTGTAATTTTTCGTCAATTTTCTTCAAAAACCACTTTTTTTTTTGATAAAACTAAATTTTTTTTGTCAATACAAACAAAAAGAGTTTTATCGAAAAAAAGTGGAAGTTTTGAAGAAAATTGACGAAAAAATACAAAAATTCATGATTTTCGATTCGATTTTTTCCACTTTTTTCAAGTTTAAACATTTTTTCATGTTCACCATCATAAAGTGCATAAAAAAACCTACACTTAAATTAAAAAGGAATCTCATACGATGCAATGCACAAAAGTTATTGGCCAATCAATTTTCAGATTTGAGGTTAATTGTTGAGACTTGTGGTGGATATTTTGACTTAAAATTTTTACGAAACGTATCACAAATTTTTAGTTTGAAAAAGAACCGAAACCCAAACAATTTTGTGAAATCAAGTCATGGTGACAGTTGAGACCATCTAAGAAATTTCGCTGAAGGACCTGCAGCCACACCTCAATCAGTAGAGGAAAAGTGTATGGAAGATGGGTTTACGCTGTATTTGATTTTTATTGCATTCGATGGAGCCTACTTTGAAGTTAAAAAAGAATTGTGTGTTATTTCCAACAATTCCAGGCATTTTTTCGTCGTTTTTTTATGTGGAATTGTGTGTTGTACATTTTAACTAGTTTTCTTATATTGTGATAATGAATTTATCTAATACCCCGGTTTTTTTTATAAGATAAAGCTTCACCGGCGTAACTGCGCAAGTTCGGTTTTAAAATAACCTCAGCTTGCATACAATTTTCATATATTCAATTGAAAATAGATCAGACCTCAGTTCGCCCAACTGGAATCGAACTGAGGTTAAGCGTAAAAGCTCGCTCAAAAGATAGTAATGAACGGTAATAATTCAATGCTATTCCAGTGAGCTTTTGCACTTCTAACTTCTGGCGAAAAAGCAACAACAATTTCAAGCAGGAACTGAACATGAACTGGACTTTTGCCGGTGAAGCCAATTTTGTGGATTAAACTGAACATTATTGAACTGAAGTCGGTGAAGCCGGGGCATAAACCAAATGTGCTCCATTATTACCGATAATGATGGTGAAAAACTTCTGCGGTTTCTGCTTGAAAAACTGATTGAAGTGGTTTTCACATAATTCATTTGAAGTCAGCTTAATTTCATTGTGGGAGTTCTGCTGAAATCGCAATAAATGATAGTCAGCGATTATTATATCTGGAGTATACCCTGACTAGGTACTAGGTCGATTTAGCGTGGGAACCAAACTCCTGTTGAAACGATTGAAAGCAAAGTCAAGGCCATCATTAATCAATTTGATTGACAACTGTATGCCTGAGATGCATCACAACTTCTCAACGAAACTTTCTGAATTTTGGACGGTCATCAAAGAAGTATGTGATTTTCTGTCGTTGTCGTAATGGAACACAACACCTTTCCTTTTATTCAATTCGGGCTATTTTAAGTTCAATTTTTCAATTTTTCTAGTACCTTTTTGTGTACGATTGCCTTCCAGTCGCACCACAGACACAACATCAGCTTCCCTTTTCCATGATCTTTGATGCTTCCGATTGTTATACTTAATCAATTCAGCACCGGTTATGAGACGTTTCAGAAATGAGTCAATTTCATTGAGTTTCAGCATCAAATCACCGATTTTAATTTGGTCTATCGTGTTTTTCACGCTCAACTCACGAGGAACCCATGCATGTAGCTTCTTTTTCTATCCATGTGTAAATGGTTCAAAACAGTTTTGTTGTCAATATTTAGCTCCATACAAATATCGACACTGCTGATATGCTCATCTTGCTGTACTTTTTCAAGAATTTTATTAGATTTTTCACTGATTGGACGATCAGAGTGTGATTCATCTTTTACATCGAAATTATAAGAACGAAAGCGATCGAACCATTTCCGCGTTGGAGATTTTGATTTTCAGTGGTTCGTGACTCTTTTGCAATTGGCGTCTTCTATTAAGAAAATGTTACAAACTTTTTCCCAGAACTAATATAAATCAACTTTTAGGTAATAGTTGCTTATAAAAGGAAAAAATTCAGGGTGTGGGAGTGAGCCGAGCAGGATCTTCTTCTTCTTTCTTTGGGGGGGCGTCTTTGCGAGAACTGCGGCCTATTTTATTTGGTCTATTGGGCCAAAAGTGTCGTTAAAAACTTTCCAGGGTAAGCCTTCTGATATAGCCTAAAATTCATATCCTAAATCTCCCTGGGAGCAGGGAAGAAACGATGGAGGAGATTGAATCTCCTCCTTGTTAAAGTCTCTCAGTCGCTCAGCTAGTGCTTTGCAGCCCTATTTTGCTTATATAATATTTGAGCAAGCATTGGCCCGTCATTAGCTCTGTTATCCTTTTCACCTCAAAATTTTGCCCGCTTTAGCTTTGTCGATTTGAATGAGGGCGAATTCTGAAACTCCAATGATTTTGCAATCAAGTCATCACAGAAAATATTTGGCGGTCAAATGATAGACTTTCGCAACTTACCACTTTTATGCATTGTTGTCAGTGATTTTTTAGAATTTGTGACTATCGTCAAATGATCGTCTTTTGACGTTTTAGAATTCGCCCTGAGAATCTTTCAGCTTGACGAGTGCCTTGGGTCTATGTCCAGATATGGCGAAATAGCCGGTACACACAGTTATTGATCCCAAACTTACGTGGCAGTTGCCTAAGCTGCAGAAAGGCTACGGACGAAAAGAGTTTGTGCCTACTCTAGCCCAGGTCATCGGTAATTTTATTACCAATGTGGCCATCGTGGCCTGAAATTCAAAGGTCGAATACCTCAGCTTGAAAGAAATTGAGGGTCAAATGCCATGGATATTTGGTACTTTGGGCCATATACGCCCAGCCCCACCATACCCTATTATAGGTTTTGGCCATAACCCATTATAGGTTTTGGAATCGTCCGTATACCAAAAGGCTGTGTTTTCTCTAAAGAAGGGCTTACAGTGATGCCCTTCAGACCAACCTCTGATAGTCGTCATAAATGGTTATCAAAGTCCCTTGTGGTAGGAATAGTATTCGAGCGCTTGTCTTGTATCACTTCCGTAATAGCGATAAAATTTGGACCGATATGGAGGATTGAGCCATCCATGGGAATAGTTGTGTTGTACTGCCTTGAATGTTACCAAACAATTTGTGTCGTATTTAGCCATTCCTAGTATTTTTCACATACAAGGTTTAGGTGAATATTTGCACCTGTAATCAAAACTACAAAACTTCGCTCATTATTTCTGGCGCTAATTCCAAGTGACAGACCCAAAAAGGAAACGGATGCCCATAATACGTCCATGTACAGTTCGGTCTATTTGGACAAATTACTTTCAATGGTATTAAATGTATTAAATATTGCCCAAAAAGATAAGTTATGCGTGAATTTCCGCCTCTGAAAATGACAATATTCTGTGTAATCACCAAATAATTCTCATTCATACCATCTGAACCGAAGGGGGGCGCCGCGCTGTTTAAGCACCCTTGACCTAGGGGAGCATGCTGGCTCCGCATTAGGATTGAAATTTTCTGGGGACCCCATAACATCACATGTTCGGGGATGTGTCCCCTTGACCGAGTTTGGTAGACGTTAATTTGGCCCCAGCACTGGCAGAGAGCACGGAACATAGCACAGCACAGGTAAACCATTTGATATTTGATAAAGGACATATTTTGACCATAATTTTGCGGCAGGGTAGAGACCCTTTAAAAAGCACGCACATCCTATAGGGCGACATTTGTGTGTAGCATATGCTCGTCACCCTTTGATGTGGAAATCAAAATGTGATCTGTGATTATTTGTCGGTTTCCACCTGACGCACCTGTTTCCCTCTCTCACCGATGCTGCCTATCCTGGGTGGACCCTATTTTGGATGGGATACACTCTCAATCTTAAATGACTTGGATAAATTACACCTGACATAGGGTAGTTGGCACAAGAAAACGGAACGGGGGAGCCGGCGCTACACTAGCTAAGGGGCTCCTTGTGATATATTTATCACTTTGGGGGCTGGTGGGGGGAAGGGCTCTTCTAAAGCATTTTTAACCCGCATCAGTGAGCACCGTTCTCCCAAAAGAAATGTAGCACCCTCCGCAAGGTTCTTTCTATGAGGTTTCCATGTGCTACAGGGTGACTCGAGTGGGTGGTGGCGGAGCAGTCGGGCGACGGCGACGGCGACGGTGGTGGGATAAATTATTCGAAACGACTTCTTTAGGAACATTCCGACATTAAGCATAGTTAGGAGAGGCTCGGTAACGTCGTGGTTAATTCAAAAGTTTGTCTTTTAGGTCTGGATGAATGGTTTAAATATTTCATGTAATTTCGCGAGACCTATGAAATGAGCCTCGCGTAATTCATCGACTCGTGTTCGCATTAAATGCGGGCAATTCTTTTTATACTTAACTTCCATCCAGTTGGCCCTTAATTAGAGGGATGTTTATGAGGGCGAATAAGAGACTCAAGGATGGAGTTAACTGATTTAAAGTGCCGGTTGATTACTGAGTAACTGCAACATATCAGTCAACGGCTGCTATGCTTGAAGGGTTATATTTATTTAACCGGGGAATCGTGGAATTGGTTCAAGGGTGCAAAGATATATTGTATAAGGGCTGGGGAATTATGGAGATTTATTTTATAAATGGTGTGTATTTCATAGCAGTCTACTTCTTTTTGAAAATCAGGTCGTCAATTTTACTTTTTATTGTAGGAAGCGTTGGAGTGAATATGAACAGGTAATGACGTTCTCTCTTTATTTTATTTTTTTTTATTTCAAATAAAGGCAATGAACCTACAAAGGTACATACATATTTGAAAGTGGGTGAAAATGGAGGGGATGTTTTTTTTATCACTGTAAAAACCTGTCTGTTCTATGTTATATTAATGGGAAACATGTAAGGGTTGGAAACACGCAAATTTTATTTTTTTGCAACAATGGAACAAATTGTTCAACTTGCGTGTTTTTTGTGGAAATTGGTTCTTAATTGGTGGTTCTTAAGTGATGTTCAGAGGAATTTTTAATTAACTTTTGAATTTGTGGTAGATAGTTTCTGATATTATTACTATGTATTTTATATAACAAGAAACTTTGTCTTCTTTAACTTATGGATTGTGTGTATATCATCGTTTCAACTTAAAATACAGTTTATATTTATTTAAAGTTGCTGAACTTTATATTTTCGTTAGATGATATCAGTTTAATTAAGAAAGTTGTAAATTTGTATCTTTAAAGTGTTTTTCTTATTAAAATTAATATAGAAATTAACAAATTTGGTCTTATAAAATACATATGTTATTTTGAGTTCTCAAAGCAGTCCAGTTCAGTTCTATAGTCTAGTAGTTTCTTATCTTTACCTGTTTCATTATTAAGTTTTGTTTTCTTACATTTACCGTGTCGTATGTTTTACAAATTTTGACATGATCAAAGGCGATGCTAGTTTTTGTCAGAGAATTATTCTGAGCGATGACGTTCGTTTTTGACGTAGATAAGTAAAAATGTCAAATTTGGGGGAGGGAATATCCGAAAGACTCATATTTAAGAGAAGCCAATAGACTCTCAAAGGTCTGGAGGCATAATTGGTCCATATCTAGAAATTGTAATTTTTTTGGAATAAATTTAAAATGCGATTGGATTAGATGCCTGCGAAGCTCTCAAATTTTAAGCCCTCTTTCGTAAACATACAAGACACCCTAATGCATTCCAACTAGCATTGCAGAGGTCTGTGGTTCGATTCTACACTATCTATTCTATACTATTTTTCCAACTAAAGCTTGCTGCTCAACACTGTACTCTAGATAGAACCATCGATAGTAGAAACTCCTATTCTGATGATCTGGGTGTTTTCTATTGGATCACCCTTGCTTGGGTACAGAGGCCTCAGCACATCGAAGACAATGAAAAGCGGATGCCCTGGCCAGACAGTGCTAGGCGGAGCAAAATCTTTGTGGGTGGGGACCACGTGAAGAGATAACGGTTAAAATCTAAAAAGTTAATTGGTCAATTTAATTACCAGCTGCCTTTTGTGTTATAGGGTTTTAAAAAAATTCTTTTGTTATAGGGTTATGCCCGACTAGCATTTTGGAGGTGAGGGTGTAGATAAGACCCCTATGAGGATAGCCCCGCTGCCTCATGTGGACTCCGTGTGTATTGCCCTATAAGACCCACACAGTTCATCTGACGCCTTGCCTCATTCGCGCCTCCTCATAACGAATACCCCATTTGGCCCCCTTGAGGAAAAATCATTGCTACCTGATCTCGAGTGGAAGTAATAACTGCGACGGTGTCGAAAATCTCATATTTTTAAACGCAAAGCTCCTTTTAACAATGCCGTCCCCCAACTAATTACTAATCACGTCCAATGCTGCTTGACTTCTCTAATCGACTCTATTAAGTATGCTAAATGACACCAAAACTAAGGCTTTGTATGAGTGAAACTAAAGCATAAGGATATTAAAAGCTTTTTATAAAGTAAGGCAGATGTTGGGATTGCCCCATTTAATTTGCCTGCCTCATAGAGCCATTATGAGAAACTGATAAGGCATACCTCACTTCAGTATCGCTGATTTTTTTTGTGTGGTGAATGAGGACACTTAAGAGAAATCCCTCTTTCGGCATGCCTCTCATTTGCCACATAGGGTCCTCATGAGGAACCTACGGAGAAATTCCTCTTTCTGCATGCCCCTTATTTGGCACATGGTATGAGGCCCACACGCTGTACGGCAATTCCCGTTTTCAATGCTAGTCGGGTGGGGTTTAAAAAGCTTAGACTATGCATTTATAAGTTCCTTATAACTCTAATATAATATATTTAGTTTTTGTATTAAAATCCTTGCTTATGTGCGGGCCTTCGACCACGTTCTAGGTTATTAGGAAATATTTTGAGTGTGGATTTCCCCACCCAAAGCGAAGTGAGTGGGCACTTTTCCTTCCATCCCCACGCGCTCCGCCGCCCCTGGCCATAGCACTGTATTTATCAGTTCTGAACCGACTATTTGGGCATTTATCATTTTGGTGAAGCTGTAGACGATCGGACTCTGATGAAATAACCCAAACGCTGGAGGTTCACATCTAGCATGGCATGACTCGAAGCGATTTCTTTCTGTACCGTTTGCCACTAGATACCTATTGGGCGCAGTCGAAAGAATGTCAGGACACTGATCTGCTTGATCATCGAACACTACTCCTTTAATTATCTTTGATTGAAAATCGGATTGGCGGAAGATCCAACCTGTAGGCTTTGCCTCGAGGAAGATGATAGTCTACGCTCCCAGTTTTCTGTTATTGTCCCACGATAGCAAAGAGCAGGGTGTCGCTATGTGACGCGACCTTGTCGAACAGATAAGTCTAAGCGGCAAATCTCTAGGCAGACTACTGAACTCAAATCTGAATTGAAGAGGCTGTTAATAGTACAATAGGTCCAAGTGGCGACCGCTTGTGAACTGTATACGTCATACACTGAATTTTGGACTTTGTAGTTTTATTAAAAATTTGATTTTGATTCATTATTCTAAAATTTGGACTCAACAAGCTCAACAAGCACCTTGCACAAAATTTGTCACTGAACACTTTTAATATTCAACTGCAACCAATGGGCTTGAAAGTTGAACAAGCCTGTAGAATACACTGGTCACTGTTTTCCCTCTTTTACACAAATCTATTGTACAAACTTTTTGAACGAACCACGCAATATAAAACTTTATCATATAAGTCTGAACCAAATATGATGTGCCGTAACGTAACCATACGTACCCTAACGAACGAACATATGCAAGTTCATTTAGGTCTATGCCTTATGAGCATTCATGTTCCTACCTTAAGGTACGTACGGTTACGGTACGGCACGTCATATTTGGTTCAGGCCATAGCCGTAATTTCGACAGTTGTCAAACATATTTTCAAATACTTCGCAGTTCAAATTGGCATGATGTGAGACTATGTTTTGCCTCAAGGAAAAACTGCTACTGCGTTGAAGATCAACTAAAAATTTAAAAGTCTTGATGTGGACTAGCTGCTCTTCCTCCACGGCAAATAGTTTATGGCATACTTTTTGCCAAACTATTTTTTTGTAAGCTCCAAATTACACGACAAAGCATGCTTCAGAAGCAAAATCGTTTTTGAGCAAAGAAGTCGTGCGGACATGAAAAAGCAGGAGAATTTCTTACTACAACAAAGTGAAAACTTTTGTATTTTCGCTGTGGTCCTGAATACTTCACAAATCCAAACATAATATCGTCTAGTTTCACAAAAGCTTCTTCGCCCGTGTATATCAGCGCGTATTTCCAGTATAAGTTCTTGACTCTAAATCATGCATCCGCGTGTATTTTCGAGAGTAGCTTTTAGAAAACAACTCAAAAACTCAAAAATCATCGTTCTTATCTTTTCAAAATTATTAATTGGTAATTATCTAAAATGTACACAATTATTTTAGAAAAATATATCTTTTACCTAACTATTACCCATTCACATACATAGATTGCATTTAATTTCAATTTAATTACTTATTATCACTAATTTCACTTTCGAAAATTGGCAATTAACACTTTAAAATTTGCACTAAAATAAATTGAATAAATTAAAAAAAAATCTATAATATTTTAAAAAATCTATAGCCTTTTTTTAAAAATCTAGCATGAATAGATTACATTTAAAATTTTTAGAAATATTTTAAAATTCTAAAAAATTAGAAAAAAAATATTTTCGAATTTTTGTGAATGTTTTATTGCATGAAAAGTCCTCCTTTTTATAAAAATCCCCCTTCTTTCACTTAAGATTTGAAGTCATTGTGATAAGTTCGACATTATAATTGAACATTTTCATCATCAAAAAAAATAAAAGAAAAATTATAGATGTTGCTGGTGGCAGAAAAACACACAGTATATATCGAGTTATACATGAATACGAAACAAGAGATGGAAAATAAAATTTGATTTGGAAATGTTGAAAACAAATAAAGCAAAACGAATTATTTCGGATTGTTGTTGTTGTAAAAAGGACGCTGCGTCATGAGGTTGGATCAGTCACACCAAATTTGGTTCGTCTATATTTCGTCTACAGTTTTCTACCTCTTGTTGGACTCAAACTAGCGTTAAACTCCTCTGATGCTGATCGTCTCTTACACCCTATTCCAAATTTCCTTTGGTCACACCATGTACTCCAGTATGCGTCTGTAGTGGCCAAGTATAACTTAATGGATAAGCTCAGGCAAGCTACTACCATTATATGGTGATCGATCAAAACGATCAAAATCGCATAGATCACCGATCGACGGTATCCCAAACCATTACTACTCCCTTAATATAGAATCTAGCACGGACCTATTCGCGGTAAACGTATGATATCGAAAAAGAACGTGTTCCGCGACCTTTGTTCAGTCAGTAAAATTTAAGAGTTACGATCACTCATTTTGACAGTAGCCCAGTGCCCCCAAACTCTGGGTAAGATAATAGCTTGATTCGCCTCGATTTCCCTATGCAGCATCTATGCAGCCAAATTTGAGACGAGTCTGCATGACTGTCTGATACGAAACAGCCCAAGTTCTGTACCATTGCTCCATTGGCTGCCCTAGATTTGCTAGGATTCATACTGTTCTCGTACCAGCGAAAGCTGCGCTACCGGTTATGCTCTCCAGTTGTGATTTCAAGTGCGATCATAACACTTAGATACTTGAGCTCGGTTATCGATTCCTCTCTCACTCTGGTCCGTAGGACGTCTCCTTCCGTTTCTTAGTGATCTCGCACCATCTCTGTTTTATGACTCGCTACTTCTAGGTCTGTATTTTTTAACCACTCTATAATTTTAGCTGGTCGTTTCGTTTGCATATATATTTCGATCTCGTCGAAACGACCACCTACCATCGCCACACTCGATCGTCAAGAAGACTTCCGGTAACCGTTATGCGTTATTGTCTACAGAAACCGGCTCCGAACTGATCTGATAGATCTGATTGGAGCCCTGTCCATAGTCGACTGCTTCGATCTGTATTTTTTAAAATTGAACTGTTTTCTAACTTCCTGATTTCCTGCATGTTCAGGATGGGCAGTAATATGTCATAAATTATACTACCAGTCCGTCATGTCGTTCATGTCATGGTGCAATGTCTGGTAGTAAGCTTAGCTCGAAAATAGAAAAAGGATATTGTATTTGGTAGTCATATTGTCCTCTAGTACCAGAGGTCTACTAATGCTTCTTTGACTTCAAGATCAGCTTCTGGTGTGCCAAAGCGCTGATAATATTCCTTCCCTTAATCAAGGTGTAAAAATCTGAGAGAATGCTTGTGGTGCTATCCATTTCTCCCAGCTTAACTGCCTTATTTGGTTCACCACCCTTCGTAAACACCACTCCACTTACAGCCAGGACTCTGCTGCGATCCACTTAGACGCCAGGTAGATTGCCAATGCTAATGTTTTGCTGGCAGAGCACATGAACTATCGTATCTAAATAAACCAAAACATAAATATTCGGTAAAATGCTAGGTGTGCCATGTATCCACATCGTAACAATAAATCTTAAAATCAATAAAATGAACTAAAAAGTAAAAAATAATTTTGAATGTAAAGTTTTTATTGCTCTAGCCAGTATATGGAAACTATCTACCTTTCGAAATGTAAAAAAGCTAAGAATATAGGTACAGAGTCCCACGCTTTTTTACATTTCGAAAGGTAGGTATTTTCCATATACTGGTAGCTAGAGCAATAAAAACTTTTCATTCAAAATTATTTTTTACTTTTTAGTTCATTTTAAAATAAAAGCGTATTTTTTGGTTTTTTTAAACTATATTTTTTATTTTCTACTTTTTAGTCTATTATATGTCTTCCGCCATTTCGTAATGACAGCCATATTAGATTTAAAATGACGTCACACAGCTTACTGTACTATATTCGTCATAAACTTTCATTTAATACTCATACCGAGGGCGTTGTAAAAAAAAAACATAAACCGCCATTTTATGGTGGCCGAAATTTTGAATTTGGAATGACGCCACACAATTCATAGTATTCTAATTGTCACACCCTTTCATTTCATACCCATACGGTGTGAGTTGTACAGAAAAAGGTAATCCGCCATTTTGTGTTGGCCGTCATTTTGAATTTTGAATGACGCCACATAGCTAATTGTATTCTACTTACTATACCCTTCCATTTGATACCCATGTGGGGGTTCGGTTAGCACAATTGCAAAATTCGGCCGCCATCCTGGAACCGCCATCTTGATTTTTTTAGTCAGAATGCATTGTCACGTGAACTATACATATGTGCAAAATTTCAAGTTGATCCGTTACATGAAAGTGGGTCAAAATCAAGTTGCAAGATTTGTTTACATGAAACACACAACATACAGCATACAACATAAAGGTCAAGCTAATATAAAGCGTATAAAAACGATTAAACCGTCCAGAAGGCCAAAAAAAAATAATGCGACAATACGGAGCATTTTTCAATTCAATGTCAGTCAAAAGATGTAAAGCAAGAGCTCATCAATAGAACCATCCATGTTCTATTTAAAACTAATCAAATATGATCCTATACTAACAGAAACTTTTATGGTAAAACTATATTCCAATTAGTCGTGGTTGTGTTCTATCATTAAAATGTCCCTCCCCAAAATTTGGCATGTTTTAAAAATATAATTTAAAAAAATGCTCCTAAAAATAAGCAATATGCAATATAAAAATAACCATTAAAGTATGCCCCTAAAAGTATGCAGAGAAATTGACCGACCAACAGAGACGTTAAGACATTAAATGGTGTACGATTTGCAGTGTATCTCCTTAGGTTGGGTTTACCTTATTTATTATAATGTCGTTTAGAATCGACCCTTATATATTTACTGAAATATTGCAACAATACTTTACTAGTACAAAAACTTCATCTGAATTTGATTAACTCCAAACAAATTCGAAACGAGTCCAATTATTTCGCGAGGATAACATAAAATAAAATATGCATAAACAAATCAAAATTTTATGAAAAACATTTCCAAATAACTAAAATAGTTTCGTCATTAGTAAAACTGGCAAAAAATACTTCCATTTTGAAATGCATTAAAATTCTTCAGTAAAATCCTGGATTACATTTAAATTCAGTAAACGTAAAGTGATTATGCCGTGTAACTTCCTTAGTTTTATTCCCTTTAGTTATGTTAAGCTGCCACAATTCCATATATTTATCCTTTTGTTTATATAATCTGAATTTAACTAAAAGAACTTATATGCCACAGCAGTTTTGTGCCTGGTTACTATCCTTTTGATGTTATGCAAATTGTTTTCGTTATGAATGTTCATAAGCGTCGCTTTATATCCCTTTTGCTATTCTGTCTACCTGGCAATTGTAGCGCTCACAATATGCCATTTAACATTTAGCCATATACGTAGAGAGATATTCACAGCTCTCTAGCTTAGCAGAAAACAACATCAGTGCGGACACAACGTATATTTCTCGTGACCTGTAGCACTCTCACTGGACAGGACATACAGAGGGTCTACAGGATATGTGTGCTGGGATTTCTATTTGTGAACAAAAGCCTATGACAAAAGCCCCCGGTTAGTATACACTCAGGACAAGTCAATATAATTCTTCCGGGATTATCAGAGCACAATCCAGGTCCTTTCGGGATATATGCTACACAGATAGAGAGAGAGACTGTCTATCCGTAATATATATAGAGGTGCAGCAGTCACTGTGTATATGCTCGTCATTCTGATCGCATAGCATGCATGCATCAGATCAAGCGGCCATGACTTATGGAACGTTGATTTTAAAATGAACTTATTAGACATGCCTTGACACATAGCAGTCTGCAATTCCCTCAAGTTTAGTTAGACAACGTAATTATCGCAAATCAATAGGATGCTTCTACACGTGTGCATTAAACATCTATATACATGCACACCGACTATACCAGGATCTATATTTTGTCGGCGTTAATTGATTAGGAAACTTTGGGAATCTCTTGTTTTGCGGCTTTTGATATCATCGAGATTGTGATTAAGCAACGCCGCATATTCGTAACATTCTCACTAATAATTTATTCATATGCAACTGATGTTAAGTTAAGCGGAAGGATTAGCCGAATAAAGGTAAATGCATTCGGGGAAAATAGCAGATATTATCTGCACACGAGTCAACCAATAGGGCGGGATTTAACAGCTTATGTTTAGGCCTCATTAAATATTTAATAGATTTAGCATAAAAATAAATTTGGTTATGGAAATGCTAGCTGAAGGCGTTTTTGTTCAATATTAAATGAATTAATTGGTGTTATATCAATCGACTTTAATAAAACCATTTTTATCGACCGTAATTGCTCAATTTTAGAGAGATTTCTGGACGGCACCTTAACAGAAGAATGTGGTGACATTTGTCATGGTGATAATCGGTGAAGCAAGCAGCCTGACCGTAGACCTCGTTTTCAACAGGTATACTAGTGTAGGATCAGTGAAATTCCCGACAAAACGCTTCTTTTTACCGTTCACTAAAAAAAAATAAAAAAAAAATAAAAAAAAGCTTTTATTAGATAAACTCACTAAGTTTTTAAATATACCTTAATAAGATGAACTAAAACGTATAAAATAATTTTTTTTTAATCCACCTGTATGTAACTACAAGTAAAAGCTTGGGGCGCTTTATCAAAATCTATCCTATTTAATTTTTGTATATCTGAAAGATTTGTTAACGGAGCGCTCCAAGCTTTTACTTGTAGTTACATACAGGTGGATTAAAAAAAAATTATTTTATACTTTTTAGATCATCTCATTAACGTATATTTAAAAACTTAGTTAGTTTATCTAATAAAAGCTTGTTTTTTTTATTTTTTTTTTTATTTTTTTTTTATTTTTTACTTTTTAGTCTCATGCGCCATTTTGTGGTGGCCCTATTGGATTTAAGATGTCGTCACATATCTTACTAACACAGCTAATCGTATTCTACTTATCATAACCCTTCATTAGATATCGAGGGGTTGCTTGTGGTGGCCGCCATATTGGATTTAAAATGACGTCACATAGCTTACTGTAGTCTACTCGTCATACTTTTTCATTTGATACTAATGTCGGTGGATTGGAAAGAAAAAGGTAATCCGCCTTTTTGTGGTGGCCGCCATATTGGATTTAAAATGACGTCACATACCGACACTGTATTCTACTCGTCATACTCTTTCATTTGATACCAATGTCGCCGGATTGGAAATAAAAAGGTAATCCGCCTTTTTGTGGTGGTCGCCATATTGGATTTAAGATGACGTCACAAAGCTTACTGTAGTCTACTCGTCATTCTCTTTTTTCCCAGCGGGAAATGGAGGGCTCCAATAGCGCTGTTTGAGCACTCCTTAAAAAGCTTACAGCGCTCCCGTTACGCTCCAGTTCCATATACTTTTTAACATTGCATATCATTGCAGTGAAGCATACGTTTTTATGCTCCTTCAAAAGCGTTCTAAGAGCATTATAAAAAAGCTTTTTAATAAAGAATTTTCATGGATGCCTGTGAATATGTGATCCGGGTATCGAAAAGCTTTTCTTTTGTTTATCTTTTGCTATTGCCTTTTCCTTTCCAAGCGCGAGTGTGGTTTTATCAAAGCAGTCCCCCAACTAAATTATAACCACTTTTAAAGCTGCTTCTCCTTCGTATCGAACGGGAGCCGGTCCATTGAGAATGCTAATGCTACCCTTTATGGTCATCAAGATAATCGCTCATTTTCTTCGTTCTATAAAATTTATGAAATCTCCGATAATGCTCCCTCGGGAGCATATTTAACAGCGCTCAAAGTAAGCTCCCCTGAACAGCGCTCCCAATTGATACCCATGTCGGGAGGTTGTAAAGAAAAAGGTAACCGGCCATTTTGGGGTAGCCGCCATATTAAGTTTAAAATTATGGCACATAGCTTGGCTGTATTCTAATCGTCATACTCTTTCCTTTGATACCCATGTTGGGGGGAGGTTGTAAAGAAAACGGTAATCCGCCATATTGGATGTACCATAAAATTGAATATACTATATTGCATTGTCTTCAGAACCAAAGGTGTGTGCCAATTTTCAGCATCACCGAATATCGGGAAGTAGTCGAAAAATTGATCGCAAGATTTGTCCCACACAGAAAACGAAGTTAATATAAAGCTTGTAAAAATGGACAATACCAGAATTTACTAGAATAATAATTGATAGCCACATGCGGGATACTTTTCAGCGGGACACTCTACAGTTTTCAGTGTTAAAGAGGGGAAGCAGTAATCAGATTGCACGCCCACAAAGATCTCATAGTTTAAGCCTCCTTCAGTCAAAATACAAGAGACGGGTTTCTCTAAGATACAGCAGGATAGACAGATAACTTCAAGGCAGCGCAACGTGTCGGTGCTGGGATTTGAGGTGAAAACACCAGGTATAGCAAAACTTTCTGTTTGGGCCACCTGGCTACCGCCTGTCAAGCTGATGTGTAAGCCACATAAACCTACACCTACGAAAAATTGATTAAATTCAAAATAATAGGGGCCAACGTGGCTCAATATTGGTGGCAGCGGTGGGATTCAAACTCATGCGTCCGAGTAAACAACTATTCGAAGACCCAGAAACTCTTGGCACCTTTTCTATTTCTCTAAGAAGCAGAACGAAATTCATAGTATAGAGGCCAACGTGGCTCAATTTCGGTGGCAGCGGTAGGATTCGAACGCATGCCTCCGAGGAAACTGTATGACATACGCGTCGTATTTCAGTGACAAATATTTTAAAAAAAATAGGTTTTGTTAATAAACTACCCAAAGACCAACCCGCGCTTAGCAACTTTTCTATTTCTCTAAGCAAGACGAAATTCAAAATAATAGGAGCCAGCAGAGCTCAATATTGTTGGCAGCGGTAGGATTCGAACCCATGGCTCCGAGGAAGCTGTATAACACACCCGTCGCATTTTCAGTAACATTAGTGAACTACCCAAAGATCCAGCCCCGCTTGCCACCATTTCTATTTCTCTATGAAGCAGGACGAAATTCAAAAAAATATTGGTGGCATCGGTGACATAAGTATTTTCAAAAAACCGGGTTTGTTAGTAAATTACCCAAAAACCCAGAAGCTCTTAGCACTTTTCTATTTCTTTAAGAAGCACTACGAAATTCAAAATAATACAGTCCAGCGTGACTCAATTTTGGTGGCAGTGGTGGGATTGGAGGCCATGCCACCGAGGACACTGTATGACACACCTGTCGTATTTCAGTGACATAAGTATTTTCCAAAAACCGGGTTTCTTAGTAAACTACCCAAAGATGCTTCTGCCATCTTTTCTATTTCTCTAAGAAGCAGAGCGAAATTCAAAAGAATAGAGAACAGTTGTGCTCAATGTGGTGACAGCGGTGGGATTTGAAACCATGCCTGCGAGTTAACGACTACCCAAATATCCAGAAGCCCTTGGCAGTTTTCTATTTCTGTAAAAAGCAGGACGCAATTAAATAGACTAGAGGCCAGCTGGGCTCAGTTTTTGTGGCAGCGCTGGGATTGGAACCCATGTCTCCATGGACACTGTATGACACAACCGTCGTATTTCAGTGACTTAACTATTTTAAAAAAACCTGGTTTCTTAGTAAACAACCCAAAGATCCAGACGCTCCTGGCATCTTTTCTATTTTTCTAAGAAGCAGGAAACAATTCAATAGACTAGAGGCCAGCTTGGCTCAATGTTTGTGGTAGCGGTGGGATTGGAACCCATGCCTCCGAGGACACTGTATGACACATCCGTCGTATTTCAGTGACATAAGTATTTTCAAAAAACCGGGTTTATTAGTAAACTAAACAAAGATCCATACGCTCTTGGCACCTTTTTTGTATCTCTAAGAAGCAGGACGAAATTCTAAAGAATAAAGGCCAGCGGAGCTCAAAATATTGGTGGCAGCGGTGGGATTCGAACCCATGCCTCTAAGGAAACTATCAGACGCACCCGTCTCATTTTCAGGCAAATGACTAATTTCAAAAAACGGGTTCAAGAAACCTGAGCATGGAAGAAGAAGAAGAGAGATTTCTACACTCCTCGAATAGCGAGACGGAGAATTTTTCATAAACTCGAGTTCCTAAATTTAATTAAGTCTATACTCTCAGGTCAAGCTTACAACAGAGTTTTTCGATATTCCATTCGCTTAAATCAATAGTTAAAGTTACACCTCACATAGTCACAGTCCTTGCTATCGAAGAATAAAACTCCTTGAGAGTGATGCCAAGGCAACGCTAACTCCAGTCCAAACCCCAACCCCCCCCCCCACCTTATATCCTGCCTATACTTTAAAAATCAAGGACACTCGATAGAGCAGTGCAGAAAACGGAAATACAACAACACTAGGCTCTTTCTGGCCCAGGGTTCAGTTTATATATTGGGTTGATGATTTGTTAACTTCCATATAATCCTCAAAGAAAATTCTGTAGAGTTTCATTTCGTTTTTCGGCTTAACATCTTTGCTTTTATTTTTGTCTTCTTTTATGAACTTTATATGCTCTAAAAATATATTGAAAAAAACTTTATGTTGTTGCAAATGATTCCTTGTGAATAAGTCTTAAAATCAACTATAGTATGTCCTAGCATTTTTTAAGTCAAAGAGAATATGTTTTTATTAACTCCTTAACTACTGAGAAAGGAGATGCTTTAATATCATATAACTAACACGACAAAATTTCAACAAAATTAGAAAACATTTTTTATAATATCCCTTTGAAATCCTTTAGAAGTAAATAGATTTATCCATGTTTGCTAAAAGTACTTGCTTTAGGTCTCATTAAAATAAAGTTTAGTCATTGCAGAATTTATTTATTAAAGAGAGAGAGGGAGAAAGCAAAAAAAAAACATAAATCCATATTACTTTTCTCACTATACAAACCACAAGGACTCTTTCTAAAAAAAAAATACCCCCCGTCGTCAGCTCAAACAGCTTAAACTGCTTCTTGCAAGATTTTCATTTATTTGTATTTAAAAACTTCCTTTTTGCATGCAATTTGCATCAAAATTACACACAACCTCATAAAAGAGCTGCTAAAATAAAAAGTGGGTCAAAATGTTGTAGTAGTTGCAACGCTGGCATTCATACCCACAACCCTACCTTATGCATATTTTTTTTCATCATTCGTCATTCACATTTACTGCAGAGCAATGGAACTCGAGGGTAACAAGATAACAACAAAATCCCAGACATGTGCAAAAGGAGCTTTATTATGCGCGGCTTTGTTTTATGTCACCCGAAAAGTGGGTCATTAAGAAAATAGGATCTGACGCTTTCCTAAAGTATTTCCTCATCCTTCATTTCAAGGAACAATGGCTCATTATGAACAGTGCTATCAGGGCCCTTGTCTGAAGTTTTGAGGGCATGCAAGTGAACCCTGTGTTTTGTGCTGTCAAATCACCTAGTAGCAATTTCCTACTTATAAATTACCCCGTTTCGAAGGAGAAGTAGAAGAGAAGAGGAGGAGGAGTAGCAGGAAAGAAAAAACGTGTGAAAAACTAAAATGAAAAATTGAAAGTCCGTAAGCGCAATTTTCCCTGCTCCATTAGAATCTTAAGAGAGCAAGAAAAAAAAATATTTCCAGGATCTGCGAAGGATATAATACACGAATCCTGAAATCAACTGAAGTGGATTAAGGCTCAGACTTTGGCTTCTTATCGAAATGGAAAAAATATTTTATTCATAAACACAACCAAGTTCGACATCAGGACTGTGGCTGATGATATAGAAGGACGATGGAGACGCACATACAGCGATACAAGGACGAAGTAGAAGTTCTTATATGGTGTTTAACTATGAAAATCATGTTGAGCCCATAGCTTTCCTTTTCGGATGGAGGAAAGGAGTAGGAGTTGGGGGGCTATATATTTTACAGAAAGTAAATAGCCCCCGGCTTTCAGGTACACAGGTATCGACTAATGCCTTAAGGGTTTTGTGCTCTGACTTTAAAACAATCATAAACAAGCTTCTTCGAAACAGTTCGGAATACACCAGGAGAAAATTGTTATATGTGGAATTTTTTTTCGATGTACCTTCCTTCGACTATGCCTTAACGATTTGCTCTAGGATTTTTTTCTTTGCGGGGTGTGTGCTCGCAACAAAAGTGATGGTTACCTGAAAATGTGGAGATGCTAAAATTAGAATATGTTGTTCTTGAAGTACTTTGTGATAATTGGATTTTGACTTACAGATACAACATGAGAATAAACAAATTTAGTCATGTCTTAAATGCTTTGGTATCATTAATTCGTGTTTTTTTTGCGGGGGGGAGGGGTTTGTTGGGAATGTGCGTGCGTCAGAGAATTAACCTTCAGATATTCCATTAAGCCTCGTACCTTAAATTCACTAATTATCTTAGTGATAATGCTTTGTATTCTTATTTTATCGCCAATAGAAGTTCAACTTTTTTTGTTGTCCGAATATTTGATCCTCATCCTCTTGATTGAATGGAGTATCAGGTCCAAAGAAACTGCAGTGCCGTCACTTGTCCTATTGTTCTCCAACCATTAGATTTGTAAGCTAGACCGATTAAACAGTTTGCCTAGTGATTTGTGCCGCTCAGACTTGACTGCTCAAGTTAAACAATGAGGCCCTGCTCCTCACTATCGACTATCGACTGGGGATTGACCGAGAACATGGCTGGCCTACTCATTATCCTTGTGGCAAATCCTATACGTGGTGCTGCTCTTCTGATTCTTCATAGATGGTAGTTTAGGGTGGGGTATATCTAGCACCTCAGAATATGGATCAATGTAATCCCACGAGTTGCGCGAGAAATAACGGTTAGCCATGGCAGCCTCCGTATTACCATGTGAAGGCTAAGTCAAACCAAAGGTCGCCTAGTATCCGGAGTTCATCGTTGGTAAAGGTATGTATCCACCAAGGCAAACGAACATTTGCTCGCTGGCAAAATGACATCACCCAGCAAGTTCACATCGCAGCTAAGCACATCTGAAACATCATCTTTTTACGTCATTTTGACGATTTTACCTTAATACAGTCAAGCAGTACCATTGATCCGTTTAGCATGCTTGTTTACGCCTTAGGGTTGCGGGTAGGTAGGCAAATGTAGCAATAACTGAAGATGAAGACACAAGTGTCGCTAAAGTGTAAAGGTTTAAACCCGCACTTGTAGAAAACCTTTGCTTAAGATTAGAACACTATACTTGGCGTCATTTTAGGTACAGCTCGTCATAGATCCAATGACGCTCTTTTAAAGTGCCTTATAGAACACCTCAACCAAAGTTAATATCGGTTTGGTGAGTCTGCTGGTGAGTCTGATTTTTGCCGGAGTACCCCAAGGGTCAATTCTGTCACCTGCTCTATTTCAAATATTTATAAATGACCTAGTCTCAATTAGGGATGGTCAATATTCATCGATGTTATGGGAACATCGATGTTGAGCGTGAAAACATCGATATTTTAACATCTATATTAAATCCTCTAAAACAATGATAGGAACAACAACATCGAAAATCGTTGTTTCCACATTTGTTTGTTGTAAAAATTAAATTGAGCTTATGCAAGACTTCATTAAAGTAAAATTTCCAAACGACTTTTAAATTGTTAAAGACTAGTACGGTGATCAGGCAAAATGAAAAGACAAATTACTTAAAGAAAAAATTTTCCACTATTCTCCACCACTTTACACTTGGGCAAAATTTTGCCGAAAAATGATAAAAATGACGAGGCAAAATTTTGCCTGATCACCGTACTAGGCTTAACCTATCAATGCACATTTCGAATTTGGCGAAGTAGTTCTTAATTTTTATGCTAGATGTCACTAATATATATTTTTGATTCAAGGGTTATAAAAGAAAACAAACTTACTACCGTTCTGTTTATCTGTAGTCTATGGTTAAATACGTTTTTTTATTCATGCTTACCCCGTTTATGACTAGGTTCAAGCCAGGTTCAACCCAATCATAAACGGGGGTCGAGTTGAAGCTAGGTTCACTCCATATAGAATTTTAAAAATGTTTGATTTTAGCACTAAAACTTTGATGTTTTCAAACATCGATGTTTTTTATTGATGTTTACCGGACATCGATGTTTACTTACCGATGTTGACATCGATGAATTTTCTAATATCGCCCATCCCTAGTCTCAATCCCTTCCAACTCGCTTCACAATTTCGCTGATGACGGCCCTCTGTGTTACTCATACGGCTTTGTTGATGAAAGACCAGCACATGCCAGATCATGTCGATAGTGGACTTAGGTCTGACTTAATCAACAAATGCATTGTACTCATTTTTGATTGGAGCCGCCAGAATCGTGTCAAATTCAATGGCGGTTCCAAGATGGCGGCCGATTTTTGCATCTGTCTTCCTCGACCCCCGGATATCAAATTAAATGGTATAACAATACAATTAGCGGTGTAGCGTCATTCCAGATTCAAAATGGCAGCCAATAGAAAATGGCGGAAGGCATATAATGGACTAAAAAGTAGAAAATATAACCAATCGACTTCAAATTTTGCACATATGCATAGTTCGCGTGAGAATGCAATCTGACTATTATGTAAAAAAATTAAGATTGCTGTTCCAAGATGGCGGCTAATTTTTGCAATTGTGTTCCCCACCCCCCAACATGGGTTTCAAGTGCAAGGGGATGACAGGTAGAATACAATTAGCTGTGTGGCGTCATTCCAAATTCAAAATGGCGGCCGATACAAAATGGCGGAAGACATATAATAGACTAAAAACTAGAAAATATAACCGATCAAATTGAAATTTTGCAACTATGCGTAGTTTTCATGACAATACAATGTGAACATTTTGTAAAAAAAACAAACACGGCGGTTCCAAGATGGCGGCAGATTTTTGAATTTGTGTTCGCCGACCCCCTACATGGGTATCAAATGAAAGGGTATGACAGGTAGAGTACAATCAGCGGTGTGGCGTTATTCCAAATTCAAAATGACGGCCAGCATAAAACAGACTTAAAATAGAAAATATAACAGATCAACTTCAAATTTTGCACTTACGCATAGTTCGCCTGACAATGCTATCCGACCATTTAGTAAAAAAAATTAATATGGCGGTTTCAAAATGGAGGCCGATTTTTACAATTGTATTCCGCGATCCTCAACCCACCCCCCTCCCCCCCCGGGGATTAAATGGAAGGGCATAACAGGTAGAATACAATTAAATAGTTGTGTGGCGTCATTCCAAATTCAAAATGGCGGATTACCTTCTTATTCACAACCCTCTCAGTATGGGTATCAAATGAAAGGGTATGACGATTATAATACAGTAATCTGTATGACGTCATTTTAAATTTAATATGGCGGCTACCATAAAATGGCAGACGACATATAATAGGCTAAAAAGTCGAAAATAAAATGTATGTAATATATTATTAAATATGGCTTCATTTACTTCCTTTGCCTATTGTATATATGTATATATTTTAAGACAATCGTTTTTCAGGAATAAACTCCAGTAACCGTCAGAGCTAACACGCACTTTCTTTTTTTATAGGAAACTCTAAATTTTTATATTTATCCAAAATCAATTTTTGCAGATTTGTTCTTTTTTTCATTATACCTTTTTCCTACCGCGGACTGTGTACACATAATCTTTTCTTATTTAAAGGCGTTGCAACGCACGCGGGTTTTTTGCTAGTATTTTAAAAAATTTGTGATTCTAAGCTCTAAGCTTCTTAAAACTCATTAATTATACTTAGATGGTCTGTTAGATCTCCAGATGTAAACTTATTTGCCTCTGATAGTGTAAGGGCGCTGCTAGCTGTCTTTGTCTTTTAGCTTTAAGTGAAGTGGAGGCGCGTATTTGTCATTGCTTCTAAACTTGGTGCATAAATGCCTTTCATAACTTTAATAATATCTCAAAATTTTACAAATGAATTTAATTTAACCAATTTATATGAAATTGGTCAATACTACGCAGTATTAAACAAATAAGCAAAATATATCAATTAAGTAGGTAACTACCACATATTTCAAGTGATTAAGCACGAGAAATTTTGTAATATTAAGGGATGTTGTAAATGCAGCCTAAACATGCCACAGTTTCATTATCCGAGTATGTACAAATATTGAACATTATATTATTTTAATATCGTCAAAGTCAATTCTCTTAATTATGTTAAAACCTGTATATTCCATTTCATTACAAAACCCTCCTACCCACTACTCAGCAGCAGTAAGTCCATGCTAATATTTGCCAAATAGATAACTACTCTTCTCATAGCGTAATGGTTCCGAAACCGAATGTGGTTTTCTTTGAATTGTGTGTAGTCTTGCTTCGAAATATCATACCTATGTATGTATATAAATATATTATAATCCCCAGTTTAAACAAAGCCCCCCAGGACTGAAGAGAGTGGATATCCTTTATCAGTTAGTCCGTCAAAACCAGAGATATTTTGTTATATATCGTATATATGTATGTATGTAAAACCTTATATGACTTCTATTAGTGCGGCGAAGGCAGTTCAAAATGCATGTGGATTTCCATTTAGAATTGTTTACTTTTTTCCATTATATTTTTTGTGTAATTAGAACATGAATAAAAATAAAACCAATGTAGACGACGCTTTTTTTATTGAAATTAATTTTTTTTGTTGCGCTTTTGTAAGAACACAATTTTTATTTAATAATATTAAAAAAAAATTACACTTTTATTTCTTAGAAAAAAATTATTAAAAATTTCCATTTTCTCCATTTTTATTACAGAGAGGCAGTGACGAACTTTTAAGTCAAGCAGCAGTAATGGCTCCAGCATCTGACAATAATAATCAGGATTTAGCCACAAAAAAAGCTAAACTAGAGCCAAATAATGTACTAAGTGCTGTTGGTAAGTAATAGACACTTAAACAATACCTATACATCTACCTATACATCTACCTATATTTTTTTATCCATCTTATTTTAATTCCACCTTAAAATTTCCTCTACTTTACGGCCTCTCGTTTTAGGAGGATTTATTACAATTGTTTTATTGCTTGTGTCCTTCTTGTCTTTAGAAAACACGTACACATCCGGGATTTCTTTTAATGTCACCTTAAATGTCGTTAAATGAAATAAAAGTCTTGGCGCGGGTATAATTGTTTTATCAGTTAAGGAAGTTAATAAAATTGCTTAATTTTAAAGGCATAATGCCTGTAATTGTATCAATTAAGTTGTTAAGTTTTATATTAGGTGATGAAATACGGAAGTAAAATTGAAGGAATGGTAAATTTATGAAGGCCTCTTAATTTTCTATTTCGTTCTTGAGATTTTCAATAAGCTAGTAAAAATACAGAGAGAGTACTGATTTTTTTTGGAGTAAAAGAAGAAGTTTTCTTCAAGCATTTTTTTATGTGAAAATCCAAGCTTGGGAGCCACCTGAGTAAAAATAAAAAATGCCCTTACAACAGGCAAACACCGGCCGCTTGGCATTTTAAGGGGCATATGAAGGCCGTGGAGTTTTTAACCATTTTTAATAGAAACAAATACGGCCTCACGACGCGACGGCCAAACTTGACCAAAAGATTTAAATGGCCAAGTACTGAGCTGTACACACGGGCATACGACGGCAAATTGAGCCCAAAAAAGAATCTGCACCAAATGTTTTGTTGAATGTGTTTTATGGGAACTTGATCATTTTCTTTATGTACAATTGTCCTTTCGATTCATCCTACTTAAAGATAATCGATGCACAAGAGAAACGAGCTCGCCAGTCGTCGGTTTGTTGTCCGTGAAGTGTGCGGTGCGTGTTGATTTATATTTTAGTGGGAAGTTTTCTTTTTTAACCTCTCGGATAAAAAAAAACAATCGAAAAAAAATTTAATTGCAGTGTGTTGATAAAAAATTTTAAATGTTCGGATTCGAAGTTAGTACCGGTTTTCACGGTGTTCTACTCAATATATACGCAGTGAGTTTTGAGTTTTGTTAAAGTCACACTTTCCCCCCAAAATGATTTAGTCCGGGGAAATTAGCATTTTCAGAAGACAAAATTCCAAAATGGCTGAAAATTGGTTCACAGCTTCCTTGTGACTTTTTAAGAAAACAATTTCGGAATCACAAAAAAACAACATGGCCGCCGGAGATATCAGTTTTTGTCAAAAAATTCACTCAAAAACTGGTTTTTTCGAAAAAAATTTTTGATCAGTCAATACGAAACATTATTGCCTACAAAAAAGCCCTTTTGTCATTTTTGTGAAAACCTAATCCTTTCGAAGTTATTCAAGGTCAAAGTTTCAAAAAATCACATTTCGGCCAAAAAATACTTCGAATAATTCGGAAAGATCAAGGTTTTCGAAAAAAATTGAAGAGGAGTATTTTGTAGGCAATAACGTTTTGTATTGACTGATCAAAAAATTTTTCGAAAAAAACAGTTTTTGAGTGATTTTTTTGCCAAAAAGTGATATCTCCGGCGGCCATGTTGTTTTTTTTGTGATTCCGAAATAGTTTTCTTAAAAGGTCACAAGGAAGCTGTGGTCCAATTTTCAGCCATTTTGGAATTTTGTCTCCTTTCGTGCGTTGTTTTTTGCTAATTCCCCGGACTAATTTCTTTTTGGAGTAGTTAAATTGCGCCAATTTACCCGTTTTTCCGGGTGTCGGCCAGCATTTCGGTCGTTATAACAACTATTTCGGCTCGCATGTTAGCTCTGAGTTCGTCAATGGTCTTCGGCTTCCTGGCATAAACTTTACTTTTTAAATAACGACACAGAAAAAAGTCTGATGCCGTTAAATCCGGAGAACCAGAAGACCACTCCAAATCACCATCATATTTTTTACGATAAACACACACGGTTTTCACAATTGAACGATTTATTTCTATAATTTCTTTAATTGCTATAATTTCAGCGCATTCTTTCCATGAGTATTAACTCATAGCTAAAATGGAACTGAATGACGTTTCAGAATCGTGTACATTTGTCGAAATCGGCTGTAATATGTCAGAGTTATTCAATGTTGAAATGCCGAAGGTCTAGACGGCGCACCCTGTATACTACACTGGCATGCACTTTAGGAAGAGATTTTAATCCTCTTTGACAGCCAGACAGCTATCAGAGATATAAAGCTCTATGTCCTTGATTGGTATTTTTAGTCGGGTGTCCCTTGTTCGGATACCTTGTCATGAAGCGACTTTATTAATAGTTCTGGAACCGGCTAATGGCGCACGAATAGTTAGACGAAGAGAACTCTAGACGATTGTATCTTGATGAAATATACCGCTGGAGGTCTACATCTTTTCTGCTGAACTCCAGTCGGTTTCGTCCTGTTCAGCCTAGCAACGCGGCCAGAAAACCGTTGGGGCAGAGTAGACCAGGAAACTTGCTGGCTTCATTTCCCCTAAACTTCCACCTATAGGAGTATCGAAAACACAGAAAATCCTATAGTTAGAATAAAATACATGCGTGCGTGCGGGGCGTGCGATGGTTTCTCGTGGTATTTTCACTAACATATAATTGCGTTATTGCGTTCCGTCTCGTCTTTTACATATAACAAAAAAATCTAAGGGACGAGTGCATTTGGTTGATGTGAGTGCATGCATTTGTTCAGTGTAATTGCGTTTGAACATTTAAGCTTCTATTGAATGGGTGAACGCGGAAAAAGTTGAACGTAGACCAACTTTTACGTTGCGTGCTTTCCGTTCACGAAACTATGTCAGGTCGCATTTGAATACACGCACTTTTTTAATATCTATCACCGCACGCACCGTACGCATGCTTGTAACTGCCTTCAGCTTATCGGTAGTCCTTGCGTCGAAAAGGATGTTTCTTCGCTCTGTGTCACTGTCCCATGATATCGAGGAGCAGGTTTACTTTGTTTGAAGCGAACTTTTTCTAACAGATCTTGTTCAGACATACCCCTAGTCTAAACCTAATCGCTTCCAAGCTATCTGTCTTAAAAATCTCTGATACCGGGGCTGTCAGAAATACAATATGTCCAATGGCGGATGCGGTGATGGGTGGGTTATATATGTATGCTTTATATGTCTGCTTGTCTATTTCTTCGCAGAAAGCTTTTCATGACCTTCGTTTGGATCTTCTCAAATCTTTGTTATAATTCGTAAAGGCTTTCTTGTAGAGGTCCCAATTACCCGAGTTTGATGGTTCACTTGAGGCCGACGCGCACAATGTTTATTTGTGTGTAATTTTTATTTCCCCACATGCGCGAAGAAAACCTCAACTGATTTGGATCAGGCTGTAAATGAGTTTGGAGCTTAGCATTCAACTACTAAAGATAGACATGGATACTTCCCTTGTTTTATTTTCTAAGTTTAGTTTGATTTTAAGCTCTGGAGCTCAAAGGCTCCCTTTCAACTTATTTTTTGTAGCCCTTTTTCCACAGATGGAATGTTTGCCCAAATTCTACAAATAGCATACAAAAGCGAAAAAATTTGTTATTAATATCATATAATGTTTCCTTTAAAAAAACAAATCAGGAAAAAGTAATTATCAAGAATTTCCATCAACGAAAATGTCAGAGTCCATTAATCCACCCCAACCCGATAACTACTACCCCAGCCAGCATATGCACCCCCACAACCAGGTGAAGTATATCTGCACCCCTATACCATTTCACCATAATTGAAAAATATAACATCATAGATCCAAATGCTGAATAAATACTCAGACAGAACTTTAAAAAAAAACAAACAAACACACGCAAACACAAATTGCAATATATTCCCAAAACTGCAACTGTTGCACTGCGAAATGCAATTTAATTTTAACTACTGCCGCTAATGCACGGGGGCACTACGGAAGCAAATTGCCGTTAAATGGCCCCAAGTTTTCCTTTAATTAATGTTTTAGGTAATAAATAAATATTACGCTCCCATACCCCCAAATATATACACGCGCGGCCATTTTTGGGCTGAATAGACTCAATTAATAGAATTAAATATTGCCCGTATGCAAATTAAGAATAATAATTATTGCTAATTACGCGCTACAGGGATAATAATTGGCTCTGGGAGATCGGGAATAGGCGAGCTGCTTTGGGCTATTTGGCGAGTAGTCACCTTGGACCGGTACAGTACACAATATACTATAGGTAATGGGCATCCTGTGGGGTTATCTATTGGGAATTAAACTGTGCACGAGTAATACACAAAAGTGCCTGGTTAAGGTGAAACCTTAATTAACTGATAATGCTGATGCGATTGTTTTTAAATTATGTAATATAAACGCCAACTTTTAGACAGGCTTAAATTGTGTATCTGATGGTGTTATGGAAATAATTAATTAAAAATGAGCAGAAGTTAATTTTTTTTGTTTGTTAATTAAATTTTATTTATTTGCAATTTTAATTAAATATTACGAACACTGAAACAATTAAATATAACCACAATTTTTGATTATTATTTCCCAAATCAAAAATAGTATAATTTTATTGTAGAATGACATTAAACATAAACTAAACTAAACAAATTCCGATTTTCTTACAAGAAAATTCAAGCCAACTTCGCATCACGAAAATAAAAATAATGTTTATGCAGTCTAACTTCAAAATAAACTCTTTTGTGTTAAACTGATTTAAATTGTGAATTGTGAAAGATCGAAGAACTTTATTCCCTTTATAAAAGTGGTAACTAATTTTAGGATATATACTAAAGTATGTATATCACTGTCAAAAATGTCATATACAGAAAAGTATGTAGCAAGAACTCGACGAACTTATAATATCGTGAAATAATGGCTTAAAGTCGATTGCATAACTTACATTTGTATAACACAACATGTTGACATTAATAGTAAAATTTTGTAACAAAAAATCAATAAGCTACACATACCTGGATACTGGTTCGTTAAAATACATAAAAGAGATACTTAGACTTTTTCTCCATTCTAATACATCCAGGTAAGGATTTCTGAAAAGGCGATTGCAGTGCTTCTGCAATGATTTACGTAACTAAACATCTAGATCCCGACTATCATGTTGAACCCCTATGAGGCTGGCAACACTGCTTCATGTGGGGTCCATATACCCTATATGACGGCCTATGAGGGGCATCTAACGTGAATTCATTTTAAAATGTATGGAAAAAGGGATCGGAATTCTTTTCAGACAATTGAAGACGTTTTTACAAAAACAACACATGTCAAAAAAACAGATTTTTCAGGATAGCTTAAAAACTGTATAGCATCTAAAGTATTACAATGTAATTTACTATTATTATGTATGCGATACTTGAACATATGCTTTAATATAATTATCCAAAGTTATTATGCATAACACTATTTATTTTCTCACATATCATGTGTTCTCGTTGACAAGTGTTTTTTTGTGGAAATAGACTCGGACAAGTGCTGCGTTTGTAATCATCAAAGTTTTTTTTTGGAATTATGAATATACTTGACTTGTTTTTTTTTAAATCTGATTAATAGGAAACGTGGAGGACTTTGCCAGCTATCAGTTGCCATCAAAATCTCATTTTCGTGAAAAACTGACAAGTGCGGTTTTTGGAATAATGTCTTCAATTATTCAAGAGCAAAAAACTGACATTTTGTTACAAAACGGGGGCGCCACAGTCGTTTTTCGAAATCGCCTTTTTTTAAGGGCCTCCACGGGAGGACGGATTTCTCCGAAAGTTGAAGACCTGGACCAAAAAAACAAAAAATTTCGTAATCTATATGATATTGCCCATAAAAGTACGTAGGGATTTTTTTAAATTAATTTTTGCAAAAATGGGGCACTTATGATAGAAAAATTTGATTTTCGGAAAAAAAATTGAGCATTGCTATTGTGAGGGTACTGTCAAAATTTCAAACCGATCCATACAATAGTCTCCGAGTAATCCGTCCTCCCAGTTCGAAAAACATATTTCCCAGATGATCGCGCTTAAAGTTTTGGAAGTACTCTAGACTTTGAATATTTTATTTTACCTTCAATCTTCGATGTAATGTAAAACACGTATATTACTGTGTAACGCACCCTGGTGGACATCTGTGGAACCCAAATGACCTTTTTGCTATAGCGGCATTTATTATTTCGACAGGTAAAAGTAATATTCAAGCAAAAAGTCCGACCAACGCATGCGCCGAAGCGCCGCGGGAAAATCGAAAATGAAATCCTTTAAAAAAAAATTTCCGATATAGGACAAATTATACATTGTTTTTGTGACCCTAACTAAAGTATATTTCAAGCCAAAAACAAAACTCGATTTTTTCAAAATCCTAGAGTGCTGTTACCCCTTAAGGAATGACGAGTGGAAAATACAGACTCGGGTTAACGTATTAGTAATAACTGCTTTATATTTCTAAATGCGAGTGTCAGTTTTCCAAGCGGCCCCCAACTGAGTACTAATCACGCCCAATGCTTCTTGACCTCGGCAATCGATCGAGAACCGATCTACTGATTATGCGAAATGACAACTTTCATGGTCACCAACATAATCACCTGAAATATGAAGCAAGGCAACAACAAAAACTAAAGCTTTGTATGAGTGCTATAGGTATTAGGCTTCAAAATGTGCTATAGGTATTATGGAGGCTGCTCTGGTGCTTTAAAGTCACGACCTAAATTAATCCCGGAGCTTAAGCTTGCTGTATCCGAAAGACCGAAGTGGCTGCTCTAGGCAGCTTAGGACCCAAGGTGCCCAACTACCATCCCAGAGACCTATGGTGTGATTCCAAGTCTTTCGATCCAATAATTTTTCCCACTTTTCCTTTTCCTTTCCCACTTTTCTCTCTTCAGGTATCGTATGTAAGCAAAATAGGCGAGGACGCCATCTCCTGTTCGACTACCGAAATAAGCTTTCTGTTGCGGTAGTATTGAATGTGAGCCCGTACCGCCGTTGGCAGTTCTTTGCTTTCATTTTTATTTCTACGCTTTTCTGACTGGAGCTACCTGTCCGACGTTGCACTTAATGATATAACCGTCGACACTAAAAAGGGCTTTCCTCTGCGCTCTAGTCCATCACACAAAAATGAAACAGAACAGTTATGCTGGAGAAGCTTCAAGTTCAGGCGGTTTTGCTGGTCCACTAGTGTACACCAGATCTCACAGCCGTATGTATCCCGAAAATGTTTAGATTTCTGCAAATCTTCTACGAAGGTCATAAAATATTTTTTGATTTGTTTATGTATTGGCATCAAACTGGCATAATTTTGATAGTATTAAAAAGGTCTACAAATTTTATATAAACCCTTATTTTGTACAAAGTCTAGTTTTTTTTAAACGTGAAAAATTGTTTTTGTCCATTTTTGATTTTGGTAACGATCCCAAAGGTCTACGTGCGTCAAAAGTACTTCATCAAATTCTACGGAATTTTTTCCATATTTGTCATTGCAGATGGCTCGGTTGGCAAAAAAACCAGGTTATTTCAACAATTTGCTGTGTACGACTCTCGGGGAGACGAAATTTCAAAGGCCTCAAAAAACAAGAGAGATGCAGAATCGTATCTACTAAAGATAGCGAAAGAGCTGATAAGAGCTTTTCCCTTTGAGTGCCTACCTACGTCGGATAAGGACCATGATCTTACACTTTGGTCTGGTTCATGGTACAATAGTACAAGGTAGGCTCATAAGGAAGAGCCCTGTTTCCATATTGAAAAGCTTTTACGCCTTTTACAATAGAAAAGATCTAAGTGAGGTCACGGCAAAGCTTTTTTCCTTTGCGAGAAAAGGTCTGAGTGACGTCACGGGACCCTTATGAGCTTACCTTGTAATATTGTACCATGGGCTGGTGTAAAGAACTGGAGAAACCGAAAACGTTGGTTTAAAGAGTCGACCCAGCTGCTTGGAAGTATTACAAGGCGAAAAAAAAGAAATAAAATGACAAAAAATAGAGTGGTGAAACTTATGTTTGAGTGTAAAGAGCGTATTTATGGTTAGCAGTTTTCAGAAATTACCCCCAGAGATTCGGTCTCTCGTCCCGGGGCTTGTTCGTTAAGAGGACGGCGTAAAATAGGAATAAAACTAATAAGATCGTGATGGAGTCTCACTCTTGGGTTATTCAAAATTAATTGGCAACGAGACTGAACCGCGATGAGCCTTAGAAGATCATGACAAAAAGGACGAAGCGTACGATACACATTTTTTCTCTCCTCATATCACCGAGGCTTGAGGAAATATATCCCACCTTTTTTCATTCACTGCACTCAAGCTTTGGGTAATAATCCTACCTGTTTAACAACAGGTCACATTCAGGTGATAACGATATTTTCTCCAACATTCACAATTCGAGTTACTACAAGAATCTGCTGACAAAATGTTATCGCCCTTACTATATCGCTGGCATAGTACTGGCATATGTACTCAATTCTCAATTGATCACATCACAATTGAACTAAAATAGGAGCTCTCCTCCAGAAACACATAAAGCAATCCCTTTTTTGAACGAGCTACCGAAGTGGTATTGGTACTTTGATTTCGTACCAAGCGATCTTACTTACTTAGATAGCTTAACAAACCGACAAGACAACCTAGTTCGTGGCAACCTTCCTGCCCATATTTGGCCTACTGCTGCATACCTACCGCAAAGGGCTGTCCAAAGAAATCTGTTGTCATTGTAGTCTCCTGAATTCAGGGGATTATTTCACAAAATCATCACTGTCGCCCCTTGCCTTTCGTAGCATGATCCACAAAAATACCAACCAGTATATCGGAGTAAAAAATTAAGTCTAAACTCAAGAGTCACTCGTCATGTCATGAGTCTGGTTGTTAGCTTAGGCCGAAGGACAGATGAAGGCTAGGTTAGATTGCGGGAGCCTGAAAGTGCTGGATGAGAAACTGATTAATAATCAATTTAAACTCTTTGGTATTATACGGTTTCGGAAATACAGACTGTGAAAGATTGTTCCACAGGTGTTTATGAACGAATGTGGACGAAAAGTTAAATGTAAAATAGCACTTCACTTGGAGGTAATCAAGGATGTGTGAAAAATCAAAATCGACTGAATTCGATATGTATTCTTGACTATGAAGTCACGGTTTGGTACATTCTTCTCTTAAATTATACCGAATGCGTATGAGTGTTAGTACTGTCATCAGCGAAACTATAGGGAGGGTTGGAAGGAACTGAAAGAAGATCGTTTATAAAGAGGACAGCAAATAAACAAGTGATAGAATTAAACCACTGATTTCTTTCTTCAAATGTGCATAAAAAATTTAGTCAATATATGCAGAGCAAATGAATGGGAAATGATATGTTCCTCCACCAAACTTTCCCCACGGCATCTCATTTGTCCCATCAACATCATGCACAATAATCTGCTACCAATTTAGCACTTTGAAGTAAATTTTGGTACTATGGTAAAAATGGGAGCCAGCGATAAGGGAAGAAGAAGATAAAAACCATGCACAAATTTTTGTTCTGGGTGACTTATTTAAAGCCTAATTGTCCACTATAGAGTTTTTTGCGTAGAGCTAAAGAAAACTCTCGTGTAGAGATGCGTAGAGTAGTGTGTAAACCCTCTACGCATGCGCTCTACACCCACTCTACGCGAAAGTTTTCTCTACTAAAAAACTCTATAGTGTATACGCAATTTTTTTGTGCTTGGTAGAGCTCTACATCTGCTCTACCCTCTATCAAGCATGTTTGTTAGATTTTTTCTCTCTACAGTATTCATTCTCATTTGCATCTCGGCTGCGCTTCGTATTGTTAAATAACAAATAAAACCGAAAAATGGCGTCGGCACCAAAAAAATCTCGTGAGAAATCCGAAGCGAGCAAAAAGAAAACGGCAGCACCTCGTTTTTGGCGAGAACTCATTTTATTATTTTTTTTTATTTCTATTAATTTCCTTTAAATTCATTATGCATGTGTACGCATGGACCTCAGAATAACTGAGATATGCAAAAGTTAATGGTCGCAGTTGCGGGCTTTACCCTATGACTCTACAGTAGAGAAAAACGCATCTGCAGTGTTCACAGTCTGTAGAGCGCGTGGTAGAGCTCTACTCAAAATTTCTCTAGAGCAGCTCTACGGTGAAATGGTAGAGTGGTAGAGACGCGCTGTAGTGTACACACTACAGGTAGGGCTCTACACTCTACGCTCTACAATCTACCGAAAAAAACCTTCTAGTGGACACTTGGTATATGCTTAATGATAGAACCCTGCGCTAATTTTGTTTGATGCAAACTGTATTCCACTGTATCGAAAATGCGCAACTGAAAGTCCAGAGCATAAACTTATATAATAGGCCAAAGGACAAAACCAATTTTTTAAACGAGAGACACTTAACGTCTACTTTTAGTTATATTCATAATCAAACGCACTCCTAAAGTAAAGTTAATTAAAAATTAATCCTCTAAACACACTTTTCTATTCCAATCATATAAAAATTCCGCCCAACATTTCGCGTAATGGAGGAGTTCGCGAGAATAGAAAACTTTTTCCCAGACTACCAACTACAGAATGAAAAAAAAATCTGCCTCATGTTTTTGTATTTTATTGCATTTTCGATTCATTTCCGGAGTGAACTAATCAAAAGTGTAATTTCCGAAGCACCTGGCCAGCCAGGATATAAATGCACAAAAAAAAAGTCGATGTAGAAATTTGATTGATTATCATTCATTGATCTCTTGGGCTACGAACACTGTGTGGACTGGAACCCTTCTTCTCCACACATAAAACAATTTTTTTTCCCAGCTCTCTCTCTCTCTCTCCCTGTCGATTTCAATTAAAACCCGGATAATTGAGGCTGGAGGCCATATACCCTTGCGGGCAAATTCTTATGCTATTGAATTATTGCTGGGGAAATATTGGAAAATTTTCCGTGCCCGCATTTTACCATCCACCATCCACCATCCATCCATATAGGCGCCTCCTTCTTGGCGCTGAAAATTATTTTGCGTGCGGTTTACGGACTAATCTATTGCGGCGAATTGAGGCGAATTGAGTGCAAACAATATGAAACTAGAGGAGAAAAACTTTGTTTACTCTATACAAACAGCTTGTGGCTTGGCTATATTAAAAATTTTGTATCCAGTGCAAAGATAATTAAATATATGTGTGATGTACCAACATCGAAGGACCAAGTCTGCTCGTTGACTCTACGTTGAATAACGGGTTTCGCACCTTAAACCCAGGTTTACGGCTATCTTTAAGAGCGGCTCGTTGCTCTAGAATAATTCGCTATTCAAGCACCTAAGAATCTTCACTCTAACTTCACCTTTACTTCACTTTTATCAAAAAAAAAGAGATCGATTTTTTAAGTAATTTTTATTGATCTTTTCACTTTGGTAGTTGATACAGAAGTGGCTCGTTTCACCAGCAACTTGCTGATAACTCGATATCAGTGCAAAAAAGAGAAAACAATTTTACAGTAATTTGATTGACAATAAGGTTTCATGTATTAAACATTGAATTAGATTGAATACAGGCAGGAAATTAAATATGTAAAAATGTGAAAATTACAGAAAATAAAAAAATGAAAGTTAAAATGTATGTGTGAATTGATATTAATGATGTATAAATTTAGGGATAAATGAAAATGCGCAAAGTAGTTAAAATTAGGAAATTTAAGGTTCCAAACATCCTCCCGCTCGTCAAGACTCGTCTTGACTATCATTAATAGGTAGCTTGTAGAGTTTGGTGATCGCTCGTTTGCATGTTCCATTTTTTGTTTTTAGTGTTACTACTCGAATTAGTTTATCCCGGCCAGGATGCACTTCAAGAATCCTTCCTATCAGCCATCGTGTGGGTGGAGTATTGTCTTCGTTTATTAGAACTAGCTCTCCAATTTTAAGTGACTCTGTTTTGGTTCTCCATTTAGGACGAGGTTGCAACGCGGATAAATATTCATTTCTCCAACGTTTCCAAAATCCTTGAAGCATATTTTGAATTTGCTGCCATCTTCCTAGACGGGATATCTTGGTGCTGGAATATTCGCCTTCGGGAAGGGTTGTTACCGGTTGTCCTATCAGAAAGTGGGCTGGGGTTAATGCATCTAGATCTTCCGGATTAGGTGAGAGCTGTGCGTAGGGTCGGGAGTTTAAAATCGCCTCGATCTGAGTAAGTAATGTGGAGAACTCTTCCAATGATAGTATGGTTTCTCCCACTACTCGTCTAAGGTGGAATTTCGTAGACTTTATGGCCGCCTCCCATATCCCACCGAAATGTGGTGCTCTTGGTGGTATAAAATTCCAGTGAATTCGGTTCTGTGAAAGAAAACTAGAGATTAATGGATTTTCATAACTAGTTAATGCAAAGCGGTGTAAATCACTAAGTAGTTTTCGTCCACCAACAAAGTTTGTTGCATTATCGCAAAAGATTTGAGCCGGTATACCACGACGAGAAACAAACCGTCTGAGACATGCTAAAAAGGCTTCGGCAGTTAGGTCTGTTACAGCTTCTAGGTGCACGGCCCTAGTAGTCAAGCAAATAAAAAGTGCGAAATATCCTTTTATTGGACGTACACCTCTGGATATACGTGCGCATAGCTGAATCGGTCCTCCGTAGTCGATTCCAACGTTAAAAAACGGGCGCGTTGGTTCCATTCTCGCTTCAGGCAGGGGGGCCATTAACTGGGTGCCTCGAGTAACTCGGTGACGAAAACAGGTCATACAGTGATGATATACTTTCCGTACTATATCTCGTAAGCCCAATATCCAGAAGCGTTGTCGTAAGATTCCCATGAGGGTCGACGGTCCAGGATGAAGATGAGTTATGTGCCATGCGGATACGAGCAGACGACTAAATGGATGATCCTTGGGTAATATTACGGGATGTTTTGCATCGAAGTTATAGTTGGAGTAGTTTAGTCTTCCTCCAACTCGGATGACGTTGTTAGAATCCAGAAATGGACACAAGGCAGCTAGAGTACTTTTGGCATTCACCGCCTGTCTCCGCCTTAAGTTTTCCATTTCTGCCCAAAAGTGTGTTTGTTGTACAACTCGAAAACATAGGATTTCAGCTTGATTATATTCAAAGGCAGTTAAACATTTTAATTTTCGTTGTGACGGTTGACACTTTGAGTTGTGAATGAAACGGGCACAATAGGAGAAGATCCGAAGAATCTTGGCATATGATGAGTGCTTAGTGAAGATTGTGGAAGTTGAAACTTGTTGATGAAAGCTAGAGACTGAATTATTTTGTTTCAATTCGTCGGTAGTATCGAATGTCACCTTTCTGGATTCCTTACACGGCGGGGTTATTGGTTCTGTTTGTAACCATCTTGGACCATTCCACCAGATGTCTAAGTCTAGTATCTGCGACGGTGATACTCCTCTCGACGCCGGGTCAGCTGGGTTGTGCTTCGAAGGCACATGGCTCCACTGGCTGCTTGGGATGGTGGTCAAAATCTCCGACGTACGGTTGGCCACATATGTTTTCCATTTTCTTGGTGTATCAGACAGCCAAGCTAAAACTACTGTTGAATCTGTCCATGCATAAATGTCATTCGATGTGAGATTTAATTCTAATGATTCTAAAATTTTTCGTATCAATTTCGTGAGTAAGAAAGCTCCATTTAACTCTAGCCTCGGTAGAGAAATCTGTTTTAGAGGGGCTACTTTGGTCTTAGCCGCAACCAAACGGATATATATCTTGTCTTGGACCACATTACGGCAGTACACAACAGCAGCGTAACCACGTTCAGAGGCGTCACAGAAGCCATGTAATTGAAGACGATTTCTTTCTAAACAGATGCATCTTGGGATTCGGATTGAGACTAGCAGCGGAAGTTGCTCTTTGATTACTCGCCATACCTGTACCAGTTCGTTCGGAAGAATATCATCCCAGCCATACTGGCATAACCATAATCGTTGCAGTAGGATTTTCACAGACACTGTTACTGGAGCAAGCCAACCCATTGGATCGAAAATCCTTGAGGATTCGGAAAGTATCTTCCTCTTTGTAAATTCAGAAGACTCCGGCAATGTTAATTTGTAAAGGAAGGTGTCGAGTTTGGGATCCCACTGGATACCCAGAACCTTGGTAGTTAACATATTTTCATCAATCGCTAATAATCCTGCTGCAGCGTTTATTTCGTTGTCACAAGCAGTGCATTCAGGCGCATTGGACATCCACTTGGTCAAATTGAATCCCTTAGCTGCTAACATCGTTTGAAGATTTCTCTTGATTCTTAATGCATTGATCAAAGAATCTGCTCCACTTAGGAGATCATCCATATAGAAATGTCTCTTGATAATTACTGATTCTTGAGGATATTTATCTTGAAACTCAATTGCGATTTGACAGAGAGCTCGAGTCGCTAAAAAAGGTGCCGAAGCAGTTCCATAAGTGACGGTGTTGAGTCTATAATGCTTTATAGGTAGGTCAGCCTGCTCTCGCCATACAATTCTTTGGAAGTCTCTGTTCTCCGGGATCACCAGGACTTGCCTATACATTTTTTCAACATCTGCACAAAGTGCTATGGCATAACTTCGAAAGTTTAATAGTATTGCAAATAAATCCCTTTGAATTGTAGGCCCTACCATTAACCTTTCATTTAAAGAGACTCCGGAAGTAGATTTGTAGGATCCATCGAACACGACTCTGATTTTTGGAGTTGGAGTAAGCTTAAACACGGCGTGATGAGGAAGATAAAAGGATGTTTCCGGTTTGGTAGCTATCTTATCAGCCGGAATGAGCTCCATATGTCCCAATTCTTCATATTCCTTCATAAAGCTCATATATTGCTCCTTGAAAACTGCATCTCTTTGAAATCTTTTCTCCATAGTGTAGAGACGTTTTATTGCTCCTTGAACCGATTCACCCAGTTCAGCCACATCAGTCTTAAATGGCAAGCCTACTGCATAACGATTACCTATCTGTGTTAAATGTCTTTGGAAATGTAACTCACACCCTTCTTCCTCATCTGTTAATAATTCCCCTTTTTGCTCTATTTCTTCTACTTCCCAGAAGCGTCGCAATGTTTTATCTATATTTTCGAAAGCTTGAAGGTGGAAGTTCCTTACTGGATTGGGTGAAAACGAAGACGAGCCCACAGGTACCCAACCAAACATGGTCTCTTGACCGATGAGTTGACCACTACTGTCATACAACTTGCTTTCCTTGATCACTTCAAACACGTGGTCAGCTCCCAGTATAATGTCTATTTCAGACGGTTCCTTGAAATTCGGATCGGCAAGTTGGAGCTGCTTTAGAACTTCTAACTTTGAGATTAATACTGTTGAAGGTGGGACCAACGAAGTTAATTTATTCATTATATATGCTTGCACTCTCAAGCCATCGATTTTACTCCACCTAGGGAACAATTGGACCACCATTCTCCCTCTAGTGAAGCCTACTCCTGCCTCCACAATTCCATTAATACTTAATCTTGCACCTTCTCTTCGGAGGTTTAATCGTTGAGCACAAGATTCTGACAGTAGGGAAATCTGAGAACCAGAGTCTATAAGTACGCGGCATGGTACAAATCGTCCTTGGTGGTCTAACACATTCACCATTGCAGTAGGTAGTTGAGCAATTTCAGCGGTGGGGGGACTGCGGTCTTGAACTACTTGATTTTCTACACAGGTACTTAGAGATGTCAAGGCTGAATCCTTCGCTGATACAGGGTTGATAGAAGGGTTGATTGAAGCGGAGTTGATAGGAGAGGGGTTGATTGTAGCAGAGTTGATTGCAGAAGTGTTGTTTGTAGCATCATTAGTAGTAAATAATGGTCTGGGTGCCATGAGTTCTCCTGAGCTATGAGCCGAAGTTGGATTTGGAGAAGGGTATCTGTGATGTGTTGGAGCTGTGTTAACTCGACTTGACTCTCTATTAGGGCCAGCCTCACCTGGCATATTATTTTTCTTAGGTTCATGTAACAGGGGATGATGCGACCCTTTACATTGGCCGCACCTCATTTTTGAACGACATGTGTGCACAGAGTGGTTGGCACCAAGGCATTTGAAACACAAAGAATTTAAAATTACAAATTCTCGTCTCCTCACAGTTGGTTGGTTTCTAAAAATCGTACATTGATGAAGAAGGTGATTAGATTTGCATTTAGGACATACATTGTGGTTAGAGGGGGTTGAGATATGCATCGCCTTTATAGATTGATGAGCACGTTTCGACATACCACCGCAGACTTCTAGCGTATTGCATCTTTTGTTGAGAAAGTCGAGAAATTCTTGAAAGCATGGGAAGTCCTTTTCTGACATTTCTTGGGCCCACAATTCCCTGGTTTCATGATCCAGTTTTGAAACCCCAATATGAATTAACCACGCGTCTCGACCTTCAGCCTTCTTGCCTAAGCCCTTAAGTCCCCGAATGACTTCATCAAATGTATCACTTAAGGTACGTAAACTTCTAACAGAGGATTTGTTAATTGTAGGTTGTTCCATAAAAAGTTTTATGTAAGAGTTGGCAATATGAAATTTTCGATCAAACCGTTCGTTAAGCTTTGACCATGCTTCAAAATAAGTTGCATCGGTGATATTCAAATGTCGCACAATTGATGCGGCTGCTCCTTTCAGGAGACCCTTTAAATATTGAAATTTTTGTGATGCGGACAAATTCTCATTGTCATGGACGCAAGCTTGAAATAAATCCTTAAATGATGACCACTCCCTATAGTCTCCTGAGAAGTGAGGTATATCTAAACGAGGTAACCTAACACTCATGAGTTGAAACTGGCCTTTATCTAACGATGACTGATTTAAGGTAGAGTGAAAAGTGTTCGGCACCGCTGCCTTTTCTTGCCCTTGATTCCTTTCACTCAATCCACGGTTCAACAACTTTTTCGCATCAAAATATTTCGCCTCAAATTCTTCCATTTCAGAAATTTGACCATCTATAACTAATAATTCGTCTTCTATTTCTTGGAACTCGGCCCATGCCTCTTCTAGTTTTATTACCCTATTATTAATGTCTTCTTCATCCGTTTCATTACAAATACCGTCCGCGAAAGCTTTGATTCTCGTTAGAGTTCCTTTAACCCTTCCGCGTTTCTGAATTAAAGCACTTCTATCACTCATTTTTTTCTAATTCAAAACGCGCACCAAGTTCCGAAAAATAACCAAAACAATTCTATTTAAATTTTCTATCAAAATGTCATATGCAAATTCAAACCAAAAAATGAAAATTCAGAAAAAACCCACCAAATTCGTTATTGAAAAGTTCAAGTTTATTTATAAAGTTTCAAAAATTCTCAAAGGTTTAAATTACTTCAATTATATAACAAAAAAAACTATACTCAATTATTCTTGTCCCTTTAATGTTCAATTTAGTTGCGCTTAACTATGAGTGTCGCACTGGTACATATGGGTTACACCGTAATATACGCAATAAATTAAAGCAAGATCCCGCTTATAATCCTTTGTTCAAAAAATGTTCCGACGCACAAATGAGTTTTTATAACTTGCGGTTCTTGCAAACAGTAAGACACTTTCAATTTTTGTAAATATGCACATGCACGATCTTCAATTTTTATTTTTAAATGTTCTTTCATATACATTTAGGCTTGAATTATGGGCACTTGTTAATAGATTTATGAGAATTTTTATAGAATTTTATGTATATGAGTATGTTATGAGTTTTTAATATAATGAAAAATGAAAGATAACGGACTACTTATCTTTTATAAGTTTTGCTGGTTGTTGCTTGATGATTGAAAATCCGGCTCGAAGGACCAAAAAATGTGATGTACCAACATCGAAGGACCAAGTCTGCTCGTTGACTCTACGTTGAATAACGGGTTTCGCACCTTAAACCCAGGTTTACGGCTATCTTTAAGAGCGGCTCGTTGCTCTAGAATAATTCGCTATTCAAGCACCTAAGAATCTTCACTCTAACTTCACCTTTACTTCACTTTTATCAAAAAAAAAGAGATCGATTTTTTAAGTAATTTTTATTGATCTTTTCACTTTGGTAGTTGATACAGAAGTGGCTCGTTTCACCAGCAACTTGCTGATAACTCGATATCAGTGCAAAAAAGAGAAAACAATTTTACAGTAATTTGATTGACAATAAGGTTTCATGTATTAAACATTGAATTAGATTGAATACAGGCAGGAAATTAAATATGTAAAAATGTGAAAATTACAGAAAATAAAAAAATGAAAGTTAAAATGTATGTGTGAATTGATATTAATGATGTATAAATTTAGGGATAAATGAAAATGCGCAAAGTAGTTAAAATTAGGAAATTTAAGGTTCCAAACAATATGTGCTTTTTGAAGTCACGTTTCCACAGATTAAATTAAAGCTTGGTGGCCCCTAGTTTTCTATGTTGGTTTATACTTTGTTTTTCTGTGTTTGGTTTCGTTTGGTAGAAAGTAGAAATTATATTTTCTTGTCTTCTTTAATTGACCATGGTTATTAGTTTGTTGTGAATAACTTGAATAAAAGTCCGATCGATAGGGTTGATGCGTTGAAAGTTCGTGGTGCATTGACAGATATATTCACTTAAAAAAGTTCTTCTTATGTTTGTAGTACCAACGGTGATAAATGCAAAAATTAGACATATAGGTACCAAATGAAAGGGTATGACAAGTAAAATACTATTAGCTATGTGGTGTCATTGTAATTCAAAATGGCGGCCAACATAAAATGGCCGACTACCTTTTCTTTACTTATAACCCACTCGATATGGGTATGAAATGAAAGCAAATGACAAGTAGAATACTTTAAACTCTGTGGCGTCATTACAAATTCAAAATGGCGGCCAACACAAAATGGCGGATTACCGTTTTTCTTTACAACCCAATCGATATGGATACCGAATGAAAGGGTATGACAAGTAAAATACTATTAGCTATGTGGTGTCATTGTAATTTCAAAATGGCGGCCAACACAAAATGGCGGATTACCTTTTTCTGTACAACCCACTCGGTATGGGTATCAAATGAAAGGGTGTGACAATTAGAATACTATGAATTGTGTGGCGTCATTCCAAATTCAAAATTTCGGCCAATACAAAAGGGCGGTTTATCTTTTTCTTTACAACGCCCTCGGTATGAGTATTAAATGAAACTGTATGACGAGTATAGTACAGTAAGACGGCATTTTAATTCTAATATGGCTGTCATTACAAAATGGCGGAAGACATATAATAGACTAAAAAGTAGAAAATAAAACATATAGTTTAAAAAAACTAAAAAATACGCTTTTATTTTAAAATAAACTGAAAAGTAAAAAATAATTTTGAATGTAAAGTTTTTATTGCTCTAGCCAGTATATGGAAACTACCTACCTTTCGAAAAGTAAAAAAGCTTGGGACTCTTTACCTATATTCTTAGCGCCCACGTTTTTACATTTCGAAAGGTAGGTAGTTTCCATATACTGACTAGAGCAATGAAAACTTTACATTCAAAATTATTTTTTACTTTTTAGTTCATTTTGAAATTAAAACGTATTTTTTAGTTTTTTTTAAACTATATTTTTTTAAAGAAACTTTGGCCCTATGGACCAGCTTCTCCAGGTCTTCGATAGGCCTCACACTCATGATGTTGTAGGCGACTCATTTTGCATCTCTATTAACGAAGGTTTTCAAAGGTGTCCTTGATGGGCTAGGTACGATGCACCCTTATGTAGGTCCAATGGAAAAGCGGGAAATGAAAAGCGAACGTCTTGGCCAGGTAGGTTTCTGGTATTGTTTTCATCGTTCTGAAACAGTATATTTGAACACCCACAAGTTTGGTGAAAAAGGCTCTAGATGATCACACTCTGATAAAATACACCAAATACTGAAGGTCGACAACTGGTCTGGTGAACTCCACTCGTTTTGTTTTTGGGCAGGTTGGCAACTCTTCCAGATTCTGTTGATAAAGAAAAGCTGTTGAAAACCTGCAACTACTTCGATCTCATTTAATCTCTCATACAAATGCATAATTTTAGCTCAAAATCTAAAAAAGACGCAATACGGCCTTTAGCGGCGAAACTATGTGGGATTCGAAAAAAACAGCGAAGACAAAATTTGTAGGAAATTTTATGCTCTACAACTTTTCTCTTTTGATATTTTCACCAAAATGCATAGTTTCTCCTCAAAATAGAGAAAGGGACGGAAAATGGGGGAAAACGCCTATTAAATATAGCCTTGAACATATTTCGTTAGGCAACCCATCACCGTTACGTTTGTTAGCATATATTTTATCATATAAAAAAGATTTCATTAGGTTACTCGATCGGTGAAGGTCGTTCTTCTACGAATCCTGTACTAAAATTAGCACCTAAAAAACTTTTACTTCAAGCAAGTAACGAAGTTTTTTATTATTTTTCTATGTTTATAATCGAAAAAGAGTTAGCTTCTTGTTGCACCAGGCGCAACAAAATTGTGGTACGCGTACCCCTCTAAACTCTTCAAAGTACCCCTGGGTGTACACGTACCACGCTTTGGGAAAGACTGTTGTAGAAGATCACACAAAAATGAAGAAATTTGTCCATATCCTTAATAACAATGAATAAATAAATGTATAATATTGTAAAAGATCTCCATTCTGTTTTTTTATGTATTTCCAACAAAACCACAATAAATGAACAAACAACTTAATTTCTATTCCGTTTCGTTAATAGATGTATAAATATATAAAATTGTAGATGTTATTCGGTTTTAGTACAAATTGTCTAACATCTACTCACATTTTTTTGCTCATATTCAATTCAAAGCATTTTCATGGTAACTTTGCCTATTCGCCGGGAGAAACAAATAAATAATTCCTTCTTTTTTTACCAAGAAACTTGTACTTTTACCAAGAATCTCTCTTCTTGCATATTTAATAGTAAATTACTGGCACAATTGTTTCTTGAATTTTGATAATCATTTAATTGTTCGTTTGTGTTTAATCATTTTTTTTAGCATACCTATGCTAAATTATGGATTTTTGTTTAAGATGAAATTCGTTGAGTTTTTTTCGTTTTGTTAAAATTATTATCACACACTTTTTCTATTCGATATGGTTCAACCCTCTTCTGTTACACCCAATACAATAAGTAAGCAGTAAGTCCTTAATCTGAGCTAATGTCTTTCAGTTCAACATTTCTAAGCACTGGTCAACCTGGTCTATGCCATTCTTTCATCAGATATTTGGTCTACCTAGCTGTCATATACGGCAGATGGTTTCCCGATCTCGTATACGCAATAATACAATCACACATACAACTTCTGCCCTTGGAGACTACCCAACTTTGTTTTCTTCACGACATCTACATATGCTGCGATAGCTTTTGTAGATCTTATCAGAGAATGCAACAATTTCAAGAAGGACTTTCTTATCGTACAGGACTACGAGTAAGAGCTCAGAGCAATTTTTTTAAGCACCCAAGCCTCGGATCCATATATGAGCACTATAATGTTGTAACCCTGTACAGCTCTTGATGCCCTACCAATGATGGCGATGTTTTTTGCGTAACCCAGTATTTGGGTGGACTATTTTACGTTTTGATCTCTACCCCATGTCAGCTTGAGAGGAGGCAAGCCAAATTGTTCTCTTCAAGGAGTTCATTGTTTTTTATCCTATCAGAATATCCTTTCTTGGCTTATCAGATTGGTGATGGTCAACCCAAATAACCATAACAGTTTACTGGGAATGCTAAGTTCTCTCATGGCATTGTAGGATTCCAATCTGACAATGCTAGCATAGGCGGTTTTCAAATCTAAGAAGAGGTGTTAGATTAAGTTTTGAAACTCTAAATATTTTTCATCGTATGCTTCAAAGTAAAAATCTGATCAGTTGTTGATTATTTATGGGATGAAGTCACTCCGGTAGCTATGATGTTTCTAGTGTAGGGTGCAGGAGAATATCTTATACGCAGGTTAGCGAAGAATATAGGGTGCGCCATCTAGACCTTCGGTATTTCTACATTGAATAACTCTGGCATTTTTTAGTCGTTTTTGATAAATGAGCAAGATTTATTTAGGATATTCTCTACCATTTATTTCAAATCAGTTTTTGAATATAATGTCGATTCAATGGCCACCTCCATTCGATACACAAAAAACAGCTGTTTATTGGGCATCCTGCATAACATTGGTCAGCATTTCGGGCGTTATAGCAGCTATTTCGGCTCGCATGTTAGCTTTGAGTTCGTCAATGTTTTCCGGCTTGCTGACATAAACTGTACTTTTTAAATAACCCCACAAAAAAATCGGATGCTATTGCATTTTTCGACACAACGTGTCTCGGGAACTTACACACGTGCATTTGTCTCCTACACGATAGTAAATTGTACTGAGGCCTACATTTTTTAAATATCCTGTTTCAAAAATAATGTCCTACTGGTATTTGAGCGTGTATCAAGATAAATGAAGCGAGGTGTGATTGTAAATTACGTAGTGGAGAGACATTTCTTACTTCTTTTGTGGCAGTAAATATCCAAGCCGTGGTGAGATTGTAAATACGAGCTGGAGAGACATTTCTTACATTTTTCGAGGGAGTGAAATTTTGTACTGGAGAAACATTTCTTAATTTTTTTGAAGAAGTGAAATTTTCAACATGGAATGAGATGAGGCGAGATTGTAAATACGTACTAGAAAGGTATTTCCTACTTCCAACTTGAAATTAGGCGAGGTGGGATTGCAAAATATAAATATACATTGTGGAGGCTTAGATTTCTTACTTATTCTAAGGCAGTTTAATGCATATTAGAATTAAACTCGTAAAAAGCTCTTCATTGGTATTTATTATCTCTCTTTTTTTAATTCGCTTGGTTTTGTCATTTTAGCATTCTAATAGCACCTCGCCTCATTTGAATAAGACATTGTACTGGGTTAAAAAAAAGAGGCAACTCTTAAAAACCCTTTTTATAATCGTGTCCTACCCTACACTAGTTTCTGAGCACACTCCAGCCCCAATAGTAACTAACTAATTTTTACATCATACCTGTATTTATCGCTTTAAACCCGATAGGTTCCATCTTATTACTGATCATGTAGTCTACTCCGAGCAAATAGTGTTTATATGCCAGCTATAGCATTCGTCGCAATATTTGCAAGACACCATCCCTTGTTCAGGACATTCTTCGATGCATTACACTTAGACCTGATATCGGCTTGTTGTGCAGTTCGAATTCTGTAGAAAATAAAAACATTCCATACGGAAATTCTTAAATCGTTTAACCTTTTCCGTCGTTTTTTTCAATCGCTACTCATTCTTACTAATTTCGTAATAATATCATTTAACAGATGTGGTTATTAGCCTCATGTCAACCTAGCTTGAAACAGATTAACTCGATCAAATAAGTTCTTCCTCTCTTTTATAACAGTTACCTCTGGGCATCACTTGGAGGCTTTGATCGCATTTCCATTAGTCCAAAATATATTATGTTTACATGATGTTTACATAATGTTTACATGATGTTTATATAATGTTTACATGATATTTATGTAATGTTTACATGATATTTATGTAATGTTTACATGATGTTTACATAATGTTCACATGATGTTTACATAATGTTTACATGATGTTTACATAATTTTTACATAACGTTTACATAATTTTTACATGATGTTTACATGAATTCTTGATTGAAATTTAATTGAATATTATATTTTGTTTTCAGTTCCCTTACTTAAATCCAAAATGTCTTGAATTTTACTTGAACTTTCCTATTATAATATAACAAGCTCCATATTATAATATAAATTAGTTTAAAAATATTATAGCAAATGTAAACACTAACTATATCAATTATTATATTTATCTTCTTCTTTTTTAAAGTAAAATAGAAACCTACAAAATTTCAAATAATATTCAAGTAGCGTTTACATGAGCTTTGTCAAGCCAATCAGACAAATTTTTGTGATGTACTTGGCTCAAGGATACTTGAAGTCAGGACAAGTTTACATAACCAAATATGCACGGTTATATGAAAGCTACTTCAAGTATACTTCATGTAATCATGTAAACATAATGCTAATTATAGTACATACGTTCTAATTTCCCTATAATATATGTTAGTCCAACTGATAGCGTACCCTAAAATACCAACAAAGAAGATACCTACATATCTCCTGAAATATACATATGTGCACTGTGAGGATTAAAACAGTCTAAAATGCATTGTTTTGCCCTAAAACCAAAATTGTTTATGTAAACAAAAATTATGCTGAATAATCACGATGCAATCTAGCACAAAATTAATAAAATAAAATATTTATAACACAATTTCCAGTTACCCCAGAAAATATCCTTTGGTAGTCGAGGTTAAAAATTTAACTAAACTTACATAATTATTTACATTTCCAATATTCTCTGCTTGCCTTTTAGCCAAAAACTACCTTCATTAGGTCCTTCCCTTTTGCTCCCTCTGTATGCCCACCCATAACAAAAAAAGGAAATAATCTTGCAAATTAAACTTAATTCTCGTTGTTATTCCACCTTCCGGAACAGCATTAAAAATTGATCAACCCTTCCCGTCCAATAAGCTGTAATTAGTGACGGTGCCACCACTAGAGTGCTAAACAAACATAGTTAACGCTGTGCCGTTAAGCGCGTCGTTCTGCAACAAAACCTAGAAAAACCACCCCCGCATCCATCCTCGTTCTCATCCCGCCCCAAAAAACATCCCAACCAGCTGCTACAGTTACTCGCCCAATTCTTCACCCCCGTTCTACGAAATAAAAAAAATGGTGGGGGATGGGGGTTGGGGGTTATTCCGAAACGAGCTCGAAAACGAATTTCAAGTGTAGTTGTACTATGTACTTGTGGTGTTTGAGTAAGGTTCCAACATTTGTATATGTGTAAACGGGCGCTCCACATTGAGGGTAGGTAGGATTTATATTAAAATAGGTCAGGTCACGTACAATTCCACAATTCCGGCAAATATGTTGTGGGCACCTTACCACGGTGTGGAGAAGGTGTGCGCTATTTGTCGGTTTTTTTCTATCTCAATCATTTTTTGATCATGTTCAACATGTTCATAAGTAAAAATAAATTTTCCACAACCAACCCCCTTATATCCCCAAAACCACCCCTCCATTTTCAAGCCATTAAGCTTAATACTCTCCTATATATACTCTTTTGTACAATGTTCTCTTCTGTATTTAAGTTTTTTCTGTCTCTTTTTTTTGCAGGTAAACCGTCGAGAGTTATTCACCTAAGGAACATTCCAAACGAGTCAAGCGAAGCAGAAGTTATACAATTGGGGGTTCCTTTTGGTCGTGTTACAAATGTCCTTGTTCTAAAGGGTAAAAATCAGGCTTTCCTAGAAATGGCCGATGAAGTTTCAGCAGCGGCAATGGTCGCATGTTTTAATAATAATCCACCGCAAGTCCGGGGCAGAATTGTTTATGTTCAATTTTCAAATCATCGGGAATTAAAGACAGACCAGAGCCATTCGATAGCGGTAAGTTTGGTAAATAACATTTTTCAATACTATTTTTTATTATATTTATTAAATATATTTTTAGTAATTTAAGATAAAAGAAATAAATTGGATATGTTAAAACATTTTTGCCAAAATATACTGTCCCACTTATTTCTGCACATAACACTTTATAAATAATGAAAACAATAAGCAAATTGTAGATGATAAGTTTAATTTTAAATTTTTTTTATTAACATTGAATTTTTAAAATATCTTCATATAAAAGTTCGAAATAGATTCAGACTTAAGCATTTTCTGCATCTTTACCCTAATTACAGGATATCCCAAAAGTACCCTACATTCTTACATATATAAAGGCTCTGTCCATCCAACCGTCCATGGCCCACTTTTATTTCAGAAATTACTGCAGTTACATACACGTACAATATCTTAAATTGAACGTCTCGGTTAGTATTAGAGCATCACGAGATCTCGACAAACTCGAGAGTCTCGTCTTGGTCTCGACTCGAGAAACGAGACGAGAGTAAAGTTCGGTCTCGACAAACATATTCTCGTCGAGACGAGATTATTTGCTCGAGATCTCGTCGGTCGCTCGAGATCTCGTCGTCAAAAAAATAGCAAACAAGTCTTGTAAAATAAAGTATCTGATAAAGCGCGCATGGCCTTATTTTCAAAGCTGAGATGTGGTACTCATGCACATGCACATTGCCTCTTGTTTTCTCTCGCCGGTTACGTATAGGTTGAGTCTATAAGTGATGGGCCGCCGAGAGTCGAGACGAGACTCGAAATGGTCGAGACTTACCGAGATCGAGACGAGAGTCTTAAAAATCTCGTCTTGTCTCGGTCTCGTGATGCTCTAGTTAGTATACGCCGAGAGTCGAGACGAGACTCGAAATAGTCGAGACTTACCGAGATCGAGACTAGAGTCTTAAAAATCTCGTCTTGTCTCAGTCTCGTGATGCTCTAGTTAGTATACGCCGAGAGTCGAGACGAGACTCGAAATGGTCGAGACTTACCGAGATCGAGACGAGAGTCTTAAAAATCTCGTCTTGTCTCGGTCTCGTGATGCTCTAGTTAGTATACGCCGAGAGTCGAGACGAGACTCGAAATGGTCGAGACTTACCGAGATGGAGACGAGAGTCTTAAAAATCTCGTCTTGTCTCGGTCTCGGTCGCGATTTGTTCGCTATGCGTGCTGGCTGTGGCCGCGTGCATGCTAGTGCGTACCTGCTACCTGCTGCATGCTAGCTGCGGGCGAGTTTCATTTTTATTCGGGTAAAATTGAGAGAACATTTGAACTGGAACAGACTTTACTCCAAAAAAGAAAAGTGTGTCCGCATATGTGGGCGGGACCAGGGATCCACATTGGAATTAGTGAATGGATCCTTCGCATGCTGGAAACTCGAATCATCCATAGCAGATGGGGAAATAGCAGAGTCATAAAGTCGACGTGCAGCAGTACACCTCAGGGTGGGGTCCTCTCACCTCTGCTTTGACTCATGGCAATGGACGAGATCCTAAAGACACAGCTACAGAATAAAGGCAGTTGCCTATGCCGACGACATATGGTGATATTAGTATCTGGAAAATTCTGGGAAAGGTTAGCGCTTGGTCCAACTGCTGCGGGGTATCCGTCTATCCTGAAAAGACAGTACTGATATTTTTCACCAACAGGACTAAAATACCCGCCTTTAGTCTACCTTCGCTGAACGGTCGAATACTGAGTTCATCTCAGCCAGCTAAATATTTGGGTCTTATTCTGGACCCTAAAGCTGAAGTGGAGATTGAACATCGAAGAAAGAGCAAGGAAGGCCAGTATTGCTTTTTATGCCTGTAAGCTGACTTTTGGCAAGAGATGGGTTTGAAGACGCACATGGTGCCCTGGCTATATACTGCCAGTGCTGACATATGGCTCCGCAGTATCGTGGTCCGCTCTTGCCAAAGAATATAACAGATCCAGACTGGGTCAAGCCCAAATAATCGCCTGTCTCGCGATAACGGGCGCGATTTTCACAACTCCGCCGGAAGCGCTCAACGTAATTCTCGATCTGCTGCCACCTGATTTATACATCAGGGAGTAGACGGCTTGCACCGCCCTCCTACTATGTGAAGCGTGTTGCTGAGTCGAGAAGACCTTTGGGCACAGCAATATACTGCGCTCTCTACCACAGGAAATGGTATCAGGACCTACCGACTACATGGTAGCAAAATTAAATTTCGGCAGTGACCTTAATATCCGGATCCCTACCAGAGAGGAATGGGAAGATTTCCAACCCGACAAGGACCATGACATTGTCCTGTACATAGACGGATCCAAATCGGAGTGTTTTCCCCATCAATTAAATTGCAAGGGGCCTAAACATCAACGAAGACAATCGTTATTCGAGATTTTAGCGTAAACATCAATCTAGATTACCATAAAGAAAATCCTCGGCGGAGGGTAAAATAATGAAATTTTAGCCCTGTGCGTATTTTTCTAATTTCGATAGGGAGACTAAGAACTCTTATATCAACATACTAGAAACCCATCTTTATCTTCAAACGCTTGTACGTATTCATATTATCATGCATATTTTCTAAGGACTCTCTGGGACTCACTCTCTGCATTTAGCAATTATATTGAGAGAAATTTTCGAACGATAAATGACATTTGGAGGCTCTACTGTCGGACCAACAAACTTTGATGCGAAAATTTTTAAGGTAGGTATAGAGCTGTTCCAGTGCGACCAGAGGTCCAACTAACGCTTTGACGCGACGTTTTAATGTTCGCGTACCACAGGTTTGGTGTTTTTTGACCGTTTGGTGTTTTGTGGTGAAAGTTGAAAGTCAATCTGGTCTCTTCTAAAACGAACCAGTAACTATTCATTAGAGTTCAGTGTAAATTCACTGGTTGAACCATTGCTTATTCAACCAATAGGAAAACAGTGAAATTTCACTGGTTGAACCAGGTAAAAAATAGAAAATGCTGTTTTCTAACGCGAGCGTCGTTTTCCCAAGCGGGCCAGCATAAGCACCGATATGCTGCTTGCCCGCCGTAAACATAATTGCCTAGAATATGAGTCACATATATTTTTTCCGAGTGAAATTACAGTTCACTAGTTGAACCAGTGGAATTTTTACTAATTCGTTTTTAGAGAGAACTTTTCACTGGTTCAATCAGTAAACAGACTCGAATTAACTGGTTATCCAATTAAATTATTGTTTACTGGTTGAACCAGTAAAATTTTCACTGGTTCATTTTTAGAGAGTGGAATCTAAGGCGCTTTTAAGTGCCCCGACCCTAGTCCGAAGTCTTCCAGAACTTATCTGCCCAGTTTATGTTGCCAGGCTTTGGGTAGAGCCGAAAGTAGTTGCCTTTCTCGTTTCTATCTATGTTCGTATATCCGGGAATCCTTATGAGAGTTACAAAATATGCCTTCTGGCGAACCTATCTAGCTCAGATCAGCATTGCTCCACTAGCTTGGATCGCATCATCACCGAGACTGGAGTTCTTATAGATGCTTGGCTAATTTCAATACTTCATCCTTGTTTGAAATTCAGGATTGCCATTGCCTCCTCTTAAACCCGTGCCGTGACACCATCTCCGCACCTCATGACGGCCGTGTTTCGGACGACACACGGAGAGAAATTGAACATGTAAGATTTTACCAGTCAGTCCACAACTTTCCGTGTTATCACCGTGTCAAATTTTACTTGTTTACTTCCCACACACGGACGTCATGCGTTGCGGACGCCACGCCGCACAGTGGTTCCAAATGCCGAAAAGGTGGCCAAAAGTCCCTAAAATCGATATTTGATTTGGGGAATTTTTGGGACTAGTTATGTAGGATGGTACCTAAAGTATAACAAACAGCGTTTTATAACGGTCAAATTTGCATGGGGGACTCTCGGGAGCCATTGTTACGGGAGCGTCTGCCACATGAGGGCCTCGGCGCGGTACATAGTTAAACGGGTTTTTTGTATTAACAGTGACCTGGAATCGTTTGAAATGGGTTCTGCTAACGAAAGTAAGTACTTTTAAACGTTATTTCATATTAACAATCAATTTTCTTAATTATTTTAGGAATGTACCATTCAAAACAAGTTTTTTATAACTTCCTGTTGTAAACGTCAATGTTTAAAATTTCATTACTCAAAAGTCCCACGACATCCCACAACCAAAAGTCCCACGACATCTAACAAGTTTTGCCGCTTTCTTGAGATCTTTCTCTATAATTTGAAAGTTTCAAAAGTTGCCCCAGTTTGCCCCGATTGGTTTAATTTAAATAAAATTTCATAAAATTCTGGCCATTTTATAAGAACTTTGTCCGCCATATTGGATCCGCCATTTTGTTTTTTAAATTTTGAGTAGAAATTCGTAATCAGCAGATTCGAAATACTCTTCGTACGAAATTTCATAAAAATCTGATCACTTTATAAAAATTTGGTCCGCCATATTGGATCCGCCATTTTGTTTTGTTTATTTTGAGTGAGGATTCGTAATCAACGACCTCAAAATACTATTTGTACGTAATTTCATACAATCTGAACAACGTCTATATATTTTGGCCACCTTTTCGGCATTTGGAACCACTGTGCGCCGTTCGGATATGTGTGTCCCGGGTAGCGTTGCCAGGTCCGATTTGTTTTATATCGGGGCAGAAGGTAAAACAAATCGGGATTTAGGGTTGTAGATCGGGACAAACAAAAAACAAGGTTTTTTAAGTTAAAATTTAATATATTGCGTTTCGCAACTAATTATTACATCTGAATTTAATCCTACATAATAATAGTCAAACTTGCTGGACTAGTATAAATTACAAAATATTACAATAAAATCGTAGTTTAAGTATTAATTTTTGACGTGGTTTATAAGTGTAAACAATTTATTTTTTATTAAAATTATATTTTTCGTTAGATTTTGCTCCCTTTAGGATTGCCTTGTTTTTTATAACGTAGGTATACATTTCACTGCAAGCCATGCTCAAGATGGTTTTAATTTGAATTTTTGCTTTGACATGCTCGAGTGTCAAACGGTTTCGCCTCTCAGACCTCTAGTCTTCCACATAAAAAAAAATTAAGTTAGCCTATGAAAATACCCTTTCCGTTAACGCGTTTGATACCGGTATTGAAGCCATAAAAGAAAATAAATTTGAAGATTTGCAAAGTCTTGATTGTCTTTAAAATTGTTGTGCCAATTGTTGTGCCATCGCGGAGTGGTCGCGTCTCTGAGCGAGAAAACAAAACAAAGCTATACCTATAGCGTTAGTGATGTGATGCGTGCTATTTTGAGTGCATTGGCGCACTGGTGATACGTAATTTATTTATTTTTTCAAATAATAATGGTTTTTAATAAATTTATTGATTTATCGGGACATTTAGTGTCCCGAACAGGTGCAAATCGGGACGGGCCCCCAGACTCTGAAAAACGGGACGTCCCGCGCAAATCGGGACACCTGGCAAGACTAGTCCCGGGCTTTAAAAGATACTAGCGTGCGCCGGAAGATCCCAAGACAGTGAACTGTTGGTGATCTTTAGTTAGACTCTGCCTCCGATGCCCTCTGATGTTTTTAAGCTTTCAGTGAATGTTCGGCAGATCACACTTCTTCAGGACGTCTCCGTTTCTCCACTGTCTTCTTGAGGAATGCTCCGGATTCCCTTAGTATAAGGGCACTGGACAAACCCAGGTATTCGATGTGAAGGTCTGGACAGAGCAGGTCCTCGACACATCGAGAGCGATCGTGAGGCATATTCTCATGGGCCCTGTTGCGGGTTGCCCCTATTGCTGCAGTCCTGCGGACCAAATTCCTTTCTGTAGAAATGTCTGTGAAATGAAAGTCATCAAAATAAACTAAATTGCATCGTGGTCGACATTTCTTTGGCGACAAACCTCGTGAGACATTAAAGAAAAATAAAGGCCTAAAAGGCGCAATACACGAGCGCTCCATCCGAATCCACCACGCCACGACAAAACAACAACAATTTATATGCACTTGAAATTTTGAGTGCAAACAAATTGTTGTTGTTTTGGCGTGGCGTGGTCGTATGGAGCGCTCGTGTATTTTCCCCTTAAAGGTAAAACATAATAAACATCCAAAACTGAAAAATTGTAATTATTCCAACAAGATTTGTTTTTTTTATTTTTGTTTACAGGTCTTGTATAACCTAGCAAACATTTTACTCGTTCAGTCTAGTTTCCGAGAGTATTATTTCTCTTTAAAACGTGCTTCTTTTTAAACAACGTTCCACAATACCTACCTCTATACCTACTACCTCTAAATTCATCCTAAAATCCTATCAGTTACATAAAAGCCAACGATAGGATAAGCACCCCACAAAAAGGATCATACACTTTTCAAATCAACAAAAGCCCATGAATGGATGTATCGTGTCGTAACAGGTGGATACTCCCATAGTTTCCTTGTTTCCCCCCCTCCGTGTCCACTGTTTCCTCCATAGAAGCCTTTCACCCCCAAAATATCGATCGCTTATACCTATATTTTAAATGCCCTCTATGCCGTCGATAAGTTACCTTCTCTGAGCTGCTTCCTACCTATAGATTATTAATGACTGATTATCAGGGAACATGTTGCGGTGGCGTTAATGTTTTACTTAATAGCAGCCGCACCGAATGCAAGATTGCTATCTCGTGTCTCGTTGTGGAAAAAGTATTGTAGAAAGTAGTAGAGCTATCGGTGCGCGCTGTTCAAAAGGAGACAGCTCTATGTGGCGTCTATAGTTTTTGTTTTTTATATGGAGAATTTTTGTTTATATTGTAATGAAACTGATAATGGCTTGAAGGTGGTTGTTTTTTGTTTTTGTTCTCAATTTAGTTCAGGTTTTTTCTACACGTATATTTTTTGTTCATAAAATGGAATTTGATCCGTTTATTTCGAACTGATTATCTGTGTGTTTGGCTTGTACAGTCTTAATGTCTAAATTCCATGCAAACTTACGAAAACGTTTATATTCTCTACAACATACGTTCATATTTATACATATTCCATAAAGTTCTCGTATCCTGATATTTGCCTTACTTGCGCGGAGTGTGGAAGCCAGACAGCAAAACTGTAAAGAACTACCTTTAATATCAGGTCTAGAAATGATTTACATTTTTTTTTGTATACTTCCGAAGATATTTATTCAAGATATGAACATAATTCCTACTTACTACTTTCGATCCAACTTTCTGATAATTTATAATGTGGCAATTTCTGCTGTGTAAGACTTTTGATGACGTTGACGATTTAATTTACACCTATTATTACCTCATCTTTTATAATGGATTATCTCTTTAAAAATCATACCGAATGCATTGCGTTGTAAGAAAGGTAACACGAATGTTTACGAAATAAAATAATTTTTTTTATTTTTTTATTTTTAACTTTATTTCTTAAACGTTCAAAGCATGATCCCTTGTGAAGTGACAAATGAACCTAGTCAAACCTTTATTTCTTCCACTGCTACATACCTTGTGTCTGCAGTATTTTCTTGTTCCCTTCTACAATTGACTTAGTTAAACGTCTCTACCATCGAAAGTCGATCCTCACCTCTCCAAACTGCTCCCTTCATCGGTTCCGATTCCGAGTCGATATGATCAAGTTTGGCAAACCTAAGCTTTGATCGTCTTGGAGTACGCCATTCGTTTACCGAATATTTGATCTACCTCACTGTCGTATCCCTTAAATATCTTTCCGAGGTTTCTATGCGCTCATACGACCTAGATTCCTTATGCGCGAAGTCGACCGAGCTTGATTCACTTCACGAAATCTGCGTCGCGATAAAGCAGATAGATTTCGTCATAGAGTCTTTGGAGTCAACATTTTTCTCATACGGGGCCAATTAAGGTCGATTCGCACTGCACGGAACGTCACGTCACGGAACGCCAACGGCACGTCAATTTTGCTTCGATTCGCACTTAAATGTCAACATTACGTGAATTTTGCCGTTCAGTCTAAAAAAATTAGATAGAGCATTGTCTTACTGCTAATTTAAATTGTTATTTGGAATGCCAAAATTTAATAATAGAAAGTTAGCCATGATCGCATTAATTTTGGATGGGGAAGAAGAAAAGTTAAATTTAGCATCTTAAAAAAAAATGTGTACAAAATATATTTACTAGAAGAAAACAAGAAGAAGAATACCACACGCTATATAAGGAATTTAATGACGATGAAATAAATTGCTATAAATATTTGTATTTAATTCTTTGCCAATATTTTCTCTTTATGAGTATTGTCACTATACTTTTTCTGCGAAAGAACATACAGCTCCTCATATCGCCGAACCTTTTCAATCAAACTTTCATCTTCCATGATAAATTAGTTTGAACAAAAACAGATAAATACTTGAAAAATTCGAAATGCTTCCGTAACTACGTTCAAAGATTCAACAAAGATTTTGAATATTAAGGCACTAACGGACTATAACCAATGTAAGGTTATCTCGCAGACAGGGTCACCAAGTACTTTTGTTTTACTTTCATTAATGTCAAGCCTGTTTTCATGTTGTCAGTAGGGTCGATTTCAATGAAAGCGCCCTGTACAGCTCCGAATGACGTCTATGACCTCTGTAAATACAATATTGGAGTGTATATGTGAAGATTATGCCTGTTGCCAGATCGTTAGTGTCAGATTCGTACTGACTGAACTCACCAACCCTTTTGCATGACGTTTAAGGCCAGACCGGTACGAGCGGTAAAGACATTACTTCGGTTATAATGGCTCATCAACGTGACCATTAAAAAAGACCCTCGAAGGTGAATCTTTACTTAGCTTGACGCACTGGTCATGCTGAACCTACATAGCCATGTTTACTATGACTAATCTGTGATAGGCTGTCTTAAAGTCTATTAAGATATATTGGTTTGCATTTTCGCACTTGAGACATTTTTGCATTGCCTGCCTCAGCGTGAAGATATGATAAGTTGTTGATTCACTTGGGATGAAGCCATACCAGTGTTTGCCTTTCTTGGGGCCTTGGTAGCCTAATGTCTAAGGTACTCGACTATTATCGTTCGTATTTCGAATCCACACGATCGACGATATTGTTTTTGTTTCTTGTTTGCTGAAATTCTGTGCCCTCCGTTCTAATATCGCCTGTAAGCATATTAAGCGAATTATCCATATCCTACTTGATCGTTGGATGGGAACGGGTAGAGTAAAACTGAATGTTGGCCTTGGTAGATCTTTCATTATTTTCTCTGTTTTTTCGGGCAGTAACTTACTCTTCGGCATTTATTTCTACATAGAACCGTCGATAGTAAAATGCTACTTACCTTTGAGCTCAAGACTTTCTCATAAAAACGACAGTTGCCAGGTGAAAAGCTTCATAATACCTCGAGACTCCTGCCTGTCGGTTATGCAGCTCAACCAAACCATCTTCTGTCCATATCTCCCTGTGAACTGCCTCTGCCTTACCGTATTACATCATAGGTCTGGATCAGTATTTATCTAATTGTTACACCCTCCGACATTTATCTACCTCATTCCCTTTCTTGTGGCTTGTTTCTGCCTTAACTTGCCGTGAATGATCTAAATAAGTTGTGGGCAACAGTTTCCAAAGCACCAAAAAAGCTCTTGTAAAGCTCTTAAAGCTTTTGTCTATACCTCTCTCACTCACAAACAAGATAGGAAGGCCCTAGAACTGCCTTGTAAGCTCGTGCGGATTCCAAGACCTGCCGTTGCCCACGACTAATTTTAATCGTCCGCTCGCGCTCACTGTGAGATTGAGAAAGTCGTCTGGTGTCAACCTCTTCGCGACAACCTCTTCCAACTGTAGCCTTTGTAAAGCGAACCTCGGTCATTTAAAGAGAACATCCTCCTTGTCTTCATTTTTATTTTGCCATTTCGAGCAGAACGTCAAATGTTCATGCTCGGTACGATAGAGGTTTCCTTACTTCCCCTATGCCTACTGAGGAACTGTGTGAGGTCGTACTTCACTTCTCTACACGAATCGTCATGATCCACTTTTCCATCTTTGCTGGTATACGCCATGGATTGATCGGTTCTAAGTAGGGTCATGTTACTTCTTTTGCTATTCAGTATTAAACCGTCAGTGCACCAGCTGCCGTCGCATAGTTCTGAACTTCGAACTCGTGTACTTCGAGTCGTGGAAGCTCTGACCTTCATTAACCAAATAAATGATCGATCCATGCTGATATGGGCGGCATCCTCGAGTGGTACTTAAAAGATATGCAAACCTTCTTTTCCTCTCGGTTTTTACGACGAGTGGTAAGAATCTCCTTCTCCTGTGTTAGCAGCACAGTTCCGTGCTCCGCAAATCTCGGGCATTAAAAGAGCATATGCTTCGCGTCCTCTTTATCGCCCGGACTTTCTGGGAAGAACTGTGAATCAATCATCCATCCTGAAGCGGTGAAGTTATACCCCATACCCACTCAGGAACTGCATGAGGTAGTATAGTAACTCACGTCCCCATGTCCCCTTAAAACCCGCTTCTCCACATTTCGTTTGAGTCTATGGGTCCATAGGCCCTTAGTATACTCGTCCGACTTCCTCTGTCACACTGGGATGGACTGGCTGTGCGCCAGCGTCCGACACACTTTCTTAGACTTCCCTGTTTCATATACAGGGCCATATAATCTTTTGTCCTCCGCCGCACGAATATTAAAGGGGAACAGGCTTTGGCGGACCTAGTACGGCATGCACAGAATGCTCGAAGGGATATGAACCGATAGGCGGAGTTTATTTTCCTCCTATTGCCCGTTCTGCCCAATGTCGCTTTCCACACTTGCGCTGTGCATACAATAGGACCGAACCAGTGTTGCGCCTTTTACTACAATAATAGCAGATCTACTGCATTTCGCGTTTTCAAAATTTTACTACATTTGGCTTTTTATTTGCTACATACATATTTCGCGTCATCAGGGCTAGCTGTCAAACTGTAAATAAATTCCGACTCAAGAAGTTATAGTCCAGTTCAACTGTAGATAATTTCTTGAATTTCCTCATAGCGAAGTAAAATTAGAAATTCTAAATAATCAATGGAGAGGTTTGATAGGAGAAACAGATATTATTGAAAAATGCCAGGACAATGACGTTGTTAAGTTTTGGATTAATTTAAAGAAAATTAAAAATGGACTGAATGAAGAAATTTATGCTGATTTGGCTGATTATATGTTAAACCTTTGTACATTACCGCAAAGCAGTGCATCTGCTGAACGGAAATTTTCAACTTTAAAATTAATGACCCGAAAAGAAACTTGTTACAAACTGAAACAATAAATAATATATTGCTTTCTAGAGAATTAATTGAAGAAGAAAATGATATTTTCGAACCTAATTGGACTTACTTAATTACTCTACTAAATTTGTATACAAGTTGAGTATAAATATGTGATCTATATTTGCCAAAATAAAAATAATATTTTTAATTATTAAAAGTACAAATGTATATGAAGTTATTCATGTTGAAATAAAAGTTGTTTTGTTGCTACTACATTTTTTTCAATTCTGCTACCATTTTTTTTACATATTTACTACATTTTTAAAATCACCAAGGCCCAACACTGGACCGAACTAACCACTCTTTGATGAGGAGGCGTCGGCTTGGCAGTAACCTCGCGAGTGCTGCTCTGGTAGCGGAAGCCTTTTCCCCAGTGCCTGCCAAGTGTTCCCCGAAGTTGAGCTTTCTATCAATCATCACTCCCAAATACGTGAACGGGAGCTGGAAGCGGATACCGTGGTTACCTGATTTCACCGCTATAGTCTCCAATATTTAGCTGCTCTGCCCGGTGTCGTTGTCAACACTGGTGCTATTAGGAGCAGCGATTTGGCCTAGAGCCTAATACATAAGGTAGTACCTTTACGATTGTTGCCCTTATGGCAGACGCTTTGTCTGCTGTGCCCAGCAAGTGCTCCTTGAAGCTAATCTTTTTGGTGATCATTACTCCCGAGTACCTAAGCCCAGGCTGTGAGTAGGTGATCTTGCTTACTTACACATAATATTAAACCAGAACATGATTTTGTACTAATCGAATATCGTGAGCATAGGCCGGCACTATCTAGCCACGACTTCATCAAAAAGCCTAATTTAATAGAATAGAATTTAACCTTTTTAAACCTAATTTAATAGAATAAAAAAATATGAATTAATCTCAATTCAGTCTAGTTCATCTAGCCCAGCACTCTCAAGATAATACGCCTCTATTTTCTCCTTTAAAAAATTCCACAAAAAAATAGAAACAATTTTTCTAAAGAATCAAAATTCACCAGCTTGGGTTTTGTTCCTTTAAGAATAGATAAAAATATTTTGAAAGTGGGGGGAATGTTTATAGATTATAGCCATACCACCTTAGATCTGATCCAAAGACAATTTTTTCAAATAATACATACATATTTATTTATTTCATTTTATCAACATACATTTAACATTTTTATTCATATATTTCACCTTTCCCACAAAATCTATGCTTAAGGAACCACAATGCCTTCTTAGACTAATAGCAACAACCAAAAAATCCCCATTGAGCAGAAAAGATAACACAATCAAGGAGCGCTTCATTAAATATGGTAATCAAAATATTCGTAGGAGAAGAAAAAAAAACATCATATAATGTTATCACGACGAACACCACACCATCACATACACGCGGCTAAAAATAGAAGACTGAAGAATAGTATATACAAAAGCGAATCGAGCCAGAGCCTAATGAATTTTGAAAATAAAAAAAAAAAATCGGCAACACCTGTACATGTCACGAAAGCCATTAAGGCAGGTCTATGACTCCTGTGATTACCTTCGTCTATCTAATGCTAATCTTAAGTGTCTGCTAAGTCGTTCGGGTACTTATTGTCAAGTCACAAGGCACAATTGTGTGCTTTTATCCTTATTAGCTTATATTTTTTTTTTTTTTTGCTAAAATCCACGAAATCTAAAATTTTAAAGTCCTTTAGCGTAATCCTTCATGGAAAAAAAAGGAAGAGAGATTAGTCTTTTTACATTAGCATTTAACACTTAGAAACTGTTTTAAATTTTTTATAGATTCTGCGGTAAAAAAGTTTCTGATTTTATGGATCCTAAATTGGCATTTGAATTTTTTATTTATTCTCTTCATTCAAAACACACACACAAATACACTAAAAAGAAACTATATTTTTAAAAGGTACACAATTCCTCTTCCAACGAAGGTAAAGTTTCCGTAAAGCTAATACCCAACTTCCCAGCTCAGGACATTTTTACATAGAATACTATCAACCGAATAGAATAAAGGAGGACAAATGGAGCGAACGAGTTTTAAAACAACTTTGAAGGACTTTTTTCTTTCTACTTTTTCTGCTTCCTATCCATGGTTGTGTTTTTATTTTTTTTTTTGTTGTTGTTGTATAGATTCGAATATAGGAAAAAAAGGAGCACTTACAACTATTAAATCAGCTACAAAACGACAACAAGTAAAACAACTAAATAATAAGTTGTGTGGGTGGGGACAGCTTGTCCTGGGTTATGTCCTCAAACTGTGTGACATTATCCCCCAAAATTAAATGCAAACAACAAAAAGGACATGATTTTAAGAGAGGGTAAAATCCTTTCAGCTTTCCTGCTTTTTCCAAAAAAAAAGAATTTGTTTTTTGGTAGGAAACATATATATACAACCGAGGGTCTATGTCCATACAGTTGTTGGCATATTAGTAAAAATACTTTAATGCTTGGGACAAATAACCGGATAAAGGATTACAACAAATGGAATACAGTATACTTAAGCATTTATTGGTGGAACCAGACGTACTTAATTCAAATACAGGAGCACAACAACAACAAAAAAAAGGATATACATTGTTGCTTCTGGGTTTATCCAGGGAACGTTTACCTTTTGATGGCAGCGGGAGCATTGAAACACAAGGGATATGCCACTCGAACTTGGGGAGGATTATGTGCCACATCTTAAGTAGATTCCACCTTCGATTTTTAAATTTTCGGTGTGTGCGTGCGTGTTTGATGAGTATATGTATGTCGCTTCCTTTTGTTGAAAGGATTAAAATTCTTCCTTTTATTCTCTGGTGGAAATTATTTTCTTTACTGGAATTGCTTTAAAATAATTTCAAATTTTTTTTTTTAAAAACGTCACTCAAAATTAATATGGCAACAATTTTATATACGCCTTTAGGCGTTGTCAACTTTCTTTTGTTTGAAGACTTTAGTAGCATTTAGAAGAATTCGTTTGATATATTTATTTTAGATTTGAGTGTGTATTTGTGGCAGGGATATATGGGTTAATTTTATTGAAAATTTTAAATTTTATTTGAAGAAATTAACACTTTTAATTAGTTGAAATTTATTGTTAGCCCAGTATCTATACTAAACGATATATGTATCTAAGAAAACTAATCAAAATTTTGGGATATCTGTTAAATAGCAAATTTCAAACTAGTGTGCAGCTAGTAAAAGCATTCCTAGGTCTTATATGCCCGCTTCTTTACGTAGGCTAGCTTTCAACACAGTCCCCAACACACACAGTCCCCCATCTAAATACGAACCACGTCCAATGCTGCTTGACCTACGCAATCGAACGAGAACCAATCTATTGAGTATGCTAATGTCACCCTTTATACAGTCACCAAGTTAATTGCCCGTTTTCTTCAACCTATTCAATTTCTTAAAGCTCCAATTTTACTCCTTTTAGTCTAAAAAAATGCGATTGTACCGTGCTTCGTTTGGACTATTCCTTGCATCTTTTACTGATACGAGCCTATACCAGGTTGTATTTGGAAAATTAAAATTTTTACTCAGACGTACCGTGCCTGCTTTGGGTGCCATGCAGGCGTTTTGATGCTGTGCGTGCCTGTTTCAGGCTAACAACGAGTTAGTATTATTTTTACTCGGGCATCGATCAATAAAGATTATTGCAATGAGAGGTCTCGATTGTGCCTTGGTTGCCAAAAGTCGAAAGTTTCAAGATCTATGAAATTTAAAGCCTTTAAGCTTCCAAATGATAATTTTGACCATATCCATATGTATGTGCATAATGGAACCCTCATAGATACTCTTAAATCTTAACGATAGTCGACAGATTCACTCCTCCCAAATTCGGCGCATCTCCGCTTCAACAGTAGCAAAAAAATTCAACACTGAATTCATTCCACATTTCGGGGTAACCCTTAAAATCACAACCGATCAAGGTATGCAATTCGAGTCGAAACTTTTCAAAGAAGTTGCCAAACTACTCGGTACTAACCCAATTAGGACAACCGCCTACGATCCACAGGCAAACGGAATGGTCGAAGGAACGGTTACACCGCCAACTAAAAGCATCCTAAATGGCAATGGACAACACTTCTTATTGGAGTGAATACTTTAACTTTGTCATGTTAGGCATCTGCACGACAATCAACACCGACTTACAATGCTCAACAGCCTAACTTTTGTACGGTTAAAATCTGAGACTCCCAAATTCGATTTCCACCCCAACTGCTAAAAATCCAATAGAAGACTCAGCATTTTTGACTCGCCTATGCAAGTCAATTCCCGTTACCCTCTCCCAGTGCTTCCAGCTTGGACACGCAGCTACCATTTTTATCAGTAGGCTAGTGGGATTCAGAGCCTTTAACGAAGCATGACATAAGTCTCACCTGATACAGGTTTAGATCAACATCAGGTGTCTGGATATACATTATCTAACTTAAATCTTTTTTGGATTAATAATAATAATTCTTCGTAGCCACATTATATTCTTTTGTTTTCTATTCACAGGTTTATTATTAGTAATAAAGCCTCCACTTTAACATTCGATTTTATCACTAAAGCTGGCTCTACACGATGAGGTGAACGTTTGATTCGAATGTTGTCTTCCAACATGATGCGTCCTACCATCAAGCGTCCAACGTTGGAGGGTGTTCATAGCATCGTGTAGAGCCGGATTAAACCTCTGCGCAAGCTTTTTGCTCTTTCAAAATCCTACTTGGCCTCAGACCAATAGAACCGAATGGCGACCTGGATAGATTATGACAGCCCGCTGTGTTGACTAAACCCCAAGCTTTTGTCACTGACTCAGTTTTGAAGAACTATACTTAAGTACATATTGAGAAATTTCTTCCTGATCGGTAAATCAAGGAAGTATTGTAGTGAATTGAAGCCAAGGGAGAGTGCTCAATCTCGCAAACTCAACTCCGATCGTCTCACTTTTGGGCAATCAACAGTTCGAATTGATCAATGCCTTGAGCTGTGAATCATCATCCTTAAACTTTATTTTACCTATAAATATTATGTAATGTAAGTAACTTTAAAAAAAGTTTAAAGATTTTCATGTATTTTTACGCATCCCTGAAATTTTCCCAACCCTGCATGCATCTCACATAAATTTACACAATTCGAAATTTCAAGGTTCTTTATTACGGCTCCTGTAATGCCTTCAGAAAACCACGCAGACAATTTCCAAGGGAAACAAAAACAACGCACCAACTCCAGCTCAACCATAGCAGGGGTAGAACTTCGCGTCGGGATATCGCTGAAGCGTGAGCTTAAAATCAGTTTGGGAAAGAAGTAGAGTGATTCACTTCACTTGTTAGGTTTGTTGTTCTGTTTTGAAGTTGAAGTCGCAGCAAATCAGGATAAAAGTTTTAAAAAAATGAAGAGAAAAATGATACAACTAATAATAAATTTAAAACCGAATAAGAATTTAAAAAAAGTGTTACTGCAGGTGAGCAAAATCTTCAAGGAAAAAATTATTTAAAAATTAAACTTTAAAAAAATTACCATCCCCGTCTAACCCATAAGTAGATCGTAGTCCTTTGTTATGCGTTGTAACTTTCAGGTAACTGACTTAAAGCACAAACAGATTACGGCGGCGCGGGTGACTGTTGACTGTTGGTGCTGTTTGTGTGAGCACATGGTGGTCCGTATATTTTAAACGTTTTTCCCGTCACCGCCACCCGCCGCCGCCCAAATCTGTTTGCGCCTTTACTCCTGTACCAGAAGTCTCCCCTTGGCGAGCTATGCAGATCCAAAGTCTAGAAATAACTTTGTGTAGATCGAGCATCACGTGCCAATTGGCTAAACCTAAATTGGAAGTGAAGTGAAGTTAGGTACCATTTCATATAAATATATGAGACTGACCATAATGAAAGTGAAGTGGAAGTTACATCTACTTCAATGGAAGTAAGTCTACTTCACTTCTACTTCATTTTTGCGTTACTTTTCATTTAGGTTTGGACTAATGTCGGTACGGTACACTGAGTGATCTCACTGATAGATGGAGTTTATATCTTTCGCAGCCATAACGTCTTTCGTATTCCCCTTAGAATTTATTTGTTATTTTATTTTTAATCGCCTCGACCCTGTTTTCGAGACAAAATTAAACATTCGCAATATGACAGTTACACCCTTCAACCCACTTGACTGCTTTGTTGATGAGGATTCTCTGTGTTACTTTCACGCCTTCCATCAATATAAGATAAGACCTTGTCTTCATCTTGCGTCTAACTCGATCAACAGGGACATCGAACACATACTGGGGCCGCAAAAATTGTATCAAGTTCAACGTCTCCAAAACAAAGCATGTACTGGATCATTTCTAATAAAACCTGCATCGACATTCCTTCTATATCATTGGACGGTGTGAATCTAACAGCTGTCCTACATATCTCTTAACATCTCAGACATAACTTGAATCTAGGATCTACGATGGAATAAGCGCCTATTCCAAATCTCGATAGAGTTATTAGCTGTGTTCCAAAATTCAAGCCAAGTTCTCGCAAGCTGTTGGCTTCTACTCGTTCCTACTTCTCAACCAAGGCATGAGTAGCTACGAGTAGAAGCGAACTGCTTGCTCGAATTTTGGAACACAGCTATTGAGCCACCGTTGGAATACAGTAGTCTTACCGAAAAAAACTGCGGCTTAAATTACGTACTGCTACCTGCACTGCAACGTGCTATACAAGACTAGTTCACTCCGCCAAGCCTCATAGAAGAAGCTTGTAAATATAACAACTCGACTGTGCCACAACTTTTCGCAGTCAGTATTTGCGAACTCTTTCAACATCTCAGAACTCAAACGTAAGATTCATTGCCTTCTGCTCGAGCTAGTCTCCTAACATATCCTCTTTTATCCTTCCAACTAAGCTTAGATATTGTACCATAATCTGAATGAAATAATGGACTGGTAGTATAAAGAGTGATGCCTAGGCTCACATAAAAAATGGCCTCCAGCTTTAAATGCACATTATCAATAAGACTTAATCCATTTTTATTACAGGAAACTGACTTGTTATAATTGCATGATTTAAGTCAATCTGGGGGCAATAATCTTTATTTAGACCAAAACCCACTTATATTCATCATCATATCCAGTAAAGCGTAATTAATTGTATTTATTATAAATTGTAGTTATTTTTTTATAAAATATTATAAATGTACAACAAAAACATTTCTTTTTAATTTCCAGAATGCATCAGCAGCATTACAAAATCAAGACTTTCAAATACAGTCACCAGCATCTGGATCACCATTACCAGTAGCTGGTACAGATCCTGCACAAGGTGCTCAAAACACTCAAGGTGGTCCAAATACGGTTCTAAGAGTTATTGTAGATTCATTATTATATCCAGTATCATTGGATATTCTTCATCAAATTTTCGAAAGGTGCGGAAAAGTTCTAAAAATTGTGACATTCACAAAAAATAATTCATTCCAAGTAAGTATTAAAAAATTTAATATATTGAAAATATATCCTTAAAGGAATTATGACTAATTTATTTAATAATTTCTAGGCTCTTATACAATATCCAGATGCACAAACAGCTCAACAAGCAAAACGTGTTCTAGATGGCCAAAATATATACAGTGGCTGTTGTACATTACGAATCGATAACAGCAAGTTAACAGCGCTTAATGTTAAATATAATAATGATAAATCGAGAGACTTTACAAATCCATCGCTGCCACCAGGGGAGCCCGGTGCTGATGTAATACCTGGTGCTGGGGGGCTAGTCAATACAAATGACTTGCTACTAATAGCTGCTAGGCAAAGGCCAGCACTAACAGGTGATAAATTAGGTAACAACTTTTAAGTTTCAATTTATTATTTGATGGCGACTGTGGAAGATTGTGTTATTAACATTGTCGTTTTTTTATCATCAGTACTAAAAAACCAAAAATGAAAATAAAAAAAAAACGCATCCTGACAATAATTTTTTGGTATACAATATTTATATTTATCTTTACTAAAAATATTGGTATAGTATTATAATTAATTTTTTAATTTATGTTTTTAAAAGAAAATATTAATCGTAGAAAGAAGTTAGGTTATTGGAATAGGTTTTATTAAAATGAGTGCATATTTAGTTCTTCTTAAACATTTTGGTAATTGATTTGTATGAGTCTGCTCAGATAAACAAACGAATCTAGGATCAAAATCCATAGAAGTCCTGTTATCGGATAACCAAACGGCTACCAAGACACTAGGATTTATCTGTGCAGTCTAGACGCGTCATTCTGGTCGAAACCTATTACAAACAGCTCTCTTCCTTGGCTAGAAGGCATAAGATAACTCTTCAGTTAATATCGGTTCACAGAAACATCGAGGGTAATTAAAAGGCAGACTAGGAACAAATCTAGTTTATACACCAGTGGAGAATATACTCTGCTGTCTGTGGTACAAAGAGATATTTCCACGTACTTCCTTTCAATTGAAACTCTTAGTAGAGATGTTTAACATCTTGCGCCAAGACTAAAAAGACTTGGCCTGACTATAGCCTTACTATAAATCACGCGACCTCCTGTTGATGCGCCGGAAGGACATCGCTAGAGTCGTGTCGATCGTTATAGAACACTAGGGAAGTGGGGAATATAGTATGCCTCCAGATTGAGAATTCCATACAACTCCCTGAGCCTTAGCTGCGGGGGAAATAAGCCAGAGAGACAACGGAATCTTTCCTACGCAACTGTCCGGCTTTGGTTAGGTTTAGACACGCCCTGCATTTGGAAACAATTGCTTACACGGCTTTTTAGAGATTTAGAAGCTTAAAATATGAGACGGGATTAAAATCACTCCAAACACATTACCAGACACTAGTCACCTAAAGAATTTACACTAGTGTGGTTACGATTCCTTTTCAACGCCTCGTCATCGTTCCTTGGTCGAGGCGACCTGATTTTAAAAACATGATTATAGTTATTGATGACTGAACTCAGAAAGATACACCTAAGCATACATAGATATATGTTTTGAACAAATTGTCCTATCCCAACACGATTCCCCGGAAATATCTATCGAATCATTTTACAATATTAATTATTCAGTCAATGCACTGTTTTTAAATTAATGTCACATATTCAAAAATGATTAAACTAAAACTACACTGGTCATTAAATCAACTTCAACCAATCTAGGCATTTAATTTTCTTTGTTAAATTTTACCTATTTATTGTGTTGAAAGCGATTCCTAGCTCGATGGTGAATTCAGCAAATATTTTATAATATCTATTCTATATAGATATTGATAGTTTGGTTAACCATATTGATACACATGGACCACACACTAGTTCATTCATTATTTATTCTTTACCCAAAATTTTGATGAAGTTCGCGCTGTTTAACAACAATCGAAGCTGATTTAATTTTATTTCAACAATTTCCATTGTTCATATATTGTTATTTTGATCCCGCTAAAGTAAACAATTACCTGAACTGTTAATAAACGCATTAAAGCTACAAAATATTTTTGGTTTAATTTTAAGTGTAGATATTGGGGGTAGGTTATTGCCATCAACCACAGTGTAAATAATTCCAGGCTTTTGTCATACTTAGTTTGCATATTGTGGTGGTAACAGCATAAATATTTTTGAAATGGCTTTTTCGTATTTCTATTAGTATGTTTCAAAAGTGTAAAGTCTGCTGATGTGATTTCGTACAGAATTTAGTTCTAAATTCAATTTGAGATTATTTTAAATTATGGACCCTTGCAAGCGATATACTTATCAAAGAGTTGGTCTAGTGTTACTATTATGGTTCGGTGTTATATCAAACACAATAAAGTAACTCTACTCTTTGCATCACTATATTGCCCATTCTCCATCAGCTTAAATTTTAACAATTGTAGTTCTCTTAACATTTTGCGTAAGTCCTTATATCTCTTCCTTGTATCCTTATTTTTTCTGGCGTTGGAGGAACAGCTTTTTTGGGGGCGATACCTCCATTCTCATTACATGTCCGTATAATCTTGATGCTTTTAGTTATGTTCTTTGATTATTTGATACAATTCGAGGTTGTATCTTCTTCTCCAGACATTTTTCTGCGACGGTGATCCTGCGAAGAATTTTTCTCTTGCTACTTCCAAAAACCTGCTCATCATACATAAGTAGTAAAGATCCATGATATGCTGTAGTCGCTAGCAATATTCATCTTTTAATTTCCGCCGTAATGCTGTTGCCTTTGTTCCAGCTTTAGATGCTCCTTTTTCTACTGAGGCAAGATTTCTTTTGCTGCAGCCATTGTCTTGCTCATAATAACTATGCCATCCGCTAAACAGACTTGTTTAGAATTGTCCCTCTGGTTCAATTCAAGCTTCCCAAACAGTGACACATGATTTTGTAAAAATTATTGTAATAAACGAGCTAATTGGGTCGATGCTGAGTCTTTTTGGAAATATCCAATGAGTAGCTGTTGTCTGTCACCGAATTCTTTGCTCGTCCAAGGGATTACCGTATCCCTAATTTACACTTGGTAATTCACCTTAACGCCTTGAATTGTAAAAACAAGCTCAGATCGTTCGCAGTTATAGTAACGCAAATCATCAGAGAAGCAGGCCATTGTTTACGTACGTTTACAATTGTCTAATTGGACTTGCACTCTTCCACCATACACGATCATTTTCTTTATTGTGCAAGACTTTCGGTGCAATTTAATCGTTGAAGACGAACTGCCTTAAGTTTTAGTGCTATATGAATTAATTTTTTTGCACCTTATAAGGTTTCAATTTAAGTTATTTTTTCAATAACGAGTTGGGCACATTTAGATTTTTAACCAATTTTGTTGCCTTCTGACGTAGATAATGTCTTAGCATTCAAGCCTTTATCTTTTGATCCATTTCTAGTTATGTTGCTTGTTTTTCTATGACCTTCTCCACGGAATATTTCAGTATCAGTTTCATTATAGTGCTTGATAGTTCAGTACTGAAACATTTTACTAATATGTAAATGCCCGGGACTCAGGAAACAATACTTGGTTACGATTTTCCAACCAAAATACAATTTAAATGCTCCTTACGTTTGAACGCCAGAACGATATGAATCCTCATAAATAACTAACACTATCATCAGGTTTTTAACAGCTGATTGTTTGGTGCGTTGAAATGGCGAGGCCAAAATACTCTCTGTGCTAACCTCCAATTAGCAAATTAGCTCCGTTTTGATACCATTCATTCTCATGACCACTAGGCTTGTTATGGGTTTTAGATCCATTTTGTATCATTCAAGAACTGTGTCAAGTTCGTTGTAGGCTACGTTGCTGGATCCTCAAGCTCATTCAGTATGCGGCTGCAAATGAACTCTCCCTGGCCCTGGCTAGGATTCTTGCAGCTACTGCATGATGTGTTGAATGAGATGCTCCTTCTGGATGCATGCTCTGCTATTGTCCAGTGTCCCGTATACACAGCTGTAGCACTGCCTAGGTTCGTGCGGGATAGCTTTAGGAGGTTATTAATTTTGTTGTTGTTGTTTGGAGGTTGTCAATTTTGTTTTTGTTGTAGGACAGCCATATTCTCTTGGCCGTGTTGCATATTGTTAATACTTTCAATCTTGCGTTGGTCAAGGACAGGAAGGATGGGTAAATATGTCTTTTAACCGTTTTAATATGTAGGTCTATCTCTCCGGTGGATAGGCATTCCTGTTTGAACTCTCCCTTGTTAATTCGACAGATCTCTCTGTCCTTTGCATATTCCTATGGCTTGGAACCCATAGTAGAATGACGTTTACAATTCTGCTTATGCGTTCGAGCTCACCTGAGCTGACTTGATTTAATGAGATCCGGGTGAAGTTGAGAGCCGGGTTCTTGTCTACTTTCGCTAGTTGACATGCCTTCCAAATTGCCGCATTTCGGCTTGGAAGACACTGGATCTGTCCGGGAATTTTTTGATATATTACTTGATTCAGAGAAGGCCCCGTTCATCATTGAACCGTTTGTGTACATTACCATGTCCATATGTGCTAAAACGTGTCCGCTTTTCAACTCCCGTCTTGTTGGAATTTTGTTTTTGACCTTCTTACTCAACTCCAATTTGGATATAATGTAGTCTGTGTTGGTTGGGATCAACTCTCTGAATGTTGCTATGTCCGTATGGCTTTTCTTGCCAGTACCCATTTCCTTTTTGTGTTTTTGTTTTTTTTTGGATACGATCAGGTTGAGAAATCATGTTTTGTACTACTAGTCCGTCATGTCGTTCATGTCATGGTGCAATGTCTACTAGTAAGCTTGATCTGAAGGAGACTAAAGAAAAGACAGGTTAGGGGTCTGGACAGTGCTTGAGGTAGATGTCGATGAACCTTACGTTTGAACTCTGAGATGTGATATAAGTTCGGATACACTGACTGCGCATGACAATGTGACCGCGCAAGTTCAGTATGACCCCGCTACAAGAGGCTAGTTAGTTAGTGTGGAGGTCCAGTGGAAGAACGCAGATGATGGTATTTAACAGTACAGCAGCGTGAAATTGGTAATGGACTATCTGTCATTTTTTCAGTAATGAGCTTCACTTTTTAACGCTCATCGTTGTAGTATTTTGTGTTGTATCTTTCACTCGCACTCTTATTGGAATTTAATCGATCTTTTAGTCGAATTAACACTCTTAAAGCTATTTTACAAAGTTTAGATTTCTAGATCTTCTAGGTCTTAGTTTCAAGTCTAGTTTTTCTATTTAGACATGCTCACATAATTCAATCCTTTCAACTTTAATGGAGCAGTAAATGAATTCTTAATAAGCACTATGGTATACGTATATGGATGGTACTTTATTATTCTGTATGCTCCCTGCAAACAATTTCTCGGCGGCTCGCTTTCTCGGACCATTCTCGATTCGAAAAATGCTTGCGAAGGGTACGAGAAAAAGATTCAAAACGCAAAATGAAAGCTTTTCTGGTTGATTTGTTTCTCCCAAAGACTTCATGCTGTAGAAAAATATTGAGTGCCGATTTCCCCTGAATGGGACTTCAAATTTCCAAATTACACTAACAACATAACGTCATTTCACCGATTTGAAGTCCTATTGAGAGGAAATTTTGAGAGCCTGTGGTTTCTCTTCAACGATTTGTTTGGAAAGTTTGAGCTTTTGACTTGTTTTACTCGGCGGAGTGATTTTCGGCGCAGAAGCGATTTGCTATCTATACGAGCATGCGATTCGTTATCAGCACGAGAAAGCGATTCGATCTCTTGCTCCGCTTTTATTGCCTTCGAATTCGTTTACGAGTCGTTAACGAGTTCGAGATCGAAGCAAGCTCTCGCTTTTGGCAAATCGTTCTCGAATCGTTTCCGAATTAAAATGTTTGCTGGGCTGTTTCCTATAATATTTTGCATAGGTATATTTTTTTCTTTAGGTAAGGTACTACACCTCTAATTAAAGCAGAGTGAGTCTTGCTAATGTTAATGCTAATCTAGGTTCGTCCATCCGTTTCAGCCTATCCAACTAATCTCTTTAGAACATTTTTACTTTTACATTGCTTCAACGCAACCAATTTTATAGAGCAAGGTCGAACTTTCAAAATCCTTCTCTGATTTTGAGCTTAGGTATAGATGTTCATTCAATACTAGAGGCTTTAATCGTATATAGGCCTAATTATTGCAACAAATTAGTTCATGAATTCTTTGGAAGCATTCCAAATTTCTATTCAATGCACATTGTGAAAGTATCTCCATTGAGGTCGACCAACAGTACTCATGTAGATGTGTATTTTCATTCATTTCTCGAATCTTTTATCAGACTTATGTGGAGGGGAATGCCTTACTCACTGATTGTGTTATCCTCTCTACTATATTGATGGAATTTAGTTTCGTAATCACTTGATGTAAGTTTTAAATGGGTTTAAGTTTAAAGGATTTAAAATAAAGGGAAAAGGATTTTCAACAATTGTTTTTTTTTGTACATTAGAGTAGTAGTGGTAGTAATTTTTGATGTAATTTGTTGAATTTTTTAAAGGGATGTTTTAAATTTTCGCTTAGGTTGTTGTCTAGGATTTGATATTACTTGGGCTGAATTTTTATTTCAATGAATTTACTGAACAGACTTAGGTCATTCGATAAGGTTTCGTTTGGTTTATATTAAAAAGTTATTTCTATTAAAGGAATTTAGTGGATTCTATAGAAGATAAAATATTGCTGTAGTTTACGAATTAAGAAACGTATCTATTGTTTTTAGGTGTGTGGGGTTAAGCTCAAACAGGTAGTTGGATTATATTTAAATATTTATATTAAAAAATCTTCCCAAATCACCACTTTATTTTTTTGTTTAATTAGATTAAATGTATCATACTAATGAACATGAGACTTGCACTTTAATTTGAAAATTTTAAAAATCTTAATTATTTTACACCAATCGGATATATCGTTACTTTATTTTATATTTTATTCTTTTGATTATAAAAATCTTGTTTCTTTATTTTTTGTTTGTTTGTTTTTTTTTTTTTTTCAAATAAAATAAAAAACTTTTTTGAACTAATTAAATAAATAAATATCATTAATGCATATTTGTTATCAAAATAATAGGTTTGCAGCAAAATATTACAACAAATTCCGATTTCTTTGCACGTCGCCTGTTTTGTTAGTATTACTTTCATATTTGTTTTGTGCTAAATTAGGATTAGATAATTTTTACTAAAACAAATTTTATTTTTTTTCTCTGTCTTTCTCTGTTTGATATACACAAATTCAATATGGACGCAGTAAATGGATTAGGTGCTCCTGGTGTATTACCTCCATTTGCATTGGGAATTGGTGCCCCATTAACTGGTGGCTATAGTAGCGGCATGCCAAGCTTGGGTGCATTCGCATTAGCTAATACAGGTTCATTAGGATCAACACCGCCAGCATTGCGAGGTTTCTCAAATGTATTGCTAGTATCTAATCTAAATGAAGAGGTAAGTTTAGATTTTAATTTTATATAATTTTTTTCCCAAATAACATATACATATATATAAAAAATATGACCAGAAAAATACTTATATATATATTAAAAAATTTTCCGTTTAAATTTTTCATTTTAATCAAATTTATATACATACATACATATATATATATAAATAAAAAATAAACCTAAATAAAATAATAGATGAAATCATTAAATACATTATTAATATAAGATTTCAAATATTCCATCTTTAATAGCTTTTTTTATAATTTTATTTCTATTTATTTATTTATTTTTTCAAAAAACAAAAACCCTGCAGTCCAAATGCAAAATTTTCATACTTCAAAAATTTATTATATAATATTTAATCTTATTTATTTATTTACTTATTTTTACTTAATTATTTTTTTTTAATCTAAAAACTTAAATTTAATTCAGTATACTCAAATTGTATTTTTGTGTTTTGTTTTTATTTTTCATTTTTTTTGTTTAATTGTGTGTTTGTTTGTATTTTTTTATTATATATTTATACATATAAATATTTCGTTTTCAACTTTTCCTTTATTCTGCTCTTTTTCTGCGACAGTATTTTAATACAAATTTTCACGCAGTATTAATCAATGAAAATAATTTATTTTTTTTTTAAAAAACAAAATAAAATTATAGAAATAGAAGTATTTTAAAGTTTTTTATTTTTGTGTAAAACAATAAATGTTGGTGCAATATTTATTTACTATTCTTTTTTTGTGTAGATTTATTTATTATTTAGTGTTAATTTAGAAATTATTCACGTTTTTTAATTTATAATATTATTTTAACAAAAATATTTATAAATATTTTCGAGGCAAAAAAACATAAAATTTCTTCAGTTATTGACACTTTTGATAGTATTTTTATTAGTATTTATATTAATTTATAAATTTAGTGATAAAAGTATAATTATGAAGAATATAACTCGTTTATATATAGTTTTTCATGTGGTGGGGAGCGGCCAATTTAGGCCTATGGTGAACATATCCCAAAAATATAAAAGAAAATAAAGAAAAGGTAAAAACGTATTTTATTGAAGAAGACCGAATCTGAGCAGGACTTAGAAATTCTTCTTTCAAGTTAAATCAGAGCAAAACATTCACAGAGAACATGGGTGGAAGTCTCGTCACTTTCCATGCAGAGTGGGCATGCTGTCTCCTGAGACAGCCCTATGTTAGATATCCAACCTGCGGCCCGCCATGTTCAGAGTAATAACGCCTTTTTAGCCTGTTTAAAACTTGGGACCTATTCCCCAAAGATTAAGTTCAGTCCCTTAACCCAGCCCTCTATCAGTGACTTGGATTTGGTGGACCATGAGGTACCACAGAAAGGCTCGGGGCCCTGGACCAGCGTCTCAAATCCCTCCCTCGTGAGCTTGTATTTATCCTCATTGCCCTCGATACCGCAGTGTCCGGGGATCCTAGAGACACATTATTTTTCCTGGCCAAGCTATAGAGAACGTCAAAGCAGCCTGCAACTATTTTGGAGTAAATCTTCCACGATGAGAGTGGCTTGATGGTAACTTGACAATCCGACAAAATATATACATATATATGGGGTGCGCCATCTAGACCTCGGTATGTCAACATTGAATAACTTTGACATATTTAGCCGATTTTGACAAATGTACACGATTCTGAAATGTCATACACGGGTCTTGATGAATGACCAAATCCAAGTTTCACTGAACGGAGTTTCTAAACAATAACAAAGAGATTTTGCACCACCAAAGTTTGCAGGACATCTTGGCCGAGCTCTACAGACCTTCAAGAACGAGACTCATTTTCTAAGCTATAGTTTCCTCCGTCTAATTTCAGACAATCGGATTGTCTCTGGCTTACTCTTATTGCCTGATCCCCATCTATATTGCATTAAAACCCGTCGCACTTTCTGTTACGTTCACCTTAATTTAACTTACACAAACAAAATATGCCGATTATGTTCCTCCTTCTCCCCCACTTAGCGGATTTGGTAGCCATCTCAGAGGTTCACGGTTCGAATCCACTCCGCTTAGGGGCTTTACCTTTGCATATTATAATATAAAAATTAGCGTTCAATGTTTCTGCTTCAAGTCTAAATTATTAGCAATACAAAAACGTTTGTGAATACGACAAGGACCAATGGTGAATTCATATTTCTTAAATGCTAATCGATTACCACTGTTTGATTATTGATTGATGAAGGAGTCATTGTAAAGCTGGATATTCACATGTTACATCGCCTTGTTACCGATCACATTTTATACACTTTTTTTGTAAAAAGAGTATATATTTGTCTGATTAACAACTTCGATGTACCATCAGCACCAAAGGACCAAATTCTGTACCAACGTTGTCACTCTTAATCATCATTCAGTTGCAGGACTCTCTGGTTTGATTATATACTTATTTGTATAAGGTTTTTCTGGTGTCCTTTGTTATGTGTGTGTATCCTTTGGGTCTTTGGACACCATTCATCACTTAAATATTTTTGATTTTTTTTATTAATTTAAATAAAATGATATATATGTATAACAATGAAAATTTTTCCAACATACCCTTTTCCAGCCATCAATTGTGTGATGTGGTTGTATTTTCCCATTTTTTCTGTCACTTTTGGCGTCCTTGCTGAATGATTACTCTTTAAATTTACTTCGTAGAATTTCATGGCTGGTATTTTGACCTCATGCCCATTTACTGCCTCTTTAACAAGCGTACGGATGCTCTGCATTTTCGTTATGACAGTTTTAATAATTTTGTGGTCTGTCGTTGCTGTAATTAAACTTATTCCACTACATATTTCCGCGCTTATTCTTTCTTCTATATGTATTATAAATCTTGTTATCCTATCTATAACATTACCGATGTCTAAAAATGATGAAGTTCCGGATCGTGTTTTTATTTCATCAAGATACATAGAAACACGAACCCAAACTCCATCCCACCTATCTAATCTTTCTTAGAAGACAAAAGGTTATAAGGCCTTAAGTTCTAGTCTTCAGTACGTTATGATGTCATTATGCCAAAACTAGTGTGGCCTCAGAACTCAATAAGCATGATGACACTCACACTACGGTCACCTTTTGATTTTTCAATTCTACTCCAGTGGACTGTATAGGCCAATTTTAAAGCTTTATATGTGTAGTTTTTCCTTAAGGAATTTCCGGAACATGTGTGGCGTCGTCAAATACTTAGATACGTCTAAATTCATTAAATTCAGAATTTCAAGGTCTACCTTCAGCTGCAATCCGTGATATTTTTAAAATGCTTAAACATCAACCTGTGTAAGATATGAGAATTTGGCAATAATTTTCATATATTTTTGATAGTTTTTGGAATATTTTGTATCACTACTTTCATTTCTCTCTCTCTTTCCTACTTACTTCTACCTCGATGTAAAACTTCCCTGCAAACAATTTCTAGGAGGCTCGCTTTCTTGGACCATTCTCGATTCGAAAACTGCTTGCGAAAGGTACGAGAAAAGTTCAAAACGCACCATAAAAGCTTTCCTAGTTGATTGGTTTCGATATTTTGCTCCGCTTTTATTGCCTTCGAATTCGTTTACGAGTCCGAGTTCGAAGCAAGCTTTCGCTTTTGGCAAGTCCTTCTCGAATCGTTTCCGAATCTAAATGTTTGCAGGGTTAGACTCAACATAAAGCTCACACCAGTATTGTAAACAATTTCTTGTATACAAAGCAGGAGCTTTCAAAGCAACTCATGAAATCTCTTCACACCTCAAACCACAATCATGTTATTTTAATTTCCCAGAAAGACCATTTTCAGCATACGAAATATCTCGGATTTGGAAATTTTACACATGGCCAATGGAGTGTAAAGTCATTATCTTACCCCCAATCTTGGATTTAATGTTGGATAACTAAGGTTGATATTCAGGACAAGATCATAAAGAAAGATTATTTTCGGGTGATGTTTACGGCCCTTACTGAATATAGTATATTCTATAATTGATCATTAGTTTTCAATGAAATGTTCAGTTTTTGTCTAGTCTTGTTTGGATCTGTGATATTTGTGCTACGAGAATTGATTGTTGGAATCATAAAAAACTTTTTTAATATTTTCTCATACTAAAATAATCACTAATATCTATCTTTACACTCCTCATATTTGTTTAAACATTCTGTTAGCTTATGTTGTAGTTTGATGATAAGCGGAGATTTTTAATTTTGAATACTAAAGCTTAAAGGAGAACTGCTGATATTATTCTTCATATACGAGTATATAAAGTAAGCATAGCTGCTAGAATAAGCTGTTGGGACGGAAATAGATTGTAAAACCTACCGTCGTATGAGGCCAACATCGAAATATCGCATCGTGTACCCTCAACAGGTACTCCCCAAGGAAGTATGATCAGAGAGTATGAGCGTCTAGAAATTTGATGCTATAGCCGATGCAACCGGGAAAAGGATATTCCTTTTTCAGTCTTCTGATCTCGCTTTGTGACTTCATGTTTATGTTTCCGGTCTCTTCATGTTCAACCAGAGCGGCAGGGATATCGTGCGAAACTGTTCTGTTCATCTTGAGATGGTTTACTAACTTCTTTTTCGTTTCTAATTTTGCGTATGGTATTGAAGCCTTATTGATACAAATACAGAGTATGGCATTTCTTCGCGCAGTAGTGCATCGTGTATCGACTGATACTAAGGAGATTTTAACCGCCATTACCAATGCGTTATTTCCAAAAGCATCAATTAGTTCATAGTTAGTATGGTTGTAATGGCAACACTGTAAATCAGTTAAAGAAAAGGTTCCAAAATACTTCCCTGTGGTAGTCCTGTTTAGGATGAATAAAAGTCACTATATTTCATTTTTTTCACCATAGATGTGATTGTATATTATTTCTTGTACCTCTCTAGATATAAACGACACTCTGTAGTTGTACTATTATTGAAAGCTTGTGATATGTTTTAGCAGGTTGCAAAGAAACTTGACTCTTTTTCGAATACATATTAGATACAGTAACAATATCAATATCCAATATTTATTTCAATGTTCCGAATCAGAAATTTCGTCAGTGGTGTTATACTCAATATTATATAGTTAACATATTAACAGTCCCATTGGTCCGTACAATGTACCTTGGATCACGTTGATGATTACGTTTACAACAATACTCTTAATATATCTTTTTAATAGAAGAATGTGTCTATAATCACAACAAAACTGAAAATAACTGAAGAAAATGATCTCAAATAAAAAAAACAAATTAAAAAATAGAAACTAGATTAGAATTAGGCGCACCTTCATAAAGTTTAAGTTAAATAATTTTCAAAACACAAACACCAATAATTTTTTTTTCTCAAAAGAGGACCTTCCGACTTGAAACCTTTTTATGTAATAATAGTTGATTAAATTATGTTTAGTGTTATTGTTATTATTATAATAATTTTTTTTTTACTTAACTTCAATTATTTTTCTTGCAATTTTATAATTATGTTAGTTTTATTTATAATTAATTATTTATTATTTTTATATTTCTCCCCCTTTTTTTTAATTTTTAAAGTTTTAATAATAAAACAAGAGACAAAAAAAAATACTTCGCTAACTTATTCTCTTTCTCTTTTTCTGTAGATGGTCACGCCTGATGCTCTATTTACCCTCTTTGGTACGTCTGCACATTTTTATACTATTTAATTAAATTTAATATTTTTATACAAGTTTTTTTTTTTTAATTTAATTTATTAATAACCTTAAACAAAAAAGACCTATACTATTTTACAGTATATTTTTCTGTATTTCAAAATTTCTAAATTATTGTTTGTTTTGTTTTTTTATTTTGGTTTTTGAAACTATGTTTCATTTTATTGTATTCTGTTTTTTTTTTTATTATTTCTTAATTATTTTAATTTTAATTTACATTTTTTTTTGTTTCATTCATTCGTTGTTTTGTGTGCATCTACTATTTGCTTATTTAACTAAAAATCTGTGTATATAATTTATTTTTATATACATTTTGTTGTGTGTTTTTTTATATACCATTTACAATATTTTTAAAAAAAGAGCATTTCTAAATAATTACACTTTAAAATTGTAAAAATATCCGTGTAAATAATTTATTCGTTTAGTTTTTTCGTCTTTGCTTTGTAATAATGTAAGCCAAGTGATATTTTGCTTAATATCTTTTTTTACAAAATTAAATTTTTCTTTTAAATTTAATTCAAAGTTTTAATTTTTTGTAATGAATACATTCGTAAATTTAGTTATATTAAATATTAAAATAATGGATCTTAGTAAAAATAATGAGTGAGGACTAAAAAGTGTTCCAAAAATTATATTATATAAGTGCCACAAAAAATATGTGTGGAAGAAATAGCCCAGTTGTCAGAGACCTCGTACAAAATGTGATCTCGCTGAAAATAGGGTCTTAGGTATTTTTTTGCGTGTACATCTACGATAACAAAATCTTTGCTGCTTTAAAGTGTATACTAAGTTAACAATTTTGAAAAAAATTTCGAAAATTTCGTTTTTGCGTTATATCTCGAGAAATAAAAAAAATTTCGAAATACTAATAGCACCACGCGAGAGAGCGGAAAATTTTACTAAAATTTATATTATAATTTATTTTAAATTTTTTTTATTATAAAAAATTATTAAAAATAAGAAAGCGAATTCAAAAATTCTACGCGCGCCAAACCGCCGAATTCAAATACTCAAGCGCCTGACACATACAGAATATGATGAAGAAGAAAGCCGCGCAGTGTCGCCGGAAGCCTTTCAGTTCTCTCGTCTGTGTGTCGCCTGTTTTTGAAAATAAAAATGGCTTCGAATGAATGCTGTAAGCAAAAATGATTAAAAATAAATTTTATTAAACAGAGACAATGTTTATCATTTTAATTATTTTTACATCAAAAGTAAAAGTATAATGATGAAAAATGTACAAGGATTTTTTTTGTACGCCTCTATTAATATATACATATCTTCAATTTTATAAAAATCAGTGAAAATTTTACAAATTATAACTTCCGGTCAAATTTTCTATGAGAAAAAAAAAATTAAATACTAATGGCTTCTTTAGAAAGCTTAGAGTCTACTCTTAAAAATGCTCGACCGAATGTTATGAAATTTTTTTCACAGCATGTTTTCGTTAATATTCTTCGATCGGCATCTCAAAGAAGTCGATATCGTTTTTGGTTCGAGCGATATCGTGCATGTACAAAAATCACGAATGTCGTCGAAAGAAAAAAACCACTCGACCGAAATTTATGAAAATCTGAAACGCATGAAATCAGGAACGCTTCGAACGTCTCCTCAACGTAGTCGATATCATTGTTGGTTCGCGCGATATCGTTCAGGTACAAAAATCGCATATGTCGTTTAAACAAAAAAAAACTGCTCGACCGAATTTTATGAAAATCTTTTCAGATTATAACTTCTGTAATACGCTTCGAAAGACACCTCAACGAAGTCGATATCCTTTTTTACCTACGCACACACACACCCACACAAACATACCTTTTGTCAAATTTATGCTTAAAATGCTATTGGGCCCTTGAAAAATGAAAATACATTAAAAATTACGATTTCGATTTTTGGACCGATTATAATAACTTCCTTATAAACTAGGAAGTTAAAAAAGAGTCCCTGATCCACCCTCAGGAGAGCAACTGTTTCCGCTCTATGTCCCATGGGGGATTAAAGAGCATAAGTAAGTAAGTGAGCCATCCTCGAGGTACCAACGCAGCTGCGAAAATTGCTTACGTTGCATTTCTCGCGCACCTTGAGCGAAAATTATTCTTGCAGAATTACTCGAGTTGTTCAGGTTTCGTCTAGGAATTTGATTGCGAGCACTTACTCAAAATTCTACTATGTTCAAATTTCTTTACAAAACATTACCGATCTTATAAAGCAATGTCTTTTAGTTGTAAAGATTGATTTAGGAGTTGGGTACTTATCTAAGTACAAAATTTAAACATTGTTTTACGAAAATCTGCAAATTTTCGATTAAAGGATGGGAAACGTGAATATTTTATGAAAAAATCATTGATAAAAATCCATTCTATCAATGCTAAGAGTAAATTACCTTCACCAGAAAGTCTAGGCGCCTTTTTGTCATATGGGAGACTTTATTAACTTTTTTTCCCACTTCTTCGGACAAGAAGTGAAACTCTGTATAAAGGAGGAGAATCCATCTTGCAACCTTGGGCGGTTTTATTGTTTTTTCGAAAATTCCGACTCTAACAAATATACAATAGAACAATTACAGAAACCTAGAATAGTCGTATGCTTTCACAACAATAACCACAAATAGGACAAATCGTATAAATTAAAAAAAAATAAAACTTAAATCAAGAAACCACTTATGACAGTCTACAAAATAGTTTTCAATCAAAACCATCAAAATCATGCTAATTCTCAAGTGCAAAAATATCACACACAATAATCCAGGCAGATGAAGGGTAATTGTTTTCAAGCATCACTACTACTAGCACTAGTATGACGCTAGTAACTCGGACAAGGCTTCCTCCAAAATTTTACTGGTCTAAGCACTGTGATGGGAAACTGAAGGCTTAAAACAGTTGTGAATTTCAGTTTCAATCAATAGTGGACATCAAAATCTGTATGAAATACTGAAATATTGGTGAAACTGGGTTCTATTGTTCTATAGTACTCTGTACTATGCATTAGAACACGTTTGACCTCTATTTGTGGTTATTTAAGCCCATGCTTTGATATGAACTTATTCAATATCACAAAACTTTTCCCTAGAAATATGTAGTTGGGCTGAATTTAAGGATCCACAAATTGATTATTTCCTATGTGTGCGTCTCTTTCTCTCTTATCAGCAACTCTACCATCTTTACGTAATCTATTCAAGAGCTATTTTATTTAGCCATCTCAAATTAAGTCCAATTTAGTCAATAAAGTTTCGATAATAATCTTTCATCGTCATGTTTACACTCCATTTTTCCTGCCACTATAAGCTATTGTAAATCGATTTGGGGTACACCTTGATTCGGCCTCGATAGGCAAGAATACGTTCGGTCCTAGTAATGAACATAATGATGATGTATGTAGTAACACCCTATGCCCAAGTATACTTTATCCACCATCGTAATTCTCTTTAGTTCAATCCTCCTTAAAGGATACAGAAAATGCTTCATGTTGCCATACTTTGTAATGTTACACGTGTGTAATTGTAAATATCAGTAACGTATGTACAATTTCAACCCAGTTTCCTTAATGGTCTGTCACTGGAAAAGAACTTGATGATGAACATGAATAGTATGGAATATAGGAGGTATGCAGGTAGGAGGGGGTGAGCGCAGAAAATATATATATATATATATATACAATTTTTCCAAAGGAAGTAACTATAAAGCCCTCGACCATAAGCATAAAAGAAGCCGTGTAGTAAACAGGAGCAATGTACATGTAATGGTTGAAACCCTACCAATATGGTTTATGTACATGGGAAGTTTAAAGAGGCTTAAAGGTTCCCATTTATTTTGCAGCGAAGGTTGAAGTTCCACCATAAATCACCAATTCATGCATTGAAAAGATACACATTGTCCCCGGGTAATGCCATATTAATTTTCCTAGTTGTTGTCATTGTATTCTTTAGATTTACAAATCTTTCAGATTCTGATATAATTTCCGATATGTTAGCATGTAAGCAGCGAAAAAAAAATACACATACTGTAGAGAGAAATATTGTTGAAGAGATAAGAAGGCAGGCAGTCCTTGCCTTTAGGGTAACAATTTTTTTTCTGCCTTTATCGAGGAAGTTGATGTACGGGGTACTTGTGACAGAAGCTATTTACACTAAAGATGACTGTATGTGACTGTCGGTGTGTGCGTGTATTTGTAAAAGAGATTTATGTCAATGCAAACATCGATTTATGATCTATTATATGATCTATTATGATTTACCTTTTCTGTTTTGTAGCAGATCGGATCAGGTTTCCGGCGTACAAGCGAAATTTTGCCGTAGTTCCATTGTTCGGTGAATCGCTTGCTCGTTTTCTTTTATCTTAAATTGATTTTAGAAGTAGCTTGTCGAGCCAGCTTTTGTGCAAGTAGGCTCAATAAGAAGATTTTTCTGATGAACATTATACTTATAACTGGCTTCGGTCGCCTAAGAGTTAAGCCTTCTGAATCCCTATGGTGGAGCAGTGAGAGAGAGCCCAAAAGCCACGCCTATCCACTTCAAAGCCTGTTGGAGATCAGATCACAATACAACGTACCTTTCCAATCTTGAAAGATAGAGAGAATTATTTGGCTCAGATGAATACCGACTTTGGGGGTAGTTCGTTCTCGACTGGAGTCGCAAGAATCATTAAGTTTAACGCTTTCAAAACGAGTTGTTATTTTATTTTAAGTAGACAGTCTGTACCCAACGTCTGCCCATCTGTACCTTAACATCTGCCATGTAATGGTCACATATTCCAAATCGTTAAACAAACATTCGAGTGCCTGGGATTTCTTAAATACTGCGGATCAATGCCTTCTTCAACAAACCGTCCGGTCTATATGTCATATATAAGTCTTCAATTCAGATCCATATTGTATACACCTGGTTTAAAATGATGATACTTCGAACACCATATTAGCAAACTTATCGGAGATAGCTCCATTTCACCCAGAAATACAAATGGTACCACCGTAGATTGTAGCAGGCTTGGAAACAGGCGCGGATCTAGAATTTTGTTTTGGGGGGGTCACGGAATTAAAAGTGGCGAAAAAAAATGTTTACTCCTAAAAAAACAAAAACAAAATTAACAAAACGAACAAAACTAACCGAATTTTCTGGTGGATTAAAAACAAACGTGCCCTACGAAAACGTGCCCTAATGTGTTTTTGAGGAAGACGCGCCCTTTCTTGTGAGTGCAGCTAACTTCAGATTTGCAAATCAAAACATATAGAAAGAGTAGTCCAGGAGAGATAGCGGAAAAGTATTCAAGAGTTGAAATAAATCTACCCTGCGATTTATCGACTCTATAATTAAGAGAAAAATCGTAGGAATTCAATGAATGTGTTTTGGAAAAAATTGGTCCAGGAGAACAGGTGGAAAAAAGCTACTAATGGTAGCGAAAACAAGTTTTTCAACGTTTTAGGTGCGAAAAAATTTTGTTTTTGGAAAACAAAAAATAGTACGTAATAGCGCTTAAAAAGACGAAAATTATGAGTTTTGGACAATTGAAATCGGTCAACAGGTTTATGCAAAAAAAAACCACGCAATATGGCCATATTTTGACATTTAATTACAGGGACTATAATTATCGTAGAGCCTTGTTTCATTGTGGCTTCTGTTAGTGCCTATCTACAATAAAAATTTCATGCAAAAATAATTATAGCTTTTCGCGTAAATCTCAAAAATGTAAAAACAGCCGTTTCAGGAAAAAAGTTTGAACAAGGCCCACTCTGGTGCTAGAGCTATTTTGAAAAGCCCTATTTATTCTCGAAGAGTTACTCTACCAACCCATTTTCATGACAAGTTGGTGAGGTTCGATTTAATACCTCATAAACGCGTTTGAAAACAGGCACTTTTCTTGATTTTCAGAAAAAATACCTTTAAGTGGTTGTTTTTTTAATTTGCAAAAAAGTTGGGTCGGTTTTGTGCGTTTGGTTATTCTTTGTTTTTGTTTTTTTAGTTGGGTCAAATTTGCTTTTTAAACAGCCTCGCGAGCGAAAAATTGTTTTGGCAATAAAAATCATTTGAATTCATTATTTGCATATTTACTTCATCGAATGGACAGAGAAATGAGCATATGGGCCATAGTTCTGTCACGGGTATGGGCAATGTGCGAGCGAAGCGAGCGAAAAATTTTTTTGGACTCTCTGGGGCCTCGCTAAATTTTTGCACAGGGCCTCTCAATTGTCTGGTCGCGGCACTGCTTTTGGGGGGGGTCATGACCCCCGTGACCCCCCCCCCCCTTGAATCCGCGCCTGCTTGGAAACAATGAAACTTTCTTAATGTTACTTTTAAGGAGCGTTTACGATATTAGAGTGAGATTTACGCTGAACTTGAAGTTTACATAAAAATTGAAATGGAAGCAACCGATTCAAAAAAGAGTGTGAAAGTCGCGATACAAAATCCAACTATGAAGTTTTCTTACTCCAAGCTGACATTGTAAACGTTTCTTTAAATCGAAATTGTCTAATTTTTTATATGGCCTGTATTTTTGGAGTAATTTTTGTAAGATACACTTGGTTTAGATTAAATTTTTTATGTGTAAGATTAGTGCTCAGAGGTACAGCCCACAAAGTACTGACGAAAGTTCTATCATTGAGTCGGATAGCAATAGTAGGGGAGCTGGCACTTGAAAAAATCGTGTCGTCCAAACCTTCTGCCGTTTGGTATATAAGATTTTCAAGTAATTTCAAGCATTTTTTATAAAATGACATTTTTGCGCGAAGTGGACCCATCTCGAGTTAGGGGGTAAAAAAGGGGTTAAAATTGAAAAAAAATTCTACCGCTTAGTATGTAGGATCTTTTAGGGCTAAATAACCGTTAAATACCAGTGGCAGAAATTTTTGACCATTTGAACCCTCCCCAAGCCACCCCTACCTGAAGTTGCCATTTCACCCTCCACACCGCAGCAAATGGTCAAAAATGTCTGCCACTAGTATTTAACGGTTATTTAGCCCTAAAAGATCCTACATACTAAGCGGTAGAAATTTTTTTCAATTTAAACCCCATTTTTTACCCCCAAAACCCCCTAACTGAGGGTGGCAGAATTTGCAACGACAGTCAACACGCGGTTTTTATTCTAGCGGGTTCCAATCAAAAGTACAGCGATAGAACCGTCGGTGATCGAACAGAAGGTGGCTTTGTTGCTTATTATGCTTACTTAGGCCCATTTTACATGATGAAACACGAAACAAAAAGTTTCCTGCAAGCTTGGTCGATTCGAAGGGGAGAGGTGAGAGAGGGGTTGAGCGAGCACGTGTAAAATGAGGCTTGAAGGCGATATCAGGGGAAACGGCAGGGACTTTTTTTGTAAAGAAGGGAGACAAGAAAAAAAGAAAGTTACATAGGTGGAAAAAATGTCAAGACGAATGGCCATGCCATGAAGTGGATTCAAATCGCGAACCTCTGTGACGGTAGTTGGCGCCATAACATCTAGGCTACCATGGCCTCATAATCCAAAAGTTAGATAGAAGTGAGATTTACAAGAGTCTCTTGAGAAAACGTAGCCTCAACTTTTGTATTGGGAACGCCAGCTATACTATCATCGTATTTCCTTCGACCAAGCTCTAAAGTTACCTTCCTCTCAACAAATTTAGCTCTATCAAGAGCTCAGCGCTTTCACACCAGCTTATTTTATCACTTCTCCAGCTCCAACAGTTCTACCTGAAAACGCTCTAAACGATTTGCAGAAGCTCGAATAATTATGGCAACGGTCCAAGGAGTGCCTGCAACGCTACCAAGCGACTTCCAAGTCGCACCATGAACATCATGAGCTCAAGATCGGCTCATTAGTTCTGATGACGGATTAACGAGTTCCTCCAGCTCAATGGCCATTAGCTCGAGTCATAGACGTTCATTCAGAAAAAGATGGTCGAATCACTGACATGGATGGAGAGATGTTGCTCGTTTTATTGGAAATAAGATAGCACTTAATTTTGGAGGTATTGAATTCGACACCATTCTGACGGCCTCGAGACTGATTTTAGGAGTTTTGCTAACAGAGCATGATGCCAAACTCTATCAAAAGCCTTGGGGATATATATAACAACCAAACCGGACTCAGCAATACTTTCGTTGAGGTGTTCTGTCAGACATACTAAAATGAACCTTTTTCGTCATTTAGGATTTGGTTTGAGTTTAAATACCCCATAAGCCCTTTGTTGATAGTCGTCGCCATGTGTTTGGAGCGAATAGAAATAATTGGTTTTGGATGGAAGTTGGAGGGATTGTTTGACTGTTACCACCGAAGTTAGTCGGTCATTTGGACGACTTTTCCACATATAAGAAAAAAAATTGTTATGGTCGTTTAGAGTTACTTTACTAATTATAGTACTCGTATATAAAACCATTGCAAAAGCCATGCCATTGCAAAATCAGCCTATAGTGAAAAATTGTTGCCTGTTGAGCTCTCTTAAAAATAGCCTTACAAATATAACAAATCTTCGGGGAACCTCAACATAGTTCAATTCTGTACAGAATATGTACATTTCACTGCTTTTAAAAGGTACAATTTACGGTGAAATTTTATAAAATACATTTTGTGATTATCATCGCATACCGCATAAATCATTTACAATGTTTAAAAGGCTTTCATAATTTTTAATTCACAACAAAATCATTCTCCATTGCTACTAAAATTCAGTCAGTATCTTTTTCATGGAATATAAAAGCAAAAATAAATATCAGCATTCAAGCATCCACCAACTATAAAATATCTTCTCCATATAGAATATCACTAGCAGAGATCCATAACCTCGTGCCCAGAAATATAACCATCAGGCATCCTTATACCATCCAAAGTCCATATACATCACATCCATAAAACCGACAGAAACGCTCGTATTTCAGTGCAGTAAAACGAATTCGAGGCCGTATCGAAATCAGCATTGCAATGGGGGCCCCACGTCTATTAAAATTGAAATGCGATGTAATGAGGGGCAACAGTACCAGAAAAAAAGTGAACCAATTCAAAAATTTATATAAAAGGCGAAGAGAGCAAAAAAAAATACACATATAATTTCCCAGAGTCAAGCTCACCTGGCTTGAAGACATAAAAGTATTTATGATCAATAATTCATTTAAATAAGAGCTCAATAAAGCTAGAAAATAGGTTCGGAAGTATACGGGAGAGAGGCAGAAAAAAAGGAGCACATGGTGGCTCTATGAGGCTCCGTCGATTTGGTGCTGGCTGGAGTGGCGCAGAAATGGGGGCACCTTAAGTTTATACTCCAGATTCTGTGCGGCATATATCGATTCGAAGTGGTCCCCGAGGAGCTATCATGTAAATCTAACATGCCGAGTATGTAAATATCAAATTGACTGCGAATTCTGAATTGTTATGTGATATACATCCACCGATATGCACAGCACCATACATATACAAACAAACCAGGAATAGTAATAGCTACAGCTAGACCCAGCAAGGATTTTCTCTGGATCACAGACACCTCCTCGAAATAGCACAGAGCCTGCACAGGTATAGACCGATTGTATATAGGTATAGATCCTGGAGAAATTCTGGGCCAAAACAGCAACAGGGAGACTTACCACCGGATTCGGCATATCCAAGCATGGCAGCATTGGAACGGGAGGAAGGATGTTTCATATACATACTATAGTTATTGATATTAACTTTTTATGATCAGAAACTAATAAATATTTATGGCTTGATAAAGGATAACAACTCTGCTTTTTCGTCTCCAAACAAAACAACACAACAAAAAAAAATTGAATTTTCGTTTTCACAATCAGTCCTGGAAAATGCCCTCGAGGTGAGATACAATTCAGGCATGAATAAGGCTAAGCCATTGACCATTAGGAGGACAAATTGATTTCATCGTGGGAAATTAAGGATCCTTCGAAATGGCATCCAAGCGCTCCTTGAAACAGCCAGTAAATCACCTCCAACGACACTCGCAAGGACAGCAGAAATATCGATCAATGAATATTTTATAACTAGGCGCAAAATTTAAACTTTTTTTCGTATTCAGGGGTTCGATTCGTGGAGGGTGATTCTTTCTTCTTTTTTTTATTACTATTATCCTGTGACAGGAGGAATCACACATGTAAACAATATCAAAGCGTTTTTGTTATTAATATTTTATAGTTTTATATATGTACGTAGAAAAAGAGGAAATAGGAGACACATACAGAATTTTTGATATAGGTTTGATAGACAGATAGCACATGCTTGAATATTAATGCGAAACGGAATTATTTTTTAATGAAAAGCATGTGAAATAAAGGGGTTTTCGCATCCATATAAATATCAGAAAATGACGATTAAAGCAGGTGTTTATGCATGCGATAAGTGATAGTTAAATATGGACATTAAGTAGAGTTATATAAAATTTATAATGCAAAGTATCGATCAATTTTATTGCAGTAGAAAATCAATTGCTCTTTGGTTTTGTTCACCTTATATAGGTTAGGTTAATTATTGTAGAGCTGTCTTCAGTGCGATTAGAGGACCAATTAGCGATTTGACACAACGTTTTGATGACATCAACTAGACTCCCTAAGGTTAGGTGGTTTTTAATCGACTTTGGTGCATATTTAAAGCCATTATGTGGATTTTAAGAAAATTATCAGTACCCCGACCCCTGTCTGGAGATCTCTTTTAAGTCTTCCAGAAAGTAACTTCCAGTCTTTTCTAAGTCTCCCAGAAACTAGTCTGCGCTGCCTGGCTTCGGCTAGAGCCGGACATTTACAAAGGAAATGAGCGAGAGTTTCTCTCTCGTTCGTCTCCTCGCAGCTACGACAACAAACGGTGTGCGAAATATCTAACTTGGCTGCGTCGGCCACTATTGACCAATGTCCCGTGATGATTGACGTAATTCTGGTAATATGCCTTTCTGGTCTGTTTATGAGCCTATTGTTCGTTCTTGGTTGTAAGTAGGCCAAGTCGTCCTAGAGTCCTGGGCTAAGCTATCACGGTGTAAACTTTTATCTATCTAATGAAACTGCAGCCCAAATGGAACCTTGGCCTTCTCTAGGGAATTTGTCCAAGTTTGACGGGTCCTGCAGCTTGCCTCCAGATTTTGTTACTAATAGAGGGGGAGGGTCCGTGGAGGTTTCTGACGTTCCAAGTTCCTAATTCAAATTCCATATTTCGTTGCTTGAGTCATTGTCGTTGGTTCTGTCCTGTCCGAGTCATGCCTTGAGGGCTCGGGACAAGTGGGTTTTAATGATGTAAGACCAACTTAGAGGACCAGTCCGGTGTTGGAATCATTTTGAGCACCCAAGTCAAAATCTTCGACCAGGTAGAGGCAGGATTCGCTGTAGACCTTAGATTGTATTAAAAGTTGGCGTTTCTCAGGACTTAGCTCTTTGGTGTACCGGCACCAGTCCGTTTAAAATATCCTATACTTTTTCTATCCTTTGAGCTAAGCTTGCTACTAGATCTTGCACAAATGACAAATGAGCTTAGACTTTTCTCCAGTACGCTCCACCTTTGGCTAGGTAGCATCACGAGGTAGTCACTATGGCGTTTTTAACCCCGCCTATTGGGCTGCTAACCATCTTAATCTCCAAAACCCCGGAGAAGCACTCTGCTTGGCTTGGTAGTTGGCTTTCTCGTTCCCATTTATGTTTCAAGTCCAGGAAGCCACACAGGAGCCACGTTATGCTTTCTACCCAGTCTATGTACCTATCGCAGTTCTGTATCGCTCCGCTTTACTGAATCTAGAGCTCTTATAACGGCTTATATTTTTATAATTGCCTTCACACAAATTCGCTTACTTTTCTCTTCCGTCATTGCGAGAAAGAGAATAATCTTTTATGCAATCATCAAAGTTAAGCAATATTACTCCGATTGTATTGAATGGAAGTCGCTTATGAAACATGCGCAACAGCATTGGTGTTATTGTGCAACTACATCTACTACGACATCCATAGCATCTAATCACGGCAAAAAGTTACAAAGCCACTGATTAAAAATAAAATTGAACGAAAAGTTGTTGTTTTGTGGGTTATAATATTATTGACTATTGCATTACGCATCTGTAATGCTGTCTGCACCTAGAAAACGTAATTTTCATCGTATCTTCCACGCTACGCTGGTGGATTTTCCCTATTTTCCAAGATATTAAACATAAATTTAAGACAAACTCAACCCATATTCGTGCCTGTCAAGTGGATTTTTATTACCTGTTTATTACCTGTTTTATTAGCTTTTTATTACTTCTGGTAATAACCATGTTTTGTAAGAGATTTTATTGCATTTCAAAAATATAATTTAAAAACTATAAAAAACCGACGGATTGAAAATTAAAATATTTAACATTATTAAATACATACGTTTACTAGCCAGTTTGGATTTGTTGAAAGCGAGTCACGAAAAATCATAACTAATGGCAAGTCAAACGACAAAGCAACCCACTAGTTTTCTCTGCATAATCTTTCACTTAAAGGGCTTGTTGCCGGACATTGCAATATATAACAGAAGCGTTGATAGTGTGAACGATGCCTTTTACTAATTTTTTTGAAATGGAGTAAAAAAAATATCTTGAAAAATATTTGAAATTTTTGGGACAAATTTGTTGCATTTTCTTTTTACGCTTTTACAGATATATATATTTTTCAAACCATTGCTAGTTTTCAACCATTATTTTATATCAGTTATTTTTTTAAAGGGTTAAAAAATACACAATCCAAAGTTTTTTAAATTTTTTGGGACAAATTTGGGACACTTTCTTTTCATGTTTTCATCAATATTTAAGTTGATTTTATTCAGCATAAAAGTGGGACGACTATATTGCGTTACTTGTGGCTTCCAATTATAGCTTTTGACCATTAAATTGTGACGGTAAAACTTGAGCTATTGCCTGCCAAAATATTTCAGATGCAATATTTACCTGTGTATTGCAGTTACTGAGGCTATTTTTTATCACGGCTTCACCGGCGGAACTGCGCAAGTTTGAGCAAATTGGTTAACAGAACTTTAAATAAAATAACCTCAGTTCACATACAATTTCCATATATTAAACTAAGGATAAAACAGACCTCAGTTCGCCCAACTGGACTCGAACTGTAGTTAAACGTAAAAGCTCGTTCAAAAGAGAGTAATCAACTGAAATAGTGGAATCCCATTCCAGTGAGCTTTTGCATCTCTGACTTCTGGCGAAAAAGCAACAACAATTTCAAGAACCAACTGAACACGAACTGGACTTTAGCCGGTGAAGCCACTTATGTGGATTGAATTAGACATTATTGAACTGAGGTCGGTGAAGCCGGGCATTAGGCATTCCGCTTTTTTGTAGCAGTGCAAAAAAGTGCCTTGTGACTGCAGAGAAACAAGTGGATTAACCCAGACAGACTAGTTTTATCTTAGATATCCTGATGTATACGAACTTTGAATTGATGACCATCTGATCTGACAAACTAGGGATTAAGCTAGATTTTAACAAGTCTGAAACTATTGCAATCTTGAAATTATTGCTTGGTGCACCAAACGTCTATGGGCCCAGATGCCGCATTTCTATGACTGTAGAGTCTACAGTGTAGACTGTATACCTATAGTTTTTGAAGTTGAAGCGATAGCCATAGAATGAACCAAAGTCTCCCCTATCATCAGCAGTCAGGCTTCTCTAAATCGACTTAAAGTCCTTAAAATCCAATGAACTGGATTGTATTCATGTGCTCAAAGTTCATGCTAGGAGGAATAACTCCATTATTCTGAAGTAGACCATGAGGGTGCCATCGATTGGTTTCGATATCTTGCTCCGCTTTTATGGCCTTCGAATTCGGTTACGATTCGTTTACGCTTCGCTTTTGGCAAGTCGTTCTCGAATTGTTTCCGAATCTAAATGTTTGCAGGGAAAAAGCCCATTATAGACGCAGACGTATACATCCAGACGCAAAAGCTCTTTCTACCAAAACAGTTCTACGACACAGTGGAGAGTTGCGTGCGTCTGTGGTTAGTTTTTTATGGCCTCTTTCAAGTCTCACAAATAAAAAATTAATGTTTTTTTCAGTATTTGAAGAAAAATTGTCACAAACCCAAACATAACATCGTATAAATAAAAAAATCTAGTTCTTAAATTTTCTGTAAGCTATTGGAAAAGCTCTTTTTCGCCTAAATGCATACGTCTACGTCTATAATGGGTCAAAGAGATTATCAGATACATATAATGTAGCATAATTGAAAATTGAAGACTAAATTATACCTAACTACCTCAATTAGACCATCTTAAAATAATGTCTGTCTGAAGTGTAGATAATACCATTGTCTTACGATGAATTTTTTAAAAGTGCTGATAGTATACTGTCTATACTGATTTATTGCAAAGTAATTTATAAAAGAGCTATTACGTGCTTCCTTGAATTATTGAAGCCATAAGCAGACTATAAAGTAAAGTTTATGATGGAGTATCAGAATAGAGAATAATGATCTTTTTTATGAATATTATGAACAGTAAAACATAAATTTTTTAGGGCATGAATGGTAGTTGTACATTAACGCATATTTTTTTAAATTGTAAAACGGAAAACTTTGTAACAAGCATTATTTCTCTACTATAATTAAATATATTTATTACTATGACTACAAAAAACATACTGGAGGCATTATTTTTTGCCATAAAAAAGAAACGTTTCGTTTTATTCGTTTTGTTTTACATATTCATATTTTTTTTTTACCCGTTTTGCATATCCCTAGTTAAAATTTTATTGCTTGTATTTAACCAGCATAAAGCCTGCATTTTATTTCAAACAAAAAGAATTTTCATATAATTTTTTTTTTTGATATTTTATTTTTATATTTTTATTTTAATTTTTTAAAAAAAAAAAAAAAACTTTTTTGCTATCAGTGTATTGATTTTTATTGATGTAAATTCACAATGAAACTGAGAAATAATTGAAAAATATTAATTCTGTAATATTTTTGTTTTCTTCTTTTTTTTGTCACAGGGGTTTACGGCGATGTGCAACGTGTGAAAATTTTATATAACAAAAAGGATTCAGCTCTTATACAGATGGCAGAGCCACAACAGGCCTATTTGGGTAAGTGTTCTAGATAGAATTAATCAATTGTGGTTTTAAGAAAGAAATATGCATTAATTGCTAAGAATGAAAAATTAATTAACAGAAAATTTAATTCGTAATAATTTTATAAAATATGACTAATACAATGATATCGATAAGCAAAAATCAAGGAACAAAAATATAGAATAGAATTTCTTTTTAGAAAAAATATCCATCCTGATACCAAAGCTTTTATGGTAATGCCACTTCCTTTCTTTTCACAAGATCATCCCCTGTAAGAATAATTGTTATCCACATGAGGGATATCAAAATGATGTTTTGAACCCCTTTCGCGAATTATATCTTGAAGGGCAAAAACAAAGAAAATACCATGATATCACCCCTAGAGAGTATAGAACTAACGGGCAAAGGAGCGTGGAATTGATAGACGGCAAGCACATCCCCGGCGGAAAAACAGATTTCACTCAAGAAATATCCCTTTGTGATGTAAGCCAAGCAAATACCACTTTAATGAAATTTTACGCTTCTTTGAATTGTTTCACTCTTGGCAAAATAACATAGGCAGGCATCCTGCAAGGAAGAAAATCTTAGAATAGGCCTAGAATCACGATTCCTGCTGCTGCCTTTCATCCTTAAGGCACAACGAGAACACGTCGAGCACACAGGACCTGTTGCGTTTTTTTTTTTGGGTAAGGCATTTTAAAGTCCCCGTCAACCCCAGGATAATGGGAATGTGCCTTCGAGATGCTATCGAATAGATGGAGATAGCTCCTTAATGGAAGACGACTCGTTGATTGATTGCCTCTTATGGTATTCAGGTTTTTTTGTTGTGTGTGTGTGTTTGTGATACTTACATAGGCTTAGTGGAGGGGATGAGAAACAAAACACTACATTATCACTTTCTCAACTACAATCAACCGGTGATAACAATTTGGGGAATTAATTCCAAACTTCCGGGATGGTTTTTTTTTAATTTTTTGATTATTTTAACAAATTTTTTTTTGGTTATGTAATTGGAAGGGGTTGGGACTGAGCGATATTTTTAGATTTATGTTATGCAAATTCATTTGTATCACCACACCCCCAAAGGGAATTGAAGTGCATCGTGACGCTCTACAATGAAAATTGAACTTCCAGACCTCTCATTTAAATTCTTGACACCACTTTCCACCAGTGGTGCTGTTAACTTTCAATGGGGATTGCCAATAAGACCTCTCTGGAAGCTGAAGTGGCAAATAAAGAGATGTTGACCTCTAGAAGACGTTTTCGATGACCTCAAAAAAAACCCCATTCCGTAGGACTATGATTTCAACTAAAGCACCTGAACTGTTACATTACTATATCAGACCAGCAAACTTTTCGAGATGGAAAAAGTTGACAGTATCTGATAAGTGTTACCTAATTGACCGATGTTGACAATATCGAGAAAATATTATCACTTGACCATCGGAAAAATATTTCTGTGACTAAGCTAAGAAGAATAATCCTGTAGATTCTATATTCGAATTCTAGTGATCCTACATGTGCAAAAAAACAATAATAATATACTATTTCGGAACGCACGATCTCATTTCGTCCCTCTAAACAAGAGTGCTAACGGAAAATGATGCTCGCGACTGGTCCCCAACTAAATACTAACCGCTTCCAAAGCTGCTTGACTTTTGTTATCGAATGAGAACCAATCTAGATTAGTTTTGAAAAACATTTAATAACTTACTTCAATTCATTAACTTACTTACAAACTATCTTAACCTAGAAACTTCGCAGCGTAGGGGCTAAAGCGCCCGACTACCATCCCAGAGGTTCGTGATTCGATTTCACGCAGCGCCACCGTCCTTTACCCGAGTAAAATTAATTAGTTAATATATTCACGTCCGAACCAAGTACAGGCGTACTTATATTTTTTAGAAACATTATGTAACCGTAACAAGCACGCATTGCTATCGCTATGGGAAAAAATGGGAAATACGCATGCCACACGGGCATACTCTCTCCCGCTACAGGAACAAAAATTTTAAAATATTACTGCTATAGAGGTATGAACGCTATTGTAACAGATTTGAATGTATTGTCGTTTAATGTCGTTTTACCAAGCGGTCCCCCAACTAAGTACTAACCACGTCCAGTGCTGCTTGACCTCCACAATCTAACGAGAACAGGTTTATTGAGAATGGTAATGCCTTTATGACCACCAAGGTAATTGCACGTATTCTTCGTCCTATACAATTTGTTAAGGATCCAATTTTGTGCGATTTGGTCTAGAAAATGTGTGAGGGTACCATGCTTCGTTTGTACTATTCCGTGCATCTTTTATTGGCACATGCCTGTAGTGGGCTGCTTTTGGAAAAGTAGAAATTTAATTAAGGCGTATCGTGCCTGTTTTGGGTGCAATGCACGCGTTTTGACGCTGTCCGTGCCGGTTGCAGTCTAAGAGCGGGTGAGTCTGATTTTTACTCAGGCTGTTTAGGAAGCCCATTGTTTTTTTGTTGTAAGTGGGCCAAGTAGCCCTGGAGATATCGCAGGTCTTCAGTGCTCCCCATTTTTGTCTGGCTAGCAGCAGGTGGTTTTTGCCTCTGCTTATTGGGCTGTTATCTCAGTCTCTGAGCCCCGGAGAGAGACTCCATGCTTGGGTAAGTAGTCGGTTTTTTCGTTCTATGTTCCTATGTCCGGAACCCATATAAAATTCACGTTGTGCTTTATACCAAGCTTATCTAGCTCAGCTCTGAACCTCTCCACTACATTAGAGCACATCATTACTGAATCCAGAGCTTTTATAGAGGTTTGGCTTTCTATGAAAATTCCAATCCTACAATCTTGTGTAGGTTGAAAGTTCATTATCTGGCAGGCCTTCTGGATCGCCAGCAATTCCGCTTGAAAGATACCAGCGTGCACCAGGACAGTGAACTTTTAGTGGTTTCTGTGAATATTCGTATATCGAACTTTCTCAGGCCGCAGACGTAAGGATAATCAAATAAGAGACTATTTCGAGGGAGATATGAAATCGGACCACTTTTGCGCAGGCTCTTTTAGTCCATCTAAAGCAGGTGCCAAACAAGTGGTCCCCCATCGAAATACTGTATTTTCATCAATCTGTATTTTTTTTAAAATGCTTTATGAATTCTAGAAAAACTTGAAGAAAAAAAACATATTTATTTTGTATGAAGTTCACATAAACTATTTTAGCCTCGAGACCTCGTCGCGTAGGGGTTAAGACGCCCGACTACCACCTCAGAGGTCTCTTGTTCGATCATCATAGCTGTGTATTTAAGAAGCGGATAGATATGATGAACCATACAGTAACCACAGGTCAAACACGCTCTGAATATGGATTGATAGTAGATCATCTTGACCTGTGCTAGAAAAAAAAACATTTTGGTCATATGGAAATACACTTACATTTGTGTATTGACCCATCCAAAGCTTGTCCAGTATTATTCGAAATTATGAAGTTTTCCCTTTTCTTGAACACATTGCAAGACCCACCTTTTAAAAGACGTCGGAAAAGTATCAATTCGCATTTGCTAAAATTGATCTTCGACTTCCAATCATTACTATATCGATCGATTGCTTCAATGTCACGTCACGAACCGTTTGAAAATCATTTTTTTATAATCATCAAACTACAGGCTCGTTCGTAACCAGCAATAATATTGACTTCGAGTTGTGGTAAACATTATAAATGTTCGGTCCGTATCGTTTATGACTAATAAATTTATTCTCATTCAAAAAAAAAAAATTGGTAAAAAATATTAAAAATTCTGTTTAATCAATCTCAACCTTTACATAAAAGATTGAAAGCATACGTTTATTCAGATTTAATTAAAAAATAATTAATAAATTTTACCTAAAGGTACGCGTACACGTTTAACTATTTCCACAATATATTTTTTTTGACATACTCGTAATATATTCCGGTAATTAATGATATGATAATGTGAAATTATTATTATTTTTTTGGTTAAGACGTATTCCCTAAGGGCATTATCGCATCCTCAAACAATTGCCCAATGAAGTGATAAAATATAAATGTTGGAAAAAATATGTTGAAAAAAATCCATGTGCAAAAATGGTGAATTGAAATTAAATCAAAAATAACCTGAATTATTAATTATCTTTTTATATTGTCAGCATTTTGTTTTTAATCTTAAATTCATTCATAAAGAATTCAGAGAATTTTTTCTTGTTAACATCCGGATAAATTTTAGGATGACAATAACAAAGAAAGCATTTTTTTTTCTTATCATTTACTTTTTCTTTAGTATTTTTTTTAATTGTTTTTCTTTCTTTCTGACGAAAAAAATCTTTTGATGGCAAAACATTCAATTATATGTTATGTTCTTAAATTTTGTTTGTTATCTATAAATCTTTTATCTGATTTTCTTTAAGAAATTACAAATTTTGACAGATTTTAGAGAGATATTCGGGTTTTTTAATTTTATAACTTTAAAAACATTAGAAATTGGCCATTATAAATTTTTAATTATTATAAATTTTTAATCTTCCTTTCGATATATTACCTTCGAAAAGATTTCATTATTATATTAGGTGAAACTATTTAGTTGCATCTATATCAGCTTCCACGCGATCTTTCCATATCAGTTGAGGCCTACTTCTTTTTCTAAACATGATTTTCCTAGTACCCACCAGTTTTTCCTTTATTCTCCATCTCCATGCATGCCCTAACTGGAGTATTGCATTAATTTTACCTCGTTTGATTATTGTCATTATACAGTTCGAAACTATAACATATCCTTCAGGGCCGTAACCAACGGTAGGCCCCCCCCCCCGAAACTCTGAGACACAATATTGTAAATTTTGAATTTTTAGAATTTTGAATGTCAAAGAGTTCGGAAAATTTTGAATTTCAATTTCCATTTTCGAATTTCCTAAATTTGCATTTTCGAAATTTTCTCGTTTCCCTGATTTTTAAATTTTACAATATGCTCACAACTCCAAATTCAAAATTTTCAAATTCGGAATTCCCGAAAATCGATACTTTTCACATTTTAATCGCTAACACCAGCGAACCCCAACCCAGTTTTTGATATTGTTGTTTACGAATGAATCGAATCGGAATGAAGCGAGCACAAGGCCAATTTTTCAAAATATGAAGAACGAATGAATTGAAAGGTGAGTACTCTGCATTTTATCTTTACTGATAGTCGGGTGTGAGGGGACGTAGGAGAGGAGGGTTTAGATGGTCGGTGGTTGAACCGTCAAAGGGGTGGTTGTTTGGGGTACCCGTTGGGTGGGTGGACTACAAGAATAAATTGTTTTACATTCAGAAATCTGTTATATCCCTCTAGCCCCGGGGTTATGGAGCCTTGTGCCCATTGAGAACTATCAACCTGCAAAATTTCAAGAAAATTAGCCGAAAGCCATTTTCCATAGGAAAAGTGCGGGGTCCTTTCTGAGAAATCTTGGATCATCTCAAAAACAGCGGTGTGCTTACTTGCAGCAGTTCAGAAAAGCTAGTTCAGCGTCAGTCTCTTGGTTTGTGACAGAGTTTTCAGTTTCACGCTACGTTTGTCAGTTCGACTGCAAGAAAAATCATGTGATTTGGCATCAGCAGTAAAGCATGTTCACGAAATTGTGGATACGCTTCAAGAAGAACGAAAAAATTCGACGAAATTTTTAGAACAGCTGAAAAACTCGCGAAAGGGGCATTCGATATGGAACTCATAGTTCCGAGACTCACGTTGAAGCAAACAGCTCGTTTTAATTGTCAGATTCTGTTGAAGCGCACTTTAATTCTGCTATTTTATTCCTTGGCTCGATACGCTGATTTAGAATTTTTCAGGCAAATTTCTTAATGATATCCTTTCAACCTTACAGGTACTTCTCCCTGGATTTACCGCAAATGACAAAGTAGATTACTTGGATCATCTTGCTCCATACTTCAATGATCGAATATCAAAAACCGCTGTAAGAGCTGAATGTAAATTGTGATATGAAAAATTATCAGAACTCGAGAAATATGCCGAGGTTTTGGAAGTTTTGGATTTTGTGACCCGAGCAGATTTCCAGCAATCAAATATCTTTTAACAGTGTTGACACTCTTCTGGCCACAACGGCAAGTGTGGAGAGGTCATTTTCGACACTGAAGAGAATCAAAACGTACATACCAAACTCAACGGGTAATGAGAGACTCAGTGCACTCGCCGTACTGTCAATCCATGGGAACTTAAGGTGTTGATCAGAATGAGGTTCTCGAGATTGTGGCAGCAAAGAAATCTCGAAAATTGAAATTTTGACTTTTTTACTTTGATCAACGGCATTTGATTGACAATAAGCAAGTTTTTTTTTACTTTAATTAATTCTGCTTCAATAATAGTAGAGTATTTTAGGCAAGGCGCGCACTGAGGTGATGAGAAATTGGCGTGGCGGTGGTGTGGCTAGTGAAATATTTTAATCACACGGAATTAAGGGAGGCAGCGCGCATCGAGATGGAGTGGCGGTGGTGTGGTGTTTTGCAAGTGGACTGCAACCATTTGGTTGCCATTAGTCTCCGACAAGTTTAATTTTGAAGTGGCATATCATTTCACGGCCAACTTAAGTTTTTTTTTTTTGGGAAAACATCTACGAGGGCATAGGTCGCAATTTTTCTAGTAAATGCCGTATCAGATCAAAATTTTCAAGCAGCGTTGTAGCAGCAGCGGAAAAACGGCAGCATGTATCAGATTCGTTGTAGCAGCAGCAGGCAGCAAACTTTTTTATCGTACAATATAGGGTGCCCCCGAACCAATTCTATTAATTTTTTTCCATTTATTCAATGGATTTCCAAAACAAATACAAATAAACAAACAAAAAGCGTCTCAAAGAAGAAACTTTACTGAAAAGTAAAAAAATGCTGTTGGGCAGAAAAATTAGGATTAGGAATGAAAAAGCAGCGGCAGCACTCAGTGCTGCTTCTGTTGTCATGTAACCCGCGTTGACCAATAGAAACAGTTTGCTGCTGATATTTTCGTTGCGCTGCTTTGGATCTGATACAGCCTTAATTTACAAAATTCATTCTATAAACAAGTTTAAACTTATGTTCTTCCAGGTGTAAATCACCTTTATAAGCATTATAAATGCCGTATTTTGAATTTTTTTGCCACAGTGAATGGACCCAATGCCCTTTTTTTTATTGTTTTGTTTTTATTGTTAAGGTTAATAATTTGCACACATGCAACAGCATCTTCATCGTCCGACGACCACATTTTGATTGAAAATATCATGAGGTAAATCGATGTCGCGAAGTGGTTCCTGCCACTTCGGTGCGCATTAAACCACTTCGATGCCATTCCGTCGCCATTCATCTGGCACACCTCTTGCAACTTAATCACCATGCCAAAGCTACTTCACCGCCACCCCACTTCAGTGCGCGCCTTGGCTTACGTAGCGGCTGCAGTTCCACGTTTACTTGCTACTTAGCCACTCCTGTCTTCATGTCTCCAATATCTGATATGTTGACAGTATCCTTCAAATGCAATCGATGAAATCGAAATTCAGTTTCACTCGAATTAAATCTATGTCACATATGTACATGAAATTGGTCGAAATGTGGAACATCTAATATCGACTTCAAGTTTATATTTCACAAAGATCGAATTATGGAACACCACCGATTGACTCAATTAGAAAGGACGCTTGAGAACCTTGATTCCAAACTAAAACATTTCCTACAAACTGGCGGTATGGAGTTTTAGTTTAAGTGGTGAATTTTTGGTTTTCCGCCTGATTTCTCATCATCAAAACTCCTTTCCAGTGGCATTCTCGTTTTATCTAGTATGATTTGGTCATTGTGCGATAACGTGTAGGACGATGTTCGCATTAATTTAAAACAAGCTGTTTTACTTGTAGAGTTATGAGTACTATGTCATTTTACCAGACAGTTTCTGAATAACGACGTTTCTTTTGCTTGAGAAGTCTAGACAAAGAAAGTCAGGGCAATGTCGAAGTGGGTGAGAAGTGAGGATACCTGCGGTTGATTTTTCTACATAAAATAATTTTTATACATATATAAAAATTTCTTTCAATCAACTTTCTTTAATATTTATTAATAATATCATTTTCCTCGTCATTTACTAATTTTATTTTTATATATTTCTAATATTATCTTTGGAATATCTCATACAAAAAGTGAAATCAATACTGAATAAGTGCACTAAAACCTGTACTTTTATATTTCTGAACTGTGGTTGACAATATATCAATAAATGGGATTTTTTTTTATGACAAATGATTAATATCCTTTTTGAATATTTGTTTATGGAAATAAACAAATAGAAAGGACAATTTACACCTTTTCCCCCCCTAAATTATTCAGCTAAATCCATTGTCGACAATTACTACCTGAAGATAGTTAATCATTTTCGGTATTCGGTTGTCACAGCCGTAAATTAAATAAAAGCCGTGGTTTAATTACGCTATACGATTTTGGTAGCGACAGCAGAAAGCAAACAAATCGAAAAACTAAGTTAAATAATTTCGTTAAAGGATTTATTTATGCAAATATCATAAATCCGATTGCAGCAGAATATTATAAAAATGACTACCACCATCCACCCACCTACCTACCGCGGCACACAGAGCGCTCGCAAGCCCAGTCCATTAAAATAATAACTCTGGTGCTTCCCCCCTCGTTAAGCCATCCCCACATAGCCGCCCCCCGGCGGCCGTTGACTGAGACTCCTTTAGCATGTGCGAAGCACCTGTATAAGGGATTTTTGCCCAGGATGAGAGATGTATATGTGTGTGCTGGGAACGAACCGAGTGTCTCTATGCCGTCGTCCTTGTGCCACGAGCACTAAATCCTGATACCTACTTCCTGCTACTGGCTTGAAGATTAAATCAAACCCTGTTCAGCAGGGCGATAAGACATCTCCATTTTCACTGCTCTAGTACTTCACCACCAGCTACCGTACCTACACCCCCGCCCGGCCTTGGGCATGTACACATTCGCGGCGGGTTTTCTGCTGTCGGGGGTTTTCCGAAAAGTTTTTGAATAAACAAATTTCATTAAATAAATTTTTAATCACCGCCAGCATTTTTGTGATCATTGACAGCGATAGCAATACTTCTCTCACCTGCGTGCGCCCTGCGCGCAAAGTCGCTTATGATAGCGATATCGCCCCCCTATCCCCCGCTCCAATCCGCGCTCTCTGTTCTCTCCACAATCCGACACCTATTACGGTGGCACAAAAACCCCGGTTCCTGGCGCGCTGCAGCCCCCGTGTATTTTACTTATTCATATTTCAATTTTTCCCTTAAATTCCATCGGTGGGGGCGGCTCTGAAAGAGATTTGTATCCGAGTCTATTAAATTACCCTCGCGTCCTACATGATGTTCCTGGGGTGTAATTTCGCAGCAAGTCTAGCGCGAATAAATTAATTATATTCAAATGTGAAATTATATATGTAATTTGAATTACACTTCGGGCGGAGGTTTATGCGAGTGTCAAAGGCTCCCGGAAGCCGGGCGAAATGCCTGAAAATGCTGGCGTATCTAGATGTATATGAAGAGGTCCTGCGAATGTCGGATCCTGATGCCGGGCCCCAAAAATGGGAAATGATGAAGGATTTTTTTTTGTTTTTTTTTTATTTTTGTTGATACTACTACACTCGGAACACATTTTCAAAACACGGACAATTTGGTTTACGATCGTGTTTTTTGTGGCTTTATGGGGAAACATTACAAAATATTTCACCCCCTTCGACTTACATTTTCATTTGATGCGGGTAGGTTGCGAAAATGCCCTTTTTGTTGGCCATTGCTTAAGTGTATGACTGCTGTTTATGATCTTGAAATGAAAAATAAATACTCAAAAATTGTCGTTGTCTAAAGTTGTTGTTTAGTGGTGAATTTATTTTTTTTTAGCAAATCGCAATAAAAAAGTCGCAAACTTGGCAAAATTACACCTACAACACCCAGAAATTTATGAATGTTGTGTGATAAAGTCTGATAAGGTACAAAGTGATTAATACCTGTTCGTGTTATCGCAATATTAATATCTATAGAAGGATATATTTTTACCTACATATTATCAAGGAAGTAGACAATTTATGGTAGCAGCTACCATATATCAATAGGAACAACATCAGGCTTCCACATATCGCAAATCTATTTATAATTTTGTGTAGGAAGAAATGCGATGTAGTTTTTAAAATAAGGGATTTTATTTCCAATACACTAAAAATTCTGGACAAACTTAAGAATGCTCTAAAAATAATTAATATCAATTATCAATGGTAGACAAAAATCCCGGATACAAATCTCTTATGTCGCCATTTCACGATGTGTTAAAATTCCAAAAACGTAGACACAAATAAAAATTCCTAGTACCTCTCGCTGTCAAACCGGTGGTAACTGGTGAACAGATTGCACTACGTCTAGGGGCATAGATCTAGCAGTTGACTTGGTGTCCAGGTAGTTCACTAGTGTAAGACTCAGTATCAATCCAGACAAAACAAAGAAGTTGTACCAAAGTGTGATGAGCAAGTCTCGCAGATATCTATAGACCGCTTTTGGATCCGCATTGGGTCTACAGCAAAAAACCATATAATGTCATTTACATCACCATCATAAGACTCATCATGATAAAATATGAAGAATTTTAAATTTAAGCGAGATTCAAAGAATCTGAAAAATAGTCGGGCATGGAACTATCTAGAAACTACGCACTGAAGCTGAGATTGAATGCCCCCCCCTCCGCGAGATTGTCTTCAGCCGGGACATCCTACAATTGTAAACGAAATGGAAGAAACTTTAGAAGCGTGAATGCTATCATATTAGAGAGAAATTGTAATTTCAAAGTGATGTAACAGGAACTTCAAAAATTTTTCTTATTTATTCATTTCATACATGCACCTGAGTCGAAACCCGAAAAATTTGAAAAAATCAAATGGGAGCATAGCGAGAAAAGTGCATAAAAATGCATTTTTGGTGAATTTTTGAGTGGATCGTGTAACACTAGTTTTCAAATGTCTACGGTTCTATTGGTCGTAGAAAAAAACCAAAAAAAAGGAAAATACTCGTGAGTAAAAGGGCTATCGAACTGGTGGGGCGAGATTACGTTAAAAATATTTCCTAACCTAAAAAAATCCAAATTTCTCATTTTATTTATTTTTTAACTAAAAATGCATTAAATGTTCATTATTTTTATTCGATGGATTTTCATAAAAATTGGAGGAAACATGTATTTTAATGTTATAAATATGCTAGTAAATTTTCAAAAATTAAATTTCATTTTTACGGCCAAAATTGATCATTTTCGAAAAATATTAAAACCCTTGTAACTTAATGAGAGATGGTCCTAGCGTGAACGTTTTTTTCCTAAATGTAGGTTTTTTATGTAATTCCTAGTAAACATATACCGGAATCTGTATATAAAGTTTAAATGTCGCCTTTTTTTTAAATTAAAAACAAAAATAAAAATGAAATTTCATTTTTTTAACATGAAATTTATTTTTTTTAACATTTTTTCGTTTATACCGTTTATTTTACAAAAGATTTTTATAAAGATTTTGTGTAAAATAAAATTTAATGAAATTCTACGAAGGAAGTATGGTCTGAGTGGATTATAAAATGTTTAAAAAAACAAGATAATTGCCGGTTTTCTTCGTCCTATACAATTCCTTAAAACTCCAATTTAGCTTCCGTTAGTCTTCTAAGAAAAAGACAGGTGTGGATGGAGTGAAAGCCCCACGTTTAGTAGAGCGTACAGCTTAGGCACCATAGCTTCTGTCTTTTAAACAGAGATGTACAATATATTGGCATGTAATTATGAAAATCAAAAAAGGACCTTCGATAACCAACAGACTTGTATCCTTTCTGACAACCAAACAGCAACCATCGTTTTGGTCCCTATCCTATCCTGTCTCCTGTGCTCCGCAAAACCTCGAGCATTTAAAGAGGACATACTCCGTGTCCTCGTTATCGTATGGGCATTGTGGGCAGAAAGATGAATCGTCCAACCTAAAGCGGTGAAAGTATGCCCTATAACAAGGCTCACCCCTTGCATATTCCAGCTCGTACAAGTTCCTACTTTCCTCAGCAAAGCATGCTCGAAGGGCACTTAGCTGATAGGCAGAGATTATTTTCCTCCCATTAACCGTTCTATCCAAAGCCGCTGCCACACTCGCGCTGCATACAATAGTACAGAACAAACCACTCTCGTCATAAGGAGGCGTCGCACGGTGGGGCAAATAGCTCATTTTTTGGGCAAACGATAATTCCCAAGCCTAGAATTAATGAAACTTAAAAAAAGTTTTTTTAAACTATTCGTTATAAAATTGCCTTTAATTCTATCGAGGCGGAATTTGGAAATTTCAAAATTAAAGATGGCTAATCCAATATGGCGGACATACATTTGTAAGTAAATTAAAATTGTATCAAAAGATTCTTTAAAAATATAAAAAATTGTTACTTAGGGGTTTTTTTGGAAATCAAAAATTAATTAATAATTATTAATTTCAATAATTTTAAAGAGATATGATAAAATTTTAATTTACTTACAAATATATGTCCGCCATATTGGATTAGCCATCTTTAATTTTGAAATTTCAAAATTCCGCCTCGATAGAATTAAAGGCAATTTTATAACGAATAGTTTAAAAAATTTTTTTAAGTTTCATTGATTCTAGGCTTGGGAATTATCGTTTGTCCAAAAAATAAGCTATTTGGCCCACTGTGCGTCGGCTTGGCCTGTGTACCCTATGTTAGGCAGCATCCTCGCGAGTGCTGCACTGATGGCGGAAACTTTTTCCGTGGTGACTGCCAAAAGCACCCCGACGTTGAGCCTTCGGTCGAACATCACTCCGAGATACTTAAGTGTGGGCTTGGAACAAATGACTTAGTCTCCACTTTTTCCGCTTGCTTATTAGCACTATTTCCATCTTGAACTCAGCTAGCATTAAACCAGCATTCTCGAGCCACATTTTCATCTCCCATATCGTTTCATTCGAAAATATCTCGTTTCTGTCGAGTCTCTTTCCTGCTACCACAACTCCGATATCATCGTGGAACCAATAGCGGCCGCTTAGCAGAGGCCCTAGAATTGAGCTTTGGAGGACTTCGCAGGTTGCCCTGTACTCCCTTGCTCCCTCGCGTCTGACTCGCAGTGGAAGGGAATTACGACCTATGGAGGATCGAAAGCTCTTGATTTGAATCGTTCTTGTGGATTTTCAATATTTACGAACGGCTGACTGGTATTTTGGGCATCAAACGCGTCACCACACCATTGGTTTCGAAAGAGTTTATTTTTCCCTAAAAGAACATTGAAAGCAGACCGCTGAAAATATGATTTTTCGAAGTTCTACGGACCCCACTTTCATGAAATGCATCATTAATGGCAATTAGATATTGGATGGAATATGTTCACTTGATTGGACCTTGTTCATCGAAAGTTTATCGGCCTTTACGTGTGAGACTGTTAATGCCAACATGAATCTTACTTGTAAGAGATTAGTTCAAAGGCGCCGTTTTTATGCAGAAGAGTATAAAGCTCAAAAGTAGACCGTTTTATATTTAAGATGATTCTGTCATAGATTAAAATGAGCAGAAGTAAGCGTCGAAAATAAAAACTGGAAATAAAGATTTCGTAATCGGCTGCCTGCCTAGTATATTTCGACAGGAAACAGGACTCGGTTTCCTCAAAAAAAATCGATAGAACAATCGCTCTTAACAAAACTTTGGCCCACAAGTTCTGAGATAAGAGACGAACACCTTCACCTCGAGGTCATCGAGAAAGTATTTTACTAGATAGTCTAACACCAAAAATTTCTCACACTTATAAATAAAAAAAATTTCCATGAAAGTTTTTCAGAATAAAATAGAAATAAGAAATTTTTAAAAAAAAAATTCCTAAAAGTATGCAGGAAAAAATAACCGGCCCACAGAGATGCTACGTCGCATCGGGAATAGATTAAATTAATCTGACTCGCTCTCACCGTTGATTAGTTTTTTACGCGCGTTTCATTCGAAAAGTTTGGTCATTAACAAATCGATAGACTTTTTCTTCTGTACTTCGATGCTATTATATTATAAGGTTGGAGAATGATTTATTTTATGGTGAATACCAAGGCCGTAGCCAGCTCCGAATATCTAAGGGCGCTCATCGCACAATTATTGGCGCCCGAAATAACAACAGTTCGGAAAAATAAAAGATGCAAATATATCGTGTTTTTATTAACTTGAGGCTGGTTTTATACTAAACATTTTCTGAAAGTGAGAACGAAAATAATGAGTACAATTCAGGTCAATTTGAGAATATTTAACAAAATAATGCTTAGCCACAAATAAACTCTTGACGTAGAAGAAATATTTATTTCGGAAGAAAATTTAAATCTATGTTTAAATCAAATGATTATTTGAAATAAATGCTAACGTTTCCAGAAATTCTTACGGTTTGACAAAATAATTTTTTTCTCATTGCAATTAGAAGTTCTTACTGTAAAGGGCGCTGCGCGCCCTTTCGCGCCCCCGTGGCTACGGCCATGGTGAATACCTCGATTTTGATACTGGTCTGTGTTTCCGCTTGCGAGTCGATTTGTTTCTATACCGAACAACAAAAACTTGGAGTAACATTTTGCAGTTGGAGTTCATACGATATCTAAAAGAATCAAACACAAAATCAGTATATCCTGGAATATATTAAATTTTTTGTAGTTCCATGCATTGCATCATGATTTGACTTATGATGCTTACCATCTACTTGCTGCTTGTGTCATGCATTATTATTTTTATCCTACAAGCCTACATCCTTTTCTACAGTAACATTCATCGCTATCTAGTAAGTAATTCCCTTTGATTAAATTACAAGTCCATTATATCATCAAACAATTTCCCAATACAATTGAATTTTTATATTCGTCCCATTGAAAATACCCCTTCTCGACCCCACATCCTTCTCATTTGAGAACAGCCGTGGGGATTTTATTTATTTTTATCAAATCGTGCTCACTCACTTCAAAACGAATTATGACAAAATCATTTCGATAGATTAGTCTGTTATCGAGCCATTGAATAAAGCAACAAGTGTGACAGTTGAATGAGCTATCAATGGCAAAAAGCAGAAATTAATGGGGATCGGTATCGCACATATATCTTCACAATTTTCGATAGGCATCGCCCGCGTACGTGCAAGGAAAATAAAATAGGGCTAAGCACGATTTCGCTCTAGCGATTTTCTGGCGAAAATTTTACCTGCCTGTTTTGCGTGTTCAAGGATACTTATCAAGTTTTATCTATTAGCAAAATTTCTCTATATAAATGATGAACAACACAAATACACTCGCACTTTCGTTTATAGTCAAATGCTGTATAAGGATAACTGCGGATTTAATATTTCAGCAATAAGCATCCTAGATTATCTCTCTGCTGCTGCTTCACAAGTGGCTTTTGTATTTGCGTTTAATAAAATTTTCGCTAATAAATGAGACTTGATCTGTAGAAGGAAAGGAAAACGGATGATATTATAAGTGAATTAAGAAAACCACATAAATCAGGTGCTAATACTACAAGCTTACACATCAGTCGGGGTCGGAATAGAGCTTCTGTGTCGTTGTACCTGTGTTTGTGTTGTTGTTATTGCTTGTATTCGGGTTGTAATCCTGGCAGGAGACACGAAGAGATCTACAGAAGCAATTCATACCCAATGAGTGTATATCTTAGTCATTGACAATTGGGATACAGGCTATTTTCACTCGTGTCCCAGACAACACAGTAAAGCATGCCAAGTAGCAAAGAGGAGCTCGGTTCCCGGGGATGGGCTTTCAACCCTCCGTTATTTCAAGGATATGCCACTATGTCTGTAAGCACTGAAATATTTAGATTTGCCTGCATTAAAGTTGAAACACCATGTATACACAATTTGGCTTACCTTTAGCTACCCCATAGACCCCCTTACGTGTGTATTGGCATTTTGTATCCTACAATATTTATATACTAACTATCTAGCCCATGTATCTAAGAAGACGTTGAGTGATAAATTTATCTATTTACATTGTTTCTTTCCTTTTTATTTATATGGATATACGTGTATATATACGAATGTAAATGTTAATGTATATATATTTTCTGTTTCCTTATAGCTATGAATCACCTGGATAAATTGCGCTTGTGGGGTAAACCGATACGCGTTATGCCAAGCAAGCATCAGGCTGTACAATTGCCAAAAGAAGGACAACCGGATGCTGGGTTAACACGTGACTATTCTCAGAATCCTTTACATCGATTTAAGAAGCCAGGCAGTAAAAATTATCAAAATATTTATCCACCATCGGCAACACTGCATTTAAGTAACATTCCGTAAGTATTTTTTTCCGTTTTTAAAATTGTTTATTTTTATTTATTTTTATAATTTTAAGCATTTTTCTTTATATATTTATTTTTGGACAAGTTGGAATAGACATTAAAAACCGCATAGTGGTAGTAATACCAAAAACAAAGACTTGATTAATTCTTGAATGATTTCTGAATACAACGGATCGAAACAGATGATTCTTTGAGATGGTCGACCATATTACGACTGTCCTTGATGATTTCGGTGAAGGAGAAGGAATGGAAAAGTCAATTGAGTGGGACTTACTCGCTGTTTTGAAATTATCGACTGGGAGTTGTGTTTCCGTAGTATTAACTCGAACCCTGTCGCTGTCTATGTCACCAGAGTTATGAAGACGCGAAAACGTTTGTTCATTTCTTATTCTACAAATTCCGAACTGTCTGACATTATGGGAAAGCCAGCTGAGTTGGTGCCCTTTGCCAAGCTACTGAGTGGGATTTGTGTTTCCGCAACATAAGCTCCAGTTCTGCTGCTGTATGTCTCACCAGAGTTGCAAAGACGTTTCTCGGAATGAGCCACTGCGTCGTTAGTAGATCAGGAGAGTTAAATCATTATTTTGTAACAGGTTGATAAGTGCGATCTTCACTGCTGTTCTCCTCAAATTCTGCTTCACCCAGAACTCCTCTGTCAGCGAGTTTACCATCCACTCAGAATCACTGGATCATCCTGTTGCTGAAAACTAGTATCAACCAAATCAGCTTAGGCAATAGCTTACCTACTTACTTGCTTTATCAGCTGTACAATGCGGATCTGGCCCTGGCCTCTTGCAAATTTTCTCTCCGCCGGTCCTGATTCTAAGCCGATGTCATCTAGTTTGACAAGCATAATTTCTGGGCGTCCTGGTCTACGCCATCCTTTCAGCGGAGGTTTGATCTCCGTGGCTGGCGCACCCCATAGATCTACATCTCTCTCGTCTTTACAGCGTATGTCTTAGGACAATAGACGAAAAACATGATCCTAGAATTCTTAGAACGTTACTCTCAGCAGCGATAGTATAGAGGTGGCTCTCAGAAGAGGCTGCTGCTCACCATTAGAACAAAAATGTTCGCTTTCAATGTACCTGCAATTACTGATTGACCACCGAGCCTATATCAATCAGCTAAGTACGTCTAGTTTTTAACAGAGACTAAATTTCGAAGGGAGGAAAAACAAGTGAAGCATTTCTTTCTATGGCAGTAAACAGTCATTTGGCAAAAGATAGTGTTTGAACCCACACATGGTTCGTCGGCTCTAAACACCAGTGTTAAGACCAGTGCTGACATATGGCTCTGGCGTGTAGTACCCTGCTCTTGCCAAAGAATATGGATCAATGTCGAGTAGTAAGCCTAGTTCGATATAGATATAGTTCAACCCAGGTTTTGTTATCCAGATCCCTACCAGAAAAGAACTGCAAAACTTCTAGACTCATAACAGCTTTGACGTAATTCTATATACAGGTGGCTTCAAATCACAGTCGGGTGTAGGCGCAGGAATTTTCTTCCCCTTGCTGGGCCTCAAAAAATACTAGTTGCTACCTAATTCTGCTAGTGTCTTCTAGCGAAAATTGCTGATAATCTCCAAAACAAGATCTAGCAATACATACAAACCCAAAGGCAGGAGCCAGGGCTACTATCGGATAGCCAAGAGTCCATCAAGGTACTAGGGGCGGTTATTATAACACGCAAATTTATCGAAATCTACTCCTTATTCTTAATTGTGACCAGTCATAGTGCTTGTCATTGATCGTTTGTGACTATTCTTGTGACTATCAGCTATTTTGGTATTCTAAGCACTCGGTCACCAGAGAAATCACCTGTCATGGTGAATTTGTAATCGTGTAATGAGTCTTGACGACAACGTAGCCAATGTAAGCCAGAAATAATTGACAGTGACACAGAGTGTAGAGTCCTGGCACCTCTTATCATTGTTTGTCTATCGAATCTGTTACAATGTTATGAAAAATATTCTGGAATCAATACCTACTTCACTGTGATCCAAAAATACATTTCCTAGAACATGAAATTATGTTAATAGAATTCTTAGGAACTAACGAGTCCATCAAGTCAATAGTCAAATACTGTAACTATATGTAATATAAAGTTCCTAACAAAAGTTCCCATTTTACTTAATTCAAGAACTTCATTAACAACGTTAATTTAAAATAAATTGCACCAAAAAATATCAAATCACAAAATAAAAGATTTTCATTTTCAACTCTCTAGGCAAAAAAGCTTCAGGGCGCAATCCGGTTTGATGTTCAAAAGAATGGAAATTTTTATTAATAGTTCCTTTTTGTATTTTTGTATGATATAATAGAATCTCTGTTTGGGGTACTCATTGTTTCGTGGAAACAACCTTAAAAAAGTACAATGAACGCAACTAATTAATAAAATTGGCCATCAAAAGGAAAATACTTGTGCATATTTTCTCCCATCGTGTAATTCCACAAGTAAACAATTTCCAGGCCCTGTAGACAAAGAATAAAGAAATTTCATTATTCATAATAAAAGGAAAAAAAAGAGAAATTCTCAATAGCAAATAATAAAAAATATATATGTATGTATAATGTATATATGAAAGAAACGAAACGTCCTTCTATACCGCCATCATAAGAAAGAATTTCGCCTATTTTTCGGTTGGATGTAAGTCGGTGATTTTCATTTTTCCACCTCTGCCTTATGTCTGTGTATGCTTAAGGTATTCAAAGTCCCGCCCCGCTGCGATTAAGACGAAATTAATTGTAATTTCACCGACAATGTTAGACCACCTCATGAGCGTTGCTCGCCTATTAAAAATATTCTACAGTCTCCTGTAGTGACTAACTACGCCGATTCCAGGTATTGGGATAGAAGATGGAGCACCCGACGAGAGAACGAACCAAGAAAATGGAGAAAAGTTGGAAGAAAATTTTCATGTTTTTTTCTGCTCTAGTTAGCAAACTTTCTTTGTGAGAAAAACTCATGAAATTCCTGGGTGTCGACTGGGAACTGGGATGTTGATGCTCTAGAGAGATGTGCCTTTAGCGGAGCGCCCAGCCTCTATATTTACCTTGCAGCTATGTACAGATCTTATTTCTGTGAACCCCTAACAATGCGATTATGGTATATTTAGTACGGTAAACTATAGACCAAGATAACAAAGCGCCTTGCTGCAGGATTACACTAGCTGAATAATACCACAAGAAAATTGTTTCACAGGAATTGATTTTAAAGATGAGCGAAATTTAATATCCTCGGAAAGTTTGCTGCTCCTTGTTGGACGGGGACTACTGTTGCATTGTTTTGAAGAAATGCAATTTATGAACATTTTACATTCATTATCTAGTAAAATGATAGTTTACGGATCGATTTAAGTTTTTATAAGTTATAAAATGTAATTATTTAAGTTTTCTTAATAAGCTATTCTTTTTGTTTTTTAAAAAAAAACTGCATATTTTAAAATAATTTAAACTTTTATTTGCAGATCATCTTGCTCAGAGGAAGATATCAAAGAATATTTCACGAAAAACGATTTCGAAGTTAAAGCATTTAAATTTTTCCCGTAAGTAAACATTCTACTTTTAAAAAATATAAACTAATATTAAAACATGAGCATTAACATCAATTTATCAATCAATATATTTATTCGAACAAAAATATCACAAGAAAATTGTCTAAAAAACTACACCAAAATTTTTTGGCGCAAAAATATATCACACCCACCAAAAATGTATCCTAAAAATATGCAGGAAATTTATCCTAAAAGTATGCAGCAAAAAATAACCGGGCCACAGAGATGCTACGTCGGGAATAGATTAAATATATTCGATTCATCTGTTCATCTGTTTTTTATGCGCTTTTTGTTCGAAAAGTTCGTTCATTAACAAATCTATAGCCTTTTTCTTCTGTACTTCGAACAAATTATGGTATAAGGTTGGAAAATGGCCCATTTGATCTTAATTTTAATTGTGTCCTGTATTTCCGCTTAACAGTCAATTTTGTCGTCGGTTTGGATGCCACATCGAACAACGCGATGCCTAAGCAATGTTTAAAAAATCCTGGATAGTAACATTGATAAAAATATGATTAATCATTACCATTAACCAAATGGGTTAAGGTAAACTTTTTCTTCAGCCCACTGAGGTAGACCATGTTCGATATTTTGGATATACACCACCATCGCCCATAATAACATATCGGAGCTTAGTGTGTGTATAGAACCAGATTTAATAGCTTTAATTTTAAACTAAGTAGGATTCAAAGAATAACCTCCCGCTTCATCACGGGGGTTATTGGCATTTCGCCACTGCAGCCATGGAAATCACATTCAATTTGGTACTGCTTCATCTTGAGGTAAATAAATTCATTACAAACGCTGCGTTGATACTGAGAACGAATGACCACGAGGGCGATGATCTTCAGCTAAAACAGTCTACAATCGTCTATATTATAGAAGAGATTCTAACCTGAAATTTTCCTAACATACAATTGGGTGCACTCCAGAGAGTTCCACCACAGATGGGGATCTGGGGCGAAAGTCTCAGGTTCTATATAGCTTTCATATTGGACACCTTAAATGCTGTCTTTGTACCAGTGGTATACATTATACTGGCATGCACCTTCGAAAACATAAGAATGACCTATGCCAACAAAAGAATTTGTATCCTCTCTGACAGCCAATCTATAAAGTCTCGTAGGACCAAATTTAAGCCAACTCGAGACTGTCAACGAGCTTAACATTCTCAATCGGGTCACCCTTGTTTTGGTCCGGGTCATCAGGTATTTGAAGTCAATGATAGGACAGACAAAAAAGCTCTGGCACTTCATTCATCAGTCCGGAACCGGATAATAGGCTTTGGTCAAGAGAGCGCTAGATGATCGGACCCTGTAAAATATATCGAACAACGTCTCCTGTACTCTGTGTCATTCCTATGTCTTCGTTAAATGTAAGATAATGAACAAATGAACATGAGCTAATTGCTGAATCTCAAGCTCTAAGTCTACATTATTTAGTATCTCGTTTACTTCCAACCTTCCGCCATTCTGCACATCTTTTGTTTGACCTTTTTGGTGAAAAGGGGTGTTTTATTGGCTAAGTACATGTTTCTATAAGTCGGTAGAGCACGGGATTTAATTGCAGAGCGTAGGTCGAGCCACACGCTTATTCCCACACTTCCAAAATGCTGCATGTCTCTTCTATTTTTACAATTGGTGCTTGTACAAAACTTATTAAACACTCGAAAAAAATCTTCTACAAAACCGATTACTAAACATCTATTAAAAAAATTAATTAAAAAAAACTGTAATTAATATTTTCTATTTATTTATTTTAATTTCAGGAAAGACCGCAAAATGGCCCTACTTCAACTATCATCAGTAGAGGATGCCGTTTTAGCTTTAATAAAAATGCACAATCATCAACTATCAGAATCAAATCATTTGCGTGTGAGCTTCTCAAAGTCAAATATTTAAGTGATACCAACATTAATATCTGCACAGACATTCAACACACAAAAAATAAATAAATAAATAAAATAATTAAAAAATTAAAAAAACAAAACAAACAAAAAAAAAACAAAAACAAGAAACTAAGATAAATATTATTAAAATATTGATAAAATAAAATTATATCTAAACATAACAAAAAGCCTAAATTGTAAGAGAAGAGACAATTCGCAAATAAAAAAAATAATAAAGAAAATAAATAAAAATTGCAAAAAAAAAATTTAAAAATGAAAAAACTGTTTATAGGTAAATCGAAATTTAAGATAGAAAGATTTAGAAAAAAAACAAAAAAAAATCTGATATAGAAGAAAAAAAAACAAAAATATATAGAGAAAGGGGGAAAATTATTGAAGAAGAAGAAATAAAAATAAAATGTAACAACAATCACAAAACATGATGAATGTGAATAAATAAATAAATGACGTCGATTTTAGTGGAAAACTGATTTTTGACAAATTTTATTAAATTAATAAATATAAATAAAAAAAAAATGATAGCTTGTATTTGTAATTTAATACGATTAAAAGTAAATAAAATACAAACAAAAAAAATGATTTATCCCATCGACAATGGTATATAGTAGTTATATCAAAAAAAAAATAAAAGTTTGAAAATGATAAAAAAAAATAAATAAATAGTAATGACGTACATATAGACACACAGAACACACAACAAAAAACAACAACAGCAACAAACGATAACAAACAAATGAAACAATCTTATCAAACTTTTTACTCAACAAATTTACAATTTAAATCTATAACTATGTTTTTTGGTTACAAATATAAAAAAAAATCGCACCTGGTATTTCTATATACTGAAACAAACAAAATGAGAATGCAAAAAAAAAAAATAATGAAAAGAGCACAATTTTCCAATATCTCTATATTATTATTAAATTTCCTCCTTTCTATAATTAATCTTCAAAAAAAATTACTATTTACTACTACTGTTATTATTATTATCATTATTATTATTATTATAATTATTCAGATGGTGTAGCATAAAACAAAAATATTAGTGAGGAAAATAAAACTATACGTGGGTATCTATAGAATCTTAAAAAAAACAACTTTGGCTTTTTTTAGGCCAATCAAAAAGATAAGAAAAAAATATTGTAAGAAAAAATAAAACAAATTAAAAAAAAATCTTTAGACAAACATGAAAATTATAAATTTTCTCTTTTTAGTTTTACAATTTGTTTCTTAAAGAAATAAAATCAATAACAAATCGACCACGCTGCTTAAAATTAAAACGAAAGAAAAATATCCTTTCACCTTTCTACTGGAAAAAAAATATCCTTCTTTCAAAAGGATCATTTTACCATACCGAATTTTACGATGGAGTTCAATCAAAAATAAATAAAAATAAAAATTTAATAAATAAAGTAAAATAAAAAAAAAATAAACAATTTTTAAATATTAAAAAATAAAAGAGGAAAAGAAAAAATTATAAATAATGATATAAAAAATGGTTTATAACATTTCTTATAGGTTATTTTCAGTTTTCATATTGTTATAATCAAAAAAAAAATATAAATAAATAAATTAAAACAGGATAATAGTAAAAAAAACAGAAGAAAAAATATTTATCTAAAAAAACATCATGGAATCCTTCCTTAAATCCAACATGAGAAGGAATTCCTTTTTTTTAAAAAAAATGTATTTTCTTTTAAAGCTGAAAAATAAATCTGGGGTCAAATGTTCCTATTTTGCTCAAAAATATTATTGAAGAGCTTTAAAAAAAATTTCAGCGACAATAGTATTATTAAATTTTAGCAGTTTAAAAAGAAAAAAAACATAAAATCATGATAGTATTTTTACTAAAGTTAAAATAACAAAAAATTGGAATATGTTAATGCGTTTATATCGACAACAAAATAAAAATTTACATATTTAATTAATACTTCAAAAACTTTTAACAACTTTCACCTAAACATTAGTTTAATACTATATTTAAAAAAAAGGTCATGAATATTTTTACTCGTTTAATAGTATTAAAATCTAATCATAAAAAAGGGATAACAAAAACAAAAATCCTATCTAAATAAAGAATCGAATGACTGCTTTAGAACAACAAGTATTGATAAGCAGAATCCATTACAAACTTTTTGATAGGCATAAGATTATCCTTTCTTAACCCAACTAATCATTTTTGCCATTTTGTGGTATTAAACGACCTGGAAACAGAGAGTATATTCAAATATCAATTAATCACTGTGACCCACATATCGATTTTTATGATATCAAAAACAAAAAAAAAATAAAGTGATTAGATAAGCTTATACACGACTGAATGAAGGAAGAATATGTGATCCTGAAGAAGTTAATATTACTTTTAAACATGGAAAAATATAATAGAGTTTGTAATTGTCATATATTTGCAGTTTTATATTTTGTACCAATTCTGAAACAGCCCTAATTGGAGTGGCTGTAAAAATTGTTTCATAAAAAACTAAATGGGCAACTACCACATACTATTCGTAACTTAAGGTTTCTTATATGCTTAAAACAAAAGTTGGAACAAGCTGTTTTTAATTCAAAAGAAGCCTAAGAAGTTTAGCCTTCTACCATGATCTGAAAGCCATGGTGGTCTGGTAGTATAAAGGGAGATTGGAAGCTTATCAGTGGTCTGACCTTTAGTTTGGAGATCTCTTTTAAGTCATAAACGTAACTACCTAGTGTGCGCTGTCTGACTCTGACTAGAACCGGGCATTTACACAGGAAGTGTTTCCCTCTTGTTCATCTCCACGCAGCTAAGGCAACAGGAGGCTTTGGATGTTGAGCATTTGAAACAGGCTTAGGATTATCACATTTCATCAGAAATTTACAACTGACCAAAACAAATGTCTATTGCGTGTGTTGTATTGTATTTCGCTGGGAGGAAAGTTTCGGCATCTTGCATCCCTTCGACCTGTAATAAATTTTTTGTATATCTTCTACAGCCTAACTTAAGAAAGCTTTTGGATTTTTGTATCACACTTCCTGAGGCGTCAATTGTGACGGTGTGACGAGACCTAAGGATCTCTCTCTCTAGTGCAGCACAATTGCAGCGAATGCGTTCTGTAGTTTCTGATATTATCTGATAGTATCTGCATGTGTACAGATCAATTTTACCCTTGATCTTCAGTTCATATCTGACACCGTCATGCCCTTTGAGAAGGCCTGTTAAGACTAAGGTGTAATGAATTTCTATACTTGGTACAGGAGTCCAGTTGTAAGTCCAGTCCCTTTTCACCCATATACGAAGAGTCTCGATCGTGTAAATACTGGCATAGTCACATAGTCTACTTAGAATACTGGGAGATGTTTTTAAAAAGAGTATTTTATGCAAAGAGTATTTTTGAGGAGCATAGATTACTTTATAGTTATTATATTACTAGATCTAGCCAAAGACCTTTTAAACAACAACAATACTTAGTCAGACCACTACAAAACCACTAAAGTGAAAATAGTCGATTTTTATATAAAGTAGAAATAGCGGTCTCGATAGTACCGGGGTTATGTGCCAGAAAGGCAAGTCCAACTTTTTTATTGTATTGAAAAGTGGAGCAAATTGTGTCGTTTTTTTATCAAATATTTAGATTAAAAGTTTTAAGTCCACTTTGGTTTTATTTATTTTAATTTTTTTTTAATTTTTAGCTTATTTGTAAAAAAAAAGCATTTTCTCAATTTTAATATCATTTTATTTCTTGGTTTTAGAGTTTTTTACAATTTTCTTTTATTTTGGAAATTTAGACATTAAAATCTTGGTCTTGGCATATATTTTTGTCATATCTCAACCGGTACAAATCGTTGTAATTATTAAAGTACAATTTTACAACGATTTTTATGCAATCATAAAAGTTGCAGTGAAAGCACAAACTCAACGATATATTTCGGCGCGATTTTCTGTGATTTCACTAAAAAAAATAATTTATGAAAACCTCAAAAAATTCATAATACAAACTGCTTTATAATATCAAAATTTTAGAAAGTATTTGATTACAAATTCTCCCAATTAACACGTAAATCTCTACATCTACTCCTTCAGGGCTTTATATAAATGTAACTAGACAGAAGGAATGAATTTATCTTTGATGATACAAGAACTAAGCTCCATCAGAATCCTTATTAAGTTAATGAAAACGTTTAAATGGAAGCATAGCTGTGTTTCTTTAAAGGAATTTATTACACACACGCGTAAACACAACGATTTAGGTAGTTATGTAATTAGTAAATATCCTAGAGGTTGTAAAAGATGAAAATATTTCCAGGAATAAGTCAAACTGTTTTAGTTTAGAAAGAAATAGAAGTTTTTGAAGTAAAAAAATTATATGTATTTGAAAAAAAAAATATTTAACATTTCTTTTTATTTTTATTTAAAATTCCAATAATTTATTTTGCTCTAATAACAAAAAAAAATTAGCTTTTAGTAATATCAAAAATTTTAGCAATGCCAAATGTATTTTTTCATTAAAAATATTTTTTTTTGAAATGAATAAATCAATCAGAACCCGAATTTAGTAAATGCATAGAAGAAGGCAGAAAAAGTGAATATCTTATATATTTATATATATAAAAGTAAAATTAGTAAATAAAAAATATTTTATGTTTAAATTCAAAAAATTTTATTTCTGTTTATTTGCAAAATAAAAAAAAATATAATTAAAAATATTAAAAAAAAACTATATCAAAAAATTTATATACAAAAAAAATAAAATTTTTTTATTAAAAAAAATTTGAAGAAAAAAAAATGAAAACTGAAAATTCAAAAAGGGTCCAAGATTTACTATATATATATCGTAAAAAAGTGATATTTAAACAAATATATATATTATATATATAAACAAAACATATATATATAAAATGTAAAGTTTTTCTTTTCCTCTTTTATTAACAAATAAATTAAAAAAAAAATATTAAAAAAAAAACTGCAGCACAATATTTTTATTGAAAGAAAGAAAAAATAAAGAGGGTGAATTAAAGAAACGTAAATAATATAAACAAACAAAAAAAAACAATTTAAAAGATATAACAATGAAACAATCGCGATATATGATATTTAAAAAATATAATGAAAAAAAAATAAATAAATTAAAAAAAGAAAAATATTCTTAGAAAACATTTTATAAAAACAGAAAAAAAAATTCTTTACTTTTATTTTAAGGAAATTGTTACATTAAAAAAAAATAAAACAGAAAAGAATTAATTATTACACTAGACGTAAACACAAAAAAAAATTAAATATTATATATACAATTAAATAAATAAATTAATTAAAAAAAAACAAAACATATAAAAACAGACATATATCGACTCGAAAAAAATGTTGTAAGAATTTTTTTTTTGTAAATCGTGTGAAACAACAATTTTATGTTCATATTTTTATTTAAAAAAAAAATTTATATTAATGTAATAAAATGCGAAAAAGTAAAAGATTAAAAAAAAACATACAAATTATAAATAAAATAAATGAAAAGTTAATTCAATATTATTTCGTAACTTTATAAGGATGTTATTTGTTTATTATTATATAAAAAGTAATGATGAAAAAAAAATCTGAATAATTCTATTATTAATAATTATTATTTTTTTAAAATGCCCAGTTAAGATTGATTATAAATCTCATTTTTATACCTTGTATTTTTATGAGTATTTTTTTTTATTACAATTATAATAATTATTAAAAAAAACAACATTTCTTTTTACCTTTGTTCTTTTTACTCGTTACTATATATCTTTTTTATTATACTATTATTATTATTATTACTATTATTAGATACTATTATAAAAAGCTTCTACTTGTAGCTGCACTATTTGAAAAAAAATGAATAAAAGAAAGAAACAACAAATCTCTAAAATAAGGATTCCCAAAAGAATAATGTATAATTAATATTTTTGTTTGTTTTGTATCATAAGACTTATTAAGGAAAAAAAACCAGTTTTTGCTTAATTATTTTTTTTTAATAATATATAATGGTTTATAATTAAATTTTTTTTACATGTTTTTATCCCGATCTTATAATGAATGTTAAAATCAAAATGTTTTATTTCTATATTTAAAAAAAATAAAATAAATGTTAAACTTGCATCTACTGAAAATAATAAATTTATATCAAATCATTCTAAAACAAAAAAAACGTGAACATTAATAATCAGAAGGAAAAAAATGGATTTAAGAAATATAAATAAAAAAAAATCAAATCAAATTGCTGAGGTGTAAAACAAAAACAAAAAAAAATATTTCAAAAAAAGTTGATTAGAAAAAAAAACTTAAATATAAGTAGAAATATTTTCAGTATTTTTAAAATCAAACAAAAAGTGGAAATCGAGATGAAGAAGAAAAAAATAAAAATAAAACAATTATATACATAAATAGTGTTAAAAAAAAATAAATAGTTAAAAAAAATATTTAAAAAAAACACACGCAAACAAAAGAAAAGAAAAAAAATATTAAAAAAATAAATAAATATGGGAAACAAAAAGAATTATAAAAAAAAATAATGGGGAAAGAAAGCAAAAAAATAAAAAATAAAAATAATAAAAATTGATATCATTTTGAAAGAGAGTAAAAAAAAAAGTAAATAGAAATAAAATTTATTAAAAAAAACAACACACACAGAGAAATCTAACAAAAAAAAAAGAAAAAATTAATCATTTATAGAAGAAAAAAAATAATTAAAAGAGAACGAGAATGAATCATTTTTGATGCACTTTTTACCTTTATCCAATAAATAATCATATCCTATTTGTCGTTTAATAAAAAAAAACAAGAAAATTAAACAAAAACACACATCCATATATACACAAAAACAAAAACACTACATACACACTCACACAAAAATGAAAATAAAAAAAAATGAAACGATACAAAACATGATATTATATTAGTTGGTACTATCAAATTTTTACTTCATTATATTCTCAGTATATAAATACTATATAAATAATTAAAAAAGAAAAAAAAATGAAAAAGAAAAAAAATAGTTATTATTGTCTGTTTAGAATTTCTGCGATAATAAAAGTGAAATATTAAAAATTGTATCAATTTTATTTTATTTTTTTATTATTATTATTATTATTATTTTCCTTGATTTTGAATTCATGGTTTAAAATAAACTCTAGGTCTCCGTTTACTTAGGAAAAAAAAATTATTTTCCAATTTTTATTTATTTATTTTTCTTACTTTTTTTTAATAGAAATAGTTACTTTCTATAAGGATGTGACAGCAAGGTTTACGCATAATACCTAGCAGTTACCTACAGTAGTGAAAAAGGACAAATTAAAGGTCAAAAGACAAAATTCATTTTTCATAATTCAGTAAGAATTTAAATGATAGAAATGCGTTAAAATTCATCAATTTTGTTGTACATGAAATGAATCAATTCTGCGGTTTCAGCCCAAAATATAGCTACTGGTCTAGCATTGTCTTGTGCGAAAGATTGGTTACTAGATAAGCCGTGCTTTTACTTGCGAAGACTCCTTACAATAGATCGACTGCAGCAGAGATTATCAAAATTGTTGATTTCGAATACTATATACAAAAACATGTCATAGAATAGTTTTTAGGTGGAAAAAAGACTGAATGTTTAGCATTTGGAACAGGTGGTAATAACCAATGAAACTAAAGGTCAAGGCAAGTTTTTAATCGACCAAGGAAATCCCCATCATCATTGAGTACTGTATGGTATTGTATTTGAGGGCGCAGGTCGTTCGGTCCTTTGTATAGCTCGACCTGTATTAGATCTTTTGTGTACCCTTTACAATAGGTGTTTAATCAAGAGTTGGACCTAGTTTAATAGTTAGCCTTCGTTAAGAAAGTTCGTGGATTTGTGTTCCACACTGACTTAAGCGTTACTCTCTAGTGCAGCACAATTCCAGCGTATGGGTTCTGTGGTTGCTGTTACTACCTGACAGCTGGTACATAGCTCAAATTGTCATTAGAAGAGAATTCATATGAGAACCAGAGTCGATTCGAAAATGTATGGGCTGGAAAAAGCTTCATAATCAAGGCATTGATAATATTTAACTCTTATGTTACGCTGAATTTGTTTTTAGACTATTTCTTATCATTGCCCGAAGAATTGCAGGCTCTAAAGTCCGAATTTTTTTGTGGATGTAATTCTTCAGTTAAGGATAATTCTAAGAAATGTGTCAGCCATTGGAATTCGAATTCTTGGAGACTACCCACTGCCAAGCCCACTGGTTCCCAGGCTCAAGTGTCGCACTACCTACTGAGGGTACCACCGAATATGTCTCTTAAAAGTGTAATAGTGGAACTACCTGTCTCCATTTTGTTTAAACCACATATTTGAACGCAATAGCAGGCGTCACAAAATCCTACAACATGGTCCGATCTTGGGCATTATTTTGGTCTGGTTGATGTCTTGTGCAATATTCTGCCGTGTGTATTTAATATTGTGCTCAGTGACAGCGATGCGTGGTTTTTCAGCATTGGTTTCAGCACTAGCTGGTCGAAAACGTGCAACCAATTGTTTAATCTTATGAATATGCGAATTACACTTTAAAACGACTGCGATATGCCTTTGGTGCTCGTATAATGGAACGTCAAATTGAAAAATGAAGTTCAGAATCATGAAACGTTTCTCTGCAGTATACATTTTCGCTTGTGAAGCTCCGAAATGTTCTTGATTACTATAAAAATTCAAGCCTAGAATAATGATGACATTTATTTTATGTGGTTTCTCCAATATGTTCAGGTTGTTAATGTTCTTGTTGGCACTGACAATATAAATAAAAAAAACAACTATCAGTTAAAAGCTACCAATAAATCTTCAGTTTTATTAAGTTGGCGATTTTTGATTGTGTATCTTAGAATGATTTTCATTCGTCGATAATTTAAATCAGCTCAGTATTGAAATTAAGGGGTCCAAATTACACATAGTTTTTAAGGTAAATTTATACTAAAGGTAAATTACTAAATTTTATTTTATTGTATTTTATTGAAATATTCTTATTTTAAATGTAGTATATCCTTTCTTAGGCTTGAAGGTAGTAAGCTTTTAATGTTCTAGTCAAAATTTTGACACTTTAAGTTAAAGTTGTTGTTTTTTTATAATAAACAACAAAACAAAAGCAAGAACTAATAATGGTATAAACCCAATATATATTTTTTGATTATTTCATATCATGTAAGAAAACTACTACGATTTTTGCTTGATAGTTATTAGTCATTTTTAATTAGATCCCAGAAAATATTTGTTTAAAACAAAAATGATTGATAGAAGTTTGTAGTAATCCACTTAAATGCTTCACTAAATTTGTATAAAAATATCCAACGAAATCGCAAGCGACACTAAACCATAGAGATTATGAAATGTGCTGCAGATGAAGTTGTGTTTTTGTTATATATGCGAAATTCTAGGACATTTGTATATATTTACATGGCTTAATGAAAGTTCTGAAATTTCTAATGCACTTTAAGTTGTTTTCTCTACTCTAAGCTAGAATGACTGAAGATGGAACTTTTGCTGTAAGCGATAAACTCAAGTTCGACCAAGTTATATTCGTCATTTTGAAATTTTGCCTCCACGTGATTCAGGCTAGATAATTGAAAATGTATGTATGGGTATTTTCCTCTGAAAAATTTGAATTGGTCAACAGAATTCTTGCTTTGGTATATCAGATAAGCTCCGAGGTAATTTTGGTTAAAAAAAGTTGACTCCATACAGTCCGAACCCAATATGGTTAAAATTGGACTCATTTTTATAGACACTGGACATTGCCAGTATGGAAATTATAGTTGCGATAGTTGTTAGTACTGTATCTTGATGATCTTGGATGATTTACTTAAACAGGGAATTAGTCAAAAAATGGCGAACTCGGGAATATTTATTAAGATTAATTTTTCCTGCGGTGTAATAATCCACCATACGAAGTCTCGTTTTTATGTGCTAGTGGAGTACGGCTGGTAATGAAAACTGAACAATCTTGGATCGGATTGCTATGTACAAATTTAAAGGAGCCTTTTTGCATTGTGTTGCTAAGACACAGTATGAAAATGTTGATGAGTTTCCTTCTTTTAGTGTGGTATCGGGTTCAAGGAGTATGTACCGTGGACGCAACTTGGATCTTTTGTACTCTTAGCAGTCCCTGTACCTCAGATTTGTAGGTAAAATCATTTGAACGGATTTTACAGTCTGCCTAAAGATTTATCATTCAAACTGGTTTGGTCAAGCTAAGTTGAGTGACAAAATAAGAACATACTTCTGGCAATAGCCTGGTTAGCTACGGAGAAAATTAAGGTAAGATTCTTCTTCGTCGAAACAGAGTCCGCAGATAAGGTCCTCCGCCCTCCTGACCCTCCATAGGTGATAATTTAAGATGAACGTACGATGAGTAAGCCAACCACTGCGGTGACATCCTTTCTATTGCGCCCGGTAATTGTCTGGCCACATAGTGAGGAGGCTCAAGAATAAACCTCTTGGAGTTCTCCATTCCAGGTGTGGGCCTCAAGTTTTCGGTATATAACCGGTGTATTGTGGTTGCACTTTTACACAAATGTAATTTATAATTGACTACGAGTTTATGCTAAAACCAGACAAGTTGATTAGATATCACCAAACAAATATTAACTAATTTTTAGTGCAATCGCAGTTCATGTTATAGGGTGACTCTAATATCAGAACAAAAAGCGAAATTCCAAGTTCAATCCAATCTTTCTTGGAACCACTCAATATAATCATAAGTCTTGTTCGTTTAATGCTACTTAAAAGGCGCATCAAATTTGTTAATAAATTATTGTTATTAATATAAAAAAGGAGTTTAATTTGGAGACGGTTTCACTTTTACACTTGTATTTAAATTATTGTAAAATATTTCGATTCAAATGTAGATAGACCTAGAACTAGTAACCCTACTGCAAATATTTTTACAATAAATATCTATTTTTTTTTTATATTAAATATATTATATTTTTTCTAGCAGAAATTCCAAACATAAACTTTCTTCAAACATTTTTCAAAATTTTATAAAAACTCACAAAAATAAATATTTATGTTTCTTCGTGTTTTGTTTTTTTGTAACCTTTTATCATTCACATTTAAATGCGTACATATTACAAAACAAAAAAAAAGAATACCATAAAGCACTAGGTTGTCATATTGGATTGTTGATAATTTTAAGATAACAATTAGCTCAAAGTGTAAAACAATGTTTATTATTATTATTATTGAATTATATATAAAGAAAAAAAAATGACAAAAGACCAGAAAGGCACTAAAAAAAACTTTTTTTTTCAGATGTTATTTGATATTTTTACCATCAGTGATGGGCACAAGTAAAAAAGATAAAAAAAATGAAAAAAATAAAGAAAAAAAAATATATTTAAAACAAAATTATATTTACATGTAAGGAAGATGATGAATGAAAAAAAATGAATTTTTCCAGACAATCCTCGAATAAAAACTAAATATATATATATATTTGAACTAGAATGTAACAGTAAATAGTTTAATGATAAACAAAAAAAAATGTCATAATGCTACAATGTAAAATGCTATAGAAAAAAAAATAAAAATTACAGTTTAAACAAATTCAATTTTGGTTTTATTTTTAAATTTTTTTTTTTTTGGAGGAAATGGCAACAAGAATATTCTGCACAAAAATTCAAACTTTTGAACTTATTTAGCTTTTACTTTTCAAATTACGCTAAATTCAGGTAACTTCACATAGTCTGCTAATATTTTAGATTTACCAACTTTCACTAAGTTTTGTCACAAGTCAACTTAATCTAGTAACTTCACCCCCACCTGTTTAGGAAATAATTGGTGAGGTGATGTGTGCACTCCTTAATCGCTTAAGGGCTATTCTGGCACTTGGAATAGAAATTAAAGTCCACAAAATGATGCCGTTGAAAATTTGTACCTTAGGCAATTTTTCACTAGCACAATGCTTTACTTAGCAAGTAATCGAAGGCTTTGTTGACTTTAGCCGTGTTTTTTTAATGAACTATATAGTTCTTCCCCATACAAATCTGAAAACCCAGGTTTTATCGAGGTTTTTATCCAGATCTTGGGACATTTCAAAATTTCCCTTTCTTTTCGGAATGTAGCATACTTACCGGCTGTCGGAAAAACGTCATTTAAAATAAAAACAACATCGAAGTGACGAGAGCAAATTTGAAGGCATGAGGAAATAAATAATTTATTTTTTAGAAACTTATTCATTATTTTCCAGAGGGGAATTCGTGTAACAGTTGTTTACTGACACGCAACTTCGGATTAATTTTAATATATTTAAAGCACTGAAGATGGCGCTTAGTGAAATTTCCCTTGTCGTTTTTTTAATGAACTGGATCGAAGACCTATATAGTTCATTAAAAAAACACGGCTTTTATTATAGCTAGACTTGTTTTAATATTAATTTGTAATTGAAAGTGGAAAAAAAAATGAAATGAGCTTGGAATCTATCATAGCGATGTAGAAAGGAAAATATTAAGGTTCGGCAAATTTTACATTCTGCAGAGTGACACAAAAGTCTGAAGGCCCCTGGTAACTTACGGGGCTTTAGTGTCTAAAGTTTCATAACAGAATAAGCAAAATTCTAAGAATGCCCTGTCTTTCCATCACCCAGGCCATCCGCGCTTCGCCGTTGAATATTCTCCTTAATTTGCTACCACTCCACCTTGAGATAGAGAAATCCGCCATAAACTCTGCGATGACGCTGAAAACGAAAGGCTACCTAGACAACATTATAGAAGAGATTCCGGGAGCGGGGATGCTATAGGATTGCATACCTACTCGTTAAGATTTCAGAATGCCGGAAATTCAGTAGAGCAATAAAGAAACATATCCATGACGGCACGGCACCGATGCGTTCCGTGTCAGTGGCTTCCGCGATGAATTTTTCACTGACCACCACTATTTCACACAGCACCGCCTTTTGCGTATCAGTGCGTAATGTGCAATGGCAATTCCACTTTTCAGTTTTGATATTTGGACAGCAAAGAATATTTTGTGTTTTTCGCGGACGCCTGAAGGGTACTGAGAACGTCGGTCCCCACGACGTCGAATGTGTGGGAACATGTCGCCCATGTAGCACGTAGCCCACTGGCAATCAGAGCGATAAGGTCCCGTAGCACCAAGTCAAAATTATTCTGGGACTGTCAACGTGCGGTGTCCTTGGTAAGCTGGGCGTTTTCAGTTGCCCTGGGGGTACCGAGTTACCCTTGTTTGGGAACCGAGTTATCAGGGCTTCAAGGGCATTGAAAAGGTGAAGGCCCCGGCTAGACACCCACTAGTGTGGTGAAGAGGGCTCTTGCCAAACGGACTTTAATTAAACATATAGAACGCAGGAGGTCCGCGCCTGGATTTTCATCAAAATGGTGGATCATTCCACGAGAGTCCCTGATGTTGCAGGACAAGGACCCCACCTCCTTGACCAATTTCTTATTTATCATCCAACGCGATACTCCGTCGAAGTTAATTCACCTCTCGGCAATTCGGGCCACTGCCCAGTCAGCGCTGACTTCCCATACAAATTTCCCACGCAGGCCAAACCAGCGTAGATAACTATGGGCATTTTCGAGAATTCACCATGGTAGCTACCGGTCGAACCAGAAATTAATCTACCATGTTCGAGAGTTGATTACTTACCATAAGTTACCACTCACCATGTTGGAATATTCACCGATAAGGTAACCAGAGCCTCAGAGTCTCACTACAGGGTGGTGGATAGATGGTGGATTAACTTCTGGTTCGACCGGTAGCTACCATGGTGAATTCTCGAAAATGCCCTATGTGGCATTTTGAGAAGGCCAATTGGCTGGGGCTCATTTTTGGCAATTCGCTGACTGGAACCTGTGTTTTTTTATGTGGCAGTTCTAACCTCAGGAATCACACTTTGTACTACCGGTCCGTCATGTCGTTGGTCATTTTATGGTTCAATGTCTAGTAGTAAGCTTAGTTCGAAGGGTAGAATATGTTTGGGGTAATAAGGTGTCAGGAGGATGATGAAGGAGATGAAGATGACTATGAACGCTGCGTTTGAAAAATTTTTCCACAGTCAAGTTGTTCTATTTATGAAAGAATTCCTTGTTTTTATCGTGCGCTAAGCGGAAAGCTGTATGGAGATGGAATGAGCAGAGTGGGCTAATCTGGTGTTGTGGGTATAAGATTGCCGTGGAGGCAGAAGAGCGTTTATCTTGTTTATCCCGATAAAGTTTTTTCAGGATTGCCACATTTATACAAGGTTCAATGATGGGGCAAATGGCGTCGTCACTGATAGTAATACTCTTTTTGCAGTTTATCTAACCACGATAACGTGTTTTTCGAAGCCACATGGCTTAAGGAAAGTTGTATTTTATGTGAGGTCGATCGTAAGATTTGTAAATTACAGCACGAGCCGATGGCTAGAGGAGGAACCAGGACCTTCTAAGAAATCGACATCGACTCGAGAAGCCAAATATGGCCCCTGTCATCAGCGAAGAAGTGGGTTGAAAGGAACCCAGAACAAGTCGTTTATAAAGATTAGGAAAAGAGCGCGAGATAAAACTGATCCACGGGAGACACCGAAAGAGATAGTGTGGGGTTTAGATTTGACGCCGTCCAATGCTACCTAAATTGAACGGCCAGAAAGAAAATTTTCGATCGATAGCTTAGAGTTTAGCTAACAGAGCGGGGTGCCATACTTAGAGATATCTTGAGCGTCGAACCGCTTCCAAGGTAAAACTTCCAATAAGAAATTTTCTCCTATCAGATATGAGATCCAACGCTTTGAGTCTGTCCATGTAGGGTCGTTTAGACTTCTTAGAGCAAAAAGAAGAATTGATTCAATCCTGTTGCTATTTACGAAAAATATAGGATCCCAGTCCCAGATAGGGCACGCATACCAAGATAGGGTGGACTAGAGAAGAGAATAGTGTTTTTGTAACCCAAAACCTTGTCGAATTCTTTAGCTCATCCCATTATAAAGTCCAAAAGTTGATTGGCTCTGGCAGTAATATTTGAAATTAAGTTTTTTGTCTAGGACAAGATCTAGATCGACTTGATTCAATACCAGTTTCGACTGAATAAAGGAAACGTCAGTTTGTGACTCGTTGACACTATACTATATTTTGAGACTATACTATATTTTGAGATAGCTTGCGTAAAAGAGATGAAAATATAGAATATAAGAGGGCCAACATGTAGATGACTACACTGATGAACACCGATAGTTACTTCAATTTCCTTTAAAAGGATTCGTTATAATCTGCTAACCTGTGTTCTTTCGCTGAGATATGGTTTTATCCATTCAAGGGGATAAACTATACTTGAATAGTTTAGTAATTAGAATATGATCGTCTACTCTATCAAAAGCCTTGCTGAAGTCAGTATAAATAACATCAATTTGATGGCCGCCTCAGAGCAGTTCGGAGATTAAAATTTTTGTCATATAAGGTTAGGTTGGATTCTAGATACCCTATAAGCTCTTTCCTGATTTTGTCGTCTTCATGGTTTAGACAGAGTATACTTTTATTCTATTCGTTTGGACTGTAGTCGGAGGAGTTAGTGGAGTCACCTATTGGTATGGGCTAAAACATTTGAAAATTCATGAGTCTGAATAAACTCCGGGGATCATAGACATGTCAAGTAAATTTGTTGACTGCAAGTTCTATTATTCACCCACACCTCGCGAGTCTTGAAGAAAACTCTGCCCATTGAGCATTTGGAGCACATAAAGCCCATTATCTAGGTGGCAACTCGTTTCGGCCTTCACGCAGTGCACCGGATGGAGCTGTACCAAGTTGAGTAGAGTCTTCAGTACTGGAATTGCCGAGGTGAGAATAACCCTGGGAAAGACCATTCTTTGATTCATATTAAATTTGTTTGCAAAACTATTAAGCTTGACTCTATGCCATCAGTTCAGGACAGTCGTGGATGTCGTAACCACAGAATTAAAAGCCTTGAGGGCCGCCTGGCTATCCGATACTATACGTATATTCCTATGAGATATATTATTTATCTTCAGCCATGCGAGAGCCTCCCAGATCGCAGTGACTTCCGCCTGGAAGATGCTGAAGTGGTCGGGTAGACGAAGAGTGGTATTTATATTCATTGCCTCGGAAAAGATACAGCAGCAGCAGCCTATTTTGTTGCCAATTTTAGAGCCATCTTTATTCATACATAATTACCCAGTGGGGATAACCCCATCTGTCCAGTCATATCTGACCGGAATGATGGTATTGAAATCTTTTTCCAGGTTCCACTTAGGTGTAGTGTAATCCAGGTTGTCCGCAGCAGCAGTGCCGCGGCCAAACAATTAGGGGCCCTGTGCAAAAATTCAGCGAGAGGCCCCAGAGAGTCCAAACAAATTTTCCCTCGCTTCGCTCGCATATTTCCCTTCATAAAGACCAGTCCCCGCGACAAAATTATGGCCCATATGTTGGCCCCACGTTAATTTCCTATCCAGTATGAGACCCAGAAAATTCGCATCCTCCTTAAGTTGCAGTTTTTCATTGCAGAGTCTTAAGCTAGGTTTCCACTTGCACACTTAAGTGGAGCAAAAGAAAAATGGAAGTCCACAAAAACGTAGAAAACGTTTACATTTGTAAACTTGTGTAGCATTACACTCGAAAAAAAGTGTAGAACACTTTGTTCCTTCCCCTTTTTTGAGTGTAAATACAAAAATGGAAGTACTGTTTACACATAACAAAAATATTCCAGCGCCACTTTTCTATTTTTTCATTTTATTTTTCTCATTAGAATACTGTGTTCTTAATTTCGTGATTTATGATTTTATTTCCTCGGGTGGCATATTTAATTTTTTTCCAATTAATCTTAATACTTCATCTCTTTTTATTTGATTTTTGTATTCTTTACATGTAACATCCCAAAGGACAGTGGATCCTTCTAATGATTCTATTACATAGAAGGAACTAAACAGTTGTCAAAAAGTGTACAGCTCCACTCAGAAATTATCAAAATACGTTTGTTAACTTTTAAGTGGAGGCAACTTTGAATACACTCGCTTCCATTAAATGGTATATCTTGTTTACGTATATACACTTATGAGTGGAAGTGGAATATAAAAATGTAATGTTCCACGAAATGTAAACCTTCATTTTGTTGTTTACGCTCATAAACCTACCTACACTTAGTGGAATGTTACATTTCCACTCGAAAAGTGTACAAGTGGAAACCTTTAGAGAAGGAAAAACGAGATGGGTTAACGCCTAGACCATTTGTAGTAGCCCAATGAACAAGAGTGTCCAATGCTCGTTACATTATATCTCTTATTGTTGAGATGTACTTGCCGGTCACCACCATCACGATATCATCAGGCCAATCCGTGTCAGATAATGGTGTAGAACTAATGGCTGACTCATCCCTTAATGTAAGGCGTGGCATTAGCCAAAGACCTGCGTTGGAATGACCACTTATTCCAAATCGCCAAACAAAAATCTCCGAGTCTGGGAATTCTTAATGGGTAACTTCCTAATCTAGCCAACGGGTTGAAATAAACAAATCCAACATTCAGCCTCTTATCGAATACAACCCCCTGGTTGCGGGGCTTCGATAGCCACCTTGGTGTAGTTAGATAATGTTTAAAAAGGGCCCTAAAATCGACCCCCAAAGACTCCCCCTCCCTTTCGCTATGCCTCTACGAAGAGAGATGCGTCGGTTTGGTAGTAAGTTAGCTTTTTGTATTTTATGGTTACGACATTAGGGACCTAGTACTGCCACACAGAATATAAAAGTAAATACGTTGCAACTCTCCTGTACTAGGATATATAACAGTTGCCGACAGCTCCAGGGACTTAAGTATTGGTTAGACGATTGAATTTCCTCCATAAAAGCTTCATGCGTGAACGCGGCATTTCCTTCTCTCCCCGCAATTTTTGTCGCTCCACAAAGTGCGACGATTAGTTTCCCGGTAAAAACCGCACGTTCTTTTGCATAGATGGTCGTATATGCCTAGTAAAGGCCCCTGGGCAAATATGATGTACTTTGTACATCCATGCTGTACACGCATTTTCATCAAACCGATGCGCGCACCGAGTTTTGATCGGCCGACCGGCTCCCACTCGATAGTTTTGGTTGTACATCCGCACTTCGATGTACATCCAATTTGACCGTGTATGGGGGCCTTAAAGGCCCGTCCTCACTAAGCGGACTTAGATCCCACGCGCTTTTGGCGGTACGGCCAGACAAAAGCGCGCGTGATGTTTTAATTTTCTGAATCATGAGTGAGAAAACAATCAATTCTCATTTGAAACGCCGTACGCGCTTTTGAAAAGCTCATATTGTGATGTGTACCTTTTTAAGCCCTGCCTTTTGTCCGCGTAGTTTTGCCGCACGGCCTTTACCATGGACAGAGTCGTAATAAAGTCGTAAAAAAGTCATAAAACTCTATATGAAAAAAAAGGCAAAAGCGCGTACGACCATAGCCTTCTATATTTACAAACCATGAACAAGGAAAATATTGAGAGCGAATTTCCGCTCAATCGGACTACAACTCGGTGAAGTCACGTTATGTTGTTAGTGTAATTTGGAGAATTTGGGAGAACTTGGTAGTCCGATTCTCTCAATATTTATTCTTGTTCATGGCTTGTAAATATAGAAGGTTATGGTACGACCCAAGTCCGCGTAGTGTGGACCCACCATTACACTCTAGTTTTCATTCCTTGTTTGCGGGAAAGAGCAGTCAGTCGTCGTTAAAGATTCGTAATATGCCGACGCGTCTTTCGTGAGTGTCTAGTTTCATTGAGTCTCGAACATCTTCGATACTATGTCAACTAATTTCATCAATTTGTTCACATGCAGAATGTAGAAAATCATCCCTTTGAAACCTACCTGTCATCATGTGCAGAAAACAACTAACATTCGAAGTGCTCATATCACAGTTCCTGTTCCACTATTTAGATCCACTTTAAAAGGGCTTGAATTCTATTGGCATTAATACGGTCATCCAACAAAATCGGAATTTGTTTTAAAACTGAACTACCTACAATAAAAAAAGTGTGGCGATTTACATTACATATATGTAATCCTGGGCTTCTGTTACATTTTTAATCATAAATCCCACTGACATACGATGACGTACTTTTCCATTCCAATCCCCTTCTAAATCCTTACAAATAACAAAATCTAAAATTAACTGCTCATATGATGATGTAGTGCAGAGCCCTACTAAGTCGCTTCGTTTATTCCGTTGCTGCCAAAAAGGGAATTACTTAATTAGATAAAACATTAAAAGCAAAAATGAGGCCCAAGCGGATATAGTTGCATAAGAAAGTAGATAACGTTTTATGTCAAAGGTAAATAATTCCTTACAAATATCGCAAATCTTGGCAATAAATAATTTTTACCATTTGATAAGGCATAAGTAAGTATATTTCGCTCGGTGTGTATTTACTCAAATGAAACAGAAGCATGAAAAAAAAACACAAATACTTAAGCTAAGTTACCATTCGATGAAAAGTTCTTTCTCACGATAATCCTCTTAATTCTGGGGGATTATTGTTACATGTCGGTTTTGGTTATGTGAGCTTCTTGTTTCCTGTCTTTATGGAAGGAAGTCTCACAAGCCCTAATTCCATTTATACAAGGGGAACCAAAATGTAGAGCGACATACTTACCTCTATGTATGTACAAATTTGGTATATATATGTATACTTCGTTTTTTTTTTGTCCACAATCTGAAATCCTCACAAAAGCTTCCTGTAAATTATTTAGTACACCCAGGATTCAGCGATAGTAGGTCTAAATCCCATTTAGGATTAAAAATGGAACGGCTCGGGGGAAAAAAAGAATGTGGTTCAATTTTTATGCTTGTACCTTGAGAGATTATTTCGAAACTGTTTTTAATTTATGAAGCTTTTAGCAATCCCCACCTACTACACCCCGTCCAGGGCCATACCGGCGTAGCCAAATCGCGGCATTTAATTTTCAGCTAAATCCGGACCGCATCGAGCTCTATAACAAAACAAATTACTTCCGTTTGTCCATTTGCGCCCAGGATCCAGCATTGGTAGGTAGGACTTATCCGGTTTTCACCAGGGATTATTGGTTTTCAATACGGCAGAGATAAGTACATCACTATTTCGAATCAGATTCATTTTTGAATATCTAATGGCAAATAGTTCCGCTGTGCCATTGTGAATTCTGTACGTATCCTGCCGTGTAATTGGGTTGTATCCTTGTAATATACCCGCAGAAGATAATGCCATAGGTAACATACCATGGTCGTGTTGTTTTGAAGGTGAAATTTTGCGTTGAATATTGTAACTTTTAACATGGGATGCTTTTAAGACATGAACATATTTTTACTGCGAATAATGCATAGGGGAAAAATTCTTAACATCCAACGATGTTAGCCCAATTAAGATGCTTTCTTAGTTATATTGTAATACATGCGAATCTTAGAATACTTTAGCTGTGCCATAGAATGTATAGAGGAGAGTAGATGTTAGTATAAACCCCCTAAGGTGAAATTTTGAACAAGAGTCAAAAGCCTTCGTAATGATTCCTATGTTGCACAAGCGATTGTTACTTGGATGTATCATGGTATACCCCAAAAATAAGGAACAGGAGTAGTCATTACTTATTAAAATAAGGGCGCTAACGGGCAAATGTGGGCATTTATTATAGCCGCAAAAGCAATTAACATGTGCGATTCATTTTTGTTGAATTTACTCAGAAAGATAATAAATTTTTATTAGAATGTTTACAGGGAAATTGAAATTAATTTCCTACCCTCGAAGGACTAATTCAATGGAGCTCGCTGAATTTTAAATAGATAGGGTGCTTTATATTTAATTATACTGAATGGGCCTTGTTCAGTTTTAATAACGCATGAATGTGTAAATATTCCATTCGTGCATTTATTTTCTTCATTTTTTTTTTACTATAAAAAAGCATAAAAATTTTGAATTGATTTTTCACAGCTTTAAGCAGTGTGGCACAGTTAACGAACGTAACCTCTCTGTGGTCCGGTTATGTTCTTGTTGGTAGTTTAAGGCGGATTTTTCTGCATACTTTTAGGATGAATCTCAGATATTCATGTTTAATTTTGCATACTTTTAGGGTCAAGTTTTTTATTTATATTTTTGAAATATAAAAGAGATGGTGAGAAGAGACCATGTTCTACTCTTAAACAAGTATATGAAAAAAATTTATGCTATAAACGGTGAAGATGTGTTGAAGGTATTAATTTGATGTTTTAGAAAAATATTTGCAATGATTGCATAACATCCCTAGAATTTGAGTGGAGCAGCTACACTACACATCTATATCACAAGTAGCAGTCTTTTCCTTACTACCGGTATTAAATATAACATTTTATTATTTCGAACATGCAATGTAATAATTCTATCCAAATAGTATGAAAGGAATACAACGACACCCAGTACTCACAAGCAATCCTTGCAATTTTTTAATTTTGAAGCTTCTTGAAGATCTTTGAAGGTCTTCTCCAGGTGATGGACGGTGATGATCTTACTTTTTCAATACGTGTGGGCCTGCTGGTGGTAAGTCCAACGCTGCATTCAAGGGAAGTCTTCTTTCTTCCAGACTTTTTTAAACTGTTGAACTCAAAAATCCATGTTTTTATTTTGTAATGATTATTAAATTCCAACAAGAGCAGCCAAGATACAGCGCATTAAGATGGTCTACCGTGATAAAGTTGTTCTGTTTGGTTACAGTGATATTACAAGAGTAGATTTATTAGCAGAATCTCCTATATTTCTCCTACTTACGTATTATATACATGGAAATTCGACCATGGCCCATCAAATCTTTTTTTGCCTACTTGGTCTCTTTTACAGTTTTTTCCTTCTTTCAGCAAAATTCAATTTCCTTATTCACTTCCAATTTTACACCATGTCACAATTATATTCTAATTTATTGACTTGGTTCCATGTCACTTTGTTCATACCTCAAGGTCCCACAGGTCTTATTGCATCAATATCACTTTTTGGATCAACTCATAAATTTTTGCAGAACTTTGTGCTGAATCGTCCATTCCATGTGCGGGGTGGCGTTTATCCTATGCGTGTTGAGGCTATTCTAAAAGAGGTCAGAAGTGATCCGAACGGGCTTGTCTTGTAATGGGAGAAAAATGTTGGTGTGATAATAGTAATAAAATTTTCAAAAAGCTGCTACATTTTAGTTCAATGAGCCTAAGGAGGCGAAAGGTTCCAAAGAGCAAAAATTGGCACGATGCCCACGGATGTACCTAACAAAAATCAAAACTAGAAATTTTTATGACGCGGCTTCGGTTTCGCAAAGTTGACATCCTCAGTACTAGCCGGCTGAGCCAGAGACGCAACGGTCAGGGTAAGCGGGAGACAGCATGGTGAAACAAATGAATCCTACTAACCAACCTACCTAAGCGGAAATTTGGTACTCTATTATTAACCGGTTAAGCCGGCGAGATGCCTTTTTAGCCCTCATAATGCTTTAGGAGGCCTATAGGCCAGTTAATTATCAATATATAAATAAATAAAGGAGTATTGCAAAAAAAACTCTAAAAATCAGGTTTTTTTTAAATGCCAAATGCTTTTACCAAAAAAAAACGATTTTGTAATGAAACTCGTGGAAAGTGTAGCCATTGGAGAGTGCAATAAAAACGTTTTTGAAAATTTGCAAAATAATAAATAGTTTTTGCAAAATACGGTTTTTTCGAAAAAAGACCTTTGTTGTCGAATTCGAATATCTCATAGCCCATCAACACCCACAGAAATTTTTTTTTGGGCTCAAAATGTTCTGGAAGAGTTGTGCTAATAGTGTGCACATTGCTACTTCATTGGAAACATGCGAAAAGATGGCCGCAAAAACGAAAAAAACAATTTTGCTCACGAAATTCTATTAATTGCCTATCAATAGGAGTTAATTTTCTATGATGGTCGTAAAATATATTTTTTTTGCCTATTGATAGGCAATTAATCGAATTTTGTGAGCAAATAATCGAATTTTGTGGGCAAGACTGTTTTTTTCGTTTTTCCGGCCATCTTTTCGCATGTTTCCAATGGTATAGGTATAGGTGGTTATTCTCGTTGGCGAGTGACGTGACTACGAGGGACGCGATGGGACGAAACTGTCGATACCTACAAACGTATCGAGGGAAATATCACTGCACACACCACCTTGCGACAATTAGAATACGACGTTTGTACATCTAGTCGCCAGGAGTCTCTTAGATTGACAATTGCCGTGTTTTTTTAATCTATTCTATTCTGTTCTGTCCTGGAACATTAAAAAAACGGCAAGGGAAATTTTAATTTTTATTTACATAAATTACGGCTTTGGGCATTTTAATTTCTTCTAATATTGCATAAAGATCGGTCTTATTTATCTCTCCATTAATTTTTCTCGTTTTTCATTCAGAAAACAAAACATTTTACTTCATTTGTCAACTGTCAAGTTAAAAAACGTATGTAAGAAAAGGGAAATTTAAAATTTCCCTTTGTGCTGGATAGTGTTCTTGGTAATTATCGGGGACAAGACTTTTGTATGGAAGCTGTTCTGTTCTGTCCTGGAACAGATTAAAAAAACACCCCTAATGAGAATACCAATTTAAGGTCGAAGTGACATCTGTCACGTCACTCGAGAATAAGACTGATAATAATAGAATAAGGCTGATAATTAATTATGTAATCTAACGAAGGCCATATCAAATATTAATATTAAATTTAGACCTAAAATTTTTGTTTCTGTCATTTTTCTCACCTTCCCTTGCTTAATTTTCAAAATAGTTCCAGAAATTGAAGGTGAGGTCAAACTTTTGTCGAGACGGTTTCCTCCCATTTTTTACAAATGTTTCCTTATTTCTTAGAACAATTAGTAAAACTTGGTAACCAAATCATCAATATCTCAAAAGAAAATTATTTATAATAGTAACTGAAAACTGTTTTCGATTATTGTAATCTTCAATAATTTTTTTTCGCTACTCGACTTGTCGTCATATGTGTTCGACAAATTTTGATTTAATGTTGGGTCTACCTAATAGAGGAGGGAGCCCATATATGAGGGGCCGGACCCCCTGCACCGCCGTTGTTGCACCCCTGTTGTTGCCATCCTTTCGACCCTTCTTAACTTTATGACATTATAGATCCTACTCAGCGCTGGCCGAGGGGGCTGGAGAGGGTTGAACGTACCACGGCTGTGTACATTCGCAGGACCATCTTTGGCTTGTGAGTAGTCCAGTCAATAGACGAAAAAAAGGTCAAACAAATTGCTGAACAGCCCTTAAAAACATCATTATAAATAAAGGGTCCGAAGTTTTTGTTCTTTATACACCCCTTTACACCCTGCATCTTAGTGAATAGTGGGGATAGCCGCCCTCTCTAGAACAACATTTTTTTCTTCAAATATATCCAAGAAACACCCCTGAAAATATTTGCCACGTAGTCCGATTGTTGAGGGTAGACCGATCGAGGGTATTCACATTTTATTTATAATGATGTTTTCACTGTCGTACCAGTTTTCAGCAATTTGTGAATTAACAATCAGTTAAATATCTGTTTTGGCTGGACCAGGTCTTTTTACAGGTGCAGGAAGCTTTGCAAGCTTTCTTTACCCTTTCCTCGATGTTCGACCTCCAGTTAAGTTTTGAGACCAAGATTCGAACCAAAAATTTCACGCTGGAGGATAGAGCTTGTATAGTTAGGGTAATGAGAGCTTCTTGAATCAATTTAATAAGTATTGGTGAATTCAAAAACTCAACATTGCCGCAACACTGCAGAATTCAGCAATTAGAAGTCTGTAGCTGAATTCTGCAGTGTTGCGGCAGTGTTGAGTTTTTGAATTCACCCTATGTTGCTAAAGGTATCTTCTATTACTGAGTTTCCATGGGAGTCGAGTTGAGTTGCGCTTGAGTTGAAATGACACTTCAACTCAACGATTAACTCTATGCGTTTCCATTTCTGTCTTCCGCCTTCCTCCATCTTTTTCCATAAATTAATTTTGTTATAGAATTTTGTTTAAAAGTATTTATTAAATATAAAGAGGCGAGACATTTTCAGTTTTTGTACCTTTGCTAGTGTGCCGTTTTTAGTTGCATGGGTGAACTCAATTCAACCTACCTATTTTCGTTGAGTTGAGCAGAGTTGAAAATATTTAACGAAAACTCTTAACTCATTCTGTATCCATGATGTACAACTCGGGTTCAACTCTGGTTGAACTCTCATGGAAACTCAGTATATGTCTAAAAAGGTTGTCAGGGTGTGTTGTTTGTAATATAGAGTCATTTCAATTCAATAGGTTCCACCACCTCCGGCGAAGCTTACTCAGTGGATCTACCTTTGAAGTGGGCATGTTGATCCGTCATTAATACTAACCATGAAATTTCTTTAAAAATAAAAATATATTATTTTTAACTTCCCAGTTTATAGGGAAGTTATTGTATCGGTTCAAAAATCGAAATCGTAATTTTCAACGTATTTTCATTTTTCAAAGTCCCAATAACATTTCAAGCATAAATTGGAGAAGAGGTATGTTTGAGTGCGTCTGTGTGTACGTATGTGGTCATTTTTTCCTGCACGATATCGCGCGAGCCCAAAAAGATATCGACTTCGTTGAAGGGTCGTTCGAAGCGTATTAACGGAAATATGATCTGAAAAGATTTTCATAAAATTCGGTCGGGCCGTTTTTTTGTTTAAACGACGTTCGTGATTTTTGTACATACACGATATCGCGCGAACTATTAACGAAAACATACTCAGAAAAAATTTTCGTAACATTGGGTCGATCCCTTTTTTTAAATGAAAAGACTTCAGCTAAGGGTCACCAGCACCTTAAATTGATTAGTTTTTCTAATACCTAATAAACTCGTTGAAATGAAGTCCGTTATAAATGAAGTTACCTTTTCTGGATTCAGCAGAGTTATAGCTTCCCAACAGACATACTTGTCAAAATCCAAACACTGTTTAAAAACCGTGCAAAAATTACGTAACACCGGCTTCACACGTTGGTCCCAACGCCGGTACCAACGAACGTTGGCGCAGATTACGACACACGACGTCCAATTCTCACGCCAATGCAAATTTCTCCATCCACACGTTGGACAAGTAGCATGGGGGCTAACCTTGATGCCAACGTATGGAGCCGGCCTTACCCTTTACAAACATCACGAATTTTTCAAAACTTAGATCAGCACTTTTTTGACGATTGTTTTCCACGTCCTGCAGTTTCTGGAAATTGAAGTTCATCCGGGAATTTCCAGTAGTTATGAAACATTTTGCCTTTTCGGTCAAGTCTGACAATTCCTTTACATTGATTAGTTTTTGCTAATATTTCCTAAAATCGTTCGAATTTCCAAATGAGGTCATTTGCTTCCCAGTTTATTAGCGGCGCTTCAACACACAATTCGACCACGCGCTCTAGTGTAGCGAACGAAGTACGAAGGAAATGTTCGCTTGCTAACGTTCAGGAAAAACAAATTCTCTAGAAAAATCTTGTGGATTTACCACTATTATCGTTATTTTAACTAGCTTCTCTCAGGATTACTTTGGCACCAGTTCTGGTACTAGTCAATTTTCCACTAGTGCTAAACGTATTACCTAACGTATTACGTAATTGACCGAAAGGTTCAAACCCACAATCCAACTAGTTTTTATGTGAAATACTAGCGTTCAGAGGTAATGCTCCTTCATATGTAGGTACTATCGAAGATTCTATCAGTAAGTGCAATGACTGACAACAAGCTCTAGTTGGAAAGATAGAGTGTAAAAATAGTGAAAGAACTGACAACGGTATCACGCAGTTTTCTTTTACCAGCTCCCCAACCAATATTACCGTGACAGAACGCTAGAAGTTATCCAAATCGGAAAAATAGCAAGGCGAAGAAATATTCCCGCGGGGGGATGCGAACCACGCACCTCTAGGATGGCAGCTGGGCGCCTTAACTTTTATGATATCGTGGCCGTCGGAATAAGAAGGGATATAACAAACTAAAAAAAAACTCAATCAAACAAAATCCATAATTAGTTTAACATCGTTTATTTTCGCCCAAAGAACTATATTTTTATACTATTATATTGTGGCAGTGGTAAAATCAGAGTATTTGTCCATGACATTTTATATTACTAAATATTTTCACATACTTCATTTTTTGTTTTTTTTGACTTCAATTTTATGTATTCTTTTTGTTTTCTTAAATATTTTTTTATTTTTCTCATAATATTTTCATTTTTTTTTAATACAGCTTAAATAATTTTCCGTTTCATTTTTCTTTCCTTTTCATTTTCCAAATACTTTTCCGACTATTCTCTAAAAACAAAAAATTTGGTTTCCAAAAACTTTACAAACATTAACAAAGCAAGGAAGGCTTTATAAAGCTGAGAAAGTAAATTATAATTAGGATAAAAAGGCAACTAGAGTTTTTTTTTCTTGATTAAATAATTCGAACAAAATTTTACAACAATTTTAAATCGGGGACTTTCATCTTCAATCCTCCTCCCACTTTGCAATTTTCTCAATTGGGGAATTGGAAAACAATAATTTATTTATTTATTTTTTCTTTTGTTTTACTAACACTTAAATCAACTTATAATAGTGTTTTATTTTGTTTTATGCTTCTTTTTTTTTTGTTAATATTAAATTTAATAACATTTTCTTTGGGTTTCAATTTCTATATTGCAAATTTATGTTTTTTTTTCTTATAATATATAATTGAAATAATTTTGTTTTGTTTTACTTCATAAATTCCATTACTTTTCCTTATCTTAAAAAATTTATTTGTTTTATCCTTTCCCAAACTTACTTTAGTTTTTTTTTAATTTAATTCTGACTCATTCCCGGGATCGAAGAATGTTGGAATTGGAGCGTTTGACGCTATTAACTTTTTTTGTTTCTTATAATTAAGAAGGATTTTTTTTTATATGTATAAAGCCTTGTAAAAGCTAAACTTAAAATTTAGCTGCCAGCTATTTGAGATTATTAATTGCAGATATTAGAAAGTTTTTATTTGTTGTTATGTAGTAAAAGAAAGGAATTTATTTACAGAGGCAAGCAAGGTATTTTTTTGTTGTTTGTAAATGCATGAATTTAATTTCAAAATAACTTAATCATTCTAAGGACTTTTATCCTTTATCGTTGGTATAACTATAATCGACTGGCCTTGAGTCGTCCATCAAATCCTTAACACAGCAAGAACTCACACAAAAAAAAACTTCATCCAGTACAACCTAAAAAAACACTCCGAATTGAAAGTTTGATTCAGACAGTATTTCTCTTACTCTATAACATTTTATATCCTTGAACTCTTGAACCTGCCCGTTTATGAAACCATAAACGTATAGCTCTGGAGTAACACCGAACGAACTTTTCGAGTATTGTTTCCATTGAACGTGGACCGAATTTCACTAATTTATTTATTTTCCTCGCATTGCAAATATTAATTATTATTAATTCAAAATAAAATTCCTTACCAATAAAACTGAACACCAAATTTTTTCCAAATTTGATTCCTTATTAGAAATTCAAAATATGTCAAAGAATAACATAAAAAATAATTTGGTTGAAGTACATGTCTTAATCTAATGTTTAGCAAAAGGGTCTCCAACCTTTTTGGAAGCGAGGGTGCAATTAAAAATTTTCATGAACGTTGCGGGTGCAGCAATATGTAATGACGAAACGGCCAAGGATGATTTTTGCGTCAAGACCGTAAAACGCACGCTAAACCTGTACCTCCGAAAATTCGATAGGAGATGTCTCAATGTTTTCCTCTCAGTATGCTTATTGCAAGAGCAAATTGATTGACACCGCACTGCATATAAGTAGTGCGTACCGTAGAATACTTCTTAGAATACAACCAATTTACCTTGGGAACCTTCCTGGACACCCCAGGGAGCACGCTTTCTGCTACTGCTATTTTCACCTATAGAAAAAAATCCCTGATTTCTGTCTACAGCGTACTGAGCTTATTATGATCAGCTAAGTACTTTCGCTTTATTTCGAACCCAAAGCTTTATTGCAGGCTCAACATCGAAGAAAGGGCAAAGAACGTCAGTATAGCTGAATTATGGGGCTCTGTGTACAACCCTACGGAGGCAATGAATGTGATTCTACATCTGTTGCCACGTAATCTATATATCAGGTAACCTGCAAGGATCTGAGGCTACGAGAAGCGGACTGCTGGGTAGAGAAGACGTATGAACCTATTGCCTGACAGGCTTCAATATCCAGATTTCCACCAGAAGGGATGGGAAATTTTCCAGCCTAATCAGAGCTATGACGTGATTCTATACATAGATGGCTTCAAATCAGAGGCGGGTGTATGACCTGTTGTTTTCTCCCCCTTGATGGACCTCCAAAAATACTTTTAGAAAGACAAAACAAGACCTTCTTTGCAGTTGTCTGGCTTTTGCTAGGATCAAAGATCAAACACTGTGCATTTGGAAATCTTTTCTTACAAAACTTGCGAGAGAATTCGAAGCTTAAAGTGGGAGATATCATCCGATGTAACAGGCTGGATTTAAAGTCGCTCCAAGCGCACTAAAATGCGTTTAGGCCCCCATCCACGGTCAAACAAATCATCAAACCAATTTTCGACAAACAGCGCACACATTTATGCTTTGACATTTGTTGGCCATCAACGAGGGAAACTTTCTTCAAACATCCCGAGCGACAATTCCTGTAAACAAAACGAAGTTTCATATGCTTTACATGGCACACATAAAAAATGCACACACACATTTAAGCTGTTTGAAGGAAATATTAAACCAGACGAATATTTTCTTCAAACAGCGGCCAACTTCGAAAACTTGTATTTTATACACGCACACTTAGAATTTTTTCGATGTTGGCCACAAATTTGACGATTTGTTTGACCGTGGATGGCGGCCTTTTAGGTCAAGGGTTTTTACGAGTACGGTTACAAAACTTTGTTCTTTCAGCGCTAAATATGTCTACGTCTTTGGTTCCCTGCAATTTTTCTTTTAACGTGTTCTGTGTCAGATTCAAATCAGTTTCCATTTCTAGATCGCTTGTTGTCTCCTCCAACTCCTTAATTTTTTTATGTGCCACTTCATGTGATTGTTGTTCTTTCTATCTCTTGTGTCACTTTAGAAATAAAATAAAAAAATTAGTTTAAATTATCGGAAATCGTGTCGTTAATTTTTCGGAAATCGTGCGCATAATGTATCGCGGGCGCGGGGTTGGCCGCCCCTGGTTTAGTAGTAAGTTTAATTTGAAAGATTAAAAAATAGAGAAGATAGTCTAGGAGAGTTCTGGTGGTGCTAAATATTAACCTTGCATTTGAAGTTTTGGATGTTGTACGTGTACGGAAATACTGACTACGGAAGATTGGGATATAGTCCTGAACACATCCTGAATTTTTAGTCAGACGTGTAAGCCAAAAAACAGGTTCTACACTGTGGTAATGGGGTAAAATTTTACCAGGACTGGTATATTCCTACAGTGGCTTTAATATCCATGATGATGGAAATGTCGCCATCACTAAAACCTGGAGCCTCGCAGTTGCGCATCTTCTCTAGCCAGGCTAAGGAATTTTTTTAAGAACAGAACGGATAAATGAGTTGCACACAACAGGGCCGGCGCTTAGGTATTTTTGCGCCCGGTGCAGTATGCCATATTGCGCCCCATCAGCTCATCATTTTTTGATCGCAGTGAACGACAATGGAAAAAGACACAAACACTCGGTGGATGGGATAAATATTTTTCATAGTTTGCGCCAAAATCTTTCATCAAATTAATATAAGTTGTAAGACAACAGAAAAGTATTTTTTAATGATTTTCCCCGGATGCTCCAGCGTAGTATAAATGATTTTTCTCTCATTCGGGGGAATTTTCTCCTGAATTTTTAATTCTAGTTCAGGAAGACGAAGGTTTGTTCCTTCACTTTTTGAGTAAAATCTCGAGTGAAATTTCTTGAGTAAAATTTTCCTAAAAATCTCGAAGCTTAAATCTCAGGTAAGTTTCTGCACGAGGAGAAGTAAAATTTCCCCGCTTTTTCTTGCATGAGAAAGTACAGGGACAGAAATTGGGTAAATTTGTGTAATTTCTTGATCCCGCAGAATTTTATCGAGAAAATAAACTGGAAAAATAAATCGTGGTAATAATAATGAATTCCTTTAATAGATGAAAATGAAGTCACGGGAATAGTTTTTCATTTTTTTTTTCAAAGTTTTACTTTCCTGAAATTGCGCACTCGTCCAATTGCGCCCGGTGCAAGTGCCCCATTCGCACCTATGAAAGTGCTGGCCCTGCATACAAGAAAATCAAGAATGAGATCGATGTCCTTGTTGGTTGAATTGGACATGAGTGAACAATCTGAAGAATACTAGGTTTGCATTATCGAAGCCATAGGAATATTAAACAGAACACCGTCATCGGATTGGAAGGGATTGAGAAGAGATCGTACACAAAAATTAGGTCGGTAGTATTGGTGGTTACCAGCGAAGATGGTGTAGGATTTAGATTTGGCGATTGCACAAGCTGAACGAAAACTATTAATTAAGTTCAGCTCTTATAGATCTGATTCTATACCAACACCTTTGTGTTTAGTTCGCGCCACACTCTTTCGATAGGAGTGGTGGTGATATCTAGAGCAACCAGGCCGGATTGGCCAGCGATGCCTACTTTGACTGGGGTGCTCAGCCAGATACACAAAATGGTCGCAAGTAGATCTTTTCTTTAATTCAAGATATTTGATAAGTTTTTTCTTAATAACTGTCATGATTTGAGAAAGTATAGGCGTATGTGAATTAATAACAATAATTGAAGACATCGTTGAAGTCGCCCTTTTCGCTATGGGCTTAACATGATCTGGTTTCCGAAAGTCTGCAAAAACTCCGAAAAAGTATAACGTTTGTCCATAATTGCACATTTCTTAAAAAAAGGGTTATATTACCATTATTGACGTAAAGAAGAAAGAAATGAATTTATTGATTTATTGACGTAAAGACTATAGAATTCACGAATTCGGAAAAAAAAATCCATCCATTGGGTGGATGTTATTATCGGGGCAAGGATTGTATAGCAGTGACAGGTAAAGAAGAACTCGACTAACAGAAACGCTACAAAATTGGATTTGGACATGTTTTCTTCCCGTTTTATATAAAACAAATGTATTGTGGATGACATGATGTTCTTGTTGATGGAAGATTCCAAGGGTTAAACGTTTTTATTGCATCCAGTACCACCAGACCTTACTTCTCAACCTCATGGTGAATAAACAGGAATTCTTCAACTTAATGTACTCACTTACCCCGTTTATGACTAGGTACAACCCAGGTTCAACCCAATCAGAAACGGGGGTCGAGTTGAAACTGGGTCAACTAAACTCAACTCAGCTCTCCTACCTGGGCCGAGTTTATATTTCGCCTCATATACGCGGGTTGAGTTGTAATTGGGTTTAAATGACATTTGGTTTGTTTGTTTATTATCCGTGAAGCGTTAGTTTTGGATTCGGTGTTTTTGTAGCGCGTTTATTTTTTTATATGGCTAAGAGAAATGTTTGAGAGCATCAGGAAACAAAAACTATGCTGTAAATAACGCAGGAACAATATTCCCTTCATCATTTTGAAGGAAAGCTCTATAGAAAATCAGAAATATTTAAAAATGTAGAAAAAGAATTAACAAAAAGAGGCTATCGTATTTATAAATGAGAATTGCATACAAAAATGTGAGGTTATATTTTGATGTCAGGTGAACTCTATTTCAACCCAAAGTGAGCTCAACTCATATACGGTGTGGAAATTCCGACTCAACCTCGACTCAACTTTTCAACCTAATTATAAACGTTAGTTCCGAAGTGCCTTATTTAAAGAACGTGTATTTTCTTTTGAACCATACGAGGATATTATTTCCTGTATAAATTTTTACCAGAGACATCACTGCCATAAGGGTAACATAATATCACACAACAAATCCTTTGGTCGCAGTTTTCATGAGGTCATATCAATTATCTATATTATTAATTATTCTGTTCGAATATTATTTAATATGTAAAGAAATACTGTTGAATTAAATATTTTCTACCTTTATTTTTAAGGCAAAAAACATTGCTGCAGTTCTGCTTTCAAAATTGGACACTACGACACAGTCGATTATAAATTTATATATATATTTTTGCTATTTATTATTCTTTGTTCCAACTAACTTAAAACTAAAACAAATACATACATATTTATAAATAAACAAATCTAACTTTTCTTACATAACAACAAATAATCATCCTAGGCAATATTTCTCCCCTACATTTTGTTTTTTTATACTGCAAAAATTCACAAGATAAATTGTTTTTCTTTGTTATTTGTTTCTCTAAATGATGTGAATTTATATCTCTGATTTTGGTTTTGTTTTTGTTGTTTTTTTTCTTTTTTCTACGTATTTCTTCTTCTCTTCGTTATCATTATTAATTTTGTAAAATTGTTCATTTTTTTTATCATTATGTTTTTCTTTTATTCTTTTTTTTAATTTATTAATTGCAGCACTGTACATTAAAAAATGCATAAAAATGCTAAAAGTAAACAGAAGAGCTTTTTTTAATAATTGTTTTCTTTTTTTTCATCTTGTATACAAAAGTTGTTTTTTTGCGTTTTAAGATTATATTTTGTTATTTTCAATTGTTTTTTTTTATAATAATAAATATAAATATGATAATAAATAAACAGATTTTTTTAGTATATATATATGTAGATATATATATGGTTTTTTCCTTATTTTTTTTGTTCAATACCATTTTTCTTGTGTTTTTTTTTGCTTTATTTTTTTTTTTCTTGTATATATTGTGCATACATTCAACTATTTTTTTTTATATATATATACTTTGTTTTCTCAGTTATAAATATACGATATGAAACAGTGATATCAAAGCAAGCCCAGTCCTAACATAATTTTTTTTTGTTATCCTTGATTTTTTTTCATAGCATCCTTTTTTAAAGTAATGTTGCTTTCCATAAAGGTCCCGAAGACGAAGAGCAGAGATGATGATTTTTGGTTTGAAAGAGTTTTGTTGTAGTTTGATATTAAAAATGATGTAAAGTAAATGAACGAATTAAAAACATGTGTAATACAGGGTGTACTAAATGAAGGTAAATTATTTTAACGTCGTGTTAATTTTATTTAATTGCTTAGGTGTTTTTATATTTGTTAAATATCACTGTGAAAGTTTCACAATTGTACAACAAACAATTTGTAAATGTGAATTTTTTGTTTCTAAAAAAGTTTATATAAAATTAAATTGTAAAACAAATGAACATAATAATATGATTGTTTATAAGCCAACTATTGTTCAATATAAGACCAATTTAAAAAAAATCATAAAAAGAATGTTTGGCCCTGTAAGGATTAACTAATAGAACGAACGAAGAGCTTGAAGAAATATAAGATGGCATAAATATAGTTAAACACGCAAAACTAAGCAGAAAATGACACGTTGTACGAGCTTCGGAAGAACAAATTTTAGCTCCGATTTACAATGGTCGACCAGTAGAAAAAAGAAGCGTAGTACACGATGGTACACGACTCAACGGATTAACTCAATTCCTACATCAAAACTGTCAGTTTAATAATCATTTGTGACACACGAATCAATTTGTTTCACGAAATTTCTTGTGTGTGACAACGCAATTTTATATGTGTAGGTAACCTTTCAAATAAACAGATAACTTGACAGTCACACATACATACACATTTTTCATGCAATTGAATGGAAAATAAAAATCGTCTCTACATTCCCTCAATCCTGCAAACTTGCTCTGATCCCTCCTATCAACTGACAATTGACGATTTGAATTGATCAATGCCTTGAGTAGCGTATCATGAACCTAGGACGACTATGAAATGGGTTGATGGATGACATACAAAAAACCAAACTGAATAGAACTAGCAAGACGTAAAGACGACTGGAAGAAAAGGTTTCAAGAGGCCCGACTCATACAAGGAAGAAGAAGACCAATTATAAGCTCACTAGTAATCAGTGTTAATACCTGTCTACGATTGGTCATGAAACAAACAGCGTCATCGCCGATTAGTTTTCAAGCGCGTTTTTTGTGTTATCTAGTGTTCCGTCTACAATAAGCGAATTGTATTCGAAAAGAAACAAAAAGTATGACTTATAAAAACAGGTTATTCCATTACAGCAGATTAGTCAATGTAATTCCTAATATGTTTCTGAGTCCTCATAACCTCAAACATGTTCTATCCCTCGAGCTAAGCTTACTACTAAACATTGCACCATACCTATGTAGTACAAAGGACTGGTAGTACAAAGAGTGACTTCTGAGCTTAGTACTGCCACATAAAAAAAACAACAAAAATGTTAAGAGATGGATCAGCCATTACTTAGTTGTATAAAGTCATTGAAACAATAGAAGGGGTGTCACAGGTGTTGATTAGAGTTTAAATAGCAAGTCGATCTAGAAGTATTAAATACGATTCACAAATTACAGCAAACCAAAAAGTCTAAGTCCAGTGTTTGGAACTATAAGTCAATACCAATAGCTAGAAGTACGTAGCCAACATAGCAAGATGCCATATTCTATCAAAAGTGTCGAAACTATTTAAATCAACCAATCAACCAGGCCATACTGGCCAAAGCGGTACGCGATCAAACAGTCTCAACGACTCTCAAATTTATGACTGTATACAAAGCAGGTCACAAGAGTGTAAAATGCACGTTTCTAGCATATTTTTCAAAATTTAGCACAGACTCGACACACAGCCAGCTTCGATAAGTGGTGCTCGGGCTTTCACATACACTCTCCATTACTACATCAATATTTTCTGGCGTATGTTTGCTATTTGGTCGCCCAGACTAGACTTTGCTCTATCTCATTACATGAATACAAATTCACCAGTAGAGGTGATTTTTTTTTACATTTTCTTGTGGCTTGGTGCTTAGAATAGCAAAACAGCTGATAGTAGCTGCGTTCATTTTCTACTAATTTCTAATATTTCTTACTCGTGAGTACTCGCAACTTCTCTTGCTTTAACATACGAGTAGATAAAACTTTTAGTTACGCAATTGAAATGCGCTAGAGGAAAGTTCCCATTTGGAGTCTATTGTGAATTATTTTTCGCACTGAGAAGCCCATAGATGGCTTTTGATTGTTTTAAGCTTTCTTCATATAAAAACGTTTATAAATAAAATTTCAAATGTATAATTATCTAAAACTATTCTTTCGTTTTATTTTGAAAATTAATCGCATTAATTTCCATTAAGTTGTAAATTCTTTTAACTTTTTATTTGTTTACAAATGAAATAACATCAAAAATGTTAGGTTAGGTTTTACTCAAATCAACAAATTTTGCGTTCCTTTTCTGCTCTGCTCACAAGTACTAAAATGTATAAAAGGAACGCAGCTAGTATCAAGAATAGTATCACAAGCTTTCAATGACAAGCACGAGTCTCAAAAACTTATGATTTATGAGTGGTTATAATTTAGAATAGGGGGAAAAACTCGATTATCGTGGTGTGGTGTATTATGAATTCCTTCCGCTGAGCCGCTGAAATAATATATCTTGTTAACAGTTTGGCTCATAGGAAGGAATTCAAATGAACGTTATGCGTCGTTTGGGTGAAGCTATTTGTCAGAAGCGGCCACAATTATGGACAGAAACCTCATGGTTTTTGCCGCACAGTAATGCACCTTCTCACACTTCATTGGGTATTCGAAACTATTTGGAAAAAATTCTACTCATATCATTCCACAACTGGATTAGCTTCATCTGCCTTCTGGATAATCCCGAAAATCCCGTAGTCTAGGGAGCAAGGCGCCTGGCTACCATCCCAGAGGTCCCGGGTTCGAATCCCGGCCCCCATGGTCCTTCGCCTTTCCCACCTTCTGTCTTCTTTCCTCTTTACATTCCTCCTGCCATAGCCTTCCGTTAGCACTGCCCAGCTCCACCCAGCGCATGTCATCGATTGGTTGATGGGATTCAACTCGTTTCAGGAGGCATAACACTCCAGCGAGTTGTTTCTCGTTGCCCCGATGCCAGAGTCACGATAGAAATGGTTGGGTTTACGTGGTTGTGGCAGTTCCTTCCTACTTCTCTCTTCCCCTTCACTATCTCTCGACTAGAGCTTGCTGTTCGACATTGCACTCTATACGAAGAAAATAGATTGTCGTCAGTACAAAGGGCTTTCCCTGAGCTCTAGTATTCCACATAAAAAAACAAAAAAAGGAATCGGATTTATTTAAATAAATATGTGGTGAAATGGTTGATTGTTCGTTAAATCTTGAAATTAGTGTAGGTAATAAGGTTTTTAAACTAATTGAGGAGAAAGTTTTTAAATTTGGATCAATTTGTGAAACTACTCAAGAATCATCAATCAATCATTGTCTTTGTTGAACAAAATGCTTTCCACAACATGCCACTAAAACTCAAAAAGGGTCAAAATTAAATTGTAAAATTAACTTAAAAATTTATAAAATATATTCAAAAAAGAATACCATGTTTTAATTTTGCTGTAAAATAACTTTCCAAAATAAAATTATAAACTTTCATTTAGTACACACCCTAGTATCACCATGACAGGATATATTTGTCCTTTTATTAATCCAAACTAAAATTCTAAAATTTTTATATTTTTTTTAACTAAAAATTTGTTTTTATGTCTAAACTTTATTTAACAAATATTTTATGGTTGAGCTTGTTTTCGTTTTTTTTTGTTATTTTTTAAATGTTTTTGTTTATGTACTTTTTTTTTATTTTTATTTAAAGAATTATATATAATATAATTAAATATTTTATATACAGAATCTGATTTTTTCATTTATGTGTTATTTATTTGCATTTTTTCTTTTAATAAAAATAAACGAACAAATCTTTAGGTAAAAAAACCTATCGAAAATATTCATAAAACACGATGCGATAGGAACTATTAAAATATTAATTCGAAACTTGTATTTTGTTTTTTGTTTTTTATTATTATTATATTTAATTATCCTTTTTCTTTCGAAGAAAATTGTATTTTTCTTTTCTTTTTCCTTTTTTTGACCATTTACCACCAGTCGAGTCCAATCACACAAATACCAACGCATGGCCGTACAGAGCGAAGATGGAATTGTATTATTTTAGCGCATTTTATATATTGTTTTTGTTTATCATTTTATTTATATTTAAATAAAAATTAAATATTTACATATTATATTGTAAAATAAAATTGAAATTTTTTAATATATATATATTTTTTTTAATTATTACATATTTTGGTTTTTGTTTTTTTTGTATGATTCATTTTGTTTGTATTAAAACAAATAAAAAAATTAACATTATAGAATATTTTTATATTATTTCCATTTTTGTTTTTAACTTATCAGTACGAAAAAAAAAGATTTTGTAATAATAAAATTGACATAGACAAATGTACTAATTTTATTTATTTATTTATTAATTTTTCATGTTTTTTTTTAATTAATATAGTAATAAGGTAAATCTATACATTGTTTTGCATTTTTTTTCTTGTTTTTTTAGAGTTAATCATATTATTTATAGGTAAAATATATGCAATATTAATTATTTTTTGTATTTTTTTTGTTTTAGTCAATAATAATTGTTGCTTTAATTATTTTCTTCATATATAATCATTTTTTTTTCATTTCTCTATAATATATAAGATGTCTGTGTTTTTTTTATAATAAAATTGCTAAGAACTCAACAACACACTTTTTTTGTTAAATTTTTGCTTTGATTTTGCTAAATTTTTTAGGTTTTTATTTGCCTTAAGAGTCACAAAAATCTTTTTTTTAATTTATTTATTTTTGTTATTTATATTTTACATTTTCTAGTAAAAAGCACCTAAGTTGAGATAAAAACGTTTTTTTTGTTTTTAAATAATAATTATAGGGTTTCATATAACATCAATAAATATTTCTTTTTTTTTAATTAACAACTTGCTTTTTTTAATTTAATTTTATATGTTTTTTTTGGAAACTAACGACCGCTTGTTGAAAACACTCTTTGATACTAAGCTTTGTTTTTATTTTTTTTATAAAGGTGATTTTTGTTATGCTTATACAAAGTAAAAATCTATTTGCAATTTTTATTTTTTTAATTTTGTTTATTCCTACAAAACTTTTTGCCAATTCTAACATTTGAAATTAAAAAAAAAATAAATAAAATTTAAAGCCACACAAGAACATAATTTATATAAAACATGTAAATGAATGCAATTAAAAATAATTAATTAAAAATACATCAGAAAACTAAATTATATAGAATCGGTGGGAATTGAAATATATTTACTACTTTTTGTTTCTACACTTAAGTTTTAAGATTTTACTTTTCATGATCGTATCAAAAACTAATTTTTAACTTAATTAATATTTAATATTTTTTTTTCTTCTTCACTTTTATTACTTTATTTTATTTGTTTTTTTCTTTCATTTATTTTTTTCTTTATTCAACTAATTTAAGTGTATGCATTAAAAGTAGTGAAAATGTGCATTATTTATTTATTTCGTTTCTTGTTTTTTTTTTTTTTGGTTTATTTTGCATTTTTTTATTTTAATAAATTCAATGTTTCTTTGTTGTTTTGTTTTTTTTTTGCTTAAAATTCAATTCAAACCAGTTTTGCAGTAAAAGTATCTAAAAGAAAAAAAAAGTTTCTTCTTTTATTTGCGATTGTCTTAGCATTAAAGAGTTATCCCTGTCAAGGTCATTAGCTTTTTTTTGTTGATAAAAAAAGCCCCTTGTAAAAGCGGCGTAATAATAGTCTTTTACGTTTAAAAATAACAAACAAAAAAATTTTTAATGCAAAACAAAAATTAATAAAGTTAAAAATTGACTTATGTTTTGTTTTTTTTTTGTTAATACTGTACAACTTATGTTTAAAATTTTTTTAATTAGAATTAGATAGAAAAAAACAGTGACTTTCAACAAGGATAAAAAAATATTTTTTTTTTAAATTTTTGATTTTTTTTAAACATTTTCATTTTTTGAAGAACGCAAATCTAATATATAAAAGGAATGTAACAAACCACTCTTGTGTGTGCAATTTTTAATTATTTATTGAAAGTTTTTAAAATAAATTCTAAAATATATAAGATGTAAAAAAGTATAGTCTGTAATTATTCAACTTTTTTTTCAAGTTTGAAAAATTTTGTCTTCAATATCAACTCGTATATTCGCTTTAGGAATTTATCTCTGAATTTCTAACTTTTTTTACAACGCACAGTGGTTCAGAATCCCGAAAACCTGGTCAAAAGTCCCCAAAATGAAGTATTTCTCTAGGGACTTTTGACCCGCCAAATATTTGTAGTGAAGCCCTTAGCATCATTTGAAACTATTTCATTCTGAAAGTGGGCGTCTCGCCACCGAAATTTCGTCTCCGCTAAGTAAGAAAAAGTACTCCGCCGTTGTTTTTTGGTGCATTTTAACAGTGCGACATTGACTGTTCTCCTGAAAGTGAGTATAATTTTATAACCTCACTAAATGAAACCTCTATTGCAAATTACGCTGACACGAGTATTTTATAACCTCACGGCAATTTTATAACCTCACTAAATGAAACCTCTATTGCAAATTACGCTGACACGAGTCTCATCAAGTTTGGCTGATTATCAAGCAAAATCGTCCGCCATTTTAGATCCGCCATTTTCTTTTTTAGAAAATTGATAGCGGATACTTAATTATCGTCCTCGAAAACCCCCCTATAATGAGTTTCATGAAATTTGGTTGATTATTAAGCAAAACAGTTTGCCATTTTTTATTTTGGAAAATTGATAGCGGATCCTTAATCAGCGCCCTTTAAAACCCCCAAGTCCGAAATTTCATATAAAAAAACTACTTTAGTAAAATTGTCACCACTTTCACCGTCGACAGTATTTGGCCAACAATGTTTGCACCATTTGCTTTATTAGATACTAGCTTGGCTGGAGTACGAACAACTTAATTTTTTTTTTGTAATAGTTTTGTAAAGAAATTATTGTAGGTCAAATTGTGGATACCAGAAAATCACGGATCAAGGATCACAATTTTCCATAGTTTGTGGCTAGGGATACGGAATCGGTGGAAAATACTCCAGTAAATACTCATGAGTAGAATCGAAAGAAAATTACTCAATGAGTACTTTTTACTCGTTCAAAAGTACTCGATTCCTTGAGAATCGTTGAGTATTTTGATTTCAGGTACACGGAACAAAAAGGAGAGAATTTGCCCTTCCTTACCTTGGCCTTACTGATAACATTCAACGAAGGATTGTCCAATTCCTGCGACCTGCCTTAGCGTATGCATTACTCGATTGCAAATATTTTTGTTGCTTATAGGGAATATAAATCCACCTATATAAAGGACCGTTTACATCCCGAACGCAAAGTGGAAACGCAAATTGAAACTCTTTTATCGCACAGCAATTTGTATGCTTTTCTCTCTGTTACATGAACGTGGATTCCAGGTTGGTGAATAGAGAGCGAAGCATACAAACTTCTATGCGATAAAAGAATTCCAATTTGTGTTTCCACTTTGCGTTTGGAATATAAACAGCCCTAAAATCTCATTAATTTGAGGCAGAAAAATATATAAACGCGTTTATATGGAAAATACACACGACTGAGATAAACTTGCAGTTAGCTTGAATTCTGACTTGAATGCAAATTGTACTCGGTATTCGATTCTACCCTTTAAGTATTGATATGAGTAAAATTACTCGGTCTAAAGTATCGAGTACTCATATGAGTAAAACCGAAAGCCAAATACTCATATGAGTAAAGAATCGAATACCGATTCCGTATCTCTATTTATGGCTATTGCTGTGGACAAACGTGGTCCCATTGATATTACAACATCAAATCTGACTGAAGTAGTAATGAAGAAGATAAAGTTAAAGGTGACGAATAAGGATGAGTTAGGCTTAACGGTTCCCTGTAAGAAAGAGCATTCTACGTGTGAAGTTAATACTCTCTAAACTTGATATGTCGAAAACTATTAGCTGTTAAAATTTATACATGATCGTTTTTATGCATTATTTTTTGATAAATAATTTTTCTAAAACCTGAAATAGAGTACAAGTAATAGAAAACGAGATATTCGCAGAAAAAGCTAATTTCTTCCACATTTTTCACCATGAATAATTCGATAAGCTTGCACAATTTTGGAATGGACTTTTTTACACGTTTTTTTGTAATAACCGAAGCACTGAAGTTACAAAAAATTATACGAATATTAATATTATTTTTGGACATATGTACGTTTTTGCAAAATTTGGAAACATTCACTGTTCACATGAGGCTATTTCTTTCAAATTTAAGGTAATACTATATATGGCAACCTGTTGACAAAATTATTCTTTAAAACTCTTTTATTAGAATTGTACTTTCCAAAATATGAAAATGTTTTTATTTTTATATTCAAAATAATTTTTATTAAATAATAATAAAATAAAAAATTCTTTCCTTTTTGAAATTTTATGTTAGTTTTTACTGTTCTACTATAATAGTCAAACAAACTTTTGCTGCTATCCACGAAAGCTAGAGAAGAACCAAAAGGATCAGTAATGTCGTTTTTCAGTTATTTTTTTAATAACAATTTAAATCAAATCTATTACAGATTTAGTTTTAATAGTAGAAAAATTAGTTCTATATAACTTCATCAGTATGATAGTGAATATTTAAAAAATATAGACTGGGCTAAATTGGATTGTTCTGTAAAAAATTGCTAACGGTTAGAAATTATTTAAAATTTGTATTAATCGTAGGTCGTACATTGGCACTTATTGTTCTTATGACGAAAATTACGATCATCATTATCCCCCAAGTGAAAGAAAGAACTACATATACATTATGTCGTATCCCAGTTGGGAAAAGAGAACCCATTCCAGAAGAATTGATTCAGAATGCATTCCGAACGAACTAGTTGATTCCTTTTCTGATTATAGAGAATGCAGAAGGGAATCGAATATATTCCCAGTTCGTTGCTAAGCCTAAAAAAAATTCCAATCAATTATAAGAAATCAATTCCGAACCGATTCTAGGGAATGCAGAGAAGAATGAATTGGTTCCGTGCAATGACATCCCAATGCAAAAAGAGTCGGCTCTCTACATGTCTTTGAATCTGCAGTGGAACCACTTCAAATGTACTGGAATCAATTCTGAATCCATTCTGAATGCATTCTGTTCCCAACTGGGCAGGTGTGAGCCAACAATCAAATTTGTTTGTTTTCCGATTTTCTTAAGAATTTGCCAATGCCAGAAAATGGTTTCAGACGGCCACTAGACAGAAAGCTGACTTCGGTAATCCAAGCGGAGATGGCTTTCTTGCTTATTATGCAAGAGACAGGGCAGGGAATCGCTACGAAGATATACATATGACAAGATAAAAGTGCTGTTATCTAGGTGAGACAATTGGAAAGGGGCAAGAGTATATATGCCATGAAATGGCATCGAATCATGGTCCTCTAGCGTGGTAGTCGGGAACTTTAACACCTAGGCTACCGAGGCCGGGTGGTTTTTGGAATCATGTTAAACATACAATTTATTGCTCTTACTCTTATAATTTAGAGATCGAATATTATTATCTAGTCATGGTTCCGATAGGTTATCCATTTTTATAATTTTAGGAAGATATTTGTAAAGGGTGTTGAGAAAAGTATTGAAAAAGTATTATAGTCATTCCTCAAGTTGACTAGGATGAACTAGAGGTAATTCGAAGCAAATATTATTAAAGTTTTCATTCATAAAGTCATAAACAATTAAATTATTTTATAATGTGTGATGAGAGGGTGGAATAACTAAGCTCAAGTATCTGGGTGCAGAGTGATGAATATAATCAGTGAATAGATTCCCTTCTCTGGAAGCGGTAAGAATATTATTATTCTTCATAAGAATTGCAATTGGTGTTATTTATTATTTTCCTCGTTGGAAATTGAAACGGTTAATATCTTCTAGTCAAAATTGAGCGATATAGAAAATGTATCGTATAAGTGTGAACATTTTTTATTGAAATCGGAGGATAAAAATTTGCTCATTAGTCGAGAAAACAATACGGCACCAGACAGATATAATTTTGGAAGGTTAACTGACTTTAATGGGTCTTAAATAATTTTTGAAATTCTACCATTTTCCTGGGCGCTCATGTTACCTAGTAAATAAAATTATTGTTAAAACTTGGTATTTTGTAATATAATTTTTGGATAGCTTGAAAGAAAGCCTAAAATTTCAATAAGAAAAGATTTTTTTTTATAAAATAAAAAATATAATACAAGCTTTAATTGTCGTACTAGATCTAAAATATATAAAAAAAAAATACGTTACTCCCTAAAGCAATATATAGAAATATTTCTATACTACAAGACAGTCATTCGTACAGTTAAAGCCTTAAAGAAAATTAATATTAACTAAAAAAAATAAATAAAAATACAAAACACCTAATTTTATTATTTATACAATTTTTGTTTTGTACTACAAATGAAAATTTAAAAATTAGCAAACATTGACTGTAAATTGAATCTATATATGTTTTTTTTTTATTTCATTAGTAGCCAATATTAGCTGAACTCCATAAGATCATCATATTAAAGCTGTCCAGCAGTCCAATAGGAAGTTTATGCATAAAATTTAATAATTTACTATTTTCCCCCCGTTTTTTATCATTTTTTTTATTTTTTTAATTTAATTATATATTTTTTTTGTTGTAATCAAGACCTCTGCAGTATATTTCGTTTAAATACGTTTTTTTTTTGGTTTAATTATTAACTTTTTTGTCTCATAATAATTTTATATTGGTAAGATCTTTTTTTTTGGTTTTTTTAAGTAGACGAAAATTTTTTTTAGGCAAAGTGATAGTATAAGAAGTTCGTTTTTTTTGTTTTTAGTAAATTATTAAATATGTATATATTAATCGTACAATTATACTTATTTATTAGAAACTGTATGTTTTCATATAAATGTCGCTATTTTATATGTTGTATGTATAATGTCTTTTTTTGTCATTTTTTTCATATTTAATTTGTAAATTGTACAGATCTGTTTCTAACTAACATTTATGCAATTTTTTATTAATTAATTATTAATTATTGGGTTTTTTTTTTGTTTTGTTTTGTTTGTTTGTTTTTTTTAGTGTGTAATATTTGACCTAAACTTGTATAAATATACGCGATAGGTAACAACCAAAATTTATCAAATATTTTCCCTCGTGTATTTATTATTTGTTTTTTTTTTGTATTTATATTTATATATATATATATATGTACTAAATTTTGTATTGTTTTTTTTATTTATTTAAAAACTCAACTAAACTATATTTAAATTTGTATACAATTTATATTTTTTTTGTTTTGTTTTTTTAAATATATATATATAAATGAAAAAAAAAATAATAAAAAAAAATGTCATTTCAAAAAAAGTTATACAATATAGGTTGACGTTAATTTTAATAAATTCACCAAATATTACATTATATTACTTGTTCTTTTCTTCTTGTCATAATATAATTACTTTTCTATTAACAGATACTATTTTGTTTTCATTTTTTTTTAATTTTATTTTTATTTCTCGTTTACATTGTTCTTGTAGTCTATGTAGTAAATAGTTGCGCGTTTATAATTTTTTCTTCTTTTTTATATGATAAATTTACGTTTTTTTTTAATATTTAATTATTGTTCATGAGAATTTTATTTAATAAGCTAAAAAATTTATCAACTTAAATTTCTTTTTTTTTATATAAATATTTTCAGACATTTAATTTCTCTTCATTATTATTTTTTTTCATAATTTTTTGTTCTCTTATTTTGTTTAATCGTTCTGTCTTTCTTTTATTGCATTTTATATAATTATTGTTTCTTTATTTTTTTTAGAAAAAAGTCTATTAATTTTAAAGGAAAATTAAAATTTACTTTATGGCAGATTGTTAATTTGTATTTGTTTATAATGTAACTTAGCAAAAAAATTCGTGTAAAGATTAATAAAAAATAATGACTGGTGGGACTAGTATGGCTCGGATATATAACCCAAGCCTCTTAAGAATGTTAGCCAAGATTAACGGTAAGAATTGGAGAAAACGAGCAAAACATATAGCCCATTGGTAGAAGAAACTTGTGTTTTGTAGGATTGAGCGCCATGTCAGAAGAAAATGTAGAATGATGAAAATTTAATTATGCATTTAATGTTAAGCGCAAAAAGAGACATAGTTCCGCTTAGGTACCTAGCTTACCTAGCGAACGGTGCATCTCTTTGTTCACCTGCTAGTCTGGTACTGTCTGCGTCACAGCCTTTGTCAGCTGATTGTCTGCTTAAAAAAATGAACTCATACAACATCCAAGAGTACAAACGCGAGGTTCACTGTCTCCTCCTCATATACCCTCCAGGCTATACCCTTAACCTATCATATCCTTTTTATATTTTCGAGCTAAGCTTACTACTTAGACATTGCACCATGACGTGAACGACATGACGAACTAGTAGTATAAAGGGTGACACCTAAGCTTAGACTTTCATATAAAAAAAGCAGAAGAATGTATATCACTTGATATAGGCTAGAAATAATTTCGATCCGAGCGCTCGAGGTGAGCACCACTGACAATTATGAACTTAATTTTTCAATAAGCATTTACCACGTTTATAAGCGGAGTTTCCCTCCGGATGGAAGTTTCGATCCGGAGTGAAGCCCGAAGAAACGGGGAGTGAAAATCCAGAACTTGGACTTTCGCTCCCCAAGAAAAAAGCCGGAGTGAAACTTCGCTCCCGGTTTATGGTATGCTTATAAACGCTGCCTGGGAGTGAGATGACCGGAGCATAATTTTTAATTTTTTTCAGAAGGAAAAAAACTTAGTGAAGAAGCAGCTGGGTGTTTTATTTTGCTACAATAGTATTTTTTCTGTACTTTTAGATTTTTTTAAACACATTAAATTAAACATTGGGTTTATATTTGTGTTTTTTGCCATTTTAAATTTGAGCTCGGAGCTGTCATCTCAAACCAGAGAGTATTTTGGATTTTCACTCCCATTGCTCATAAACGCATCATCGCTGTCAATGTAAACGAATTAATTATTTATGTTTTATACGTCATAATTGAAGTAAAAAATTCTCAAAATAAATAATTTTCACGTACCTTTTATGATATGCTATTTATATTATATGCATACAATTACATTAAATGATAATTTGTATATTAAAAATTTTCGCCGTTTAAAACAATAAGAAAAAGGGAGTTCAATTCTTTTTTCCGACCCGGTGGGTTATAAAGGAACATGAGGAAGTGAGTTATTACCTCACACAGTTCCTGAGTGGACATGGAGGTTATAGGGCATAACTTTACCACTTCAGGTTGGACGATTCACCGTTCTGCCGGGACGATAAAGAGGACGCGGAGCATGTCTTCTTTAAATGCCCGAGGTTTGCGGAGCACAGGACTGCGTTGGAAGCAGTTGCTGAAGTGCAACTAACTCCTGAAAACATCTTCCCTGCAAACATTTAGATTCGGAAACGATTCGAGAACGACTTGCCAAAAGCAAAAGCTTGCTTCGAGCTCGGACTCGTAAACGAATTCGAAGGCAATAAAACCGGAGCAAAATATCGAAACCAATCAACTGGGAAAGCTTTTATGGTGCGTTTTTCTCATACCTTTCGCAAGCAGTTTTCGAATCGAGAATGGTCCGAGAAAGCGAGCCTCCGAGAAATTGTTTGCAGAGTTTGGACCATATGATAAGGTCGGATGTTGTGTGGAAAAGGATGGAAGTGGCGCTGAAGGCCATTCACCAGAAGCTTAAGCATTACGAAGCCCAAAGAAACAGAGAAAGGCAAAGAAATGCAAGAAGAGGTAGCAGCCAGGTAGCTAGATGGCTAGACTGCTCCGGCTCTGGTTGTTTAACACAGGGTAACGAATATGTGAAAGTCTCTAAAATCGCACTAATACGAGAAAACTCATTGTGTTTCAGAATGCCATTGCAAGATTATAACATGCCTTGGACTACACGATATTTTGTACACTCCCTCACTTTAATCTCACTACCTGAAGTAGCTTGCGGAGAAATAACGATAGATCTGCACATTTTTTATAAAAAATAGAATATTATCCAAAATTACCCCAAAAAATCATTCACGTATGCAAATTGGAAATTATGGCTTTATATAAGAGTTAATAGAGAGTGTTCAATATACAAAGAAAGAAACAGAAAGCCAGCGATAGCGCAAACAGCCACAGAAAGGTGTGATATAAAACAATGTTTTAATGGAGAAAAAACTGGTAGGGGTCGTCCATTAATTACGTGATGAGATTTTGGTGATTTTGATCTAAAATTATGCATTTGTATGAAAAATTAAATGAGATCAAAGTAGTAGTTGCAGTTTTTCAACGGCCTTTCCTTGGACGCTTTGATTTATTAACAGAATCTAAAAAAAGGCGCAAAACGCCCTCTAGCGGCGAAACTATGCGGAATTCGAAAAACAGCGGAACAGTGGACATTTGTAGGAAATTTTATGTTCTACAACTGTGCTCTTTTGATGTTTTCACCAAAATGCATAGTTTCTCCGCAAAATAGAGAAAAAGGCGGAGAAAGGCGAAAAAACGCTCATTAAATATAGCCTTGAGCATATTTCGTTAGGCAACCCATCACCGTTACTTTGGTTAGCATATTTTTTATCATAAAAAATAGATTTTATTCGGTTACTCGATCGGTGAAGGTCGTTCTTCTACGGATCCTGTACTAATAAAACATTAATCATTAAACAAACAATCAGCTCCAAACCAAGGGAAATTTTACGAAGAGTATTAGAGCCTAAAAAGATTGACACAATAAAATGAACGAAGAGTTTGAGGAAATGTATGACGAAACGAAATAATTATAGTTCACGCATCAAACTGGACAGATTACGATGACTCGGACATGTTGTATGAGCTGTTGTATGATAATGCTAGTTCGGTTTGAATGGTTGATAAACAGGAAAAAGCAATTTAGGATGACTATAAAATACGTGGAATGATGCCATTATAGTAGATATACAGAAAATTTGTGTAACGAAACGGAGAGAATTATCAGACCTTAGGGATGAGTGGTAGAAGAAACATCTATCCTTCCAGCTAAGCTTACTACTAGACATTGTACTATAACGTGAACCTATGCCAAATACCAATTTTGAGGATCGCTTACAAAACGTGAATTACCTAGAAAGCTAGTTAACAAGACCAGACCAAATTAAAAGATTTCATTTCTTTCTTTGTGCGGTAGAGAGTGATAGAATAGAAAACCGAGAAGCAACACCGAAAACGATTTTTAAGAGCTAATACAATTTCCTATTAAAAGTTTTAAATATTGCAAATATATCTGAAGCATGGTATTTTCAAAATTATTGCCGAAAATACTATGCCTCTTTTCACAATGCTAGTTTAAAGAGGTTAAATTATTCTTTATTCTCGGTTTATGATTTCAATGTTCACTGTTAGTACCTATAAGAAATTAATAATCTGTGAAAAATTAACCGAAAATCGCCTGAAATTTTTGACTCTTAATCATTTTTCATACATAAAAAACTACATAAACAAACCCAAATAAAAACCTGCATTTAAGTAAATTTTCTTTTCTCTTTCATAATTATTTTTTTTGGTTATTACTTGCCTTAACTATTTTTTGTATTTATGTTATATTTTATTGATTCACGAAAAAATTCATTGTTTTTTTTAATAATAATCGAATACTGCTTCATTTTGTTACGTTTTTCCCATTTTTTTTTGTATAATATAATATTATTATGTATATTGTAAAAATTGTAAATAAACATGGTTTTTTTTATAGTTTTTTTTCTTCTTGTATATTATCAAAAAGTTCTTTGCGTTTTTTTTTCTTATTGAAATTAAGATCGAAAATATAAAGTTGAGTGATTGTTTCAAAAAAGAGGATTATGTTTTTTTTTAAAAAAAAACAAACAATTAAATTATTATTGTTATATTATTATTAATTGTTTTCTTTTTGTTTGTTTTGTTTTTTTTGTTTTTTGTTTATCATTCTTTCGTGTTTCTTATAACTATCGTATGGAATTTATTTTTAAATGAAATCATTGAAATGTGATTTGCTAATGCATTTTTAATATTAAGCTACATATGAGATGACTAACAAGTAACAAGATTAGTTGAAGATTTTAATTAAAACAAAAATATTACTAGTGAAAAATTTAGAGTTCAAAGCAAATGTTTTTTTTAAATAAAAGCTGATATTTAGTCAAGGCACATTAGTTGTCTTAATTTTAGTATGAAATGTGTGTGTCTTAAAACAACTTTAGTTTAACTAATAGTAATTATTTAAAAAGGAAACGTTGATTAAATGTTTAGATGCCAACAAGCAAAGCCTGTTTTGTAAATAATTCCATAGTTACTATATGAATTGTTGATAAAGAATAACAAAACTAGAAATAGTTAAAAATGTTAAGATTTTGATTTGTTTATTTGGGGCCATTCTTTATTGTATTGCTATTGAACTTAAAACAATCCTGAATAAGTAAAGAAATGTTTTTTGGTTACTTGTAGTCTCTGCAAACCATGATGGTCTATACATAAACTTTTAACCTTAAGACAACTTACTTTCAACTTCAGCAAGATTAAAAACAAATTTTCTTAACATCACTTGGGCAAGTTATGCAAGCACTAGTGCAATAACAAAAGAAGGCCCGCATGGAGTTCCAGCTGAATTACTCAAAGCAAATATTGAAGTAATATAACACGGCATGAACAAAGAAAGATTGGCAAATAAATGGAATAACGCAATAATTTTTAACTTATTTTAAAAAGGAAACCTAAAATAATGCGGAAATTGGAAAGATATTGCTGTACAAAAGTTCAGAGGAAAAATATTGGCCTCGATAAACCTTTCTAAAACTGGAGGTAAAGTTATAGCCAACTAAGAGAACAGAAAGCAGAATTTAGAAAAGATCGTAGATGCATAGATTACTCAAACACCTTTGGAAAAAGACTAATAATCGAACAATCGGTAAACTATAACTCGCCATTATAAATTTGACAGGAGCATTTGACACAGTCCATAAGAAGCTTTATGCGAAGCATTCAAACAAAAAAGAAACAGTGAAACAAATACAAATGGTCAAAATCTTATATGATGAATAATAGGCAATTAAGCGACCCAGTAACAGCAACAGCTGTAATGAAAAAAGGTTGTCTCCTTTCACCATTACTCTTCATTACTATACTAATGAAGAAAACCAGCAGAGAATCAAGAGGAATGTGATGGGGAGTGGGATAAAACTCCGAATGGAGTAGTAGTGAGATCATCCTTTAAGCCAGGAGACCCTATGTATCACCTATCAATTCACAAGGAATTAAACTTGGAGCCAATGCTTGCATTGTCCGATGCCATTCCTGCCGTTCTGGACTAAGCCGTTTATGAGGAATAGCAGAGGTCGGTCAGAATGGCAGCACGGCAAGCCTCTCTTTAATGGAAACACGGGATTCTGGTATACGGACGGTTCCAAGCCGATAATGAGGTAGGCCTGAATGTATAGGGCCCAGGGTGCAAAATACCTATGGATTACCACTGATTTTCAAGCTGAGGTATTTGTCATCCAAGTGTGTTTCCAGACTTTTATTTCCTGAGCTCCGATTAGCTCCAACATAGTTATTTTCTTGGAGGTCAAGCTGCCCTGTTGGCTAATAAATACCACAGGGTGTCATCAAAGACTTTCCTGGTCTCTTATCTCTAATATCCTTCAACAGGAACAACAATGGTACGCTGATGTAGATCGCAGGCAACATTGGTAATGAAATTGCCGATGCCTAGATAGAGTAGGAGTAAACTCATCACTTGTTGGTCCGGAACCTTTCTGCAGCTTAGCCAGCTGCCATGTAAGGTCGCCTATCAGGAATTGGGTCGACCATCTATTTCGTCATAGTTGGACAAGCTAAAAGATTCATTTAAATCGACAAAACTAAAGCGAGGAAAACTTTTAAATTTCGAGAGTTGGGAGCTAAAACAAATAACAGAGCTCCTAGCACGCCACTGTTCGCTCAATTATCATCGAAGGAGAATATGGGGAAAGCTGATTGTAGCTGACGGTTTGGCGGAGCAGCTTCCGAAATTGCTGATCAGTTTTTGTGTCACTGTGAGGCTACAGCGAGAAGGATATTGAATCTTACCCATCGCTGCTTACTTGCTGCCACAATATAGGGGGTTGTCGCAATAGCCGAAGTAGGCCGCAATGCCCGTACAGATGCCCCCTTAAAGAGAGAAGAAGAAGACGAAGTGAGATCATTGACATATTAAAAAAAGTTTACGGAGATTAAACGGCAAGTCGTTAGGAAGTTTTTGAATCGATGCAGCTGTCCAAGGCAGCCTGAGAAGAGCTGAACGTGATTCGAACACGGCACACTCGCTCTAAAACCGACCGTAAGCGGCCCTTAAGCCACATCCTGCACTGACAGGTGAGCATTTATCAAGCTCCCCTGCCTAGCCATGGAATAGACTAAATACGGCGGATCCAGAGAGGTTATATTCGATAAAACCCGGAATTCAAGATGTAAACAATCGTGCTCGATGGTCTTCGAACACCAGGCGACCTCAGGTTTAACTTTAACTCGTGGGATCAATATTGATCCATATTCGGAGTTTCTGGAGAGGAGGCTAGGATGGTCTTTATTCCCAAAGCGGGAGAAGATCATACAAGGAACAATTTAAGCAAAAATGGGCTGGTAGGTTGATTATAGGTGTCCTTTCTGCAGAGCAGCTAGTCCAAATTTAACTACAGAAAGTGCTATTCCACCCGCCCATTTATAGGGGGAGCACTCGCGGCATAACTTATCAACCATACTCATCCTAATCAATTATTGTATTAAAAGCTCGCATCAAAGTCTGGTTATTGCAATTTTCTTTGCAAATACATATTATTTGTCTTATACTATGCAAATTAAAAAAAAAAATTGGACCAATGCGTACAAAGTTCCCAATATCTTGTAACAAAATAGAAACTAGAAAATGTAAAAAATGAAACCGCAATTCAAAAAATACTTTCAGCCTAATATTATCAACTAAATCCTTCAGATAATCTATTCTCCACTTTTACTGAAGCTAATAGCAACAATTTAATAATAACCAAAGCTTCATAAATGCTCAATAAATAAATAAATATAAAAAAAAATGGTTTTGTTAAATCTCATTACATTTTCCAATGATTCCATTCCAAAAAAAATCCCAATTTTCCTTGTGTTAATTTAGAATGTTGTTGGTTTGTTTGTATTTCTGTATTTTAGTGTTTTAATTCATCTTTTATTATTGTTTCAATAAAAAAATCTTAAAAGTAAAAGTATCTTTTTTTTATATATATTATTAATTTCATTATTTCAAATCGTCTTCAAATTTGTCATTATCTTTTGTATCTAAATTCAATGAAGTCATAGGAGACGTAGGCTCTCCCTGTGGTGGGTCAAAACTTGGTAAAAAAGGATTTGTAGAGGAATACTGAACTCTGTACGAACCAAGCGTATGGTAATTGTTACCAGACGCTGAGGTAAATTGCCTAGTGTTACTATAAAATTCATAACCACTACTAGAACCTGCTATTGAACTAATACCATTATCAGGATCTGTTACAGTCGTTGTTGGTACATAACCAGATGATGATGAATAAGCTGATTGTGACACCTTTGGCAGAGTGCCATAGATGTTCATTGTACTGCTCTGTGAACCATTATGGCCAGTCGTTGTTATAGGATCTGGGCTTGCAAAATTATTGGTTTGCTCTTGATTTTTTATAGAATAACTCGAGTCTGATTGATATAATAAATTTCTAGCTACGCTTGTAGGTAATGTGTTATTTGTATTACTTATTTGTCTAGACGGTGAAGACACCTTATATGAAGATGGAGACGAGGTCGATGACAGCATTGCGGATGAGGTGCTCGGCGATGTTGACATCTCTCCTAACGTTGCCTTTATGCTAGGGGATGGGAAATGATAGGTACCTAACGATGGGCTACTACTTACTTGACTCCTAAATGTATTACTAATAGGCTCAGATGTTATTGATGATGATTGCAGTTGTTTACTTAAATTACTCGTAAAGTTTCTACTATGATTATTATTGTTGCTGTAACGCGTATTTGATGGCGATTCTCTTGCTGGCTGCGGTGAGCTAGTTGATGTAACTGATGCTATTATTTGTTCTCTAGTTAAGAATCTTGATATTCCTTGTGACGTTGATGGTGGCTGTTGCATTAGGCTGCTTGTCCTAGTTGGTGACGATGATGATGATGTTTCTGCGGCTGTAGAAGATAGAACACTCTTTATGGATGGAAATGGGTCTGTAGAAGAACTTGGTCCATAGCTGCTGATATTGTTACTTCCATTTCTTGTTTTTTCGATATTGCTTTCTTTGGTTTTGTTATTCGTATAATCACTTTGATCTTGCTTAATTGAATATGAGCTTTGCGACTCGTGTATTCTGGCGCTTACTGATGTAATACTAATGGCGGGTGAAGCACCTCTTTTAATGGTGTCAGTACCTAAAATAAAAATTAAATCTCGATCATTGCTACTAGCCATGGAATTTAATGCTACCTGAACCTGACCCGGACCCGGTTGACGTTGAGCTACTGCCTGGGGAGGGTGTGCCTGGCAGTGGCGATGGGTCTCGCGTTCCCAAGTCCACTGAGGCCACCAATTGAGGGTGCTTTAACCCATTATAGATAAATAACATTATTCAATTATGAGCTCTACATTAATTTTGCGTACCTTTACCTGCTGGACCACTTGTGGCGAGGCTCGAGGCGATGGAACTGACTGACCCACTGCTGATTGATACGGATGACTGCTGGGAGTGGCTAAGAGATGATGTTGGCCTGGGGAGTGACTGCTGGCTGTTGAAAGGGAGGTAAGATGACTGGACTGATGGAGTTTGTCCGCTTGCAATGCACTGACTTTGTTTCCACGCTGCCCTATTGGCTCGCCGCGTCGACCTGTCTACATAGGACTCTGTATTAATCATATACATTTAAGTGAAAACTAAAAATAAACCAAAATATTCACATTAACAATACGACACCAATTACGATTTTACAGATCAAATTACAGTAATTTTGTTTTGTCACATTAAAAAATTTCCAAGCCAGTCGCATTTGATTACGTTACCTGAAACAGTTCCAGATGTTTGTGGCTGTGGCCATATCTGGAGTAAATATTTCAATACTGCTATCGGTTGGGCATGATCAATTTCTGATCCTGGTGTGGCATTCGCTGAATGAAGCATCAGCGGTGGACCCATCACAGTAGCTAGAGCTTGCGCTGACATTTTATTACGTTCAGAAGCTGATACAACTAGTGATAAATGGTCCAACAAAAATACCAATGTAGCCTGTAAAATTTAAACATAAACATAATGACAGATTCTTACATTTTGATAGATTTTAATTACACTTACTCTATTTGCTCTAGGCAAACAATCTAAAATACTAAGCATCAGTTTAGCGTTTCCTTCAGGATCATCTGGTAAACAAACAGCTAAAAAAGAAATCATTCATTTAATTTTGCTTGAAAAAAAAACAATATTTTTTTACTACCTAAAGCATCTACAGTCATTTGGAAAAGACACCTTGTAAATAGAGGTTCTGGAAGTTCCCTGAGATAATCCTTAAGTACCCCAGTTATAACATTAATATCAGGAACATGCTCCGGGCTCAATTCAACAGCTCGACTATTTCTTTCGAATGCTTCCCGTAGAAGTCTCTTCTTCGTCGCCGATCCGCATAGTCTGTATAAACCGATGATGTCCAATCCTCGTCTTTCCACTTCTTCGACGCATCGTCTTAATACTATTGGAACAGGAGCACTGCCTGGGGCTCCTTTTGATTCTCGATTTACTACCGTTTCTAAGTCAGCACCAAAAAGTTGCGGATATCCACCACGTAAACTTGGAAGCCCACGACGTCTGTAGAGTGTCACAGGATCCGTGTGACGTAATCGAATGTATATTGTTCCACGAGGTTCTACCTTAAGTGCCAATTGATGGAGCGGCGATTGTCGGAGTAACGAGGCCAGGGAGACCGCACCTCTGTAGCATAGCTTATGTCGATGCTGTGGATCCCATGAGTACACGAGAACATCCAGCTGCTTATTGCATACAAGGTCTAATTCGAACGATTCATCCCAGTCGAATTGTAAATCACCAGACCGGACAACAGTTCTGGCTTTGTGCACTCTGTCACATTCCAGAACACAGTAAAGATCCCGCATTTGACCTTGTGTGGATTGTGATACGTCTGGAGTGGAACGCAGCCCTCGGCCTGCCAAAAGATGTATCCACAACATCCCCGATATTCCACCTACGTCTAGGACGGGTTTATCTAGTTTGTATTTTACAAATTCCGCTGGATTAATATCTATTTGTCTGTGCGTTCGTGGAAGTGTTGCGCTTGGTGTTGGTGCTGGGCTCTGATGGCCACTAAGAATACTGCTAGGACTTCCAGGACCTGTTGAGAGCTCAAGTAGCTGTCTCATTCTCCGTATACTAGGGGACCTTATGGATGCGGGTCCACTAATGTGCTGCGAAGACATAGATCGTACCGGCAGCGATGAAATGCCGCGGGGTCCAGTAAGGTGCCGGTCTAGTGTACCCGTAAGAGCACCTGTGCGACTACTATATATACTTTCGGTCTGAAACTAAAATTGTAAAATGTTATTCATCTCTTTCAACTGATATAACTTACATTTTTTAGGGCATCGTGAATATTTTCAGCGCTACAGGAGAACCGATGGCTGCGAGGTTGATTTAACAAATCCCTTGTGACTCTCATTTGTTCGCTAATGGCTGAACTGCTTGGTGCTCGTCGTAACCATGCGCGATATTCATCAGACGTAAAGATAGATGGACTTGCAGATATCCTGGCCCTTAGTTCCCGTTCTCGTCTTGCTGGCAATTCCGGAGCTGATAAGTTTCCATCACTGTCATCCATTAATCGTTCTCCAATGCGGGTTCTGAGACCGCCCAATCTAGCGCCTGGTCTTTCTCTAGGCAATGAGTTAAATTTCGCCAAATCAGCTGCCCCGCCTAATACTGAGGTGCCTCTGGGTATGCTACTAATTGCAGGCCGATTGTAGTAGTAGTAGCTCGGCCTGGGCCCAATAGTAGCTTCGGTGTCGCTTGAATAGTCCAACGTAGGACGCGATCTTCTTGATAGTGTTGATGGGCCGCTAGGTGGGGTACCGTACTTCGACGTTCTTGGAGGTTCATATCGTCCATATCTACCCAGAGTTCCTCCTGTCATTGCACCAGACTTCAGGCTCGACCGCAGCAAGGAATGTCTCCCGAGAGATGATGAATAATCAGAATACTCAACGCGAGGTAAATGTTGGTCAGATCCACTTCGAGGGAATCTTGTGTGCGATTGGCTCATTCCTACACCAGTTCCAGTAGACATCCGCCGTGATGGACCTGGATAAAATGAATGTACTTTTTCGGCTAAACTTTCTAAAGTTCCGGCATTTTGATAATAAGCGTGCGATGGAGCGAAGGAATGGCTCTTTGGCTGTTCTGTTATGACAGACGGTGGTGGCGGTGGCTTATAGCCCCAACTAGGCGGTTCACTTATTGTATTCGGACGACTATTATAATACAAATCTAATTGTTCGCTTTGTGGGCTGTAATTATTTAGGCCGAGTCCTAGCCGTGATCTAGATTCTGTCATTTCCCGTCCATCACCTGTAACAAAATAATAAAATGGATTTTTTTTCCCAGCGTTAGTTAAATGTTTAACATAGAAAATTAGTTATACCTGTACGTCTTTCGCGCGACGATCTGGACCGAGGTATTCGATCGGGTTCATCCAAGTCTTCTTCTCTAAGGTCTCTTTTAATTACAACAACCGGAGGTGGCTTCTGTTCTGGACGCGATAATGGCTGTGGTCCAGGGGAGTTGCCACCGCGAGTTCCGCGTCTTTGTCTTATTGCTAATACCAAACGTCGGGGAATTGACATTATAATGACAACATCGTCCAACGACATATGTGTTACGTCTACCAGATTAACAGCCAAGATTTCATCACCCACCTATAAAATTGGTTTTTGTCAGAATATTTTAAATAGTTTAAAAGGACAATTATAAGTTACTCGTAAACAGCCACTATTGTAGACTGCAGATTCTAAAGCTATTCTTGATATGAAAACTCCATCAGTTCTATCTGCCCCATTTCCTTCTCTTATGTATAATCCCAATGTTTGTCCTGGTCGTTTCACAATTTCAACCAACTAAAATGATAGTGTTTTTTTACACAATTAGAAATGAGGTAATTAATAAGCGAAATGTACCTGTACAGTGTGCCTAGCGTCACCTTTTGACATCAATTTTTGTGCTGCCTCCACGGCATGCTTTCCACCGATGCATCTTGGTTCTAGTATTCGCACTATCATCTCACCGCGTCGTTCAACGGCCTGAAAGTAGATTAGTTGTAAGTTTATAAAGAAGAGCACACAAATTAGTAATAGTTACCTCAAGGGCCGCAGCAGTGCTTGGATCATGATCATTTTCAACAGCCTCTATCTGTCTAAATATTTCTGAACTAATTCCCGACACCTTTCGGAAATCTCCCTGTAGAAGAACTGGCTCCTTAACGCCCTGTCTCTGGGGCATTGATTGCATTTGATTTGTTGGCAGTGGCCCTGGAGGTGCTCGGCCAGGACTGGCTGTAACATCAGGAACTGATCTTCCATTTTCCTACAATAGATGTGATAATAAGTGTTAGTTTTTGTGAATTAGTTTATATTTTTGTTAAATATTTTAAAAAATCGGGAGTTTTGAATCCCTTATAAGAATAGTCATTTTTTAAGGGGACTGTTATTGTGATCCTTTAACCCCTTGCACTCCGTAGGCGTCGCTTTCGGTCCATTTGCTATCAGTGCACTAACACCGTAGGCGTTCCTACTGCGCCAATTGCAAAAGTGCACTAACTCCGTTGGGAGTTGCTGAATTCTTAAGGGGTTAGTCTACTGTTAAAATGCGAAAAATGAGCTTTTTTTTTAAACTGCTGTATAAAAAAAACGACAAAAGATAGCGACTTGAAATTTTATATGCTCGTTTATTAAACTTAAAAGTTTACATTTTTATTGTTAAAAAAAATTAAAAAAAACAAAATGGCGGCCATCCCAGGCATTCACTGTAGCACTGACTGATGAAATTAAAAATATCGCGGGGTAAGATCCTGACAAAAATATAAATCTGTAATCCCAACACAAAAAATATTCTATTAGTTTTAAGTACAATCAACGCCCCTGACCTCATTTTAGGCGAAAATATAAGTTTTTTTGTGATTTGGCACACATTTGCACATAGCTGCGTTGATTTTGGTCTTGTTTTTATTTGAAAAAGTGCTGCCAAATCGCCAAAAATTTATTTTTTGCTCTAAATTTAGGTCAGGGGCGTTGATTGTACTCAAGCTCTCAAAACGTCTTTTATTAGCCCATCACCATGAATGAACACTTAATAGTTAAGCCTAGTATGCTGTTGAGGCGAAATTAAAATTCCCTAAACAAACGCTATGTAACACGACTGCCCCAAAAAGGAGTGTAATGTTTTCAGGATTCATGTATGTATGTTTGTATGTTTCTTTGTTCCACCATAACTTCTAAACGCCTGAACGGATTTAGATCGCTGGAGTACCGTTAGAATCGTTTAGTGAGCCCGAGTAACATAGGCTTTAATTTAAAAAAAAAACAGTATGGCGGCCGTCAGACCCAATTTACGTCACACCCGATTTATTTTTTTCTTCTTCTGATCGGGTCAATATGGGTATCAAATGAAAGGTCTCATTGAGACGATTTCTGCCTAATCTATCAGCGTGTCTAAATTTAGATAGAATAAATCAAACTTCGATAACTTTACTTTTGCATTAAAACTGTATCTCAATAGTTGTAAGTGCTATAATAATAAGAAGTAAAATAAAATCACTTAATAAAAACTACATTGGTTTACGAATTATAATCACTAAAATATCATAAAATAAAAAACAAAATAATTAAAAAATTAAAAAACACGACGCCGAATTAAAAAATGAACTAAAAAGTCAAAAACAAGTTTTAAGTACTAATGTAAGACAGAAACAAGGTAGAAGATATTTTATTTATTTTGTTAAGTATCACACAACTATCGTATATGTATAATCTGTATTTTTGCAGCCGGGGTACAAAATGTTACGAGAATAAGTACAATTAAAACTGTACCCGACTGAAAAAATACAGATTATACATATACGATAGTTGTGTGATACTTAACAAAATAAATAAAATATCTTCTACCTTGTTTCTGTCTTACATTAGTACTTAAATCTTGTTTTTGACTTTTTAGTTCATTTTTTAATTCGGCGTCGTGTTTTTTAATTTTTTAATTATTTTTTTGAATTTGTGGGTAGGTCCTTAAGAAAATTCATTCCACTGATCAAGTGATGTACTCCGTGGGCGGGCATCTGGCATGTTAGTGTCGAGAATTTCCTGATGATGGTGTTAAAGGAATTTTCAAACTTAATATACTCACGACAAAAGTGACTAATTTGGGGAATTATTTGTCTAGAATTTATAAACTTGGTAGAATGAGTAATGAACAAAGGTATTTACGTCCGCATATAGATTTGGTGTCACAAAAAGCAACAATGTTGGTGTTAGCTCTACGGAAACACAAATCCCAGCCATTGGCTTTGAAGAAACGAATAAGTCTCAGTCTTTTGGGTTTTGAATAATGTCAAATATTTCTTTTAGGAACTGTGCTGATTGGGATCTAGGAAATTGGTGCTTACTAGATAGTGGTTCGAGTTGCGGAGATGTGTTTCAACATCGATGGAGACGCGCGTAGGATGGGAAGTAAGAAATAAATCAAAGATACAAGGTAATTTACAATTTCATGTATACCCAGCCACCTGTTATCGATCGAAGTCGGTATAAGGTGATACTTGGTTTTTGCTTATTGCAAGAGTAGAGAGGAGGTATAGAGGAGCAGCTGCCATCCAATCATCTCCACCCGTTTGCCTGCAGGAGTTGCCCCCAGTCTGGCCTTCTTGTTGCTCTGGATGTTTCTGTGACCCGGTACCCACTGAATAGTGACCCTGTATATCCCTGTTATAGAAGAGAGCTCCTTCGCGGAGTTTTCTCCAGCTTGAAAGTTATACGAGCCAAGCCTAATGACTTCATCGCCGCTTGGCTTTCTGATAATAAAATTACCGTTTCTCGCCGCTTTGGGTATGACTGTATTTCTAGGCAGGCTTGAAAGATTGCCAAAAGTTTCGCCTGGAAAATGCTTGTGACAATAGGCAGGCGGTAGTTTTGGAAATAAAGCGTTGCCATTCAAGAGCGCACGAATATTACAATAGTCAAAACAAAAATATTTGTATCATAGCTTCACTTGCGTAAGGTTGATAACCTCAGTTTTAGCAGGCTGACTCAGCGACACAACCATCAGGATTAATGGCAAGCAACCTCGTGTGAGAGTTATGTCTCCTAAAACCAGGCAAATCCTGTCAACTTAATGCTAAAGGCATTAACGGTGGCGTTGCTGAGCTGAAAGCGCGGAAAGAGGTTAAGGAGATTTATTATTATTATGTGAGTATGGGGGCAACGCATATGGTGAACACCACTGCCAAGTTAGGCCTATTGTGCATATGCCCTACTAACCGAACCTAAGCAGTACATTCACAGAGAACAAGTGTGGCTTGTCGCCTTTCATGTAGAGTCAGTTTTCTGTCTGCTGAGCCAGACTTAGGTTGTGGAGGTTGTACCGCAGCCCCTTAAGGCAAAGAGCCTTATTAGTTATTTAGAATGTCTAAGACCTGGGACCGATTCCTTCAGTCCTTTGACTGTATAGGGCCAGTTAAATGAGATTTGAATCACCGTCAGCCATTCAGTCTTGGGCATACGTGACAACAGGTTTAACGATCGTGTTGCACATCCAGTGCATTACTTGTGGTGCAAGAGTCCATGTTTTACCTGTAAGCCTTCTACAGGACCATATAGGCCTAGTGGCTTTAGTGATGGCGTAGTCCACTTGAGCGTTCCAGTTCAGTCTTTTATCCAGCATTACTACAAGGTCCACTTTGTGAAAAAGGGACCATGGTGCGCCATCTTTGAACTTCTCGCAGTGTTGTTCTCATGACCTGTGTACATGTCAAGTCAAATTTTCAATAGGTAGTCTTAAGGCCTAGGAAGTAATAGAGAATGTGCGAGTTCGTAAACGCAGGACTGCAGTCATTCTACAGAATTCAGCAATTGGAAGTCTGTAGCTGAATTCTGCAGAATGACCGCAGTCCTGCGTTTACGAACTCGCACAATGCTAGTTCCGACTTCGAACTGGATCCGGGTGATGACAATAGCAGAAAAGGAGGGTTTGAACAAATTTTTCTTGTATACAGAGTGAAAAAACTAAAAAATCGCCAGAGATGGGCCCCCTTTGTAAGCGTCCTAAGAAAATGAACACCCCTGCCTCAAAATCAATACACCAACATTACTACTGAATTTCTGAACAAATCAATACTTGAAAATAATATGAAATATAATGGACTAAATACTTCGTTTGTCTTTTAGTAATTAATGATGGCCCATAAAAAATCCTCTATCTACCGTTCCCCTAGTAAGTGTTATCAACTCCACAACTAAACGTACAATCAACTAATATCACAGAAATTAATGACAAAAAAAAATCTGTAGCCAAAAAAAGAAAAAAATTTAAGGAACACAACAGATGAAATGCTTAATAGCTGGTTTCTCTACAACAGCCGAGGGTATGGAAACTTTTGTGTAGAACTACCATGGAAAAAGGCATCGCCCCCGAATATATGCTTACCATCATTAGTAAAAGGCTTCATGTAGAAAGGGTTTAATCACATTTCGGGTTGTCATTATTACTTGAAAGTCGCTCTAATTTTACACATGGCAACGATGCAGAGTTTTACGCTTTCGAATTCACTTGAATTTTCTTCTCTTATTATTATTATTTTTTTTTTTAATAATAAAAGCTGACATTAGATAGACACAATTTTTTGTATCATAAAAATTCATCAGTCACGTAATTTTATGTCCTTTAATTAAGAAGGTGGGGTATTTTCTGACAGGTTTTATCGAAAAGCCAATATCGGTATTTACCACTGAATTCAACCATTAAACATCCTCGGACTTATTATGAATTTATACACACATATCATAACGAATTTCGATTTATTTTTCATGTTTCTTTCGTTCTAATAATTACTAGGTGTTTTTTTTTGTCGTTACTGAATATTATTATTTCGAGGTCAAATTTTGTAGTAAATTGTACTAAACTTGATTATTCATTTTTAATTATTAAGATTATTTAAGTCGAATATGTTCAGATAGTGTTTTCTGTATGTTTTGTGAATTAACATCAAGGATAAAAGGACTTTTACACCACTCGTATTAACAATAACTTAAGAATATTGGAATTTACTAGTTGCAAATACCATGCTTGAGTGACAACCCATTCGTCCTATTGCTAGTTGCTACTGTAGCAAGAATAATACGGGTCCGACGAAGATTACTACAAAAACCATAAGAAATAATCATTTAGAGAATAACCCCCTAAGAACAAACGCGAAGAAGGAAAGAAAAAAGAAATATTCAAAAAACAAATCAAAAACATTGAATCCAAACGGTTTTTTGCAAACGTCCTTGTTGTTGCCGAAGCATTATACAATAAACATGCATTTAGTTCCACCTTGAGCATATATACAGAAAAACTGGGAGAAGTTGTGAAATTATCTGCCCTTTCACCTACACTATGAACCATAAACATAAACGAGGGTAATCCTTATTCGGATTTTTATTATAAACATGAACCTAGATTATCCCAGATATAATCCAGTATTTATTTGAGAGACTTGAACTCAGACTTAAGCTTAGACGTACTGTCGACGTTGGTCTATTAAGAGTATGGTAGTTGAGCGTTCTAGCCCCAAGGCTACGGAACATTTGTGAACAAGACATTTCCGTAGAAATTGCAAACAGCGTTTCAACTATTGCCTCCAGACCGCTAATCGCGTGTAAATTAAATGAAATTCGTCCGAAGCCTCGACCGAAAGAATGATTTGTCATTGAAAATAATCATGAGCGACAAGGAGCATCTCCACATAAGCAAATATAAAGGGCCCCTGAGACGGTCAAACGGATTAACTCAAACTTTACGTGTTTGATCAAACCGTTTGAAGTCGCTTTGGAATTGCGTCAAACTAGAATCGCAGTTTTAAAAGTCGCCTTAAACCAAAAGGATCTACTTGCCACCGCCGCGCAAGACTGATGAGGTTTGATCAAACGTCGCGAGCACGATCAAACGGTGCTTCAAACAAATCAAAATATGAATTTCCAACAAACGAGCTTCTAACACGTAAATGTTTATCAAATCTGTCAAACCAACCGCGTAAACGATCAAATCGGTGTGACTCAAACCAAAATCTACGTGATTGGGTCAATACGTTTGAACGTCTCGGGGGCCCTTAGGGACGTATACAAGCAAAATTATCGCTTCTTAAGCCTCGTACACACTAGTAGACCATGTTGAGCGATTTGTATATAGACCGTCTACAGACGGTCTACAGACCATGTCTATGGAGACCGTACTTTGTCTCGTCTAGTGTCCACACTATGATTTGAATTTAGTCTCCGTCCCGGTTGAAGTATGATTTAGAATGTGGATTTTCTTTTCAATGTCTGCTGCTGTCACGTCGTGCTTTTTAGCCAGTGATTCAAGTCCCATTTTTTTTACCCCGTTTTTGTTATCGGAACTCGTAACACCCCAAAGACAACCAGACCCCTGATAGTCTTCGATAAGTTGTAATCCTTTTTCGTTTGACTACATTTCAAAAAAAAAGTTTCAACACTGTCAATGGCCGAAGCACACACTCGGTAGGTGGAGAAAAAAAAGGAAGTATCTCGCGTCTCGTCGTGAGGTCCACATTGCCGAAATGTTGCGCAATATGTCTACCGTTACACGTGGTCTCCCATTCCGACCGGGAGACCATAGACCTGCGATTTTTGGTCTTGCAATAGACACGTAGACGCAATTGGTATTGGTCTATAGACACGTCTGCGTAGACAACTCTAGACATGTCTCGGAGACAAAAATCACTCAACATGTCTACAAGTGTGTACAAGGAACTGACAATGAGAAGACTCATTTTCGCATTGAAATATCTTGTCTGACAAGGAGAAAGTATCTGCCTTGATTGTGGCCCTGAGGGGATAGCTACAAAAGTTGAATAGACAGTCAACATTATTGTTGTGCTGACATGGTTCTTCAATCGCGTAAAATTAGCTATGCAGACTACATAATATACAAGTAGTCTATGGCTTACTGTCTATTGAAAAATAAAAGTGTAGTGGACAATGAGAGCTTTTCAAGAATTCTGTACGGATATTGGTACGACTGGCACATTTGGCCTCACCTAAGAGGAAATAATGAGTTGTTAAATGAGGCAACCAAACACGCCACCAGGTGGAGGGAGGAGGTATACTGTGACGTTTTGCCCATCCCCCAGGTCAGATTGGGCCACGAAAATAGATTGTATCCCAAAATGTTAAAACCACCATATCCCTGCGTTCTAAACTTCAAGAGTCAAAGAGTCTAGAGAAAATCATACATGCAGTACTATAAAATATATGTTATGTATAGGGATTATGTTATACATATCATATCTCAGTAGTAAATACAACAATTTTGGTATAATGGCATGGCAGAAGAGGTGGGACGAGTATACTGAGGGCCGATGGACCCATAACCTCATACCAAATGGGGAGAAGTGGGTATGAGGGAACATGTGGAAGTAAGTTACTACCTCACGCAGTTTTTGATTGGGTGTGGCGGTTATAGGTCATACATTCACCACTTCAGATTGGACGACTGTTTCTGCCCAAAATGTCCAGAAGATTGAGGGGACCCCGACAAGAATTTTGAAAGTTTGCAAATGGGTACCTATGAAATGAAGCTAGCCCCCCTGCCCCATGTGGACACCATGTGGATTGCCTTATAGTGCCCACAAGGGGCACCTAATGCCATGCCCCATAAGGAATGCCCCATGTGGCCCCGGTGAGGAAAAATTATTGCTGCCGATTTAAAAATGGAAAAAAGACTAATAACTGCGGCGGTGTCAAAAGCTAATTTTTAAATGCCAGTGTCGTTTTCCTAAGCGGTCCCCCTACTGAGCACCAATCACGTCCAATGCTGCTTGACCTCCATAATTTAACTAGAACCGATCTGTTGAGCATAACCTTCAAGTTAACCAACATAATTGCCTGAAATATGAAGCAAGGTAACTACAAAAACTAAAGCGTTGAATGAGTCAAACTCAAGTTTACTTTAAAGCTTTTTAAAGGACTTTTCGGATCCGTAAGGCAGATTTTGGGATTGCCCCATTTAATTTGTAATGATGTTTGCCTCATAGGCTCCTTATGAAAAACAGATAGAGAATACCTCACTTCAGTATCGCTGATTTTTCTTTGTGAGGTGCTCATGAGGAAACTAAGGTGAAAGCCCTCTTTCAGCATGCCCCTTATTTGCCACATGGAGTCCTCATAGGGAACCTACAGGGAAATCCATCTTTCGGCATGTGCCTCGTTTGCCTCATGGGGTTCACACGCTGCATGAGGCATGCCCCCTTTAAATGCTAGTCGGAACGCGGAGCATGTTCTCTTTAAATGCCCGAGGTTTGCTGTGCTGAAAACAGCCACCGAAGTGCAGATAACATAGTGATGAGCAAAAATATTCTTGGTCTTGCAGTTTTGTCTTGTCTTGTCCTTGGTCTTGCACAATTATTAAGATCAAGACTTAGCTATGTTCGTAAGACCAATATCAACACTGACTGAAAGACCAAGATCAAGACTGTATTAGTATTGTCTTGGTCTTGCGTTTTCTTATCACTACGCTAACACAGTGGAACATCCTGGACCAGATTGTGAAGGTCGGAGGATGTGCGAAGAATGATGGGAGTGACGCTGCAGGGCATCCACCAGAAGCTTAAGCAATACGAAACGAGCTCAAAGAAACCGAGAAAGACAAAAAATGCCAGGAGAGATTGCGCATCTATTGCTGATCCAGCCGCGTGACGCAATGACGTAAACTGGTTAAAAGGAAGAATAAGAGTTAAGTAGAGACCCACAGAGCCGAGAGGGAAGCTTCTCGGTAGAATGCAGTCCGCCTTACGATGTACATACATACGGGCACTTATGTAGCCAGCGAATTGAATAGAGAGCTTTTCTCGAAGTTACCTTTCCGTCAAAGAAAGCAGAAACGGTAGGTCGCTGATCCAAATGCCCCACTGTTCCGGCTCTGGTCAGCACCTTCTAGGGACCCTGTTAAAGGTCACGTTGATGACGCCAGGCCGAAGTAATTCCTTTACAGCTTGTGCCGATCTGGACTCAAACGTCATCCAAAAGGGTAGGTTCAATAGGAATCCGACACTATCGTCTAGGTGCGGACCCCCAGCGGTGTCTCCTGTCTTAGGGATGGGACTTACAGGCATAGACAGTCATAGATTCCCCTACTGCACGACCGATGTAAAATTCTCATCACTCTCCCGTAAAAAAAGGGGTCCAATCATAGTTTAGCTCCAGGCCGCGCAAGATCACGTGGCGGAGCTGGAGGCAGTAATGTTTTCATGGAAGCACTGAGAAACAATGACCCTTAGATTTAAAGTTGGCTGAAAAATTGTTGGAAAAAGTGACGCCTTCATACCTCGAAAGAAATCAAGAAATATGGCGGTGGCGAATGTTATTGATAAGTAAGAGATATAAAAACCAAATAAAATGAATGGTAATACACTAATTTTAAAATAGCTAGTCAAAAAGTATTCCTTTAAGAATGTTAGTACTTTTTACAATTTAATTATTAAGTGTATCGCTGAAATGTTTCGCTTTAAATTTAAAAATAAACTCAAATATTATCATAATCTGGAAAACCACGAATGTTCTCAAAGTCAATCAAGGTTATCAAAATGGGCATACATGACTGCCTGCCTAAAAATACTTTAAACGGATCTCCTACACATTTGTCGATGGATTCTGTTACACTAGACGTAATCGATACGTTGTCTCTCTTCTCGATGATATCTTACGCAAAAAAAAACCAATAAAAATCATATTCGGATTGGGGGTGGTTCTTACCCTAAAATTTTTGGTGTGCGTCATCACGTTTTATTTAGATAAATAAGTTTATTTCAATTTTGGTAGTTTTTTTTTCAAAGTACGATCAATGGTACTTTAATAGAATTGTTTTGAACGTTGTTGGTTGAAATTTCTATAGCAGAATTTGTTTCATAAGGAGAAGAATGTGAAATCTCAGATTGAAATGCATTGCTTTAAGTCCTTCAGATAAATATATATATCGTATCCTAGGAATATCAACAAGTTTCAGACGTCCAACTTCGTACTATTTCTTATTTCCTGTTCTTGTTTTTCTTCTATTTTTTCTTCCCAAATAAATTCTCTCAATTCCAAATATTTTCAAGCACATTTTATTTCAAAATTGATTCACATTCCTTTTACGTAATTTTCTAATATAAAACCACTAAGCTCCAGACTGTGCACTTGAATCTATTTTCAACCTGACTCCTTCAGCAGTGGAAGTGAGCGAGCCTGACGTAAGTTGATTGTTAAACTCTCAAGTAGGAGACTTTCCAGGCCAAGCACACTTCAAGGATGGCTTTTCACTATGAAATTCCTTAAAACTTTACGGGAGTTTCCTAAAAGTTCGTTCTTCAAGCCCCGGTAGTATACTTCTCCTCCTACTCCGCGCTCACAGGTTCAACGACGAGTGTGTCTACCTGTGCACATAAAATCGTGATTATATACGGGAAAAATGAATAGAGCGACTGATAAAATGTTGTTAATGGAATTTACCAGTGTAAGAAAATCACACTACAATTTAGTAATCAACAAGTTTCTGCATTTGGCATGTACATATGTTGGCTTAGTTCCTTCTTGTTAGTCCTCCGCTTAGATTTATGCCAGCAGCGCCGCCATACTATGTTTGAGAAAGTGTGTGGGCAGAGATCACTTGCGATAAGATTGGGCGGACTTTGTGTCCGATTGTAGAAGGGAAATAATTGAGTTTGTTGTTGTTGTTTCGTTTAGTGTTGTAGAAAACAAAAAGAATAGTTTTTTTTTTGCGAGACTTTTATTTGTTGTGGAATTTAGTAGCAATAGTTTACAATGAAGTTTGTAAAGTTTAACACAGAAAGTTAAATGCAAGTTGGGCGTCAGCCAAATTTTTTTTTGTTCACACGAGTTAATCCATCCAGAAAGTGCAAATGTTTTCGAATTTGTGCTGGTCTATGTTAAACGGACATTTGTTTTCGTTCGGAACATACATAGTTCTTTAGAATTAAATAGAAATTTTTAAACATTTCAAGAAATATGTCATCTTTTCGCATGTTTCCAATGAAGTGGCAATGTGCGCACAAAAAACAACTATTATCACAACTTTTCCAGAACATTTTGAGCCCAAAAACATTTCTGTAGGTGTTGATGGCTATGAGCTAATCGAATTCGACAACAAATGTCTGCTTTTCGAAAAAACCGTATTTTGCAAAAATTATTTATTATTTTGCAAATTTACAAAAACGTTTTATTGCACTCCCCAAGGGCTACACTTTCCAGGAGTTTCATTACAAAATCGTTTTTTTGGTAAAAGATATGAGCATTTAAAAAAAACGTGATTTTTAGCGGTTCTTTTGCAATTACTCCTTTATTTGTTTGTGTATTGACATCAAACTGGTGTCATTTTATTAGTATGAAGAAGATCTACAAACTTTATTTAAACCTTGTGTATTTTTTTTAAAAACGCGAAAATCTGTTTTTGGCCCTCGTTTGACGCCATTTTGGAAACCTTCCCAAAGGCCTACGAGTGCCAAAAGTAGTTCATCGAATTCTACGGAATTTTTCATATTTTACTTTTCGGATGGCTCGGTTGGCACGAAAAAATCTAATTTGACTGGCCTATATCAGCAAACGGAGAAAACTAGTGAATATAAGGGTAAAAGTAGAAGGGCACCCTAAATTCCACTCCGGCCCTCATTGCCTTTGTCTTCTCGTGGACCCAGAAACTTAGGGCAGAGCGGCGGCCGTCTGGGTTTGCTTGTTGTCCCGGCAGGAGCGTCATTGCGCACCCCCCCCCCCTAACCTGGCAAGACAGGGTTCGACTTCGGAGTTCTCAAACCATACTCTACCATTGCAGAGATGGTAAGGAACTGGTCGAGCAGTGGGTGGCGAGCAACATCAGAAACGTTGAGATGCTGTGAACAAGTGTAAGAAGTCTTCAGTGGTGATAAGGCTGCCAAGTGCCCCCACAAGAGAAGAGATCCTGAGTATGCAACGCGGAGCTTTCAGATCGCCTAGGCAGTTTAAAATATCAGCTGAAAGGATGAGAATATTTGAAGGTGACCCCTGTCGACTGTGCGTGAAGAAATCGCACATTTTGGGTCATTATCCGGCGCCAGTGAGAAGGAGGGGTGCTATAAACGATCCACAATATATAGACTACCGTCAATGAAACATTCATGAAGCTATTGATCAAAAAAATTGCAAAATGAACGAGAATATCATGGAAAACAATTTTGTAAAAAAACATCGCCGTCAGCAAAAAGCACGCGGTGATCATTTGGAAGATATCCAGTTCAGAGGAGGTCCTGCGAACGCTGATGGAACAAAACCCAATCGTAAGAATCGTGAAAAAGGAAACAGCCCAAAACCCCAGGCTAAAGCAGGTCGTCACCAACGTAAGGTGATGATATGTGTGTGGTGGGTTATGACGGGTTTAATGCACTATAAGCTTTTAAACCCTAGCCAATAACCAAAAAGGACTACCGCAAGCAAATTGAGCGGCTTAAGTCAGAGTTGGAAAAAAACTCGACCAACATTGATTTCAAAACGAAAAATGATCTTTCATGAAGACAACACCAGGCCATATACAGCAAGAATGACTTTACAGAAGCTGAAGGAGTTTGAATGGGAAACGATGCCGCATTCACCATATTCACCGGACATTGCACCATCGGATTATCACTTGTTCCGCGCATGTCTACAAAATCATCTGGATGGAAACACTATGGATTCAATAGAACATGGAAGGAATATTTTTCGTTAAGGCCAAATGAATTTTGGAAGTTTTGGAAGAGGGGCTTTCAAACTCTACCCGATATATGAAAAAGCATTGTACAAAATGAAGGAGAATACATTTTGGATTAAGATTAGTTTAATGTATGTTAACTTTTAAAAAAAAACAAGTATAAAAAAACCCGCTTTATTTATGGGATAACCCAATAATAAAAATTTCCTACATACAACATCACTCAATAACTTCGTAGGCTGACTAATAAAACAACAACTTTTAGCCAAAATTTTACAACATATAGTCTACTGCCAAGAATGATACATTCCCAAACATTTCTATGCCTTTCGTATAGAACGATTTGTCCAAAACCCTTCAAAAAACTCTTCAGAGTCAGCGATCACTTCCTTCCTCATTGGAGCCATGTTTTCTCCTAGCGAGCATATTTTTGAAATTTGAGAACATATAATAGTCGCTGGGGGCTAAATCTGGAGAATACGGTGGATGCGGAAGCAATTCGAAGTGCAATTGTTCCATTGTTGCAATCGACTTATAGGTGCATTGTGTTGATGAAAGAGCCCATTTTCTTCTTCATTTGAGTCAGTTTTTCGCGTTTTCGTCCTTCAAACACATTAATAATGCTATGTAATATACACTTTCGATGCTTTTTCCCTTTTAAAAATAGTCTATGAATATTATACCATATGCGCATATCAAAATACGGACGCCATAACCTTCCAAGCCGGCTTTTAGGTTTTTGGTCACTTTGGACCAACTTCCCCGGTTGCTGTCCACTCAGGTGACCACCGAGTTGACTCTGGAGCATAGTGCCGGATCCATGTTTCATCTATTGTCATAGAACGCATAAAAATATCCTTTTTATATCGTCTAAACAGCTCCAAACAACGCTGTGAATCGCTGTTGTGGTTTTTAGTCAAGAGTGAGCAAACGCGGCACCAACTTCATAGACAAATATTCATGCAAGATAGTACGTATACTGGCTTCTAATACCTTTAAGTAGCTGTAGCTGTTCATTTTTTGATCGCTTCTGGTAGATACCCTTCAACGCCAGTGCCACTATTCTCCACATATCCCCCAACCTCATCATCTGCTCCAGGATGTGTTTCGGAGTTTTGCCTAGTACATTCCTGGGCTCCGCAAGTCTATAGACCTATACATTCGAATCTTCATAATAGAGGTCACTATGTCTTTCTCCAAGCCTTCATATTTCAAGAGGTAATCGATGGTCACTGCACTGCATGTATTAGTTTGCACTGTAGAATTCTGCATAGAATAAAAACAGATCAACTTAGCAGCCTTCATGAACATAGAAGGCGCTTTCAACAACTTTAGATTCCGCCCCGTCCAATGGCGCCCGGTGCAAGTGCACCATTCGCACCTATGAAATCGCCGCCCCTGCCTTTAAGGTGTCAGCTATATTCCGCAACTTCACTTTACGATGTTCCAAAACTATTTTATGGACTCTTTTTTTATGTCAACTGCCGAATTTCGGCGGCCAAGAGCGTTCAGCATCATCGATGTTTGTGCGACACGTTTAAAATCAGAAAATCAAGTCTCTACCATTTGTTTCGATGGAAATGGAATGGAAATGTTATTTTTAAAGTGAAAACTTCTTTAGGCGCGTTGAGCGATTTTTAGTAGGGGGAAAGCTTATGTTTTCGCGTCACCGACATGCTAATCTTGCAACTTGATTTTGACCCACTTTCATATAACCGATCAACTTCAGCATTGAACATATGCATATTTCGTGTGACAACGCAATCTGGCCATTTTGTAAAAAAATCAAGATGGCGGTTCCAAGATGGCGGCCGATTTTTGCGATTGTGTTCCCCGACCCACCGACATATGTGTCAAATGAAAGGGCATGACAGGTAGAATACAATTAGTGGTGTGGCGTCATTCCAAATTCAAAATGGCGGAAGTCATATAATATCACGTCCCAATGCAATCGGACCATTTTCTAAAAAAAAAAGATGGCGGCCGATTTTTGCAATTGTGTTCCCCGACCCACCGAGATGGGTATCAAATGAAACGGCATGACAGATAGGATACAATTAGCTGTGTGCCGTCATTCCAAAATTAAAATGGCGACCAACAGAAAATGGCGGAAGACATGTAATAGTTTTAAGTTTTCACTTCGCTGTGTAGAAGATGAAACTCCCCCCGAAACATACTCTTTTCCAAAATAGGGTTGTTAACCCAACACGCTCGTCTTTTTTTATTAATCCTACGTCTCATCAACGTAGAATTTTCCCAAAAAATACATATCCTCTTTTTCTATCACAATATTATTACTTCAAAGTTTGCGTGTAGCCGCGTTATGTCAAAACCACCTGTAGCAGCCTGTATCCGCTCATGTAGCGAAAGCGCGTAGCCGCTTGAATACGCTTCCAGTGGAAGACCAGCCTTATAGTTGGCCTTTAAGCGGTCGGAAAGTCATAAAATTTTGACACATATCGTTTAAAGGTTTGTACTATCCAAAAATTATATGGCGCCATCTATATGTCATCCTATCATCCTATTTATGTAATACTTCTGTTATATCCTGTTCATTATAGAATATTTTAGTTTTACTTCTTGCTTTTTTTTAAAGGACTTGTATAATCCTTATAAAGCATAGATATAAGCCGAATTATGAGACAACAGAACTTGCAATTTTTTTAGTAGATTTAATCACATTTACCAGCTTTAGTTTTGTACATGAATATTAAAGTGTATGAGTTATGCATTCACTAAACAACTTAAGTAAACTGGCTAGACACTAACAAATTTACAATTCAAATTTTACGATACCTAAATTTAAATTACAGATTTCATACCACTATCCACCCTTGTTCATCACATATCCCTAGAAAGTTCAAGGAGCCTTTCCAATTCAATTAAGGGGGGACATACAAGTAAACGTCCAAAAAAAAGGTGTTTTTCATCATTTTTTTTTCAGGTAAAAGGAAATGGTTTACAAAATTAAAATTAATCACACTTTATTACACATATATCGAACTAAAAAATATATTTTTTTCATGTTGATTTATTGGTAATTAAGGCTGCAATCGGCATCTATCCGCTCGGCCTCCTCGAGCGCACCCCTAATTTGTGATAGTTCTAGCATCGGGTGTAACAAAAAAATATCAACGATATTAAAAAATATATACTTCAAAATGTATTTTATCCTAAATGAACCTATCAAAGTAAAAAAAAGTACCAAATATGAAGTAAAAACTTTCCATGAAAAAAAGTGTCAAAATTTGCCTAATTTTTTTAACTTTAAGCTAAAAAAAAATATGAATTTTAATGGTTTTTTTTAAAAAAAGTAGGTTCATTTAGAACAATATTTTATTTGCTTCAAAGCACTCTTTACAAAACTGAAATTCATTGGGAACTTTTTGAGTTATCACTCCCACAAATTTGAAAAACACGTATTCGAGAAAAACGCGTTTAAAGTTTTAACTGTAAAAAAGTGTAATTTTTTTGAAACTTACAGCGATGTAAATTTAGTCGGCGATTCCTGGTGAATACATGGGCCCTTCAACTTCTTCAAAGAAGTCCCTCAGGTCGGTTTGGGCCTTCTTTCTAGCAACTCGCGCTTCCCTCGTGGCACTCTGCGATCGACGCTCCTGTCTCACGTACCGTGCATTGTCGTAATTGTCACAGAAGATTTTGCAATTGTGGCCAATTGTGCACTCCAGCATTTCCACCATTTTGAGTATAGCGGCATAACCTTCGTTAAAAACTCCAGCAGCGATGTATGCAGCAATTTCGATGGTCTTGAGGCCACAATGCAAATGCTTTGGCACCAGTCGCCAAACAGTCGCATTGAAGCTTTCGTTGGCATTTTGCGTAAAACCGCCTAAACATCGTTGCAAAAGATCATGCCTGGACAAATCGTTGAAAATTGGAAGAATTTTCTTCTGAACATCAGGGTAAAGGGAGGGGGCATGCTGAAAACTACCGAGCGCATTAGTAGCCTCCGCGACACGCCATTTGCACCAGCTGCCAATACCAACTGGACAGTTTTCATGCCTTGGTATTTCGTCTGTTGAGATCATGTGAAAATACGTAGCCATAATAGCTTTTTTCATTTCCTCGACCGATTCAGTATTTCGTCTGATAGCCAAACCATAGTATTTTGTCAGTTTCTTTATAAGTGCTTCTGTCAATTTCCCTTTTCCCCTAAGTTTCGCAGTTTTTCTAATATTTCGCAGTCTGGAACCCATTCGTTTTTCGACATGACCGACGCATTCTCTTTTTGTTACTGGAAACTCATCGCCGTAGGGATTCGAGTTTAAAATTGCTTTGAAGGTCTTAGAATCTCCATCACCAATGTAAGTTGTATATTTAACATCAAATTTTTCTTCTGACCTCTGAAACATTTCTTGTACTGAAACTACCTCCATATTACCTGCAGAGCCTTCATGATTATTTGCACATTCTTCTGCGTGCGTTGAAAACCATTCTTCATATTCCGTAGTATTAGTTTTATTTTTCCACGAATTACAACCTTGGCAATACGAACTTTTTACAAAAAGATCTATAACTTTTCCTGTGAGGTTACATATTAGTGTTGTCACTCCGTATAGAGATAAAAATCCACCCTTCTTCCAAGATCCATCGCCAGAAACTTTAAATTCCTTCGCAGGTAATCCTTTTTTAACATTTTCTTCTTTTTCTTCTGCTGCAGCTTTGAGAGTCAATTGATCAAAAACCATTTTTGAAATTGTGTGAATATGTCGATTCCAAGTATCGTATGTGGATTGCGAAATCCCTTGACAAATGTCCATCAGTCCACAAAAAATATTCACACCTTGCATTGACACACCTAAAAGTCTCATGACGAACACTATTCGACGGTTTATCTCGAAGGAATTTTGTACAAATGGACCAGAATTGATTTCACGCGCACCACAATTGCAGGAAACAACAATTTTGAAACCTAAGCCTCGTTGCCCAGTTTCGGTAAATCTAACGTCTTTTGTGCATTTCCGGCATACCAGCATTTGAGAAAGCGCAGTAAAAACACTGAAAAACTGTATGATTCGATAACAGTGTTGCGAGTCGACTTGCATGTCTTCAGTGCTTGCAGTACGTAACTTTCGCGCCGTTGCACTGTTGCCGGTAGATGTTCCCGCGCTATCAGAGTACTGATTTCCCCCAAATCTTATTTTGCGCGGTTTTGAAGCACGAAACGACTCGCCGTGTTTCGATTTGGGATACATTTTATAAACGAAGCGGTTGGAATAGCGGTCGAACAAAGAAAATACACGACGCTACGAACGTGTTTGTGTTTACTTTGAACTGAGAATTAGTAACGAGATATATAGACATCACATAATAAAATATGTATTCGAAGAGCGCGGTTACAGAAAGCGCTGTAGCATTGCATGTATGGGTCCGAACGCTTTGAAACTTTAATTGCATATTCTTAAGATGTCAAGGAATCAATTTATGAAATAAAAAAAAATCGTTTTTTTCAACATTTTACTTGTATGTCCCCCCTTAATACCTTTCAAATGAATGCCATATACACAACAACCTCTATGTCCTTTTTTCTAAAAAAAAAACATTGATATTTCTTAGTATAATTTGACAGTTTTATATTGTATAACACAAATCGAAGTGCGAAGGACACCCACCAACACAAAAAATTATATTTTAGGATCATATACTGACCACACGACACAGACCCCTGTGTACCAAAAGCAGCATCCTAAAGAGTATGGTCAAAAAAAATTTTTTTTATGTATACCGAAAATTTTTTTTAGGTTGAAAAATTTTTATGTATCAAGAAAATAAAAAAAAAGTGTGATAAATTGAGAGGAGTTCCGATATGAATTTTGTTTTTTTTTTAAGTAACATTCCAAGAATTTTAAAAAGTTTTTCTCTTTTTTAAATGAAATTTTTCGATGCAATAAAAAATTAAGAAAAAGTTTCGTTGTTGGTTGGTTGGTTCATTTTTGAGAGAGTAAAGAAGAAACAATATTAACGAATTAAGGAGTTGCACATACATACAAAAACAACAACAACAAAAAAGGGTGCTACCACCTGAAGTAAACAGCCCCTAAATGTAATTTCCATTTTGAACCCAATTTTTTCAGTGTAATTTTTTTTTATAATTTATTTACCCTACAAAAGAAATAATTAAAAGTTTTTTTTGTTGTTGTATTTTTATTTTTTAATGTATTTTTTTTTGTTTCAATTTCATTTGGTGTAGAAGAAACAAATTTATGATAATGAAAATGCCGCTTGTAGAGTGATTATTAACATTTATCTTTGTAGTAATTCCATCTTAAATACTTTAATACAAGGCTTAATGATACTTAATCCCATCGTTAAGCACTTGGAAAATTATTAAAAATTAACAAGCTTCAACATCTACAATTGAGTATCATTTGTCCTAAAAACAAATCCTGCAATTTTATTGTCTTTATTATAGAAAATGGAAAACGCATGCCCAACCAAAACCAACCAAAGAATGTCCGAACCAAAATGAACAACAATTCATTTTTATATTGTTGGATGATTTATTTACTTTTTCTGGATAACACAATTCCCCCCCCCCCCTCCCCTACAAAAAAAAATTTGTTTTGTGCGCATTGGTGCTACTATAAAACTATCAGTAAACACTTTTTCGAATATAGTCTCCAACTCGCAGCAACAATGAAGATGGGTGAAAACCCCAAATAGAATCATTATTTGTACAATAATAAAAACGTAAGATTAATTGAGGACTCTATACTTATGGTTCTACTGGAATGTTTGTTTCCATTGGTAGTAGTAGTATAGGTGCGAGGGATTGAGGGTGGCTCTCTAGCATCTCACGCCTCGTTATCATCGGACGGAATCTCTCTTCCGTGATGAAAAAACGTACAGAAAAATGGCCAAAAGCATTTTTATTATTACGGACACGTTACGCGAGCTCAAGGTATAAATGTGCAATTTAATCAGGCACATGATTAAGGAGCTACCGCCACAGAAACTTCATTACTTCGAGTGAGTCACAAACACTTAGTCATTAGCGAATATTGATGACTTTTTTTGCCAGAAAAATATATATATAAAAATAAAAATGGAGAATATTTTTCATGTTATTTTTTTTTCTCTTCTCCATTTTTATATTATATTTTGAAATATCTTTTTTAAAAAAAAATAAAAATTTGATATATATGAGAATATTTATCCTAATACCTTTTTTGTAGCACTACTGCTGAAGAAACACCCTGTGCTTGTACTATCGCACATTAATTTCAAGGATGTACCGTAGACTCAAACCAATGTAAAAAGGAGAGAAGAAAAAAAAAGAACCGATTTTTTTTTTTTTTTGGACCAGTTTTTATTTATGGCTGTCAGGGCTCCGCAGCCGACTTCTCATTTCACTTTTCACACTTGACGTCGCCGTCTCATCAATTTTTCCCGGCACGACCGAAGGGAGGCAATTTAAAATTCACACTTCACTGGACACAATTACTACAAAACTAATTTTCCCGTAGCACAACCACGGTGTATCCTTTTCACGCTTGATCCAGCTACGAGTGGTGGAGTTTTTCTTTTTCCTACTTCTTCTTCTTCTCTTCAACCAAAAAAATTTTATTCAGAATTTCAACTTTTTATATTAATTTACAACAAATTGACAAAAAAAATTTTCTTCAACAAATTCGTATACCATAAGAGGATCACCCCGAAAATATGATGGGTGCAAAAAAAAATATCCTTCGAGAAAAAACGGCGAAAAGAAATTTTTTTTTTATATTTCCCAAAAAAATTTTGAAGCGAGAATCTACACGAAACCACGGGCCCAAATATGGCGCCTGTAAGTATAACAGTACCCTCTACAAAGCCACCCTTATTAGAGTAATTTATTGAAGAAGGGCAGACAGCGAAGGGGCACGCACTCTACACAATTATTTCATTTCCATAAGTGTACGACATTGCGCAAAGCCATCCCCGAATTGTACAAACTAGGGGAAATGTGGGTCCTTTCTGGGGCTTTTGTGCCTGTATATTTCTCTGACATTCGCTATATCAGCCAATCCCCCCCCCCGCCGTCCACCACCTTGGCACACACCCCCTCGTTCCACACTGTACACATCTATCTGACTGGCTGGTACACTACAATACACACATGCATATCCTTTTTACACAGGGAATGCAACCCCCATCGGTCTAAGCTGGAGAAAAGGAATCGGATATCCTTAGATCTTGACTGCGCATGTCCAATAAAATAGTGTGTTGTTTGCATGCCGTTTTTTTTTGGATATCTTTGCCGTGTGGCTGCTCCTTGCTCCTTGATACCTTGCTCCATGTTATCCCTTGGCGAGAGGTCCTTGTGCCTTTTATTAGAGTAAATTCATGGATTTCTCTGTGTATTCACACAATACCGGTCACGCGTACTGGAGCTAAACCGTACGTACTGCTGCACGATACTATTGTGCATAGTATTCACTAGGCGCAATTCATGAGCTGTTGCCGGTTTTCATTCAACAGCCTCAATCTTGATTTCCCCTACAGTTCGGGATGCAAATCCTTAATTTTTTTTTGTTTTTTTTTTTTCAAATTACCCTTTTTTTTATCCACGTAACGACTTGCAATTTCTTTCCTCTTCTAATTGTGCAGGTCGTGTGAGGGCGAGTTTTTTTTTTATTTTATTGAATTTTGTTTTATGAGAGTGAATGCAGATGAGAAATTATGGGTTGCATGTGAGGCGCGTTAGTGTAGAATTTATAATTTGAGAATAAATTGTATAATAATGACGTTATCAGGTAACTAGTGGTTAATGCTAGACTATTTTTCAATCTTTCAGCGTATGATATCGTGTTATTAACACAAAGCAATTTCACACTTTTAATGGTATCAGGCGACACGGTTTCGTACAAGGAACTTAAAGACACATGGGGTGATGTAAGGCGACGCTTTGTAAACATAAATGTGTAAAACCTTTGCGTAAATATACTCAGATAGGGTGCTTTGAGTGACTTTATATCCAGGATGTCATATTCAGTTAGAGGATAATATCTCCCATTTTAAGCTTTAAAACCTCACCTAAGCCCTGTAAGAAAAGTTTACCAAAATTCAGGGTGTCAAAGAAAATGTTATGTTAGGCTAACTCTGGCTTGTTCCCTGCGTAGCTACTGTGGGTCTTGTTTGGAATTATGATTCTGACTGCATTTTACCCAATTTTTCAGTGTGCGATTACGGCAATGTCCTTTCAAGGCATCGAAAGTCGCCTGATCTTAGCTTGCTGAAGTTAAGCCGAGTCTTTTAGTCTTGTTGCCTCTGTACGAACTGGAGAATGATCTTGTTTTTCCTAGCCTCTCCTCGTTGGCTGTTTCTGACAGGTTTCGACAAGCTTGTATTTTACACAGACCGCGCTTAATACCATGGTGAACCGATGATAGGATTACCCTGGATTCTGGCCTAGGGGTACGTCTATACTGCTAGACAGACTAGAAAGATTGGCAGCAAGTGCTCTTTTTAGTACAAAAAACGAAAGTTCTACATTGCGATGACAAGAAATTTTCCCAGGCTCAAGTAACCCAATACCTACTGAGATACGTAATGCTATTTCGGTATATGGAAATGCTTCCTTCAAATCCTTGTGGTTAAGAGATAGGTTGACTTTCCTTAAACCCTTTTTAAATGTGACGCTAAGAATTGTTTTAAAAAAGCACATTGTTCTTGCAGATCATCCGCAAGATCAAGGGCATACTTTTTGGAGTTTTATCGGGTTAACTCTAACTTCCCCATCAGGCATTGTAAGAATACAAAATTGGCAGTTATTTCGTCGTATGAAGATTTTAGCCTCCAAAACTCGTCCAACAGAACTCCAGAACTTGTTCAAATTTTCCACAGTTACAATTTCAGCCTTAGCTCAAAAGGATTGCAGTAATTTTGTTCGTATCAATTTTGCAGCATCCCCAAAAACTAATTTTTCTCTCAGTGCATTAAGTAACGATTATTAAAGGCTTCCAAAGCTGATTACGCAAGCCGCCTCGCGCAACCTACCTCCCCGGAACATGGCCCCTATGCTCTAGAGTAAATACGCCACTGACTATACCCAATGTACCATGGCGTACACAGTGGCATGACGGATGGTAGTACAAAAGACCATGCCATGCGAAAAAATGCGGCAGGTATTATTATAAAACGCTCCCACTACGGGTACAAAATTTGAAAAATACGCCTACCACACGAGCATCCAGGCGCAAAAATCTAAAAAGGCTTCCGCTATAGAGGTATGCACGCCTCTGTAACAGAAATGAACGACCCTTCCAAACGCGAGTGTCATTTTATCAAGCGGTCCCCCAACTAAGTACTAACCTCGTCCAATGCTGCTTGACCTACGCAATCGAACGAGAACCGGTCTATTGAGTATGCCAATCGCACCCTTTATTATTCCCAAGATAATTGCCCGTTTTCTTCGTCCGATACAATTTCTTAAAAGCTCCACTTTTGCCCCCGTTTAGTCTAGAAAAAGTATGAGGGTACCGTGCTTCGTTTAGACGATTCCGAGTGTCTTTTATTGATAGGTTTTTGTAGTGAGCTGCATTTGGAAAAGTAGAATTTTTACTCAGGTGTTTCATGCCTGGTTGGGGTGCCATACAAGGGTGTCTGTTTCAGGGTAAGAACGGGCGAGTCTTATTTTTACTCCGTCGATCCTCAAATGCAGAAATCTATACGTTCATTTCAAATACTCTATAAGAAAATCATTTGGTTTCTATGAAGTGATCCAAAAAGGCAAATTGGTAGCACCTCAATCGCAGCTAATAAACCACATGTTGCCACTTTTTGGGTCTGATAACGTTACGAACGTACAGAGGTGCCAACTTCGACTTGGATTACTTGGAAGGACTTGGCAATTTCTACTGAAGAGTCTGCGGTATGAAGTTGAATTGCCGATCACAGAGACGCCTGTAGCATTGAAAATACCATTGCGATGAATATTTTATCGAAATTCAGATCTGGATGATCCACTGCTGATAATGATTCTACCTTGCCCTCACCAAGCTTATAAGAAGTCAACAAAGCCCTAAACCGCCTCCAAGAGAATATGTCGCATACGCACGCTATCACTGCAGAAATAGTTACATATGGAAAGCTTAAACTACGATGGTTGACAACTGAAAAATAGACATCCTTGGGAAATTTCATAAAGTACAGCAATTGTTGTAGTCTAACGCCTGCACTAATGTAGAACTTAGTGTTAATCCCGATTTACATATAATAAACTGGAAAGCACTAGGACACCGTAAAGACGACTGGTTGAGGCTCGAGTTCTACAAGGACCTTAGCACCATTTAAGAAGAAGAAGGGATTAGATGCCAAAAATCAATTGGTACTAGTACATGGATATGACGAGCAGGTCTCGCAAATCTTTATGGGTCTGTCGAAGAACTTGTGGTCAACAACTAAAAACCATGAACAACATATTACATATATCAACATTCATCATCATTCAACAAGATTCCAAGCAGGGCATGCCTTTCCAGTACTAGGGCTATTCGCGCATCACCGATGCCATCCCTAAAGAGTCTGGTGAAGGAGATGGTTCTTTTCTTAGACTGGGCTAAAGACTCACAGTACCGAGAGGCAGGAGCTTCTCGGTAGAATGCTGCCCACTTTCCGACGCGCCTACGGCCACTCATGTAGCTAGTGAATTGTGTAGCGAGCTTCGTTGAAATCACTTTTCCTGTAAAGAAAGCAGAGATGGTAGGCCGCTGATCTGTAAGCTCCAATGTTCCGGCTCTGGTGACCACCCCTTCGAGGGACTCTTTTAAAGGCCATGCTGCTGGTGAGTTTAGTCAGTAGGAATCTGACATTACCGCCTGGGTGCGGACCCCAGCACTGTCTCCTGTGGTAGGCATGGAAGCCTTAGACAAGGAGTCGCACGCATTCCCTCCTGTTAGACCGATGGGACCAATTTAAGGGTATCTGTGATAACCAACTAAACAGTCTCATACCCTAGAAACATCATAGGCCAATATCAGTGTGGGTTAATGTCTGAAAAATCAACAACTGAGGAAACTTACATAATACGGTCGATGGAAAAATCTCGGAAAAAGGCTATTCAATTTCAAGCGTCGAACCATGACATCAAAACTGTACTGTACAAGATGATGGTGTTTACTAGTGCTCACATAATAGATCCGCAACTTTAGTGCTTACCGAAAAGCCCTTATGCCGGGTTTTCACTAGTAGAATTAGTGGTAGAGTATACTGGTCGAGTACAAACTATCCTGTGAACTCACCTAATGAAAACTCGGTTATAGTAGAGTAGAGTGGAATAGCACCGTGGTAAAGTTACTCTACCGCTTAAAAGTAGGTCAGTTACTCTACCACTAATTCTACTAGTGAAAACCCGGCATTATACTTCTTCGCCGTATTTAAGAGGAAAGTCCGTCGAACAATTGCGGGCCTCATATGTGAGATAGTATGATTAGTGCTATACAATGATGAAATCTAGGAGCGAAATTGCAATATAGAATGTGCGAAGGAAACCAAAATCGGTAGGCGCAAGGCATCTATCTTGTATGGGTATTGGTGAAGAGGAAACTACTCTGGACGTCTTTTGCGATAGGGTTTATGGTATGCTACCTAGAGGTAGACTAATAGGCCAATTCTTAGTTGTGACGAGTCATAAGCAAATATGAAAACATTAATCTTGAGACGAATCTTGTGACAAATCAGCTGATTCCGATTCTCAGTGAAAAATCACAACATTCATCACTAGAATTCTACTACAATTGTGGTGGAAATATGAAATGTCAAATGTTGTGAAATTCTTATGTGAAATGTCAATCATTAAACGCGCGCCAAAATGGAAACAGGTAAATTGTTCTGTAAATAGTATGAAATTTTACTATTTATATGTATTATTTTTAATTCTTTACAGAAGGAAAAAAGTCGTAGCAGATAACCTCTCCAGAGCAGCTTGAGTATTTCCTAGAAATTTGCCAGAATCATCCAGAAATTCGACAAAATAAAAATAACTCCACCAAATACAAAATCTTTGGGCTGATTTGGCTGGAAATTTAAATGCCCTTAAAGGGCCAACCCGGACGCCCGTGTGAAAAAAAACCATGTTTTGTTAGTTTACTGTGAAAGTATATTTTATTTTGAATTTAGTACAAATAAAACGTCGTGTGAAAAAAATCTCGTTTTGATAGTTTTCATGTTCTACAAATAAGGTATTTCTTCCATTATTATTATTTTGTCATCCCTGCGACCAGCTCTATATATCATCACAAGCCTGCGATTGTCATAACTTGAGACTGGCGCACGAGAATGCGAAAAAGTCACAACTGCGACTCGCCTTTATGACTTTGTTGTGATTTGTGATATGTCACTGATGATTTGAGAATTGGCCTACAAGCCTCCATTGGAAGGACGCCTTAAACCTTGGATAACCAAACTGGATAGCACAATCTTACATTCGAGAAAGCTATAGGGAACAACTTTGCCTGGCCAAGATACAAGTAATGAAATAAAGATTATCGAGGGTGTATCCTTCTTCCAAAAAAAAACTCTGACAAAACAAATATTTTTCTGCGAAAATTTCCGATTTTAAAAAGAATTCGAGATGTAAACTCTAAATATTGTGGGTGGCTTTAAAAGACCTGAAATAATTATTAACAGATCAGAAAACTGATGTATAGATAAAGCTAAAAAGTGATTCGACGTGGGCAAATAGTCTCAAAACAGAATGTGTTAGGGTAAAGGCCAGTTAAGCAAATATGACTACCAAAAACTTTCCTTTTTCCAAACTACATGAAAGGAAAAGCGATCCTACTAAAATCCCATTCCATCGCAGGCGAGATTTTACCCTAATTGATTAACTTTCAAGGTGTGGGTTCTGCACGTGGGTATGCCTTATTCATTAATAAATAATTTTGTAAAGTCAGTAAACATTTTTCCCTTTTTTTTTTATTTAATTTGTTTTTTATAATTTTTTTGACATATTTTTTTAAATTCCTTCGAAAATGTTTGCCCACCTCCTCTGCAGCAACCAAAGTAAAAATAACATACTCCACCCACAGACCTTTTATTCTTATTTTTTTTTTTCAAGAAAACAAGGAAACCCTCAGACATTTTTCTTGTAGTATATCCCGTAGACGTCTCCTACTGCTACACAAAGCCCTAGGCTAAGACATTTTGTTTTTTCTGTAATATTTCTTTTTTTTACTTGCTTTCTTGTTCTCGCTTGCGACATGCACTTGGAGACTTTTATTTTTTTTTTTTATTGACATTGTGGAAAGAAGATGGTTTAGTGGAATCCAAGTAAAATTGCCATAATTTAATTAAAAACTCACTGGAAAGTGACTAAATAAATTACTTGATTGCAATTAACTTGACCTACACTTTACGAATTAATTAAGTCTCGATGGTGGTTGGGGGGGAGAAAGGGTTGTTGGTTATGGTTTAGAAGTGGTCTTTCCTCAAGCATGAAATACGAAACAAGTTTTTCTTCTTTTTGGGCGTTGAAGAAAGTGTTAAGAGGGCTTGTTGCTGGAAGTGTTTTTGGTCAATTCGGTTTGGAATATAAAATTAGTGTTCATTTCAAGATAAACTCCGTGAATTAATTTTTTTTTTTAATTTTAAGGGGAAGCCATTAAGGTAATTATTTATTTAACAGCGGTGAGAGATTAGGTTTTCCACAAAGTGTATTCGTTTCAATTTTGTAATGTAAATTTTTTTGTCTTGTTTATGGAAACAGATCGAGAACAGAACAGATTTTGATAATGAGACAAATACTTGGAAAATGCTGGGCAGAAAGCATTGATATACATTTTCCTACAAAAATGTTTATCACGCTTTATAAAAGAGAGTTCTGGAGCAAGATGAAAGAAAAATGGGTTTTCTGAAAAAGTTAATAAAAGTGGAGGAGACAAGTGAGAATAATTCAATAAACTTCTCTCAAGAATCAGGGCGGTGATAAGGAGATGCGATCTCACCAATACTCTTTAACATTGCTTTGGCAATAATGAGAAAAGCAGAATTCAATGGAGCAAAATAGCGTCTTCACAAGAAAAGGCTGTATCAGAACCTAATTTTCGAGCAGGGGCAGCAGCAACACTACAGGCGGTTGCCAGACTTTGAAATATCAAAAAAACTCTGCCGTCTAATCAAAGCAGCAAAATTAAAGTCCTGCCCACAAAAATGGCCTCTCCTGTGCTGAAAGTCGAGTCATGTGTCGTGACTAGTCGTTTAAGCTGAAGAATGTGACATTTCAGTCAAATTACGACTTTCAGCGCAGAGCCCTAAACTCAGCTTAGCATTTCTACTCTAAGCCGGGTCACCGGGACTTCAAAGTCAATGAAAAAGCGGAAATGTAAGTACGAACGATCAAAACGGGTGCATAATAGCAGGGCGCTTGCAGAAATCTGCGGGGGGGGCGCACATATTTTAGTTACGCCACTGGCTCCAAGAGGTTTTTAGGGTCGGCCATCAAATTATTCTCTTTATCCTTACAATATTTACAACGTGGTAGGACTCACACCGGTGGTACGGTCTTACTGAACTGTTCTAGTTTACATCGTCCCAGTATTCCTGAACTATTTTCCTTCTCTTCTGAGTTTTTGTATTTTTCTTCCTGTGTTCTATGAGACTGTTGACTGTTGCATTGCTCCGTACACTTAATAGGCTAGTCGGCGAGAAGGAAAATATGATAAAAAATTAATTATTAGCCCATAGGCGAGATTATTGTTGAAATCGCTTCGGTTTAGCGTGTAGTTTAACACCTTAAGTTTGCCCACAATTTAATTGACCGCATAACTTTTTAATTAACTTATTGTGAATAAAATAGGCACTTTTTTATATTTCTTTCAATAGCTCCGTCCTGCTAACTTTTGGTATAACATATGCTGTGGGAAAGCTCTTCGTTATGAAATTCCCTAAAAAATAAGCCCTGTTAGAGGTCGCTAGCTGCAAGGTTGAGCTTGCAAATAGGTTCCAAAGTTTTCAAAATATGTTATTTTCACTATTTGTTTACAGGAAAACAACTGCAGATAGAAGGCTGAAAATTCTTGAAGATGGTGTTTATGTAGTCCCGGCAAAAATTTTCAACAAGATCGGTTCATTAGTTTTTGTGTAATTAACCATCTATTTTTTTTAACTGTAATTAACAACGCTGCCATTTTTTATAAGATCAGTTTATAATTGGGAAATTAATTTAAAAAACTTAAGAAACGATTGAAAATGAAATCCCGTTGGAATTTTTGAAAAATCGCCATTTTGACCGATTTTATTCAAGGTAAAATTGGCACCTTTGGTGCGTTCGTACTGTCTTTAGGCTATAAAGGCGGTGGCAGTCTATCAACACATAGACGAGTCAGCATTATACTTACTTAGACAGGGTATGTGGTAGCTGTATGACCAATAGTATATGTCGGAAAAATAAAAGCTCCAGAAGGGTGAGCACACTGGATTGAAAGACACACGCATGGAGAATATATACAAGGAGACAAAACTCTTATGGGGAAAATGACAGGAAATGGAAGGGTAGAAGAAACTAAACTTCTAGTTCGTTTTTGGCCACAGATGTCACCTTTTTCCGATGTACCCCACATGAATTTGATAAAAATTCATTGGAAACATCAAAAATTGATTAATTACGAATAATCGCATTGATATAAAATCGAATTTAGAAGCTGGCAAACAGCTGTAAGCTGCTAAACCTAAAATATATTAGTAATAAACGAACTTTACCATGAACCGGATAAATACAATCGGCCATGTTTTTTGGGGTACATTTGATTGCATCGCCACCAATAATCAAACGAAAATTGACAACACCTCTCCTTGTATAGCCCCATTGAAAAAACGTTTCATCGCAATAATATAATGAGGTTAGGTACAGTTTTGGGGAATGGTGTATCTGGAAATTTTTTTATGCACAGTCTAATTTGTCGATTTTGTCACGTGACTGTTACATTTTCGTAATGTAAACACTGTAATTCCCAGAGTCTCAGGTTTGGTGGCAATTTTTTAAAAAGTAATTATCCGAGACTGTTACTAAGTTTTTATTTCAGAAAAAAAACAATATTTAGGAATGATATGCATATATAATTTATTCCAACTAACCAAGATTAAACTCGATCCGGGAAGCAACTCAAACTTCTGGTTGGAGTTACAATGTTCAAGGGCTACAGGCTACAAGTGTTGTTTTTTTCATCGTTCTTCTCTACCAATTATTTCTGATTTATTGAAGTTTGTGTTAAATACCACAAGCAAAACCGAGTCGATTGATGTTTCTACCAGTTAGACTCTGATTTTAGCTTTGATTGTCATTTAGTGGTTTGATATGAAACATGGATTTATAAGGATTAATTGAAAAAGCCTTTTGGTTCCTATCAAATTTAATCTTTGCTCAGACAGAATGTTATGACAGTATATTTTTTGTTGACAATGGAAACTGGTAAGAGGCGAATTTTATGAAAAAGATTTAATTGGCAATGGAAGCTATTTCAATAAAGTTTTGAACAAATTACTCGGGATCCAGGGACGGGGACTAGGCAATTTGTACCCAAGGTTTATGAATCAATTTTGTATAATAAAAGCTTGATTATAAATACAACTTTTATCATTTCTAGATTGATTCAAGTTTTCTTGCAGAAAATTCATTTATATGCGTTTCAAGCTTAAAATACCTTAAAATTGTTATGAATGGGCTTAAAATATACTCTCGATTTTTTTGATATTTTCGTCGTTGTAGATCGATCAGAACGAGGTTCATCAACTATCACTTCTCGGCCCGATTTCCTTGAATCATTTACATTTGGGAAAAAATCAGGCCTATTCTGAACTCCGCTGGAATTTTCTTACATTGGTAGCATACGATTGTAAGAAAATTCCAGCGGAGTTCAGAATAGGACTGATTAATTTTCACTTAATACTAGCAAGTCGTCAAAATGCAGTAGTTTGCTGCAAAACTATATTTTATGCATTTTATTTTGGATTGTAATTATCAGTGCCCAAATTACACTTTCTGATTTAATTTTAATAATTAAACAAACAAAACTCTTTAAATGTTATAATTTTATTATTTAATTTTGAAATACAATTGTTTAATGATGAAAAATGATTTTTGGCAATTTATCCCCTCTGCTTCTTCGCATGATAGAATCCTATCACCAAAAATTTCAATAGCATTGCAGACATTTTCCCCAATTTCTCCAATCGCTTGAGTAATAGGCCAATTGACGTCAGCTCTTCGAAAAATTATTTGATCGTCAACTTTTCAAAATCGAAGCCCCGTTACAAAAATTTGATGTTTTGATTTTTGTTACAGCATCCAGGAGTTCGGGGGCAGGGTCCATGGCTTCCTCCTTTGGCACCCTCCAGACTCTTATTAATCTATCATGTCCTCTATTCCTTCGTTTGAACCAAGCTTACTACTAGGCATTATACAATAACGAGTACAGCATAACGGACTGGTAGTACAAAGGGTAGCTTCTAGGGATACGGAATCGGTACTGGATTCTTTACTCATATGAGTTTTTGGCTTTCGATTCTACTCATATTAGTACTAGATAGGGCCTGGTCATAAACGCAGAACTGCGGTCTTTCTGCAATATTCAGCTACAGACTTCCACTTGCTGAATTCTGCAGAATGACCGCAATTCTGCGTTTTTGACCAGGCCCATACTTTTGATCGGGTAATTTTACTCATATCATTACTTATGGGGTAGAATTGAGTACCGAGTACAATTTGCATTCAAGTCAGAATTCAAGCTAACTGCAAGTTTATCTCAGCGTAATCGTGAATATTTTTCATATAAACGCGTATTGTATTTTTATGTATTTTTAGGCCTCCGTTAAGGAGAGTTTAAGACCGTTTACGTGGCATCCATATTCGTCTAGAGAGAATAGCGTAGAAATTTCTGAGCTGCAATTTGCGTTTCCACTTTCGTTTGGGATGTAAACGGGCCTTTGAAAATTTGAATTTGTATCCCATGTAAGCTACATAAGTATTTGTAATCTGTCTCAGTCGGAAATCGGAGGCAGGTCACAGGCATAAGACAACCCTTCGTTAAAAGTTATCAGAAATTCCAAAGCAAGGGATGACAAATTTGCCCCTTTTTGTTTCATGTACCCCGAACAAATTCTGTCGTGAGAGAGTAAGTATATGTCAAAAAAGTACTCATCGATTCTCAAGTAATCAAAAAAGTACTCATTGGGTAATTTTCTTTCGATTCTACTCATGAGTATATACTTTAGTACTTTCCACCGATTCCGTATCCCTAGTGACACCTAAGCTTGGAATTTCCCGAGCAAAAATAAAAAATAGCCTGACAACGGGCGAACACCGGCTAATTGGCTTTTTAAGGGGCATATGATGGCCGTAGAGTTTTTAACCATTTGTGCTCAAACATTCGAGCTCACGACGGCCAAACGTGACCAAAATGACCAAGTACTGAGCTGTACACACGGGCATACGACGGCAAATTTGAGCCAAAAAAAAAAGAATCTGCACCAAATTTAATGGCACATGCTCGAGGACTATGTTTCAATCACGGTCGGTGTTCGCCCGTTGTAAGGCCATCTTTCATATTTACTCGGGTTCACATAAAAAATATATCAAAGCTTAGGGTTGATACACTGACCCGAGGACCTGGATGACACGGTATGACATCGGATCAGAACGGACCTGTTACAGGGGCTAGGACAGGAGAGCCTAATTTTACTCTAAGTCAGCAAATATGGGATAGATAATATTGAGGCCAATAAGAGTGTTAATCAAGGATAAAGCTATGCACTATAAAGCCGAAAGGCTCGACTGGAGTTTCTAGAATAGTTAAATGAGATCTAGAGTTTTGATAACAACGCCTTTTACAAGAAGTAACAACCGAATGAATAACAATGCAAGACAAAATAAGGTATAGTTTACGGTAAAATAAAATCAATTCTTGACGATGGATGGTGCACAATTTTAAAATGAATGTTGGACCACCCTAAAATAAATGACTATGCGAAAAACTTATTACAGATCTGCCTCCACCAAGTTTCTTTGCTAAATTAATCCACAAAAATTCCATTATACAAACAACAATAACGTGCAATACCAACATTTGTTTGAAATTCAATAAAGAAATTAAAGAAATAAATGGGCATAAAAATGTCCTTTAGCATTAAGCACAATGAAATTCTATTATGCACTTGTTAATTACATAATATCCAATAAAAACAAAAGCCTGAGAACAAGTCTAATTTCGAGCTTACATTCCGTCGTCGTCCCGCCTGCGGGCCCCTTCACAAGCCCTCATTTTTGATAAATTAGAAAACAAGAACCTACCCCACCGCCCGCCGCCGCTGCCATCATTCCTATGCAGCACAGCCAGCTCTACCCCCACCCCCGGGCTACCTCCCGGCCATACCACCACCATTACGTTCCGCCCCTGGGAGCGCCCCCATACCACCACACCCTTCAAAACACTACAACAGGAGAGAGAGAGATTTTCCTTTTGTTCGCGGGAAACTCCGTGGAAATTATTGTCCCAGTTTGGAGATTTTATCTACTTTGAGATCCTTGGCGGATCCTTCTGCTTGAAAAATACTTTCTCTGGTTTTATTTTGTTGGTATAATTCTGTGGTCCTTTTCAAAAAAGGGGATCAAAAACATTTTCCAGTGTGCTTTTAGGCAATTTTAGTTGGTACCAGAAGTGATTTTGCCATTTAATTTTGGTCTAAAAGTTCACAGAAATGCGGTCTGTAATTATTTCGCTGACATCAATCCATTTTACCTAACTTTGATAATTAGAAGTTTCATGTTTAAACTGCCATCAAAGCCGGCTTCCAAAAACGGCGAAGATCCATCCACCAGAGCTTCGCGGAACATCTCTACAATATACCCTCTCCGCCCCCCAGTCCGTCGTCGTGCACGTTAACTGGCAGCGCCCTTCGGAAGTTTAATAGCTAAACAAAAATTATGTTAATCATAACAATTTTAGCGCTGCCTGAAAGCGAGTATTTAATTAAACAAAATTAGTTTACAAGGAAGAAGGTCTTTGCAGGTCTGAATAATTCTTAAGCAATTTTTTTCCCCTTTCTTATTCCCTTTGTACTTTGCGTTAATTTTTTCCGTATCTTTAAGGGAAACAAAGTTTAGCCAACCATCAACGCAAGTAATTCGCTTTGCCGTAAATATAGACAAACTGAATGATCATTTTTTTTTTCATATTTTTATTGTTAATTATTTTATCTCGAAAAAATTTCATAAATTAATTCTGTTAAATGTATCTTACTCGATATGCCACACCCACTCACACACTCAAAACCACAAAAAAGATCAAAATAATCCAGAAGCATTTTAATCATTTTAAATATCAAAAATACCCAGAAACATCCATGGAAGTATGATATTCCGGAGGTGGAAGGTCTCCACTTAAAACGAGAGTAATTATCATGGATATAATATTCTGTGATGTTCGCCACGCAGGATTTCGGATAATTGTTTGGTCTTTGTTGCAGGATAATTACCTAAATGTGAGTTGTGGATTTTCTTAACAAACGAAAAAAAAAACGTTCATAACAACCTGTTCTGTCTCCAAGTACGTCTTTGTGTAAGTGAAAGACTGTAAAAGACTTAAGCAGGTCATCGTGGCTGGGGATCTAATAGGTCGGCATGTAATGAACAAAAAATTGTATGGTTGAAGGATTTTTTGTTAGGCGGTGGTAATCTACCCCTTCCCTGTGTAGACATCCATTTTTTTCGCTAAACATTGTCCCACTTGTCGTCATAAGTCCCGAGGGGGGATTTTTGTGTTAAATTTTTGCTGTAATCTAGAGATATTATGATCTCATGGTTCTGTTCTAGGTTTGCACTAACAAAATCACTATGTAAGCTCACTTGAGATTACACTGATGTTTGGTGGATGGATAGTCGTGCATGGCCCTAATCAAAAGCATTTTTGGGGGCGTCAAATCCTGAGAGATGTCAAACCTGCTGGCGGACTCTCGTATAGGATACCTTCCATTACTCACTCCCAATCTCTTATTACAAACTTCACGTACAGTGGCGCTGTTAACTCTATATGAAGTCTACGTATTAAAAATCAGCGCAAACGAGGAGAATGAATTTAGTAGATGAAGCTAGGGTACGGTATCGTTGGAGAGTATACTCGATTAAATACTCATTTTTTTTTATGTGGAAGACTAGAGCTCAGGGAAAGCTCTTTGTACTGTCGACAATCTATTTTCTTCGTATAGAGTGCAATGTCGAACAGCAAGCTCATGAGTAGAATCGAAAGAAAATTACTCAATGAGTACTTTTAACTCGTTCATTAGTACTCGATTCTTTGAGAATCGATGAGTACTTTTTTTGACATTTCTGCGCACTGCCTTAGCGTATTCATTACTCTATTTTCGGCTGCGATAGATTACAAATACTTATGTTGCTTACATCCCGAGTAAAACCATTTTACTTGGTTAATTTTTTGAAAAGCATATAAGCCCCCGCAACCATCACGCATAGTGAACAAATGTACTTGCTACACGCTCCCGTTACAGGCATGATATTCTAAAAATACGCCCACCAGAGGTATGCACGTCTCTGTTACAGATACGAATGTATTCGTAATCGACCATTCCAAACGCGAGTGTCGTTTTACCAAGCGGTCCCCCAACTAAGTACTAACCACGTCCAATGCTGCTTGACCTGCGAATTCGAACGAAAACCGGTCTACTGAGTATGCTTAATGGCATCCTGTATGGTCACCAAGATAATTGCCCCTTTTCTTCGTCCTATAAAATTTGTTAAAGCCCAAATTTTGCTAAAAAGAAAGAGCGTACCGTGATTCGTTTGGACTATTCCGTTCGTGCCTGTAGTGTAAAAGTAAAATTTTTACTCAGGCGTGCCGTGCCTGTTTCATGCTAAGTGCGGACGAGTCCTATTTTTACTTAGTCGTACCGTACCTGCTTCCGGTGCCATGCAGACGTTTTGACGTTGTGCGTGCCTGTTTCAGGCTAAGAACGGGGAAGTCTGATTTTTACTGTGCTTCCTCGATGACAATGTTATACTCAAAATCATAAACGCTTTGCTTATTCCCACTACCTACTACTTAGCCCAAGGAAATTAGCAAAAAAACGCACGAAAGGAGACAAAATTCCAAAATAGCTGAAAATTGGTCCACAGCTTCCTTGGGACATTATAAGAAAACAATTTCGGAATCACAAAAAAACATGGCCGCCGGAGATATCGCGTTTTTTTCGTGTTTTCCTTGTATCTCGGTTTCTATAGGTCGTACAACCCCGTCCGAGGGCCCAAAATGTTGACAATGAAATTCTCTACAACTTTATTCTAACAAAAATGCTGACCCGATTAACCCTTTTAAAGTTATTCAAGGTCAAAGTTATCATAAATCACTTTTTGGCCAAAAAATCACTCAAAAACTGGTTTTTACGAAAAATTGTTTTGATCAGTCAATACGAAACGTTATTGCCTACAAAAAATTCCTCTTGTCATTTTTTCGAAAACTTAACCCTTTCGAAGTTATTCAAGGTCAAAGATTCCAAAAATCACTTTTAGGCCAAAAAATCATTCAATAATAGATTTTTGCGAAAAAAAATTTCCTGAATTTTTACTTCTGATTCTCTTGCTTCACTTTTTGAATAAAATCTTTTCGGGTAAATACTGGGCAAAAATTATTTCATATAATCTCGAAGCAAAAGTCTCTGGTAAGTTCCTGTACGAAGGGAAGTAAAATTTCCCCGTTTTTTTTTGCAAGAGAAAGAACTGGGACAGAATTTGTGTAACTTTTTGAAATTGCGAATATTTGATCGGGAAAATAAACTGGAACACTTAGTCGTGGTAAAAAAATAAAATCCTTTAATATATGAAAAGGATGTCACAGGAACACTTTTAAAAAAAATTTTTTTTTCAAAATTTTATATTTTTTTAAGATATTAATAAGGCGTGAAACACATTCAGAGCAGCAAGCACCAAGCCGCAAGTACCAAGTCGCAAGTACCAAGCATCTGATACCGAAAAAAGCCACATTCAAAGCTTCAAGTCTTGAGTATCATGCAGCATTGGCAACTTAACATATTTATAAATTGTCACTACTAACAAGAAAACATTATGGATTTTGAAGTCGAATGTGAAATATTGCTTTTGGTCTGCAATGCAATTTATGGTTATGATTGATTTCGTAATAAATAATAGAAGGCTTTGGACAAGAGAACTTAATGAACCCGGACAACGCAGATTACGTGATTTTTTTGACAGAGATTTCTCTATTATGTTTTCTTCCATTTTTAATAATAATACATTAACGTAAAAATTATTTGCTATAAAGGTAACACAACCTGTCGACACCTTGAGAGCTATGAAAATAACATTTTTCTGTTGGCATAACTACGGCATCAAGTAGCAAAATTTAAAATTTTCCAAACTTGGGTACCAAGCATCATTTGGTACTTGTCTCAAATGATGCTTGCTACCGCGAATGTGAATGCTGTCATAAGGTTTACGTTGTTTTAAACTTATATTTGATGCTTGGTACTTGCAGCTTGGTGCTTGCTACCCTGAATGTGTTTCAGGCCTAACTGAAATGGCGTCCAATGGCGCCTCGTGCAAGTGCACCATTCGCACCTATGAAAGCGTCGCTCCTGCCTGCATTAGGTAACTATGGGCTTGCTTAAATGCTAGCACAATTCCAGATGGCCTGCGTTCATATTGCACTACGCATGTTACTTTAAATTTTCACTTTCAACACCTAGTTATTGTTTCTTTATAATTCTGTTTACTAATCATAAACATTTCTGCGTCTCTCTTCTGCCCTTACCTATACCATAGTAAATAAGCTACTATACTACTATTTAGTACTTACTTTATACTATTTTTTTTATTTTTTCCATATTTATAAACAAAACATAGTTTATGTTTCAGGCCGATTTTGTTAGTCCGCCATTTTGGTCTGGCTGTCATTTGTCGGTTTATATTTGACAGTTGTGGACAGTAGTCGATAACAATTTATTATAAAGAATCTAACGCGCAGCAACGGGTTTTACAGCTCGGTATAGACAATCATTATTTTTGGGAAAAAATCATGAGTGACAAGGCACATGTCGACTTGGCTTGATACACCAACGACCATTACACCCTCGTAGAGTGTCATGATTGATGGAAATCAAAATATTCAGATAATTGCAATCAGTCATCACCTTAGACGGTAGGTTTTCCATCAGTCATAGCAGTGACGGGCAAAACTGATAGCAAAACCTATCGTCTAATGGACCCCTATATGGTGGGCCATTTAGGCTGGGGGCATCATAGGGTCCTTCTTCGAGGCAATGCGATATGTGACAAGTTGAAAAACTGTCTTGTGGCCGAATAGAATCATTTTGGCCTACAGCACATTTGGTTCCAACAGGATCGTGCCATAACACACACAGCTCGACACCATTTGTCTCGTTAACCTAGGATTAGGGCGTTCAGCTGTCATCCCAGTGATCATAGATTCATCCCGCACCCAGAAGCATACACCTTTTTAATAACTGTCATCTTCCTCTTGCTCCTCTGTTTCTGTCTCGGATAACGGTCTCTTTTTAAAACCGCTTACATGGAAAAACTTCCATATGGAAAAATGTTAGCAGTAATTCTCAAAATTTTAACAGCAAAAAGCATGGCAATTTTAGCTTCGGGAGCAAAGTCACACGTGCTCATGTGAGGCGACTCGACCGATTACATTTTGTCGAAATGTTAGTACTTGCTTGGGCCTCTTAGTTCCTTAAATCATAAGTCCTCCTGGGACGCTGCTAACGTTTTTGCCGTAAAGGCTCTATCAGACCCAAAGCAGCAAAGCAGAACCGTCGGCAGAGAATTGTTTCTATTGGCTTACGCTGGTCACGTGACAAGAAAAGCAGAAGAGAGTTCTGCCGGTGCTTTTTATACGCTTTATATTAGCTTCACCTGTATGTATGTGTGTATGTATGTATGTATGTATGTATGTATGTATGTATGTTCTATGTAAACAAATCTTGCAACTTGATTTTGACCCACTTCTATATAACCGATCAACTTCAAATTTTGCACATATGCATAGTTCGCGTGACAATGCAATCTGACCATTTTGTAAGAAAATCAAGATGGCGGTTCCAAGATGGCGGTCGATTTTTGCTATTGTGTTCCCCGACCCCCCGACATGGGTATCAAATGAAACGGCATGACAGGTAGAATACAATTAGCTCTATGGCGTCATTCCAAATTCAAAATGGCGGCAAACAAAATGGCGGATTACCTTTTTCTTTACAACCCACTCGATATGGGTATCAAATGAAAGGGTGTGACAATTAGAATACTATTATCTATGTGGCGTCATTCCAAATTCAAAATGGCGGCCAACACAAAATGGCGGATTATCTTTTTCTTTACAACCCACTCGGTATGAGTATCAAATAAAAGGATGTGATAATAGAATACTTTTCGCTGTGGGGCGTCTTTACAAATTCAAAATGGCGGCCACCACAAAATGGCGGTTTACCTTTTTCTTTACAACCCACTCGGTATGGGTATCAAATGAAAGTGTATGACGAGTATAGTATAGTAAGCTTTGTGATGTCGTTTTAAATCTAATATGGCGGTCACTACAAAATGGCCGAACACATACATATAATAGACTAAAAAATAGAAAATAAAAAATATAGTTTAAAAAACCTAAAAAATACGCTTTTATTTTAAAATGAACTAAAAAGTAAAAAATAATTTTGAATGTAAAGTTTTTATTGCTCCAGCCAGTATAAGAAAACAACCTACCTTTCGAAATCTAAAAAAGCGTGGGGCGCTAGCTAAAAGTTCCGGTGTTAATAAAATAAAAATATAGAGAGCCCCACGCTTTTTTACATTTCGAAAGGTAGGTTGTTTTCTTATACTGGCTGGAGCAATAAAAACTTTACATTCAAAATTATTTTTTACTTTTTAGTTCATTTTAAAATAAAAGCGTATTTTTTAGTTTTTTTAAACTATATTTTTCATCTCAAATTTTAATTTTGCTGCTTTGCAAAGCAGAATTTTTTGACATTTCAAACATCTTTTACTTGGCAAGTTGTTTTTAAATGACTAATGGACGCGGAAAATTGAAAATTTATGACTTTTGCAAAGAATTTTTATTATTAAAGAATTATTTACAAAGAATTTACTGTCAAATAAACGCTGGTTTTCGAGGCGCTCGACTGAATACTGTTGTCTTGTTTGCATGTCGTACTCGTACAGCCATATCTCTTCGCAAGTTATGAGGTGTTTCATAAAGTTAGTCAGTAGAAGCTTAGAAAATCATACAATTTCCAGCGAACTGCTTCTGATGTTCTTCTTGGAATAAAATTTAGCTCTTTCTGAATCAGTCATGCGGCGACTCTTTTCCATACCCAAAATACCAATCACGGGGTTAAAAGATATGTTCACCTAACCTACTTTCTAAGAATCTTACGACAATTTTCTAACACCAGCTCCGTCGATGTTTTTGCCCTTCATATACATAGACAATGACGAGCCTGTGTTTTTGGCATGCGCGATTTCCCGGAGGTCTTCTGCAACATTTTCAGTGATACGGTGCACAAAAAACGCAAAATTTAAAGCAAAATCTTTGTTCAATTTAAGTTAAAAATCGCGAATCACCTAAAATTAGTAATTAACAAAAACAATTTCTGTGAAAACAATAAGTGACAGATTGGGCTAAAATTTCGAGTGGTACATCGATACAGCGTTACCAGAATACAGAAATTATTACATAAATGTTTTATTTGCTGCTTAATATTGCTAAATGACTCCTTCTCTCAAAACCTTTTATTAGAGAATATTAAAGTGATCTATTGAAGTCCTCCTATATTGTTTTAAGAAATCCCGGTCGTATCTTACCACTCCGATTATAAACCATCCAAAAATTTAACCTAGACCCGAGCTTCCTTGGTCAAAGTTATTTAATATCAAACAACCTAATTTTAAACCCAAGCAAAAACGCTAGGTTTACGAATTTGGGTCACTGGACCCTTCCTTCCGTATTTACGATCCCAAAAGATGGCCCAGTTTAAATTTTAAGTTATTTGGTAATAAAAAAAATTTGAAAAAAATAAATTGAATTTGTTTTTTTTTAGTACATACCTTTCTACGTCCACAACAAAGCATCCTTCGCGTACGCGAATGTCCTGTAGCAGCTTTCAATCGCGTAAACTTCCTCCACTGCATTAGTGTGCAATCTTAAGAAATAGCTCTTTCTCGCTCAGTGGTGGGCGCGTTGCCCCGCCTAATGCAAGTTCTCAGGCTAATTTTCGGACACATTCAAGCACATTTATACTAACATATAATATTTAAAGAAACAAACACTTTGGTAAAAATATCCCCGAAACTTAGCCTAAGTCGGAACCTAAATTAGCACATCTTAAAAGTTACTTAATATCCTGGTGTCCATAATCCCAAGGATATCATCCGAGTCTCCTGAAAATTTGATAATCTATTTTAAACTGTCCTAAATAAATCTGTTTATGTATTATTGATTCAAAACACCCGCTGAGTCCCTTCGCTCTCCGCCCAGCGAGAGGAGCTCCAAAATCAGGAAAATGTTTCCTTGTTAATTGCAAGGGCTGCTGCTGGTCGTAAATTTTGGGGCCTGGCTGTTTGGTATGCATAAAATCCTTCAGGATCAGGCTAAGATTTTCCAGGAAATGCCTCTGTATGCGGTGGGATGCGAAACAGACGCCGATGGGTGCTTCTTTAAGAAATTATTTTGGAAATTCTCATTTTGGTGGGATTATTTAAAACTTTTCAGAAAATGCCCAAAGTGCTCAAAGGCTGTGGGATGAATTTCTCTCCGCAACTTCTTTAATGGTCAGGGAAACTTTCATCTGCTGCCGTAGTGCGTGGTTAGTGTGGGTTCCTGTCGTACAGTTTCGCACGATGCAAAATATAGGGTAACAACAATAAAAACGAACCGTAATTTTTCTCAGGGGCGCAGGAGAACGGAAGGACAGCTTAAATGAAAGTTGTCAAATCCACATTCAAAGCATCACAATACAGTAAAAAAAAACAGCGCGGGGAGGGAGGGTGGGCTCCTAAACACAATTAGTGGTGTTCAAGGTAAATAAAAAGACCCGAATTTTCACTAAATTTCCATCCAAAAACAAAAACATTTCCATCCAAAAACGTTTCTGTGAATGTTTTCAAGGAATCCCCACTCTACTACCAAAGTCGAAACAGGCAATGATACCTTATCAAGTATTTAAGCGCGTATGTAGGTGGATTTCATAAAACAATATTGTAGGCGTCGGTTTCGTATTACAGCACACACTTACACTTCTACTAGATATAGTATAACAAGAGCCAAGGAGAGAAGGAAGGATACAAATAGGCGCCTCCAAAATGCCAAACGGCACTCAAATAAGTCGAGGCGTCAGTAACTTATGAAGGCGTAAGTAATATCAATTTGAATCAACATCAAAACCACATTTTTGTTGGTAAGTCTCTCGTATATATGTAGAGAAAATCCCAGAGTTGTTCAATAGAAGAAAGAGCTCTACACCTTGGCGCGGAACGTCATTTACAGCTGGATTTAGTGGATTAGTAATAAAGGTTAATTAAGAGATTTTATTTTGTGGATCAAATGCAATACGAGCCGGCAACGTTCTAGGTTGATCAGCAGACATATTACCATGTCAATCAAAGTTTTGTTAATTAGTTAAAGAAAAATGAGGAGCTGAGGAACAAAACCGGACTTGTCCACGATAACGGTTTTTTTTTTTAAATTTTTTTTTTACTCTCTAAGCCCACCTCTATAGACCCCTGAAATATTTCCATCCAAAAGTGTTGCAAACCCACAAAAAAAAATTTTTAAAAATACTGATTTGGTTCATAAGTGGACTTGTCCTGTTAAAAAATGAAAAAATTCAAAGGAATTTGTTTCATAACTAGACTTGTCCATGACGGTTTTGAATCAAAACCGGAGATGTCCCATACATATCCATCGTTGCGAAACAAAACCGGACTTGTCCATTCAAAAAAAATTAAAAAAAAATAGAAAACATGAATTTTTGTGCCCAAAAATTAGGCTATTGATTATTTATACAATAAGCTATAATTATATTCAAACGCAAAAATTTTAACTAATGTGCAACTATCGAATTCAGTATTTTTGCTCTAGTGTAAAAATCAATTTTTGGGACAAGTCCGGTTTTGTTCCCCAGCTCCTCAATGTGATTATGAATGGAAATCGCAAAATGCAAAGTATATCAAGGAAATTTTGGTTAATAGTAGAGGGAAATTTTCATATGATAGTGATGTAGTTGAGAAGTTCGATTTTTTTGGTTTTTTTTCTTTACATATGTTAAAATAAAGCGAAAAAAAATTTCTGCAAAATCGGTCCTGTGCTGCACGAGAAATCTATATATTAATACACAAGCACTTTTTTTGTACAGCACTTTATCCGACTTCCACTAAACCTATTTTCCTCAAACTGGTTTTATATGGAAGTCGGAGTCGTAAAGGTGTGCACAAAACAAGAATTATTCATTTATCTCAATTCTGTCACTCAGAAATGAGTATTGCATTTCCCAATATAAAATGAAAAAAGGACAACAACAATATAACGTAGAAATTACGGTTAGCATATAAACAGGCGAATATAAAAATGTATTATTAAGGTTTGTGAATCGACTAAATTTCATGAGCCTAGATTGCTTAGCGAAAGCATTGGCGAAAGTTTGCCGTACCTCCTTTTCACTACGGTTTAAACCTTATAATACAAAACTACAGGAAGGGCCCTCGGAGAATTTTAGCGTAGTGAAATTCAAACTGCACACTTCATTGCCCTTTTTTTCATTGAAAATTCACTCGTAACAACTTCAAATACACTAAAAACAAATTCTTTAAACTTTCTTTCTTCTTTTTAATTAGTTTTGCGAAAAACTGTAAATAAATTTTATAGAAAAACTCGTTTTACAGAAAGTGCCGCGGGAAAATTTGACAGTTAACTAACAAGAAATTGTACCAATTTGACAGTTGACTGATAGCGATTTCACTACGCTCCCATACACGAATTTTATACCCGAGGGCCTTTCCTGTAGTTCTATATTCTAAGGTTTAAACAAATCAAACTGGCATTTCAAAATTTTGTTTGTTTTTGTTTCAACAAATTAGATTAGAAATAAATGCATATACTATCGCAGTAGGGCAAGAAAAGTGCCAACAGTCACATGGCGGGAATAACTCAAAACAGCCAATTTTTGAGTTGTGCCACTTTTCTTGCCGTAGAGCGATTGCATGTCAGCGTCATTCCGCTTATGTTGAAAAGGTTTTTCTTTCTGTGGAGATTTTTACCGTCCCGGCAAATTTTAATTAAAAAAAATAAATAATAAAACAAAGTGGAAATTATTATCAAAATATCACGGTAAGCCATGGTGTTTTTTAAATGAAGAAAGTTTTGTTCAAAGATGCGATTTTAGATGATAATGTAGTTTTTAATTACACTTTTTTAAAACAATTTTTTTTGTTTTTGTTTAGAACTGATAGAGAAATTAAAAAGTGGTAATAGTTCAATTAAATTATTACTGAGTTATTTGAAATGCGTAGACGTCAAACTTCAACGGAACGGATTGAGAGAAGAGTAGGGAGAGAGGGTCGAATTTCGACCAATGGGCGATACTAGTTTACATAAATGTCAATTTTTGATGCATTTTGAGTGCATTGCTACACTATTTTTTTAATTTCTCCAGTTCTGTTGGTCGTAGAAAAATAAAAAAAATTGAAAAATCCTCGTGAATGAATCGATTATCGAACTGATTCGGAATCCTAACCTCAAAAAAACCAAAATGTATGAAATTTTGTTTTATTTTACTAAAAATGCAATAAATAACGGGAAAATAGTCGGATTTTAATAAAAATTGGAGAAAATGTGTAATTTGATACTATAAATACATTTCGAAATAAAATTTCGAATTTTACGGCAACAATTGGCACTTTTCGAAAAAATTTAAAAATGCCGCCATTTTATGCCAAATCATCGTACGGTAAAATATTTTTTTTGAAATTGTATGTTTTTTATGTACTTTCTTGTAAGCATATGCAATACTTCGTTACTTTATTAAAAATGCCCTTTTTAGGACTTTGAAAAAAAATAAAAAATTTCAATTTTTAAATTTTTTGCCTTTTTTTTCATAGTTGGCAGCAAGTAGCTTTTTATAGTTGGCAAAAGGCAAAAAATTGAAAATTGAATTTTTTTACTTTTTTCAAAGTCTTCATTAGCCCATGTTGTCCCAGAGAGAGAACCAAAATTTTTTACAGTCATTTCATCAATGAATTGGAATGGACGTCGACGCAAAATAAAATTTATAGTCTTTTAACTATAGCTGTAGAAAATCAAATCTAAAAAAAGCTTTTTCCCCAAGTGGCAAAAGGGAACCGAGCTTATTGTGCTTCCTTCTGTATTACTATGGCCATTCATACACGAGGGACCATGGTTCCGGAGCAAAAGCTTTTTTCGGGCAAGGGGTGCAGAGTTGCAATAAGTGGAGAGTTTCGTGCTCCGGTGGAGACTTTTGTGCTCCTGCCTTTGGCCTGCGAACACGGAAAGCATGCACTCACACCAATAAACAGGCCCGCCACATAGGGGGGGCAACTGGGACGAATTGCCCCGGGCCCCCGGCTAAAGGGGGCCCCGAAACTATCTTGAAACCCAAAAAGTCAAGACCGCCCTGTCCATGCGTTCTACTTGTCAAGCAAGCACTAATCTAGAGCCTGAAACCCAAGCATGCAGCACTCTAAAATATATGTTATGCTTGTATGGATATGGATTCTTCTACTCATCATACTTAAATAGTAAACACTAGAGAAGAGACAACTTACCCAGCGGGAATTGAAGCTAGAACACTCTTAAAAAGCTTGGGGCGTTCCCCTTCCCATCCCAGTTCTATATCTTTTTTAATATTGCATGATCGCCGTGGGAGCACTCCTTTTACTGCTGCTTTTTTTAGAAGCATTTTTGAAGCAGTTACAAAAGTTGAAAAAATTTTCTAACCCTCCAATTTATGTTGTAGTTGTAGCAGTCTCGAAAACCTTTATATTTTTGTTCACCTTGTGTAATTGCCTTTTCGTCATTCCAAATGCGAGTCTCGACAGCGGCTTTACCCGAGTAAAAATAAAAAACGGCCTTATAAAGGGCGAACACCGGCCGCTTGGCTTTTTAAGGGGCATATGATGGCCGTAGAGTTTTTAACCATTTTTAATGCGAGCACATACGGCCTTACGACGGCCAAATTTGACCAAAAGATTTAAAAGGCCAAGTACTGAACTGCAGAAACGGGCATTCGGGAAATTTGAGCCAAAAAAAAATGCACCAAATGTATTGTTGAATGCGTTTTATGGGAACTTCATCATTTTCGTTATGTACAATGGTTCTTTCGATTTATCCTACTTAAAGATATCGATGCACAAGAGAAACGAGCTCGCCAGTCGTCGGTTTGTTGTACGTGAAGTGTGTGGTGCGTGTTGATTTGTATTTTAGTGGGAAATTTTGTTATTTAACGGCTTGAAAAAAAACACAACCGAAAAAAAATCAAACATTTAATTGCAGTGAAATATATTTTCTTATAGGAGGGCGAATATCCACGTTGCTGCCACTGTACCACCGTCGTACACCCGTAATAGCAACCATACGGCCGCCGTACCACCGTCGTATGGCCGTTATTGGAACTGTAAGGCCGTTGTTTCACCGTCAATCGCCCCCTGTATGGCCGTACTGTCCTGCAACGAGCCTTCTGTTAACCGCCAGATGGCCGAGGACTATGTTTCAATCACAGTCGGCATTTGCCCGTTCTAAGGACATCATTTATTTTTACTCGGACCAAGCGGTCCCCAACTAAGTACCAACCGCGTCCAATATGCTGCTTGACCAACGCATCGAACGAGAACGGGTCTCTGTCTGCCGTTTTCTTCGTTCCATACAATTCCTTAAACATACAATCGGAGCACATTAACAGTGCTCCGAATTCGCTTCCCTTAGTAGTGCTTCGAATTTTTCCCTCTAGCTTGGATTGATTCATCCAAAAGAAAGATGAGTGCTGAGCCCCAGAGCTAATCACAAGGGCGTGTCTACATAAACCTGTTCCACTCTAGGTTAAACTATGTAACTATGTAACGTTTTACTGGTTGTCCAGCCATCCGGAATATGGAAATTTCTGATTATTCTCAAGGTGGTTGAGCCATTATCTGGAAATGTTCTGGGAGCCAGCGGAAGATACAACCAGCGCTGGTAGCCAGCTAAGCGGAAACCCCGCTTTAAAAACCGACAGTTCGGTATCTATATTTAATGCCTGAATGAACTTATTCTTAAGTTACCACAATTTTTTTTTAGTCAAAGATTTTTTGGAATTTCAAAATCCTTAAAGGGCCCCCAAACATATTTTAGCCCCGGGCCCCCCAAGGTGATGTGGCGGGCCTGCCAATAAATCAATGATTTGGCGATAAAAAAAACTTTCAAACAGTAAAATTTTGTCAAAATTTGTACATAATAAGCAAAAACTTTTAATTATTGAGAATTCAAAGTGAGTGAGTGCATTTTTTTAAATAAATTATTTCATAACAGCGAAAAAACCTCAATTTTGTTTTTAATAAAAAATTTGACATCTCACTAATACGAACAAATATCACGTAGCAACACAAAAGCTGCTTCCATCGCTGTTGCTCCGTGTATTTTCAGAAAACTTGCAGCAAAGCTTTTGGTTGCAGAACCATGCTCCCCGTGTATCAATGGCCTATGAATCACTTTCGAATCGTTACAAATAAAGTTAATTGAATCGCTTCTCCTCCAGGACATTCAATATGTTAAAAAAGAAATGTAAGGCAAGGCTAAAAGAAGCACTTCTCTGCTTCAAAAGAACCGATTCAGTACCTTTGCTGAATCGCTTCATTTCCCGCTGGGGAGTATCCTAAAGACAGCTTTCACGCCCATTAACATAATTGTCTGTAATATCCCAGCGGGAAAAGTGGAAACAGCGGGAAAAGTGGAATCAAATTGGAAGTGCTTCCTGGGCGCTTCAGAAGCATTTTGCAAGATTTTCCTGTGCATACCCAGCGGGAAAAGTTTGAAGGCCTTCCTCAAGAAGCTTTTAGGAAGGAGTTCGTATTCGTAGTTCCACAAAAGTAGGATGGAAGGGTCAAATATGGATATGTAATTAATGTTCAGTTTTTATTCAGTTAATACAATTTACCATTAAATTGTGTATAAAAATGTGTATCTAAAAGATTATTATAAAAGGATTAAAGTAATATCTTCCAAGGATCTCAATATATTTAGAAGGTGTAAGAAATTGTACTGCCTTGGAAGAAATAAAAGAGAACGTATCACAAACACCTTACCGGGAATGTGTGGGGAAGGTGAATGAGCTTTAGAGCTTTTCGACTCATTCCTTCTAATGACATGGCTGCACAAAAAAGATATGGAGCGGAATGCGAAAAGGAAGTAATTCTCGCCTTCCAAAAAAGGCTACCGTCATGCTTCTTGGTATGATTCCATTTCCCGCTGGGTATGGCTACAAAATAAGTCATTCTAAACTTCATTTTCTGTTTTGAGAGATTCTCTGGATTTCGATTAGTAAAGTCTCCATTTGTTGTAAAATATTTTATTTATTTCGAGTTGTGCGCTTAGTAAGAGAAGTCGATAGTATTTAATTGTGATGATACAGTTTATATAGTATAGTAATTGTGATTTCATAATAAGTGTTGAATTTTTTATTTTTTGTTGTGTGTAATTGCAATTTTAGTTTACCTTTAAAACAATTATTAAAATAAAAATATATATTTTTGAAATCTTTTTGTTTATCCTTATTTACTTAAAAGCGAAGAGCAAAACCTTCTTTTCTGCTTCCAAAGAAGCAAAATTTAAAGCTTTGCTGCTTGCAAAACTTAAAACTTCAGAATAGCTTCCCAGGAAGCTAACTAGAAGAAAATCGAACAAACTGCTTCTTGCTAATGACATGCAATGGTAAAAAAGATATGGATAGGGATATGGAAGGGAAGCACTTCTAAGATGCACAAGGATAGCTTCTTCATGCATCAGTGAAGGCTTCTATTTCCCGCTGGGATGAACAACGAAAACTAAAGCTTCATGAGTAAAATTAAAGTTTACGCTAAAAGCTTTTTAAAAAGCTTTCCGAATACGTAGAGTACAAGAGACTCTACTGGGGTAATTCTAATTGCTGGTAAATATCTACACGTAATGGGCGAGATTATGGAAAGAGCTCAGCGGTAGCAGATGGGCCAAAGGGTATGGTCTGTGTGTTAACCATCCAAAGACAGAACTGATGCTGCAGGAACAAAGAAAACAACTTTCAATTTTCCAATATTGGATAAAGTACCTACACATCTAGCCTCAACAGTCAAGTACCTAGGTGTTATACTTGCCCCTTAACTGAACTGGAGACTCCATATGGCTCATGCAAGAAAATTCTTGGGAAGAAATGGCGACTGAAGCAACGAACGGTCATCAGCCATCGTACGTCCTATCGTCAAATACGAATCAATAGCATAACGGCCAGCATTAAGGAAGGAGTACAACTTTACCCATATAGGCAGGGTCCTGAGAATGACATGCATATATACCACAGGAGCATTACTCACAACAGTGGTTCAGAATCCCGAAAACTTGGTCAAAAGTCCCCAAAATGAAGTATTTTTTAGGGACTTTTGACCCGCCAAATTTGTAGTGAAGCGTATATACATAGTGTGATACGCATTTTAAGAACGTATGAACACTCGCTAGTCCGGAGACTGGGCCCTTTTGTAGATAGAGGTTTGGGTGCTAAAAAAGGGGTTAAAATTGAAAAAAAAATCTGTCGCTGCGTATGTAGGTTCTACTAGGGCTGAATATCCGTTAAATACTAGTGGCAGAAATTTTTGACCATTTACACCCTCAATATCACAAAACTATTCACCTCTGTTTTTAGATAACCAGACGGTATAACGAAAACACTTGACCATTTTATACTTATCATGATGGATTCAGAGATTCAACTCGTAGCTTAAATTTTCATTTGATGGAATACCAATTAACTCCACCAGGTAATGCCAACAGTTCCCAAGCCAAAAGACACGAAGAGGGAGTAGTATAGCTAAACCGGTCCCAAAAATTTTCCCACGCCCAAGTGCCGGAATACTTACTCACAGTGTCATCGGTTTGGGTGTAAATGAGGTCTGGAGTGTGAGTGAGCGCCGACTGTGTGAAATTAGTTGAACTTCGCTGTGTCTTGGGTGAGCTTTTACGCTGGGTGAGCTTTCGCGCAGGTAATCAAATCTGCAGTTGAATTTCGTTGTTTCTTGGGTGGGATCTTGTGGGGAATCTGATCCGGGATCCAATTCTTGATTAAGGTTAGTGTATTAGCTTGGACCAGATGAGTTTTGGTTTGTGTCTTAGTTAAGCTTATATGCAATATAATTAAGTTAATGATATCAATATTTTTCTAGTGTCTATGAATTGTAGAAGGTTTTTGAGTGGGGTAATGGGGTGAAAAATTTCGTCAAAAATCGCCTACGGATAACGGTTTCCGAGATATAAGCAATATTTGTTCCAAGGGCTAAGGAACAGTTCAGGCAGACTAGACCAAATTGGCCAGGGAAGCCAGACCAGATAGAACAGTCAGATCAGACCAGATAGACCAGGCAGACCGGACGGACCAAACCACATAGACCAGGTAGACCATGCCAGATAGCCTGATACCTGTAAAGCTGTCTATCTGTACAAAGGCCAAATTCTAACTCTAGTTTTCTACATAAAAATATCTAGCCTAGCACAATGTCAGTGAAAAGGGTGCAGTGTCCAAAATGGTTTTTGAATATTAACCACCCACCCCTAGCTGAAGTTGCCGTTTCACCCCTCACACCCCAGCAAATGTACCGTGGAATACCGTGAAGAGAAGTTGAGTATGTGAGTCAAAATAGGCGATAGACGAGGAATAAGCCTTTTTAGGAAACTAAGCGAAATTTGATCGTTACCAGTCGTTTTGGATTTCATTGAATTAATGTCCGTCGAAAGAAGCTGTACGAGAGATATTAGCCTGGTCATATCGTCGATCCAAATGTAAACTATCGAATGAGAAAATCCCTAGTTTTCAGGAATGGCAAAAAACAATTCGATACATTGAAATTTTACGTTTTTTTGAAGAAGTTAATTTTTGATACATTGCAACCGCACTTTGAAAAGATTGGAGAAGGGGTACGGCTTCGATATTTTGCCACCACAAAGGCGTCTAGAGTGCAAATGCAATAAAGCAAATAAGAGGCATTTTTCATTTTCGATAGTTTGCATTTGGACCGACCATATGCTTGGCTAGGTAATCGGTTTGTAGCCTTTATCTACCTATCTACTATCTCAGAGAATTGCAGTTTGATTCCACCCATCGACATGGTAGAAGAATTTGAAGAAAATGAAATGTAATGGGTGATTTAGAGTAACTTTTTCGAGCATAGCCGCCGGTATCTCACCAATAGTACGTGTGATGTTGTCTTCTAGTGCTTGGAGTCGATCGGTTTATCGGCATAAACAAGACGTACTCTCATAAAAAGTAGTCCAATGGTATCAAATCGCACAATCTAGGGCGGCCAATACACTGTTCCAAAACGAAAGATGAATTGCTTGACGAATGGACACATCACGGTCTTCACCAACACTGGCGGCTGCTGCAAATATTAGGTGTGTTCGATGACTGCTCCATCTCAAGCTGGGGCAGAAAAAATCAACAATTTGCGTTCATTGAGACTTTTTGACAGTTCTTTTCTGACACAATTTCTCTGCTCTGTGTTTTTTAAGCCTGCTCTGGGTTGAGAAATCTCACTTTGTAGGATCAGGCAGAGCAGCAAAATTCTTCTTCTTCTTTTTCGAAAAAATCGAAAACATGAAAAATCGGAAAATTGATTTATGAATGATTTATTCGGAAAATACTTGGAAATATTAAAACTTAAACATTAATATTTATAAAAATAACATTTCGATATTGTTCAGTTGTTTTTATTAGCATATATTTCTTCTTCTAAAATTGTCATTCGTATCTAACCTCTAAAAACGGAATTTAGAGCAAAGTTGAGCAGAAAAGTGTTTTTTGAGATTGTTGCTATTTTCTGATTTTTTCTGCTCTGACATCAATTTGACAGCTGCTCCCAACTGGGCTGCTCTGCTCTGCTCTGAACTTTTTAAGCAGTCATCGAACACACTTATTTTCTTCTGTACGAAATCTTCGCACACGGGTGGGTTGGTTTGATGTCCAATAACGTGAAATTGGTGCGAAATTTGGTCACTATGGCTTGAATATCCTGTTATGTAGGGCGATTATGACGACCATAAAATGGTCGAAGTGCGCGAAACATATTTTTCACAGAGGACGAGTTTTAATAATAAAATACAATAATTTGTAAGCGTTGTTCGGGTGTAAGTCTTTCCATGATGAAATGGCAATGCAAACTGAACAACTTTGACTTTGACACATGCCACGTATCACGCGTGAGCTGTCAAAAACAGAGCGTTGAAAAAACAAGATATTTTATTTTTTGTATACCATCAACTCCACATATTTTTCTAATAACCCATATTATAAAATTCTAAATATAGAATTCACATATATGTACCCACAAAAATCACAAATACTCTCCACAAATAGGGCGTTAAATTGAATATAACAAGGATTATCCCCCCTTGTGTTTACTATAAAAAAACAAAATGAAATATCTTCACTTATTAAAATTATCCCTGTTTAGTGCCTAGTTTGATGGTTCATATGTATAAAAATATTTCGAACCGTTTTTTTTATATCTATTTTTTTTCATTCTAAATAAAGACGGAAAGTGCCTGCAACGGATCTGGGATTCAACGGCAACAACAACAACAACAAAAAACATATACAAGAAAATAGCAATAATTTATGAGGGTAAAATCCATTTGAAGTTACTTTTTTATGTAAATTCTTCTTAAATCATGTAAATATTCACAAAAAAAAAGAAAACAAAGTTTAACAGGTCTTTTTTTTTTACTTAAATCTCTAGGGCACAATCCTAATGCAAAAACCTTACGAATATCTCAATTTGCATATTTATCAATTCTTCCTTTTTTTTGTTTTTTTTTTTGAAAAAATAAAACCAGAAAAACAAAATCGTATGAAGGACATTTTCACATTATACACAAATAATTTGTTTTAATTTCGTAGTTTATAGGGTGGGAAAATCAAAATGGTAGTTTTCAATAAATTTTGAATTTTGAAACCTTACCTTAAGGTCCGGTTACACGCAACGATCTGCTTGTGCAAATTAACTGGCGCAAGGCAATTGGTGCAAATAAACTGACTGAACATGAATCGGTTTACAGGCAACGATTAATTTGTACAAATTGACTGGCGCAAGTCAATTGGTGCAAATAAAATACCAGTCACCAGTGAACAATTGTGAAGCATGCTGGGTTGTAGCTGAGGCTTGAACATCGTTTAAACGCTCAAACTCAAGCCGATTTTCTAAGAACACATATTTTGCACAAGGCAACCTTTTTGACTTGCGCAAGCCAAAAATTTGCGTTTACATGCAACGATTTAATTGCGCAAATCAACTTGCGCAAGCCAATTGGCACAAGCAGATCGTTGCGTGTAACCGGACCTTTAGGCGCCCATTACACGAAAGGTTTTGCTGTCAGTTTTTCCACAGTTTTGCCTACGACTGACGGAACACCTAACGTCTAAGGTGATGACTGAGGAAATCCTCCGTATATTTTGATTTCCATTAATCATGACTGGTGGAATTGATCGCCGCTTGCATGAACGTGTAATGGACGCCTTACAACATAAGACTGAAGTCATTCTGCAGGGTTCAGCAATTGGAAGTCTGTAGCTGAATATTGCAGAAAGACTGCAGTGCTGCGTTTACGAACTCGCACGAAGTATAGGTACATACTTATGTCTGTGCGTACGTAGGAATGTGGTATATCTTTTCCTGCACTATATCGCGCTATAGAAAAATGATAACGAACGGTTGAGGTGCCGATCGAAGCGTATTAAAGAAGATATGATCTAAAAAAATTCATAAGCTTCGATCGAGCCATTTTTTTTTGTTTAAATGAAGACCAAAAAAGGAGATTTGGAGATATCTTGAAAAATATATATCCGATCTACTGTAAGTGCATTTCTTAAAGTACTCCTAATAAGGCATCTCGCCAGCTTAACTGGTTAATAATAGGGTACAAAAGTTCCGCAGGGTCTTCACCTAGTGGAAGGTACACCTCCTTCTTCACCTGTACTCTGTTTTAGAGAGTGTAGAGTTTTCGTTAAGTAAATAGAAAGCTTTTTCTCTCAAGATGACTCGATGCCGTTTCCATGGCAGTTCTGGGTTGAACTGACAGATTAATTTTACATTATGCCGCCCTAGTATATGTGCAGTAAAGGATACTAAAACACACTCATATGCAAGCCACCGCTTAACTGGACTGGCTTCGTTGAATTTACTTGGATTTAACGAAACTTTACTCAACCCCCGTTGCCATTACTGTGTTTCCATGAACCGGGGTAAAGTTTTCGTTGAGTAAATAGAAAGCTTTTTTCCTCAAGTTAAGATGCTGTTTCCATTACGGTTCTGGGTTAAAGTGACAGATAATTAATTTTACATTACGTCGTCGTTGGTATATGTGCAGTAAAGGATACTTAAACACACACATATGCAAACCCCAGCTTAACCGGACTGGTTTCGTCGAGTTTTCTTGGATTTAAAAAAATTTTGCTCAACCCCCGTTTCCATGGGCGCTTCATCTGACTAACCTTAGTGTAAACTCTGCATGGAAACTCAATACATGGGCGCTTAATCTGAGTAAACTCAGGGTAAACTCTGCATGGAAACTCAGTACCGGTGGCTGGTTAGCGGGATGCACTTGTTTGAGAGGAGGCATAACCCTCCACGAAGGTTGCGTCTCTGGCCCTGCTATTGAGGATATCGACTTTGCGATATCAAAGCTCCGTTACAAAAAAAATTGCTTCGATTTTGGTTAAATCCGTGGACTTCCTGCAAATTTCTTCTCTTTGGTGTAAACATCCATGAGTTCAAACGCAAGGTCCACCTTCAGCACCATCCAGACTCCTATTAACCTATCCTGTCCTCTGTTCCTTCCAAGCTTACTACTAGTCATTGAACATTGAGATTTGGTTAAAAGAAGACATTCAACATCACCATTTACTAGTCAAGTTTTTATCACGAAAAAGGATGTATCACCAAGGGTGTGTATCGACTATAGAAAAGTCAACAGCCGCATAGTATGAGAACATTTTCCAAAACCATTAAACGAAGCCATCCTTGATAATCTCTAAGATGCTGAAGTTTTTGCAACCCTTGACTATAAAACGGTTAATTTCAGGTGTCTATACGTGATAACAGTAAGAAATACACTTAATTTGTAGCTGCAGAGGGCAATTCGAATTTATTTCGTTGGTTTTTCGAGATGTACCATCTATACCAGGGGTGATCAACTTTTATATGTACATAAGGCCTATTTTTTATCGCAATAGTGTATCGCGATCGACTTGTTGCCTTACCGTAGTTTAAGTAGGCGAACAGGTGTGAAATACATATGCCCACGTCAGTGTAAATGGAGCTTAAAAGACAAAGAATCTAAACGGCTCACAAAACCCTTCACGTCGTCGCATCAAGCTGTGGATGGATTTGCAACACTTTTAGGTTTTTCTCTAACTGATGCGCACTTTTTCCATTAATACTGTGAAGTTGGAAACAGATCCAAGCTGACGTGCGATGCGTGCAGCCGATCCGCAGTATGCGGCAACTTTTCGCTGACAGATAGTTGCTTGCTTGCGTCCTGTCCAATCTTTCACCTATAGCAAAAAAAAATATAAACGATGTATGCATGTGTTTGTTGTATGTGGTGCTTGTGTTTGGACATTTCAGGCTATATCGAATGTGGCAATGCGGAAAAATTTGAAAGTAGACCAATTTTTGCGTTGAGTGCGTTGAAAGCGTTTCGTTCACGCACCTGCATATCAGATCGCAATTGAATGCAGGCATTTCTATAATATCTATCGGCGCACGCACCGCACGCACGCATGTATCTGTCTCCAGCTTTACAATTACGAACAACAATTAAGCCAGACATACGAGCACGACAGAAAATGTTAAAGCATGTGAGTTCTTAAAAGAATTCTAAAATTAAATTAACGAAATCAAGCCGAGAGCAGCAGCAAAACAAAGCGTTTTCTTCCAGGAGGATCTAAAACAACTGCCAGTTCGTGTTCAAAGGAGACGATAAAGTTAGAATATCTTTGAACCCACCATAAGAAGGTGCGTTCGATTAAAAGGAGACCATTTGAAGTAGAAGATAGAAGATCTATGGTGTGCGAGAGCGAGGGAGACCCAACCTACGCTGGAAGGACCAGGACCCTCATAGCTTAGAGATGCCAAACTGGATGACATCAGCTCAGAATCAGGACCAGTGAAGAGAACAGTTGCAAGAGACCAGAACCAGATCCTGATTGTAGAGCCGTTAAATAAGAAAAAGATTTAAAGTATTCTGAGAAATGGTACAAATTCAATTCGTTCCTCGTGCACAGGTAGCCATCAGCAGCAGCTTCCATAAAGCGATAAAAGTAGACCATTTGAAGTATTGCTTGGAGCAGCTGTGTGAAAAAAATGACTTAGAAATAGCAGAACTAATCGGAAATGAGATGCTAGCGGTACAAGACGAAGAGAGAAAGCAGGGCGAGAAAAACCCAAGGCCAGTAATAAAAAGGACACCAATTTACAACAGGGAATAGGGCAACCTGAGATTATCTAGGCTCATATGAGATAGATTCGGTAGGTAAAGCAGAAGGTATCGAGTCCAAAAAGTTACATAGAGTGAAGGGCCTAGGAAAACAGCGACCAGTTCAGACAATAAGAAGGCCATTTTTAGATTATCTTAGGCTGTTCTCTTATAGAGCTGAGCCGGACTTAGACGTGGCAGTACATTTGTCCCTTACACCATGGTAAATTGTACTGAGGACTCAATTTTTTTAAATGTCCCGGTTCAAAAATAATTTCCTACTGGTATATGAACTGGAACTGACATTTCTGGAGAGACATTTCTTACATTTTTTGAGGCAGTGAAATTTCCAACATGAAATGAGGTGAAGCAAGATTGTAAATACGTACTGAAAAGATATTACTTTTGCGGCAGAAAAATTTCCAACTTGAAATTAGGCGAGGTGAGATTGTAAAATATAAATATTACATTGTGGAGACATAGTTTTCTTACCTACTTTGAGGCAGTTTAAAGGAGAATCAAACTCGTAAAAAAGGCTCTTCATTGGTATTTGTGTCCTTTCTTTATTTTAATTTGCTTGTTTTTGTCATTTTGGCATTACAATAGCGCCTTGCCTCATTTGAAGTATGACATTGTACTGGCTCAAAAGAAAAAAAAAGCACCTCTTACCACTCATTTTATAATCGTATCCTCCCAAACACTATTCTCTTACTCCTTCTCTCAAGTTTTGTACGACAGCATTCCGGTAGGCATCACTTCTTTCTTCAAGTTTTAGCTTATCTATGTCATCTTTGCGTTTTGGTTGTTATCCGTGCTCTAAATTTCACCTCGACTAGTCACAGCAGACTTCTGTTATTGTTCTTACACCAAGTATACTCATAGCCCCTAGCTCTTCTCTCAGTTAGAAGATTTTTATGCGTGAACATTGTGGAACTTACTGCCATTGAGTTCGACCTATGAAGATCGACCTATCTACTACTACATATTGTCATTAGTAGCGTTATACCCCGGCTTCACCGGCCGAACTGCGCAAGTTGGAGCAAATTGGTGAACTGAAGTTTAAAATAACCTCAGTTCGCATACAATTTCCACATATTCAACTGAGGATAAAACAGTCCACAGTTCGCCCAACTGAACTCGAACTGAAGTTAAACGTAAAATCTCGATCAAAAGAGAGTAATCAACTGTAATAGTGGAATGCCAGCCGTTCCATTGAGCTTTTGCATTTCTGACTTCTGGCGAAAATGCAACAACAATTTCAAGCACGAACTGAACATGAACTGAACTTTTGCCAGTGAAGCCGCTTATGTGGATTGAACTGAACATTATTGAACTGAGGTCGGTGAACCCGGGGCATTATGTAGGATATACTTTCCTCTTCTTTTTCTATTTTGACATTCATATATCCAAGCACAATTTTAATATCGTTTGACGGGATTAACCTGATGACGTTTGTTAAGTCTTGGTAGAATTCCTCTTTCTCCTCATCCGTCTTGGACCTTTATGACACTAATGTTATGTTAGTCTTGTTTTAATGTGAAGCGTTGAATACTCTGTTACTTACTGGCTTGAAGTCCAGAATCAGTGATTTCATTTTCTTTTCCAGAATAAATGATACTCCAAACTCTCTTCTGCCATTCGGTCCGGTCCGTTCCACTGAAAAGTACAGTGTGCCTTCCGAGATCCATCAGCCGCGCATCATTATCCTTGCTGATTTTTTTTCGCAGTCGCAGAAGCAGTTGCCGAACAGACCTAATCTACGCAGAACGTGCACTTCGATATTGTAAATGAACTAAGACTAATTGCGGCGTTAAAAGATTCACAGAATGTTAATAAAACCTAACTTAATATATTCAAATGAAATGTGCTGTATACTAATTTTCAACTGAATTTTTCAACATGATTTTCTCTTCTTTTGTTTATATTGCATGAATACAGTTGTGTACAACTTTTATAATATTAAATAACAAAACACTATTTCGTTTATTATTTGTATACTTAGGGTGTTCTCTCACCTGAGAATTGTAGTAAAATGTCCGGTGTATACAAACTTTTGACACCCACTGTATGTGAAATAATACTCGATATTATTAAAATACTATCGAACGTACCTATAGTGAATTAAACAAATACAAACAGGATCGAAATAGTATGTGTGTATGTATAATAAGGAATTAACCTCGAAGTTCAATCAAATCGGTCAAAGTCCCATAAATTCACGCAGATGCACTGAAAATAGTTCGTTCTGCTATTGCAGTTCCAATTTGTTACTGTCAGTTCTGGGGCTGAAATTCGATGATTTATATACTAGTATTATATAGTATATAAAATATGCACAACTTTTATCCTTTTTACTCACAAAAAAAAATTTTGTACAATTGTGCCCCCCCTATTTTTGGCACAAATTCAATTAAAAACTGGCAAAGGACTAACAAGGAAAAAATTGTAAAAGCTCCTCCTGACCGAGAAGCGAATTTTTTTTTCTCGTCGTCGTTTGTTGAAGAAGAGAAAAAGGACATTTTTTTGCATGTTTGACACAATTATCCTTTTGCGTTTTTTTTCTTGTATCTGACAAGGCTGTGCACACACAATACACGACGAATATGATAAAGTAAAAAAAAAGAGAAAAAAAAATAATTGTAGGATCTCTAAAAATCGGAAGTTCCCCTCTTTCTTATCTAATATCGAAAGGGGAATTTTCCCTCTCTCCCCCAGGAAAACACATGCATGCACAAAGTTATGACATCACTATCGTACAAATACACGTGTACTATTCGTCGTACAATTTCGTATTTTTCTTTATCGATCGATTATAAACGACTGCTCGCTTCGTTGTGAAATTTTTTTTTTGTACAGAGTTTTTCTATTAATTTTTTAACTTTGGCGAACTATAAGCGAAATATTAATGGTATCAAAGTTGTAATTAAACAGAAAATTTACTTATCCATGAATAAAAATTGTCCTTTTTTTGAGAAGTAGATACTACTAAAAATAGCCCCACGCACGACCTGCTCACCCTCCCATTTTCTTACGATCGAGGACATTAGCACTTATAAGCAATTAACAGGAAACAAATTTCTGACAGTGGAAAAACATTAATTTGTTTTTTATTTATTTAAAGTTTTGTTCGTTTTTCACTATATACAACAAAATAAAACCCATCCCCAAAAAAAAAAATAAAAAAATCACCACTTTTTAGCACCAAAAACCAAAACGAAAAATCTCTCACTTTTATCCTTAATTTTTTTCTTTCTTCTTTTTTATAACTAAACTCTACAATAACGGTAAAAACACTATCTGGTTCCAATTTTTGTATCTTTGTGGATCATAATTTTTTTCGCCTCTCCAAAAAAAAATTTTTTCTTCTTATCAATTTAATGTCACACACTGGCTATTTACCCGATATTCTTTATGATATTCAAAAACTACAGAAAGTCTTCATTTCAGTGGCGAGTTTATTTTGTATTTATTTATTTTTATATTATTAATATTTAACGATAAAATTTTGTGTGATATTGAAAAAATTTCACTCAGCCTTAACTCGGCGAATCGAAGGAATTTTAACGTCGCCGCGTCGTTAACAATCGATTACAGCGAGGCAGAAACGGCGAAAGACACACAATCGTCATGAAAAGTTGGGGAAAATGGCTACCATCGCGTCGGCGCCCCTATGAAAATACACAGGAATTTTCTTCTTGTTTTATTTATTTTTCGTTTTTTTTTTGTTAATTTTTTTTGAGTGTGTTTTGTGTGTTCCTGATTTTGTTTGTTGTTTCGTTTTTTTTACTTCTTTGCCTCTCGTCCTGCGAATGGCAAAACAGCTTCAGAAGCGACGAGTACAGTTTAAAGCCCCAAGATAAATTCCGTTATAGGGGAGAGACAAAAAATGTCATTGGTGAGCTTTCCACCCTTATCTCATTCACAAGTTTCTTATATTGACCTGGTGTAGAAATTGTGGGATTGTAGTGATATTCGCTGATTTTATCAAAACGTACAGCGAAAATGGAGCTTTTCGCTGTTCGTTTTTTAAAACTAATTTCCCCTGAAACTTTGAGCAGAATTTATTGTGGATTAGAATTTTGTCCTCAAACAAATTTTTCAAATTTTTCTCCTCAAAATATTTTACTGAAACTGTGTTCTATTCTATTCTAGGACTTACATTCCAAATTTCTCGATGTGATCGATTATTATCAAGAACAGTATCCAGGACAAAAGGAAATTATAAATTTCCCTTTTCTCAACGTATACTGTTTAAATTGACAGTTGGAAGCATTATTTCCTTTTTAACGCTTTTAGCTTGTATTATTTATGTTGGCAGCCCTGTTCAAGACTGAGCAAAAATCTAAACGAAGTGTCAAAAACACTTTCTAGAGAGAGTTGTAATGGAGAAAACGTGCTTTATAATTAATGCAAATTAACTATTAAAAAAGGCTTGAGTGTATTATTTAGTTCCCTTGCCCTAAATCTTCAATAGTAAGAAAGCGACAGCGATGTAAAACTACAACAATTTATGTATGCCCTATACCGCAGATTTATAGTCAAACCGATTGATACGGTTCAGCAGTCTGCCTCAAGATTTATAACTCAGACTGGTTTGCTTAGGCTACTCCCCCAAGGCTCCGTCCTATATTTCCTCCTATGGATCATCATGAACGATGCGGTCACTGTCGGGTTCGCTGACATCGGAGTCACGGTAGTAGGAAGGTGACTACACTAAATCGAGATGTTCGCGAACGAAGGGATATGGGAGATAAAGAAGTGGCTCGAGAATGCTGGTCTAATGCTAGCTGACCACAAAACGGGAGCAGTGCTAATCAGTAAGCGAAGGATGCCATAGCGGTGAAAGTAGGTGACGAAGTCATCTTTCCAAGCCCGCACTTTTGTATGCAGCACCAATGTGGGCAACAGCATTGGACAGAACGGGCAGATGGAAAAAACTCTGCGTACTACTTCCAATGAAGCGGCATGTGTGAAAGCATTTCCTTTTTAAATCCCCGACATTTGCTGAAAACAGCAGCCGAGTTGCGGAGGATGTGTGGAGAAAGTTGGAAGTGGCGCTGATGGCCATCCGCCAGAACCTTAAGCAATGCTAGCTTCAAAAAGGCCGAGAAAGATAAATAAATGCCAGAAGAGATAACAGCTAGATAACTGATCCAGCCCCGTCACGCTAGTGAATTGGATAGCAAGCTTTGTCAAAAAGTCGCTGATCCGTATGCCTCACTGTTCTGGCTCTGGTGAACACGGGTTCGAAGGAACCTTTTAACGTCTACCTTGATGACGCCAGACAGAAGTAATACTTTTACTGCTTCTGCCGGTCTGGACTCAAACATCCTGAAAAAAGGGTTGGTGAGTTTAGGCAGTAGGAATCTGGCACTTTAGTCGGGGTGTGGATCCCCGGTTGATTCGTGATTTAGGCATGGGTCTTACAGGCGGACCAGCAGACATCCCTCGCCTGCCCGACTGGTGAAACACTCTTCCTGCACCCTCGTTAAAAAAGGCCTGGTGGGGTGGCTCACCACCGATTGAGCCTAGCTACCTAGTTTATCTAGGACGCGTAGACAGTCCCAAACTAATTTCGACTTGGTCCCAGAGGATCTTGCGGCTTGGCTGTCAGATAGGGTAAAGATCTGCTTCTAATCATAGGTCCTTCTTAAGTTTTCATAAATGCATCGGTCCTGCAGTATATGCTTAATTACAGCATTCCTGGGTCTCGCATTACGCCCCTTCTAGCTGATGTTACTGAGATTCTTGTGGGACTTGTGATGGATGCAGCACTTGTCGGTGAGAGGATGAACCATGAGTTCCTGCAGCTGCATGGGAGTAGTCTTGTGGTCCTGTTAGCCCACGTGATCCTGGTGGAAGGTGCGGTCCATGCGGTTTTCGAGTCATTACACTTAGATTACACTTTACTAAGCTTTCTAAAATTCTTGAAAAGGTTTCCTTTACGGCTTGCGTTTTGCGTTGGTCCTTTACTAACACCAAGTCCTTTACCAACAGTCAATTCGAATTGTCGAGGGGATTTTAAGTTATAGATTTATTTATTTATAATGTTTACAACTTCTTATATATATTGTTTATTTTATACACTTTATATGTTCAAAGACTTTTATTTATAACTATTTATTGTTGTTTGGAATTACTTTTTATAAAACTCGAAATACTTTTCTTTAAACTTTTCAAAATCAACTGGTTTTTATCCCCAGTCCCCTTGGCTAAATAACCGGAAGTAGTAGGACGATGCCCCTACATACTCCTGCGAAGGCTAGTATCTGAATGTTTCTTATGAAAATGCTATTCGCTCCATTCAGTTCTGTTTCTGTAATTATTGAATAGTAGATAGTTTAATCGCAGGATCTTCTAGGGTTTTTTTTGGCACATTAATCCGGCGGAAAGCCAATCTCTCCATCTATCGTCAAGTACATAAAACAGACACCGTAACCGAAAAGTAAACTTTCTGAACGACTGCACTTTTATAGCAAAGCTCAGGGCTGTGTTTGAAAACTGAAAGCTTTCGTACTTTGACATTTCTCTTGTTGCTGTCGATGTGATAAGAACGACCCTGAAATCAGCTGTAATAAAATTCTTTGACAGTGCGATTCTTATTTTGTTTACGGATTAATTTAAAGCGAATTTACAACATTAGCGCAAAGGTAGTTTCGCAACCACTCAATAAAAGGGTGTTTCTTGTTCCTACATTAATGGTATATTTGTCTTTTTAGATGATGTTTTAAGCAGTCGAGCAGTGCGCATGCTTTAATATGGCTGGCCTACCTTCCGTAGCCAAGGCGACAAGGCCTTAGCAACCAAGACAACAAAGGTAAATTACCGAAATTCACTTGCATTTCTTATTGAGAAAAATAAATGACTTGTCTACTATTTAGTGCTACTTAAATTAATTGGAATATTGTGCAATTTGGAATTAAACCCCCACTTTCGGTCTAGAGGCTTATCAGCGGTGGACAGGGCCCTCGGTGAGTGCATTTTTTTCATGCTAATATTACGCACATTTTCACGCATTGGTGGAGAGCAGAATTTTTTGGTTTTTTTTTAGAGATTTTTACAGGTAAAATGCGGACTCCTTACAAGGAATTGTTTGCATAGATTAATTAGTGGCAGGGAGTTGAAATATTGTTGCCACTGCGTGGTTCGGTAATGATTTTGTTGTAAACTTATGTAAGGCTCAACATTTTCTGCTAATTCTTGTATGCAATTAACCTAGAAGGACACAGTACTGCTATTAGTGACATAAGTGAAGCATTAACTCATAGTATATGTTTCAGGAATAACTTGAAGGAAAGTAACTAGAAAACATGATTATATTTTTGCCAGGAAGATAGTTTCTTACAGATTTTCAGCTCCGACATAGCTGCACATAAAGCTGCATGAAAGCCAGAACTCGAGCTACAATGAAGTACATTCTGGGACATCGGAAATTGTCTATAAGCAAAATATTCACAGGCTTCCATCAATGTCATTTTCAGTGTCATATCGGCAAATCCTGACAATGGCCAGATCTCCGCGATGATTCGTTACCTGTGGTAAAACCTAGTATTTAGATGAAAGGGGCAAAACGGCAAGAGGAGAGTGTTGTAACTTTTTCAACAAAAATTGTCGGCATGAAAACTAACACACGTGAACATAATGTGCTTGCCTTACTTTTAATCTTCTTCTTTCTTGACACTGAAATTTACATACACTTTCATATCTCCTTGTAAAGCCAAGAAAGTTAAGTTTGGTGAACTCCCTGCCGTGTAGGCCAAGAGTAAGGTGGAAAACTGGTTTTACCACATGTAACAAGAATACTCGTTGAGATACACGGAATTACGCTATTTTCTAGACGTTAGTCAACTTAGGTTCTTTTTCTTCGGTGGCGCTACAGTCTTTGCCTCCTTTGAAGCGGAAAAAATGGGCAAAATCTATTTTGTCATATTCCACTTCTTCAACGTTTTTTCCGAGGCCCATAAGAAAGATATCCAAATGCCCGATATCTGCTCCTAGGCAGAGCAGGATTGGGTCAGCGTCAGCGAAGTGCGGGCGTGTCTTGTCGCCAGTCCTCATAACGCGATTTCGCTATAAAACAACCATAAACAGACCACAATAACTAAACCAATCCAAACTATTAAAAACAATAAAAAAAATCAATAATAGTCAAAAATCAAGTGAAGGCCACCACGACTTACCAAACAAAGAAATACTGGCGGACAATAAGTAAGTCTCTTCCATCTGCTTCCAGATTGACTGGGCCTATATCGGTTGGTTGATGGGCTGCTCTCGTTAGCCCCAATGGTTGCATCACCTGCACAGTGTGCTAAAACTGAGGTCATGAACCTAACGCAAAAGAATCCTCGATTTCCAACATTTTAATTTTGATTTTTGTAATATTTATTTTTTAAACAGCATATGACCTTGCCCTACAACCAAAAATCTACGAAGCAATGGTGGAGCTGAATTTTCCAGATCAATTAATTCAGCTCACTAAAACCTCATTGAGTCGAGTGATAAACAGAGTAAGAATACAGAACAACGTGTCGGCGCCCTTTGAAACGAACAGAGCCCTAGCACAAGGAGAGTCTCGATCCTGCTTACTATTTAAAATCTTATTAGAAAAAGCGGTCCGAGAGGCAAGCATTGAAACCAGAGGTACAATCATAAACAATGGCATAGGCAGATGATATAGTCATCATAGGCAGGACAATTACTGCAGTAAAGAAAGCCTATGTAGTGCTAGAAAAAGCAGCATCGAAATCTGGACTTATCATCAACGAAAATAAAACGAAACATATGCGGATCCCTAATAGAAATAGTAGAGGAAGAACAAGACAAAATATAACAATCGAGCGATATAACATAGAATCCGTAAACTAATTCATCTATCTAGGAACGCAAATTAATAAAGACAACAACATTACTGCGGAAATTAAAAAAAAAATACTGCTAGCGAACAAAACATACTACAGTATGTTGAAATATTTCAAGTCTAAAAGAATAAGCAGGAGTACAAAATTCAAGTTATATAAAACAGTAATAAAACTGTACTGTACTGATGTACGGATCGGAAGCATGGACGCTTACTAGACATGACGAGCAGGGAAGTTGCGAAAGAAAAATTCTCCGCAGGATCACAGGCGCAGTAAATGAAGAGGGCGTCTGGAGAAGAAGATACAACCACCAATTGTATCAAATATACAAAGAGCCAAACATAATCAAAAGCATCAAGATATCACGCCTACGCTGGATAGGACATGTAATGAGAATGCCGGAAGAAGCGCCCCCAAAAATCCTATTCCTTCAAACGCCAGAGGGAAGAAGGTCACACGAAAGACCAAAGAAAAGATACAAAGTTATTACTCCGCGCCCGTAAGCGATTTTAGCACACGAACCGATTCCGATGAACTAAAATAATTTTTTTATTTTATTTCCAAAGTGACATAAGACGTAGCACGAACAACACTCAGATGAACTGACACATAAAAAATTAAGGAGTTGGAGGAGATAACAAGGGATCTAGAAATGGAAACTGATTTGAGTCAGATGCAGACCACGATAGAAGAAAAAATACAGGAAACAAAGGACGTAGACATAATTAACGCTGAAAGAACAAAGTTTTGTAACCGTACTCGTAAAAAGCCTTTACATAAGCGCAAGTCAGTGTGCTTGGAGTGACTTTAAATCCGGCTTGTCATATTCAGATATCGGATCAAATCTCTCACTTTAAGCATCGAAATCTTTCCCAAGTTCTGTATGAGAAGGTTTCCAAATGCATGGTGTTTGATCCTAACAAGAGCCATACAACTACAAAGAAAATGTTCGATTGTCTTTCTGCGAGTATTTTTGGAGGTTCATCAAGAGGGAGAAAACAACAGTTCATACACCCGCCTCTGATTTGGAGCCATCTATGTATAGAACCATGTGAAGATCTGGACATTGAAAACTACGCCAGTATATTGCTTTGTCCATACGTCTTCTCCACTCAGCAGCTCACTTCACGTAGGCTCAGGCTCTTGCAGCTGATATATAGATTAGATGGCAACAGATTAAGGATCACATTCTGCGCCTCCTTGTACACAGAGACCCATAACTCCGCGACATTACACTCTTTGGACTTGCCCTAGTCTGGATTTGTTATATTTTATATTTTGCAAGAGCGGAACAGGAGAGTTGTATGACAGCACTGGTCTAATCACTGCCATGTAGAGCCAGATACCCATGTGTGGCTTCAAGTCCCATCTCTTGCCGAAGGTCTCCTTACTGGCATAGATAGCTATACTGGCGTTCTTTGCCCTTTCGTCGATGTCGAGCCTGCAATACAGCTTTGGGTCAAAAATAAAGCCAACGTACTTAGCTAATCGGTATCGGCTCAGTACATGCCCATATTTGTAGCAAGACTGAAATTAGAAATTTTGCCTATAAGTGAAAATAGCAGCGGCAAGAGGAGTCCTCCCTGGGGTATCCTACGGCACGCCGTCTTCACCACTCTGCTGTTGTCTAAGTTGCTGTGGATGATTGTAGTTTTTAGTATGAAGAGGATGCACTCACCACAAACATTCTGCCCGTCGAATTCTGCCAGGGCCACCTGTTTAGCCTCGATGGTGACTTTGTTCAATCCTCCCTTTAAAAATCATCAACTTCTTTTTCATCAACAATTCTTCTGGGCTCTTTCTCAAACAATTGCCCTTGACCTCGTGCTGGCTTGAGCGAAATTAATCTTTAGATAGATTTTTTCATATTTTAGATTTAGTCGATAACATTTTACCTTTTTTCTAATAGCATCATCAATCTATGAAGTAGGTTTGTGAGGAGTTTTAATGGAGGTGGTTGAGAGAAGGTCGTTTATAAAGATAAGGGAAAGGACTGGTTATAGTCCTGAGAATTGCCAACAAAGTTTGGGTGGAGTTTCGATTTGTAGTACATTGCATGCATTATTGCCCTTATAGATCGCCCGGATACATCCAAATTCGGAGTATGAAGTCAGAGTATTGATTTCTCTATTACTTTCGATTTTCTAGAAAAACATAATAGCATACATTCAAATTCAGAATATGGAGGACTCAGAGTACCTATTGAATTCCATATTACTCTCGATTTTCTGGAAACAGTAATAGGATACATTCAATTTCAGAGTATGGTGTCAATATGGCATAAATTCCCAGTAAGATACACTCAATATTTTTCAAGGAAACCCTTTTGTTGAACGTTCTTAAATGGGATTGAGAGTACGAGGATATGTATGAAGGATTTCTGATTTGATATGATATAGAGAATCTTAACAATAACTACAAATGCCTGGGTGTATTTTGTTGTAATGTATTTTATTTCGGCGAAAGTTTGGCAGCCCGTGTCTTTCATATACCTTGACTAGTAATAGATCTTTATTGTATCCTCTATAAGTGATTTATTCAAGAGCTAACTTAGGTTATGAATTAGTTTTAAGATAGCTTTTGAATTTGTGTACCACGCTTCTTTAGGCATTAATCGCGCTTTGCCTGTGTTGGGAAACATGTGTCGCTCTAGTGCATCAAAATTGTAGAGGACGTGTTCTGTGGTTTCTGTTTCTACCTGACAGTATCTATACATGTGTCGGCAACAATTTTACTCATAACCTTCCATAACCTTGACAGAAATATGTCGTGTAAAGAGACCTGTTAAGACTCGGAGTTAAAATTTAGTAAGCTAGAAAAACTTCTTGGTTTTTGATCGAGCAAGCATAATGAATTCTGTTCGCGGTGCATGAGTCCAGTAGTAACACAAAGCGTTTATGCACCCATTTCTAAGCTTTAATTTATGTTGGGCTAACCGCGTATAATTTAATTTACAAGTTTGCACAAGCCACTTAGCCAAGCAAACTTCCACGATCAGAAAAAGCCATCCAGACCACCGACCGGTGATCCTGACTTTCGGCATCTCCGTCTGGCATCGCCTTCTGTTATAAAACCTCCATGTATTGTGAACTATTAGTTTTTAGAGCTGGTTGACTGTCTAGCATTATATAGATGCTCTTCCTTCGATTTTAGATCCGATTTGGGAACTTGAATTGGCAATGAAGTTGTATAATGAAGAACGAAGTGTGCGATTCAAAAGAGGGATTCTTCTTGGAGTTGTTCAAGTTCTGCATTTTGATTTCCTAAGTTTCCTAATCTCTTTCCTGCCACCCTCTAAGTAGCGTATATGTGTTTTTGTGCGACAGCATGTGATCAGTATTTCGCAAGAGGAGAAGCTTAGTTCCTCCATGGTGCTGATGCTACTGATCTCTATTATTGATGTCCGTCCACTCGAAGTAGATGGAAGCAACAAATAATTCTACTTCTAATTGTATTCTCTGTCCGCTGTGGATACCTGAACATGGCTGCTGACTGCCCAGTTCAATTTTGGAGGAGGTTTGCACCCCTGCTAAATGCATATGATACAGCTTTTGTGTGATTTTTACTAGGATCAATTCCGTAACTGAGTTTTTCTATACTCTTTTGAGCACTTTCCACTCAATGGCCCTTAAACTCAGAAGACCTAAACTCGAATGATTTTGTCCTCTTTCTTAGCTCTTTTCACTCTTCCAAGATTTGATATACCCCGCAGAACGAGTAAGCCATTCTGTGGTGGTTTTGTCCGTACAGGTGAAGACTAGCCAGCCTGGGTTTTGCGTGCATGCGTGCGTTACTTTTTGCTTGATGTCATTTTGAACCGCTGTCATTTGAGCTGTAGTCACAATAATCTCTGAAAAATTGCATGGCAAGATGACAAGCTTTTTGTTTGTGCTCTTGCAGAAAGGCCTAGCCGCCGGAATGCCTGGATCCTTTAATTGCTGTTTTGCAGCAACTGTAGAGTTTCTTTTGATGGTTGTATTGTTAGTGGATGAGACTTCTTGAGGCCTCGGGCGTTTGTCGCCTTGGCCTTTTACTCCTCTCGATAAAGCTGGAATCGGTTTGGAAGCTACATTGTGGCTCTCTTCCAGTGGATGTCCTTTAGCAATTAGGCCCTTATGCCTTTTCTTAGCGGCTCCACTTATCTTTTTTTAAAAGACTTTTGATTCCTCCCTTTGAAGGTCATCGATTGATGTCTTGGGGTTTTCGCCTGGATTCGAGGCACATCACCCTCTTGTTTCTTCTGGTCCTGAAACTGGTTCCAGGAGTTTTGGGGAATAAAACGGTCACTTGCAGGACGACTCTTACTGCAGAAAAGCTAAATAAAATCGAAGATTGCCTGGTATCCATGGACTCTGTCCATACCTGTCGGATCTCCGGTTATCTGTGTAGCTGCGCAACGGCACCCCGACCAGAGTGTGACACTAGTCTTCGTACGGTCGGTCTTGCAGAACGTATGTAGTTGCTTCTCACCTCCCTGGAAGACTAGAACATCGCCCCTCCTTAGCCTTAGTCCCGAGTATACAGAATTTTTTGCAAATCTTATGGCCCGTCCCTTATTGTAACAAAATTAAAAATTTAATTTCTTCTTTTAATTGTTTTAATCAAAATTTAAGGTTTCGTACCTATATCAAAACGTTGGTTCTAAAAGAGCTCAAAAATTATCATTCTACATAAAAATAATTCCACTTATTCTCGCTCCCAGTCTTTACCTTAATAATTCTACGAATTGTCCCTGAATGAAACGCAACGAACCGTTAAGGATGGCAGGATTAATGCAAACGAGCACCTGCCGCAACCACATGTTCGTTTGTTTCAGTAACTCATCAGTGCCTGCCCAGACGCTCCCCGTGTAAAATGCTCTTTTGAAATTCGAAAAAGTTTAATTAGACCGAAGTAAGATTGCATCAATTCCTTTGATTAGACATTTCTAGATATAAAATTGTGGATAAAAGTAAAAGTAAAATTTTGTTTTGGTAATTTCAAACTTGATTACCTTAGATCAAATATATTTTTTATATCATTTGAAAGAAAGTTGCTTGCAAGTTAATATTGTCGTAGTAGAAAAGTTGCGATTAAGTTGTTATTAAGTTTATTTACTCTTAATGAATCTTTTTTGTTGTTGTTGTTTTGATTTGATGGATTATAATTGGGAAGTGATCAAAGTGAAATTGGGGAAAATTTTTGATTGATATTAAATCCTGTCCTGGATTCGTACGACTAAAAATATAAATTCAAAAATTGTAGATGTCTTCAAGACATCTGCTAATTGTGGAATACTTCGATTTTTAAGACTACCTTGATGCTTTTCATACGAACACTACGTCGTTGCTAGGTGCTTTAATTCTAGAATTTCGTCTTTAAGTGTATTTTTACTTATTAACGTGCACTGAGCCTGTAAAGGAACTATGTATCTTTGGTTTTTCAGCTTAACTTGAATTTTAATTTAAATGTTTAATGGACCGAAACTATTATGTCTACTGAAACATAACCTTTAGTGTTTTATAACAAAAGATAAAAGATGATATAATATCGAAAAAATACTTAGAAAATTTATGCGTTGAAAATGATTATGGCTTTTGTCGGTCTGCTAAGATTTCAAAGGCAAAGATATATTTTTAAAACAATTCAACTCATAGTAGAAATAATTGACCAATAACAATACATTAAATTGGCTCTGTTAAAATGTTCGTGGTGTTTTCCCGATAGATGGCGTCAATTGCAAATAAGTCACGAAGCACTGATCGAAGCGACACCACTAAAGTTTGCTGGTGGGATTTTTGCGTGTATTAACTTCGTAATTGGTTGAAAAGTTGTTTGTGTTTGAATATGAATAAAAATTATGAAAAGTTGCGGGAAATTTTGCAATATTATTACCACAAAGAGAAGAACTCTGCGCAAACTTGTACTACGTACGGTGAAGGCACTATATCAGAATCGGCTCCGCGTTACTTTAATCAAAACCTGCTGACCACAAAACGGTTTTGAACTATTTATTCAAAGCCGTATACAAAATGAAGTTTGATATATGGCTTTCTCATGAGTTGAATCCGAATAACACGATAGACCGAGTTAACATTTGCGCGGCGCCTAAACACCCTATGAAATCGTGCTATTTCTGAAACTTCTCATACCCACTCTATGATGAAAACTAGACCCCGTTTGAAAATGGGTCAATCGGAATTGTTAAAGATCCTGGACAAGGATGGTGAGCCGTCACAAGCGTTCGCGAAGCCAGGATTGACCTCGAACAAAGGTTACGCTGCTTACTTTACTTAATTATTGCCCTTTAATCCCTCATGGGGCATAGCGCGGAAACAGTTGCCCTCCAGCGGACTCTGTTTTGTGCGACAGCTTTCAGCTCCGTCCGGGAATCTCCCAGTTGTTGCGTCCTCTGCTAATAGAGTTCTCGGTCTTCCAGCTCGACGGGTTCCTTGCAGTCAGATTGGAAAATTGTTCTACAGTCGAGTTCTTCTATTTATAAACGAATTTTTAGAAGTTAATGTTTGCGAAAAAGAAGGCTGGGGTGTGTGCGAGTGAGGAGCTGAACGAGCCATTTTTGCATTGTGGGAGTATATGACGGTAGAGGCAGAAAAATCATTGTGGTAATATTAATAAAGAATTCCAGGGTTGCTATATTCTTACAGTGGATCAATGTACCTACCGTGGAGGGAATACTATCGCCAATGGGTTTGATGGCGTGGTGTTGCATCTCTGCCATTTACTTTAATTCAGTCAGTCGAGCCTCCAGCCCAAATGAACAAGTTGTACTCAAAAGCGTGGGTGCCATAAGCATAATGTATAGACTAGTTCTCGTTCGATCACCAAAGTCAAGCAGCATTAGGCGCGGCTAGTGCTTAGTTAGGGAACCACTTGAGAACATCGTGTTCTGTCGACACCTCTGCTTAGAGGGACGAGAAGGAAGCCACAAAAAGTTGTTCGATTCGGTATCGCTCGAAACAATCTATTATTATTTAATGCCGTGTCGAATGTAGATTACAGCTCGAGCCACTGGTTGACGGATAAATGTTAGTTCCTTAAGCACCAGGAAGGTTGTTTTGCGATTTGGAATATGTAGTCATTCCATCGTAGATCCTCGGTTAATATGTTAAAAGATAGATGGATCAACTATTAGTTTCACACCGCCCACTGAGACGGAAGGGATATTATTTCCGGTTTTAGACACGATTATTGCAGCCCTAATCAAGAATGGTTTCGATATTATGTTGATTGAATTAGACATCAGTTTACAATCTTGAAGACAAGATCTGGCACATGCTTGTCTTGTATTATCAAAGGCATAGTGATAGTAGTAACGCAAAGTATCGTCATAAGCGGATCTGTGAAGAGGGCTTGAGAGATGTTTGAATGGTAAGGATTGAGAGAAGATCCTTTAAAAAGGTAAGGAAAAGCGCGGATGATAGAACCAGCTCGGGAGGGCAGCGGGGGAGATAGGAAGGAGCGTTTGATGAACAATAAAAACCAAAACTTTGATAGCTTCGGTTTGGCCTTGCATATTCGGTCTTGGCTTTGACATTAATCAATAGAATTAAGTTGGCAACAGAAACATGCTTACGTGTGCAGTGCGTGCGGTGGTTTCGCAGTATGCGACGAGTTTTCACTGACATAATTCCTTGCTTGCGGCCGTTTCGCATCTCTCGTATAGCCAAAAATTCGTGAGTGCATACGGGCATGTGCTTGTGTTTTGGCACTTGAGGCTAAGTCGAATGCGGAAAATCTTGTAAGTAGACAAACTTTTGCCTTGCGTGCGTTCCGTTCCCGCAACTATACGTTAGGTATTGCCCTGGTCTTACCTGCCAAGTCTTGATCTTGTTTGCAAGGCTTTTGTAGTCTTGTATTTTTGCGTCCTATTATGGTTGATAACTTAAGATCTGTACCAATTTTCATCTCTATTCGAGTTTTGCACAGGATAAATGTCTACTTTGACTGGACTACAAGATACAGGTAGGTTTATTTCCCATAATGTCAAACAATTCTCTAATCTCTTAGAAGCTATGTTTATTTGGGTTGTAGATGGATATAGGAAATTAGCGCTGATTAGGCAGTGGGGGGCGAGTCAACTTAGAGGGTGTACCGTGTTGAATGAGCACCAAGGAGGAGGTTCCTTAATTTTACAATCACCTAATCGTTGCTAGAACTGTTCAGAATTCGATACGTTACAGAGCATTGCTAATACAGTTTGGTTGATAAAAATCCTATGAAAAGTGTAATAGAACTCTTTTAATATAAATAATGTTTTCAATTGAATGGAATTCAAAACCTTATTACATAAACCTCTTTTAAAGTTCAGGAGGTATTCATAGTTTTGACGAAGCCTAAAAATCGCCAGATAGTTAACACTATGAATTTTCCTTGATGGATTATATTTCTAAATTACAGAATCCATTTTTTCTGTAACACTTAAAAATTAACCCATAAATTGTCTATGCGTTCTGAACTAAGAGAAGTTTATGATTTGTATAGTTTAGTATATAACCTTCTCAGAATTTATTTGAGAATACAGCAATTAACAATATCAAGTTTAGTTTAAATGTAATTTCAATCCAAACATACTGTTTTGAAATAAGAGAATACCCACTCACCCAATTGAAATTATTATATTGCATGATAAATTTTCAAAGCCCCAAAGGAACTATTTGAGGTAAAGCGAATGTGGTTTGCACACAGATGTGGAGATTCATAACCAAAAGCCAAATCAAATAACAATCAAACTGGTCACAATTTAATCAATAAGAAAATTGTTTTATATCAATTTAATTTCGAAAATCTGTTCTACACGTCAATAGTTGTGTCCAATACTTCTGTTGTTGAGAGCTCTAAACAATCAGAAATTTATTGGTATCGATTTATATATTTTTGCATTTTCCGATATCTGCTGCACATTTTCTGCTTATCAATATTGGAGACACTTTCGTATGTATTGTTGGCATGTGCATGATATCACTAAAAGTTCCGCATTTTATCTATTTGTGATTACAGGCGTAACATGAACTTATCGTATGTTTATGGTTTAGAAATGACGAAGGTAGTCCTTGATTAGTTCCATAGTAGTTTTTACATATTTTACATACTTGGAATGAACTAAAATAATTTAATATGCGATATAGAAATAAAGATGGAGAATTTATGGTTTAAATATAAGTAAAACGAATATTTCATAGGGAACCGAAAGGTTATTACAATTTTAATCTTTTATCAAAAATTCCAATTACAAGAGAAAATCAATGATTTATAAATGTTTGTTATTTAATAAAGCCATAATCAATCACGATTTTCAGGTAATCTTAAAAGGGATCCTTCCACTGCCCCAAACAAAGACATACTAGTCAATACCAGTCCAGAGAATTGCTGTCTGGATCATGTCGGCTTGGAGATCACATATCAGGTATACATGGCAAATAAATTTTCATGAAGCTTCTCCTAGTCCTGTCTGCTGATGGAGTATCTTGTGAGAAAGCACAAGACAAACACAAGACACTTTCTAAGGCAAAATCTTCAACCCAAAGATTGACTACTGCTCATAGGACATCCAGACATCCAAAAAACTTATAGATTGAGATGAAGGAGTAGTCGTCGATGCTTCGGAACATTTTCTAAATAGTCCTCAATGTAGTCTGTCGTCAATTTGACGTAAAATTTTATTTTTTTAACAGCAATTTATTTCGCCGCTGTTTTTTAACTTGATAAGTCCAGTCCGTATCAGTAAAAACAATGAATTTGGCTCGCGAGCCTGCGATGGTTTTTATAACTTGTAAATTCTCTCAGCGTTATGGTGTTGATGGTCTTCCTGCTTTCGATGAAGAAGCCACATCCAAAACCATGATTCAGTTAGTTCCATCGATAACGTGCAAGAAAAATGGCCGTTGGACACCTCAACATTGATGCCGTGAAAAGAAGGTCAAGAAACATAGTCATGTGAAATTCAATCATCCCAACTTATTATTAAGCATACATTTGATCTTGAAGGTATCTGCACGCGACATCTGACCATTTTCTGACCGTACCAGACATAAAAAAAATATTTACACTCGATTTATATCTTATTTATATTAAGTTGCCTTAATCACCGGACACTGCGCCTATATAGGATCGGAAGGGTGGACAACGCCAACTGTATGCTATACCTCGAGGAGAATGAGTCTGCCCTTCATGTTCTCCGTCACTGTCGCGCCATAACGAAGAGCAGGACTTCGTTATTTGACGCGATTTTGTTTGACTAGGAAAGTTTTAGTGCCAAACCTTTAGGCAATCTGCTGAATTTGTTCAAGTGATCTAGTTTACAAATTTGAATTAGTGAAACTGCTTATGGTACAATAAGCCTACGTTGGGATCACGGTAATCTTTAGGGCCGTAAATAGCTTAACCAATAAGTTTACACAACCCCCAGCAATCAAAATGCGAACTCAAAGCCTACGGTCCATCCCAAAAGCATATAGAATAATATTTAAGTTCATATTCCAATCACTCTAGAAGACGTTCATAAGACTTATACGAATTCACTCGTATGCCATTCGCGCTACGTAATGCCGCCCAAACCTTCTTTATAAATGAGGTTACGAAAGATTTAGACTTCGTCTTCGTCTACTTAGATGACATTCTCGCAAGTATGTAGATCGGAGGCGGAACACCTGACTCATCTAGGCCAGCTCTATAAAGGTCTTAACAACTTCGGCTTGACCATTAAGTTGGAAAAGTGCGATTTTGGTACGCCAGAGATGAAATTCCTTAGCCACCACAACTTGAAAGATGGAATACTTCCATTCTCAGATTGGGTTAAGTCTCGCTGATCTTGCACGCCCCACTTCCATTAAACAGATACAGAAGTTTTTAGGGATGGTGAAATTTTATCACCGATTTATCCCTAATTTGGCCAAAATGTTGGCACCGATCAATGAGCACTTCAGATATCTTCTCGCTCCACTAAACGTAAAGAATTTCCCTGGGCCACAGAATGTCAGTCGGCATTCCTCAAGGTGAAATCTACTAAATCTAAAACTGCTTGGACCCAATACCTCCCTGAAAGAAAGGAAGAAAGATTTATGTTAATCACTACTTCGTTACGTTAGCGGCCCACATACAAGCGCGCCATGATTCGTTCGGGCGGGTAACCGCACCATGCAAAACTCGTGTTAGAGTAATACATTTCGATGGGGGTGATAATTAATTGCATTTATCTGGGGAAAAATTAAGTGCAAAGTATTAGTAATGATGAGCCTACAAGCGTTATAGACATTCGTACCAAATGGTAAAAAAAACCAAAATATAAACATCAGCAGGCAAAAAAGTTAAACTTTTAAATAGAAGAAATAGGTCCAATTATGCGGTGAACTCGCTTGAATTTTTCAAAAACAATTCATAAAAAACCCAACTGTTTAAGCTTCCTTTAAGCTCGGACCTTAAAGATAGACCGCATGGACCAGCGTTTAATGCCAGCTAAAAATGGAGTCGAGTCGTTCAAAGACCCGACTACTGGTGATGAATCTTTTTAAATTCAAATCTTATGTGCAGTAATAGAAAAGATTTCAGTACTTGCTCTAATTGAGGAATTGAATGTGAAGTTTTTTTATAGTAGCTCTATTACCACGAGACAACCTTGCAAAATCTGGCATGTAATTACTTGCATCGATCTTGCTTCTGTCTCGATGGACAGTGGGAATCTAAGAATCTAATAGCTGACCCATCTCTTAATATCTTGGATATAAATTTATCGGGCGAGCTGTGATGAAATGATCAAATATTCTAAATCGCCAAATAAACATTTCATCACTGCCTCATGAGAATTTTTCCTTTCATCAGCAGCTAGGGCTACAATCTACAAGTCTTATATTCAGCTCCGCCGAATTTATTTTCATTTATCTAGGCTGGCGCCGAAAATCGAAAATCGGCTTAGCGTGGCTGGGAATGGTCCATAACCACGCCATTAAACTCATTGGAGATGGTACCTTTTGTACTGGGTTCCACTGGGCCCTCGTACCTGCCCCGCAATATTTTTTTCCGTAAAAGAAGACTAGCACGCTCGGCTCATCCTCACAACCTGTAGTACAGTCCCTCAACATTACCGCCGCTTTTCGCGCACGTTCACGTTCTAGAAGTTCTCTTATAAATAGAAAAACTCGGCATACCCTCCTAATCTATCCTATACTCTTCTATCCTTCAAACTAAACTTACTACTAGACCTTGCACAATGACCTAAACGACATGACAAACTGGTAGTACAAAAGGTGATTCCTAAGCTTGGTTTTTTCATACAAAAAAAGAATGTCGTTTTCGTCTTGCGTTTTTTCTAATCTAAACGAGCAACGCCACAAAAACATACCAAAATTTTTATATGAAAATGATAAACTCGGTTTGGTGTCATTTTTTTCACAAACCGTTCATTTTTATATTAACCGATAATATTGTTTTTTCAGAAACGAAAAAGTGATTATTAAATTCAATCCCGGATGCCTAGCCAAGTTAAAGGCAAACTGTCTACAGAACTCTGCACCATAGGCTTGAATATCTTAAAAATATTGACAACTAGATTTAATCATGATCTTATCCTGTCTTGACTGATCGTGTGCGCTAAAGATGGAATAAGCAACGTTAAATCAAGATTAAAGATATAAGGGAATGTGTGAATGTATTGGCTAAACAATTAGGAAGAATTAACTCGCACTAACAAGGCATATAAATAGACACTTGCAAAACCCACAATAGCAATTCACGATGAGGATTAATAACTAATAATGATTGAACTTAAATCGACTATTTTATTTTTAATATGCAGTAACAACTAAAAAAACGGATTGCCAATGGAAGCCCTCTTTTAAAAGAAACAAGCATAATTTCAATAGTCGAGAGAGAAGATGATAACGACGGTTTTTGTGACAATCATAAAGTTACATCAATTAAATATCTTAAATAAATGCACCATGTGCATCACATTAGCAATTGAATAAAAAAAATGCACTTCCATCAAGGCAACAAACTGTCGCATTACAATTTTAGAGTCTTCATGGCATGATCTATTGCAAATATACTCCACAAAGAGTTTTTCCGTCTTTCTCATTTAAATTTAATTTTGAGTGAAAGCCGATTTAAAATGAACAACCGTCTCATTGCATTTATGGAAAAAATATATATTTTGCAAACGAAGATGACAACTGCTACTTTGTTGAGGGAACAACTACTCAAAACAACAGTACGATTTAAGATAACAATTTCCATATATACCAAAAATTTAAAACTTCTAAGTAAATAGATGCAAAAGTGCAAAACTATCGTCCAATTTGTGTGAAATGAAATTTATCGAAAAGACGCATTTTCAAATGCCATTGACCTCACCAAATAATGATCTTATATAAAAATTTTGAATGTAATCATGCTTCACTATAATTCATACTAACTTTCAAAACACCCTTAATAATAATTTCACAGCTGAACCAAATCATTCAAGCGGGCCACCTGCCCTAAATTGTACCTTTACCGGTATGCCAGCCCATTTGGTATTCTCAACACTTCTATCATAAACTCAACTCCCTCGTGTGCATTCATTTTGCGTTCAGGAACTATTCTCAACCCCTGTAATTTCGAAAACATTTATTACCATCTAGAAATTCAAAAAAAAAACAACAACAACAACAAAAAATAAACTAAAGGAAAAAAAACGGAAAACAGTCCTGTTACCGCACTTTCCCGCGAACTTTTCGAATGCACTTTATGTCCGCCAGTTTTACCTGTATCTCACTCCAAGCACGCCAGTTATTTGATCAATAACTCCTTTATCACAAAAGCACACCGGCACACAGCTTACGAATTGGTGTTTTTCCAGATAAAAATTTTTTCTCCTTCGTCTTTTTTTTCGGTGTGTGACTTAAGAAGGTTTAAGGGTAGTGAGTTTTGTGCAGAATTTTGTACTAAATTGTGAAAAAAATATTGTTTATTATAATTTAACAAAATTATGGAAAAAAATATGCTTAATTACTCGAGTGATAAGGGATTGCTGTTAGAAATGTTGTAACGCTGCGGTTTGTTTGTGCAATTAAATAAAAATTCCTAGTCGCCTCAGATGTTCATAAAACTCACAAAAATCTTAACATAAATCATCTCTATTTGGAACTAAATCTCATTAAAATAACATAAAAGTTAATAAATGTGCAAAACTTAACTCAAAATAGTGTGAGTAACTAATTACTTAGATTTAGTAAACTATTATTTTTTCGTTGTTGAGTGTGAATCATTTGTCTGATAGTATGTATCTTATTTTTCTTTTTCAAATTAATTAATAACAATTTTTTACACATTAATTATTCTTAAGTGAATAAAACTATTCTAAGTTTTCATATTTTTTTAGTGTTCATCGTCGGACTATCGATTTTTCCAAAAATGATCTATTACTAAGTTGTACGTAAGATCACTATTACAATTAGTAGACCCGACTAAATTTCCCATTCGAAGCAAAAATAATTTTTCAGAAAATATTTGTTCAATTCACAAATTTTGCCTTTTTACAAATCAAAATCAACCCTTTTATAAATCAAATTACTCTTCAGACAAATAAATTGTTTACCGCTTGGTTAAAGTGATTCATAGCAATTTCTTTAAATATTATTACACCCAAACTAGAATAGAAATGAACAAGATGCTCGCAGCGGACTGGGATTTGTACTTCCATAGTAAAAACGCGAACTCTGTCGTTCCATGCATCATCAAAATTATATTGGCGGAAATATGTTTACTTATTTCCTCTTTTTTTTAACGGCTTCTTAAGCTCTGTGCCTTCTGGTCTACACCATTCTTCTATCGGAGGTTGTGTCTCCCTCGCTGTCGAACTCCGTAGATCTTACCGCAGAGAACTTTCCGAGCAGGTTCATCTTCACTTATAGGAGTTAAGTGCCCTTCCCAGCGGAGCCTACCGAGCTTTATTTTCTTCACATCTATTACGCCGTTTATGATTAGGTTGAAAAGTTGAGTCGAGGTTGAGTTGAAATTTCGATCACTGTATATGATGTCGAGTTGAGTTCACTTTGGGTTGAAATAGAGTTGAACCTAAAGTTTTTGTGTGAAATTCTCATTTATAGATACTTAAAATTTTTTTAAAAACATGGAAAGTAATCAGAACGAAATAATTTTATATTCCTGTGCAAGCTACTTCACTTAGGCAGACTTCTCGGATGGTAAACAAACAAAACAAATGTCACTTCAATCCAAGTACAGAACCCGCGTATATGAGTCATCAACTCGACCGAAGTAGGAGAGCTGAGTTGAGTTGAGTAGACCAGCGGACCCAGTATCAACTCGACCCCCGTTTATGAGGGTTAAACCTAGTCATAAACGGGGTATATGTCGCGATAGTGTTAGTAGATCTCGTCGTTGTAGATTCTCCGGAATCGTCATTCCCCACATAAGAGCCAACAATTCTCCGAAGTATTTTCCTCTCGAAGACCTGCTCTAAGAGGTTAGAGTGCTTTTTGCTAAGCGTCTATGATGCATATGTGAGCACCGGTAAGGCCATCGTCTTATATTGTAGAAGTTTAGACATTGTGGTTAGATGTTGAATTCGAAGAGCCTTGACCATAGAAATATAAACTAACCACGGAATGTCTGTAAGCCAGATTAAGCGTACCACAATTCCTGATTCGTTTGAGTTCACTCGGTAGTAGTGGTCAGGCAGTGTAGGCCAAAATATGCAGAAATAATAAGAGGGACGTTTTAAAAGCGGGGCGATTCAAATTCCTAGCATAAAATCTATGTCCCCCGGATATTAACTTGGCACCCCACCAAGCTACCCCTGACTGTTCGGCAATTTGTATCCCACTTGTGCACACTATTGCTGTCCTTTTAAACAAGCTACCTTTAATGTGGTCGCTCACGTACAGGGTTTTTACACGAAACAACCGTTCCATGTTAGTTTATATTTCTATGGCCTTGACCGACTATTGACCTAAGGTAGGTAATGATTTTACTACTCCAAATTCGCGCTTCTCTACCTTGGTTGTGGGACCAATGTTAGGTGTTATTGCAGACGGGTTCACCAGGTTCATTGATGTGCAGCCCCACCTTTCGTGCCGCCCGCTCAATCTGGTTGAAAGCTTTCTGTACAGCTCTGGATGTTCTTCCATGTCGCCTGCATACCCAAGTAATTGGGTCGAGTTGTGGAGAATCGTGCCCCTTGATATCACCCCCGAATCTCGGATAACTTTCTCCAATGCCAGGTTGAAAAGAAGGCAGGCCAGACCGTCCCCTTGTCGGAGTCAATTATAGATGTTGATTGGTCTGGACAGTGTTCCGGATACCTTTACTTGACTTGTCAGATTGGTCATTGTCAATCTATATAGTCGTGTCAGCTAACTGGGGATGCCGAATTCTCTCAGGCTTTTGTAGAGCTCTACTCTGCCTATGTTATCTTAGGGTGAGTGCAGTACGCAGCGTAGATGGTAGAGTAGAGCATAGCTGCGCATACTCGCTTATAGAACTCTCAATGGGTTTTAAATGTGTGTGTGCATAACGCAGCTCGCTTTTTCTGCGAGCGGAAAGCGAGCTGCGTTATGCACACACCCATTTAAAACCCATTGAGAGTTCTATAAGCGAGTATGCGCAGCTATGCTCTACTCTATCATCTACGCTGCGTACTGCACTCACCCTTAGGCGGCTTTAAACTCTATGAAGAGTTGTTGGATTGAGTTTTGAAACTCGAGACATTATTTCATCGTCTGCCTCGAAGTGAAACTCTGATCAGTTGTTGACTTTCGGGGCTGAAGCTGCACTGATATTGGCCTACGATATTTCTAGCGGATGGGGTCATCCTGGTTTGTAGGATTACTTAGTCTACCAAATCTATAAAGCCTAGGTCGAATAACTGATTTAATCGGTCGTGTTTGAACAGAATTAAGAGAGACGTTCTCCGCAACTACCTTAAATTCAGAAAAACCATAACGAAAATTAAATCGACCGGCCTCGGGTTTAAGGCGCCCGACTGCCAATAGGGGTCCATGGTTCGTATCAACTCCACGGCCTGATTCTTCGCCATCCCATTTTTCCAACATAGAAAACTTTCCTTCTTTCTTGTCCCCCCCCCCCCCGAAAATCCCCGCTCTTTCTGCTGCCATCGCCTGTAAGCATAACAACCGAAGAAGCCATCTCCTGCTCGATCACCAAAGACAGCGTTCTGACACGATAAAATTGGATGGGAATCTAGTCTAGTAGAATAAAACCGCGTGTTGGGCATTACCTCTGAGCGGTAGTCTTTCACATGAAAAAGGCAAATCCAAGACCGGCATTTCTATTTGCCTCGAATTCTTCCTTACCTAACACTGCTATGACACTCCCGCCAACGAGTTTTCTCTTTCTTCAGTGTTTCAGGACTTCAAAAAATCGGGACTTCGAGAATTGACCTAACAATATATCCCTTATGATCCAAAAGTAATGCGATTTATGCTTTTGAAAATTGTCTTGTCAATATACGATCAGAGATTGTAACCAAGTGGAATGCAATGTCCCTACATACTCGGCTCGCAGGGTAGCGCTCATTGGAATGTTACCAATCGTTTTGCTTTGATTGGCCAGTCACAGACGGAGGCTGGTGGAAGAGTGTCAATAGGTATTCTACGAACTCGAGTATTCTCAGAATGGAAATTGAGTTGAGCAATCTCGATTCTAACCGTAAACAAGCTCTGATGTGGAATATTGCAAATCGACTTTAATTACCGTGCGAATGCCTACAAGAACGGGGGCCAAGTCAATGCTCTAATGAGTAGTATTGTCCCTTATAATTAAGTCGGCTTTAAGTTCCCTATAGAACCGTTTAACCATAGTGGTATGTACTAGAGGGCCAAGGCAAGGAGGCCGGAGGGAATTGAGGAGCTCCTTGAAGGACATCGGAGCTCCGCTTTCGTGAACTCCTTCCCAACAGATTGAATATAGGACTGCGGTGAGGAACCCGAGAAAGCCCGGTTGGCCGGGATCACCATAGCGGTGATACGTTCTTCAACGAGACTTTGCTCGAGCAGTCAAGTCTAAGCGACAAGCTAATATGCGGACTCCTGAACTTGTTCAAGCGGTCTGGCCTACAGATATGACGTGTAGGGGTATAGTAAAATAGACTTATGCCGGATCGTTGCGGATGAGTCGTGCCGCACTTATGCGCGTGCATACTTTTTGTATGAAAAAAAGTTGAACCAACTCTGGAAAAAAGTTGAGCCAACTTCAAATTTTTTGTTTGGCGGATTTTTTAAATTGTCAAGAAAATCATATGTTTTATGTCAATGAAGTCACTTATCAGGCGCCATTGACCGTGGTACTTTTGGACCCAATACTTCACCAAAATAAAAAAACCATAGTGGTAGCCCAGGAGATGAATAGGTTGTCTGCTTTGTCAAGGGAATCATCCTGGTTTCATGGAAAGGGCGCGTGTGTGGTTGGTGTAGACTACGAAGTTGCGTCTTTCGACGATATAGTAAAAGTGCTTTAATAGCTACATTGATCGCGAGAAGTTCACTATAAAATGAGAGTACGTAAAAGACTCTTTCGAATAAAGGGCGAGTAGTTGTCTTGTTGATTGGTAGACCAACTTTTCCTTCAGATTAAGAATAAATGTTTGATAGAAGCTCCCCAATCCTAAGAATTTGTGTGTTGGTTTTGAAAGAAGCTTTGCACGTACAAGAATAGCTTTGGAATGGTTTGCAGATGGGAGTACATATTCCATCCTTTGAGATACGATACCAGGTACTCTGAAAATACACCGTTGTTCTTGATATGTAAACATTCTGTTAAGGGGTTCGAAGAGCTGTCAAATGTGAGCCGCATCTTCTGACACAGTTATATTCGCTATGAATTTGGGATTTAGGAATATGTAAACAAGGTCTCTAGTGGCTTCGTAAAATAGGATTCTACAAATACCAATTTTTAGACCATATACCTCGAATAGTTAAAAGTTTTCTACAGAGAAATCAGCTTTTTTTCAAACAAACCAATAATTTATAAAATATTTACAAGACTATTATGTGTTACACATGTTTTGTTCGTTTTCACTTTAAACAAATGAGGTAAATTCGCTTTATTATTCACTTATGAACCTTGAAAACATTGCTTAAATTTTAACTTAACCCTCCAGCGCATCTGCATATACTTTTTAGATACACCTACACTAAGAATGATTAACTTAAGATAAGAAAGTGAACTTTTTACTTTCTTTTAAAAAAAATATTTAGTGAGAAAAGGTTTATTTAGTATTCTTTTATATCATCCTTACTTTCCTCTCCACTGTTTTCACTTTCGGTTTCCCCAGTTGCAGTTGTATTAATTGCTATAGTTGTACTCTAAAAAACAGGAAAAACACTTTTGTTTTGCATAAAAAACCAATCCCCGACTACTTTAGGGCATGCTAGTGTGTCATCACCAGAAGCTATTCATCATATTATTTACAAATTTGTGTTTTTATAAATTATTTTCATATGTATCTTTTCATTGCCACTAAAAGATAAATTCCAGTTGAGCATGGAGTCTTAATTTTATCGTAACAATGACAGCTACTTCGGTCTTAATTTCAGGTTAACACGGTCTTAAAATAAGAGGCTAATAGGGTATCAACTTTAGCGTGACTCAAAGCAATCTTAAATTCTTGAGATTCGTATCAGAATAGGCATCTAAATGCGCACAACTTCCTACTTTAAAAAAAACAACTTGTGCTCTCTCAAAAAAATAATAATTGTCGCCAATAAAGCCAAATTTATCAAGCTTTTTTGTAATATGACTTGATTAATAAAACAAGTAATTTTAAGACTATCAAATCTTTAAAAATATAACAAAAAAACAAGATTCCATTTTAGAATCTTAAGCAGCAACCATCTTTTTTGTCTACCAAGTAAAAATCGAATGCACAAAAAAAGAGAAATTCCACAAACTTCCTTAGTTACCAACCGTAGCAACAGGAGCACCTGAGGTTAATTTCTTGGCAACGCCCTTCTCAGTTTTGCTCCTTGAATTTTCTTTTTATATGTATCAAAATCGCTTTCAAGTATGCATGCGTACATAAAGCCAATTTCATTTATTTTATACTAAATCAAATGTTTATGCCAAAATCCTCCAAATAATATTGTAATATATATTTTCTTTCTTACTTTTATTTTCAGATTGTTGAAAGAAACTTGTGCAATTTAAAAAAAAAACGATTAAATCGTTAATGATGCAATATAAGTAAATTTAAACAAAAATACATAAATGGAACAATTAACCAAATAGAATTCTAGTCAATTCCTGTATATATAATATATGTACTACTATTAAAGAAGATTAATGCTATTGTTGTGAAAATATGGCAACGAGACTTGCAACCCAAAGGCAATTTGTAACAATAACACCAACTGCAAATAATACATCGTCGAAGGAGACTAGAAAGCAGAACAATCAAGGTGATGTTATTACAATATCATCATCTGGCACAGTAGATCAAAGAAATAATGGACCGGGAAATGGTATTGGAATTGATCAAGTTATTTCACAGGTATATATTTATTTTTAAATATGTAGGTTGATTTTTTTATTAATTTCTATTAATATATTATTAAATTTGTAAGTTACTATATTTAAAGAACAGAATAATTTTAAAACAAAATTAAACTTTGTTGAGACTAAATTTAGAAAAAAAAATATCTAAAAAATATACAATAAAACATGATTGAACATCAGAAAGGATTTAGAAATAAATTCCATTGCTTTGTCGAAATTATTAACAATTACCTGTTGATTGTAATTTGATTGACAAAACGTTCTAAGTAACACTTGCAGACCAATTAGTTTCTATTTTAAGAAATTGATGCATAATCAATTATTTACCTCATTTCTTTGTCTAGGAAATATAATCTGTGAATGACAGATCTTATTGAATTCAAGCTAGAATATTTTCAATGGTATTGAACAAACTAACGCATTTCCTAAAAATCATATTATACTTTGTTAGCTTGCTGAAAACACTTACTTAAAAAAATACTCTCTTATCTCACAATCACATTTTCCAAATCTCCAAACAAGTATCTCAATGCAATGGATTCCTTATGAGATTCAAGTCCTTCTCTACAAATCTATAAGTCCTACATTTGGCCTCTCCTTGAATACAAGTACTAAGTCAGATTTATGTGTGTAGCAACTCTTTCAAAATTTTATCGAGATCACTCTACTGAAATTAAAATTTTTCCCAATACAAGACTAGCTGGCCCATCTCACTCCACACAGTGAAGGTCTTCTTTTCGCGGTCACATTGCGGTCTAGAGTTTGGTTTTTAAATAGAGCAACTCGATTGTGGAATAATCTTTCGTAGTTAGTATTTCCGAACTCATATGTCAGAGTTTAGCTCTTTCAAAATATACGGTTCTTCAAATTCTAAAAAATAGTCGTTGGTTTCACCGATGATTTTCTCGTTCGATCCGAAACTTTTTCCACCAAGCCATTCCTTCTTATTTGGAAAGAGAAATAAGTCCAATGTGCCAAATCTGTTCGATTCAACTGTTTTGCGATTGCAATAGCAGCAGTGTGAACTGGCATTTTCGATCGATTGTGAGCAAGCGCGCCATCCACCTTGCTGACAGCTTCTTTATACGCAAATGTTCGCGTATAATATTAAAAACACGTTTTATTAAGATTTTTGCCATCTTCGCTATATGGTGCATCCTTACTCGACGATCGTTCAACACAATATCATTTTATTGACCATTTGTTCAGTTGTTACTTCATTCGGACGTCCGTGGTGCTCAGCAAGTCAGTGAACCACTTGTGAATCATTCCATGTGACGGACCAGAGTCCCCATAATACAATTTTAGGGTCTGTTTGCTTAACACAAATCACTAGCAGCCAAATGGCGAAAATTCGTCATTTGTATACTGAAGTAAATGATTGATTCTTGTCTTATTAAATCTTAATTTTTGTCTTACGTTTCGTTTCTACAAATAGTGAAAAAAAGCCAGCATTTGGTCAATGGCGGTGCAAATAATGCCGCACGGATATGTGTTAATAGTTTTTTCACGCAAAAAGTAATGTTTTATTAGCACACGGAACTCACTTTTTTCTATCCAAAGAAACACAATCTTATAGGCTTTAGAATGCTGTATAAAATGGCATCAATTTCAGGGCAAACAAAGTCAGTCAGCACTGCCCTTAACGGACGAGCATGAGTTGGAGTTTTCACATCACTAACTTGCCCAAGGCGTTCGAATTTACTGATTACACTGTACCTGTACGGGAAGGCCCTCGATGATGACCGCAACCACGATATTACCGTTTCCACGATATTTTCAAAAATTTTGTAGTAAATCTAGTCCAAAAATGGCATGACATTTAAAATGACACTTTTTGCTTCAAGACCCTTTACCTACAAAATCTACCGAATAAATTCTTCCTCTATACTGGTATATATCATAAGGTCCTTCTAAACACTCATGTCTAGCGTCGACTAGATCCATCATCCACATATTTCTCCGGCTTGGCTACCGACATTTACAGTAACGATACGCGAATTGTTAACCCCGCATTTAAATAGTCCACAGGAAAAAGATCTTGATAATGTATAATGATAACGAAGAAGGCTGCGAAACCTTTTTACAGTGGTCCGATTGAGAATATCAACTTTGCGAAATCAAAGCCCTTTACAAAATTCTTGTTTCGATTTTTGTTACATCCGTGGACCGTTCAAATTTCTTCTCTTTGGTGTGAAATTCTACAACATTCAAGAGTTTAAACGTACGGCCCATCGCCTCCCCCTTCAGCACTCTCCACATTCATATTAATCTGTTTTGTCCTTTATTCCTTTTTCTTCGAACCAAGCTTACTCCTAGACATTGCACCATGCCGAACTGGTACTACAAAGAGTGACTCCCGAGCTTGGACTTCCACATAAAAAAATAAAAACCTTCAAGGCTTATTTATTTCAGAAGAATGTTCCTCCGATATTGCTTAAAATGGTGCATGTCAATAAGCACTTTCCTATTCGTTATACGCCTTGCCACGGTATACAGAAACAAGGTAATGTAAAAGAGAAATGTTATTTGAATGCTGACGTCACTCGGCAAGTCTTCCCCATACAAAATCGAAATTGTTGTTGTTGTTTTCTGTATTAACTTGCCGGGTGACGTCGGCTTTTTCTACGATATTCGTACAATATTCGAGCTGTCAGTCTCTTTTACACTACCTTGTTTCTGTATACCATGACGCCTTGCTATAACATTCAATTTTATCGTTGGCATGATCAACAAATCATCATCTTTTGTTGGACGATCCTCGGCGCTAGAGCACCTTGTAAGATTGGACTCCCTCAGAGTTCTCTTCAATTACTTTCAATATAACAGCTTTCTTCTGCAGTTCTTAAAGGCAACTATAATGAACTTAAGAAACGCACGTCAAACGTTAAACCGGCCATAATGGACGTAACCATTTAGTGTATATGAAAAGTTTTCAAAAGCTAAAAATGATTAAAAATGTAATAATATTATTCATGGACAATTAAAACTTCCCTATTAATCATTGCCTTTTAAAAATAACTGTGTTTATTTTCAGTTTTAATAAGTTTCTCATCAAATTCGCTTCCATAATTTGAAACACAACATTTTCCATACTCTTTTTTTCTTTAAAACCCACAAAACTAGCTCCCATCAATGTAACTACAAATCATCTCACAAAACGTACCCGGTTCTTTTCGCATTCTTACGTTTAACGAAACCTAACGAAACAATAACATGAACGACGTACGTCCATTATGGCCGATACCAATGATTTCCACGAGAGCGCCCAGATGACGTGCGTTTCTTACGTGCATTATAGTTGGCCCTTTAATCTCTACCATTCTTAGCTTTTCTTCGATTTTAGTAATCTTTCTTGTTTTAGATGACGCATAATACGATAAACACATCTTATCTGCTCGTTTTTCATAACTTAGCTATCGTACATCGTTCCCTTTGATCAAATCATCAATTTCACTATTTGGTCTCGTTAGTCGCGTTCCACGTTCCTTGTTTCATCGAATATTTTCTTTCAAATTTTTCTTTCAAAATGTTGGGTCAACATTTTTCAGCTGTATTTCACTATTATACGCCTCGGTATTTTATAAAGTTTTATTTTGGAATAATTATATGATTTTAGGAAGATTTTTTATGTAATTAACGGCTGCTTCCTTAGCAACCGATGCACCTTAGTACGGTTGAAACTCCTTACACCCTCGATGCTAAATTGTTTATAGTTACATTCTGAGATATTTCTTTGAGAGTTTACGATAATTAGTAACTTGTTGAAAGCTCTTATAAATCAAAGGAATACTTTGATAAGAAACACACATAATATATAATAAGATAATGTAACATAATTGATTGCCAGTTAAAGCTTTTATCTTTGTTATAACTCAAGTGATTTTGATTAATTTGCATCTAAATTGCACAAACAAAAGTTTTATTAGGGGTGCAATTGAAATCTTTGTCATACTGATAAGATGTTATATGTGCCAAACTTGGAAATAAAATCTTCCTTGTTTTTAGCTTAAAAAAAGGAGGAAATATAAGATTGATTTTAAAGTTATGCGGGTTTTATCTAAATGAGCCTTTCTCTACTAAATGGAAAATCGCTGTCCTCAGTATTTTTAATGCCTTACATATTTTTATTTTTAAATTAAATGTGTTCCAAATAATATAATTTGGAGTGTTCTTAATGAACATCCAAGACTGAAATCATATTTTTTCATAATTATATTACTTTTGCCATTCCAACTCATCGAAAAATCATTACCCTGGCGTGTCCCAAACCCATTATTGCAGGTTCAAACAATTTTTTAAAGATAATGATAAGAGTAAAGATATTATATTAACATAGCCATGATAAAAACTAGAATAACTTATTTACGCTAATAATGCTTAAATTTCAGTCAAGTTGTATTTAAGTTAGAAAAAAATGGCTGCTACATGTTGTCCTAAAGTTTTGAAAACATTCCCCTGTCGTAAACAAAAATTGGAGCTTAATCTATTCAAAGTGAAGTGGCAACTCTTTTTTACGTTGAACGGAACGTCACCGACATGACGATTGCGTATGTACTAAAAAACGCGGGCGACTGCAATTTTTGTCAGTGTAAGAGCGGTGTTTGTGCAGATGAAAGTGACAGGGCTGCTTGGTGTAGCATTCCCCTGGTAAGTGTCATTCTTTGTTATAAATAAATAACTTTTAAATATCTTTTCTAAACATTATTTATTTTTACAACTACAACAAAAAAATGAAGAAAGATTTGGTAGTTTTAGAAATATGATTATATTTTAACAAAAAAATCATTTCCCTGTCGTCATTCCCCTGACAAAAAATTACACAGGGGAATGTTTTATTGTCCAGGGTAATGACAATATTACTATTGTTCTAGATAATTCATCAATATGCCACCTGTAAAAAACAATAAACTGACTAGAAAAGAAATTTTAGAAAATAAAAGAACAGCAGAACGTTTGCAATACCAGAAAATTAAAAATGATCCCGAAAAAAGAGAAAACAATAGAGAGAAAGAGCATTTGAAGTATCTAAAGAAAAAAGAAAAAGGAACAGTAAAAATAGTCAAAGATATGAACCCGCGCGAGCATAGAGCTATTAAGAAATTATGGAAAAAAAATGGTGCTACCTATCGTTCCAAGAAAAAGGCTTCGCAGACAGTGACGAACACAGTTATAAGAGAAAACAGCCAAAATTCTGTACAGAAGAATGCAAATAGGAAAAGAAAGATGCAAGCGAAAAAGCGAAGGGAAAGAGAAATGAAGAAGAAAAATAGAAAGATTACTGAGTACAAGATGAAAATTTCAAAATACAGAAAAAGGCTAACGCGACTATTAAACGCTCAAAATAAGGCTAAGGTCGTCACATCTCAAACTAGACTGCAAAATATGTTGGATACTGCACCACAAGCGTGGAAAGAGGTTGTTAAAAAGGCTTTATTTGGAGATGTATTAAATGAGCAATTGAAAGAAAATTATGGAAACTTGAAATCCAGAACAGAGAAACAAATATTTTCGAAGGTAGTTTCTGGCGAACTAGTAGAAAAACACAAGCTATGGAGGAATAAAGGATCTATCATATCATACAAAAGAGCAAAGAATTCTGCACGTCAACCATTTCTAGTACCAGGTAAAACAACTCGCAAGGACAGTATTTTAAAAAAGAATGCGAAGCAAGTGGGAAAATTTTATGAAGAAGACGATAACAGTAGATTAGGAGCAGGAAAACGAGAATTCTTAACCAGGAAGGGCGTTAAAAAACAGAAAAGATACTTGCTGGACTCTATTTTTCATTTACACAAGAAATTTCTTAAAAACAAAACACTCAAACTCAGTTATCAAACATTCTGTCGTATGCGTCCTTTTTGGGTAGTTTCACCAAAATGTAATGAACGAGACACATGTCTCTGTATAACACATGCGAATATAGATTTAAAATTGTCTGCATTACATAGTCGTCAAATTATATCTTACAATAACCACCAAAAACTACTTAAAAACATATGTTGTGATCAGTATGATGAACAATGTTTGTGCAGAGAATGCCAACGCTGTGTTAACACGTATCCAGATTATAAAGAGTTCGATCATAGCAAACCTATACAGTTTAAGAAGTGGATGTATGAAAAACAAGAATATCAAGATGCAAAATCTAAAAAAGTTCGTTTTGTGACGAAATATATTAAAAAGACTTTTACAGTTCAACCACGACAACTTATCAAAGAACTACATGAGGATTTAAATAAATATTTACTTCATGAAAGAAATATTACCCACCAATACACAGCTATGAAAAGCTTAAAAGAAAGCCTTTCGGAAGGACAAGCTTTGATACATATGGACTTTTCAGAAAATTATCGTACAAAATATGGCCAAGAAATACAAGCGTTTCATTTTGGAGGGTCTCGTGTGCAACTCAGCTTACACACGGTTGTTGTGTATACCAAGGAATGCACAAAGTGCTATTGCACTGTATCCAAAAACACGTCACATTCGCCAGCTGCTATATGGACTCATTTGCAACCAGTTTTTAAATCTTTGCCGTCTGGTGTCACTTCTATACATTTTTTTAGTGATGGGCCTGTTACGCAATATCGTAACAAAACAATGTTCTATATTTTAGCTTCAATGCTTCATCATCAGATCCCAAGTATACAAAATTTTTCATGGAACTATTCAGAGACAGGACACGGTAAAGGTGCCCCGGACGGTGTAGGTGCTACTTGTAAGCGAACAGCTGATTCTGTCGTTGCTACAGGAGTTGATATTGATAATTTAGACAACTTTATAGACATTTTAAAACAGCGATGCCCTAGGATAATTTTGTTTACGATTGTGGACGAAGACATTCAAAAAATGATCAATAATATCCAAATGAAGACTGCAAGCTTGAAGGGTTTCATTGGTACGCTAAAAGTACACCAAATAACAGGTAATGTTTCCACCGTTCCTCTAGGATTGAAAAACGGTCCCACAAAGCTGATGATGAAAAGTCTTAGCTGTTTCTGTGATGCCGATATCTGCGAACATTTTAAATTAGGAACGCTGGACTATGATACAAAAACTAACCTCTCAGATGATGATGTTTACACTGACTGAGATTGTGAAAATACTCCTGTATGCGATGATGTGCTAGAAGATAAAGACGACTCTTCATTAGAAATTGAATCTGCCGGTGGGCCTAGTTCAGTATAAGGCCAAATACTAGCCTGCGTATGTTGATATTATGATGACAAATTAAAGTAAATGCTAATTTTGTTGTAAAAAAATTAAATTCCTTGTATATTATTATTTCTTATTTTTTGTATTTCTTTTTTTTGTAAGAATAAAAAGTACTTTCTAATTCAAGTCTTAAAAAAACTTGTTTTAACTCATAAAAACATTCCCCTGTTCCATACGTCATTCCCCTGTCACAGATTTTCACAAAATCGTTCATAAATGGCACAATAATTAGAAAATAATACAGCATTTTCAAAATATACCATTAACTTAATATTTCCCTTTTTTTAAGTAACTTTTTTTTTTAAAAACAAAAAAAACATGTGAGGACAGATTTGTTTGGACCAGTTTCCATTTAGTAGAGAAAGACCCAAATATAAAATTATATAACTAAAAAACCCAAGACCATCATGGCATGATCTTTAACAGCAAAAATAATTGCATGTACACTCTTATATTAATAGACTTTCTGTCGTTATAAATGAGATCATACAACGTTTTCAAAAAAGTGTCTCAATTAAACTAGATTTATTCAATCACAATTCATTCAATCGGATAAGTATGTAGTCAACTAGTACTTTGGTGATGATTTTCAGTCGTTTAATTACAAACAATGGGATTTATTCTGTAGCACATAATTCTGTCACAAGGGTATTATGTTAGGTCCAATGGAAACAAGTTATTCTTTATAATGTCGCACGTATTCATTTGAAACATTTGCTTGTTTTACCATTGTATTTCTACACACATGTACGCTCTTTTAAATTGACTGAAAGAATGGTTTAATTATTTTAATTATAAGGGAGATTCATTCGTCTAAAAATGTCTATTAATTCTGATAGAGTATACACATACAGAAACCAACGGTTAAGAGGAGTTTGCAAAATTTGAAACGGCTGACCTCGACCTTGATGGATCGATGACAATATTTTTAGGACAATTATTTAGCAAATATAGTAGCCCGGGAGACTAATATACAAATCCTACATTCGACTCTTCGAATATATAATATCCTTCTTTACCCCTCTTTGGAGCATAGATCCTCCACAAAGCTTCTCCATTGAACTCTGTTTTGAACTGTTCTCTTGGTTTCAATCCAGGTTTGAATTCTTCCATTACTGTGCTTCTACTTGTATTTTTCGGTCTACCGACATCTCTACTTCTCTGCGGATTCCATTCAAGGGTTCGATTTGTTAACGCATTATTTTATTTTTGTAGCGTGTGCCCTATCCACTCATTTTCTTTCTTTATCTGTTTGATAATTAGTTCTTGCTTTGTCAAGTTCCATAAATTTATGTTTGTTATCTTTCTGGGCCAGAAAATTTGACAAATAATGCATAAAAATTTACTTGTATTTGTATCCGCTTGGTTTATGAGCCAGGTTTTCACTGCTATGAGCACTGGATTTCACGCAGGAGTTGAAAATATTTAATTTTACACTATTCGAATACAACTGGTTTATTTGGGGTGGGCTTTGAAAACCAGCTCTTACAAAACTTTGTCGCCAAGGTCATATTGATTTTTCCCTCAAAATGACCTCTGCTCAATATTGGCAATCCGGCATATTCCACCTCTTAGATCTCCTTCTTACGCGCATACTACAAACTAGGAATTCGTTCACAGGTAAAACAACTCGATCCCTGCAACTGCCAAGATTTAAACACAAGGGTCATCGCCATCTCCTTCAAAACCTTCTTTCCACTCCAGCACTCCTCATTATCTAAAACTTATTCTATGTAGTAGCTAAGCTTGCTATCAGACATTACATCATTACCGGACCACGACTTCACAAGCTGGAAGTACAAAGGGTGATTCCTGGCCTTAGTTCTGCAACATAATAAATTTAGTTTCCACTCAATTTTCTTTCCTTCACAACCATCTTATCTCCTCGCATAAATGTCCTTCCCTTCCATCAAACTATATTTTCGCAGCAATTTAAATTAAACGATCGAGTTACTGGAATTGTTCACCTGTTGCAATTTCAATCGAGCGAGCTTTTTGCAGATAGGTCTTTTTGCCTTTGCACGGCAGATTTGGGAACACAGCCTAAAACTGCCGCTCTAAAGGATGTTTCCTCATAGCAAAACCAACAATGTGTGACTTGCTATGGGAGTGATAAAATTCAAGACAATATAGATTTGGATCTTTAAGTTAAACAACGCCGGACTTACTGCCGGAACACAATGAGGCCGACAACGACAATACTCATATAAATTGTTGTTGTTTTTCCGTAGAAGTTGGCGTTGTCGGCCTTATTGTGTTCTGAGGGTTCTTATAGAATTATTCAAAAGGAAATGTGAAATTCAATACAGCATTTGCTTTACCATTACTTAAGAGAGCGTTGAAGCTGAAAAAAAACGTTTCACAACAGCTTTTCAATGATATTACGTAGAAAACTCTACACGCATCGATTGGAATTATTTGAAATTGAGAACCATAAATATTTACGTGACTTGATACGTAAAACGTTCCGCCTGTAAACACAATTATTTATCACCGAAAATTTTTATCAATAATAAATTTATGAATTCTAGGTAGAAATGCACAGTAGAATTGCTACAATTAAATGACGCGTAAAATTAATTTACGTTTTGAGATCCCAAGGGAAAACTCTTTTGTGAAGAAAATTTTTGTGTCATGTATTAATTTCATTTTAATATGCCAATGAATATGCTTTTACTTTATTAAAAGTTAATGCTAATGAAAACAACATTCCTGACATATCGTTCAGGAGGAGCCTAGAATTCAAAACCACTGAAACTAAATTTACTTGAAATTTAGCTATGTGATCAATTAAGCAAGTATCTTAACTTGTGATGGTAGGAGAATTTGACGGAAAATTATGCTTTTCATCTGCAACAAAGAATGAGAGAAATTAGTAACTGCTTATGCAAAACATAGTAGTCTAAAGTAGTATGTATCATGCTCTATAGAATGCTTTTGAGGAATGTAACAATATTATACTTTCAGTCATACACGACAAGGACTAGGACATGTAACAATACGAAAACTTTTGTTTAAGACTGCTTGGAGCTAATTTATTTAGGATTCTTCAAGGCAATTTTGTTTGTAATCGTTCCGTAGGACGAACGAAAACACGCTGGTAACCTGAGAAAGGACCAAATAAGATGCATTACATAGTTGGTGAGAATTTGCATAGGAGTGTGGACGTTGAAAGGTGAAAATCGAAGGGACCCAAGCGAGTCTTAGGGTTGCGATGCCATCTGACAATGATGATACAGTTCATATTATCTATATCGTTTCATTAGCACCAGGATGGCAGTCTATGCAGGGGCGGTTTCAGAGGGGGGTAATTGGGTAATTACCCCCCCTAAGAATTTTCGTTCGCTTATTTATTTTTATTCTTAAAAACTACCACAATTTCAAACAAACAAGATAAGTTATGGTGAATCTAGTCGGCGTTATATGACGGTGAATTTTTCCAAAACTACTGGAGAGTCGTGGAAGGGACCGATACCCGAGACTCGCGCTAATATGGCACGCTATGGCTGACTGCACACGTGCGTACACAGGATACGACAAGAGTCGGCTGCAAAGTGGTTTATGAAGAAGAGAGTGAAAGAGGACGATGGGGAGGGCACACAAATTTGAACGATGTTTTCAGCAGATTTTTGATCTGTGTTTGCTTGAATATCTGACCATTTTGTAAAAAAATCAAGATAGCGGTTCCAAAATGGCGCCCGATTTTTGCAATTGTGTTCCCCGACCCACCGACATGGGCATCAAATGGAAGGGCATGACAGATAGCATACAATTAGTTGTGTCGCGTCATTCGAAATTCAAAATGGCGGATTACTTTTTTCCTCACAACCCCCTAAGAATGGGTATCAAATGAAAGGGTATGACGATTGTAATGCAGTAACCTGTCTGACGTCATTTTGATTCTAATATGGCGGCCACCACAAAATGGCGAAAAACATATAATAGACAAAAAAGTAGGAAAGAAAATTTATGTAATATGTTTTATCAAATCAATATAAATAAATATATGGGTTCATTTGCTTCCTTTGCCTATCTATACTATTATATAAAGAGAAAAGATTTGATTGTTTGTTTGTTCCGGATAAACTCAAAAACTACCGAACCGATTTTAAAAATTCTGTCGCCAATAGAAAGCTCTATTATCAGCGAGTAACATGGGGTATACTCGTATATGACCGAAATTCAAAATGGAAGCAGAAATATGGTTGAATTTGCCAATTTTATTCCGATTCCAATGAAAGTGGGTATCTAGAGGTTTTTAAGGTCGCAAATAACGAATTTGCAGTCAAAAATTATAAATTCAAGGTGGCCGACGAATTTGCAAATTGTGTTCCGATTCCAATGAAAATCGGTATCTGAAATTTTTTAAGGTAACAAATAATGAATTTATGATCAGAAATTATAAATTCAAAATGGCCGTGCCAATATGGCGGACGAATTTTGTTAAATTTGTTCCGATTCCAATTAAAGTGGATATCTAGGGGTTTATAACGTCGCAAATAACGAATTTTTAGCCAAAACTTATAAATTCAAAATGGCCGACGAATTTTCAAATTGTGTTCCGATCCCAATGAAAATCGGTGACTGGGGTTTTTTAAGGTAGCAAATAAGGAATTTATGATCAAAACTTATAAATTCAAAATTGTGGGACCAATATACCGGACGAATTTTGCCAACTAAGTGTCATTTCCCGGTTAACTGTATGTAGGTTGTTCAAGAGTTGGAAAATCGGAAAATCTTGACATTCTAGCTACAAATGGAAAAACATTGAACATCAATTTATCCTGAAGCTCTCTAAGCAATCGGTTCAGAATGGATCAACAAGGTTTTTTTGGTGAGATGGTAAGGAGAAGCGGAAATGTGGGATTTATATGGGTTCCAGCTAGTTGTATATAATTTAAGACAATCGTCGGAGCTGACACGCACTTTCAATTTTTTTTGATGTCCATTGTTTTGTATTTATGGAATAAACAAATATTTAAGTTTTTTCTTTTTTTAAAATTACCCCCCCCCCCCCCCCTAAGCCAGTTGGCTGGAAACGCCCCTGAGTCTATGTAGATCTATCTGGTCGGTAGGCAAATTGCAAGCAGTGGAGTGGGTACACTATAAACTCTCTCTAATATGCTTAGACAAGACTTTGTGTAAATTCCTGGAATCTGAGAGTTTGTATATTACTTGCATGAACTTCGTTTGGATCTTCTCAGTTCTTTTTGTAGCCCGTCATAGCTTTCTTGTAGAGGTCCCAGTTACCCGAGATCTTAGCCCTGTTGAATAGCTTTCTTGTTTTTCTGCAGAGATCATTGTTCCACTACGCAACCCTTCGGTTGTTGTTTCGTGGTTTCACAGGACTGCTGCTTTCAAAAGCTGTCACGATCACTGTCTGCAAATTGGCAGAGACAAGATCGAGGTCGGCTGGAGCATTAAATTCGACACGACTCTTCCTGTTCCAATCAAGAATAAATTCAATGTTCCTATTGATTGAGTCAGACTGAGGTTCGCAATGATTAAGACTGGATCTGGCACGTACTTGTCTTGCCCCGGCCCTATCTAGTATTACCTTGATTGAACGTCCGGAAAGAAAACTCTCAATCCAGTTCTTTAGAAATAAATCAGCACCAATAGCTTGGAGTTGAGCTAACTGGGCTGATTGCCATACTCTATCGGGAGCCTTTGAGATATATAGAGCAACCAGACCTGACTCGCCAAATCGATGCAAACCTTCACTGAGGTGTTCTGGTTCCCAGTGGACGGTTTTGGTCTAAAGTCGTACTGTTTGGTTAGACTCCCTGTACCTAATAAGTAGTGACCGACCAAAGATTCCAGTTTCGGCTAAAAAATCTAGTTTCGGCCATAGTTTCGGTTTCGGCCAAAAATTAGCCGAAACTTCGTCCTCGCCGAAACTCAGTGTTCGTGAATTGTCGAGCAAAAATTTTGTGCAAAGGTTTTGCCAAAGCATTTCTTTAAGGCGATAGAAGGTATATTGCTCTTTGAAGCACCGGGCAAAAAAGAATTTGCGGCGCACAGAGATGCTAGTCAATCGTCTTTGAATTTGCTATCTGCTATCACCTCCGCTTTGTAGATAAACGAAGGGTTTGTAGATGAAGAAAAATTCTTCTTGATAGAGCTTATAAAGGACCAGAAATTTTTGCTGTCAACTTTTGCATTGAGGAGTTTACTTCTCAACTTGTTGTGATATTATGATTTGACTATTTATGGATGTAACCAATTAAGGCATCTATATTTCGAAATCACAACGAGAAGAGTAGAGAAGAAGGCTAAAAGATGAAAAGCACTACATAGCAGCCGGTTCGAAAAGTGCTATTGTACATGTTATAAGCTGCCTAAGCGCAGTCAGTTTTATTTATTACGAAATAAAAAGAAACTCTTTCAAGAAAAAAGATGCAAAATCTCCTTTTTTCGAATAATGGTTACACCTATTGTAATGGTCATTGACAAAGCAGCTTTGCACGGTGGGAATAAACTGTTTTTTAAAAAAGCTCTAATTGGAGAAATTTAATTATTTAAATAACCATTCGTCCAGATAAAATATATAATTATCTTATTGAATACTATTCTCATTTGGAAATTAAAATGTTCTAGACCATTAAAATAAGGGACGCTTCCAGGAAGATACTTCAAAACCCTCCGGAATAATGCACGTTCACAATAAACAGTAGATACAAGACGCAATAGATTATTGTTAGTTTTGACTATTTTATTTATAAAAAATAAATTAAATCGTCTAGACATTTTTTCTTTTTATAATTTCAAATATGTTTGCACAATAAAACAAAATATTTTTCCATTAAATTTTTAAAGAAAGCTTCCTTATAGACTTTTTTTATTTCTTTTTTACTTTTAGAAAAAACTACTATTACAAACCGACAACTCAGGAGTCACAGTGGTTGATGTTATTCCACTTGATACTTCCGATTCTAGCAACGAAGCACACAACGATGTCCCAGAAGTTACGGCTATTGAATCAGAACTTTCACCATCGGACAGTACCTCCTCAATATCCCAACAGGTTGGTGCACAAGTAACAGTCGTTCATTCACAAAGTCCAAGCGAAGAAGGAAGTCCACGATTCATAACCGTCACAGGTAAGTTCTGTAGCTCTGTAAAAAGAATATAATTTGTTTTTTTTTCTTTCGTTCTTTGTATGATAGATATGATGATTTACACTAACAATCCGATTACGTTATTACGCACTGTAATAACTCGTGTTCACAACTCTCATTAATACCACTAACAAATATTATTGTGGGTTTTCTAATAGAGATTGAGGGTCCTCCTCCCCGGCTCGCACAGAGAAATCACTACCACCGCTTTTGATTTTGATTGTCAATTCCAATTAACGTGCGATATGCGAAGTATCAACTGAAATTAATCCTGAATCAGAAAATAATCCCTCTGTGTATGATATTCCCTTTTTTGATTCATCGACTGGTTTCCACTAGAAAACTAACAACACAAATTTTAATATAACAATGAGAGAGGATTTAATTTTCATACCTGCGCCTTGCACGTGCTTCGATGTACGTGAACCAAGTGCGTGGTTCAACCTGGGGGTTGTGCGTTACCTTTTGTTATAGAATTCATTACAAGTATTTATTTCACGCTACTGAGATCGCAATAATATACTCGGAAAAGGGACAGAAAAAAAAACATTGTAGTTTAGGGGAAATATCGAAAGGGGGTCGTATTTTGTTGTACTACCGTGGGAGGGTGTAGCATATTGCCGAAGGTAAGATAAAGATTAAATCAAATGAAAAAAGCAGGTGCATTTTTTCTGCCATTGTGGATGAGCCCAATTAAGAGATTGTTTCTGATGATGTTATGTATGCTTGATGATTTCCACACAATAATTTATGGCACGATGATTGTAGGAAGCAATTTTTTTTTGGCATTTTATCATTTTTTTGCAGAATTTTTGTATTAATGAATTGAATTGTACTATATTAACATAGAAATAAGGTTTATATTTTTAAAAAGACTATAACATAACTATGTCCGAAATGACAGTGGCCGGACTTTGGACCTTTGCTTTAGTGACCTGAATTGTGGACGAGGATAAATATCATCCAGCGTTAGCAGCTTATTTTAAATTCTGCTCCAGTTTAAAACATAACGATACCCCGTCATACGCATTCAAAAGTGCTGACTATGCAGCCTTGAATTTTCATTTTATAAGGGTAAATTGGATCGATCTTTATAAACTAAATAATATTGATGATAAAGTGAATTGGTTCTATGACACCGTAAACGAGGCAATAGCGGAATTTGTCCCCCTAAATAGGAAAAGGAATGGAGGCTACCCTTGCTGGTTCTCCAATGAACTTATACACTTTACCAAACTGAAGAAAATAGCTTACAGGAACTTCAAAAAGAATAATACGCATAGTAATTATATAATCTTTAGTAAACTTAGAACTGAATGTAAAAAATTAAGTGTAGCCTGTTACCGAATATACTTAGACAAGGTCGAGAATGGTTTGAAGAGTGACGTACGAAATTTCTGGAACTTCATAAAAAATAAAAGACGTAATGATGTTGATATTCCATCAACTATGGTTTGGGAAAATGCTTCTGCAAGTAATGGCAACGAAGTCAGTGATCTGTTCGCCTCATTTTTCAAAAGTATTTACGAAATACCTTCTATTTCACCACCTCAACCTGTGGCTGCCTCTGCCGGGATTAGTAATTGTGTTGAGACCCCTGATGCACACGTCTCCAATTTTGAAGTTTGTTTCGATGAAGTTTATCGTCAACTGTCCTTGTTAAATGCTAATAAAGGTGCTGGACCGGACAACATACCAAACATTTTCTTAAAAATTGTGCTGTGAGCCTATCACTCATATTTTCAATACATCTTTGGTAACTGGTATATTCCCCGCTGTATGAAAATTGTCATATATTAGCCCCATCCATAAATCTGGCGATAAATCCAACGTGAATAACTATAGGCCAATCTGTATCCAGTCATCGCTAGCTAAACTACTTGAAAAATTGGTCCTGCCGCAGCTGATCTTTGCTTTCAAAAATATTATAGTTACTGGGCAGCACGGCTTCTTTGGTGGTGGATCCACAACCACGAATCTGTTTGGATATGTTAATTACGTACTCAATTCACTAGGCAGAGGAAAGGAAGTACATGCGCTATACACAGATTTTAGCAAAGCCTTTGATATGGTGGACCATGAAATCCTGCTAAAAAAATTGGGTCTATATGGTGTAAGATCGACAGCTCTGGAATGGTTGCGTTCTTACCTTTCTAACAGATGTCTCCGGGTACGAGTTAATGGCCACCTATCAAATGAATTCTATCCTATTTCTGGCGTCCCTCAGGGTTCGCACTTGGGTCCAACTCTTTTCAGCATCTTTATAAATGACATAGGTGTTAACATCAGCTCAGAATATCAATTATATGTCGATGACATGAAGATATACAGAGAAATTAATAATGAACTAGATCTTTATACCCTCCAGCTCGACATCTGTGAAATTGAGGACTGGTGTGCTACAAATAAGTTATCGTTAAACATAAAAAAATGCGCAGTGATCTCATTTACGCGATCCCACAAGCAACTGCCAGTAATATATACACTTGATGGTCAAGTCATCCCTAGGGCTAGGTCGATCAAAGCCCTTGGAGTAATACTTGATGATAGATTAACCTTTGCTGAACACATTGATACCATTACGCTTCGTGCGTACCGAAAGCTAGGTTTTATCTATAGAGCAGGTAAAGAGTTTAGGGATGCCAAAACACTGGTACTTCTCTTCTCAGCGTTCGTCTTGCCTATTCTGGAATATGGAACTGTGGTCTGGGGTGGAAGCACGTAAGTTGTTTCAATCGACCTCTTCATATAAAAATTCTGAATTTTTGTATGGAGAGGTCGATTGAAACAACATACGTGCTACCACCCCTAGTCTCCGTTCACTCAACAAGACATCTGCCGTATGGAAAAAATCCAACGTAAGTTTGTCAAATGCTTACTCTATGTCGAGGGCTCTGAGCATGTGCGTAGTATATGTGACATTGCTCAACAATATAATCTCGGTAGTCTACTAAGTCACAGACAGGTGGCTGACTTGTCCTTCTTCTACAAGGCTATCAACGGAATAATCGACTCGCCAGAAATTCTTGCTGATTTTGGACTTATCTGCTCGAGGGTTGAGCTTAGAACTAGAAGACTGCTTTCAGTGATCAGCTCAAGTAAAAACTACGTTCATCTTGGTCCCAGAAACCGAATAGCCAGGCTGGTGAACCTGTACTGCGAGGATTTTAATTTCTTTGGAGGATCCCTGTCATCGTTTTCCGGGAGTATTAAAAAATTGATATGCGAGGATCAATAGTTTTTTTATATGCTCAATATTGTATTTTATTTCTAATCAATCCTAATTAATTAATTAATTTTTAAATCTCTGTCCTCTGATTGTCTCTTTCTCTTTTTTTTCTTGTCTCTTTTACTGTTTTATTTTTTCTGATTTTATAAAACGTATTTGTAATCATGTATGTACAATGCCGATTGGCGTAAATTAATAAATAAATAAATAAAAAAGGAACCCAAATATTCTGATATAAGAGGCACTGTAAATCTGTTGGTGTTAAAAGTTCCACAGCTCCAACAAACTCTTCAGCCCGCCCTGAGTACCAATTGATAATCCTGCAGAAACCAGAACAGTACAGATCTACGGAAGCGTGTGCGTCCATTTCATTTTAAGGCCTTCTGGTTTTGGAATAATCCGCCGCGACTAATTTGAAGTAAATCGATATCACTTAACTTCTCTTATTTTGGTTGCAGAGACTTAAATTTTTTTAAGACTGGCTGTCATTTGATGTTTCTTATCAGTGGATATCAAGTGAGATTAGCTTCCTCATATTGCCATTTGCATAACTTCAACGAAATTTGCGTTTCTGCGCTAATACGTTCTTAATTTATCCATTGAAGCACGCGTAGCTCTTGCCCTTCCTCCAGGGTGCATAAAGCAGCCTTGTCCAAGGACTGTGAGCGGCTAGTACACACTTTAGGCTGAAAAGGTACCATTTCGTAACTGCCCTCGTGCAAAACTTTCACCTAAGTATATGGCAGTGTGCTTGAAGTGATTCGAAATAAAGCCTGTCATATTCAAGTAACGGATCGTACCCTATATTAAGCTTCAAAATCTCTTTTAAGCCCAGTGAAAAAAAGGTTTTGAAATGCACGATTTCTGATCCTATCCAGAGCCGCAAAGAAAATTTTCGGTTGTTTCTCTGCCTTATTCCCCTCCACAGCCACAGCAGTTGGTGTTATATGGAATTCTTAATCTGACCGCATTTTCACCAATTGGGAAGTATTCTGTGATTATGACCACGATCCTAGGGAAATTCTTGTGCGCATCATCAAGTGGTCGAGTGAAGACTGATCCTGTATCTCCTAGCCCAGAAAATGAACTCCTTTTCACAGGATTCGACCAGCTTCGATGTTACACAGACCGCGCATAGTGCCTTGATACAATAAGAGGATGAGCCTGGCTTTCGGGTTGTCTATATTACTAGGAAGGCAGGCGGTAGTATTTTAAATTTCATCGTTCAAACCCAACTCTAATTTAGAGCCTTTTGTGTTTAGAGCTATGTCAGATTTCCTATCAAGTTTGGAGTTTCCCCCCTTCTCTCTCGCTTGAAGTTGATGTCCTGTAATCAGATGACTCTTCTAACATTCCTAGTGGTAGAAATCGTAGTATATTCTGTGTCAATAAGTCTTCTCCATACCAGCAACCCTCTTTCCGTAGCCTAATGTACCCGCAGACTCTCTTACTGCCTGATGTATAGCTCTTGTGGAAGCAGATAGAGAATTACGCTCATTGTTTCAATGATCTTCACCATATGGTTTCAGCTTTACAATATTTCTGTAAATTTTGAAATCTCCATCACCACCTCCATGATGGCAATATTTACCGCCGCCCAACTCTTTCAAGTGCGGAGGGTAGACTCACTGCATCTAGTAAAAATCTATGAAAGTAGACTTATTAAAATAGTTGAAGATTGAGGTTTTGGACATATAACATATCACTAAAATTTCAATATAATTTACTCGTTACCTATAGGGAAAGTACAAAAACTAAATAACTTTCCTAATAAATAGATAATAAATAAAGTGATATCGGTTTATATTACTAACTTTAGATACCAAAAGATTTCGTTTTTATCTTCATATTAAAAAAGTATTGCCTTGTTATATTTTCACATTTCAACAAAATGTCAAATCAAAACGCAAGGCAAAACCTGTTGTCAAGATAATTGTTAAGGGTCGTACATACCAAATCACTTTGATCCCTTATAAAAGCAGAATACTTACTAGTTTTTCTATTATAATACAACCATGCACTTCATCATAAAGATCAGGAAAAACTCTCCCCTGCAATAAATTTCAAATCATACATATGTGGGGTTTCTTTTAATTGTATATCAATCAATGCCCAGTCATGCATTCGTTTATCACCTGAAAAAGAAATTTTGCTATGAAGATTTCATCTGAAGGTTAGTTGAATTGAATGCTGCTGAAACCTTTCAAAATGTTTACCGTCCATTGAAAACGAAGATTAGATAGAAGGATTTGATAACATTGACGAGTTTGTTATCTCTTACAAACAAGTCTGCAATTTTATTCTCATTTTTTTTCTAATAATTCTATAAAGCTGGGAATATAAACAGATGCTTTCTTTGCGATGTAATAAAAGAAATATTCGAAAGTACAAAGATAAATGCAATAAAAATTTAAAGCGGTAGAAAATAGAGAACTTTTTGAAGTAAATATATTTATTTTTTGTTGTGTTTTTAGAATTGATGGTGGTTATCTGGAGAAGGGCTTGCCGCGAAATCCGACCAATACCTACTAATATTTTTGCAGAAATACTTAAATATAACAAGAGCTTTGGATTTAAAAGTTATGTAAGAAAAATATGCGAAATATGACTATATAAATAAAGGGGGTTTTTTTAAACCTTTTTAAAGATTTCGCATCGTTAGAAAATCTTTAAATAAAAAGACAAATGTCTTTGTTTAGAAAAGGAGGTCTGCATAAAAGTTGAAAGTATGCATGTGGAGTCTGTAGTAATGAGATTCCGTCGACAGTTTTGCGTGAACTTTTTCATTCAAAACGACAAAGTCTGTACAGATAAGAAAGAGTGGAAGGTCAGACGGATACAAAGTACGCTTTCAGAAAAGCCAGATCAACGACCGATGCAGAAAATATAGTGACGAGCCTGCCGAGAGACTTGATACAAATACATTTTCAAAATATCAATATTTATGAATTCCTACATATTTTCATTAAAACCTAAGAACGAAACAATGGGTGAAACTGGAATATGTAATAAAAATTCTCGATTGAAACTGATCTAAATATCGTGCAAAAACTGCATCAAGTAACGTTCCATATGTCGTGGCGCTTTCGTCAACAGAATTTGAAATAGATTAAATTAAATTTTTCATTCAGAAAATGTAGCCGTAAATGCGCCGTTTGTGACTAAAAATTAATATTGAAATCGCCACTCAAAATCGTGTGGATTTTGTTGAAGTTTTGACCTCGTCAGTTAGAGCTTAAAATGATCAATGGCAAAGTTGTGGAGAATAAAATTATCTACAAAATGAGCCCTCAACGAACTCTGTAAGTTAATTTGGCTCAAAGTAATGGCCGGTCAAAGTTGAACCATGATCGTGTGGTGAGGGTTGGATGCAGTTTTTTGCCATTAATTCGCAAAATTTTAATTTTTTTGGCTTAATTCCCATTAACAAACTTAAAGTCCTAGTAATTACCTTTAGAATGAGAATGAATGGTATGCTACTAATGTTGAACAGTGCTTTTTTTGGTCGCAATGGAGGTTTGTTTCATGCAAGGAAACATAAAATGAAGGTCAAGTGAGAACTGTTAAAGTAAAGGGGGTGCAATCACTTTAAAGATATTTAAAGATATAGTTGCTGTTCTTCTAGCGATTGATAAAGCATTTCGATTGATATTATGTTCAATCATAAAACTAGATAATTTCTGTTCTGTTTTTATATTGTTTTCAAATTCAAACCAAATTCGAGAAACCAAAATAATTTTGTTTGGTGCTACAAAAATAATTTTTTTTGGTGCATTATTTAATACTAAGTTATTGTAATTCTACACGGAGTCATTGAATAGGAAAAGGTACATTCCATCATGTTCTCTCGTAAAAAAAACTGGTCACTGCCAATGATTATCTAAATTGTTACCAGTCATAAGTTATAAGCTTTTGAGACTCGTGCCTGTCATTTTGGTAGTTTGAGTCCATTCTTGTGACTATCAGCTAGTTTGGTATTCTAAGAACCCAGTCACAAGAAAAGCGACAACGTACTCAACGCACGCCAGAAAATATTGATGCAGTAAAGTAAAGTTTATGTGAACAAATAATTTTGTCTATGCTACAAAAACACAGACTCGAGTTTCTTCGCCTCTTAGACTCTGACTTTAGCCTTTTCCTATTGTTAAACGTTTTAATCTAACGATTTGACAACGTGTGAGCATCTGACGCGAATAAAAGCAATTCGCTAGCAAGTAAATTTTTTGGCCCAAGGCAACCCTAAAAAGTTTTACTTCATAAATGAAACAGCGCTTTACTGTGTCGTTGAAAAAAAAATTGAGCAGAATGCAATTTGAACTGCTTCTGCACCAGCATGTTCCTTAAGTTTAACTATATCGAACTTGAAACTTTCCTGCCTATATGCAAAACCTTGTACTGAAAGTAAATATATACTTTGAAGGATCCGAACGAGCTCATTTCCACGAAATTTTTTAAAATAAACCTTTTCCTTAATATAATACCAAGTTGCATAGAAATCCACCTTCAAAGAACGCATTTAGAATAGTCCTTGCTTAAGGCCATTGTTTCATTTACAAAAATCGAAAATCGAAAATTTTTTTATTGTTTCTTTTTGTTCAAAAATATTTCAAAAGTACTTAAAAAAAATTTGAAATAAAAATTCCTAACGGTTCCTTAGTTATTTAGATATTTACAACTAGTAATCAAATCAAATTGTATAACTTTCAACGAAAAAAAAAACTTTAAACGCGTTTTTCTCGAAATGACTTTTTTTTGCGGTTCCCACGATATCTCAAAAACTAATTAACTTATCGATCTGAAACTTGGTGCATTTTCTTTATTGAAGTATTTTCCAGTGAGTGGACTATTATAAAGATTTAATATGCATTCGTTTTCTGTTTATCGGCTCCTGTTGGTGCATTTTTGTGTTAAAAAATCGACTTTTTTTTCAAGTACTCACCAAACATACAATTATCGGAATTTTGACTTTATTTTAGTTCACACACTAGAGATAACACTACCAGCGAGCAATTATTGCTCGCTGACACTACTAAACACTACCCCATTTTTGTTTCTGTTTTGGATATTCTGGACACCCGCTACACGGTTCCCACGTTTTACAGCTCTTTTTTGCGACCTCTACTTTCACGCCATCTATAAGAAGGGCGATGTGAGGAAGAACAAAAAAAAATTTTGTTTTAATAACATGAATGTTAATGTAAAACAATAAAAAAAAGTTTGTACTGATAGATATTAAAGTCACTGAGAAAAAAAAATATAAAAATTGACGTTTTTTCGAGTAAAAAATGAAACAATGGCCTTAAAGCTACTCAATCAATGATGTAATTACACTAAGTAATTTCTTTATTTATTTCTCATGAAAACATACTTCCTGTTACATCGTGTTTTCCCAATAACCAATAAAAAAATTCCTTGAAATGCAAAAAATTAATAAGGGACGATATGTGACAAGAAATCACTACAGAAAATACACCTTTATTTTCTATTGAAAAATGTACAAAAGCTATTTGAAAAAAGCATTGAAAAACAAAGCATTAACACTGATAGATTTTTTTTGGACTATGTTTAAATTTATTCAATAAATTCTTTGAAATGAGTACTTACAATAAAAAAATTTTTTATCAATTGTCAGCGAAGGTGAAAACATCAATTATAAGACAATCTTCCTAAAAGATATTATCTATTATAATAATTATTTCTCACTCACCTGGATGCTCAGTAATCAAGCAAAGAGCTTTTCTTTGAATTCTTTCTTTTTCGCCTTTTTGCACGCATAAATATATATATAAGAAATTCCTATTGACTTTGAAAAGCTCTTGGAAATGTACTTCTTGGTGAACCTGTTGGATACTCAGTGGGTATTTTAGCATCCTTTCCTTTTGCTTCAAGGATGGTAATAGGTATTAATTTTAAGGTTGTTCGTAAACATTTCCTTCCTAGAAAACTGTAGAGCTGATACATTTGTTGTTTAGACATGCTAGTAACATTTTAGTTGCGATTAACATAATCCAAATTACACAATAATTTTTATTTAATGCTAAATGTTTCTGTGGCGTTTTAATCTATCAAAATCATTTTTTGGAGACAGTGATGACATTTTCTATATCCGTGGAATATAGTAGTATACAAATGGAAACAAATATGTTTCCCATTATTTATTCCTTTTTGGTTTTTCTCAGCAAAAAATTCATCTCGTTACTACAGTAAGTCGTTATTTGTAAGGTAAAGAATCATTCAATATATAAAAAAAATATCTAGTTTAAAAAAACTAAAAAATACGCTTTTATTTTTAAATGAACTAAAAAGTAAACAAGTATATGGGAACAACCTACATTTCGAAATCAAGCTAAAAATGAAATTAACGAAGTTATTGGTAAAAATTATAAATATAACTTACTTAAATATAACAAAGCATGGAGCGCTCTTTACTTATATTCTAATTTTATTAATACTGGAACTTTTCATTAGCGCCCCACGCTTTTTTACATTTAAGTAAGTTATATTTATAATTTTTACCAATAATTTCAGTAATTTCATTCTTAGTTTCATTTCGAAACGTAGGTTGTTCTCATATACTGGCTAAAGCAATAAAAACTTTACATTCAAATTTCTTTTTTTCCTTTTTAGCTCATTTTGAAATAAAATTGTATTTTCTACTTTTTAGTCTATTAATATGTTTTTCGCCTTTTGTGGTGGCCGCCATATTAGATTTAAAATGACGTCACCCCGCTTACTGTATCATACTCGTCGTATCCTTTCATTTGATACCCATACTGAGTGGGTTGTAAAGAAAAAGGTAAGGCATTCTGAGTTGACCGCCATTCTGAATTTGGAATGACGCTGCACAGCTAATTTTATTCTACTTGTCATTCCCTTTCATTTAATACCCATGTCGCGGATGGGCTAACACAATTGCATTGTTCAGCGCCATCTTGATTTCTGTACAAAAAATGTCAGATTACATTATCACGCAAACTATGCATATGTGCAAAATTTAAAGTTGATATGTAATATTTTCTACTTTTTAGTCCATATGTCTTCCGCCATTTTGTGTTGGCCGCCATTTTGAATTTGGAATGACGCCACACTGCTAATTGTATTCTACTTGTCATACCCTTTCATTTGATACCCATGTCGGGGGTTGGGGAACACAATTTCAAAATTCGAAAACGCCATCTTGATTTTTTTACAAGTGAACTATGTATATGTGCAATATTTGAACTTGATCGGCTACGATCGGGTCAAAATCAAGTTACATGATTTATTTACATAAAAAATACAGCATACAACATTCAGGTAAAGCTAATAAAGCTTATAAAAATAAGACCAGAGGTAGATTTATGTTGGGCTCATACACAAAGTAGGATTTTCAGTCAACTGGGCCTGTTATTTCATCATATTAGGGGTATTCATGTCACATTTTACTTTGTTCGTAGTTTTCGTAGCATCGTAGTTCTTCGTAGTTCATTTTCATACATTTGGAAACTACGAAGCTCCTGCACAACTACGAAGCTGAAAACCCTTTCAATTTCACTTCGTAGTATCGTAATTTGTTATTTGACATCTGTACTGTGTGAATTACGATCCGAATAGCAATAACAATAATTCAAATATAAAATGGACCTTCATGCCAACTAAGCTTCAAAACTACGAAACTACGACACTTTGAACAACTGAAAAATGACATGAATTCCCTTATTGTTTTACCACACATTTATGCCGTACAAACTTTATTTTGGATTTAATTCTGATAGTGTTAAGGTGTCGAGGTTAATAAAGTGAATCAAATACAAGATCCTTTACAACACATGTCCATATGAAAAATCTGATAACTACATCAGATACGGAACAACGAGTTTATCAAAGTCAGGCCACGCCCACTAAAAATTAAAGGGCATTCAGTTCCATTCATCTTTTCGGAAATTTTTTTATATGTCAATTCTAAGCTCAAGTATAATCCTCTATACAGCCAGTCCAGTCATGGTACAATATGTAGTAGTAAGCTTAGTATGAAGTCAAGTCAAGATTTTTGGGTTATAAGGAGTCAGTAGGACGTTGAAGGAGATGACGATGAACCCTGGGTTTGAAATCTTGGTTTTACAAAATCCAGGAAAAACCTGACTGCGAAAGAGTGTTCCACAGTCGAGTTATCCTATTTAGGAGCGAATTCCTAGTCTGTATGTTGCACAAAAAGGGCGATTGTAGGTAAAGGGAATGAACCGAGCAGACTAATCTGAGGTTGAGCGTTGAGGTAGTTCCATTTCTTCCCATTTTAAATCTTTCAACTCTGGGCTGTTGCATCACCTCTGTTTTCTCTTCATTGATGTTCAGGCCTATGTCTTTTGCCACCTTTTTTAGTTCGACACGAGCTTCTTTTTCTGCAAATAAAGACCTTCCCACTATATTCACGTCATCTACATATCCAAGTTGTTATGCAGAGTGCGTTGCTATTAACACAATTCTCCGGACTAACGTTTACCTTATAACCAATTCTAGGGCGAAGTTAAAAACCATTGCGGCCAGTCCATCTCCTTGTCTAAGACCTTGTCGTACTTCGAACTCTTCTGTCATTGTATTTTTGATCTTTACTTTCACCAATGAGCTATTAAACAAAACATCAATAATAATTATAAACACAAATATTTTCCTAATGCAATAAAATACCATTATATTTTAAAATGAAGTCAACATTTACCTTTTTAGCAATAACAAACAAACTTAACAACAAATTCTTTTATGTAAACAATTTTTTTTGTAGAAATTCTAGTCACCCCAAATTGTATTTATCAGATTCTTTTCACTAAATTGTTACAGAAAAAAATGTAAAAATTCTTGTTGTACTTGATTATTTAGGACGAACAAAAAGTACTTTTGCGAAAAGAAAAATTATTTAAAAATAGGTGTAAATTTGTGATTCCTATTGTATAAAAGTTTATCCAATTAGCGTAATTCGATTTGAAATTTTAATAAAAAAAGTAAACAGGTATTTTTCAGCTTTTATTTTTTCGATTATTTACAAGATTCTTGTAATGATAATTTTTTTAATATGGTGTCAAATGTCATGCTTTTAGAGGACCTTTTCTTTTGAAATAATTTCAATTCAACGAGAATATTGCTAAGCTGGCCGATTATGTTGGCCATACAAACCACAACTGCTACTATTTTTCTAGTATTTAGACCTATAGAAAACTAATTACATATGTAATTGAGCTCTTTATTTTGAAACTGACCTAAGTTCTTATTCTTCTTTGATAGCTTTACAGCCTAAATTCGAGCGTTGGCCTCCTTCAGCTTCTTCCGAGAGACGTTTTACTGCTCCGCAGCTTGCGTCTAGTGTTTTGTGTTGGTTTGCCAACTGGTCTTGATCTTGGTTTGCCAACTCATATTTTCCTATCTCGTAGTAGATTCAGGGCTTTTATCGTCATTCTTGCGTCATCCATTCTTTGAATATGACCAGCCCAACGGAGACACTAGCTTGACGTAGACATGTGTTGACAGTTATCGCTCTTTGTATAAGTCGTACAATTCGTGATTATAGCGTATTCTCCATGCACTGTCTTCATTACTGGCCGCATATCCTTCGGAGAACTTTCCTTTTAAATATATCCGTCTATCTTCTCTGCAGATTTTTGGCAGATACTCCATGCTTCACATCCATCTATTATCGTTTTATATATTCTTAGTTTGGGTTTTCTGTAGATATGTCTGGATTTTATTACTGGCAGCAGTGAGTAGTGTTCTAATGTTCTATTTGCACGTTATTGTTTGCACATCTATCATTTCTTTGTTTGTCTTCGCTGACTGTGGACCTCAGGCAGTTATATTACGCCCAGGTAGTGTTGTGGTGTTCTACTCCTTTTTCCACCCTCGACTGAATTCAAATCTTGCTCTTATCTGCATTTATTTGTAGTCCTATATTTTTAGCACCATCTGCTAATTCCGTGAAGGTATGACAGTGATCTGGCAAGGCAATTTATGCCATCGGCATATCCTTCCATCTGTTTTGATTGATTTATTGTTAAGCAAGGTTGGGTTCGCGTTTGCTTTGCGAATTACTCCTTCTAGGTAAAGATTAAATAGCATCGGTGCCAACCCAGCGGCTTTACTGTTAAGGGGGCTTAGGACTCACTCTTTGTACTACTAGTCCCTCATGCCGTTCAATTCATGGTAAATGGTAAACTAGGATAGAAGAGAAAGGATAATTTAGGGGTCTGGTGGCTGCTTGAATAGATGTCGATGAATCTTGGGTTTGAAATCTGAGATGTTATATGAGTTCGGAAACACGGATTGCGGAAGATAGTACCACAATCAAGTTGTTCCATTAAAAACCGAATCTCTAAACCATAATTTGCGCAAAACAGATGGGTGCAGCGTATGGGGGTGAGCCGATTTGGCTAGTCTTGTAATAGAGAAGGCTGCTACATCCTACGGTGACTTAAAGAGTGTCTTGTATTCTGACTGTACACTTATATTTTCAATTGTAATTTTCGTTAGGTTCACTATCTTTAAAGTTTAGGTCGAGCATTGTCGCACAAGTTTTTTTTCCTGTCGATGCTGTCGCTTGCTTGAAATCGACGAAAAGTTGTTTAACATCGATGTATTCCCAGATTTTGCGGATTACTTGCCTTATTGAAAATAGTTGGTCCATTGTTGACCTATTTCTTCTAAATGCAGCTTGGCATTCACTAATTGCTGCTTCTGTATCGGGTTTCAGCTTGGATTTAATTATGTTTGTCATTAGTTTATATACAGTGCTTAAAATAAATATGTCTTTATAGTTTGCACAGTTGAATTTGTCACCTTTCTTGTGGATTGGACAGATAATGATTTGTGCTAACCTTCGGGCATTTTTTCGTTCCTTAATATGCAGCATTGTAATTGCCTACTTGTCTGACCAACTCTGCTAGGATGTTAGCAATTCCTAAGGATTTGTTGTTTTTTAAGGATCGTATGGCACTTTGTACTTCTTCCAAGGTTGGTGCTTTTGTTTGTCTGGTGTCAATATTATGTTGTAGATGGGGCTCTGTTAAGTGTCTCTGGTGCTTCTATTCGCGTTCAGCAGCTCACTAAAAAATGCCTTTTTTTTCAATTTACGTCTTCGTTGCCTATGATTATAGTACCTTCTTTTGTCATACTTATATTGGAGAAGGGCTTAAAGCCTTTTTTGAAAAAGCGCACTTCCTTGTATGCTTAGCGTGTTTTGTTTTGTGCAAAGTTTACCTCTGCCGTCAGAATGTAGTTGTTAAGGAATTGTCTTTTCTTCTCCATAAAATGTTTTCTGCTTCTCTTACCGTTTCCTCGAATTTCAGTTACTTCCTCCTCGTCGGTCTCGCTATGTATATTTTTCTATTTTTATGTCTGCCCTCTCTATAGCTGCTTTTATTCCTCGTCGTACGATTCGCTGGCTCTGCCTGGTATGCTTGTAACCTACGATTTGTTTCATGACATTGGTCAGTATCGCCTTCAATTTTACCCATTTTCACTCGACTGTATCTGCGTTATTTATGTATGTTTGGACCTATCCTTTCTGCTAGCGTTGTCTGATATCTCTCCGGAGACGATCAACGACGATTTTTTTGTTGTTTACTTATTTTTACTTGAGTGGACAGCCGACATCTGAATCTAGCTTTTACTAAGAAGTAGTTCGATTCACAATTCGCACCTCTACAAGATTTTACTTGGAGGGAAGCTAACCTTCTGTTTATGAGAATATGATTTATTTGATTACAGTATCTTTCGCTAGTATATGATTTATTTGATTACAGTATCCTTTGGCTAATCTTTATAGGACCAAATATTCTTCTTCCGATTTTCCTTTCGAAGATTTTGAGCTGATATCGCTTCCCCCTAAAATTCTTGAAATGCTTTCCTTTACGTTCTGCAAGTTCCACTTACACCTTTACATGTTAAGATACGCTTTATCAAAATTGTTGAAAGATTGATCTGACTTATATTTTTGAAAAAAGGTTCCATCACTAATCCCCAGTTTTACAATTCCAGCTTAAGGCTTCAGCTTTCGTGAGAAAAAGGGCATAAGTGATGTGAATAATCAAGAGGTTATTTTTGTTTGGCAGGACATTAAAAAACACAAGTCAAAAAATGGCCGAAAAGAGGCAGATGTGCATTTTGGCTTAACTATCGAGAGATTTTTTCCTTAATAGTAGATTCTTTTTGCATGAAAGGAAATGTTTATTTTTATCTGTATAACGATTATATAATTAATATAAGTATAAATATCCTGCCAATATTAGTAGACATTATATGAAAATACAAATTTTATTTTTATATGAAATTTTTCTTATAATACTTTTTAACTTCACAAAAAACATGAACACAAATTAATTCCTTAAGCACTTTCAAGTACTAAGTCAAACCAATCAAAAATAATTAATTATTTACTGCAAAAAAAAACATCTTTTCAAAATAATTATTAATAATAATTTTGCGGTTGCACAAGTCTCAACAATTTTCCGCAAAGCCACATTTAAACTAGATAAAAGATGAAAAAAGGAATTATATTAAATTTCGAAATATTTTCCCACGTAAACTGAAAGGGGTATATGCAGGTTATATACTTTAAAATTAAGTATTTACTGCGGTTTAATAATTGAAATAAATTCAGAAGATCCTATGTAAGAGTTTTACCTTCGCCATTCCACGGATGAGTATAAAAATGGTTTTGAATCCTTTTTCATAATTTTCATTTATTTCCCTTAAAAAAAAACTACCCAACTTTTGAGCCAAAACATGCTAAAATATATTTGACATAACAAAAAAAAAACAATATTGAAAAATATTCAGTAAAGAAATTTAACGTTTATAAGCGTTAAATATGAGCAACCCCTCCATTCTCGTATCACGGTGTGCTCAGGCAGGACAGGACAACCCTCCTTTATGCGTTGATGTCTGCTATTTATATCCGCACAGCATAGGCAAAAATTGGATACGTTGATACTGATGCTGCCAACCATCAAGAAGCCCGGAAAAACATCAAAATGGGAGGTGCTTTTAGTGTCGCAACCTTCCACCATTGGCTGGCATCTACAAAAGCTTATTAATTCAAGGGAAATTTGTTGTTTTTTTTCCCATCCGGTAGGTGGACCACTTTCACCTGAGCTGGGCTTTGTTGATATTCCTTTTCCCTTTTATCCTATCGTTTTCGGCTCACAAGATTCATCTTCCGCGTGATATAGTATCATCTCACAAGCAATGTCGGGCTGTATTTATTTCTACCCTCTAGGTATAGCGGAACTTATCAGGTGAGAGCTTAATGGTGTATTGATGTATGTACTCTCTGGAGCTCTTACAAGGGATTTTTGGTATGCCTTTGATTTATATACTACCTTTGTTAAATTTTTCGTTTTTTTTTTTGGTCCCAAGGGGGGGTAAATTATACGCATACATTGATACAAATTTACGCAATTTATGCCTTAGATACATTAGTAGATGGCATATTGCTAGGATAACGTCTGATTCTGGATTCAGTTGTAATTTTACCGTCACCGTGTATTCTGGTTGCTAGGCACAAAGTACGGAACTCCTTTCACTTTCAGTTGTTACTCTAGTGATGAATATTGGGTGAATGGGATCATTTTTCGTGTACTTCTCTCTGATCCTGAAACTAGTTCATCACCCATAGTGACGACCTTTTTACTGTTTTGTGTTTAAACGAAATTCAATTCTTGTGATTTAAGAAAATATCTTGTTTATATTGTTTATCTTTGCATATAGACAAATAAAGATTGCAATTTAACATTAACGTGCCTACACACAACAATTTAGAAAACGTTGTAAAGGATATGTATAGACGTCACAATAATCTATCATATTGCGGAGGTAATTATAATTATGTATTTTTTTTCAATTCTTACAAGACTAATTAGTATTTTATTTCATATTTTTTAAACTTCAATAAAAACACTTATTAATCCATCCATCAATTGCCCTTGAAATCTTAATCGTTATTATATTTCTACAATTTCTAAAAACACACAATCTCGAAGCAATTTCTATTAAAAAATATTTTTGTATTCCAGGAACTAAGATGTTTTATCTTTTTCCGCAAACGTTTCTATGAAAAAAAATTAATCACCCTGTATTTTCTGGTAAATATCAAATAACTTAGGCTTTCCAAAAATTAAAAAAAAAACTGTTCCTTCTTTATAAAGAACAATCCTAATCTCTTATATATTCTACACATCGTCCATTCATAAATTTAATTTAATTGTTGAACGAAGATTATATTGGACACTTTGAAAAACACCGTCTCATATTTTAGTTATATCATACAAACTACCTGAACGCACTGAAAAATTTAAACAAATGTTAAAATTCAAAAGTACATCTCAAATTTTTATTGCAACAAAACAGTTTTGAATTTAACAACTTGATTCTAGTATCTATGATTTCTCAAATTTTATCAATATTTCATCTTTATCAAAGTCTAGTTACGAGCCCAAACGTAAAATAATTGATCGATTCAAATTTTTAACTGGACACTTGAAAAAAATGTACTATAATTTCATGAATTACCAAAATGAAAAATTTGTTATATTAAATCTAATTTTAAATGATTTTTTACCTTAAAAATAAAAACACTTGTCATTCCAAGAACAAGTGGCAATTGCAAGACAAAAATAATAAAAAGGAAAAACACCTGCTGAATGCAAAATAGTTGATCCATGGCAATTTATTTATAACATTCTGAATTGATCGTGGTACAGTGTCAACAATATCCTTGCCCTTTGTTTTCGTTCCTGTAACTTGACTGTTGTTCTTACAAGATGTAAGAGTAATTTTTTTATAAGATAAAATCTCAAATGACGGAAAAATCAGAACTGTTTGCGGGCCATGTTATAAATTTTAACTCATTATTTCTCAGCCAGTGTTCGATGGATAAAGTCGTATGACAAGATGAGCCAACCAGCTAGTACTTATCTTCATTTTATTGCAGTCTAGTTAGTGATGATAGATGATTTTCTAGAATCTTTTGGTATATTATACAAATAAACGAAGGCAAGACGACTTACTTTTTTTCTAGATATTTATGTCCATACCATTACAGAAGCCGGAAACCTTACCATTATTTAAACAATCAGTGTTTATTTCGTACATACATTGTGTAAAAAGTATCCGGAATTTATCAATTGAAAGGGGCGCGTCAAAGATAGATGCTAAAATGAATTTTCTCTAAGCTAAAATTTCTAACTCTTCTAGTGCTCCACAAGTCTTACCATGAAAAAATTAGTTGAACAAAGAATTCGCGTTCAATTTTGTGTTTAAAACCAAAATACTTGTGCCGAATCCCTGAAAATGTTCCAGAAAACCTACGGTAAATCTAAAACACAGGCGTATCAATAGTATAAAGAATTCATAAAGGACTGAGAAGTGGTAGTTGATATGCCTCATTCTGGTCGATCTTCAGGGTCTACGAACGACAAAAACATATCAAGAACCTAGTGCTGGAGAATCGTCATATGAGTGTGACTGGAAAGGTGTACTAAAACATTATTACTGATATTTTGGGCATTAAAACTATCACCAACCGATTAGTTCAGAAAGAGTCCAAGAGTCTATCTAAAAAGAGCATCGATTGCACGTCGTTGAAGATATGATTTCCTGAGTTTCTACAGACCCCATAATGGTGTTCCCTGTGCTGAAAGTCTAGTCGAGTGGCGTGAGAAGTCGTTTGAGTTGAAGAAAGTGACGTTTCAGTCGAATTACGAAGCTCAACTTAGCACTTCCACTCTCTGTGCCTCCTGTGCTGAAAGTCGTCATTCGACTGAAATGTCACTTTCTTCAACTCAAACGACTTGTCATGCCACTCGATATTCACTCGATCAAAAAAATGTTACTAGATCACCACACCTTTTTTTATCTTCTAGAGGAAGGTGATACCAAAGCTAATCCAAAATCAGCTAATTAGTATTTCTTTTCGCCTCGTATTCCCAACTATTCAACTCACTCAAGAGCCAAGGTCTTGTGTAGGACTCGCGAGGTGTTTTAATGACTCAAAGATATTAGCAATAAATCCACTGGATTTGACATTGTGCCAAGGTCCTAAAAAACCTCTTTACTTTGGATTAAATCTGGGTGCCCTGTCATACTTCTCCGGAGTTTATCCAAATTCTTTAAAACTTGCCATGTTCGGCCCATAACGAAAATAAGTAACTTCAACTATCGCCCAACTTCTATTCTCTCCAAAACCATGGAGGCACACACAAAGTAACTGAGTCATTTCATAACAAATCGACCTAAAATCACAAATTTTGCCACCTGATCCTCACCGATTTTGTTGAAATTTCCATACTCGTAAAGTCAGTAAAAAGAAAAATAAAAAATATGTTTACTCTAGTGTCCCTATTTCGTCACTTCTAGCATTTTTTAAAATTTTGCTCGACGGGTTCCTTGTGGGTTCCAATCAAGGGCCTGTTTGGCTAGATGTACTAAAACATATCAAAATTGTAAATTGGGATCGTGTGTTTCAACAAAATCTGTGAAGGTCGGGTAACAAGTGTGGTCGATTTAGTGTGGAATGACCATTTGTATAAACGGCAAGCAGTATGGCTTTAAGCCTATTGGCAACAAAAAGTACAATAAAGGGCCCTCAAATTAATCGATGGGGTTTTCTTGTCCGTTGTATGTGCTCACAATTCAAAAATTAGTGATCTTTCAATTATATCACCATCTTCATACGATAAATTGCTGCAGCAGATAACAACAGCATATGCTAATAATTAATTGTAGGTAATAATACCAAGTTATATTCTTTTGTTCCTAGGATATATGAGACACGCGTAAAGAGAAAGAACAGTGTGTGTTCAAGAAAAGTGTTTTTGCTCAAGTTATGAGGCGTGGAAAAATTTAAGTTTAAGTTCTATACTATATAATTTTGAGAAAATGTATTTATTTTATCCCATCTGCAGTTGTACTTCACGTAGTACAATTTTCTAAGATACTAATTCTATACAGGGTGTATTGCATAAATTTACAAAGCGGCCGGCTGTGGATAGGTTTTGGATAGAAATCGTAACGGTTTAGCCGCTAGGGCGTTTTGAAGTTTTTTTTTTGTATTTTGCATATCACCCTGTATTTTTGTAACCCTATGTCCTATTTTCATGAATAACATAGCACTGCACGCAGAATACTCCCAACTATCTAAAACTGTAAAAGTGAAGGTTCTACCTTACCAACTTCCAGAGCTATGAATCATCAAAGCCACAGTTTTTAGTTTTTTAACAAAAATGTCAACTTCAACTAACTTTTTCTCCAAAAAATACGTGGTTAATCAAAGATTCCTATAAATAATGTCCAGACAATTTTTGTGTCATGGCCTTTTTTTGAAGATATTAGCAAATTTTGATGGTAAAGTTGGCTTACTTTTCCTCATAAGGTTATGTGTGTAGGGTTACAAAAATACAGGGTGATATGCGAAACACTAAAAAAAACTTCAAACGCCCTAGCGACTAAACCGTTACGATTTCTCTCTGCTCTTTCTCTTGGTGACTGGAGGAAATTCGGCATTATTAGGGGTATTCATGTCAACCCTCAAATTGCGTAAACGTAGTAAACGGCGTAACTAATGTCATATTTACGGCATTAGTGTCATTTATTAAATTACGAGGGTCGAACAAATTACGCTGGTAAAAAGCATCGTATTTATTGTAATTCTAATTTGCGTAAATTAATAAATTTTAATATTAAATTTAAATTTTTAAATTTTATTTACAAACTTTACGCATTTACGAACTGACTTGAATATCTCTATTATGAGTTGCAGAGATTTTAGTCGAACGTCGGGGTAAATCTAATGATATCCCGAGTTACTCGCGCGGAAAGCTGAAAATATAATTATAGCTCATTATCTCTCATAGGAAGCAATTTTCGAAAAAAACATGTAGAGACGTTTTTTGTGATGATTTTCACGCTCTACAAGTTTGTTCCTACACATTATATCGAAATTTCCAACCCCTTGCACGTTATAGGGGAAATACAAATTTTTCGAGATTTTCCGGGGATTTTCTACAATTTCCATAGGTGTTCGCGTATAGAACAATTTTTTTTCTTAAGGTACGCTTCAAAAACTGCTCGTGTGCCAAAAATCATTTCTACTGGTTTTAGTGTGAGGTTAAAATCCCTGGTTTCTGGACTATAGTTGCAAAAGGTAATTTAGAACATGTAAAAATCTCTTGGTGTCACTATTTGTACCAAAATCTTCAAGCAAAGTAACAAAAGCTTGTCACGAATTTAAAATATTTTTGTTTAATAAAATTGAATACTTAACTATGACCGTTTATGAGGAGTTTCTTTCACGAAATTTCTCTACTTTGCAACCTACTCTAGTTACCACTCTCTACATGCCCGGGAGCCGGTCCTGATCTCTCTAAACTTCTTTCTCCGCCTATTCAAATTCTTTATTTTCCAAGCAGGTTCTTTTCATTCATGCGAGCTAGATATCCTTCCCACTGGAGCCTGCCGAGCTTTATGCTCTTCACGGCATCTATGGCGCGGTTGCGCTCGTAGACTTCATTATTATAGAATCCCCGGAATCGTTCTCCTCCCTCACACAAGGCGCCAACAATCCTCCGAAGGATTTTCCTCTCGAACACAACGAAGAAGTTAGCGGCTTTTTGTTAAGCACTCAAGTCTTAGATTCAAATGTGCGTACTGGGAAATTTAATACAGCAACAGCCTTGACAGACTTGTTCCATGCTATTGACAGCTTCTAAATTCACGTCCCACTATATAGTCTCTTTTGTTTTAATTGATGTACGGTCCCAGTTTAATCTTGGTGAAAGCGCCATGTTCTTAGTTTGATGTCCTTCCAACGATATCTATGTCGCGTCGCCTGTATCAGTTACGGACTGTACCTCCTGTATCACAATCGAATATCGGATCACTTTCTCCAACCACAGATTGAATAAATTGAATAGGAGATAGGCCTGATGCTCGTCCCCTTGTCAGAGTCTATTAAAGATTGGTCTAAATAGTATTTCGGGGTAAGTTTTTTCCGCTTGTCTTATTGGTTATAGTCAACCTACATAATCGTGTCAGTTTATTAGGGACGCCGAATCCTCTCATGGCTTTGAAGAGTTCTACTCTGAGTACGCTATCTTGGGCGGCTCTAAAGCATATAAAGAAGTGTTTGATTGAACTTTGAAAATCCAGACTTCCATCGCCTGACTCAGGATGAAAATCTGATCAGTTGTTTATTTGCCTAGCATGGAGTCACAGTGGAATTTGATTTTCAGCCGGTTGCTAGCTTTACTAACATTTTCTAAAATTGGTGGCGCCACGGTTTTTACGATTCCGATGTTTTTATTTAAATTTAAATGATTATAATAATTATTAGAATTGCAACTTCCCCTCGGCAATATAGCAACAAAGACTGCCTTCCGTCGGGAAAATACATTTCACATGATATGAACTCAAGGAACAAATTGAAAATTTTGAATTTCATAATCTAGATGTAACAACTAGGACAAACATGATGCTGATAACAAATTAAATCCCTTCGTTCTACTATTGACCGGCTATTTACAGTAGAACAAAGCATGGAGGATAGCTACAAGTACAAAAAAGACCTTCACTAAAAAAAAATTATATTTTAATCCAGCTTTTGACAGCATTAAGTAAGCAAAACTACAAGAAACTATGATAATTCAACAATTCGAGTTTCTAGGAAATTAGAATAACTGACAATGGTGACGATAAACGGATCAAGAGCAAAAGTACTAATTCAAGCTGAAATGTCAAGTGAATTCAACATTAGCAATGATGATTTAAACAAGGTGACTCATTATCTACATCACATGGTTCTCCAACACGCTCATATCGTAGTATGGTAGAACCTTTTGGAAGTTTGGACTCAAAAGCAAAGCAAATAGGGGTTGAAATAAAAAAAAATACAACCAAGAATATAAGAATGTTTAGCAACAGCAGAAGCTCACAAAAAATTGCCAAATGTGAAGACGAGGGAGTTGAACATTTTGAATGCCTCGGTATCCTCTTACTGCCATCTAATCCTCACATAATCCTTCACTAATCATAACCAGAGCCTTGCGCGGCCGTCTTCGGAAAACTTATCAGGGAAACATCTTTGAAGAACTCGTCGCATTCGAATTTGAATTGAATTGATAAAGCTTACGTGCAAGTCTTCATTTTTCAAGAGGCTTAACAACTTAATATACTAAAATGATGGACCCGGTATTAGCTCCCTTATCTGGGTGATGTGTGGCGGATTCAGAAGATATGTCATATCGTCATATGTACTCGACTATTCATTTAAGATCAGCACCAACTCAGCATCCATATTGAACCACCATCTCTCCGCCTATACTGATGCCTTCCAGACGCGTAATGGGCTCACAATCAGATTGGTCCTATGAAGGCCAAGGCTCAAAGACCAATATGGACTGCTGCTACTACATGAATCTCATTATTGGTAAATCATATGAACTTTTGTTTGAATTAAGGTTCCATTGCGGTTTTCTTAAAAGAGCTGCTCGTATGAATGTAATGAGAGCCTTATTTCTACCTCCTCTATAGTGTGACCTTTAACTTTTCCCTCTCTAGATTCTTCTTGCACCTTGTCTCTACTCATTGCATACGTTTTGCTTATAAGGTACCACCTGTTTTGACTTGATTTATATTTTTCTGCGTTTGTTTCACGATGTCCTACATCTACCCAAGCCTGCTCATTTTAAGCAGTTCGTTCGAATTCAGCATTTTCGCACTTTAAATGGGCAACGTTTTTTTTTTTTTTTGCCTTCGTAACTCTGCTATAGCACTATCTCCCTGTAGAATTGCAATGTATTGATTCAATGAGCATTCTCAAAAAACCCCTTCTCAAGCTATTATTACATCAATCCACACCACTGCTGAGAAATATCTTATTCCTCGTCCAGTATCCTCGCTAGGAAAGCCGCGTGTCCGATGTCAAATTTTTCCTTGTATTTTTTGTACCATATTCTTTCAATCTAAGTATTAACAATAAAAATTCACCTTCATAAAAATTCAATTAATTATCTTTAATTTCCTTTAATAGTTTCCACCAACGAAAATGTAGGTTCTCAAGGATCTTATCAAGTACAATATGTTGATCCAGAATTATACCATAATTCATCACAAAGTCAGACACAAATGTAAGATAGTATTTTACATTTTTTCATATTAATGAAGCATCTTAACGTAAAAATTTTAAGGACTTATCCTTTTTGTGCTGTGGGTGACTACCAAGCAAATAATCAATCATACTATTCAACTACTGGCAATTACACTAATCCAACGAATTCATCAAGCTCGCACTCATCTGGGTTGCCTTATATAGTACCTGTTGATGAAAGTATACTTCTTGCATCTCAAGGCCGAGAATCACCGCAAAGCTTAACAGCAGTATGTATTCCATTTGATTATACTGATCATTTCTAGAAGTTATATATTTAATAGGAAGTCGCTTACATTCAAGAAAATCACAATGCACAGCAAACACCAACATCAACAACAGCAAATGTTAGTGAAAATGAGAGTACGCCTAGTATATCGCATGCTACAAGGATTTCACCAGCAACAGTAAGATATATTAACAAACATTTACCATATAAAATCAAATTATATTTTTAAGGTATCCTGGCTAATGGAAAATTACGAAACAGCTGAAGGTGTTAGTTTGCCACGTTCAACACTTTACAATCACTATATGCAACACTGTAATGAAAACAAATTAGAAGCGGTAAATGCTGCAAGTTTTGGTAAACTTATTCGATCGGTTTTTACTGGACTTCGAACGCGACGTCTAGGCACAAGAGGCAATTCCAAATATCATTATTATGGAATTCGAGTTAAGCCAGGATCAGCTTTGATACAAGCCTTAGAAGAGAAGCCCCATTGTTATCCCAGTAGCTCTAGTAATTCTGCCATGAATAAAGGTATCAAGAAGCCGGGAGCTAAGCCAGAAACGTATGAAGTGTGTTCACAGGTAAATAATATATAGTATAATCTAAAGTAAAGTAATTAAAAGTAAATTACGAATACTACTATATTTATAGTTCCTTGGAGATGGCGCTGGCGCTATTCCTATTTTTCCAAATATCGAACTAGATCCGACATTGCCTGATGAAATTACCTTAGAAGATATAGAAATTTTTCGATCAATGTATAGAGAACACTGCGAATTATTCTTGGATGCAGTACTAAATTTAGAATTTAGCACAATCGAATCTCTTTGGCGTGAATTTTGGCGTACTACGGATAATAACAATATAGATAAATGTGAAGAAGAAACATATTTATCTAAAACAAAGCTTTATTTATTATGCCAGTGTAAAAGTGTCCAAAATTTTATAAAACAGGTAAACTTGAAGCAATCAATTAATGAAAATTTAAATAAAAATATTTATATATGTTTTTGCAGGTTGATTATACTTTTTATCAAAATATGGTAGAAGTACTTATTCCAGATGTACTACGATCTATTCCTAATTCTTTAACACAAGCTATAAGAAATTTTGCAAAAAATCTAGAGATTTGGTTGAGTGAGGCTATGAACGGTTGTCCTGAGAAAATTATACAAATTAAAAATGCTGCCGTATCAGCATTCTGTCAAACTTTACGGAGATATACTTCACTAAACCATTTAGCTCAAGCTGCCAGAGCTGTCTTGCAAAATGGATCACAAATTGCTCAAATGTTAAACGATCTAAATCGAGTTGATTTTCATAATGTTCAAGTAAGTTACTATATATAATTTTATATCTTTAAAATATTCATAATTGTAAAGTCAAGATGTGAAGTTAGCGTGTCGAGGCCAAGTTGTAAAGTTATTGTGTTAGTTAGCTTGACAGTGGGTAGTTTTTGCGCTGTTGTTTAACGATCCCGTCTGGTAGGGAGGGTCAGTCATGATGGACCTTCCCTTCGCTACCATACTCATGGGACTCTTATGAACCTATTACACCCATGAGTTTGGTGAAGAAGGCCGTTGGCGATTGGACTTGGATGAAAGACACCAAACGCTGGATGTTCGCGCCTAGGTTGTCCAATTCTAAGTGTTTTCTTTCTGTGGTGAAAGGATGTTTTTGATTTAACGTCAGGATACTTGTTGGCTGCACTTGTTGGCTTGATTCCCGTCTCTTAACAGGGTCCCGGAATTGTTGAGGTTCGGTTAAAAGAATGTCACGACCCTTTTTGGCTTGATTACCGAACACTGCACACTGAATTACTACATATGGAGGATAGAAAGGGTGGAGGACTCAGGCTGCTACTATCCTGCGGTGATGCAATGAGTCTATGGGGGAGAAGAAGGTACCATCACCAATGTGTTCGTTGACGCAGTTTCACGTCATGCCACACTAAGGTGGTTTTCGAGACACCAGCGCCGATAAAGGAGTTATATTCAAGGCTCGGGTGTATGTATGACTTGTTTATTACAACCTAGGCTACTGGCTGAAGAATGAAACTACATACATGGAAGGAAAATCGTTGCAGATTTTATAAGAGATGAGACAGTACTGCGTTTTGTTGGCGTTGAACTCGACCCGATTCTTGCGGCCCCAGTCAAGAATGGGTTCGATATCCCTGTTGATAGAGTTGCACATGATCATAAAAACTGGAATGTACGTGTCTAAAGCTGTGAAATGGGTTTGGTGGAAGAAATCAGATCATTTATAAAGATTAGGAAAAGGTCGGGTGATACCATAGACCCCTGAGGAGCACCGGCAGATATGATGTAGGGTTTAGATTTGACACCATATAGTGCTAAGTTGATTGAACTGTCAGAAAACAAAACTCAATCCAGTTCTTTAGAACTGACTAAATACCAATAGCTTAGTTTTAGTCAACAAACAGAGCAGCATTCCATTTCAGTCCAAACACTGGGAGATCTAGAGCTTTTGCTGAGGTACTCTGTTAGACACAAAAGTAAGTCGCCAGTAGATCTTTTGGGTCTAAAGCCGTTGTGTAGAATTCGGTTGGATTGTTGTGTAGAATTCGGTTGGATTCAAGATATTCCATCATCATCATAAATAGCTCCACAGCCTGTTATTGGCCTTGGCTTCCTGCAACATCCTCCTCCAGAACTGTCTGTCCCTGGCTTGGGGTCTCCAATTTCTTATACCTAGGGTTCGTAGATCCTCCTCTACGCTATCTGTATATCTCTTTTTTGGACGTCCTGTGCCTCTGTGTCCGTCTGGTCTCTTGTTCATAATAATTTTTGTTATGCTGTCATCACTGCTACGTTCAACATGTCCTGCCCATCGAATTCTGCTAATTTTTATAGTTTTTATGATGTTCGGATCTTTATACAACTGATACAATTCGTGATTGTATCTTCTCCTCCAAACACCATTTTCATTTACTCCTCCATATATTGTGCGCAGGATTTTTCTTTCAAAGCACCCCAGGAGGTGTTCTTCATTACTTCTTAGTGTCCAGGTTTCGGATCCATACAGTAGTATTGGCCTTATAAGGGTTCTGTATAGTTTAACTTTAGTCCTCCTTGATATGTTCCTTGTTAAGAAGTGTTTACGTAGCCCAAAATAGCATCTATTTCCCAGCGCCAATCTCCTTATGACTTCTGCCGTCGTGTCGTTATCTTTTGAGATTAGCGTCCCTAAGTATATAAATTCTTTTACACTTTCGATGTTATATGTATCAATGGTCATATTCTGGCGATCATTCCGTCTTTTAGAGATGCACATATATTTCGTTTTCTCTTCATTAATTGCTCCATATTCCATAAACTTGTTATTGATGAGATAATAATCAATTAATGATGATTGATGATGTTGGAGTGAATAGAAGTGATTGCTACTACGCGGTAATTACAGGGGTTGTTAGAGTCTTCTGTTTTTGGTATGAGCAATCGTTCTATTTGATCTAATCTATCGCTTATCTGTAATTAACTATTCTACGAAAGTTATTTTCTAAGCTTAAGTATGATGCGCTAATATATAATCATATTTTTTCAGGAACAAGCAGCATGGGTGTGCCAGTGTGATACAGCAACGGTACAAAGATTAGAAAATGATTTTAAAGCAGCGTTACAGCAACAAAATAGCCTAGAACAATGGGCGGCATGGCTTCGTTTGGTAGTTGATTCAGCCCTAGAAGAATATCGTGGAAAACCAAACTATGCAAAAGCAGCACGTCAATTTCTGCTCAAATGGAGCTTCTACAGCTCTATGGTAATAAGAGATCTAACATTACGATCAGCTTCAAGCTTCGGGAGCTTCCATTTAATTCGTTTACTATACGATGAATACATGTTCTTTTTAATAGAGCACAAGGTGGCTGAAGCTCAACATACAACTGCAATAGCAGTAATGAGTGACAAGCTGGTAAGTCAATATTTTTATACATCGATTGACTGTTATAATAATTATCATTGGTAGCAAAAAGATTCCGAATTTGATTTTATCTATCCAACGGAGTTTGACATAAAAATGGAGCCACACACTAAACGACTTAAGCACTGAAATTTGCATGTTTTTTTGGGTTTTCCTTTTTATAGCATTCCAAAGATAAAAAAAATCTAAAAATAATTAATAAATTGTGCAATCCTAGTAATATATTTCCTGGATTTCCAGTTTACATCTATAAGAAATCTATTTTTAAGTTGGCCATCGTGTTGTGGTAGTTATAATTTAACAAAAAAAAACAAACAAACAAATCAGCTTTCAGATTATACATAAGTATTTACGTAAACCATTTTTTTACATATGTATATCAAATTGTATATTTAAAATGAAAACTGATGCCAGAAGAAAGTGTGATATATATAAAAAAAAACTTTATGAATGATTTGAGATTATTTACTTGGATAGAAGGAATACTGTTTATAAATGTATATTTATTTCGATTAGGAAAATATAACAATTTCCGTTTAACATTTTAGATTTACTTTTCAAGACTGGTTACTAATTCTTACTGTACTATTATTTAGTTAAACAATCAAACAAAAAAATATATATAACAAACTGACGAATTTGCTGTGTTGTACACCTACATACATTACACGTAATTATCATATATTTATAACATTTTATTTAATGAATGCACATTAGTTTAGTTAGTAATTCAGAGAAGTATGAATTTATTTGAATTATTAATAATAAAAAATGGTAGATAATGTTCATCGTGAAAAAAAAGTTCAAAAATAAAAAATATATATTGTTATTTAAAAAAAAATACGTTATTATTTTGATTGTGTGGCTTGAAATTTGTTAAAAAATTTACAATATTTACAGCAATAAAATTGTTTTCTTTTTTCAAGGTTGAACAAATAACTCTAATATATTCCTAGATTGCGGTTTTAATACAAGTTTTTTTTTTATTTTCTTCATTCATTTCAATTCTCAAATTGGTGACAAATGTAAAAAAAACTACGATTTTGCAATTAATGAATGAGAGAGGGAGACTATGAGTATATCTATTACACTTTTCGGATTAGCACAAACCCCTCAAAATGATATTAACACGTAAAGGATGCTGAAAAGAGAATAATATGATATACACTTTCAGCTAGTTCTCAGATTCAGATTCTAACATGCACTGTGCTTCACTTAATAACGGCCACTATATTTTACATTATGATAATGCAAATCCCAATTAACATCTTATTATTTTACGTACTCTTAGAAATCAAGCCAACCATGAAAATGAAGTTATTAGTAAAAAAAACTGCAACTTTACATATAGTAAACTTACTTATTTCGTAAAGATCCCACGCTTGTTTGTACATTTACATTAGTTAGATTTATAAATGTACCAATAACTTCATTTTCATTCGTGCCTTAATATCGAAGAGTAATTAGTACCTGGAGTAATTACTAGAATGTATTTGAATCTATAATAGCGGACAATTAAACAACCGATTCTCCTAGAGCCTTGATAAAAGGGTCCCAGCTTTCATACAACACATATCCGCTGATCCTTGAGGTAACGCTAGCCGCATATCAAATCGCGTAAAAGGAGATAGTTGAACCACATCCTACGACGCCTACAAACAACGTCACAAAACAACCACTTGTCTGGAACCCAGAAAAAAAGGACAAAGAAGAAAAGGTCGACCGAAGTTGACATGGAGAACAATAGAATCAGAACTAAAAGAAATCAATAAAATGTGGAGTCAAATTAATGCGATAGCTCAAAACAGAGACAAATTGCGTGCTTATTATGGCTTGGTGCTCACAGGAGGAATCAGTTTGGTTATCACATACTTGATAACGCCACATTGATTAAAACGAGCACAGTAGAACAAGATGCATTATCATAATAAACAATCATAATGATTAAATTGAATTCGTTTTGATTTTTAATTCGCAGTACAGCCGTTCTTATAGTTTTAGTTTTCCCACTGTAAAAAAACCTTATACAACTACTTTGTCTGTCCGTCCGTTCGTGACCCACTTTCAACTCCAAAAATACCGTTGCTAAAGACACATACTACATCTCAAACCGAAGGTCTCCATCAGGAGAACTAAATCTGAGCAAATGAACCGGAAGGGTCCTAGGTGACTCTATACCGAGTGTCGAAGAACTCTATACCAATATTTGGTGATGGGTTGTTATAGATCTCCACGATATGAGAAAATATATATTTGACAAGATGGTCTTTTTACTCCTCCACCGAGCTTCATCTAAATGAAACTGTTGCTCTTTGTTAAAAGGATTGGTTGAAAACAGAGTCCAAGAAGCAAAAAAAGGAAAAATATATAACTATCAATCAATGGTTTTGTAAGGCAAGAGTTCTTTATCGATTTCTTTCGCAATGACAAATGTAAAATCATCATAATCGACAAACCTTTTTGCCGATTTGTTTTAAACTCAAATACGGTGCCTTGAAGCAATATTCAACTGAAAACATGACGTTACAACCCGAGTGTCGGGTCCACGACCCAAGAACGCACTTGTTTATTAAAAACAGACAAAAGAAAAAAATACAACATACTAGAATGATTAAGCCGACTCCAGATTCACGCCGTGAACACCCGCGAGCACCCGTGAATGCGAGTGTAGATGGTTATCGCGCCTTGTTTGCGCCTTGTTTTCCATTCTGAGTGGATACGTCGTGAACTCTCTCCGTGAATTCACGGCGTGAGTGTGGAGCCGCCTTTACATTATCAGTGCTATTTTGAAGATTACAGAAACTTGGCCATACTCATACCCATATTGGAACGAAAAGGAATACTTTGAAAAATAAATCGTATTCAGGCTGTCCACCGCCAGATTTTACATTTCAACTTATAATAAAAATTCAAAATATTAAAGCAATTATAATTATTTATTTAGTATCTTACAGTTTTAAAAATAACTCCACTTAAAAGGCTTCCATTTTGCTGCAGACATTCTTGCAATCTTGACTTCATATCGACGAAGAACCACCTTCAGAGGTCTCGGGGGTAGCTCGAAAGTTTTTTCAATCGACCTCTTCATACAAAAATTCAGAATTTTTACCTGCGATTTTACGTCGGATATTTTCCTGTGTTATTGTTGATGGCGAATTGCTGTATATTCGAGATTGGAAGTATCCCCACAGGAAACAGGATTGCATGAGGTTAGGTCTGGTGATGTAGAGCCTAGTCGATGTCCGGTATAAAAAAGTTTTCCAACATCGTCAGCGCCAATCCAGTTCAAAGTGTAAAACCTGCCGGCGGACACTCTGTATATTATGAATGAATTATTTGGGAAAATTATAGTACGACTCAATAATATGCGCAATCCAATGTTTTAGCAGTTCTTGCTACTTTAAATTAAATGTTATTAAATCAACAACTTTATCTGCGTTTATTGGAAATAGAATCACTGTTAAATTTATATTGATTTTACCACAATAAAATGCTCGTATAATTTGAGAACACAACACTTTGGCTATTTTTGCTCTTCCACTTAACTTAATCTACTACACAACATTTTTTAGTACATAGAAACTTATTAGTTTGTTTTATACCTATTAGATACTACTGCACATAAACACTTCATTCATTTCATTCGCATCCCTTTTTTGTTTTTTTAAATAAGAAAAATATACCCTTTCTTTTCAGTTAACACAATAACCAACAATGCCACTGCAATATATCAAAATGTAAATTTAAAAACAAAAAATATAAAGAAAACACTTCTAATAATATTAAATTCTTTAAAAAAAAGTTATTTCACAAAAATCAATTAAAATCATTGATTGAATAATAAATAAAAAGGTGGACCGGTCCCATAAGGTATATTTTGAAAGCATAAAAAAATTTAAATTCTAGTCCTAAATAACAAAAAAGTCATACATTTTTGAGAATAGTAACTAAAAAAAAACAATATTAAAATATACATTTACAATAATATTTAACATGTTTGTGTAAATATTGAATAAGCAAAAATGTTTTGGAGAACAAAAATAACAACAAACAGGGTATACAAAGTTTCATACCTAAAAGCATTGTTACACTGTTATGGGCCTTAATGCAAAAATATTAATAATAAAATAAATGTAAAAAATAAATAAATAAATAAATATAAAAATATTTTGCGAAATTATAACAATGAAGAAGAAAAAATTAAAGAAATAAAACAAAACAAATTTTATTGTATTCAAATTGAGAAACAGATGTTATTTGCACAGTGAATTGTGAATAAGATTAACAAAAGAAAAAAATAAATAAAGTAATTATATGTGGATAATATTTATATAAATATATTTTAATAAAATATGCAAGCATCTCAATGAAACTATATATTGCTAGTCCAGTTGCTAAATAATTTAAGTAACTATTAATTATTGTGTTAAGTTATTCAATTAAATAACTTATTACTAATTTACTTATTTTATATTTATTTAAAAAGAGCGCACATTACCAATGTAATTTAAAATAAATTAATGAGACTTCTCAATTAGAAATTAATTAATAATTATGTTTAAAATATACTTTATTCTTTATTAAAGTCATGTCTCTTAATTAAATTAAAAGTATATATTGAGTGGGACGATTTCTCGTATGTTTTGGATATTCTTATATTGTTATTCTTAATTAATATAAAAGAATTCATTTTATACATAAAAAGTCCGGCTACTTCCGTACACTTTAGTATTTTGTAGTTACAGTGGCATCTTAACGTTTTTCAGCATTCTCAAAATTGTAAAATAATTAACTCTACTGCTGGCAGAAAAAAAACTTCTGTTCCTTGGTAACCTCGATCAGGAAAGAATTCACTTATTCTACGACTCCTTCTTTCATTTACGAAGGCGAGTTGCTAACAGAAACTAAATCTAAAACCGACTTACTTGCCTTACACCGGCTCCACGCGTTGGTCCCAACGCGGGTACCAGCGAACGTTGACGCAGATTCCGACACGCGACGACCCATCCCCAATGCTCACGCCAATGCAAATTTCTCGATCAACACGTTGGATAAGTAGCATTGGGGCTAACCTTGATGCTAACGTGTGGGGCCGGCATTAACCGATACTGCCATGCCAAAACCCACCGTCGAGCGTTTTTCTCACGCAATGGACAGAGTTTTCTTCGGGATTCGTTTACAGGCTGCCGTGCAAAGGTCAATTGATCTATATGAGTTATAGATGAAAATGGCTTGTATGTATGTATTTTTTAATATAAAATATTCATAGAAAGATTGGTAAAGAAAATTTCAGACTAATTGCACATATTGGTTAAAAGTTTTCACTTTGGACATTTACTTTATATGCGTCGCGTCGGTTTGGAGTACTTTCAAAACTTTGATCGCGTTTTTCTCGATTTGAGCTTCTTGCATTACATAAATTGCCGCCCTTTGCACGGAAGAGGTGTCTCAAAGAGCCTCTGCACAAACTCTATGTCCCTTCATACTTCTCCGGAATTTATTCACACTCCTAGAAACTGGCTCATGTTCAGTCTAAACCGAAAAAGGGTGACTCTAACAACCCATCTAACTATCACTCAATAGCAATCACTTCAATGTTCTGCAAAATCATGAAGACAATAATAAACAGAAAGCTTATGAAATATCTTGAATGCAACCAAATATTGTACAACAAACAGTACGCGGCTTTTATGCCACCACACACGAGCGATCCATCCAACCAAATGGCACCGGGCCACGCCAAAGTTTCCCGCGTGTGGTGAAACTCGGATCAACATGAAAGGCTGCAAGCTGCTTGAAACCTGGCCTACAGGCTGGCGCCATAATGGAACACTCGTGAATGGGTGCTTTTTGACCGAAAATATCTACTGGAGAACTTCTTGTATGCCTAACGGAGAATCTCTGTTCTTGATATCGCTCTCTTAAATAAAGTATGGCACCCACTATGTTGACTAAACACCAAGCTATTAGTATCGACCCTGTTCTAATGAATTATATTGAGTTTTTTTTCTGGCCGTTCAATCAAGGTAGTATCGGACGTCGTCGAATTTAAACCCCATACCATCTTTGCAGGTGTTCTCCAGAGCTCAATTCCATCACCAATCTCTCTTCCTAGTTTTTATAAACGACTTGCTCTCAATTCCCTCCAACTCACCTCACAGATACTCAGGTACCACGGTACTTTGCGTTACTCCTATAGCTTTGATAATGTAAAACAAGCACGAGCCAGACCTTGTTTGCATGATCGTGAACTCATGTCCAATTCAATCAATAAGGACATCGAACTATAGTAATTCTTGATTGGGGCCGCAAGAACCGTGTTAAATTCAACGCATCATAATCTTTCTAATAAAACCTGAACCGCAATTCCTCCCTTTTTTTAATATCCGAGGCATAACATTAACCGACGGGTCTGCGTTAGAATAATCACATATTCCAAATTGCTAAACAAGCATCTCAGTGGCTGGGATATCTTAATAGATGCAAATTCCTCTTTCAGCTGTCGGTCCGGGCTATGATCTATAAGTCCTAAATTCATCCCCACCTTGAATTCAACTCGTTTATCTGAGGTGAGACCCCGAGTAACGCTTTAGCATGGCTGGGCAAGGTGCAAAATAAGGCTCTCAAACTAATTGGCGATGGCACCATTTGCTCTTCCATTGACCCATTAAGCCATTGCAGGAATACAGGAGCCCCGGCAAAATTTTATCGCTTTTACGACAATGACTGTTCCACTGAAATAAATAACCTTCTGCCCCACGGCTATGATTTTGCTGCAACACAAGACTAACCCGCTCGGCTCACTCGCACAATCGCGCACACTTCGGTCTAGAAATTCGTTTATAACAAGAACAGCCCAACTGTGGAACAACCTACCACAGTCAATATTCCCGAGTATTATCTTTTTTTAAACGATTTCCAAACAAAAAATTCTCTGCAATCAATACGGCTTTCAACACCTAAAACACATCTAGCTGAACGTTAAGGAATGTTAATTTAAAACTCAAAACCAACTAATGATAAATAAATAATAATAATAATAACTTACTTTCCCATTTTAAAGTAATCGTGGTTCCTTTTTCAAAATACTCACAACTAAAAACTAAACTATGATTCAAACTACAAATACCAAATATTATATTTTTAGTAGAATATTCAAAGGAGATTAATATAAAAATATATTATAAAGATCAACAGGAACAACAATAACGAGAATTTACAACCGCTCAATACATCTTAAAACATTATTTTCTATTGAAAAATGTACAAAAGCTATTAAAAAGAAAGTATTGAAAAACAAAGCATTTTTAAAATAAGAAAAATGAACTACTTACCTTCCAAATAAGAAGGTACCCTTCAGTTGTGTAAGCTAAATTTTATTGTGTAAAAACAACAAACAAAATTATGAAAAAAATTTTCTTATTAATAAATGCGTGAAATTAAAACTTGTTTTTTTTTAAATAATGACATTAGTCGTATTTTTTTAACCACTAAAAATTTACCATCATTACTTATATAATAATCGATATTGTAACACCTATGATAGTCAGTCAATATTGCATGGAAACATGTTAAAAAAATTAAACAAATTTAAAACCGCTTTCAATTTCAATCGGTCACTATATAAAAAAAATTCCATTTTTAATTGTTGGAAAGACTATTACATTTCCAAACCTCAGAGATCACTAGTTGGTGCTGCCCGTCCATCAACTGGGCAGCTCACCAACAGTCCTTAATGTTGGAGTGTTCACCATAGAAGAATCCGTCGTTCAGGCCGCAGTCTTTAAGTTAAAATAAAAAATTATCTGAGTGGTTTCGTGTGCTCAAAGTCGACTCTAGGAATAACTTTGTAGCTCCGAAATTGATACTAGGCCATTAGGGGCATCGAGGCAACGAAATAGCGGTGCTACGACGCAAGTTATGGGACCAGCACATCGACTTGTGGCATATCAATATCCCAGTTGAAATCGGCTTATTTCATTTGGACGAAGTTCCTAAGAAATGCTGCATCTGGGGCCATACGCGCCTATACCAACTCTAAAATCGGGTTTTTAACCATCTGTATAACAGGCCATAAAAAGGGGGGGGAGACTGTTAAGATTCAATTCCCCTTGAATACTGATATTCACTTGAAGAGATTTGCCCGAGATGTATCAGAGCGTATGATTATCGGTTCAAAATTAGCAACACTGGAATGACCAGGGGCCGTATTTAGTTTCTCGAGTCGATATCGACATCTGTCGATAACCGAAAATTGGCATTTGGCAACACGATATCGACAACGTTATCGTCTCTTTACGTGTCGATAAAGACGTTTGACGTTCAATAAAAAGCTAAATTTATGTATACAATAAACTTTTAGCAATTTATATTTTAATTAAATATACGTGGTTTACTGCACTTGGAGTAATATCACACAATTTGATGGTTTTTATGGCGACGCTTATCTGTCGATTTGGTCGTAAGACCAAATATGAAACTTAGAGAAAATCGAGAAGCTTTTTTTGTCGAGTCGATTCATCGACTCGAGAAACCAAATACGGCCACTGATGAACAACCAAGTTCTCTCCTCTGCAGTCACAATGCTTGCAGTTTGCCACTAGATATTGTACTCAATGGTAAAATAATCAACAATGCGAACGGTATCCAGCTCGAGGCACTAATATGTATAAAAAAAACCTAATTTGACCATATAAATCTTAATCTTTTCAGAAAAGATATGTGAAACATCAAGCTCAATTTTCTCACGATTAGAAGAGTTTAATTTTCTTATAGTCCACGAGCCCGTGAACGCCAGACTTACGTCATAGTATAAACGCTGAAAATTTTTCTGCATAGGGACACTACTGCAGGCACCAACGTTTGGCTACTAAGAACCTTGACCTGCAGTGGCTTTGGCAGGAAGGAGGTAGCAAAAGTGCAGAAAATTGATGCCTAATTACGTCATTTTATAAACGAAAATCAAGGTCCCGCACTCCTAAAATATAGACGTCACCCTAAAAAATGCAAAAACACTCCTTTTAAAATAATCCAATGAAATACACTTTTTTCAATATTTATTTGCGAAGGTGGTTGATTTATACCAAATCAACCAAAATTTTATGATAAGGGGTAAACCTATCCCTTAATCGACTGGAAATAAAAACATTTGTAAAAAATTGTTTTTCCAACTTTAAGCTTCAACTTCGATTCGAAGAACTTTTCGAGTAAAGGTCGATTCACACACATCAGTCACGCCACGTCTCAGTCACTTTTCCGAATCAGAAATGTCGCCGTCAAGGCTCAGTCAAAATGATGACTGTACATATTCACTTCCATTATGCTTCTCGGAACTGACGTAACTGAGACGTGACGTGACTGATGTGTGTGAATCGACCTTAAGAGTCAACTTGTTCACGATTCGAAGTTTAAAAAATGAAGTTTATAAAAATTTGAAAATGAAATAGGAACAGGTATTAGAATTAGATTTATCCTTGCATTACTAAGAATATATATATTCAAAATACATAAAATAAACAATTAAAAAAAACAGCATTCAAATCTCCTTAATCCATGCAAGATCAGTAGATACATCATCTTCTACCGTTATAACTGGTTTCTTCTTTTTCCTCGGTGTCTCCTCCAAATCTTCGTCACTTCGTTCCTTCTGCTGCTTCCTTTTCTTTTTCTTCCCTCCAGAAACTGTAACATTTTGAACTGTATCAATGTAAAGAACATCTTCAATTGGCTCATCTTTCACGTCCTCAACTTTAATCTGCTTCTTTTTTAATTTCGCCAATCTAAACGAATTATTTAGCTTTTCTTCGCTAGATTTCAGACGTTCAATAATATCCTTACTAAGTGTAATTTTTTCTTCATAATTCACACCGTGCAGCGGATGTCGCTGCTTTAATCCTTGCGGGAATGGAACTCGACCAGAACTATTTTCAAAATTTAAATCATCGTCTAGTTCAATTTTAATTGTTTTAAGTTTTTCTTTAATTAAAATTCTGCCTTGAATTGTTAAATTTTTTACATTATAGCTATGTTTACTCTTGTATGCAATTGGTATATTCGTTGATTCAGAATATTCCTCAGCTACAAGATCAATTCTATTTTGATGGGTTCTTCCAGGAAGTTTAATTTTTTCATTTTCTAGTATTTTAGGATCTATATTTTTAGGGCATTGAACTAGCCAGATCTCTTCATCTGGATTTAGATTATCTAAGGCTTTGGTTATGCAAGGATCGTTGATTTCTTCATGGCCAGGATTATCATGTAGGTAATTTGATATCAAATCTTCAGGGCTGGTTTTTTCTTTCATGTTTTTATTACTATTGGTAGTGCTGAATCTAGAAAAATCAATTTGGATAAAATTAAGATATAATCATCAAATTTATATTGCGAGGGAAGCACCACAAGTACCCTGCAAACATTTAGATTCGGAAACGATTCGAGAACGACTTGCCAAAAGCGAAAGCTTGCTTCGAACTCGGACTCGTAAACGAATTCGAAGGCAATAAAAGCGGAGCAAAATATCGAAACCAATCAACTAGGAAAACTTTTATGTTGCGTTTTGAACTTTTTCTGTACCTTTCGCAAGCAGTTTTCGAATCGGGAATGGTCCGAGAAAGCGAGCCTCCGAGAAATTGTTTGCAGGGTATGTAGCTGTAAACAATAGCAATATGCATCAGTTATACGACCACATGAATAAATTATCAAATCAAGGATTGAGACGAAGACAGCCCTTGTTGGATTCAGAAGGACGTTTACGAGGACAAGATAAATCTATGAATGGCAATGAATATTGACGGAAGAAGATCATTTAACATAAATCGACCAACGCTGAGAGAGATCAAAGAAGCAATGGTGAAAAATAAGAAAACAGAAGGCCCAGATGGAATTCCAGCAAAATTGCTGCAATCCAACATTGAATTAATATCAAAGATATAACATCCTATATTAGAACAGATATGGAACGAAGAAGGATTGCCAAACAAATGAAAGGAGGCAATAATTGTTAACTTGACAAAAAAGATCTAAAAGAAGGCGGAAATCGGAGCGGTACAAAACATGGCAGCAAAAATACTGCCCTTGATAATTCTTTGTAGAATTGAAGATAAAATGGGGCCTATTCTGGTTGTCGGGTGACGTGACAGAAGTAAAGGTGAAACCCCAATGTACGCTTGCTTGCTTGAACTGGCCTGAACTTGGTGAGCTTTTCAGAGCTTTTTAGATTTTATATGGGAACCTTTGCCTTTGGCCCCTGTGATGAAAGCCCAGTCGTGTTTCCTGACAAGTCGTTTGAGTTGAAGAAAGTGAAGTTCCAGTCGAATTACAACTTTCAGCACAGGGGCCTAGAGTGAAAACGCTAAGTTGAGTTTAAGCCCCTGTACTAAAAGTCGTGATTCGACTGAAACGTCACTTTCTTCAACTCAAACGACTTGTCGTGTCCTGGCGACTCGACTTTCAGCACAAGGGCATTAGTCACTTGGGCATTTGGTTTTGCCTCATAACAAAGCATTGGTTTATTTAATATGTCAAATCAAGCAAAGCAAAGCACCAAAGCCAAGCGGACATTGGGGTTTCACCTTCACTTCGACCTTAAATTGGTATTCTCATTGTCAATCTAAGAGACCCCTGGCGACTACATCTACAAACGCCGTATTCTAATTGTCGCAAGGTGGTGTGTGAAGTGCTATTTCTCTCGATAAGTTTGTAGGTATCGACAGTTTCATTCCATCGCATCAAACTATAAAAAAGGGGAAAATACCAACCAAATTAATTCAAATGATTCAATAATTCAAATGCTATACGATGAAGCCGGGCTAAGAATCTTTCATAGTGGTCAACTAAGTGAACCAATAACGTGTGGGTGTCGTCATTTCACCATTACTCTTTATTACTGTACTTGACGAAATAATGAAGAAAGCCAGCAGAGAAGCAGCAAGAATTAGATGAGGCATGGTGAAGCGGCTAGAGGATCCCGAATACCCGAGCTGCTATCGAATTTCTAGCTCATTCAAGAAAAGATATGAAAAGAAAAAAGGACAGCTTACAAATATGTGCCTTGGAAGCAAGTCTAAGAATAAATGTACAAAAAACAAAATCAATGAGAAGGAACACTATAAACATTAACCACTATGGGGTTCAATTACCTCGGTAGTATAATACTACAGAAGGAAGTGCGCGGAAGGGTATCTTAAGTAGGATTAAAAAAGCGAGAGGTGCATTCAACAGATTATGGAAAGTTAAATATTTTCAACTCCTGCGTGAAATCCATTACTCTAAGGTGTAGAAGAATATGTATTTACGTATGAAAAGAGTACGTCCAGGCTATGGTCAGCTACTCTTGATATATGTATGTATACGAAACTGCACATGCTTCCTTACAAAAAATGGGGTATTAGAGCAGCTTACCCTGGCTTTCTTCTTTTATGGTTTCTGCTCTACCACTTTGTTTGATTAATATTCAATAATATATATTTATTCTCATAAAAAACAAAAGCAAATTACCAAAATCTTTTAACTGAAACTCACGGCTTTCAAGTGTTCTTGGTTAGTTTATTTTGTAACAAAATTGACGTTTCTGGCAGCATGTAGGATCCTCTACTTCCAGTCTTTCCAGTCCGTGACAACCAAATAGCGGTTCCATTTCAAATTGTTTCACTTTTCTTCAAATTTTAACTTTTATAAAACAATTAAAATACAAAATTAAGCGAATTATAATTTTTTTTCTGCGTTTAATTAACTTTAACTTATTTAAAGTAAACATTTTTAATTGTTGAAAAAAAATAATCAATCCAATCTTCTATTCCATTATAAAATTCGCCGTAAATTCGCCTTGAAAAACAGCTGATATTTATGTTATGGAATTTCAGCAATTTACTTAACACGAATATTTACCGCCAAAAAGTAATATTATTTTAAAATGTCGTGGAGTGTATTAAAAAGATCATTTTCGAAATTTAATGAAACATCTATAAGTCCCATACGACCGCGAACAAAAAGAAATGTGAAAAGGCGTAAACAAAATGAAAATAAACTAAATATAACAGACGACAGCGATGGTGAAAACTATTCTGAAAATTCTTTTACAAAACGGACAAAACTTAATATTACACAAACTAGATCTCATAATATATCATTAAATAGTCAGAAATATATTTCAGATGATGAGGGTGAAATTTTCGTTGATCCAGATAGCGATGATTGTTGTGTTGGATGTGTAACTCAAAGGCCGAAATTGCAGCCATTGCCATTATTTAATTCTAAAGAAAATAGCCCTAGGAAACTTCCGCCAATACAAAATAAATGTGCAAACAATAAGAGCTCTGAAAAACATTGGAAGCCACTGAAAGAGAGTTTTAACGATAAACAGAATTCTGAAGAAGATTTTGTTATACATGAAGTAAATTCGGATCCAGAGGACTCCAAAATTAGTGATACAGAAGTTTCTCAAGAGATTTCTCCTGAAGTTATAATCGAAAGCTCTTCAGAAGCTTTATCAAGCAATATAGCGACTCCACAAATTGAAGAACCCACCTCAAGTGATCCCGGTTCTGGAAAATCAAAAGAAATATACAGTCCAGCAGAATCTAGCGTACGTGACTTCGAACACAATTTCCTTGCTTTAGAGGCTCAAAAAGAAATACATAAAGTACAGAGAATTCATCCTAAAAAAGGTGGTTTACTTGAGAAATTAAGGAAAGTGCTCCAAAAACATGAATCAGATCATGCTTTTTGGCAGCATGAACGAAAGATTGGATTAGCAGAGCAAGGAATCGAGGCGGATATAAAAGAAAAAGAAATGTGTTTTGGCAGATGCATTACTACAATGAAAGCTAGTGAAGATGCAGAGTTTAAAATAATTCTAGATCCGAAAGCTAAGATTAACAAATTCTTATCGTTAGGAAGTAAGGCAGAAATATGCTTAAATAACTGTGCTTCATATAAAGTAGATGGATCCATTGTATATTTGACGGCAAATAAAATAATTAAAAAATAAAGGATTGTTTTTCATGCTTCCACTTCGCACTTATCATCACATCACTTTACTTTTACAGTTTTAGATGGGTGGGAGTATTCTGCTTACACAAGGCTTTGGCTTACACTGATATCTTGTTTATGAAAATAGGTCATACGGTTACAAAAATAGAGGGTGATATGTAAAACTCCAAAATAAACTTCAAAACGCTCTTGCGGCTAAACCGTTACGATTCCCATACGATTTTTTGTTCGTCTATCCATAACCTATCTACAGCCGGCCGCTTTGTTACTCTTCGTAGTACACCCTGTATGATGCCGGGTTTTCATTAGTAGAATTAGTGGTAGAGTATACTGGGCGAGTACTAACTATCCTGTGAACTCGCCTAATGAAAACTTGGTTATAGTAGAGTAGAGTGGGATAGCACCGTGGTAAAGTTACTCTACCACTTAAAAGTACGCCAGTTACTCTACCGCTAATTCTACTAATGAAAACCCGGCATAATCGATCTTTTATAATAAATTGTTGTTGTTGTTGTTTATTAAATTCACTAGCGCAGGGCTAGTAGGCCTGAAAAGGTCTATATTGGTCCCGGCCTTGCAGCCATATGGACCATGAAACAATGCTGATTTAACTTGAATGGCCTTAAAAAAAGATGTTCTCGGTGTATGATTATCCCATGCATAAGGCCACTGCAGAGGGGACTTCGTCAAGTCTGTGATGCTTCTTCAAGTGTAAATTGTTGTTCGCAATTGTAGGTGGGAACAAATTACGAGCGATTTTGAAATGAGAGAATGAGGCGAGAAAATGGTACTTGACGGTTGAGGTAAAGTAAATATTGCGTTAAAAAACTGTATATATACATATATTAAAAGCAGTCCTTTAAATTGATTGTATAAACCAATAATTTTATTTCTTTTAAATATATATTTTAAACTATGGTATATTACAATCAAGTTCCAATTCGTCATGTTCCATTTCAAGTACTAGAAACAGCGAATAAGAAATCATGGGAATGAAATGCCTGAATAGAATTTGAACAGAACTGTCAAAAATTTGATACGTGTTCGTGTTTGTTAAACTGTCAATTTGTGCCTGCGCTGGCTGATGTAAATTAATTTTTAGTTTATAAAAATATTTTCTTTTGTTACTAGCATTATATTTTGTGTTGAATGTAAGTATGTAAAATAAACTAAATTATATATTTAATATTATATTCATATATATTTGATTTTTTTTGTTATTAGCAAAAATATGTTTTTATGTAAGCAAAAATGTTTGCAAGGAAAGTTTGTATGATTAGTTTGTTTTTAAGAGTTGAAATGTAGAAAAATTAAGTTTTTTTATAGTGGTGTATTAATATGGATTGTTATAATATTTAAAATACTACTTATTAATTGTGTAATAGCTCTGACCTTGTTTTTAGAAGTAACAAATGGCTTCGGAAGCATACATACGGAAGAATCAATTTTAATCTCTACTTGTAAGAAGCATTGCATGATTAATGAAGATTAATATTATATTATCTATAAATAATAATAAAAGAAGAATTTATATAAAATTATCTCTAAAGTTTTACCATGCAGGATGTTTTTTTTCTTCAAATTTTAAATATTCTCTTTTGCAAGAATGGTTATTCGTTGTCTAGTTTAGCCTTCATGCCTTTCTCAATTGTTCTTTCAATAAATTTCTATTTTACTGCTATACTATTTCCTCAAAACAGTTGGAAAAGTTATTCTACGTTACAAATTACTAACGAAATAATCTTGGTGAAACGACGAAATCGTGTATACCACATAAAAATTCTTTCGTACGAATAGTACACGCTTGCTAGTCCCATTAAAATAATCTTCCTTCATATTTTTTTTTTTTTTATATGTGGGAAAACCAAGCTTAGGAATCACCCTTTGTACTACCAGTCTGTCATGTCGTTTAGGTCATGGTGCAATGTCTAGTAGCAAGCTTGGTTTGAAAAATAGAAGAGAATATGATAGATTAGGGAAGGTCTGGGGGGTACAGGAGTAGGTGACGATGAACCTTACGTTTGAACTCTTGGGTGTTGTATGAGTTCGGGAAAACTGATTGTGGGAGATTATTCCACAGCCAAGTTGTTCTATTTATAAACGAACTATTAGACGTTTGTGTGCGCGAAAAAGGGGATTGCAGGGTATGTGAGTGAGCCGAGTGGGCTAGTCTTGTGTTGCGGGAGAAATATTGCCGTGCAGGCAGGAGGGTAGAGATTTCAGTGGAGCAATCCCTATGGTAATAGCGATACAACTTTGACAGGGCTGCTACATTCCTACGGTGGCTCAGAGAGTCTATGGAGATGCAATGGCTGTCATCTCCGATGATTTGGATGGCGCGGCTTTGCACCTTGTCCAGCCACGCTAAGGCGGTTTTACAATTAATGTAAAAGATGTCGCGCGGCACATTTCGTATTTGAAATTCAAATATTTGTAAAACCATACAGCCGAGGAGCGGGAAAATTATGCAGTTTGAGGCACCATGCGGTTTGTTTAGTCACGATGTCTCACTGGTCTAGTGAACATTGGGAGTTCACAGTAGAAGCATATTTTAAAGCCAACGATTCGTGCACAATAAACCGCAGACGGAGTGTGAACAAGCAAAACTGACGATATTGGGCACCAACAGGAGAAAACCCGCGATTGAAGCACCAACAAGCCCTACACAGCCCAAAAGTGACCGTTTAAGTCCCTCTGTCCACGACTTCCTTCATGTGAAATTTCAACCTTATGAGTCACGTTTTGTACTATACTAGTCCGTCATGGTACAATGTCTAGTAAGTTTGATTTGAAAAGGACAGGATAGGTTATTAGGAGTATGGAGGCTGCTGAAGGAGGGGACAATGGATCTTGAGTTTGAACTCCGGGATGCAAGGATTTCACACCAAAGAGCAGAAATTTGCATATTTGTAATCGATCTTTGGTTTTGCAAAGTCGATATCCTCAATAGCAGCCGGCTAAGCCAGAGACCAATCATCGGGGTGAATATTAAACAGTCTCGTGGGAGTGTTCTGTCTCTTGAAACAAGTGAATTCCGCTAATCGCCGCCAAAGGCTGTGATGGTGATGCCGACAGTAGCAGACTAACTGGTGCACAACGAGGTGTGTCGCCCATCCTCGAATGGAGTAAACGGATCGTTTTTCTTTGAAACTCTCGTGGTGCAAATTTTATTGTTGATGATGATTCTTACCGCCGCAAGATAAGCGAATATTTTGTGTCGAGACTTCGAGGGCATCAATCGAACACTTCGCACACGTGGTTCTAGCATGATGGCGCCACATCTCACACAGCGAGAGCCACCATGAACAATTCCGAAAAACGATATTCGATTTGGTGACATTTTGTGGCTGCCCAAATCGCTGGACCATATTCCCATTATTTTTTCCCGTGGGGGTATGTTAAGGCAAAAGTGTACGATAGCAATATCTCGGAATTAGAAGAAAATATCGAGCGAGAAATGAAGGGTATTCAGCCAACACTTCCGCAGATTCCGTAAATGTGGACGCCACGGTAAACATTTAGATGGCATAATCTTTAAAAAGAATCACCCGAATGTTTAATATTTAAAATATCAATTTTTTTCATTAACAAATCCCAAATCTGCCACGGGCCGTATATAATTAATAATTTATTTTTTAATGAATATGACAGAAATATATTCCAAAATAACAACATAAGATGTAATTAAGATTTAACTCGATATTAAGATCAAATTTATGCATAACAACATAAAATTCAAATATTTTATTAAAGAAATCAATCGAAGTGCGGGATGGATACCTCAATCTCGAGTACAACGGGCACTGACGACATGACCCTTTATAATAGTGCTCTTGAAAACCTGACATTTTCATCTACATCCTTCGAAAATGGTCTGTATATAAAATAAGCATTTTTTACAGTTTAACATATAATATTTTAAAACTTAGACAGTGCCAATTCCTCAATCGAGTTTGATACAACACTTAGTAATGGTAAAGATATTAATCTTAAAGAATCTACAACCGCACTAATTCAGTCAGAAAGCTCCGATAATCTAGAAGTTGATCCAAAATCTCAATTAGCTAATAAGACAATATTCAAATCAGAGAATGCAAATTTGTCAATTATTGAAATAAGTGATACTTCTACAAAAGGTGATGAAAATTCTGTTTTTGTTGTTGAGCCACCTAAGAAGGAAGAAACAAAAGATAAATTGGATACAATATTACAATCTAATAAAAAGAAATTAAATGTAAGTGGTCCTAATGAAGCAGCCTCAACATATAATGATTCAGCTAGTGAAGATAATGGGGAAAAAATTTCATCACCAAGGATAATAAAAATTTACGATACAATAGAAGAATTTGAAGAAAATTTACCACCAACAGTTACAGTACTTTCAACACCATTTGGCAGTAAGGTGTATTTAGTTGGAACTGCACATTTCAGTGAAGAATCACAAGATGATGTTTCGTTTGTATGAAAATATAATTTTTTAGTTGAATTAATTGGTTTTAAGATATTTTTCAATTTTATAGGTGATCCGGAATGTACGTCCTGACATCGTTATGGTTGAACTATGTCCCTCTAGAATTCATATCCTTAAATATGACGAAAAAACACTTTTAGAAGAAGCAAAGAGCCTCAATCTTGCAAAAGTAAGTTCTGTAACTAAAAGAATAATTTTTATACAAAAACTTATACCAAATCTCTCTTTTCCTTTGTTACCACACTTTTCCAAGTTTAACTTCAGCAGCAAATTAATAAAATCTTTTTTTTATGTTACAGATTCGAAACATCGTAAACACTAATGGAATTGTAAATGGATTCTTCTTCATTTTACTATTACAAATGAGTGCACAATTAGCCAAAGAATTAGGCATGGCACCTGGTGGAGAATTTCGTCGGGCATTCGATGAAGTACACAGAATACCAGGATGTATGTTACATCTTGGCGATCGACCAATTAATATAACATTGCGACGATCCCTCAAAGCCCTATCGCTTTGGCAAATTCTAAAGCTTGTTTGGCGTCTTACACCTACCGGAAGGATAAGTGTTGAAGAAATTGAAGAATGCAAGCAGAGAGATCTTCTTGAGAAGCTTTTAAAAGATATGGCCGAACAATTTCCGACTTTTAGTGATGTTTTTGTTAAAGAAAGGGATTTATACTTATGTCATTCCCTCCAAGTAGCTGCATTGCCACATGCACAGCCAAATGGTATACCAAAGCCAGTTAAAGTTGTTGGTGTTGTTGGTATTGGTCATGCCGCTGGTATAACAAAAAATTGGGGAAAAGTTGATCCGAGCAAAATTCCAGAAATTTTAGAAATACCTCCAGCTAGCACAAGTACTAGGGTAGTTAAATATACTATAACAAGTGCATTTCTTTGCTTGACAGCTTATGGAATTTATAGATGTGTACGGCCCAAATTACAAAGCTTTTTCTGATATCCATTCTTATTTATTTTGTAAATAAAAAAGGGGCTTTCCTTTTGAAGCTACGCTGTAAATATTTTTTTGGGTGTATTGTATTTTACGTAAATTTAATAAATGATATCATTAAATGTAGATATTTTTAAAATTAGCGTTTTATTTAAAAAAAAGTTATATAGTCACCCTTATTCCACACTCCGACGTAATGATATTTTTTCTCCGAATCCCGAATTTGACATTCCGCACTCCGAATCTTTGGTGCAGAATATCAGAATATGTTACGTCGTAGCGTAAAGCTTACGTCGTAGAAGTCTTCCGACGGAGTGTGGAATAAGGGTGAGTATGTTTTCCAAAGGTGGAAACTTTCTTAAAGCTTTTTTAAAAGTTTGCTGCAAGCTGTGTTTAATATTTAGTGGAAGCATAGTTTTAGCCAAACGGGCCCTTGACTGGAACCCGTCGAGCTGGAAGATCGAGAACAGTGTGAAGAAGAAGCCGCAACAACTGGGATATCCTGTACGGAGCTGAGAGCTGTCGCTCAACACAGAGCCCTGTGTACGGCAATTGTTCCCGCTCTAGGTCCTATGAGGGATTAAAGGGGAATAAAAAAAAGATTTTCGTGGAAGCTTTTTTTAAAGTTTGCTGACAGCTTTTTAAAGATTAGTGAATGTTTTTCTGAAAGTTTAGTGAAAGCTTTTTTAAGTTAGTGGAAGCTTTTTAAAAGCTTGCGGAAAGCTTTCTCATAGATTGAAAAGCTTTACTGAAAGTCTAGTGAGAGCTTTCACAAAGTTTACGTTTAGCTCGTGGGAGTTTTTTAACGGTTTGTTGCAATCTTAAGATTTAGTGAAAGCTTTTCTGGAAGTTTAGGAGAAATTTTACGTTTTTCTAGAAGCTTTTTTGAAAGTTTACTGAAAGCTTTTTCAATGGTTTAGTGGAAACTTTTTTAAAAATTTGCGGTCTTTTTTTTTTAAATAATTAAAGCTTTTCTGAAAATTTAGTGAAAGCTTTTTTAAAGTTTTGGTGAATTTTTTTTATAAGTTTACTGAAGCTAATGGGCTAATCTGGTGTTATGGGTTAGAGGATTGGCCATGTAGCCAATTTACTTCGATGGAACAGTCAATATGATAGTAACGATGAAATTTTGTCAGTGCTGCTACATTCGTACGGTGGCTCAAGGAGTCAATAGGCGCGTTTCATTTTCATTGGAGTACGTACTCCGGAGTAGTTCAGCGCACATTCAGCTGTGGCAGCATCTACTCCGATGTGCGCCCAACTACGCTGGCGTACGTACTCCAATGAAAATGAAACGCGCCTAATGATGGAGCAAACGGTTGGTCCTGCAGGCGTGAAGGTTTGCCCTATGACCTCCATGCCCACTCAAGAATTGCGTGTGGTAGTAACTAAATCACTTCTGGATATTTCCTCATATTTTGTTTTTAGCTTATTAGGCTAGACGCATATTTTCTTTTATTAAATTAATCCATTTGTTTAAATGTACAATCACACAAACATTCAGTTTATTATTTATTCTATTAAATACAAATATTTTATTTCTCTAATGGAATTCCTTCTTAACCTGTATACTTAAGTCTTTTTATTGTTATCAAATTAAATTTATAAAAGTAACTTTTTTTAAAAAAAGCAAATTATAAATCAGTCTAAGCATCTTTAGCACAGCGAAAACCAAGATTTCCTGCAGAGCTATCCTGTGTATTCTGAGATCGTGCTGCACAACGATACCTATAGCAGTAAGAAATGTGACATAAATATGATCCACCTTTCTTAACTCGATTTGGTGTCTCATTTTTATCATTTAAATCCCATAAATCAGCTGTCCACTCCCATACATTTCCTACCATATTATAAAGATTATAATCATTTTGATGGAACTCATCTACTGGGCTAGTTATCTCATAACCATCTTCTTTGGTATTTTTTTCTGGAAACTCTCCTTGCCATATGTTCATTCTAAAAATAAAAATCACAAACAAAATGCTTAGAATATCTTATTTTATATTACTTATGGCGATCATGCGGATGCAGTTTATTTCCCCATGGAAATAATCTTCGTTTTTTTCCTCCACGACAAGCAGCCTCCCATTCATTTTCTGTAGGTAGGCGCTTACCAGCCCATTTACAATATTCGTTGGCGTCGTTCCATGATACGTGAACTACTGGATGGTTCCACAAACCTGAAAGGTGTTAAAGGGGTGGACTTGTAATAGGAGTAAATACGCACCACAATATTGGTTCTTTAGATAATTTTTGTAACTAAGAAGTACCTAATAAGCTCGACTCAGGACCATTTGGTCGTCTCCAATTAACCCCATTGACTTTGTACCACCAAATTGCATTTACAACACGAAAATCTTGATATTGTTTTCTTATATCATCAGACAATAAGGATTGGAATATAAAGCTATCGTTGAATTTTTCAGCTTCAGTAATGTAGCTTGAAGCATCTACAAATTGTTTAAATTTCTCGTTAGAAACTTCATACATGTCAATGTAGAAATCTTTTATTTTTACTGCCTTTTCTGGAGATTCCCGGTCACTTTCAAAAATTGGCTCATTTGTGCCTTTTATATAAATCCCGCCAGGAATTAAAACCATATCTTTTACGGATTTACTCTCAATGGAATCACTTTCAGTTTCCATAGTGCATTGTTCCTCCTCATTATTTGTTACTGATATCTTTGCACTTCCTCTATCAAGCTTATTGCATCCGCAATCGAGTCGAACAAATTTAATGTAGTTTAATACAAGAAAAATAACAATAAATGATCTCTGGAAAAATATTAGCATTGTTACAAATTTGTATGAATCGCTGCCTGTCTTTGAAGTAAACAAATATGTCATTTTCACGCTGAATTGCTGATTTTGTTGACTGGTGTAAATTATTACTAAAAAAATGTAGCAAATGGTCAACATAAAACAAAATAAAAGATTATAATATCAAATTTATTTTAATTATATGCATATATCAATATATTAAAATAGTGGAGAATTTACCATATTAATAAAAATTAGCAGACGCGTAACTGAAAAATAAAAACAATTTTGTTCACAAAACTTCTAAGAAAAAAAACTAATATAATAAAAATAGGTAAATCAATTTGAATTTAGCATTTTTAAGATGTAAATAAAATAAACTTTTTAACATAATTTATGGTTGCAAAATGGTTTTGATTTGTACTGTACGATTTGTTTCTTGGTCTAAGAGGAAAAATGGAATTGAAATATTTCTTTTGGACTAAAAAATTTGATTTGCGAATCTGCAACGGTGTTTTTTGTCAAAACGGTATCATCGTTTTCAATTTGAAAGGCGTTTAGTGAATTTTTATCTTTGTTCTATTGAAGTTTATTTGTAATATTAATTAACCCGTCTAGTGTTAGCTTGTTTGCTGGTTATATTGTGAAGTTTTCTTCAAAATGCCTAAATCAGGTATAGTAGAAATTTATATTAATTTTGTTAACACTGCCAAAAACTAAAAATTCTTTGTTTCTATAAAAGAAAATAGTTAAAAGATATTTATGATGTTATAATTTCTTTTAGTATAAAGGTAGTAGGTTATAGTAGAGCTTCAATTATTTGATTTCCATAATAACATGAGGGATTCGGGAACTTCATGGAAACATGTGGCTGTTTCAATAGCCTGAAGATATTTTTTGTTATTGTTAAGTTATTGAAGAAATTTATGAGAAATCAATTAGAAAGCACTTAAATAAACTACGGCAGAGTCAGAAGTTTGTATAAACCAGACCTTTACTTCTGCTTAGGTGAGATATTTTAGAGGCTTAAGGTCTCGGATTGTGGAGGATAGTCAAGTCGCCAGGGCTGGGGTGGTAGCACGTAAGTTGTTTCAATCGACCTCTTCATATAAAAATTCTGAAATTCTCAAAATCTTCGCTGTATTCTTTGGGTCGTTATCTTGTTGGAAGGCCCACGAGATATCAGCCCCATTTCTGCACGGTTGCCCTTAATAATTTTTTTAAAATGTTCAGATAATCATTGCTTTTAATTGTAAATTCAATGAAAACAAGTTTCCTAACTATCGCTTAACTTTCGTCATGTTTCACCGTGGAAGTGTGTTTAAATGATGTCTGGCAAAGTTAAGGCTTTTACGCTGTTATCAGCAGAAATACATGGATTATTTCCGGGTATCCTGCCATGTAATAGTAGTTATTCCGTACCCTTCATATTGCTGATGCCCTTATTTCATTTGCACGTTCTAGCGTAACCTCTTTGCTATTTACGCCGCAAAGGAACTAGGATTTTGCTTCAATTCATGTACTATTTTCAGTGCCTCCACTTCGGTTACATCACGAGGACGACCGGAAGAGTTTTTGTCTTCCTGCGAAGATTATTCATCCATCCAATGGCGCTACAGCCCAAATCGTGCCTTGGGCTCCTCTAGGGCATTTCTCCACGTTTGACGGTCCCTTGCAGCATGCCTCCAGTTCCGGATGTTGAGCATTGCCTCTGCGTCAGCCGTCACAGAGTCGATCCATCTCCTCCTGGCAGACTGGTCTATTTCCTGAAATTTCTGATGTCATATATATCCACATTCCTTTCCCAGGTTTTTTTTTCAGAATTTGCTTTAAGGTCAGCAGCTGGCCCGATGCTGACCTGCTTGTCCTAAAACCAGCTTGATATTCTCCTATAAGGTTTTCCGCTATAGGTTCTAGTTTTTGTTTCACAAGGATTGTGAAGGTTTTGTAGCTGGTGCTGAGGGGTGAGATACCTCTGTAATTTTAACAGGTTAATTTATCTCCTTTCTTATATGTATATTGGACATATAATCGCTTTCTTCCAATAATCTGGTGTAAATTCCTCCTCCCAGATGCTGCATAGGAGTTGGTGTAAGATATCTAAGAGTTGCGGCCCTCCTTCCTTTAGCAGCTCAGTTGCTATTCCATCGATGCCTGGCGATTTGTTGCTTTTTTGCCTTTTTACAGCTTCACGTACGTCATTCAGTGTTTGTGGTTCTATGTAGATATTATCTTGAGGAATTACAAATGCCTCCGCCTGTGGGGTCGGATTCAATGGCCCGATCTACACTAGTATTGCTTCAGCTGTAGTAGAACCGGGTTTTTAGGAGAGAGGTATAGAAAGGACAAGAGGTTAGTGTAGTAACATGTTCACCAGAAAATTTCGGCGGGAAAATTGAACACATATACAATGTTCTTCTGATTACTCGCTTAGTCTTACTCTGGGTAGCAAAATTATCGACACGTATCCAGATATCTCCGTGTAAAGGCAAGAAAGTTACTCGCGATGAAAGAATATCAGTGTAGACCTAGACTAAGTTGTAAAACCGGTTCGGCTGCTGCTGAAGGAAGACTAGTGTAGTTATCCGCAATAAGTTTTGAAAATATTCTTTCCACTTTTCTTTTATACGATTCGGATCTGCTAATCTATCCCTTTGCAGATGTCTATCCATCTATCTCTTTGCAGATGTCCGTTCTTGGCTGACACTTATTGCTGATTTGGCGAGTTCCTTTGTACGCTTGTCTGGTTCTCCCTTCATTGAAGTCTTCCTGTTTAGGTATTCTCTCTTCTTCTTTTTGCAGAGCTTATCTGCGGTTCTTCTTTTTTGCTGGAAGACTTCCATCCTTGCTCTTGTGGGCCTTGCAAAGTACTCCCGGTGGCTCTGGTTTCGTTCTTCTATTGCGGCTCGACAATCTTTATCAAACCAGTCAATTCCAGTCTGCGAAGATTATGGCTCTCACCATACATATTTGTTTTTAAAAATGTTCGAAGAATGCAAAACTTTCTCTCCGGTATGGTAAATGAGGTAGGAATGATAGAGGCGTTTAAATTTTCTCGAATTACGAATGGGGATTCTTCGGTTTCCGTGGCCCCGCCATTTGATGATGCCCTTTTATTAAGCACCCCAAAAATGTAAAATAAAATTTTTTGGTATCGAGCTCCGTTTTTGAGATATCGATACTTGAAGTTTTAGGTATTTTCAAAAATATACTGCAGCGTCAATCGTTTCCCAAAAAATATTAACAGGCCATTGAAGGTGAGAGTGGTGGGTGGCCATTGAAGGTGAGTTCGGGGTGCTTAATAAAAGGGCACCATCGGCTTGATTAAGTGCTACAAAGGTCTCCTTCATGCTCTCAAATGATCTCCAAGGATAGCAATATCGTCGGCAAAGGCTAATATTTGCACTGGACCTTTCAAAGATGCACCCTGATGTGTTAATCGATGCATCTCTTACTGCTTTTTCTAGGGCCACGTTGAATAACAAGCAGGAGAGTGCGTCACCTTGCTTTAATCCTCTATTTGTTCTGAGAGGTGGAGATAATTCGCCATCTATTCTGACTCTACACCTTGCATCTTTCATCGAAATTTCCGTCAGTTCTACTAGGTGTTTAGGTATTCCGAGCGGCTCCATTGCATCAAATAACTCATTACGGTTCACACTATCGTAAGCATATTTGTAGTCGATGAATAACATGCGGGTTTATGTTAAATTCAACAGCTTTTTCTAGGGTTTCTCTGAGTACAAATAGCTGGTCTGTTGCGGATCTTCCAGGACGAAAACCGCATTGATACTCTCCTAATATTCTTTCTACGTATGGTCGTAGTCTATTATAGAGTACACGTGAAAATACTTTGTATGTTGTCTTCAATAGCTTTATTCCTCTATAGTTGTTGCAAGATAGAGGGTCTCCCTTTCTGTGTAAGGGACACACTATGCCCTCGTTCCACTCATCAGGCATTTCTTTCCGTCTCCAGATTTCCACTGCTACTTCATGTAGTTTTTGGATAGTTTCCTCTCCGCCTTGCTTAATGGGTTCTGCAGGTATGCTGTCAGACCCTGATGCCTTATTATTCTTTAATGCTCGCAATAGACTGCGTACTTCTTCTATGGAGGGGCTGCTGTGCTGTCATTCTCATCGTCCGCATTCATGTTCTGTACATGACGGGTACCAATGTGCCCCTGCTCTGGTTTCATTAGTAGTATTTCCTCGAAATGCTCTGCCCTTCTAGCCAATACTTCGTTCTTATTACTTAATATCTCCCCACTTTTATCCTTGCACATTGTCACTCTAGACTTAAATTCTTTCCGTTGTTGGGTTACCTTTTTGTAGAAGTTTCTTGCATCATGTAAGCTTGCAGAGTTTCTTGTTCTGTGCCCACTTAGCATGACTTAGTAAGCTCGGCTTAAACCGTCTTATATATAGTATTTTCTTAACTATTGGTAATCAGTAGATTTTTCTATTCTTATTAGGAAATAGGAAATTACAAATCATTTAAAATATTATTTCGTAGTTTCAAGATCAGTGCGTTCTTGGCTTAAAACTGGCAATTCAGAAAATTCTCCACCAAATACTCCGAAAAGGGAGCGCTCGTCAGTAGCGGAACAAGGTAAATTTATTATATTTAATTTAAAGCTAAAAAAACAAATATATCTATTTATCAAAGACAAGAAAACAACACCTACACACTCTACCCCTGGAAAAAGAGTTACCAGAAGAAATTCCCAATTGGATGCTGTCGATACCCCAGTAAAAACTCCTCTCAGAAATACGCGCCGAACTTCCATTTCAGAAAATGATAATAAATCAGTTGTTGCTAGTCCATTGCGAAGGAGTGTAAGAAGATTAAGTTCAACATTAGAGGATGGAAGTGCACCTGCAGCAGCTACTAAATCACGTCGCAAAAGTGTTATAATTATCGATTCACCCATAAAAGAAGAAATTGAGAATACAGAAGTAGATACTTCGCCTCCCAGAAGGCGTGGACGTCCGAGATTAGTAAAAGAAATTAAAAAGAGTAATAAAATTGAACAAGTAAAAAATGATGTTAAAACTGAAGAAAAAACTGATAAAAGGAATAAATCGAAACAAAATTCTGTATCACCAACGCCTGAGTCGTTGATTATAGTTATTGATGATGATGATGATGATGAAGTAGATGCTGTGGAAGTTATTAAGAAAAACGATATTCAAGTAGATCACAAAATAAAGGTAGAAAATATCAAAGAGAAGGCTGAAGAAAACGAAACGACATTGGTCATATCACAACTTGTTTGTAACAAAGAAGATGATAAAAATCAAAGCCTCGATGATTGTATTCCCGAGAATGATGTTATTGAAAAAAATGTAATAGGTACTAAAAATAAAACTGGCACGGTGAATGTAGAGAAAATAAATGATGAGGACGATGATGAAGTAATATTTGAAAAAGAAGAGAATGATAGCATGGAAGCGATTGTAATCAGAGAAGATGTAAATGAAAAGGAAGGTGATGAAAACAATGAAAAACTAGTTGAAGAATCTGAGAGCATTAGTAAGAAAGAAGAAAGCGGAGGAAAACCTCAGCCACCATCATCGGATAAACAAGAGGAAACTGGGGAACAAGGAAAACTTAAGTCACAAAAGGACTTTGTAGAAATTATTTCTGATGATATTGAATTAAATACAAATATTCAAGATGTTAGTGGAAGAAAAAATGATAACAAAGCAGAAATTAGTGCAAACGCTGCTACAAAAATAAATGTGTCAGAAAAAGAACGAATTAGCGACAGCATTGTTGAAACAATAAACAATTCGATTGATTTGTTTTTTGAAGAACTAAACGAACATGAAATGGTATTTGAAAACGAAGAGAATGATAACAAGGAAGCGATTGTAATCAGAGAAGATGTAAATAAAAATGAAGGTGATGAAAACAATGAAAAATTAGTTGAGGATCCTGAGAGCTTTAGTAAGAAAAAAGAAAAAGGGGGGAAATCTCATCCACGAGAGAAAATAAATGATGAGGACGATGATGAAGTAATATTTGAAAAAGAAAAGGATGATAGCATGGAAGCGATGGTAATCAGAGAAGATGTTAATGAAAAGGAAGGTGATGAAAACAATGAAAAACTAGTTGAAGAATCTGAGAGCATTAATAAGAAAGAAGAAAACGGAGGAAAACCTCAGCCACCATCATCAGATAAACAAGACGAAACTGAGGAACAACGAAAACTTAAGTCAAAGAAAGAATTTATAAAAATTATTTCTGATGAAATTGAATTGAATACAAATAAAGATGTTAGTGGAGAAAATAATTACAACGAAGCAGACATTAGCGTAAACGCTGCTGAAATAAAAAATATCTCAGAAAAAGAAGAGATTAGCGACAGAATTTTTGAAACAGTAAACAAATCATCTCAATTGTCTTTTGCAGAACAAAAAGAACATGATATTACAGTAAGTTCCGACGACAAAAGAGATTCTTCAAGTCGTAATGAACATAATGTTGCTGAACATGACCATGATGAAGTAATATTTGAAATAGAAGAGGATGATAACATGGAAGCGTTTGTAATCAAAAAAGATGTAAATGAAAAGGAAGGTAACGAAAACAATGAAAAACTAGTTGAAGAATCTGAGAGCATTAGTAAGAAAGAAGAAAACGTGGGAAAATCTCACGCACCATCAACCGATAAACAAGAGCAAACTGACGAACAACAAAAACCTAAGTCACAGAAGGAATTTGTAGAAATTATTTCTGATGAAATTGAGATGAATACAAACAATTCAATTAAAGATGCTAGTGGAGAAAATAATTATATGGAAGCAGACATTAGCGTAAACGCTGCTGAAATAAAAAATATCTCAGAAACGGAAGAAACTAACGACAGTATTGTTGAAACAGTAAATGAATCATCCCAATTGTCTTTTCCAGAACAAAAAGAACATGAAATTATTACAGTAAGTTGCGACGACAAAAGAGATTGCTCAAGTCGTAATGAACATAATATTGCTGAACATGACCATGACCATGATGAAATAATATTTGAAAAAGAAGAGGATGATAGCATGGAAGCGATGGTAGTCAGAGAAGATTTAAATAAAAGTGAAGGTGATGAAAACAATAAAAAATTAGTTGAAGAACCTGAGAGCTTTAGTAAGAAAGAAGAAAAAGGGGGGAAATCTCACCCAGCATCATCAGATAAACAAGAGGAAACTGACGAGCAACGAAAACTTAAGTCACAGAAAGAATTTGTAGAAATTATTTCTGATGAAATTGAGTTGAATACAAACAATTCAGCTAAAGATGTTAGTGGAGAAAATAATTATAAGGAAGCAGACATTAGCGTAAACGCTGCTGAAATAAAAACTAGCTCAGAAACGGAAGAAATTAACGACAGTATTGTTGAAACTGTAAATGAATCATCCCAATTGTCTTTTGCAGAACAAAAAGAACATGATATTATCACAATAACTTGCGATGAAAAAGAAGATTGTTCAAGTCTTAATGATAATAACACTACAAATGATAATAAAAAAACTAACAGTTTTGAACAATCTCGTTTTAATCTGACAGAAAATCAAAATAAATCCCCAAAAAAACTTAAAGGTAACTCTGAATCAATTTCAAATGGAGAAGAAGAATCAGAAATAAATAGAACTAATGAAAGCTGCAAAAAGGCAAAAGTAAGGAACGATAAATCAAAAAGTCATAAAAGTGTTACATTTGATGATAATACAGAGAAACAATTATCAATAAAATATCCAACAACACCATTAGCAAAAGGTAAAATTTATTCAGATTCCTTTATATGTACATTAAGAAATATAGATTCTTCCTATGAAACAAGTGTAAACTGTAATACATCAGCATCATTTAAAGATTCTGAAGAAAATGAAAAATCACAAAAACTATCAATAAACAATTGTGATACAACTTCTGATTGCGATACACCTTACAAAAATTTAAATAAGAAAATAAAGATGTCAAGCAGTACACCTTTACCTATTTTTAAACAAATTTGTATAAAAAACGACGATCATGTTAATAAATCAAATGAAGATTTGATTATTAAAAAAAATGTTGAAGGAAGTTTCAAGACTAATAAAGCAGAATCATTCTCTAATATAGTAAATCCGAATCAAAAGAATAACACCGAAGCTTTATCGAAGAATTCTTTAAATAAAACGCCGACTTGCAAAAAATTAGAAATTGATAATGTTTCTGATAATACAAATAAAAAAGGTGCTGATGATACCGAAAATGCACTTTCTATATTATATGTTTCATCAGGATCAGAAAGTGATAATGAGTATGAAAGTGACAGTGAAGAGATAAAATATCTTGAAGGTGTTAGAGGTGAAATACAAGAAGCAGAAAAAGATACTTTACTATGCAACAATAGAAAATCGAATTTGGAAAATCTAACTCAAAATGAAACTGTTAAAGAACCTATTATTAGGAATGACGAAGATGAAGAACTAACAAGTAATTTAGAACTTGGTAAGGATGTAAGTGCTTCCAAGGAAAATTCTGCATATTTTAAGAAGATACCGAACAATTTTAATGATGACACACCAGTGATCAATGAGGAAAATGATAAAAATATAAACTTAGAACGAGAGACATGTGATCACCAAAGAATACTTTTAACAACTGATAATATACCACCAACAATAACACAAGAAACTTCAGGATATTTAAATAATTCTGAGAATGATAACAAAGGAATTCATAACATTACTGGAGTTTCTAAGAATACTGAAAATTTACAGGATAATGAAGAAACAAGCACTAGCAATAAAGGAAAAACAATTATTTGCCAAAAGAGTACTGGAAATATGAATTCCGAATTTCGAGGTCAAGAAGAAATGTCAATCAATAATGATAGTAAACAAGAAATCGAAACATCAAAAGATCCAATGTATTTGAATATTTTTGGTGAATGTGAAGAAACTAAAGAAATTTTAAATATATTGAAACAAGATGGAAAGTCTGATATTCAAATGGATATATTATCAGAAACAAATAATGAAATTGAGACCGAAATTCTCAATGATATCGTAGAAGACAAGGATGAAGACGTTTCATTAGAAAACAGTACTGACACATTGTTGAAAAATAACATCGTTGAAAAATCACTATTGCATAAATCACCAGCAAAGCAAAATGATTTCGAAGATTCACACATTCACAAAGAACGAAAAGATTCAAAAATAATAGTCGAATCATTAATTACAGAAACCAGCGAGATTTTCGATTGCAATTTAGAAGATAAAGGTAAATATATGTATTATAGTTTATTATTGAATAAATTACTAACTAAGCTTACTCCTTACACTAATAGAATATTACGTTTTCATCATTCTTTTTGCAATAATACATGGATATCTTAAAGGTTCTTACTATAAAGTTATTACTAGTTTGCATTTGCCCAACAACTAAAAATGTTTAGGGGTGGGGGGGGGGGGGTCCAACAAAAATAATTTAGATCTCAAGTGAGTTTGAACATGGGTAAAAGTCGCGTTACAATTGATTTTCAAAAATATTAGAAAAGAATTGCCAAAGTTAAAAATTCTCATGCTCTACAATGATGCCCCAATAAAAATAAAATTCTTCGCCCGAAAAACTCCTGAATAAAAATTCTACTTTTCTAAATGCAGCCCACTACAAACGAACTCAATAGACCGGTTCTCGTTCGATTGCGTAAGTCAAGCAGCATTGGATATGGTTAGTACTCAGTTGGGGGACCGCTTGGTAAAACGAAATTCGAGTTCGGAATGGTCACATTCATAACTGTAACAGGGGCGGGAATACCTCTATAGCTCTCGATGACCGCGTTTATGTGCAGGACTGAACCGGTCCAAAGTACCAAAAAAGGTCCAGAAAAAACGCGCATAAACGAGGACGGGACCGAACCATTTTTGGATTTTTGGGACTTGATTTTGGGGTGGACCATAGTGGGCTGAACCATTTCGGTACAGACACATACCGCGTTTATGTGCAGGGATCGAACCGGTCCAAAGTACCAAAAAAAGGTCCAAACAAACCAGCATAAACAAGCACAGGACCGAAAATGCTGGCTTTTTATATATTTATCGTTTTATTATTATTATATTATTACTATTATTATATTACTACTTTCTAAACTTATCAATTTAATTTGTTACTTCTAACGAAGGTATACTATACAGATTTAATTCACAATTTATTTTTCATTTCAGAGTTAACTACATCGATGAAAAAAAAATCAGGAAACAGGAAATCTCTAACCCGTCAAAGCAGTGGTAATTCGTCTCCTTCTATTAAATCCAACAATTTAAATAGTTCAAGAGTTGGTTCTATAGTCACTGATGATTTTGATAGAGCATCACCAAAAATTAAAAATAAAAATTTAATAAACAATAAAAATGGACAAGAACCAGAACAAGAAATAAATATAGAAGAAAATAATAGAGACGAAAATGTTACTGAAACAATTTCTAATTTAACATCAGTTGAGAATAATAAAACAAAATTGAAAATGAAGAAGGAATCGCCTAACAAAAATAACTCATTTCATTCTTACCGAAAAAAAAGGCTAAGTGCAAATGAAAATAATTTAAGTTTGCCATTTGCTGGTTTCGATGAAAACAATGCAAGTAATGCTGATATCGACCTGTTAAAGATATTTGAAGAAAATAAACCATGCCCAAGTATGTCAAGTCCAACGCATTCTCTAAATGAAACATTTACCTCGGTGCATCATTTAGAAAATATCAGTGAATGCGACTCGAATGAAGAAAATGAAAAAGTTAGTAATAAAGAAATATGCAACAAATCAACGGCATTGCAAACTAAACAACCAGAGCTTGAGGTTTTACAAGAAGCAAAAGCGCAATCTTCTTCGTTTGAAAAAAATAATGAAAGAATTGCTACGTTTTTGCAATTGGAAGATGCGACTTCTGAAAATATGAATAAAACCGAAAGTAGTGAGAACGAGGTCGAAAAATTACTCAAATGCTCAAATGACGATTCTAAAAGATTGTCAGACTTTGATGCTAACAGCAATAATATCACTACATCCAATATGAAAACAATAAGTGAAAAAACAAGTGATAAAGTTTCACAGTCAAACAAATCTGATAATACTATAAAAGGTGCTAATTCTGCTAAGAAACGTTCTAAGCAGCAAACTAAAGTAAAAATGGTAAATTTAAGTTGTATATTTAAAATCGGGCTTAATTTGAATAAAATTAAATTACAGGCAGAGACAGAATCAAAAGAAATCATTAATCAAGAAAACACATCACCTATCAGTAGGAAAAGGCAGTTGAAAAGAAAATTAGGTATTATCATAAAAGAATAAATTGAGCTAATTAGTTGAATTGTATTTTTTTTAGCCGCTGAAGAAGCAAAGCAGAATTTAACTAAAGCTAAAACATTCAAAGAAGATGTTATTCAATTAAGAGCATCCCATAAACATATGGAAAAAAAATTAAACAAATCAAATGGTAATTTTAAAAATTGGAATGTTATGCTGTAGTACTTTACTCATTTTGTCCGTTTCTATTTAATTTCTAGCAAAAGAAATCGTGCAAACAGGAGAAGCACAATCATCTCTTTGTCAGAAGCATATTGCGAAGGTATGTATTATATAAAACATTCAGCGTTTCGCGCTCTTCCTTTTAGGGAATTTGTGCAGATCCTTTGTGTACATCCTTTCCTCCTCTCCTCCTTTTTGCCAATCTTTATGTTTTAATATCTCGAAGTTTTAAAATCATGCCATACTTTGCTACCTTAATAGATGTATAAATTACAATACTTTAAAATCCTATTTTATAACAATTTTTTAATGATGTAGGGTCGCCAGCCTATTGATCATGTTGTCTCATTTGTTATATTCGTTCTCCTCCGTTTCTCTGGGAATGTCGATCCAGCTGGCTCTAATGGCTAATCATTGTCACGATGAATACTATTTGGCGCCCCGGGCCTATAAGATTTGCCGCCTCATAAATTAACGGGAAACTAGCAAATATATTTTAATAATGAAAAAACGCCATCCTGAGTAAAAATAAAACTCGCCCGCTCCTAGCCTGCAACTGGCATGCACGATATCAAAACGCTTGCACGGCACCCGAAACAGGCACGGTACGCCTGAGTAAAAATGCAGTCATTTCCAAATGTAGCCCGCTACAGGCACGTACCAATAAAAGACGTACGGAATAGCCAAAAAGAAGAACGTGCCGTTCACACTTTTCTAGACTAAAGGGAGCAAAATTGGAGCTTTCAAAAATTGAATAGGACGAAAAATCGGGCAATAATCTTGGTGACCATAAAGCGGGGCTATTAACATACTCAGTATATCGGTTCTGGTTTGATTGTGTATTCCTCAATGGGCGCGTTTAGGCCGAAGTTAATTTAACTGAGCTAGGCAAGTTAACAACGGCATAAACAGCAATTTTTTTAGCGCTGTTAGCTACCTTATTTCTGCTTTTTGGCTTAGCTAAAATTTAGCACAGCCAAAATTAATTGACGTTTGCTTGTAAATTTTGTTGTAAGCAAATAATTTAGAAATATTTCAATACAGAATGAAGATTTTATTATTATTATTCATTTTTTAGCTCTTTATTATTGGAAATGTTATTATTTTTGCCTGTTATTAGCTGTAAAAGGAGAATTGTCAAATGGCATGCTAGAAACGGTGCTAAGTTAACAGCGCTAATTTAACAGAGTTAAAATAACTCGGGCCTAAACGCGCCCAATGACACGGATTTTGTTAAGTCAGCTTCTATATTAAGGATGACCCATGTTTTCATGTGACGTCAAGAATTGTTTTAAACACCCTTTTATTGTAGATCATCCGCAAGATCGATTAGGTATAATTTTTGGAGTTTTATGGTGTTAACTTTAACTGCCGCTTCAGGCATTGAATCCAATTTGCCTATGAATGCAAAATTTTCGTTTACTGCGTTAAATGAGCAACCTCAACTTGTTCAACAATTGGTCGCATCTTGGGAAAAACGTATTAGCCCTCACGTCCTTGTAATAATACTCCCCAACGACACGTTTATTCGCATTAATAATTCTCTTGTGATTGCTTCTGTATACTTCTGTGGATTTTTTTTACTACCTCCTTCAAAAGAGTCAAAAGATTCGCGCTTCTTTCTATGAAAGTGATAAGTGGACTCTTAAAGCCTGGATACTACCTCTACGTCTGTGTCAATGCCTTGAAGAATTTTGGAAACTATATTAAATTGTTTTAGTAAAGATCCCCAAAAATTCCGATAATATAGCCGTTTATAGAGAATTTAATTGAGCCAATAGTCCTACCGTTTCATTTTCGACGAAAACTTTTTGGTGGACAGAGTCAGTTTTTATAGCTTCAAGACGCGCTTTTATTTCATTACAATCATTATTAAGTCTTGCACATGTATCGTCCCTGGCTGACTACCGCATCTGTGACACATTTTTCAATGTTACAATCTTCAGGCTTAGCCAAAAACTATTGCAGTAATTTTGTACGTTCCGTTGATGCAGCAACCCGAAAAACTTTGTTCATAGCTTCTGGGAAACATTCAGCTGTCGATGATCGCTGCCGCTCATAGAAGCCTGCCGCCGCGGGGCCATGGCCCCATGGCCCTAGGGTAAATATGCCCTGTATCTTTCTTAAATTAAATCTCCTCCTTTCAGAAACGAAAGTTATTTTTTGTCGTTGAAATATAACTATTTTTAAAAAGACTCGTCGTTTCTATCGTATGGATAGTGATATTGCAATATAAACTTTAATATTTAATTAATATCTTCTATCACTTAAAACATCCTTTAAATTACCTATCTGAATTAGGGAGTCCCATTATATTTTTTAGTATAATGCATAATTGTACCGCGACCGCCTTTACACCAATGCGAAAACGTTTCCATTACATTTCTCCGCCTCCTGCATTGTAGAATATTTTCTATTTTGGGTTATGTTAGTACATTGACATGTGTCAAAACATTGATTATAGTAAAAATTAGCAATTTGAAAGCTCCATTAGATTAGATAGATTTTACTAAATTTTTGACTACAAATATTGTATATTGTAGAGTTTAATAGTATTAAGTTTGCCAATATTGTTTACGTTGTGAAGGGCGAATAGTGGGAATAGTTTCGAAAGAAGTTTTTATAAAAAAATATCTGAATACTCTTTGCATTAACAATCATAGCCATGATTCTGGATGGCAATATAGTACGTAATGGTGATTTTTTTAAGAACTACGCCAAATTCACAACGCAAAGAAAAATTTAAATGATATTCTGCTAGTTTATAAAATATAGTTTAAAATAATAAAATAATTTTCTTCCTTGAGGCTTTGATTCTGGGAAATCTCTCTGTTTGCCTTTCTCTTTGAATAGTTTTCTTTCTATAAACAAACATTTCTAAATTATTTTATTCAAATTGTTTCAGGACAATGAGAAAAACAAGTTGGAGATTAAAACGATGAGCAACGCCAAAAAACAAAAGGAACGTCTCCTTCCTTATGACATTCTAGAGGCAATTGATACACAACATAAAAGATCAAAGAAACCTCATGTCGATGGTAAATTTTGAGGCTTTTACTATGAATAAATATCAAGTAACGCTTATTTATAATTTTGCAGATTCAAAAGGAATTAAAAAATTAAAAACAGAATCACGATCAGACTCTAGTAATAAGAAAAAAACCTCCCGATACGCAACCACCGGGGGCATTAGTGACATTATAAAAAATCCATCAGGAATATTTTTCGAGGAACCAATTACACCAGAAAGGAAGCATCAAAGTAAATCATTCAAAAATGCGAAGCGAAAGATTTTATCAACGATAGAACTACCAACTGGTGTTGTCTATGAAGAGCCGGTTACTCCTGATCATAAAAAGATTGTAAATGGTTTTAAAGAAACTGCAGCTACACCAAAAGCTATTGGATTTAAGGTAAAAAGTATTCTATCTGCAGGACAGAAGGAACCGCCAGTATACAAAAAAGACACACAAAAAAGAAGAAAATTGATTTTGGATGAACCAACTATGGTTTTACCAAAACCTAAGTGGGCAACTTCAGGAGAATTTACTGTAACAAAATATCCAAAACCAATTGATCTTGATGAGTCGATCGCTACAGAATTTCTGGTCACACCGCTGCAGTCGAAAAGATCAAAAATGGAAGCAGGTATTGCTCCGCTTACAACTTCTGCAGCGTATGATTTTAAAAAAGGTGCTTTGTATAATAAACAAATACCGCGTGAAACATCAAAACAACTTTTACAGCGTAAAGAGAAACAAAAGTTTTATATGTTTTGAAAGAGGTTGTTTATTTCAGTTTATGTTATTTATGCGAAATTACATTTTGTTGGCATGTGAAGAATAAAGGCCGTATTAATTTTAAATTCCTTGTTTTTGTCTTATGCCTCCTTCACAATGTCTAAGTACAAATTTTATTGCGCACACAGGGTGAAAGTGAGTTATATCACTTTTGTGACCCTTGTTGTAAGTGAAGTAGAGCTACTCAATAGCCAAATGTTTTTCGCGGACGATGTGATCGTGGTAACAGGTGAAACAGAGGGTCCATGTATATGCGGGGGAAATTTGTGTCAATCCCGACAAAACGATTCTGGTTCCATACACCAAGAGATGGACATAATCGGGACTGACAGAATAATAGGCTTATAATAATATGACAAGAAGCGAAATACTTAGGAGTGACGCTAGACAAGCTCAACTGGGCACGTCACATTGGTACTATGATGAGCAGGTCACACAGAACTCTTAAGGCCCAAACAGATTGGCCCGTCGACCTCCGATGCGACGGGCCAATCTGTTTGGGCCTTTAAGCCTCGGCCCCGATACGAGCGGCACCAGAAAAATGTCTCAGATTAGCCGCGAGCGGCAGTAGAGCAGCACTTTAGTGCGCCTGATTGGACTTTGCCTTTGTCGGTCGTGGATGAATGCCGAGCTTGATGTTGTCCATCCTTGCTCCTGCTGTAGTTGTCGGCGCCATGAGGTTTGCACCGTGTCTCGACCGTGAAGGTCGCGAGAATTGTCCATATTTGCTATCTTCCCAGTGGTGGTTCACCCAAATATGGTGTTTTGAGCTACTGCGGCTCCAACCGCGCCTTTCTCTACGCCATCCGTGACGATTGTGGAGAAATGTCAGCTCTCAAGAGGATGGCTATGTGTCCTGGCTTGTGGAAAGTTGCATCTGACATTTCGAGTACTCTTAGATGGGCCCACTCTTTAGTCGAGCATTCGGTACTTGGTAATGGGTTCGTGATTTTGTTCAACACGAGTGCCTGTGTCTGAATAATCTTTGATTGTTGGTTTCGTGCCTTCAACAGCAACGTGACTCTATTCGTGTCGATCCTGGCGTTGCATTGGTCTGATTCTCTGCTAGATTTCTTCTCTACACTGGACACACGATGGCTCGTTCTCAAGCAATTGATGTGAAGCTCATAACTTCGATCCGAGGTGGTAAAATAAAGCGATTTGTAAATTTTATTTATAATGCTGTTTTCAAGGGCTGTACCAATTTTCAGTAACCAGAATTATCTCGCAGTCAAATATCTACTTTGACTGGACTATGAATTTATATATTGCTTTTCTGAGAAGTAAGAAAACGACAAGCTACGAAGTTTTTGAACAAGGTTTTTACGCGAAATCAAATGCACGGTCACCAAACCCAATCTTCTCTGCATTACTATTAAGCCATTACAGAAGTACTTCTTTGGTATTTAAGAAAACACTCAATAAAGAAGTACTTCCAAATCTACTTCCCAAAGTAAGTACTTGCGATTTTCCCTACTGGGACACGCACACGATCGATGCACCTACTTTTCAGCCTCTTTTCCGTGTAACGATTCTATTGTCTATGTGGTTGTGTACAAAGCAACAAAAATTCTCATAAGAACAAAATTATGCTTGGGTTAGTGAGGCCTTCACGTACACATCCCTGCGCCCCCTTGTCTAAAAAACCGGTTTATTGGAAGTGATTGGAAATTGAGTCTGGCCGTGTAATTTGGCTCATACGTGCCTGTTCACACGGGTCGCTATGAGGCGCGACAAAGCGAACATTTGTTGACACGTTTCGCTTTGTGTCCAGTCGTTTTTATGACAGATGGAACAAACGGTACAGGAACAAAGTTTGTGATTTTTATAAAAGTGACATAAATTCATGGCTGCTCCTAAAGTTTTACAAAATAAATTTCTCACGAAAACAAAACCGAAGCCTGAAAATTGTCCTATCACACGACCGCTCCCACTGCGGGTGAAACGAAAATAAAATGGAACAGTAAGGTGATACAAAATGAAATTAGAACAGTCAGCTGGTCAGAAAAAGCGAACGTTAGTCGCTTTCAAATCGAGACGCATTTCCGGAATGTGCACTGTGTGAATAGGCTCATATTGAATTACGTTAGATTTGGTCTAAACATTTTGGGCTTGGTTTTGGCAGAAGACGGTTTAGACGGTTCGCTCCCAGGAACGTTCCTCTCGACCTTTCTGAAACAAGGGAGAAGTTGGGATGTGAGCGGTACCACCACATTTCGTTCATAGAGATAACTGTCAAAGTGGGCCCAAAGTGTCGGGAAAAGATAAATAAGCTCATTTTGACTTGATGTGTGTCGTATAGAGTTTAATTTAAAACTATTAATCGTTATTTGTTGTGAAATAATTTTTTGTTAATACTAAAGTTAGTTAATCTAAGTTAATTTGTTGAATTTCTTTTGTGTTTTTATCGCGTTAAAATGCCTCAAGTTGTTCCTGCTGATGAGCTGCCGACGATTGCCGGCAGAGGTAAGTAATTAAAATACAAAATAATAATAATAAATAAGCATAAAGTATCAATAAAATTTATGAATGTAGTTTTATGATTAATAGTTTTTATAAAATAATCGATTTTGTTTCCATTAATATTGATGTCATTTTAAGAAAAGTGCACATGCTCCGGAAAACGGTAACCGGTGCTCGAAGGATAACTGTGGTTAAATGTTCGGTTATTATAACTGCGCAGAATATCTAGAAAAAACATTTAAAAATTGATAATGAAAATAAAAAAGGACCTTTAGTTGTGTTATCCATTCAAGATTAAGCATCCATACTATGGATCTGCTTATGCATGCGAAGTGCAAAAAAGTTTTTTTTAGGTTACCAAAGACATGATCGGGAATCAATGTTATGGATGTTGTTAAGAAGTTTGCTAAAGCCAGTCATTTTGTAATGCCCTGTCAAATAGAATAAATAAAGATACCAGTAAGACGTCAAAGCACTTAACTTGACTGCAAACCAATCAGTTATATATTCGTGGTGATATTTTCCTTTTATGGACTAATTTAGAGTCAGTCACCAAATCGATACTATTTCATACCCAATCCCAGTTTGGAGGTCAATGTAATACGAAGTAAGTCAACATAATAGACAGTTTGCAGGCTTTCCTTGAGAACCATGTACACATTAAAATATATTACATAGTAACAATATATTGGAGAATTATTATTAAAGACCATAATTTTTAATATTTCATCTTTTCGCTAATGCCAAATTTTACAGTTACTAGATCCCTTCGAAATCGCTTGATATCGGCTGATTCAGACACATCAAGATCTTCAACTCCCGTTAATGAACTTTCACCAATATCAGAAAAAGGTATGCTTATTTGAACTATCCTTAGAAAAATAATATCTTTTAATTTTGTAGAAAAGCAAAAAACAAGGGCTTCACCCAAAACAAGAGCTACTAGAAAAGATTCTTCTCAAGCAGAAGCCACTACTCCATCTAAATCTGTAACCAGAGGTCGTCGTGCATCCCTTTCAGAAGCTGAAACTAAATCACCATCTATTCCAGCACGTAGAAATGTGAGAGGTGCCAGGCTAGTTTCAGAAGATGAAGCAACTACTTCATCTAGAACACGATCGCGCCAAAGTCCTCTCATTATTGTTACTCCTATTATGGAAGAAAATGAAATTCTAGAAATAGAAAGTTCATCTAAAAAACCGGGTCGACCACGGAAGCTAATTAACGATAAAGGAAGTAATCAAGAAGCACAAAATAGTAACTTGAGTTTAAAATCGAAGAAGGCAAATTCTTCTATCGTCGAAAGTGATGTTATAATTAACCTAGACAGTGATGAAGAAAAAGATATCAAGAGCCCTCAACTTACATCAAGTGAAGTTAAAAAGGCACCAAGTTCTGACGAGAAGAGTGGAAATAAGAAAATGATGATTAAATTGAAAAAAATAATTTTAAACGATGAAATTCAAGAACATGAAAGAAATAAGAAATATGATTCCGAAACTATGAAAAACAACGAAAATTTGGAGCAAACAGGAAAAGAGGATAAAAATACAATAATAATTGAAAAGGCAAAGAGCGAAACAAAATCAATTAACGAATCAGAAAAAGGCGATGAAAAGAAAGATGCAGAAGAGGAAATACCGCTTTATGCCGTTGAAAATACAAACAAAAATAATGTTACACAAATCGAAGAAAATGAAAATATATTAATATCACAGAAAGAAAATGAAAAGCAAAATGAAATAATACAAACCGCTGACAAAGATAAAGGGCAAGAAGATGTAGAAAAACTTAAATCAGTCCTAGAGGAGTCAATTGTCAACAAAGATGATAATACACAAGAAGATCTTAATGTGGAAAAGTCTAAAGTAGTAGAAGATACAGAGAAAAAGGAAATGGGTGAGGCTGATAAAGACGATTTAAAAATAGATAGTAATGCTACAGAACACCAAGATTTTGAAAATGATGCAGTGGATTCTGAAAGTAAGGATTTAAAGAAAGATAAAGAACGTAATATGAATTCGCCAGAAGCACAAAATAAAATTTTACAAGAAGTTTCTGATTCATATTTAACTGAACAATCTGAGAAAAACACTACAAAAGACAGCGATGAAGATAAAGATAAATCTAAAAAGCAGCCAAACGTCACTTTTGGTACTAATAAAACTGATAAAATATCTAAAAATTATCCTGAAACACCACTAATTGTGAAAAGTAAAAGTACAATTTCTCTAAGATTTTTGGATACTTCACATGATACAGATACTGGTACAGAAATATCAGCTTTATCGAAAGAATCAAATGAGAAATCACAGGAAAACTCAAATAGTGAAAAGATTGATGAAACCGTTTTTCATGATTCTGAAACTCCTTACAAAGGAGGGAAATCAAGTCTATTAAGCAGTACACTGACAGCTTTGCTTAGAAATCAAATCAAAGATAATAAAAATGTTGAAAATTTGAAACAAGATAAAACTAGTTTGCCAAATCCTATTACAGAAGATTCTCTAATAAATGAAGCAGAAGAACCCACTACTACGCTTAAAGAAGATATAAAAAAAACTTCTAAAAGTGACACCTTAAAGGCTGCAGCCGACTCCACATTCCAAAAAGAAAATAAATCCAAAAGAACTGAATATGAATTTTCCAAAACTTGGAGTCAAAGTGTAACTGTAAACGTTACAGATGATGCGCAAAAAGGAAAATATATAGATGGTTTCGGTGTTCAAACTGAAGACAAAAAAGAAGTGAAAACAACAAAATTAAGTGGTGAAAAAAAAGCTCCAGAGCGCACTTTTCATTCAGATTCGGAAAGTTATGAAGAATCGGATATTGATGAAGATAATGAACCGCGAAACGAATTCATCGATGATGAAGCAGAAGAGGCCGAAGAGGAGAATTCATTATGTAGTGAAGAAAGGGCTTATTTAGAGGAAAATGAAGTTCCTGTAGATGGCATAAGTATTGGTAGTGCAGATACCGATGCTGATAACGAAGAAGAGGAAGATGAATGTGACTCTTTTATTGTATCTGATCGTGAAGAAGATGATGATTTATTATCTTACGATACAGAGGAAATATTTTCAAACAGTGATGATAATTCTGTAAAACAAAGAAAACAAAGAAGGCGTGCTGTACTTCTTCTCGAATCTAGCGATGAAAGTGATGCAGATGTTTCTAAACCAGATATGATGAATAGCGTTTTAAAGAAGACGAAGAAACTTGCACGTATACTAATGTCAAGCGATGAAGAAGAAAAATGTGAAAAGGATAGTGTCATCCCAAGTACTGCTGCATCAGAGCAAATCGATAGAATGAAGCTTATCTTAGAGGATAGCAAAATTGCCTTAGAAACTATTTCCGAGGATAATGAGACATCTAAAACTTCTGATATTAATAAGGATACTGAAAATGTAGATGAATGCATTTCAGCTGAATTAGTTGCTGATGGGAATACTATCCAAGACCTAGGCAGTGCCAAAGAGTCAGAAAGTAAAAATGAATCCACACAAGTCGATATAATAAAGATTACATCAACAACGCAAACATCACCTGAAAGTGAAAAGGAGGGGAATGATATTAAATTGTTGGAAGCTTCTCAGCCCTCATCATTTATTCAAGGCGGGAGTAGTTTGGATGAAAATGCACAAGAGAAAGGTAAATATTTGCTGACATTTTAAGTTGTACTTTTAGTATTCTTAGTCTAGTACTATAGAGTAACTTCAGATGTTAGCAATTCTTCTCATATTTAACTTATTTCATTAACCGAAGCCTATTATCAGTTCTAAACGTATTTAGGATAATGAAAAGATTTTTCGATTGTGTGAAAATGGGAATTTGGCTATCATTTTGATATCCGCAACACCAAATTAGCCCGTTCTGTTTATTGCCCGTACAATAAACACTGTGACATAAAGACTAGAGTCACGAAAAAACTATTTTTTATCGACATTAGGATTCGGGAAAGTAGCTATCTTTTACTAATCGTTGTATTGTGGAATCCTTTTCATTGATTTTCAAATGTCTTAAACACCAAGCAACTGTAATTTTATTAAAAAGATTTAACGTTTTTTACTTTTATTAACTTTCAGAATCAACTGTTGAGAAAGATTGCACAAACAAAGAAACCAATAGGAAGTTGTCATTCCCCAGCGAGCAGCAAAGTAATTCTATTAGCCCTAACAACTCAGCCAATTTACCTGCTTCGACAGCAGGACAAAATGCCAACATTTCCATTTTAAATGTTAACGAGAGTTCCCTATCTATTCAAGAAAATATTACTGAAACTTTTATGAGTAAATCTAAACAATCGGAATTATTAGCAAACATTGATGTTGAGGAGGAGGATTCATCTGTGTCGACATCTAAAAAAAGTAGAAAGTCCCAAAGTACATCATCAAAAAATCCGGCAAAAGATATTCAAAATGATAAGTCTAATAAGGTTTCTAGTCCTTATAAAGAGCATGGCTTAAAACCTTCAGAGAAAAAGCAAACTGAAACAACAAACACTGAAGATGAATTAGAACAAAAGAAGACTTTGGAAGTAAGTGCTAGCAACAAGGAGATAAGTTCTAGCAATGAAGAACTAGAACAACGAGAGCAGCCTTCAACTAGTACTTTAAATAATGAGGAAGAAACGACTTCAGTATTAAATTCCGCTGAAGTAAATGAAAAAGATGTCGCCGATGTGAACATACAATCATCATTCAAAAATAATTCTTTAGACTTGTTAAGAAAAGGAAAGCTTTTCCCTAAACACAAAGTTTTGAGTTCATCTTTTGGTAGCAACTCTCAAAATTCTACTGATTCCGAAGAAGATATTTCTATTAAGCCAGTTCAGAAGAAACTAAAAAGATCAAGTTTATCTCAATCATTGAATCAATCAGTTATTCCAGAAACTAATCAGCAGACAGATACAAATAAAAGCAGCACTGATGAGCAAAATGAGATATCTAGTCTTTCCGAAGAAGAAGCCCGTTTAATTCAACATATTGAGAAAATAGTGAGTTTATTATTTTTAGAACAAGAAAACAGTTTAAGCAAATTAATTACAGAAGAAGAAACGTACTGAAAAACAAATTGAAAAATTGAGTATCGAGAATCTTCAGATACCTGAAGATAAGGAAAAGAGAAAAGGTGAAACCTAAATATTTTAATCCTCATTGGTGAATTAACATAATGAAGTATTTATTTTATTTTCAGCCATTTCTAAAGCTCTTGAATTTGGAATGTTTCTTCTTAAGAAACAAGTTGTAGATTTAACCACGGTGGCCAAATGCGGTGATGCAACTCCCTCAGAGCTCGCATTAATTAATAGAACAAGAATGAAATTAAAAAAGTTGAAAAAAGGTAATAAAAAATTTTATTTAATTATTACTTCAATGTTTATTAATTTTATATATTTTCTCAGCAAAGGGACTTGCTAATGATGAATGTCTCCTTCAGCAGGAGTCTGAATTTTCGGTGAGTAATTGTGAGCTAAATTATGATTGACATCCCCATTAAGGACCCACTCGCGTTCTTTTGTTATTTACAAATAAACGGCCCATACTTCTTCTTCTTTAACGGCTCTATAACCGGGATCCGGTCCTGGCCTCTCGCAACTGTTCTCTCCACCCGTCCCGACTTTGAGCCGATGTCATCCAGTTTGGCATCCCTAAGTTCTGAGCGTCCTGGTCCACGCCATTCTTCCAGCGGAGGTGGGTCTCTCTCACTGTCGCACCCCAAAAGTCTTACTGCAGAGAACTTTCCGAGCAGGCTCATCTTCACTCATACGAGCTAGATGTCCTGGCCACCGGAGTCTACCGAGCTTTATTTTCCTCACAACATCTATGTCGTCATTGTAGAGTCTCCGGAATCGCCCTTCCTCACATGAGGGGCCAGCAATCCTCCGACGTATTTTCCTTTCGAACACCGCCAAGAGTTTAGAGTGCTTTTTGCTAAGCACCCACGTTTCGGATGCATATGTGAGAACCGGTAAGACCATCGTCTTATATAGTAAAAGTTTAGACGTTATGGTTAGATGCTTGGATTTGAAGAGCCTTGACAGACTATAGTAGGCTTTTATCAGTCGTGCGCATATTTCTGGTTCCATGCTAATGTCGGCTGCTACTATGGACCCAAGGTAGGTAAATGATTTTACCACATCAAACTCGTGTTCCTCTACCTTTATTGTGGGACCAATGTTAGGTGTTTTTGTAGACGAGGCCACCATGAACTTTGTTTTGCTTTCGTTGATGTGCAGTCCCAGATTTTCTGCCGCCCGCTCAATGTGGGTGAAAGCTTCTTGTACAGCTGTTGATGTTCTTCCAATGATGTCAGTTTCGTCTGCCAGTAATTGGGTGGACTTTTGGAGGATTTTGCCCCTTTATGTCACGCCCGAATCTCGGATCACTTTCTCCAACGCCAGGTTGAAAAGGAGGCAGGCCAGACCGTCCCCTTGCCGGAGTTCATTATAGATGTTGATTGGGCTGAACAGTGTCCCGGATACCTTTACTTGGCTTGTCACATTCGTCATGGTCAACCTACATAGTCTTGTCAGCTTGTTGGGGAAGCCGAATTCTCTCATGGCTTTGTAGAGTTCTAGATACTCTGGCTATGCTATCATAGGCGGCTTTAAAGACATTTTTCCCTAAGCTGCCTCAAATTGAAAATCTGATCGGTTGTTGATTTGCCTGGGCTGAAGCCACACTGGTATACGCGGTACTCAACAACGTTATACCACGATAATTGCTGCACGTTGTGATATCTCCTTTTTTATGTACCGGGCAGAGGATGCCTTTTCTTCTGGCAACGCTTCCTGCTCCCATACTTGCACACTTAATTCATGAATCGCTTGGTGTAATGTAGGCCCTCCATATTTAACCAGCTCCGCAGGGATACCGTCTGCACCCGAGGCCTTGTTGTTTTTGAGCCGGGTGATGGCACTGCTAACTTCTGCTAAGCTTGGTGGTGACAGCATAGCATTATCGTCAGATATTGGTGGAGCCTCCAAATCCTCAGTTAGCTCGCCATTTAGCAATTCATGAAAGTGCTCTTCCCATCGCTCCAAGATGCCTTTAGGATCGGTGATCAGATTCCCTTCTTTGTCCTTGCAGTATGTGCAACGTGGTGTGAATTGCGTCATACCGCGTACTCTTCGGTAGAACTCCCGCGCCTGATGCGGCCGTCGCTCTCTGTACTGTTCTAGTTCACAAACGAGATTTTTCTCCCACGCTTCCCTTTTTCGTCTGTGAATTCTCGTTTCTTCTTTTCTGAGCTCTTTATATTTCTCTTCGTGGGCTCGTGTTCTCTGAGACTGCTGCATTACTCGGTACGCAGCATTCTTACGTTCAGTTGCCGTCTTGCATTCATTATCGAACCAGTCGTTCCGATCTCTACGACTTCTGCCTAAGATGAAATCAGCAGTACTAATGACAGTATTTTTAAGGCGGGTCCAGCACTCGTCGACGCCCGGCATCTCATCCCCAGGACTTACTATTCTGAGCGCGAGTTCTATCCAAAGTGAAAACTAGTTTCTAAATGTTCTGTCGGAAAATGAATCTTACCAAAAGCGTTCATGTAATTTTAGATAGATAGAACTTTGAGAAGCCCCAATATTAGTGTTAGCTGAGTATTTGCCGACCAACAATTACCACCAAAGCTCTTTCAATTTTTGCCATCATCAAACATTTGTGCGATTTAGCATAGTAGGAAGATGTTGCTTGTGCTATCATTTTAAATCGCTTTTTATAATCGTTTACCGTTCGCATTCAGTACTAGCACGCTTGGTATGTTAGTTAACTTTAAGTTATCGAATAGGGGTGAAATACTGGTAGGCGAGAAGCGAAATAACACAGGCCTCTCGATGGCAATCGTATCCACGATATCTAGGATTATAGCTGAATACATTAACTCTGCTTCAAACATGGGAAATATACTTTCAAAAAAAATCCTTTTAACTTTTTTGTCTTCTTTGATTCAATATTTCTTCAGGCGAGGAATTCTAAATATGTTATGTGTCAAATATTTCCAGAGAGATTTTACGTCCTAGGATGGTCATCCATTTGTATATAGTATATTCAATATATACCTCCAAGGATATATCTCTAATTTTTGTTCAAAATTAAGAGAAATTATAAAAGCATGACCCACATAAAACTTATTGTCTTCATAGAGAATATGAAATTCATTCACATTATGCCAAATCCATACTTTATAATTAATTATTTATTTAAAATAAAACGCATAACCTAACTCGCAGTGAGACCGTTGGACCCTGGAGTGCCAGTTAGTGCTCACTGTGAGTTGTAGTTTATAACTGAATTAATGTACTCGAGGCACAACTATTTATACTAGTTGGTTACCAGGGTAACCAATAAACAAGGAACCTTAAACTATACAATAATTTAAATGTCAAATAACTACAGTGGAAAAGTTCCAACAAGTGTTTACAGCTAACAAGTGTTTTGCAACTAAAACCGTTAAAATCCTTATGTTACAATACCGCAAAAAAAAATTAAATGATATTCTGCTAGTTTCATTTAAAAAATTAAAATTACTTGTGGCTTTGATTCTGGGAAATCTCTGTTTTCCTTTCTCTTTGAATAGTTTTCGCCAACAAACATTTCTAAATTATTTTATTAAAATTGTTTCAGGACAATGAGAAAAACAAGTTGAAGATTAAAACGATGAGCAACGCCAAAAAACAAAAGGAACGTCTCCTTCCTTATGACATTCTAGAGGCAATTGATACACAACATAAAAGATCAAAGAAACCTCATGTCGATGGTAAATTTTGAGGCTTTTACTATGAATAAATATCAAGTAACGCTCATTTATAATTTTTCAGATTCAGAAGGAATTAAAAAATTAAAAACGGAATCACGATCAGAATCTAATAATAAGAAAAAAATCTCCCGAAGCTCAGCTACCGGGGGCATTAGTGACATTATAAAAAATCCATCAGGAATATTTTTCGAGGAACCAATTACACCGGAAAAGAAGCATCAAAGAAAATCATTCAAAAATGAAAAACGAAAGATTTTGTCAACGATAGAACTACCAACTGGTGTTGTCTATGAAAGGCCGGTTACTCCCGTCCATCAAACAATTGTAAATGGCTTTAAAGAAACTGCAGCTACACCAAAAGCTATTGGATTTAAAGTAAAAAGTATTCTATCTGCAGGACAGAAGGAACCGCCAGTGTACAAAAAAGACACACAAAAAAGAAGAAAATTGATTTTGGATGAACCAACTACGGTTTTACCAAAACCTAAGTGGGCAGCTTCAGGAGAATTTACTGTAACAAAATATCCAAAACCAATTGATATTGATGAGTCGATCGCTACAGAATTTCTGGTCACACCGCTGCAATCGAAAAGATCAAAAATGGAAGCAGGTATTGCTCCGCTTACAACTTCTGCAGCGTATGATTTTAAAAAAGATGCTTTGTATAATAAACAAATACCGCGTGAAACATCAAAACAACTTTTACAGCGTAAAGAAAAACAAAAGTTTTATATGTTTTGAAAGAGTTGTTTATTTCAGTTTATGTTATTTATGCGAAATTACATTTTGTTGGCATGTGAAGAATAAAGCCCGTATTGATTCTAAAATCCTTGTTTTTATATTATGCCTCCTTCACAATCTCTCAGTACAAATTTTGTTATGTGCACATTGTGAAAGGAGTCTTATCTTCACTTCTGTGGTGCCTTGTTGTAGATGAATTAGAGCTACTCAATAGCCAAACGTTTTTCGCGGACGTTGTGATCGTGGTAACAGGTGAAACAGAGGGTCCATGTAAAGGGTGGTTATTCTCGTTGGCGAGTTACGTGACTACGAGGGACGCGGTGGAATGAAACTGTCGATACCTACAAACGTATCGAGAGAAATATCACTTAACACACCACTTTTCGACTGTAAGAATACGACGTTTGTAGATCTAGTCGCCAGGAGTCTCTTAGATTGACAATGAGAATACCAATTTAAGGACGAAGTGACATCTGCCACGTCACTCGACAACGATTTTTCAATTTGGTACCACTCCACCTTGAGGTAGAAAAACCGTCATTAACATTTTATAATTGCCAAAATTACAGAAGAGATTGCAGAAAGGAGAATAGTATCGGACTGCAGGTCCGTTAAGATCTCAAAATTTGAGCCCTTCCTTGCACATACAAGATATGTAGGCTATCCTCGACTTTTGCTGGAGTAACGCAGGGTGGACTAGTTTGGTACACGGATGGCTCCAAAACACAAGCAGTTGCGGGCACCGGAATCTGGAGTGAAAGCTCCCAAGTCAGTAGAGCGATGAGCCTATGTAGGCAGCCCAACGACTGTCTTTCAAGCAGAGGTGTACGCCATACGTTTGCAAAAGAGCAACCGTCAGGTAAATCAGTTGCCCAGCCTAGTATTTCATCAGGGGCCCTATTCTCTGTTAGAATATTGTAAAATCCGATGCGATAGTTTAGGTAATTTTTCACCACACTGGTGAGTACTTCAATAGCCAGTTCCGGACCGATTAAAATGCCTTTTTTGCATGACGTTCAAGACCAGACCGGTACGAGCCGTTAAGCCATTACTTCAGTCTGGCGTCATCAGCATGACCCTTAAAAACAAAGGAATCCCTCAAAGGAGCTCACCGGACCCGGAACAGTCGCCCCATCTATCTACCTCTCCTTGCATTTCTTTGCCAGAGCCCTGTAGAAAAATTATTAAGCTTGGTTTCATGTAGATGCACAGGCTCTAAGGCAGGCCCACAGAGATCTGCGAAACTTATTCATCAAATTGTCTATGTGTTAATACCAATGTAGTTTGGCATCCTAAAGCTTGCGGTAAGAAGTTTAATACCTTAACCACGCTGTACCATCAATATGACGGTAAATGAGCTCCGCACACGATGCCATAAGTGTGTTGAATAAAACCGGTTTTACTCAACTCCTCGGAACGCACACGAGGCGTAATTATGTGTTGAATGCTACACAGGAACATAATGAAGGTACAAATTGAAGGTATTTTACCTTCATTTTGACTGTAATTACGGTTAAGTGACATCTGTTGGCGTTAGTTAACCGAAAATTTGTGAGGATGTGTTCTCTTTACTACTTTAAAAAATAATTTTCAAAATACAAGGACTGCTAAGAGTACAAGTTGAGGTCGCGATATTCGTTTGATAAGAAAAAAAAACCTACTATTACTTTGAATTTATACATTAATGTTACCTTTTTCAGCCTGAAGGTTTCTAGCCTAAACTAGCCTAGTATTCCTAGTATAGTACCGTCCCCAATGAATCTGTGAAATAGGTACAGGTGGAAATTGAGAAAAGGCAACCGTTATGGGGCCCCTAGACTATCAATAAATTGTGCAATATTTTGATTTGCGCAATATTATTGACGGTCTGTGGGTGATATTGAAAAATTGTCTGGTGCAAAGAAGGAAACCGTCAATATTTTGCTCAATATTATTGCATAATATTATTGATAGTCTAGGGGCCACTTTAGGTAAATCAGTTGTGCAACCCAAAACTTCACTCATACCTAACACATAATACGAAATCCGCTGTGTTCGACATTTTGAGATCTACTCATTCATCAATTTTAATCGCAATCATCCACAAAAGCGATCTGCATAATGGAAGCAAGAAAAATATCTGTTTAAAAAAATTAAGTTTATTTCACACATAACGGCAAATAAAATATTTAACATTTTCGGAAAAGCCAATTTCCAATAAACGAAATGAGCTATTCGGCCATGTATTATTAAAACATAACTCATAAATTGATTATTGATATTAACCTGATATGTAAAAAACTTTACTAACATAAAATCAACAAGCTTTCATTTTCCTCTATTGTCTCTTCTGTATTCTGGTGTTTCTTTCTGTCGTTGAGTTAAGCTATTCTCTTTATTTCGAATAGAAATCTTGTCATATACACAACCTAAAAGCTTAATCATTCAATAATAATTCTTTAGGCTTATCAGGAAAACCAAAACTTTCTGCTGAACAAAAAGTTTGAAAATCATATTTTAGCTGTTTTAAATGTAGCAACTCTCAAGATTCTACTGATTACGAAGAAGATATTTCTATTAAGCCAGTTGAGAAGAAATTAAAAAGATCAAGTTTATCTCATTCATTGAATCAATCATTTATTCCAGAAAATAATGTGCAGACAGATACAAATAAAAGCAGCATTGATGAGCAAAATGAAATTGATAACAAAAAGACCGGTCATATAACAAAGCTTCATATGCAGCTTTACGTCACTTATTGCTTGGAGATATATGCAGCAAGGCGGCATGTGACGATTTGTTGCGTATATCGCCAAGCAATAAGTAACGAAAAGCTACAAATTATGAAGCTTTGGTATATGACCGGCCTAACAAGGAAACAATTCTCAATGAATCAACATTTTCTTTTACGGTTAACGAATTTGATGTTACCAGCTCAACGAAAATCACGTCCCGATCTCGGTCGGTATTTGATAAAAAAAACGTAAAGAGGATACCTACCAATAAAAGATATAATCTGGCTTGTGAGGTTTACTAATTGGCCACAATATCAAAAAATATTCCTAAAAATGATGATTTAAAAAATGCTGCTACATCATGCGATAAATTTTCGCCTAATTTGGAAAGTATTCGTAGTGCAGTCATTAAATCGAAGTTTATTCGTTCAATTTGTGTGTTTATCTCGCTAAAATGTCTCGAGTGGTTCCTGCTGATGAGCTGCAAACTATTGCCGGCAGAGTTAGTAGATCCCCGCTTGATATCGGCTGATTCAGACACACCAAGATCTTCAACTGCCGTAAATTAACGTTCGCCAATACATATTAGAAAAGGAAAAACAAAAAACATCTGCAGTGGCTTCACCCAAAAAGAGAGCTACTCGAAAAGGTTCTTCTCAAGCAGAAGCCACTATTCCAGCCATTTGTCAATATGTACTAAATCAGCATCTAATCCAGCATGTAGAAATGTAAGGGATGCCAGAATTGTTTCAGAAGATGAAGCAACTACTTGTAGAAAACGATCGCGCAAATGTCCTCTCATTATTATTACTCCTATTATAGAAGACTTGAAAGTCAAAGCTCAAATGAAATCAAAGAAATAGAAAGCTCAGCTAAAAAACGCGGTCGGCCACGAAATACTAATTGAATAAGGAAGTTTTAACGCATCAGCAAAAGGCGATGATAAAATAGATGAAGAAATGGAAATACCGTTTTATACCGTTAAAAATAAAAATAGACTCTGTAACGGCTGACGCAGAGGCAATGCTCAACACCGGAACTGGAAACACGCTGCAACGGACCGTCAAACTTGGAGAAATGTTCTAGAGGCCAAGGCTCGATTTGGGCTGTAACGTCATTGGTTGGATGGATGGTATGATAGAAGGCAACGTAAATAAGATGCCATTAAAAAATATAACCTGACTTGTGAGGATTATCAATTGGGAAAGTATACCACTACATCCAAAAATATAGCTAAAATGCCAAACCATAATTTTAAGGAATATTTTTGGATGTGTTCTGATGATGTACTTTGAGACTTTCTACTTTTTTCATATGTAGACACAGATGAATCCTCCTCCTCAACATCAACGCTTGCTAATAATTCCGATTCTTTAGATTTACACATAGAAGTTTCAGTAATATTTTCTTGAATAGTTAAATAATGTTAACTCTCGTTAACATTTAAAATGGAAATATTGGCATTTTGTCCTGCTGTCGGAGCAGGTAAATTGGCTGAGTTGTTAGGACTAATAGAATTACTTTGCTGCTCGCTGCTGAATGACAACTTCCTATTGGGTTCTTTCTTTGTGCAATCTTCCTCAACAGTTGATTCTGAAAGTTAATAAAAGTAAAAAACGTTAAATCTTTTTTAATAAAATTACAGTTTCTTGGTGTCTAAGACATTTTAAGGGGACTGTCCGATTTTTTTCGTTCAAAAAATCGATTTTTTTTGGCTTAATCGATAGAATATCACTTCAAAAATAATATATATAAATTTTAAACAAATATCTCAAGCGGTTCGAAAGTTATAGCGATTTAAAAGGCGGGTCTCCCGCTGCGCGCCGGCTTAGCCGACGAGCAGGTGCGAGCTATGAAGCGCTTGTGAATAGCGTTCGGATAAGTGGCCTTGAAAGGATGAATGAAATATATGGAGGTAGGTATTTTTGATTTACTTTGTCTTCCACTTTTTCCATGAAAAAATATACTTTTTCCTGAAAAAAATCCATTTTTTTCGAGCCGAATTGCACCTCCGACTTTCAAGTCGATTTCTGGAAATTCCAATTTTTGTTGCTCGCTCGGAGTTTTACAAGAAAACGGCTCATTATTTTTTTCTGAAACTTTGTACACATATTTTTATAAACAATACCTACATTGTTATAGATTTACTTTTTTTTATTTATTTTTTTTTTCAAAGTTATAATCAAAAAACGGCCGAAAAAAGTGTCGAAAAAATGACCTTTTTTTTTCAAGTGTCCGCCATTTTTATAATATTGCTCAATTTTATAATTTGTTCCTATAACAATGGGCTAAATATGTTTAAATTTAAGTAAATTTTTTGTTTTTAATTTTTGACCATCTGGGGCAAAATGAACGACCGAGCAGGCCGGTCGTGTCAGCCGGAGCGGCTAACTTTGAAGGCCTGGAGAGGGGGGATGGAGGTGCCGGCGTGACTCGACAAAATTTACAAGCGTTGTGAAAGGATGAATAAAATGTTTAGAAAAGAAATTGTTGCTCTATCTTTAATAGTTCACTTGAAAAAAATTCTAGAAATTTACCCATTTTTTGACCAAAAAAATCGGACAGTCCCCTTAAAATCCATGAAGAGGGTTCCACAATACAAGGATTAGTAAAAGATAGCCAAATTCCCATTTTCACGTAATCGAAAAATCTTTTCAATATCCTCAATACGTTTAAAACTGATAATAGGGGTAATGAAATAAGTTAGAATTGGAAACATCTGAAGTTACTCTATAGTACTAGGCTATGAATACTAAAAGTACAACTTAAAATGTCAGCAAATATTTACCTTTCTCTTGTGCATTTTTCTCCAAACTATTCCCGCCTTGGATAAATGATGAGGGCTGAGAAGCTTCCAACAATTTAATATCATTCTCCTCCTTTTCACTTTCAGGTGATGCTTGTGTTGTTGATGTAGTCTTTGTTAATGGTAACTCAATATCTACTCGAGTGGATTCATCTTTACTTTCCGACTCTTTGGCACTACCTACGCCTTTGATAGTATTCCCATTAGCAAATTCAGCTGAAATGCATTCGTCTACATTTTCAGTATCATTATTAATATCAGAAGTTTCAAATGTCTCATTATCCTCGGAAATAGGTAATGATGATTTAGTATCAGCTTCTGAAACGGATGCACGACGACCTCTAGTGACAGATTTCGATGGAGTACTGGCTTCTGCTTGAGAGAAACCACTTCTAGTAGCTCTTGTTTTTGGTGAAGCCATTGCAGATGTTTTGTGCTCTTCTACAAAATTAAAAGATATTATTTTTTTAAAGATAGTTCCAATAAGCTTACCTTTTTCTCATATTGGTGAAAGTTCATTAATGGGAGTTTGAGAACGAGACATTTCGGAATCAGCCGACATCAAGCGATTCCTTTGCGATCTAGTAACAGTAAAATTTTTTGTTAGGGTTAGTGAAGAACAGATAAATATTAAAAAATATGGTCTTTTATAACATCTATAAATGAGTAAGTCTTATATATTTTCTTAATTTAAATTTATTTGTGCCAGCTTTAACCTCAGTGGAAAGGAGGAATTTGCGTAACATATTTTATGTGTACATCGGTCTCAAAAGACTCAAATTGTTATTAACACCCAAAGCAAATAACGGAACATTCAACCACAGTTATCCTTCGAGTACCGTTTGCCGTTTTCCGGAGCATATGTACAAAATAGATTATTTTATAAAAACTATTAATTATCCAACTACATTATGTTATTAATATTTTAAGCTTCTTTTTTAATATTATTATTTATTTTAATTACTTACCTCTGGCGGCAATCTCATCAGCAGGAACCTCTCGAGGCATTTTCACTAAATCACAAATAAACGTAGATAACAAAAAAAAATTAACAACAAATAACGAGTAACACTTTTTAAACTACGTTCACCAAGTGAGAATGATTTGTCGATCTTTCTACAGTGCCAGTTAGACGGTTTACTCCTTGTACCAAAGAAGGGAGAAGTGGTGAAGATGAGAGGTGCCATCCAAAGTCTAGAAATAATAATAATATCTAGACTTTGGTGCTTCACTAAATTTGGTCTGATTGAAACTAGGAATTTATGGTAAAATTAAATTAATTACAGTTTTATTGGGTTTTAAAATATATTTAATAAAGAAATATAATTAAAATGTTTTATTAAAGAGAATCTCAACAAATGGGACTCGATTAATAAATTAGAGTTTCAGGAAAGACTTCTCTGTCGACATACCCTCAAGTAGAGAGTGGAGAAACGGAGACGTTCTAAAGAAATTTTATCTACGTATATTCACCGATGGCTCCAAGACGTCAGATGGCGTCGGAGCAAAGGCCAATGTAATGACCACTAACAGTTCCCTGTCCTGATACCTTCCGGTGCACGCTAGTATCTTTCAAGCGCAGGTGCTGGTGATCCTGAAGGCCTGCGAGATAATGTAAGGGTAGGTATTGTATTCTGCGTGTTTTGACGTGAATACGACTGTAAGTTTGCTGCCATGATAAAAAAACCGATGATAACGAAATTATGGCATACAGTTTTGAGTTGCAGTTCAAAAACTATTGTTTATATCGAAAAAAGAAATATACCATGACGTAGATGAAGAATCAAAGAATTTTATTGTTTACTTTCAAAATGAAATTCAAAATGGTCGCTGAAATATGACCGAAATTAAAAATGGCGGCCCAAATATGGTTGAATTTGCCAATTGTGCTCCGATTTTAATGATAGTGGGTATCTAGGGGGTTTTAAGGTGGTAAATAAAGAATTTGTGGTCAAAACTTATAAATTTAAAATGGCTGCGCCAATATGGCCGAGGAATTTGCCAATTGTGTTCCGATTCCAATGAAAATCGGTATATGGGGTTTTTTAAGGTAGCAAATAACGACTTCTAACGAGTTGGGAAATCTGAAAATCTACACATCTTAGCCCCAAATGGAGGAATAGTGTATCCTCCATAGTGTAACAAAGGGTGGGTTTCAAGTTTCACCACAATTAGTAATCAGAAATCAGTGACCCAAATCGTTGATGGACAATTGTTCGAATCCGACAAAAAATGATGGAATATGGGACATATGTGATGTTGACAATATGGAGTGATTGCAATAATTGATGGAAAATGAAACACACTCATAGTGTAACTGCAATTAATTTAATTTTATCATAAACTCCTAGTTTCAATCAGACCAAATTTAGTGAAGCAACAAAGGAAAATTGTTTCTAGTAGGATGGCACCTCTCATCATCCCCGCTTCTCCCTTCTTTGGAACAAGGAGCAAACTGTCTAACTGTCCCTGTAGAGAGATCGGCAAATCATTCTCACTTGGTGAACGTAGTTTGAAAAGTGTTACTCGTTCGTTATTCGTTGTAAAATTATTTTTTGTTAATCTAAGTTTATTTGTGATTTGGTGAAAATGCCTCGAGAGGTTCCTGCTGATGAGCTTGCCGCCAGAGGTAAGTAATTAAAATAAATAATAATATTATAAAATAATAAGTGGTAACCGGTGCGCGGAGGATATAAGTCGAGTGGATAGCGGTAAAAATAGAGTATTACCTCCGCATACTTTCGGACAGCACCGATTGTTATGAAACTTGTTAATTAAGCTTATCTTAACCCTCCTCTTCAAAAGTTAAATCTTCCTGATGTGTGCCTTTTGTTTTTAGGGAGTGAAAACTACCCTCTTTGACAAACAATTTATTTAAGCAATATTTCAATGAGAGACTTACTCATTTATAGATTTTAAAAGACCATAATTTTTAATATTTATCTGTACTTCGCTAATCCTAACAAAATTTTACAGTTACTAGATCCCGGCGAAATCGCTTGATGTCGGCTGATTCCGAAAAGTCTCGTTCTCAAACTCCAGTAAATGAAATTTCACCAATATTAGAAAAAGGTAAGCTTACTGGAAATATCTTTAAAAAAATGATATCTTTTAATTTTGTAGAAAAGAAACTAACCCCTGCGAAGTCTGCACCAACAACAAAAGCTGCTAGAAAGGGCTCTCCAGCAAATGTCGCTATTCCAGCTAAAACTGTCTCCAGAGGTCGTAATGCATCTCTTTCAGAAGTTGATACTAAGTCAGCACCTAGTCCAGCGCGAAGGTATTTAAGAGCTGCCAGCGTAGCTTCAGAAAAAGAAGCAACTACCTCTTCCCGCAAAAGTCCTCTCATGAGTTTTACTCCTATTGAAGAAGAAAATGAAAATGTAGAAATGGACAGTTCAGCTAAAAGACGCGCTCTTCGGTCACGGAAGGTAATTAAGGATAATGGAAATAATAATCAAGAAGCAGAAAAGAGTGACTCGAGTTTAAAAAATAAGAAGAGCCCAAATCTTACATCAAGTGAAGCTAAAAAGGCATCGAGTTCTGACAACAAGAATAGAAATAGGAAAATGATTATTCAAGAACAAGAAGGTAGTGATAAAAGAAAGAAAGAATATAATTCCAAAACAAAGAAAAATACCGAAAAGCTGGAGCAAACAGGAAAAGAGGATAAGAATACAATAATAATTGAAAAGATAAAGAGCGAAACAAAATCAATTAACGAATCAGAAAAAGACGATGATAAGAAAGATGCAGAAGAGGAAATACCGTTTTATGTCGTCGAAAATACAAACAAAAATAATGTTACACAAATCGAAGAAAATGAAAATATATTAATATCACAGAAAGAAAATGAAAAGCAAAATGAAGGAGCACAAACCGCTGACAAAGATAAAGGGCAAGAAGATGTAGAAAAACTTAAATCAGTCCTAGAGGAGTCAATTGTCAACAAAGATGATAATACACAAGAAGATCTTAATATGGAAAAATTTAATGTAGTAGAAGATACAGAGATATGTGATATAGTTATGAATAATATTAATTCGCCAGGAGCTCAAAATAAAAATTTGAAAGAAATCCCTGATTCATATTTTACTGAACAATCGCAGAAAAATCCTACAGAAGAGAATGAAGATAAATCTAAAAAGCAGAAAAGCGTTAGTTTTGGTACTAATAATACTGATAAAAAATCTACAAATTATCCTAAAACACCACTAATGGTTAAAAGTAAAAGCTACACCGAATCTCGTTCAATTTCTCTAAGATATTTGGATACTTCACATGATACAGATACTAGTACAGATGTATCAGCTTTATCGAAAGAATCAAATGAGAAATCACAGGAAAACTCAAATAGTGAAAAGATTGATGAAAGCGTTTTTCATGATTCTGAAACACCTTACAAGGGTCCTAGAGGGAAATCAAGTCTATCAAGCAGTACACCGATAGCTACGGTTAAAAATCCAATCGAAAATGACAATAAAAATGTTGAAAATTTGAAACAAGATAAAACTATTTTGCCAAATCCTATTACAAAAGATTCTCAAATAAATGAAGTAGAAAAATCTACTTCTACGCTTAAAGAAGATATAAAAAATACTTCTAAAAGTGTAACGGCTGCAGCCAAACCGACATTCCAAAATGAAAATGAATCCATAGGTGCTGAACACGGATTTTCCAAAACTTGGAGTCAAAGTGTGACTGTAAACGTTACAGATGATGCGCAAAAAGGAAAATATATAGATGGTTTCGGTGTTCAAACTGAAAACAAAAAAGAAGTGATAACAACAAAATTAAGTGGTGAAAAAAAAGCTACAGAGCGCACTTTGCATTCAGATTCGGAAAGTTATGAAGAATCGGATATTGATGAAGATAATGAACCGCGAAACGAATTCATCGATGATGAAGCAGAAGAGGCAGAAGAGGAGAATTCATTATGTAGTGAAGAAAGGGCTTATTTAGAGGAAAATGAAGTCCCTGTAGATGGCATAAGTATTGGTAGTGCAGATACCGATGCTGATAACGAAGAAGAGGAAGATGAATGTGACTCTTTTATTGTATCTGATCGTGAAGAAGATGATGATTTATTATCTTACGATACAGAGGAGATACTCTCAAACAGTGATGATATTTCTGTAAAAGGAAGGAAACAAAAAAGGCGTGCTGAACCTCTTTGCGAGTCTAGCGATGAAGAAAGTGATGCAGATGCTTCTAAACCAGATATGATGGATAGCGTTTTAAAGAAGGCAAAGAAACGTTCGTGTATACTAATTTCAAGCGATGAGGAAGAGAAATGTGAAAAGGATAGTGCCATCCCAAATACTGCTGCATCAGAGAAAACTGATAAAATAAATCTTACGTTAAAGGATAGAAAAATTGCCCTAGAAACTATTTCCGAGGATAATGAGACATCTCAAACTTCTGATATTAATAATGATACTGAAAATGTAGATGAATGCATTTCAGCTGAACTAGTTGCTGAAGACCTAGGCAGTGCCAAAGAGTCGGAAAGTAAAGATGAATCCACTCAAGTAGATATTGAGTTACCATTAACAAAGACTACATCAACAACACAAACATCACCTGAAACTGAAAAGGAGGGGAATGATATTAAATTGTTGGAAGCTTCAGAGCCCTCATCATTTATCCAAGGCGGGAATAGTTTGGATGAAAATGCACAAGAGAAAGGTAAATATTTGCTGACATTTTAAGTTGTACTTTTAGTATTCTTAGTCTAGTACTATAGAGTAACTTCAGATGTTAGCAATTCTTCTCATATTTAACTTATTTCATTAACCAAAGCCTATTATCAGTTTTAAACGTATTAAGGATAAGACACCAAGCAACTGTAATTTTATTAAAAAGATTTAAATGTTTTTACTTTTATTAACTTTCAGAATTAACTGTTGAGGAAGATTGCACAAACAAAGAAGTCAATAGGAAGTTGTCATTCAGCAGCGAGCAGCCAAGCAATTCTATTAGTCCTAACAACTCAGCCAATTTACCTGCTTCGACAGCAGGACAAAATGCCAACATTTCCATTTTAAATGTTAACGAGAGTTCCCTAACTATTCAAGAAAATATTACTGAAACTTCTATGTGCAAATCTAAAGAATCGGAATTATTAGCAAGCGTTGATGTTGAGGAGGAGGATTCGTCTGTGTCTACATCTGAAAAAAGTAGAAAGTCCCAAAGTACATCATCAAAAAATCCGTCAAAAGATATTCAAAATGATAAGTCTGGCAAGGTTTCTAGTCCTTGTAAAGAGGATGGCTTAAAACCTTCAGAGAAAAAGCAAACTGAAACAACAAACACTGAAGATGAATTAAAACAAAAGAAGACTTTGGAAATAAGTGTTAGCAACAAGGAGATAAGTTCTAGCAATGAAGAACTAGAACAACGAGAGCAGCCTTCAACTAGTACTTTAAATAATGAGGAAGAAACGACTTCAGTATTAAATTCCGCTGAAGTAAATGAAAAAGATGTCGCCGATGTTAACATACAATCTTCATCATTCAAAAATAATTCTTTAAACTTGTCAAAAAAACGAAAGCTTTTCTCTAAACACAAAGTTTTGAGTTCATCTTTTGACTGTGTTATAAATAATAAAGGTAGCAACTCTCAAGATTCTACTGAGTCCGAAGAAGATATTTCTATTAAGCCAGTTCTGAAGAAATTAAAAAGATCAAGTTTATCTCAATCATTGAATCAAACATTTACTCGAGAAAAAAATGATCAGACAGATACAAGTAAAAGCAGCACTGATGAGGAAAATGAAATTGATAAAAATAAAAAGGAAACAATACCCAATGAATCAATAATTTCTTTTACAGTTAACGAATCTGATTTTCCAAGCTCATCGAAAATCAAGTCCCGATCTCTGACTGAATTTGATAGAAAACTTAAAGAAGATAGCAATAAAAAATCGAATCTGTCTTGTGAGGATTATCGATTTGCCACAACATCCAAAAGTATTCCTAAAAATGATGACTTAAAAAATGCTGCTACATCTTGCGAAAAATTCTCGCCTAATTTGGAAAGTATCCGTAGTACAGTCATTAGGTCAAACACGGAAACAGGCGATGATGAGAAAAGCGAAAATTGGCAACAAGTAGATGATAGCAATACAGACACATCTAGTCTTTCCGAAGAAGAAGTCCGTTTAATTCAACATATTGAGAGAATGGTGAGTTTATTATTTTTAGAACAAGAAAACAGTTTAAGCATAAATTAATTACAGAAGAAGAAAAGAACTGAAAAACAAATTGAAGAATTAAGTATCGAGAATCTTCAGATACCTGAAGATAAGGAAAAGAGAAAAGGTGAAAGCTAAATATTTTAATCCTCATTGGTGAATTAACATAATGAAGTAATTTTTTTCATTTTCAGCGATCTCTAAAGCTCTTGAATTTGGAATGTTTCTTCTTAAGAAACAAGTTGTAGATTTAACCACGGTTGCCAAATGCGGTAATGCAACTACCTCAGAGCTCGCATTAATTAATAGAACAAAAATGCAATTAAAAAAGTTGAAGAAAGGTAATAAAAAATTGTACTTAATTATTACTTCAATGTTTATTAATTTTATATATTTTCTCAGCGAAAGAACTTGCTAATGATCAATCTCTCCTTCAGAAGGAGTCTGCATTTTCGGTGAGTAATTGTGAGCTAAATTATGATTGACATCCCGATTGAGGACCCACTCGCGTTCTTTTGTTATTTACAAACAGTTATTAATAAAACATGATCTTCTGAAGCTTTACTTATTCCTAGGATCTAAATCACCTTACAAACTTCTTCTAAATGTTATGTGGGAAAATGAATCTTACCAAAAGCGTTCATGTAATTTTAGATAGATAGAACTTTGACTGCCTTTTACTGCTCCTCTCCTTAGAGCGATTACCATAACTTAATAATTCACTAATTTTTATTAAATCTTAGCATGTAAATTTTAAATACATTTAAATCAATTTTAGGTATATTCTGACGAACAAATTCAATTAGTGCCTGATAGCTTAATAGAAGCTCTTGATAGAGAACAGCACAATGGTAGTTAACAGGCCTTCATTACTTTAAGGTATAATATAAACTTTTGTCTATAGGAACTCGAGTAGCTATAGAATCCAACGATTCATCCTGTTCAGCTTCAATCAGGAAGAGAAAACGTAATAAGAGAAAAGTTATCGCAAAAACATCTCCAGAGAGCAGCCCGGAAATAAATGGTAAAGTAATAAAAACTTCATCCGGTACATTCTGTGAGGAACCAAGTAAACTAAAAAGGAACAGAGACAATAAGTCTAAAAGCAATAAGAAAAATAAAATTTTATCAACAATCGAACTTCCAACTGGTGTGGTGTACGAGCAGCCACTAACTCCAATTCGTAAGAAAATAGTAAATGGGTTCCAGGAGACTGTAGCTACACCGCGAGCTATTGGTTTTAAAATAAGCAATCTTCTACCTGCTGGACAGAAAGAAACACCAGAATACAGACCAGAATGAATCGGCAGCTAGCTAAGTTTTGATTAAGTTAATTGTTTTTATTAAGTCAATTTTTTTAAATTTTTGCATTTGTAATTTTGTTTTTTATTTGTTGATATGTTAGTAAAGTTTTTTTTACATATAAGGTTAATATCAACAATCAATTTACGATTTATGTTTAAAAATACATGGCAGAATAGCTCATTTTTTTTTATTGGAAATTGGCTTTTCCGAAAATGTTAAATATCTTTATTTGTCGTTATATATGAAATAAAATTTATTTTTTTTAAACTGAGATATTTTTCTTGCTTCCATTATGCAGAATTGCTTTTGTAGATGATTTCAATTAAAATTGAAGAACGAGTAGATCTCAAAATGTCGAACACAAGGGACTCTGCCGCCCATGCTTAGGTGCTAACACTAGTTTAAAATAGTGATGTGCGATTCTGTATCGATTTTAGAAAAACTCGATTTTTTCGTCTAAGAAAATCGGGATTTTCGATTCTTTTACAGTCGATACGATGTTAGATAATCGATTCTTTTTTCGAGAATCGTAATCATCAATCGCAGCTTGCTTTTCACCACATAGCCGTCATCCGATTGAACCAACAATGGTATAGTATTACAAACTATAGTATTATAGTTTATGTGCAGGACCGAACCGGTCCGGTATCAAACAAGTACAAAATAACCGCATAAACAAGGACGTGATCGGTCCATTTTCGATTGTTTGGGTGTTGATTTTGTGGAGGACTTTGCGGACTGAACCATTTCAGTACAGACACATAAACTGCTTAGGCCAGTTTCAAAATCTACCCATCCATAACCTTCTATATTTACAAGCCATGAACAAGAATCTCAATTGAGAGAATCGGACCACCAAATTCTCCAAATTACACTAACAACATAACGTGATTTCACCGAGTTGTGGTCCGATTGAGCGGAAATTCGCTCTCAATATTTTCCTTGTTCATGGCTTGTAATATAGAAGGTTGTGACCCATCCCATCATCCTTTCTCACCCTCTTCTCCACAAACCAATGTTTTCAGCAGATTTTTGTTGGTTGGTTGTCGCTCCGATTGAAACTGACTACAGAGAAGGAATTTTGCAACACTGTGACTATGGTTTAGATGCCTTTAGTGAATTAAAATTGAATTATTTTTAATGATTTATTATTTTCTTTGTTTTGTTATATTTAATAAAATTTTTGTTTGAATTAATTCAATATTTTTTAAAATATTGTTCTCGATTTTTATAAAAAAGATTTTTTAAAACAATTTTATCGAAAAATCCATTGCATTAAACTCACAAAACGATTCTTAAGAACGATTTTAAATTTTGAAATACGCCCATCACTAGTTTAAAATTTTGTATAAGAGAGGTGAATGGGCATATTCACACAGTGCACATTCATGGCGCCTAAAACCGGTTTTATAGATGAGAGAGGGAAGGGAGCGGAAGAACTTAACGAAACATTTTTCACGCAAAAGCAAACGCGTGAAAACTGGCACACATATAAAAAGTTACTTCTATCTCTTGCATTCTTTAGCTCTGTTTTTCTCTAACAAGTAAATTTCATCTGCAATACATTTAAAGGTTCCTGTATAGCATTCAAATTTACTACACTCATTTACGCCCCGTCTGAGTTGCTAGGAGTTTAATAAAACCGGTTTTACTCACCACAATTATGGCAGCGTGTGAATATGCCCAATGGGCCTATTCACACAGTGCACATTCATGGCGCCTAAAACCGGTTTTATAGATGAGAGAGGGAAGGGAGCGGAAGAACTTAACGAAACATTTTTCACGCAAAATCAAACGCGTGAAAACTAGCACACATATAAAAAGTTACTTCTATCTCTTGCATTCTTTAGCTCTGTTTTTCTCTAACAAGTAAATTTCATCTGCAATACATTTAAAGGTTCCTGTATAGCATTCAAATTTACTACACTCATTTACGCCCCGTCTGAGTTGCTAGGAGTTTAATAAAACCGGTTTTACTCACCACAATTATGGCAGCGTGTGAATATGCCCAATGGGCCTATTCACACAGTGCACATTCATGGCGCCTAAAACCGGTTTTATAGAAGAGAGAGGGAAGGGAAGGAAAGAACTTAACGAAACAATTTTCACGCAAAATCAAAAGCGTGAAAACTAACACATGCATATTATACTTCTTCTTATGTCAAATCTTCTTCTTTCTGAGCTCAGCATTTTCCCTCTGAAATTCTTTTATTATTCGCTTTTTGTTCATCAACCTGTTCAAGTGGTCTGAAAATTTTGTTTTTTTTTGTGAACATATTGAAAAGAGTGATATTAAGAACTTTTTGTGGCGTTTTTCTATTTGTCAACGAAATGAAAGCTATGACAACTAATTTTCATATGCACAAATACATTTAAAATTTCCTGTAAAGATTCAAGGTTACTACACAAGATGCTATTACCCCGTCTGCGTTCCGAGGAGTGTAGTAAAACCGGTTTTATGTGCCATAACTATGATCTGGTGTGCGTTGGCCCAATGCGCATATTCACACAGTGCACATTCATGGCGCCTAAAACCGGTTTTATAGATGAGAGAGGGAAGGGAGCGGAAGAACTTAACGAAACATTTTTCACGCAAAACCAAGTCCTTCTCAAGTACAGGCCTGGAAGTTGCCTACCTCACTAACACTAACGCAGCTGCTCGTAGTCCCAGAATCTGTCACTTTTGTTGGATTTATACGCCGTGATGTAAAGTTTGGAATATTTTTGCATTAGTTTGCCGTAAAAAGTCATAAAATAATATATTTAACCAGTTTTTATTGCAATAGGATTACCAGTGAATAGTGCTTTAGTGATTTAATTAAGAAAATTTAAAAAAATCGAGTGATTAAGTGTGTTTTAAGTGAGTTAATTGTGAAGGTGGCCAATTTTGTTTACATTCGCGGTGGTTTTTTCTTGTTTATTTAGGGAAAAAATGTTGAATTTGTGTAGTAATATAATAAAAAGTGCTTTTTGAGTGATTAAAGATTATTATAGAATAGTTATTAAAAACATAAGTGCAGAAAAATGTGAAGGAAAAGTGAAAAAGTTATTGTTATGTATGTTGTGTGGTGGTACTTGCACTTAATGTGTTTAATAACTATTCTATAATAATCTTTAATCACTCAAAAAGCACTTTTTATTATATTACTACACAAATTCAACATTTTTCCCCTAAATAAACAAGAAAAAACCACCGCGAATGTAAACAAAATTAGCCACCTTCCTCACTTAAAACACACTTAATCACTCGATTTTTTTAAATTTTCTTAATTAAATCACTGAAGCACTATTCACTGGTAATCCTATTGCAATAAAAACTGGTTAAATATATTATTTTATGACTTTTTACGGCAAAATATCCCGAACTTTTACCTCCTCCATATAATATCTTCCGATTTGACAGATAATGGGTCTATTACCAACACAAACACAAACTCTGCTTCCAGGCCTGTACTTACGAGGGCTTGGCAAAACCAAACGCGTGAAAACTAGCACACATATAAAAAGTTACTTCTATCTCTTGCATTCTTTAGCTCTGTTTTTCTCTAACAAGTAAATTTCATCTGCAATACATTTAAAGGTTCCTGTATAGCATTCAAATTTACTACACTCATTTACGCCCCGTCTGAGTTGCTAGGAGTTGAATAAAACCGGTTTTACTCACCACAATTATGGCAGCGTCTCAGTTCAAAGTAAAGGCTGAACTACAATGTGGCGCTGGCGCTGTAGTGCAAACTGTCAAAAGTAAAAAACGTAGCCCACCCGAAGTGCAGCTACAACGTGCAGCTGGCTTTGGCGCGTGGTCCTGGCGATGTAACTCACTTTTGCCAACTTTCTACTTTTGGTGCGCGCCAGTACACCAGCCAGTTGGGAATTTTGATAAATGAGGGCGCTGAAGTCAAAAGTATCCCAAAAAACATTCGTATTTAATCAATTTTTGGTTTTTCCTGTAAAAAAAATAATTTCCAATGAATTTTTTTTGCATTGCCCCATTTCCACTAATTTAAGCCTCAAACAGAACCAATCCGCTTCATCCGTTTTTAAAATTTTGACATGACTTAGCGCCACGCATTGTATTTGCACTCAGCTACATGGTGCGCACCAGAGAACGCGCAATCACCAAGAAGAGCGCCAGCACCACGCGGCAGCGCCACATTGTAGTTCCCACTTAAAGGACCGAACAGATTTGGCGCTGCAGCATGTAGCGAGAGCAAAGCCCAATCCAATCAAGAGCAAGTAGAGAGGAAAGAGCTCAATTATATGCAACACAAGGTGTAGCTGGCGCTGGCGCTCAGATTTTAAAATATGAAATTTTGCAGCTTTTGACGCTGAACGAAGGAAAATGAACATTTGTATACTATCAGAAATAACAAGTAATCTTTTAATTACTTTTTTTCATAACGTTGATTTCATTAAAAAATGTATTTATTTTTTATTTTACATTAATATTTGAATTTATTTTTTTCTTTATAAAATGTATTTCCTTTTTTTCCATTTGATAATAATTTTTCTTCTTCGTTGCAAAGATATGTCAAAATGTGTAGTTTAGCCCGGTTTTTCGTTAAAGTCGGAAATTTTTTTAATTTTGCCGCCATAGATTTGCAGAACAAATCGTCCTCATCGGCACTTTCCTTGTTCTTCATCCATTGTTGTAATGATGTCATAGTTTTTACTAGTTCCACCTCCTCAATGAGTCTTTCGCTACTTGAAGTGCTTCTAAGTCTTTTTTTATTAGAACTTCCAGAATCACTGGTTGTTATAGCGTCCGCTTCTATCTGTCGGCGAGTGGTTGGCAAAGGAGGACTTACTAAGGCGTCTTCATTAATCATGAAAACATCGCCATCGATGACGGTTCTCTCTCTTAAAATTCCCTTGGTGGGATCACACATGCTGGTGGAGGGTTCAGGGTCCTCTATTACGAAATTTCCAGCGGAATACTCATTTGCCTCTTCCTTATTTGAATAGTTACTTGTTGATCTGTGAATTACAATGAGAAATATTTTTTGCAATAAATTTGCTTCTATAGAAACATATTCAGCAACTTACTTTCTTTTTCTGGAGCAATTTCTAAGAAACTGCAGGTGTTGGAAGTATTTCCATCCTTCCTCAGGATCCTGATGGGCGGCTTGATCCGAATTTGTTTCGCGTTTGTCAAGTTCTCGAAAGAAGGAGTCCCTCAATCGCTTCCACTTCTTTTTAATAACTTTAACTATATATAATAGAGCAAAAGTCTTAAAAACACGTTTTGTTCAAAATATTTTAAAATTCAAACCTTCCAAACCGCACTCTTTTGATATTGTGTTCCAAATTCGTGCCTTTGCTTTTACATCTTTATAACCTTTTTTACTTAAATTCCACAAATCTTCATTTTGTTTTACTAATTCTATAAGAATTTCAATATTTGTATTATCCATTTTATTTTTTAACTAACGCTGATGGTTGCAAGGAAACTGAATTCTGACTTCATGAAAAATGACAGCTTCAATGCTACGTAAAATTCACATGAATTCCTTGGCTACACATACACAGCGCCAAGAGCTAAAACAGTTCAAAATTTGAGCACCAGCGCGAGCTACAAGCGCCAGCTACACATTTTGTCAGCTACAGCGCCAGGTTTCAGCGCCCATTCTGTTCCAGCCATTACTAAAATTTCTGTACAAAAACAAATTAATTTTCGATACACAATTCGAATGTTTTAAGAATCTGCAATAAATAAATTTTGCTAAACAGCTCCACCTGTTGAGATTCTCTTTAATAAAACATTTTTATTTATATTTACTTTAAATAATATTTTAAACGCCAATAAAACTGCAATTAATTCAATTTTACCATAAATTTTCATATGCCTAGTTGCAATCAGACCAAATTTAGTGAGGAAACAAAAGAAAATTTTTTCTAGTACATTTTTAGCACTAAAAATGGGCTTATGCTTATGGCAGATCTAAAAATGTTCTAAAAAATGATAAATTCCGCAGATTTCGAAGTGGTGTATACATTGACTTCAGCTCGTCGTCAGTGGTGGATTATAATTTTGAAGTAAAAAATCGCGGGATTTATTTAACGATTTTTTTTTCAATATAAAAATATAAATATTTGTATACACGGTAAATGTGTTTAAATTTGTGCAATCTATTAAAAAAATATTGATTAGTTTAGTAAAGTTTAGCCGGTCGCCATCATTTTGCTGCCATTTTGGAAGAGACTTCCCGGCAAAAATTCTGTATAAATTATTTACTTTGATAATAATCGGGAATCTTTTTTCTTCCCGCTTAGAAACATTTATTATTTGTGAATTCTTTCCATATATGATATAAAAATACTTTTTTTTGGTGATTTTATGAAAGGGAATTATCAATTTCTTAAAAGAATTCAGTGGAAAATTGTAAAATTTAATTTTTTGGTGCCTTTGTTCTTTCCCCTACTTTTGTGTTTCTAACAAAAAAAAAGTGTTTTTTTTTGTGTGCATACAATACAAACAATATTTCTTATATATTTTTCATAAGCTCGCGAGTGTGTGTTGGTGTGGACTAGAAAGAGAATTGAGTCACGTGGGCCACAGTTCGACCAATAAAATTCGCTCATTTCAAACTGAACCGGTCGTTTTTCGTTTACCTCCTGCAAGTGGTGCTCTTGAATAAACAAAATCGTTTCAGGAGGGGCACTATCGATGCACAAGAGAAACAAGCTCGCCAGTCGTCGGTTTGTTGTACGTGAAGTGTGTGGTGCGTGTTGGTGTTGATTTATATTTTAGTGGGAAATTTTATTATTTAACCGCGCTTCAAGAAAAAGAAAAAAAACAATCGAAAAAAAATAAAACCTTTGCGTTGATAAAACAGTTTGTGAAATGTTCGAATTCGAAGATATGAGCAGCGGATTTCATGATGTTTTCCTTAATAAATACGCGGTGAGTTTTTTGTTGGGGATCGAAAGTCACACTTTCCCCCCAAAAATTATTTCTTTGTTGAGTAGTTAAATTGCGCCAATATGTATACACGTATAGTTTTGCCGGGTGTCGGCCTTGAATATAAAGAGAATGAGAAGATTACACGATTGACTGTTTGTGTATGCGTCTGATTTATTATAGATAGGGGAACCCAATTGCATTAGGGTGTGTGTATATATGTATATATATTAAAAAGAATTTTTTTTAATCGCATTATATACAAACAACTGGGGAATAGTATTATTTTGTATAAATGTTTTTTTCACTTTCTATATACAAGAATTCCCGCGCTCTTTATCATGAATCGGAAATTTTTCTTACATTTTCTTTCTTTTTCTAATTTTTATAGCTTTTTTGCTCTAACAACATTTTTTTCACTCTTGTAGTCTGGCAAAAATATAATAAAAAGTAGTAAATAAGAAAACGTTTTTTTTCTTTCTTTGTATTAAAAAAAGCTTAAGCGCGACGGTGTGTGTGGTGTGGTGTATTTTGATGTGGGAAATTGAAGGTCTTTGACATCTTTTTGGTACTTAGATGAATATTATTTAAGCGGGAAAATTTTTATCGGCACAATATTATTAATATTTTTTTATTTTATTAATAAAAATACATGTTTGTCGTGTGATATTTTTACTTCTAGCTTGAATAACAGTATGTCTTGTTTTTTTTATATATTGTTATGAGTTGTTTTTTTTTTCTTTTGATGAAACACAAACAGAAACTTGAATCTTGGTTCTGTGGGGATCGATACAAATTTTGTATTTTAAATATATAAATTATCTAATCGTGTTTGTGGATATTTATTTTAGCGCTTTGGAGTTTATAAAAATATATCGAAATATCTTGTGCAGGGGAATAATCAATAAAATATTTTTGTACATGACGATTTATTTATTTAAGATGAAAAAAATTATTGGCGGGAAATTTACTTTAGTTTTAATTAATATAGCATACTTGTAAGTTAAATCAAACTAATAGGAACTGTTCTTTATAGATAAAAACGTCAAAAGTTCAATAGTTTTTTTTTATTAGTAGTAATAAATTTGATTATTCGAAAAGAAGGCAATTACGTATTTCTTCATCTTCATCATCAGATGGCAACGCAACCCAATCGAGTCTTACGCCTGAACCAAATATGACGTGCCGTACTGTAACCATACGTACCCTAACGTACGAACATGAGTGTTGATAAGGCACCGACCTAAATTGACTTAATGAATTTGCATATGTTCCTTCGTTACGGTACGGCATGTCATATTTGGTTCAGGCGTTTATCCTTCTCAACTTTCACCTTCCAACGTCCACGGTCTCTTGCGACTTCTCTCCAGTTTCTTGCTTGGTCCTTTCTTACGTTGTTGTCCCATCAGCGTGTTTTTGGTCTTCCTACTGTTCTGTTACCTACAAGGTTGCCTGCAAAAGTCCTATCCTCTTTGGCATAGGGATATTCGACGTACATCGATGCATCGAATTGATTCGGATATTTTCAATACGGTACATCTGATGTTTTGAAAAGCTATTTACTCGATGTATTTTCAAAAAACATGGAATCTATTCTAAACTAGAATAAACCTTGTTTTAAAAATTAAACCCTTTAGAGTCGAAGATCCTCTGGCCAAAAAAGTGCAGTCCCTTGTCCTTTAAGAGATTGACAATAAAATGGGTGCTATAGGTTATTGCTACACGAGGGAGCCTGGTTCCATCGGAGCCTCGTGTAAGAATGGCGATAGGAACCCCTTCGCTATAGCCATGATATTGGATCCGATGTTATAAAAATGCATTTTAAAGTCCCCAATCGCTTGATCTTCGGCTATCGCAAACTTCAAAGAATTAATGAAGAAAACTTACGTATAGCACAAAATAAGACCGGGGAATCTGATTCTTCAGATCATTCTGACAAACCAGAAGAGAACTTTTATTTGAGGGAAAATCATCACAAATTAGTCCACAAGGGCTCAATGAGAACCCATTAGAAATTTGGAAAGATCTTAAAATTCAGCTTCCTAAACTTCATACAATTGCTTTCCAATACTTGACCATGGTGGCAACTTCAGTTCCATCTGAACGTTGATTTTCTAAAGCAGCTCAAATAGTCAGGGAAATGACTACAGCTTACTGATGTTAATATTAGAAAAAATACTCGATTTAGCGAAAACATCGATGTGTCTAACAGATGTATCGGAAAACATCGTTTTTACTTATTTATTATCATATATTTCGTCTTATTTTGATATATCTTTAGACTTAGCTTTTTTGTTTGAGATATTAGATTCACGAAGACCTCTTGAATGCTATCGAAAGTTCTTTCCAACTATTACTATATCGTTAACATACTCAAGTATGAAAGATAGTTTCATTGTCAAAGGACTCGTCGTTTGAGACTCCATGAATCGAGCCGTTTTTGATATCTCTCCTCCTCGATAACTCCTCTCGGACCTAAACAAATGGAAACATCTCAGACGAGTAGTTATAGCGTTTTCTCGACATCGATATGTATCCATTTTTTAACGCTAGTGATTATTCGATGCAAAAAACCTTATTAGCAATACCCACGTGAAAAAGCGCCTTTCGATGTCTCGTTTCTTAAATTCGTATGCCACCCAATTCTTATTATTTGAACAATTTCTATAGACTCAAAACGTAGACGTTCTGCCAAATATTTAAGATCTTCGTCCAGTAATGTCTTTAATTCTTCGTCTTCAAACTTTCTTTTATATTTCTGAGTACAGCTTATTGGCCCTTATTCTGGTTGTCACTTATGGTGACAAATGGCGAATTGAGATAAAAATGCTATTATGGTTGTCTAAAAGTGTAACATTTCAGTGAGACAAGGCGAATTACAGTTGTCACTGATATCGAGAACGGCGAATTCAGTGACAATTGTTCTCACTTGATGTTTGTAAGTGAGATTTAAAGGTGAAATTTCTCACTATGGTGAAGTGAAAATCAGAATAAGGGCCATTGTTGGGAGAGTCCTGATGTTATTCATTCATGAACCGTTACAGCTCTTGGAGTAAAGGTTGATGGAATCCCAGGAGCACCTAACCAAACTAATTTTAATAGTGAGGTTATACAGGAATTATAAATACACGGATTGGGCAGCCTTTCGCGACGAACTTGGCAACTTATTGAAGGATTCGATGCGCTCAATTAAATCTACGATGGATGTGAAACTATTCGTAGGCGCCCATTACACGTCATGATTGATGGAAATCAAAATATACAGAGAATTACATCAGTCATCACATTAGACGGTAGGTTTTCCGTCAGTCGTAGCAGTGACTGTGGAAAAGCTGACAGCAAAACCTATCGTGTAATGGACGCCGTAGACTTCCTTACAGAGGTGGTTACTGCTGCCTACAACAATAACTGCCACGTTCTGATTAAGACCCTCGTCATTTCGGCAATATTTGAAGATAAAGATTGGCCGAGAGGCTCTTGCTTACTTATGAAAGTTCAATTTTTAGTGTAGAAATTTGTTCGTGATGCAAGACAGCATTATGTTGTGAGTATTCCACGAAACATTCCGAATATCGTTTCAAAAAACATTTGTAAAGGCTCGGTGCAATTCTTTTTAGTAATAGATAATAAAATACATTATCTAATCATAACAAAAATAACAGATATGACAAACAACATAGATATTAAATTAAAAAATTGTCGAAACGTTATCACAACTTTCTTCAACAAAAACAAACCCCGACCAATTCCCTAATTAAACTGTCACACTTTTGAAACACATAGAAAACGAAGATTGATTTTTAATCAAAATAAAAAAAGCAAAACAAAAAAATAATCGATAAAAACTCGTTATCGTTATTTACGTAAAAGTTACCTTAGGTCGGGATCGTAAACAAGAGCCACCGAGAACGTATGGCGTCGCGCTCTGCATTAACAATTGCATAAAAACGGCAGCAAGACACTCAGTCAGACCAGACCGGCACTGGAAGGAGAGAATGAAAAGAAATATACAAGAATAACATTGCGGAAGCGGGCTCTAACCATGCCGGCGCGGTGTGTACATAAGCTTCTCTATAGATAGGGTTTTTAATCAATTCGTGTGTGACCGAGCCGTTTTCTAGACCCCTATTTCTCGTCTTCACTCTTTCGATACTATACATCCCGATCCCGCCCAGCCCGAACGTTACGCACAATTTGTCTGCTCTCTCGTAAACACTTTCTCGGATGAGGGCAATTCGTGGAATCGTGTAAAGTCCAGAATGTGTGAAAAAAAGTGTCCCGGCGGCGTCTCTTGAGGTATGAAGTGCAAGAAAATGTTTCAAGGAATGAAATAATGTGCAATGGTGGTGTGTGGGTGGCTTAGAAACGGGAGTTTTTCATGCAGTTTCTTTCTCCATTCAGTAAAAATTCTGTGTTCTAAATTGTAAAATTGCATTTCTCTTGCATTTTTTTTTTGCCCTGCGAAGATTTATTAGTGCACACCGTTTTGCGCGCATTTTCTGCATACATTTTTTATATTGGTATGAATATAGAAGTGTTTGCTTAGAAAAGTTAGCTTGTTCCAATGACCTCTTTCGCGTGACGAGGTTTTGCGCGAAAGTGTACCATTTACTTTTTTGCGGAAATTGATTTCTTCATACTAAAGTATACTTTTTAAATACCACAAGTTTTCCGTAATCTAGTTAATATATCATTAGGAGGTCGGAGTAGAATGCTTGGCACGATAAAGTTTAGAAGATTAAGATTTGATCTGCTTAATTGGCATGGTAGTTGAAATAGGGCGTACATTATTTGTCGAAATTATTATTAAAACTTATGCCGGGTTCCAAAGAGCGGGTTTAAGCCATGAGCGACATTTTATCATATGGTTTAACCTCGCACTTTGAAACCGGGCATTAGCTCACTTCAAATCAAATGCAGATTCTTCCGATCTCTTCAAATTGATCGTGTGTTCTTAAGCCCCCATGTTGATGTAATTGACACTAATCTAAAAGCGTAGAGATAAGTTAAAGCTGATAGCTTCAATTATATTTAGTGAAAGAAGATCCTTTCAAATAGGGAAACATTTTAGTATATGTGGTTACGATGAGTTTCTTAAAACTAAAACATTTCTTGGGTAAAAGACTTTATTCTCGCATTGTTAAAAAATCGGCAGGAGTCTTCGGTTTTAGTTTTTGCTTCGGACCCTGTTTCATCTCTGGCTGTAAATCTGAACCTTATCTTATTTGGTATAGTTTCACCTGACTTGAGGTATACGAGGGTATCCAAAACGCTAATTGGGCGTCTGGCCGCACTGGTGGCAGCCCTAGACCTAGCCTTTTAGTTCTTTCATTTCTCTCCGTGAATTTTTCTACTGATCTAGTTTCATTCGTTTATTTTCGCTTAGATTAGTCTGTTTGAACAAGGTTTCGTCAAATAGTCAATATTTGCTCTTTCCTATCTCGGTACCGTATCAGAGGTCGTAAAGGACCGACCCACCCCCCTCGTGGTAGAGTGCACAGGTTGGGAAGACTGCCCCTTCGATCCAGCATAGATTGTAGATTAGAGGCATTACCCGGTAGTCAAGCCAAGCAGGGCCTTACTGCGCCCCAACACTTCCCTGGGCCATATTTTGTTGATTCGACTCAACAAAAAAAGCTTCTCGATTTTCTCTAAGTTTTATATTTGGCATTACGACCAAATCGTCAGATAAGTGCTGCCATACATAATCATCAAATTCTATGATATCGACACCTTAAGAGACTCGAACGTCTTCGATATCGTATTGTCAAATGTGAACTCTTACTTACCGACAGAAATCGATATTGACTCGAGAAACCAAGTATGACCCCTGGTTGCATTACGACATAGGAATAAACCGCTTGGAGTTTGCCAAATCAGGCTGCCGATCTGCAGCGTTCGATATATTTCATTAGGTCTATCTTAGGGCGGGCCCTTTTCACCAAACTAATGCACGTCGCAATAGTCGGTTTCGGGCTAATGAATGTAGTGCCAGAGCGCTCTTTGACCAAGACGTCCGATTGTTAAAATATAACTTTGGGATGCTGCACGATGTTCTGTGCAAAGATCTTCTTATATTGCCGCTATGCTACTTGCCCAACGTGTGGATCGAGAAATTTGCAGTTGTCTTGAGCATCGGGGATTGGCCGTCGCGTGTCGGAATCGGCGCCAACGGTCGCTGGTAACCAACGTGTGGAGCCGGTGTAAGGCCAGCCGTATACCAAAGCTTCATATGCAGCCTTTCGTCACTATTGCTTGGAGATAAATGAAGCAAAGCGGCATGTGACGATTTGTTCCATACAAAAAAAGTGCAATACGTCGCTAATAAGCATGTGAAACTTTGGTATTCGGCCGGTCTAAGATCTACGCTGTTCCTTAACTATATTGCCTCTCAGATACCCTGCTATGTGTTTATTGGCATTGGTGAAGTGAGAAACGATTTGCTGTGTTTTTGAACTCATGATCTGCTTTGTAGGATTTGTTATTGAGCAGTGTGCATGCTGCAAATCACGAGTCATGCGTTTTTGACCAGACCCTGACTTATCTTTCGATTCTTAGACGATGTCGTAGGTGAGCGTCTTCGTTTACACCATCATTCCAGGTTTGGCATATCTCGCTGTCGTCTCACTTAAATCCTACCGGAAAAGACTTTCCGAGCATATTTCTTTTCACTTATAAGAGCTAGATACCCAGACCACCTGATCCCTAATTAGTGTAAATCTCTACAATATTTGGTCTAGATCAGTACAACGATTGAAATTTCTTTTGAGAGGCCAATTGGCTTAAATTTAAACTAAGGTTATTAACTTAGGTAAGGTCCTCCTAAGTTGGTCTTTGCTAAAAACATCCTCAATCTGGTGGAGGTACCTTTGCTTCCAAATCTTCCATCCACATTCGTCTTATATACTTTTTTTATGTGAAAAAAATCAGGCTTAGGAATCAAACCTTTGTACGAAAATGCGGGTTTTTTTTGTACCTTTCTTGGTACTTTGGACCGGTTCGGCCCCTGCACATAAACGTGGTCATAGTAAATCGAAATTTCACCTACAGCCCCGTCTAAAGCCGTTTGATCAAAATAGACTGGCCCAGATCGAACACCGACTTCTGCGCATGGGCTACGAAGTTTCAATCTCATGATGTATAAGAGCAACACTGAAGGAGCCAAAGAAAAGAGCAGCATGAGGCTCGCGAGCCGCGGTTTGCTTAGTCTAGTCTAGACCAAATTGTCTCGAGAAAAATAGCTTAAAATAAATAAAACCAATATTGACCGTGAAAATATGTAAAAATCTTTTGAAAAATGTCATTAAAACAGGATATTATTATATAAGGAGGGTATATTATATAATTTATGTAGGTAGCATGCTTATTTAAATCACGAAATAGCTGTGCCACCATGATTTGGAGTCACACATAAAGATTCAACTTTATGTGCTCGATATACTACAAAAAAAAATAAGACTAGCTTTGCAAATCGGGTAGCAGTCGGGTAAATAACTTCACTAAAAGTAATAAAATTAACCCGAATAATTTTTAGTCACGAACAAAACCACAACGCAGCCAGCAGCGCCATCAGTCGCGAGCAACGTGATACATTGCTTCCCTTCAATTGCATTAATTGAACGGAATTGATTTTTTCACTTGATCGGAATAAAAATAATATTTTCAGTGCATGCGTGCTCGATTTGTTCACAAATAAATGTTTGTTATGAATTTCTCGCAGCATGGCAAAAACGTGAATAAAAATATGTGTGTAATAAATTATCCTTATACCGTTATATTATTTATATTTTATTTTAGTCCATTCGAGCGAATAACATCGAAAACGAAATCGGAGACCTTCAAAAGTCGACAGATGTGCGATGTGTCGATGAACGTTGCCTGCGATGGCGGCCCGCTCGTTGTTCGTTCTTCGCTGCCCCTTCCCCAAGCGCTCGGTTCATATTCCTCTTAACAAAAAATCTTTCTTTAATTTTTCAAGGCTCTCATGAGGTCTGCCTGAGGAGAAGAATCGAAATCAAAAACTCCTCGAAATTTTAATAAAAATACAAGAAAATTTTAATGAAATTTCAAGCAAAAATACTTGCCTCACAAAAAGAAATTCATTAATCTTTCAGGGAAAAAAATTACAATCCTAAAAAATCTTCCCAAAGTTATAAAGGAAGCCCAAGTCTAGGGGTGCGCTGAATCGAGGAAAGTTGGTATTTTGGCGCGACTGTACCTTTTCTTTCCCGCCGTGGTGAGTACACACCGTAAATACATAGGTATACATATACTAAGCAGCATGTGCCCAAGCTAAAAGTTTCTCATCAAGAGTGGTATATAGGACGGTTCTCTTGAGTGCGCCGGCGAGGAACAAAGCATAAACTTTTATGGTGGGGGAAGTTTGGTACAAGCTTGCTGAGAGCAATAGTGCCTGTGTAGTGGTTAGCAACATTCGATGTTATATATATGTTGAGATTCATCCTTTTTATGAGAGAGCGGAAATGTTTATCGTTGAACACATTTTGGTAACAACATGATGAGGCGACTTTGTTTATAAAGAATTTCTGAAAAATCGATAAATAATTAAAGTGCTGCGCTCATTGGGCGGGTGTGTATGTGGAAAAGGATTCAGTAATTAATGGTGGAAAGTTTGTATTTTTTTACTAAGATTTATTTTTGTTTTGATTAGCCATGCCAACTGATAATAATAGATGCAGTCGATGGGAGATTTTTAGATGCTATCTTGTATATTTAACTCCAAGTAAATTATCATTTCTGTTCTAATCAAGTAATTTAAGAATACTGTGGCTAAAAGCAATAACCGCTTAAGTCGATTTTAGACAAAACTGAGTTATTACTGTCTCTGTACTGCTCACATCAAAGGTTATCCTACTCCTTCTCAACTAAACTTATCATATTCGCTTAAGATTTACTGAGTTTCCATGGGAGTCGAGTTGAGTTGTGGTTGAGTTGAAATGACACTTCAACTCAACGATTAACTCTATGCGTTTCCATACCTGCCTTCCGTCTTCCTCTATTTTTTTCCATAAATTAATTTTGTCATAGATTTTTCTTTAAAAGTATTTATTAAATATAAAGAGGCGCGACATTTTCAGTTTTTGTACCTTTGCTAATGTGCCGTTTTTAGTTGCATGCGTGAACTCAATTCAACCTACCTATTTTCGTTGAGTTGAGCAGAGTTGAAAATCTTTAACGAAAACTCTTAACTCATTCTGTTTCCATGACGTATAACTCGGGTTCAACACTGGTTGAACTCTCATGGAAACTCAGTATATGTCTACTATTAGCCGTGTTCCTTTTCTACTTTTAAGTACTCCGGAGTAAAAAAATTAATGGAACGCAAAATTTGTGGATTATTATGTAACTAGCAAAAGCCCGCGTGCTTTGCAACGCCTTTTAATAAAAAAAACTTATGTATGCACAGTCCGGGATTGGAAAAAGGTATAATGAAAAAAGAACAAATCGGCGAAACATGATTTTGCGTACATAACTCGACTGTGGAATAATCTCTGGCAGTCTGTATTTCCGAGCTCCTACAACATCCAAGGGCTCAAACGCAGGTTTCATCGCCACCTTATTTAACAATTTTTGAATAAATTCATAAATAATTTAATAGTTTTATGTTATTATTTTGAAGAAACAAATGGTATTTAGGTTATGTTCTTCTTGATTTGCAAAAAACATCCCAGAAAACGTTTTTTACCTTGTTATTTTTATCCCCACTATTCAACTTGACAGTAAAAGAACGCGGGATCCCGTGTGGAGTAAAGAAACAGACGTAATGTTGCGCCCACAACCATCATGGAAATTTTTAGTTGCGCCCTTGCTACCAAAAACGTTGGCCACCCCTGCATTAGGGAGAGGTGAAATGCAACATGGCAGCACCGGGGATAGTGATGGTGAAATTGATGTACAGTTTGATATTGAAGAGAACAGCGATTCCGAACAGGATAATGATATTGATGAGCATTTAATTGAAACTCCAGAATCTATGGAGGATGAGGAGGAGGAGAAAGAATATGATATTGAAGAGGTAAGTGTTTTATAACTGAAGAAGAGCCAGAAGAATCACAAATGTTAAAAATCTTCAACAGAACAGAAGCAATCCAGATGCATCGCAACATGTTATGACATCTAATGATCATATGATATCAGGATCAAAGACAATGCAATTGGCTCCGGGAATTGGTGGGCTAACATTTGCGAAAAGTCTTGCTTCATCACAGAATCTGATCACAGAACATGAATATCCAAAGCCAGCATATTCTTACTCCTGCCTAATTTCATTGGCATTGAAGAATTCAAGGAGCGGCTCACTGCCAGTATCTGAAATTTACAGCTTTATATGTAAACATTTTCCATATTTTAAGACCGCTCCAACTTCTTGGTGGAAGAACAGCGTACGTCACAATTTATCACTGAATAAATGCTTTGAAAAGATTGAGAAACCTTCAACAAATGGCGGTCAACGAAAGGATTCCCTATGGGCAATGAATCCAACAAAAATATCAAAAATGGATGAAGAAGTACAAAAGTGGTCCCGCAAGTATCCAATGTCTATTAGGGAGGCAATGGTATTTCCTGAGAATTTAGATGCTTTAGAGAGAGGTGAAATGAAACATGGCAGCACCGGGTATAGTGATGATGTAATTGATCTACCGTCTGATATTGAAGAGAACAGCGATTCGGGACAGGATAATGATATTGATGAGCATTTAATTGAAATTCCAGAATATGTGGAGGATGAGGAGGAGGAGAAAGAATATGATATTGAGGAGGTAAGGTTTTATTTGCTTATTTCCTTTTATAAATCGTTGGCAAATGAAAAAGGAACGGTTTGATTGAGGTATCGCTTTTTTCATGGTATAGTTAATAGCTGTGATCCATTGGGACTGGTAAACTACTCAAAGCTGCTGCTAGCTACTCGCAACTACCCTTGCTCTTGTTTTTGAGCAGATACATTCAGATATTCAGCCTTATTATTATTGTTGTCACTTATGGTGACAAATGGCGAAGTGATTCAAAAATGGTATTATGGTTCTCTAAAAAAGGTAACATTTCAGTGAGATAAGGCGAATTACAGTTGTCACTGATATCGAGAAACGGCAAATTCAGTGACAATTCTTCTCACTTGATGTTTGTAAGTGAGATTTTTCTCATTTGTTTTTAAAGGTGACATTTCTCACTACGGTGAAGTGACAACCATAATAAGGGCCATTAAAATGGATGTTGCAGATAAATACGCTACATTGACATAAACAAACTTAAAGCAAGTCCCATTTTATTTCACAATACTTACTAAACTGTCGACTTCTTTCTCGTGGGGTTTATGAGGCGTATATTTCTGAATTATTATATTATTATTCTGAATTGTTTAAATGTAAAAAAAGATTAATCTCTTGAAAATCTCCCAATTCCTCAATACCTCCCTGATATTTGTATAGGGATAAAAAGTGAAGTGAACATCAAGATATCCACCAACTTTCAAAACTGAATTAAGCTCTTAGTACGAATATCTTTTTCTAGGATAAGTTGGATTTCAAAAAAGCTATCAACGAGGAAGTGGGTATAGCATTCATATGAAGTCTCTTTAACATATTACTTTACAAACACGAAATTGTTAAATATATTACTAAAAATACTTTTCACATAAAATACAAAAATTCTCAAAATTTAAGGTATTACAATCGATTTTAGTGAAGCCCATAATAAGCAGCACCAAGATGGGATTATTTAAATATGGATTTGATCCATGATTCTCCCCTACCTAATGCAAAAAAGTCATAAAATAAATGCTAAACATATAGAACCCAAAGATAATTCCCAAGAATTTGGTACATCACATTTTGTGCATCTCTGGTAAATTTTTGCAAAAATCCAACCTAAATTTTATGAGGATACTTCTTTTATTAGGGGTAGGCGCTTAGGCAGTAAAACGATTAGGAAAATATTTTTTTTTTGTGCCTTCCTACCTACATTACTTTTATAGTTGCCATTTAATAGTTAAGAATGCAATAAATTCGGGGTTTTTTTTCGTAAAATTGTAGTTTGTGTGCTTGGAACTAGGTGTATGTTTAAGCACTGGAAGATATTCAAAGGTAATTCATATATGAGTGGAAAATAACAGTTTTGATTTTATGCTGAAAACCTACTATGAAAACATATGATAGAGACTACACTTTATTTCTGTACTATTAAGATACTTTTGATTGTCAAAGGAGGTTTTTTTTTGAAAAATAATATTAGGCTTAAATTTGAATGAAAAGTAGAACCCAAAGTCTAGTTGATATACTATAATCAGGAAATAATCAACGAAAGTTACCAGATATTTTAATAAGGCTCCTGGAGCACCCATCGACACCCTGACTCTGGAGTGCCCCCGTGACCGCAGAAGATTCAACATTGTTGAAAGCACCTTGAATATCTAAGAAAGCAGCCAACGTGAACTCCTTGAATTCAAGGTATTTTTCAATGACCGCTACCAGGGAGTGGAGAGCAGTGTCGATTTACCTTTCGTGTAGGAATGCTGCGAGGGACAAAGCAGTTTTCTATCAAGATATCTTATCAGGGAGTATGGCTTTGGCATGGTTCGATACTTTGTCACTTTTTCGACGCAAGGATTAAGCTGCATCTCTGAATCTGCTCTCATATTCCGCTCGATGTTTCCATATAATATCTAGTAAACGATAAATGACAACATCAGTTGCATATATCTGTCTCCGGACGAATTGTAAATTACGGTTATAATATACAACAGTATCTAATTATCAATAAGGAGTATAGTATCTAAATATTAACAATATTAACTGCAGTTTCTTTAATGTTGTAGTTGTATCTTCAGAATTGCAAGTCTGTAGTATTGCAACTAATTACAGCATCAATTTATATTTATAATTTATAAAGAAACCACAACTAAATATAAATGTTTTTTTCTTTTTTCAGGATTCATCTGGTCCAATACTAGATTTTTATATATCAGATTCTATGCAAGATATGCTAGATATTGATATACGCACAGAAGTAGCAACAGTTGTTGGTGGGACTAATGAGTTGACATCATTGGTAAATGATCTACCATCATTAGACATTGAATCAAATTCAAATGATGGTGACATATCATGGTTAAATGCCCCAAGATGGTCAGCAACAAATGATATATACGCAGATGTTGGCGCATGCGTTAATCCCAATTCAGTTATGCCAATCATAACATCATCAATTTTAAATTCACCAAAAGCTCATGTTAATTTAAACACAAACAATTATCGTACAATTCATTCACCACCACCAAGTCCAAAAGAATGCAAAAGCCACTTAACATTTTCTCCACATCAGATAAAAGTTCCATCAATTCAGGAACATAAGCGCCCATCACAGCTGGCTACAACAAACAGAAACAATCCAGATACAATTAAGAAAGATCTACTGGTAGAAATAAAGAAGGAAAAGGAGGAGAGAGCATCGCAACATGTTATGACATCAAATGGTCATATTATATCAGGATCAAATACAATCAAATTGGCACCGGGAATTGGTGGGCTAACATTTGCGAATAGTATTGCTTATACAAAATTAAAGCATACTACGGTGATGAAAGCTGCACCGAATGCACTTAGCAATAATGTGATAATCAAGAAAGACCGTGATTCTAGTCCTTTGAGAAGTGTCAATACAAATGCAATAAGTAATGGTTATAATAACCATGTAAACAGCCAGAATGTTGGCAAAATATTGGCAAGGAATATTTTAGTTCATAGCAAGAATGTCTCGGTAAATGGCTTACATTCATCAGTTAACAACAGCTCACAAGGAACGAGCAATAATTCCACACACAGTTCCAAGACCAAAGTTAAGATCACAGAACATGAATATCCAAAGCCAGCATATTCTTACTCCTGCCTAATTGCAATGGCATTGAAGAATTCAAGGAGCGGCTCACTGCCAGTATCTGAAATTTACAGCTTTATGTGTGAACATTTTCCATATTTCAAGACCGCACCAAATGGGTGGAAGAACAGCGTACGTCACAATTTATCATTGAATAAATGCTTTGAAAAGATTGAAAAACCTACAACAAATGGCGGTCAACGAAAAGGTTGCCTATGGGCAATGAATCCAACAAAAATATCAAAAATGGATGAAGAAGTACAAAAGTGGTCCCGCAAGGATCCAATGGCTATTAGGAAGGCGATGGTTTTTCCTGAGAATTTAGATGCATTAGAGAGAGGTGAAATGAAACATGGCAGCAGCGGGGATAGTGATGGTGAAATTGATGTCCAGTCTGATATTGAAGAGAACAGCGATTCGGAACAGGATAATGATATTGATGAGCATTTAATTGAAACTCCAGAATCTATGGAGGATGAGGAGGAGGATAAAGAATATGATATTGAGGTAAGTGTTTTGTTTGGTTATTTCTTTTTATAAATCGTTGGCAAAAAAAAACAACTTAAGTAGTCTATTTACTACCGCTGAACTAGTATATAAGCTCGAATTGAGTATTAAGAAAAAGAGAAAACTTACCCAGCGGGAAATGAAGCTAGAACGCTCTTAAAAAGCTTGGGGCGTTCCCTTCCCATCCGAGTTCTATATCTTTTTTAACATTGCATGATCGCAGTCACAAAAGTAGAAACAACTTTCTAACCCTCCAATTTATTTTATAGCCCCTGTGGATATGAGAAACAACTGGAGTGTCGAGAAGCTTAATATTTTTGTTCACCTTGGGCAATTGCCTTTTCGTCCTTCCAAACGCGTGTCGACAGCGGTTTTACCAAGCGGTCCCCAACTAAGTACCAAACGCGTTCAATATGCTGCTTGACCACCTCTTCGAACGAGAGCCGGTCTCTCTTTGTCGTTTTTTTCGTTCCATACAATTCCTTAAATATCCAATCGGAGCATATTAACAGCTTCCCTTAGTAGTTCTTCGAATTTTTCCCTCTGGCATAGCTTCTGGATTGATTCTGCCAAAAGAAAGATGAGTGCTCAGCCCTAGAGCTAAGCACAAGGACCTGTCTACATAAGACCTGCTCCATTCTAGGTTGCACTATGTATCTTTAGGTTCACAAGCAGGGTTTCTACTTAGCTGGCTACCAGCGCTGGTTGTACTGCTGGTGAGTTGTAGCTGGTAGCCATTCGGAATTTGGAAATGTCTGATTATTCTGGAGCTGGTTGAGCTACTATGCTGGTAATGTGCGGGGAGCCAGCGGAAGATACAACCAGCGGTGGTAGCCAGATAAGTGGGCTTTAAAAACCAAACGTTCGGTATCTCTATTTTTTGCCCTGAATGAACTTATTCTTATGTTACCACAATTTTTTTTATTCAAAGTTTTTTTGGAATTTCAAAATCCTTCCAAAACATATTTTAGCCCCAAGCCCCCAATGGTTATGTGGCGGGCCTGGCACAAGAATAGTGTCGAATTCAGTGCTTTCAAAACGAAGTACCGTCTTACCTTCAACAAAACCTGCAATATCTAAATGATCTTTAGAGAAGCAAATTCCTCTTTCAATCAGCGTATTACATCCTACATTCAGCCTTTCGCGAAAACCAGTCTGGCAAAAAGGGGTCTCAATCTAATCGGCGATGGCGCCACATTCTCCACCGTTGCCTCCTTTAGCCAGCGTAGGAATATATCAATTCTGACAACATTTCTTCGCTACTACCCTAGTGGGAGTTTAGTGTTAGAATTAAGCCGTCAGATCAAAAAAAAACTCAAACTCAAACTTTTTATAAACAATAAAACGATTACAAAACTGCTTTGAAATATGTATTTACAAATTAGTAAATGACTGATATATTTTCAGATTACCGATATATACGATGGGATTGACTTAGAAGATAACAAAGAAGCACTGCGACTTGCAATACAAAGAAATGAAATTTTAGATTTACCAGACGATGATTATCCATCACCAAAACGAGCAAGATTAGATGTTAACTATTCAATAGGACCCGCTGGAGCATTTGAGCATCACCAAATCCAGCATCAAAGACAGAATCAATCAACTCATCACAGTAGGCGAAAGATGCCATTGGTAAATCGAATAGTGTAAGCATGTATTAATTAAAATAATTATCCCCGTAAAAATACCGTTTCATTATTAATTAATTAGTGATCATTTTTTCTACTTAGTTTAATGTTTACATTCTTAAGTTCCTTCCTCCATTTATTTTTTCTTATCAAAATATTCTCACAAAAAAATAATTTCCAATACTTGTTAACTTTTTGTTTTTTAAGTTCACTTGAAATTATATTTCAAGAAACGCAGTGTACAAATGTTACTAGTAACTTAAATATTTTTTTTTTGTAAATATGAAATTAGAAATGTAAGATCTTTAGAATGTAGAAAAAAGAAACTTCATATTTGTTGGAAGATATTTTTTAAGTACAATTCTTTTTGTTTTCGGGCTAGTCCTTTCTATTTTTTTTTTAGAAAAAGGATTTCCATCTGCGATTATTTAATTTAATTTCTTTTACGTTAAACAAAATTAAAATGAATTCTAAGAATAATTTTTTTTTACTATGTATAATTGCTTTCGGGCAAGACAAAAAAGACTACTTTATAATTTTAAAATACGGGACAACTTTAAATTCATTTATAAATCAAAAAAAAAGGAATCATTAAAAAAACCTTTTGTGAAAAGCTTAGTATTTAAAAAAGTAAAAAACTAAAACAAATATGCAATTTTTTATATATTAAGCGAATCTTTTAAAAAATCGGATTAAATGTATTTTTTTTATTTGATATAAAAGCCGTACATTTATTTCTATTACAAATATTTAAAGCATGTATTGTTTGCTTTAAACATATAAAGTAAACCAAAATCTGGGTGATACTTCCAAAAACTAGAGGCTAATATCGATTATAATAATGTTGTTGAATCAGTTAAAAAAAATTTAGGGGATTTAAACTAAAGTTATTTTTTGTAAGTATGAAAAACAATTCACATTTAGTTGATTTACATAATTAAAATTCATAGAATGCAATTCAAGATACTCTTGTAGATGTTACAATCGATAGTCCTCCACTTCTTGGAAGTATAACCCTCAAAATATGATCTCTTAATTATATCTAAGAAAAAAAAATTGTTGAAGATATTTTAAGAGGAGACAAAACAAAGCTTTATAAATTGTGGGACTATTTTTAAAATAATAACGTGATTTTTAGTGTTAAATCAACTTTGCAAAAGGTCTTTTGCAATATGACAACAGTACATACACATCTAAAATCTATCGAATTATCCATTCAAATAGAACAATGTTGATCAGGTGTGACAAATAGATCAATTAATCAATAATTAGACCGATGATCGAATATAGACGGATTTGAAAACCACTTTATAACGAATATATTCACCTTGCACAAGTTTAAACATTAAAATTTAGTCTAGACAAAATCCACTACTGATGAAATGAGAAACTAGATAAGGTAGAGATATTCGTTAGCAAGAAAAATGTCCGTATGTATTATGTATTTTCTTTTCGCGATAGATTGATGCAAAATTAATAACCATTTTTATACGCTTTATATTCAGCTTATCCTGTTTTTATTTTACAACATACCTTCCCAGTTGGGAACAGAATGCATTCAGAATTGATTGCAGTACATTGGAAGTGATTCCACTTTAGATTCAAAGCCATGTAGAGAACCGATTCTTTTTGCATTGGGATGTCATGGGGCGGAACCAATTCATTCCTCTCTGCATTCCCTAGAATCGGTTTGGAATAGACTCTTAGAATTGATTGGAAATTTTTTTACGTTTAGCAATGAACTGGGAATACATTCGACTCCCTTCTGCATTCTCCAGAATCAGAAAAGGAATCAATTGGTTCCTTCGGAATGTATTCTGAATCAATTTTTCTGGAATGGGTTCTTCTTTTCCCAACTGGGTTTATTTACTTCACTAACTACATACTACCAAAGAGAAGTTTGAAACCTTTAATTCTTTGATTCCGAAAGATCGTTAAAATCATTGTAAACTGATCGTTAGATAATTTTTGAATGATCGATTGACGCAATGATCTGTAGGAGGTTCGGGTGCGAGAAGCAGTTCCTTTTGATTGCGTATGTCTCTTGTCTTTATCATGGCGAACATAGTTCTCCTTGCATATTGGGAAAACGTTAGGCTGCAATGACATCCGAGTAATCTATTTGAGGCAGATTACTGTCACTATTAATTTAGTTCTGTTATTTCTTATTTTTACAATTCTTTACATCACTGTAGTTCTACTAATAATATAAAATTTTGCTAGTAAGCTTCAGCCTTGATTTTGCCGATGTTTTTGAACAGTAACTTAGTTATTTATCGTCGTTAGTGCTTGTTAATTTTGCATCAACCAAATCCAACAAATCAGCAGTCAATAGTCAAAAAACATGATCAAAGAAGAAAGTTTGGAAGACTTCTCACTCGAAAAACGATATATTATGATGAGTTGTGCCGGAGCACGACATAGATTGAATTAACACATATATTACGATACGACATGGAAGAAAGTGGAGAAGAATTCTTTAATCTTCAATTGCAAATTGCAACCTTAAACAGATCTTTGGCCGTACTTTCAGTACAGAAGTCTCGAATGGAAACATCATTTAAAGCAGATAATAAGCAAATACAAACCGAGCTATTGTTGAAAGATAAAAAAATCTCGGAGCTTCAGGAAAATATTAAAGAGTTAAACAAAAAGCACGCCGTGGACTTGGAGGCAATAAAGTCCTAAATAATAGAACGTCCAGAACGTGAGAAAGAAAGAGCCGATTTTATGGTTATGATACGTGAATTTCAGAAGTTATACGCGGATGAGCGTCACTTGAAAGAAAGCCTAGAGATGCTGCTCAACGGTCTGAAAAGGCAAAGGCGAGTGTAGATGATTCGGGCTTCCAGTATCTGGAGCTGACAACTGAGCAGCATGCTGTTGCTTTTGTAACGGGCCGGAGACGAGCACATACCCCCGAAGAAAGGGCAACTTGGCTGTATTGCTAGATGACCGTGTTGCAAGATTAGAGGCTCGCTTTGCAGAACTATCGACCACTGTAGGAACCCACGATCGACATAGCCATAGCAAGATCAAAAGAATATCCAAAAACTCAAGGATAAAATCGATGCAAAAGAAAAGACTGAAAGAGTGTTCCAACAATTGTGGATGAAATTATGCAGTTAAAAGTTGCTTATAATCGAAAAATGCCGAATCCAACATTCCGGTTGATACTTGGATGAAATTCATGACACATCCATGTCATTATGTTGAGAGTGATAAGGAATCAAAGTATACACAAAATAATTAACGCCATGGGCATATCACGAGGTACAGTGTTTTAAATTTGGAATGAAAAATTGGTTAATGTAGTGTTTTTAATTGAGCTTGAGATTCTTGAGAATTTTATAAACAGAGGCTTCAATGAAAAATATTGTTAGTACTCCCTTGAAGACTCCCCTCAGAAATGACAGAACGGCAGCACTTTCCTACCCTCTAGCAACTATTCTCTCCACCACCGGATTCTAAGTCGATATTATCCAGTTTGGCATTCCTAAGGTCTGGGCGTCCTGGTCTACACCATCCTTCCAGCGGAGGTTGGGTCTCCCTCGCTGTTGCACCCCATGGATCTTTCTGCAGAGAACTTTCCGAGCAGGTTTGCCTTCGCTGATACGAGCTAGATGTCCGGCCTACCAACCTTTATATATTCGGAATTTATATGAAAAGTTTTACCATGACTTTGTAAGAACATTCATATTTATTCCATCACAAGAAAATGGCTCAATATTAATATAATAATTGTCAATAAATTGTTTTTTTAAATAAAGATACATTAATCGAAAATTCACGTTAACAAACAAAATCCCTTCCACAATTTATAAATGTGAAAAAATGTTTATTTTTTATTTAGGAAGAAAATGTTTTTTTGTTTAAATTTTTTTCCAGTCTTATTTTCTCTGGCAGAAGTTTAATTTTTGTTTTTTTTTTGTTTTTGTATAGACAAATTATTTTCCTCTAAAAAAAATAACTTCACACAATTTTTTTTTTCAAAAAAAAAAGAAGGAAAGTACGCGTTAAGTACTTTAGTTTATAACAACAACAAAAAAAATGTTTTTTTTAGACTTAACTAATTACTTTTAAGGTATCTCTTACTTAATTCCTAAGATTTAGATTTAAAAAAAATAATTTACTTATTGTACTAGAAATAGAATTTCATTAAAACAAAAAAAAGATAAAAGAATTAATGTTCAGTTTGTGTCTGGTGGTGATTAGCGTTTTTTTGTAATATTAAAAAGAAAATTTGAGAAAAATTGTTTTTTTATATATAAATAGAGTACACAGCAGAGACACAAATTTAAATAAATTAATAAAAAAAAAACTTCAATAGAAAAATAAAATTTTATAAAAATTCTTGTAAAGGTATTTTTTATTAATACCTAAAACAGTACAAACTAAAAATAAAAAATTTCTACGTTAATAATTAATAGTAGTTTTCTGTAGAGTTAAGATATGTTCTAAATATAATAATCCTATTAAAAAAAATTCATTTTTTAGATTTAAAGATTTTTGTAATACATTTTTGTATAAAAAATAAAGAAAAAATATACGAAAAAAATTAAGTTTTTTTTTATTTTATTATGTATTGTTATTCACTTTGTTGCGAGGTTGTTGCTGGTTTCAAATAATTTTCGATTTCTTTCATTGGTGAATCTACGTCTACCAACAACTCGGCTTCCTTGATAATGGGTTTCTTCAGAGGGTATTTCGACGGGAAGTCCTTCCTAAAGATCAATTTAAAGGGAAGGTAATCTGTGCTTGTGGCGACTATTATACCCTTGGATAGCAAATACAAGATGTTGCTATTTCCGTAGGGGGATTTCCCTAATCTTAGGGCACATACACACAGCGAGCCGTACGTGAGGATTGGACGTAGTATGGCTTGTACATTCACAGGATCATCTTTGGCTGGAGACCCCATCTCTTGCCGAAGATCTTTTGGCAGATGTAGAGAACTATGAAGGCTTTCTTTACTCTGCTCGATGTACGACTTCCAGAGTGGGTCTAAGATTATATCCATCCTGGAGGATAGAGAGAGGGTATGCATCCAACCTGCGGAGGTTGAAAGTAGGGGATTTTCGTTTTTCCAGTGACTAGCATTAGATTAGGCCCCTATTCCCATAGTCACGTCACCCATTGAAAAATGTGACAAACCAATTTTGGTATTCTTGTAGTCACCTGTTGTAGGAAAAGTGACGGTATTTCTATATACATATGATATATTTCTATTTACATATCCTGTTCGTTATTTAAATTCTAGGATATCAAAATAATGTTAATTCATCAAAAATATTAAAATAAAACATATTTCTTATCCTTTGTCACTATCCATTTTAAGAAAATCGTAGCGTCACCTACAAATTCCAAGTGATAAAAAATGATAATTATCAGCGACATTTGCAACAAAAAATGACTTCGAGAATACCACAGCTAGTTTTGTGACATTTTCTCTCAGTAACTTTTTCCTTGTCACTAGACTATGAGAATACCACTTTAAAAGTGACGTGACAAAAAATGTGACGTGAGAAAAAAAGTGAGGTGACTATGGGAATAGGGGCCTTAGTTTTGCCTAACATTAAAGTAGTTTTGGATGGCGTTAAAACTCAGACCCACACCATCTTTGCTGGTGTCCCCAGGGAGTAAATTTTATCACCCGTTCTTTTCCTAATCTTTGTAAACTACCTTCGCTGATGACAGTAATTTGGCCCCTGTGCTGAAAGTCGAGCCGTGTGGCGTTACAAGTCGGGCCTTATTCTGAGAGTCATGTGACATTGCAAGTGAAGTGACACTCAAGAAATGGTATTCCCCGAGTCGACTTAGAGACATCTCTCATTCAAAATTGTCAACCGTCAGTTGCGTGGGGCATTCCCCGAGTTGAATGAAGGTTGTTAACTGCGTTTCCACTCTGGGAATACCTCTGCAAAATTGAGGTGACAATCAATCGTGAAATGTGTGAGTGATTCGACTCGCAGAATAAGCCCCGTCGTGTGAGTTGAAGAAAGTAACGTTTCAGTCGAATTACGACTTTTCGAACAGGGGCCTAAACAAATGATCACGTGTTTCACATTGCCAAACAGGCATCTCGATGCTTGGGAATTCGTTCATAAATGAAACGAAACGACTGTAGAACAGAAGGGTTAATCGCCATCTCGTTCAACATCCTCTCTGTCCCTCTTCTTTTTCTTTTGATGAGTCCAAAAGTAGCGCACCCACTTCAATTGGCCCTATAGCTAGTCATAGTACTTTGGCTAGTGGTTTGTCGCTGACTTGACTGATCGAATAGGAGGGTCTCGTTAAACGACGGGATCATGCTCCTCGCTACTGCGGGGCGCTCACATAGAACATGAGGGGCAGACTCGTCTTCCTCAAAGCAAAGCCTGCAGGTAGGGTGCTCCGACCTTCCTATCCTTCTTAAGTGGTCAGGGCACGAGGTCCTGTAATCAAGCCAACAAGTGTGCTGACATCCTTCCTATTGCGCCTAACAATTCCTTGACCGCGAAAAGAGATTGGAAGGAACCGCTTAGAGTTGGCCAGTCCAGGCGCGAACCTCCAGCGTTCGGTCTGTTTCATCAAAGTCCGATCAGCAAGGGTCCTCTTCACGTCACCATAATAGTAGAGCACCCTAATAGCCGGTTTCGAACCACCTCTTCATTTCTTTTGAAGCCCCGATAACCCGAGACCCAGACAAGGTAACTTGATTGAGAACGGCCAACTCACCAAGGGCACGTTTTCCGGCCGAGACTAATTTAGACCCTACTCCTCATAACCCAAACCTATTCTGTATCCCTCAATAAGCTTACTATCGGGTCCAGCGGACGGTGCACTTCTTTGTTCACCTGATAGTCTGATACTGCCTGCGTTACAGCTTTTGTCGGCTGGTTAGCAGGATTCTCTTGTTTCAGGAGGCATAACACTCCGACAACGCTGTCTCCTGCTAGCATCGACTGTTGTGACTCAGCCGGATGCTTAAAAAATGCCCTCATACAACATCCAAGAGTCCAAACGCGAGATTTACTGCCTCCTCCTCATGCATAGCCCAGACTACACCCTTAATCTATCATATCCTTTTTCTATTTTCGAGCTAAGCTAACTACTAGACATTGCACCATGACGTGAACTACCTGACGAACTTGTAGTATAAAGGGTCACACCTAAGCTTAGACTTTCACATAAAAAAAAAGATCTATTGAAAAATAATTGACTGGCCGACTGAAAAGTTTAAAAGTAACCGCAGAAACGCAGCCCATAAACGACATCAGTACTGCCATTCAAATAAAACTATAATTGTGAATTATTTTGTTGTTGTTGTACCCGTTTGACTTTTCATTTTGTATCTGTCAAAAGTGGAGGGAAAGAGTGAAATTGGCAAAATAAGCGTCTGTGGTGTTTGTATTTGAAAATATTTAATTTTACTTGAGATATTGGCATAAAAATAAAAGTTATCCAAAATGCCGGAAGCAGCAAACATTCCGGCATTTCTGCAATATATAGAAATGGAGAATTTCAAGTCCTACAAGGGGCACATAGTTGTAGGACCGATGAAGCAATTCACGGCCGTCATCGGCCCCAATGGATCAGGTAAATATCATAAATATATAACGTATTTCCAGAAATTAGTTGTTTATGTCTATAAACAAACAGGAAAATCAAACTTTATGGATGCTATAAGTTTCGTTATGGGTGAAAAGACGTCGAGTCTTCGAGTGCGTCGCTTAAATGACTTGATACATGGTGCATCTGTGGGAAAGCCTGTGTCTAGATCTTGCTATGTTACAGCAAAATTTATAGTTGGCGAGAGTACACAAATGGATTTTCAGCGAGCTGTTATTGGAGCTTCTTCGGAATATAAAATAAATAATAATGTAAGATTTAACTTGGACTTTTTTTCCTACAATCTCATTTATGGTGGATCTTACAGAGCGTTACGAACACTACGTATTTGCAAGAATTGGAAAAGTTAAGGATTAATGTAAAAGCTAAAAATTTTTTGGTATTTCAAGGTGCTGTTGAAAATATCGCTATGAAAAGTGCTAAAGAACGTACCGCGTTGTTTGAAGAAATAAGTGGGTAAGACAGTTTTCTTATTATTATTAATCATATTTAACTCAAGTCAGTAAATTATAAACTGGAGCCTTTGTCGTAAAGTTTTCATCTAATGAAACCACTAATTTCTTTCTAGATCGGGCTTACTAAAAGAAGAATACAACCGCCTCAAACAAGAGATGCATTCAGCCGAAGAAGAAACACAATTTACTTATCAAAAGAAAAAGGGAATAGCAGCTGAAAGAAAAGAAGCGAAACATGAAAAAATGGAAGCTGATCGCTATGCGCGCTTAAAGAAAGAATATGTATGAAATTTTATTAAAGAAATTGTTGTGTGATTAACCACTTCTTTTTTTAGGGTGAAAAACAAATTCAATATCAACTTTTCCGCCTGTATCATATAGAGAAAGACATCAATCGACTTACTGAAGATTTAGAGGCAAAACAGAAAGAAATTCAAACTGTCGAAAAGAAGAAAGAACTAGCAGATGAGTTTCTTAAAGAAAAGAAAAAGGAAGCTGGAAAACTGAATCGTGAACTTGCAAAAACAGAGCAAGAAATGCGAGAAATTGTAAGATAAAATCCTTTCGTTTTTATTCTTGTTAAATTTATAAAAAAAAACATTTTTTTAGGAAACTGAGATGAGCAAAAAACATCCCCTATTTATAAAAGCAAAAGAAAAAGTATCTCATTCCGAAAAGAAATTACTTTCAGTTCAGAAAACTTTAGAGCAGGCAAAAAAAGCAGATGAAGCACATCAAGCAGATATAAGAGTACTCGAGAAGGAATTATCTGCTGTTGAAGCACTAAAAAAACGCTTTGAAGAAGAAATTGAGGATGAATCGCAGCGTCGCGGCAGTAACATTCATATGGAAGAAGGACTTGTACAAGAATATGATAGGTTAAAGCAAGAAGCTGAAGCAACTGCAACACAATATCGTTCTAATTTAGATTCAGTCAATCGAGAACAGAAATCAGAGCAGGATCTACTAGATAGCGAAACAAATCGTAAGGCATCAATTGATGAATCTTTGCAGAAAGTAAGCTCACAGCGAGAAGAAGCTATAAAACGCAAGGAAAAGCTTATGGATCATATTAAATCAAGTCAAGCTGCTCTTGAAGATCAAAATCGAATTAAAGATGAATTAAGACGTGATGTTGGATCATCAAAAGAGAAAATTGCTGAGAAACAGCGTGAATTAGAAAATGTACGTGATCAACTTGGCGATGCTAAAATTGATAAACATGAGGATTCTAGACGAAAGAAAAAGCAAGAAGTTGTAGAGCTGTTTAAGAAACAAGTTCCAGGAGTTGTAAGTATATTTTACTTGGAAATTGTATTGTTTTTTTCTTTTTTTAAATTCACATTTATATCCATAATTTAGTACGACAGAATGATTAATATGTGTCAGCCTACACATAAGAGATACAATGTGGCAGTTACTAAAGTACTTGGAAAATATATGGAAGCTATTATTGTTGATACCGAGAAAACTGCTCGCAGATGTATTCAGGTAAGTTATTGAATTAATTAATAATAACTACCTCTAAAAATTAAACAAAATACTTGATAGATTCTTAAAGAACAAATGCTTGAGGTGGAAACATTTTTGCCTTTAGATTATTTGCAGATAAAACCACTTAAGGAACGTTTGAGGTAAGTAAATAGATTAGATTTAACCTTCTATTCTTGCAGTTACCATTTTTACACAATTCGTTTCTCCCAACTCGATATTTGTATCGAAGTCGCTAAATACTTCAATGCTTTTTGCAAGTAGACTATAGCACAGCGACGAAGCCGGCAGCGGCGATACGAAGCCGTAGGTCATTTAGAGTGAATAATTACAACATGAGAGGTCAACCTCTCTTGTACATTAATTCCTCTAATACCAATTATTGGATGTACGAACCGGTTAATTGCATGCTTATAAATGTTAACAAAAATAAGAGTGAGTTTAGCATCCAAAGTAGTGGAGATGTCCTTAAAAGAACTCTGTGACTCCGTGTGTGTCCCACTTTTCACTGTGTTTGCACGCTTCTCTGTTTGATGTCATGTGCTCTTAAATTTTGCATTGTGTTTTCTGTCTGCATGTCTTAGCTGAGCAGTGGTAAAATTTTCTAAGCACCTTCTGCGCCAGAAGGGTAACTCAATTAATTAATTACCATATTTTATTCCCCTCTATACTTCCTTGCTGCTTGCTGTTAGACATCGCTCTTTAATATGATGGTATCTGTGATTCTATAAAGAGAGAGTGTACAAGATCTTATCGGAAGCTAAGGCCAATAACAGGCTGTGGAGCTATTGATGATAATGATTTTCCTAGTACTGATGTATTGCTCTGAATTCACTAAATAAGAATATCAAGGGCAAACAGAAACAACATCCGAGGTGTTGGACCTTTTCACGTCAACAAACAATTCACTGTCCTGGGACCTCCCGCTGCATGCTAGTATCTTTCAAGCTGAAGTGCTGGCGATGCTCAAGGCCTGCCAGACAATGAACTTTGAACCTCAACAAGGACCACCATGACGTGACAAACGACATAACGAACTGGTAGTACAAAGGGTGACTCCTGAGCTTAGAACTGCCACTTGAAAAAAAGAAAAAAAGGATGTAGTATTGGTATATTCATAGATAGCCAAGCCTCTGTAAAAGCGTTGGATTCAGTAATGATACGCTCCAAGCACGTGGAGCTATGCAGAACGGGCGAGATGTGCTCAGTAGAAAGCACATTACGACTCTCGTCTGGGTTCTCGGGCATAGAAACATAGATGGGGCAAAATCAACTACCTAGCCAGCGGGTAGTCTCTCTGTTGTTCGGAGACGGAGATGTTGGCAGCTTAATAGTCGGACCCGCCAAAAGTGGAAATCACTGGAGACTTGCACTATCTCTAGAGCGACTGGGCCCAGTATCATAAAAGAAAGAACAATCTCCTTAACACACCTTTACGAGATATTGTCAGAATCACGACAATCATCATGGCACATTGGCCCATAGGGGCTCATGCTGCCAAGCTGGGTATTCCGCACCTGGTTTTTTACCGTAGTTGCGGTGAGACGAACGAGAGAGAAACACTTGTGTACTTCATGTGTGACTGCCGGCTTTAGCTAAAACCAGGCAGGGCACTCTAGGCAGTTACTGGAGGTCAGATCACTGATAAGCTTCCTAAACTCCACAGGATGGTTTTAGACATCCGCAACAGTCGACCAAACCACCATTAACAACCGAACTCTAGGGGAAACAGCTTGTGGCAAGAAAATGCCGCGCCAAGAGCTATAGGCCTCCAGGCATTTATAAGCACTTCTGGCTTTGTACTGTACACCTAACCTAACCTATCTTAGCTTCAATTATGCTTCTAGCTAAATTGATTTACGATTTTATTTGAAATAAAAAAAAATAATTTATTCCAGAAATATAAGTGAGCCTAAAAACGTGAAATTAGTATTCGATGTCCTAAAATTCGATCCACCTGAAATAGAAAGAGCAGTACTTTTTGCAACAAACAATGCTCTTGTCTGCGAAACACCAGAAGATGCAATGAAAGTTGCATATGAAATTGATCGCAGTCGATATGATGCATTGGCGTTAGACGGTACATTTTATCAAAAATCTGGTATTATCTCTGGTGGCAGTCACGACCTGGCTAGAAAGGCAAAAAGATGGGATGAAAAGCATATGGCACAATTGAAAATGCAAAAGGAGAAACTAAATGAAGAAATGAAAGAGCTGGTTAAAAAATCAAGGAAGCAAAGTGAATTAGCTACTGTTGAAAGTCAAATTAAGGTTTGAAAAAAAGAAAGAAATTGTTTGTTGTAATTAGTATTATTAATAAGAACTTTTAGGGTTTAGAAAACAGACTTAAGTACAGTATGGTGGATTTGGAACAATCAAAAAAAGCCATTGCTGCGTTTGATAGACAACTTCTGGATTTACAGAATCAAGTGGATGAATTTGGGGTAGTTTAAAAAACAACTTTTTTATTTAGAAAGCAAAAACTACTTTTAACTCTTGCAGCCCAAAATAAGCGAGATTGAAAGAAGAATGCTACAACGCGATCAGAAGATACAAGAAATCAAAGAAAATATGAATAACGTTGAAGATAAAGTATTTGCTAGCTTCTGTCGACGCATTGGGGTACAAAATATTCGTCAATTTGAGGAGCGTGAACTTGTAATGCAACAAGAAAGAGCTAAAAAACGTGCAGAATTTGAGCAGCAAATTGATACAATTAACAATCGATTAGATTTTGAACGACAAAAAGATACTACAGGTACCATGACTAATTACAGAATTTTAAGAGAAGATTATTGTTTGATTATATAATTCGAATTTTTTTAGTAAATGTACAACGCTGGGAGAGAACAGTACAGGATGAGGAAGATACATTGGAGACGCTTAAAGTAACCGAGGCACGTTATCGTAAGGAAATTGATCAAGATAAGGAAAAGATTGAACAGCTTAAACAGCAAAAAGTCTCGAAAAAGGTGTCGGTTGATGAAATGGAGGAAGAAATATCAAAAGTATAGTTTTATTTTAATAATTAATTATTATAAAGATTACAATCCTTATATAAATAAAAGGCTAGAAGAGAAGTTGCAAATGTAGCTAAAGAAATTCATACACTCACAAGTCAAGCTTCCGCAATAGAAGCGAAAATTGAAACTAAAAGAAATGAGAGACATAATATCCTACTTCAGTCCAAGGTAAATAGTACTATGAATGCGTTAAAACTTGGTTTATTAAATGTAAATTATAGATGGATTGCATTGTCGTTCCGCTACTTAAAGGATCTCTAGATGACGCAGTTCGTCAAACAGATTCTGAAAGTGGTACAACAACTACGGCGATGATTTTGGAGCGTGAAAATAAGTAATATTTATATTTAATAAAATTAATAATTGAATGAAATTCACCAAAAAAAATATATTTTTTTAGCATTGAAGTTGATTATAGCACCCTACCACGTGAATATACAAAACTAAGAGACGACTCACACTTTAAGAAAACAAACGAATCCCTTCAAAAAGAGCTACAAAGTAAATTGGACATTTTGGAGCGGATTCAAACACCAAACATGAAAGCTATGCAAAAGTTGGATCGTGTTACAGAAAAAGTTGCATCAACAAATGAAGAATTTGAAAATGCTCGCAGGAAAGCTAAGCGAGCTAAAGCGGCATTTGAAAAAGTTAAGAATGAAAGGGCTGATTTATTTAATCAGTGCTGCACTCACATCTCAGAAGCAATCGATGGAATTTACAAATCTCTTGCAAGAAACGAAGCTGCACAGGCATATCTTGGTCCAGATAATCCTGAAGAACCTTACTTAGATGGTATAAATTATAATTGTGTTGCCCCCGGGAAACGTTTTCAACCTATGAGCAATCTTAGTGGTGGTGAGAAAACAATCGCTGCTTTAGCATTATTATTTGCTATTCACAGGTAACAAAATATCAAATAAAACTTAGATTGGTTTAGTAATATTGTTGATCAGTTATCAACCAGCTCCATTTTTTGTTTTGGATGAAATTGATGCTGCTTTAGATAATACCAATATTGGTAAAGTAGCTTCATATATACGAGAAGATGCTACCAATTTGCAGACTATTGTTATTTCACTTAAGGAAGAGTTTTATGGACATGCTGATGCTCTTGTTGGAATATCTCCAGCGGTAATTATTTTTTTATTATATTTGGAATTTATTAAGATAAATAATAACAATTATAACCTCTAGGTCGGGGACTGCTTGATTTCCAATGTGTATTTGTTTGATTTAACACAATTTCCTGGTTAAAGAATGAATATTTCACATGCGCTACATCTATCTATCTATAATTAACATACAATAAAATACATTTTTTCAGTAAATTTTTATTGTAAATTATTTATGATTATCTTGTAGGACTCAGGCCTTTTGAAGTCCCTTCTTGCAGTAGTCTTTAGGTCTTGCTATTTCTATCCAGTTGGTCATACGAAGCCCGGCTATTATTCGTGTGAGCCATTCTAATCTTCTCAATTTTATGAATGCAACTAAATTTTATTCTTCTTAGATTTCTTTAAGTTATTCGTTGGTTTTAATTCCCCATTCATTTTGGTTAACCCTTACAGGGTCAAATATTATTAGGATTTTCCCTTCGAAAATTTTGAGCTGATATTCTGTTTGGTCAATGTCAAAATCTCAGACCCGTAGGATAGAAAGTAGCATATATTCTCACTTTGTATTGTCTTGAGTTTTTTGGTTCAGCACTGTTTGAAATAAGTGTCGATACAATCATGTTTTTTGTCTTCGTGTCATTTACTCTTGGTCTGATTATGTTGGAGCTGCGATAGATGGTAAGAGAATTGTGGCAAAAGCTGTGAGTAGCGCCAATAAACCAGTCTTACCAGTTTCTGACAGAAGATCAAACAGAAGGTTGACAATATGACTGAGGAATCAACGCCATCTTGATCCTAACGATACTAGCGGAGAAAAGTAACCCAAGCTTTATCGCGGCTCTTGCGTTGGTCGCGACCAAAGCGTGAGTCACCGCGTTGCTCCAATATAAACAGCTCTATTGAAAACCTATTTGTATTTCCGCTCCGCTAGTATCGCCGCTCTACTCGCTTATCGCAGCTCCAACATAATCAGACGCTTAGACTAAACTTTGCTTAGTTTTCTACAATTCTTGAAAATGTTTCCTTTACGTCTTGCGCTTTACGCCCAATTATGACTATGTTTTCTGCGAAGGCTTAATACCTGAATGTTTCTTGTGACGATGCAATGTGCTCCATTAGGTTCTGGTTTTCTCATTATTGCTTCTTGTTAAAAAGTATTCGGGAGATCGCATCTCTTGTCGCAGATCGATTTTTGAGAGAAGTTTATTGAATTGCAGCCTCGTATTCTTACTTGTGGCCTACAATCTTCCCCTTTCCGCTACACCTCGCGCAAGTCATAGATACTACTAGCTATAGTACCATCCTCTCTTACCGTGCAGGTGGTTTTGTATCCATTCTATACCATGTTTACTTCGTTGTAGAATCTTCTAGCGGCCACTATGCTGAAAGTAGTATTTTCTGTCATGTGAAGTGAAGGTAAAGAAACCTTTATGAGCTTAACTTCACATGACAGAAACAACGACTTTCACCTTAGGGGCCAGATCTTTATTATTTTACTTTGTTTAATTGCACTTATTATAATTTATGATTCTTCTTCTTCTTCAATGGTTCTACAGTCCAATTCGAGCTTGGCCCCATTAGCTTGCCTCCAGTTTCTTGTATTAAGCCTCAACATTTTATGATCTTTTTGTAGATTCTTATTTTAGTTTTCCTGTGGATGTCTCTGGATTTCATTACTGACAGTAGTGACAAGTATATTCTATTTACGGCGTGTATTCTGTTCTTTGCACGTCTATCGTTGTCTTCGCTGACTGTGGACCCCAGGTAATTAAATTGGTTTACCCGTTCGAAGTTAAATTCCCCCCGGTGGTGATGTGGTTTCTTCTTATTTCCACCTTTGACTGGATTAGAATCTTGCTCTTGTCTGCGTTTATTTGCAGTCCTATATGTTTAGCTCTATCTCATAATTCCGTGAATATTCCTCTAAGGAAGATATGACAGTGATCTTAAAGCCGGTTTAAAGCCTTTTTTGAAGAAGTTTACTTTATTGTATGCTTCCCGGGTTTAGTTTTGTGGAAAGCTTTCCTCTGTAATTGGGTTTTCTTCTTCCTACAGATGTTTGTTGCTGTTCTTCTTGTTTCCTCGTATCAATTTATGATTATATCGTGGTTAATTATACTATAATTAACTCTATGATTACTACGGAGTTGGCGCTTTGAACGCTTTCGCGAAGCGAACTCAACCTTATAATGTACAGTTTATGCGCAGGCGATCTTTGGGGTTATTGCAATTTTTTTCAAAAAATTGCTGTTATAACTTTATGTAATCTAATAGAGGTAATATTTGGAGATTTGGCGGTTGGTTTCACCACCACCCTTAAAAAAATGAAGAACGTACACTCAATTAAGTTAAATGAGCGCGATTTCCAATCAAAGCCAGACTCTACAGGGCGGTATTGTCACCATTTTCTAACTAGTAATATATTTTTTCTTATATCACTGCCGAAAAGTTTCTTATGTGAGACTGAATGTACTAAAGAACATATAAATATTAGAAATTGAAGTGTGACAGACCTTTTTATGTGGAAAAACCAAACTTAGGAATCACCCTTTGTACTACTAGTCTGTCATGTTGTTCAGGTCATGGCGCAATGTCTAATAAGAAGCTTAGTTTGAAGGATAGATATGATAGGACTCCAGTCTTGTATTATCAGTAAATTTAGATCAGATGATAGTTATTGAAAAGCTAAAAGTTTACATTCGAGGCCATTTCAGAAAATAAAAATAAATAAGTTCTGTGAGGCAACCAAAAGGGGATCTGCTTATTTTCTACTACATTTTAAAGGTAAGAAAATGATTTTTTTTTTATTTATTTAATAAGTAAAACTGCTTTCAATAAAAGTTCCTGCATTTATTTTTTTTCTATGTTGATTTTTTTTAACTGAGAGACAAATTTATAACAAAATTAAAAGAAGTCTTGTTGATTTTCTTTTCTTTTAAGTAGACTTGAAATTAGATTTGGCTTTGATTACGGGAAAAACATAAATATGGCAGAATAATTGCAACAATATTTTTTTTCTTTTTTAAAGAAAACAATTTCCTTTTAGAATTTCAATAATAAAGATTTTTTTTTATTTTTTGTCTACTGAAATAAAAGATTTCACCTGATTTCAGCTTTTCACTGTTCCTTTTGACCTATAAAATATTTGCAAGATGAGAAAATGTTGTTATATAAAAAAGTAAAATAGTAAATTTCCTTACATTGCTACATATTTCAGGCTATCACAGTGTGTCTTATACTCCATTGGAGTATTTAGAGGTAGGTTTAGTATTCTCCGCAGAGTATCCCGAATTCGAGCCGTACTAGCTTGATCAGTCGCTGTACGATTCCATACTGATAAACTATCCTCCTAAAATGTTTATTTTAATTGATATTTAGTAATATTATGATGATATTTAATATAGTAATCTTACCGGATATTTTGTAGTCAATACTATCCCACATATTTCTTGACCAACAAGAAATTGCTCGCCTAGCATTGCCATACAAACGTTCTCCCAAGCCCTATCGATTTTGTTTTTCCGTAAACGAATAACCCATTGACCACCTTTTGCATTACTCGGATCTTCCCACATAGGTTTTATCCCTTGTTTAAATAGGCTTAGCTCTCTGTATGGCTTTAGTGCCGTTGGTCTTACTAAATGGCAGTATAATGCCCACCATTGTTCGACTGTGGCACATCGCCCCACAAAGTGGAGCGACTTACTGTAATCGGTAGCACGATGTGTTCCTTTTCTTGCAAACCAAAGACAATAACTATACTGAAGTTTATTTTCATTGGGACCAATTTCTAGAGGTGGAAGCTTATCAACATCCACTTCATTTTCTATGTCACTTTCATCGCTGTCAACCAAATCGGGCCATAATTTTCTGTGTAAATTTTATATAAAAAATATACGTATTTTAGCAGCAATTTCATTAATTAACGCAAAATATATTGAAAAATGCATAAATTATAAGTTACAATTTCTGATATTTTATTCAAATTTATTAAATATGTAAATATCCGCACGTTTTGACAAGTGCATAACCTAAAAATAGCCAAAATATATAAGTGTACACTTACGGTTCATATTGTTTAATTGGTGCCTTTTCCATTTTTTGTAAGTTTTTACAACAGTCGTTTGCTATAAAATTAATTGGATTTATCACAGATGTCCTATTATAGTGCAAGCTTTTCTTATATTTTGAAAAATCAAAATCTCGCTCAGATTAATTTGTACACAACACAGATGACTGAAGTTAAGTATTTTATATTGGAAAACTGACATATCTGTGCTGGAAAGTTGATAAATTCTTATTGGAAAACTCTAATGCTGCCACATGAAATTGTTAAGAAAACGGTGCAGGTGTGGCACAATTCGCTTTCAACTGTTAAAATCTACGGTTACATCGTCCTGAAGGAAGTAACAATTCAATCGATTGGGTGGTGCTACACACGAGACTAATTCGGACGGGTGAAACCGCTTTTATGGGAGAGAAACGAAGTGAAGAAAGGGGAAAATAGCCCATTTCCCCTTTCTTCACTTCGTTTCTCTCCCATAAAAGCGGTTTCACACGTCCGAATGGGCGGTGCTACACGGAGACTCGAGAAGTCGGCCGAAATCAGATTTGAGTCTCGTTATTTAATGCTACACGAGGCTGCCTTCGGCTTGGAATAATTCTTTATCCTACATGAAAGCTTTGATTGTGTGTGTTTACCGCGGTCATTGTTTACATCTGAGAAGTGAGAAGAGAAAGAAATGTGCGTATGAGCATAGAATAACAAAGCTTACGCATAAAGAAGTCTCAAGTCATATAAGAAATCGTCAACCAAATTTTCTTTGCCTCGCATTGAGTTTACCTCGGCCTGAAGCTTTAAATCACGAAATAATCGACATGGTTCTGATATTGGTGATAAGCTTTGTGGAAGGTGGGATGAATTGGGACGTATCTGCTTGAGCTACATGAGTTAAAGCGGCTAGTTCTGTGTGAAAACATTTGATTTAAAATCACCTGACCATTACTGCTTCACATTTTAGATTTGGCTGAAAATTTGTGAAAATGCTCTTTGTTGAATTTAATTAAGCGGACACGTATTTTTTCTTGTTGCTTGAAAAATTTTTTGCGCGGGGTTAAATTTTTTTTAGCTTTTATTGTCAAATGCATTGTTTTGCGTTCCGCATTTACATTTTTTCTCGAAATGCTATTAAATACGTACAAATGGATCGATTTTGATGATTTTTTTTTTCATTTTGTTCGGAATGTATTTTTTTGTTACCGGCATAAACCCCAAAAATCGTCATCCCTTAAAATCGACTGCATACTGTTCAATGCAGATAACCGTTTTTTATTATTTTAGTTTGCAAACATAGTCGAAGTGTGATTAAGAAAATCTATTTATTTTGTAATATCGATAACTTTCTTTTAGCTTGATATTCTTTAGCTGCGTTCATTTTTTCAGTCCACCATTGACAATTCTTGCGTAATAATACCACTAACATATAGTCTAACAATTTATAATGATGCTCGTAACACGGATTATCATTAGAAAACCAGAAAGAAAATTTTTGAATCTTTTTTGTAGTTTCTATGCACTCATTTATAATTAGCTTTTTAATACCCTTTATTTCACAAGAAACTGTTGAAATTCGATCAAAAATTTTGATGTGTATTTGACACAACTCAAAAAAGGATTCAGTGGGAGCATTCAAACTTCCAAAATCTGATGATTTTGAATAATTTTTAAAGAATATAAATCTTTCTGACTCATTTTCAAGATTGATTATTTCATCTGATCGCTTCATTTCATTAAGACAGAGGCTGCAGTCGTTTGATACCAAAAATTTCTTTATTAAAAATCCCGCAAAATATCTTAATGAAGCATTTTTTAACACAGAATCAGCATTTGAGTTTATATTATCGACGCAATCCAGTAAAATATCTTCGTGAATTACCATGGGTTCCTCGAAATCGTTTGAGGAAATAACTTCACTTCTATAAGTCTCCATAATTTCAGATTTTTCATTTTCAGTTTCTTCACATGATTCATTTTTTTCAATAACTATGAAATCTTCATTATCATGCTCGCAATTACTGAATTGTGAGTTCATTATTATTTTGTTAGATAGAATTCTTCCAACAATATGGTTAAAGTCATAAAGTGAAGGATTTTTGTTATTTCCGCCTTTAAATCTAATTAAGGAAAAGACATTTTCAACTACGTCACTATTAAATTTATAGGCCAGTAAAAACTCCTTATCCAAATAAGATTCAAAAATATGATCTGATAAATATAAAATGCAATTGATTGCTTGTAATAAACCATCGAAACAATATATTTTTTTTGGAGTTTTTACCACCACAGTTTGAAGATATCTTTTCATATTTTCTAAATTTACTTTAATAAATCCTTCCTTTCTTATAGCCGATTTATAAATATTCTTATTAAATGGTTGCTTACTGTTCAGCATATCAAATAAATTGTTCAGTTTTTCGAAAAACTCAGCTGTAGGAAGTGCGTTTGGTGTAGCTTCATTACTAAATTGACGCAAAGCATGAGTTGTTTTGATGGCAGAGCTGCAAGTATGGCTTAGTACTTGTACAGCGTAACTCACCTTCATTTTTTGCCAAGTATCAGGATAAATATGTTTTGCTGTAATTTTTGTGCACATTTTCGTAGTCTTTTTTTGTTCCAAATTATATAATTCTTTAACAACATTCCAACTAACTTCACCATCTTCACAAACAATATTATATTTCATGATTGTGTTGCGAATAGATTTGAATAAGTGGGGTACGTCATGCATGGCAAAAATTCTTTGCGAATTATATTCAAAATATGGCTTGTCATAGGAAACACCCAAGCGTTTAAATACGCTGCGGTTGTTCGAAGCCTGATCACATACAATTACCTTCACATTAAGGCCGATGTCTTTGCAATAGTCAATATTTTCCTTAATTTTCGTTTCTAGAGTTTGTGCTTTAATCGCAGTATCTATCGAATAATAACTTATAATAATTTTTGAATTTGTAAAAATACCTCTTATCATAAAAAGACAAACATGTTTGGCAAGATTTTTATTTTTGATATCTCCTAAATCAACGTAACCAATGATTTCGTCTTTCGTAGAATCATAAAGTAGTTCTCTCCTTATGGCCATTTCATCGAATATTAAAACTACTAATTTATCTTCGTTAGACCACTTCAAAATTATTTTACTTAAGTATTCTTTCATATCAGAATTAACTCCAGGAGAACAATTTTTAATTGGTAACCACCGATATATTGAAGATACTGAAGGCAAGTTGAAAGTCAAAGTTTTTCTCATAAATTGATATGCACTGGGAGATTTATAATGTAAGTTTTGTGCCAACATTTTTGCATCATCCGACCATACCTTAGTTTTAGATTTTTTGCACAATAACATTTTTGCAAAAGTCTTTGATGGTGAAGCAATATCCTCAACAGAATCGATTAAAACTGGCAGGGATTTGTTGACGTTTTTCACAGGTTTCAATTTTTGTTTGTTTTTTATTTTTAAAAGAGAAAGTCTGGATTTGCACAACCTAGATTTTTGCCTCAACTTAGTCTGCAATATTTTGTTTTGTTTTTTTAAGATATTATTTTGATTCATATAATATCTTAAATTTTTTTCTGCTTTTAAGCAATTTGCACAAAAGGAAGTTTCATTAATCTCCTCCGTATTCTGAGTAGGTCCAGTGTCATAATTTAGTAAATCTTCCAATCGCAATTCATTGCTTATTTGTCGTTTGTACGATTTACCGGAAAACAAAACCGGAATATGATCTGAATCGTAATCATCTATAGAATTATTGTAATTAGAAGTGCACGGAGCTTGAGTTAAAGAAAACTGATTACCAAAGCTCTCTCCAAGATGTAGAGAGGGCACTGCATTTTTCTTAAGCTTCTTTTTCCCAATACAAACTTGCGGAAAGTGCTTCGAACATATATAAGGTTTTTTGGGGTTTGGGACACAAGTTAAACCAATAGCTTGTATCCATCTCTCAAATAAATCACTTCCTTTAGTAGGAAAATTAAAAAAACGAATAAAAGGGGAATTTCTTTTTGTAGTGCGACAAGAAGGAACTTCACAGCGCACTCCCCATACTTTTCGTCTTTTAGAAATTTCCATATTTTTGTAAAATTTAAATATATAAAGAAAATATAAACGCAAATCTATCAACAGTACTTACTCTCTCAGATTGCAAAACAAAATTCAACCACTAAACATCTAACGTCAAAATATAAATTGGATTTATTAAAAAGTCCCTGGAAATCGCGAAAGAACTAATTCACTTTAAAATCCAAAATTCTAAAGAAAAATTTGGATGGAGCAAGCGTGCATCGCACAAAAAAGGCCTATCATTATCCCACTACCCAAGCGCAATAAAATGCTACATTCAAATGTTTTCACACGCTTTTAATTCATTTAGCTCAAGCAGATACATACGTCCCAATTCATCCCACCTTCCACAAAGCTTATCACCAATATCAGAACCATGTCGATTATTTCGTGATTTAAAGCTTCAGGCCGAGGTAAACTCAATGTGAGGCAAAGAAAATTTGGTTGACGATTTCTTATATGACTTGAGACTTCTTTATGCGTAAGCTTTGTTATTCTATGGTATGAGTTAGTTTTCACCCCGGAAATTTTTGGGTGAAAATTCTTTCGTTAAAGTTTCGTCATGTGCGTCCTTCTTTCTCTCCTCTCCTTCGTTTCTATCCTATAAAACCGGGTTTTTCGTACTTCTTGAGTCTCCGTGTAGCACCCCACAATTAGTCTCGTGTGTAGCACCCCCCATTGATGGTAGTGTTGAGTGTGAGTGTGCATTTATATACTTTGGAACAGGTCGGAAAGTGAAGAAGTGACAAGGAAGTGAGAATTTTTAGTATAATTGTTTTATTTATTATTTGTTATTATGGAGAAGACGAAAGCAAGAAGTTTTGCTAATATAACTGCAACGTCCCCGTTTAGCTTAAGGAAAAATGGAAAAGGTAAGTGCACTTTTTTCTCATTTTGAAACCATTGGTTTCCCGCTATTTTCAAGTTTAGAAGCAGCACCTCATTTGTTTTTTATTAAAATAAATATCAGAATTTATTTTCTCTACATATTCAGTTTTGAGTGAATATGGCCGACAGCAACAACTAGTGAAATAATAAAAGATATTTTGAATTACATATTGTATTTTCTGTACTCATAACGTTTGCTTAAAGCCTAGTACGGTGATCGGGCAAAATAATTTAATGAAATTTTGCAGTTATATTATTATAAGAATATTATAACTATGCATCAACAGATGCCTACGTCGTATCCTAAAAATCCGCTGGCAAGGTAGAATTTCAAATGAAGAGCTATGGCGCCGTTCCGGCCAAGAAAGGATAGACGACCAAATCAGGCGAGGAAATGGAATTGGATTGGCCACACCTTGCGACGCGAAAACGAGAATCCAGGCCCTCGACTGGAATCTGCAAGGAACCCGTCGAGTCGGAAGACCTAGAACAACGTGGAGGACAACCCTATTAGCAGGGGCCGCAACAACCGGGAGATCCTGGTCAGAGCAAAGAGCTGTCGCGCAAAACAGAGTCCGCTGGAAGGCAACTGTTTCCGCCCTATGTCTCATGAGGGATTAAAGGATCGTTATGTATGTATGTAACTATTAGGACCACGATATACAGTAACCAGGTAATGTAAGAGAGAATTAGAGCTTCGAAGGAGAGCGTATATTTCGGTGGATCAATGGTAGCAACGATAAAATTTTGTCAGGGTTGCTATATACCTATGCTGGCTCAAAGAGAGGATGGTGAAGCAAATGGCGTCATAGCCGATTAGGTGATAACTGATGGGTGGTTTTCAAAGCGCCTACCCAAGTTGTCTTCGACAGAGAAGAATAAGATTTACGATGTGGCGTGCTCTGTAAGACACAGATTCTAGATATTCAATAAGCTTTTTGTCTCTATGTTCTCTAAGTTTTTGGAGAGATTAGAAGTAAATAGCAATTGGGGGAATTCTTAGAGTCTCATGTTTTCGGTATGCGGTGAAGAAGTGAAAGTTTCATAAAAGTGAGAAGATGACGATGAACCTTGCGTTTGAACTCTTTGATGTTGTACGAGTTCATTAAAGCTCATAATAAGTTACAGCCGGATGCACCGGTTACACAACCATCGGAACTAACGGGAACAGCCTTGTTGCACGTTATGACATCGATTTCCATCGAATGTCCAATGCACGCTGTGGCGGATCCAAGCTGACAATGCGGAAAGGGAGTAAGGAAGACCTGTTATTCGTCTGTTTTCCTTTGTGACATACTATTGGTAGTTTTCACTTGATTTTTCGACAGCACGCACCCGCACTTGCCCAGTCCAGACTCCAAATTATTCTTTAGAGGTTTTAATATTAACTAGAATAGATTCATATATTACAGACTGTGACTAGAAACACTAAACCTTATCAATTTTTGACCCAACTTACTTTAATAAAGATTAAAGATAACTTACGAAGATAATGATCCAACTTATGTTGGATAAATTTGAACACGTTTTTGATCTTTTCTTCTAGTTAACTAAATTGAAGATAAATAAATACAAGCTCTTTGCTTACCAGTAATTTTTTAGTCTACTGGTTCTACCCGACTAATTATTCTACACTTGAATCAATAAAACGTGAGAACTAAGAAATTCTTTCTTAAGCAGCAGATAAGTAAATTCTTTTGGGAAACGTGTATTCTATCTCAAGAAAACAAAACACAAAATTTTAATATCAACCTTTTTTTTATTACTCAACGACCATTTATGACTTAGAAACTTGAATATCAGTGCGGAAACATGTGGCTACATTCTTATTTTCGTCAACAATTGAAACTTCAATGGTTGCCCTAACTTCAGGATAGATCGAGGCGATTGGGAACAAAAGTTTGTATGTTACATCTTCATCGGCATCTAATGGGCAGTAGGCTTCATCCAAAAGGTTTTTGCATACGTCAGCTATATCTGCTGGTAATGCATAAGGTACAGTGATTCCGAGAACGGTAGCCAAAACTTCAGCCTTCAATGCTTTAGCAGAGTTTACTGAAATATTAAATATTGTAGAAAAAATGGGAAATATCGTAATCTTATATAATCTTACCTAGAGTAAAGTCCACTTCTACTTCAGCAGATTTTCCTTTAATTACCTTGCAGGGGGGAGTATCACAACCAACAATACGAACTGCATTTGTTGGTGGCTTTCCGTCACCTATTAGAATATTATATGCCAATTATTATTATACAATTATTTAAATTGCATCACGGATTAGCACAGCAAAGGTATATACTTACAGTTGTTGACTGATGTAGCTATCGATAAAGCAATTAAAGCAGCAAAAACCACGAAACGGAACATGATGAATGATTGTTCTTCTACCGGCTCGTAATCACGACTAGTAGCTACTAACTGTAACCAAATTGTTTTATACTCAAAGACATTTCAGTTATCTCAGTTGGCTTTAAAATATCTGGATTAATTATTGCGCGCAATCGTATTATTCTGATGATAAAATAATCATAATTTTCAATGAGATAAATAAATTTTAGACGATCACCATTGATAAAGCTTACCTCGAGAGGTAGCACCTGGGTATACACCTGGCAAAGCGTAGATTAAATTAACGATTTTTTTCTTATAAAATTAAAAGAGGCTTGCTTGTACTTTAGCAACAGATACTTGAAGTATGTATTCATCATTGACAAAAAAAGGAAAGTATTTCTGAAGTACGTGAATTTTATCGATTATCGCAACAATGTATTATTGTATATATAAACAGTTAATACCACGGTCATCTAAGTTAATAAATTTAGTATTATTTATAGAGATTATTGTGAAATAAAAATATGTGCTTACATTATTTTTACGTTTATTACTTTGTACTAAGATAATTTTTATTTTTGATCGGAATGAATACAAAGGTGGGTAGTAACTAGTATTCGACTTTGCATAAAGGGTAATTTTAGGAACTACTCCCATTTAATTGTTTATTGTACATGTAGGTGTCTCGAAAACTGTTTAGTGTTCAAATATATTTTCTGCCTTGCTAGTTTCGAAACAAAACTGGTTTTGAGGCGCTTTTGTATAACTTCAGGAATAAAAGAAAATAAAGCGCAGAAAAATTTTGCAGTCCAAACTGAAGATAAGTGTTTCGGCAGTTTAAATTGCATGAGCTAGCGTTTTTATGAATCAAAATCACCGTAAATTACTTTGCCTATTAATAATCTTATTTACACTAAAATTTTACTTATCGTCAATGATTTACTACTGTAAAAGTTTAACCAGGGTATGTAATCAATTTTTTTGGTCTTGCAATAACAAATTATACTTTTCTTGGTTTAGAAATTTTATACAAAGTACACATTGAACAACACGCAATGATAAGATACAAAACATCCTATTCTCAAGCAACTGAGAAACGTGTATGCATATGTACATTTCAATTAGAATCCGGTTAATTAACCAGAAACTAGCCAGAGTTATCTAACCTATGTCTAAAGTTTATACAACTTCTAAAATATATCTCTACACAACTTACCAGTTACAAAATAACCTGAAGCAAACGTTTCTAAAACTTCTATCATCACCCCGATGTAAACGTTGCCTAGAAAATAACCTGAAGTAAACATTAGTAAAACCTCCATTATCAACCTTTTGCACTGCACTTCTTTACTGATTCTTGCTTGTAAATGAACACGTTTCGGCAAGCTTGTTATTATATTTTACTTTTACGTACGATTTTAACTCATAATAAACCCATGCATTAATAACGAGTGTATTTCTAATTCATAATAAACTCTTATGATATGATTGGGTATATTTCTACCTCGTTCTAAGGTTCTAACCCATGCATTAATAAGAGTTATACATAATTTCGAACTAGACATAAACCCTTATATTAGTTTCGTTACGTCGCGAAATACTGCTTCTCTTTTGCTTACTCTCAGTGAGGTCATTAAAGTCTGTTGGAATTATATAGGAAAGTACTTTTTTAACACATGATCATATGTTATTTTGAAGAATATTTCTAACATACAAAATTACATGTTAAATAAGAATATATTTCTAACTTACAATAAACTCATACATTATTTTCGAGTTTTCTCCTATCCTCTGAAAACCCAAAACAAGTTTGCATGGTTATGTTTGTGTATATTTGTAACCAAAAGTATTAAACGGTGTTTCAAATCAACTTGATTATAAAGTGAACGACTTAGTAAAGCCTAAGTTGAATTTTTCGATACAAGGTTTCCTTTCGAAAATCCGAAACTGCTCCATGAATCAATCCGATTAACGCTAGTAGAGCACATTGACCCTTTAGTCTAGGTATCAAATACATAGAAGTAGCACTTATTTCTATTGAAGAAATACAAGTATTGGTCGAACTAAATTACAAGATAGACTTCAGATTAAATTTTCAATGATTCTCTGACTATTCTAAATTACAAAAATTACATTTCTTCTTGTAGGAGGGTTTGCATAACTCCAATTTTTGTTTATGTCCTGTATATTATCAATCCATCAGCACATCCACAGTTACCAGTATACTGATCATACCTTTTTTAATTCTTTAAAACACTCGAAGAAATTTTCTTGTGTCTCTCCTATTCCGTTGTCTATATCCATTGACGAAGACTCGATATCCAATCAAGCAGCATTTGACGTTGAAGCGTTTGGATAGAAGGTAGGTTATTAAAAAATTTGACCAGTATTAACATGTTTTTCTCCCTTTTTCACTTCTTTCTTTCTTCACTTCGACTTGTTTTCAGATAATACACTCTATAGTGTCACCAGAAAGTGCCAGGAGTGGCAGTCTAAAGTTGGTCCACAAAGTAGGGGTCTTTTGGAAGAAACCTGGATAGAATGTAATGTTTTCATTAAAATGGATTATTACTCAGATATTGATTCAATAGTTTTCAACCACAGAAATATTCGGATTCGGAAAAAATTAATAAAACAATTCATAAAGTCTGCTATTAATATTTCTATTTTTATTACAAGTACCATTCTCGTAATTATCCAAAATATTTGACTTGATAAGGAATCTTTTCTTTCTACGTAAAAATTAAAGATAACACTTTCACAAATTATCAAAAATTCTGCGTGATTTTCCCAATAAGGAACTGCAGGTGGGTCGTATTGAAACTGTCGTCGTAATGAAACTGATAAAATCACAATTGTTATATATATATAACATATTGACAAGCATTCAATGTCAATAGTACTTAATTACTCAAAGGAAATGTTTGAGGATTCATTTTAAAAATCTATTAAGAGATATAAAAATATTGCAAATCATGCATTTTTATATATTAGTATTCATTTCTCAGAGAAAAAATTCAGCTGTTAAACATTACCATGAATTTAAGCTTTCTTTCCTGTAGACGTACTGATTGATGAGCTTATTGTGTTAACTGAAGATAAAATCGTAGCATAATATCATTCGTAGCTTAATCATGTGTTTATCATTTATAATTATTGATAACAATTTCAGAGAGACTTTCGCAGCCTCAACGAAATTATCAATGCCAATTATTAAAGATTCTTTATATCATTGATGATTTTGAATTAGATGCAATAAAATATTTTCTAATTTATGTTCTATAACTAGCAACCTTAACAAGATGATGATGATATGATGATAGGCTACTTAAACGGCTTTGCCTCTAGCCGGATGTTCGCCTCAACTCCGAATATTAAGAGATTTGGGAACATTTTTAAGTTTAAATGAGCCTGTTAATTCTCAAAAACCAATGGTCTTGTTCCAATAAAATTACATAAGTTGCTACATTATTTATTATAGAAATAATTTGCTTTAAATCAAGAGCTGCTACTTATCAGCGAGATTAGATTTTTTCATTTAAAAATGTAATTAATCAACACCTATTTTTATGCAATATTAATAAATCTTAATTAAGGAATTAAGAAACAAAATTTTCTGCTGCAGAACTGGAAAAATCCTCACTAGTTTCAAAATATAAAATCATTTATAATTATTAAAACTACAGCAAACTTTTTGATTAGCCTGAATTACAGTAATAAAATATGGAGCCACATTGTTATTCTTATCCACAATAGAAATTTGAAGTTTACTAGGAATTGGAGATCTTCTTTCCAGAGTCCACGGCCGGAAACATAATCTAGGCAATTTTCAACCGATTCACTTGAAATTTTGAATGTATCTTTAGAAATATGTACATTGTCTATAGAAATACGGAGGATTTTTTTCGATATATTGATTTTTGGCCAAATGGCGCACTTCTAAAGTGAAAAGTGGAAAATTTAATTAAAAATTAATAATAGTCCAGTGGTTGCCGGTTTTTGGCTCCGAATTCTTTCGGACAACACCGATTGACGTGAAATTTGGACAGTAAGTAGGTAGAATCTCAATGAACAAAAGTTACACATGGTGTTTTGCACTTAGAAGGGGGTGTTTGCTGAATGTATTTGGACAGAATGAATGAGGCTATCGGCTCTATCCACTGAGATACGGGGTGTTTAAGAAAAGACCTTCGAACAATTTTTTAAATTTACTTAAACTTTAATATAGTAACTCCTAACTTATTTATCGTAGAGCAACGCGATTAGGCTCATTTTATAGAGAAATGTACATTTTGATATCAATAGCATTAACCTCAGTCACTCCTTTTAGAAGATACCAACAAGTATGTAAACAAATCTTGCAACTTGATTTTGATCCACTTCCGTATAACCGATCAACTTCAAACTTTGCACATTAAGTATAGTTCGCGTGACAATGCAATCTGACCATTTTGTAAAAAAGGCAACATGCGGTTCCAAGATGGCGACCGAATTTTGCAGTTGCGCTCCCCAGCCCCCGTCATGGGTATCAAATGAAAGGGTATGACAAGAAGAATACAATTAGCTAAGTGGCGTCATTTAAAATTCAAAACGGCGGCCAACACAAAATGGCGGTTTACTTTTTTCTTTACAACGCCCTCGGTAAGGGTTATCAAATGAAAGTATAGTACAGTAAGCTGTGTGACGTCATTTTAAACCATATTTAATTACAATACGACAACGAGAAGTAATTTAATATAAATAAAATAAAAGGTTAAAGACACAATTAATTATGTGATTTCAAACTCATCCGTGAGTGAGTTTTGTATTTTCACCTGCGAGGTCGTCCTTTCTAGTGTGCATTTTATCAACCTTGTCAGCTTTGAGGGTATTCCTAGATTCATTAGAATTTCTATGAGTTTTCGTCTGGAAGATGAGGAAGATCTGAAATATGTTTACGTTCTTATCGCAATCCTAGCTTTTTTTGAGGATTTGTCTTAGAGTAAGCAGCTGGTCTATTGTTGAGTGAAAATTCCTGAAGCCTGCATGATACCCGCCCTCCATCATTTCTGCGGAGGGTTCTAATCTATCCTTTAGGATATGAAAATGTTTTATGAACTAAAACTTAGTTATTTTATAAAAATTTTGAAAATATCCAATTGAATTTGTATGGGTTTGTATCAAGATAATTGATTCGTTATAAGGCTTGCCGCTTTACGGTCTGGTTCTCCTACTTTTTTACTAGGCCGTAAAACGAGGTATTTGTGAACTTTTAAAAATGAAACCCTGTGCTCCCAAGTTTAGTCTTTGCATCTTCATAATTATTTTTAAAGTGCGATTTTCTCCTAGATAACGAGTTCTTTAGTTTACTGATCTAAAATATGCTAGTATGTAGTTGCATTTAAAAATAGTCTTTTGGAATAATATTATGTGTATATCAGTTTTGCCTTCTTACAACGTCAAAACTATCTAAAAAAAGGTTGATTTGATTTGTTAAACAAGCGTAGTAAAATGTTTCTATTATTGTCGGAAATAACTTGATTATTCAATAATTCCTAAAAATAATGCAAATGTAAAAACTGTGCTATCTTTGGAATGCATAAGATGATAAAAATCTGAAATTTCATTCCGGCTTTCCTTTCTGATTTTATCACCAAAATTTCTTATCAAAAGTCCGTTGTTGAAGTGAAGTGTGTCGACAAGCTTAATTGAACACTTATAGTTGTAAATTGAAGTCTTATCTCAAACGGTAGCTTTCTTAATTTCTGATTGCTTATTTTTATCTTACAATACAAGTTAGATATCATGACGTGATTATGTCACTGCTTTATGGTTCCGCAATGGTAGATCGAGTATATATAGTTCGACCAATTTTAACCAGGTATTAATTGTAAATTCGAATACAACAGAAAGTCGTCTTATACAAAAAACATTATGTTTCGTTCTGCCGTTTTTGCAGCTCTTATTACCTTGTCGGTGGCAACATCGGTTGAAGAATGTGGTAAATTTTTTCTTTAATAGCAAATGTGAATATATATATACAAATTTTCGAAGGTTATGAAATACCACTTCCGGATGATGTTCGTATTAAGGGTTGCGATACTCCTCCATGCAGAGCAGTTAAAGGTGAAGAAGCTTATATGCAAGTGGACTTTACTTCAGGTATAAAACTAATGCAAATTATTCAGGCCAATATTTTTTATTCTAATTAAATGTCTTTTTAATTTTTAGAAAAACTTGCCAAAAAGTTAAATACTAATGTGCTAATATATGCAATGGGATGGGCTTTTGAATATGAACTGCCTGAGGAAAAAGGAAATGTTTGCAAGAATCTTGTCGGAGGAGCTTCGTGCCCATTGGCTGCTAACGAAACAGCAACTTATGAACTTTCTTTCCCTGTAGCGAAGAATCTGCCTACAGTTACTGCTTTTCTTAAAATTTCAATTGTTGACGAAAACTCTGATGTAGTTGCTTGCTTTGCTTTTAAAGCGAGAATTGTTGATGCTTAAACTTTTGTTTTGATGTTTTTTTTAATAATATGGTGTAAATTTTATTCGCTTTGATTAAAATTTCTTATTATTGGTGCTATTAAGAGCTGTGTTTTTACTTTACTTGATTTTGTGACTATTACCAATGTTTAGTATATGTTACTATAGTTACAATAATTTCAGTCTCTATGTGGGGTGCTACACGGAGACTCAAGAAGTACAAAAAACCCGGTTTTATAGGAAAGAAACGAAGGAGTGGAGAGAAAGAAGGACGCACATGACGAAACTTTAACGAAAGAATTTTCACCCAAAAATTTCCGGGGTGAAAACTAACTCATACGCACATTTTTTTCTCTTTTCCCTTCTCAGATGTAAACAATGACACACAGCCAATCAAAGCTTTCATGTAGGGTAAAGAATTATTCTAAGCCGAAGACAGCCTCGTGTAGCATTAAATAACGAGACTCAAATCTAATTTCGAACGACTTCTCGAGTCTCCGTGTAGCACCACCCAATCATCATGTGACCATATTGAGCCAATATGGCTGGTTTCAATACGGTCCAGTCAATGAAGAATATGCTATAGTCACGAATTGTACAACTTATACAAAGAGCGTAAATTATCGACGAGCCATCGACGAAGAAGAAGATCGGTTTAATGAAGGCAAACTAACTTATCCACAAGAAGATATCAAACATCTTAAAGGGTTTTTGCTGCAATTTTAAAACTACTACGAGCCGAGATGCAGAAGAGCTGGATACAAACACAAGTAGTTGTAAAAAGGTCGGAAAAAACAAGTGAAAAAAGCTTCAAATAAGACTTAAAAAGACAAGTAACAAACAAGAACTCTTTAGAATCAAATTCTAAATTCATAAAGCTAAGATTGCCAGTTTAAAAGGAAATCTGTAATGTAACAGATCAGATCCGAAAAGTCTTAGAGTAGATTTCCAAACGTTAACATCCTGTATGCCTGTGAAGATCAAGTGCGCTTCCGTGTACATACAAGATAAGCTATCCTGAGTTATCATTAGAATACAGCAGGATGGATTTGTCTGGTATACGGACGACGCGAAAACAGAGGCAGGTCTGGTTTAGCAAAGTGTTCAGCTTGCACACTCTAGCTACTGTTTTTTAAGCAAAGGTACATACTCTACATCTTTTACAAAATAGTGCACAACCAAAACGTGTGTCGTGTGTCATATATAAAATAATTCTGCAATTAAACTGGTTTTGCCTACAAGTACTATGGTACAACAAAATTTTAAGATGAAATTCCGTCAATACTTTCAACATTTCTCTCCTAGATTGCCGGAGACAAGTCAATCTTTGCTGGCTACATTTACTAAGTATTTGTTGTAGTCACAAAAGAGCCTATAAGTATTTTTTCAAACAGCACTTAAAACAAATAATAATATAGCTGTTTATAGCACCAATTCTAAGAAATTTTTATCAATGCGAATAAAATTTACATGCATAATAAACATCAAATTAAATGTTTAAGCTTCAACAACGTTTCCTTGAAAAGCGAAACGATTAATTAAACCACCGGTTTCGTCTTCAAAATAAACTCGAAGAAGGGGATAAGCTATGGGCAGGTCCATTGGGAGACAAGGTCATAAGTTGCTGCTTGGTTAACGGCCAATGAACCTTACTAACTTTCATAGTATTATACCTGTGACACATATACCATCATAATGAAAGTAACCTATTATTGTGGCAAAAACCCACCATAATGAAAGTCCAAAATGAAAGTATTTTACTTTCATTTGGACTGTAATTTCGGTTAAGTGACATCTGTTGGAAAATTGGAAACTACATTTTAAAATAAAATAATTTGATTTCACGTTAGTTAAGCAACAATTTGCAAGGGTATTTTCTTTACTACTTTAAAAAATATTTTTTTAAATATTTCAAATTAAAACAGCTTAAAATTAAAGGCTGAACTACAATGAGGCGCTGGCGCGTGCTGCTGGCGCTGTATCGCAAGCTGTCAAAAGTAAAAAACGTAGCCCACCCGAAGTGCAACTACAATGTGTAGCTGGCCTTGGCGCGTGGTGCTTGCGCTGCCGCTCACTTTTGCCTACTTTCTACTTTTGGTGCGCGCCAGTACACCAGCCAGTTGGGAATTTTGATAAATGAGGGCGCTGAAGTCAAAAGTATCCCAAAAAACATTCGTATTTAATCAATTTTTGGTTTTTCCTGTAAAAAAAATAATTTCCAATGAATTTTTTTTGCATTGCCCCATTTCCACTAACTTAAGCCACAAACAGAACCAATCCGCTTCATCCGTTTTTAAAATTTTGACATGACTTAGCGCCACGCATTGTAGTTGCACTCAGCTACATGGCGCGCGCCAGAGAAAAAGCCAGCGCCAAGAAGAGCGGCAGCACCAGCGCCAGCGCCACATTGTAGTTCCCACTTAAAGCAAAAAACACGCAGGTTTATATCCTCACTTGATATGCCAGATGCAAATGAAAGTAAAGTGTAATGTGTCACCCCATCATTTCCTTGACCATCATAATGAAAGCTACCATCATAATGAAAGTATAGTGTGTCACAGGTATTAAAAACTTTCAGAAAACGTATTTTTTAAATCTCAACTAGTAAAATTCAGCTGCAACCACACAAAACAGTTAAACAAAAGTTATCATAGATGGCTCTATAAACATTTATTGCAAAAAACCCCAACACGATGAACCAAAATGAACAATACTAAAAAATTAAAACCGGCTGATTGTCATGAAACGTAAACAAAACGTACACCGCAGGCAACAAATGATTTTAAATTGTATTACTATGAACTGATATATCAACCAATGTAATTAATTATTAGAAAAGTGCTAATCCGAAATGTCTCCAACAGTTGCAGAATTCTTAAAAGTTTATCCCAGCCTAAGCCCCATTGATAAAACTTTTAATACATTTGGCGGGAACTTGAAAATTAAGGCATTTTTTTTTAATTTTAAACTTGAAATTTTTTGTGATTAAAATAATATGTATTTTCTTTAAGGATGCTTATTATAGAGTTCGACTTTCATTCCCGAAATATCCACAAATACAGAACTTTACAGTAAATATTACAAAAGGATTAAAAATGTATGAAATCGACAAAAATAAAGTAAATCAAGAATGGAACGTTTCAGAATTTGTTGAAAATCTTGAAAATTTATTAAAAACAGATAATAAAGAAAGTTCTATATCAGCTATAACATTAACAAATATGTTACAACAACTTAAAGTAGTTTTATCAGATGATTATCAAGTTTCAGTGAATGATTTTTACAAAAAGGTTAAATTTGAAAATTTTAAAGGATATAAAAATCATTTTCTAGAAATTGAAAATATCGAAAAAGATGATTTTAAAATTATTAATCATAGTTTACCAGATAATACCGATAGTGAGCAAAAATTATTTAAAGAAGTTGATAATATTGTTGGATATTTATCACAATTTAAAAATTTCTTAGAAACATTCGAAGAATTTTATGATAATCTTAATACTATTGACGAATTATGTTATGTTGTTGAACCAGTTGAAATTACTACAAAACATAATTGGAGAATATTTAAACTAACCGAAAAGGCATTCATTAAAATTATTGTTGATCCACTATCACCATCGTCAATTGCATTAAAATTGATTGGACCAACATATGAAATTGAGAAATATCGTATTTTGTACAATGAAAGAGCTAAAAATTGGGATGTTGATATGGATATATATAAGAATTTATTAAGAATTTTTGAATTGATGTATTTCCCAATGAAAAATGATAATCAAGATACTAATAAGTATTGTACAATTTGCTACACATATGAATTGGAAGATCATATACCAATAATATCTTGTGAAAATCAAAAATGTGATCTTATATATCATATTGGTTGTTTAAAGCAGTGGTTTATTACTAATGGAAAAACATTCCTCAGCGTTTCTATGGGAACTTGTCCATTTTGTAAAGAGGTAAGTTTTTTCTAGTTTGTAGGTGAAAATACGGAGTATAAAACTACCTTCTAAAAACGCCAATGTTTCATTTTTCTATACTATTAAAACTAACTATTACTTTATCTGCAATACATCTTAATATAAATTTTTAATCAATACTGACATTGGAGGTTCTGTCTTCTCTCTGAGAATCGCGGGGGGACCGTAGGAGAACCTGAACATCCATGCCTACATCATTAACCCGCATCGCGTGCACTTTGATGCATGCGATATAAGAGGGGTAACTCCTAATAATCCTGCTAAGTAAATAAAACTCTCCTGGGCGATAAATTCGGGTTACAAGCCGCTTTGTGCCATTCAGCGTTCGGGTAGAACGCTACCTGGATAAGAGGATTGTCGCTCTTCGTGGCTCTAACAACATCGCCTCGAATTAAGCTGATTATAAAATTGTCGATCCTGTTAACAAATACCTTATCGTAAAGAACATTGCTGGCGTGAAGCTTAGTGCAGCCATATTCCGGTGTTCGATACAAGCTTGACCACGCCCTTAAGCATTATCTTTCGAAAATCCGAACTTTTTCATGTAAAAAGGGAAATATCTTAAACTATACGAACTATGAAATTGATCTTCAACATCCAATCATTACTATAGCGTTCAATTGCTTCGAAGCATTGCAGAAGCGCCTGGATTACTCCAATCTTCGTCCCGTACACAATTAGGTCATCCACATACACTAGTGCCAAGCGGAGTGAACTTATGGTCACTCGTAAATATATTAAATAAGAGCGGCGAGTTTGCAGACATTTTTAATATCAAAGGTTTTCTTTGCCGTATCATGCCGTATCTGCCAAATTTATAGAGATGACCCTGATCCTTTAATGCCTCCTTGACTCCTCAAAGTAAACTTGCTGCTAGGTATTGCACCATGACGTGACAAACTACACAATGAACTTTTAATACAAAGGGCGTTTTCTTAGTTTAGAGCTACTACATCAAAAAACAATAATTTTGTATAACAAAAATAAAAAAACCCTTTTTATGAAGTTTAAATATATATATATACGCATTTGAAATTGCATTTTAATAGAAAACTACTAACATAAAATTACAGATAATTCAATTTCTTTTTTATATAATACACATATTTTTTTAATTTTTTTTCAGAAATTATCAGCATCATTTTCACATCTTCTTGAATGCTAGCAAAAAGAAAAGAAAACATATTTATCTCCTTAACATAGACTAGTTAGTAGAAAGATCAAAAAGCTGGCGGCTCAATACAGAAAATAATAAAAATTACAAAAACAAAGAAAATTAATCAGTTACATTTTCTTCTAAATGATCATATAATATTAAATATGGATCACTGAAACTATCTCCAGCTTGACGATCTGTACTTATGCTATCACTATTATCTCGAGCTGTATGAACACAAACCAAAACATTTGTTCCAGATAATCCATAAAATTTTTTTGGAACGAGATTCGGTTTTGTTGATACAAATTTCCAACCCAAATGAATATCACAAAGTCGACATAAGATTATTTGCCAAGAATAGCTAGATTAATATTTAAAAAAAATCCTTTTATTAATTATAATTAAATTAAAGGTATTTGCTTACCCTGGAAACCAGCTAAATCCTGTTGAGGGAGATCCAGTGGGATAAACTGTATTTTTCGCCACATTATAGACTGTATTTGTTTCATGAATAAATCCAGCTAAAGAGAAAAATTCGATGAACATTTTGAGTTTGTACAAATTTTTATTTAACACCTACAAGAATTGCAGTAATTTGATTGCACACCGTGCTTGGACATGGCAAATAAGGAAGCACAGTTTGCTATTTTGCTTTTACATCTTCGACAACAGAAAAATCTTTCCTAAAATTTAAAATAATTGTTACCACCAAAAAATTATGTACAAGTAAGTAATCTTAAGACAAGTACTTACATGATCAATATATTTTTCAATAATTTGCATTCTTAAATTCACAGAATCAGTCAAAAATATCTTCACTCTTTCTTTAGTATCAAATAATAAATTTCTGCCTAACCAAAATGATAGCATTGCCTCATCAGTTGGCATTGAGTCTATTTTATACATGTTAAGGCATTTCTTTGCCCTTTCAATCATTGCTGTTAAATCATATCGATCATAAACAAATCGTGGCCAAACTGTAGTCGCTGCCTGTAAGCGTCGCAATTTGTCCGACATTGAATTAATGTCACGAAAACGATTCATGCTACCAAGATCAATAGCACTTAATGGATCTGGTAAAACAATTTCAGGTAGAATGCGTACATGAGCATAAATTTTCCTAAAATAGTTTTGTGCATAAAGATTATTATTCAGTAAAAAAAATAGGCAAGTTCTTCTTACCTTTGTCGTTGCGTGGGTAAATCTGAGAGACTATAAAAATTGTATTGTATAATTTATAATACCAATTCAAAAATGTAAAGAAACTCACTTCGGATTGTGTTTCTTTGAAATAACAAATCTCTGATGTGCTCGCGATTTTAAAATTATATTCCCAGCCTCATCGTTGCCCTTCTCATATATCTGGCAAGTAACACCATAAAGATCAGGCTTTGTTGATTTCCATAAAAATGGAAAAACAACACCAAAAAGTAAACCTTCATCTGGGAAAAGAGTTGTATCAAACATATAATCTGGTATAATCATAGGTAATGTTTCTCCAGGGAAAACCATTGAATGATGCATAAATATTAAAAGGCGATAAATTTTTCCAGCTTCTAGATAATCAACGCCAGAAACTCGTACCATACTGCCCAGATATGAATGTTCAGCTGGTAAATCTGTATCAAATTTTTCCGCATTCTCTGGTATAGTATCGTCATCTTCTGCATCTTCAACTTCACGCTGATTACGTCCTCTTAAGAAGCCCCATGTCCGTTCTTCAAATGTTCGTGTAATACGTAATGGATGTCGAAATGCCTGAATTAAAGCATTACCCAAACGGCTACTTGCTGAGCGTCGTCTGGTGCCACGCTGTGCTGAAAATGATTGGCCATCTTCACTTTCTGAAGTCGATGCTGTCCCAGGATCATCATAGTCGTCCGCATCCCGTAATATTTGCATTGGCTCCTGATCTGAAATGTTAGAATTTGAAAGATTGTGAAAGAAGCTTGTAAATCAAGGCTTTTAAAGTTTTTAGTTGGTTGCCGCTTTACAAGTTCTTGACAACGCAAGTGACTAGAACGACATGACAGACTATTAGTATAAAGGGTGGTTCCTAAGCCGGATTTTATCGCATAAAAAAGGTTGGTAAATATAATATCATCTTAGAGAAATTAGAAACATTGTATTTCGCCGAAACGACGAAATCAGGCGAAGGAAATAAAATTGCGACACGAAAACGAGAATCTAGCCAAACAGGCCCTTGACTGGAACCCGTCGAGCTGGAAGACCGAGAACAACGTGGAGGAGAAAACTATTAGCAGAGGACGCAACAACTAGGAGTCTTTAGGACGATAGGAGAAATATTGTCGGGGCCAGTGGATTTATTAACATCAAGCGAGTCCTGAAGAAAATCCTATCCATAAATTGAGAGGAGTATTTGTTGGCAGGGGCAATGATTAACTCGAGAAACATTTGTACGCTCTGAAGGCAGCTTCGCTAGCTCTTATTGTCTTCATAAATTTCCGATTAAACCATCTGTTCTGCCTAATGCTGTTAAGCTAGCATGAAACGCACAGAAACTGGCTTAAAATATTTTAAGGTGATTCAATAAACACGGCTACTCTTCTTCTTCTTAAATGGCGTGACAGTCCTTGCAGGACTCGGGCCTCTCGAAGTCACCTCTTCCAGTCATCTCTACGTCTTGCTAGCTCTGTCCAATTTGTTACACGAAGTTTCCGTATATCTGCTAGCACGTCATCCATCCACCTATTTCTTGGTCGTCCTACTCTTCTCCTTCCTGATGGTCTACCATTAAAAATCCTGGCTAGCATTCTATCTTCTAAAGCTCGTACAACGTGTCCGAGCCATCGCCAGTCTTATGTACGTAGCTATATTTATTTCGTCATACATTTCTTGAAGTTCTTCGTTTGTTGTAATGCGATATTCGTTTTGGTTAACCCTTACAGGACCAAATATTCTTCTTAAGATCTTCCTTTCGAAGATTTTAAGCTGATTTTCTGTTTGTTGGGTCAATGTCCAAGCCTCAAACCCGTAGCATAGAACTGGGCGGATTAATGTTTTATGTCGTCTGACTTTACATTGTCTTGAAATTTCTTTATTTTTTAGGACCGGGACTAGTGTAAAATAGGTTTTATTTGCGGCTACGATGCGTCTATGGATGTCGTCCGTTATCTTATTTTCTGCAGTAAGCATTGTCGCTAAATATACATAAAATTTTCTACAATTTCCACACTATGATCGTCAAGGCTGATACTTCGCCCTAATCGTTGTCCTTGTTTTGATACGATCATATACTTTGTTTATGCGTCATTTACTCGTAGATTGAACTCTGCTGAACTTTCTACAATTTTGGAAAAGGTTTCCTATACATCTTGCGCTTTGCGTCCAATTATGACACGGTCACTCATAGGAACAAAATATGAAACCTTTTGCATAAAATTTAGCTAGATATTTCTCTCGAAAAATCAAGTAGTACAGAAGTGCATTCGAGAGGAAAGAACTTCGCTTCTCCTACATCAGTTTTGACACAGTGGGTGCCGGAATCTCGGCTTTTTCTCCAAGCCCATCTAAAAATGAAAGGTCAAAGTTGATTTTGTCGCATCTTATTTTGTCAATTCTGTCACAGTGAAAAAGTTCAAAAATCTCTTTGTATTTGGCAAAGTTTTTTTCCATAGATGCAATGGCAGCAGTAAGATTAATATTATTGGGGAAGTTGTTGTCAAATAGGATAATTCTGGCTAAATCCTTGGTGGTAATTAGTTCAGCTCTGAGATCTAATGGGAAATGGAAAACTTGACTACAAGTGCTTCAAACTTTCAGTAGCTGATCATTACTAATTGGTTTACCTGATTATAATTAGAAAATTTCCATTGTTCTACAAGTATTTCAATTTAAATCAAAATAATTTATATCATTCTGCCTTTATCCTAGTTAACATTCTTCTGAAAGAGGAAATGTTTAAAAGCTAAGCAACAGAAATCGAACACTTTTACTCCAGACAACTGCGTAAAATTTGCATAATTTTCCTTATCGTGTCCTTGCGAAAGAGACAAAACAATAACAAAAATAATAACAATGTATCCTTATAAATAAATCTCCTTTTCCGCCAAAACAAAGCTGTGTACCGGCATGTAATGAAAATCTATCCAAAATAAAATATATTCCTTTAAAATTCCATTTAACTTAAATTATTACGGCTCGACTCCAATAAAAAGAAAAAATAATATTTTCGTGACCTCTACCGCAGGCAATAACTTTTACATATTTATTTATTCAACTTACCATCATTGCCTTCATTCATATTTCTTTGTATTTAACAGCCAATTGTTTTATGAAATAATTTGAGGTAAAATACACTAATTCTTAGTTTATCGCAACTTCTCTCCGCTTAGAAAAATATTTTGCTGCAAATATGCGTCTTCCGTCGCCGTCGTTTACATTAAAAATGAATCTTGGGAGGTGCATTTGACATTTTCTGATTCAGAAATCCTTGTGGACTGTGATTTTTTTTAGTTTTATTTGTAATTTTATTATTATGGATTAATTTACTTTAATAATTTACCCAAGTTTTTCCTTAGTATTTTTGTATGAAAAAATCAACTTTCTTTCATAGTTAGTAATAAAAAATATTTTTTGAAGTATCAATTTTATACATTCCAAATTCATTTAACTTAAATGTCAAACAAAATCAGCTGTTTAAATATGTTTTCTGAACGTCATATCAACAACACGTAAAAATGCAATAAACATTAGAAATCGCGAGTTAAAAAGCGCGAAGTTATATTAATATAGTTGTATATATTCATAATTTTAAATTAAAATCCACTTAAATTTAAGAATAATTTTATTAAAATAAAATAGCTTCAATTTTTATGCATAAATACTGCTCAAAATAATGTCGAGAATAATGGGGCGAATACAGTGGAGATGTCGAAAAATACCAAGAGATTTACAGTAAATATGGATTAATTTTTTGTATTTTCTTAATAAAATCATAACAATTACTTACATTTTAGCGCAAGAATCACAAATAGATACAATTACATGAAAATGTGTTTTAAGGCTATGTTTTATAATAATCACTTAAGTCAAGGATATATAAGCGATGTTTTAATGGAACCAATTTTTTGGTTTGTAGACAATTATACGCATCTATTAGGTCCAGTAAGTATTTTATAAAAACACATATAATTTTTGATAAATATATTTCTTGATTTATAGGTTTTTGTTGCTGGAGTTGCTCTTCTTACTGCTTCAGTAGTATTTATAGCTTATTGGATAGGCCTCCCATACTGGTGGGAAAAATCGCCGGCATTTTCAGTAGTTCTCGTTATAGTAGGGAATTGGTTGTTGCTTAATGTAATATTCCATTATTTTATGGCTGCTAGGACTCCACCTGGAAATCCTCCAGAAGTATATTTAAGGAAATATAGCTAATTTAGTTTTCTAATACTTTAAATTTTAGAATGAACTTGTTATTGAGGCTGTAAGTATATGCAAGAAATGTATTTCGCCAAAACCACCACGCACCCATCATTGTTCAGTATGTAACAAGTGTGTTCTAAAAATGGATCATCATTGCCGTAAGTAATTCATACTTTAAGATTGTATACGAGTATTTTAAACTTATGTGGAAAAACAAGCTTAGGAATTGCACTTTGTAGTACCAGTCTCTTATGTCGTTTAGGTCATGGTGCAATGTCCAGTAGTGTACTTACGTCTGCGTAGTTATCCTTGTTTGGGCCCGGGTCATCGAGGCTTCAAAGGCAATGAACAGGCGGATGCCCTAGTTAGGCATCATCGATCCCTTCCGGAATGACAATGATGAAACAAACCGAACGCTGGACATTCGTGACTGGGTTGGTCAACGCTAGGTGGCTTCTTCCTGTGCCATCCTTTAACTCGGCCGAGGAATTGTTAGGCGCGGTGGAAAGGATGTCAGGACACTTGTTGGCTTGATTACCGGACACTGTGCCCTGAATTACCACTTTTGGAAGAAAGGATGCTTTGCCTTGAGGGAAATGAGGCGGCTCCTCATCTTTTCTGTGAGTGCCCCCGAAAGCGAGGATCAGGGTCTCGTTGTTTGTTTGCTCGCACAGTCAAGTCTAAGCGACAAGCCGCTAGGCAGACTACTGAACCTGTTCAAGCGATCTGGCCTACAAATAAGAGGTACGGGGGTGTAGTACAATAGACCAAGCGAAGTGACCTAGGTGCTTTGGATCCAGTAAGCTTGGTTTAAAGTATAGAAGAGACAAGTTTAGGTTAAAGAAGGTCTGGGGAGATCTCGAGTAGATGAAACTTTAGTTTGAATTCTTAAGATGTGATTGCGGAAAATTATTCCCCAATCGAGTTACTCAACTTATAAACGAACTACTCGATCGTAGTGTGCGCGATAATAGGCGCTGCAGAGTGTGAGAGTGAGCCGAGCGAGCTACTCTTGTGTTGCGGGAAAATATTTATTGCATAACTCGTATTTATTTAATCTCCTGCATCAACACTTTAAATATTAGCTGAATAACAATATTTTTAAATAATTTTCAGCCTGGCTCAACAATTGTGTTGGCTTCTTCAATCATCGTTATTTCTTCTTATATATGGTCTATACAACACTCGGCTGCTTATTTATAGTAATATTCGGGGCAGAGATAGGTTATAAGTATGTTTGGTTAGAAAGTGGTGGATGGATTGAATCAGAACCCTTGCATGGTCATCCCGTTAAGTACAATCTAACAGGTCATATTGTACCAATTGTAAGTGACAACAAAAAATCTATATTATTTACAATATAATAGAGTAAATAACATTGGTTTTATCTATTTTAAAGACCGAAATGAATGAGTATAGCGATGATGGACTTCTTCCAGCAAAACATAATCTTCCCGTTCCATCTGATATTGCTAGCAATAAGGTGAAACGTCGTGCAATTATTTACATGGCATTTATAAATGTAGCAACAATTATTGCGCTTGGTGCATTGTCAATTTGGCATATATGTCTTATTACACGAGGCGAGACTAGTGTTGAATCACATATAAATCAATCCGAGTTAAAAAGATTTGAAAAACTAAATCGTATCTATGTTAATCCATATAATTTCGGTAGAAAAAAGAATTGGAAATTATTTTTAGGAGTTGTAAAAGGAAGGTGAGTTTTGATTTTTATTTCAAATTATTACGTAGTTTATTAATTTTACTTATAGATCCTTCTGGAGGCATGTATTACTTCCATCTGTGCATAAGCCAGAGGGTAAAGGAATTCGTTTTCATACAGTACATGATGATATATATAACAATGATGAATGGCCATAAAATCAGGTTTATTTCTTTATTTATATTATTTGGTGTGATAATACGATACTAGTTGAACTGATTATTTTTACCTTATTTATATAAATATTCATAATTTTTATGCTCGATTGCAATAAAAGTCAAAGTATATACTTTTTAGTTGTATCCCTTATACGTAAGTAGGAAGGTAAGAAAACAGCCTAAATAACTTAAATCACTTTGGCTCAACTTCCAAGGATTTCTATCTACTGAGATCGAAGTAACCTCTGGCGTTCCTCAGGGTAGTCATCTTGGTCCTCTTCTTTTCAATATTTTCATCTCCGAGCTTTCGGAAAAATTAGTAAATATTCCACATCTCTTCTCCGCGGATGATCTCAAAATTTATAGTGTCTTTAAGACCCAAACTGATGTTTCCTTCTTGCAAACGAAACTCAATGCCTTACTAGACTGGTGCACCACGAACAAATTGCAACTTAACACTGGTTGGTTAGCTCAGTCCTACTATATACAGCGCCAATATGGACAGCTTCGTTGAAGAGGACGGCTAAGATCCGAAAACAGAAGACCGCATATAGACTAAAGGGCCCTCCGCGCGTGTTGCGCATACAGAATCATGTCCGACGAAGTGGATTATAGTGAGGATAATTCCCATAGACATACTGTGGAGAGAAGGCATGCGCCTCTATGATCCATAGTATGTTAGAGGAGAGCGAAAAACCGTGCGACGGCAGATTGCCGCATTGCGAATCCGTAACGGAATGCAAAGGAAGTAGGATGAGGCTGTTAACGGTCGGTGGACTCAGACTTATCGCAAACGTGAAGAGTTGCGTCATGAGGGAGCGTGGGGAAATGAGTTACAACCTCACGCAGTTCTTGCGTGGACATGGAGAATACAGAAAATCCCTCTATATTTCGGGCACGATGACTCACCCTTGGGCATTCCGGGCAGGTCCAGCGGAACGCAGAGCACGTCGAGATTCGTCTCTCTTTCGCTTGCGTCTTTTGTAGACGAATTGCTGCGGAAAGAGTTTTGATTTTCTCAGCTCTTTACCGTAGACAGCCAAGACCGTCCTGTGCTCTATCCAGTTTCTCGAACTTTTAGCTGCATTGATTTTCTTGACCTCTTACTATCAACTTTATTAGTTTTCCTACGAATAAAATCTACCATATTAAAAAGGATACAATTAAAATCCATGAATTAAAGGCAACAAATTTATTGCAACATTATATAATCCCATGAATATAAAAATGTTTTTTTACATTTTTCATTTAATTATTTCGCATTCCTTTTTCTTGTAAAAGGCTTCAACGGCTTAATCGATTCTGGTAATGTAAGACGGAGTAAATCACTTCTATATTTAGTCCTTGCATTTATATAATGTGCATATTTAACAATCTTTTGGCGAGGTACTGACAATTCTTGTATTAAGATATTCAAATCAATTTCATAATTCGGGCTTATTAAAAGTGCTAATACAAGAAAATGGCACAAAGCTTTATCTTTTGTAAATGATGTTAACAATCTAAAATTAAAAAACATTATTAAATATTTAAACGACAAATATATAGAAAAAGATACGTACTTATTTGAAAGTTCTGGCAATGTAAACCTTGCACGAATGTCTGTTTCTACTTTTTCAGTTATCTTTGAACACTCAAGTCTGTGCAACGTTCGATTCTTTGATCTTATTAATGTAATTAAAGCGTCCATATATATAAGAACTTTAATAGTAGTTATATTTTTCAGTGACTTTGGATCATTGGACTCTTGAATTTCCTTTATTTTCTGTAAAATATATTCCGATGGTATTCTAGAAATAAAATATTAATGTATAATAGTGAATAATTAAATATAACTAACGGTAAGTCTTCAATTGATGCATTTAGTACAGCATCAGCCTCCTCTTGAAGTTTATCTAACACGTCCTTCGGAATTATATCTGTTAACAAATATATGTCATCCAATTTTTGTGCCGACTTATTAAATACGGGCCGGATATTTGCTATATTCTTTTCATTGCTGAATATATTAGTGTCATTCAAATCCTCTATGGCATCTGCATCATCTACAGTTTTTTCTAATTGATCCTTAATAACATCAACGCTTACTTTCATTCGTTCAACTCGATCCAAGTATCTATTAGCACGGCGACCACCAAAGCTTTTAATAAGGGCATTTTCCGAAGATTGTGCTGTTAAGGTGTTATTTAAATTCTGATTCTTTTGACTATATATGTTATTCACCAAAGAAGCTTGTTCGATCTCGATTAATTTTACCTAGAAGATCATATTATTTTTGATGATAGAAATGGGTGTCCCGAAAAATTTAATAGAACTAAAGACCATGATCAATGTGAAGTAAAAATATCCGAAACCCTGTCTACCAATCAACATCTATAATGGAATCCGATAAGGAAAGGGTCTGGCAAGGCTTTGGAGAAAGTGATGCGAGCAGTTTCGAGAGGCCTGGACCGGACCTTGTTTGCAGAGCCGTTAAAGTAAGTAAGTACAATTAAACATAAATTGTGTAAAAGGCATCTTTACAAGAAACATTCAGATACCAGCCCTCGCAGATGACATAGTCATAATTGGGTGCAAAGCGCGAGACCTAATGGAAGTCTTCTCAAGAATTGTAGAAAGCTCAGCAAAGTTTAATATAAGCGTAAATGACACGAAAACAAAGCACATGATTGTAAAAAATGGAACAACGATTAGCGCTAAGTATCAGCCTTGACGATCATAGAGTGGAAATTGCAGACTTTATATATATTTAGGGACTTGCTTACCGCAAAAAATAAAATAAAGGACGACATTCATAAGACTCATCGCATCGTATGCGTACCGCAAAACCCTATTTGATTCAAGAACCAAGAAATCGCAAGACAATGCAAAGTGAAAATCTATAAAACATTAATCCATCCAGTTCTATGTTACGGATCTGAGGCAAACAGAATATTACCTCAAAATCTTCGAAAGAAAAATCAGGAAAGAATGTTAGCCAGGATTTTCAACGGTAGACGATCAGGAAAAAGGAGACGTAGGATGACCCTAGGTGGGTGACGTGCTAGGCTAGAAGATATTCGAAAACACCCTATAACTAACTTAAGAGACGACTGGAAGAAGCCCGAGTCCTAAAAATATAACACAAACCTTATTAGTAATCTTATTCCTGACTGCAATATAAGTGCTAATTAAATCAGTTGGATAACCTTCTCCTATTTTGCCGTGGAATAAGTTTTCATCGGCCGTTAAGATTGCATGTTTCTCATGTTTATCATTGCTGCTAGTGGAGTATTTGAGATTAGTTGCTTTCTCTGGATTAAAATTGCCATTCTGAAAATTTACTATGCAATTTTTATTATTAGTAAGTTATTATTTCTTTGGTTTCTAAAATAACCCACATAAAACTGGTGTACTTTTTTGTCTTGCTGAAGAAAATACTTCTTCAATTGTAGCTTTATTACTCATTATTTGTAAAGATACAAATTACGAACTAAAAAGAGCTAAAAACGATTTCTTTAAAATGTTGGACCACTTGACAGGTAAGGGGAATTAAAAAACGTGCGAGTGTGCCTTGATTACTTGTGAAGTTGCTTCCGATTGATTCTGAGTTTTATTTTGGATTAACAAAGATTAATTAAAAAGGTTGGACTAGTAGGAATTTTAGTTTTTACAAAATTATTCTTTTTATAAAAAGTTATACAATAGAGATTTTCTATTAAAAATTTAAATTTTACTTATTTACACATATCTACTAGAATAATTCAACTGCAAGACTTTCTGAAATACAGTACTGCCAAAACACCTTTTCTTAAGTTTCAAATGTCAAAGACTTGTCATTGTGATGTATCTCCGCAAATGAATCTTGGAGAAATTTCACTGTGTAATTCATAAAACAATTATTGCATTAAAAATGTCTTCGGCAGCATTTTCAACACCCGAAAGCGTCTGCCTTGAAAGAAAAGCTGAACTGGATGATGAAAATATATCCTTTGAACAAATATGGAATGAGAAACAGAAACAAAAATGCCTTGAATGGATTAAAAAGGGATCTTTTAAGAAAGTGCGACTCTAATGGGTTTAACCAATTTGTATATTGTTAATTTAACATTTCATTCTAGGTTTGTTTACAATTTCCTGATAGTTATTTAGTTAACAGTACAAAAATATGTGATCAGTTGAAAAATAATAGCGATGCAAAGTTCTATATTCTCGCAGATACATCATATGGAAGCTGTTGTGTTGATGAGGTATTCAAATTTTTAAGGACATGCATGCCTTAGTTTTGAACTTTCTTGCACGCTTCTTATACATTATCTTATTAGTTTTCATACAGTTATAATTTTTATTGTTATCATTCGAAAGCCAAGCCCTGTTACTTGTTATGCACTCCTTAAACTCTTGTTTCCTCCTGTTATGCACTCCTTAAACTCTTGTATCCGCAAAAATATACTTTTTTCATCAAGTAATCCCCATCAAATGCAATACAACTATGCCACCGCATGACCAAATCCTCCACATATTTTTGAAGGTTGATTGAGATATGGCTTTCTGCTTCTTCAGCGAATTTTCTTTTATGGACTCCAAAAGCCTTCCTCGGGATGATCATTTCAGCTTCGGCAACAGGTAAAAGTCACATCGGGCTACTTTATAACGGGAAGGTGATACAGGAAGCAAAACAAAGCCCTCTGTTCGTCAATTTCTCTTTACCCGAAACAGCATCCAACTCTTTGGGGAGTCTGGTCTGGTTGTTTTAAATAACTCCAAGGTGTTTCACAGAAAATGGCACCAAGCTATTGGTATCGACTTAGTTCTAAGGAAATGGATTGAAAGTTTTCTCTCCGGCCCTTCCATCAAGTAGTATTGGATAGCGTCGATTCTAAAATCTACACCATTACGGCTCTCTCATCTCTCATAAAACCTGCACATACATTCCTTCTGTCTCAGTGGACAGTGTTAATGTATCGGCCAACCCCTCTCTTAACATCCTGGCATAACTTGAACTGAGGATCTGCGATTGAATGATCATACAGGTATATTCCAAATCACCAAACAAGCAACTCAATGCCTGGGGTTCCTTTAGATTTGCAAGTATTCCAATTTACTATTAATACTCAAATTAATTTATTCTTTAATATAAACTACATGTACATTTATTTTTGTTTAAGATTGCAGCTGCTCATGTTGATTCAGATTCCTTAATCCATTTTGGGAACGCTTGCCAGAGCAGGACAACTCGCTTACCCGTATTGTTCATTTTTCCCAGCTTGCCTTTTAATTGTGATGATTTCCAGGGCAAATTGCAGGCCCTTTCAGAGCAACAAAATAATGTTAACGTGTCCATTTATTTAGACATATATTATCGTTATCTTTTAGGTAAAGTATAATTTAAATACAGTCAGTTGCAAATAATATCATTCGATTTTTTAGAGGATGAATATCAGGAAGTACGTGGTAAGAAATAAGTTTTTGGAGAAATAAAATATATATCTCAAATTTTATTTCATTTTATTAGATAAAATCCGTGATAATCTCAATTTGAAAAATATCGCAATCAAAAACTTTCCTATTAATAAGGAAATTGATGATGACAATCATGAGAATTTAGAAGATATTTGTATATTTATTGGAAATGATAATCAAACGTTTTTCAACCTCTCCATGTCTTTCCCAGGTAAATTGTTTAATTATTGCAAATAGAAGCTAGTTCAAAATTAATAATTTAAATTGATTATAGCAAAAAAGTGGTTTATTTATAATCCTTCAACAACTACAATGCAAGAAGTCAATCCATTAGCAACAAACTGGATACGTCGCAGATATTTCTACATAGAAAAATGTAAAGATGCCCAAGTTTTAGGACTAATTGTCGCTACACTCACAGAAGACGGCTACCTGGATGTTATAAAACATATAAAAGAAATGGCTAAAGCGCGAGGAATAAAAACTCATATTATATCTGTCGGACGTATTAATCCTGAAAAGTTAGCAAATTTTATGGAAATCGACTGCTTCGTACTTATTGGATGCCCTTTTAATAATTTATACACATCAAAAGATTTTTATAAGCCAGTTGTGTCGGTATTTGAAGCTGAAATGGCACTCAATCCTGCTTGGAATTCCAAATATCCTGATATTTATGCTACTGATTTTAAAGATATCTTACCTAATGGGAAATTATATAATGAATTTGAACCTGATAGAATAGAAGATAGTGATGTTAGTTTACTTACTGGCAAAATGCGAGGCACACAAAAGGAATTTCTTGAAGATAACAGTAACTCGAGTGGATTGTTGGAAAGAAATAACTACCAATTGATAGACTCAAGCAGAGGAGTAACTTTTGAAGATAGATCTTGGAAAGGTTTAGAGCCAGCTCTTGGCTTAACTGAACCCGCTAAGATACAAAAGGGTTTGAGCGGAATTCCTATAAATTATAGTAAGGAATAAGAAGTAAACTTGGTTATAATAGTTCAAGGTGAATAGCTGCACCAACAAACCTTGTCATTTTAGTCATAAGTGGGATTAGTCAAGGCAGTGGGATTATATCGGTAAGGTTTTTTTCGAGTACTCATTTGCGCCTAAAAGCGATTCATAGTGACCACCGCTTATATGAAAAAATAAAGTTGCGTATTTATACCTTATAAAATAAAAATATTTTTTATCAATCTTGTTTTTTTTTATAGAAATATAGGAGTATGGAGTTAATTGATGATACCACGCTACTAGTATCGTCACTTTGTGTCTGAGTGCTAGTTTAGACCATGAGTCTAGTTTAAATAAACAAAGGTTAAGTTGTCCCTCTTTCTTTAAGGGGGCGTTTTTGTCAGCACTGCGATCTGTTTTATTTGGTCTATTGTCTTAACCGCGCCGTTAAAAACATTCCAGGTTAAGGCTTTTGATATAGCCTAAAATTGATTTGGTATTCTTATTCCAGCTTAAAGTAGTACAGGCCCATATACGCCAGCCCTACCCCATTTTCGGGTTTAGAACCGTCCATATAAGGCCGTGTCTCCTCTAAGAGGCCATGTTACCATTCTAACCGACGTCTGATATCGTCATAAATGTTAAAGTCCAGAGTGGCTGGAATTACCTCCAGGTTTAGTTCCTTGGGAATCGGTGATCTACAAGGCCTCCTTGCTTAAAGGAGAAAAGCCCATGCAGACACAGCGCCCACGCCAGGGTCACAGTAGGGCTTACGTAGACGCAGTCGGACAGATGCTTTTAGTTCCCGTGATACCGAGACAGGCCAGCATATGTTTGGTTTTGATCTACCATGCAACAGACGAATACATGATCATGGGCCTAATGACTGTATAGCTAAAACATTAGCCTCGGTTTGAGGCCCATGTTTTTCCTACAATTTGACGACAGATATGGAGAGATGTTTCGTGTGTTCTTATATTCTTGGTTTTTGCTAGATAAGTTTGGATTGGATAAGTTTGAGAATATACGAATTCTGCATTTTTGACGGTCAAACGACAAAATTTTTAACGAAATTTGTTCCACAGTTTCTGCTTCTAATTTTTTCCAGAAGAGGTCTCACATATCGCTTAAGATAAAGAGCTGCTGTTTGACATTTCTAAAAGTGTCGGGTGTGCTTTGGAGCTTCGGATTCATCTTCAGAGATTTGTGTAATGTTTTAATACATATTTGCGGGAATTATATTATCATAGTACTCTAAAATACTAAAATATATGAATATAAATATCCCGTTGTGTATGAATTATTAAAAATGTCGTCGGGTATAAAATGTAAAAATTGTGGCTCCACAGAAATTGAGGAGGATAATGCACGCGGCGATGCAGTTTGCACAAATTGCGGATCTGTATTAGAAGATAACTTAATTGTATCAGAAGTACAATTTGAAGAAGTTGGACATGGATCAGCTGCTATTGGACAATTTGTCTCAGCAGATTCATCAGGTGGTGCCACAAATTTTGGCTATGGAAAGTTTCAGGTTGGATCTGGAACTGAATCTCGTGAAGTTACTATAAAGAAAGCGAAAACTGGTATTACAGATCTCTGTAATCAATTGCAACTAACAAATCATTATATTGAAACTGCTGTTAATTTTTTTAAAATGGCATTAATGCGACATTTAACTCGTGGAAGGAAAAATACTCATATATATGCTGCTTGTGTCTATATAACATGTAGAACTGAAGGAACTTCTCGTAAATATCTTAATTTATATGTTTGTATGATTGTTTTTCTAATAAACTTATTTTTTTTATAGATCTATTGATTGATATCAGCGATGTTCTACAAATATGCAGTTATGAATTAGGAAGAACATACTTGAAGCTTTCAAATGCACTATGTATAAACATTCCTTCTGTTGGTAAGTCTTTAACTTATCATTCACATTTTATCATTTAATATTTAACAAATTTATGGAAGCATAACTTACATGTTGGCAGTAAAAACGCACAGATGTTTATGTTAAATTAGTTTAATTGAACTGCTCAAACATTTGCAATTGCTCTTGCGTTTCATAAAAAAATGAAGTGCTTTAAAAAGAAGTGATAAAGACAGAAGCCCTACCAGTTTCTGTTTTTTTGGTGCTCCAAAATTCATGCCATTCATGATTTTACCATAAAACCTGTTATTGAATAAACACCCGTTGTTTGTAGTTACTAATTTTTATAGCACATTCACTTTGAAGCAAGACTAGGAATTGCACCGAGGCAATTTGCTAATATTTCATTATTCGTCTTTGACGGCTACAACCGGGATCCAGTCCCGCGTCTCGCAAGTGTTGTCCCCACCGGTCCCGATTTTGGCATCCTTAAGCTCTGGGCGTCTTAGTCTACGCCATTTTTTCATCGGAGGCTGGGTTTCCAGGCTGCCACATCCCGTATATCTTACAGCAGCAAAATTTCCGAGCAGGTTTCTCTTCGTTTACACGACCCAGATGTCCTGCTCCCACAGCCTAGGAAGCTTTATTTTTTTGGCGACATCTACGTCGCGATAGGCGACTCGAGAAACCAAATACGGCCCCTGTTTTCTTCTCTCCTGAGCTTTTGTATTTCCCTTTGCGTACCCGTGTTATCTAAGACTGCTGGATTGCTCGGTATGAAGCATTCGCCAGCTTGCATTCATAGTCGAACCAATCGTTCCGTTCTCCACCTCTTCTATCTAAGATGTAGTCGATCGGTATTAGAATGAGTTGGCTCTAAAGACTGGGGCCGTATTTGGTTTCTCGAGTCGATATCGACTTCTGTCGATAAATGAAAATTGGCATTTGGAAACGCTTTACGTGTCGATAAAGACGTTTGACGTTTATTAAAAAGCTAAATTTATGCATACAATAAACTTTTAACAATTTCTATTTTAATTAAATATACGTGGTTTGCTGCACTTGGAGTAATATCACACAATTTGATGGTTTTGTATGGCAGCGCTGGTCGTAATGCGAAATATGAAACTTAGAGAAAATCGAGAAGCTTTTTTTTTGTCGAGTCGATCCATCGACTCGAGAAAATAAATACGGCCCGTGATCTAAAAAATGGTCTGTATTTTTTTTATTCCTTCTTCGAGAAAAGTTTTTTTGTTTTCCATTGCGTCGTGGCCGATGGTGTATTTGTTCATCAGCTCCTTAATAATGGAAAGGTCGACTCAGGTTTTCTAAGTCGTCCTGCGTCGTTTAGAGATAGTGATTATAATCTGAGAGGGCCACCTCTCTTACACATCAACTCCTCTAATACGAATTACGGCATAATGCCCGGTTCACACTATTCCAGTCCAGTAATCCAGCGACTCAATCCAGTTGCCATGAGAAAAATCTTACATCGTATTGCCTTTTTCGTCCTGGTTTGTTCCATCATCCGAGGCATGTTGCTTGTTCCGTTCGAGTTTTTTTTCTAGGTGAGCTTATTAACATCACGCCAGCCTTACTTGGAAGGTACTAGCCCGAAAATATTTTGGGGAGTGTAGGTTTTGTTGCAATTTAAATACTGACTGAAAGACTGAATTTCTGCTGAGCCGACACCATGTTCTCCGGAAACCTTAGGGTTTTCAGCTTTTATTATTTCTGCCTTTACCAGTTGTGTACCAAATTCAGCCCAGCTTATTTACTATTTTTCTATGTGCTGCTGTTTATCGCGGCCTACTTTTAATTTGCCATATAAGTTTCTGGGTTACTATTCCTCATGACTAAATTCTCCTTGTACGATGTATGGTATGCACCTTGAAAAATAAAGTTAATGAACACCAAAAGGAGTTCTTATATTGTACTTACATATCTAACCGATTCACTAAATTGCAAATTTCTTCAAGAGTTTTACCAGGATCCGTTATGCACGCAGCTTGTGTTATCGAATCAATATTGATTAAAATGGGGGGAAATGTAAGAATAAAAACTTCAAATATTCATCAAATTGTAATTTATATTTTTTCCATAAAACAATAAAAATGTAAGTAAATTCATAAATATCGCCATGATTCAATTAAAGTAATCTGACTGATGATGATGGCTAGAAATGGGTTGCTTACTTAATTATTATAATGTTCATATTTATATATGTATATAAAAAAATAGGAAAGTAAACCTTAATAGGTAATAAACTTAATGATAATTTAAAAAAAAATATAAAATAATAAAAACGGAAATGCAACAAAAGTTTTAGTAAAAAAAAAGCCAGAGCAAAATAAACATAATTAATTATGAAATAAAGTTCGTTTTTTCTTCTTATTATTTTCATCTACGTTTTTTTTTGCAATTCTAAATTACTACAAATTTTGGTGCATCTTAAAATACTACTAAAATATCGTTCTGTTTTTTTGTTTTTTTTTTAATAGATTGAAATATAGTCGTATGCCATGTCTTTTACAAAACAAGTCTTTTTTTTATTTAAGTCTACGATTAATATTTTAATATTTTGTTTTTTTTTTTTTTTTGAAAAAGTGTTTAGCACATTTTTCATCACAATAGTGTATATTATAAAGAAACCCTTCATTGCTTGTTTTAAACAAATTGTTTTAGAATATTTTTTTCTCTCTAATATTAATGCATTTTGGATATTTGAATATAGTTTATACTATCGAGAAGATAAAATATAAAATTTAGTGTAAATAAATAGGCGATATGAGCGAATAATTAAAATTATATAAAAAAAGGGGGTATAATGTGTATAAAACGTTTTGCTTTAAATAGTAATATTCATGTTGTCCTTGGGGAAGCAAGGTTTTCGGTGAGAAATATAAAAATAAATTTTGTGGGTTTAAAGTGATTTGTTTTTGTTGGTTATAAAGCGAAGTGATTTAAACTTTAATTGGTATTTGATAGTTCTTTGGTGGAAAGAATTTAATAATAATATTTTAGTATCCAATCTGAGCTTGAGGTTGTAGCACAAGTTAGATTCGTTTTTCTATAGCCTTGTATACAGCACTTTAGAACGTGGAGTAAAATCGCTATAGCGAAAACGTAACGATCTCAATGAAATCGTAATGATTGAAATGTTTTTTGGGTGCGCTGGAAGTAGAATTACAAGGCCGCGTCACGCCAATTAAATCAAATCACCTTCCTTGACACCAATGCGATTTTATAGTCCTTTTTATTATGGTATTATGATCTCCCCCAATAGAATTTAGAGGTAATAATAGGAAATTAATCTTTTCTGAAGGAGCTTGTTACAGCAATCTTAGTATCAAACGAGAAAAATGATATTTTTATTAGAAAATTGTTACACGTTAGTTAATTTAATGTTGGTGATTGCATTTTATATAGCATTGTTGATAGTTTATCTATATGATCTTAACAAAATATTAAAATAAGAAGGAGTGCATATTTTGTTAAGTTTTCTGTAACTGTACCAGTTTTTATTTTATTATGTATATTTTTATAGTAAGGATTAGTAACATATTTTTATATATCACAAAATTAATGGATTTCTTTTATTTAAAATCATATGCGTTTTATTTATAAAAAATGGTAAGTCAATAAAACCAAAATGAAATTAATTAAATGCGAAAAAAAACAATGGAAATATAAAATAAATCAAAATATCGCCTATTTAACGAAAAGAAAACGTTTTCCCTTTTCTAAGTATGATTAATAAATAAATTCTACACGTTAATCAACCATCTACTAAAAAGGAACGCACCTATATTTTTACCATATACTGAATAATATTCGTTTACCAACATTTGCAATTCTAATAAATCTTCTGCTCTGTTCATTTTTTGTTTCTTATTATGTTATAAACTTAAATATAATTTTTAAAGGGTGTTGTATAATAATATTGTTTTTTTTAATTATTTCTCTTTAAAATTCTTTCTATATTGTTTTTGGTTGCAATATCACTTTTGTAATGTATGTTTTTTTACGTTTTTTTTTAGAAAGATGGAATTGCTGGTATATATTCCTATGTTATATTTTTTTTTATATAACACAAAAAAATCAGGGACATTTTTATTCTCTTTTGTTTATTATTCATCACAATTTCCAGATGGTGTACTGCAATGTGAATTACTTATGCTATTACATGTTGCAGTTGGACCATAAAATATTAATTCAGGAATTTGTCCACCTTGTACCCCCGTACCATTTGTACTTTCCGATGAGCATTGAAATTGAAATGTTACATTACCCATGCATACTTCAGACATACCTTCTTGACCAAAGAAACTTAATTCATTACCATCTAATATAACAGATGCTGTATAATAACAATCTGGCTCAATTTGTATTGGATTTTCAAAAAATACATGAAACGTATTACTAGAACCATCTGAAAAGAATTTCGTATCATTTTCAGCTAATACACGTCCAAGACGTTTTAATTCAATTTTAACATTATAATCAGCTGCACCAGTTGATGAACCATATAAACCAAAGCCAACAATAAATATTCGACGATCAACAGAAAATTGTATTGAATCACATCTGCCACGATATCTCCATTGATTGCTACGATATGCACATGATTGAAATCTATGGCATACTTGTGTTTTTAATCCAGCACGTATTTTTGTTTGAAAATTTAATGTTGGCTTTGTTTTAGCAGTGAAATGTAAAAATGTATCAATTGTTTCTTGTAATGTTAAAATTCCAGTTTGTGCAACACCATTTGCAAATTCTTCTAATGTCATTGTTGGTATACGAATTAAATGTAATGCTGGTCCTAGGACATTCCTTTTATTTTGTGCACTTATATCGATTTCCATTTTTAAGCATGCATTATGTGCCCAATTTAAAGCTGCTTCAAATAAATGTATCTCCTTACAATTTAATGTTTCACGTGCTAATATTGATTCAAATGTTTTTAAATCAATATCTACGAAGCCTTCAGATTTTATTGCCATCTCCGCCTGGGGTTTTTGGTTTTGTTATTGTTAATATATAAAAGAAAAAAGAAAAAAACAAATTATTACCAAAAAATATGTATGTATATAAAAAAGCAAAAACAAAAATAATTAAATATAAAAATTTCTATAATCTAAATACTTAAACAAAAAATTGGTGATTAGGTATAAGAATAAAAAAACTGCAATCATCGGTTTAATGTTTTTTTTTGTTAAAAATACGTATATTATTATTAATGTTAAAAAATGTTTCCATAGTACATTGTAAATTATTGTTTTTTTTAGTATTTTACAATTTATTTGTAAATATGACATCAAACATCGATAAATCTCTGCCTAGAAGTTAGAATTTGTGGTAAATTTTACTATCTATAATATTATTAGCAATTAGCCGAAAACTACTACACAATTTCTGTTTATTTCGCTCTTCTTTTTCTCTCCTTAACTTTGGAACAGTTAACAAGTAATTATTTTTAGTTATTGTTTTTTTTTTATATTTTGAACACATTTTGTTTGACAGTTTTATTTTAATTTTTATATTGATATGTTAAAAATTTGTGTAAATGAAAATACGGACACACAGTAAAAGATTAATTAAATTTTATCACATATACAACAAAATGAAAACAATTGAGTTCTTATTAACCGTATTGCAGTTTTAGTTTTTTGTTTTTGATAATTGGAATATATAAACTACATACTTGCAATTATAAATTTTAAAATGTGTAATTAAAAATTATATATGGCCATGCTTTTATATTTTTTACAAGAAAATACTCGTAATTTAATTAAAAGGGGTTTATTTACTTCTAATTTTTGTTAATTTAAACGTACTCTCAAAGGTGATCTAGTTATTTTTTGTAATGTTCTCTTTGAGTTCTCTCTATAAAAATTGTAATATTAGTTGATAAATTAAGCATGTCTTTCGATAGCACATAATTTTTTCTAACCAGAAAATATCTTTCCGTGATATATCACTGCGTGGCTCACACTGAAACTTATGTACAAATGACTGAGAATATATATTGGATACTGGGGTATTAATGACAATGAAGCTGCGGACAAGCTCGCGAAGGAGGAGTCAGGGCCCTTATAATCTATTACAATATTGTGATATTTTTTAACGAAACTGGCGAAACCGTATTCTCGATTACAATATTTGCATCAATTTTACTTGAAAATCTAACAATATTTTCAAATTTTTACTCGAAAGCTGTTTTCGAATCGGATTTAACAATATTGTAATCGAGAATAGGGCCCCTGAGATCCTGGTCCACGGCCACGAATCTTTCTGTGGCATCTTATAGTCCACTTCCAAGTTCCTAATAAAGGGCTGGGTTAAGGGACTGAACCTAACCTATCGGTCCCAGGTCTTATAAGGACTAAAGAGCTAATTAGAACCCTTGCCTTAAAAAATAAATATTAAGAAAAAGTAAAGGCTTCTGTAGAATATAAAAATTCTCAGTAATATTAGATGCATGCGTTTTACTCTGAGTCAGAGTTCTTGCCATATTTAAGGTTTTTCGATTATTCTAAGAGAAATTGGTTATACTACCAAAGATTTGAGATATAGCAAAATATTCTGCTTATTATTGTTTTAGTCAGAGTTCGGAAACGCACACTCGCGTGTGCACACGAAAAACTCAAAACTCATTTTTCGACTCATAAGTAAGTAATAAGGAGAATTGTCAATTACTCACGTACTCTGGTTTTAGTTATTTCAATAAACCCATATTTGTTTTGCTGCATGACTTTCACTGTGAGCCAGTGTTCACCAATGCCAGTTTCGAAATTTTATTTTTATTGTAAATGACTCCGCCTCATTGGAGCGATTGAAACCCCAACTCGGTGGCTCTAGACCACAAGTCCACCCGAGCGTCCCCACACAGTATGAGGTTTCGGCTTGATTTAGCCTCAGTAATAAAAACAAACCACAAATTTTTGGAACGAATTTTCGATTTCGCAAAGTAGATATTCCTTGTTTGAGTTTATGCTTCCTGAAACAAGTTAATTCCATTATCCAGCCAAAAGAGACTGTGACGCCGGCAGTAATAGACTACCGGGTGAACAAGAAGATGTACCCTCTGCTAGGTAAACACTCGAAGTGGAACTTTGGTACCCTATTATTAACCGAGTAAAGCAAGAGAAATGCTTCATTAGGGATCGACGCGTAAACCGAAGCCATTCGTTATCATTTGTCTTACTAATAACAATATTACCCAGTAAAATGAAAGCCATAATTTCAAATAGAATTGCCATCACATATACGTATCAATTATAAATAAAAGCTTTATTTAAAAAAAATAAATAAATATATATATATATGTATATCGAATAGAAACATTTTCTTACGAGTATTTTCTCATAAAATTTAAAAATGATCATTATAATCATCATTTAAAATAATTGTTTTACAATTATTATTATCATTAACAATGACAACATCGTCACATTTTTCTAAATTAATGCTTTCTATAGATTCACATACCTGAGCGTCTATTACTTCCCAGCACCTCTGCATCAGTTCTGGCTCCTCGAAAAGGCGGGATTGACTGAGAAGTAGGCATGCGTTTTTTGCCGTTAAACTAACTTCTAAATAATTAACACAGGCACGTGCTAAATGCGGAACAATATATTTTTTGGCAGCATATAATGTAGCCAAAATATTATCTGGTTCTAATTGAATCTCATCGCAATACAAATATCTGCAGAAAAAAAAGATAGAAAAAAATTAGAATTTCGTTACATAAGATCGTGAATAAAATTAATTTAAATAATTTTTATTATATACTTTAACAGAGTTAAGAAAGCTGATGGTTCTACGTCTGGAACTTTGATTTCTTGTTTATTTTCTGCTAGGCCACCATAAAACATTGCATAAAAAACAGAGCTTCCTGTAGCTAAAATGTATTTATGTGCTGGAATTGTTTGAATATTATCTGTAAAACAAAAATCCTTCTTTAACATTTCACGTAATTTTTTTAAAATAATTAATCACTAAAATACCATCGGATCCGACAACAAATTTCACATCGGCCATAAGTTCATTGTTGAACATTGCAGCATTACGTTCCAGAACTGTGGCCTTGGTTGCTTGCCAATTTGGGTCTGCGGTATCTACAGTAGTGGAAGAACCACTTGATGGCATGCAAAAGGATGGTGAACTGCTTACAGCACCCGGTGACGCTAATGGGGAGGATGGAGCACTATTTGGCTGGGTCACCTGCATGTTATCCCTCTGATGCAGGGAGGAATTGTGGGGCGGGGAAAGGAGCAATGCACCATTGTTCAAAGTTTCCACTGAAAATTACAAAAAAAAAACACACAACCATTAAGCAAAAATTGATTATCTATAAATCGCAGGATTAAGATTATTATATAAATAAAAATATAACTACGTAATATCTAATCGGAAATAAAACACGATATGTATTTAAAAATTAACATAAAAAGTATACTAAAGAAAAAAAATGTTCACCATTCATCCAGGAGTGGGCTTGTGAGTATGGCATATTTTCTTGATTTCTTTTAACTGTTTTATGTGAGAATCTTGTATTTACGTTTGACATTGCCATTTTGTTCAAAGAGCACTTATAAAAATTCGATTTTTTCCAATTTTCTGACACATAATTGAACATAAAAAAAACTCACAACTTAGAAGCCATCTTGCTATTTGTCAAATAAAACGAACGCAAATAATCGATGACGGCTCGACTCGACGGTGGGGAACTTGCGTCGATGCATCTCGATAAAAATTTTATGTGGCAATGCGATGTGAGACTTTATTTTTAGCAGTACCATGTTGAAGAGAGATTTTTTTTCATTCAAATGGAGGAAGTTTTTTAAATTATAATTTAAATATGGATAAGCAAAATATGACAAAATTTTATCGGTCCCAAACTTTTTAATGTGGTAAATATCAACAAATCCTTATAAAAGATCTTTTAATTCCCTTCTTGCTTAACTAATGTAATAAGTTTCCTGCTTCAGCTTTTGTAACACTCGTTAACAAAAATTTATAACTGTCAAAAAAATTAACCGCGAAATTTAAATTTAAAATGGAGTTGAATGGTGTTTTGTCGAGTTTTCTGTTTTAGGAATATACTTGAGAAAACAAGTTTCTCCAAATATTAATAAAATATTCGTTGTTCTTTTTGTCCTCAAAATATTATTAGTACAAATGAAAACGTTAAGTATTTTATATACGCTAAAGATACTATTGTACTCAATATTGAGAATATCTTTCGCATGGGAATATACTAGACAGGAAGGAGACTTAAAGATATTCAAACACTCCTACAATGTGACTTCAAAATTGGAAATTAAATATCAATTTTGACAAATGTCACCGAGAAGAGACCTTCATGGGATGATCAATTCGGATTCATTGTTGTTCTTGTGACCTACCATCTCTTCTTCGCCTCCTTCTTCTTTTGAAGTTTCGCCTATTGTACTACACCCCTATGCTTCATACTTCCAGGCCAGACAGCTTGAAAAGGTTCAGCAGTCTGCCTAGTGGCCTGTCAGTTCAGTTAGACTTGACTATTAACAACACCCCGGTCCTCGCTATCGCGGCACTCACAGAAAACTTGCAGGGAAAGCTCATCCTCTTTAAGGCAAAGCCTGCAGGTGGGATACTCCTCCTTTCCTATCCTCCATAAGTGGTAATTCATGGCACTTGTCCGGTAATTAAGCCACTGAGTGTCCTGAAATCCTTTCTACTGCGCCCCAACAATTTCTTGGCCGCGTTAAGAGACGACACAGAAGGGCACCGCTTAAGAGTTGGCCAATCCAGGCGCGGAGCTTCAGCGTTCAATGTGTTTCATCAAAGTTTAATCAACAAGGGCTTTCTTCACCAGTAGTCGGTTCCGGACCGATGAATACAATGTCAGCAGATCCCTGTCTAGCCAAGACATTCGCCTTTAAATTGGCCCATAAAAGTCTCACAAATAAGGTGGACCTTCCCAACTGACAGAGCCTCTATATCAGAATAAGGCATTATACAACAGGGTGGGCCTGGTGTCCAGAAGAGATCGTTACAAAAGAGACAGCACAAAACTACCCCACTACCATACAGCCTTCGACACGGTAACTTTAGATTTTGGCTTGGTAGGCTTTGAAAGGTCAGCTCCCTCTCAATTACTGCGTCCGTTCTCCGCCTTTCCGCTAGGGTTTGCCCAACATACATTGGGGGTTAACAGCGTCATCACTTGGAGGTCGCAGAGGGAGATTGGGAGTGAGAGATAGAAGGAATCATAACCGCATCCGCCTTCAGGTTGCACATCACTCCCCATACGACGCCAAAATGAATATCAATCGAACACCTGCTAACTTACATATATGTTTAGAAATTGTAACATACTATTAAAAAGATTCAATTAGCATCTGTTAATACTTCAAGTATTAAAGCAACTATGACTTTGCACAGACTTACGAGCTGTAAATAAATCCACCAATATAATTTCTCCCATAGTACTTATCCTGTTGTTCTAGAGAATTAAGGTTAAAATAAGATTTAATCCTTAAATAGGGTTTGGAGAATATTCTAGAAAATCGTTACAGTAAGAACTATATTTACCTACGCAAAATATGTAAAATAGTTATCGAATAGGCTTATAAATACTTTATAGGAACGTTACGCAATGTTTAAAAGGCTAAGTTAAATGACCATCCATCCGGCATGCGTAACAACAGATGAATAGAAAGAGGCTTTGATATGCAAAACATAATTGTGATCCGGTATCGAAACACATAAGAATTTTCCCATTTTATTTTAACTTTAAAAATTCCTGAAACTCGGCTAGAAACATGTACACAAAAAAAATCTTTTTATGCAAATTTTAGAACAAGAAACTCAAAATACTTAAGAATTGTTAACCAAATAAAATTTAAAAGAACAAACTTTAGAAGTTCTTATTGACCATGTAAAAACGTTTACCATTTCACATTTTATAAATGATTCTTTAGAAACGGTGACCTTAAAAACCTTGTTAAATATTAAAAATATAAGAAACTATTCCAGTATAACAAGGGAAATTTCCTATTTTTGTCTGAAAGTGCGTGTTAGCAGTTTATCTATTCGTGATAGCCCAGTTGTTTATCTTTAATTCTTAAATTTTCAAAAAAAAAATTTACACAAAATATTCATCGAATAGCAAAAACAAAGTGGCACAGGTGAAGACACTTCTCATTACAACGTGCAAATGCCATTCATTAGCTAGACATACTTAGCTCAGTTTTATTAGTTATTTAAACAAATTTCACTTTCGCCAATAATAATTTGAATTGATTGTTTAAACTAAAACATTTCTTTATTTTACATAATCAACGATGACTAATAATTTCCTAAAACGTGACTGATATTTGTAACTTATTCAAATAAGGCTATCCTGCATCGTTAACTGGATCTTGTATTCACGTGCATGGTATAACATTTCCATTATCACCCATTCTATTTTTTTAAAGGAAACTCCTCAGCCGTTTCGATAGTTTTAATCATCAAGTGTTTATTAGGCAATCAAAAATTCTTGTATGACACCGGCGATTATTGATCATTCCAACCACATAGGTTCTTTCTCATCAAGGCCAATATTATAATATGGAAACCACATAAAATTTACACAGCTACCACCATTGAATAAATATTCAAAGTGTTTTCGTTTATTTTTATCTTCTCTACTATAGTCTTCAGTTCAGTCATTTACCTGTGATTAGAATTTCTTGGTGTCCTTGAAATCTCTATAGCCAAAAATATATGAGAATGATGTGTTCTCGAGTACAATAGTTAAAAGAATGAAATTTGTTTGATAGATAAATATTTTATTAATAAATAATATTAATGAAGATGTTCACGCGTAAAGTTCGTCTTCTTACTTTGTTTAGTTTTTACTTATATGTATTTGTTTATGGTAAAGATCTGGCGATACGAAGTAGGATGACGACAAAACAACTTCCAGTAAAATCGTCGCGCTGTTTTTATTAAAGCTTTTGGTAGAATAAAAAGAAGTCTGCTTTTCGACAGATTACGATATCACGTCACAACAACCAAATCTCAAAATTTGTGCAATGTGTATCACCACCATACACGGATTTAATACGATACCAGAATCAAATCTACATACATAGCTATGATTTCAATTTGAAACTTTTATTGAAAATGCATCTATTTTAAAAGTCTCAAAATTGTCTCTTAAATCTATTCAGAATACGTCGCCTGTTTTTAAATTAACCAACACAAAGCATTGCAATGATTCTTGTTTATATAACTTAGCTCTAACGATGGCTTTCAGATGAACTCAGATTTAGAAATTTATAAACATAAAAAGCATCCTGTATAATGGACCACAGAAAAAAGGATTCTCTCCCGTATAACCATCAACAAGGGAAGTGAGTTGAGCCGGACTTACACGATACAGTACATTTGTCCCTTACACCATGGTAAATTGTACTAGGGCCTCAATTTTTTTAAATGTCCCGGTTCAAAAACAATGTCCTACTGGTATATGAGCGTGTATCTAGATAAATGATTGTGTAATTGTAAATACGAACTGGAGAGACATTTCTTATTTCTTTTGTGGTAGCAAAATTTCCAACTTGAAATTAGGCGAGATGAGATTTTAAAATATAAATATACGTTGTGGAGACATAGCTTTCTTACCTACTCTGAGGCAGTTTAATGCATATTCCCCGAGTTCTTTTAATGAACTGGGTTTTGAGAGCTTTTGAGGAGCTTTTGAGTTCCCATACAAAATCGAAGAACCAGAAGACCCAGATAAAACCTGGGTTTTCGATTTTGTATGGGAACTCAAAAGCTCTCAAAACCCAGTTCATTAAAAGAACACGGGGATTACAATCAAACTCGTAAAAAAAGCTCTTCATTGGTATTTGTTTTTGGCATTACAATAGCGCCTCGCCTCATTTGAAGTCGGACATTATGCTGTCTCAAAAGAAAAAAGAGGCACCTCTTACAACCACATTTTATAATCGTGTCCTACCCAACACTACTACGAAAACAAAGTCAGTCAGGCTTGGATAAAGCGAACATACCTCAGCCAGTTAGCTTTCCCATAATTATTGAGTTGTTTTACGACCTGTGTTGGTTAAGGAAAAATATAATATGTAAAATTAAGGCTTTCTAGGCCGTGGTCTGAGTTACCGAGAGAGAAAGTCTATTTTATTGGGTATGCAATATGAAAGACATTTGACTTCCTTCATCTGCAATGTCAGGGACTTTCGTAGAATGGTCTACGTCGTGTGGTGTAGATTATAAGCTCCAGTAAAGAGGCGTCTTCGCTGTAAACGATGGATGCCATTTCAGTAATTCAGTCAATTTATTTATTTATTGATTAGCCAAAAAAGGCACACTTAAGCTAAAGTATAGAATAGTACAACAGTCCTTATGCTAGTTTGTTATAGTTACAATTTAATTACTACTGAAGACTACTGAAAACTTAGGCTAATATTGTCAAGAAGAGGTATCTAAATTTTCTTTTATAAGATGCTTGGGAGAAACAAGAGCTATGACTATTAAAGACCATACAGCATCTGTTGACGGGCTTGTTCCTACCATAGCGATGTGGGTATTCCCTAAGTAATTTCATTAACTTCATTATTGAATTTGATCTTGTCCGACGGAAATTGTACTTTAAGTTTTTCAATAAGGACATCAAGGGCAACGCAAGTTATAACCTGATAACGGCATGAGATGAAGCACTTTGAGCCTGTCCAAGTAGGTAGGTAGGCTTTGGTAATCATGCGGATCGTGTAGATTTCTCATGGCAAAAAACGAGAAACTTCTTTTTACGTGAAATAGAGGATTCCAGATAGGACACGCATGTTCCAGGATAGGGTGAACTAGAGAACAGAAGAATGTTTTTGTAACACCTCATACATTGCCGAATTCTTTAGCTCTCCTCTTTATGAAACCTAGAAGCTTGTTGGCTCTAGCAGTAATATTATCATCAGGGCAACACCTAGATCTACATTATGAACGTTTAAATTTACATTATGAAATCTTGAGAGGATAACAATGTGGAGCTTCATTTGGAAATAGAAGAGATGTCATTCCTAATATAAAAACCTATTCCTCTACGGGCAGGGAAATCATGCACTTAAGTCACCTCAGATCTTGATTTAAATCGGCATCAACGGGTTTCATTCACTTAGGGCAAAGCTATTTTATAAATTAAGATGATTTTCACTATTGAAACGAAAAGAGTGATGAAAAATATTTTTCTTAGTTATTATTCTTTTTAGGTTGTTTTTAAATATAATTCTTTACTGCTCTTCTACACAATGAAAAAAAGTAGCCTTAGTAGTAGTAAAAAATGATCATGGGAATTCAACATCAATATTCACGTACTATTTATAGACTTTAAGCAAGCATATGATACCGTGAAGGGGTGTTATCGATTTGTAAAACATCTGATCGAAATAACAAAAGCTACATTCAAGGTAGTACGATGATGTAAGAGTTGAACGAACGAGCCTTAATCCATTTGGAAACAGATGCAAAAAGAATTTGATAACTCATCACCGAAGCACAAACTAAGTATCTTTGCACTTCAGAAAGATACACAACAGCCAAGAAAAAATATTATAGATGCATAGAACATAGAAACCGTTAAAGAATTAACTTATCTTGGAACAGTAAGGCAAGCTGAAGGTGGCGAGACAACGGAGATCAGAATAGAGAATAAACATTGCTAACAGAAGCTATTTTGACCTTCGACAACATCTTATCTCACTAGTCATGTCTAGAGGAACGAAGTGTAAACTATATACCGGGCTAAGACCGTTCTAATGTTTGGATCAGAGGCATGGGCTTTGACGAAACTCTTCCAGGCAGTTTTGAAAGAAAAGTATTACGTACAATATATTGTGAAATGTTCAATGGAGAAGGAGATATAATCATGAATTACGCAAGGGACCCGACATTGTTAAAAGTATAAAATTAAGTATATTAAGATGGATGGCACACGATGGCAAGGTTTGACGTTAGTGATCCCGCTAAAATAGCCATAAATCGTGTCGAAAAAGAAATTCCAGTCGACCAATGAAGCGATACATGGAATCCTCCGTTGAGGAGGATTTAGTTAATTTAGACGTACGTAATTGGAGGGCAAGGAACCGAACGGCATGGAGAGAAATGTTGGTGGAAGCCAAGGGTAATAATAAGCTGTAGTGCTTGTGCTAGTGCGTGTAGCAGTAATGTCAACATCGTTACAAATAATTTTATATAATATCTGAAATATTTTTAGGGTCCTCTAAAACTTTTTTGGCTATGGATGAATGGATGAAAATACAAGAAAGAATTCTCTATGGTATTACTTTACTAAAAATTGCACCCTACTGGTGAAACCAATCTTAATATATTGTATATCGCCTACATATAGTAAAAGTGATATAAAAAAACATAGCCCTGTAAAAGATATATTTTAGTTTTACGATAATCACATTAAAACACAGTAAAGATTATATCGCAATATTGATTAACGGTAACGTTTTGCAAAAATCATAGAAAGGTGAATAACCTGAAATTTATTCAACGAAAAATTTCGTTTTTGTTGCATTTAAGTTTTATTTTGGAAATGCTTCTCCATTAATAAAAACACTGAATAAACTTATAGCATAGTGATATTATTATTCAAATATGTATATTTAAAAAAAAAAGAAACAAATGTCCAAAATCTATCTAAAACTACGAAAGAATCATGTTTTATAACGTCACGTTTATTCATATGACACTCTGCTTTTATTGTATTTCCAAATTCGCGTGTATTTCTTTAATATTTCGAAAGAAGACTAAAAAAATCAATTTTTAAAAAAGGATTCGTGATTGTAAGACAAATAAAGACTCAAAATTTGATCAGTTTTAAATTCGGTAGCGTAAAACGTGACTTGCAATATAATATTGAGCGGCAATAAATTCAAAAGAATAAATTTATGAATTAGTCAAACGAAGATTGATATTTGAGGTCGTTATATAGTATGATACAAAATAATTTAAAATTTGTCGAGGAAATCCAAGAATATTCAACTTTTGCTTAAAAACTTTAAAAACGTGTTCCGATTCGTTTATGTAAATTTGATGAAAGAATCAACAAGAATTTTAATATAAAAACATTTTTTTATTAAAGGTCAAATTTGGACCACAATTTACGTCATTTACTAAAGAGAAAATTTTTAATATACGAAAAAAAATACCCGAAATAAAATATCCGCAACAAAAATTCGATTATTTTGAATTAAATAAAAAAGCTCAACAATCTAGACATCAATAATTCCTGTTTATTATAGCTTACGTATAGACCAAGCCTTTTTTTATCAATCATTTTGCTCACGTTGTAATTTCCTAAACTCAAGGTGTGTCACTTATGAGTTTAATAATATATTTAATCTTTCACAAAGATGATTTTCTGCTAAAGACCTTAGAAATTGTCAATGATTTCCTAGAATCTTAGAACTTTTATTGAAAAACTTTTGGGGAAATTGAAAACAACACATCAAAATTGTGTAGAACTTGATTTGTAGCTAGTTTTGCTTCTTTTATAAATATAATGTATATTAATTTTTTTTATGTAGTTTCTAAGGGGTTATGGAATGCTTTTTTTAATCTTCCAGCCTACAAGGACTTATATGTATATTTATTGTATTGTTTCAGGTTTTGAAAGAAATAATTTAATTGAGACTTTATCCTTAGAGTTTTTTTTGTGGAAACGAGCTTTTTTTAAACGTGTTTAAGTAAAAATCAAATTCTAATAAAGACTTGGAATTTTCATAAATACAATAATAAATAAATTAAATTAAAGTTAATATCAATAAAATTATGTATAATAAGTTCACAACCGAAGAATTTCAGACAAGCTCTCACTCAAGGAACTTTAATCGTTCCGATATGACGCAGCGGTATGGCCTGGATATATTGTAACTGAAGAACCCGTCAGACAAGAGGATATGGCGGAGAATGCCGGAAGTTTAGATCACTGAACTGTGATCTAGGAAGCGTTTGATCGATCGTTCTGATTGTGTGGGAGTTTGTTGTATAGTTTGGCGTAAACTTATAAATTAAGTTGTACACCGTAGCCACATTTTTTCTTTTAAATTTTCTGCAGCCAGTGCCCTTCGTAAACCTAGAGTTGTATTATAATTAGCTGACCTGAAGAGAGGTGGACTTAGTCTACTAATCAGCCTTAAGATGGTTCTTGGATTTTTAGACCACACTTCTTTAGGCGTTAAATGCGCCCTGCCTGTGTGGTGAAACCAGCGTCTCTCTAGAGCAGCACAATTGTATTGGACGTGTCCGGTGGTTTCTGTTTCAATATCTGTTATTTAGTTTACTCATGATCTTCACAGGTGATATCTGACAGAAACATGTCGAGTGAGAAGGCCATTTAATACTTTGGATGCGAAAACTTTTAAGGAATCAATGCATCACTTTAAATTTTGATTACTATACGAGAATTAACGGTTTCTAGGGCTGGTTTAACTGTGACAATATATAGATAGCTCTGCCGTTTGTTTTTCGCTTTAGAAATGCACGGGCACAGGTGTTTATGGCTTTAACTAGACTTGAAGTACTGAAGGAGATTTCGCTGGTGCCACTGCCAACCTGCTACTGGGCTTTGAAGACTCCGGTTACTCCTCTTACAAAATTGCCATCCAAACAAGATAAGATTAGATTTAGGTTAGATGGCAATGTTTGTCCTCAATCTTAAACTTACTTCAAAGGAGAACGGAAGCTCAGAGTGGAACAGAAATTTTCGTTCAAGTCCTGGGTTTTCATTCAACTTTTTATGAGTGTGCGTATATGTATGAATATGAGTGTACATGGATAGCGGGAAGCGATCATTTTACACTAAACTTAAAATTTGAATAATGTGTAGACACAAGTTTCTTTCAAGTGAAGACATATGACGAACGTCTTATGATGATCGAAATGTCTCTGTACATCAAAGCCAGAGGATGGCAGCTTTGTGAAGAGATCGTCAATGGTTCTAAGTATACAAGAAGCAAGCTTCGGAAGGAAAAGCTTCTTTTTGGGCAAGTGAATCGTAAAGATGGAAAAATTGAAGAGTTTTGTGCTGCAGAGGAGGTTTTTATTCATCTTATTTTGACCTGATACTGAGTTCGACGTTTATCCTTCACTGAGTTTCCATGCAGAGTTTACCCTGAGTTTACTCAGATTGAGCGCCCACGGAAACGGGGGTTGAGTAAAGTTTCGTTAAATCCAAGTAAACTCAACAAAGCCAGTCCCTTTAAGCCGGGTTTTGCATATGTGTGTGTGTTTCAGTATCCTTTACTGCACATATACTAAATAATGAAGAAAAAATTAAAATTTGTAAAAATAATCAGAAAGCATAACAAACTCACACATCACACATCACTTATAACAACATAAAACCTGCTTTGCTTGAATGCTTTCCATTTACTTTCAGCAAACAAGCCACAGAGCTTTTTCATTCAGACGCCTGCTTCCCGTGTACTTAGGACCAATAACTAGTAATCGTAGAGATGGTGATAGTACCTCCCCTACCTGAGGGTATCATTTCGAGATTGTCGCTGCTATAAACAATTCTCCAAGAAATGAGGTGAGACCGATGGATCTAACTCGAAAGACGAAAAACTTGATTGCTTTCCTGTGTTTGTTATCAAGACCCCGATGTCGTCTAATACAACAAACAAACTTCCGCAAGTTTCACCAGTTGGAAGTGTTTTGCTTTTCGGTAATTGCTATATTTTGCAAACGTAGTCTATAGCTAAAATTTCGTAATAATGAATTAACAGTTGAGGAAGTGCCGACATGCGATTTGGTCACTATAATTATTACTTTAAATTACAAATAAAATTCTGTTATATAATTAAATTTCATCAAAATTGCACAAATTTCCCATCAAAATTTTAATGAAGTAAAAAAAATTGGCACAAGTCAATTCCGTTTTGACTAAAAATCGAATAAATCGGTAACCGGCTTTAGTGTAGCTATAATAATATTCACAAAAAACAAACACTTCGAATATCGAAGCTTTCTCCAATCTACTGCATCCGAGGAGAATCTTTTCAAAAATAAAATTCGGCAAAAGGCCATCAGAAAATTATTATTCTGCTACAAAAAAAATTCTGTCTAAAAAATATATACAGGTTTCCTTGGAGGTATTTGTTTGTTTTTTTCTTCTTTCCAAAAACAAAATCGTTTAAGCTTTAACAAAATAAAAGTAACAAAATTGCTCACATCTTTCTATTTTGAAGGAGATAACATTGGATCCACTCTAGTCGATCCAGTAGTTGATCTTAAGCACTTGTTTCGTTAGTTTTTGAGGTATAACCAAATTCAAACCGAAAGTGAAATAACTACTATCGGGGTTTAAAAAAAAATTCAATAACGTATTATTATTATCTGTTAAGCTGTTGATGTCGTTAAGCTGTTGCCTTTAAAGCATCTTATAATATATGTGATTTTCGTGATCAATGACCATCGGAAGTCTAGGCCATATGAAAATGATTTAAGGCATAAGAGTATAGCTGATCACAAAAAAATAAATAAAGAAAAATCGGATGTGGAAAAATAGGAAATGGCCCATTTGAAGGGCATGTCCATGCACTTCAAGTGAGTTTTTTGTGCTTCTTGAAACAGCTTGACCTCTTGTTAAGAGTTTTTGTTTAGTGTTAACTTTTAGTGTTTTTTTTGTGTTGTTTTTGTTGTTGTTATTATGACTGGAGCTAATGAATTATTTATAACATAAAAATTTGGTTAACTTACTGTTTTCGTCGTCGCCGATATTTCTGATGATTTGTTCATTTTCATAAAAATGGGCATAATGATTGCCCCATCCGAAATCCTCTTCCTCCAGTGTTAAGAGATGATCAAGCACTTGAACGCCACGTTCAAGTGGGCTATGAAAATCTTTAACTAATTCTGCACACTTTTTCCACAAATCCGAATGCGATATTGTCCAATAAAGTAGGTGTCGTCCTAAATGACTTCCTATATTATTTGCAAACGCTTCAGTCATCTTAAGCCCACCATGTGGGAACCGGAAAATGTTGTTACTAGTATCTTTTTGGACAAATTACAAAATGAACCCAACTAAATTATATTGTAATGCCCTTTTAATTATATTCGCACTAAATTGGTATTCGTCGTCTACTTTCTCTTTGATTGTATGCAACAACAACGACAATCAGTAAAAAAAAAGAGACAAGAAAGAAAATGAAAGAAGAAAACCGCCACAACGTAAATTATGTAAGATCTATTCGCTGAAGTTGTTTCATACACAAAATCACTTTTCACTTTCGTTTCGCTTTTTCGCCGCGGTATGCTATTAAATATAATCTCGGACTTTATTGCATAAGTATTTTTTTTACATCAGAAACTTATTTTATTTTGCATCAGCTTTTTGGGCAGTTCTTTATCATATTATAAAATTATATTATATTTCGATAATTGATCTACTGCTCCAAATTCGTTAAACAATATTCACTAATTGCACTCAATATGCACTTCACTACAACACAACCGGTTTTCAAGTTCGTGCACTCGGTAACGTGCTAATGTGTTCTTAGGCCAAAGACTTCAATAATTATAGTTTCGTTCCGCAGCATGCGTATTGGGTGTAAACAAAAGCAGTAAACATATGATATCCACATTGATCAGTTAAAAAAGATCCGTCGAAATTGATCGTTCACCTTTTTAAAACTGGATCTTCTATTAAAAACACCAAAATACAAGCTTCTACTTCTTGATTTTTTTTTTAAAAACAAACAATCCGTCAATAAGTCGACCGATCGAAAAAACCGATCGTATAAAAATACTGATCTTTACTGTCTTTTTGAATGGTAGATCAGTAAAGCCGTTCGAGGGAGTTCTCAATTTACTTTGTATATTTCCAAACCCTGGGATGGTCAGAAACTTACTAAAAAATTATTGATTTTAAATAATCGTTGTCAGCTGTTATGCCGTCTCGATATAACCGATCGTAATAGTAGAGCTACAACAAAATGCGTGCGATGCGCGATGCCGCTAAAATAAAAATAAAGCCTGGCACATTGCTGGCCAGAGTGTTAACATAAAAGTGATCTTCAGGTTTTCAGGCATGTGACAGTGGCGTACAAGGTTTTTAACGTCTTCAAACCTAGTTTAACGAATTTTGCACTCTTAAGCTTTTGGTGTCTTGTGCTGCTGCAAGTTAAGTTGACCATCATAGATTTTTGTCCATTGAATCTGTTTTTTTTTTGTTTTTCATTGCATACACGTATGAAGCTTATACATGGAAGAATTGGGTAGTTTTTATCGCTTAATGATTTTTAACGTTTAGCTTTTGTGAATTTGTTTTTTGTTGATGATGAAAACCTTTCTATTGTAGATAAAAACGTAAGGTCAGGTAAGATTTAGGTGATCTCTTGGACCTAGAGCTAAAGCGGAAATATGAAAGAAAAAGTTTCTATGTAATTAGTTAACCGGTCACAGAGTGGTTACCTTGATCATGATCCTTCGAATCAAAAAACAGTCATGGTCTGAATGATTATGATTGAATTAAATGACTTTGATGAAGTAAAAGGGCACCTATGTATTTTGTTTTTTTTTGTAGGCTCTATGCTTTTTTTGTTATATAGGCTATATTTGTTTAAAAATTAAGGGTAAAGCATTTTAGAGATAATATGTCTAATCAAGAGGTTGATAACTTTTTATACATTATTTTATTAAGATATTTAAAAAGCTAAGAAGATGTTAGTTCAAGATTACTAACAAAACTTGCTCTATTATCTTCACTCGTATTATTTATTTACTCGCACTGATAAAAACCTAACAGTTTCTAGTTTAACATGTCGCTAACAATACAGCGATTGTTTTTAGATGAATATTCATGTTTTATAGATCGTTGAACTTTTATATTGTGAGCATTGAAAATTCTCCATAACTTTTTAGTTGCAAAAAAAAAATTATTTCAATATTTTTCATAATTTCTCTTTTCTGTATTTTAGATTTACAATAATATATTATCTCGTAAACAGAATATATTGGGAATAAATGGACATTAGTTATACATGTATAATTTTTATTAGTAATGGTTTTTATTTCACAAAAATAAGGTGAGTCTTTTTGCCTTCCAATGGTTTATTGTTTCTAATTTCTATTCTTTAGTTTGGAGTAGTCCTCTAGGATACAGAGGTGTTTAGATCAATAATGTGCTCATTTTATGTTGCAACAACAAGAGGTCATATTCTTTCATGTTTGACTACAGTTACATTTCATCTATATGTTTCCAAGAGTACGATATTTTCGATTATACATGGTTGATTTCTTCAGCTAAAAAATTGATTCGTGAAAATGAGTTCTTTCGAAACTTCCTTTATGAATTCCGTTTTTCATAAGACTCAAATTTGCGCTCAATCAAAAAAGTTTTTAGTTCCGGTAATGCAAGCGAATTTGACGTGGTAAATAGGTTGGATGCGGAAGAAGTTCACAGTTCGCCCGCCAGTGCGTTGACATATTGAAACAACACCTTTTGTTTGACCCTACCCGGCGATTTCTGTCACTTTTAACTAATCCAATAGTTATTCACTGTGTTTAAGGTAATATTTTTTCTCTTTGCAAGGTAGTCAAGTAGGAGAACTCCTATTGGAGAGGAGAATTCCTACTGCGTCCAAAAAAAGTGAAAACACTATCAATCTATCAGCGGATAGAACGCGTATTGCATTTCCGCTAAAACTTTCAAATCATCGTCAGGCTTTCGGCAAGTCACCAACCTATCGGCACGGCATGCCTGCGGATTATTTAGTCACTATGTCGCAGTAGTCCATTGAGCATTAAACCGCAATTACATCCCAAAGTCAACCCGAAAGTGCACTTTGAAGCTCTTTTATCGCAGAGAATTTGTATGCTTTTTTCTCAACAGAAACATTTTCACCACGAGAATTTTCAAAGAAACACCGTCCGATTATTCCATTCGTAAATAGAAGGGCTCAAACGGTGACTTTTGGGCTATGCACGGCTTGTTTATGCTTCAATCGCGGGTTTTCCCCTTTTGATGACCAATATCGGCAGTTTTGCTTGTGGACAAACCCATTTAAATGGAAATATGCTTCATTACTGAACCAAATCGCGTTTACAGTTCAAAATCGATTTTACATGTTTAAACTATTTCCTTACTCACATGTTTAAATTCTAAGCTTACTACTAGACATTTCACCTCCACGGACTGGTAGTAAAAAGGGTAAAACTAAGCTTAGACTCTCACATAAAATATAGATCATTACACATTAATGCTGCCTTAAAGAAGCGATGTCATCTTTTGTTAAGACCGTTTGTAGCTGGATGATACGGAGTGAACGATTTCAGCTCGTTAAAGTTGAAAATATTGTAAGTGAGCCTACCTTAGTACGTTGTGGTATACCTCAAGGAACTGTGCTTGGTCCTCAATTATTTCTCATTTATGTACAATCTCCAGCATGATATTGTAAATGGACATATTGTAGCTTTTGCTGACGAGGCTATAAGAGTGGCTATGTATGCACAAACTTGTTTTAAATTTAGCCAAATTTTCAATGTATTCACTGTCAGACAAATTTTTTGCTTAAATTTACTGATAGAAATTTTAACTTATTTCCTCTGCATTTTTTAAGATATCAAACTAGAAGACAATTAACTCGACCTCTTGCCATACATAAACCAAGAAAGCGTTAACTCAAAAATATTTTCCGTTACCTGGGTCCATTGATGTTCAATGAACTCTACTTTTAATTTTAATTTTTGGTGTGGAAGACTACATTTCAGAGGTAGATACCCTTCAGATCAGTTCTGGGCAATAGTTGCCTTTTCCAGAGCACCAGTAAAGTTTTTGTTTATACCTCCAACTCGAACTCATAGCTTTTGCCTATACCTCTCTCACTCAAACTCACAGCTTTTGCCTATACCTCTCTCACTCAAACTCACAAGCAGGATAGGAGGGATCTGGAACTACAGGGAGCCTGGTTGGCTCCAACGTCTGTTATTACTCAGTGCTGCTTTACGGTCCGCTAACACGAGTGATCCAAACCCCCTGAGTCTATTTGGCTTGAGTCCATTGGCCTAAGGGAAAAATTAGGGGCCCATTCACGATCAAGCCTTGAGCCAGTCAGTCTATTCCAGTCGGTCTGTGTCATTGTGAGCTTCATTGAGGTTATCTACATTGGTATTCCTTCAACTGTTACCGAAAAGCTTTTTCAGGAGAAAGCTATAGAAAGGACAAAAGGGGAGTGTAGTAACATCTTCACCAGAAAATTTTGACGGGAAAACTTAACACAAACACAATATGCTGCTGCTTGCTTCTTTCTTGGCTCTGCTGTTGGCACACACCCAGATATTTCCGTGCAAAGACAAGAAATTACTTGTGATGAAGGAATACCCGTCTAGACCTAGATTATGTCGTAGAACTCGTTCGGTAACAGTTGAAGGAATACCAGTGTAGATAGATACAAACAAGGTGAATGATTGTACATAAATCCTATAATCCTAATTTTGAATGCTTGAAGCTTTGATCGGGGATTGCACACATACGGCGAATTAAGTGATTCGATTTCGGGTTTCCCACATATGAGCAAGCCAATAAATGTCTGGATGCCCCGGCCTCATGGATTTTAGAGCAACCCGTATGAGGGATAATAGTAGACTAAAAATGACAGAATGCCAGCCCCGTTATGCAGTTTTACATCAGCGGCTCCTATCCAATAATATAGCGAGAACAGTAACCTCGATGATCGAAGAGGAGTCCGGTTTCCTGGCTATTGTTATAGTATAGAAGACGATAGAAATCTAGGCAGTGATCCAAAAGAAATATTCTTTACCTCATATATGTTTGTCTTGTTCTAAATCTCTATATCCATGTACTTTCAATATATGATTTCCAGACTGGTTTATATAATTATAACTGTCGCGTAGCTCTGCTACTATTTTTTTAAAACTGTAAAATATTTATTCTCACCCAACTTGTCATGTGCGTTATTTTTATGACTGAAGCTGCTCAACCGGATTTTATGAAAACAAAGCTATTATTCACTTGCACTTACTACGTCATCATCTTCGTAAAGTATTTCCAGTATTTCATGTTGTTATTTTTTTGTTTTTGTATTAATTAAACTGAAACCCTTTAAATTCATCATCACCTAACCAATTTCCGTGCAAGCAATAATTCACATCAGAATTAACTTGTATAGTATCCATTATTATGTCATAGTGGCTTTTCCCCCCAAAAAAAACAAAGCCCTGAGATTATACCGTGAAGTGATGCATTATCAACTTTGACATCAATAATAATTTTTCAATTGGGGCCATATGACTGTTCAGCCAACCTTAGCACCACTTAAATATTTCGAATATTTATTGCCATACTGTGCCTTTATATAACATAGAAACTAAATCACAAATGAAAGTAAAATTTGATGGAAAATATTTTCAGTTTTTCTTTCAATTAAATATTTAAACGGAAATAACAAAAGAAACAAAAAAAAACAATTGGTTTCTACCTACATACATGCCCAGATTTAATCAAGTTGAAAATTTCCTCATACAATTAAACCCGTTATTTTTCAGGTTGAGAAATTTACGTTTTTTTGAAACTTATATCAAAAATATCCGCCTCAGCCGTGATACTATCAATTTCCAGAAACTACTTCAACGGTTTCTTAGTTTTTATATATATACAATATGTCGTAAAAAAAGATGAATTAATATCCAAGGAAATAAGATTTAGTATCTTACAGGGAACCATCTTTGAGACATTTACAACGTTTTTACATAAATGGAAGTTACAAGATTAAATACCTAACCATAAGCCGGCTACGGAAACCAGAATGATTGCCCTTCAGTTGTCTCTTGAACTCAACCTCGGATGAAAGTGGCTAAAACCAGGTCTGTCTCTATATATATATAAAAAAAACACACAGTATTGATCTCCCGGACGGACAGCGTCAATTTGATGCAGATAGATCATCTCACCTAGTGTGACTAGAGTGTGAAGCTCCACCATCTTTGTAGTATCAGCACTATAATGTGGGATAGGCTGTACCCGCCGCGGAGGCAAACTAACCGCCATCACGTAAGTAAATGGGTCTGTCAATAGACCCAAGTTATCAGTGCGGCTAGCTGAGAGATTTGCTATAACCAAACAAACACCGGCACCAAATAGCCATGTAGAATATTTATTCAGCCTTGAAATGGTTTTCCGTCGGCTCTATTATAGTATGCCGGATAGGAGATGAGGCACTGACTAGAGGTTGTGGAATCTCTCAGTCCTCTCTATACACATCAGTATCCATATTCATAACTACTCCACATTTGTGGTTACGTCCATAAAGAACCGAAAAACGTGCCAAGATTATTGAACAAAGATTCAAATTCATACAACAAGCAATTGTTTTAGAGCATTTTTTTTGGGTAACAAATTTCAACAAGGTGCAACCTAGCAAAAACCTACTCTTTTTGCACAATCGAACTTTTAAAGGAGGTCATTAAACGAGCTGGGAAGGGCACGAGGAAAAAAGGCCAAAGTATCGAAAGTAAAATCTGTTGACTTAACATTTCTCCATTTCACTTATGCCGTCATGTTGCAGTTGCACTTTTAAAACTTCGATGCATTTTGTTTTGGATGATCCAGTGGCGGACGGAATTTTGTGATTTCGTTTTGTGGTCAGTTAAAAATATTTTTTATAATCATGCAACATGGCAAATTAGCACTTGATGCGAAGCTTTAAATTTTGTTTTAGCATAATTAAAGCTTATCTAGTGTGAAATCGTAAAAGCTAACAATTTGGCTTGAAAAGGTGTCATTGGATGAGAAGTAGTAAACCTCAATTGCTATATTATGTGAATGATTTTCTATTGTTGTATAGACGTGGATTCGATAAATTATGATAGAAAATTCTTAGCTTACTGTAAAAGATTAAAAATATTATTGGTTATAGTTGCAAGAGTGTCTTGACAAAAATGAGTTCTTATTCTTTGTTTCTCTAAAACACAAATATAGATTTTTTTTCTTATCAAATCAATAAACCTTCTTTTCTCTAATAATCATTGAACATTTTCAATCGTTCTTATAGTAGAGACCTTAAGATGTAGAGTATCCAACTACGATCCGTACCATTTGAGAACTTCAGTCATATCGTGCAGCTTATGTCCAGCAGTTTTTGCAGTAATAAATACAATTGAGGTCTGGGCAAAAGTTCGTGGAGTTTTCAGTTTACGAAAGTTCAGTTTACGACATGAAATTGGAAATAAATCACGAAACTCGAATTGCAGCGACATCACTAAACGGTCGTTGGAAAAGTGATAAAAGAAGTGTTGTGTATCTTGAAGGCACTTTATCAAAATCTGCTGCTTGGAAATGACTTCCGCGTTTTCCGTTTGAAGGGATTGATGAGTCAAGCTCTGGATGTCCAATCACTGAAAAAAACTGATGAAATCCTGAGCAAAGTCCAGCAAGATAGGTATGTCAAGATAGGATATTGATATGGAGCTACACAAGGTCGTACACGTCGTATGTGAGAGAGAAAGTGGAAGAGAAGAGAATTTGCGAACGCGTTTTTGTATGAGACCCAGTCTAAGTAACTACAATAACGAAAAAATCAATTATTAATCAATTGTTCAAGTTGATGTGCATCAGCAAAATCTACTCCACTATCCACTATCTTATAAATGCTGTATAAGGACAATCTATTGTTCAAAATATTACAAGAACTTCGACAAAACCACCTAAAACAGAGCACAGCGCAGTAGAGAATATAGAGCGTGTCAAAAGGCTTTAAAAAATATTGTCAATCACCATCAAATAATAAGTGAAGCTTCAAATGATGTTGTACCAAATGACGACAGATTTATGGTGTATCAAGACAACTTCACACTCAACAATATCTTATCAATGACATTAAATAATCCATCAACAGAATGAATCACAATACGAATGATCTTCAAATTAATGATTCGTTTTCTAATTTTCACCGCCATATAAAAGCCCATGAGAAATTTAATATAAAATTTATTAACAACTTGTTTGGACATATTTGCACAGTATGGTTTATAGTTTATGGTTTTAAACCAGACCATCTCCATATCCTCACAATTATCGAATTCTAAATAAAATTCTACCCGATGTAATCTAAGAAAGATATAGCACCATGCAACACGTAAATAATAAAATATATATGCACACGAAAAATAATAAAATTCAACCATGTCAATGTACAATGGGTTCAAATATCCGAAGATACCTAATAATTTATCACCGTAGAATGTATTATCTGAGAGAATCATTTCGCCACGAATTCCATTCGTGCAGATTCGAAGATTAAGACCAATACGATATTTATGGTTAAGTTCCTGCTTGTGTTAGTACAAAGATTAAGCATCTCCAAAGAAATGTTGGTGACGCCCAGTGCATCAGTGTGCATATCAACTGTAAAAAAATCACAAAACGAGCTAGTTGCATTATATTATAAAAGAAATCATGAGGTGCCTATACTCAGCCAGCACTTTCCAGGGTTATTAATTCTCCAGACCGCTTATCCCCTGGACGCCGCCGGGTACCGTCATAGGATCATTCCAGACCGATATTCCAGAGCCTCTCTGGGAACATCTTCGAGCGGGGCAAGGTTAAATGGGCAGTGGCCTCTTTTCAACCTTACAAATCGTGTCCCGGCACTCCTTCAGAAGTGCTTCGAGCTGATTTTAGACAACTTGGTCTGTTTCTTTACAGCAAGCTTCAATTGGGGATATATTCCAACCATCTGGAGAAGGCGCTGCTTAAATTATATAGACCTAGCAACTTAACCTCTTTTCTTTTGAAAACGATGGAAAGGTTTCTGGTCCTTCATATCAGGTGCAGCTGCCTGGTGTTCTCCCTTCCTCTTCATAGCATTCAGTTCGCTTACTCAAAGGATAAGTCAACAGAGGTTGGCTTACACCATCTAGTCAGCAAAATCAAGAAAGCCCTCCTCTCTAAGGAGACTGCCTTATGTGCGTTCCTTGATTTCGAGGGTGCTTTCGATAACACTGGCTATGATTATATTTCCGCACACAGTTGAGTGGATAAATTCCGTGCTTAAATAGCGGGACATTTCTTCTACCCTGGGTATGAGCCAGTTCACACGATGCCATAAGTGTGTTGAGTAAAACCGGTTTTATTTGTAAATTTCTTCCGTTCCCTCCCCTTTCTCATCTATAAAACCGATTTTACTTGCCATGAATATGGCACTGTGTAAGGAAGCCCTATTAGTGTCAACGATATAAAGAGCTACCCTCAAAGTAGAGTTTTTTTCCCGCTACTCTGGTTGTCGATCAACTTATGACTCGAGTACACCATTCTGGGTTGGAGGTTATTGGCTATGCAGATGACCTTGCCATCATTGTCTCTGGAAGTCAATTACAAAGGCCCGAGAAGTTCAAAGATGGTGTACCACGGAGGGCCTATCAATCACTCCAAATAAGGGCCGTCTTGGTCCCTTTTTGTAAATGTTACAAATTCGACCTAGGTGCAATTTGTATCCAGGACACGACAGTTGGGTACTCAGACTCAGTCAAATATCTGGAAATAACGCAGGATAAGAGACTGAACCGGAACTCTCAACTGGACTACGCCATCAGTAAAGCCAATAGGGCTATAGGTGCCTGTAAAGGGCTTTTGGATAACATATGGGGTTTTACTCCAGGAATGATGTACTGGATGTACAACTCGATCGTTAAACCTGTTGTTACTTATGCCGCTACAGTCTGGTGGCCCAAGACCAAACAAGTGACGGCGAACCTAAAGTGCAGCAGACTGCTTCCATCTCCATTACTGGCGCTATGCGGACCTGTCCCACAGCTTCTATGCAACCACATCTTGTATGTGACCCAGAAGCGTTCAGATAGCGAAGACGGGAACTCTATCGAAGAGTCAGCGGTTTCCCACAATTCATACTAAGTTGCACATACTCTAGGGTCAGAGAGGGTAATCTTATTTCATTGACTCATTCTTTAGCGATATAGATGAAATCGTCGACCTTTTTTTAAAGCGTAACTTTCTATTTTAGCTAGCATTTCAAAATTATCTAGCGAAAACCTATCGTCTATTGATTATAATTTGTATTTTACTGTATTTTTTTAAAAAAACCATTTTATTGTAAAATTTTAAATCTAAATCCGCAATTTTTATTTTTCAGATCCTTGCATTTATATTATGAGATTCGCAAACAAATTGCAATTTGCAAATAAAACCCACGAAGTATCAATGACTGCTTTAAGGATCGTTCAAAGAATGAAAAAAGACTCTATACATTCTGGTAGACGACCCACAGGACTTTGTGGTGCAGGTAAAATATTTTTATATAATCTTAATCTTGAATTAAAACACAGAAATAGAATAAAAATGGTTATTTACAGCACTATTAATGGCAGCTAGAATGCACGAATTCAGCCGAACAATTGGAGATATTGTTAAAATTGTTAAAATCCATGAGTCTACCGTTCGTAAAAGACTGACAGAATTTGCAGACACTCCAAGTAGTTCCTTAACATTAGATGAATTTATGGCTGTAGATTTAGAGGCAGAACAAGATCCACCCGCATTTAAAGCTGCAAGAAAAAAAGACAGGGAACGAATTCAGAGGGTAACAATTTATAAACATTTTTATATTTATATTTATCATCAATTTTATCATTTAAGATCGGTGACAGCGAGCTCTCATCTCTTCAAATAGAAATTGATGCACAGCTAGAAAGAGATTTAAAAAAAGTCCATAAAGCTCGATTAAAATCTTTAGTAAACGTCGATGAGCTAGAAGCACAAGAAGCCGATGAATTCATCACTGAGTCAAGCATGGAAATTATTAAAGAATATCTAGCAGATGACCCAGAAGCTGTAGATGTTAAAATTGATAAAAAGCCAAAAGTGGAGGGGATGCGACCCGATATTGTTGCTATGTGCATGCCACAATTGGAAAAGCCCAGAGATACAGAAAATAGAAGGTGTGATGTCGATGAAATGGGACTTTATTTAGAAGATCTAGATGAGGATGAAATTGATGGTTATATTATGTCAGAACAAGAAGCTTGCTCCAAAGAAGGAATGTGGAATAAATTAAATGCTGAATATCTTCAAGAAATGAAATTGAAAGAAGAGAAACTTGCTAAGGAACGCGAAGAGGGTAAGCCAGAGAAAAAGAGAAGAAGAACACGCAAGAAGGCAATTGGTCCATCGAATTCTGCTGGCGAAGCTATTGAGAAAATGTTACAAGAAAAGAAAATTTCTAGTAAAATTAATTATGATATTCTTAAAACATTGACTGCACCGAAAATAGAGATCCAAAAAGAGGAAGAGAAGGAAGTCGTTTCTAAGATTGAAAATACTTCTTCAACAGATCAAAAACCGTTGACAGCAGCTATTGCACGGTTTGATTATTTTGGTTATTTCTTATGATGATTAAAATTAACTTTTTAAATTTTTAGACAAACTCACCATCATAATCCTATGAAAAAGAAAATGAAATTGGAAATTGGTTTGCCAGTTGTTGAAAGTACAAGCGTTAACAAAAACGATCCAATTGTAGAAAATGGTGAGATATTTTTAATTTGTACTGTTTCATTCTCATCTAAATTGTGTTACATTAATATAGGCAACACTTTTTTTCTAACCTTGTATATTACATAGAAGTAGGAGCATATTTTAGATAATAGTAGTAAATTTTTATGCTAGCCCATGCTCACTTTAGTTCAATATTGAAGACGCTGAAGAGATTCAAAGAAATACCCAACAAACAAAGTTTTAGCACCGTTCTTCTTGTGTTTTTACTCTATATTCAGTTCTGTCGCAATGTTAAGTATAGCACATTGCTTTTGGTATTTATTTTTATAATCCGGAGAAGAAACATTTCATAAATCAGGACTTTCATATTTTTCAATTAATTCCTGAATTAACTCGCTGTTCCACATATTTAAACGAATTGTCTCGCGACAATATTGCAACTAAAATAAAAAACAACAACCGCAATTAGCAAACAGTCCAAGCAAACAAAAACCACGTGTTCACACTACACATTTAAATGATGATGCTAATGTTCTTTTATACTTCTAGATGACATCGAGGAGGAAGAAGAACCTGAACCAGAACCTGAACCAGAGCCAGAATATTCATCTCTTAAAGACATGCTGAATAATGGTGAAGATGATGATTATTACGGCTACGATGAGGATCACTACTAATTATCCAAGTAGAACGTAACATTGAAAGTAGTTTTATATCCCAGATCATTCTTAATATTTTACCGATTATAAGTATTTCCTAATTTTCTTATTTAACCTAAAATAAGTTAATTTAATTTTGTACTATACTACTCGCATTTTTATCGCATCTGCAATTTGAATTCGCAGCTTTTAAGTTTGATCTTTTCTTTTTATTGAAGGATTTTGTGTGTTATATTGAAATAGTTCAATTACATACTTCTTATTTTCGTTTGATTGAATTATTTTGTTGTTACTAGAGTATAGTATGGAGCATTTTCTGTATGGGATATTAAATTCATTTAAATATTTAATAATAAATAGAAAATATGTGACACAATTGAAATATGTATTTAGAAGGATTTGAGGAAGTTAATTTTTAATTTATTTATTTGAAGTCCATTAATTGCAATTACTTAACCACAAATATATTGAAATATACGTTAATAATACAACGATGTTTGTTTGTGCATTTTGCTTTTTTTTGCATTATCGTTCGGCTTTTTAAAAAATAAACTAGAAATAAACTATATGTATAAAATTTAAGAAAAGGAGGAAGTGTGAATTTTGTATAGCAGATCTGTTATTAAAGAGGATTTCGCTAAAGATATGTAATTATAAGAATAAAGCTACTGTTGAATAGCTTTTAGGATAGCTACTCTTTTATGTTTTAAATACCAATAGCTTTTAGATGATCTTTCTTGGATTGTGACGCCTTATATTCTTCTACTGACCCCACGGTCCAACTAGAATCTTGGTCTTCGCTTTTCGTCGTCTTAATTACTAGTTAAAATTCTCTACTTTGATGTATGAAGAAGCGTACCTGCAACCGATCACCACCACCTCTTTCTTGTTCGTCTTATTCGATACTGTCTGGGAAAACTTGTGCTTCTCTTTTTACTGGCATGCGTTCGATGTGCCCAGCCCAGCGAAGTGCAGCGTCTACTACAGGATTCATACAGCGTTATGCAGGATTCTATATTGCTCGCCAACGAATATGATCTGGGATTTTTGGGGCGGTTGGACAAACAGTTTCTGGGCCAATGGTTCAGGTTTATTAACGGTTAAAGCCGGAATTACATTATTGTGTCGTGGCGCTGTGTGTCGTAGTCTAACACATGTATTTCCATTAGGCTGATTATGGGTGAGTTCAAAAACTCATCACTGCCGCAACACTGCAATATTCAGCTACAGACTTCCAATTGCTGAATTCTGCAGTGTTGCGGCAGTGATGAATTTTTGAACTCACCCTATATTATTGTGGTGTGGCGCGCCTAATGGAAATACATGTGTTAGATCACGACACACAGCGCCACGACACAATAATGTAATTCCCGTTTTATTATTAAAGAGTTATTTTGTTTGCCAGCACCAGCTGCTACCTTGTAACGTGCGCGCTATCCCTTCGTAGAACACATATCGAGTTCAATTACGCCTTTGTGACGCATCTCTCTGTACCTCCAAACAGATCGATTTAGTGCTGGTGCAGCTTTTCGCTATGCATCTTCTTATACCTTAGCGCATTTTTATCTTGCAATGCCTGTAGACCTAACTGATTCCAAAGCCTATTGCAGAATTCTTCATTATAAGTGATCTCATCTAAGTCTCCACATTTGTTCACCACATAGTGGGTGCACGTTTTCCTTAGTCACTTCACCAATCGATTCGTTGATCTTCTGTTGGAGGTACTCCGTTTTGCTTGCCGCGCCTTTAATTTCAACAGTAAGTAACCTTTTTGCGTTCTCCTATACGGGTGACATTGTCGGCAAGATCCGCTTTGAATTTGGGCTGTTTTTCAATAGTATGATTGTTTGCTTGATTGAAAGCAAGTTTGCACGATAAGCAGACAAGCAAGATTGGCATAGACTTGCAAAATAGGTTGTATTTAAAAAAAATTCTTGCAACATTCCTTTTTGGAATAATATACTATGTTCATTCAACGCTGAAATTTGTATCGCACACTTTTTGCGAGTCGCTCTTTCATTCGTCTTGCAGAGTGAGTTCCTCGATTACGATTTGTTGAGGTTTTGCTATCATTCAAGTGATGGGTTAAAGAATGTCGCAAGTCATTACCTTGCTCGGAGGAACGCACGTTTATTAAAGAAAGAAAGAATAGAAGTCACCATCGTATAGAGTGAGTCTTTAGATAAGAATAATTCAAGTGCGACAAGCATATGACATAGTCCTAAAAACTGATGGTTCCAAATCAGAGTCAGGTATAAGCGCTGAAGTTTTCTTCTCCCCTCTATACCTCCAAATACTACTGCCTGCCTAATTCTGTTATGTTCCCTGGCGGGTGCAGAAGCCGCTGGGTGTGTCGAAGAAAAGTTAACGAGTCCTGCATTAATTAATCGAGGCTAGCACTAATTAATCGAGGCTAGCGCCTCGACAACCATCTATACTTGACAAAGTACAAAACCAAGCCATCAAACTCATTAGCGATGACACCTTTTGCTCCTCTGTGAGGGTCTATACTAGGACCAACCTCCCGACCCCTAATCCAACCCATTCGCCCTTTTTTTCAAATCAAGCTTCCTGCTAACGACATTACGGAGTATAGTACAAAGAGAGATTTCTAAGCTTGTATTCTCACATAGAAAAAAGAAAGGCATCGGAAAGACATTTCCATAATTGACACTGATATGTAGAGCCCTGATAGAAATAGTAGAGGAAGAACAGGACAAAATATAACAATCGACAGATATAACATAGAATCCGTAAACGAATACGCTATTTAGGAACTCAAATTAACAAAGACAACAGCACTACGGCGGAATACAGCTAGCGAACAAAACATATTACAAAATGTTGAAATATGTTAAATCAAAAAGAATAAGCAGATCTATCAAATTTAAGTTATACAAAACCGTGATAAAATCAGTAGTCATGTACGGATCGGAAGCATGGACGCTCACTCGGCATGACGAGCCGGTTCTCGGAAGCTGCGAAAGAAAAATTCTCCGCAGGATCACGGGCGCAGTAAAAGAAGAGAGTGTCTGGACGATACAACTACGAGTTGTACAAAATATACAAAGAACCTGACATAGCATCAAGATAGGACGCCTATGCTAGATAAGAGATGTAATGAGAATGCCGGAAGAAGCGCCCCGAAAAATCCTGTTCCTCCAAACGCCAGAGAAGATCTAGGAAGAGATAAAAAGGTGACATAGAAATGGACTTACGCACAATTGGGATTACCAACTGGAAGAGAGGGAGACGCAGGGCCGAGAACGTTGAAAGAAAATTCTTAAGTAGGCCAAGGCTCACAGAGGGCTGTAGCGTCAGTTATGATGATGACTCGACTGTAAGGTCGCCGCAACCACTATCACTATCTCCCCTTAAATTGACCTTCAGGAAGGACTTCTTCGTTGAAATCCCCTCAAGAAGAGGGTGGAAAAACGGAGATGTCCTGAAGCAGTTTGATATACGGATAATCACCGAAAGCTCCAAAACATCAAAGGTCGACGGGCAGGAGTCTGTCTAGAGAGCACTAACACTTCAGTGTTCAGGCACCTTTCGGTACACGCTAATCTCTTTTACGCGGAGGTGCTAGCGATCCTGAAGGCGTGCCAGATAATGAATCTCGAACTTGTTGCATTGGAATTTTCATAGATAGCTAAGCTTCTATAGAAGCTTTAGATTCAGTGATGATGCGGTCCAAGCTAGTGGAGCGTTGCAGAGCTGAGCTAGATAGGCTCGACAGCATAAGGCTGTTTGATCACGGCGGCGGTCAACGGTCCGTTTTTTACAAGGGAGCGTTGTCCGTCGCTCAGTGTTCTTTGGATAAGTATGAATGTTTGTTTACGCAACGAACATTCACCCGTTGGCTGTATACGCGACGTGTGCCCATCCGTCGATCCTCGGCAGTGAACCACTTGATCCTGTACGGATAGACGTTTTCGCTTCAGAATGTGACTCTTGTCTGAGTTCCCTGGAGTTCCCAGCCAGAGTTGGAGGGCACTGGGTGCATATTATGGCTAGGACGACTTAGCCCACTGACAACAAAGAAAGAACAATGGCCTTCCTAAATAGGCCTCGAAGAGATATTAGAATTACGGCAATCATCACGGGAGAATGTCCTATAGGGAAACATTCGTTCACGTCCTGTGTAAATGCCCAGCTTTAGTCAAAGCCAACGCACACTAGCCATTTACGTTCTGGAAGACTTAAACGAGATCTTCAAACTAGAGGCCGAGCTCTGATAAGCTTCCTAAATCCCACGGGATGGCTTCAGACATCCGACACAGCCGATCAAACGACCACCTAACTTTAGCTACCCGAAGTTGTGGCATGAAAACGGCACAACAAAAGCGCTAAAGCCCTAACCTAACCTATTACGCAATCGTAAGCGAAAATCCCGTTCGCACTTCTCACCAGCATTTTTTTACATATAGTTTATGTAAATAATTTCGATTTCGCTAAAACAAACCTTTTCAACAAAAAAAACCAACAGAAATATTTTCAAATATAAAATCTTGTTGTGCCTCTAACTTTAGTATTTCCACATCCCGCCGCGAAATGTCGCTGCAATCGCAAAATTGAATTCATGTTTTTGTCAGTTTGCGGCTTCGCTCAACTTCGCTTTCCCATTGGCATTTCTACATTCGACTCGTAGTTGCTCGCAGTTTTCACGAAAAAAATTTCTTGTCTCGGTTAACGTGAAGAAAAAATTTTTTTAATTTGAAAAAGGTGTAAAATTTCAATGAAATAGCAAAACCGCAAATGCAGATAATCATGTCCAGTGCCAGGTTTAATCGAAATTAATGCAGTAAAAGTGTTTGGAAAGGTTTTTGGAAGTGTCAAAAGTGCTTTGTGTCATCGTCCCCCACAGAGTGAAGGTTTTTTTGTTGTTGTAAAAAAGGGAACCAAGAATTCATTTTTATTTTGCTTCGAGGGAGAAAATCCGAAATTTTTGCATTTTTTGATATTTAAATAATATCGCGGCGTTTTATTGCTGTTTGATAAATTCTAAGTTAAATGAGATTAAATTGAAGTTTTGAAGGTTGTTAATTTGTATGAAGTGCGTGCACCGTGCGACAATCCCATTGTTTAATTTCGATTTCAGTTGCTGTAGAGAAATTTGTCTAAACTGGATTACATCAAAAACGAAGACATAGGATCTCTACAGGAAAACAATCCCGTGGCCAATAACAAAATGGTCAAACGGTAAGTTTTTGAATTTCCGATTTATAAATGCAAAGATGAAAAAAAATTTGTTTAAAGCAGAGAAATCCCGCTGTGTTGGAGCGCGGGGGACATGAAGAATAAAGGAATATAAATTTTTTTAGGGAATGACGTCGTTCCACAACGGGGGTTTTGTTTACATCCTTCGTGTGGGCACTCTGGAAGCGCATGGATACAGAAGGGACGATGCAGCTTCAAAGTTGGCAAAAATATGGTTGGCGGGGGTGGCTGCAAAATCGATTTCTGCCTTCTCTAAAAAGCCTTCCCAACAGCTGTGGGACGCGCTATGGGCTTTGTGATTCTGTGCTAATGTATGCTAGCACATAAATGCGCCTCTCTCGCCACCCCCACCATAAAGTAGCTTTGTTTACATGTTTTGACGTTTTACTTCTGTCGAAACAATTCATTTGGGACAAATTTCCGTCCTTTTAAAGATAATTTTCTCTAGCCAGTTGCGTGTGGTTTCGTAATTTTGCAAGAATCTTGCCCAAGAATTTTCGTATCTTGTGTTTCTTTGGATTTTCGACAGAATTAGCCACGAAAAACTTAAAGCAAGGCAAGTGCCCGTGAAGAAGTATACACACGCCAGCCAAGAAGATCTTGTTGCACATTAAGAACACAGTTTCAAAAGAGCTGTGCTGCGTTGACCTATTTTCCAACAAAAACCCAACTTATCAATCCAAATTGAGCAATTGATGTCTTGATTGATGGGGTCATTGTAACAGGGGGGGGGGTGTAAGCAGAGTATATCAGCTCGCCTCGAGGTACTACACTGCGCCAATGCGTAGTTCCCTCCAGTTTGCGGTGTGGCGTTTTATATTGGGACGCGATAATTAAGTTCATTTTTATCGGCGTTTAATTTAACTTCATAATCTTTACCCTATTAAGTCTGGCGTTAACAGAAATTTAAATACAATTCCTTTCCTGTTTTTTTCTTTTCTTTTATTTCCCTGATGTAGCGGCGGCGGCGGCTTAAATGCAAAATAAACAAGTGACAAAAGTCAACTCTATCCGCGTTGCAATATTCTTTTGATGTTAAGCTTCATTATAAAGAATCTTATCACACGACACTAGAAAACTACGTCTTATCATAAAGAAGACTTATTTTCTTTTTATTTTTATTTTTTTAAATATTCGCGCCTACAATAACAGATTTCCCGTCTGTCGTTCTCGTCTTCAACATCCACCATGATTACTGGTCTACTTTTAGTGCTGGCTTGTTCCTCATATTGATATTGTTGCCATATAAAGAACGGGGTAAACAATTTTTGAAAATGACTCTCTAGCGGGTATATAATTAACACATCTAAGGTGACAATAACCCGGTGATTATCATTTTGTGAGTGGTACCAAAAAAACAACAACAACAATTTTGTTGCTGGTCATTCGAGCTCCTTTCAGCATTTTCAACTTTTGGAGTCTTGGACTTTCTGTTGATGGTCGATGAACCGCAAAATCGTTATGGATATAATCTACCGAGTTGTTAATGATTTTGTTGTGATTCATACCACACAATTTTTAACAGTTAACTATGTTACAAGTGGGTTTTTACTTCTCTTTGTTCACAAAGATTTATACGTGCTAATTAAACTACAAACTATATTCGTATTTGCTTTATTCCGACACCGCTAATTATCTCGACATGACATTTGATTAGAACTGGTCTTATAATAATTTTATCCTTATAAACCGAGAGAAATATAAGTGTTCTTATAAACAATTTCATGTTTTGTTGTATTACAACAAATCTCAATATTCGCGTAATTTATATTTTGATAAAATCGTGACTCATTATAAATCTCGCAAAACGACAATACAGTATATTTAAGCAGCTGCGGCGAGCACATTTTGCGATAAAATATTTTTTTTTCTGTGAAAGCCCCCCGCCCAGGAATCACCCTTTGTAGTATCAGTCTGTCATGTCGATCAGGTCATATTGCAATGTCTAGTAGTAAGCTTGGTTTGAAAGATATGGGAGGATACGATAGGTTAGATCCGGTCGCTGTTTAAGCAAATGGCGTTGAACCTTACATTTGAACTCTGGTATGTTATACGAGTTCAGAAATACTGACTGCGGAAGTATGTTCCACAGTTTTTGAAGTAAAATTTTGTTAGGCGCGCCTTGGCCAACAAGGCCAGGCCGTTATCTAATTACGATTACATAATTACAAATTCACCATTAGAGGTAAATTATTTAAGATTTTTCTTGTAACTGGGTGCTTAGAATACCAAAGCAGCTGATAGTCACAAGAATAGTCTCAAACTTCCAATGACAAGCACGAGTCTCAAAACCTTGTGACTTATGACTGATCACAATTTAGATAAAGGGTGGTAATCTTTGACAGTGATCAGAATTTTTTACGAGAGAACATGTAAACACCTTGTGCCCAGATGGAATAGGTCTTTTTCTATCCAATGACTGTACAGAATTACAATAACTCATTTCTGTAGCTAAATATATCTATAGCAGCTGTCATAATCAAGAGCAGCAAATATTCGTTAAGCAGAAACTGCATAAAATATCTACACTGGAGGTTTGCCATATATATTAACGCACGTTATAGATAAATATTATATTTTAACTACGAATGTGAACATGCTGAATGTATTAGCTAACGGTGCAGTTGGAAAATCCATGTTGATATTCTTCCCTAGAGTCACTGTCATGTTGATGAGTGGGATAATTGGAGGTTCTGCTTCGCATTCTTCCTGAATTACGGCTCTCTTCGATGGGAGTACTACCACCGGTGTCCTTAACTGCCTCCAAAACTTTATGTCTTTTCTGCCGTCAATTTTTCCAATGGCGGCAATTCGCCCAATTTCACGACTATAAGTAAGTACTTGTTGCCACAAATTGCGCGTCTTGTCCAACAACCTTTGTGCTGTAATATAAACGAAAATTGGGTCCCATCCCAATATGTGATGCTGATTTTAAGGACTGGTAATGCACGCGGATGACATTGGCTCAGAATCGGGACCGGTGGAGAGAACGGTTGCGAGAGGCCAGGACCGGATCCCGGTTGTAGAGCCGTTAAAGAAGAAGAATGCACGCGCCTAATGCGATGAAACTCACCCAGAAACTTTTAATCGTATCCTTAGTTAATAACAACTTTAGTTGTGCGTAGACGAGCTTTTGTTGTATCGCTTGCATAACATTTCCCAATCTGCAATGTCGGGCTTCTTCTGTTAGGCTGCTGTAGTGGCCCATACGGCCACTAATCAAAGTTGTCACCCATGTAGTGGCCATACGGCCACTAGCCAAAAATTAGATAAATATATTTATATTTTTATTATTTAATATATTTACAATGAGTATCCGAAGATAACTAAATTTGAACATTGATATTTTGCCTTATATAGGCTGGAAATATTCCATCGCCTACTTAAAGTAGACGACGAAATATATCCAGCCTGCTAAGTAATTATTTTCTAGGGGACACCAGGTAGTTGCTCTAATAGCCTACCTGGGTCCCATACTGCTTTTTAAATAATGTAGCTTGTCGATCGGTGTTAGGCGGTCTTCATTATGTATCAGTGATGAAACATTGCCCACGATGTATACTGGCCTTCGGATCTCCAATGTTGGCAGTTTCACTAAGGCCCTTGATGATCCTGATGATTTCTCAGTAGGAGTGGTCTGAATCAGGTGAGGGGTGCCGGCACTCAATGCATTCTGTACGTCTCACAGATATTCAGAATAGATCTGTTCGAATTTCAGGAACTGATCACTCTTCAGGTGAACTGCTATAGCACATTGGATCTTCGGGTCGTCAATACTGCTTATCGGCGTTCGCGCTTGTTGTGGCTTGAACACTGTCTACAGTGACGATACTGTGTTTTTGTAGCGCCAACCCCAATAAACGACTTTTGTTCGAGACGGGGTTGAATGAAGGACTGGTAGATTATAGCCCGGCCTCAGTAGCAAAAGGCTCAAGGCGTCCGACTACCATCTCAGAAGTCCATGGTTCGAATCCACTCCGAGGCATGGTCCTTCTCCTTTCCATTTTGCTAACATAGATAACTTTCCTTCTTTTTTGTCTTCTCTTTTACTGCCATCGCCTGTAAACATAAATAAGCGAAGAAGCCATCTCTTGTTCGATCATCGAAGTCAACTTTCTGTCTTTGTAGAATTGGAAGGGATTTGGTGGAATCAAACCGCGTGTTGACGTCAGTTCTTTCACTCTGCTACCTTTTAGACAAAGGGGCCATTACCTCTGAGCGCTAGTCTTTCACGGGTTGCTGGCCGAGAAAGAAACTTGTATCTCTTAAGGGCGTATATACATTTGAAAATCTTTTTTTTACGTTTCCTACAAGAATATCTTCTCGAGAATGAATATACAGCATAAATTTCAAACCACTCCGTAAAATATTTTTCGAAACCAGTGACTCACCGCATGTATCCCGCAAAATCTCACCTGTTTAGCTGATGACTTACCGTGCGGGTCATATACTGAGATCGAAATGATCAGTCGTTGGGTCATCGGCCAAATTGTTCCAACCAATAGCCGATGACGCACACAGTATGAAGGTTAATTATATGGTGTTGGAATATAGATAATTCAGTGAAGTAAGGAAAATTAAATTTCAATTATGTGAAATGAGATTTTTGAATCCGTGATCAAGATATCTCAAGAACCGCTGGACGGATCGTTCTGAAATTAAAACTACTCATTATTAACCTAATTATCTTGGCTTTGTATATATCCCTTAAGATATCACATTTTGGCCATTACATCGCAGATCTTTAGTTAAAGTTATGCCTAGGATGTTAAGTAATGGGTTAACCGTTAACCATTAGATTCACACCGCCCACTGAGAAAGAAAGAAATCGGTGCAGCTGGTATAAGAGAAAAGACAGTAATACTTTTTAGAATCGTTCAATGACTCTAGCTTCCAAATCAAGAATGAGTTCAATGTCCCTACTGTAAGGATTTGACATGAGTTGACAATCACGAAGATGCCAGCTCTATCTAAAGCCTTGGAGATATCTCGAGCAATCAGAAAGAGACTCACCAAAACGATGAATATTTTTTGGTTGAGGTGCTCTCTTAGACACATAAGGAGGTCCCCAGTACATATTTTTGGTCTAAGGCCATACAGCCTGTGTCATAGCGTTTGTTTGAATGATTTAAAATATATTCCCCTTTATATTCAATCTTTGACTTGTAGATAATAGAATGGGTTGTGGAAGGAATGAAATTCTTGATGGAAGTAACCAACGACCAGAAAAATGTACTGCCAGCTTTGGCACATTAAAGATCTTACTTCCCAAACCTTTCTGGAAATTATGATCTAACTTTCTTAAAGCGAACGAATTATAAGTTTACAAACATTTTCTTTTGTGTTTTTATAACAACTTTCAATATTCATGATTTTCATTTAACAATATCGTGACTCATTATAAATCTCGCAAAACGACAATCCAGTATATTTAAGCAGCCGCGTGCATGCAAGTTTTGTGATTAAATAATTTATATGGTAATGAAAGAAATATCCTCATGGTGGATGAGTATATTTAACAGTGTTATAATGATGTAATTTTTAACCCGTTCTACTATGTTATTATATATATTAGCGAATATTGTTGTTATTAAAACATTAGTCATTTTATTTTGTGTTGCTTTTAACAATCGATCTAATTCGCTCCTCTTTCTGTAAATCTCAATTTTTCACTATATGAACGCTTTAACTCCTTTAATCCTTGTACATGGCGCTAGAAATCGCACGTTCATGTCGTATCGCCTACGACTTCTAATAACAGCGTATTCTTTGCTAGGTTTGTGCTCTTGAGATTTTTGATTAAACGGAACTGTTTTCTAAGAAAATCTGGTTAAGAGCTTGTCATGTAAAGGTTAAAGGGTGAAAAAGTCAATTAGTACATCATTCTTAAATTAGTACGTAACTTACTAAATGAATTGTTGCGCAATTGTAGTTACCTTGACATTTTCTTAATTCAAAATCTAACCTTTAGCTTTTCTGTAATACATAGAATATAGAATTCTATCTTACAATATATTTTTTAGATATTTTTGTTTTAGAAAATCCAATTACCGGTTTTATTGAAAATCTCCCCTTTGGATGATTTCTGTAATACCAAACATTTCAGCTTTAGAATCCTTTCACAACATATCAACTAACACAACCACCGAACGTCATTGTATCAAGGTAATTTGATTCAAATCAGATACTTCGATTAGTATAATTTTTCAGAATAAGGTTGTTTTGGATCTTTATGCATAAATCCTGATGACTGGGAACATTAATGGTAGACTCATTCTTCCCGAGGCATAACCCTCTTGTGGGATCATCCACAACGGGCGCAACGGTCGACAGACGGCACAGCAAAAAACCGCTTTGATTTGTTAAAACCAGATTTGGAGCTTTAGTTTTTTGGCCTTAGTGGGCCGATGAACATACGGTCGGATCCCAGTCTGGCTAGAACGTCTGCCTTTTATTTATTTGGCAAACAAGGCACACTTAACGCTAGTTACAAAAAAGTTTACCAAAAAGTATATCTCGCGTATCTGGGCTGGCATGGCGGTAGTTCGACAAGATGCAGAACCGCACCATCATATTAGTCGATGATGGCACATTTTGCTCCTGCAAAGCAGCTGCAAGAAATTTTATTGCTATTACGATATGGACTGTTCTACTGTTTTTTAATAGAAAAACCCGGCTGTGGAATAATTTTCTACTGACAGTATTCCCGAACTCGTAGAAAATTCTCAACTTTAAACCTAAGGTTCATCGCCTATTTCTCGAACACCCCCACACGCCTTACTTATCGTATTCTCTTCTATCCTTCAAACTAAGAATACAACTAGACATTGCAGCACGATTTAGAGGACATGATAAACTGGTATTACAAAGGCTGATCTCTAAGTTTGGGTGTTCTACATAAAAAATGGAATAGTGTTGCAGCTGCGACAAGTGCTGTAACAGCTGCGACAAGTGCACGGCCACAAAGCAGCCATCGCACCTTGCAACGACAGAATTTGACCATCGCACACTAAACCTAAATGGTGGTATGATGCAGTGCGATGCAGGCGTAATGGTTAGATTGCCTAATCGAAGCTAGTTTCATCCAGGGGCGGCGCTTTCATAGGTGCGAATGGTGCACTTGCACCGGGCGCAATTTGACGATGCGCAATCTGAAGTTGTCGAAAGCGCCTTCTATGTTCAGGAAGGCTGCCAAGGTGGACTGTTTTTATTGTATAAAGAACTCTCCAGTGAGAAATAGGAAATATGAAGGCTTAGAGAACGACATAGGGACCTCTATTATGGAAATTGGATTGTATAGGTCTATAGAATTGCGGAGCCCAGGATTGTGCTAGGGAAAATACCGAAACACATCCTGGAGCAGATGATGAGGTTGGGGGATTTGTGGAGAATGGTGGCAGTGGCCATCTACCAGAAGCTTAGGCAGTACGAAACTTAAAGAAACAGCATTAGCGGGACAGTTTTGTGAAATTAAAGCGCAAGCAAACCCAGCATAAAAGCAAGATCGCGAAGCAAATCCTGATTGGACGCAGGCTTTCATGGTTGCAAATGGTGCACTAGCATCGGGCGCAATTGGACGGGACGCAATTTTAGAAATTAAGATTTTTAAAAAAAAATTTAAACTTTGAAAAAAACATTTGAAAAAGTGTTCCTGTGCTTTCTTTTTCATATATTAAAGGAACTCCACAGAGTGTTTGTGTCTTTTTCAGTTGCTTTCACTGCGATAAAAAAATTAACAGCTGATGGGGGCGCAATATGGCATACTGAACCGGGCGCAAAAACACCAAGCGCCGGCCCTGGTTTCATCCCTTGGAGGAGGGAGGATGAGTATAGAACCTTATGGCTGTCGCACCAACCAATATAATTTTGTAACGTAATAAAAACATTTATTGAATCTCCCCGAGTAAAAATAATACACATTAAAATCTAAAAATGCGGCCGCCTGAAATATGCGGTACCCCAACTAAGTACTAACCACGTCCAATGCTACTTGACCTACGCAATCGAACGAGAACCGGTCTACTGATTATGCTAATGGTCATCAAGTAATTGTTCGCTTTCTTCGTCCTATACAAAACAATTTCTTAAAGCTCCAATTTTGCCAAAAAAGTGTGAGCGTATCGTTGTGCAAGCGTGTTTCAGCTCTGGGCAGGCTCTCACAGTTGTTGCTACCTCTGCTAAAATTATAGCCGAGCATTATGGCGCGTGGTCTTTACGAGAAACCGTAGGACGAGTTTGAGTCGAATGGGGATGCCGGTAGTCACCGAATCCTGATCCTCAAGCTGGAGCAAAAGTAATGTAATAATGTGAATTGGCTGCCATTTTGTTAGAAATGAAAAAAATTGATACCGGTCAAATGAGGACCGTGCACGTTTTACGGAATTTTGTATTGTTGCTCGCAAAACATCTGGCTCAAAATTGGTGATTTCTTCTTCAATGTTTGCTTAAATAAGTCAGGCGCCGTCAGATCTCCTGCCGGCCAGTTCAAATCGCCAAAACGGGGGTTCACACGGCCCGGAAATTGGTGTTTCAAAATCTCCAGCGTTGCCTAGCTGTATGAGCGGTTGCTCCGTCCAACAATGATCGAGACCCAATTCAGTAACTAGTAGAAAAAAACTCATTTAACATCTATCTGTAGCGCCAAATTATGTGCATCGTTGTCTCGTCGATCTTTGTGGACTCTCTCTGTTGTTCTCGGCCACAGCAGCGACATTCTCGGTCGAACGAGCAATACGGGACCGGCCACTTGTTCGAGGAGAACGACGACGAAATTCACGCTGCCTTAAAACAACAGACCGGAAATTGGTCAAATAAGAAGTCAAAATAGAAAATAATGAGCGTGAACACTTTTGAAGACATTGAATTAAAACAAACAATTCTTCAATAAGAATCAAAATAACCTTCCTTGAGCAGTTCTATTATTTTCAATTAGCACTAACTTCTTCTACCTAGAAAGTGAAAGGAACATTGAAAAGTGTAATTTTAAACATACTTAAATACTTTCCAACAGTAATCGCTATTAAGCATGGCCTGTGGTTTCATTCTGTTAAACAAAAACATCTCGAAAAAAAAACTCATCGAACATTCACTAGCACTAATTCCATCCCAAAGAGTACTTATCAACCTAATACCCTTGTCATACGGAATGGACAAAATAAAACAACCTGAAAATAAATTCTTCTGAATTACAAAATTCTCATCCAACATATTTCGTATATTTTTAGCATAAATCTTTCAAAACTTTTACAATATTGCCGCATTCAAAAACTTTAATTTAAGAACAGAGAATTCACTTGGCGTCTTTTGTTAAACCGAGTGACCTTGCTATTGTGAAGACAAGCAATTATATAGATTCGTAAATTTAAATTTGTTATTTTTTTTCTTTTATTTTCAACGGGTTAACCTTGAACCTTTACTTCCACCATACCACAGCAGCTTTGAAAGACCCCAACCAAATCAGCTTCTTTTTGTTTTGTGTGCTGTTTTTTATATACTCTCTGAAACGCGTTTTTTGTACCAATCATTTCGTCATTTTCTTGTGCTTACTCTAACCTTCACTGAATATATACGGTCCTACCGTGTCGTTAGTATGGCGTATCGCAGGCACAAATGGTGATGTACTTGATTAGAGATCAATTTGAATACACTGTGCTTATGGTTGATTGTTTTCTTGTTGCGGATTCATGTCACTCAACAACAAAAAAAAATTATATTAAGAGTAGCAAAACATGCTCTCCAGAGGGAAATCTCGCCTATTTTCAATGATATTCGGCTCAACACACCTGGCAAAAGCAAACAAAACCTTAATTCCGGTGTGCGATTTTTTTTCCTCGAATTATCGACCAGCTTTCACTGAAAATTTGTGTTGTCTAAAAAAACAAACCTAAGAAGGAGAAAAAAAGAAGACAACGTAGAGAGGGCCATCAATGAAAAGAATCGATAGCATTTACTGAAGGAAAATATATTTTTTCGTATTGTTGTTGTTGTTTCTGTTGTGATATTGGATGTATAGTGAGTGAGGAACAAGAGACCCGCTTCACTCCCTCCTTTTACTGGATTTGGGACAATCTTGTACAAAGTATGTAGGTAATCTTTTACCTGAAAGCACAGGTAGGTAGCGTATTCATTGTTACCAGCATCTGTGCCACCAGCAGCACCCAGAGCTTGTATGATTGGGTGTAGACTTCCTCTAAAAAACGAGTTCTGCTCTGCGGTGTGACTACCTCAAGGCATCTCAAGATATCCGTTGGCTGAAGAAGATGCTTTTATTAGAAGATCTTGTTGTGCACTTTAGGGGGATCAGGTGAAGAAGAAAAAAAGAAATGTCTACCTTCTTCTTGTGGGTTTAAGTGAAATTTGATATGGTGCCTTTGTTCTTTGTATACAAAAAAAAAACAACAACACAAAAAAATATCTTTAAATAATCATCACCAATTGTAATATATTCAACACAATTCAACAGCCAAAACGAAAATGCGGAAACGTTTTTGAGGAATTGATTCATATATTGTATTGAATGTGAATAGAATATATCCAAAAAGAAAATTATTAATAATATAATAAAGAACGTCACTATTAACTACAATAAATAAAAACGACGTCATAACAATCAGCGCTTCTCAATTCCAATGCCACAAACCTCTCAGCTTAAAAATTCTCCGTAGGTAGAAAATGTGGGATTTTGTAAAATTATAATGACGCATTGAAAGCATACATATAATGCGATATAATCACAAGAATATTGCTCACCAGGGCAGTGCACAAACACGTCATAATAAAAATCAATTTAATGCAACATTTACAACTGGAATTAATGACCTTGGAGATTATCCAGCCTAGTACATGGATCGACTCATAATTACCTGTGCAGAGTCAAAATCCGGTTCTGTGTTCGGTCATCTGTGACAGCAAGTCGACAATGTTTTGAATTATGATTGGTGATATTTGGTACAAAGACATTTTTGATGTAATTTTGACGTATGCTTTACCATAATCAGCCGGCATATGCAAATTGTTAGTAAATATATCTAGAATGTTTTAAAAAAACGTTTAATTGCAACAAGGAAGTTTTTACGGCATTTTAATTTGTTAGATAGCATATGTAATTAGTATGATACTGAATTAAAAGTTCTCCGGACTTATTAAATTTAAATGTGAGCTACTTGCGCATGCGCACTTTTTACTAACAGTTGATTATACGTAAACCTGATAGTCGCCCGATTACTTTAATATGTTGAAAGATCAGCCGGTGTCCTTGCCTTCTTTTGATATACATACATATTTCAGTAAATCTAATTTAAAAAGTTACATACATACATTACTATACTAGAATTATTTTAACATTTGATACTGTAGGTTCCTCAGGAAACGATGTTGATACTGTGCCGCAACATATGAAGGAAAAATCCACTTTTGGTTCTCCTCAAGACCAACTCTTCTTTTACTTTCCATTGTACTCTTTTCATAAAAATTTTTCTTACCGTTATGATGACTTCCGCAATATTATCGATGGGTCAACTCCAAAAAACTCATCAAGTTTTGCTGGTTGAATCGTACCTGTATGAATCACGCATGAATTTTCGGATTAACCCGTACGGTGGTACCACAGTCACAAGAAGAACACCGATAATCACTGCCAAGATGTTTGGTATTGTTTTAGTATGATTTTCAGCAATTTTCATGGAATACATTTGGAATGTTCTAAATAAGTAAAAAATTACAAATTTTACATACTGACCCAGATATGTGTTGCAAGGTTCTATGGCTGAGGAATTTTTCCTTTCTCTCGTTTGTACATCACACATATTTGTGACAGTTTGATTTAAAATAAATTGGATGAAAGGAAATAAATTTTTAAAATATTATTATTTACAATTTATTCAATTATTTGATAAATTTTGACATTATACATGTTCGCAAGTCACATAAGGATTCTCTAGGGAAATAGATTTCAGATACAATCCGTTCTATAAGAAATACAATGGAAATGTTAGAGAAGGCTTTACTGGTTAATAATAGGGAACCAAAGTTCCGCTCAGGTCGGGTCTTCACCTAGCGGGCGGACGGTACTCCTCCTTGTTCATCTGGTAGTCTGGTACTGTCGGCGTCACAGTCTTTGTCGGTTGGTTAGCGGGATTCACTTGTTTCAGGAGGCATAACACTCCGACGAGGCTGGCAGTCGCTAACCCCGATGGTTGCGTCTCTGGCTTAGCCGGTTGCTATTGAGGATATCGACTTTGGATGGAATCCCCGTTACAAAAATTTTTGTTTTAATTTTTGATACATCCGTGGGCTTTGTGCAATTTTTTTCTCTTTGGTATAAATTCCTACAACATCCAGGAGTTCACACACAAGATCCATCGTGTCCTCCTTCAGCACCCCCTACACTCTTATTAATCTATCAAGTCCTCTATTCCTTTCTTCAAACCAAGCTTACTACTAGATCTCTAATTTTTGTACAAGTCCCCTGGAGCAGACGGCATTCATCTGGAGGAATAAATAGTTTACAGATTATATTAACTAAAAATGGTGGTCAGCTGTCGACATAACCGGGTAAAGATGGTCAGTTACTTCAATGATTACATTATAAAATGCTTAGGCTAAAAACCCACCGCCAGCTGACGGTCTTACCCATATTTTGCAAACAGCTGATTGTGCTTTTTATGCTTCTAATTATATAAGAAATTCGATGTATAAGTTTCATTGAATTTCAAATGACTTTACATAATTTTTTTTTGACAGGTTTATACAAGCGACTGACGTATAATCCCCCAATAAGTACGCAGCTGACTTTTTTTTATTATTATTATCACTTAAACAATAACTGTGCAAATTTTCAAGCGGGCAGAAATGACTTTTGGAAATTGTTTTTTTTACGAGTTCTTCATTTTCCCACGACCAGCCCCACCACGATACTGGCGTCTGACCCTTGTTTCTGTATCAAAGCTATAATTAACAAAAAAAATCAGGCGACCAGAAATGACCACTAAAAATGCAACGCTGCCTCCCGGACTATAAGGTTTTTAAGCCGAAAAATGAAGGAAAAACGGCTACAATTCGAGCAAAGATATGACAGAGTAATTTTTGCAGCAATACAACGCTCGTTTCGATCGATAACCTATGGCCTGGATGAGCAACACTTCCGTTCGTATGGGTTTTTTCGACTCGGAATCCGTATTGTACTTAAAAAGGACCTACACTAAAGGCCAATACCTCACACACGAGCGCTTCATTTTAGCTCCAGCCGATTGGCTCCGTGTCTATAAATATGGACACACACACTATGGACCCGCCAAATCGGCGAATCTACACTAGGGATGTTACGAATATTCGCATCATTTTAAAAATTCGCATCGACATTCGCATCAAGTACTTAATGCGAATGTTTTACGAATGCGAATATGTGTAGGTCGTGCCTCGTGGAAAACAAAATTAAAATACTCCACCGGCCAGCGTTCCGAATGAGCAATTATATATGAGCCCCTTAAGGACCCCATTCACAACAGGCCGCCGGCAGGCCGTACCCTTTTAGGCCAGGTCAGCAGGTACCACCCGATGAAGGCCATACATTACTCAGTCTGACTGAGGGATGAGGACTTGAGGCATACGCCTGACCGGCCGTGGACTGCAGGTGACCTCATGATTCCCTACATACACACAGGCGAAGACGACAGTTTAGCGTAGCAGGTTGTTAATTCAAGTGCAAAAATGTTCATGGCCTCAACGAAAATTTTAGACTGAATAGAAGTTCAGATCTTCAGGCACGGACTGACGATAAATACCCACACACATAAAGATTTTTGTCAGTTTTCTTGGACTTCTGGCCCAGCAGGCCCCATCCAGTTGATGGTATGGTTGAGTGAGTGTGTGGTTATACATGGCCTCAAAACAAGAAATCTTCAGGCCATGGCCTGCCGGCGGCCTGTATAGGAATGGGGGCCTTTAGAAATCGCCTCATGGAAATATAATAATCCTCTCTTGAACTTTGACTATTAAATACGAGAAGAAATAATACCATTACTGTATATAACACTGGTCTATTTTTCTAATATTTTTTTATATCCTATTGTAAGTAATAAAAAATGAGGCCTTAATTTAATTAAATTCTTTTAATGCTATTAGTAAACATTCGTACTCGCATTCCGAACATTCGCATCGCAAAAATATCACATTCGTAACATCCCTAATATAGACCACGAGTCCAGCCGAGATTCCCTAGACACGGTGAGGATTAGGCTTGGCCCGGCGCCATTTGGATGGATGGATCGCTCGCTTTTCAAGTTGATTATTATCCCATCTGTCAGCCAGCGGCAAGCACATCGATAAGATTCGATTAAAACTTCTGCATCCTCGAATTTATCAGGTATTTTGGATCGGATTGTCATTCATCAAGACTCTCTAGATTTTCTTCGAAACCTAAAGTGAATAATCTTACAAATATAATTGTAAAATTAAGAATGACTCAATAATGAATATCATAGATGCCCATTCCTCTCCATTGACTACACCGGAAACACAGTACTTTTCTCGCCCTCGTAGTTTCTGTAACAATAATTTTTGGGACAACTTGGGACTTGTGATCAAAAACTGCATATCATTATTATTATATGAAAGAAAATATTACGAAAAAAATGCCGCAAAAACATAAAAATTTGATTTCATTCAACATTAAAAATATATGCAATAAAAAAAGAAAAACTAAAAATTTTTATTGAACCATGAAAATGTCATGAATGTAGGCAAAAAAACACCTGCGCGTCCGGCCAATGATGAAATGGGGAAAAAAATTCACTTATTGAAGAAGAAATGTAAAAGTTTTTGGTCTGTTGAGCATCAACACCCAGAAACGATAAATTCTTGCCGTCAAGCGTATTGATTGGACAAGACACAAAAAAAATAAAATTTAATTACAATTTTTAATTTTTTCCTTCTGATTTCGATGTTCTACGCGCGGGACAGTAACCGCTCAACCACATTATAAAATTGCGGTCATTGAACTATGATATTTTTATTTTAGTTTTTTTTAAATTCACTTTTTTTTTGTTTAGATTTACATTTTTATAGTTTTTGTTTGGGTTTTGTTTACTAATTTTTTTTTACTATTTTAAACTTTTGCTATATTTATGTTCGTCAAATTTCCTGGAGTTCTTGGTTAACTTTTCGTTAATTTTTTTTGATACAAACAGAGATTTTTTGAAATTTTTTTGAAATACACAAAAAAGTTATTTTTATTTTTAATTTATTTAAGACTGTGCAGAATTATTTTAAATTTAATTGTCATTAAGCTATATTTTCTGTGTTATCCGAGGTTGAAACACCCGAAGAGGAACAAGCGCGAAGCATTTTAAATTGTTTCACAAGGGAGCAGTAAGCATGGAAGGCAGCAATTTAATTAGCGACACAAAAGAGCAGCTTTATTGCGTACAATGATTAAACAAATCAAATGATTCATCATGGAGAAGCAACACTTTGGATGCATTAACGAAAAATGTTTTTCGTATATTTCGCTTGCCGTGTACCATTGTAGAATAATTTTTCATAATTAATTATGTTAATAAACATTGGTATACCATTTCCAGATACACAAAAGCATTTTAAGGTTCGCATAATAAAATTGTTTGCTTTTTAGTTGGTGAAATACAGTTACTGAAAATGTGTTGCAGAATATTTCATTGTTCGGTTGATGGTAATGAAATCCTTATATTGTTTGCCCACTTTTTTAATACACAAATCGAATTGGCTTTTCAAGTTCAATTTTATGATTTATCGAAGAATGAGAATAAAGGCCAAAGGTAGGTACGTCTTCTGCCTTAACTTCTTTAAAAGTTGCTTGTTGTTATCTTAACAAGTATCGAATAAAATCCCCGAATCTCTTGGGGTCTAGGAGCGGAAGTTGAAATTAAGTTGTTTATAAATTTTTAATGTCTTTCCGAATGTGTTTCTTGATTCCGCCCATGAATCAGTACACTGTATTTTTTTAAAAATATAATGTATATGTTTTGTTTGATTTTAATTCTTAGCAATGCAGTATCCATTTTGTCCTATAGGAAAAGAGTGCTAGTAGCGTGTCGACAGGAAAGTGTACTTCTCTCCTTAAATAACGCTACAGTTTTTGTAGAACTCAATTAAGTAACTAGCTCCTATTGTCACTCCTTCTGCTACAATTAAAGGTCGTAAACATCAACGAGGATAATTCTTATTCGTAAGCTTATCATAAACATTAACCTAGATTATCTCAGATATGAGAGTTCAGTGAAAGATGAGAGCTTAAAGTTTAGCTGCTTTGTACTAGTGCGTGAGTTTGTAAGAGGTGCCTCTTTTTACCAGTCATACAGTACAATGTCATACTTCAAATGAGGCGAGGTGCTATTGTAATTGCAAAATGACGAAAACAAGCAAATAAAAAAAGGAAGAAAATAAATACCAATGAAGAGCTTTTTTACGAGTTAAATTCTAATATGCATTAAAGTGCCTTAGAGTAAATAAGAAATCTATGCCTTCACAATGTATATTTAGATTTTGCAATCCCACCTCGCCTTAATTCAAGTTGGAAATTTTGCTACCGCAAAAGAAGTAAAAAATGTCTCTCCAGTACAAAATTCACTCCCTCGAAAAATGTTAGAATTGTCTCTTCAGTTCAAAATAGAAATGTCTCTTCAGTTCGTGTTTACAATCTCATCTCGCCGCAGTTCAAATTGGATATTTTACTGCCGCAAAAGAAATTAAGAAATGTCTCTCCCCTACGAAATTTACAATCACCCCTCGCTTCATTTATCTCGATACACGCTCATATACCAGTAGTACAATTTACCGTAAGGGACAAATGTACTGCCTCGTGTAAGTCCGGCTCAACTCTACTTTGTACTGTCTGCATTTTTATGTATAGAGTGCAATTTTGAACCGCAACCTTTAGTCAAATTGCAAATTTGAACCGCCTTTGATTGCAAAAAGTCAGAGCCCATTTCTATACAAAAACAAGTAGAGGGTGCGTTTTATGTTTCAGGATGATTTTGTTTGGACGTGATTTTGGTTTGGATGTTATTTGTCAGTTCTAACTGCGTTTGTCAGTTCTAATGCGCGAAGAAAATTGCGTGAGCTCGTGTCGTGTTTGTGGAGGTTCTACCAAGGAACTAAAGAATGTGATCTAAACTGTCGGCAATTGGGCAGTTTCAATGCACCCATTATGAAGAAACGTCCCGAGTTCGTTTATAGTTATGAAGTGGTGTTTTTTTCTTTCATTACAACAATGGTCAACAACGTACAAGTTTGCAGGCCTGCCAGGGACGAATTTGGCCAGGCGGCAGGTCAGAGGGGCCCCGAAAATAGACTGAAACCCATTTTTTGGAATTTCAATCTCCTTTTTATGGAATTCCAAAGTGGCCCCAATCATATTTTATCGCAAGGTTATATGACGAACATGCAAGTTTGATCACTTATTAAAAAAATTATTGGAGCTGGGATGAGATGTGTTGTCACACCAAACATATTCGCTTGCGCCGTCAAATTTCCACTTGTTTTGCGCTCTTCGAAGCTTTTTGCGTGGTATAATGACGTTCAGGCGAAGGAAATGGAATTCGATTGGCTACACCTTGCGGCGCGAAAACGAGAATCTAGCCAAACACGCCCTCGACTGGAATCCGCAAGGAACCCGTCGAGTCGGAAGACCCAGAACAACGTGGAGGAGAACCCTATTAGCAGAGGCCACAACAACTGGGAGGTCCTGGTCAGAGCTGAAAGTTGTCGGGCAAAATAGGGTCCGCTGAAGGGCAACTGTTTCCGCCCTATGTCCCATGAGGGAGAAAAGGAGCATAAGTAAGTAAATAGTGACGTCCAATTTCAATAAAGCCGTAAACAAGAACCTTGTTAAATTTTTCGCCAATAATGACAGGTTTTTTTTTATGTGAAAGAGTCTAAGCTTAGGAGTCACCCTTTATACCACCAGTCCATCATGTCGTTACCGTCATGGTGCATTGTCTAGTAGTAAGCTTAGCTCGAAGATAGAAAAAGGATATAATAGGTGAAATACCCGTTTATGATTAGCTTGAAAAGTTGAGTCGAGGTTGGGTTGAATTTTCGACCACCGTATATGATGTCGAGTTGAGTTCACTTTGGGTTGAAATAGAGTTGAACTGACATCAAAACATAACCCCTTTTGTTAATTCCTTTTCTATATTTTTAAATATTTCTGACTTCCTATTCAGTTTTCCATCAAAATGATGAAGGGAATTTTGTTCCTGCATTATTTCTAGCATCATTTTTGTTTCCTGATGCTCCCAAACATTTCTTTTAGCCATTGTCAAAATTAAATGTCCACTGTTATTACATATATATAGTTAATATAAAAAAATAAACGCGCTACAAAAACACCCGACACAAAACTAACGCCGAACGCAGACTTTATGGATGGTAAACAAACAAAAAAAACGTCACTTCAACCCAATTTCAACTCAACGCGCGTTTATGAGGTGAAATATCAACTCGACCCAAGTAGGAGAGCTGAGTTGGGTTGAGTGGAACCAGTTTCAACTCGATCCCCGTTTATGACTGGGTTCAACCTGGGTTGAACCTGGGTTCAACCTAGTCATAAACGGGGTAAAAGGTAGTCTGGAGGATGCACCAGGGGAGGCAGTGAGCCTTGCGTTTGAGCTCTTGGATGTTGTAAGAGCTAGCTGAGCCACAACAGTAGGGGTTAGCAGGCAGTACCAGGGCATGGGCAAAATTAATTATCATCTTTTTAAAGAATTCAAGCTGCGTCCAAAATGTAGAAACTTTGCGGGGTTTGCTTATAAAAACGTTAATGGAATTGCCAGTTTTTACTTCTATTGTCTCTATCCAAACTCCTTCATAAAATTGGATGGAGTCGTTGAATTCGACACGAATCATCTGGCCCGAGTCAAAAATGAGTTCGATGGCTCTATGAATGAGTTGACGATCCTAAAGGCAACTTATGGCACGTACCAATTTTACATTATTGAAGGCATAGGAGTAACCTAGAATGATGCCATCAGCGAAGATGTTAAGTACATTGGAAAGGATTAAGAATAGATCATTTATCAAGATTGAAAAGCGCGGATGATAGAATTGATTTCGGCGGGACACTGGCAGAGATGGTGTGGGATTTTTATTCAACATCATCGAATACTTTCTTGATTGAACAACCAGTGGCTTAAAATTAAGTCAACATATCAGGGCGCCATTCTTTGTCAAAAGACTTGGTGGTATCTAGAGCTACCAGACCAAACTCACTAAAGCGATGAATACTTTGGTAAAGGCGTTCTGTTAGATAGATAAGAAAGCCCCCACTACACGCGTTGCTGACTCTCCTAAATTTGGTACGAATTCACTTTGAGGTAGAGAAATCCGCCATTAATGCTGCGGTGAGGCTGAAAACTAGTGGATACGTGAAGGAGTTGGTCTTGGAAGGAGATTTTCTATATTTGTCGATAGAACAGATTCCGGAGGTGAGAATGCTATCGGGGTGTATGCCCGGTAAGATCTCAAAATTTGCGCCATCTTCCTTGTACATACAAGATAGGTTAGGTTAGGTTGAAATGGCTGCTCCCCCACCAGGGAGCCTACTTAGGCACACCATTGGGCCCATTGTGATGCCATTCTAGTATTGGGACAAAATTTAGGCCATTTCAAGCGACAGAGGTCAAAAACACCAGTGTTTTGCAGCTCACTCAATCCATCAAGGAAATGTGAGCCAAGGAAGGTCCCTCTGCCTGGATTGGCCAACTCGCAGCGGTTCCTTCCTATTTCCTGGCCTACGAGTAGTACAATCCAACCGAAGTGGCCGCGGTGCCTTTGGATACAATTCGTCACCGTCCAGTTAATTAAGTTTGTAGAAACATCACTAACACATCATACAAGTTTTATTAGACGTCATTCTCTCAATTTTGAGAACATCACTAATAATAATTCTGGAATCAGTATATTCTTTTACTTTTAATTGTTTAATCATAGTTATACTTTGTAAAAAGCTTGGAATTCATCAAATACCGACTAATAATAATTACTTTTAATTTCTGTTCAGGATTAAGTCTAATTTACACCTGAATTTCGTCATATTCAACTAAATTTTCTGCTAGAATTACTACTGTGTTCCGCTTCTCTTGTGTAACATTGCAGCAAGCACGTCAATGACTTGTAGTTCAGCCATTTTCCAATGGGTAACAACGATAAGTATAAATAAAAATAGTGAACTTCTTCACTCCACATTTAATCCAAGCACTTTTGTAGCTGCAATAAATTCTTGCTCCATAAACGCAGGTACTTGAATTTTAACCAGAACAAACGTCCTAAAACAAAGCCAAGAATTTATTATTAAAATGAAAAAATATTATTTCAATTGCATGATGAAAAAAGAAAGAGAGAAAAAAAAACTTCAAAGTCATATAATAATCAGAATTTCATAAATTTTACGTAACCCTGCACATGCCTCAATTTCCATTAAAGCAGGAATTAATGAACCCAATTAATTTTATAAAGTCTGCCGCCTTTCCAGCGTTTCCTTACCTGTGAGATAATTTCTAGTCTATTTAA